>JAKELL010000001.1:0-2693307 GCA_021524915.1 Lactarius akahatsu | reverse complement strand
CCGTCTGGCGCATCAGCCAGTTGGTCATGTACATCACCCATTCGTTGACCGACTCCCCCTGGATGTACCCGAGGAAAAGGAGCGATCGGCGGTAGTAGTTGCGCATGATGTCGCTCGTGCTGTTGACCCCTTGGTAGAGGTTCCACTGTGCTCTAAATTGTAGAGTTTTAGTGCGGTCGCCGTTAAAGACCATAGGCGGGTTGCCCTGGAGTCTGTCCGATGATCGAGGTGGGTTACCAATTGGAATGGCTCCTGGGGGCCCTCCCCCAGGTGGTCCTCCTCCACCTCCGGGTCCGCCGCCTCCTCCTCCGTAAGGGTAATCTCTTCCTGGGTCCCTTCTAGGTGGTCCTCCGCCTGGGGGGTCCGGTTCATCTGGTCCTATGGCCCACATGATGGCTGCATTGTCGGCAGTCATTCGGTGTCCTGTGCTTGGGTCGATGGGGAGTAGGTCTGCAGGGACCCCTTCCTGTGGTTGTTGTATGGGGTCTAGTTGGAGCGTGTACGTTGGCTCTATCTGTGTGGTTGTCATCTCGTCTGGAGGGTGGACGATGATATGCTCAGCTTGTGACGCTTCGTTAAGCGTGATTCCTGCGGCGAGGTTTGCTAGTTCCTCCTGTTCTTCTGCGTTTACTTGGGAGAGGTGATCCTCTTCAGACTCGTCGTTGCTTCGTTCCGACCCAGAGTCTTCTTCCTCTGTGGTGCTTGTAGTGGTTGCACCGTCGATGGGTCCTCTCCTGTCAAGGGGAACTACTTCGTTTTCCAAGATATCGCACCGATATTCGTGCGTCGTGGGTCTAACGACTGTTCGTACTCCTGCGTCGTTTGTTGCGAGTATACACCAACAAGTATGTTCGTGACTGAACTCAACTGGGTAGTAGCGACTTGGCCGATTGGGGTGTTGAGACGCGACTGATTCAAGTCACATGTCTCGTGGGATATGATTGAGTCATCCCATATACTAAATACGGTATCTGTCCCTTACGGACTGATTTGGACTTGGCCGGACTCTTACGGACCGCTTTTGTTTATCTTTATTGTTAGAGTCATATATGACTCTTATTGTTCTCTATTGTTAAGATACCGGTATTGTCTGCTTTAGGCAGCTATTGTTCTCTGCCCTCCAATGGCATTTCTCCCTCTGACGCACAGACCACCTGTATTGTGTTTGGATCACCTGTGCGCACAGACCATTCTTAGCTAAGCGTCCTGTATATAAGGACTGCTGTTTTCGCCTCTACACTTCAGAGTTCCCTTCTCCTCTGAAGTGTAAGTTCCCTCTCCTTTACTTCTCCAACTACCTTTGCTCATAGACGTTCTATAGTAACTTGTCTATTAGGTATGCAGTTGTAATAGAGTTCCCTTCTCCTCTGAAGTTAACTTGTCTATTAGCTCCTCGCTATTAACGCTTCGCTTGTTAGTTCTGCGCTTCAACAGGTTATGGGCCCTGACGCCTAATAACTAACTTGCGTTATACCTACAGATCTACTTGTGTCACTCTGCCCACTTCAGCCGACCACATCTTTGTCGTCAAATACATCCTCAGTGAGCATCCTCTTCCATTTACACTCGACACATCCTTTCTTGTCCACCATGACTCTGTCATGTGCCATTCTGGCTAGCCTCTTAAGGAGGTTCTCGTGAAAGGTCTTTATGACCTTAAATTCCTCTGTGCGCACTATCCTAGTATATTTTCTATACCCGGTCTTCGTCCGGAAGTGCTTTCATAGGCCAATAGGGGAAGACCCTTGCGGCTATAGGCCTTTCTAATGGTTGGGTGATACTCGGTTAATACCTGGGTCACTTTAAGGGGTGTGAAGGCCTGGTTAATAGTCAAACCCAGAAGTCCTTCCCTCTGACACAACTAGGAAACGCTACTATACTATAATGGTATTTACATAGTAGCTATGACTAGACCTCTGCCAGGAGAAGCATTCGCTCCCTTTGTGCAGGATTCGCTGCATGGCATGTATCACTAGTCTAGTTACTTAGTACCAAGACCCTTAATGGTCTGTTCTAGAGACTCCACAGACGACAGTCACAATTGTTACGGGAGTTGATCCCTATCATTGTTTCTGGAATTCGCTGTTGGCTCCTCTCTAGGGTACTACCCTTTACTGTGCATCTTAGTCGCCCCAGTCTACTTGGCCCTAAAGGTTAGAGATGGCCTTGAAGCGTCCTTCGCCGGACAATGCTTCTATGAGCCCTTCTTGCTAGACCCTGATAAAGCTGTATGATATGACCACTCGCCCTCTTAGGGTCTCAGAAGATCACAGTATAAGGCAGCCATCATAAAATTGAATCCACTACTATAGTACACTCCAAGTCGCACAAACTTGAGGCATGACACTTTACTGTGTTATGGAGTTATAGCGCTCTTATGGCTGGACCTCTACCTTCCTTAAACAAGATCTGGGCTGGTTCTGACTGCTCCTCGGAACCAGATTTTATAAACATCTCAAATGGCTTCGCCCTCATTCCACCTCTCTTTCCCCCCTACCCTCGTCCTTTCAAAATTGGATGGGACAAACTGGCAGACATGGGGAGCGACCTTCACGTCGCTCATGCTGATGAACGGAGTGAGAAGGCATCTCACCCACTCCAATCCAGCCCATGTCCCCCAACATCCCACTCCAGCTGCAGGAGTCGTGGGTGCCCCAGTTGGGCCCACAGACGAAGGACTGGCCATTTTGGCCCTATGGGAAAAGCAGGAGGAGGTCATTACTGGCCTCCTGTATCTCTCAGTCACCGCGGAGGTTCTCTCCGGCATCGTATCAGAGGCGCTGTTCCCAAGCGTCCATGACAAGTTCATGCACCTCGATCACCTCTATGGTCAGGTTGGCTCTATGGCCACCTTCAACCTTTGGGTGGGCTTGGCCAACACCAAGCTTCAGGAAGGTAGCCCCTTCCAACCTCAACTCCAGAAAATGCTGGACGCGAGGAACACCCTTGTGGAGCAAGGGATGCCCGTCTCGGACATGCAAATGTCCTTCATACTTTTAGACGCGCTACCCCCCTCCTACAGTACCATAGCAGGCACCATCCTCGCTTCTGGCCCCCCTGCCAACCTACAACCTCAGGACCTAATTAACAGGTTCATTAATGAGGAATCCCGTATCGCTGGTCCCCCGGCATCTTATAACAAGATAGCCCCCGTCAAAAAACATTCGCCTCCGCACGATCATGCGTCGCAGGCATCAGGCAGCTCTGTGTCTCCGGACATAATCTGCCATTACTGCAAAAAGCCTGGCCATAAAAAGCCAGACTGCTATAAACTCAAACGGGACCAGGAGAACGCCAAGAAAGGCAGGGCTGGGCAACGAGGGAAAGCCGCCCAGAATACTATGACTGAGGCCCCGGACTCACTTCCGGGAAATAGGTTTGCTGCGGCCAATAGCATACCTGTACCAAAGAGTCGATTATTTACGATAGTTAACGGCTCTGGCAAAATAGAAGAGGTACATGAGGTACCTCAGGTCTCCCTTTACATGATGAGTGCCAAAAACACTCAGAAAGCGACAAGATGGATGATGGATAGTGGAGCATCAGCACACTTTACACCACACCTTGAAGACTACGACTCCTATACACCCCACGAAGGAGTAGAAGTGCTTCTCGGTGACAACTCTCTACTCAAGAGCGTTGGCACTGGTACGGTCACAATCCGAACCAACAGAGGTTATGATCTCAAAATATCTAATGTGCTGCACCTCCCCAACACGCACTCGCGCATACTATCCGCACCTGCCCTAACAGACAAAGGTGCAATCATCAGCTTTGACGCCACATCTTTCTCTATAAGATTCAATGAGGAGACCATTGCGGAAGGACACAAGGCTACAGGCCTATATTGGCTCGACGGACATCACATAAATACAGTCCGGGCACCTGCATCTGCCAGCCTTGATGTCTGGCATCAGCGCATGGGACATATGTCCAAAGACGCGCTAAAGAAATATGCTCAAGAGTCGGTAAAAGGACTCAACATAAACAATTCACCTGAAGACGGTACACTCTGCCATGGGTGTGAAACCGGCAAATCTACACGTCTTCCATTCCCCCCTTCCACAAAACGCGCACAAAAACCCCTTGAAGTCATTCACAGTGACCTTGTTGGCCCCATGCAGAGCCAATCAATACAAGGAAACAAGTACTTCGCCACCTTCATAGACGACTACTCCAAAGCAGCAGTTGTCGTCTTCATGAAATCAAAAGACCAGTTTAAGGACGCCTTCATACACTACAAGGCATGGGCTGAAAAACAACTAAATAAGCCCATCAAAACCTTACACTCGGATCGTGGTGGTGAATACGTCAATAATGACTTAAAGCGCATACTCCTGGAAGCTGGAATTGAGCATACTCTTACAATGCCTCATTCTCCACAACAGAATGGGAGAGCCGAGCGTTTTAACCGTACGGTTATGGAAAAAGGCACTAGCATGCTTCATCATGCAGGCCTTAGCCTTGGCTTTTGGGAACAAGCAGTCCAAACTGCTGTGCAAATCTACAATCGCACTCCCACTCGTTCTAATCAGTGGAAAACTCCGCTGGAGCTCTGGGATGGTACAGTCCCAGATGTCTCTTACTTTAGAGTATTTGGCTGCAAAGCCTACTATCATGTACCCGAACACAACCGGCGCAAATTAGATCCTAAAGCAAAGGAAGCCGTGTTTGTGGGCTATGAACCCTTATCAAAGGGTTACAAACTCTGGGATAGACATAGCCGGTGCTTCGTCTCTTCACGAGATGTTACATTTGACGAAAGCACCTTCCCATCCCTGAGTGATCTGGCTCGTCACTCTCAAATTCCTTCCTCTCCCGTGTCTGGTGAACTCGAAAGAGGCGCTGCCGGCGGTGAGATCTTCTTTGTAGTGCCTAGCCCGCCTACACCAGCTGTTGCCCCTGCGGAACCTACACCAGTCTTTGTACTCCCACCCATTCAGGTGCCCGCAGAACCTCAACAACAGCCTAGCACACCCCCCAACACCTCACCTACTGCGGCAGATCAGACAATATATCACACTCCCCCTTCCCAAGCCCCTCCTCCTACCAATACTGCGCCCACTCGCCCCCGCACTCGCTCTACAAGGCGTGCTGCAGTAGTTGCTCCCATTCCGGCCCCTAATTTCAATAGGGAAGTGTCTCCTCCCAGATCTACTCTCAGATCTCCCAGGAACACCCAGCCGGTTTCGCCTAATAGACCAAGGCGGAGCACTAGGGTACGATTCACGAATCCTCGCTATCTCCAAGAGGACGATGAATTCGTGCAAGGAAGCAGTAGGCTGGGAATGATGGACCTACTTAATACGGCAGAGGTACCTGGCTATAGGGACCCTCAGACCTTTAAGCAGGCCATGGAGTCTGACCAAGCTGTCGATTGGCTTGAAGCATGCCAGTATGAACTGGATGCTCTCGACAAACTTGATGTCTGGAGATTAGAACCCCTCCCTGCTGGAAGGAAGGTGGTTAAATGCAAGTGGGTGTTTAAAAAGAAAGCAGATGGACGCTTTCGTGCTAGGCTAGTGGCAAAAGGGTTCACCCAACTAGAGGGGGTGGACTTTGACGAAACTTTCTCCCCAGTTGCCCGCTTCGAGTCTTTACGACTCCTTCTTGCGCTGGCTACGCTTGAAGACTGGCATATTCACCAGATGGATGTCAAATCGGCATTCCTTCATGGGGAACTGGAGGAAGAAATTTATATGGAGCAACCTGTCGGTTTCGTCACAGCTGGCTCAGAGCACCTTGTGTGCCGGTTACAGAAGGCCCTTTATGGCCTGAAACAAGCCTTCCCGCGCATGGAACGTGCAATTCCATGGGGTCCTTTGTGACCTAGGCTTCACGCGGACGTACTCTGATGCAGGAGTATATGTGTATCATCTTCAAGAGGGGGGTGACACACTATTTGTGATCTTATATGTAGATGACATCACTATACTCGGGAGCTCTCTGTCAAAGATCAATGATCTGAAAGTCTCTCTATCAGACCGATATGAGATGACTGATCTTGGTGAAATCCAATCATATCTTGGTGTTCAACATCACCAGAGATCGTGCAAATCGCACCATGGAAATCAACCAATCAGATTACATCCGCGATGTGATTGAGCGCTTTGGAATGTCAGATTCCAACCCAGTATATACCCCTCTTCCCTCTGGCGCTGAGGCACACTTGATCAAATTTGAAGATCAGGCCTCTACTTCTGAAATTAAGAAGTATCAACAGATAATTGGGTCTCTGCTGTATGCGCAGATAGGAAGCAGACCTGATATATCCTTCGCTGTTGCGCGCCTTAGCCAATTCGCTTCCAATCCCTCACCCCAGCATTTACGCCTATCCAAGTATGTCCTAGCCTACCTAAACACAACAAAGGACTACAAGATACGCTATGCTGGAGGGACTGACGCTGATGGAGCAGGCCTTCATGGCTATTGTGACTCTTCCTGGGGAGATCAGGAAGAGAAGCACTCCACCTCAGGCTACGTCTTCTTGCTTGCCAATGGAGCCATTTCATGGTGCACCAGAAAGCAGAAGACCATAGCACAGTCTACCACAGAAGCAGAGTACATGAGCCTCGCTGAGGCCTCTAACCAAGCTCAGTGGTACACTACCTTCCTAGGGGAACTTGGGTATGAGGTCACCTCCCCCATTCCCCTACACTGTGACAACAAGGGTGCTGTAGACTTGGCATTAAACCCTGTCACTGGAAGGCGGTCCAAACATATCCTGATCAAACACCATGTAGTCAGGGAGTACGTAGAAAATAAGGTCATAGACCTGATTCGTACTCCTACAGGGGAAATGGTTGCAGATGGACTTACTAAGTCACTGCCCAAAGAACCCTTTGACAAAATGGTCACTGATCTAGGAATGGTGTAAGAAGGGTTCCTACACAGTCAATGGTCGTCGATCCTTGGTTTATCAACAAGGACGTCACATTGTCCTGTAATAAACACATCATGTTCTCTAAAAACAATGAGAGCTATGAAAAACCCTTCTTAGAACCCTGAAGGAGTTGGACCTTGTTCCAACTCAGTACAGATCCTCACCCTTCAAAAAGTAGTCCTCTATCACAGGACTATCATGAAATGGGTGTAGAAACCGCTTCGGATTGAACATTATCTGCACAAAGATTTCAACCTCAATCCCGAACTTCTGTACGACTCTAGGTTCTATATAAACACCTATACCTACAAAATGGACTGCCTCTATCATGGAGGGATGTTGAGACGCGACTGATTCAAGTCACATGTCTCGTGGGATATGATTGAGTCATCCCATATACTAAATACGGTATCTGTCCCTTACGGACTGATTTGGACTTGGCCGGACTCTTACGGACCGCTTTTGTTTATCTTTATTGTTAGAGTCATATATGACTCTTATTGTTCTCTATTGTTAAGATACCGGTATTGTCTGCTTTAGGCAGCTATTGTTCTCTGCCCTCCAATGGCATTTCTCCCTCTGACGCACAGACCACCTGTATTGTGTTTGGATCACCTGTGCGCACAGACCATTCTTAGCTAAGCGTCCTGTATATAAGGACTGCTGTTTTCGCCTCTACACTTCAGAGTTCCCTTCTCCTCTGAAGTGTAAGTTCCCTCTCCTTTACTTCTCCAACTACCTTTGCTCATAGACGTTCTATAGTAACTTGTCTATTAGGTATGCAGTTGTAATAGAGTTCCCTTCTCCTCTGAAGTTAACTTGTCTATTAGCTCCTCGCTATTAACGCTTCGCTTGTTAGTTCTGCGCTTCAACATGGGGAAGTCGACGAAGTAACCGGTTTCTCCTCTGTGTGTCCTCCACCTGGCAGCTTTTAGATAGCGCGTTGGGACGTCTCGTTCTCCTCTGCTGGGGATAGTGTATGATTGGACTTGATTCCAGCCCCACCGATCTCCTGTCGTGGGCGCCACTGTGTCATTCTTGTAGGAGGTAGCTTGGTCTTAATGTTGCGTTAGGTCCGTCCTAACGATGCTCGACTTGAGCGGTGACAGAGTGGCCTTGTAGTGGAGGCGACTTAGCGAATATAGATACACGTTCTTAGTAGGAACGTGATCGTCTTGGGCACTGGGGCGACGTCCACCAGGTGTACAAGTCGTCAGGCGATCTGTCTTACAGAAGACAGGCGTACTAGCAGACAGACGAAGAGAATAAGACAAAGGAGGAGAGATTGGAGAAGCGCGATGGTGATTCAAGAAGACCAAGCTGAGGAGCTCGGTCTTCATACAGCCAACTAGATATACAATTGACGAGGAGCTTTGAAGCTCCTCCTGAACGTAAGGTACCCAGTAGCGATAGTAGCTCGAACCCTACTACAACCGTCCTAGGTATGAGTCAAGTCTGATAGCGAGTACATGTGATAACACAGCCGATAAGGCTGACTGAGACGACTGTCCCTGACTAATACTAGGGTAGTCAGAACCCCATGAGTCTGTAGTCCATACCGATGAGTCCGATCGCAACATTGTACTCCTTACTCTGCAATCCTAACTTGTCCTCTTGGTTCTCCACTCAGCTTACCACTGTGTGACACTGCGAGTCGTGCTCCTGCACAAGGATCACCTCTGACCCAGCGCGCTCCACAGTGACTGTAAGTTCGGCGCGTGATTTATCTCCGCGTTAGGCTTGAGTCCTGAAGACCTGACAGTTCACTTCAAACCTTTTCACTTGAGCTTAGCGTAGCGAGGTGTCATACCGCTACATTAGGACAAGTTCCTTCTCACTCTCTTGAGCTCCACGCTCACCAGTTTTATCACTCTCCCTCCAGGTGGTTGACGACCATCAGTCCTTTGTGTTATCTACCTCACTCTTTGCCTGGGGACCTCCGCACGCAGAATCTGTGCATTCGTGGTACAACTCTAGTGTCCGTAAAATCGGCATAGATTGTGCTTGCCTTTATTGGGTCTATCTGGTCATCAGTAGACGCCTCTGGGTACTGGCTGCAGAACTGGTCATCACGCCAGATAAGCTGCAGTTAGACGTTGAGCCAGCCAGGCCTAGCCTGCGACAGCTGTACGCGTAGTAACCAGAAAAGTTTGAGAGCGCTTTGGCGTGAGAGGCAGCCAACAGGTCGAGAAGACTGAGGCAGACAGCCTTGTAGCTCTACACATATCCCTACAACATTCCTGAGTGCCCCTTTATCGCCGCAGCCTCGCGCAGTGTGAAACAATCACTGTGTATTGGTCTCGCTTGATAGGGCATTCCAGTCATCCTCGAGTTAGCGTTTCGCGCTTGTTGTATCCTGTCGTCTAAATCCACCAACACATATTTCCAAACTGCCTCGCATATTTGCAAACGTTCGAACCCGACTTCGTCGTCTCTTTAGGAGGAGACAAGCATCCATCACACCACCACAGACTACAGCCTCTGCCTCGGCATCGCTGCACGTACACCCAGACACCCAGTCTGAACAAGACCGGATCCCCTCCCCAGTGTATGCTTCACCATCACCTACAGCCTCAGTAAACTCCTTCCACTCCGCCCACTCCTCCTCCCAAGCTACACTCGCCCAGTCAGGCGAAAGTTTCATTGACGAAGACGGTGTCAACATCCGTTACCAGGGGTTCCAACTAGAACTGCCCCCTCGTAACCTCGCCGAGCAATACGTGCAGGCAATCTACCACGACCAAGAAATCCGATACGGACTACTAGACCTCTACGGCCTAGAAATCCCCGTCCTCGGAACAAACTTCACAGTCCCGCAGCTAATCGCCATCGCTGCAAACCTCATTCCTCGTCTCAAATCGCCTCCCAACCCCCTCATCTCCCACGTAAGGGAAGACGAAGAACGTGGCTCCCAAGAAAGGGAAACAGACAGCTCGTCTAGCACAAGCTCAGTATCCCAGCGGAGCTCGCTCGAAATTCGCCCTCCCTCCCCCAACTAAGAGAGAAAAGGAGTTTATATCTCGCATCCAAGACTGGGACGAGATCTCGCCAGACGAACAACTCCTTCTCTTAGAAGAATTCCGTCGGGCACAAGAGGAAGCAGAACAAAAGGAGAGACAGAAGAAATTAGACGAGATGTCACAACCAAGCGGAAGCACCCTCCCTCACGCCGCACCACCCACACCACTCCCCCCTCCCACCGTCCAGGACTGCCTGGATCTCATAAATCACCTCGGTATTGCCGTCGGCAACCTCGCACAGCAAGTCACAGCTCTGACTGCACAGGTGGCCTCGGCAACCGCCACTCGCCCAGGAAATGGGAAAAACAAGGAAATAGTGGCCCGACCCAAAGCTTGGGACAGGAAAGGCTCCTCCTCGGATGCCCGTCATTTCCTTGCCGCTTTCCACAACTGGGCAGGATCACTAGGGGACGCCATGAACACATGGCATACAGTGGATAGCAAGTGGTACACAGACGAACATAGGTGGATTGCTGCCGCCCTCAATCTGATGGAAGGGGACGCCAAAACCTGGGCACTCCCATATCTGGAGTCCGCCAACCAAGGGACCATCCCCTTCGGAGGCAATTGGTCAGACTTCGTCAAGGAGTTCAACCGCAGGTTCAGCCCCCTGGACGTCCAAGACATAGCTCGAGAAGAGCTAAAGAAAACAAAACAAGGCAAAAAGACGGTTGCCGAATATGCATCCATATTCGAGCAGTACTCTGGACAGACCGGGTGGTCCATCGTAGACCTCCGCACCCGCTTCTATGACGGTCTCACAGATGAGATCAAAGACCTCCTCGCCATCACCGACAAGCCCCATAACACATATGACGAGCTCAAGCAAAGCGCACAAGTCATTGATCAACGACTGCGCCAACGCCAGAGCGAGAAGAAAGGGAAATCTTCATCGTCGACACCACACACCACCTCCAACCCTGACGCTATGCAAGTTGACGCCACACGCCAGCAGGGCAATAAGCCGAAGGAGGAGATCTTTAAAACTCGGGGCGAGTTCCAACTATGGATGAGAGGGAGATGCTACGGGTGTGGTTCAAAGGAACACACAAAGAAGGATGGAAACCATGAGCGCGACGTCTGCAACTGGTGCCAAAGAGTAGGGCACCGAGCAAACGTCTGCCAAAACAAAAGAATGGGGAAACCAGCTAAGGCGAAAGCTGCAGCAACAACGGAATCCCCTAGTCCACCATCATCGTCCAATACTGCGGCAGCAGCCGCCACACGTACTTCCCCGCCCAGACGTCCCAGGCAGACGTGGCAAAGTTGTTGGGAATGATAGAAAAGCAGCAAGAACAGCTGGATGCGTTCAAGGCGGCTTTTTAGATCAGGGGTCGCGTATAGCTGCGACCGGCCCCTCTACAGTAGATGACTCGGCCTCATGTAGTTGTAATATATGTTTACACTCTCGCCTCGTTTCGGACTCACCTTCTGTAATTCATACGACTCATGCCTGTAAGTTAGATAGTAGTGTTAGTTCAGCTTCTTGTTTTCCTGATCCTATTACATCTACATCTACCTCGGAGATGAACAATAGTAGTGTTTCTTTTGCTCCACTTTCTTCAGAAGCAATGCCGCACGTGATGATTTCTGATGCAGCACTGTCTTCTACTATTATTCCCGAAACAAAAGATAAAAAATCACATTTTCATATTTCTGTATATTTAAAAGGACGTCATCGTACTGTAAAAGTAGCAGCAATGGTAGACTCTGGGGCAACTTCGTTGTTCCTGGACAAAAGGTACGCTGACCGCCACAAGATGTTGCAGGTTCCTCTTGCAAGTCCCATCATCCTATACAACATAGATGGGACTCTCAACGAAGCCGGTAGTATCACCCACAAAGTCAGACTCACTCTGAAAGTCGGCCCTAGCGAAGAAAATCACGACTTTCTAGTCACTTCACTAGGCCCAGAGAACATCATTTTGGGACTACCATGGCTAAGGCAAAGGAACCCGCAAATAGACTGGCAGGAAGGCACTATGCGCCTCAACTCGACCGCTGAAACAGCGCCACCAGAGTTAGAGGTAGAGGTGACGCGCATCATGGCGAACCAGATGGAACGCCGCCGTCTCCTTGCGGAGAAAGTGCTCGATACGGCCCAAGACGAAGTTTTCTGTTTGGCAGGCTTCACATACTCTCAGCAGATCGCCGAGAAAGCCACCGCCTCTAAACCAAAGAAAACCTTCGAAGAAATGGTACCAAAGCACTACAGAGACTTCGCAAAAGTGTTCTCTGAGGAGGAATCCCAGAGGCTCCCCGAACATCAACCGTGGGATCACGCAATAGACCTCGAACCAGATGCCGTTAAACACTGGAGGGTCAAAACGTATCCCATGTCACCAAGCGAGCAAGTGGAACTTGACAAATTCCTGCAAGAGCACATTTCGAAAGGATATCTGGTCCCATCTAAGTCACCGATGGCCTCACCAGTATTCTTCATTAAGAAAAAGGACGGCAAGCTCTGTCTAGTGCAGGATTACCAGTCGTCTTAATAAAATCACCATTAAAAACCAATACCCACTACCACTCGCCGCCGACATCATAAACCGGTTGAAAGGAGCCAAGGTCTTCACCAAATTCAACGTAAGATGGGGGTATCACAATATCCGGATCAAACCCGGAGATGAATGGAAGGGTGCTATTATCACTAATCGCGGGCTATATGAACCAAAGGTCATGTACTTCGGTATGACCAACAGCCCAGCCACCTTCCAAGCCCTTATGAACGCCGTCTTTGCCGATCTGATCGCAGCAGGAGAGGTTGCAGTATACATGGATGATATCCTCATCTATAGTAACTCCCTGGAGCACCATCACAAAATCGTACGTGAAGTGCTCAGGAGACTGCAAGAACACGACCTCTATCTCAAACCTGAGAAATGCGACTTTGAAAGGCAAGAAATGGAGTACCTAGGGATGATAATCCGTCCTGGAGAAGTGCAGATGGACCCTGGCAAGGTCGCTGCAGTAAGGGAGTGGCCTACACCCACAATGCTCAGAGAAGTCAGAGCGTTCATAGGGTTCGCCAACTTCTATCGTCGATTCATCAAGGACTTCACGGCTATCACCCGACCCTTGCATGACCTCACGAAGAAGGACACTCCATGGCAATGGCATTCTGAACAGCAAAAGGCTTTCGACCACTTGAAGGAAAGCTTCGTACGAGAACCCATTCTCAAAGTGTACGACCCACAGCTTCCAACAAGAGTCGAAACCGATGCTTCAGGATTTGCTACTGGCGGTATACTTACTCAGAAGTATCCCGATGGTCTCTGGCACCCCGTTGCGTATCGCTCGCAGTCTATGAGCAAAGAAGAACGCAACTACGAAATCTACGACAGAGAAATGCTCGGCTTAATCTGCGCCCTAGAGGATTGGAGACACTTCCTCGAAGGCATCTCCTTTGAAGTGATCACCAACCATAAAAACATGGAATGGTGGGCAAGCATGAAGGACTTAAACCGTCGACAGGCCCGATGGGCCCTGTACTTAAGTCGCTTTGCCTTCAAAATCACTTACAAAAAAGGAGACTCTATGCAAGCCGATGCATTAAGTAGATTTTCGAAAGACCACATCAGAGACAATGAGGATAACCGCCAGGTTCAGGTTTTGCAACCTAAGCATTTCCTCAATGCCGCCCAAGCACACTTCCGCCCAGAAGTGGACTCCCTAGGGAATCGCATAAGACTTGCATCCATTCAAGAAGCAGAAGTCATAGAGGGTCTTAAAAGCTTACAAAAGACCGCTCCAAAAGCTCTCATGGATGGAGTAGCGATGTGGGAGGAAGATGACGGCCTAGTTTACCACAGAGGGAAACTGTATGTTCCCAATGACCGAACTCTAAGACGAGATGTGGTTAAGTCATGCCACGACTCTGTCACCACTGGTCACCCTGGTAAAAATGGCACCATCGAGCTAGTCAGTCGCTACTACTGGTGGCCACGCATGGCAGGCTTCATAAGCTCATACGTAGAAGGATGCGATCGATGCCAACGCTATCGCAAAGATCTACACCCCAAAGCCATAATTCAGCCGCAGGAAGTACCTGAGGGACCATGGCAGATAGTCGGAGTCGATCTAATCAGCCCACTACCCATGTCACGTGGAAAGGACATGATCCTTAACATAGTGGATCATTATACAAAACAGATCCATCTATTTCCAGTGACGTCCCAAATCACGGCTGATGGGGTAGCATCCATCTACTTCGAGCAAGTCTTCCCCTTGCACGGGATCCCCAAGAAAATCATCAGTGACAGGGGACCCCAATTTGCTGCAAGGAGCATGCGGGCATTATACAAGCAACTAGGGATAGACGCAGGCCTTACTACTGCCTATCACCCTCAAGCTAATGGACAGGTAGAGCGCAAAAACCAAGAAGTAGAAGTCTACTTGCACTTGTTCATTAGTAAGAGACAGGATGATTGGGCAGACCTGCTCCCTACAGCGGAATTCGTGGTCAATAGTAGACTCAACTCAGCCACGGGGCACACCCCCTTTGAGCTACTATACGGTTACACACCGGACTTCACCATTCCCGCTGGTAGGCCCACTGGTATCCCAACACTCGATAAGCGTCTACAACACTTAGTTTCCACAAGAAAGGATGCAGAGGCAGCTCTACGCCTAAGTAAAAGGCGAATGCAAACAGACGTTGAACAAAGACACAAGCCATATGTCTTCAACGTCGGGGACAAGGTCTGGTTGCAAGCTAAGCAAATAAAGATACACCAGCAGTCGTCCAAACTGGGCCCAAAACAACTAGGCCCATTTGAAGTCACTGAAGTCAAAAGTGACGTCGACTACAAGCTTGCACTCCCCCCTGCATTACGGATCCATGATGTATTTCATGTAGACCGCCTCTCCCCTTACAAGGGAAACAAAGTTAACAGGGCTTCTGCCACCTCCACCCGATCCTGTTACAGTTGAAGGGGAAGAAGAGTACGAGGTTGACCACATAAGAGACTCCAAACTCTTTGGTCGTACTCTCAAGTACCTAGTTCGCTGGAAAGGCTACGGTGAAGGCGAGGACACCTGGGAACCAGCAAAAAACCTAGCACATGCCCCGGATGTTGCGTTAGGTTCGCCCTAACGATGCTCGACTTGAGCGATGACAGAGTGGCCTTGTAACGGGGGCGACTTAGCGAATATAGATACACGTCTTTAGTGGGAACGCGATCGTCTCAGGCACTGGGGCGGCGCCCACCAGGCGTACAAGTCGTCGGTCGATCTGCCTTACAAAGGACAGACGTACTAGCAGACAGATGAGGAGGATAAGGCAAAGGAGGAGAGATTGGAGAAGTGCGATGTTGATTCAAGAAGACCAAGCTAAGGAGCTCGGTCTTTGTACAGCCAACTAGATATACAGTTGACGAGGAGCTTTGAAGCTCCTCCTGAACGTAAGGTACCCAGTAGCGATAGTAGCTCGAACCCTACTACGACTGTCCTAGGTGTGAGTCAAGTCCGATAGCGAGTACATGTGATAACACAGCCAATAAGGCTGACTGAGACGACTGTCCCTGACTAATACTAGGGTAGTCAGAACCCCATGAGCCTGTAGTCCGTACCGATGAGTCCGATCGCAACACCGGACAAAGTCAAGGAGTTCCACTCCACCAATCCGGGCGCACCTAGAAAAATAGCAGCTCTCATCTACGCGTCCTTGCCTTGGCAAGCATCTCATACGTACACAGAGGCCAATGCGGATGTCGACCCTTAAGAAGGGGGGTGATGTCATGGACGCGTATATTATTTTCCTTATTTTTCTGTATTTTTACGGATTTATTTAAGGAAGATATGAAGGGCCAAAGTACGAGATATCGTCAGTCACATGTTGCCACCATGTGCACCTATAAGCACGTGACCCTGGGACAATTGCACCCTTAACGGGACAACCCAACCCGGTCACATTCCATTTACGTACGGACTCTCGGATTGGTAGATAAGGACGGAACGTTCTAGATAATTCTAGACCTCGCTTAGTAGTTTACGCTTACTCGCTGTATTAGGATTTACTCAGCAAGATAAGGCATCGTGTCAGCGCTATGACAAGTGCATCAGTCAGCACAATAGATAGCGCTATTATTAGACACGACGCTTCAGCTCCTGAGTCATGGAGTCTTACTATACACTTAGTAATAGTGTTTAGACTCAGTTTAAGCTCAGCTCCAGTAGCGTATATAAACTTCCCTGTAGCGTCCTGAGTGGAACCAACTTGTCCTCTTGGTTCTCCACTCAGGTGCGTATTCCCCTTGTACTCCTTACTCTGCAATCCTAACTTGTCCTCTTGGTTCTCCACTCAGCTTACCACTGTGTGACACTGTGAGTCGTGCTCCTGCACAAGGATCACCTCTGACCCAGCGCGCTCCACAGTGACTGTAAGTTCGGCGCGTGATTTATCTCCGCGTTAGGCTTGAGTCCTGAAGACCTGACAGTTCACTTCAAACCTTTTCACTTGAGCTTAGTGTAGCGAGGTGTCATACCACTACAAACTTGAAGGGGCCCTGCTCAGGTTCTCTCATCTGCCAGAATAGTTCCAAGTTGCTCACGATCAACCTGTTTGTTGAAGTTTGCTTTCGACTCAATCTAGTCTTTTTGATGTTTGTTGCATGCCTCCTATGCGCATGAAATCTTGAGGTAGAGCAAGATCCAAGGAGATGAAGAAGGAAACAATCACCCAAATGATAAGTGGATAAGAGGAATGTGGAGATAAACAGTCGATGGGGTGGACCTGACAAAGTTGATCTAGAATGCGGTGACAGAAACATCAATGACCATGGACTGTGTCATGGCTTCTGAGATGAGACTTGTCACCTTTAGTATTGAGGGCCTGGATAACTAGTATCTCACCTCTCACAGGAAGAGATGGGTCAGGCTGTGCCAAAATTTCAAAAAAAAAAAAAGCATTTTCTATAAGAACCACAAAAAGTATGGAAGGTCAATCCGAAGATTGTGAGTGCAGACAGCGTTGGGATATAGGAACATATGTAGAGATCCAAGAAATAGCACATCACACTGTCGTCATCTGATGAGATTAGACCCATGGCATGGAGAGGAAGGGAACAAAAAACAGATGCCAGGCACCACCATATTCGAGACTTTCAGCTGATGGAGTTGGTCAAGGATGGGTTCTCGAGCTTGAAAAGCTTTGCGAGAAAAGAGGCAGCATCAGGAAAACCATGTATTTACTTATTCATACTTTTCCATACTTTTTCATTCTTTTCAGAAAACAAGTAGAAAAAGTAAGAAAAAGACATCCCTCTTTCTTTTTTTATTTACTTGCTGAGCTGCCAAAAAAAGTACAGGATAAGTAGAGTACCAAATGTCCAAAAATGGAAATATTGGACCAAACTTTTTATTTGGCCCGAAATTTTCCATATATGGTACTAAATTGGACCAAAATTTCAAAAAAAAAATCAGACCAAAATCAGACCAAAATCCAAAATCTCCCCAGAAATATGCCTAAAAAGTAGGAAAAGTAAAGAAAAAGAAGAGGGGATTTCTTTTTTTAAGTAGTTGGTACTTTTCTAAAAGGGTCCTTTTTTCCCTTGCTAAAAGAGCAAAAAGAACAGAAAGTACAAATAAATAAAACATGGGTTTTCCTGATGAGGGGTCTGATCATAATGACTTCAAGTTGAATTGAGCCCATATCTGTGTCGCGAGTCCAGAAATTTGTCCTTTAATGCTAGAATGGACTTGGAGCGGGCGAGCGAAGACAGGGAAAGCTGACCGCAGGAGAGCTTCGAGAACAAAATTGTCAAAAGGTGAACATTCGAAATCATAAGTCCTCCTTGAAGTCCTTACAATTTATTCTACTATCTCACCATGAATTGTAAGTAAAAGTCGAGCAGAAAGCATCTCGGAAATCAAAAGGTATCAGACGCGTTTATGGATGCTTGTATGGATGCGTCGTCAAGGAACAAGGCCAGAGTAAAAGTAAAGTAAGATATGAACGCGCAATAGTAAGTCAGGTGGGGGTAAAGAGGAGGGGCCGGGGCCGAAGGCGATAGTAGAAGTAATTGCCAGTGACCCGGAAGTCGAGACGGTACATGTAGTTAGTATGTTGGTTCCTTCCCTCGTGACACTGGGCTCAACGCGCTCGTGCTGTTTCCTGGAACGCACCTCGACAACAATATAGATAAGAAGGAAAGTGACCGAGACGAAAATCAGATGCAGAGAGAGAAATCCGTTGCTATCTCAGGCTCGGAGGTCGCATGTCGCGCGTGTCCTGGTCGGAACGCCAGCCGCTAGCGGTGGGATCCACCCGCACCCACCCGCATCTTGACCGACATTCCCTTGCACGTTCCTGCAGAACTGAGCCGTTCAGAAACGTTGGTGTACGATAGCAACTGCAACAGGAGATTCTACTCACCGGAGACTAGTTAGTGCTGGTATCGTCGTCTATGCCCTTATTCACCATCCGGGCAATGGTGTAGAGCTGGAAATTGTCAATTGTTGGCGTTCGCGGCTGCGGCTCAGGTACGGCGAAGCGGGGCAACGATAGTGCGGTGGCGCGAACCCCATCTGAGACAGCGAGGGAAGCGCTATCGCCGTGTTCGGGTGGCTGGTGTTCACGGAAGTAAATGCGGTTGTTGAGGCTCACTAAGAGGGTGTTGGAGTACCTGATACATTTGTCAGCGCTTGACCCGCACATATAATGTGTTGCTCACAGTTTTCCGATAACATCAACCCTTTTTTCACATTAGCTGGAAAGGTGCACAGCGACGGACCAAAAGAACGTACGTGTATGAGTAGTATTGCTTATTCTGTGGACGAGGTGATTGAGTCAAAAGATGAATTGTGGTGATCGTGGCGTATCTCGGTCTGACTCACGGGGAAGGCGAGATAAAGCACAAGGGTCGTGACAGCCACGCTAGCTCAACGAGAAGTTAGATGCACGTTGGGGTGGGCTGTTCCGAGAAATAGGTACCAGTGAGCGTATTTGTCTCAACAGTAAGCCGCATTACGCGAATCAATACGAAGTTGGAGAACTTGCCACTCGCCCTTCTTAGCTGTGAAAGAGGTCAATGTAAGAAGGGATCCAACATGGTGATCCCGTACCAGCAGTGTCATTGCCACCGCGATCAGAATGTCTGCGATGGCACTCGATATAGACCATAACTAACACGAAAAAAATATGAGGTGACATGGCCAATTCGACTGAAACGAGTGTGCGTACGTATACAGCTGTCCTGGAAACTGCGTGCTTCTCAACCACGAGCGACTAGATGCTGTGTAAGATAAGACGTTTTGGTAACAGTGTGTACAGTACTGACTGCGATGCCCAGCCACGTCGCTGCGACTGCTTGAGTCACTGCAGCCTGTATTCAGGAAAACGTCGGGAGCCTGAATATGCGAGGAGGGTCAGGAATACATACGACAGCGATGATCCAACAGATCCACGACGACAGCCGTCTGCTCATTAATATCCAAATCCGATAACAGAAATATCCTTGCACGATGAGCGAAGTAATTGCAGTCATGATGGGAACGTCTATGGGGCCGAAATGGGACTTCCTGAGGCGCTCCACGTCTCCAAAACCAGCAACAAACCAATAATGGGCATCTGCTCCCGTCAGCGCAGTTTGGGCGGTTTCCAATACGAAGACGAAATAAGCTGCTCAGAGTACACCTTGACATCGCAGATCTTCCGCGTAATATCAAGACCAACCTAGAAATTTTACGGATCGTGGGTCTTTTGGAAAATTGTAGCTATATACGTCTGAGTGTGGGTGAGTGGAATCAGCTGAGGTCTCGAGGAACAGGCATCGTACAAATCTGGACGCAGAGAACACCGTAGAGCGCCCAGTTGAATAGACGGCCAAAAAGCTGCAGGCATTGTTGAGGATATCAGTTACGCGGACAACAGAACGAGACCAAGCGCACAAGAGGAGCAGTTCTGCGAAATGATCAGGGAACAATGAAGTGAATCGCTACTGCAGTACCACCAAACTTACATTCCGATGACGTCTCGGGAAGCGGTTGGTGATCCAGAGGACTCAGCCATTGGTGTTTTAAATGTCGAGAAGTGGACGAAGACCAGCGCCACGGAGCAGTGGGGACAGAGGGCTGTAATCGCGGGCCACAAGAAGGGCTTTATAATCCAATTTTTTCGATTGTGGGTACGAATGAGATAAGACACCGGAGATTTCAAGAAAAAACCTGTGTCACTAGCGCAGCGCTCCCTCCCATGCTGATCACCGTCATCTGCGGAGACGAAACAGGGATGGACTAAAAGCGCGCAGCTTCTTCCCAGACTCAAAGTCTGTGCAATTGGTGTTGATCGGCGTGCCTGCCGTAAAGAAACGTCGCCATCCTCGTAAGAGGATTGTTGACAATGTTTGAGGACGACCCGTCAAGTTCGATGACTAGAGCGCCGAGAGGATTGCATGATCCGTGAAATGTCACAGTGGAAATTTGATACGAGGCTCCATGTGGATCAGCACCATAGGAGGGCATCACACCCTCATTTTAACTCGGTCATGCTTTTGTACTAAGTTATGCAGTTTGTGTCGAGTCGCTACCTGGTACGAACCGAATGGGAGAAGTTTGAGAGGCTCGGGCCGTCACCACCAACGTGCACGGGTTTCCCACAACGGCGGAAGGGTAGTTGCCATTTTTCCGCATCCGGTCTGATCGGTCAAACCCTAACTGGACCATTGATTTGGGTCTGGGCCTATGGGCTCAGGCTGGTCAATTACAGGCCAATCAATACAGTAGGGTCGTTTGCAGTGAGGAGTACGCAGGAGATTAGATGACAGGTTATTCGTGTATCAAGATATTGTGAGAAGGCAGCGCCCCGTGGGGCCGTGGGGGACGTAGTACCACCTTCGTACCCACTATCGCTTGCACTGCTAGAAACCCACCTTAAGGGTCCATCATCCAACGCTGGCATTTGGAGATATCTTGCATATCTCAGCTCATCCACTAAGCAGATCGGCGAGAGCGTTCCACACAAAACCTTGTGGTTGTAATCGGTGAGTCTCGGCTTTCGAAGGTATGAAACTCTTTAGTTTTGGATGATACGATCGCCAAACGTGAAAGCGGCAAGAGAATAAGGAACAGGCTCTGGCGGTAGGTTCGAATGGTCGTTTTGTAGGCATCCGCATGCTGAACAGAGCAAGACTGAAAGGTGTCCACATACGTACTCGGGAGTAAAGAAAAATTTGCGTCTTTTTGTTGTGAGAGGACGGTTAAAATTTACGTGCTTCCATGAGGGACATATTGAACTTCTCCGATGGCCAATCGTCTGCGAGATATTAAGGACGCTGCGCGCATGACAACCGTGACGGGTTCAAGGAGCCGGGTAGGGTCTCGCTGTAGTTCAAGTTGTTCTTGGTGAGGAACAACTTCGGCCCCGTGTTCATATCTGCAAGGTGAATATGATTTGCATGAGGGTATATCCGGCGCACTACTGCTCTATCACCGCCTCTTTTCAGGATGTAAAATAGCCAAAGGCGAGAGTGAGTCGGCGTGCGCACCTCGCAAAGCAATACTAGTAGTCCCATCTAATACGCAACAAATTTATTCGAGAAGTGAGTCGGGAAGTAAGCGAAGAGATACAAGCCACTCCGCCTCATCATCGAGAGTAAGCCTACTGTCCGTGTGAGGGTCACCGATCTGAGCAGGACTAGCATCAACAAAGGACGAGGGTGAGAAAAGGCTCCAGTGTGATATATTGCCTCCTCTAAATATTCCAGGGCCTTGTGCGCGATTGATCGGATCATTGCCAACGTTGCGACGAACCATTGAAATTTGGTCACAAATTCACCCTGACTGTCTCCAGAGGAACTAGAAGTAACAATCCATCAAAGCCTCCTCGTGATCATCGTCCCCAAAAACCCTAGAATAGCAGATGCCAAGACAAGAGGCGAGGGCGAAGCGAGCCAAGCGCAGATATGCTTTGTGCTTCGAGCCGCTCGCAGGCACTCGAGGACTTGACCCAATGGTTGATCTGGGGCCGACGGATGAATCTTGGACAGAACTGTTCGGACAATAAGAGCGATGGAGCGAGTGGTGTGAACGTCGGACATACCCAAGGTGAGGAATTCACGACAAAGGACTACCATCTCCCCAATCACGTTTTCAGCTTCCAACCCGACTTGAAAAGCCAACGCTTCCGCAAGAAACGCTGTGACCACATGGCGTGGAACCCCGAATGGTTGGTGAGGCTGGTCCCAAAGATGGCGAGGTATTTGGCTGCGTGAATGGGATCATCGGACTGGTGGGGCAGTTTCGAGCGCTCGAGGAGTGCGATGGAGATAGGAGAAAGATTCAAGGATAATTCGACCTGGTTCTAGTCAGGAATGGGGTAGGAGCATTGATTCGGTGAAATGAGTAATTGATATATTGACATCTGGAGACCTTCCCATTGATCTGACAGCATGTGTCGCCTGTCGTTGTAGCCAAACCAAGAATAGAGAAAAGGTAAGGCGGATCAGATCGAGATGACGGAGAGTCTGGGAGAGATGAGATGCTGAAAAAAAAACACTCTTCCCGTCGGCCCGCACGTAAGAGGCACGTGCCCCACCTTCCTAGGAAGGTGGGTGTGGGAAAAAAGTGTGATGCGTAATCATAGTCTCTTATACGGCGCATCGATGGCGCATCGACAAGGGAAGTGGTCGTACTCCCTGAGACTTCCCAGTCCTTCTTCGCCGAATAGGTCCGAGGTCCCAAACCGGCTCATCCACTGGCACGTATCATCCGTAAATTTTGGTGACTTCTCCATCACCTGTTCGCACGACTCGGACAACGTTCTTCGTTAGGACCCCAATGACATTCCCACGATTGCATCCGCCGGTTTTATTTTTATCGATAACATTGCCAACCTAACGTACACGCAACGCAATGGCCAGTGTGATCGTAGACCAAGCAAAACATGGATACTGTTGGTGGGTGAAAACGCGGATCGAGTCGCCGATTAATTTGATGCGTCGTCCACACTGTCCTGAGCCCTGAGCCCGAGTTCCCAAGTTTTTGTAAGTACATACTTACCCAACAAGGCCCGGAAGTCCGATCCTTCCCGGTCCCAAGGGTTTCACCGTACGCTTCTTAGGAATGTGAACCGTCATACACATTCCAGAATAATAGGGACAAAGCATGTACAAAAGAGCGACCTTCGACACACTCGGTCGCTAGTTCCCTTTTACTCCCTTTTCCCCACTCTCTCTCCTTTTCCACATACACCCATACGCCTTACACTGGGAATTCCCCTTCTATTGCTCTCCAATATACCCGGTTCTACCTTCCGTCCTGTTCGAGCTCTGAAGTGTTGTCGGCCATGCCAGCTTCCAGTTTTATTCGCTTCTTTGTGGATACCTTCTGACCTTCTTCCTCTAGCTAGCAACTAACGCCGGCACATCTTCAGAGAAGGATCGTGTGCCTTTCTGAGGACTGCCAATGAATTGTCACAGCAGCGCGGTACTATAGTTCCCGTACCAATGCAATTTTTACAATAAACATTTTCTCTACTCTCAACAAAACATCCCAAGCACATCAAATTTTACATAGTCGTAGACCAGTATATATCCAATGAAATGTCGATTTTTATTTATTTTTGTTTCTGAATTGAATGGAAGTGCAGCAGACCTCCAAGTTTTCCCGTACCGATGCAAATATTTGTAGTGCGATGTTTTGACCTCACCACGGACATGTATTCCCATTGATCCTCATTTTTTTTGTACGATCCTATAATTACATACCCTAGTATACATACAATAATTTTTTGAGTGGAAAGGATATCAGGAAGTAGTGATCAAATGTCGTGTAAAAATTTTGCATTGGTACGGGAACTATAGTACTAGTCTCAGGCTGCTCGCACGCATCAGGGAAAACCTCCCGAGCTTATTGGTGATTATTTTGATACTGTATCACTCCATAATCAAAATAATGATACATGATCACTACAGTATTAGCTCAGAAGCACCAGTATCAACCGACCCGAACAAAGAACCGAACCAATTTTATTGAAGTAAAGAAACAGCAACAACAGTACAACCAGATGGTATCGTGCTATTCGACCGCAACCCCGATGAGCTTAAGCAGCCGCCTCTCGCGATTATCCTCACCGCTCGCCCCCCCGGCGCCCTGTGCCATCCTCAAGCTCCTTCTGCCGCTCACGCCCGCTCCTCCTCTTTACTCTGCACATCTGCCACGGCAGCAGCTTCCAAGAGGGCGCGCTGCTCCTCAGCCTTCTGCGCTGCTGTGGCGATGATTGCGGCTATCTCGGCCTTTGGTGCTCGAGGGGTGCATGGTCCATCACCTTGGTCTGCCAGATCACACTCTTGTTGTGTCCGCGGTAATCGTGCAGCATGGGTCTGCGGTAGTGGGCTCTCGACCGCGGGGTTGTGTATGCGACGAGCATGGACTCCAACTCAACGAGGTCATCTGGCCCTGAACCCTTCTGGAGGCGGTTTTCGAGAAGTGGGGACAGTCGTCATTGTCTCCTCGGTTGCGTCGTCCTGAGTTAGGCGTAAGTGCTGCGAAACAAGGGAGGAGGAAAACTGCACCTTCAAGCGCTTCGGTATCCGATAGGTAGTCTACAGGGTATTCCACTAGTCCAGGAGCTAAACCACCAGCGAGGTTAACCAGGGACGACGGTGGAAGGAACAACCTGAGCTGCCCTGGGTTCAGGGAGGTGTAAAGCCGCACTACTGGTCGTGCAGGCCTCCGCACGGCGCGTAAATTCGCATAGGGGTTCACTTCTATGGGAGACACGTATCTCTGAAGTTTCTAAGTGCGCGCAATGGTGCAGAACGCTGGAGGACGCAGAGAACGAGGGGAACTGGGCCTGACAGAGCTCTGAAGCCCTGAGGGAGAGCGCTAAGATTGACTGGGGTCGAAAGGTGTAGATAGAGGAAGTATTTATATTGGCAAGCAGAGAAACTGATCTAAAGGTACAGTGGAGTCCAGGGAGCAACCAAGCGAGCCTGAGGTTGCAAAACCGGGAATGCAGAACTGAGGTCCGAAATTGGCTAAAGTGCGGGAAAGTCCGGTCCACGGAGCAATGTGGGAAAGTAACTAGAACAAGTGAGAACGGAGACGAGACGAGAAACGACGCGGTCCGAGGTGGCGAGACTGAGCGAATTGACAACGGAATCAATGACAAGGTTCGTTGCAAATGCCCTCGGTTTGGCCTGAATTCATGCAAGAAGACAGTAACAAAGACGACACGACTCGGCTTGCGACTTGGACATCTGCAAAACAGTGGGAGGAATGAGAAGTGAAGAAGGACGAACAACGTGGGCGCAAGCATGGGCGGAAGAACTCCTGACCATGGGCGGTGACGCCATCACAGGATTCTGCAAGGCACGCCACTACAGGTACTCGCCCTTGTCAGAGCGGTATCTCCGGTAATCACTTATTTATCACTTCAGTGTATCACCAATAAGCTCGGGAAGTTTTCCCTGATGCCATCTGTTTTGTATCTCCTCACCGAGCCTTTCCCCCTCTCCCATGTGACCGCTCCTAACGGTCTTACGGGATGCCCGTACGTCTTGCCACGTATTTATCCTCACAGGCTTTGAGGGCAACTTCATTTAATTCTTGCAACCCGGCCTGCCATGTATCCCGTTGTAGTCACCCTCTTGCAATTACTTTGGAAACACGAACTTCCTTCGTTGTTCGTCCTGGTGACTCTAGGCTTGTTTTTGTCACTCGTGTCTCTTTGTCGCCGCCACCAACGCCACCAAGACACGCCTGCTCTCCTGCCTCGTTTTTTCCTCTTTAATACCCTTACTTTCTTTCGGCGACGCTACGACTTTTTCGTTTGGGGATTTCAAGTGACAGGTCAACGGCTGTTCCAGTTCAGACTCCTACGCGTACGTCAATGCTTCCTTGAGCCCGTTCTCGGGGAGTTTATTTGACTCTAACGTCGGGTCGCCTAACCTTTGTGGAAATAGAATAATGTCGTCGTCGTGTCTGGAGAGCAAGGTCGGAGGGATTTCTTCAATGCAAAGGGGCTAGATCTCCAGGAAGGTTTCACTGGCTCTTTCAGGAGCGGTGAGTGTGCTAGATCGCGCCAAGGAACCCCACCGACCAAAGAAATTTTCCACTTTAGGTCCCAATTATCCATGGCGTGACAACAGGACTTCGCCAAAATCGGGTTGCAAAAATATATAGGCGCTTGGCGAATGCCCAACGGGGCGCACGCCTGACAGAATGTATGCCTAGCCCACGTCGAAGCCACCTTGCTCACCTTATTTCCGCACAGTGATTCCCGAAGTTTTGAATGACGGCCGACGGCTCTTGCGACCTTGGGAAAAGGCTGGGACCGTCAACCCATTCGACAGAATACCCGAGGCAAGTCAGCCACTCAGTCCTCTGCTGTGCGCGTCCGGAGATAGCATCCGTGCGAAAATGGGCGCGCATTCTGATTGCTTGGCCCTTTCGATTGAATGCGTGTCCTGACCCGCTTCCTGTTCCAGCTCATATTTCAGACTATCATACGGTGTCTGACGTGCACAGAAATAGCTGACGATCCCGAAATTGTGGCTCGCCTCAGACAGCTTTTTGACAAAGTGGACCGCGGAACGACGCCCGCGACCGTGCTATTCCCGTGGTTCCCTAGCCCTGCGATGATCTCAAAAGCGCGAGCGACGAAACAGATATACGATATCATCGTGAACGCCATCAAAGTCCGGAAGCAGAGCGGCGTGTCTCACAATGATAACCTACAACTCTTCTTGGACTCGGGAGACGAGGTGTCAACGATCGTGGGCGTAAGCTCCCCACCCTTCAAAAGTCTGAAGGTCGATCTTTGCTGACATAAAACACCTAGTTTATGATAGCTGTCATGGCAGGCGCGCGGACCGCTGGCGGCCCAGGCCAGTATTTTGTTTACTTCAGCCCTCTCGGAGGAGGGTTGACATCCATCCTCGTTAGGTTCTTGGTTGATCATATATCTTGGTTATCATCCGAGATGGCGCGATGAAGCACGCGCGGAAGTTGAGAGCTTGATCTCGTCGCACTCCCTAGAGACCATCTCCGCGTGCGATTCCCCGCTGCCGTCGTCCACCGCGCTCTCCCCCATCCCCCTCACCGCGTGGGAAAATGAGACGCCGGTCATGGACATGCTCATCCGCGAAACGCTCCGCATAGCACAGCCGCACACGGCGGCGCGGCGCAACGTGGGCCCAGAGACGTACATTGACGGCAAGGTCATCCCCACGGGCACGTTGGTTGTGTACCCGTTTTCTGACGTCCATCTCAACCCGGCACTATACCCCGACCTGGAGATTTGACCCCACACGGCCGCAACTCCAGGCCGATTCGTATGTGGGTTGGGGGGGAGGTTTCTTTGTTCGTTTCGCGACTTCCCGAGCTGAGCCAAACCCTCTTTTGTTTCAAGGGAAGGTGACCTGTCCTGGTTCGCGGACAGAGAAATTGACGATGAAGCTCATCACTGCGCTGCTGCTCCTGGATTTTGATTTTGACACCGTAGATGAGAGCGGGCGGATCGCCGACCCGCACCCAATACCAAACTGGAATGACGACCTGGCTGTTCGGGGCCAATTCTTCCTCAAATGCAAGAGGATTTCCCTTACGGGCGGCGGTCACCAGGGACTCATCCGCTCCAGTCAGGTCTCTGTATATCGTGCATAGGCTCGTGACCCAGCCTGTATATCGATGTAAAGCTGGGTTTCAATTCGTATTGCATTCGTTTCCCACCTAGTTTCCTCCAATTCTGACCTGCCCTGAAGTCAGTCATGTTACTGCACCTGTAAATTAGGTCGCGCGTCGCTTGGTGTCCGCAGTGGGCACATATTGAATATATGTGTTTCTCCTCCAATACCTTTGTAGCCACGGATGCAAGCAATGAATACAAACTGAAAGACATACGAATCGTAATGGTAAGGTCAAGCTTGCAACTTGGCCGTGAGGGTCATCCAGAAATTATATGTGCTTACACTGGCACGGAGAGGAAGGAAACAGAAGACAGATGTCGGGCACAACCAGACCCGGGTACGTTTAGCTGTTACCAATGAGCTTGTATAGCTCCGTGAACAGGCAGGAGGAGCGAGTTGAATCGAGCCCGTATTCGTGTCGCGAGTCCAATAACTTGACCTTTAATGCCTTCGCACGGTCGTAGAAATGAGGATTCTGGATGAGGGAGGGAGCCACGTCGCGAAGAAGGAACAGAATGTCCGGACGCCACATGGCATGGTTTATGATAATGACAGGCCTCGACGAGGCAGCAGAACAGAGTGTGTTGTGTTGAACGAAGGAAATATCATAAAGCAGTCGAACTCTGGCAATGCTTGAATTTGCGAAATGAGCTTGTCGCGTTCCTTCGAGAGGCTTGCTTCAGTAAGAGACGACCGAACGGGTCCGGCGCCCCGAGGTCATCAGCCGCGCCATCATCGATGTTGAATTTGTGGAGAGGTCTCGGTTGACCGCCGCAAGCTTGTATCTTAATTGTGGGTTTGCCTGCACAAATTGGTCGATTGGGGCACGAGGGTGACGCATCTCGGACCAGAGTAAGGCTCTCCCACTTTCAAGAGTCACAATCGCTTCCGCGAGTTGATTCAGGTCGACCTAATACGAGGCATATGCTGTAGCAGCAAAGATGGTGCAAAAAGCAGGGCGTCTGGCATCACTGAGACAGCGCTATCGTACGCTGTGGGGGTGGAGGGTAAGTCGCGCAGCCGATGTCCACAAGCAAGCAAAATAGAATTGAGTGGGAAAGGGTGTCCATCGTCGACATAGCGGTAGAATAGTTCCAGCGCTTCATCCAGGTCTCACGTACAGTGACCAGGAAAATACGAGAGACGGGTGAGCTAAGACCGAGACAGTTGACTAAATGCCACGAAGCGCAGGCACGGTGGTGACGGACGCTCAGCAACTTGACGGCGTGTGTTAATCGATTTGTCAAGGTACTTCATCTTC
Organism: Lactarius akahatsu; assembly: GCA_021524915.1. Lineage (NCBI taxonomy): Eukaryota > Fungi > Basidiomycota > Agaricomycetes > Russulales > Russulaceae > Lactarius > Lactarius akahatsu. The sequence continues at coordinate 2,664,516 of JAKELL010000001.1, read as the reverse complement.
TTTGTGCGTTTGAATACTTCAAAGAGCATGTGTGTGGATGAGTCGAAAAGGCCTGGCACTGATGCTACACGGATGCCTAAGAGCAGATGAAGCAAGTACTGTATGGTGCGGTTCGGCCTATTTTGACAGCTCCGTTGATCTTCGTTATATCGTTATCGGGAATTCCGTCGAGAAGTCCTCCAAGAATCCCGATCTGCTTGTGTAGTCAGCATTGTCGCCCCCATTCAAGTTGTCGTAAAAGGCAACTGTTGACTGAGATAACTTGAACCATGAAAGGCTGGAACATGCTTCAGGACCTTCGATAGGGCCGAAGTAATGGAATCGATGCATCGTTTCACAGTATCTTCCAAGAAAACGTTAACATGAGAATTTGAAAGGGGTTCTTCGGGATATAAGCTGACAAAGGTCCGAGCATGATATATTGCTTCCTAAATATTCCGGGGTCTTGTGCGCGATTGATCGGATCATGGCCAGCGTTGCGGTTCGACCATTGAGCTTTGGTCACAAATTCAACCTGATTGTCTCCGGAGGAACTAGAAGCAACAGTCCATCAAAGACGGAAAAAGCCTCGTAATCATCGTTTCCAAAAGCCCTAGAATAGCGGATGCCAAGACAAGAGGCGAGGGCGAAGCGAGCCGAGCGCAGATATGCTTTGTGCTTCGAGCCGCTCGCATGCACTCGATGGGGTTGATCCAATGGTTGATCTGAGGCCGACAGATGAATCTTGGACAGAGCTGTTCTGACAATGAGAGCAATGGAGCGAGTGGTGTTAACGTCGGACATACCCAAGGTGAGGAGTTTACGACAGAGGACTACCATCTCCCTAATCACCTTTTCAGCTCCCAACCCGACTTGAAAGGCCAACGCTTCCACAAGAAATGCTGTGACCGCATGGGGTGGAACCCCGAATGGTTGGTGAGGCTGGTCCCAAAGATGGCGGAGGTATTTGGCTGCGTGAATGGGATCTTCGGACCGGTGAGGCAGTCTCGAGCGCTCGAGGAGTGCGATGGAGGTAGAAGAAAGTTTGAAGGATCATTCGACCTGGTTCTAGCTAGGAATGGGGTAGGAGTATTGATTCAGTGAAATGAGGAACTGACATATTGACATCTGGAGATCTTCCCATTGATTTGACAGTATGTGTCGCCTGAATCGCGTTGTAGCCAAACCAAAAACAGAGAAAAGGTAAGGCGGATCAGATCGAGATGACACAGAGATGATTTTGAAGAAAAGTTAAGAATGAATCAACTTCATGGATAGATCCTGTAGAAAATTAATTGAGACACAGTTGGTGCAGGAGACCAGACAGGTCGAGAGGGTATCAAGGACTACATAGTACATCAGCCCTGTCAAGACCCGGAATGTAAAGTGCGGTGACGAGTTGGGCAATTGAGGGCGAAAGAAACATGCGAATCACAAATGGTACCCCTTTACTACGACCAGGATTAGGGTATTGGTAGCACGCTGGAAGATGCTAGCACACCTCACCTTGAACGCGCGTACCAGACAGAGACGTGGCAAGACATACAATGAAACACGGGTTTCTTACATGTTGTCCTAACCCACAAATACGGCAACAGGCAGGGACCGCTACCAAAGGCAACGCCAACTTGACGAACAGGAGGTCGACCTGAGGCTGTGCAGCTAATATTACAGAGGGCGAGGTTAATTCATGAAAGGAGTGGGCTGTAAACTCTCATTTCAGCCCACTCATTTCATGAGTCAACTACTCGTCGTAAACCACCAATTTGTGACCGATCTAAACAGGACCAGAGACAAAGGTGAGAATGCATCCATATTTCCTCGAGAGCACACATATTGTCGTAGAGCGTAAAGTCTTCGGTCAATATACATCTCCAAGTTCCACATCTATGCACGTAGTCGACGCATCGTTATTCTTTACCAGATGCGGACAAAGCTCACCTTGCGCCGCGTCCATTGCAGTCTGCAGGAAGGTATCCAAGACATCAACAAGAAAGTTGCCGTCAGGCAGATAATTCTGACGACCTCTTGGCCAGGCAACACGCTCTGATCCAGAGTCTGAATCGCGACCGGGCTACGACTTCACGTGACCTCCCTTCCTTGTCTGGCCACGCTTTGTACTCTAGATGCTCGGAACGCATTATTCCCAATTACACTGGTGCTAGTTCGCAGCGTGCGTTCCATTTTGTAGGAAACCGCAACCATGGTTTCTCCCCATAGTCCAACGACCAGCAATTCGTCAGCACTATTTGGATCGGATGACACCTCTTTCCTTGAGGCTCTGGGGGCCGCAGTTCTTCCAGGAGATGTTGCTCAAGCTCAGAACGGAGATGCGCATCGCCTATCATCTTCTCCTTCACCCATTCTAGAACCGAGCAGTCTTGAGCCACCTCCCTGCGCTCAGCCTACATCAAATGCTCTGCCTCACATCAGTAGTGACGACGAACCGGAGCAGCCTGCCACGAGGACTCCAAGGCACGCGGGTTTACATCCCCAGCACCCCCCTTTCGTAATCAGCGATGACGATGAACCATCCTTATTACAAGTGGAGTCTCCTCCTCTCGCCCAGTCGAGATATAAGAAACGTGCGCATTCCGTATCGAGTAATGATGAACCTTCTCGTTCTCCGACCAACTCCCCCACCGGTGTTTCAAGCTCGCACCTAGATTCCGATACCTATGGAGCGTCGCGGTTCGGTGAGTTCGGCGAGTACATGCGCCGCAAGCGTGCAAAATTACAAATACAAAACGCGGAGATGGGAGACACTCCCAGGGGAGAAGCTTCGGGAAGCCAGCTTTTCAAGGGGCTTTCTATCCATGTATGCGCACTCGCCTCTTTCTTCTTGGTGGAAGCACTCAGGGACGTCAGATCAACGGTTGGACGGAGCCCTCTGTTCAGGAGTTGCGTAAGCTGATTGTCGAGAACGGTGGGATTTATCAAGCCTATATCGATAAAAAGACCCTCGTGTGCGTAATGCAACACCAATAGTGACTTCATCGGGGTACTGACTGCGCACAGCACGCACATCATTACCTGTTCCCTCACGCCGGCCAAGGTCCGTGAGTTCAAACATATGAAAGTGGTTAAACCCGAGTGGCTCGTTCAGAGCGCCAAAGCGGGTGTCCTTCTGCCTTGGCAAGACTTCATTTTCCTTCCCGGCGGTAGGCCTGAGAGCGCCCACGGCCGTCTTGCGCAGTCGTCCTTGACGGAATTCTCGGCCAGCAAGCCACGTAATAGCACACTAGATGGTGCCAAAGAGAACCCCCTATCGTCAGACAGGAACCCTTCCGCGCCGCTCCACCTGCTGCAGGCGCCATCATTGCACCCGTCTCCACCCATAGCTCCTGTTCCCAAGTATGCCAAACATGAGTCGAACCCTGCGGCGCAACGTGCCATGGCTGATCCCACTTGGAGGGCGGCACACACGTCCGCAGCCCCAGGGTTTATTGCAGGATATTACGCCAACTCACGGCTACACCACCTCTCCATGTGGAAAGCGGAGTTGCGCACGCTGGTTGTGGAGGCCCAAGAGCGCGCGGAAAGGGGGGATTTCCACACCGCGTCTAGAACCTCAGAAACAGGCACGGGCGTGAGCATGCGTGGCGCAGCCCTGGTCATGAAAAACCCGTTGAAAGGGAAGGAGAAAGCGGGCCACAAGGCTGAGCGGGTAGTCATGCATGTGGACTTTGACGCCTTCTTCGTGAGCGCCGGCCTAGTAAGCCGTCCCCACCTGCGCGGGAAACCGGTGGTCGTGTGCCACTCGCAGCACGCGCAAGGTGGAGCATCGAGCACAAGTGAAATCGCGAGCGCTAGTTACGAGGCCCGAAAATTTGGGATCAAGAATGGAATGAGTCTCCAACAAGCGCGAAGGCTGTGTCCAGATTTGGTGACAATACCCTATGAGTTTGAGAGGTGGGTTTCACATGCTCCAACGGAGGCTACTCCATTGAGGATGGTGCATCAGATACAGGCAGCTCTCGCTAGAATTTTACACCATCCTCATGTCGCACGCGGACGATTTACAGGCTGTGTCTGTCGACGAAGCGCTCATCGACGTCACATCCACCGTGGCGCAAATGAGAGTGGTACCCACAGGGGCCAATGATGACGGCGATAGTTCTTCGACGGACATCGCCAAGGAACTTGCAGAGTCGATGCGTGCACAGATCAAGGCTGCCACGGGGTGCATTGGTACGTGTTGCATCAATTCCGATCACAGACCCTGACATCGTGTTCCAGCTAGCATTGGGATTGCGCCTAACATCATGCTTGCACGTCTCGCGACCCGGCGTGCGAAGCCAGCCGGCTCGTTCCACCTCCTTCCGGCCGCATTTCGAGATTTACTCCCAGATCTCGACATCCAGGATTTGCATGGGTTCGGGAGGGCGGCGCGTGATAAGGCCTCTGAGAAGCTTGGGACGACCAACCTGGGTGAACTTGCAGGGCGAAGCAAAGCAACGCTGTGCGATGCCCTGGGCAATGCAACGGGCGAAACCCTGTATAACTCCATACGTGGGAAGGATGACCGCAAACTCGAAAGTGACAAACCACGGAAGTCTGTCTCTTGCGACATTAACGTAAGTACAGGAGTGCGCGAGCTGCTTTCTGATTCGATCGACAGGAGCTGACCTACACGCATACACACGCAGTACGGCATTCGGTTTGAGAATGACGACCAGGTAGAGGCGTTCATCCATCAGATGTCAGAAGAAGTTGCGCACCGTTTGGACGCGATCAACATGAAGGGCAGGTCTCTTACCCTCAAGATCATGAAGCGAGACCCTTCTGCGCCAGTGGAACCTCCGAAGGTATGTCACCGAACCCACCGCCTTTCGTCGACGTCATTCGAGTTTCGGGTCTCCTGCGTCTAGTTTATGGGACATGGGCAGTGCGTGACGTACAATAAGCAGTCTGCCCTTGCAGGCCCGTACGGACACGCGACAAGCGACCCACGCTTGATCGGATCGCTCAGCTGGCGTTTACTGCGCACGCTGAGTATTCCCCCGCGTGAACTGAGGGGAATCTCGATCCACATACAGAAGCTTGATGCGCACACAGGGTCTATCCCTGCACCAGGTCATGCACACCTACCCTTCCGACCAGCACCGAATCCCACAGCCTCGGGCACCATTGTTGGACCCGCACCAAAAGCCCGAGCGCCTTCGAGCGCACCCGTGACTGCACCGTCGGAGCCGAAAGGACCAGGACCAGCGGCCGGGGCAGACTTGCCGTCATTCTCTCAACTCGACATGTCCGTTTTCGAAGCTCTGCCGGAGGACATCCGTAAGGAACTCGAAACAGAGTACGAGCGGCGCTCCGCACCCGCCCCCAACAAGCCAGAGCCCCCAGCTGACCTCGTACCCCGCGCTAATTCCGTAATTCCGGCCCGGGGTGGGGGAAACGACAGGCCCTGTGGCCGTGGTATGGGTGCCGTAAGCAGCAGAGGCCGTCGGGGTTCGCTCGGGCGTGACCAAGCACGCGGAGCGACCTCGTGGGCGCACCGGCCACGGGGCCGCGGTCATGGTCGCGGCGGGCTGCTGGCCCTCCCACCCGCGCCTGCGCCGATGATACACTGTCAAGCCTGGGGAGCTGGAAGAGCTAGGGTATCGACGCGGAGGTGTTCTCTGCGCTTCCGGTGCGGATCCAGCGCGAGCAGCTAGCCGCAGCGCGCGGTGCGCGCGTGCGTCCTTCGCAGCAGCCCGTGCGGCCATCGAGCCCGCTGCGGCCGCTGCAGCGGCTCGAGGGACGGTGGGCGCCGCCGCAGGGCCCGCACGAGTACATACCGCCGCCGCCGCCGCCCCGTGCGCGCTTTGCGGAGGCGGAGCGGCCCGTGCTGCGGCGGGGGGACGCGGATACGGCGCCTGTGGTCGAGGGCGTGGACGTGCGGCGCGTTGTGCGCGCGTGGGTGGAGCTGTTCGTCAGGCATGTGCCGCATGCGGAGGACGTTGCGCTGGTCGGAGGGTACCTGGTGCGCTGTGTCGTGACGGACGTGGGTGCGGAGCGGGCGGTCGGCGTCATGCGGTGGTGGGGCGCGCTGTTGAGGCGAAGGTGGGCAGTGTGGGAGCATGCGGATGAGAGGGACGAGGAGCCCGAGCCGGGGGAGGATACACGCGCCGAGGTGGTCGGCATGGCGTGGTGGCGGGCGTACCGTGAAGTCGGGGACAGCCTGAATGCGGTCGTGCGCAAGCGGTTTGGGGGGTCGCTCAAGTTCAGATAGCACACATGATTGCGAATGAAACACTATTTTTGTTGTACAAGGGATCATACATACTTTCATACTTTGTCTACGCTACTTCTGCCGGCTTTGTACCTGTGCCGAGAAAAAAGTGCACGTCGCGCCCCTGCCGTTTGGCAGAGGTGAACAGCTCGAAGGATACGTTCTCGAGTCCGGCACCGACGAACACCCCACGGATGTCCTCCTCGGAAAATCCGCGTGTATGCGTGACGATGTGCTCATAACCAGCCATGATGGGTGGCGGTGGCGGTGCGCCATCGTCGCAGTCCTCCGGCAGCTCCGTATGCGCGATATCGGCAACGGCGAGCGTGCCGCCGGGCTTCAGGTACTTGACGAGCTCGCGTGAGACGTCGTCGACCGCGACGAAATGGTGGTACGCCATCGAGCACTGTTTTGTCAGCAAAAAAATAAAGGGGAAGGAGGAAGGAAGGAAAACGCACGACGACGAGGTCGAAGCGGTCCTGTGTGTCGAGCTCGGCGAGCGCACCGACCGCGCGCATCTCGTGCGGCTCGAGGCCCTGCGCGTCCGCGCGCGCGTTGTACAGCTCGACCATGCGGGGACTGATATCTACCCCAACGAGGCGCAAGACGTGCGGCGCGAGCGCACGCGAGACTTGTCCTAGAAAAAAAAATCGCAAAGTCAGTCACGAATATTTTCTTCCCGCTCTAGTACGGCACTGGGCACTGTACCTGAGCCACATGCGTAGTCCAGAACGCAGGTCGTATCCTCATCGAGCGGGAGGACGCGGCGTAAAGCCCTGGCAAGGCGGAGCGCGAGCTCGCGCGCCTCTGGGTGCCGCCTGTCATAATCCTCGCTGAGCGCGTCAAAGTGCGCTATGTTGGCCGCTTCGAGCTGCTGCATTGCGTCGATGGTGGCTGCTGGTACTGGTGCGCCGGAACAGTGATGATGATGGAGGTGGTGATTGTGTGTGTGGGGGTGCGTGGGTAATGCCGTGATCGTGCCCGTGGTAGGGTGGAGGCGCGGCGTAGGGTGATATGTAGTAGTACTAGGAGACATCATGTGTTGGACTAGCGTGGAATGGTGTTATTAGGATTTGATAAACGGCTTCTAGACGAACGTGAGTGTTTTCTTGGTATTAGGGGGGTGGAGCGGTATTCTATTCTATGATAGAAGGGGACTGCCCTCCCTCGCGCAATGCGGGACCCTTCACTCATGAGAGGGATCAGCCTATTCTACACAGAAACGATATCTGGGCAGGCGCATCTGCCTTGTGGCCTTTTTGATCGCTCGGCTTTTGAATTTCGCGCTGAGGTCGGATCAAGACTGAGCCACGCGGCGGCGGTGAGAACGCCCCCGTGGTCGAAATTAGGTCCCCTCCACGCCAATGAGAGCAAACCAGGTGCCGTTTGAGGCCTTATTTTTGATTTGTGTGGAGCCGAGGCGCAATCTTGATCTCCCTTCCCTTAAACCCCCTTCTGGCAACCACACGTGTGTCAATTATGTTATGTGATTGTCAGTCATGGAAACCCCGTCACGGCATGTGGCATTTGTGAGAGTAATAGTCAACCGGCGCTGTCCAATCTCCACTCGGATGCGGATTCCTCCCCTTTTCCCCCGCCAAGTTTTTCCTCATACAAAGGCAACCGAACAAAAGTAAAAGGAGAACAATGTCAATTTGCATGATTTTCGAGACATAATTCTACCAATGCTAGTTATGTATTATCGGTACATGTGTTGACAATGCGACTAGACCCCGCTCCCCGTGAATAAACAATAGTACGCCTAAGTCCCATGAGCTCACAAAAAAAAAGGAAGTATAAACGAGTGAGTGAAGTATGCAGTGAGCCCCTGATGCGATGGAAGTGAGCGTCAGTAATTATTACATACATACATAAGGAGCCAGCGGGGAGGGTCGACGGCAAGATCGTGCGCGGCAGACAAATAAGAGCAGAGAAAAAGATGAGAGCATCGCGATATCCGGTAAGAAAAAACATTGGAAAAGAAAAGGAAAGAGATAATTAAAAAGTACGAGATTACCAGACAGCCCGTGTCGCGTACGCAAATTGACCATGAGCGGACTTTGGCTTTTGAGGGATGGCCGAAGAAGTAACCGCTGGGGCGACGGTCTTCGGTTTCGCAGAAGAAGATATTGAGTGACCGTGGGGAATAACTGGAGCCTCGACGGGGCTCGATTCTGCCGAAGCGACCTTGACGAGTCCTGGCCCGTGCGCATCGGGGGGCGTTTGTGGCGATACCGACGACGCTGGTGAGGTAGAGGCCGAATGAGAAGCCTCCGGGGTATCGAGGGGCGAGGAGGGGTATGAAGCGATCGGGGGGCTGGGAATGACGGGAGCGTCCTTTGGAAGAGAGACGCGGGCCGTGAAGGATGGAATGGAGCTGCTGGGGTTCGCACTGTGTGCGAACGGTGCAGGGGCAGTCTGTGGGAGAACGACAGTCGGGTATGGCCCTGGACCAGCGAAATCATGGCGAACGCGACTCTCAAAGTCACGTAGAGTTGAAGGGTCGACGTTCAGTTGCCACTCGAGGTACGAGCACATCTCGCGCTCCATCTGGTTGATCTCCCGGAGGGCGAACATGCCCTGACCGACGATACACCACGACTTGTTCGAGTACGTGTCGTCACAGATAATCTTCGATGCAAGCATAAAAGCAGAAATAAATAGCCGATGACCAGATGACCCCTTAGCGGCAGGGAAGCGCGCCTTGAGACGCTGCAAAAGGTAGAGGGCAGCAAAAGTGACGGATGGGTGAAGACGGGTACGGTGGAGAGCGTATGCAATGAAATGATCCAACCGGGGGGTTGGGGTGGTGGAAGGCGGCGCAGGGGGAGGGGGAACATCCGGGCAAGCGAAAAGGTGGGAAACGAAGCGACCACACAGTTTGGCTGTGTGCTCGTGTCCATGATACGGGTCACTCCCACTGGCACCCTAGGACGCGGGGGGCGTGAGAAACTTGATTGAAAAAGGTTAAACTTCGGATGAATGACACACCGAGGCGGGACCGTGGGCTGTAGTGGCGGCAGTCGGCCTAGAGATTTTCTGGGCCTTCCTGAAGGGAGAGGGGTGCCGGGCAGTCGAGGGTCCAGAAACAGCAGCCATTGTGTGTTTGTTGGAATGGGAGGGATCCGATATCGATGGAGGACGGAAGACGGAAAGTGGGCGGGACTATAGAAGAGGGGGCGTGAGTGGAACTGGGGTTAAGGGGGTCACACTTATATATGGAGACAAGGGCAGGGGGATGGGAAGCGAGCGGTATGGAAAGGGAGGGGGCAAATGGGGGTGTAACAGGGCACGAGGCGCCGGGGGAGCTCTCACGGTGAAGTCAATTTCGTTCTGACATTGACAGCAGCCAGTCAAGCGGTTTCAATGGCCTCGTTTTATCCACGCCTCTTGTTCAGCTTTGGCCTCGAGGCCGGCTGCATTGTCACCTTCCACTCCCAGGCAAGGTGTGGTGGGCCATCCTGTCCACCATCTGGTCCCCTCCTCCCGTCCCTTCAATAGAAAAAACATCCAAATCGGGCCGCAATCGCCGAGCGCTACCCGATGCCAGGTGGCCATAACAGACGTGATGATAGAGCGATTGCTCACCTATCGTAATGTCAACGAGACCAGAAAATGAGGTGGAATCTGCGACGCTACAACTAGCGTAAGGAAGAGGAAAGGGTGGAAGGAGAGCTGAGGATCAGGGTCGGAGGGGAAGTGGAGACGGCACTCAGGCTGATATATATGTGTTGCATCAGTCACGACTGAAAATTTATTTTGTTACCTAGCCACTCCTGGTTCAGGTCAGGCCCGGCTAACCCGTTTCTTCGGACCTCTTAGACGCCGCTTTCTAGGTCTCAGATTCATTCAGATCCAAAACAATCGGAGCTTGCCACTGTTCCTTTCCTTCTTTGGCTTTTTCTTCCGCCTTTCCCCTTTTTCCCATCCCGGCCCCATATCGGCCGACTCGGGTTTGCTGTGTGGTACTGCTCTGACTTTTACCCTTGACCGGTTAACTCGCACGTCTGCAATGACAGCAATTCGATTTTACTCCTATTTCAACTCATCATTTGCGAGTCTTTCAATAGACCGGGCACCACGGCCAACTTACAGCCGGCGCGTTTTTTACACAAACGCCGCGCATCCACCCCGTACAGCTATAGTCGCTCATCAAGTACTCATCCGCCAGATACTGGTAATAACATAATACGCGTGATTTGAACGTCATCAAAAATTACCCCCTGTGTACTGGTGCTGACCCCAACTCTTTTCTGCTGTCATCCATTCCGCGCCAAGACCGAAAATAGGAATGATGCCACTTCATGTTCCGCCGCCCACGGAATTGACAGCCACATCTCACAAATCGGTCTGATACATTGTACGCCTTCCTTACACCGTCTCCTAGCGGTTGGAGCCTTGGAAGGGGGCCATTACAGCAGTAGTGTTTATGCACTTAACTGTCCGTTTCTCGGACATTGCCTCATTTTTCCTGTCACATCAAGTATACAACCACACCGCCTATATGATCTCACCGGCGAAAAACCACAGATATGATCCCAAACTGTGCCATCATGATCTTCACGGTTTCATATTTTCGACGTAGTAGTCTCCAGGGACACCCAACCGCGGTCCTTATCAATGTTGACACCACCAACGAACCCAACAACGATTTTGAGTTGGTGGTGGCAACAAACGAGGCACACCGTAAACAAACTGGCACAAAAAAAGGCAATGCCTTTGACCACATTCCTGTCCATTCTTCTATCATCCTTGGAAGGGTTTATCTAGCACAAACGTTGCCATCGCCTATTTTGTCACTGCCTTTGCCCTTTCCACCCAACATCTTGTGAATCCGTCAGGAGAAAATCGTACCACATCACAGCCAGTGGCACAGTCGCGAGGTGCCACAACGCATGAGCATCGAGGACGCGTCCCAACGGCGGAAAGTCTAATAGCTCTAGCGCAGTTGCTGCGGTTGTCAATGCGACGGCTAGCGCGGCTGTGCCAGTGTATACGGGTCGGTAGTTTCGGGGCATCATCGCGAATCGGGAGAACGGGGCCCTACCGGGCAAAGCAAATGAGAGCCAAAGCGCATTGTGCATGAGCCCGAGTGCGACATTGAATATGGTATTGTACGTGTAATCAAAGCGCGGGGCGAGGCTGAGGTACGCAATGTGTGCAGCGTACGTGACCGTGGCCAAAGCGCGCCATGCGTGGAGGAGTGGTCGGCGGTTGGGACGGCCTGGAAAGGCCCGCGTACCCGTGTACAGGTGGAAAATCCGCACGACGGTCATGTGAAGCGCGTATAGGATTGCAAGCGCGGCAGAAAAGTAGTCCAGTTTCTCTGTTAGTGGCGTGTCTGTGTATGCGCGAAGCGCCGGATCGCGCGCATCAGTCAGATAAAACGTCTCGCTACATCAGATGGACAGATAGATAAAACAAGGATATCTCATATGGGGTAGGCAGAAAGGGGTGGGGGAGGAGGGGCGGGTGCGGAAGGGGCAACCGAAGAACCGAGGAGAGGCAAAGCGGAATACGGAACGAATAAAGATGCGGAAAAAAATCACGCACCACGCGTATGGAATACCGCGGACCATATCCACGCGTTGACGCTAAGATATGCCCATGTGAGGTAGTAAGGTCGCATTGGATGCGTGGGGTGCACGCCGTGGCGGAGCCAGTCCGCCCCGAGAACATGCATGAGGAGGTTGGCGAGCGAGAACGCGACCGCAGCGGGCTCCTGTATGCCCGCGTACCGCCAGAACGGCCACTTGCCGTAGTACTGCTGCGCGCGCACACCGCTCTCCGCCGCCATGTCCGTCAGCGTGTGCATGCAGAGGTATTTGCAGTCGTCCGTGCACGTCCAGAGCGTGAGGCGCAGCGCGAGGGGCTGCGCGCGCACCGGGTATCCGTCGGAGGTACAGGACTGCCGTGTGCATTGCTCGAGACACCGTTGGAATTCGTTCGAGCGATCACCGGACGATGCGAGAGTACCGGCCGTGAGTGCGAAGAGCCATAGCGGGAAGAGTGTATAGGCGCATTAACGAAGACTGCCACTGCCGCGTCACAGTAAACCCGTGGGTTGTGGGCTTGGTGACATCAAGGGGGACTCTCACGGACTCCACGGCCGTATCAGAGCCGGCACAGCACGGCGCAGCACAGCACAGCAAACCGGTCTGGCCCGGCCTGACAAGCTGACTAATCCGAGGTGTCTCTTAGTCAGCATCCCCGCATCCCCGCGTGTCGGCTGTCACACCACTTCAATCCTGCTCATCTTTCAAACGCTTTCCCGAAACCGGTCACACTCCACGGCCCAGGTGCGTCTCAGACCTTCTCGAAGACTCAAGGGCCCAGGGGTGTGATTGCTGCTGTAGCCCCTCACGCATTGTCTTCTTCTACACAGGTGTCTGGGCCAAGGCAATCTTCACATCGTGATGGTCCGCAAATATGAAACGTACACTTTTTCTTCGACAAAATTTTTTGCGGACAGGGGCACCGAGGGTGTCGCTCAACCCCTAACAGAACGAGTCAATGTGAGTGCCAGTGCACGCGATGAGATGGCCAAGCCTTATTGTGATTGCGCGTGGTGGTCATAGCCCCACTCTCGTCCCATAGTGTCTTATTATTTTCCTAAGGGTGTGGGGGAACACCATTATGGGGTGCGTCTATACAACTCCCAAATAAATCGCTGAAACAATTGTATCCACATTTACGCTCCATGCTGCGCAGGAAAGACACCCGATGAAGCCCCACCGGCTTGTCCCTGACCAATGCACTTGTCATGGGGTATGGCTTGGACAAGCAGATTCATCACATCCACAACCCGCGACCCGCGACACGAGAGGAGCTTGAGGTTTATCACGATCCTCAATACATTGACTTCCTTTCTAAGCAAGTACGACGCCACGCCGAATCGGGTCTATCACTCTAACAGTATCACAGGGTGACGCCCATGAACCAGGATGAGATGAAACATCTCATCGACACGTTTAATTGCGTCGAGGATTGTCCGATATTTGCGGACATGTTTGAGTTCTGCAAAATGTATACTGGCGGCTCTTTGGCTGGCGCACGCAAACTCTCAGCCGGAACGACGGACACTGCGATCAACTGGTCTGGTGGTCTCCATCACGCCAAGCGTGGCGAAGCGAATGGATTTTGCTACGTGAATGACGCTGTGCTAGCCATTTTAGAGATGCTCAAGTACGTGGATTGCGTAGTTGTGCGCCAAACGCAGAACTGAGCAGATCCTCCAAGGTACCATCCTCGCGTGCTATACATCGATATTGACATCCATCATGGCGACGGCGTGGAGCTCGCGTTTTATCACTCAAACCGTGTCATGACTGTCTCCTTTCACAAGTACACTGGCGACTTTTTCCCGGGCACAGGTAAACTCGACGATAACGGCGCAGGTCTCGGCAAGTACTTTTGTATCAATGTGCCCCTGCAGGACGGCATCGATGATGATATGTACTTGACGGTGTTCAAAACGGTTATTGGCGATACCGTCACTCACTTCCAGCCTACGAGCATCGTGCTGCAGTGCGGTGCCGACTCGCTGGGCCTCGATCGGCTCGGTGCATTCAACTTGTCAATTGCCGCTCATGGCGAATGCGTTAACTACGTACGCACCTTCGGCGTGCCACTACTTGTGGTCGGTGGAGGCGGGTACACGGTCAAGAATGTATCGCGTTGCTGGGCATATGAGACTGCCGTGCTTGTCGGGGCCGACATCCCAGACACGCTCCCAGCGACTGTTTACGATGCGTACTTCGCGGATTCGGGCTGGAAGCTGCACCCCCCGCTCACGGGTAAGGTGGACAACCTCAACTCTCCTGCGGGTCTACAACGCATCACGATGAGCATCCGCGAGAAGCTACGCTATCTCGGCGGCGCGCCCAGCGTCGCGATGCGCGAGATCCCGCCAGGGCTCGAGGAGTGGCTTGCCGCCGAGGAGGCCGCGGCGGAAGCAGAGCAAGACGCGGAGGCCGACGTGAGCTCGAGCGCGCGACCGTGGCGCAGGCGCACCGCGCAGAACGAGTTTTACGACGGAGACGAGGACGTGGATGGCGAGGAAGAGGTGGACGGCGACGACGTGCCGGCAAGACGCGCACCACCCGCGCGCCGCACGACGCGGAACCCCCGGCGGGTCGGGCGCCGCTCCTCTGCGCGGACTCGGCCCGCGGCAGGTGCGACCAAAGAGGACGAGGGGGTGCTGCAGTTAGAGGCCGGCGACACGACCATGGGCGCGCCTACGGCGCCGGCGCCGGCCCCAGTGCCAGCGTCTGTGGCGCCGTCTGTATCTGCATCTGCGTCCGAGTCGGCGGCTGCCAGCGGTTCGGCGTCTGTTTCGGCGTCGGCCCCAACATCACGCGCGAGCCGCTCGAGGCGGGGAAACACACGCACGCGGCGACCACGTGTCAAAGAAAAGGAGCTGGAGGCGCAGGGGGATTCGCCCCCGACAGGCGCAGAAGAGGAGCAGGCCGAGTGTGTTCCAATGGAACTCGATGTCGAGGCGTAATAATGGCCACGAGTGGCGGCTTGGTGCCTTGAGTTGCCTTTTTCTTCGTGCAACCCGAGAGAGCGCGCGGACTTGCATGAGAAAAACCGTGCTTGGAGATAAAGTGTGTCACGATGATAGTTTTTGATCGACAGGCTGTGGGTTTTAGATCACCACCATCAAGCCGCAGAGTCCGACTGTAATCCTTGTCGTGCAGTTGTCGTCCTAGTACCTCGCACACTGGCTAGAGTAGCACACACTGTAAGGGCGTGATGCACGACCAGTTTTTCGGGCAATCTGTTCGTTATCTCCCACGTGGCTGTCAGGCATGATTGAAGCCCCTTACTGATATCAATGATCGTGGCTTCGATGGGACATATCTCTCGTATCGATGCGTTCCGCATTGGGGCCACGCCGTCTCGCACATGGCGTGATCCTATTAGCACTTGTGTTCGGAACCCGAAGACAAGTTCCCTGAAACGGGCTCCACCCCCGATGTAGATCACCAAGCGCCGCATTCGACTAGAAACATCCGAAGAAAATTCAGCATAAGACGGCGCAGCGAGTCATCCAAGTGTGGCACAGGAGAAGAGTGAAGGTTCCTCTACTTGGAATTTCAAGTTCTCGCTGAAGCATAGAATCTCGCACAGCCCCACATCAGCCGACCCCATACTCAAACGTGAATCACCTCAACTCGTGGCTGGATGCTTGTATTTGGGTTGCTATCCGGATCTGTTACCAAGGAAGCGCCACACCGCCCCAAGGACCTTTACAATGCCTAAACATGCCATCCTTCCCCAGGCAGATAAATGAAGGATAGAGCGCTTTGGGGAAGAATGGAAGGCGCCCAAGGGGAACTTCAGGGTAGCCAGCGCACTAGCCAGGACGAGTATGGTAGCGTGTATGACATTCGGGGCGCTCACATGGCTCGTACAGTAGAGTACAGATATCATAACTCAAAAAAAAAACAAGATATAGAGTGTAACACGGAGTACAAGAGACCAACAGCCTGCCAGACATACAAAAGAGGAAGTGGGGTCATTAGTAGTCATAAAAAAACAACAAAAGATGAAACATCATCAACAAAGAACATCACGAACCCTAAGCCTGCTTATTATATGTCGTGTCGGAATGGAGTGCTGCCAGCGAAGAGTGGAATCTCGGGGCCAGAATCAGCCCGGCGGGGCTGTGGTGCGTAATAACCCATGGGGCTAGTGTTGTTGCCGGTGCCAACGCTGCCACCCCTGCCATCACGAGCGTTGAGCCATACCTCATCCGGCCCCGACGGTGCCTGAACGTGTACAATTGACGGGCCATCTCCGTCAAAATCCTCCTCGGACGGGTCCTCGACGCGAGATGCCATGCGAGACGCATGCAGGCTCTCGGGTGCCTCCGTCAGCGTTGCGCGGTGCGAGGGAGGCGCAGAGCCCACGCGCGGGTGCGCCTCGTAGGGGTCGTCGTGGTGACGATGGACACGCAGAGGCTCGTCTGTGCTGTCCCATTCGTCCGCCTCGTCGTGCGCGGGCACCCAGCCCGAGCCGGTGCGCCTGCCTTTGAACACGCTGCCGATCTTCTCGCTGAGCGATCCTGGGAGGCCGATGGGGAGTGCGTGCGTGCGCACGCCGCGTCCCCTAATGGAGTACTTGCGTCGCGCAGCACGCTCCGCGGCCGAGGGCTCGCCCTTGCGCAGCAGGCAGTAGATGGCGATGCTCGCGAGAATCACGATAGTTGCGAGAGCGATCACGACCACGATGAATGCTCCCATTGGCGGAAAAGTTAGCCATAGCTTTCAATTTTCAAGGGTCCGAGGGCATGTGAAACTCACCAGCCTCTGATCCGCCGATCTTCGGTGCACTCGAGCCCGAGCTTGGCCGCGTTGACTAGATAGCAGTCATGGTTATGCTGTGCTGGTAGAAGCGGGAAGAGAACCGAAAGTGCTTGCCGGAGTTGAGGGAATGCTGCCTTGCCGGCGCCTCACCGTAATCTGACCAGGGGGCATGCTGAGTCGGATGGACTAATTTTGATCGCTAAACCAGGGGAGTAATAATAATTTTTTCCCTCTAATTGCAGATGCGGTAGTAAAGAAAAAAGTTCGGAAGGTTATAGTACACAGATTAGAGGAGGCGAGGCCACACAGAGGCCGAGTGGAGTGACGCAGAAGCAGCTCTAATGGGTCACGTGATGGCTCCAACGACTGCCAGCAAATAAATGAATGTCGCACGTTCACCGCTTCTTCTCTCGGCGATAGGGGCGTTGCGTCGTGACGACATCCAGAACCTTCCTTCGTTTATCGTTGCACTGACCCTAGAACTCATCGCGAGAATATGCTATGACAGTCGAACAGGGACGCAAATTTCCGTTCATATGATAGTCATCGATCTGGAGAAGTTTCGACGACCAGATTTTCCAGTACGAAACATCTCACCTTGGCAAGCTTTGGGTCATGTGGGACATCCTTTGGATCTCACGTTATCGGTCTTCAATAGTTACCGAGTTATCTTCAGGTTCCAGTTCTCATCTCCTCTTCTCAGGAATTCAGCGGTTTGCGGTGAGTTATACTTGTCACTGCTGAGTCCTCTCGTAACCTCGAGGAACGGTCAACCCCGGTTACAAGCGGAGCGGGATCAGTGGACTGAGGAACCAGACGACAGAGGTGTCCATGTTCCTGTGAGATGACTCACGTAATACACGAGGCGATTACGCCCTTCGTTGTTCCCTCGTGATCTCGAACTAGTTCCAGATCGAACGAATTGTGAGCTTGCCATTTCCCTTCTTAAAGAAGGTCGATTTAATTTTGGAATTTTATTTCCGGCAGATATTACGTCCGTTGCCGTTATCACAGTTTTAATCTTTTGGACTCTGGAAGTTTTTATTGCTTAACTCCACGGGAGTTGAGGCGTTGAGGTTGTCTGCCTAGTTTTTTCTCCCTACTCGGCATGGACACGCAACAGTCAGATCCAGAAAAACTTGAAGCCTTCAATCCAGACAAGCATATCGAGGCAGTCACTACCCGTGCCGTTGCCTTTCCCGACGATGATGATCGTCATCATGATGAGAAGCTCCGTCCAACTGGTGTGGAGCTGAGGCGAGAGATGACGCACGAGGAAATTCGACTCGCTGCTGCTGGTTACGATCACCTCACGAAAGACAAACCGAGTGCCGAAGACACCAAGTTTGGGGATGTCGACATCACAGAGCATTCGCTACCCATCCACGAGGTAGAGAGCTCGCTTTCAACATCCTTCAACTGGACCGATCCTGCACAATCTCGTGGCCTTACTACTGCCGAAGCAGAGGCCCGTCTCGAGCGAGACGGGCCTAATGCCCTCACCCCACCCAAGAAGAAGTCTGCTTTTCAAAAGGTGGACGTCTACATGTGCACTTGTCGATCTGACTCTCTGAACGTTATATAGTACATTGATTGCCTCAGGTCCATGTTTAACATCATCTTGATCATCTCGGGTGTTCTCGAGTACATCCTTCTTGGCATCGACTTCCACGTGAGCTCGTAGATGCTTCTCTATCTTCGTTTCTCTTGACATTCCTTGGCGTAGGATAACATCCAGAACACGTATCTTGGGGGTATCCTCATCGGGGTTGCCTTTCTCAATGCATTTATCGAGTTTTACCAACTTCAGAAGTCCGAGGCCATTCTTGCGTCCTTCCTCGCTATGATTCCGCCGTCGTGCCGGGTCTTGCGTGATGGTACTCTCTCAAATATTCCTGCGGCTAATCTCGTGAAGGGTGATGTCGTACTCCTGGTGTGTATTGTTTCTTTCCGTTTATCAACCAGTGTTGAAACCACCGTCGTGAAGCGTGTTGGGGACAAGACTCCTGCGGATTTGCTCCTGTTTTCTGCGACGGATCTCAAAGTTGATAACAGCAGCCTCACTGGCGAGTCTGAACCCCAGGAACGTGGACACGTTCACAAAGGATCAAGCGGGCGGCCGGTCGAAGCAGAGAACTTGGTACGTATTCTGTCTTATTATTTCACCTTCCGTTTTCTCAGTTCGTGCTAGGCTTTCAACTCCACTCTCGTTGTGAATGGCGAAGCATGGGGAGGTGAGTCTGGGACTATCGCCAGTATGATAGGAGGTGTGCTATAACCGAATTCTAGTTGTCGTTCGGACTGGAGATCACACGCTCATCGGTAAGTCATACTCTTAAGGCTCGCCATTTCTTATAGCGGACTTATATTCTACAGGTCAGATTGCGCGACTCACAGGCGGTGAAACTGGCAACCAGTCTCCGCTGGCCGTAGAAATGTATGATCCTTTTGTGCATCCCTCCTGAGGGTGAGATTTTGGAACTGACTTGAAAAAAACTACAAGTTCCCGTTTTGTGATCATGGTCTCCTCCATCGCGATTGTTTTCGCAGTCGTGTTCCTCGTCGTTGGGATCACCACCGTTTACAAAGGCAAGGCTACCCAGACGTTCACCTTTGCAGTGTCCATTCTCGTGGCATTCGTCCCCGAGGGCTTGCCGTCCACAGTTACACTTTTGTATGTACACCACCCTTGTTTTTATATTCTTTCCACTGAAAGGTGCCAAGGTTGTCCATCGCCGCAAAGCGCATGGCTGCTCAGAACGTGCTAGTTAAAGATCTTCAAGGGGTGGAAACATTGGGTACGTCTCGCCCCCTTGTCTTCATTGTGCACCAGCTGCTCATGAGCGTTACAGGCTCCGTAGGTTCAATTACTTGATTTTTGACCTGGCTCACCGTATGTGCCAGCTGACCTTGTTGGCTACTGACAAGACCGGTACTCTCACCCGTAATCAAATGACGGTACGGACTCGAGGGCTCAGCGTAGATTGGAAACTTACATCCCACCAAGGTAACGAACCTATGGAACTGTGACAGAATGTTCTCGGCATTCCAGTCGAACAACGACGAACAAGATACCCCAAATTTCTCGCTGGACGCTCCTGGAATGGGCGAACTCGTGGCCACTGCTGCACTCAACTCGCGCATCAAGTTTGACCGCACCGATGTCCCATTTTCTAATCGCGAGATCATGGGTGACGCGACCGAGACCGGCCTCACGCGCTTCGCTGGTCGTTCTCTACCAGACTATGACGCATACTTGGGCGAATTCCCTAAGGTGTTTGATGTACCCTTCAACTCGATGAATAAGTGGGCCCTGGTCATCGTAAACAAACCCCACGAAGATGGCGGGCTCACATCGTACATCAAAGGGGCACCCGAGCGTGTTTTGGCGAAGAGCACAACATATCTGAAAGATGGAAAGGTCGTCCCTATAGACGATACGTTTAGAGAATCCTACGAAGCGGCATATAACGTTCGTTTCCACGGCTCTACAGTAACTTCATTGGACTCACATGCGGTCTTAGTACATGGCCTCCCGCGGTCACCGTGTGATCGGTTGTGCGCACTACCTCCTCCCTGGAGACAAATACCCCACGGACTACGCATTCTCGAAGAAGGACATGAATTACCCAGATTCCGAATACTGCTTCTTGGGTTTGATCTCACTTGAGGATCCACCTAAGCACGGAGTTCGAGAGGCCATTGGAACTCTTCGTTTGGCTGGTATTAAGGTTATGATGGTTACTGGTGCATTGCACACTCGCGTCCCTCTATTCCAGGCTAATTCTTCGTCGATTTATTGTTTCGTAGGTGACCACCCGAAGACTGCCGAAGCAATCGCTCGCAAGATCAATCTTATGATCGGCGACACGAAGGAGACCCTTAGTAATAAGACAGGACGGCCTGTTCGGGAAATATACGAAGATGAGATAACCGCTGTTGTCGTTCACGGCGATGACATCGACTCGCTCGAAGGCTGGCAATGGGACCTGAGTAAGATCACATTCATTGTTAAATGCGCATACTGCGATGCTAAGCCTTGCGTCGTTCAGTCTTCAGCAAGCAAGAGATCGTATTTGCGCGGACGTCACCCCAGCACAAGCTCGAAATTGGTATCATGCTTCTTTACGACCGAATAGCAAGGCGCTGATATCTCACTCTAGTCAAGCGTGCTCAGGCTCTCGGACACATTGTCGGAGTGTGAGTGCTCTGTCCTTTATTGTTGCCACTCCTAACCAAATTTGCAGGACCGGTGATGGCGTCAACGACTCTCCTGCCCTGAAACGCGCGGACCTTGGCATTGCCATGAACATTTCAGGCTCTGATGTGTCTAAAGAAGCTGCCAACATGATTCTCCTCGATGATAACTTCGCCTCCACTGTTAAGGGTGTTCAAGAAGGTCGCCAAATATTCGTCAACCTAAAGCGCTCCATCCAGTATACGATAAGTCACACTACACCGGAGGTCATCCCGCAGTTGCTCTGTACGTCTGGGATCTCGGCTTAAAGCAGTATGGGTGTTGATTACTGTTTTAGATGTAATTGTCCCCATCCCCTTACCACTGTCGGCTATTTTAATTCTGGTGATTGGTGAGTTGAGTACGATTCACACGAAGCTTCATCATTGACAGCAATTCTCTAGATCTTGGCTTTGAGCTCCTTGTTGCCGTACGTCTTGTCGTACCTCTATCTAAACTGTTCCGTTCGACGGTGTTGATAACGTGACTCGGGTTTTTAGTTATCATTTGCGTGGGACCAGCCCGAAACACAGGACAGCTTGATGCGCATGCCTCCACGGAAGCCTGGTCCGAACTTCTATCAGTTACTACTATCCGCTTTCATCTTACATTTTGCATGCAGTCAGCGAACGCTCCATCATGAACCGCAAGCGCCGGGCATTACGACGGAGCATCACGTTAGGCAACGACGCCGAGGCACAATCGACCTCGCGATCTAGTCGCATCGCAGTTCTGGCACGAAAACTCAAGGCACCTTTCACCCGCCAGTTCTGGGAAGATCGCTTCGAGCCGTCTGACGACGAAACCCTTGTCGATGGCCGGGTTCTCAGCTACGCGTATCTTGAAGTAGGGGTGATCGAGACAATAGGATCGTGGGTGTCATGTCTACTATATTCATCTGCGCACCTAAGACCCAGCCTGCAGTTTACTGGCCTACTTTCTCGTATTTCACAAGAAGGGGTTCTCGCCGAGCGACCTCAAAAAGGCTCAGAAGGATGGAGGCGAGTCATACGCACGCACCCAGGTTACGTTGTTCGCTAACCTATTTCCCAGGGTACTTCAAGAAGCACAGTCCGGACTTCATCAACTATAAGGGGCAATCGCTCAACGGAGATCAACAAGTTGAAGCATTTGCACAGGCTCAGTCTATCGGTATGTGTGGCTAGCATGGCTGTACGCTCCCGACTAACACATTTACAGTGTACCTGTCAATCTTCTTCACCCAATGCTTCAACGTAGGGAATTGCATCTCATTCGTTTACATCCTTTAACCCTACCGCGCACAGGTTTTTGCGGTCAAGGCGAGATTCAACCTGCCATTCGGGAAAGCCGTCGTTGGCAATAAGTACAACTTCCTCGGTATCTTTGCAGGCGGCGCATTTGTCATGTTCCTTGTCTACACACCGCCATTCCATTCCGTCTTTGGCGGCTCTCACAAACTATTGCCACTATATTGGCTCATTCCAATCGCCTTTGGCTGTTTGACCCTCGTTTGGTCTAGCATCCGTGTCCTGCTTGCCCGTAGATCAATTGAACGGACACGTGTCAAGGACATCAAAGGCCTTATGATGTGTAAGCTCAACGCATACCATCGTTGGCGAGCGGGTTTCAAGTGCTGACTATCATTATTTTCCTAGTCCCGACGATGCGTACGATGAGTATGCGCTCACGGCATTGAGTAATACGATGGTGGAGGAAACGAAATGTATACGATCATACGTACAACCGACCATCAATGATAACGTTAATGAAATGTGATTTCCGGACCCTTGCTCCCTTCCCTTGTACGCGACTGCTCGCGCACAGCCCCGCGAATGTATGATCACATGATACCTTGCTCGTCACTATTACTTAGCATAGCACTCACTGGCCACTGGCCAGTTTAGTGCCAATGCTGAACACAACTGTCAGTGGCCTGGTGTATTTGGCCTGGTCTTCCATGGGACAAAATATGATCGAACGTCTAGTATCAGGGTCTACATCTGACAGATTGGGTGACAAGCAAGAAATCTATGGGGCGATGCGAGAAGTTGAGGACTTGGAGGAGTGACTTGAAGGGTGATGAACGTTTTTGGCTCGTCGCCCTAATGCATCACCGTGACCTTCAAGTTGACATTTTCACCGCGCCGATGTCAGCACAGTCATATAAGAAAATACCCGAACGGGCCAAACCTCAATTAGTCTTCCTTTACGATTGCCGCTACTAGTAGCGATAGAGTCACGTCGTTGATCCGCTTTCAAGTTGATATCAATACCCCCGGAGACTTGAGCTTGAGCTCCCAGTTCAGAGTATATCACCGCTTCCATACACTCTCGTAGCGACGTGAAATAGCTCTCAGGTGAAAAATACGAAAGCTTGAACTTCATGGCCATCTTACATTGAATCGACACCCGATTACAACTGCGTGTACACGACGTATGGAATTAGTAACGGAAGTCGTGATTAAACATCGTTCAAGTGAGGTCATGTCTATATCATCAAAAATACACTCAATCGAGCTCATCAAGCTGACGGCTAAGGAGCTGAAGAGCCTCATTGAGGTCCCGACGCCTGCAACAGGTGAGTTTATCAGGTAATTATGGTTAATAAAAGGAAGGTGCCCACGAAGTACTGTCATCTGGGCCGAAAAGTTTCTGTATAACATCCGCAGCAGCCAGACCTGTGCCTGCGCCCAAAATAGTCTTCCCAACGCCACTTAAGTTGGGCAACGAAAGCGGCGAAGGTTCACGCCTACCAACAATGATAAGAAATCGCAAAACTTTCCTAGCTTTGCCCTCACCTGGTGAGGTTGAAAAGTTCGCCCGCTCCAATCGCTCCAGCCCCACTAGCCACGCCACCAAGAAGGCCGTCACTGAGGACCTTCCCAATGGAACCGGATGTCGAGACGCCATCCAGCAATTTGCCGAATGCACTTCCGATACCGCGCCGGTTGATACGATTGATACCAACGGGCGCCGGGATTTTATTAGCGATACCGGGAAGCGTAGACGGCGGAATAATCGTGTCATTGGGGATAACACCGCCAATAGGTACGGGGAGACCATCAACGATAATGTGCGGCGTGTCACGACGCGTGCTGTTACCACCAAGGACGTTCTGCAAAACAACGGGCAAAGCACCGAAGCCAAGACCGGTTCCGATCGTCTTGAGAATACCTCCGATGCCTGAGGCGGCCTCCTCGGCAGCGGCTACACTGGCGCGAGCCTGCTGCTGGCCCTCCCTGAGAAAGTGATGACCCTCGTCAGCAGGGCTGTCCCAAGAGCCGGAAAGTAAGAAGCGTACAGGACAGGAGCAGAAAAAGCGGGGGATGCCGTGGAGGCAGCAAGTGCGAGGAGAGCGAGAGTCTTGTGAGAGTGCATGTTTGAAGATAATACGTTGAAATAAGAAACTGAAGCTTGAATGTGGGCGTGAATGCAAGGGGTGTTTGAGAAAAACGTATGGACTGGAGGGCATAATGGTCAGCCATAGTCGATGGGAGAGAAGACAAAAGGTTGTGAACTAACCAACCAGTGCCTTAAGAAAATACGAATGTGAGCAGGAGCTGAAGAAACACAAACAGAAAACCACGGCCATTTATAGTGGGTGGACTCCAGAATTCGAGGCTACTAACATCACATCAAAAAAGCAATCATTTGTCCCATCACGCCAAGGCCCAGCTGATGTGTTGCATGCGATACCACCGCGTCGTGCCGACGAATTCGGCGGTAGTGGACAGCAGACAGTCCTAGGCACTCACTCTGATCGACTTGATTGAGTACATACACTGTTGAAGTGGAGCGTGTTCAGACGCGCGACACTTCGACGTCGAGGAGTCGACTGCGCCGCGTGTGAGATTACTCTGGTGTTCATGTGCTGGAGACATGTGCACCGGGAATCGCACACACTAGCGGAGTGTAGGGATTAGAGGTGATCCATGATGAAGGACTCGTAACACGATCGTTATTGTCTTGGATACTTTGATTTTAGGACTGTTAGTTTATGAATATTGTGATCAAAGGCCGACCCCCCGGGGCCCCGGGGAGTCGGCCTTTGATCACAATATTCATTAACTAACAGTTGTGATAGCGTTTGAGTTGACATGTTGACGGGCAGCATTGGCGATAATCGGAGGCACTGGTCGTCGGGTGACGTGACCACTGACAACGACACCTTGCCAGTTTTGGAATCCCAAATCAGCAGCTGCTCTTCGTCGCTCCCTTGAATGGTCAAGTGCATCAGATGTAGCGGCAAGCGAGGTGGTCGGCCTTGTTACCCGAGCTCCTAAAGTCGCTATGGTGCATCAGCAGCATTCAAAATGAGAAGTGTGGAGATTTCGGCGCACAAGTGACCCAACCATATGATGATCGCCATCATCATTGACGGTACTGTCAATGATGCAGCGTCGGCGTGCTTCACATTTTCCGGATACTGCATGGTGCGGCTGCATTGAGCCATGATACTTCTGTGAGTGCTCGTATATTGTAAGGAAACTACAATACGCCCCGACACAGCCAAGGTTGATTGCATGAGTTTGGGTTACTCGATTCGCACCTCCACATGATCCTTGAGTGCTTTGGAATGCGCACCGCCATAGCCAGTGCACGTCTATCGAATTCGGGGTTCACCCATGGTTAATGACTAAGAAGCATTGTCTCCAACCCCGAGATCCTCTGATGTGTCGCGGTTGCCGCTTCCGAGCGAATCGTATGTCTACAGGTAACTTATTACTACCAAGTTAGTAGATTCCGAGTCACAGGTCCCCTTTTCCACATATATGTACATCTCGTTTACGACATCGACAATGGAGAAGAATTCCCTTGGCTCAGTAAGGCTCAGTGCAGCCCATTCCTCGTGTTCGCCAGCGCTTCGCACTTGCGCATATCCCCATAGACTCAAGTGCGACGTCACTGCGGTCACTGCAAGTCTTCGAAGTCTTGTGCCACGCGGAGGCGTACCCGGTCCCTTGCGCCGCCGATCACCATATAGCCTGAGTAGCTCACCATTCGCGTTTACCCAACGTGCGGCATCCGTGCGCGACATTAGCGATCCAAGAACGGCATGTTCCCGTACCAGGAGAACCCCCGTACGAGGTTTTGCGCCGCGCGGAGGTCTGCGAGGTCTGCGCGGGTGGTTGCGATGCTTCGACCTCCCTGACCCCGGACATACAACCTGACTCGACATAGTGCTGCTAAATCCTATCCCGCCCAATCACCACGTTCATCAGTACCCAATGGGCAACGTTAATCGCTCTCACTTTGTGGCCCCGGTCTTCCATATACACTCAAACACTTACCACATACCACACTGGCAATTGGGCAAGTGGCTGGCCGAGCTTGGGGTCGAGTGGTGTTTCAATGGGAGACGTAATAATGTGTAACTGTCCAACAATGGGGTGCTGTCTGAGGGTAAGGGACGGTAACATACG
The DNA here is from genome assembly GCA_021524915.1 of Lactarius akahatsu. NCBI lineage: Eukaryota > Fungi > Basidiomycota > Agaricomycetes > Russulales > Russulaceae > Lactarius > Lactarius akahatsu. The sequence continues at coordinate 2,638,365 of JAKELL010000001.1, read as the reverse complement.
AGAGTGAGTGCGCAGTTGGTTGTACACGAACTCATCGGCTGCGGGCTTCCTGTTCTCGTGCTCGTATGGGTTAAACTTGCTCAGGTCCAGCAGTGGCTCTGATCCACAAAGCCACCCCCCAAACCAACGACGGAAGTAATGGGATGGGGTGGAGGGAGCATGTGATGCACTCTACAGTACACTCTCCACAAACTTGTAGACATTCTCTGCCCTGATCATGTGAGTCTCTTGTGCCAGCTGCTGCTCTGGTGCGCCCATTTTCCTCCACCAGGTCGACCTCTTCCGGGCGGCCCTGGCTCGGTGCGCATCTGTGGTGAATGCGGGCCCATATCCAAGGAAGTGTGGCGTGGACTCAGAGTGCGGGATGCTCACGCTACAGTAAGTTACTGCTTGTGTTGCTGTGCCAGAAATACATGAAGTTACACATCAAAATAGGACATATCTTGTGTTATGAACGCGTGCGGTCAGGGAACAGCGACACAGACGTCACGCTGCCAGCGAGTCGGGATTCGCACATTCAGTGATTGAACATCATGACACGTCGCGGCGGCTATCCAAAGAAGCTGAGCCGGAAACCCGGCACGGCTACCATCAATAGAGTGTATATAGATAAAGTTTTAGTTGGCACCAGCGCCCCCATGTCCTACAGTAATCGAGTTGTCGGCTCTATGCAGGTCAACTGAGTCCTTGTCGCATTTCAGAAGTGCGTTTAATTCGACAAGTGGTTACTATAGACCTGATGAAATATCACGACTATTAGTTTCCAGACCGTGGTCATACTAAGGGTCATACTGAAGCCGTATCTGACAGCCTGTTCTCCAAATGAGAACGAGGAGTCCCATAAAGGCGATGCTACAGATAAACACTAATCGACTGGTGAACTAGGTGGGTGGACCGGCTGTAATTTTGGCCTGACTTTCCGCGAGGCGTTGACAGGCAATCAAGACAATAACGATCGTGTTACGAGTCCTTCATCATGGATCACCTCTAATCCCTACACTCTGCCAGTGTGTGCGATTCCCGGTGCACATGTCTCCAGCACATGAACACCAGAGTAATCTCACACGCGGTGCAGTCGACTCCTAGACGTCGAAGTGTCGCGCGTCTGAACACGCTCTCGAGTTCAACAGTGTAAGTGCTCAATAAAGTCGATCAGAGTGAGTGCCTAGGACTGTCTGCTGTCTACTACCGCCGAATTCGTCGGCACGACGCGGTGGTATCGCATGCAACACATCAGCTGGGCCTTGACGTGATGGGACAAATGATTGCTATTTTGATGTGATGTTAGTAGCCCCGAATTCTGGAGTCCACCCACTATAAATGGCCGTGATTTTCAGTTTGCGTTTCTTCAGCTCCTGCTCACATTCGTATTTTCTTAAGGCACTGGTTGGTTAGTTCACAACCTTTTGTCTTCTCTCCCATCGACTATGGCTGACCATTATGCCCTCCAGTCCATACGTTTTTCTCAAACACCCCTTGCATTCACGCCCACATTCAAGCTTCAGTTTCTTATTTCAACGTATTATCTTCAAACATGCACTCTCACAAGACTCTCGCTCTCCTCGCACTTGCTGCCTCCACGGCATCCCCCGCTCTTTCTGCTCCTGTCCTGTACGCTTCTTACTTTTCGGCTCTTGGGACAGCCCTTGCTGACGAGGGTCATCACTTTCTCAGGGAGGGCCAGCAGCAGGCTCGCGCCAGTGTAGCCGCTGCCGAGGAGGCCGCCTCAGGCATCGGAGGTATTCTCAAGACGATCGGAACCGGTCTTGGCTTCGGTGCTTTGCCCGTTGTCTTGCAGAACGTCCTTGGTGGTAACAGCACGCGTCGTGACACGCCGCACATTATCGTTGATGGTCTCCCCGTACCTTTTGGCGGTGTTATCCCCAATGACACGATTATGGCGCCGTCTACGCTTCCCGGTATTGCTAATAAAATCCCGGCGCCACCTGTCACAACTCCGGTGCCTACGCCTATCGCTGATGGTCTGCCCATTGGTATCAATGGTATCAGTCCGCGCGCCGGTATTGGAAGTGCATTCAACGGTTTGCTGGATAGCGTCTCGACGTCCGGTTCCATTGGAAAGGTCCTCAGTGACGGCGTCCTCAGTGGCGTGGCCAGTGCGGCTGGAGCGGTTGGAGCGGGCGAACTTTTCAACCTCACCAGGTGAGGGGGACATATAATAACTGTTTGCAACTGCTTATTGTTGTTTTTTGGTAGGCGTGACGGTGAGCCCCATGCGTTGGTTAGAAATGGTGTTCCGTGAGTATCTTTTCGTCCTCTATTGTAGCCATCCGACGAGCTCGCCCATTGCAGGTCTCAACTTACCGCTAAAGACCTTATATCCGCTTTCAATGTCGTCGTCCGCCGGCTTGCAGAGCTCGACTAAGCGTTTGACGATATGACTTGACTTGAATTGCATTACGACCTCCATGATTCCGTACATCACACACGCAGTTGTAATTGGGTTGTTATTCAGTTGAATGCAATAACTTGAGGGAGCACGGAGTTCGCTTTGTTCTAGTGCGTGGCTCGAGACAAGACCCGCTGGGAAAGTGAGGTTTTCTTTCCATCTCCCTTTATGCCTGCCGATTAAGTTACTTTAGTGGCTATTCGTGGTGAGGGTCTGAATGAACCACTGCGGCCACACGGGATGACATCAGGAACACCAGTCATTTTGTGACTTTTGAACCTAATGACGGCCGAGAAGCCATGCGACGCTATGCTATCGCCCGTGGTTGTCACTGTCCCCAGCACGCCGGTTCCCTTGTCTGACGCAGGTTCCTTTGTAAAGAAAAAGAGCGTTGGGTCACTCTTAGCACTTGCTTCAGTGCCAGTGTTCGCGCGAGACTGTCAGTGACAACGACGACCTTGGGTTGATGACCTAGATGTCTGAGTGCATGGAGCTGTTATATTTACTGATTTCCACCATGCGAGACCTGATCAAACTCGATATATTGGTTTTTTTTTTTTTTATATAAGCATCTTGACTGTAACTTGAAAGCGTAATTGATTTATTAATTTCCCGGACGGAATCCGATTAACTTACCATATCACTACGCCCTTCCGACGCCCCGAGTACGCTTACTTCTGCTGCTGCGTCAAAAAATGGACTCGGAGACACTACGCTTCCGAATCTTTGGCTGAAAGAGCGGATGAGCAGTGTGGTCGCGAGTGTACAGCAAAATTTGGCCGTTTGACAATCCATTGACCTGCTAGTCCATAACTTATCAAGAGCATTTTTCTTAGTTTTACTCAGTTATGGGACCGGCGACGGCGACAGTTGGCCACATACGTGCAGGCTCCCGGTTGGGAATATACAACCAGTACGTGTAGTACTAGTACTGTACGTTGGCTTCGAAACTGAGAGGCGGTGGAGAGCAACGAAGCTCGTCAATCGACTAAGCGATCGAACTACTGGTAGTCAAGCTAGTTCTACCCACATCGAATTCCAAAGATCAAGCTCAGGCTCGATCAAGTTATAATAGGAAGGGAGAATTATTGTACTGTCCAAACGACGTCTTCGGGACCCGGAGAAAGGGGACCCATTCTTGTGCCACCAGCTAGTCTCGTCTCCTGCTCTTTAACTTGACTGGATGAAGTTTGTGTTCTACCACAGGAATTGTGAAAAATGGAATGGGATACGTTTTTCACGACTCCTGTGGAATTGAGTCAGATGGCCAGATAAACTCGCGATCTTGCAGGAATTCGTTCTATGCAACTCTAAGGGGAACAAGCCGCGATCTGGGTCGCATGCGATGCGATTTGGACTCACAATTATGACTATTGGCAGTCATGTTTGAGGTACTACAGCGCGCTTCGAAGTTGGTCATTCTTGGTGAACATTGCCACATTGCAGTGTTCACCAAATATGACCACCGCATTTTGACATTATGCACCGCCAGTTTTGGCACAACGTCAAATTGCGTTCGCTGTAGAGTCATCGAATATCTAGTAATAGCATCGCCACCACTGGCAGGTATTTGGGAGCTGGGAGCAAGGGGCAACATCTATTGTTTATCGATCGATTAGGATTAGGACCAGGGTGGCACGTGACACCCGGGTGCTTCCGAGAGTCTTCTCTATGTTCCGAGTCCGAGTCACTGGCAGGCCCGTCTCTGTAACTGTGATGACATTTGTCACTGGGTGACGGTAGGATGCTACGAACCATTTACCGCAAGGTCTACTGTGACGCGGTCGACAGGACTCGGCCTAAATCGCCAGCAGTACATGTTAGACTCTGTGGCGGATTTGTGATTGCGTGTTTGCGACTTGGAACAACGTGTACATATACTCGAGTAGTTCACCAAAAGACGACAACACATCCTATCCCCAACCATTGTCCTATCTCCACGCGAAGGGAGTTCCAAACCTAAAGTACACGGCCGCCCCTGGTGTATCATGATGCACGTCCCTTGCGATGCTTTGACCTTCTGTTATCTTCACAACCTACATCGCCGTCGCGTTCGTGTATAGATTTTCCTGGCACACAACGACTGTCGACTATCACCGGTCGACTTCTGCGTAGGCCGGCTCTCTGTAAATTTCTCTTATTCTCCAATCGACGACCTTGCCGGTGGACCAGGTACCCTCTTCAAGCTCGTCTGCTTGGCGCAATAGAAGTATAACGTCATGTCACGGGTGTATCCGCCTTCGAGCTGCTTGCCTAATAGGCTTGCCATTTGGTATGGGACTTAGGAGATGACGCGGAATCGGGAGCAATGCCGCCAGGCTAATACTTTTGCGAGGTGCCCGAATCACAGAAAAATGGAGTAAATTTCGCACACCAGATACCCTCTCGTTATCCATGAAGCCAATATCCGTTGAACGTCGAACCCCGAGAGTGACACGCACAGAAGTTCGGTTCAGGCCTCCTTTACTAGCGGGGCGCACCACAACCGTAACACTGTTACTCATTACTCATTCACTCACGCTTTAAACTCTCGGATCCGTGAGGAAAAAATGCCCTTTTGTCGCTACTCTTCCTTCTCTCGAAAATTAAGTATATCTTTTTTTTTGGCACAACGATGCCACCGCACCGGGGATTGTTGAAACAATTTTTCAAGGAAGCATATTCACGTATCAGCATGATTTCACATGCCCTACCCGATGTCGCGAGGATTGGGCCGCTACTTGCTGCAGTCGATGTGCTCACAAATATCCTCCGTATCATTGAAAAGCGGACTTTACAACGTACATCCCTCGTAACGAGTCACCGTATAAAGGTCTCATACACGGAGAACACCAGACCCTACTACGTGGTAAGGATCTGCTTCACTGCCACCAGCACGTCTTCGTTCTCACTCCGCATGCGCCACAAATACCCATCTTCGTCGTCGTCGGAACTATCGTGCAGTCTCAACGCTGCGCGGCCTCGTCCTCCATCCGTATCTCCAAGAATCAAGATCTTCAGCTCACCTATGGTTTTTAGGGACGGCACATCAGGACTGGGTCCGCGGGGGACAAAGACGTGATTACGGGTCTTACCTTCGAACGGCGGCTGGTCCGCGGGAAGAACCGCGAGACCGCGCTGGAGACCGAGGCCCTGCAGCCGGCGCACAGCCGTGTCAAAGGTCCCGTCGCACCACCCTCGTGCAGAGAAGGCAGATAGCGTATCCCATGCGTTCGCAAAGTCGTGGTGCTGCTCGCCGCCGTGTTGCTCGGGTGCGTTGGGTTTTTCCCCAGGTTTAGGCTCTTGTATGAAGGGCGAGTCCAGGGAGATCAGATCGGCGCGGGGACTCTATTTTTCGTTTTGTATGTGTGTGTGTGTGAAGCTGCGAAATCGGTGTAGACACACGCACGAGTAAATTCACAGACTCCAGTCGTGGTGCGGGAAGGGGAGAGATGGGCGGGCTGCGCGTCGTCTGTGACTGCTCTCGACGTCAGATTGTACCATCTCACAGAGGAGGGTACGAACAAGCGAGAGTGCACGTATCTCTGGGCTGCCGGCCGCAATTGCCAGGTCCCCGGCGGTAACAGTCCGCGATAGGTCTTCACGCGCGTCCAGCGAATACGTGGAACGCGTGCTGCTAGCCGCGCGTGAGCGACGTGACTGAGCGGGTGGTGGAGGCTCGTAGGCTGCATAGCGAAGCTTCTGTGATCCACTGAGTGGCGATCGTGATGCGGAGGGTGAAGAGGGATTGTAACGAGGCGACCGAGGAGCTGGCGATGGCTTGGACTCGAGCGCGAGGAGAAAGTCTGGGAGCTGGAATGGCGTAGTCGATCGAATTGATGTTTGTCTGGAAATGAGCTACCCTTACCGAGCGTGAGCGGCTGCTCGTAACGGCAGCCCTCAACTCGTCCTGCTTGTTGGTCATGTCTTCGAATTGAGAACATCTCTGGTGGCACTCGCTATAAAGAGGCGGACGAGAAAAAGGTACATAGATAGAATACTGACGCGTGAAATATGACGACCAGAAATGCTTCTCAGATGCTGGACTTCTGAGACTACTTCGGGAGGGACCTTGTGGCATTCGGCTGCTAGGCGTATCATCGATAAAATACTGACTTCCTGGATAGATACTGCGGTGCTATCAATTAAGGTGTGCGGAAAAAAAAAAAAAAACTTTAGTGAACACGGACCAGGGTATGAGATCATCCTTCTGCTCAAACCGCGTAGCAAGTGAAGCGGAGACACAGAGATGCGCCCGGCATATTCGCATGCCAAAGCCGTTAGTACGACCATCAGTGTGGGACTAAACGAAATATCTTCCTCAACCTCCGCGAGAGGTGTCAACAATGTAGTCGCGACATTGGCGCCAAAAGTGATTTCACCTGACTCCGCATAGTCAATGAGATATCTCGGTATAAGGGCAGTCTCAAGTTTTACCGTCACGAAGGGTGGACAACACGATCTCCACCGCTCGCTCAAGAACCTGGGAACTTTGCTGCGCGCCATTTCCGGCTCCGGCAAGCGACAGGACATCCTTGATGGATCTTGCATACAGTTCCGCATCCTCGCTAGCAAGAATCTTAACCACTTCAAGCAGCGCTAGCACTTCGTTTTCGTATGATTGTGCAGAGGTATCCAGTCCTTGTAATCTTTGGGAAAAATATAATTGAACAATAGACGAGTCAACATTGGTCAATAATCGAAGCGTCTGGCGGTCGTCTAAGAGTCGCGCTAAGGCACATGATAGACGACTCACCGTAAGCCTAATGGTGGGATCGGGGGAAGAGAGTAGCTGCATCACGCGCTCGACCTCCCATGCTTCAAGAACCGGAGCAACGTCCTGTGTTGTACCCGCCCATATGGCCGGAGGGACGCATGCTAAGCAAGAGAGAAACAAGCGTTGCTCGTCCCAGTTGTTTGAGAGTAAGTGACGGATGTGTGTGACAGGAGAGCCGCTGGATGTCGTGAAGGACATTAACACGTCCACGGGGGTATTTCGGAAAACAGAGAAGCAGTCGTAGAGCAAAGCTAAGGGAGGCCGTTCGCGTCACGTAGAAGTGCAGGTACACGAGCAGGGCATACTTACTATGAGTCTTAGGCTTGGTCGCGGACCGCTTGATAAGTCCGACGACGGCCTTTAGCACTTCTGCGGAAGGTCTGTCTCCAGAATGTCGTTCGGCGCTCTGCGGAGACCGCAAGGACTTACTGAACGATGGAATATAGTCGCAAGGCTTTCCGAGTTACCAGCATCGCTACGGGAGACCCGGTGAAGGACTTTCCGTAGTGGAGTAAAGCCCGGTACACGTGTGCGAGCGCATCTGGTCCGAACAACCCATTCTGGGGACGTAAGGCCGCTGTGCCAAAGTGCGCCACGACCACGATTTTCACGAACCTTATATAGACTGCCACATACGGTAATCGCAGAACCGATGACGGTGTCGTCTCTGTCACGAAGGCATCGCGAGACCTCAGGAGATAACCAATGGAGCATAGAAGAATCGCATTCCGCGAGAGCGCGGACTGCGTACAAGGCACGGCGGCGTATGTGTGGCCTTGAGGGGTCGGTTATCGTTCAATGTCTCGGATGGGAAGAGGGCGGCTCACGATTTGTGTGATAATAGGCTCTGGAGACGTGCCTGCACCGCGGGTATCACATCCTCGCTTGGGCACTGGATAAGGTAGTTCAGAGCAAGAGTGATGCGCGCAATGGAGTCGGCCTCAAGGTCCTAAAGTAGCATGTGTGTGACAGTGCGTTTTGCTTTGGACGAGGGGTTTGTGTACCTTACGGAGTGTGTTGACGAGCATGAGTTTCAAGTCATGGCGCGGTGGCATAATTTCAGAGCAGAACAGGTATCCTTAAGGAAAGCTACAACAGAAATGGGCTGAGAAGACGCCAATATGACACACCTGTTTTCCTTTCGTCGATGGAGGAACCGGCTTCCGCTAGGTTGACGGCATGCGGGAGCGCAAATTCTAGCGCGCCTGGAGGAAGACCGGCCACGGTGTTCATGGAGCAATATAACAGGAGGATGAGACATTCTCGACACTGTGCCTAAATATTCTGGGACATTTACTGCGGGGTACTTGTGAGGAGCGGGGCATTATAGACCCACGGAAGAGAAGCCAGGACGCGAAAGCCGAGCGCTGACGACGGCCAGTTCTTCGTGTAGGTAGTCGTCGGCTTGCTGGGTTGTTTGTGCTAGCTCGACCTTGCGAACGAGAGCATAATGCGCGCGGCTCAGAGCTCCAGACGATGAATACGGCACTTGCATTGGGAAACGGGTAAGAGGAGCACGTGGGCGCTTCTCTGGTTTTCTCGCGTAACCACACCCTGTGACGATGGGCGAAGCGGCCGGTCTCGCTGCGACGGCTCATGCCTTCAACAAGATCCTCTCAAACCCAAAGCTATCATCGAAGACACGTACCCCGGAGGACGTGGAAGAGAATGTGAAGAAGCTTCGGCGACTCATCCTCATCGAGGGTATACCCTCCAAGACTGTACGCATCTCGTCGGCCCCCCCTTGCCACCGTTTGTTTGTTCATCCATCATGTAGGACCCTACGTTGCGATACAGGATCTGGAAAATCCTGCTTAGGGTCACCGACCTGCCTGCGAAAACATTTGTCGAATACGTGGCCAGGGGCCCGTGCGAAGTGAGGGAGAAGATCCGCAACGACACCTTCCGGTGCGCGTCTCTCCATTAGTACACCTAGACGGTGTCTCTCTGCTGATATCTTCTGTTACGTTCATCAGTACGCTGGCTACGGATCGCGGATTCAAGGAGCGCGTTCGAGAGGACATGCTCGTCCGCCTCCTCGACGCTTTTGTCTGGCGAAATTACGGTAATCAGACCCATCGCCGCTCCCCTCGACCCTTGGTACTCACTACCTTTAAGACAGACAAGAAACGCAGCAGCTAGGCTTCACCTATGTGCAGGGCATGAATGTTTTGGCTGCCCCATTCCTCTACACTATGCCCTCAGAACTTGAGGCGTTCTTCTGCTTCGCCAAATTCATAGAGGAATCTTGTCCCCTCTATGTGCAACCTACCCTTGAGGGCGTACATCGCGGTTTGAGAGTTCGCAAACATCATTTTGACCACTTTGACCACGCTTACCATCTGTACTCAGCTCCTCGACCGCTGCCTCAAGATTGTAGATCTAGAGCTGTTCAACTACCTGCGCTCCAAGAACCTTTCTGCCGAACTTTATGCCTTCCCATGTGATTGCCTGCTCCATTGTCTCGCGGCCCCCACTTACCTCTGTCGTCCAGCCGTTCTTACTCTTTGCGCTTGCACGCCACCGCTCGACCAAGTCCTCCAGCTCTGGGACTTCCTTCTAGCATTTGGAGTACACCTAAATGTCCTCTGCGTCATTGCACAGTTGCTTCTTATACGCGACGACGTGATGACCTCATCCTCGTACGTTCGCCCACCCTACGCCTAGTCCCGCAACCTTATTCCACGTTTTACCAGGCCGATGCGTCTCCTGCGCACCTTCCCCCCACTTGAAGCACTCCCCGTCATTGGGATCGCTGTTACACTCGTCCGCGATCTCCCATCTGATCTATACGACGAGCTAGTGAGGCACCCATACGAGTACCGCTCGTGAAGATTCGAAAATTCTTCTAGTTTACGCATATCCCGCCTCTTGCCCCTTCCTAAGTTATCGCCCCCTACTTCATGTGTTTCAAGTCTTCTCTCATAAGCCACCTGTATATTTCGCACATGCAATGTACAGTATATGCATTAAACGTCAGCTAAGACAAAGGCGAAGAAAAGGTAATCGTCAGAGTTTCTCCTCATCCTCCCTTAAATTCTTTACCCAACAGAAATGGCCACACCCTGCAGCGCATGGATGCCCTAGCAGTTGACTGGACGAGGCAGGAGTGACTGTAGACGTATCGAACGAAAAATCGGGTAGAGCGTTAGCGTCATCGCCCTCACTATCGTTGCTCCGCGAGGTTGAACGAGCAAGGCGATGGTGGGTTTTCAACGGTGACGCCGGCGAGGGTGCGAGTGGTGTTGGGAGCAAAACCAATGGCATCTTTGCATAGAACCGCCTGTAGCAGATCTGGTGACCCCCGTGCGAGCAGATGGCACAATGGAACAGCATGGACTTCACTGGAAGATGGCTGCGGAAGACGATCGGGGTGAGCTCGAGAATGCACTGGTGATAGAATACGCATCACCAGATAGAGCATCGGGCCGCAGGCGTCCTGCAGTTCGCGCAAGTCGAACCGTTTCGCTGGGCGAGGATGGGCTTTCCACATCGGCCACAAGACACATAGACTGTCGTTTGCAGCTGAAGAAGGGACAATCTAAGCGCAGTTCGTTCGAGAGCGGTCGGGGGCAGAAACTCTTACATTGGTGAGCGAGCGTATATCAGGCAGAACCGAGTGTTTTCGCAAATACGCTGCGGTGGTATGCAGCCGCATCCGCGTGAGCAATTCTACACACGCTAATGTTAGAACCCGACGATACTTCTCGAGGTTAATGACGTACCAATGTAGGCCTCCACGAACTGTTGCACCCGCCGTCTGCCCAACCCCAGCTCCCTTGGTGCCACTAATGCCATCATGGCGCAAGTTTGCACGTCCCCAGCATCGGCATACTCCTCCAGCGCCTCCTGGAGCGCCTTCCGAATGACCTCCCGGACCTCTTCAACGCGTCTCTGAACCTCGTTCCGCACGTAGATGTCCGATGCGTCGGCACTGGGGACCGTACCCGAACCAAAGAGACCGTCCGAAACGGCGGCCGACGCGACTCGAGACGCGACTCGTGATGCGACCCGCGACGTGCTTGTCACAACAGGCGGGAAATGTTCGTGGTCGTCGTCATGCGCGGTAACCGTCCGCATGCTGCTGCGTGAGCCCGACCTCTGGAGGGGAGGTGCTGGTATCGGCGGTGCAGCCAGTGTCGAGCAGCGACTGCGAGCCCCGGTCCGGCGGCGCAGCGACTGCGAGCGAGCGCGGATATGCTTCCGTGCGGTTTCGCCTTCGGATTCAGTCTCAGTCGACGCAGGTGAGGGAGAATCCTCGTCGAATTCGCGCTCGTCTTCGGTCCAAGTCTGCTGACCTGCCGCGGCGACGCGTGAGAGGGGGCTAGGAGCAGTCGAGAGTGTCGTGCGTGGGAATGTCTGCGCAGTGGGAGATATAGCAGAGGCAGAAGGAAGGGAGCTGAAATCACTGTCGCTACCACTCGAGTCTGAGTCATCAAGTGTCCCTTCGCCGACATGGCGCAAGCTAGACAAAGTAGAGTTATCGGTTGATGCGAGAGAGGGTGTAGACACTGAAGGCCGTCGGAATGTCAGGGCACGCGGGCGGTTTGGGAGGAATGCAGCACTCGAAGGTCGTCGCGAAAACAGGGATGGAGGGCAAGGGGAAGTTGTAGATGAGACGCTGAGCGCTGACTGGGGGCTCGCAATTACTTGCGTTGCGCTGGAAACACGCTGGGGAGATGGTGAATTCGATGCCGGAGTAGATGAAACCGGATGGGGAGAATCTCCTGAGCTAGGGTAAGGTGAGTGGGGTTTCACCACTGGATCGGAGGAGGCCGAGGCTTTTGTAGCATCAGGAATAGGGAGGGAAACGCTCGAAGACAAGGGCAGCGGTGATAGTGGCGGCGTCGACGGTTGAGATGTTGAGGACGAAGCCGAGTTTGCGAAGAGAGAACGTAAAAGGCACCACATCTGAAATGCCTGGCAGTGGTCCGCTTGCAAGGCGATCTGTGCATTAATCTCGCATACTTTCCCTTTATCGGATCCTTCCACAACGTAGCCCTTTGCAAGAACGGAAAATCTCTCTGAATCTTGATGAGAAGGGTCGAACATGTGTGTTCCTATACTCTGCGCTGTAGGATTGTGAGGTTTGTCTCCCAGCGCTTTTAATTTAAAGGAAAATGCGAGTTGCTTTGCCCTTGGGTCACTAGGAGACGGTAAGGATCAATCACGCGAGTTGAGTGCGAGGAAAAAGAAAGCTCACATGTCATCGTATGGAACTTCCCATTGAGTTTTCTTATCTGTCACAAACGTAAGAGTGTGTGAGACAGACCACGAAGCCGCAAGACGAGGGACCGCGTCCAAAGGTCGATATGAATTCCTGAGATCCAGCTGAGCAAACGTCCCAGATGAGTGCTGCGCCCAGAGCGCGTGTGAATCCCGAAAATCGAGGTCTGCGAAGATCAACCCGGGGGCTCTAGCTACGTAGCTAAAGTAGACGTACCAGTCACGCCCCCTTCGATCGCGGAGCCTCCAACCAACCACTTTGCGATATATCCCCTCCTCACATCCCAGGTTTCAATTGCATACCCCATATCCGCTCTTCTCTTCGGGATAGCTACCTCGGGCTTTTCCAAGTCAACATCCTCGACTACACCAGAGTCGTCACACATGTCCGACACTGCGCCTGTGCCAAATTCTGCGCTTGACGCAACAGCGATCTCGCACTCATATCCCGGGCGCCAGCGAACGCGACGTATAGGAAATTGGGTCGCGAGCGTATAGGTTGGTGTACGTTCGAAATGTGGACCTGTGAGGTCCCACACTTTGACTGTCCTATCAAGTGAGCCACTGGCAATCCATCCACCGGAACTGGTGGCGCCTCCGTCGGGAGTACACCAGTCAAGCGCGAGAATGGGCCCCGTATGGGCAACGGGTAAACGATCAAGCTGCCCTTTAGAACCCATTGAGAAATCGTATCTGCCCCAAATGAGAAACCGAAAAACGGAAGACGCAGTTGCTAACCTGTACAAGCTACCATTGTCAAGACCGACAACTGCGTGCACCGGACAGGCCTGACTGCACGAAAATGCGGCCGTACGAACGGCGGTAGGGTGGTGAAGCCTCACGACTGAGTTTCTCATATCCCGGAGGTCCTGACTTATTTTTAAAGTGCACGAGCACTGACGAAGGCTGATGGCTTACCCAGACCCTTATATCACCGTCAGCAGAGCCAGTCATACAGTAATTTGACACGATGGGAGAATATGCGAGAACGTGAATTGAACGCAGGTGCTGGCGCGTTCGACGCTCTATGAAATCTGTTTAGACAATGCGCATATATTAGGTCCTAGATGACTCACCGTACTTGGAAGGGCCCATTTTATTAAGATCCCACATGATGAGTTCACCATTGCGCGCACTCGTGAGGATCTTATTGTCATAACCTGCATACAGGTGAGATTGGGTCGCCGGTTTGCTCCGTCAGGGGACTGACTTCCGCGACCCCAAGCGACGTCAGTACTGACGCTCTCCATTTTCAACCCGCTGCCGTTCCATAAATTGCGTGATGCATCGATGCGGTGACCACCTCTCCCTACGGAGGACTTATGGTCTGGATTGAGTGAATTTGGCGAATCGGAAACGCGCAAGATGCGCAAAGCTACGCGTCAATGTTATCGGAGTGAAAGGTGTTTTCGAAACGGGTCATTGTTACATTCTTTTCCAGCAACCACACATCGTTCCCCATCTTCACTCTTGGCGATTGTTCCCCCACTACTAGCGGCCGCGCGAGGAAGTCTCACCGTACGCGTCGGTCCTTGATATCCGTGTAGACGCGCATCAGTATACAGATCAGATAGAGAAGTGAAGTTTGTGTGAATTGACGGGCGACGGGAGCGTTGGGACGTGTTTTGGGTGGAAAGCATACGTACCGGAACGATCTTCCGTAACCCACAGTAAAATGAATGGACACCCATGTCGGGGTCCCGGAGTGCCACCGGGGGCCAGGACTGGGCCAGGCCGAAGGGAGAGGCGTAAGTGGAGTGCAGGGAATTGTCTCTTACGTTGTTTCGACCGAACACCCTACAACACCGCCCGCAGCACTGGCTTATCTCTCTGTCGATCGTTTTATTTCCCTTCCTACGAAGTGATGGGAAACAGCGCGTCGTCGTCGGGTCGTGTCCATCACGAGGACACCGTCGACTTCGGCCATCTCACTCCCCAAGGAGTGTACTCCGGCACCAGAGATTGGAAAGAAGACGTCGTAACCCAGCTCATAATCGACCGCAAACTCGCTCCGTTTTATAGACCTCTTGAAGAGTACGATCCCTCATGGGAAGATGAACAAATCCTTGCTGCCCGCAAGGAACCCCCCCTTCCAGCCGAACACGAATCTACGGGGACGCGGAGCGACGCGACCCCCCCAACCGCCAAATCCACCCACCATAAGCGCCCCAGTATATCGAAGGAACTACCCCGTAATGCAGAGGCTGCGATTTACAAAGATGCTGCCGAGTGTCCAATATGCTTCCTCGTCTGTTCTTTCGCAAGCCGACCGATTCCAAATCTGCCTAACACTCCTCTTTCTAGTATTATCCTCACAACATTAATCGTTCTCGTTGCTGCGATCAGGCAATTTGTTCGGAGTGTTTCGTTCAGATAAAGAGAACGGAACCGACGGTAACACACATGGTCTCCGAACCCGCGTGTTGTCCGTTCTGCGTGCAAGAGCACTTTGGCATCGTTTATACTCCTCCCTCTTGGCGAGCAGGAATTGGGAGTGAAGGATGGGTGTGTCCGCTTGCCTATGGTTCGACGTATTCTAATGCTTCATTTATTTCTCTCTCGCTATCCCTTCTGTCTACCTACCTTTCCCAGCCCACTCCGACCTGGCCGGATTCCCCAAACTCCCAGCGGGCGTTCGATAGCATGAGGGCTAGACCCGGGAAACAAAAGCGTTTCAGGAGCTTTGATCATACAGATCCCGATGTCGTGACAGTCGGTATGGACCATCGCGGTTTGTTCTCCAAATTTGCAGCCAGTTCACACCAACAATTTAGATCGGATACACCCCGACTGGGAGGCTAAGCTCGCAGCAGTCCAGGCCGCGGCTGCTCGCCGCGCTAACCGACGTATAATCATGCGACAGGTTGGGGACCGCCTTGTTCCAGTGGGTATCACGAGCGGAAGAATTCACCCACTTTCCGTTGAGGCCACTGGGGCAGAAGGAGATGGCGGAGGTAGTCGGCGCTCAAGGCGACGACAGCAGCAGCAACAAGATCTCAATAGCTTCCTTGGTAATATGAGTTTCGGCGGTCGAGATTTAGAGGAGGTGAGTAATACGAATATACGTCATCGCCGCCGTGCTGACAGATCTGCCTACCCATTCTAGCTGATGATGATGGAGGCCATGAGGTTGTCTTTACTTGAGCACGAAGCTCAACAACAGCGGGAAGCGGAGGAACGTGCCCGGGGTGGTACTGAGGATAGTAGTAACTCTCGGCCGAGAGCCGAAAGTCGAAATCCGTCGTCATCCCCACCAAACGCCGAAGTCACCTCCGATACAACTAGCCCCACCGTGCCCTCCACACTCGCAGCTCCCACGTTCGATGTTTCCCCGGCTTCTTCAAGCACGCCCAATTTGACGACCGTCTCGCTCCCTGCCCCTCAACATCTCCGAGAGAGTCCCCCCAATGGCCCAAGCAATCATAATCCAGTGCAAGGCCCTTCATCCCCGTACGCGATCCCACGTCACCCACCGCCCAGCCGGATGGATTCATTCGCCTCCTCTATTGCGACTCACGAAACTTCCGCAGATCTTGATGGCTACCGGTTCCTATCATCTGAGTCTGAAGAGTCCATCGTCGCCCGGGAACCCCTCCTGCACGTTGAGGGAAATGATGCATAGGGTACCGCGGAATTGAGATTGGAATTCGCTCCGAGGCTTGGGAACGGATTATGATTGCAGAGAGTACTGTCCACGTGTTATATCTAGCTCATTCCCAAATACGCCCACGGGCCACGTCACATCTTGGAGACGGGCAGCGACACTCCTTAATAATTTATTGCGACTGTAGTCCCACGGCTAGATCCCTGGTCTTAGTATCGCGGCGCTTGTGATAAGTCGCCGTCAGCACCGCCTATGAGGAAGGTTCTGTTTTCCCATCGAGTGAGGTCGTCCACGCTAGTTCATCCGCTCCATTCTCATCACTCCGGTCGCGGGTTGTCTCTGTGTGCGATTAACGAAAAGAAAGAAATCCGGTTGGAGACCTTATCGAAAACCGTGTGAATTTGTCAACGTGGCACATGTATTTAAACACAACCGTCGCACTCCGTTCGACTGCTTAGCACACCCTCCCCGAGTCGTTCTCCATGGATTTTTCATGGACAGCCACTACAGGCGAGGTTTTAAACAACTTTCAAGTTAGTCCGAAGGACGGCCTGTCCCCGGAACAAGTTGCTCTTCATTCAGAACGATATGGCACCAATGGTGGGCTCGTTTGGCCACGTACTGCTCCGCGCACGTTACTAACAAGCCGACTGCGAAGCACAGAACTTCCTGAAGAACCGGGCACCCCCCTCTGGAAACTTGTCCTCGAACAATTCAAAGATCAGCTCGTTCTCATTCTTCTCGGCTCTGCTGTCGTCTCCTTCGTTTTGGCCTTACTCGAGGACGCCGAAGACTCCTCGCCTTTTGGCGCCTTCGTAGAACCTTCGGTGATCCTCCTAATCCTTATCGCAAACGCGGCGGTCGGTGTTATTCAGGAGAGCAACGCGGAAAAGGCCATTGATGTGCGTCGCATTTTCATTCTCGAGACTACCACTGACCCGCCTTGCGCACGAAGGCCTTGATGCAATACTCACCGGATGAGGCAAATGTACTCCGTTCTGGCAAAGTTTACCGCATACATGCGTCCATGATCGTCCCAGGGGACATCGTGGCTGTATCCGTCGGCGACAAAATTCCGGCGGACTGCAGGCTTCTTTCCGTGTCTTCGAGCAGCTTCCGAGTCGATCAAGCTATTCTTACGGGCGAGAGTGTCAGCGTCAGTAAATCCCTAGACGTCGTTCCGGATGTCAAGGCGGTCAAACAAGATATGACGAATATGCTTTTCTCCGTACGCTGTGATTTCCTGTCATACCTCTGCATATGACTATAATCACTTTGAACAGGGTACAACAGTCGTGAATGGGAGCGCACGCGCCGTCGTTGTTCTCACGGGTCAAAATACGGCCATCGGCGACATCCACAAATCGATATCCTCGCAAATCGGCGAGAAAACTCCTCTGAAGCGCAAGTTGGACGAGTTTGGAGACATGCTCGCGAAGGTCATCTCGGTCATTTGCATCCTCGTATGGCTCATCAATGTGCGGCACTTCTGGGACCCGGCACATCACGGTGCCCTCAAGGGCGCCGTGTACTACTTCAAGATCGCTGTTGCGCTCGCCGTTGCCGCTATCCCAGAGGGACTAGCCGCTGTCATCACTGCGTGTCTTGCTCTTGGAACGAAGAAGATGGCCCAGAAAAACGCCATCGTCAGGAACCTTCCTAGTGTCGAGACTCTTGGTAGCACCAACGTGATATGCTCGGATAAGACGGGGACATTGACCACCAATCAGATGAGCGTCTCCCGCGTGAGTAGCAAAACTATTTTCTGTACAATTTTGTGACTCAAGCTGACTTTTCAAACTAGTTTGCCGTCGTTGATGGATCGACTGGACTTCAAGAGTTTATAGTAGGCGGGACCACATTCTCCCCACATGGGTCGGTCACGTCTGCTGATGGGAAGGATGTGTCTGTTGACCTTCGGTCAGAGCCCGTCCAACGCTTGGCTGAGATATGTGTGGTCTGCAACGACGCCAAAGTGACATACAACGCGGTGGGTTGACTTTTTCTCCTACTTAGCCCCGGTGTACTTAAAGCGCTACAGGAAAGAGACGCTTACAGCAATGTGGGAGAGCCCACGGAGGCAGCTCTGAAAGTACTGGCTGAGAAGATAGGCTCATTCAATCCGGAGTTGTCGACATCTCTCCAGTCCCTTGGTCCGTCAACCCGAGCAAGTGCCGTCAGCGACTACTTGGAGCAGAAAATCACCCGTCTTCTTACCTTCGAGTTCTCTCGCGACCGGAAGATGATGTCAGTTCTCGTCCAACTCGATAATACTGGCTGTCTGTTCGTGAAAGGCGCCCCCGAATCCGTCTTCGAACGCTGCACCACCGTTCTGACTCCAGGAGGCCACAAGGTTCCGCTCTCGACTACCCTCCGTAACCAACTTCTGGCGCAGACTGCTTCTTACGGGAAGGATGGACTACGCACCATGGCCTTGGCATTCGTCGATGTCGAGGATGTCGACATCCGCCATTACCATTCCGAGAGCGCCGAACAGTATTCTCGCTTCGAGCACGACCTTACTTTCGTCTCATTGGTCGGTATGCTGGACCCACCTCGACCCGAAGTACGTGATGCCGTGGCCAGCTGCAAGGCCGCAGGCATTCGTGTAGTGTGTATCACCGGTGACAATAAGGGAACAGCGGAGAGCGTCTGTCGCGGCGTCGGGATCTTTGACTCGCACGAGGATCTGACAGGGAAGAGTTACACCGGCCGCGAATTTGAAGATCTTAGTCATGCGGAGAAGCTCGTAGCCGTTCAGAAGGCCTCCCTGTTTAGCCGAACGGAACCAAAGCATAAGGTTGAATTGGTAGACCTCCTGCAGAGTCTAGGGCTCGTTGTCGCTATGGTGTGTTTTTTTTTATTACTAAAGTTCGTTTAGGTTGCTCATGTGTGTTTCAAGACTGGCGATGGTGTGAACGATGCGCCAGCCTTGAAAAAGGCCGATATCGGCGTGGCGATGGGCAGCGGAACAGATGTTGCAAAGCTCGCTGCAGACATGGTTCTAGCTGATTCTAATTTCGCCACAATAGAGAAAGCAGTGGAAGAGGGTAGACTGATCTACAATAATACTAAGCAGTTCATCCGCTATCTCAGTAAGCCGGTCCCTCCTACCCAACGTACCCACCTAACTAATCGCCCTGTTGCAGTTTCCTCGAACATTGGCGAGGTGGTCAGCATCTTCTTGACCGTCCTTCTTGGCATGCCGGAGGCACTCATTCCGGTGCAATTGCTCTGGGTTAACCTGGTTACCGACAGCCTACCCGCGACCGCACTGGGATTCAACCCCTCGGATCATTCGATTATGCGTGTTCCTCCAAGGAGCAGTCGAGAGCCATTGATATCCAAGTGGCTTTTCTTCCGGTACTTGGTCGTTGGAGCCTATGTTGGCGCCGCTACAGTTGCGGGATACGCCTGGTGGTTTATGTTCTACGAGAATGGACCGCAAATCTCCTATTACCAACTGGTGTGTGTTAACTTGACCATTCGCGAACTGCTTTTTCTGACACTTACTCACGCTATCCAGACGCACTTCCACCAATGTTCTGCACTCTTCCCTGAAATTGGGTGCGATATGTTCACGGGCATTCAGGCGCGACATGCGTCCACGATGAGCTTGTCGATACTGGTCACGGTTGAAATGTTCAACGCGATGAACTCATTGTCCGAGAACGAAAGCTTACTTCGCCTGCCGCTTTGGAAGAACATGTTCCTCGTGGGAGCTATTACCTTGAGTATGGCTCTGCACTTTGTCATTCTCTACGTTCCCTTCTTCTCCGTGAGTAATTGTGCCACTTTGAAAAGAGATTTCACTGAATCTGCTGGTAGGCGATATTCGCAATCGCGCCATTGGACTGGATCGAATGGAAGGCCGTTCTGTGGTTGAGCGCGCCGGTATTACTCGTGGACGAAGCCTTGAAGCTTCTTTCTGTACGTCTCCTAGCCCTTAACCTTTCCTGTACGGTGTCCCTCAAACCACTCTTTTGCAGACGACACTTCTATCTTCGCAAACCAAGGTTAAATTAGACTAGAATCGCCACCATACTGGCTCTCGTAGTCATATAATATGCGCCAGTGTCGGGGTTGATGACAGTAATCGATGAGGATGAATATATAAAAATTTCAGATGGCAGGCTTGTCGGACTCTGGCTCTTCATCGTCACTGTCTGATTGACCCTCCCTTGCGGCCAGCACCGCGCGTTCCAGCGCGACCAGATCCCAACCAAGTGAATTTTTCGACATGTTCAGGCGGCCCACGTCCTGCCCAAGTCGTTTCAAAGAATCCTCGCTAAATAGATCAGCTAGCACCCTCCAAATACTGTAGATAGCGCGTGGATCAGGGACCCGCAAAAAGAAATTCCGTACCTGGCACAGGCCTGTATCCATCGACAGAAGTCGTCGAGCCATATCCGAGAGTAGACGTAATAGACCTCGTGCGCGTCGAGGATGGCACGCAGCTCGAGAAGACAGCGCAAGACGGTGCGCGTGCCGCATGCGAGGAGGACGTCCGGCGTCCGCGCGGCATGCCTCGGCGAGTGCCCAGGACCGGTAGAGGGGGAAGGCGAGTGCGCGGCGGTACGATGGGGTCAGGGATTGCGCCAGCTCGCGTACGTCGATGTCCTAAGTCCGATGACGACGGCGGTAGCGGATCGTCGACGCCGCTTGGATATGGAGGCGGGTCCAAGGCGGAGAACGCGGGCGTCAGCGCCGAGATCGTCCATGCGCTTTCTGGAGTTGGATCGTGCTGCGTCGTGCGTGCGTCGTAGGCGTAGGAGAAGAGGAGCGTGACTAGTGTCAGGTAGAGTGCGCGGGTCTCTTGCGGGGAAGCAATGTCTTCGTTTCGGGGGGGGGGGGAAAAAAGTTCGTGAGCATGCCTGGGGGACGTCGTTTTGGAGAGACATGTGGATAAGTACGTACATTCTCGCCTGGGTAGGCGCAACATCGTGGCGTTCTCGCCGTCTGTGAAGACGACATCGCCGACAGAGGAGGACGAAGCAAGATACGGGTGCGTCCATGCGAGAAGTTCTTCTATTTGCTCACTATCCGCAAAGTCTGCCCTGCTCAAGGACGTAATTTACGGATCACTTTAGTAAAAGTGGCGCAGCGTACATATAGTGCTCCGGGTCCCATTTTGAATCTTCGTGCTGCAACCTGCGGGCCCGCCGATCGAGGGGGCTTAGAATCTCTGCGTCCGCACCAAGCTCGTTGACCTCGTTCTCCGTGGTTGCTACGTGCAGAAAGTACCCGGTGTAGGCATTGAGAAATCCGTACGGTTTGTGGAGGGACGTCTCTAGGGTTGGGAGCGTGTCTGGTATCGTCTGGCGGACTGACCAGTCGTTCGCGGCGGCTGCATCGGGGTGAGCCAGTTACGAAACGAAAGCCAAGAAATGAGGCACACACCCTCGAGATACTCGTTAGGGGAGTCCTGTGATCCGAGCACCTCGATTGCTGGCCCGCGATGCGCGTTCTGAGGCGGGGGTGCAAGGAGCTTCCCGAGCAAGTCGAGATCGGGGAAGTTCTCACCGGGGTTCTGCTTCGTTAACGTGAGCATGAGGTATCCAGACGCAGGGTCGTAGGATAGCAGAAGACTGGTCGTCCTCGATCAGACTCGCTGGAAAGTTCAGCCGAAGGTAATAGGGGGCGACATGGAGGGACAGCAAGGCGTCGCTGACGTGAATTTCTATTTCCGAAGCACGGACAGCAGGGCAATAGACGGAGACGACGACAGAGCGGTCGTTTTGGGAGCAGGAAAACCGTGGCGTAAGCATCCGCGGCCGAGGGAGGAGCGAGACGTACGACACGGAGGACCGCGTAGGCCTGCACAAGTTTTTTTTTAATTTTAATTCGACGGTCGAGGAACGACCATCATGATGGATCCCCAAGTGCTGCCCGCCTTTCCCTCGCTCGACGACCTTGAACGTCTGATCTACCACGAAAAGCGCGGCAACTGCGTGCCCGTGTACATCCAGCTCCCCGCGGACCTCATCACCCCCGTCATCGCCTATCTCCGCATCGCGCACAACTCAAAGTACAGCTTTCTGCTCGAGTCTGTGCTCGCGGGCGAGAACATCGCACGGTACAGTTTCATAGGCGCCGACCCGTTCAAACTGGTCAGAATAGGTCCCAATGAGACCATCCAGGGAGATCCCATGCTCGCCCTCGAGCGAGAGCTGTCCGTCTACAAATACGTGAAGATACCCCAGGTGCCCACGTTCACGGGCGGCGCGATCGGCTATGTCGCGTACGATGCGATCCAGCATTTTGAGCCAAAGACGGCGCGACCACTGAAAGACACCCTAGGAATCCCTGAGGCCGTCTTCATGCTCGCGGATACCCTGCTCATATATGATCACCTCTTCCAAAACATCAAGATCGTTTCGCATGTCTTTTGCCCGGAGAACTCGTCACCGTCGAACCTCGCGTTCATCTACCAGACGGCCGTCTCCAAGGTCCGCCGCCTCGCACGGGCGATGGTGAACCCGGTGACCACAGAAGTACTTCAGCAGCCCATAACTCTGGGGAACACGGCCACGTCAAATGTCGGCAAAGAAGGATACCAGCAATATGTTACGAAACTCAAAGAACACATTGTTGCAGGTGACATAATCCAGGCGGTTCCCTCCCAGCGACTGTCGCGCCCAACCCAGCTGCATCCGTTCAATGCTTACCGACGATTGCGACAGCTCAATCCGAGTCCGTATATGTTCTATCTCGATTGCGGCGAGCTGCAAATCGTCGGTGCTAGCCCAGAAACGTTATGTAAAGTAGAGGCGAACAAGGTCTACAACCACGCGATCGCTGGAACCACTAAACGCGGTGAAACCGACGAAGGTGCGTATCTCTCCGCTACCTCACCGAGGGTGTACCTTGAGGTTGTTTGTTAACAGAAGATCAACGACTGGGTGAGGAGCTGCTTAATTCGGAGAAAGATCGAGCCGAGCACATCATGCTGGTCGATCTCGCACGCAACGACGTTAATCGTGTCTGCCAGCCGAAGACGGTCAAAGTGGACCATTTGATGAGCTTAGAAAGGTTCAGCCATGTGTCCCACCTCACCTCACAGGTGTCTGGGATATTGCGCGAAGGTCTCACGAGGTTAGCGTGCCAGTACTTTTACGATTCGGACTCTAATCGCCCTCAGATTCGATGCATTCCGCTCAATATTCCCTGCAGGCACAGTATCCGGAGCTCCTAAGATAAAGGCAATCGAGCTGGTTTATGAATTGGAACAAGAGCGTCGTGGGGTATACGCTGGTGCAGTCGGTCGATTCGATTTCGCGACGGACGCGATGGATACATGCATCGCGATACGAACGACCGTTTTCAAAGATGGGGTTGCATATTTCCAAGCTGGCGGAGGGATCGTGCATGACAGTGTTGAGGAAGATGAATACCATGAAACCATTAACAAACTGGCGGGTAACTCAAAAGCTCTCGAAGAGGCCGAACGTAAGTTCCACATAGTCTCCATATTAGCGATCGCTGAGTATTTCTCCGTCAGGTTACTGGTACGATATGCAACAAGCAACTAGACCATCAGCCTGAGAGCATACGGCCCAATTAACGATCTAATTAATGTAACTAATCTACTTCAAGCGTACGATGTTTTGCCATTGATCGCGCGGAACGCGCTCGTTTTTGTGCCCGCTCTGCCGCAAGCTCGGCACCTTCCCGGCCTGCGATGCTGAGTACGCCTGCAATTAGTTCGGCGGTCCGTGTGCTTTCGTCGTTGGCGGGGATTGGATACATGACGATGCGTGGATCGACATTAGAATCTACAATCCCGATAGTGGGAACATGCTCGATCGCACATTCGCGGATTGCGTGGAGGTTGGGTATTGGGTTGAGGAAAACGACGAGGTCAGGGACGACGCGTTCAGACTGAGCCACTTCAGGTCCAAAAAAATGGACCTTGTTTGTAAGCGTACCCGGGAGCCACTTCTCGCCGACGTGGTAGCCCTGAGAACCTATACGCTGGGCAGCCTTCAAGACTGTGGGACGGAGGTCGGTGCGAGTACCGACAAATACTACGGTCCCGTCCCTAGAAACGACAGCACGAACGAGGGAGGCGGCGCGGCGAAGATGGGGAAGGGTGCGCTCGAGATCTATGATGGTGATGCCAGCACGCGTTCCGTACGCATATGGGACGAAGTTTGGATTGAGCAGGGAGCTGTGATGGCCAAGGTGCGCTCCAGCGGCGAGAAGAGCTGAGAGTGTCAGGTCGCGTGGGGCGGTTGGACGGTGTAATGGATGGTGAGGCTGCCAAGTGTTATCTCGGGTCTGAGCTGAGCCAAATTTTGAAAAAACGTCGACTGGCGATGGGGGAGAGGTTTAATGCCTTGTCAGTCACGCATAGAAAGAGGACTAACCGAGGGTTGTCCGCTCAGCTCTGTCCAGTTGAAATGCTGTCCAGTCGTCTTGTGACTGTAAGATCTTTTCTGACGATTCCGTAGCAGATGTAAATGAACGACATGGCTGTCGTAACAGTGCAGAAAAGAGACGTCTCCGCGCTGGACAGAGGGCGGCCATTGGGGCGAATATTGGGGGTTCGAGACAAAGCGCCACGAGGAAGGGGAGTGGCTGTGCCCGTGGCTGAGTCAGCACGCCGCCAAATTTTCTTAGCACAACTCGGGCAACACACTCCTTCGTTCTGCTCCTTCCTCCATCGTTCCCCCCCCAAAAAACAACAACAAAAATGGCTGATTCCGACCTTTTCGATGGCGCCATCGGTATTGATCTCGGTACAACTTACTCGTATGTTTCTATCATTGTCACCGCACACCACACGTCACTTCCTGTACAGCTGCGTGGGCGTATGGCAAAACGACCGTGTCGAGATTATCGCCAACGATCGTGCGTTCTTCCCCCGGATCGTGCTCACGGGATTTCTTTTCTGAACGTACTACAGAGGGAAATCGCACTACACCTTCCTATGTCGCATTTTCCACCGAAGAGCGTCTGATCGGAGACGCTGCCAAAAATCAGGCTGCGATGAACCCTCGGAATACCGTTTTCGATGCGAAGCGCCTCATCGGTCGCCGCTTCGAGTATGTCGCTTAATATCTTTATCGGTGTCCTTATCTCACTCGTTTGCTCCAAAGCGACCCCGATGTAAAGAAGGTATGTTATCGTCGTTTCCCGGAGAGGTCACATCACCCACCTGATGACCTCGTTGTCGTAGGATATGGTCCATTGGCCTTTCGAGGTCGTAGAAAGGGATGGATCGCCTCTCATCAAGGTTCAATATCTCGGCGAGGACAAGACGTTTAGCCCTCAGGAAATTTCAGCCATGGTTCTTACTAAGATGAAGGATATTTCTGAAGCTAAGCTCGGAAAGACAGTTAAGAAGGCTGTCGTAACTGTTCCTGCATATTTCAACGATTCCCAACGTCTCGCTACCAAAGATGCCGGTGCGATTGCAGGGCTGGACGTATTACGTATCATCAATGAGCCTACCGCCGCTGCCATCGCCTATGGCCTCGACCAGCAATCAAAAGCTGAACGTAATGTTCTTATTTTTGATCTCGGCGGAGGAACTTTCGATGTCTCCCTTCTGAACATCAGCGGAGGTGTGTTCGCTGTAAAGGCCACCGCTGGAGACACCCATCTTGGAGGAGAGGACTTCGATAACGCGCTCCTCGAGCACTTCAAGAATGAATTCAAACGTAAAACAAAGCTCGAAATATCCGAGGACGCCCGCGCCTTACGGAGATTGAGAAGTGCTTGCGAGCGTGCCAAGCGCACGCTCTCCAGTGTCACTCAGACGACCGTCGAGGTTGACTCCCTTTTCCAGGTGAGTCAAATGACCCATCGCCTCCAGTGTGGAGTATCTCAACTTCTCGGACCAGGGAGAAGACTTCTCCGCAAATATCACCCGTGCACGTTTCGAGGAGATCAACGCAGTACTCTTCAAATCCACTCTCGAGCCCGTCGAAAAAGTACTAAAGGACGCGAAGATCCCTCGTGAGAAAGTCGATGATATTGTTCTTGTCGGGGGCTCGACGCGGATTCCTAAAATTCAGTCTCTTGTCTCTGAATACTTCGGAAACCGTCAGCTCAACAAGTCCATCAACCCTGATGAGGCCGTTGCCTATGGCGCTGCCGTCCAGGCCGCAGTTCTTACTGGTCAGACATCCGAGAAGACGCAGGACTTACTGTTGCTTGATGTTGCCCCACTCTCCCTGGGTGTCGCGATGCAGGGCGATGTATTTGGAGTGGTTGTTCCACGGAACACACCTATCCCGACTAACAAGTCTCGTGTCTTCACTACGGTCGAGGATAATCAGACGACTGTTACATTCCCTGTGTATGTTTTTCGCTGATTGACCATCCCCTGCGCATCTGACAGCCTAGGACAGTTACGAAGGAGAGCGGACTCAGTGCCGTGACAATCGTTTGCTTGGCGAGTTCGAGCTTACTGGCATCCCTCCCATGCCGCGCGGCCAAGCTGAGCTCGTCACTACCTTTGAGGTCGACGCGAATGGTCTTCTCAAAGTCTCGGCGCAAGACCGCGCTTCGGGCCGCAAGGCGTCCATCAGTATGTGTTCTTCCCGTTGTATTGTTCACCTACCGACTCATCATCGACAGGTATCACTAACTCTGTCGGTCGCCTCTCGTCAGCGGAAATTGATCAGATGATCAAGGATGCCGAGCAATTCAAGCAAGCGGACAAGGACTTCTCTGCGCGTCACGAAGCGAAGTCGGACCTCGAGGCCTATATTCATCAGGTCGAGGCCACAATCACCTCACCTGAGATTGGTATGAAGCTCAAGCGCGGCGCTAAGGGACAAGTTGAGGCTGAGCTCGCGCGTGCACTTGAAAAATTGGAGATAGAGGACTCGTCATCGGATGAGCTTCGCAAAGCACAGCTAGGAATCAAACGGGCTTTACAAAAAGCGACCGCGGGCATTCGCTAAGATACCGGTAGCATTTCCCCAGTGTATTGTTGTGATTTCTGTCCCCTCGTTGCTTTATCACCCACCACCTGTCTACAACCGCTGTATTCATCGAGTCAAAAAGGCGTTAGATCCGCATTTCAACGCCTACCTTTTACCTTGTACTTACGCAATTTTCAATGTGCGTGGTTCCGGTCCCATGGTAAATCCATTAAGGTGTATAGGAGGTTGGAAACCCGTGGGAAGTAGGAGGGGCGATTGGATTTAATTATCAACTCAGGTCTCAAGAGAACCCAGGAACATCGTTGCAGGTGACCTGCACGAGGGTTGTTCTGGGGTTTACGATAAGGCCGGACGTGGCCCCTGGAACGAGGTGAACTGTTCTGCAAGCACTCTTCCAGGGTAAAATAGTCTTTCTGGTGGAGGAGGCTGTTGCGTCTCTGGATAACGGACAAGGTGGCGATGGACTTTGTGCCGTAGGTGCTGTTAAATTTCCGATCCGCGGACCGGGGCCGGAGAGAGCCAGGGGGAGGACCAAGGAACTTCCTCTTTCTAGCACAAGACGTCAAGAATTTGAGAGCTGGGAAAAACCGAACGCCAGACGTTATCTTTGGCTGTCTATACTGGCAAACATATCGAGGAGAACACCCCAAGCAGTCACATGTATGCGCATCATACACATGGAGTGACAAACTAATGTCGTATCAGGTCCGGGTGCTTGACCGGGTGTGTATATGCGCATAGACCCAGGTATTCGGAGTTTGAAATATAGTTCGGCATTAGCATAGAGTTAGTTTTCGAGGTCCATTTCGTTCGTCTGGACTTGCTTTGGTCTTGGTCCACTACCAAGCCCCATCCTCACCATCTCTTGTCTTGCCTTCTCTATTCTATACTTCCCAAGGTCCCCTTTTATCTTCCCTCCATCTCCTTCTCTTTTCTTTTCTTCTTTTCTTTTCCTTGGGAAGTTTTACCAAAATCACCTTCAGTTCAGGCTGATCTTCACGACCCTCGTCCAGCACATAGTAACCAAAGCTGGTCCCAAAAGTCACCTCTTACCTTCTTCTATACGTACAATTACCCTCTGGGTCCCCGTCTCGGTCACACAATCTTCGGTAATAGCTAATCAGTATCCATCCTCAAGAGTATAATGTCTCTTTCCGCCGAGCAAGCTTTCTCCCGCAATCCTTCTGGGAAGACCCCTCCACCTGCCCCTTCCGCAGCTTTTGCCAAAAGGTTCGTTACGTCATTTTGCCATTCTCCCCCATTCCTCAATCCCTCTTAGGGCGCGCGAGTTACAAGGCGATGGTATGATTGGCCGATACAGGCCCCCTGCCCTCCGCGCTCTCGCGTCAGGCGGTTCTCCCCCTAATGACGTTTCTCCTTCTACGACGATCACCCCTACGGACAGCTCTAGCCTGCCATCCAACACCTATTCGTCTGGCTACAGAAGGGCGAGGGCCGGAACCTTACCTTCCAATGTGTCGCTGGCCGCCCAGCAGTACGCTGCCTCCAACACGCCTAGCCCCAGCACTTTCCCGTCTACGGAATCATTCAGTGAACAGCTGCAGCACTTCCCCCAGTCAAGCGCCACCCCCCCCGCTTCGATGAGGCCCGCCTTGCGCCACTCTACCTCGGTCGCCTCCACTGTCGCCTCGTCTGTGTTGACAGAGCGGAGTAGTCGACTTCGCTCGGGCTCGTTAACGACACTTCCTTCCACAGGCCTTTCGAACCCCTTCGGCTCTAGCATATTCTCTTCTTCGTGGTTAGCTTCGTCTGGGAACAATACCTCGTTCCCCGTCTTGGAAGAAATGCGCTCTGTTAACTCCCTCGATCCAGGGGCGGATGATTTTGATGTTCACACACTGGATTACCTTGGTTTAGATGAGACACATTACCGACCACCTCCCGCAGCAACCATATCAGAGCTTCGTAATCAAGCACAAGCCGTCATTGCCGGAAATCTGTCTAACCCTCCCCGTATGCGCGCCACCACCGTTTCTCACCCTTACCGTCGGATGTCGTCCGCCGGAGGTCCCATTCTTCCTACTCCAAGCCAGGAGGACGAGGAAGAATACGAACAGTATAATCACCGGGGTTTAGACTCATACAACGATTCTTTGACCCCCGACAACTACTACCCCTCTCGCGCAACAGCGGGGCTCAAGCAGACAGATTACCTCAGCGCAAATTTAGTCACCAGCCGGCCCCGTGCTATTTCCGTTGGCACTCTTGACGACCCTGCGCGGTTAACGCGTCGTGCGACGGTCTCCGTGGAGCAACCAGTCTACGATCTTTCCTCCTTCAATGGCACAAACAGCGCCCAGCTGAGTCAAGCCGGTATTCTCAAGAGCGATAAATCGTCAACACTTCGCGCAGGCGCGTCACCTACTGTACGCTTCCCCGTCACGGAGGTTTCTGGATCTCGTGCACCTTCTTATCTCCTGACGCCGAATCAATCCGGGCGAGCTGTCTCACCCAAAAGTGAGAATCCGGCGCAGATCCAGACTCCGACGCGATCTCTTTGGATCGGAAATCTCGACAGCTCAGTCACTAGCGAGCAACTAATCCATGTCTTCGCCCCCTATGGCGCGATTGAGAGCCTGAGGTTGTTGCCGGAGAAGGTAAAGTAGCAAACTCGTCCTTATCTCCTTTTCTCATAAGCATTACAGGAATGTGGCTTCGTCAACTTTGTCGATCAAGCCGACGCAGTTCGTGCGAAAGAAGACGTGCTCAATCGTCTTGGTGGTAACATTGGCATGCCCAATGGCCAGACGGTGCGCATTGGATTTGGTAAGGCAGACAGCGCCCCCGCTGCCCCAGGTAAAGGCGCTGGCGGACCTTCTTCTGGCGGGTCTTCCACTTCTACCACTGGGAAAAACGCAACTAGTCCTTCCATGAGTGGCATGGAAGCTCAACTACAGTCAACTCCCACTCGAGCCCTTTGGATCGGTTCTATTCCGTCGACGACAACACCGGCAGCAATTCTGAGCGTCTTTAGTCCTTATGGACCTATCGAATCTGCTCGCGTGCTCACACACAAGAATTGCGGGTTCATTAACTTTGAGCGCTTAGATGATGCCGTGAGGGCACGCAAGGCCCTGAACGGACGTGACGTACTAGGTAGTGACGTTGGGGCGATTCGTATTGGATTCGCGAAGGTGCCTGTGAAAAACGGACAAGACAGCGTTCCTGGGCAAGAAGAAGCCCCAAGCTTCAACGTCCAGGGTGTGGGTGATCTGAGCGTCGGTGCGACCATCCATGCATTGCGGAGTGTAAAGGGTGCCTCTACGATCCCTGTGGATCAACAAGTCCTCGGGGGGACGGTTGAGAATTA
Organism: Lactarius akahatsu; assembly: GCA_021524915.1. Taxonomy (NCBI): domain Eukaryota; kingdom Fungi; phylum Basidiomycota; class Agaricomycetes; order Russulales; family Russulaceae; genus Lactarius; species Lactarius akahatsu. The sequence goes on along the minus strand of JAKELL010000001.1, from coordinate 2,608,140 downwards.
TCGTTCCAATCTGCTCCTGAGTATGATCGGCACCGGAACCCACAACACAGCATTCGTGAACGACGGTACACCCAAACCCGCTGGATGGAGCCCTACGGTGACGGAGCAACAAATGATCATGAAAGAGCTCTCAGGTGGTGCACCTGACGCTGACGCCGATATTCTGGCCCTGGCCGGTATTCATATTTTCATTGGTAGCCCATTCTGATTACTGATCAATGGCATCAGACTTCCGTCCTCCAACGATGTACTACACCACCATCCCCTTGGTGTCAGAGCGCCCGCACAACAGGCGGTGGGATGCATCTAAATTGCGCGAGCTACGTAAAAGGATGGACTCGAACACGATCGCGGACGAAGAAATCGAGCAGGTAGCCGCTGATTTCCTCGACGGAGAGATTGTCGACCTTGCGTCTGACTGGCTGGGTAACACTGTAGGTCTATTTTGTAATCCTATCCTTACGAGCCTCGTCATTGACATGTCACAGGTCGTCCAGAAGCTTTTTGAAAAGTGTGCCTTCCCTGCCCGTATGGCCATGCTCGAACGTATTAGTCCTCACTTGGCGATGATTGGCATTCATAAGAATGGCACCTGGGCAGCCCAAAAGATCATCGAATGCGTGCAGACCGCAGAGGAAATCAATCTGATTGCTCAGCACTTGCGAGCTTACGCGCCACCGTTGCTCCTTGACCAATTCGGCAACTATGTTATCCAGTGAGGACCTATTCATTGCGTGCGCTGCCACCCATCATTGACGGCGTACATTGTAGATGCTGCCTCAGATTCGGACAGCCTGCAAACGACTTCATTTTTGACGCTATGGTTGACCGCCTTTGGGAGATTGCCCAAGGTCGTTTTGGCGCTCGTAGTATGCGTGCTTGCCTTGAAAGCCCCAACATCACCATCAGCCAGCAGCGCCGCATCGCAACTGCCGTTATCCTGAACTCCATCCCGCTCGCTACGAACCCAAACGGCGCTCTCCTGTTGACCTGGTTACTTGATACTTCTGGCTTCTCCTCTCGCTATCGCCTTTTGGCTCCTCGCTTTACGCCACACCTATCTCACCTCTGCACACACAAGCTTGCTTCTCTCACCGTCTTGCGTATAGTCAACCAAAAGGTGGAACCGGAGGCGTCCAGTCAAGTCGTCGAGGCCCTATTCTCGTCTCCGAACGATCACGTTTTGACGGACGTCCTTGGCGATCAAGTCAATGGTGTCGCTGTCGTCCATAAAGTGCTGACCAGTCCCTTTGTTGACCCATCGAAGCGGCCGACATATATCGAGGCTACGAAGCGCGTTCTCATCGAGCTTAAAGTAATCGCAACACAAGCGTATCGTCGTCTTATAGAGGAAGTTGGCCTTCCCATCCCTAACTTCCAATCGAACTACCCTAATGGATCGACGCCCCCTGGTGCGAAGGGCAAGTTTGGTAGTCCCTCTAATTCTTACGGTGTTCCCGGCTTGCCATCAGGATACTCCGCCCATGACCAGAACTTGGCGTCCATGATGGCCTCTTTGCAGATGGGTGGCCAAAACCCGCACTCCGGCCCGCCTCAACCGCCTCAACTTTCCATAGATCCTGGTTTTAATGGACAAAGTGCTCCTCAACGCAGTCGGTCGTCCAATGCGATGTCTGCTTTCTCACCCGCTACGGACCCCTTCAATCCGTTCGCCCTCAGATCGGCTGAAACTAATAGCCCTCGCATCGCTCAGCAGCGCCGCAACGGTGGGCCTGCGACTACCCCTGCTGCTGTCGCAGCGTCCCCCCCGATCCCTATGTCCACAATTCCGTATGGTGCTCAATCTCCTGTTCTCACCTCGGGTGCCATTCTTGGTATGGGACAACCCTCATATGGTGGCATTGCCCCCCAGTCTCAGGTTTATCAGCAATACGTGTATCAAATGTATCAACAAAACCCCCCAAACATGGGGGCTTTCCACGCTTGAATCAGCATCGACAACGACGACAACGGGCGCCTCTTATGGCGCGTCTGTTGCATGACTTTGTTATCTATCACGTCGCTCTCTTCCATATCTCCCTGTCTCGAATGCTCTCTTGTGGCAAAAATTCCTTTTGATTATTTACAACGACCACTTCCCAGCTGCTCGGTGGGTTCGTTTGACTCGGCACTGCAATGTTTGCTCTCCTTTATATACCCGAATCATCAATTTGCTTACATTTCCCCACCTTCCTTAAAAATGTCAAGGAGTTTTGGACAAGGCGGTTTCAGAATATCTCTTTTTCTGTTCTCAGTTCCTGTTCTAAGTGTCTTGAACATGTACACATACATCAAAGATGACAGTGAAACTCTTTAACCTCTCGTTTGTTCGTATTACCTCTCATAGATTGAATTCTACTACTCTGGCTCGGACCGGTCGTGAGCTTCGCTTTTGAATTTGTACCCCCATGGGTTCGGCTTCATCTAAAGCAGCGCGCACGTTCCCCGCCGTAAAACCTGGAAAGCCACCATCGTGGGGAGGCGCGAGGACGCCAGCTCATGACCCTAAGACCTTGCCACCGCCAACGGCACGCCAACCGTGGGCGAGCGAATCCAAAGACGAAAGTAGGAAACTTACGCACGCTTCCGAAAGGCCGTCCTCACGTTCACACACCCATAACCACAGTCATCCAGAGCGATGCTAGGGACCCTCAATTACTGGCCAATCTGAACAGACTGGGTCCGGTGCGCGTTGACCACCACATGCAGACTGTGCAAACGGTGAGTCAACTTCACGCTTTCAGGGGAAAATCTCACAAAACGTTGACGTTGGTGGTAAGCAAGCTCGCTTCAAGGAGCTCTTCCAGTCTCGTGCGCGATCGGAGGACGAGGCGGCCAGCATGCGGATTCCGCGCAACCACCTCCTCGTGTCGTCCCTGGTCGCGCTGCTCGGAGAGCGCCAGAGCGTAATTGGTAGGATGAGTGGCAACGACGCTGCCCTCCGACAACTCGCGGAGAAGTATGGGATGGACGTCGAGCGGTTGGAGAGCCTCGCGTGCTCCGTCAATGTACCGCGCGTGCGGGAGGGCGGCGTACGGTATATAAAGGACGCTCAGAGCGGTGAGGAGACCGCTATCTCGGAGGTGGGTTCCCCACTTGTCGTGCGTGCCAGGTCGGTGGTTAATGTTTCGCACAGGTCGCGTGGAAGGAATCGATAGCCCCTTGACTCTGGTGTTGGTCTTTGGATACGCTGTCCTCCCTCGCATTAAAAAGAGAGATATTCTCCTTTGCTTTACTATCATTGAAATATTATTCGCTGCGTGATAATAAGAGGACGGCGGCTACTAGTAGGCCAGGGTCGAGCGGTCCGCAATGCGCGGCATACGTTGGGCAGTCTCCTCCGTGTTGTAAACATGTTCAGAAGACAGATAAACAACAGCCGCAGATGGGTTTCACACTATTCGCGTCCTCGAAAATCCTCAACGGTGCTCATTAGAGGCGTCGTCGTGGCCACTTCGGTCGCCGCCGCCGCAGCAGCAGTTGCGAACCAGCAGTTCGTGGGTGGGTCCATACACAACGATGCAGCTCCTAGCACCGCAGCGCCACGCTCGGACCAAGCAGCAGCCCGCGGAAATGTTCCCAACAACACGCGAGGATGAGGAAGGGCTGAGGCTGCTAGTGTGGGGGTCAAACAGGTTCGCTTTCCCACTCTCCCTCACCTCGGCTATACTGACGGCTGACGAAGGATCACGTATCATCTCCCCCGGTGCATCGGATGCTGCGCAGATCCGCACACCGGCGGCCGCGTCCTTCCTCCAGGACGTGGCACTGCGCGACTTGGCTGTACACACTACGCACGCCGTCTGCGTTGATGGGCGCGGGGATGTGTACCAATGGGGCGACGGGTTCTTTGGCCATCGTCCTGCGCCCGCCGATGGAACTCCCGTGCTGACGCTGCGGGGCAAAGTGCGTTCACTTTTCGTATTTTACCGCCCCCGCCCGCCGACCTCTTTCGCTTTTCACGACGCAGAATATCACCAAGGTGCAGGTCACGGACTCACGCGTCTTTGCACTTTCGGCAGAGGGGAAGGTATACGTGATCCCGGCGTGGGGGGCCGGCCAATATCTGGCTTCGGGTGCCCCTCCTCCGCCATCGAGTTCACCGTGGTGGGGCACGGGCTGGTTGTGGGGCGAAGAAGCGGGAGCGCGGCACGCCGAGGTCGCGCCCGCTCAAAAGCTCGCGTGGGGCGAGAGGTGGGTATTTCCCTTACGCGTCCAGCACACTTGAGGCCGACGTTTTTTTCTGGCACAGAATCACGTCTATCGCCGCTGGCAGAGACCATCTACTCGCGCTGACCTCGTCCGGCCGCACTTTCGTACATCCTATCACTAAGAATGCAAACACGCATGGCCAGCTTGGATTCCGCAAATTCGACATTCCCGACCCGTCAGCCGCCGCCGCTGCACGACTTGACGTCGAGCTCACCCCAAGAGCCATCGCTGATCCGTATGCCAAGAGCTCTCGTTACGCGCGCGGACCATCCACGTCTACTGCTACCTGCTGCTCCAACTTCTGTATCCGGGAACGTCGTCGACAGTAGATGACACCACCCTCGATTTCTCTGACCGATTCTTCGAGGTTCCCGCATTGAGAGGCATCCGCGCAGTCCAAATCGCAGCTGGCGCACGAAGCAGTTTCGTGAGAACGGATACAGGAAGAGTGCTCGGATGGGGCGCAAATGATTACGGGTGCGTCATCCATCAATACCCCTGTCTCCAAGTGGTGTCATCCGGGACACACACAGGCAGATTGGTCTGGGCGGGAACGTCACGCTTGACACGATCACCGTTCCCACGGAAGTCGTATTGTGGAGGGGCACTCCGAGTGGCACCCATACTCGATGCATCGACCTGAACGCCGGCGGAGACTTGGCGTTCTTCACCGTCGAACGCGTCGACGGGACAGCGATCAGGAACGTCGAGGTCCTGTCGTGCGGGAATGGACAGTACGGTGGATTGGGCAACGCGTTGTTCAGCAACGCCCAGAGCATCCCCGTGCGCACCAAGGCTGTCAGCGGGCTCCTGGAATGTACGTTACTTTTCGTTTTACCCCTGTCATCGGGCTGACATTTGAACCATCGTGCAGTCTCAGAGAAGACGAATAACCTGCAGCCCATTGTTCCACACGCAGTCTCAGTATCGCCGGACGGACACGTCCTCCTCGCACTCGATACGTGTGCGCACGCAGGACCGGGCGGGGGAGGGATGGACCTGCTCGCCTGGGGAACAAATTACGACTATCAGGTTGGCAACGGGAAGCGCGCGAGCATCGCAGTGCCAGCTACGCTAGGAAGCGAAGATGGAGATCGAATCATGCTGCAGACGCAACGGGCGAAGGTGGTGCGGGACTTGCAAGGGCGAGTCTTGGGACGAAGCGTCGAAGTCGAGCAGGTTGCGATCGCGGGGTATGGAAACAGCCTGGTATATTGGAGGATCGCTTAGACCCCTTTACGGCCACGCCCTCTGTTATCTCTTTCCGTATCAAATAAATACTCTTTTCCCTTTTCCCCCATCCCCGCACATGACGACCTCACTCTCATCCTCGCTCGACGTGCTCTCCCTCACCTCCAGCTCCAGATGGGCCAGCGATTCTCCCTCCGACGAAGACGAGATCGTCTGGTCCCTCTCCTCCTCAACCCTCCTCTCCACCTCGCCCCCTCTCCACTCACCCCTCTCCGAAACCGCTGACTTCGTGCTCGTACCGCGCGCAACAGCGGTACCCCTAACGACCGCCGACACGATCGCGGACGAGATGGCCGCGCTCTCACTGACACCCGCCCCGCACGCACGTGGCAACGCCGACCAACCAGCGCCACCGTCGGCCGCCTCACCCAAGCGCACGTCCACAAAGGGGGGAGCTGCGAAGAAAACGAAGAGTGTTTCATCAGAGCAGCACTCCACGACCACCACCTCGCAACAGCAACAGCCGCGTCGGCAACAGGCACCGACGGCCCCACCCGCGGCGCCGAGGAAAAAGGGCAAGAGGCGCGCAAGGAGGCCACGGGGCTCGTCCCCCGGCTCTGCCTCTTCGGCTTCTTCGACCGGCCTGCCCGGCGCTGCCGCGGCTCATGCCACGCCATCATCGCGGCCGTCTCGTATTAGCTCCGCGGGGACTCGGAAGAGCCCTGCGAAGAGCGGGGCGGCGCGCTGCGCTGCGCCCGCCACGACGGGGCTCGGCGCACGTGCGGTCGTGGATGATTCGGTGTCCGAGGCGAGCGATGCATCGTCGTCGCCATCTCCTGCGGCCGCCGGATACCAAGAGGCACACAAGTACATGACGTCGTGCGTAATACCACGCGCTCCCATCACACAACATCACACTAACACGAATCCCCCCCCCCATCTCATCTCATCACCCATCGATCCCCCTCCACGTGCGTGCTCCCCCCTGTCCCAGGTACCTCGCACACCCGCCGCCGCCGGGCAACAACGGCTCGGCGCTGCTCATGCTGCAGGCACTCATCCTCGAGCTCGGGTGTCTCCCGAGCGTCGCAGCGGGCAAGTTCTCGATCCCGCAGCTGCCCGCGACGATGCGGCAGGCAAAGCTGCTCCTCAAGAGCCACGCGTTCATCAACGTGCGTGACTACCTCGCCGTGCGGGAGCAGGGCCAGGCCGCGCTGCAGCGCGCGATGCACCCCAACCGGACGAGCCTCGTGAAGGAAGGTACGCAAGGGGAAGCGCATGCCCGTTGGCGAGGTCAAAAAGGCCGGCCTCAAGGTCCTGTTGGTGAACACGCGTTCGTGAAATATTTGGCCCTTGTGTCATGGGACACCTTTCTTATTCATCTTATCAATATTTTTTGTTCGTCATTTACGCCCTTTATTAAAGAATTCCGCATCTGTACTCGTAGCGTACCTGCACCTGTATTTGAAATTTTATTGTGGTCACTTCCCACACTCCCCTGGTTACCACGTCACCCTTATTGTGGCTCTCACTAACAGGAAAAAAATTGACGCATCAAACAAAAAAAAAAACGACCGCAGCTTGCAACACCAGGTGTCGCTGACAGTAATAATAATGTTTAGAATTTATCATTCGGATCAACCAAGGAATGACACTACTTCTCTACTAAACCGACCTCCAACCCGTGTTAAGAGAACCAGCCCCAGTGTGGCTAAAAGGTCATAACAGGCATGCGACAATAAGATAAAGCGGTAATGAGATGATAACGTTGGGTATACGAATTATCCGTTTAACTTCCATCCTTCACGTATTTGAAGACAAGACCGACTACTCGTCAATCTTGGCAAGCTTCGACGAGGGTGCCAAGGTTGGTGATGGCCTCGTTCAATGATTCGAGATTCTGAGGCCCATCGGGGATAACACCGCCTGGCTGGGCAAGACCGTCGGGATTGAGACTCGGGCTCGGAGACGGGCTGGGCGTAGTGGATGAATGTGGCTTAGACGAAGTGGTGGAGGTAGTGGTGCTCGTGCTCGTGGTGGTCGACTCCTTTGAACTGGTCGAGGTCGTGGATGGAGATGAAGAAGGTTCGGAATGGGGAGTACTTGTGTGCTTGGGAGAAGAGGAGGGTTCGGGGGTAGGAGTGGGAGTGGGCTTAGGCTTGTAAGTAGTCGACGTCGTTGGATCAGGCTGCTTGGTAGTTGGATCACTGCCACTCCCGAAGTGCCAGGTGCCTTGCAGGACACCAACACCCAAATCGGCGAAGAACCCGAAGAGGCCCCTGGTGAGATCGAGACCGCCATAGGGACAGCCCGGGCACTGTAGAGGGAACGATGAAATACAGGCAGGGTAAGATTGGACAGACAAGACGAACCTTATCGACGATTGTAGCAGTAGCTGTCTTGCCATTGACCGTGATGACGATCTGGTCACCGCAGTGTGGACCAGGATAGCTATTTCCGAACATCTTGAATCGAGTATAAAATCAGAGATCATGAATTGCCCAATAAAGCACTAGAGTACTAACGTCGCCATTCAACGCAACGACCTAGATACAATCGTAAAAAAACCGGGTATGAAAAAGATTATATCAATGACTCACAAAGGCACTAGCTGGATATCTACCGCCACAAGCGGTACTGTAGACGGTGAAAATAATTAAGAGGAGAAGCTGGGAACGGAAGGGCATGCGTACAGCCCGACATCAATGTCATAGAAAGTGAGTCGCGCCGAAAAATCACGCTTGTCGAGGACGTCACCACGAGCGCGATGAGCTAGGCCAGTGTGACGACGAGCGTTGCCATGAGCTGCGAGGGCATAAAGAGGTAAGGAAAGGGCGAGGAGGATGGCAGTAAAGGAGCGCATTGGAGAACAAAGAGAGAAAGTTGAAAGGGACGTGAGACGGGGACGGGAAACGAGACAAACGAGCGACGACAAGGAGACTATATGCGAGCCACGCCAAGCCGGGTACTTGTCAAAATTATTTTATTCCGTGGGAGTCGGCGCTCAAAACACGACCAAATACTCGTCCCGTTTATCCGTTCGCGTGTTTCGGTCGCGTATCCTTGTCCACGCCGCTCATGCACTGCGGCCAAGCCTATCATTCACTTCCCATGCCTTCCCGATGGTCTTCATCGCTCTTGGCCATCCCTGCTCCTCCGGTCATTAATTGCCTTCCATGACTTCGTTCGCCATCCGCAGCCAACCTGATCCATTCCACTTCCTGGAATGACATCTAACCCTAAGTAATCATCGGCTCCCTCTGCATTCCCACTTGGTCAAACCTGGCCCGTTTAACCGCTTCCGGACGTGAGCGGCAGTCCTACGCGTCGCTGGAGTCGCGCTGGCATTTTATTGGTGTCTGAATATAGACAACTTGCCTGAGGCCACCTGATTGACCTTCCTTCGCTTGCCATGACTTACCCACCGTCGTCCTTTCGCGTCTCCGGAAAGTGCTTCCCTGTCATACACGGCCCTTCCCCTTTCGACGCACGCACAGATCTCCGTCATGTACTGCCTCGGGACCCTGGTACTTGATCGACTCGCATCTACCCCCCACCTACGAATTACCGGACAGCGCCTATTCCATGGGGGTAGGTGCAGCGACAAGTCACGAGGAAGGCGGTGCCGGAACGACGTGGGATCGCGCGTCCAAAGCAGAGTTGGCTAGACATCAGGTACCAGAGATGCCTTGGGCGCCCGGTGCGATACGAGCAGGCTACGTACGAGGTCCACGGATGTCCTCTCGCAACCCAGGTTACGTGCAGATCGCTTCGACGCGATCCCAATTCCCTGGTGCCGCCCTGTCTGTTTTTCTTGCATCAAGCCCTTGCGCTCCACCTACGCCAGCAACTTCGGTTGCGCAAGCGGAGATATACCAGTGTTCTTCGGAACTAGACCACCGCGCCGGATGCGAGGTAGCCAGGGTTTCGACCCTACTTGAGCTCAGCTCGACCCGGTGACCCTTCTGCTGGATTTGCTCGCCGTGGGCCACCTCGTTCCTTATGCTGCGCTCTGTCACAAGAGGCTGTTGCAAAGGCGCGAGGATAGGGGCCTGAAAGCGTTCTTGAACGTCGCTTAATCTGCATGGCTTCGTGGCGAACGAACAATGGGTCAAAGGCCATTCTTGATTTGGAGGAAGACGGGTGCGTACAGGGAAGCGTGCAATAGGAATGAACGTGGTCGCGTCACTGCAGTGCCATGTAGTGTGTGAAGGTGTCCCTTGGTTTCCAAGTGGCACTGGACTCGGTGCATCGGATGGCGGTGGCCCTTGAGGAGGCTTCTCAGCTGGATCTTGGAACCCCTGCCGTGTACATCCGCCCACCCCCAACTGCGACCCTATCCCGCACAGATAGGCGCACTACGACACTGCCGCGCTGAGTAACCCGACCCTCACTGTGAGGCACCACGATCTCCGATGTCTTCCTGCATCCAGGTCGGCCTGAAGCTGCCGCCGACGCACTTCCGCAAATAAGGCACACGTTTCCATCCTTCGTTATACAGCCAGTCCGCAACGACCTGTCTCCTTGAACTGGCTCGTGTCATCACGATTGCTTTTCCACACCCCCTTCGACAAGTTTAAATCTCGTCTCTCTCGTTTCGGTGCACTACCGGGTGTTTGACGACTCTTCCCCCGGAGATACCTCTCTGCACATGGCCGCGCTTTCACGCGCACTTGGGCAACTCCGAATTGTGGTGCCCCGCGGGGTGTTGCAAAGAGCTGCGTGCTCGCCGTCAGGGTTGTCTTGAGTGGCGCGTTGGAAGTCGCCATGTCGCGTGCAGTGGGGATCGCTGTGCGGTGCGGACGAGGGCATCAGGGTCCCATTGCCCGTCCGAGGAGAGGAGTGTCGTCAGGGGTCACACACAGGAAAATTCGACCGCGGTGCGCGAGCCAGTTTGGAGCGGAGAGCGGGCCCTGTGCGCTGCCGTGCACGGCGGCGAGGAGATCAATGGAGGCGTCGTGGCGAGCGGAAGCGCGGCAGACTTCGCCGTGCCGGGAAGTCAAGTGACGAGCTCGTGGCTCATGGTGGACAGAAACGTGCGTGCCCCGTGCCGCGCGGAGTATGTGCAGGAGCAAGGGCTGGGCGAACGTGCGGCGTGGTCGCAAGACTAGTGTTATAGCGGGGGAAGCTAAGCTTCGAGAGACGGGTCGGCTGTGCTGACGATGCCATAATTTTTTCCACCATTTTCGCTTTCGTGGCGACTCAAGACCTATCCTTAAAAGAACGGTAGGTGAACCATCCATTTTTACTGTAAAATAACAACCTTGAAATTTAAGAACAATCTTCATTCATTCGCGTATTACAACACCAGTGTATTCGTGGATGTCGTTTCATCATATGTGATTGATGATCAGGCTCACTTGTGGAGTGCAAAGGTATCAATAGACCATTTCCAAGGGGTGCGGTTAAAATTTACTGCAAGACGACGAACCGCAGCAGGCAGATGATTGATGGGAGTGCCGGATCCTCCAAGTTTCCGCGTGCAGAGCATCACCAGGGGCATTCATCTCGTCAGCACGTCGTGCACATTTGTAATTGCTCCCGACCGGGTGACAGCATGGGACTTCACATCGTACCAATATAGATCGGGTACATCTTAGTAAAGGCTTGCACTCGCTACACTTTATCAACGCATACAGTACAGCATTCTTCTTGCAGAAAAGTGCCAACACATGGCTTCCCGAAGGACGTAACTCCATTCACCCTTGCGCTGTCCGAGGAAGCACCGGAGACCAGAAGAGGTATAAAGAAGAAGCTACGGCCGTCGCCATGAAAGGAGTTCAACGGAGAAACAGGCGTGTGATTGTCCTAGTCTGAACGCACGGCAGCTGGATGAATGAACCTAGTGATGGCGCAAGGGTCCATATGACCGCATCTCTTCCCCTAGTGAGCAAACGATTTCCCCCTTTAACCCTCATACCCGGATTCACTAGTAACGCTCCAGAGGCGCATCTTGTCTGGTACCGTAGGCAAGGTATATCGTACGCCGGAACGGGAACGAGCGAGCCCGCAGTTCGGAGGCGTCCATAGCAAGTGCTCCCCCTCCTAGAGATGGCCGGAAACCCATCGAGACGGACCCAGAGCGCGAGGCAAAGGGGCACGGCGGCCAGCCCTATGCCACGGGGGACCCAGATCTCATACTAGGAAGACCAAAGACTCAGGAAGCAGCTACAGGACGCCTTGAGTCAAATAGAATGCCTCACGGTTGCTATAGGTCAGATCGACTATCGGGCTTGCCTTGCGGGGAGTAGAACCAAGCCTCGCGGCGTACTATATCGTCTGCTAAGATCTAGGGGTCGTCACGGAGATGGACTTGCGAGTGGTGGTGCCTTCACGCGGAGGTTGGCGTTGGCACTTTCTTTGCACGGTAGGATGCTTGCCAGTGACACTGACCCCTGAGTCTTTTTTGTGCGTGCAAAATTCGCGCGTGCTGCATGTAGGGTGGTCACCGGTCACCAGTCACCGCCCGTGCGGCGGTATCATCGAACCTAGCACATCCAATGAGGTTGTGCAAACCCTCACGGTGTCAGGGTCAGATGTGACAAATCATACAGATATATTGGCACGTTTGCCAGTCGCAGGAACATCAACGTCGTGGGCGTCATGAACAAAAGGGTTACAAGGTGTGCACTTGTGCACGTGCACGAGAGCCCGCATCACGGGATCTCGCGATTCACGCGTCGCGGCGTCGGCGGCGTCAAGATCAGCTGCAAACCCGCCTGCGCCCCGCCGCCGCCGCCTCCCCTAGCACCGGCCCCACCGCTCCCATATACCGCCTCGACGTCGACAAAGATAGGCTGATTGGGCGTCAGGTTGAGCGACAACCGCGAGCCGCCCTTCTCCTCCTCCGCGCCGCCCTCCGCCGCCTCCAGCGAGCCCAGGTCCGAGTCCGACTGTGACGTCGTTGTCGCGCCGTGGCCGTCCAGCGCGATCAGGCGCCGGGAGGAGGCGCGTGCTTGCTGTTTGGCTTTGCGCCGCAGGAGGAGTAGGTGGATGAGCGCCGCGCCGAAGAGGACTATGAGAGCCCCGGAGAGAACGCCGGCGAGTGCGACCGCTGTGTGAAATGTGGAGGTGCCGAAAGTCAGCCATGGCAGGTCGCGAACGCTCTCTTGGGGTCCGCCAGCCGGCCAGCCAGCGTGGAACTCACACGGTGAAACGATTGAAGAGTCCATTACAGGTAACGAGCGAAGTAGGTTTAAAGAACGAAAGGGTTTCTCTCCCGGCGGGGAATTGGGGATGGCGGGAAGCGGTAAGTTGGGTGAAGTTGTCTCTCAAGCCGAATCCCACGTGGTTCAGATATAAGATCAGATCTGGCATTCGTGCTCTCCTCCACCAACTCAAACCCCTGGGATATCTTTGTCGGCCGGCGGTAGATGAGGTCGTTCCAATGGGGGTGGATATATGTCTCCACCAAGTCTCCACTGATGACTTTGCGCTCGTCAGATACAGTACATATTTAGCTCGAGAAGTCGCCCTGGCTTGACAAAACTGGTGCAATTTCTGTGGTAATTCAACCCTATCACCAAACTTGATTGAGAGTTGCTCAAGTTGAGCAATCGTGTTAACATCGAGCGATGCTGCCTTGGACGCTGCGGGCCTCTTCTTGTGATGATGGGGGGCAGGTTTTTCACGGATCTTGCGAGTAGGTTCTTCTCGAGGCATGCCAGTGGTGAATCCAGACTGCAGAAACACGCAAAACAACCAACAAATCGCCATCAAAAAAGTTTGTCTGAAGCTGGCACTAACCAAAAGTGCTTGCTCCCGCATCTCCACAGCACCCTAATACATAACGCATATAATACCGGGCACTACATGGCGGCATCATGCAATATGCATTATAAATCCCTATCACTGCTAACCAACTATGGTTCTGGCCAAAAGCCATGCATTATTGGATATATGCATTGTGACCATATGCGTTATGAGCTAATCAACTGTATTGGAACGGTCTTGTTCATCCGTGTTCTGTGGTGGATCGACCTTGGGATCGACGTTGTCAGTTCCGTCCTCCCTTATGTCCTCTTGCCCCCCCTTGGCCTCTGTATAAGCAAAATCAGTGTCATGATATGAAATGATTCACTGTGCACATCAAGGTGCACATTCGTCTCCGAGCAACACGGATGAAAACGATGAACCAACTTCAAGTTCACTACGTTCACAATATGCCATTGAATAGTAAGTTAGTCTAAAAAACGAACAACGATTTAGTCTGTCTAGATTCTAATACTAATACGTCAAAGCACGGGTTGAGCCATCATTGGCGTCACGTCTGGTCTTGTCGACCTCGGAAGCAAAGGTCACCACTCGATGCTTCTGTATTTCTGGTCCCTTCTTCCCAAAGTATCTCTCCGACTCGAACGACCAACAGTCGTGTCCGCGAATCCAGTAACACAGTCTTTCAACGTATGCGGTGACAATGGGATCCATATCGGGACCCCCACGAAGGTAGCATCCGATATTGCGCCTGGACCCTTGATAAAACCACTCCGTTGTATTCCTCGAGCCAGTCCAGCGCCCCGTCTAAGTCCACACCATTTTCGTTCATGACGACAGTGAGGATATTATGACCACCATGTCCCGCAGCTTGTTCGTTGTTATAAGAATATAGATCCTGATTCACGTCCTGGGAGGTCAGACCAGCCCACACACAGTCAAGAGTGGGAGATACGCACGTTTGTAAGCACAATGGTGTCTGCAACCAGGCCAAGGAGCGACTCCATCGCAGGATGTGTCATAACCTCGTCCGGGATGTCTAGGCCCAGCTCCACGGAAAATAATGAAGCACATGCGCCAGCGGTGAGCCTCCTGAGCTCAAGATAGTCTGTGATGCCACGGATGCGCCCGGCGTTTCGGTCGGAAGCCTCGTCAATTACTGCGTAGACGTATGCAGCGAACGATTTGAGGAACCGTCTCTGAGCCGCCTCGCTCGCGACTTTGATCGCACGTAGCCAGAATCTATCAATATACTCAGTCACGAGATATAGACGGCAAGGCAGCACGCGCAGAGAAGGTAGACGCACTGTCGTGTGATCTCTCCGAGCTTCGATTCGCCTTGTGGACGTTCCTTGTGAGGATTTCTGAGAGCACGCATGACAATATCTGCACAGTCACGAGCGCCGTCTCCGTCGAGATTGTCGGTGTACTCGTCGTAAATGAAAAAGAGTATCATTCAAATCACAGGAAACGCGGAGACAATCTGAAGGAATTTGTCAGGATGTCCCCGACTCTTGCCATAGAACATAGGCGGCGAACCTTTATCGAGTAAAGGATATCCAAGGGAACTAAGAAGGGCTATATGTCCGATTAGTGATGAATTAAACTGGGAACAAGCCACTCACCGAAATTGCATCGGTCGAACGACCTCTGTGACTTTGCATCGAGGGCCTCAAAGCTACGGAGCCACTCGACGGACTCTGGCTTTGCCTCTTCGTAGTGCTGGTTCAAGAGTCTGGGCCAAGGCCACTGAGCGGCGAGGTCAGGGAGATAGAACTGAGGAAGTCCGGACATCGTTGTCAGCAATGGACGAGGAAGTGAGCGTTCGAAGGTCTGGTGAGGCAGCTGTAAAGTGACGAATGGTGGCTTATATACCCCAAGCTAAAAACGTCATTGGTAGCCAGGGGCCATGCGTATCGAGAATTGTGCGGATTCCAGTGTGATCACATCCCCCCGGCGGTTGAATATAGGCGTTCCACTGGTTGCGGATTTGAATGCACTGATGCCGGCAAACCGGCGTCCTAGAACAGAATATGCAGCGCGGCTTCTACTGGCGCCTAACTAAGAGCAGCAAGCCAATCTATCTCACCTCCGATCCTCGCAAAGGTATACACTGCTGCACGGATCGACAGTCTCATCCAGATAATGTTGTCCACGAACAGCGCGTCGAAAGTAACCTTGTAAACCGGTTCAATAGACGCGAAGATAAGGTACAATCGGGGGGCAATTGGGAGTGCGTGAGCGGCGATAGCAGGGCTACGGACAAAGTCAGAGCAGATGAATAACGAAAATCCCTCATCACAGCGACACTGGGGAAACAAGATGCTCGGCGCTCAGCAGTGATCGATGATCGCTGAGCACTGCAGCTGCACTACCGTGACACAGCCTCCATAACACAGCCGTCTGTAATTTTTGCTCAACCGGCCCGGCTACTAGCCGACACCGGAAGAGGTTATACCGTTGTTCTACAGGACCCGGGTCGAACTTGGTGCCTGAGAAACAATGAATGCTGATTAGCGCGTGTGCTACAGCTGTTTTCATAACAGTCGCCGATTTTGACAATATTACAGTAGGGATACAGGCAGGGGTTGAATACGTTGAATGGACATCATGCCGAATTTCTTTCCCACAAAAAATAATCATAGTAATTACAGCCGTTTTCATATTGATAGTCCGTTTTTCGGAAAAGCTACTAGTGGGCTGAGTTCTGGGATCTCCCATCAGCATATTTGCCGAGACTTACTGTGAAATAAATAAAATAACATAAATAGAACAGAAAAGAAAAGAAAAGAAAAAAGGTAAGTCGAGATTATTACGACTTTGAGCAATCTACGCATTCATAACATCACTAAAGTATGACGTAGATTGCCTCCCAAATCACCTTGTAAGGGTCTGCGCATGAGGGCTTCTTGAGAATGGCACCAGCCACGAGTTTGCGTGGGCGGAAACACAAACGAAGCGCTCTTGGAAGCGCTGCCACTTGGCGCAGGATCGTGGGTTTCTCATTGCTGGCTTCTTCTCTGCATGACCCATTGCTTGGGTTCATAATCCTCACAAGGGGGATGATGGGGGATTGGAACGAGGTTAGAGACATACACGGCATATTTGGAGTGAGGTGGGAATAAAATGACTTTGTGGTCAGTGCGCCCTGGTGGCGACAAGACGAATTCTGTGCGTAGTGCGTCGATACTCAGCTGTACCAGCCGAAGTAGGGCCAAAGAGGTAGATCATTGGCAAGGAGGGGCATTCTGGGAATGTCCCGACGTCAGTCCGTGTTCGCAGTATTCGTACTGGTATTCGAGCTGCTACGTAACGAATCTATGATGGCAGTCTTTTACTGCTACCCGAAATACATGCAAGTGGAGATTACAATTAGTCACCATCATCGTCTTCATCGCTCGATTCGTCGTCCAATTCTCCAACACCCCAGGTTTCGGGCTCGCCGATAGGTTCGACAAAGTTCGGCGTTAAACAATTCAAAGTGGCCAGTTGCTGGGGTGTGATATGACAGCACACAAGATCGATTTTCGTGACGGGTAATTCTAGTTGCTGTCGCAAGGTCAGGGAACGCGTTAGAGTCGAAAAAAGTTGGTTATCCCCGAGAGGAAAAGAGAAGTGGGCGTGTTCAATTGTCAGTGAGACAAGGTCGGGTAAGACGGCAGTGTAGAGTCCATTGGAGGGTGGTAAAAGGGAGACATGTGCTTCATGAAATGCGTTGACGAAACCATATGTGTATCCCCCCGATAATCTGACTGTCTTGACGTGGGACAGACGGCGTACCACCCTAAGCCACTCAGCGTTGTCTATGTGTTCATCCTCTTTGGAATCTAAGGTGGCACAGAACTGTGTGATCTGGCTGAGGGGTAGAGCCGATAGGAGGCTTCCGAATCCCGGAGAAGTATCCATAATATCCCTCCGATGAGAGGGGCGCCAAGTCAGGCTTGCGTGGATGGTGTACCCAGCGCCTACGGAAGAGGAGGATGCAGGGAAAAGTTTAATTATGATTTCGTTGTCGTATAGCTGCTCTATGGATCCGACATGCATTTCTTGCTCATTGGACTCGTTAAAAATAGATGATATGATGCTTGAGAAAGGTGAGACTGCCAGTGCGACTTCGCGTAACGGCCAGCGAGCTTCGGTTTCGAGATAGACCTGCCTGCAACGTGGCATAACAAAATAGCGCATAATATCCGCACAATCAAGGACGAAACCCCAAAGGGAGAAGTGCAATAAGTATTCAAGCCTAACTGGTACGATGTCTTGCGGCGGGGGGAGTGTCCTGACACTGGGGGGTAGCTCTGGAAGCGCATGGATGAGCACGAGCTTCTCCAGCCTGTTCATCGACTGAAGGACGGAAAGGATGTCATCTATGGACGGACGCGAGGAAACAGGAATATCCCCGAGAACCAAAGAGGTCAAATTGCCGATGGAGTAAAACAGTTTCCAGTCGGTGTGACAACGAATCAGCTCCGATCTGCGCAGGTTCGGCGCAATCTTGAAGGGTGGAGAGAAGTGAATTGGTCGGCCGTGGAGGCATGATAATTGTAGCTCTTCCAAAATATCAGGCGGATTCGACTTTAAAGGGGAGAGCAGATCGTCTAGGTGAGAAAACGCAGTCGAAAGACTGATGGAGAGATATCGTATGTGGCGAATGTGAGAGAAGGCAAGTCGTAGGGAATCAAGGAAGGCACCGTTTGCGAAGTCCCGAGAAGATATGGTGACTTGGACGGTCAATGGGGCGGTTCGGGCGCGATGGAGCATGACGGTTGTCCATTCGGGTGGACGAAAGAGTATGTTGGTCCATAAGAGAGAGCAATGAACAGCAGCGTTGCGCCAAGCTCTGCATACGTGGCTGACATGGAGGCAGGGGGGTGAGGAAGAGTCTGGGGGCTCAATATCACGCACGAGGATGAAAATGTCGGTGAGTAGAGAGTCTGGCAGCCGGGAAATGGGTACAAGTGTGTTGTGGTGATGGTAGCTCATTTATAGCCTGCCTGTTTACAGTTTACTCCGCGTCCGCTGGCTCCCTCCTCGGCCTCCTCTGCCATGCTTACAGTAACGGCCGCCACGATACAAGAACGACACCTTTTCAGGAAAAGTCCCATCGACGACAATCTTTTATCTCTGGTCTCAGCCTACGCTCTATCTCATACGACAGAGTCCCCTCTGTAGTCACCGCAGGTTTACCGTTCATAGACAGTCACCGGTCCAGTAAGTGGGGGGGTTGCACTCGGAAGTGTCTCTCAATTCGAATCTCATGTGGTTCAGGTAAGATAAGATCTGGCTTTTGGAACTCTTTTGGACAACTCTGTCAGTAGATGAGGGTGTTACGGCGCCAAGGTAGCGAATATATAGGTCTCCGCTAGTCCTAGTGACTTTGCGCTCGTGAGTTTAGCACGGCGCCGTGTCATGGCGACATACTTATCTAGCTCGTCGTCCTAGTAGCGACAAGGCTCCATCTGTCTAAGTGCCCATAGAAGCTGAAGTAAGTTAGGGCCGAAGGTTCTGGCCGAGAATGTCCCGATGATCCGCTGTGCGTTCGCATAGTTCCCTAGCCAGCTGAGGCGACGCGTACTTGCCCACTGTAATTACCTATTTGTATGGTCCAACGATACAGTAACTCTACAATGAAGTTTTACAGTGTCAGGAAATTCGTACTGCCATTCGAGCCCAGAGCCTTTTCAGTTGCTGTTCAATTCAACTGCAAGCCTCACACACGTACACTCAATCATCATCATCGTCTTCATCGAAAACCCAGGTGACGGACCTGCCACTTGGCTCAACAACGTTCGGCGTTAAACAATTCACAACCGCTGGTTGCTGGGGTGTGATATGACAGCACACCAGACTGATTTCCGGGACAGGTAATTGTAGCTGCTGTCGCAGGGTCAGGAAACGCGTAAAAGTCGAGAAAGGTTGATTATCCCCTAAAGGAAAAGAGAAATGAACGAATAGAATTATCAGTGAGGCAAGGTCAGGCACGACGGTAGTGTCAGGTCCGTTGGAGGGTAGCAAAAGGGAGGCGTGTGTCTCGTGGAACGCGTTGACGAAACCATATGTATATCCTCCTTTTAATTCGACTTTCTTGACGTGAGATAGGCGGCGTACCACCCTAAGCCGCTCAGCGTTGTCTATGTGTTCATCCTCTTTGGAATCTAAGGTGGCATAAAATCGTGTGACCCGGCTGAGGGGTAGAGCTAATAGGAGGCTTCCGAAACGGAGAAGTATCCATGATATCCCTCCGATTGGAGCCACACCAAGCCAAGCTAAAGGTATACCCAGCGTCTACGGGAGAATGAGGGGACGCGGGGAAAAAGAATCGCGATTTGGGCGTCGCCGCCGCCTCGCTGTCGTATATTTCCGACATAGTGCATTTCTTGCTCATCGGACTCGCTAAAGATAGATGATATAATGCTTGAGAGGGGAGAGACTGCCAATTCGATTTCGCGTAACGGCCAACGTGCTTCTGTCTGGAGATCGACCCTCCTAATACGGGGGATAACAAAGTAGCGCATAAGGTTCGCACAATCCAGGACGAAACCCCAAAGTGAGAGGTGCGACAAGACTTCAAGCCTAATTGGCACAATGTCTTGCGGTGGAGAGAGTCTCCTGACGGCAGGGGGGAGCTCGGGAAGTGCATGGATAAGCACGAGTTTCTCCAACATGTTCATCGACTGAAAGATAGAAAGGATGTCGTCTATGGATGGACGCGAGGAAACAGGGATGTCCCTGAGAACCAAAGAGGTCAAATCGCCGACGGAGTAAAAAAGTTTCCAGTCGGTGTGACAGGAATGCAGCTCCGATCTACGCAAGTTCGGCGCAATCTTGAAGGGTGGAGAGAAATGAGTAGGTCTGCTAAGACAGGAGGATAATCGTAGCTCTTCCAAAATATCAGGCGGATCTAACTTTAAAGGGGAAAGTAGGTCGTCTAAGTGAGATAACCTGACCCAGAGATTGATGGAAAGTAATCGTGTGTGGCGAATGTGAGAGAAGGCTAGTCGTAGGGAATCAAGGAAGGCACCGTTTGCGATGTCCCGAGAGAATATGGTGAGTTTGATGGTCAAAGAGGCAGTTCCGGCGCGATGGAGCATGACGGTTGTCCATTTGGGTGTGTGAAAGGGGATGTTGAGCAATGAAGAGCAGCGTTGCGCCAAGTTCTACTATATACGTGGCTGACAGGAGCCCATGTACTGGATATCATGAAAATATCAGTGAGTAGAGAGTCTGGCAGCCGGGAAATGAGGGCAAGTGTATTGTGGTAATGGTCGTTCATCTATAAGCGCTTCCGTCCGCTTGCTCCCTCTCTCCTCGGCCCTACTTAACGGCCGCCACGACACAGTAACGACGACAGACACCCTCATGGACACCCTCTTTGGCAGGAAAAAGTCTCGCCAACGACAATCCTCTATATCCGGTCAGGACCTACGCTCCGTTCCATACGACAGAGTCCTCCCAGGCCCCCCAATCGCAGTTGCCCGTCCAACGGCGGCCGCCAATATCTCTGCACCAACCACGAACCCTACGCTTACTACCAATGGTACTGACCTCAACCTTCGTACATTGCAGCGCACCAGGGCGGAACGAGAGCGTGCATACGCTGCAGCCAGCGCGCCCCTCCCGCGTTCCGGTTCACCGAGTTCATCTCTCGTAACCGACGAATCTTCCGTTCGTCATAGCGAATCCCCCGATTTCGTTTCTATTCCGCCCACCCCTTCGACGCCCCGTAAGCTTCGGCAGAGCGGAAGCTCTTCGGGCAGGCGAAGTCCTTCGAATCACGACTCCATTCAGTCCCTCCCTCCCATCCCCCCCACGCCATTATCCCCACCCACTTCCTCCGCCGCCTCCGCCGCCTCCGTGACCTTACGTCCCATGTCCTCCTCGTCTACCCGTTCTGACAATCGCTCCTCGCGCTACACATTTCAGTCCGAATCGCACTCTTCTCACAGCCACCACCATTTCCCACATTTCCACAGGCATGGAACTATGGACGATTTCAACTTCCCCCGGCCAGACAATGATGCAGAGATCGAGGCTTTATTCGAGAACATCGTAAGGACCCGTGACCTAGGAAAGTTGCCGCCTCTCTCTATCGACCAAAAATGGAACATGGTAGAAAGTGACGAGCGAATACGCTGGAGAGACGAAAAGAAGGCCAAGAAGGTCCCAGAACAGAGCCGGCCAGGCGGTTTCGAGGAAGGGTCTCCGGAGTGGTATCTCAGCAAGTTTCTAGAGAACTCAATAACGCCAAAGGGCGCTTCTGGTCTTCTGGTCTCGTTGAGGGGCCATGAAGTTTGGTGCGTTCTCAATTTATCTTCCCTGGGCACATCTAATGAAGCGTTTGTCTTCGTCCGCTACAGGTGGTTTCGACAGTTCGTTGCGATGCAGGGTACCAGGGTACTTGCTCTAACGCTCTCGCGCATCAGTGGAAAGGGAATGCAAAGGTCAGCCCGGCTGGTCCATTGTCTCGTTACGCCTTTATAACAGTCTCCTAGGACGGAAACCGACCACCAGCTGGAATATGAGGTTATCCGTTGCATAAAGCAAATTCTTAATTCTCAGGTATGCCAACAAAAGTGCCACAAAGCGATGTCTTAACCTACGTACCCCAGCATGCCACGAACGAGGCCCTCGGTCATAATCTCCTTGTTACACAAATTGCATCCTCGCTAAACTCACCCCGCTTGGCTGTTAGAAAGCTTGTGGTTGAACTCTTAACCTTCTTGACCTACCGGAATACCGAGGCACTGAATCTCGTCACTGGGGCTCTGGAAACCGTGAGCATCACCAATAATGCAGGAAACTCTCCCTATGGGTACTGGTTCGCGAATTTTGAAAAGTCTATCTCTGGACGGGGAAAAATGGGGAGTCTAGTGGGCGCAAGTGAAGAGGTTCGAAGAAACGCCGCCACTGAAAGCAATATCAACGAGTACGCGGTACGTGTGTATCCGGTTGAATAAGTCTTTGCTGTTTTCACTGAGTCGAATCCCAGTTAAGCAACCTCCTCCTTATCAATGGCATCCTCGAAAACACAGACGACCTGGACCTTCGTATTCACCATCACAGTCAAATGGCTACTGCTGGGTTGCGTCGAATAGTAGAGCTCTGTCGCGGCTTCAACTTTGAGCAGCTGAACACGCAGTTGAATACACTACAAGAAACGATTGACAATGACGAGAAGGAACTGCGCGAACGTCTAGACCAGGAGGTTCTCAAAGACATGACTGACATAGGCGACGTCTATGCCGCACTCAAATCCCGGACAGATAATTCGAGGGCGCATGACCATCTCCTCTCCATTCTCCAGCACCTCTTGATCATACGGGAGGACGGCCCCGGAATGGTGCAGTATTATCAGCTATTAGATTCCTTGGTCACGGATGTCGTCATGGATCATAAGCTCTCTGGCGCCGAACAACGCCTCGGGAAGTCGGTAGAGAGCGTCATTTCTCAGTTCAACGATGCCGATCAGCATCGGGTCGTGGAGGCAGAGGCGGCTAAGATGCGCGCGGATCTTCGTCGTCTTGAACTGGAGAAGGAGGCTCTCGAAAGCGAGGTGATGAGCGGCGGCGACGGGCTTGTGGGTGTGCTCAAGGGTAAGATCGCAAGTCTGGAGGAGAAGCTCCAGATTTCACGCGAGACGACTGCCCGATTGCAGACGCAGCTGGAGACGCAGAAGTCGAACTACGAGGAACAAATCACACAACTCGAAGCCCAGATCATGGAGCTGTTCCGGATGCTCAAAGAACTCGGCACCGACGGTGTGAGCAGAATCCTGGATAACGGCGGCGCCATGGACCGCAAATCGCTCATGGCGACGTTGGAGAAACACATGCAAAGGACCAAGACGATTCATATTCTCGAAGGTCGCGAGAAGGATCCTACGAAGAGGAAGAAGAGCAAGGGCGGCCAAGGCGATGACGAGAGTGAATCTGATGATCCAGACGCTACGCCTGGAAAGTCGAGGCTCAGGCGACAAACCCGCTCGAAGGGTCACCAATCGGCGAAATCGGAACATGAAGCGCCAAATGGGCGAACATCACAGTTCATGGACGCCGATGAGGCGGATGTGAAGGAGCAGATTCAACAACAACTGGCTGCCGGTGTTAGGATGGTACGTACTGATAAAACTTCGGGCCGTGGGCGATCTTGATCCTGATATGTATGTAGTACGCTCCGAAGGACGGCAATGCCGCAAGTCCAAGAAGCCTCAATAAGTCCCCGCGACCTAAAGATTACCGACTAGCCGACGAAGGCTCTCTCTCGCGAAAGGCGAAAAAAACCGCCTTACTTACCGACTCCAGGCGATCCTCTGATGATCCGGACCAGGAGAGCGACCGCGACCGTTCAACCCTCAGCGGAACCACCCTTACAGAGGAATCCGCCACTTCCTCTATGGACGGATCTCGCCCGTCTGGCGCCGGTTCCCTCGCAGAACAGCTGAGCAAACACCTCGCTTCTAAGCGTGGTCAGACGTTGCCAGACGGTACCCGAGGCTTGACCCCATCGCCCGATGATAGTACCGCAGCGCCTCCCCCGCCCCCTCCTCCTCCTCCTCCTCCGCCACCACCACCACCACCGCCGCCACCTCCTCCACCAGGGATGTCTGGGTTCATGCCACCACCACCGCCACCGCCACCACCACCTCCTCCAAGGTTGGGTTTAATACCTACTGCAGCTCCAGGTGCACCGCCACCTCCACCCCCGCCTGGCATGGGTCAAGAATCATATTTGGGCTCCAATCCTAGCTCCGCACGTTCATCGTTCCTTTTGGGAGCCAACATGAATGCCATGTCAGCCGCACGCAAAGATATGCCGATTACGCCGAACACGAAAATGAAACAATTGCAATGGGACAAATTACCTCACCAGCAAGTCTCCAACACTTTATGGAAGGAGGAAGAGCCCTCCAAAGAAAAGGAAATGATTGCGAAGTTATCCAACGATGGCATCTGGATGGAAATGGAGGAAGACTTCAAGGCTAAACAACTCGTGATTAATCTTTTAGGTGTGTTACTGTTTCTGAAAGTTACCAGCGCATTCCCGTTAATTGCCTTTTGTTACCGCTAGCACGACAGAAACGTGCAGAATTGAAAAGCGTTCTCGACCCCCAAACCAAGAAACGAGTCGGTCAGTCCCCTTTCTACGCCAAGTGTTTCGTCCCTCTCCTGACACCTCCTAAGAAATCCTCGTCCAACGCGTCAAGAAGCTCGCCCCTGAGGAAATTGCCCAGGGAATCAAGGAATTTGACCCCGTAGTTTGCACCCAAGTCTTCCTCAGCGAGCTCAAGCGCGTGGTTCCTACCCCAGAACAGGTGAATGCAGAATTCGTCCCGCGTGCTTCGTGAATTAATTCGCTGATACTGCTCATCTCACAGGTCGGCAAGTTGAACATCTACCGGAACGCAGAGCCGGAGGAGTTGGCAGGCCTACATCCTGCGGACCGCCTCATGGTCAAGCTAATACAGATAGAACGACTGGTTCCACGTATTAATGGTATGCTCTACCGGATTTCGTTCGACGAACAGTGGGCACTGCTTGACGATGTGCGTCTGTTTTCGCCCGTTACTTGAACTCTTCCTGAACCTGCAATTGCAGAGTGCCCGAAAATTGTCGGAAGCTGGAAAGAGTCTCATGAGTGCTAGCTGCTTCAAGGAGTTATTAAACGTGAGCACCTCGCTTTCCATGTATTCTGCACACCAACCGATCGTTTGCCATCCCCATAGCTCATCCTACTTATCGGGAACTATATGAACGGAACCGGTATCAAAGGCGGAGCCTTCGGATTCAGGGTTAGCAGTATCAACAAAGTAAGTTGCGCCCAACCGTTCTCTCAGAACCCTGGTGTCTGACTACTGGCTTTCCCAGCTTGTTGATACCAAGTCAGTGAACAACACCACGCTTTTGCATTTCCTCGAGCGCACAGTAGCAAAGCATTTCCCCAGTATGGAGGTGTTCCTCGACGAGCTTAGTGCGCCCGCAGAGGCATACCGAGGCATGTTCCTTCCTTGCGCAACAATAGAGCCGTTGGTTGACTTCTTTCAGTCAATCTCCAGGACGTCCGGAAAGGCCTCACAGAGCTCCGGGAAGGGCTCAGGTCGATTCGCCAAGAACTCAACGAACATTTCTCTGAAGTCGAGCAGAACGATCGGTACTCCAAACAGATGTGGGGCTTCGTGGGAAAGGCGACTCGGCAGATGGAAGACCTTACCGACGATGTAAACGCAGCAGACACGTTGTTCACGGATGTGGTCAGATACTTTGGGGAGGACGACAAGAACATGTCGTCTTCGGAATTCTATGGGGTCTTCAAGACCTTCATAACGTCCTATCGAGTACGTTGATTTCACGAGTCGTACTTGTCTGGGATTTCTGACGGTGGGGCGGGGGAAACAGAAATGCCAGATCGAGAACAGAACGGTTGCCGAGGAGAGGCTTGCGATGGAGAGGAGGAAGCGAGCCGCCGAGGACGCGAGGTCAAATCGGAAGAGAGTGACGGAGGACGCTCTCGCACAAGAAGCCGAGGAGACCGCCGCTCTCGACAACCTGCTGGAGAAGCTGCGAAACGGCGACAATATCGGACGGCGCGCTCGCCGCGCGCGTCCCAGTGCCGTCAGCACGAGAGAACCGGCGTTGCCGCCTTCGGACAAGGAAACATCACCCCCCGTTTCGGCGTTGGGAGGGAGTACCGCAGCGGACATTGCACGCGGCATGCTGGAACAGCTCAAGACGAATGGATTTGTGTCGGAGTCTTTGGGGCCTGTCTCGCCTACGACTGCGTCGGCACCCAGGCGGCGTCGATTACGGGCAGGCACCATGGCTGCGGCACTGGCTGCAGAACTTGAGGCCGCAGGCAGCCTTCTGGGTAGTCCTGTGGGCAGCCCAGGGTTTGCTGGCCTGGGAACGTTTTCGGACGATGGCTCGGACACTGGAAGAGAGGACTAATTTCTACTGAATGTATCTCGTAGACGCCTTTGCACGCCCGTATACCTACTCTTGTACCGACTATCTTATCTATATTTTTCTTTGTAACCCTGTGACAACAAAACTGAAATACGAACCCGGCGTTGCGCGCTTGGCAACAACATCCCTTGGTTCTGTCCCGTCATGTTTCTTTCCACCAGCTTCGCTCTTTTCTTCCTGGGCTCCCTCGTTAACGCCCAGTCCAGCGACAATGCTATTGGCATCGCTGCCATTGAGGCCCACTTTACCGGTGCTGGCCTCGTTCCGTCCCTTCTCACGTCTTTCGACCCCACTGCCCTCATGACCGTCACCTTTTCTGGCGTTGGTGCCATTTCTCCTGGTCAGAACCTTACAAAAGACCGTGCGCGTTTTCACCTTTTTTTCTTTCTTAACCGTGGTTCATCACGGACGACTATTTGCAGAGGCTGCTCCGACCCCAGAAATCACTATCGTTCCTGCGAACAGTACCGTGTCGCTTCAGGGCAACTATACGCTCCTAATGGCCGACGCCGATGTTGTCGGCACGGACGAGTCTGTCGGGCAGACGCGCCACTGGCTCGTTAATGGCGTCACCCTGACTGGTACGTGCATGTTTTTCCCCCCGCACTGACACCGTGCTCTAACGACCATCTGCTTACTGCGCAGGCACTAATTCCTCGCTAAACGTGAGCACCGCAAACGGCGTGGCGGTCACAGACTACGCTGGACCGGCCCCGCCAGAGGGCAGCGGACCACATCGGTGCGTGCTGCTCGGCCCCCCCTTCTTCCGCAGGGCTTCTCTGCTGACTCGCTACAGCTATGTCATCTTGCTGCTCCCGCAACCCTCGACGTTCTCGCCTCCGGCGAACCTGACCCAGCCCAACGTCGGCGTCTCCGTCTTCCACCTCACAGATTACATTTCGGTGTGTCCACTTTATTTTTAGCTCTCCAGTGTTTATAAGCGCTCTCTCCGATATTCTTAGACTAGCCATCTTGGTGCCCCCGTTGCGGTGCGTTGCGGCCCTAATTTTGTCATTTAATTTTGTTTACGCTTGTCTTTTTTAGGGTATGTACTTTGACGTTGAGCAGGGCACAGCGACCGCCACTCTGTCGCCGACCTCGCCAGTGATCAGCTCGACGCTCAAGCCCGCCTCTTCGGGAACGTCCACGTCCAGTGGCTCGAGCCCCTCTGGCTCGAGCTCGTCCTCCAACGCCGCCATTGCAATTCGGGGTGGACACTCGGTCTTTGCGGTCCCAGCCGCGGTCTGCGTGCTCTTCGCTTCGTACATGTGCCTGTGATCTTGAAGAGTCTCTCTAATTATATCCTTCGTTAGTTAGGGTGTGAACGACGTGTCTGGACTCGATGTGCGTTTGGTCTGGTCTAGCTAGCTATTAGTCGAGGATATTGATGATACCATTTTTAATTCACTGCAATCTGCGATAACATGCTTGCAAAGAAGCGATGTGGACGAGGACGATTGCCCCTGAATTCGAATCGGTAGTGTTCAAAACGTCAGACGACCACCTGAGCGTGTCTGATTGTCCCGCAGAACAAAACAGAACAAACCTTCTGAGGCACGGGACTCATCAAGACTCAAGGTACAGAATGATACACATTGACGCTTGACGTGACGGTAGTGGGACAATGTCTGGCCCTGCCAGTGCAGGCAGCTGTCATATCACAATTCCAACTCTCAAGCCAGATGATGAACTAGTAAGCTATATTAACAGTATGCAAGTCACAAAGCAACAGCGCCACCTCGACGACATAACGCCTCAACGGTCTCAACTCTCGTATCGCTCTCGTGCCTGCAGCGTCAATGTCAGCCGTCTACCAGGGAAGAGACGCAAACACGACTCACCGAGTCCTTCACCATGTTGACATAACCGGCGTAGCCTTCCTGATACTTCCCAACCTCCTTGCCCTTGGTGGCGCCCAGGCCGACGCCAGTAGCATATATCGCCGTCTGCCTGCAAAAATCCGGTTTCAGGCGGGGAGATCGTCATCGGCCTTGGCACTCACACGGGGTCGACTCTGCCATCGCCATCAACGCCCAGACCGGTCCCTTCCTTCCAACCCATCATTCTCAACAGTTTGTTCCCTACGTTACTTTCGTCCCGTCCTGGGTTTACGGGAGGTGGTGGTGGCGTTGGCGGCCGTGTTGGGCCTTCTGCGGTGCGCCTTTGCTTGCGTTTATCCTCTACGCCCTCGGGCAATGGGACGTCCGGTTGATTGTGCATGATCCGTCGTTCCGAGGCTCGGTCGCGATACTTGGGGGTGGAATCTCGGGCGGTGTTCGATTCGGCGGCTGCCTGAGCGGCTTTCACCTTTCCGCGCGCTGTCTCTCGCAGATTTGAGTCTTTAAAGTTTCGCTGTTATGTTTTTAGTATGATGGTGCACACGAGCTCAAAGATAGAAAGAAACCTTGTGTAGGTCGGACTCTTTGTTGTGCTTCTTGAGTTGGTCGAGTGTTTTGAACTGCCGCGCGCACAAGAGGCAAGCAATCTTGACTACATCAGAGAACTCAAATTCAGTTTCTTCGGGAAGAGCAGCCGGAGCGGGCGCTGGCTTCGTTTCTGATGTTGCAACCTTCGCGGGTACAGCGGCCTGTATTAAATGTTCGGATCATCATTTGTGAAATTACCAAGGCGCCACCTACTTCGAGATTGCTTGGTGTCGAATGGCCGGTACTCAGCACTTCCTGTACTTGGTTCCACTTTGAGATATTATTCGCCGTCTAGAGCGCAAGTTAGATAAGAGCACACCACGGAGCGCTCAAACTCACCTTTTTGCTGGCAATCAAGGGAGCCACTTTCTTGGCCGCAGCAACTGCGCACGAACCATCAATATACATGTCCAGAAGAACGCTCTTCATATCTCGGATGAGACAAACCCTTGGGATCTTCATTGGAGGCGGCCCTGTCTCCCTCATCAACATCGGGATCCCCTTCCTCCGTCATAGAGAATCCGAGTGTAGAGGCGGCTGCAACACCGGAAGCTGGAGTACCTGCAAAGTGTTTGGATACAGAACTGAGCAAACGCCGAAGTCACTGACTCGCTGAATTCGCCGGTTTACTACCACCCTTGAAGCTTAGTGTGACGGGCTTGTCGGACACAGGCAACGCAGATGCCTCTGCAGGTACGGCAGATACAGCCTCCGCAACTGAAGACCAGGTATCAGAAGTATGTATCATATCACTAGATAAACAGAATTGGACGAGACCTTTTTTCTTCTTCTTCTCCTTCTCCTTCGTAGGTGGGGGCTGTTGCGTCGGAACTTCGACCTCGTACTCCAACTTCGCGATAGTGGCACCTTCGTCCCAATATCTGACCCATTGATCTTCCACGCCCCCCAGGGTCACGGATGAAGGTAGGCAGGCATCGTCTCTCAGAATTGGGTCAGAGATGGGTTGGAAAGAGTACGGATGGGCAAACGACGTAGCGACCGGGCGGTCAGAGATGCGAAAACCATTGGGATGAATTTGAGGCGACATGGTCGCAGCTAACACAGCAGATGCAGCCTGGGGAGAAGGATTAGTACGTCAAGAAGCATCGTTAAACAGGACTATTACCTGGACGTCAACAAACTCGACAAAGGCAAAACCCCAGCTAGCCAGCGTTGTTTTGTCTTTGATGAGGATAATGCTTTTCATACCCTTGGCTCCTTCTTTATGTGGGCCCGATGACGTTTTCATCGCGAGTTCGATTGCTTGAGGTCCTGACAAGGGATCCAGCCCACGGAAGAGGAGTATGGCGGCTGGGGAGTTGCCGATGTCACGTGTACCGTCATTCGCATTGGCCATACGACCAGATCGGCCACCAGCATTCGGATTCGCGCTTTGGGAATAGTCGATTTTGACACGGCGCCCGGTGTGTTGCCCGCCAGTTTTGAGGGCCTTATAGAAGGCAGCAGTAGCGGACGCACCATGCGAAGCTGGCGGAGGAACTTGGATGAATGGAAACTGCGGGTCCACGAATGCTCGCGCCGCCTCGATAGAAGCGAATTGGGCAAAACCGAAGCCCTTGGACTGCCCTGTGATGACGAGAGAGTGCGACAAAGGTGAAAGGAAAAAAGGGAATCGTTAACGGATATGTCCACAAGAAGATGCAAGTGACGGGCAAGTGCCTGTTGATCTATCTCGGATTATTGTGACCGTTTCTATTGTGCAACCTTGACCAGATAGATAAGTATGGAGCTGTGGTCGGGCAGGTCAGCGCTCAAGAAGACGAATATGAATAGGGCCACGAACGTCCGATTCGGTGAAACCTACGTCAAGCCCAAGAAAAATGACATGTGGGCTGGGGTCACTGGCGACGAGGCGCTTCTTGTGGCCATGAAAACCGCCTCCACCGACCCCATAATCCTGATAACTGTGATGGGAGTCATAACCGCCATCGTCCCAGGCCTAAACGAAGAGATGATAAGTTGGCAAAGGCGGGTGAAAGCCATGACTGCATACGGCATTATTGAACTTCCTCTTCTTCCCTTCTCCATAGTCATCGTCTCTGCCTTTGCCAGGACCAGCACCCCATGAGCCACCGTCATGCCAGGAATCCTTTCCCATATCCCATTCGCGGTTGTAAGCCATTGAGGAAGAGAGAATGAAGATGGCACAAGAGTCGACGTTTGAGAAACGAGGGAGCCGAACAAATAAGGATCAACAAACCCACTTGTCCTCCTCCAACCTCTCGAAATGGCCGGACACGGTATGTCGTCGTCGTTGTCGCCGTGTTACAGTAAATTCATTGAAAATTACAGGTTATGTCAATGTGAGTTACGGCCATTTGTTCGTTGCTCATCTCATATTCTTGCAGAATGATCCTGCCGTGGACCGATGGAACCGCATGGTGAGTCGACAGTGCCAGAACGGCAAAACCGCCTTGACACAGTTCACTTCTAGCGCGAGGACGTGTACAAGCACTTTAGATTTACCTCCAGAGCGTCGTGGATTTCGTTGACTGGCCTGGTTCTTGTTCCAAGCGCGTTGCTGTACTTCTCCGCTCAACAAGACGTGCGTTTGTCCTCCGCTTACGTCGAGCATAATAACCGACGATTCTCTACAGCTAAAGTGGAAGTGGAATGGGAAACTAAAAGGAGAATCGTTGCATTCTCGTCCCTCTCAGACTGTCAATTCCACAGAAGAATAGATCTAAACTTCTACATATTCATACTCGTTTACAAAGCTCAATAGCAACCTTGCATCCCAATCCCACTACTGAACTGAGAAACGCGTGTGCCGGTGCTCTTTGCGAATTATGTTCGACAGCAGTGTCGAGGTGCTCCAGCTCATCATCCCGGAACTCACGAATCACGTCTCTGAGAAGCACGAGACTAGGATGGGTCGACCCCTGCAGGCCTCGCAGCTGACTGAATCGTAGAAGGAATCGGTTTTTAGTTGATGGATGGCTGTAAAATAGCTTACTCGTCGTAGTGTTCACCGATAACCGTCTCAACTGCCTCAGTGCATGCCATCGCTGCCTCCTTCCCCATGAGTGCTGTGACGGCACCTAGCCCAAAACCAGCTATCTTTGCTACTTCCCACAATGCTGTTGGCCGTACTTGATGCTGAGCCTGTAGCTTGTTCATGACAGTGAGGTGTTTTTTCTCTTGGTTCCACATATCCTAGACAGTTATGTAGTGGCACGGGTGAAAGATTGTCCGTATGTGCTTGCCTGTATCAGTGCCCCCGCTGCAGGATCACGTCGGAGCACAGCGAATTGACCCGCATAGATATAATTAGCAGCAACTTCACCAGCCTGGTCAACTCTCAGCGCAGCCTCAAGTGCCCTTCGCTGAGAGGACGAGAGATCGTCAGGGGTGGAAGAAGTTGATGCGTCCGAGCTCCGGGTAGGGTCAAGATAAACAGAGGAGGGCGTGGCTCTTTGAGTATGAATAAATGAACGTAGGCGAGGTCTTAGACCCCCTCGAGGCAAACGCAACATGACAGTGCCAGTGAGTTGAAAGGGCAGGGCCGTTGCTTCGAAGAATATGATGTTGATGTCGGCAACAGTCACAATTGGCCCCCTTCCTTCTCTTGCGTTAACTTACGCAAAGAAGCAGATTAAGCAGGGCCCTTGATGGGTTTTTCTCGCGCTTGTCGTAATTGGGTACAATTCGTTCGACACCTCGACACCGCCACGCTATCTCCCCTTCAGTTGACCTCTTCCCCTTCTATTCCCCTCCCTTTGCATGCCCGGAAACATCAACCCCTCCGCCGCAGTTCCCGAAGGATTCTCTCTAAGTGCGCCATCTCTTCTTCTACGATACATCCACGGACTGATACCATCTTACTCAGTCGTCAGGCTATACGATGCTGCTAAGGCAGTGAAGATCCATAAGGTGATCACCCAGCCCATAATATGCTTCACTTCGAGACGTTTGAACATTTAAACCGCGGTATTAGAAGAGGCTAGGTAATCTTGCCCGCCAATGCGATGACCTACTTTCCACGGTTGGGGAGCACTCACCGCGACTGATCGGTACTTCTGCCAGTGGAGAAGCTGATGAAATCGTGAGGTGAGAGCGTTCCCTCCCCTTGCCTTCTAAATACCACGTGCATATAATTCTCCCAGAGCTATAGAACGCATTCTGAATCGAGTGGTGGTGTGGGCCGGATATGGCGATAAAGCAGCTTTTGTCAAGCAGAATGAAATTCAATTCGGTATCGACGAGTGTTATCGTGAGCTCTCCGCTTGCTCGAAACGGTTTGAGGTGCACCCATCCTTTTTTTTTTTTCCTTCATGAAGGCGTCATGTTTTATAAACCCTCCCTAGATTGCACTATCTCTGGTGGACAACTGTGAGAACCGAGTGCGAGAGGAGGCCCGACAGCGTGATCACAGGCAACTGTACGAGTTGCTTGCTGTCTTCCTCGAAGAAGTACGGCGGTCTGCACGTACCGTTGTCTCTGAACCACCTACTTTGCTCCCCCCGCAAGTGATTCAGGTGAGTCCTACACAACATTATTTTATATGGGTGATTCCAACGTATGCCAGGATTCATCACAGCAAGCTGTAATAGCCGAGGCACGCGGCGGTGCCAACCATGTCGTAATTCCCCCACGTCTCAGACCAGCAGATCGTAAGCATTCAAAGCCCTTGTTTAATCATCAATGTTGATCCACCGCGTAAACCATAGTGTCTGGCAAGGTTTCTGTAAACAGTGGTCATACGGTCATTGAGGGACGTTTCTTGGACTTCTATATGGGCGAATGGACCAACGATGGTGATCTGGTGCGTAGTGTTCTCTCTCTGGTATTGGACCAACACTTAATTACATCAGGCTGCTCTCGGTCGCCCTAGGGACCAGTCCCCAATTTCTCAAACAGCAAGTTCAATTACTCTGTGACATTACTTTACTTAGACATTTTTGCGCAGCGCTTCAAGGAAAAGGTCGAATCATGGCGTGGTCTTCACCATCGGAACGTTCTCGGCTTCTTTGGTCATGTCAAAATAGAGGATATTATCTATTCAGTGTGTCTAGTGACGTCGTGGAGACGATCTTCTGAACAGTTTGTGATTTCAGGTCAGCCCATGGATGGAAAATGGTAATATCCGAGACTACGTTCGAGGTAATCCGGACGCCGACCGCATGCGCCTACTCGGCGAAGTTGCTTCGGGTACGTACTGTGTCCTGGCTCTGTGTCGGTGGCTTGTGTTGACAACGCTAGGTATGGAATTCCTCCACGAGAACGGGATTGTTCACGGTGATTTATGCGGAGTAAGCCGTTGTCATACGAGTCGTTCTGTTCTCTTACGCGCCCCTTCTCCAGAAAAATGTTTTGATCAGCGGTGACGGAAAGGCGTTTATTTGCGGCTTTAATCTGTCTGAATTCGTAAACGTATGTCCTTCTGATGTACTGGTCCTATCATTGAAGCTGACCATAATCCCTTTTAGCCAACCTCCGATATGTCACGTGCTCGTTGGCTTGCCCCCGAAAGGATATCTGCGAGTGTCACTTCACCGACTTTCAAAGCAGACGTGTGGTCCTTTGGTCTCCTCTGCCTCGAGGTTTTCACAGATGCAGACCCGTACAGTCCATACTCGGATCTTTATGTCCCTGTTCTCTTGAGCCAAGGCAAACCACCTGAGGATCCGGGGCCTGCAGCAGTTGGTCTCAGTCCAAAGATGTGGGAACTCATGCAATCCTGTTGGGAAGTCAATCCAGAGGTGCGACCTGACATGGACAAAATCCACCTAGCTATGCGCAACCTACTTCCTCGTATTGGTGAGTGGATTATGATGACACTTCGGTGAGTGCTGAGCTTCGTCCTGATGTCATAGCCCGCCATCCAACTCTCTCTCCGGCTCAAGACCAGCCAACTCTCGTTCCTCCGATCGATGGTAGTTCACAACGCGAGACAAGCCGTAGCTCGTCTGAGGCATCATCTATACCAGCTCCACTGACACCCCCGCCCACCACTAGAGACCTGCAGCTTACTCCGGAGCCTAGCACGACGACGCCCCCACCTCCGCTGAGTCGTCTGGCTGACACTGAAGTGAACGGGAAGTCCAAGAGAGGCAGCAATATTTCATCACCGACATCTCTGCGACTGACTCTCATTCCTCCGGTCGATAGTGGTTCATCATACGAGAGAAGCCGTAGCTCGTTTGAGAGCTCGTCTATCCCTGCTCCACTGACACCCCCGCCCATCAA
The DNA here is from genome assembly GCA_021524915.1 of Lactarius akahatsu. Lineage (NCBI taxonomy): Eukaryota > Fungi > Basidiomycota > Agaricomycetes > Russulales > Russulaceae > Lactarius > Lactarius akahatsu. The sequence continues at coordinate 2,573,429 of JAKELL010000001.1, read as the reverse complement.
TAGGGGCCTGCAGCTTACTTCGGAGCCTAGTACGATGACGACCCCACTTCCGCCGAGCCGGCTGGCTGACAAAGAAGCAGCCGGGTGGCCCAAGGGAGGTAACAGTACCTCATCGCCGGCGTCTGCGCGACTACCAACTCTTCGGGAGGATGATCATGACCCTCACAACCCTAACATACCGACACCCTTGTCCGCATCCGCACAATCACCAACACTTTCACCGCTGCTTTTTGGAAGGTCTAAGCCATCGTCGCGACCCTCCTCTGCTCCAAACCCGTCCCTTCACCACGTCCTAGCACCTGGCTTACAACGCCACACGAGTGTGGATTCAACATCATCGCGGGGCTCGACGAGTACTGGCGAATCAGCCCCACGCCCCGCAAGGAAGCCTTCTCGGTGGTTACCTTTCCCAAAGAGGTCCCGAACATCCATTTCTGAGACAGGTGACCCAGCCACAGTCCCAGAAAATTCGCCCAAGCCTTTGATTAGATCCCGAACAAACCCAGCGGAAACTTCCAACGCAGTGCCCCCTCCTTCTCGGTCAGCGAGCAGCCTATCCATCTTAACCCCAATCCGTAACTGGGCCCCTGTGAGCAATCAAGTCCTAGATTCTCTAGAGGAGGCGGCGTGCGATTCCGAGAGCTTGCTCCGACCTGCAAGAGATGGGTCCGTGTCAGCTGGAAATCTCGAAGGTCTCATCTCCCGAGTTATAGCTGGTTCCGCGGACCCGTCCAGGGACGAACGCTTTAAAGCAGCTTTTTTGACGATTTACCAACTGTTCGCGAGCAGCGAACAGCTTTTCAATATTCTCAAACGGCGCTTTGAGTCGGCGCCCCTTGACCCCGCCACAGCACGTGTGCGATACAAGTATGTGTGTTAATTGACCAGTTCCATGGCAATTTTCATTGACCCGTCTCCCAGCATTTTGGTTTTCGTCGAGAGTTGGCTCAAGAAAGGGTTTGAGGATCCAGAACTCACTTGTTCGTCGAAGATCAGAGAATTCGCCCGTTCCGTCTCTGGTTCCCAGACAATGGAAGCAAAGGCTAGAGAAGTTGGGGACTTGGTCGATGACCCAGACCATGTGGGTTAGACAGTGTGAGCATGCTTCACTGAGGTTGCTAATTCGGGGTTTTCTTTAGGTCCGCCTCCGCAATCCAGAAAGTTGTCCTCGCTTACGAAGTGAACCCGTTCCACACCCCCCGGGGGTCACACCATCTGATGTGGCAAATGCTCTCACTGTGATCGAGGGTAGTCGATTTGAGAGGATCACTTATTGGGACTACGTGAATTTCGTCCGTCAGCGGCCCAATACGCGGCGCATAGACGTATTCAACACCGTCCATGATTTGATCGAGACTTGGGTTCAGACAACCGTGTTGAGGTGAGAACGCCGCCTGTTACTCGAGTCCGACGCTGTCAACTCACTGCTCGCGACAGGCTCGATTTCGTAGACGAGCGAATGAAGAAGTATGAGTTTTGGGTCTCCACGGCGCAGGTTGGAATTTTGTCCTTAGTATGGATAAGAACTGACTATCGTCATCAGGCATGCCGTAAACTGAATAATTTTTCTTCAACATCGGCGATTGTGACAGCCCTTTTGTCACCAACTATCACGAGCCTGGCCCTTACGTGCGAAAGCAGGGCTACCAAACAGGTTTTACACGGGTTAGCTAAAGAGCTTACACCGACGGACGGCTCGTATCGAAATGTGATACGTAGCTCGGCGACAATGGAGCTCATCCCCTGGCTAAGTACGATCGGTCCTTACTTTATCACCACTATCTCACACGATTCCATAGACCCCCATCTGGTCTCCCTCAACTCAACTTTCGTCCAATCCAATCCTATCATGGAAGTGGACGGTCATGCTTTGGTTGACTTCAAACTGCTCAGCGAGCTAGCAGAGCAGGTCGAGTCGATCGTTCAGTTCACTCCCCCTCGCGTCGAACACGCGACGCGTCAGGACATATTGGCATATATCGAGCATAGTCTCAAGTCAATCACTACTGGCGACGCCTCGCATGCCTCGACGGACGTCCTCAGCGCCCAACTGGCTCTAGATGAGCGCAGGATGCTCGAACACCGGGCAAGGATGCGGTCACTAGGGATCCCATGGTCGCCACCACGGCGGAAATAAGTCTTACATGTAATCTCTCACTTATCTATGGACTTTTATCCTTGTCTTTATTTGAACAATAGTGGCGATAGTAGGGACTTCACTTACTGTTCAATTTTTACAAGGAGATCATCAATTATTTAACGTAATACCGCTTCTCACCCTTTGGCCTCAGCACTGCGCTCCTGTTAGGTTATTTACTTTGTCCTAGTATATATTTATTGGTTCTAATTGAGGCGAAGATTATAGATCGTATATTGTAATGATGTTGACACTGCCTGAGGATTGATACTGTATTGACGAGCCGGGCAACTCGGAGAACTTACCAAGGATTGTTGGAACGTCGCTATGCCGCAGTCAGATCGGATCGTGATCGTGATCAGGCACTGACGACGAGCGGCGCACATACATACTGTAACTGGGTGAGCCCCAACTGGGTCCCCGGAGTATTGGGCATACATATCTTGGGCCCTTTGCGGCGCTTATTCATCCCTCCTCCTTATCTGTCTTCCTCCATCGTATGAGCCCGCAAGATATCGTCCCTGCGGCTGGGCTAGATGAAATAGGCGGAAGTGGTGTTCTGATTGGTTCGTTTGTCATGGACGACGCTTTTGTATTTTTGTTGACACATTACTAGCGGCCTCGCTTATTCGAGCTGCGAAGAACGTCAAGATATATCGGGTCAGTTCGCCAAGTTATCAGTGGTTTGGGGTAACATTCTTTTGCTCAATCATTGGTACAGTCCCAGTGCGGTGATCTCAGTCGAAGATGCCAAGACCTCGTCTCTGCTCTACAAGACCACTCGCCAGGACTCGAGGGCACGCGCGCTCAGCAGGCGGTAGATGAGGTGGAACGGTGAGTCGTATTCCGGCAGCTGTAAACCACGGCTTATGCGGGCGCCTTTTGAGTGTGTTAACTCACATTCATAAACGGGTGGCCAAGTGGGCAGAGCTTGGCAAGATGAAGTCGTTCGTGAAGCAAACAGAGATCAAAGCCGAACTCGAGAACTCTTATCGCGAGCTGGACGCATGCTCGGCGCAATTTAACGTGCGTTTCCTTTCTCTAGTCGCATGCTACGCCCTGCTTTCCTCTCTCATTCACATCGCTTGTAGATCTCCTTGCATCTGTACGCAAGCACCCGGAGCAAAGAACTTGAGGAGATCCGCAGGCGTGATCACGACGAACTCATCGAGATGATAACCAGGTTCCTTCACAACAACAACCTCTTAAAAGTAACGCTGGCCAGCGCCCCTCCGGAAGACGCGCACTCCGTTGTGCAAGCCATAGAGCAGGCACGTTCATGAATATCGCTACGACATCCGCAGATTTCTCATATCTCCGCATACAGGAGTTGAGAGACGCGGACTTTGGAGAGACGCAGGAGAGAGAGCTCCAAGAAAATTTCTCCGAGTTGAGTCGGTGGGTGGAGGGGCTACCGCCAATGGTCGACCGTCCGTGATTGCCCTTCCCATGCCGAGTCCTGCGCTCACCGCAGCTCCCATTCAGTCAGTGGCAACGTCACCCGTAGCGACCACCCCATTGCGACCGGGGGTTCGCAAGATATCTACACCGGTGAATGGACTGGCCAGGAGGTGCGCTGGGCATAACGCTCCTCGGTGTTTATTAAGCTCTGTCTAGGTGGCGCTTGCCTATCCACGGAACCAGACTCGTGCTGCGCAGGAGGTGAGGCCAGGCTCTTCGCAACCACTCAAGAGTGCTGACTGTCGATCATGATTCAGCGCTTTCAAAGACAGGTGGAAATATGGAGGACCCTTCGGCACCCGAATGTGTTGCCATTGCTCGGTATAGCTTATATTGGTAATTTCGTGTACTCAGTATGTTTATGTCTTTGACGTCCCGCCATGGTTGAACAACTCCATTTTTTATCGTTTAGGTCAGTCCTTATATGGAATTTGGCAATATCATGCAGTACCTCAAAATCCACCCGGAAGCTCATCGAGTCCTTCTCCTCAGCGAGATAGCCTCTGGCGCGTCCGCCACCTTTTCATACATGTTGCCATGCTCATGGTTCACCAGCTACCGAATATCTCCATTCACGCGGAATCATCCACGGGGATTTACGAGGGGTGGGTACTGGCTCTAACCCATAAGCCCACTTTTGAGTATCTCATGAACGACGACAGACGAATGTTTTGCTTTCCAGAGACGGTCACGCATGTCTCGCAGATTTTGGCTGTGCCCGTGTTGAAGAGGTATAAGTAATTCACTTTTTTTTCTACAGATCCATTGACAATTCGTGCTAGGTTGAAGTCACTGGGCCCACTGAGGCCCTCACGTATGGGAGCACTAGATGGCTTGCTCCTGAGCTCATGACTCAAGGCAACTATGTTCCGACGACGAGAAACACCGACGTGTGGTCGTTCGGGATGCTCTGCGTAGAAATATTCACAGACAACGTGCCGTTCAATCATATTCCGAACGAAGCATTTATTCCACTAGTCATCCGGGATGGAACGCTACCTACTCGGCCTGAGGGCGACATCATTACCAAGGGACTCACCGATGCCATGTGGGACCTCATGAATCGATGCTGGCGACGCGAACCTGAATCTCGGCCCAAGATGCCTGAAATACGCGAGACCATTCAAAACATGCTTCCTACGCGTTCAGGTATGTGGTATGTTCTTTCTCGCCTAGTTAATTATGTTAATTCCCAGGAAGCCTCTCAGATGGTCAGATCTTCGTCTTTGATTAGCGGACTTCATCTGAGTGGTACCCGCCCGTCTCTCCTCTCTTCGTCAAGGCCAGTTCATAGCACGGGCTTGACACCTCCATCTGCCCCACTGCACCTCCCCATTTCCCCGACTCGTGGAGACGGCCCTTTGTCAGAGCAATCCCGAAGGTTATCAAGTCCTGCTACTCCTTCTTTCCACAAATCTCCCATTTTCAAGGATATGCCTTTGAGTTCTTCTCCTCCCTCACATGTACTATTGAAGCCAATACCTTCTCCACCAAACCCATCCCCTCTATCATCGAGCTTACAATCCGCACAATTACATCTATCCACCACGCCTGAATCCCAGAGAAGCCTATCCCCATCGATTCTTCAGCCCGATTGGTCACAAAGGTCTCTTCCTCCCCCATTCGTACAAAAGTCGTCGACTTCTTCTTCTAATGAAGTATCCCTCCTCTTGGAGCAAGTGCACATTACTTCCTCGTCGAACCCTAACAGCGTTCGGAGCCCCGCAAGAGGCGAATCCACATCTACTGGATCTGGCTTCAGTCCTGATAGAGGCCCCGCAACTAGCTCTGGTGGTTTGCTGGATGCCGCCGCTCGAGACCCACAACCCGTGCTCCGCCGAGCGCCAGATGGTGCCGTAGAAGCTGGGACATTGGAGGGATTGGTGGATCGCCTGGTCACAGATACACATGATCGGGCGAGGGACAATGATTTCCAGAGGGTATTCGTAGCCACGTACAGACTCTTCACGACAAGCGAGGATCTGTTCAAGATTCTGAGGAGACGCTTTGATGAGATGGGAGACGTGTTCCGCTTTTCACACAACAGGGTTTCCATTCGGTACTCGTGAGTACATCTTGCGCGCTCCGTGGGATATTTGCGTTTGCTGATCAAAAAAAGGATCCTGCTGTTTTTGCGAGTGTGGCTCTCGACAGAAGGTGAACACATGGACCGTGAATTACTACCCTCGATCGGGACGTTCGCGAGCACCGTCAGCGGCTCGGACACCATGAGAGAGGTGGCTCGCGAGATTATTGATCTCGTCGGCAAGAATGTTTGTCCCGTCTGTCTGGTTTGTATGAATTGTCGATTGATAAAATTGATGGTCTCCAGATGGATGTTGTTGCTGCGCCTCCTGTTTCCCCTTTACAACCCAGTGGTGGACATAGACCAGGACCGCCACCGTCTCCTAATCAGATCAAGGCTGCCGATATCGCTCTCGCACTTACAGTGATTGAAGGAGAACACTACGCCAAGATATCCCAAGCTGATTACGTAGCTCACCTTCGCGGGGCCATCTCGAAGCACGTCGAGTTTGCAACCAAAGTCAATAACCGCCTAGTTAACTGGATAAAGAAGAAAATTCTTGGGTCAGCCAGTTGCTTTTTTTTGTTGAGAAAATCTTGGATGAACTTTTCTCGTCTTACTAGCCCCGAGGACGTGCAGAAGCGCGCGAGCTCCTTTAGGCATTTTGTCCTGGTTGCAGAGGTAACCTGGAACTTTTCAAGCTCTCTCGTCTGACCGAGTTTAACCCCCTTTTCTCCTTAGGAATGCAGAAAGTTGCAGAACTTCTCGTCCATGTCCACGATCGTTGCCGCGTTACAATCGGCGACTCGAGCATCGTCGACGCAGCTCGTCCTCACGCGTGAGAGCAGTCTTTCCAAGAGCGAGAAGCAAATCCTGCGCCAGTTAGAAGATCTCCTTGACCCACGAGGCGACCACCGAACGTATCGTGAAGCCCTGAACAACATTAAATCTCCTTTTGTCATCCCGTGGCTAGGTGCGCCGTACCTTTCCTTTCCCTCACCCTTATCCCCGTCTCAACATCATCATATGCGCACATTGTTATCAGCGGTCCACCTACACAGCCTAAAAACCTTCTACGACGGCAACCCCTCCACCGTCGTCGTCGACCAGCGACCCCTAATCAACTTCGGCCGCTGCGCTCTCCTCCTCAAGCGCATCGGAGAGGTGCAGCGCTACCGCGCGCCGGCGGCAGTCGACCTGCTCGAGAAGCACCACCCTCCCCAACACCACCGGCGACGCAGTAGTACTAGCAGTGGTGACAGCACGGCCGCAGGCACGGGGGCAGGTGCGGCAGCGCTCGCGTGGGTGAAGGCGGAGCTTGAGAACGCGCCGAACAGCATATCGAGCGAGAAGTTCGAGGCGCGCGTGAAGGAGCTCGCGGAGAAGGAGCGCCGCATGCGCGAGACGCGCGAGCTCGAGCTTCGCGCGCTCGGCTTTGGGCCACCCACCCCGCGCGCGGGCACGAGGAGTCCGTCGGTGCGCTCACCCCCTGCGCGGAACGCCTCGCTGGATACCACCCATCCTGGATGGGTATGATTCCCCACCCTTGTCACGCTTGACCTGATGCTTCCTTTCCCCCTTAATATCTATGGACTTACAGTATCTCTATCTCAACTACGTATTATCGCGCATCTATATGTATTCTGCATCCCCTCTTGCTTTGTACACCCGTTAACCGTGAATTAATAATACTCGCGTACGAACCCGAGCTCCGCACCAGGTTGAAGGCAAAGCAATGGCAATTGTGAGTGCAAGACTGCAAGTACGCAATGCACAAGGCACTCGTCCCTGGACCTGAGATCGGTCCTTTGGTTGTGGGACCCGGTCACGAGACTACATGTCAACGTGTCAACACTGGGTTCGCCGCTAGTAGCACAAGGTGGCGTTCATGCTTCAATTAGCCTTGGATAGCCTGAATGTCTTTTTTCAACAGACCCCGCGCCAATTTCCTCGAGCACACGGTTTACTACCGCAGCCGTTGGCTGGATGCGAGCCTCCATCGCAAGTGATCCCATCTGCGAAATGCAAGACCAGATGCCCTAAATGGGCTATAGTAAGGTTTGGCTCGTGCCTGTATCCGCTTCTGCTCGGAGATTGGCCTTATCACCCTTGCTTACTAGGCTTGCTGGTCTTCACGCTTTGGCTACCTTTAATTATCGTCGGCGTTGCACTCTTTTCCTCATGTGCCCCTCGTGCCCGTGCACGTGCACCTTTTATTAATAGCCACAGCCGCGCTGCCGATGCCTGCTACTTTCGGAGAACACAGAAGGGGGCACGCGACGAGCGCCCTCAGACGCCCATGAATCGCGTCTCGCTCACACTCTCAGCCATCACGCATTATCGAAGACGTAAGCGGAGTTCAGTGAAGTTCAAGGTGGAGTTTGTCCGTGTGAGCAACTTCGGAGACATATGCCCCTGAGCGCTGAGCATCTAGTACATCTGAGAAATCAGTATCTTTCGAGTCCGTCGTCGCGCGGTGTCCGCGGCCGATCAACATGCTTTCTAGCTAAATTGTCAGTTCCGATGGATGCATCGGCCCACTGATAACTGTTATTTTTCCAAATAGTGTTGACCCAGTCGAGGTACTAACTTATTCTCATCACAGTCAGAACCCATGGACAATTCAAGACTCCGGGATATGTGCGTGGCCTGGGTTCGCAGGTGTAGTGTTCGCGTAGCGCCAAAGCTCCGTGTGTAATTCCCTACTACTTCATCTTTCCTTTTCTAAAAAAAGAATTTCATTGTAGCTTCCTCATGGTTGAGCGCCCCAAGCACTGGCACGGGGCACGGCACGGCATGGCGGGGCATGGCATGGAAAACCGGCAAACTCACAGGAATGAGTGCCTCTGATAATAAACAGTTGCGCCGATGCGGTTTGCAACGGTTATCTGATATTCCCTCGTGGCATAACAAACCGATTTTCTAGTCGACGTCTTCAAGTAGAGGCAAGGTTACCACACCGTACGGGCAAGGGCGCTGTGTACACCGTAAGCAAATTTAGGCCGAGTGAAAGCCGTCGCATACGGCTTCCTTATAACTTTCGACTTAGACGGCACTCACTATACGTGAACAGCGAAGAGCATGCGCTCACCTGGCAGCGTACCTCCCTTGCGTTCTCGGAAGAGAACGCGATTTCAAGGTCCAACACGCCGAGGAGCGCTCTATTTTGCGCCACTCACGTAATTGCCACAGAGTTGATTTTAATCTTCGCGAGGAATTCGCGAAGAGTTGCATGTCTTCAGTGGCGCCTGGTATCCGTAAACGGTTAGATCATCACTCCCTTATGTATATGGGAGCGGCCAAAACAGCTCCAATGCTTATAGCACCACCGACTTACCCTCGCCAAGTCTTCACAACCACCGCCATACATAACAAAAGCAATATGACCTCCATCTCTGCGACGGCAACCGGCTCTTCTTGCTTTGGCCAGGGTGATGGCCCACCTTCACTTCCTCGTCGATCTGTAGAGGAGTTGACGGATTGGTTTTCCTCCGAGCTACATGTACGCCACACCTTGTTGATGTGCAGACTCGTGAGTTGATGATAATGAGCACGTTATAGTCCTTCCTGAGCACCCTCAACGTGTACACTCCGGTTCCTACACAAGCTAGTAACTCCAACGGTTTGGGGCCTGCGCACGTCAACGATCATCAAGTCCACTCCGAAGGGATTAACACTTTTGCTACAGCCATCATCCCCTTTTCCGGCCTCGCCGTTCCAGCCATGGTCAGCCTCAGTCTTGTGCCATTGCACCTTGGGGCTGGTCAGGTGAGACTCCTTATGTACCCCGCTATCCTCCTTATTGATTCGACACTTATATAGTATACACCCTCCTTGGATCAGGGCGGCGATCGTCCATTCCCTCCGTCACACCTGTCAGGGCCGTCCCAACAGATGGCTCATTTTATGGCCGTGGATGACATTACGGTAGGCCCTCGTTATTTTGGGCGCGCAGCGCCTCCAGGTGGCTCCCCAATCGCCCCCCAAAGCTCGGTTCCGCGGCCACCGGAGGTATACCGTGACTATCAACCCTCCGGTGACAGCGGTGTCACTCGAGGACCGATACTGGACGGTATCCCCGCAGCAGTCATCACCTCACCCAGAATGGTAGTGTACCCGCCTGTTTCCAGGGTGTACTCAGACTACATTGTCTCTGGCCACCCATCCCCATCCTCTCTGGTAAACAGTGGTGTCGTCACCCCTGTCCACATATCCTACCAAATCGAAGGGAATCGGCTACCTTCGCGACCGCTTCTCGGTCAAACTCACAAGGATACCCCAACTTTATCTCCTACCGCCGCGCCGATTCGAGGTGTGGTAGACCAACACCTGAGCCGCTACCAGTGCACCATATGTGACGCGAAGTACGCCTGGCTTTCGGGGCTCAACCGCCACTACAAGGACATACACTTGCCCTGGATTGCCTGTGATTTTTGCGGCCTCGAGTTCCCCTCGGGACGCAGATACTTGCTCACAAAGCATCTAGAGACACATCACCCTGAAGCTTAGTCATATCAATGCCGATGAAATTCAGGTTCACAGCGACTTAACGCTAGATGCCCAGGACAATTGTTCTTCTTTTTCTCATCATCGCTATGGTCTATTACTCATAACCAAGTCCCCCCTAAAGACCTGCTTACTTTCGTGCTATATCACACTATCACTCTGCATATTCCTACACTTTTTCCTTTTTGAATCCATTTTTGTGCGCCTGAGGGCAGATTACCCTATGTAGCACTGCACTTTCAAGTTTCAATGAATCACGCATCCAATTCTCTCCGCTTCCCGGCGTCCTTCCCTTTCATCTTAAGTCCCCCCCATCCCCCGTTAGGGAAAGGCATAGCTTGCCATCAGGAAAAACCTACTTTGCTAATTTGAGATAATTTGAGATAATTAAGACTAGCGAACGCTAGCTGTCACTAAGATGTCAATAATTCTTGCTCAATATGGAAATTATCTCAAATTAGCAAAGTAGGTTTTTCCTGATGCACTTCTTGTCAAGCGTTGAGGTTGGTGGGGTGTGCAAGGCACTGCAAACCCGCGGAAGTCCTCGTGTTTATTATATTCAGATGTGCTCTCGTGAACGTTGGAGATCTGGAATCTGAGTTCTGAGTGGTGTTCATTCAATAGATCTCGACTATCCCTATCTTGATCCCTATACCCACATCCATCGACTTTTGTATTATGGGTCAACACGCCACCACGAAACACGTTCACGTTATAACGTCGGTCATGTCAATGAACCGCTGTGCCACTTTTACGCTACTCACGTAATTATGGCAGGTAGGGCAAGAAACTTGAACATAGAACCAGATGCTTATAAGCCCTGCATGCCAAAGCAGGTTCCGCGCTGCACTCCTTTAATCACCCTTGCTTTGTATATTACTCAGACATATCGTGTACTATGATAGTATTTTGCAATAAATCGATGTTCTGTGTGTTAAAAATTGACTAGAACTGACTGACGACTTGAATCGGACCTGGGATGACAAAAGTTGACTATGGATTTGAAAAAATGACTATCTGACGCCAACCTGGGCCTGACTACTCTGAGTCCACTGAAGGTCAGCTGAAGTCAAAATGACCCAAAATGACTCAAAATGCCAGTGGTAGATTTTCAAAATTCCCGTTACCGATTGACCAAGAATTGACCGACAGCGGACCCAGGCGGACTTTTCCTTTTTTACGAGCGCGTGCGTCTTGTGCATAATCGTAAGTCGACAATAACAAAGTCATTATAGTCCTTTCTTAGCACAAACAACGTGCGCGTGCCAATCATAGTGATTCCTACACGGCCTGCGCATGCCAACGACCATCGAAGCGCGATTTCGAAAGGATTAGCCTCGTAGCTAAAGTAGTAGGCTACTAGTACTTTAGCTACGACTGCTACTAGTATTCGATGATATTGCTCACAACCAAGTTCCTACCTTGCTTACTTTCTATCATCATACGCACTTACTGCGTGGGACCTGATCTGGCTCTGCTGCACACCGCTACACGCACCTATGCATAGTGACTACGCGGAATCGCGCCAAAAAAAAAAAGTGTCTAATTGTCTCATGGCCTAGTATGTGCAGTAGCATTCTAGTACGACAACCCCCATTTTCTTTCGTACAAGATGGGCCCTCGGTACGCAGTTGCCAATGCCGCGCCGTCACAGCCTACTCGTGTTTCAACAGGCCCTAACCCAGGCCCAACTCGGCTTACTACCACGCTGCTCGCGTAGCATGCCCACACGAGTTGAGCGTAGGTGCCCGATGAATGAACGCGGATGTTCTGCAAGAGCTGGGACATTGTATTCGGACGCATGACTTGATGTTGGCTCAGTGAGGTTGGTGCACAGTATCGGGGGTCAGGTGGATGATCCTCAGTAGGTAAACGCAACGGAATCTGACAATGAATTAAGCCGGAAATTGTACCATCAAGACCAGGTTGGGGGGGGGGAGGGAGTGCACCTTCGATCCTCCCCTAGATGAGCTCGCTGCGGAAAAAGACGCAGAGGCGGATGAGGCCAACACAGACCTGGCTGGGGTAGTGTCGATCAAATTCGAACTGGGGACCACTTTCTAGGATCGGTTGTGAACAACACTTGGCTGAGAGCGTTGGCACGAACAGGAGCTTCACAAATTTGGTCAGGAAGAAAGAGTTACTGAGCTCGCGCTCACTGAGGACATCCATGTACCTTACTGCCAGTGCCTGCATTTCTCAGTACATATCTCCACCTCCTCCCTCATCAGGCCACTCATCAGGGGTTTGGGGGCGGTTGCTATTGGAAGCGTCAACATCCAGAAGTGCGGATCGATGCGAAAGGGGGAGTCGTCAGTAAGTCGTCCGAAAGTACGAGGTAAGTTCTTCGTATATGTAGCCAAGGGGGGCTCATGAATTGTACAGGTTTTGAATCCTTAAACCGTGGATTATCTTGTAAATGCTTCTTTCTTCTGGCCGAGGCGAGTATACGTTCAATACTTACAAGAATGACGCTGGCTGTATGCAATGCACGGTTCGCCGTCGTGCTTCCATAGACATCGCCTGACGCCTAGTACTGGCGATGCTTGAACATTAAATAGGTTGAGAGAGCGGGAGAGGGAGAAAGACTGTGTGGCAGCGACAACAGGGCGGACAGTGCGATGAGAAGGTCGCGGAGGTGGGAGAGGGCAGGAAGGACGGCACGCCACATGCGAGGGTTAGGGGGAGGGGGGGAGAGGAGAGGAGAGGAGAGGCCTGGGCGAATGGGGAGACAGTGAGGGTGATGGCCCGGGGACAGGAAGGATCATGCTGTGTACGTGATAACAAGGAAGGGGGAGAACAGCGGTAAGAGAGTGAGGAAGGGGGAGGGCGGGTGTGGTGTAACACGCCCGACGGGAAGACAAGATGGGTAGAGGGCGGAGAGGGCCGCGTGGTAGGAAAGAGGGTCGCGAGGATAGCGGAGAGAGGGTAGGAGGGCCCTAATCTGCTTGCAAGGGCCTGGAGGGTGGAAGGATGACGGTGGGAAGAGGGTGGGGAAAGGGTGGGGAGGGCCCTGCCTTCCTCGCAAGGGAGAGAAAGATGCGACAAGCCAGGGAGAGCAGTAATAATACAGCAGGGCGATCATGAGGTTGTGGACAGAGTGCGAGAAAAGTATATACAAGCGCAACGGGGACAGTGCGAGGGCTGCAGATCGTTCCTAACCCAAGCTAGGAATGAGCGCATTAATGGTCAGCGCTACCAGTCAGCGCTCAGCAGGTCCAGAATGAGAGAGACAAGGGGGCATGTAGCCTGCAAAAGTGCTATCGATCAAATCAGCAGTACCCCTCTGTGCATCGACATTAAGTTCGGCGCATCCCTATCTTGGACTTGAAACCTAAGAAACCTAGGAAGCTACTGTAATGGTCAAACTTGAATGGAAGTGTTGCCAGGCGGTATTGCGCGTCCTTCTCACAAACTTCATGACGGTTCCTAGGCCCCTGCCTCCTCAATATCGAACATGATGCGCGATGTCTTGCGACAACAGGCCTAGGCATGTGATGTCGGCAATTCGTATCGTGTGAGTTACAACTTACAACTTACAAGGCGCACTAATGAAATCATGGCCCGAATCGGCCCTAATCAAGAAAGGCTCGGTCCGAGTCCGGCCAGACGCTAAGGTGCTTCTCATTCCACGAGAGGCCATGCGGAAAGTCTCCGAGAACGTTAAATTTCCAAGACATTCTGAACAAATCTGATGAACGAGTAGGGAGTCCGCGAATACTAGATCTTTTGAATATGCGACCACTTCTCACCGGCACAGGATAGTATGCTCTCAGACCTACACAATTTTTAAGTAACATTACCCAGCCATGCACATATGAGAGTAGCCGTAGGTAGGCGAGGCATGACACCATTATTGGTATGTGCCCAGCCTCAGGCTGTCACCCCCACCCTCAAGTTGAACACCCCCTTCTCCGTATTGATGCCATGCCGTTTTGATGGCTGACCTAGACATCCTATGTCAGCGTTCCCCCGTTTCCGTCCTCATTGATAACCCCTTTTCTCTCTGTGTTTCATCCAAGTTCGCTCACTCCCTTTGGACAAGTCGAGACCTTAGGCAGTGTATCTGGCCTGCAGGCGCGGCACCAATGCGGCTTACCATATATCCATTATCTACTCCTCCGGCAATCTCATAATACGGCCTGGCATGGCACGGTATGGTGCAGTGGGCGTGGCACAGCAAACCAGCCAACGTGAGTATTTACGATAAGGGTCTCATCACGCGCGCTGGCAGTGCAGAGTATACGCTCCCAGTTGGTGGTGTACATCCTCTCTGTCCTGGGAAGGGACCTTGAAAGGGACACAATCACGGAAGCACCAGCTGATCAAGAGAGTAGCTACATGAGTCATGAGATCTATGAGATACAACGCGGTTGTCGCTACACGCGAGTAGACGGGCCAAGCCTTCGGAGTGGTGTTCAATTCAACGGGTTGCAAACGTACACCTTGGCCGGCTTGACCTCCAATGCGGATACTCGATTAGTATTCGCCGCGACGTGCTTTGATACCTTCCACATAAGCTGCGTCCTTTTCTTTAAAAAAGAACAAAAACAAAAATTCTACTGGGACACATAGCGTCATGGGTGGGTATTTGATCAGGAATTGAGGCTCCACGGCGGCGGCGGTTACGTGCAGGGATTTGATACCATAACCAATTCGATTGGCGCCAACGTTCCACAGTAATGCAGATAGCCGTCACGCCGCTCAACCTGTCGGTGGTCTGCGGCTCATACGCATATCTTTCTCACGCAGTCACATTCTCGTGGTTCTTCAGGTTCTTCCGCGTAAGTCCTATCATGCTCCTGACTATACATTCCAGAAACTTCTGCGTAAAGCCGAATGATCTTGCTCACTCAGATGGTGGGCGAAGAGTTCAAAATCGACAAGCTTGGCTTTCTGGGGTCTAGCGATCTACTGTACGGTACAGTGATTTCCTCTGTGCCGTTGCTATTACAGCAATGGAGGTAGGGAGTTCATGCTCTAAACTCGCTGATCCCTGATACCGCCGGACATGCAGTGCATACGATCCCAACCAACCATATCGACGGTGTAAGATCTATTTCAATATCGGTTGACGGCTGTGGACTGGCTATCCCGGCCAAAATTCCGGCTATGAAACGTACCGCTAATGGGGCTCGACAAGGAACAGGATAATTGGGCCAGCCACACGCTTGAGGTGAACATGCCAAGTTTCCGGTATACCTACTTGAATGCTCGTAACGCAGCCTGGGTGCGCTGTGCCACTTTTTGCGCCACTCACGTAACCAGAGTCGATTTTGCATTGGAGGCACCTGGTACACCTGTGAAATGAAGAACAAAGACACTCCATTTCGTGCGTATGGCAGAACCGACAAGATATATAGCGGCTAGGTCCTCCTTATGGCCCTCAGCGACCGACCACCGCCCAGTCTTCACCACTGCCATTATACATAACAAAAGTGACATGGCCTCGATCTCTGCGACGGTAGCCGGCCCTAGCCAGGGTGAAGGCTCTTCGCCCCCTCATCGATCTGTAGAGGAGTTGATGAATTGGTTTTCCTCAGAGTTAAATGTGCGTTCGTATTTTGTTGACACGTAGGCTTTGAAAGTTTGATACTGACGAGCCCGTTATAGTCCTTCTTAAGCATAAACAACGTGCGCCCATCGCCAGCGGTTTTTCCTACACACGCCAACGACCGTCAGGGCCATCCCGAAGGGATTACCACTTTAGCTACCGCTATCATTCCCTTCTCTGGCTGTGTCGTCCCAACCACGGTCATCCTCAGTATTGTGCCGTTGCACCTTGGGACTGACCAGGTGAGACTGACTCAATGTGTACCCCGCTATCCCCCTTATTGATGTGACACACTAGTATCTATCTTCACTGAACCCTTCGTCATCACCGGCATCCCTGAACCAGGGCAGCGAACTTAGTCCATTCTTTCCATCACAGCCTTCCCACCTCTCGGTGGGTTATCCTATGACCAGGAATGATCTTGGGAATGATATCACAATTGACCCTCTTTGTTTGGAATACACACCGACTTCGGATGGCTTCCAGATCGCTTCCAGAAACTCAATTCCACGGCCGGAGGTACGCTATGACCATCAACTCCCCGGACACGGCGACCCCATCCAAGGACCGATACGGGACGGCCTCCCCGCAGTCACCGCCTTACCTGGAGTGGCAGTGTATCCGTCACCCTTCAATCAAACTTTTGGGGCATACCCTGTCTCTGGTCAACGTGGCACCCTCTCATCCACTCCCGTAAACCGTGGTGACATCCCCCCTGCTTGCACGGCCTGTCAAACCGAAGGGAATGGACGATCTGCTTCTCAACAACTTGGTCAATCTTACCAAGACACCCCAACATCCTCTAATTCCGCTGGGCCAGTTCAAGGTGCGGGGGGAGACCAACTTGAATACCCGAGCCGCCACCGGTGCAGGGAATGTGATGCCAGTTACGCCCGGCTTTCGGGGCTCAACCGCCACTACAAAGACAAGCACACGGCCTGGATGGCCTGTCGCCACTGTAACTCCAAATTCTCCTTGGGGCGCATGTATAAATTTACAGAGCATCTTCAGAAATGTCCTGGCACTTAGTTTAACCATAGCGGACGTTCCTCACAGCCAAGTCCTTCTCTTCCCTGCTTACTTTCCATCATGCCACTCTCTGTGTAGTATGTACTAGTACTACCTGCACATATTGTGTAGCACCCGAGCTGGCTCGGCCGTTCACACAGCTACACACATCTATTCCTAAAATTTGTTTATATATCAAATCAATATTCCCTGTAGGAAAGGTATTAATACAATCGTGCAACTCGCGTCCGAGTCAGTTTGGTGGATCAGTGTATAAGAACGGACTTTGAAATTTGAAAGTCCAGCCTCAGCTCCTCTCAGCCCCATCCACTCGCTCCAGCCGCTTTTCAATAATACCTGCTATTCTGACGGAAACTTATCTGGCATGCGCGTTCTACACTCGTGCCCACTCCAGCTGACGCAAACGCAGGGCTCGCATAAGGACTCATGCACCTGTGAAACCGCCGGACAACGGCAGCAGCTTAGGATGCAACTGTCAAGGTACACTCACGGGTACATCATGTCGACGCCTGTCGCGCCTCCTCTCGACGTACACTACATAAGCTGGCATTCAGTTCGCTTCTTCCTTTATGAGCTTCGTCACTAGCCTGTGGGCATGCAGACGCGCGTGAGTATAGTATCCCCCTACGAAACGTGGCGCCAATGAGCCTGTCAAGGATGCAGATACGATAGATAGTACTGTATCTACTGTATCGTCAGTCTCGTACCAGCCGCTTACTCCACTCCTTGCACACCCTATGCCTCAATGGGTGCCAACAACGCCTGGATCCGAGACTACTAAAGAACGTACAGTAACTTAGTCACTGACATCAGAAAGATCCTCCCTTACTTGATCGACTAGTCACGAGTTCGCTGATTGGGATCCTACAGTTCGCGGCGTGGCGCTCCCCCAGGCCCCAGACTCGGATACCGGGACCTAAGACCATCCACTCTCCTCCGTCGTCTCATATTATGGGCCAGCGCACCAAGTCACTGATATCGTATGAAATACGTTCGCCATAAACGCCCGCTGTCACTTTTACGCTACTCACGTAAGTATTTTTTTCTCTTTTGCAAATGTTCTTATGCGCTTAGAGACCACCCGATGCCATGGTGTCCGCCTCCCTCATGTGTATGGCAGGACAGGCAAGATATTAGCAGCTAGATGCTTCTAAGCCTAAGTGCCCAGCGGCTTCCCCCCGCCGTCTTCATAACCGCCGTCACAAAAGCAACACAACCTTCTCTCCGATGGCAACCGGCCCCTCTAACTTCAGCCAGGGTGAAGGCCCACCCTCACACCCTCATCAATACGTCAACGAGTTGGGGTTTCCTCGGAGTCACGCGTGCGTCCACAACCTGTTGAGGTGCAGACCTATAGTTTAGATAATGACGAGCATGCTATACTCCTTCTTGAGCGCAAACAACCTGCGCGCCCCCACGGTAGTTCCTACACATACTGGTGACTCCAAGTGTCCGGAACCTGCGCACGCCAACGACCATCAGGGCCACCCTGAAGAAACTACAACTTTAGCTACGGTCACCATTCCCTTCGCAGGCCGCGCCGTTCCAACCAAGGTCACCGTCAGTCTCGTGCCGTTGCACCTCGGGACGGGCCAGGCGAGACCGCGACCCCTTGTGTACCCCGCTATCTTCTTTATTGATATGGCACACATAGCATCCACCCTCCCCCAAACCATCACCACCACCGTCCCTGAAACAACCTGGTCCGTTCCCTCAAAATAATTAGAGCCCCCCTACTCCTCTGTGGGACATCCTCTGACCAGGAGTGACACCACGGTAGAACCTCGTCATTTGGAACATGCACCGATTCCGGGTCGCTTCCCGATTACCCTTCGAAACTCAACTTTTCGGCCGCAGGTACGCTATGACCACGGGTACGGCAGTCCCGTCCAAGGACCAATACCAGAAGGCCTCTCAGCAACAGTTACCGCCTCGCCCGGTGCGGCAATGTTCCCGCCGCCATTCGGTCAAACTCCCGGGGTATATCCCGTCTCTGGTCACCCCTCCCTTATCCTCTCTTGTAAACAGTGGTCTTGTTCCCCCTACCCGCACAACCTGTCAAAAAGGAGGGAATGGGAAATCTACTTCTCGACAACTTATCGAGACACCCCAACGTCATCTAATACCGCTGGGCCGATCCGAGGCGTGGGGGTAGACCAGCACTCGGGCCGTCACCAGTGCATCAGGTGTGACGCCAGCTACGTCCGGCTTTCGGGTCTCAACCGCCACTACAAGGACAAGCACACGACGAGAATGGCCTGTCGCCATTGCAACTCCGAATTCTCCTCGGGACGCATGTATCAATCCACAGAGCACCTTTAGACGTGTCCTGGAGCTTAGTGGTTACACCATAGCGGACATCCCTCACAACCAAGTTCCTCTCTACCTGCCTACTTTCTGTCATACGTTATCTCTGTATATTATCAAATGAGAGTTGTCTGTGTCACGCTTGCCGACTTGATGCCATGGTGTCGGGGTTTGATTAAGCTATACCTCCAAGGGCCGTGGTGCGTTGCCAGTTGTACCAGCTACAAGACGACGGACGGTGCCCAAAATCGCGTATGTAAAGAACAATTGAAATATTTTTCTCGGGGGTGCATCCCTCATGTAGGATTGCAAAAACCACAAGGGCGGTAAGCCAAGGCATCGGCTTGCGTAGTTGCGTTCACCATTGTCCCGCACTTGCACACGTCCTTAGCGACTCAAGCACAATGTATGAACGATCATTACGATCAATAAACCAAAGTCTCACGCTACGCGGCGTGCGCGATCCGTTGCGCTCCTGATCACCATACAGCCTGAGTGACTTACCATTCGGGGCGCCGCATTAGTGCGCAGACGTAGATATCAAAGCACAGCATTTCCCTGTACCAGGCGAACGTTTGTACTAGGTTTCGCGCTGCGCGGAGACCCGTGCGACTAGTTGCGATGCTTTACACCTCCATCACCCCGAGACAGACCTAGGTTGTTTGGGCAGAGTCCCTCAGTGTAGTAACTCACAGGCTTTCCATCGTGCTGCTAAAAAATTATCCTGCCCAATCACCACGCTCACCAGTACCCACTGGGCGACCTTACTTTGTGGCCCCACTGCAGTCTTAGATACTCACCCAAGCACTCACTCCAAATATGGGGATCAACGCTACTTATCAATCATATCATGACTACAACGGTATCTAAAAGATACCTAACATTTAGGGTCGTATAATTCAGTAGTCCATCGTGCATTGACACATACCACACTGGCAATCAAGCGTGGCTGGCCGGGCTTGGGGTCAAGCAGAGTTTCAATAGGTGCTGTCCAGACTTACAATAAAGTAAGAGGGTAAAGACAGTATTCTGATTGATCTACATGGTCAATCTTTCCTTCCTAAGTAGGTTATGTTGCAAGGTATATAGTGGAGAGGTACACGTCACTCTAATTAGACACAGAACGACCAAATCCTTACATCTCCGTCATCGCTTCCTGATATAATTTTGTCCTCGCCGAGTGCAAGGCAGGTCACAGCACCAGTGTGACCAACGAGCGTCGACACGCACCGCCCATCATCGCGACTCCATATCTAAAATCGCATGACAATGTCCAATGAGGAAGAATAACGACGAGATGTGTGTGGCAAAGCTCACTTTGATGGTTCGGTCGTGACTACCGCTGACGAGTCGCATCTTGTTACAAGCGACCGCCCACACGCCTTCGATATGCCCAAAGAGGGTGCGCGTCACTTTGCCCGTGTCGATGTCCCATAGTTTGACCGTGTTGTCCAGGCTGCCCGAAACGAGAAACAGCTGCGGTTGCTTCACCTCGCGGGGTGGCGTCTGCGCTCCGGTGACAGTCAGGGAGCTGGCGGTCGCCTCGGCCAGGCGGGTTGAGTCGTCGCTGGGGCGATCCGGCGTGACGTCCCCCGCACCGTGGCCCAAGTTGAGCGAGAACAACTTGAGGCATTGAACCTGACCCATGTGTCCGGAAAACTGGCGGACGCATGTGCGCAGCGAGAGGTCCCAAAGCCGCACGGTACAGTCGTCTGACGCGGAAAACAACATTTTTCCTGGTGTGATATGTTGTGATGAGACGTCGGGGGGCGGCGGTGGCGGCGTAGTGTCCGAGGAGACGTCCCAGAGGAGGACGGCATTGACCCAGTCTCGATGACCGCGTAGAGTGAAACATTCGCCGGTACGAAAGTTCCACACTTTGACAGTGGTGTCGACACTCCCACTGGCGAGTACGGTGGAGTCAAAGTTGAGGCAGACGACGCCTTCCGTATGACTCTCGAGTGTGCGGATACATTCCCCTGTGCGCCAATTCCAGACCCGTAGCGTGTGATCCATGCTACCCGTAATGAGCTTAACCTCATCGAACTGAAGGGCACGCAAGACGCGAGTGTGACCCCGAAGGCAACGTATTTCCATCCCGGTTTCGAGATTCCACACGCGGGCAGTGCGGTCATAAGAACCCGTGATGAGGACAGGAAAGGGAATGTGAGGAAGGGTTTCACTATATTGGAGGCACATGATACCATTGGTGTGACCTTTTAATGTCCGAACCGAGCATCGACCGCGCCGCCAATTACGCTCTATCTTCAAGCGCTCACAGTAGACATCTTTCCATGGGCGTGTGAGCGCCGCTTCAACGGGGA
Source organism: Lactarius akahatsu (assembly GCA_021524915.1). Classification (NCBI taxonomy): domain Eukaryota; kingdom Fungi; phylum Basidiomycota; class Agaricomycetes; order Russulales; family Russulaceae; genus Lactarius; species Lactarius akahatsu. Next base: position 2,552,085 of record JAKELL010000001.1, on the reverse strand, counting down.
GGGGGAGAGTGAGAGGGGAAGGGCAAGTCGGGGGTGGAGAGGCCGTACGTGTCACTGCATGAGTGGACGGAGTAGGTACCAGCAGGGGAAGCAGGTGACCGGGGGGTGTGTGAGTTACGTAAGGAGAGGGTTCTGAATGGTGACGCTTCGAGACAGAGGAAGTCGTCGGATCGTCTTGCTTCCGTTTACCTTTCGAGGAAAAACTGCTAACGCCGGCGGCTGGAGAAGGAGAAGCGGAAGCGGGGACGGCCAAGCGCCTTCGTTCAAGAATGGGAAGACCCCAACCGCACTTTTTACACTCAGTCCCAATGTGTTGTTCGCAAATCTCACGCCATAGTAAGTCGTCATCTGCCAAGGCCTTCCAATGACGCGATACTTGCGCAGCACGACATAAAGATATGGCGTCAAGATAGGCAAGAACTTTTAAAGTAACTTCCCGCGGAAAAACGGTAAAAGGGTCGATCCGAATAAGATGGCTGAGCGCGTCGGTCAGCAGAGAGAGCTGAGAGAAGCAGCACATGGTTAGGATGCCTCGCAGAATAAGTTCTCTACGGGGATGTGGTGAGGACGAGAAGCTAGCCCATATTGCATTAATGGATTCTCGTTCTTCGAGTGGGAGGTTGTCGAGAGCCTAGGAGACGGTGGTGATGCTGTGAGCACAAGAGGGAGGCCAGGTCACGACAAGTGATGAAACAATGGGTGGTGACCTTGCATGGAACGTCGGAGAGGACGAGAAAGGGACAATAAAGCAAGGGAACGCACCTGTTGAAGCTTCAAATTGGTACCCTCATCGGCGATCCTCTGGTGTCGGACGCATAACTTACGGGAATTGGGCTGAGAGAGAACGGAAGGAGAGGGAGAACCAGAAGGCCAACGGGGAGGAAAAGAAATAGGAGGGGGTAAAGAAGGTAACCGCGCTGGTGGGAGAGTGTCGCAAGAGTCCGGGTCTTGGTCTGGGGTGGACATTGGTTGGCGAGACGAGACGAACGAGGTCAATTGGTTTTCGCAAAGTTTTAAGGCGATATGGTCACATGATCGGTCTGACTATTAAATGACTTTGACTCGGATATCAATCACAATCCCCCCTCAGCCCCAACCCGTACCATACATAATACCAACATCCACACATGATCATTCAATCAAGCGTAATCCTCAGCTGCTCCAGCGGTATGGGTACAAAGTTGTTGATATCGATCGACCGTGACCGCAGCCCTTCCTCGCAGTGTGGCGGAACAAGCTTGTGGATCAGGTCTGGCCGCACCGAAAGCTCTGCAGATCATTCAGTTTCAACCAAATATTCGCTACTTGGCCCACGAACCTTCCCGCGTAAAGTCAAATAGCGGCGGAAACTCCTTGCCGTTCGGCATCTTGGCTCCCTCGGCCCGCAATTCATCAAAGAACGGGTGCACCATCGCTTCAACGGCACTCAACCGAACTTCCGGAGTATATTCCAGCAACTTGGAGACCAGGTCAATTGCCTCTGGCGCCGTGCGTGGCCGGAACACCTGTCAACATGTCAACATCCCGACATACCAAAAATAACAACGGAGCCGGACCTTCGAAAATGGATGGGGTTTAATTTGTGGGAACTTGTGTTCCATGTAGTTCGGGTTCATCGTTTTAATCTGCTCACGTGACGGGGTACCCAAAACCTTGATAATCTCCACCAACTGGTCAATCCCGCTTTCGCCTGGGAAAAGTGGTTGACCAAGCATCAGCTCAGCCATCACGCAACCAGTCGACCAGATGTCTACAACCAAGGCAATCAATGGCAGTCCGAGAGAAAGCGAAAAAGGGACGCACCGATATTTGTCGTGTAATTTGTTGCCCCAAAAATTAATTCTGGTGCACGATAGTAACGCGAACAGATATAGCTGACGTTCGGCTCGCCCGCTACCAGGATTTTCGCTGAACCAAAGTCGCAGAGTTTAAGCACCCCAGTTGCCGGATTTAGAAGCAGGTTCTGGGGCTTAATGTCGCGGTGGCAGATTCCGACCGAGTGGATGTAAGCAAGAGAGCGGAGGAGCTGATACATATACAATTTGATTTGAAGCATCGGCATTGGTTGCTTGAGCTTGGCATAATGGCGGCTTGCACGATACACAGTCTCTGGTACATATTCGAGAACTAGGTTGAGGTACACTTCATCTTTCTTTAATATTCGATCGCGGTACCCCAGTAAGTTGAGATTGGTATGACCATAACAGTGACATGGAGACACACCTTATCACCATTGGAATAAAAGAAGGCCTTCAAGTCGACCACATTTGGATGGGAAACGAGCCTCATGATCTGCAACTCACGATTCTGCACGCGGACGAGAACGGTTAATCAGTTGAAACCTTTTTTTTGGATCCACGAGCTAAAAACAAGTGAATGGCAAGGTTAAAGTGTTGCTCACCTTGAATCGTTTGTCCTGCAAAACCTTCTTGATGGCAATGTCATCTCCGCTCTCAGGCTCAGATACGAGCTTGGCTTGAAATACAACGCCAAAAGAGCCATTGCCGATGACTTTGCAATTCGTGTAAGAAATATCACGAGTGTCGCCAGTCTTGCCATCAGAGGCAACGACTTTGACCACCTTCCGCGGATCGTCGATGGCTGTTGTGACGATCACAACATTCCGGAATAGCGATAGTGCAAGTACGGAGTAGGGCGGAGGGGGATCGACAACGGATTTCGGAGAGTCAGGAGACGGAGTGGCCAAAAAAGGTATGAGCACCCAATATGCGAGCGGACGGAAAGAGAAACGGGAATGGGCAACTGTGCGCAAAGGATGCGGAACACGCACGATTTATCTTTACACCGTTGATTGGACCGTGTGTAGCCATTATGAAGAATGACTTGAGGAAGCCGTGAGGACGAGGTGGAGGGTGGCGGAAGGTGGGGGGTGAGTGTGTTTGAATCGGCCGAGAAGAGGTGGTTGTGATCGATAATGGAAAGAAGTACAGATGGACGGATTGAAATAATCGGGAGAACAAGGAAAATACGAGGCGGACTATCCGTAAGTCGACCGGCGTCGATGGGAGGAGACGGTGAGATTGAGCGGAGACAGGCGAAGGGAACAAGTCCTTGTGACCTTCCACAACAACAGAGCCTTACCACGTGTTTGGTTTTGATTGCTTCTTTCCCACGCTCGGTGCAGTCTTATCCCCGCGCTCAAATTTATTAATTTATTATGGTTATCAATTAGTTATCTTCCTTTGATTTGGAGGACCTTGTAAATGAATGATTGGGCGTCCTTCTTACGAGGCCCGGAGCACCCGTCATAATTCTGAGAGAGCGCAAAGTTAACCCTTATTTGTCTTGGCCATTTCCTGAGCGTCGATGTCGGCATAACGCACATCACCACCGACATGGCAGAAGCCTCCTCGTTTGTTTTCGACAGCCAGAGCCCGGTGTTCCGATGATAAGACACATTAATCACTAATTAATGTGACGTGCTTGTGAATAATCGTCGAATGGACGGCATTATTCTTGCGGTGTTAGCCCCAAATTGGAAAAGCAAGCTAGGAAAACATGCAGTTTGAAGAAGGGCGGGAGCCAGAATTGCAATGCTTCCTCTTTAGGGGAACAGACGAATGATTACCGTGACGGTGTTGGGTCTCGTGTTCGAGTCGCTGTCAGACCAACCTCGGAAGAAAATATCCGCTCCGATGCGTCAGTGACATGACTCACGTGGGGCAACAACAATCAACGTACCTTGGAATTCGAACTACACGGTACGTCCACACAAAAATCCTCCCAAGCGACAGCTTGTTTTATTGCGGCTCTTTGGTTTGCTTCGTTCGATGAAGTGAGATATTCGCGGAGGCCGAAGGTGTCGAGAGAACCCTTCTCGAGGTCGTTATTACCATTTTTGCTGTCATATAAAATATATCAAACAGCAAGATAATACGCCGTCTTCGCGCTTAATGTGGTCGATAATCGGGTGGCCAAGTGGCCGTGGCAGACCGCTTTGCCGTGTTCTCTCGTCCATTATCGATCCCAGTCAGAACCTCGTCTCGGATCTGGGTACTGGGTACCAAATGGTGCACCATAGGTGCGACTACAGTATGGGTTCTTTTGAAAGTAAATGCTGAAATTAAGATCACATAATAACGAGATCTTCTTTCCTAGTACGGCACGGATCAACTATTCTTCGAATGAAAAGATCGTGAACGCGCAGAACTGACAGACTGCAGACGCCGCTGCCTTAGCGCGTGCCGCGCCGCCTCCTCCTTCTCTGACAGCCGCGCCCAGCGGGCCACCAGGGCGCCACCTGACGAGCGCGACATATCTGACCCAACAGACGTCGCCGACGATGCAGAAGACGACGAGCCGCGCACGAGTCGGCGCACGCGGCGCGACCCGTGCTGCCCTTTCGTTGACTTGCTACGTGCGGCGTTCGTGCGTGGTACCTGCGGCAGTGGGGGGAGATGCGGCAGGCGTGGCGGCACGAGAGACCCGCGGGGAGGCGGGGAACGCCGTACTAGGCTGGTCGGCGTTGGCGGCAGAGACCGGCCCGTGCGTCTAGTGACGTTGGTGGTGACTCTATGTAGCGACGGGGCGATGCGCGCGCCATTTGGTACCCCGCGGAGGATATGCACGATGCCCGCCCCTTCGCGCGTCTCTTCGAGCGTCCACGGCTTCGAAGTCACCGACATCGTAGATGCCGCGCGCGCGCCTTCCGCATTGTAATACCCCATGTCGTAGGTGCTCGAACCGGGAGGAGCCAGCGTCGTGGATGCGAACATACCGAAGGCGTTCGCGATATTATTTCTCAGCGAGTCACGCCAGGCTTCGATCGCCCCTGGAACTGTATCCGGAGACTCGGCTGGCTTTGCAGAGGAACGCTCCAGGCGTTCCTTCCACCTATTACCGCTCAGCGGGGTTATCAAGTTCAGTGGACGTGGCGGAGGGAGTGGCGGCGGGCGGTTTGGCTCGGGCTGGAGCGGAGATTGTGTAAGTATCCAGGGCACGTCGAGCCCAGATCCTTTCAGGCTCAAGTACCGTGGCTTAGACATCAGGCTTGACTCGCGCGGGGTGCCGACGTCATCAAGCGCTGTTGGCGGCCGACTGGACTCGTCGCCAGAAGTATGTATATCGCCAGCGACGAGGTTCGCGACGTGTAATGAGCCAATGTCCTGCATGGCTCCAGGAACACTCGTATCGGAATGACGTAGTTTCAAGGGTAGCGGGCGAACGGTCGGGTATGGTCCGCGCGTAAATGGACTGAAGGCCGCCGGCGCCGGAAGGTGTAGGTCGTGGCTAGCTGTCCTATACGACGACAGAAGGTCGCTCGTGCTGCGTCTCACCCCATCGACATCACGGTCGGCCGATTTCTGCCACAAAGATGTAGAATCTCCAGAAGATGAAATGGCATCTTCGGGAAATTTGTAACTCTCCGTTCGTCCCCATCTCCAACCCGAGTCCCAGGGATGTCTGCGCGCCCTAGAGCGCATGCGAAGCCACCAGGCAAACAGAGTGATGATCGTTGCAACTCCGGAGATGCTGAGCAACGCGATCCAAGCCCAAAAAGAGGCGCCATGCCCGTTGTCAGATCTGATCGCCGTAGCTGGTACGACAGCCGATACGGACGGCAACATGGAAGACATCGCGCTAGAGGACAGTGGGGTTGTGGTTGTTGATGTTGGTAGGATGGGGCTGGTTAGAGATGACCAAACTCTGTCCGACAGAGAGGTAGTCGACTGCGACAACTGTCAAACTGGATGAGGGGAGAATACGTTCGGACTTACAGAAATATCCACCGATGGCTATTGCTAAGTCAGCTCACTGCTCATGGAGGACAAAGGATAGGAGGCGCACTTGCACTGAAGCAGAAATTGATGCCAGGACAGACAAGGATGACTCGGAAGCCGACAACGCAGAAGAACCCGCCGACATGCCCGGGGGTGTAGTAGAAGGTGAAGGTGAGGACGCGACGACGGCACTCTGAGGGGTTGCGGATGCAGAGAAGGGAAGTGTACTGGGAACGCTCTGAGATATTGGCGGAGACCTATCATGAGCTTGCCCTGGTATAGCCTGGGGCACCTGACCGTTCCCGACGGCCTCGTAACCTGGACCTAGAACAAAGGTATCACTTCCGCTAGACGACTCGACGCCTAGAGGCACTACGTCGTGCGGTTCGTTATCATCGCGAGGGAACATGAGCATGATAGATACAAGAGGGAAAATGCGCCTAGCGCAACAGGGGTATAACGAGCGCTTCCAGAGCAGAGAGAAATTGACAATATGGTAGCAAGGTACATGTTTATGGTTGCAAAGATAGAAAAACTGTTGGCCCAGAACCAAATTTTGGATCTTGGTCGAGCCTGAGTCGCAAGATCCTGCGCGCGCAGCAAGTCTGAGCGTGAGACAGTGATTGAAGCGCCCGTGCCAACTCGAGTTACTCTCGACCACTCTGACTCCACTCTGCTGTCAGCAAGGCCTGAAGTGCCCGAGAAAGACAAGAATATCCAAAGCCACGGAGTTTCTCCTCGTTCGGATCGACTCTGAGTCAAATTTACTGGGACCGTCAGCCGCGAGCCAATCCAGACCAGACTCTGCCCGATTGAGGCCACAGCGACCCGAGCCCCAAATGCCACTGAGGTTTGCCGAGTATCATGTCCCTGGGTCAGAAAACACGTACTACATCCCTAACTTTGTCACGGAGGATGAAGAGGTCTTCTTACTGCGCAAAGTTAGCCAGTTGTCCCCCCTCACAAGATTATTGATCACGATCAGACACATTGTAGATTCAGGAAACTCCTCAACTGAAGTGGAAACAACTTTCAAATCGGAGGTGTGTTTCATTGATCCACTACCCCGGAGGTGCATTTCAACGATTGTATTTCAGGTTACAAATATGGGGTGTGTCTTGAACCACATCGCGCACCGTTGTTGTTGCTCCCCCACCTCCCAATTACAGGACACGCCAGCTAATCTGTCTCCCTGTCGCACACAGGTGGGGACTTGACAGTGAAAAACGTAATGATCGTGCAGCCCCTTCCGCCATTCATATGCGACTAGTGAGTTTGGCACTGCACACCGTCCCTGTCGCGTGTATCCCATCCTCCATTATCAACAACTGACTAGAATCTTGTGACGAGCCCTGATCTGATATCGCGCATCGTCTCAACGGGGGCATTTGACGACTCTCCGCACCAGCGGCCGAACCACGTCATACTGAACGAGGTGCGTGCCCATACCCGTGCTTAATCAACGCCCGCAGACGGATGTCGGCGTCGATGCTGACGCGCAATTCTGCTGCAGTACCACCCTGGCCAGGGCATCATGGTTCGCAACTTTCATCCCTCTCCAATCCCATCGCTTATGAGAGCGCTATTCTCCCCAACAGCCACACCAGGACGGACCCGCATACCATCCAGTCGTCGCAACGCTCTCGCTCGGGAGTCACACACTGATGCACTACTATGACCTACCCGCGCGGGAGCCTGTACTCTCACTTCTCCTAGAGCCTCGCAGCCTTGTCATCACGGCACAGGAGCAGTACATCGCGCACGCGCATGGTATCGACTCTGTTACTGGGGATCGCGTTGGGGAGTTTGTGTGGGCTAACGCGGAAATGGTGGGAAGGGGACTAGGAGGGAGAGGTCAAGATTCAGTAGGCCCGAGCCTCCCGACGGAGGGGGAGGTGCTGCTGCGTGGGACACGGTACAGTCTGACGTTCCGGGATGTCGCCCGCGTGATGAACGTAGGGGGTCGGCTAGGCACAGCACCCACCAGGTAGAAAAGGTGAGTCAAGACCCGCAGTGCGCGACGATTTATAACCACATGTCATTGAAGTATTCTTGAATGACTCTTTTCACGCGGTCATCGGGTCCGTCTTCTCTTGTCGTCACTGCTGCGCGTGAGATGCACGGTCGTACATAGTTTGGTCAGGATCGGCGATTCCAACTCACCCAGAGAGCCCAAAACAGAAAGCTATTTGATTCAGAACACACGCAGTAAATCGGGCGCGGCGATACGAGTAAGTCATGTGCCGCTCTCACGCACTACACGTTCTTCCGCTTCCGAGTCTGCTCGGTGCTTATACTCCGATCAAGGCTTTGATGTCGTCAGCTAGTTGCAGATCGGGTAACCCGTAACGCAGACGACGGTTGTATCGCGGTTTTCTCCCGCAACTGAGACCGGGTGCTACTGTCCAGACTCACAGCTTCAGCCAGACAGATATTTCAGTGCCAAGTCTACCACTAAGGCACACACGTCAGCTACTTATCACGGCAGCAATAGAGACTGTCGCATTGTCGCATGTAGTACAGCAGTGCTCACCGCCGAGTGCTCGGCAGATGCCAAAATCTTAATTCAGATAGACAGTTTCAGTTCCCCCTCTTGCCTCCCCTGCTAAATATCGTATTTATCGAATATCAGTAGCAGTAGGCGGCGACCAATGCCGCTACAGTACTAGACTGTATTAGGAGCCAGGGCTGCTTACCCCGCATTTGACTTTGCGGAGCCGCCTGCGAAGAAAGACTACTGGCTGTACAATGGTACCCTGATGGTGCCCAGGAAGTAAGATCAAAGCCCACGCGGGGCGCAGCGCTCTCGGCGCTCATACATCACGGTCCCACGCAATGCCGAGTTTCTGTCCCATATTGCTGAGCGTCCCGAGTGGTTCCGGTATCTCTCGGGTCCGAGTCACAAACTTGATTGATTGTTGAATGATTGTCAGAGCGTCCGGCGGGTCCGACCAAGTAGTAAACGTAAACCTTTGGAGTACAGTGCCGTGCTTATCTAATGCCAAGAGACTAATGACGCTGGACGCTGGCAGCCTTGCCGGCCACTATTCCATCCCATCCTCGACTGATCCCATACGGTTTCCTCTCCCATATATCTCTTGCAATCTACTATTTGAAACTAGCTATCTTTTTTGCTGCTTGATTTGGCCACGAACTCCGAAACACGGACCTGGATTCATTGCAAGTCTGATTTCCATACAAAGAGGCCAGTGGCTATTTGGCTCCAGCACCAACGCCGTTGTCTTGAAAACGTCATTTTACCTCTCTGCTCTCGGCACGCACCCGGACATTGGAATATTGCACTATATTGGTACGATTTGCTTTTATAGATATCTTCCCGACTAGCTGATATTACAAGCAGCCGTATGTTCGCGACCCTTTCTTCTTTTCTCCCATCGGCCCTACAGAGCTCTCCCAACCCTAGTAACGGAACAAGCAAAGACGCGCCGATTGTCAGTGCTGAGGAACAGCCAAGCAAGCTGGTAGGCGTGGATGAAGTCGGTATTAAAAAGAAAGAGAGGAGAACCAATAATGAAGTATGTCTGTAATACCGAACGGATCTGTCGGTTGCCCGACCTCACCCCCTTTTTACACCCAGTCATTCATAGTCGTCCGACCTCCACCCGCCAAGTCAAATCATCCCTTGAATTTACAGGTTCAGCTTGTCCCTCCTCAATCTCGTGACCGTGATCGCTCCCGCTCCATGGATGTATCTACATCATCCCAGGAACACGATGGAACTACGCTCAGTCGTACCACCTCAAATAGATCTGATGTTTCGATGTACTCTGCTTATTCTTCTGTTACTTCGTTTTCCTCTGTCACTTCGACATCTACGACATCATCTCGAAGGATGATTATTCCCCTCTATAACCTCCAAGCACACAACGTCATGACCAATGTCATTGTTGACGCCGGAACTGACGCAAAAGTAGCCAAGTTCCAGAAACGCGGCTTGGAGGTCCTGGGTCTCGCTGTGCTCGAGCCCGTCGAAGTTTTCGGCTCTCACCCGGCATCTCTCTCTCTATTCCCCCCATCTAGTAACCGAACCAGTATCGACGAACACCACGACCTTATTTTACACGCCGCACCTCGGCCTGGTGGACCTGATGGTGTGCATACACCTGCGTCATCTGCTCTTTCACTTTCATCTGGGGGGGCGGATCCTGTGTCCCCGCCTGCGTCTACATTCACGCGCACAGATAAAAACTCGACGCCGACCAACGGTCCGAAGAAGATATTTGGCAAGATATTCAAGAAGAAGGACAACCAACCTCCACCGCCCTCACCTTCACCTTCACCATCTCCCACAAACAACATTTTCCGCGCCGCACGCCCTTCGACAGGGCAGTCTTTAGTCGTGCCCTCACAAAGGAACCCGACGAAGCGAAATTCGTGGCTCGGATCAATCGGCCCACCGCCCTCCGGCCCGTACCATCCCGAGCCGTCTCCCACTCCTCCCAGTCATCTATCCAGCATTCCAGCAAGTCTGCATTTGCAGCCGGCGGTCCTGGGAATCCACCCTTCGTGTAGCTCTCCTTCGTACCCTCCACACGGCAGGCCACACAGCTATACGTGGATTGTGCGCAAGTGGATCAAGGGGTCTAACGAAAGTCTTTTGAGTAACGTGATCGGAAACATGAACCCCCTCAGCCTCTCAGAGGAACGGCGATACTCGCGCCCACCGCCAGAAGAAGGTGCTGTGGAGGTGCAATTCATATGGACCCGCGGTAAGAAAAAACGCCGGCTGCGCGAGGGCAGTCACCAGGTCAGCACCTCGAGCCATCGGACGAATACTGTCAGCCCACCGAAGTCCGGCTCTGCATCGTCGCTACATCGTTCTGGGACGGTCGAAAAGCGGACTTCTGCTGCTGAAAAGCGACTATCTGCGACGTCGGGCATCAGCGTGTCAACAGGGAGCGAAGCCGGAAGTGCGGCGGGGCGTGGGCGTGGTGACGACACCGGGGACCTGAGCGACCCTGAGGACTCAGAGACCCCTTGGACATGCACACTTGTTGTGTCCCGGCTCGGCAGCAGCAGCGCCTTGCCGGCGCGGGGTTCGCCTGACGGCAGTGGAGGGAGCGACGGTGCTGCAACGGTGCGCGTGCGCGTCGCGACGTTCTCACCGACACCCCACCACCCGAAAGTCGTCGCATTGCTCAAAGTGCCGTTCCCACTGCCGGACATTATCATCGACCGGATGCAGGTGTGCCGCCGCGCGGTGAGCGCGCAGGGTATCGCCCGGCCGAGCTGGAACACAGATCCGCCGGAAGGGCTCGTTCTGACCGCGGAGGAGATTAAGGACGTCGTTTCGTCGACCGGGATTGTGGCTCGTCGTGCGGGAGAATATTGGGGGCGTTGGGAAGGTCAGCAGGAAGGGGGATGGGTGGCGTATCCGCGCATAACCTAGATGGATCCCACAGTACATGTGTCTGCATTTCAAAGCACGGGAGCTGGGAAGGTGTTTACATTGCAAGGTGTTTAATTCGAGTAAAAACTATTTATTTTACCCCTCCCTATCGCCCTTTGTTTTGCCTCTACGATTCTCCTTTCCCCCCATAGTACGCCACCTCGGCGGCTTGGTTTCCGTTCCTTACTTTCGTGGAGACTACTAATTATTGGTTGGAGTGGAATATGATGTATGATGGTCGAGGTGGTGCTCTAAGTTGCACCAGATACTGTACTTGTCTCTCAGGAGATACCGATCGATTGCGCTTTTTCAAAATATTCTTTGTTGGACAACTGAGGTAAAACGCTGGCCTGCTGTTCCCAACCATTTTCGACAGTATCTAGATCTGTATGGCAAGGACGGTTTTATTGAGATTTTGTTGGGCCAGGAACAGTTGACAGGGGCCTTGGTGGAGCCTGAGACGGAGCTCAACCAAGGCTCCTGTCAACTGTTCGTTTGGTTTGGATAAAATAGTCGAAACAGAGCTCAACCAAGGCTCCTGTCGACTGTTCCTCGACCTCCGTGGGCTCAACAAACCGTCCTTGCCACAAAGGCGTAAAGGGGCTGCCTAGTATTCGTACTTGATTTGATCTAGATACCGTCGAAAATGGTCGGGAACAGGCCAGCGTTCCGTTGGGGAATCGACAATCAACTTGCCAGCCTCGGGTCCTATGAACGCCAATTAAAATGTGAAACAAAAAAGGTAAATTCTTGGAGCCATGTTTTTCATAATCTCCCATATAAACATCGGGGGGCTCAATTTTGATCGGCTACAAAAAAACGTTGTGAGTGGATTCGAAAAAATACTACAATACAAGAACGAACTTACCCTTTTGACGAAAACGTTTTCAGCAAACCGAATGCTCTTCTTCCCATCTGGGAAAATCAGATTATGATGGTCTGCGGTAGACGCGATGTTGCTTTGAGCAGTTTTAGATAACCTTGTCGAAGTCACGGTCATCTGCAAACAAGGTCTGCCGAAGGACCACAAGCTAGATGGTAATCAATTGCAAGTACGCGGCCCACAAGAGAACTGAGCGTATGAACCTCTGTCTCTTCGTGCGTGAGCACATGATGTCCACCAGCGCCGAATCGCCATTCAAGATCGTAGACTTGGCACATACAACTTTGATGAAAAGAGTTTGCTTTGATACTCCCTGAGAAGGAAGACAGGGGGCTTCCGGATTCAACGACCGGCGTGCGGAGCACACACCTAGAAACATGTCCCACTAGAAACATGTCCCATACACTGGCAACTTGCACGAGCCAACGAGTGAGAAAATTATACCGTATCCATCCGTAGCAAAATCCCTGAATCAAAGTCCCATCTCCGATTAGAGGTCCACAAAAAAATCTCGAGGTTTGTTTGAGACGACGAACTCGACCCCTGACAGACATAATTATCCATGATGTAAATGAATCCACGGAAATCGTTTGACGTTTTTCTGGTGAACTTGGAAGACTTCCAGCAGAGCGTTCTCGGTGCTCAGTCCCATTCTTCTTGTGGGCCTCTGGCCGACAGATAGTAAAACTAACCACGTCTCGTATTTAGTAAATAGGGTGGTACTGTAATACAGATTTAACGAGGCATTACTAGTGGAGAGTGGAAATGTAGCAGGCATTTGGTACAATGAACTCCATATTTGAACCGCGACGGAACGTTATATGTCCTTGGTCATGTCCGAATCCCGCTTTACCTTCATCCATACCACAAATTTCGTGTGTATTTCTACTTGTATCACGAAGTGGCAATTTCCGCCTCCATACCATTCCTAGTCGCTGGAAGAACGAAAACAACGACCTCGCGGGCACATAACCATTATATCTCGACTGCCACCATGCAGCAAAGGTTCCTACAAGCAAACAACGCATGAGGACATCTCCCTGCACATATACAACGACCGACAAACCTTCAATAGGACCGAGCTCCAAAGCCCAGCACCTCGATCGCCCATGGCGCCAGAATCACAAGTATCCCCAATGCAGTAATAGCGAAGGATACTGGGTGCTCCTTTGGATACTCCCAGACGTCCCCAACGACTTGTGCCGCCTTCTCGTAGGCGTCTTTCATCACCTGGCCCATAGGCGCCCCTGCCTTGAGCGCGTTCTCCAAGCCGTTGAGGACTGAGGCGGCAATGCTTTCATACCACCCTGTCTCGCGGACGACGTCTTGTAGATGCTGAAAGAGAAGCTCGTCGTTGGTGTCAGCGTCGTAGAGAATCGATAGAATGTCTGCGGCCTGAGATTGAGTGGTTTGTAGGTATGGTTCCTTCTCATGGGGAGCCGAGGGGAGACTGTTCTTTTAATACATCGTAGTGGGAAGAATGTCCCAAGCAAAGGCACTCATAGATTGCGTTGAGGGGGTGCATTGTTCGAAGGGATAGTCAAGGGGGTGGCGGGAGCAAACATCCTGTCAGATTTTATCTTGTAGGCGGTTCTTTATTACATAAATGAAAACGTTGCAGCTGGTGTGCGCCTGCTCAAGCAAAATAATTGCACTTCCAACACAGATGAAGATGTGGCTGAAAGGAAAGGAAGGGAGGTGCGTCGCAAAAATTCTGGGGTACTATAATCGAGCCAGACTTTTTTTGTCTTATAATAACCATTTTAAAATAATTCCCTTGGTAATTCCTCGTTTGTATAAAGCCCTTGACCATTTTCCCCGAATTTTGGGACGCGTAGTCGACACGTCGCGCCATTCATAAAGGAAACGAAAGACAAATAGAAGAGTACATCGCAGCGAAGAAAAAGCAGGACGGCAGTTTGCAAAAAGCGCAAGGTGAGTTCAAGGTACGCAAAGTCAGTGCTGCCTGCAGGGTCCGGCCCGGGATAAGTGCTTCGTGTTATCATTTGTTATCATTTGTCGGCTAGTCTATCATACCATATATATTTTTGGGGGACGTACACCAAACACAAAATATTTCAGAAACGGGATGGAGAACTTTTTTCTGACTGCCTGCCCAGCAACACCCTCACCACCCTTACTATCGTGATGTTGTTTGTGATGACTTAGACTTAGGATGTTGACTCGGACACATCCGCGGCCGAGGTGGCGAGGTGGCTGACGCGGTCACGAGTTCAGAACGCGATTTCAACTTTCGGCGCTAAGTCCGATCTCAGTGGCTTCCCTTCTTTCCTCCTTTTCATCTTAGCCCTAGAATCTTGCATAGCTCATTGATATGTTTCGCACACAATCATTACCATTCACTCATGAGAACAGTATGGTCGATATGATCGCTCCCCCACCCTCATCGGTATCGTCTCCTTCGACCCAAATGCCTACGGTCTTCGTTCATCCACCAGAAGAAGAACAAGAGGAATCACAGCCTTGGTGCGCGTTCGACGCTAGCAAAGAGAATACTGCTATTTCTGGAGCGGTATTCACAACACCCGAGATGGACGTGGTGGTGTCAAAGTTCGACATCTGGTCTCAGACAGTACATCCGACCGCAGAGCCCGCGCCATCGTTCCACCGTTCGCAGACTGATAGCGACGTGTTTATAACACGACGAGACTCTTTGGGTCCATTGCGCCCGGGCAGCAGCTCAAATACCCTGGGACTTGCGTCCATTCCCGAGAGCCCAAAGCGCCACAAGGAGAGGGACGACGACGACATCATCGAGGTCATGAAAGTACGCCGCAGCGAGGGCATGCCCGACGTCGCATATGCACATGGAACCGTGCCCGTGTTCAGGAAGCCTAAGACTCTCCGCTCGCGCGCTGCGCAAGCCCTTCGCTCGATCAAGAACGTCGGCAAGGTGCCGCGCAGACCCGCGCTGGAACACGTCGAACACGTCTTCCCCGCGAAGGAGAACAGCGGACACACCGCCCCCACGCACGCACCGGCATGGGCGGACAAGCACGCGAAATTCCTGCCCACGCAGCCGAGCGCGCCGCCACTCAAGAAACGGATGTCGCAGCCGCTCTCGAACCTTTTCAGCCTCGGACAAGGGAACCCCGCGTCCGCCTCGGGCGTCTCCGACGCCGCTGGTCCGACCCTATCCCCTTCTGGACGCTTTCAGACGATGCCACACTCCCGCAGCACGTCTGCCACCGTATCCACATCCGCATCTACATCTACTCTACATCTGCAGACCGACGGACCTGCTCGTCCCACGTCCCCGAGCTTCTCGATTCGTGGCACCCGGCACAAATTCTCTTTTGTCAACCTTCAATCTATATTTTCTGGGAACACGACCGTCCCTCACGAACCAGAACGAGAACCGGAACTAGAACAAGAGCCGGTGGCTACCACTCCAGACGCTGAAACGGGCTATCCTGACCCCGAGCTGTCACGGACTGTGCAAACGCCGGTAGGCGATGGGTGGGATTCTGAGGAGGACTACGACTCTCCGCGGCGGCATGCCAACCTTGGGACGACGATGCGCAGACCCGCGGATGAGGCCGATGAGGGCCCATCCCTGGAGGAGCAGGAATTCAGTTTTGAGATGCGACTCAACTCTTTGCACTTTGACTCGTTTAGCTTTGACGCGGACGCATTCTAAAGTCTCCACTTTTTCTTGACTTGAGATATCATGCGCTGCGAAACCCTCTCCTCCGTCGTTGACGTCTCTTTCACGCATATGCATATGTACAATTACCCTTCTGCCAAAACATTCATATATTCCTCTTTATTTATTTTTTTCAAAGATGTCTTGCAAAAAATTGCTCTGCTTCCGATCTGGCCGTTGCTTTGAAGTTTTCTTACGATTGTTTACGCTATCGTCATGCTTTCTTTGTCGTTTTCCCTTGTTATCTCATCGTGGCATCCTCGTGGATTCAAATATATTATTCATGCGGCTGGCCGCATGTGGAATGCGAACTAGCTGATGCATTGCACGACATCGGTTGCGGATTGTGGTACAGAGGTCTGTTTAGCACTTCTATGCGGCACTTGTACTTATGACTTGGTTCCCCGTCGATGTAGGGTGACCGGTGACCGGTGAACCCCGGCTTCTGGCCCCAATTAGAGCCTGAGGCCATAGTTTTCTCGCGCCTGTCAGGTCTATCGGAAATTAAGTGTCTAGAAGTACTTCGGGCTGGGGAAGCATAGGTATTGATGACCTATGTACCTACTTTAACGGGCCTTTAAACCTTTTAACGGCGGCGCAGACGCTGAGATGTAGACGTAGACAAAGATGCACCATGACGGGGCTGCGCCCTCCGTCCCAATTAACTTGAAAGTTCTATATGAAACAACTAGGTCGGAGCATCTAACACCCAGCTTCTGATCGCTCTGATTCATTTCCATCGGGCGGTTGATTGTAGCCAATCATGCATCTGAGGACTGCAGTGCCTCTCACGGGTGTCGATAAGGTTGCCAGCCCATAATGATGGAACCAGGACGGAACAGCCCCGCCGACATAAACCCAATGAGCATGGGGAGGGATTGCTGAACGACCTGTGCAAGAGTTACAACCAACCGATTCCGGACCATCAATCTGCAAGATCACTTGACGCTAGCTACAAAATTAAAGAGGGCCTCGGCTTCGGTCTCTGTCTCGGCGCCTCATTCGGCAACGTGCGGGCATCGTGGGTACAAGAAACCCGGCCGGAGCCTACTTGTCGTGCCCAGCCCCACAGCAAAGCAGCCCGTGCTGTGCCGCGGACGGGTGGATAATACAGCACAGATCATCGGGCATGCCGTTGGGGATACTGTAGCTTGCCAAGGCAGACCTGTGAGTCACACGAAATCGAGTCATTCGTCCATTCAAAAAGAGACCACGGATTCAGGATCAGGTTGGATCGTCCGTTGCACAGGTCTTGCGGCAGAGATCGAATGGCACCCCTACACTCCGAGTCTATTGAGTTGCCGAAGAGCGGACGTGCCCTCTCCGAGCCTTTTGGCGGGGCCCAGCTCTCGTCGCCGGACTCCCCGATGTCTGGTGCCATTGCCGTGCGAGAGACGACAAATTCGACAGGCTCGAGCCATCCGTCTGCTCTGCCACACACTAGAGACGCACCAGACGATTTCCCCGAGGGCGGATATGGGTGGGTCGTCGTCCTGGCGTGTAGTGTTATTAGGTACGCAATCTTCGCAACGACGCGTCTGCTGGTGTGCAGGTTCCTGAGGAGGCACCATTCTTGTTATCAATGTTTTTTCTTCGGAGGCTTGACGTACTCTTGGGGGATCGTGCAAGCCCGGTTGATACAATCACGACTCGCCAACGACTCGCAGTTGTCATTCATCGGGTCAACTGCAATCACACTCATCTCTGTGGCGGCCCTGATTAACGTGCGCCTTATTCGGTGGTTGGGGACGAGGAAAGCATGCGTGCTGGGCTGCTTCTTCCTTGGATTAGGCCCACTGTTGAACGGCTTCGCAACAAAGAGTTATGGGGGCTTGTTCGTGACCAATGGCCTCATCTTGGGGTTCGGAACTAGTTTGACATTCATGGTGAGCGACGCCAAGTATATATTAAGCTTTTCCCGATTACTGACCGGAGGTGGCGGTGCGATAGGCTTGCAGCTCACTTCCATCTCAGTATTTCAAGCGTCGACGTGGCCTTGCCAACGGCCTAGTTTTCGCGGGGAATGGTCTCGGCGGAGGGGTGATTTCCATCACGCTCAACTCGCTTATAGATCGCGTCGGGATCGCTTGGGCATTCAGGATCCTCGGACTGTCCACGTGGGTCGTAGCGATACCAGCCGCGTTACTTCTCAAGGAACGGACGAGGAGAAACGCCGTCACAGTCGAATGGTCCGTCGAGACATTTCCTTAATTAGACCTGCTCTTGCTGATTCGGGCTATTGGCATGTACGCATACACGCACTCATCCGCCACATGAAGGGGTCTCTTCCGCGATCCGAAATTTGTTCTTCTCTTCCTCGGTTCGGGCATTGCCACCTTTCCACTCCTCGTTCCGCCCTTCTTCATTCCGCTCTACGCCAATTCCGTCGGTGCTTCCGCCTCGCTCGCCTCGGGTCTTTTAGCCACTTTCAATCTCGCCTCCGCGGTGGGGCGTGTCGGTTTCGGGGTGTTGGGCGACTCCGTCGGTCCGATCACCGCCCTCGTCCTCGCGCTGACCGTCAACGCGCTCAGCATGCTCACGATCTGGCCCGCGTCGTCGAGCATCGCCCCGCTCGTGGCTTTCATCGTGATTAACGGCTTTGGCTCTGGAGGGTTCTTCTCTCTCATCCCCAGTGTCGTCGGTAGCGTATACGGCAATACGCGAACGGCGAACGCCCTTGCCATGACCGTCTCGGGATGGGCGTTCGGCTACTTCCTGGTTGGTCCACTCCTTCCATCTCAGGTCTGTACGGACTTTGACTGGTGATTTCGCGCGATGCAGGGCTCGCCTGTGGCTGGATGGTTGCTTCAAGCATACGGAGGCTCTAGTGCGGGTCGCGCGGCTTTCCGTCCCGCTATTTACTATGCTGGCTCTTTGGCCATGGCCAGTGCGGGCCTCATTGCAGGGATGCGCATGTTATTAGCAAGGAAGCTGTTTATGTATGCCTGAGACACCAAGGCTTCCATTGATCTATGTTCCTAGAGATGGAGATAGATACGCCAGACTACTGGTCGGTGGCCAAGGCGTATGCACGTTCTTGTGCACGTTTGCAGTGTAGCGTTTAAGTGGCACCTCCCTAGGACCCTACGCAAGGGAAGGAACACCACAGCGTTATGCAACGTGATGGCATTGGATCAAGGGATGAACGAACTTATTATACTGTAGTCTGATGAACTGATTCACGTAACTATCGCATAGCATAGTGCCCTGCAACAGCCCAGTCAGGGTACACCAGCTGTGCCAACGGAAAGTGGTGATCCGATTAAACGAACAGTTGCGACAATCAATATGGCCAAGAAACACAGATGTTACAGTGCCACTAAGTTTACTATCCTATCCGCTTTACTCTGGACTCTGACCTAATGCCATACATAGTGCCTAAACCGAACAGCATGAAGTGGGAGCTCTCAACTTCGGAGGTGGTCAATTGATCCGAGAGTGCAAAATGCGGCAACGTGAGAGCCACGCTCTGGACCCGACACTGGCATTGGTAGCCATTGCCCCTCCGCGGATCACCTGGAAAAGAAGGGTCGGAAACGTGAATTGTTATCAACATAGACACCGAGTTATCCATACCTATACAGTGTCCACAGCTGCACAGTTAGGTTCCATACCTGACGCAGTAGGCGACTTCTTCTCGGGGAGGAACGGTAATACCACCGCTCGTGAACGTGGTTGACCTGGAAGCAAACACCGCCCAAGACCCTAAAAGTCCGGAGCGACGAAAATTCTGTCACTTTCACCAGGCTAGTGAAAATCAGAAAAATACTAACGTATATGCAACCTGCCAGCCCAAAGGCTACTACGCCCTCGATGACTACTCTAATCCCACGTCCCCACGTCCCAGGGGCCTCTACGCTGCAGGGACCTCGCATTACGTAGACAACCGGGATACCAGTAAGGTACCAGAGTGACAGGATGGCCAATCTCCTCCAATCGGGAGATGGAATGAGGTTGTGTTCATCCAAGCTGGTGTCCAAAACATAAGTAAGAAAGTTCGATCGGCCGAAGAGCGGAAGAAGGGTCGCACTCTAGTTTGAAGAGCTTGGATGGGAGGGTGACTACAGAGAGGCATATAGCCACATGCCAGCTGATGTACCAGGTTGCCACGGGCCAGCATACATCCCACTCCGTCATAGAAGGGTCGGATGGGGTGTGGTCTTGGGTGTCATTATAGGTGACGAAGACGTAGAGACCCGTCTGCGGACACGAGGCGTCAGACGGCTGAATGGCCCCACGAAAGCAGTGAATGTACCAGCGACGAGAAAAGACCTTTGATGATGCATTCTGAAGACAAGTGTAGCAACATATCTCAGGGCTTGATGGGCGATTCGGAGTGGGGATGTGGTATTTACGCTTGAAGTCGGTTGAATAACCAAAGACCTGGAAACGGGGACAAGGTGATTGCTGTGTGAGTCTGAGACTGCCGAGTTTCCGCATCTTTCCGGGGGGCGTTTTTTTTTGTCTAGCTCCGCAAATAGCTCCGCCAAAATGACGCATAACCTCCTTAGATAATCCGGTGTAATATTTGGCAGTTAATTGGAAGAGTAAGTTACAGTAAATGTGCTGAGAATACCGTATCCTAGGGCGCCCACATCCTGCCTCTTTCACTGCAGGAGCATGAGCCAAGTATCGGGTAGGTGCTTGGAGAGCCACACGTATGGAACAGCGAGACCTGATGCATGATGATGCGGCATTGCATCATGAACGCGCGGTCACCATGCGGATGTGGAGTGCGGAGCCGATTGCGCAGCCTGCTGGGTCCTATTATGTGACCGCGGACAACCATTCCCCCGCAAAAACACATACTCCGCAAATGCAAGCTATATGCGTGCAAACAGCTCCAGCGGTCATGGTTCACAATGTAGGCACGCCGGGATGTAAGCCACCCAGCGCGTGCCACGCGATTGGGGCATTGTAGTCATGATCATGAGGTGCAGTTCGCATCAGCGTGGTGCCTGGTGATGCACGACGATGTAGCGACACACGTCGAACAGGTCATGATCTGGCTCTGCAGGGACCCACAGCATGGTCTGACCACGCGGCTACTGGTCGCTGCAGGGGCCTAGGAGGTATACGCCATCCAGGACGCTCAACGTGTTGGGTATAAGAGACGTGCTCCAACTTGGATTTCATAACATTTCGCTCTCACCACATCTATTCTGGGCACTCCAGCTTGGATGATGACTTGCAAACGACTTGAGTGTAGTGTACCACACCACTGCAGACTTTTCAATATACAATACATATACACAGCACTCCGTCCGAGTCGGACGGCTTTTCCCAGAGGTATCGGCGCCACATAGTTGAATTCCCCGTCGAGGCCGGTGCCTCGGGCTTCAAGTTTGTGTCATATTTGAGTTGTGCAACCTTGTGTGCAATGCTCCGGTTGGCTATACACTGTTGCACCCCTTGATTTAAATTTGCCGGAAGCTCTGAACAACCCTCATGCATTTTCTCTCTTTTTTTTTTGTTTGTTAAAAAACCGCGTTTATACACCGCAACAAGTTGAGCCCTTCACATATCTCAGAAGCGAGCTATTCGCGTTGGTGACATGGGCGTTGTTCGTCGAGTTGAGGGTGTGCCCTAAGACGTTACTTGCAAAAGAAAATGAGGGGGCGACGGGCGTCTACTTTCTGGGTCATTTCCCGGTCCAGCTTCCAGGACCAAGTCCAGGACTCCCACAGTACCATATCTCGACTTCGGCGTCTCACAGTATTTCATAGCATCAGCCGACCTATCATAGCAGCTGGGAATTTTTCGTGGCTGAGCACTCTCACTATGACGCTTATCCACGATCAGACACTGGACCCTCGCCGACATGCAGCTTGTATTCCCAAGTCGGCCACAAGGCATGAGAAAACAGTGCTTGGGCCCTTCCCTCGTTGATAAGTGTACTTAGAAATGGACATGTGATAAGGCAATGGACAGGTGTGTCAGTGTCTGAGTGCCAACATATGGAGGCCTGGATGGGTGTTGTGGTGTAAAGCTATGAACCGCCGCTGGCACGAGCGGGCCGAATTTAATACTTCTCTGATAAGACTGAAAGTCCGGAATCAGAAAGGGGATGTGTATGATGGCACCATACTCACTTAACGTGACCAGAGAAGTCCATCCAGTGAAGGGATGACTAGGACATGAGTGTCTATCAGTCAGGGATTTCGGAATGTGATTGGAAGACAGCACCTTCTTCTACCCTCGCCCGTATTGGCGTCGTATTGTTCCCAAACATAGCCCGTACGCTCATATTCCTTTAAGTGGGCGCTAGACGATCAGACAGCACTAGGACAATAAATCCGTAATTTACGTGCCTTGAAAACGTTGTCAATTACATTCTGACGGAGTTCTGTGTAGATTGATCGAGCCTTGTCCTGGTGAGGTCCCTCATGCACAGTATAGGTCTATAAAGAAGGTGCCCTCGTCAGAGGAAAAAAAAACGCCGCGCCGTGTCTCGTGCCCACCTCGTGCAACGCCTGTAATGCAAGATAGTTCATTTGCATCCAAATAGGGCCTTTCCAGTAGTTCTCGTCCACCCCAAATTCGGGATGGGATGCAGATAGACTCCTAAGACCATACGGCGACCATAGGTGGTTGGGATCACGCAGTAGATCCAAAACGGAGCCAAGGTGTGGGGAGTCTGGTGGTAACAGAGACAATAAGAACGGGAACAAAGAGAGGTAGCCCTTGTGGCAGACGTGATACGATTCGTCTGTTGTTAAGGATTAGTTGTCGAGTTGTCTAGGAAACCATGGGAGTTGTCGCACCGTCGTCATCCACACCAATGTCACAGTACATCTGTGATTCTTCGCTCCAGTGTAGATCTGTTCACAACAATGGTTAGGACATAGGGTGCGAATAAGGTACGAAGGCGCCCGACCATCGATATTATCGATAACAGCCTTCTCAGCGTTGGCATAAAACAATTTGTCCTCATTTTCCCCGATAAACTCAGCAATCTCCTTCATTGTTCTGGAAAAGAATCCCATCCAGGAAATCAAGTCCAAATGAAGTTCACCGGTATGAGGCGGGGCCCTAGGATAGTCGTCCATGCCGCTCGTTAAGATGTGCTTTTCTGACCGACCTCGCCACCGATAAGCTTCAGTCCTTGAACGGGCCTTGCGCCCATACTGCTTCAGTTGCCCGCGCTGTGTTCGCCTAAACCACTCATAGTGGCGCTTGAGTGGTTGATAGATCGATTGTAAGAAAGATAACGCTAAAGACCTGATCTTCCAGATACCGGCTGCTATGTGAAGGCCGCGAAGCCGCGAGAGGAACCTGAAAGCCTCCTATGGCGAAATCCAAACCTAAGTCCTGGTCGGTGGGCCCAGCACGACGCCTCAATCGTTTGATAAAAGCGGTCACTGCCATGGTCAGCGTAGGGGGGTTGGCGAAGTTGGGGACCTGTGTCTGGAATTGCTCTGGGACCTGATAATCATTGTACCAAGTGAAGTGTTTTGTGAGTTCAGACGACATACCTTACTGCGTGCTTCTTCACCAAGAATCTGCTCACGGGCAACCCAACCGTCATCATCAATTAAATTTACCCAGTCCTGCAGGATCTCCAGACTGTGGTGGGTGAGGTCAGCGGGTGAGGACACGGGAGGGAGAGGGTTTCACCTAAGATCGTTGTCCCACTCCCCAACATGCAAGAGGTGGAAACCTTCGTCCCAATAAAAGCCTCTCGGGAAGAAGCTGCGACTGGGAGTTGCAGTCAACAAGGCTTTTGGCTCTGTCAAATGAGGGCCCTTGGGAGTCTTGTCGTCATCTCCATGGTCTGCCAACGAGCCATCGTCATCCCATTCATTGGAGAAGGTAGGGTCTACGATTGACGTTCCGTAAAAGTACCCAATACCTCCAAGGAGATTCGAAGTAATTGCTTGAGAAAACGCGTCGAGTGCATCTCGTCTCGGGGAATCTGGAACAGGAAATATCCTATTAAAGCGTTCGGCGAATGAGGCAGAAAACGCGGCGATTCCCTCATCGAGAGTTACAGCTGAGAAACGTTAGCATTGCACGCGTCTCGACCACAGCTGAGACGCGCACCGTTCAGATTCGCATGAGAGCTTCGGCTCTCGAAAAATACATCAAATTGGAATTTGCCATCAAAGAACTTCTGGATGGCAAACAGATTGCTTCCCGAGAATGTCTCGTCGGAAAGCTGAAGGGTGAACGATGGATCAGGAGCCTGCTGCGGATCCGTTTTGCCTTCGACAGCCTTTCCGGCGTTTTGAGCGAGATGTTGTATGATAAGTTCTGCTTCGCGTTAAGCTTCCACACCTAGAGCAGCGCGTTTACCCTACCTTTAGCTTGCCATATGTTCCCCGCAGGAACGCGAAATCCATTAAAGTGCGTTTTCCCGATACGCTTGGCGAAAGCATCAGCAGATGGGCCACCAAAAAAAACCTTGTTATTCGGGCCTACAAACTCAGTTGAGACATGTTGCAGAGGCGGACAGCGGGAACCTACCATCCACGACTCGGATCTTAAAGTCATCAAGCTCGGGTGTAAACCCGGTGAGCACGATAGGACCGTCAATACCCTGAAGTTTTCAGTCAGTTGATGGAGTGGGCGGAAATACAGGACACGTACGTTCTCGTCTTCATCCGTTTCTAGGTCAAGCCCCCCCATCCCTTCCAGCCCAGCGTAGAAGACAAAAGAGGTGCGTGAAGGTTTTCCTGTTTATAATTAGCGGAGGCAATAAGTACCAGTTGGAATGCCCAAACCTTCAAAGATAGGCTCTCCCTTGATTCGCGCTGCCCAACTTCCGCCATGCTCACCACCAGCGACCTTCAGTAGCTCGGTGGTCACTTTGACGTTGTTATGGGGATCTTTAACGACTTGGATGCCTCCCTCACGGGGATCGAATTGTGCCCACGTGTACCCATCCAACCCATCTCCTTGGTCGCAAGCGTGGCGTGCCTCTGTGAAGAGCGTCAGAAATGGTCTTACTAAGGTGTCATTTGAAAGGTGACGCGCTTGTAAAAGATTCGTAGTCCTGAGTACCGAACCAGACAAGGCCAGTCATGAGGGACTGGGGTATCCGCGGCCTAAGGCCAAAATAAAGGTTGGGACGATAAGCACCCCATAGGAGCGAGTTAGTGTCGTTAAAAGAGTACGGTGTGACAGTGGGGGCGAATGTGAGGAGGAGCCAGAGTAGTTGCATTGGTCCCCAAACTACAACCGCGTTGCTTTTTATTGACCGTCGTGGCCACGGCGACATTAATGCGATGGGGACGGTGTTCAGATTAGATTAGATCGGATCTCACCGAATACGGCCGAGCTTTGCTCTTGGCCCTTTACACTCATCATGGTCGAGATCACCATTCGTAAGCGACAACGAGAGGATGCGGAATTGACACAACGAAAGTTCTTCAAGAAAACTGCTAGGGGTAAAGTGGTCAAAGGTGCGCTGTTATCCGGACCTGTCGTGACTAGACATCAGATCTTTTTTCCAGTCATCCGAGAGAGATATCTCAGGGACGACGTCTCCTGTGGAATAGAGAAGTGTAGAGAATGTATCTCTTCCCCTGCACTACATCTTCCGTTTGGTGGCGCCGTGGACCACAAGCTGTTCCCTCAGGGTCATTTCGTCTTACCTGATACAAACGTGTTCCTCGCCCAGGTTCGTCTCTTAAACAAACGTAGTTATCTGGGCTGACGATGAGCCCTCACCTTCCAGATGGATGTAATAGAGTCAAGTTATTTCAGGACTCCTATTATACTATTACAGACAGTGCTGGAAGAAGTTCGACACCGGTCGCTGCCGCTCTTTAACCGACTTAAGGCGCTAATGAAGATGGATGAGAAACGTACCTGGATATTTTATAATGAATTTCGTTCGTGAGTAAAATTACATGATAGAGGGCTGTGATTTCATCTATAACAGAGAAACGGCCGTAGTCCGTGAGGTGGGTGAAACCCCGAACGATCGCAACGATAGGGGTTAGCAGTTCGGTGCTATGAATCTATACCACCTGCTGACTCAAAGCTCAAGCAATTCGCGTTGGAACTGCCTGGTACAATTCGCATATATTTCTTAGCCCGCCCACCAATTCGAGGGCAGCCGAAGCCGACACTACCGACAATTGTACTCTTGACAGAAGACGCCGATAACAGGCGGAAAGCTGAGAAGGACTCAATACCCTGTTATTCAGGTAACTCTTGTCATTATCATTTACACGGTGATCAATTCATTCCTCAACTATCTCCCCTTGTAGTTCGGCAATATCTCGAAGGCATGCCTGAATCCACTCAACTTATGGACCTATTATCGGCAGGTTCTGATAGCATTGAACCAGCAATTAGCCGCAGGACGTCCTCCCTTATATTCCGAAGTGAGATGATCCAGTTCCCGTCGTTCTTGGTTACTAATTTTGGTCATTATCAAGTACTTGCCCACAGGCGCTCTCACGGCAGGGGTCAAAGCTGGCCAATTGCATCAAGGGCATTTCAACGCGAGCCAATTCAACTTTTTGGAGGTCAGTATTGTGAGCAATCACGAGTAATTCCGTCATCAACAGATCTACAGGGGAGCGTCAATGTGGAGGCGTTTGGCAAACCAATTCTCCTTAGTGGACGAGAAAATATGAACAGAGCCGTACACGGCGACATAGTTGTAGTTGAGGTATTCAGCGAACAAGAATGGAAAGCTCCGACGGACGAGGTGGTCGACCAGGAATGTGAGTTAGAACCATATCTCGCCGGAAGCCGCTGATCAATCTAAAGCCGCGCTTAAAAATGACGATGCTGAGGAATCGGATGAGGAGGGAGAAAGGGTCGTCGTGGAAGAAAAGACTCCAAGAACCGAAGTTCCTTCACGAGCACCAACCGAGAAGCAGCCCACTGGCCGCATTGTCGGTATCGTCAAAAGGAACTGGCGAGCGTAAGTGGTCAGTGCTCCGCTATACCCCGCGTCCTAACACAGTTCGTTCCTAGCTTTGTCTGTCACATAGATAGCACGTCCTTAAATTCATCCACGACGACTTCACTTTCTCAACAGACTGTATTCGCAACCCCGGTCTCGCGTCTCCTTCCACGCATTCGGATGCGCACCCGCCAGGCGCCCGCACTTCTCGGTCAAAAAATTCTTGTCACTATTGACAAGTGGGATATCACTTCGCGTTATCCAGAAGGCCACTTCGTGAGAGCTCTCGGCAAGGTTGAAAGCAAAGAGGCCGAGCAGGAGAGCCTCCTGCTAGAGTTTGATGTCCCATATAGGCCTTTCGGGAAGGCTATTTTGGACTGCTTGCCAACCGAAGGCGAGCAGTGGGTCGTGCCACCTAAAAGCGCTGACGACCTCACCTGGAGAGATCGCGAGGACCTTCGGCAACTCAATATATGTAGCATTGATCCTCCCGGTACGTGTGCCGCGTCCAGTTTCTGGAAAAAGCAGCTTGACACCCGTCTACCCCCAAGCTTGCCAGGATATCGACGACGCGTTGCATGCTCGTCGATTACCGAACGGAAACATCGAAGCAGGTGTCCGTGAGCGATTTATTTATTGTTTAAGTATCAAATTCCCTCGTTAATTGCTCTTTCCTTCTTCAGATATCGCAGATGTCTCCCATTTTGTTCTCCCCGACAACCCGATGGATGCAGAGGCCGCAGCGCGTGGAACGACAGTTTATCTGGTTGACAAGCGCATAGACATGTTACCAGCCCTTCTAGGAACGAACCTCTGCTCCCTTCGGCCCTTCGTCGAGCGGCTAGCCTTTTCCGTAATCTGGGTAGGTGGGGTGTTTCTCTGTTGCTTGCAGCTTTTGATGTCGGCATTCGGTGTAGGAGTTGACACCCGAGGCGAACATTGCGAACGTCCGATTTACCAAATCTGTTATCGCGTCTAAATGCGCTTTCACCTACGAGGAAGCACAGACTCGCAAAGATGATACGTTCGTTTTTCGCTTCCTTCTACCGATCATATGACCACACGGTGTATGCGTAGACACCAACAAGACGAGCTGACGGATAGCATTCGCCTTCTCAACACCCTCGCGCAGAAGTTGAAAGCTGGCCGCATGGCAGCTGGAGCGCTTAACCTGGCATCGCCAGAAGTCAAGATTCATTTGGATAGTGCAGAGTCCTCCGATCCGATAGATGTCGAGCAGAAGGAGCAGCGTGAAACGAACAGTCTGGTCGAAGAGTTCATGCTGCTCGCGAATATAAGCGTTGCCCAAAAAATCCAGGAAGCGTTCCCGCAAACCGCTGTTCTCAGAAGGCACATGCCACCCCCCAAAACGAACTTCGAGAAACTCCAGGATATTCTCCAGAGGCGTCGTGGTATACCACTGGATGTGTCCTCCTCTGGCACACTGGCAGCGTCGCTGGATAAGTGCATCGTGAGTATGTAGACCAGTTTCCGTGCATATGAGCACTAAGGCAATTGTAGGATCCCGAAGAGCCCGCGTTCAATACACTTGTCCGTATCATGGCAACGCGATGCATGCTCTCTGCAGAATACTTTTGTTCTGGAAGCGTTTCCAAGGAAACTTTCGGGCATTACGGCCTAGCTAGTCCAATTTATACGCACTTTACAAGCCCCATTAGACGGTATGCTGGTAAGCAAGCTGCTTTTCTTGATACCTCCTGCATTTTCTACGGAATAAATAGACGTCTTGGTGCATCGGCAACTTGCGGCCGCAATATCTTATAGCCCGTTGCATGCGTCCCTTCACTCGAAGACGCACGTAGAGCGCGTGCTAGAAGTCGTAAACAGAAGACATCGCATGGCACAGATGGCGGGACGTGCTAGCGTAGAGTTCTACGTCGGCCTCGCCCTCAAAGCCCGAGCAGAGAGATCTGCATCCCTAGGAGCTGGCAAGGTGACCGAGGAGGCATTTGTCATCCGGACCTTCCGCAATGGTCTCAACGTATTCGTTTCAAAGTTAGTGCTATTTCTCATCTCCAAAAATTCCCTGATACAAGATCTGTTCTCATTTTAAAGGCTTGGCATCGAAGGACTGGTCATGTTCAAGCGTGAGACGAGGTTCGATGCGGACAATTACACCTTCACAATACCATGCTCAGGTTCAGGAGGCGGAGACGTCGAGATCGCCGTATTCGACAAAGTGGTGGTGAGTATAGAAGTGGAGAAGGACAAGAATACTCAACGAGGGAAAGTTAAAATGTCCCTCGTGAAGCCGATAGATTCCAGCGGCATGTAGCGGACTCAGACTCCTAGATGGCAGTCTACATAGAATGAAGCACATTCCACGAGCATCTGTAACCCGAACCCTAAGACTCTGCACGGAAAGAGCAACGAAACACAAAAATATTAATGATGTTGTCTCTACCAGACAATTTAGAAGTCTGCTACAGGTGAAGGGAAGCGGCCCTTGCCTCCCTCAGCACTTCCCGGAAAATCTGAAAAAGAAAAAACACTACATTGTACTATAGTATGTCCTTATGAGTTGTTGACACAAGAGAAGATGTTTGGTGCTTTTGTTTCGCACAGTTCACGGATTACAGTAACTTCACCAAGAACCGCCGTAAGGTACTGTGCGCTCTACGTAAGCGCGTAAACATTGACGTAAACGTCCTTTCTGGTCACTGCTCGCTCATCGTCAATGATCAATGATCATTATTCGTTTCGATCTCGTGCCCCTCTCCTGAGCTAACACTCGAACGAATCGTTTTATCCGCACATCGCCTTCACGAGCAACTGCGCGTTGACTACGGCTTGTCGTACGGTTGCCTCGGTGGCATCAAAAGTTTATCACCACTTGATTATAAAAACTGTGGCGCTTTCTGGCGAGCTGCGATCATGCCTACCCTGCACATAGCAAACGGCGCCTTTCATACTTTTGTTCTCCGATCACCCCCCCTTGCCGCCCGCTCGCGACTGGCACATGTGCTTCCAAGTTCCATCGCTGCTTCTACCGCCTGTAAAAATGGGAACTGCGCTCACGCCTCCCTCTCCTCTTTCGCCAAGTTCCCACCTTGCACCGTGCAGCTCGACAACTTGCTTTTCACGTTCAACCCATTTGGGTGCACGCCTTTCTTTCCAAATGAGCACGTTCCGGATACAGCCACCAATAAACCAGCGCCGCCGGTCGTCCACCATGCCTGCAGGGAACAATTCAATTAGCGCAACACACTTTGTAGCAACTTATTCGTGCCACACGATTACGTTACGAGCATCGCCCAAGGAAGAGAACCCGCATATGAATTTAGGCGAGCCCCAAGGGGGCCCTCGCAAGGGCCCTCGCGTAATTATAGCGTGGGAAATTTGTTTTTGAGGCCGACCATCACGCCCATATCTTTCAGGCACCGTCCAGTTCGTGTGATCGTCGTGATCGACACGAATGGCCGGGTCCGCATCCACAATCGGCCTTAAAAACTGTGTTCATGCATCGCGGTTTGAACGTTTGAAGCTTTACCTTAAGCCCGTATCTTCGTTCCTTCTCTCTTACCGTCGCTGCGTTGGATGCACCAGTTCTCAGGGACAACATTATGTCCAGTTCGGTCCCACCAACGCAGCCGCCGCCATCGGTTCCAACGCTGAGTCAAGCCTCGGTGCTCGGTCCAGGCCTCGTAGACATCTTAATTCAAGGGATAGAAACCGGTCTCGTCTTCGCCCAGTTCTCTCGGTGGTTCTCCAGACCTGATCGCGGCGGAAGTATCGTTTTATCCACCGTCGTCATATTTGTGACCGTAGTTGGACTGTACGTTTCTTCCAGACTCTTTACTAAGTGGCCTCATCAGCTATTCCCGTTCATGAAGTGCGCAGTCCGGGCTATGCTTTGCGTCTGCTTGGTCTAAGTACGTACAGCGGTTTGGGATGGCCGTACGTGCCGCTTTTCTCTTGCTCGCTGCGTCAGTGACACACCTCTTACGCTCGAGCTGCACCTCAGCTGCGTCCGGACTGGGAGGATCTCGTTCAGTCAATTCCGGTGCGTGGAGAAATTTCCTTGTCTCATAGCTCCTAACCCCGTTTGTAGACCTATGTCATATCGTTTCCCGTTCAAGGTTTGATGATCGTACGCTGCTATTGGGTTCGTTCGCAATCATATTAAATAGTCTCCCATTTGACTGGAACAAACAGCTTGGGGGAAAGAATATGTTCATCATCGTCAGTAGCTCGCCCGTCACTGAAAGTACGCTGAACCGTTCCTTACACAGATGCCGCTCGTGTTACTTCTGGTGGCCTCAATGGCCATGGCATCGTGGTCAGTATATTTACTGATTCATTATTTGACCACTTTCCCGGAGGAGGACTGGGTTCGTTTACCCCAAACAGTTGGCGTACTTTGGCCCTGTAAGCACTCAACCGGTTCCTTGAGAAAGCCCTTTCTGGAACATTTATAGACACGATCTCTCTCCTTCTCCCTTCGGGTAAGTCCGCCGTAGCTTGTGACACGTTACGAACGCCCAGCCCCTTTCAGTCCTCGACCTTGCTCTTACTGGTATCTGTGTGTCGTCCGTGCTTCCTGTGACGCTGTGTTGATACGCTTATCGTCAAATTTTCTACTCCAAGTACTTTATTACCTCACTCGAGCGATGAAGCGGGTGTATTCTCCCCATAAACGCAAAGTGCGTCTCTTGTGTTTAAGAGAACGCCTTGTGTGTGCTCATCTTTTGTTGGAAACTATAGTCAGTCACTCGTCTTGTGAACGTCGTGTGGCAATCTGCACTACCACCAACTCTCTGCGCCATATGCACGCTCGTGCTCTATCTCCTATTCACAACCGCGTCTCAGGTAGGTGCCACCGATTTCTGCCTCTGCTCAGGACTTTGTTTGGCGTCTTGCTTGCGGGAGCTCACCGGAGCGTTGGAACGCTGATGACTGGCTCCCCGTTCTCAGATGGCAGTGCAGTTCTGGTTCCCGGTTGTTCAGGCGATGATTGGGAAGCTCTACATTCTTTCGCTCTTTTACATGATGTGCGTGCTTCGATATCGTCTGCGTCTCGATATTTTACACCATCTCTGACCTCGAGTCAAGCAACACTAAACCCCTACAACCTCACGAAAGACCTACAGCACCCATATCGACGCTCACTGTGCCGACGGAGTTTATGTGTACACTAACGCATAACCCTCGAGTAGGAGACGTGACGTGCGGCGAGATTGCGGTGGAGTGTGGGGCGGTGAGGACCCTAGACCTTACAGTGTAGTGGGCATCCTCTTCCGCGCAGAAAGAGGACAGGCCCTCTGGCTTACTACCCCGATACATATACCCCGTCGCCCACACTCTTCAGTTATATACAGGCATGACTAGCTCGAGCACGGGGGTGCTACTGGCGATGGAGGGGGATTCCAATACAAGTGTGCTATTTCCTCCCCGGTGCTCTAGCAAAACGCCTATCACTGATCTGGACTTATGAGTACACCGCGACCTGGGGCCCGGGCCCCTACGAGATTAGAAATCGGTTATCCCTGTCGACAAGTGGTTGCGTCCCCCTGATCCCCTCATGCAGATACTGCTGTCAGGTACTGACTTTACCCTCCGTCGTAAATTCTTTGCGATGGACCGCTTTGGCTTGGATCGTTCTTCTGGTACTGTGTATGTGGTCGCCGCATCGCCTCTCTTTCTCGGTCTCTGTGTGCAGAAGGTCTGCGCTGCCCATTTCACAAATCGGGTTAGTGGCCAGATCCCAAGTATATGCCGCCCTGAGTACCGGTGAGCGCTGATCCGACATTTGCACCATGGTCTGCACCTCTACGGCCAACCCCGGGCCATGCCAGTGGCGATCGTGAGCGTCCCACATCGTGATTGCGGTCATTTTTCATTACTATTTTTTTTTATTCAGACGTGTGCTTTGGCAGTACAGCATTTAATAAGCACGGTGGAGTGTGGAAGTGCTACTGATTACAGCACAGTAAAAATTACGTCGGTGAACCCATGCGGTCTCATTTAATTTGGAGTTTGTTTTCGCTCCTGTGCGATGGGTGGAACATCTGATTGCCGAAGACAGGATCGTACGTACACTAGGCCAGGGCCCAGCCCGATCCGCGGAACCCTCGAATCTAAGAGCTGCGGGATGAGGGAATCCCTGGGTTCCTCAATCCGATCTCTCTGGGACTCAAGATCAGTTCGGGGTTGGGGTACATGCAACTGGGATAGCCACTTTACGGCGCGTGCATATTCTCATCTCAGGACTGTTTCATCGGCCGCCGTTTTTAGGGGCGTTCCGGGACGAGGTAAGTGGGGATAGCATTACGTGCTGATAGCTGTCATCGAATCCAAGAAAGGATGTAGGATTCGCAAATAAAATGACCGCAGCCCGTCTCGTTCTCGCGAGAACAGCAAGTCAGGGATGTGAAAGGCCGGGACAATGCAGCCACGAGGACATAACTCACGCCGTGGAAGCCCGGAGAAGTGCGAAGCAACCTGCCATGAAACGCATGCAGCCGAGGGTGCAATGTCACGCAACCCTCGCGGAGCAGTATTTCGGGATCGTGCATCGTGAACGAAGATACAGTACTGTATTTCAGAGTCGCTATTATCAAGATGTCGCTAGTACAGTTATAAGGACAAGACTGGGGTCAGGCCACTCGCCCGTTACGTACACACCGCAGGGCTAATTCAGAAATGTAACCCGAATGTATTGGCGCGGACACGTGGATAGATAAACACGCAGCGCCGCCCAGCAAGAACATGAATCGAAACGATTTGAGGTCAAGCGCGTTATGCATTGGCGCGACGGAGGGAGACTTGATGGGGTAATGGCGTATGTCGCGAAGCGATCCCGAACAAGGGGAACCATGACTAGCCCACGGGGCACTCGGTAAACAATACATCTGGCTTGGAGATCATTGGATTACAGTACCATTGATTACTGACTCACACGTGCAACTCTCCTGACTCGGACCATAATTTCCGGGTTCGCCGCTGTGCGATGTATGCACTTCGGGCGTCCTATAAATGGGGGACATGTGACAAGACGACTTGGTAGACTGTGAGATATCGAGGCCCATTTAGCTTAGCTGGGGCAGTCGGGCAGTCAGTGTAGTCAGCGTGCAACAACCCTGCAGGTTGTTGGAGCCAGTCCATTCGTTGTCCTCGGTGGTCGCCGTAATGGGATCCCAGTACGTAAGACCAACTGACTAAACTCAGAACTCGGAGAAGATGTGGTACACAAAACGTCTATAGGAATCCAGCAAGTTTAGTCGAGTCAGTATCGGATGAGTGAGGCTGTGGACTGGCTGAGTGAACTAAATAAGCAAGATCGGGTTGTTGTGCTTTGTTGACTCGAGCAGTGTCGCCGCCCGTGGGGGCCACCTCACGTTATAAGCCATCCGTCACATCCATTGAATCCTACCATCACATTCGCACTTAACCCACACACAGAACACTTCTTCACTTTTTGCACACCACAATGCGTTCCAAGTTCAAAGATGAGCACCCCTTTGGTAAGTGATATATGCTAGTGGCAGCGTGATCTAGTCTGATCGTCGTGTCCTCCCCTCTCCAGAGAAGCGCAAGGCCGAGGCCGAGCGCATTCGTCAGAAGTATCCCGATCGCATTCCCGTACGTCATCTCTCATATCGTCCTATGGAGGTGGTCCACTAACCGCTGGGCCAGGTCATCTGCGAAAAGGCGGATAGGACGGACATCCCAACGATCGACAAGAAGAAGTACTTGGTGCCCTCGGTGCGTCTGCTATCATTAGTGACTATAAACGATCCGCTAATATTATTTCCATCCCTCCGTACTCAGGATTTGACTGTCGGTCAGTTCGTCTACGTGATCCGGAAGCGCATCAAGCTCGCGCCTGAAAAGGCTATTTTCATCTTTGTCGACGAGACCCTGCCGCCCACCGCAGCGCTGATGAGCGCGATTTACGAGGAACACAAGTCAGTTTCCAAATCATTTTCTGTCTTGCGTTATTGTTGCTGATGCTCTGAATACCAGGGACGAGGATAACTTCCTTTACGTGAGCTACTCGGGAGAGAACACATTCGGTCAGGAGGCTTGGTTGGAACTGCCATCGGACGCGTGAAGTTCTTATTCTCCCAGCTATAATTATGTGTTATGATGACGGCCCTTTGGACATAGAGGGTAACAGGCATGCAGCGCCGACCAGACTTCGTGTGTAGATGCGTGCGGCATCCGTGGCGGCTCGTGTCCCTATGTCTTGCATATCTTGCGTAGTGGTTTACTCTGTATTCTATCATGACCGTGTTTTGTCGCAATTAGGCGTCCGTAATATGTTAAGCCCCATGCATCAGTGCGAGCTGCATCAGTGGCTCGGCTCACAAGAGACTGACTCGGAAGCGAGAAAAGGAGATGGAACCAAACAAGTGTACATTGGGTTCGGAGATAGCCGTTTCGTTTGATTAGATTAGATTAACTCAACTATTGTCGGTTCAACCGTACCTAAGTTACCTCTCAACAGACCTGTGTTTCCACACCCAGAGACTATTGTGGATATCGTTATTTCATCATACTGACAGCGAGCGTTGCAGTGACAGTCAGCGGTCCCACACGAGTCTCCTCTCACTGATGTGCCAGCTCCGCTGGTAGGGTTCCCTCGACGTAAAAAAGTACAACAAAGTGTGTGGAACTGGTTCAACAGTTCACTGGAGGCTTCTGAACTGTGTTTTATTTCTGGTCACACTGTCAACCACACGCTGTCAACCGCAGCTAAGGTCACAGAAAGAGCTAACACCAACAGCCACTGCATTAAGCAACCCAGTGGATGCTGATGTTAGCTCTTTCTGTGCCATCCACTATCCACGAGCTGATGAACAATGCGTCTTGACCACTGTGCAGGGCTATTTGTGGTTTCTCGCACCAAACAATCCGCAACGACCACATCCGACCTCGATTTAATAGCGGATGCTTTCCTTAGGATGGTATACCTTGCCCTTTTCTACCTATCACCCAAGTCTTGTTCGCGTTCCTTAACTCTGTCAACTTGTCTGCGACAAGATGCCTCTTCCCACATTCACTTATCCGTCCTGGCTTCCCGGTCTCTTGTGTTATTGTGTGTTCTACGTTGTTCGCGGTCAGGGTGAGACATACTGATCACACCACCCCTGGTCAATAGCTTTTTTACTTGTCATTAATACTATCCTCCCCATAATCACCATCATCGCTCTCGACAACATTGCCACGGGTCTGTCAGATGCTCTTCCACAGATTGAATTTTTCCTGACCCACACTTCCATTTGCGTAGGGCTCGAGATTGCTCTGGTGGCCTTCAACTCCTCAGCGAGTGTCGCTATCGTCGCAATGCGGGTTCCTCCTTGCTCTGTGACCACCACATCCCTTTCTGACATCTCCCAAGGTTATTCTACAAGATGCTCATGAGGTCATGTGTTTTCAACGACCTCAAGTACGACCGGAAGTGTCTTCTAGGCGTGGCCATCCTCGATGGTTGTGAGTGGCCGAGTCCTGCCTCGCTACGGGCTAAGCTAATGCGATTTCGCAGGTGCTGCAGCCGGGTGGTCCATCCGCACAGATAGGGCAGGCTTCTGTGAAAAGTCGGCTGACCATACAGGTCCATGCCATACCGCGCTCGTCGCCGTTGCTCTTGTTTTCGCTTGGATATCTACCATAGTTGGTGCGTGTCACCACCATGAGCTACAATGCTTTTCCTTGAACGCTCAACGACATGGTCCAGCTTACGGTGGTGGTGTGTACGCTGACCACGTGGAAAAGAAAAAGGAAACGTCCACACTGCCGATACACCTGCCTGGACGAACCATCTCGGATCCAGTCATGATTCACGCGGGGCAATTCTCCGAATCTATGCCAGAAGACGACGACACAAAATTCACGGAAATCCCTCTAAGACAGCATAGGAGGGCCGGGACATGAGCGCTATATCCAACGTAGCTTGTAATTTGTATACAATTGTGAGGGTCGTGCGTGTTGTGATCCAAATTTAAATAGACATGTAACTTCTGGAACACACAAGGAGCCACTGAATTCTAGAACCCAACCGATCACAGTAGATCGATGCCCTCGCCGAAAGCTGTGAAATCGTCCATGTCTCGCCAATATGCTTCCTCGTCGTCCTCCGCCTCCCCGACAGGTTCGTCGCCAGGCAGTGGAGGCCGAAGGTCACTGACGACCGAGCCAACATCCAGAGGGGAAACCTCTGCCAGCGGCGGGCGGACCACGTTCGTCGCCAGCGCAAGGGCTGCCGCTGAGGGGGCGGCAGGCCCAGGAGCGCCGCCTGATTCTGCGTCGTCCGCACACGTCTCCACGCCTCTGAACGTGATGATGAAATCGACCTCGGCGGGAGCGCACACGGCGCTAAACACCACGCTCAAGCGGCGCACGACGACGTCGTCAGCGCGCACGATGGCCGCTGTTGCTCCGGCACCCTCTGTGCGCTGGCGCTTGCGGTCGCGGCTCTTCTCCGCGGGCAGCGCATAGCGCCGCGCGGTGCGCGCGAGGAATACGCGCGCGTTGATCTGGTTCGCCCACACGAGGCCGAGCGCGGCGCTCTTGGACGCGCCCTCCGCGCGGCCGAAGATGCGCGCGTGTTCCGCGTAGATCAGCTCGCCCGGCGTGCCGGGGTCCGCGTCGGGGCGGCGCTCCCAGACGTCCGTCACGCGGTTTATGGCGAGCACGGCGAGCTGGCGCGTCGCTGCGAGGGCGTGGAGCTGGGCCGCGATGGCGGAGAGGTTGCGCGAGCGGTCGGCGAGGCTCGCGGTGGAGACTTTGTCTTCGAGAAGGAGCTCGGCGAGCGAGTCGATGACGAGCAGCTTGAGCGGCATGGACCGCGCGTTGGCGGCGTCCATGAGCGCGGGGAGGACCTCGGAAAGGGCGTATAAGAGCGAGTCCACCGACTTGGTCACGCTCGTCTGGATGTTGTCGAGGGTGCAGTGCGAGCCGACCAGAAGAGGATGCTCGTGGAGAAGCTCGATTAGGCGGGGTGTCGGTAGACCGGTGGAAGTGGTGAGATAGCACGCTGAGCCGTTGAGGCCGCCCTGAGCGACAGGGAGCTGCACAAGAAGTGAGAGCTGCAAGGCCAGCTGTGTCTTCCCAGATGCGCTGCATTCTTGGCGTTATTCAGGGCGAATCCCAGGGATGCAGACGCGAAGACTCGCCCTTCTCCTACGAGTTCCCATATCATGCCGACCCTAATGCCGCCCCCGAGCATTTTATCGAGATTGACATCACCAGAAGTAATGGTTTCGCTGCCATCGCGTATGACATCTCTGAGAAGGCTAGGTGGGTGATTGATGGCGTGAGCAATGGCATCAAAAATCTCCTGCACGGCCTGCGGTGCCAATCTACATTTTTGAGAAACGTCATAGACTGGTGAGAAGAGCACGTCGGAGACGGTGACAAGGCCGCCTGTGAAGAAGCAACGCGACATCAGTTGTATGAAACCTACAAGGAAGTAGAAACACCTTTTTTCAGAGCCAATTGTCGGCTGGGTGATATCCCGGGTATAGAAGACAGAAAGGTATCAGCCATTTCCTGCAAGGCGGGTGTATCTGTGCGGAAGACGCGGACCGTGACCGCCTTCATGGCTCCCAAGTCGAAGATGATTTGCCGCTCTCCGAGCCCGCCCGAAGCAGACGATGGCGATGAAGAATGGCCAGTGTATGGAGTAGTAGGCGAAGATGTTGATGTTTTTGGTATCTCGAGGTACGTGCTCGGCACATACTCCACCGAGTTCCAAACTCTCAATTACTCGCTCACAGCTACGAGGCAAGCTCGCGCTCTATCACTTTATCTATATTCATCGACTGAAATGCAGTGTCTATCAATGACTTTACAAGATCCGTTGGCAGGACTGGAGTCGTCCAGATGGCACCAACACGACCTGGATGCGCGATGTCGAAGGCGAATCTACCCTTGTCGAGAGCTGGAACGACTCGCTGCAAAAACAACGCCTCCTGAAGGCCGTAGAGTCTCAGTCAATAGATATAACGTTATTGGCCTCAACGCCGATGCACGATAGGCTCACGTTCGAACGCTCCGAAGCCGTCAAAGAGAAGGCGGATGAGCGCGCGCGCAGGGAAGCACCGGGGACACTTTATCAGGACTGGATGACCGAGATTGACAAGCAGGTGGCCCGACACGAGAGTGAACGAGGAGAGAGAGGCAGCCCTGCAAAATCGAAAAAGTTCGGCAGACTTCCGCCCCTTGGCCGGTGCGTTATACCCTTGGTTGCCACCCGATCTCCTTTCATTAGCGAGTTAACTACTAGGGAAGGGTCTTACGCCGGGAGCTCACGCTCGGTCGCGTCGGGAACACCCATCAGGCAAAGCAGCGGACGAAAAGCACCATCGTTCGTCGAGGATGATGACGATGATTTGGGGTTTCAATAAATTTCAATGACCACACCTGGACGTCTGATACCATACCCAGAAACTGAAGGTCGCCATGCTTTCCTCGTATATGACCATTTTCCCGATACCCGTGACGTTGACTTGGAACATTAAGAGTACACGCACGCTCTAGAGGACCACTAAATAGATTGTCATCGAGAATGTGATACGACTTTAGCCCATAAGGTGAAGAACAGCAAAAAAATATTATCCTGGGAGGTAGGGAAGGTACTTCACGAACGATCCGAGCGTTGCCTCGATAACTGTGACGGCTCTGTACTCCCTCGCCTAAGAAGCCCCCCCACCACACTGGATACCGCCTCTGTAAGCTGACGCTGATTACTTTGTGCGTGTTTCACGTAAAACAATCGAACGCTAGTTGAGTTCCAGATCCCGAGCGGGGTCATACCGCGCACGTAAATCTCGCCCCAAATCAATGAAGAAAGCCAAACGAGTGACGACTCGCTCCACTAAAAATAGGATCAGTTACGTATCTTTGACGAGAGGGGTATGACAGCTAACAATGAACCTCCGCGGGTTTAAAGGCGGTGGGGTTGGAAGGATCTGTTTCAGGGAAATGTGGCTCAGATAGTCGAGAACCCCAGCAGTAGAATTCGGCTTGTGCGACGCCTGAAGATCTTGGATCTTGGGCATCAGCTCGGAAACCATCAGCATCACCGAGTCGAGAGGGAGTCTGCAAATCGTGAGGTAAAGACGGTAGTCAAGTCCAGATAAGAAGTCGACAGACCCTTGCTGCCACGATGTCACCTGTGATCGTGATGGTCAACGGCCATATATCAATCACGCAATGTGAAACTGTCCTTACCCATTCTTGTGTTGGTACGAACCCATTCCGCCCAACAGCATTGGCAGTCACACGATCTAAACTGTTGTCCGTGTCCAACGACATGGACCGCCGTTCCCGCATCTTGCCTCTCGCTTTCTCCGACACTGCAGATGGGAAGTTGGAGAGCGTCGTTTGCTCTATGGTAGGCGACACGAGTGGTTGCGGCGAGACGGTCTCTTCCTGCTGAGGAGAAAAATCTCGCGGTACCACGCGAACTTCCGTCAGGTTATCAGCGGACTGTTCCCTGCTCGAGATTCCGAGAGAGTTCTCCCGTTCGAGCATCTTCTGCTTCTCTTCGTGCGGTTGGTCGTACACTTCTTCCGCCGCTCGGCTCTTACCCTTGGTATCCGCGGCACGAGACTGCTCTTCCTTTGCTCGTTGAATTCGTCGCACGTCGCGCAAACCACTCGCTAACGTAAATGTCCCCAGGTCCTCGAAGGTCCTATGTGCTCTCAACAAAGCATAGATAACGTTGGCGTTCTCGGAAGGATGATGCGCGATGACTGAGTTAAATATTTCCAACCTAAACCCGCGGTTCGGATGACGTCGCCTCGCAAGTCCATGTGATGACTCACATGAAGAACAAAAGCCTCGGATGGCCCTCGTCTGCTAATAGGAAAGCGGGGCTCGCAAACGAGCTGAAAAGCTGGAGCAAACGTGTTGCAGAGTTGACATTGAGAGATTTGAAATAAGGCGCCGAGTTGGAAAGTGCTATGATCAGCGCTGGATACATCGAGCTGAGAGAGCCAGATGTTGTCGCAATGATCAAGTAGACAGCCTATATGAGGTATCATCAACAAAAAATTCTGTAAAACCTACCCTAGCGATCTACGTACGTTGATCATGAAATCTGCAGCAGCGCCACCGACATTCCACTTTGCAGGGATATGCGCCGATTTGATCGGGAAGGTTAGTCGTAGACCGAAAGCGGGTTCAGCAGAGAGTGTCTGGATAATGTATGACAACGCTCGGCAGAGCCCGTGTTGTTCTATCACATTTATGTCAGCATACGGAGAAGTTTTAGCTGAGGTCGTTACCAGGTTTTTCCTTGATCTCGAGGAAGTAGCATAGAAGATACACCAAGATGTCCATCGACTTGTCTTGCTCCAAGAGGTACGACCGGAATTTCTACGAGAGTAGGTATTCAGCCCCTCGTAACATTAGCTCTGGAAAATTGCTCATACCTTGTTCAACTCAATCATTTTCCAGAATAGAACGACTAAGCTGTTATAAGATCGCGGTCACGGAGTATAAGTCCGTAGTCCTCACTCGTTTCCACTATATATGGGATAGATCTCCTAGATCCCGGAAGCATGTTGTTGGTGGATGCCATTTGTTGCTCCAATATTCCAAGAACACCGTCAATGATGAACGCGAAGTCCGCGGTCCGGTGCTGGCGATATCAACTAAGCCCAGCCCAGAAAGCGATCAGATGTTCGACGTACCACCTTTGCCAGAAAATATCTAAATGCGTTCGTCTTCAACGCGGGCGCGTATGCCTGAAGCTCATCAGAGCCTATGGGAATATCCCTAGCACTTCCGCCCTGAAAGTCCAAGAGAGCACAAAGAACTTGGAAGCAGAGGCTGACAAGATTGACTCTTGGGTCTTCGCCTTTGAATACAAGGTGGTTGTACGGAAGTCGACCTGCAACGCCTCCGATCATAGTGGTGTTCGACGACTGCGATGAGTTCATAGCCGTGTTCAGCAGAGAACACAAGATAGTCAACACGTCTCGTCGCTGAGTATGCTGAACGAAATGAAGGGTGTACAAGGAAGGGGTCGTGAACAGGGAAGATGGTGGCGTATATATTTGACGAGAGAGAAGGACAAGTAAAAGGCGAAGTACTTCTGCCTTATTGGTGTCATATGGTTGAGTGGGTCCAAGATCGGCAGTTGAACCCACGCCCTTCTCCCTGTGGAAATCGTGAAAAGAACGTTCCCATGGTGGACTGAGCTACCCACCAAATAACATAATTAATTTTGTAGTGATCTACCTGTAGCTTGGAGGGGAGAGTGAAGCCGCAACAGAACAGCAGATCTACCAAACAGCTAAAGAGCTTTTCCGCAAGGGAAGGAAGTGCCGTTTTCGCCTGAGAAGGTGTGGGCAATGTGTCGGCCATAGGTGACCCACCCTCTCCGTCGTCGTCGTCATCCTCGATGACAAACTGAGGTACTTGTTCTGTCTGCTCGTGGAGGTTTTGGTCATCGACGACGTCCTTCTTCCATAAGACCTCCTTTTCAAATACGCTAGGTTCACTCTCCAGTTCAAAGATGACGGGAAGGACGCGCTGCAGGACCCGTAGACAATTTAGGACCTCCTTGGTGGTATTGCGCTCAGTTGTTCCCCCTTTGATGAGAGAAGAGGCAAAAGAAGTGACATATGTGGTTGGAACAGAAGGGAACGTGTGGTCGGAAACAAGATTAAAAAGGCGAGAAGTAATGACACGGATGAGGGTCGCAATGTTCTCTGGTGCTTCGACCAGTGCCCGACGAACTTCGGATATGGTGAGTACGGGGCGGTACGAAGTAGTCCACACAACTCACTGTCTTGAGGTGAAATGAGAGAGAATACGTCGGAAGCCGAATCGAAAAGAACGGTATACTGAGAGTTATTAACGAAGTCCGAGTCAACCCGCATCCGGCGACATGGTAGATGTACTGCACGCACCTGATCCCAGTAAACGTCGCTTTCTGCTATATTCTACACGATTCAGTCTCTTTAGGCACGTCTCTCCCATGGATGCACTGGAATAAACGCACACGAGTTGAGGCCAATTTCGCGATTCCGCTCGGTTGACTGCGAAAGGCAAGCTTTGCTTCATCACCAAGCAACGCAAACGGGGAAGAAAGTTTCTGTGGAAGTTTCGATAGTACAGACATGTGTTGAAACGAAAATAAAGGTGAAGGCTGCCTTGATTTTGGACGTCAAGGTCAAGGCTTTCCGTATTTATCAAAGTAAGCGCAGCGAGGGCGATGCATCGCGCCCGGTCCGGGAAGGAGCCAATAGGCCCGGTATCAAAACTTCCATGGTGCTAAACTTCTGGCTAAAAACACAAAACGCCAAGTATGCACCTTGGTATGCACACCCAGAATCCATATCGCGCAAGATATCACGCGCATCTGGGACACCTGTTCCTCTGTCAATGAACAAACACAAACGTTATATGAAAGTGAGATAGAACGGAAAGAAGTGAAGCGGTCATGGTGTCACGGTGTCTAGGCTGAGCTCGGTAACACCCCATTCAAGATCGTGCTTGATCCCCAACCAATCCAGTGCGACTCGCTCACACATTTTGTCCAAGCCCGGATGATCACATGTGAGTACGCTTACGACGTTCTTCCTACTACACACCCACAATCGGAGCCCCAGGGCCCATTTCACATGTCACACCCAATTCCATGACATGGTGATTAGAGATGACGCGATGACGCACCGTATGTGTTAGTATTAGATATCGAGGTTCTCATGTTTGAGCCTTGGAATACATAAATACGAAGTATTTATATGTCCGAGTGTCCCATTCAGTTGTTGTCTTCCTTCTCCCATCACCTCCGCACCCATAGACATCCGAGGAGTATCCGAGGGCTCTTTGGCTTGATCGAGTGTGGTCGACCATCCATAGACTTCTATCATATCACGTGATCGGTTCGCGCTTCGTTGAACGCGTCCAGCATCCAGGCGTCAGGATTGGTCAATTACACCCGCTACAACCAACGATGAGCGAATCCACGCGTAGATCTATGCTTTTCCCCCCTCAAGATAATGGAAGATCGGGGCTTCCAATGCCAATGCCTTCGTCTGCCGTGAAGAATCATACCTTGAATTTTACGCATAATAAGCGGCTCTCTGTTGCTGGGCCAGCTTCCCGTGGCGCTTATCCTCCAGCAACTCTCACAGTCCCTTCGACGCACCCTACACCATCTCTAAACAGGTCACAGAACTTGGACCCGCTTCTCGCGAGTGCTTCGAAAAATGGACAGACGCCATTAAAATCGTATGGTTTTGCCCGCCTTCCTACTATGCGCAGGCTGCTTACATCTGACAACAGGAGCACGCGTAGAGGATCGCTCTGGGCAAGCGGGGTGGGCGCGCCCCCACCAGTCACTGCTCAGGTTCTCAAAGACACTCGCCCTCTCCGCGATCGTCAGTACCAAACCAAGATGCGTCAAGATATCGTTAGCTGGCTC
Source organism: Lactarius akahatsu (assembly GCA_021524915.1). Taxonomy (NCBI): domain Eukaryota; kingdom Fungi; phylum Basidiomycota; class Agaricomycetes; order Russulales; family Russulaceae; genus Lactarius; species Lactarius akahatsu. The sequence goes on along the minus strand of JAKELL010000001.1, from coordinate 2,508,113 downwards.
GGAGGCACAGAGTACGACATATCAATCCAGACCCTGACGAACATGACCGGGAAGGATTATCGCAACGTGTTCCAGTTCTTGCTCTCCATGCTTGATCCAGGCTACTCATTCGATCCTCAAGTGCGTTTTGAGGAAGAGTTCGTTTCGGCGTTGAAGTGCGTTCAATACCCTTTCGTCGGACAAGTTGACCCCAAATGGCTCGCCGCTCCGGCGAGCATGCACTCATGGCCTTCATTGTTGGGTGTTCTGCATTGGCTCGTATGCATGTGTAAGGTACGTCGTGAGGGTCCGTTCCCTTGAAAGGGATATCTCATCATTCATGTAGGGAAGACTGGCCTATATGGACAGCGGGCACCCTACACTACAATATTCTGAAATCATTCCCGAGAAATTCGATCACCCTGATCATCACTCTGCTCTCGCCTTCGACTACTTCACGGAAGCTTACGAAATCTTTTGCACGGGGTCCGACGTCTTCGTAGATCAACAACTAAAATTGGAAGAGCGATATGGTAAGTTTCTAACCTATATAGACTCGGTGCCTTTATTGAAGCGCGATAGCCAAGAAGGACGAGCAGACCGAGGTTGAACTTGAGGAACTGAGGGTAGAGCTCGCGAAGGTCAAGGCCAAGTATGACAAACTACAGTCCTCGCCAGTACGTACGCGATATCTTCCACGAAAACCGTCAGTTGACATTCTGCAAGGCACCAATCGACAAGCGTCTCTCCGATAATCAATGCATGAAGCGGGACTTTGAGAAGTTCCAAGAGTGTATACATAACTGGGAAGGAAGGAAGAAGACACTTATCAGTCACATTGCGAATCTCAAGATTGACATTACACAACAATGTGAGTGAGCGTGCTATTCTTCTCTTATTGGAGTACACGTTGGTCTGATCGTTGGTCAGCATCGAACCTAGAGCAGCTGGAAGCAGAGCAGGAACGGCTCTCCGAGGTTGTCAAAGAGCAGAATATATCGCCAGATGAAGTTGTCCGTATGAACACTGAACATGAACAACTCGCTCAGGGTATAGACGAGCTGAAGGCCAAAATTGCTGAAACCCAGAAAGACGTCCACTCACTCGAGGTAGCTGTTGCCAACCATGGTGCCGCTGCTGAGGAAGCAGTCGACGCATACACGACGCTCCTCTCGGATTTGGGGCTGTTCCCGCCGCTTCCTCGGCCATTCCAAGATATCGACCTCCGAATGGTGCTAAACACTGCAGCATCGCAACCGGAAAACCTACTAAAGGGCCTAGACATCCGTCATGTTATAAGACCTACACTAAATGATATTCTGGAGGCCAAACGGGACGAGCGCATAGCTGTCAACAACCAGAGGATCCAAATGGACCACGAATTCGACGAGTTGATTTCGGAGTGCGAGAAATTGGAAGACGAGATTAACGAGACAGAAAAGACGGTGATGGTCTTGGACGAACAAGCTGAAGATCTCCGAGAAGTAAGATTCACCGCTTTCGCGTTTCCCACCGGCACGTTTTATCGCCGTTATAGACTGCTCAGCGAGAAGCCCTCGTTAACAACGCCGAAATCAAACGATTAGAACGGAATCTTACACTGGCTCGGACAGCGGCACTCTCCGGTGGTGCTGGTGTAGAGTCTCAGTTGCAGACCCTGCAGATCGCGTACGTACGAAATTCAGGACCGCTTCCCATCCATCAATTTTTCTGCCGATTAGGTATCGGGAACAGATGCAGAAGATCGCGCGTTTGCAAGAAGAGACTGTTCGCGCCATAGTCAAGAACAGTACCGAGATTGCCATGTTCAAGGAGATGACCTCTCAGCAATTAAAGGACCTCCGGGACTTCGCGACTCGCACATACCGTGAACCAGTAAGCACCATGACGAAGTAAGAGTTTATGGCACTCTGATTTGCTATATGTAGCAAACCTAGCAAATAATTCGATGGCCGAAGAGAATTTCTGTATGTTTTGGATGATATGATAGTGGCAACTGAAACCGTTAATTCAATGTATTGATAATGGTAAAGTGTTTGAGAAGAAACACCTTTGTTGCATCTTGCGTCTCGGCCAGCTGGGCCAGTATTCGGTTGAATGGTCACTACGAGGTCAACGCGGTAAAGCCGATCAATGTTCCACTGATTGTAGCTGTGTGTCGCTATGCTCTCACGGCATCTAAGTAACCCCGAGCCCGCTCGCACGGAAATTGTTTGTAGTGCCCTGCAACGAAGAGACCTCAAGTGCATTTACCATGCCGAAAAAGACGCGTAGGTTGAATGACAGCCGAATAGGACTGACAACCGACGAGTGAAAAAGGAGTGGGTGCGACGTCATTGTAAGACCACGGCCACAGGTAACTATTATTGTTGGAAACAGTGGGCCTAGCAGTGCCCATTGGCAGGCCGCGGAATCCGAACGACGCGGACTGTCAATGACGTTGGTGCCTGACGAAGACCGGCGCCAGCTCATCACGCCCATCGCCTACTACACTCTTCCTCGCCACGAGGATGATTCATGGATCATCCCTCGTTCCTGTTCGCGCGTAGCATCGTTCGGTCGTGTTTCGGGTTCTAGACGATCCGATATCACGGCTGTGTCAATCGTACCGTAGCTGACCTTCCTATTCTCCGGGGCCTGAGGGTGTAACGAACGGATACGGCAAAGAAGTACCTCCTTCGCACTGCGGAAAATTTGCGTCCGCCGCCGGTGCTAACTTTGCGACGCAGCGCAGCTGAACACCAATCAAACATGGGCACATGGCAGTCCGTTTTTTCGTGCCCCATCATGTTCATTGTCTTCTGTGCTGACTTACCGTCCTATTGTTGACGTTTCGGGGTTATTCATCGCCTTTTCTCTCTCCGGCGCCACGCCAGCTGTGCTCGAGGAGCTAGCGGGGATCTTGGTCACGGTCGTGCAAGGCTCTTTCAACTGCGGAGGCACTCAGCGGGGCTCTGGTTGTGCTGTCGATAATGACGCTGTTGACTCATTCCCGTACGAAGATGGAAGGTGGAAGCGATTCATGGTTCAGTTTCGAACTCTTTTAAATTCCAGATGGGCCCTTTGGCTACCGTTGCTGTGGTGGGCGTTTTCCCAAGATCATTCTCACAGGCATGCCAAGTACGATTCAGGCCACCTGTCGGCGGCTATATTCTGCCGATGCTCAGACAAACGCTAGTACGGAATCGGTACCACTTGATTGCGCAGTGAAAGAACCACGACTGGCCGACGGAGGACAAAGGGTAACACGAGAATCGGATATGCTGTGCTATTCACACGCACGTACATATCATCCGTTTGGCTCTAGGAGACTGATAAAGGGCGACTTGCCGGATTCGGTCAATTTCGACCCGGCCTTGATTATTTAACCATACCGCTGGTTGCATTCCCTCGCCACGGGCCCGGTAATTTGGTTCTCGACTGAAAGCGTGACAAACCATCCCATGGCTATACGCTGGTCCACAGCGAGCCCCGTAGGCCCATAAGTAGGGCTGGCACCCAAGTTTCATTCTTAGCACACACCCTCCCCTTTACAGCTGGTTCTGCGATCCCGCCCCACCCTCTGTCGCAACGCACCACCACCTAGCCTCTCGTAATATGTCTGCTGCTCCTGAGTTCGCTGCCCCTGCCTACGATGCCGCAGAAAAGGGTACCCTCGAGAACCACACGGGGCCATCGAGTGTTGCCACCCTAGCGTTGATCGACGAGAAGAAGAAGGTCGACACTCCTCTCGTTGATTCCAAAGAGGTCGTTCCCATTCCGAAACCCCCCACGACAAAGCCGCCCCCTAAGAAGGTCTCCAGATGGATCCTCTGGCAGTTGTGGTTCAACACGTACAGGTATGCGTCGATCATGCACGTTTTCATTCCGGGTTTCTGATCATATTCACTAGGAAACTTTTCACGTTTGTGTTCACATTGAATATGGTCGGGATCGGCCTGGCAGTGTCAGGGCACTTTCCGTACGCCGAGAGGTATACTGGTGCCATGGCCTTGGGAAACCTGAACTTCGCCATCCTCATGCGCAACGAGCTCTTTGGCCGCTTCTTGTATTTGTTTGTGAACACCTGCTTCGCCAAGGTAGCCATCGCATTTAGTTCAGCCGCCATTTCGTATTTGGTGCTTATCGTTTTTCAGTGGGCGCCGTTATGGTGGAGGCTGGGCTGCACGTCTGTTCTTCAGGTATGAATTCCTTTTGCCTTGACGCATATGAGTGATCTCACGAACAACGTTTGCAGCATCTCGGGGGCATTCACAGTGGTTGTGCACTTTCCGGTGTTGGCTGGCTCATCGTGAAGGTCGTGAACAACTTCCGGCACCATTCTGTCAATCATGATTCGATTCTCATCGTCGGTGCGATAACGAATATTGCCGTTATTGTTAGTGCCATAAGCGCGTTCCCTTGGGTGAGAAACACCCATCACAAGTGAGTCACGTTTACCACGACGACGACGAGGTCGGCTAAATGATCTACCAGTATCTTCGAGCGCCACCACCGCTTCGTCGGATGGCTCGGCCTCATCCTTACTTGTGAGAGAATTCCTTTTGGCCGAATTTTCAAAGGTGCTAATGGCCTCGTTTCAGGGGTCTTCACCATACTCGGTGACTCGTATAATCCGGACACTCGGACGTGGAACTTGAGTGGGCAGCACATCCTCCGCCAGCAAGACTTCTGGTTCGCAATGGGGATGACGACGTTGTATGTAGAATTCGGAACTTTTCCCTCTATCACAGGAACGCTCACACGCTTCATTCAGTATTATCATCCCGTGGCTCTGCGTCCGCGAGGTTCCTGTGGATATTGAACTCGTGAGCCCTTTATTCATCTCGATCGAGTCGAACGCTAAGCCCCATAATTGTAGCCGTCGCCTAAGGTTGCGATCATCCGGTTTAAGCGTGGAATGCAACAAGGACTCCTCGGGCGTATTAGCCGCACATCCATCATGGAGTACCATGCTTTCGGGATCATTTCGTGAGGAGCTCCTTTTGTTATCGGAGTCATCCTCTCACACAAGTTGACCTTTTTAGGGAGGGAACTCACTCCAAGTATCACTATATGATCTGCGGTGTGCAAGGTAACGCTTAATCTTCTGATTTGTCTCACACAATTCTCATGGTGCGCATGGCAGGTGACTTTACTCGCAGCCTCGTAAACGATCCTCCTCGGACACTTTGGACACGGGAACTGAAGGTGAGCCCAGGCAACCCCTTACGAGTCACACGGGCGGTCCGTAACAGATTTCCAGTTCGCTGGTGTCTCTAATACTTCCACACTCTACAAACGTGGCGTTCGGATTTGCACGGGTACCGGCATCGGCGCTGCGTTGTCCACCTGCCTCCAGTCACCCCATTGGTGAGACACCTTCAGATTCTCACACCGCCGGGACCTTGCTGACCAGTCGGGCACAGGTACTTGATCTGGATCGGTACGTCCAGAAATTGACGGCACTGGTTGCAATAAGGAATTCGACGCTCATGGTCTTCTCTCCCGGTATCTAGGCTCTGATCAGGAAAAGACATTCGGGCCAACGATCAGCGGTCTCATCCACCGTCACATAGGCCCAGAGCGTCTCCTATTGTGGGACAGCAAGCTCAGGGGTGGACGTCCAGATACGATGAAGATCCTGAAAGAGGCGTTTCACTCCTGGGATGCCGAAGGTGACTCAGTCCGCTCTGGCGGTTTTTTTGTGTACGGCAAGTGCTGACGCACGTTCCTCTGCAGTCGTCTTCATCACGTCGAATTACATCGGCAATTCAGAAATTATGCAGGGTTGCAAGGAGGCTGGCATCCCCGCATTCGGCACGCTGTGGGATTTCGTGAGTTCCATTTCTGTAGGCCTTCTCTTGCCGCTTGATGATCCGTTCTCGTAGTGAGCGGCGCACGGTGCTGGCATTTCTTTACTCATGCGCGGTGGGGGAATTCTCATAATTTAGACGTTAGTGGAACACGTCGGAGCTCCGAAGCTCGTTGCTCACGCGTTGGTGGAGCAGGCTTTCACACACATATATACGATGACCCCTCCTCCAATCTCACCCCTCTCCCTTGGATAGAGTGTGTGTTTTTACCGAGTTGGTTCCCCTCCGCGGCGGGTCGCTGGGGTAGCCGGTAGTTTTCCTTTATCCCCCTTACTTCTTCCGTAAAGTCACATTCCCAACGGCTCAGCACGCGCGCAGTACAAACCAATGATATTAGACATAATCTCAATGAACAGTTATTTACAGGATTGAACGGGTGCTGTATTGACGACGCGTGTATGGGCGCGAGGCTCCGTGCGAGATTGTCATCCCGATCTGGACACGTTTAAGGGTTAAGTTGGCCGGGTGTGAATGTAGGAATCCCAGGATCAAGTAGTACGGAACCGGCTTTAATTATACCTAGTCCGAACCGAGTACCCCTTGTGAGAGAACATCTCCTGGGCCTGGGAGAAGAAGCTGACATTGTCGCCAGGAACCACTGTCAACATCTGAAGCTAATCGTTCCTAGTTTTGGTTAATCATTATCATTACCATTGCGCGAAGAAAAGAAGAGGGGGGATCACAGCTAAGGACATGAAAAGCATACATGCAAAGACGTAACAACGCACAGCAAGGTGATAACAGGAAAGGAAGACGAATGGGGAAGGAGCATGGCCCCCTCCACCACATGATCCGTGGTAGATGCTACATACAGCAACCACACTGCCCGAGAGGAGTATGCGACTACTGATAAGGTGGCGTCGGGCAATGCTGCTCGAGAATTTGACCAGACTTCCCCATCCACGGCCAGCGCCGCTCGGGCCGGATGGGTGTGTTCGGCACCAGACGGACCCCCCTGCGTGCGAGCTCCATGACAATACGGGCGATATTGCGTGCATCCTGGGGTGGAATAGTTGAGGATATGTAGCCGTTATCGGCAGAGGAAACTCACATCGATTCCACTGTGCTGCCTTCCCTCGAACGGCGCTAGCTCGAGGAACCGTAACTGATTCTCGATATTTGGTGACATGCGACGGGGCAGAGTGGGCTAGATGGCAAGGACGGACCCGAGATGAGGGTAACATAGGAGCCGTGGCAATTTGTGGAAACGGACCTTCAACCCACGGACGCGACTGAACTCGGACCACGCGCTCACGATCTTCCGGACGTCGATAACGTCCCCCCTGAGCCACAGAGGCATGGAAATCTACAACAGCGAGATAGGAATGATGATGTCAAGGGATGTGGTCGTGGGCGGGTCTACTGACATTAGATATGAAACATTGTTTAACAACAAAGTCCCGGATGTCAAACGGACCATCAGTACACCAGCAAAAACGGACAAGGCGATCGCCCGTCTCTGGATGAATCAGGCCGTGCTGCACGAGGAAGGCTGAGAACCTTCGCTCGACTTCAGGAAAGTGTGGCGCGCTGTCAACCTGTTCCTAAAGGCACGGACCCAGAGCATCCTCGATGGGCCTGACAGTAGTAATGATGGAGTGGGAATGCACTGACTTGAGTTATGCCGGTGAGGGAGGTACAGAAGGGGGATAGCTTGGGACGCCATGTCGGCCTGACAAAGCTGCGGAATTCCGCAACCTTTTGCAAGGTGGTAGCCGTGCCGTCACTTCCTTTGTCTACCCATCTGAGAAGACAAACGGGCCATTCCTGTCGTCGATTGAGCCGATGAGAACGCCTCGCGCGTGATAACGTACAATGATCTCATTGGGCCAGTGGAAGTCAGTACCTGGGTAGCATGTTGCTTCCACGTCCAATACCAGAAAGGCGTCGTACGGCTGGGGAGCTGTGATCGCCGGGCGTTGGTTACTCATTGAGATCGAGGGGTGCGGCATCTGTCTATGTGGCGTGGTATCTAGCCATTGAATGGAGAACGGAGAAGCCACATAGTAGGTCATAGTAACGGCGGCAGTGGCGGCAAGAAGCAGTATCGTAAGACGTGGGAGGAAGATTATTGGCCGCTGAGAGTTGGACCAATATTATAACATAGATTTACGAGTGCGGGGTATCGCCTTCTTGAGGGAAGCGAAGCGAGCCTGAGAGCGGCGCTGCTAAGGCAAAGCGATCGCGGCCCGGCTAAGGTTGGTTTCATTCATCGGTCACAATGGCACATCACAGGGGAGACGACCTCGACGACGATTTCATGCCAGATGAAACAGTCGCACTCTCCGAAGATGAAGGTTTCGCATCCCTCGGAGATCACGATGACATTGGAAAATTACTCAGTGCCGACGAGGACGAAGTAGACCCTCCCAAAGAACGGCCAAACTCACTTCTGGAGAAGAAGCGAAGACGTAGAGAGAAAGAAAAAGAGCGCAGAGCAAAGGAAGGTCTCTCCCTTTCTCTCGCGAGTTATCCTAAACACGACCTTTCTGTATCGTTCGTTCTCTGTTCCTGACACGCCTTCTTTGAAACAGAAGCGAAAGCTTAACGAGACCATCGAACCAGGTGATCACCCGTCTGTGGCGTCGCGCTCCCCCGCCATAATGTCCGAGTACCTGTCCGCTATGCAAGCGAAATCCTTTTCAAAAATGTCTGCATTAGAGCTTCAGGACAGACAAATTCAAGGCACGTGCTGAATTCGGGGTCTCCCAGACGACATCTCAAAAGTTGACGTTGTCAGGCAGAGAATTTCATAGTGGATACGACTACATGGACGGGATCGAGGAGTTTGGACACGTTGGCGGATTTTATTACTCAAGGTATATACCACCCTCCTCTGTCTTCGCTTCTGAGTTTCAGTAACTCTTCTTGAATGACAGCGGTACCGAATCTTCACACCCGGTTACTGCAGAGAACAAAATCGTTCGGAGCGCCCACACTACTCTTTCTAACAGGGGCAGCTTTGCGTGCGGTGGATGTAACCCGTGCCCTCAAGAACAAAACGCTGCAAGGTGAGAAGAGTGCTGGTGTCGCGAAGCTCTTCGCCAAGCACTGCAAACTCGAAGAGCACATCAACCTTCTCAAGAAGACCAAGATCGGTTCAGCGGTCGGTACGCCGGGCAGGGTCGGTAAGCTGCTTTGTGAGACAGGTGAGTACTTCACGTCTCAAGTCGACAACGGTAACTGAACAGGCATTCCCGCCTAGATGCACTCTCGGTGTCAGCTCTCACGCATATCGTACTCGATGTGAGCCATCGTGACGCGAAAGAACTATGTTTGTTGGACATTCATCAGACGCGGGACGAAGTCTTCAGGACGGTACTGGGTGCGCCTCAAGTAATGGAGCGGATAAAAGCTGGGAAGACACACATCGTACTTTTCTAATGCCCGCCCAAAGTTTTATGATGACCAGTTGGCATTCACATTATGTTTGTAGCGTGTCAGCATCCATAATATAGATGTAGTCTAAAAGCCTTTTGGATTTGTTCTCTGTGTGATCTGCGAGCAAGGTGAGACGTCATTGTCGTGCGAGGGATGAGGAACATACACGAGTCCATTTTGGCACCTTGTGGACACCTTTGCGATATCCTCTGTGGTGAGGAGAGAAGACGGTGTATTTGTCCTTGGGATCCATTTCATGCTCCTTGGGTAAAGCAAGCGCGCTGGTCTTTTTTTGCACAAGTTTTAGACTTGAGAAAAAAGGGATTGTCGGAAGAGAACACACCAATGCCGTGCACTCAACACCACTGGCTCTGACGGCCTCGATAACGGCGTCAACTTTCTTGAGACGGTCTCGGACGTTGGCTTTTCGTGTCACTGACAACCGCCATGGCACTTTCCTACAATTGCGAATGTCAGAAGAACCCAAGAACCTGAGATTACACGTACCATAAAAGACCAACATTGACGGCTGCGGTCGGTCTGAATGCACCGAACATATCTGCTTTCAAGTCTGTTGTCAGTTCGCGAATTCGTTGTCGGTGGCAGCTGTGTAACATTTTCCCACGACCCAAGGTCTCCCAACGACCACGATGAACGGCACCATGACGGTCACCGACTTCGACCCCTCAATGTCGACACCTCTTCCACTTAATGGTGCTGGCGCCAACGGCGACGAGTGTCGGTCCCTCGGGAACACTCAAGTTCACCACCGGTCTTATCCTCCCTCCCCCGGATGTGAAGTGTACGTCCCTGTCGTCGATTTTGGGTCCCTCATAGCCTTACCAGTGCATGCATGTCGGGCATCCCGTTCATAGCCACCATTAATCGCACAATTGTGCATATGAACCGCTCGTCGGATCCGCTTCAGTTCGAGGTAAAACTGCGCGAGAGCCGGCGTACGGACCCCGCGTTCTCGTTCCTCAACCCGGCCGACCCTTATCATGCTTATTACAGAACCCGGTTGGAACAAGCGATGAGAGGAGAAGTATTGGATGGTGTGCCGGCGGATGTGGATAGTAAAGTTGGAGAGACGGTAGACGGAAAGGTCTCGGAGGACTATGGAAAACCACCACCACCCACCGAGTTTATATTGGAGATGCCAAACATCAGCGCAGTAGACCTGTACGTTCTCGATTATATGTTTCCCCTTCTCGGGCTGACGAGTATTTTATTATTATTAGTGATATCATGAAGCTGACCGCACTATTCACAGCCAGACAAGGTCACTCGTTCCTGGCGGCCCTCTCGGTGAAAGAGGGTCGGAACTATCAATTCGACTTTCTCAAGCCAACGCACTCACTCTTCGGGTACTTCAATCGACTCATCGAACAATACACCAAGGTCCTCATGCCTACCCCAGAGACGCTGGGAAAGCTGAAGGAGCGATCCGAGGCTGGTGCAAAGTGGAAAATGTTCACAGAAGCACAGTCGCATGCGAAATGGGAGCGTACCAGACGTGAACAAGAGAAGAAACGTGAGGATGACCGTGAGGCCGAGCGTGGTACGTGGACTACAGAAATCTGTGACAAAATGCGGGGACTTGACAGTCTGTTTTTGTGTGCAGTCGCGTTTGCAGAGATCGACTGGCATGACTATGCCATAGTGCAAACGATTGAATTCACAGGCTGCCGACGCCCCGGCCGAATTACCGCCGCCTATGAGCGTACAAGAAATGGAAAACATGACTCTAGCACAGAAGCGTATGGCTGCGATGGTGATGGAGACAACCGCGGAGGATGTGGAGGCTCACCGAGCAGCGCCAGGCGGCGGCTGAGGCCTGAGGCAGCTGCCTGCAGTTAGCAGCGCTGGCGGTACGGGCGCTGAAGCAGCGGACGACGATGTGATGATGGAGGAGAGCGACGACGAAGACTGCAGAGTCGGAACGGAAGAGAAAGGAGGAAGAAGAGAAACGGAAGGAGGTGGAACGTGCGAAGGCCGTACAAGCCAGCTCGCTGGAGGCTGGTGCGCCCATGAAAATCAGAACCGACTATGTGCCCTAAATGTAAGTACTCCTTCCCATTTATGTTGAGGTTTGTCTCTGATCATATTTCGCCAGTGGGTAGCAAGAGTAAGGTGGCACTGGCTACTTGTAGCATATGCGGTCAGCAAATCCCGGTCAACGAATTGCAAGAACATATGCGAATCGAACTTCTTGACCCACGGTGGAAGTCACAGCGCGACGTACTCGAGGCTCGGAAGGCACAGGCTTCGGAGCTGCAGCGCGGGGCGAATGTTGTCTCCTCACTCAAGAATCTTGCACGAACTCGCGTGGATATTTTCGGCACGGAGACAGACGAGGAGAGGAGGAAGCGGGAAGAGGAAGAGGAGCGCGAGCGACGGAAGGAAAGGGAAAAGGTTGTTTGGGACGGTCACACTGCGACGAAGGCCGGCACACTCGACAAGTACTCGACGAACGTCAATTTCGACGAACAGATCGCCGCCATTCACCGCGCCAAGGGTCTAGGACCGTACGTCTCTTTCTAGCCGCCTACCAAACTATTAACTGAGATTGTCTTCCACAGACAAGAGGCAAATGCTATTGGCCCAGGCATCGGACCTGCAGCAGCTCCCCCGCCTCTCGCCTCTGTGCCGCCCGCTCTGCCTATCCCCCCAAAACCCGTCGACGTGGTATCGAAAGACCCTTCGTTTACCGCCGCAACGATATCGTCGGGACCGCAGCCCGCATCGATGTACCCGACGCCCGCGCCTCCTGTCATGCTTCCTCCGCTGCACTATCAGGGTCTAGACTCGGCGCAGCCATTCGGGTACCAGCCTCCTCCCGGACGCGTACCCCCTCCATTCACCCCACCAGCGGCGGGGGCGGCACCCCCCGCCAATGCTACGGGCACGGTGCGCCCCGCAGATCAAATGGAAGGCGACGCCGACGACGTCCCTCCCGCGAAGCGCCAGCGCGTCGCAAAGCTGCCCGGCGGACAGTACTATCCAGAACAAGATTGGATTAACATGCACCCAGTGCGTTTTTTTCCATGCTGGCCATCATAGCCATTATATTTGACGCGCTGACGTGGAAAAAAAACGAAAAATCAGCACCCGATTTCGTTGCAGGTGCAACTGCCGTCGAACGCGAGCTCGCCCGAGTGGAAGATGGACGGGACGATCGTGACGATCGCGGACCTGCCGTTGAACCTGTTCGTGTCGACACTGCGGGACCGCATCATCGCGACGACGGGCAGCTCGCTGTCGGCGGGGAAACTGATCCTGTCGTACAATGGCAAGATGCTCACGAACCGGAACACGATCGCGAGCTACAATCTGGAGGAGGACGACCTGCTCGTGCTGACCGTGCGGGACCAGAAGAAAAAGTAAACTTTTTTTTGCCGTGCTGGTGGGGTTTGTGTTGCTCTCTCTCTCTCTCTGCCTCCATTACGCTGCTTGTTCTGTTCTCTTGTTCCCGAGATTATAATCATATGTTATCGCCGCTGGCTTTTTCCAACGTCTTTCCCTGCCGAGGCGCGCTAGTGTACAATCATTCAAGGAATGCAGAACGAAAGCATGTGTTTGATCAAGTATGATATAGCCCGGTACGCGCTACGCCATACATAATTCGGTACGAAGGACAAGTGGCAAGTGAGAGAGATCGCAGTATGGTTGGTCTCACATCGGTCCTAACAGTAACAATGGAACCTTAAAGCGAGAGTCATCGCCATCATAGCACGCCACGAGCATGACAATAATAGCACGACAGTCCAACTATCAAGGGTTTTCGGTCTAGCAAAGCCCGGACCTAGCATGTGGTGTTGTGGACTAATTCCAGTCTGTACTTGTACTATAGCCTCTAAACCTTACGATAAGAATCAGTGTGCTCCATTACGTGTACCTCTAAGAGGTTTCGTCGCGGTGTCACCTTGAGCTTCCACAATAATTGAAGCGTCTTCTTCCGAGATCCGTGCCCATTCTACCGTACATGAAAAAGATGTGACGAGATAAAATATTGAAACACGGGAAAAAAAGATGTCATCTCTGACCGTGTCGCGTCTAAAATAATCCGAACTAAAACACGCGTCTACAGAGAAGCGCAAACACGAGCACCAGGAGAACACCAATCGCCGTGTCAAGTAGCATCGGCGGGCGGACCGTCGACACGTGTGTGCGTGACTGCTGATAGAGAGACGAACCGACTTGGTGCCCACCTCGGGGGGCGGCGCCTGGGGGAGGTGGCGGGGAGGAAGTGGTCGCGCCATCATTCGCTACCGCCTCGGTTATGCGATTTGCGTTGCCTGGTGGAGTCGGGTGGTCGGCCTCTGGAGACCGAACCACCGGAGTTACAGTTACGTCTACCGCAGGTGTCGGAACGCCACTCGCGTCTGCCTCCGCGGACGTCTTTTCCTCGGTCGTCGTCGTGGTCGGCGGAGATGCAGAGGCTAAGGTAGAGCCCGAATCATTCGACGGTGGGGGATCGGGGAGGGACTGGAGGTTCGAGTGGTTACAACGGGGGCAGACCCAGTCCTTTGACCTTTCGGAGAAACGCAATCGAGTAGTAAGGTGGTGAGTACTAGAGCGAGAGACAAGGGGGTACTTACAAAGCAGCGAGGCGCCTGCGCTCGCTGGACGGGGCTTCAAGTGCCCCGATGCCCATTGCGGCTTGGCCTTTCAGAGGGAAAAAACCCTGGAGGGCGATTATGGCTAGAGGATGGCCCGATTCAGCGCGTCTGTCTGATTCAATTGGAGGTTGCGGAACTGACCGGTCCGCACGCCCCAAGCCGGCTGCCATAATTCTTCATGATCTACCGCGGTGTTATTCAAATGCGAACAAAGCAAGACCGAGACCCTCACAGTTTGTGAAGCTGATACAGATCTGAGATGAAAGGGTAGATGAGCGATCCAGAGAGACAGGAAAAATAAGTCAAGAGTGAGCTTACTTTCGTGTTCAATTCGAATCGGCCGTTGGGAGTGAGCAGCATGATGCTTGGTGGTCGAAATGGGTATTCTGCCGGCAGCCGGATACGAAAGTGGTACAATCCGCCCTCAAAGTCAGTGCCAGAAGGCCCACGGAGTGTGCAGTGCCACTCCTATAATCCACATTGGTGAGGGTGACACGTTGCAAAGAAAAACTATGCATACAAAGATATCGTCCTGAAGTTATAGACAGGGATGGAGGGGAGAGACCAAGTGTAAGTCATTGTGTATGTGGATAATGACCGAGACACACCTCCAATGGGGCTGCAGAGTACTCAGTGCTTGGATCATTTGCGAGCTCCCGCGCCTCCTGCATGATGCGCTTGACGGCTAGAGGGGTGATGCATGGCATCCGTCACTACATGATGAGGAGTCGGTTGGACGTTAACCTCACCGGAGTTGTTCTTGTTGAGCATGGCAGGGACGGCCATTGCAGCGAACGGGGGGCGAGGGTGGTGGTGGTGGTGGAGTGGTGATTAACTTGGGAAAGGGACACGTATAAGTTAATCGCAGCTTGTTACTTATTGTGGGAATTACGGGCCCAGGCACCGTTCGCCTCGTTTCCGTTCCGGCTCAACACATTCGTTCACTCGTCGCGTCCGTTCCATATCCCACACAAGGCGCGCCACGACAACCCACCGACCATGCAAATCAAAAAACTAAAAGTCCGTCCTCAGAAGAGTATGCCCTCCACACCATCATACATTGACGTCAGGCTCCACTCACCCATTCGTTCCATGCAGACCAACCGGTCGTACTTTGCGCCCCACAACTCGCGTCTATGCTTGGATGCTGGGCAGCGACCAAAGACGTTCGATCAATCGGGGCCTGTAGCGAACACGCCCAGACACTCTTTGAGTGCATGCGCACGGCGGTGCGACTCTCCCTTCTTCGTTTCGTAGCACGGAACTGACGTCTTGCGCACGCCTGGCAGCCAATGAAGGGCAAACAACATCGACCATCGATCAACTATCATTTGGCACGGTTGGGGAAAACCCTCAAGGATTGAAGTTGGGGTCGTGTCATCGCCGGGTGCACCCGCACCTCGTTCACTTTCTGTCGAACGAAAATGCATTTTATAGATAGAACAAATGCAACGTCATAAATCTAGCGTGGTCCACACCCGCAGCGTGTCCTCGTTTTCTTCCAGGTCACTCACTAGCCCCTTTACTGTACTACTCAATTCATCGTCCTCCACCGGGTCTTCGGTCGGCGCATATATGAGCTCACAGGACAACAGTCCCTGGGCAAGACCAGACTGGGTGACCGCATTCGTTATCTTCCCCAGCGCATTCGGCGCGCACAAAATCTGCCGTCGGACATCCAGATTGTTATAGATTGTTATGCAGATGAAGGGGGCAAAGCCTACGCACCTCAACCTCTACGTCCTCCCCGGATCCAGGGTTTTGGTCAAAGTCTTCTGCGCCAGCCGCGAGCGTTTCCTCAAGGAGCCTGTCGACTCCGCCACTCTCCGCGCTTTGCTTATCGAGCGCGACGCGCACACGTCCCTTGTGCTGGAACATGAATCCAACCGTCGCGAAACGAGCGCTGATCACCGTCAGACCTAGCACGAAAGAAAAGTGAGGGCAGCAGCAAGTCGACGCACTTGTGTTCGTTGAGGATCTCGCGTGTTTTGTGTAGCGTTCGATTCCCGTTATCTGTCAGGCATTCTCTTTCGCGAGTCAGTGACCGCGGTGCGCGACGAGCCTCCGTCTGGACGTACATGATAAGTCCGACCGAACCGTGTGCGAGCGCCTCGTAAGTTATCAGCTGTCCAGCTCCATCCTTCCCACCCGCTGCCTAAGTAGTGAAAATGAGGGAACCGAATAGGCCCAGGGGCAACCACGCACGCACCTTTTGCAACGCGCTCTCGATATTCGCCTTGGGCACCCCGTCCGCGCGCGCCTTTTTCACGGCGTTGAACAACGCGACGTTCCTCTCGGGGTCAGTCGACCCGCCATCTAACGGAGGGCTTTTTGTTAGTTGCCGCTTGTCGCCAGGGGGTAGTACGAGACTCACTGCGCGCTGCTACCATGATATCCTGAATAGCGGCGGCCCACCACGACGCGTAGCATTAGTCAGGTCTATCTGTTTTGGCAAGGCGATCTTTGCTTACGCGGGATGCTCGCGCATAGACTTGCCCGCGACGCTGGTCGTTGACGCCCTTCTTTTGCTGGATTTTCGACCACTAAAAGAGAGAAGGACAGCGCCGTAGTACGTGTGCTAAGTTTGAGTATAGGCTGTTGGTGAACGCGCGAGCGTACTTTGTTGTGACCGGAACAAGCTGGCGAGCTAGTAGAAAGTGGACGAATACGGGTGGGCCTTGGGACAAGCAGTATTCGGGATCGGAGCGAGAACATCGAATCGAGGCAAGTCACGGTGACCGCGGAAAGTACGGTCGACGCAACGTAATATTGCTTACATCACACAACATGGGTCTCGTGACAAGTAAATTATCATAATATCATAACGAGCAAAGTAACATATTCCCCGCTCTTCACTTTCCTACAGAATGCGAAGACGTCGATGGACTCAGCTTCAAAAAATTCGCCTCCGCTGCAGCCACTGCCTCCGCCAAATCCAAGTGGAAGTACGGCGTGTCAATCTGTACAGTCGCTGCTTCGCCACGACGTACCGCGCCGTACGAGTTATCGTAAAGCGAGGTACCCTTCGAGTCCCTAGCTTCGACGTCCACAGCTTCGACGTCCTTTGAAACCGGGCTGCGAGTCTCGGGATCATCGTACGGCACGATCGCGGCAACGTCGTGGGGCCGAGCTGATTGGATGCGGTAGTCATAGCCGAAGCCCGCCGCGACGAGCGAACGGCGGATCCACGGCGAAAGGATTGACGCGAAGTGAAACTCAACCGGGTGGTCGGTCCAGCGTTCTATCTCCTTGCGCGTGTCTATAAGCGCTTGCACCGACGTCGTATCAACCTGCGAGCTACACGCGAAAAAGTATTAATGACTGTTGGTTGGTCGAAAAAAAAAAAAAGTGGCCTTACGCCGTGGAGAAGTCTAGCACGATGGAGTGGAGAACCGGCTTGGATTGGTTCTCTTCCCACTCGGAGTCGGCGCCGTGCCGCGAACCAGGATCGTTCCACGGGCGGTCGGACAGAGGGATCAGGCGGACGTCGGTTCCGCGGCGAACGTTCGCCTTTACATAATCCACAATTTCGCTGTTGAGCACGCCGCAGTTCGGATAGAGGAACGTCTCCTCCAAGCGGTACACGAGAACGCCCGGCGGAGGGGGTTCTACGCGAATCTGTGGGTTGATCACGTGGTTGTTGGCCAAGGGAACGAAAACATCGCGAGAATGGGAGGTGTTGCTGTCGTTGGCGTGCACCCGAACACGTCCAAGGAAGCGGCCGCGCGGGTGTGCGAGTCGGAAGATGAGAAGTGCCCCCGATGTTGCCAGGGAAACGTAGATCCCATTCTCGATGGTCGAGAAAATGGTCACAAGCACCGCAGCGACCCAAATGAAGAATTCTAATGGTGAGATGCGCCAGTACTTGTATACCTGCGGAGGCTTGGTGACGAGATCAGCAACTGCGTGGATGATGACGGCCGAGAGCCCTGCTGTGGGAATCCAGAAGAAGGCGGAAGTAAGACCGTACAACGCCACAAGGACGATGATGCCACTGAGGATACCCGCTGCAGGAGTGCGTACGCCAGATTTCGATTTGAGAGCAGAACGTGAAAACGACCCAGTAGCGGGGTAGGCCCCAAAGGCAGTCCCGACAGTGTTGGTGACACCGATCGCAACAAGCTCCTGGTTCGGGTCAATTTTGTAGCCGTTGATACGTCCAAATGCTGAGTGAACATGAGTTAAAAAATCAGAAAGATGTCTTATGAACCCTGGCTTACACTTGGCAATGGAAATGTGCTCCAGCAACAGAATGATTGTAGCAACAGGGAGTTTAGGTGCAAGTGCCGACAGAAGCTGCGAGTCGATGTTGGGAGTACCGACGTGCTTGAGACCTCGCGGCACGGTCTGGAGGATCTTGATCGGATACGTGCCCTTTGCGCTCTTGCGATGGCGCGTATAGAGCCAGGAGGCAAATGTGAGGACGACAATGACGAATGCGCTACGGAACGCCGAGATGAAGAAAAACATCTTGGCTGCGTTATAACAATTAGACGGGGTGGCACAGAAGACGTAAGGGGCAATGCAGACCTCGGCGGGGGTAACGGCGAGTGAGGTAGTCGCAGGTCATTCGAATTGCGTACAAAAAGAAGAGACCAACGAGACCAAAGGCGGCGTCCTTTTTTGTCCTGCCGAGTCCCTTGAGTGTGTTGATGATGACATGGTACGTGGCGGCGCGCGTGCTGTTCGAGCTCAGATGATCAGGTAAGCTCAAAATAGCAGACAAGAAGGGACAAACTCGAATCCTGTGATGCCCATAAGCCCAGGGACCTGACCGACCGTGATATTGATCGCTGAGCCGGTCATGAAGCCGGCGACGGCAGGAACCGGGATGAGTTCCACTAACCAGCCAAGGCGGAGCAAACCAATGCCCAAGATGATGAAACCGCAGATGAAGGCCACATTTGTCGCGATCTCGGGGCCAGACCATTCGTTGGGGTGTTTCTGGTCAATATATTTGATTATTTGAGAAACTTGAAGGGACATGACTGCGACCGGGCCGATGGACACATCCTTAGAGGTGGCAAATAACTAGGGTGATATTAGGAGATTGAGAAGGGATATAATGTAAGCAACGACGTACACAATAGGTCAGTACGCCAACAAAGGCCGAATAAAGACCGTATTCTGGTGGCAAGGTTGCGATCTGAGATAAAATATTTCGGTTGAACGAATGCGGGACGGATCGTGGCTGTGTTAATTTACCGTGGCATAGGACATGCTCTGGGGAACCAAGACCATGCCGACGGTGAGACCGGCAATGATGTCGCCAGTCAGCCAACCAACATCTATGGGGTTGAGTGAGCGGCTGGCAAGGAAATGATAACAGGCACAATGGAAGCAGGCGCACTGTAGCGAGTGATCCAACCAAGTATAGGGAAGAGTCGCCGGAGGTATTGAACGGCCTATTCCGAGTAAGTGGAGCCCATAATTATAATTGTTGCCTATTAACTGACGAAATCTTTGGGATCTCTCGCGAGATTGTGTACCCAATCCTTAGAAGAGATGACAGAAGGCTGGTCTTCGGGATACTCGACGATCCTCTTGCCGAGGTTCTTTGCTCGCTCGGTGGCCATGGTTGAAGATCAGCAATGGGGACTCGGAGCAACGAGTTGCGGGGAAAATGCCATGGGAAGTTTGGAAGAAATATAAAGCAAGGTCAGGCACGTCGATCGGAGTTGCCACCACCTGTCAGATACTTCCTTGAAGAGGGGGGGGGGGGCTCAGGGTACGATGTGCGACACAGTAGCATGCTCGAGTTCTAGGACAAACCTAACATATACAAGTCAGAAAACGACGAATACTTGTCTTAAGCATTCGAGAGAACTCACACAGGCTCCATGAGTAAGACGGAACGCTCGAACAACTGGAACGCGTGTACACCTTCAAAACAGGGCAGAAGCAACGGCCCGAAACGGATGAGCGTCGAGCACGCCATCGCGAACCAAGTTGACGACGTTTGTGGCGCACATTCGCGGACTTTGAATATTTGACTGGTAACGCAGAGCTACTGGGAAATGGCGGCATCTTGCATACAGAATCATCAGAAATTCGTGATTCGCGATTTCTGGCCGATACTGTAATCAGCGCGCACAGTATACCCGTAACCAGCCAGAGAACGAGGAAAGAGGGTGTCACGTAGTGGCTCGTGACTGGAGAGTCCTCGTTTAACGAAGTTCTGTGAAACGACCAAGGAAACGACACCCCAGACTACTGTGGAGGTATGGTCACCAGGTCTACCCCCGCAAAGTCGCGAATTACGAACATTCGTACATAACGTGTGGCGTGACCTGACGTGGACTGTATGTACATGTGCTCATCCTCCAGGTCCTAGTCCAGTTTCGCCTTGTCTCGCGGATCTGGGACAATCAGATTATCTGACTGACCAACCGGATCAATCAACTCTCACGTATTCTGGAATCGTCGATGCCGTCGAGCGGCCACTAAGGACATCACATAGGGTTCTGAACTGTGATAAGGACATACATAACGTCATCGAGGAATCATTAGCGCAACGAGCACGCCATGTACCAGTACTTATTCGGGATTGAGGCAGGCACGAAAGGCACCACAGTCAAGTGACTAGCTTTGTGATTTGGCGATTCCGATGCCATGGGGAAACGACAGAGCTACCAGATTCAGGTCAGTGCAACGATGATGGTTATGATTAACTCACCGTGCCGTTCCGTTCATTTAAATCGGTGCGAAGCAAACCAGCCAGAATCCAGCGCACCTGCCCTTCGACCCATGCCTCTTCGTCAGTGTGGCACCAACGATACCAGCTGTGCTTGAAGCGGCTGATCGGTGACAGGACAGGTCCTAGTCTTGTCTTGGAGCAGAAAGTGGCTAGATCAAGGATATGCCACGACCCACATCGCCCTTTCCCGTTATGTCTGGCTCAGGTTTCACGAAGGAATAGCCATGGGACGATCCTTACGGAGTAGAGATCTGGAGCTGGAGGATCCCTACATAGAGTGAGTTCAAGTTAAGTTATTTAAATAATAAATTACTTTCTGTCACCGCCGCGATTAAGTAATCGAATGTCACCACACAACTTAAGCCCACTCAAGTTCCCGAGCTGTAAAAATCTGTAAAAATACAGAAAGCGTCACAAAAATATTGAATCGTGGCCGAGCTCTATCGATGCAGGAGAATTTTGTTCCAGACGATATAAGGCAATTCAAGGCTTGATTCAAGGGCTCACGGAATTGTTAGGCGCTTGGTTAGGCGCTTGACATCTTTTTTCAACCCGGCACCTACCACCTCCTAGCTAATGGTCCCCATGTCGTCAAGCATTTGGTTCAAGCCGAGAAAGGATGCGCGTGCTCACTGTTCGTCGTGTCTAACAACAACTGGGAAGATCTGTGGGGCTGTAGGACCCGACCGACTCACGCCGCGCTTGTTAAAGCTTAAAGCTTAAAGTGTGGCCCACTCCTTTGGTCGAGGACGGAGGTCATGACCCTACACTTGTCCTCCTACCCAGTGTGCTTTACCGTGCTCAGAACTCCAAACGCATTCCCGCGTGCGCGTGTCGAAATCTGCCGCCTGCTAGAGAGCACGGTCACGCCTTAATTGTCCAGGATCGCGCCTCCCCCCACGTTGCCTTCAATATCGCCACCGCAAACTCTCGTGTATGGCGTCGCTACTCACGTCTTGTGTCCGAGTACAACCTGAACGCCCTCCATACCCACTTCAGACTGCCGCAACGGTACTCTGACGAGCGGTGTCCCTCTCAAGGTCCCGCTGATTTAGACACAAGCAGCGGCCTGTCATTTGCTGCATTACTCTGTCGAATAAACCAGTGATGCCGGCGTGCGCAACCAGCATGGGCATCGACATCGACCCGGTATCGGACGACGGTGCATGCGACAGTATATCTCTGCCAATCGGTTGCACCAACTAATTTGGGACCACGCCGCTACGTCCGCCGCTGCGGTACTTATTCAGTAGTTGCCGTCACTACTAGTTGCGTGCGGTCGCCTCAGCCTCGGGGATGACGTTGGCACCATGACGCCCGGCTCAATGTTGTTGCTGCTGCCTTCGCGCATGCCATCGATACCCACCACGTGCCACGCCCGGGTCGGCCTCATCACCACACAGTACATCCTCGCCGTTCGTGTCACCGTCGCGGCGGCGCTGCCTTTGTACATCACCCCGTCATCCTATACCACGTGCACGACGATACCTCTCTGGCCCCAGTGTTCATAAGCGCGAGAATACACCTTACATATAACCGCGCAATTACTTAGTCCTCACTCGCCTTCATGTTGATGGTCTTGGTCATGATTTACTGTACGCCATTTACGGAAATTTCTTTTCCACGAGCTCTGCCGCCTCTGCGGTACAGTACAATACTGTTGGTAAAGCACCGTGATCATCAGTGCATCATCTGCTGTCATCTGTGCCGTAAGTTACGTGATTGTTCTCGTTCTCGGCGTATTTACGTCGAGTTTACGTCAAATGGGTGTTTGGTGATTTATAAGTTGTAAGTCGCAAGAGCACATTACGTTAACTGATGATGCCAGCATCCTCTTCCATGTGATTTCTACAAGGACTTCCGAATCAGCTGCTTCCCTTGAATGATCAAGCTTAGTGCAACTATCGGCGACCTTTATACCCTGCTATTCGAAACGAAAAGTGTGATGGTGTTTGGAGATTTTAACACAAGCGATAGAGCACTCCATCGCTATCAACCTGACACGTTTCACAACTTCACAAGCGCCAAGTATGATATACATGATACGGCTGCATCGTGCTGTGATAATAATGTGTGGCCGTAGTCGTATCGCATAACAGTCTTAACAGAATTACGATACATCCGACATGGCCATGGTTGACCCCCCAGCATTTGCACCCAAACGTATTGCATGCATGATTGACTTACGGAGACAACAACCTGAAGGCATCATCGAAGCATCATCCATCATCTTGGATCCACTGGCACATGGTTCCCATCGCCTTTGCTCATCAACTAATTGTCATCAAGAATCCCTGAGGCTGTCTTCCTGGTTCTCCGCGAAGTGAAGGAATGCTGTAACGTCTGAGGACTCGCACTAAACCTTGACACAGTTGGCCTGGTGTGCCGCTAGCGTGATGAGATGTCGTTCGGTGACATTGTGCCACTGACCTCTGCCCATTATAAATTGGCTTGGTTTGCAGGGTGCGGTTCTTCAGCCCCCTGCTCACATTCGTACTATCTTCCAAGGCACTGGTTGGTTGGTTTCCAAGCTTTGGTCTTCTCTCTCCCAGCAGCTATGGCTAACCCTTATGCCTCTAGCCCATACGTTCCTTGCATTCACATCCACATTCAAGCCGCAATTTCTTATAACACTCATTTTATCATTATCTTTAAACATGCACTCTTACAAGACCCTCGCTGTCATTGCACTTGCTGTCTCCACAGCATCTCCCGCTCTTTCTGCTCCTGTCGTGTAATACTCGTTACTTTTGGACTCTTGGGGACAGCCCTCGCTAACGAATGTTGTCGTTGTTCTAGTGCTGGTCAGCAGCGAGCCCGCGCCAACTTTGACGAACGTGCGAGCGCTCTCCCGATTGGTATCGCAGAAGATGTTGGAGGTCTCATCAAGACGGTTGGGACCAATCTTGCCTTTGGGGCTTGACCCGTTGCTTTTATTGGAGCACTTCCTCAATAGCACGCGTCGTGCGCTGCCTGACGACGCTCCGCTCGCTGATAATGATAAACGCGCCCCCGGTGTTGCTGGCTTAGTCGGTGATCTCCTGACTAGCTTGAAGTCGACCGACTCCCTTGGAAAGGTTATCAAAAATGGTCTCATTGGCGGCGCGGCCTCGGGGGTCGGGGCAGCTGGAGCGAATGCGCTTTTTTAACAACAATGGGCGAGGGAAAAGCTAGGAAAATGTTTGCAATTGCTCGTCGTTGTTGGCAGGCGTGAACCTTCGCCGCTCTCGGGGAGCGACTTGAGTGGCGTTGCGAAGACTCTTGCGGGTGCATTGATATCCTTGGGTGCTGCGGATGGTGTAAAGGAAGCTGCGAATTAAAATCTTCAACAGAGATGATGCATCGTGAGTATCCTTCCCTTCTCTATCGTAGGTACCTGGCGAGCTCATCCGTCGCAGGCCTCAGGACCTCATTGATGCTCTTCAGGGTCTCGGCAGTCGGCTTAACGAGCTCGTCTGAGTGCATTTCGATGATATAGATACGATCTGACTTGAATGACGTTACGACTTCCATTATTGATCGTGTACACGCAGTTGTAATCGGGTGCTGGTTCATTCAATGCAAGATGAGCACGCAGTTCGAATAGGCAGTTTTCATATTGTTATCCCCAAGAGCTCAATACGTATTACCTTTTTTTTTCGCGCAGTGGAGGAGTGGCCAAAGCCTCTGAACCATGTCGACCCTGACCAAAAGTTGGAAGAGGACAAAATTGGAGGCTGCACGTTTTGGGCCCATCGATTTTGTCAGTAGGCTATCTTCTGGGAAAGAATCATACCGGACTTCTCACGACTTGTCCACGGGCTGGACGAGAAGAGCACGCCAAGAAGCCTGAGAAATTAATTGTGACCGTTAAATGTAACCCGTCCGCCCGCCAAGCATATATGTATGGGGGGCGCCAAGTTTGCTTTGGTCAAAAAAAATCCAAGTGTTGCGAACCATGAGAAGGAAAAGACTTGGCACAAACGACTTCGACCAGCTCTTTGTGTATTTACGGCCTTTATTGTGGACCAAGACCACGTGGATTAGCACCACGACGGAGGCGCGTGGCGTCGGTTAACCGATTACCATCTCGTCTTTTACTATCCAGTGCGCGGTGCGCCTGCCATTGTTTCCTCCATCCATCACGACACCCTCTCCTTCTCGGATTAACGACCTTCCAAATACTTTTTAAAGATCACGAGCGGTGATGTCGGGTCCGCACAAAGCTGTGCCGCTCGTAGCGCCGGGCCACACGCGCCCTGTCACCCATCTCTCCTTCTCCCCCCTTTTAGACGACAACCGATACCTACTTATATCTGGCTGCAAAGATGGGAACCCGATGCTGCGCGAGTGGACGGGCGATTGGATCGGCACGTTTGTCGGACACAAAGGCGCAGTATGGAGCACCAAGCTGAATTGGGATTCGTCGCGCGCCGCCTCTGGCAGCGCGGACTTTACAGCGTGAGTCCCCTCAGTGTGCCTTCGTGGGACGTGCGGTCGCGCTCACGCGCAGTCCGCAGTAAGATTTGGGACACGTACAGCGGAAACTCGCTCCACTCGTTCCCTCACAATCACATTGTCCGCAGCGTCGCGGTCACCCCTTCGGCGTCGCATTTGCTCACCGGCGGGCAAGAAAAGAAGGTCCGGATATTTGACTTGGGGAGACCAGATGCCGAACCAGATATCTTGGGTGGTGGTTTATCGCACGATGGCACGATCAAGAGTGTCGTGTGGTTTGACGAGAACACTGGCGTGAGTGCGGCAGATGACGGGTTTATCAAGTGAGTACCGCTTCCCCGTCCCTTTTTTCTTCTTGCAAGGTTGACGGGTGTTGAGATGGTGGGATCGGCGCTCACTCCAACCGACGAGGAAGCTGTCTTTCAATCACCCTATCACCTCGATGGAACTATCTGTGCAGATACAAAGACTGGTAGTGACATACGGCAACACGGTTGCCTTCATCCCCGCTCAGCCAAGCGAGACAGGCGCACCGATTCATAGCTTGGGTCTGCCGTATGCGCCGTCGTCAGCGTCCGTCCACCCGGTCTGGCAGGACCGGTTTGTCACTGGGAGTACGAGTGACGAGTGGGTGCGCGTCCATGGGATCGACGGGGAGGAGCGGGAGTTGCTCAAAGGACATCACGGACCTGTGCATTGCGTCGAGTATAGCCCAGACGGAGAGGTTTATGCAAGTGGAAGCGGTGCGTGCGATCATAGCTGTCTAGGCACTCAGTTTATCTTACATGTTTCACCCTTCTTCGAACTGCCAGAGGACGGTATGCCATTTCCCCCCTTAACTCGATTATCAGTACTTAACCGTCTTCACCACTTAGGGACTATTCGACTGTGGCAAACTACACCCGGGAAGGCGTACGGTCTTTGGCAAGGAGCCGGCGGCAGTGGCTAGATTTGACGACGCATTCATATATAGGACACTTGAATTGTAACGCGGCGCATCGCGTCATCTCTGTTCCTGTAACACGCTGAAGTAAATATGGCATGTCTGCTTGGGGAGGACGGGCTCGGAGTTGCCTACGTGCGGTTCGGATCATAGAAAAACCATGACCATGACTGTCTATTGTCCTCATCCTTGCAACGCTAGTGTTTCTGTTCCTTGTTCTTTTCAGTCGTTGACGCGTTGGGCCAACGATTAATATTGGGTGACGCACTGAGCTCAAAGCCAGGGCCACGTGCAGAACGGTTTACTCCCGGCTTTTTGAGACCAACGCCGTGACGCGTCCGGGCATGCTCTAGGACGGCCGAGAGCACAAACAACTTGTTTTGGCTACCTTGTGCCTGAGAGCAGCGGAGATCCGGAACGACGATTACATAATCGGATTTAGATACAAAGTGGGGTCGTGTAGTGGGGCGGTGCAACAACAATATTCTTTCTCCACCAGCCATCAACGTCCCTAACGATGAGCCATTCTACCAGTCCACCTTTGTCCCCGAGCGCAAGCTTGCACCCACTCCCGCGCCCACCGTCGCCGACCCACTCAAACCTCCCGACGCAGATTTATCATTCCTCCCTCTTACCCCGGTCCATCCCAACGCCTGCGCTCCTCGACTCTGTCGCAGGCGGCGCACACTATTCCGGCGTCGAATCGGTCAACGAACGAAGACGGTCGTTGCTTCGCAGTCACCCACAGTCGCCGAATGCTGTGCAGGCCTTTGGTCAGCGCCGCCAGAGTAACCTGCCTGGAGCGGCGAGCGCGTCGCACCTGGCCGCTATGGACGATCTCAAAGAGGTGCGTTTTTTCGCGCTGGAGGTTTTCTTGCCCGACTGATATGGTGCTATTCGTCGTGAAATAGATGTACGAAGGTCACTCGACCAAAGAGATGATACAGAAACGATGGCAAAAGGGTGCAGAATACGAGGTGCGTGCGCGCATTGCTGGGATCACCGCTCGCTGAGATCCGACTCGACGGCCCGTTTGCAGGATCCGTATACGAGATGTAAAGGCTTGAGTGAGATTGCCCCGCAGGTATATTAAAAATTGCCAATCTTTGGGTGCACCTCGCTGACTCGATTTGTAGTGGTATGCTTTGGTACGCACATGATTCCATCCATGACAGATTGCTGCTGCGCCCACAAGCTCACTTCTTTTTATGGTCGCCTTTGTAGCCGCGGATGTACTCTAAATTGGCGGTCACCGGACGACGCGTCCTCTCGTCAACGGAACACCCCAACCGTTTAATCATGTGGCAAAAACACGAGTACACTGTTCGCGTCACGGGATCGAAGAAGGTTCGCTTACCCTCCATCGGTAGTTGGTTCCGGAGAGTGCTGACCCTGCTGTGCATCTGCTGTTAGGTGGTCGAGTCAATTTTGGTTATTGATTTTGACGGAGATGGAAAGATCGTGCGATTGGTCGACCAAAGACGGGGTGAGGACCCACCCACTCGGTGGGGCGCGCAGCATCTCCGCAGGCTGAACGGACGAGTGGTGCCGTGGGTTCCCTGGCTGGGAAACTCCCCAAAGCCCAAGTCCAATTCTCACTAGTCTAGGACGCTGCCATGTGAATGTGCGGCTGTGCGCGCCTTGAGGGCGTCGTCCTAACTCCTCTTGTACTGTACCCTGCTATATCTACTGCTCTGGTTGTAATTAATGACGTATTGGTCCTTGTTAGGTGTATCTTATGACATCGGTTATGATATTTGATAGGATAGTTCTGCGTGTGTACAGTAATGTTACCCTACTGTGGTGTAGCTGTTACGTTGGGGCGCAGAGTGATACCCGAAAATGGTGGTTATGTAGTTTATCAAGTTCCCCATCGAGTCCATCCTTTGCGCCTTGAGGCAGAGAATGAGATTGGCCCTACGCAATTCTTTCAATCGATGTACCCAATTCGTATCGAAGAAGCAGCCAGCTGACCGAATGTCGTACATTGCCACGCGTACAAATACCCTGGGTCGTAAACGCGAGCGTATCATCGTGGCATCTACCAGTCCTTCGGGCGCAAAGGAGACACCGCCCTTGACAGTATACCACTCAAAGAAACTCAGAACCCGGTTGGACGAGAAAAGACAAGGCAGAAGATGTGCAAGGCAATTCTGGCGCCTCTGAACAGGGTATCGATAAGGAGGCAGTGCGCGTGGCGTTTCGGCGCCAACGCCACTAGCACCGTTGGCACCTGGACTGGTACGAGCACTAGGACCGTCACTTTCGCTGGCGCCGCGCCAACGCCATGGCTGCGCCGTGGCATCTCAAGCAGTGCCGTCCTCGCCAAAGACCCGCCGCAGGCACAGTCGGAATCGCCACTCGGGAAAATCGGCGTGGCGGCGGCCCTGGCGCCTAGCAGTGGCGCGGTGAAGCCGACGCTGTGGAGTGAGTTTGCGCTGCGGGACCGGGTGGCGCTGGTGTCGGGGGCGAATCGCGGGCTCGGGCTCGAGATGGCGCTCGCGCTGGTCGAGGCGGGCGCGCGGGCGGTCTATTGCGTCGACCTGCCCGGGCGGCCCGGCGACGGGTGGGTCAAGGTGGCCGAGTACGTCCGGCGCATGGTCGCGGATAACAACGGCGAGGTCACGGGGCGGCTGGAGTACGTGTGTGCGGACGTGAGGGACCAGAAGGCGATGTGGAAGGTCGGCGAGGAGATCGGCGAGCGGGAGGGCAGGATGGACGTCTGTGTGGCCGCTGCGGGGATCTCGACGTCGGACATGGACTGCCTGGAGTACCCTGCGGATCAATTTGAACAGGTGCGTGATCTCGTCCGCTGTATGATCGTAAAGGAACTTAAATTTTTATTTTTATTTTCCTTTGATGGGATGTGTGTCATACTCATACAGGTGATCAGCGTCAATACAAATGGAGTGCTTTACACTGCGCAGGCTGCCGGAAGACAAATGGCGCGATTCGGGAATGGAGGGAGCATCATCCTGATCGCCTCAATGAGCGGAAGCATTACGAACAAGGTGCGTTGCTTTCTTACACAATACACATTGGGAGTGGCGCGTGGCCGACGAGCGGACCCGAACATAATAATAGGATCACGCGTGCGTGTCTTACAACACGAGCAAATCGGCAGTATTGCAGATGGGACGGAGCATGGCGTGCGAGCTTGGGCGGAAGCGCATACGGGTCAACACACTCTCCCCCGGGTACATTTACACTTCGTGAGTGTATTCCTTTCTTCGTCGGTTCGGCTCAAATCAAGGTGCGGAGAGCCTGGGCTAAGCCCGGGAGATGGGCGTCTCCTTGTCGGAGTGTGCTCAGGCACCACGGCGCAGCTGTGACTGTAGGGAACTGACGCACAGTTCATTATAGGATGACTGCGGCCTATTTAGACACGCAACCGCACTTTCTGGACAGGTGGTCGAAACTGAATCCG
Organism: Lactarius akahatsu; assembly: GCA_021524915.1. Lineage (NCBI taxonomy): Eukaryota > Fungi > Basidiomycota > Agaricomycetes > Russulales > Russulaceae > Lactarius > Lactarius akahatsu. Next base: position 2,478,772 of record JAKELL010000001.1, on the reverse strand, counting down.
TTGGGACGGATCGGAAGGCCTGACGAATTACGAGGTGTGATAACATGGTTGGCGTCTGACGCGTCAACTTTTTGCACTGGAAGCGAGTGAGTGATGTTTTCGCCCGAATCACATCCAGTCATTTTACTGATGGAGATGATACTGCATAGTATATTGGTTAGTGGAGGGCATCATGCGTGGTAGTGCTAGGGCCCAGCAGTGTGCCGGTGTGGGTGTAGTCCTAGTCAATGTGACCATGTGACGAATGTGACGGATGTGTCGATCTAAGATCTGAATGTAAATGCGCAGTCGCTGCGGAAAGGTGCGCAGTGTGTAAAAGTTGGCTGTCCAAGGAAAGCAGCCCGGTCAGCCTCAGCCTCATCCTCAACCCCGTTCCCAACTTAGCTTTTTGCTCAAATGAACGCTACAAAGCACCACAGGGAGAGGGACGCTGCCCCCATGCCCACTGACATCGCTGACAAGATTACCGCTCTCAAGCGGAAACAAGCAAAGTGCGTCCCCTCGACGAGTCCAACTTTCCCCCCACCTTGTTTTTGAACCCTTCTCACACATTTTAACTACTTCACAGCAATAATAGAAAGGACCGTACAGAGCGTCCCCCTGTCCCCGCCCCGCACCTCCAATCTTCACCGCCCCGCAGGCAACCCCCGTCGGGGCAGACACCTCCGGTCCTCTTATCTAGGGTCGAGCCAGACTCCAGCGAGTTCACTCGCATCCTGACACTATCCCCCTCCGAAAAACCTGCGCTCCCTCACAAGCATCAGGCCAAACTTTACAATCCCAATAAAGATCCCATCCCGATGCGCCGCACCGCTGAGCCCGAGGCCATGTCTGAGTCTACTGGGAGCTCCTATGCCCAGAGGCCTCCCGCCGATGCTTCCAGAAATCGGGATGCAGCTCAATCTCGGCAGCTCTTCGATCCCCGGAAGCACGACGCCGTCGCCTTCTCCGCAGCACAGGCACGGAAACCGGCGCCGAAGCATTCTGGCGACTATGCTTCCGTGTCCTCCGTTTCTTCATACGCAAATTCTATCGTCTCCTCCAATTTCACCCTCTCCTCCAGCACCACAGATGGCTCATCTGCGCCATCCTCCATCTTCGACAACAAACCCCGCGAGGAATCCAAGACGAGTGCTTTCTCCGCCCAGCTCAAGAAGCTTTATCGCGACATCTCGGCCCTCGAGTCAAAGATCCTCGCCGATTCGGGTGAACCGCAAGATGAGAGCCGGATTGTCATCAAGGGTGGCCCGTCCATGGGATCCGAGGACGTAGAGAAGGCACGATGGAAGAAAGCGACCGAGGATCACAAGCAGTACGCTTCTTTATTTGCCCCTCTATTTAAGCTACACGAACTCACAAAAATGGTTGCAGGCTTTCCGAGCTGATGCTCCGCCTGTTGGAGATCTCGCTAGCGCCAGGTGTCCCCGCGTCATTGCGCAATATACCCGAGAAATACAACATCATCATTCGCCTCTGGACAAACTGTTTCTACCGCCTCCTCGAGAACTTACGGCGGTACTCTCTCAACTCGAGGATTGCGTTGGAATATCTTCAAGAATTCATATATTACGCATACACCTTCTACACCGCCCTTCTCGAGAGGGAAACGTTTAAGGACTATCGGCCGGGTTGGTTGGAAGCTCTTGGTGACCTCGCTCGCTATCGTATCGTAATTGCCACGATGGTCCCCGCCCCGCTGCGTCCTTCGCGGACATTAACAGCTGCTGCTGTGCGCAGCAGGCTTCGTGCCTCACCCGATGGATCCACGTTATCCCATTCCCGCACGATGAGCACCGGCAGCGAAAAACACCCTGCGCGCCCCGATTCGCCTAGTCCGAGCGTGGGTATTGTCGCGGCAAGACTCATGGAGCTTGAGCCGGAGAAAGATCGCTGGCGGAGGGTTGCCCGTGATTGGTATGCTGAGGGTGTCGCAGGTACCCCCGGACATGGCAAGCTGCACCACCATTTGGGGCTTCTCAGCCGCGAGGCAGAAGGCGAGGAGCTACGTGGTGTCTACCACTTTGTTAAGAGGTAACGTATTTATTAATTTACCCCCGGGCCCCGTTATTAATCAGCCCCCTTCCTTTTTTTCATAGTATGATTGCCATCCGACCGTTCGAGACGGCTCGCGAATCTGTCCTGCCTCTGTGGTCCCAGACAGCACAGGCACGCCGCTCGGCCCCCGACGCGCGAGCACCAGAGCTTTTCGTACTTTTGCACGGAATGCTCTTTACAAATATCCAACTCGACGACTTTTCGTCTACCCTCGCGCGTCTTGTTGAACGTCTTCGTATAGAAGAGCCCGAAGGGCGGGAATGGGCCATGATGGCCGCGGTCAACATCGGCGCTCTTCTCGAGTACGGTCGCCCACAAGGCTTCCTGCGGCGTTCCGGCGTGCTTGGCCAAGATCGCAATCCTGCGGCCATCGCTGCCGCGACCAAGGTGAAACTTGCGAAGAAGGCGCAGACGGATGAGCGTATGGAAGTCGATGGTGAGGAACGGAGACGTAGCAGCGATGTGGACGCTTCAAACCCCCAAGGCCTCTCCGCCATTCAAATTTCTCCAGCACTTTCCGACGCTATGTCGTCGTTAGAACCGTCTCCCTCATTCAAGATGGCCCAGGACCTCACGTTCGGCATGCTAGCTCACGCTCTCCGGAGCACGCGGGATGTACCGAATCCGTATGTGACCATCCTCCTCATGTTTCTTCAGACGATCCTTCGCCATCCAGAGGGCCTTTCCGCCCTCGAGCGTGCCATCCCTTGGACAGACTTGGCCGCGTTCCTCACACGTGCACCACACGTACAGTCAGCCCACTTACAGAACGATAAGCTCGATAAAAATAGCGTGTTGCTGGAGGACTGGGCTATGCGCGGGATGGCATGGGTCGGGCGAGTCTTCGAGCGCGGGTGCTGGGAGGGAAACGACAGTCGTCTCATGGAGATGGAGATGTTGGACACGTGCGACGCAGAATCCGTCGACGGCACGTGGGAGGACGACGACGACAATGAAAAGGCTAGCCGGGCCACCCGGGCCACCCTCGCATGGCGGCGTACCGTTTGGGCCAGCACGAGGATTGCCAAGATCGTCCCCGGATTTGTATGGGACGGAAAGAGGTCGTGGTGGGTTGACGGAATGCTCGCGGAGAAGGCGCGCGTGTGGGAAGAAGAAGATCGCCAAGCCCGCGAAGAGGAGGAGCGCAGGAAGCTGGGCCGACGCTGGGTCGACGTTGAGGGCGACGAGTTGATGGACGTCGAGGACGATACCACCGACACCCTCTCGGAGTCCGGAAGCGAGGACGACGACGAAGATCCAGAAGAAATCAAAGCGTTGAAGGTATGGCACAGTAGTTGAGTGTGAAGTTGTGAAAAGCTTATGTTGCTTCCTCGTGATATAGGCTCGGCGCCGGTACCTCAGGGGTCTTCTGCAATCGTCGACTTCGATGTCACCAGGCTCCACAAACTCGCGCCCTCGGCGATCACGGCCTCCCTATGCGGCGGCGCGGAATGTCGCCGCTCGTGCCGGGTTGCAGCTCGTGTCAGGATATACCGTCCTCGTCTTGGATACTAACATTCTTCTCTCCTCTCTGGCTATGGTCAACAATCTCGTTGAGAGTCTCTGCTGGACAGTCGTTGTCCCCCTTCCTGCTATCATGGAGCTTGACGGCCTTGCTTCGAACCCAACACCGCTCGGCGAGGCCGCCAAAGCTGCGATTGCTTTCGTCGTTGGCCACGTACGCTCGCACGCTGATTCGCTCAAAGTGCAAACGTCGCGTGGCAACTATCTTTCCTCACTGACCGTGCGCAGCGAGCTTGTCGACTTTGACGACCCCGACTCTTGGGAGCGTAATATGGACGACCTGATCCTGAAGGCGGCGATATGGCAAGACGAACACTGGGTCGACCGGTCTTCGTTGCTCAAAGTTGAGCAGTTGAACGAGAGAACTAAAGGTGCGGCAAAGGTCGTGATGCTGAGCCTCGACCGTAATCGTGCGTATCCCGGTTTTCTCCTTCCGACCGTTGCCATAGTTGACATGTCCCTTCCTTTCTTTTCACCAGTCCGTCTCAAGGCACGTGCGAGGCACCTTGATGCCGCCAGTGAAAAGGAACTCGCTTATCTACTGGCTGCAACGACTGGACGATGATGCCCCATCATCATCGCCCAGCCGTTGCGGCATAGTGGCGCCTTGTTTGCCGTTCTCGGGAAAGGCTGCTTCTTCGTTCGTCCCTAGTCTAAGCACTTAGGGACGAACGGGGGCGAGAACGGGAGGTGGGGCGCCACTATGCATCGCGCGCATAGACAAGGAGTTCCTTTTCACTTGCAGCTTCAATGTACCCCGTCACGGGCAGCTTTGGCCCGGTCGCCGCTAATTGCTCCCAGCTTCTCGTCTCGCCCTTTCACTCGATAGCCTCCGCCACGCACGCAAATCGTTGTAACTCTACCACGCAAGTAATCCCCGCCGTCTCCGTTGCCGCTCCGGTATTTATTTATTTATATATTGTTTCTTTCCTCGTGTTGAAATTCTCAAACAATACCTTTGCTGCTTTGATGGGGTTTCTCTCAATTTTTTTTTTTTTTCATTCCTACTTGCATAATGGCGCGCCACACTTTGGCGTCAATCTTCTCTCACTTTTTGGGTTTTGTTTCTTGTCCGCTCCTCCCAACTGTGTTTGTGTCTGTCCTTTATTTCTCTCTCATCGTGCAAATTCTTTGTGTAGCAATAATCAATTCCATTGGATCGATCGATATTAGTAGTGACCAAATACGATGCTATTTCTTCTACGTACGCCGTTTGTTGCGCGTGTTGAAGTACGATTTCCGTCTCCTTTCAATGCTTGGCACTAAGAAATTAGATTGCCGCCGACACACAAACGCCTAACCTATGTTTCTGTACTCATCCTTTCCGAAAAACACGCGTCAGTGATGTGACGGAATAACGATGGGAGCTCATCTCTGCAGCCAGCCACCTTCGCGAACGGCTCTTAGGCCGCTCATAGATAGGCCGGTGTGCGTCCCCATGTCGTCTTTGTTCGTCGCACCCACGTCTTCATCGCGTCGTTCCCATCATTACCAATTTATTTCGTTCTGTCCAACTTGCTCCACTCGTCGGTCAAAGCACCTGTGCTGTCGTCGGTCATGATGCTGGCCAGAGCTATGGTATCCATGGCGTGCTCCAAGTTCTGTTCTTTGTTTGTCTTGCTCGCTTCGCCACCTCGTTCTCTCCTATGCTACACTCGTTCTCTCTTTCCCCCACCTACTTGGTCTGGTTTTGTCTACTGGCTTCTCCCGCATTCAAACCGCTGCCTTCCTTACTGAATAACTTCCCTCTTTATCTCAGAGCATGAGAGCGATTGTCCATGATTCTTGCCCAATTGTTCTAGGCCTTGTTTCTTGCTCGCTCTTTCTCTCGTTGTCGCCTTTGCAGCTCTGGTTGCTTCCTCTTCCTCTTCCCCTCTCTGGTGGTGGAACTTCTCTCCGACTTCGAACTCCCCTTGGGCCTTTATCGCCCTTACGAGCGGAAATCATGCAAAACACGTCGGCCACGTTAGAGGAACAAGCGAAAAACAGCTCATGACCCTCAAAATGTTGCTGGACAGCAAGGGCAGTGGGAAGTTTATCAGGCGCGCTCGACAGTCAGTTGAGGGCTCCCGGCCGGCTCTTCAATCGTCAACAGAAAAGTGCGCTATTACGTGCGTTTTTCTTTGCTTTCCTTTGGTACACTATTCTCATTATTTAGCAACACAAGGAACACTGCCCAATGCCAAGAGCCCCTTATCACTACGCCCGGGAGATCCGGTCTCACAACCCAAGTCCCGCGGCGACTATCCCAAGTCGGTCCTCTGGATACTTCGAGACTACAGGCGCGAGCAAGGAGACAGTATTCCACCCGGCGACTACCCGCCGAAGACGCGCCTGGTAATTCGTGACGAAGTCGGACGGGTGATTTCGGACGCTGACTACAAGGTCCAGGGAAACCCACATCGTGCGCAGGAGGCTGCAACTGCGTAACAATTCCCGCATCGCCGGATCCCTGAATGCAAATTTCTTCTACAAGGCCAATCACTCGAGGATGCCTGTCCTCCGCTCACCCTCTGTGGCTCGCACTGGAAGGCAGAGGGACTACTTGGTTCGGTAATAAAGTACATGCGATCCAAGGCGGCGTGTCGGCAGGAGTGGGCAAGGCATGGAAGAGGGCCTCTCAGATGCGAGGGTTGCCATGCAACTGTCACGTCAGACACCGCCCCAATCGACAAGCATCGTCAGAGGCCCGTCTCGTAAGTTTCTTTTCCCTTCGAGCTCTCGAACACGTGTTCAGCCTCTACAGCCGATCAACTTCCACGAGTTACCGAAAACTCTAACAAGAGAACTACAGTTATGTACGCTTGCACGTTGGCCTTGACAATACGAAGACCCAACATTTCGGGAGCACTTTCGACACGGTACCGATTTTCCAAACTCGTTTTTGCGCGGCCTGCATTGTCACGCCACTTCCAACTCATACACCTTATCGCCCATCCCTTCTCCTCCCCCGTTTCCCTTGTCGCTCTTTCCCCACTTGCTCGCGTTGTCAACGTGTCCAGTTTACGTCCCCTGTCCTCGTCCGTAGCTGTTGGAAGCCACCATGACAATATCATGCAACGTGCAGCTCTTCTTTTGTCCACCCCCTCCCGGTGCTCATCGTCTCACCCGGGCCTTCATCCATCCGGGTCCGCCGTGTTGCGGTGAGTGATGGTGATGGTTTCATGTCCACGCTGCTCTTTGTCGACGATCATGTAGTGTGATTGTTTCCATCTCGTTTCCCTCGGTTGTTTACTCTGGGGCCATGTAGAGCCTCGGGAGTTTAGTAGCATCATGCTCATTCGAACATTTTCATTTTCGTATAGCTTTCCGACGTTTTGCAGACAACTTGAGACAAAAAACTGAGACCACGTGAGTGACCCGATGCACAGCGCAAACCCTGACGGCCTGACGTACCATGGCACGAGCCGGCAGGGAGCCATTTCCCCAACTTTGCGAGATTTACAAATAAAAAATAAAAAATAACACGAGTACGTTGCCACTGTAGTAAAAGACCTTATGGTGCGGCGAACCAAGCTGCCATGAATGCACATGTAAGATGCGTTCGAAAACAATTTCTATTCAACGAACATTATTTAGATATACTCAATGCTACGTATGGCATTGCAATATTCTCTTTGTATTATCACTACCTTCGCCATTCTTGCCAGGGTAACGCTAAACCATGCATCCCATTGAATTAGCCCCGCAAGAAGCTGTGACAGGAAGAGGGAATATGTAAGGTTCATAACCAGGGAAGTGTATCCTTGTATCAAATCAATCAAGCATGTTTTTTTGGGGGGCACTGTACGGTCCTCTTCCACCTTGCTCCAATGTTTGAGTGACGAGGTGGTCAGCTGGTTGAATTTGGCATGGTAGCAGAGCACTGAAGCCTTGCGAACGACATGACACGCTTGTCGAGGGCCTGGCCCTTGAATGCAGTGGTCGTCTCACGAGAGGACGCCAGTGCGGTTTAACATGTGCGTCCGCGACATGATCGATTTCGTCTTCGATGATTTGCAGCAGAACCGGTTTCCAGAGTCCGGAACACGGGAAAAAGAGCGCGATGCGAATGTCGGCGCGGCCAGCGTACACGCACCGCGTATAAGGCAGGTTGGACTTCTTTAAAGTTGTAGTCGGGTTATTAGGAACGCCGCTGCCTGGGGTGAAATAAATAAGAACGGAAATGTGATGGGAGATGAGGTCTGTTTCCGCGGTCTTTAGCTCAGCTGCGAACCTGTGGGAGCGTCACTATTCTCGCGATCAAAGCGACGTCGTGTCCAGGTTTAGAAAAGAGACGGCTGATATGCAGTGGTAGTTTCAATGCTCGTGAACAAAGCTGGGGGTAGCAGCGCGATACACATGCAGAGGCACCTCGGTGCCCGCAAGAGGTCGGTGGGTATGACACAGAATAGCAACGCAGACCCACCGGAATTGCTCCGCTTGGAAAGCTCGAGTTGTCGCCGCCGCCGCAACAAGAACGCCATCAACCTCGGGGGCGGGCGGAGAGACAGCGTCCACCCCAATCCCCATTCGTCTGCCCACGCCGTCTGCTGCTGCTATCATAGGTCGCGCGGGTGCAGAGGTTGAGGCGGTAGCAAAAGTAAACGCAGACGCAGATACACGCGTCGCCCGCCGTGCCCGTGCGGAAGGGCCGCTCGAACGCATCCTTCAGCCCAGCGACCTATTGCCAGGCCAAATCCAGGAGGCCCACGAGTCGCGTCGTATCGGCCGGTAGGATCTTCGCGAAGCTCTGTCCTCAGTATGTCCTGTCAGAAAGGGGCGGGAGAAGGTGGGCAGGTGGACGTACGCCAAATGACGGACATAGGGCCTCGGCGTCCATTCTGTCCACGCGTGGGGGGCTCGTGAACGCCGTCCGTAGGGTCCACGCGCTCGTGAGTCTGCGTGGGCAGGTGGTACTCGGACTGTTTGGAGGCTGTAACATACCGGCCTGCCTCGTCTGCTTTGCATGTACGCGTGTGTGCGTACGAGGCTGTAGCATAGGCACGTGGTTCGATCGTTCAGTGAGAAGCCACTTATGGCCAGGCCACGACGGTGGTGATGGTCTTGAGCAGGCAGACTGTCGTCGGTCTCGGTGTTCCAACTAGGGAGCGGCAGAGTGAGGGGGGCGTGACGCACAACGTCACACATGAGGCGGAGCTTGTGGGTTTTACCGGGTTGAGACCATGGGATGTCAAATAAGGAAGGTGAACCGTGTGAACGATCGATCGAAGAAGGGGTCAAATCGATCAACGACTCTTGCTTCGTTACTCCAATGGCCACGCAACAATCCCCTCAGGCTCGTCAACTTCCAAAGATCCAGTTCCGAGTCCTCATCATAGGACGAGCAAATGCTGGGAAGACGTCAATCCTTCAACGAGTATGTGACACAACGGAGAGTCCCGTTGTTTACCGGCGGGGAGATGACTACTCTGAGTCGGAGGTACGTGGCTCAACCTTTTTGTTTGCGAGTGTGATTTTAACGCCAACCAGTTTGAACTTGGCCCGTCCATGAATGTTAGTGACAATAGCACTTTTCTTCAATTCCCTCTAAACATGCAGCCAGCGAGGCGAACACACGATTGATGATCAACTCGTGTTCTCCAATCATAGGGGATACGTCTTCCATGACTCTTGTGGAATAGAGTCAGGCAGTAAAGAGGAACTCGTGATCTTGCAGGAGTTCATTCGACGGAAGTGTGCAGAAAGGCGACTGCGAGACAAACTGCACGCAATATGGTTCGGACGCTCGAGTGTTCACGATTACGACAACTGACGGACATATTAGGTACTGCGTCCCAATGGACAACCAACGACCAGGGCTCGATCTGAGATTTTTCAAGGACATATGCCCAGACAAAAATGGTGCGTCATTACTAACATTCGTGACTGTGCTTAACGCGATGATATCAAGTCCCTGTCATTGCTGTTTTTACGAAGTACGACCAGTTCCGGCTAAATGTCGGAATCGATATGGAGGACTATGGAAACCCAAATGACAACGTATCTGAAGTGGCGGAGAAGCTATTTCAAGAGCACTACCTGCATCCCCTTGGTGATGGTGTTGAATTTGTGCGATTAGAACGTGGGTTCAGTGTCGAATGCGAGGGTTACATTCTGATGTTCTTCGGCAGAAATGCACAGGCAAAATAGCCGCTGCGATGATCTCATTGAGAAGACAACTACAGCATTGAATGAGGATACCGTCGCGTTAATGCTTTTAGTCGTGCAAAAGGGTAATTTAAATTTGAGTGTTAAAACGGCTTTGAACCGGTTAGTGCGCCAGTTAAAACGGGAGAAGTGAGCGACGATCCCAACGAACATTGCAGCGTCCTTTCCGGTGCCAGGTTCAAGGTCGAAGGTGCAGAGAGAATAGTTCGGGAATGTCTCTTTGCATTTCCATTCATCTGGGTAAGTGTTCACGGAGTCTTAATTTGTGCTACATTACGCCTGATGTCGCCCAACTCCTAGTGGGTGAGTGACGCTATATCCACGCTTGTCGGATTGCAGACGTAACCACGTTCGTGCTCTACTATCCAGTATGTGAGTGGCCGCGGTGGCTCGCTGCGTTTCAAGCCTGCTGACGACGCCTGTCCTCGGCTCTCCAGGAAGTGAGTGGCTGCCGTGGCTCGCTGCGTTTCAAGCCTGCTGACGACGCCTGTCCTCGGCTCTCCAGTTGGTGAGTGGCTGCCGTGGCTCGCCGCGTTTCAAGCCTGCTGACGACGCCTGTCCTCGGCTCTCCAGGAAGTGAGTGGCTGCCGTGGCTCGCTGCGTTTCAAGCCTGCTGACGACGCCTGTCCTCGGCTCTCCAGGAAGTGAGTGGCTGCCGTGGCTCGCTGCGTTTCAAGCCTGCTGACGACGCCTGTTCTCGGCTCTCCAGTTCGTGAGTGGCTGCCGTGGGTCGCTGCGTTTCAAGCCTGCTGACGACGCCTGTCTCGGCTCTCCAGTCCGTGAGTGGCTGCCGTGGCTCGCTGCGTTTCAAGCCTGCTGACGACGCCTGTCCTCGGCTCTCCAGTCCGTGAGTGGCTGCCGTGGCTCGCTGCGTTTCAAGCCTGCTGACGACGCCTGTCCTCGGCTCTCCAGTTGGTGAGTGGCTGCCGTGGCTCGCCGCGTTTCAAGCCTGCTGACGACGCCTGTCCTCGGCTCTCCAGGAAGTGAGTGGCTGCCGTGGCTCGCTGCGTTTCAAGCCTGCTGACGACGCCTGTCCTCGGCTCTCCAGTTGGTGAGTGGCTGCCGTGGCTCGCCGCGTTTCAAGCCTGCTGACGACGCCTGTCCTCGGCTCTCCAGTTGGTGAGTGGCTGCCGTGGCTCGCTGCGTTTCAAGCCTGCTGACGACGCCTGTCCTCGGCTCTCCAGTTGGTGAGTGGCTGCCGTGGCTCGCTGCGTTTCAAGCCTGCTGATGACGCCTGTCCTCGGCTCTCCAGTCCGTGAGTGGCTGCCGTGGCTCGCTGCGTTTCAAGCCCGCTGACGACGCCTGTCCTCGGCTCTCCAGGAAGTGAGTGGCTGCCGTGGCTCGCTGCGTTTCAAGCCTGCTGACGACGCCTGTCCTCGGCTCTCCAGGAAGTGAGTGGCTGCCGTGGCTCGCCGCGTTTCAAGCCTGCTGACGACGCCTGTCCTCGGCTCTCCAGTTCGTGAGTGGCTGCCGTGGCTCGCCGCGTTTCAAGCCTGCTGACGACGCCTGTCCTCGGCTCTCCAGTTGGTGAGTGGCTGCCGTGGCTCGCTGCGTTTCAAGCCTGCTGATGACGCCTGTCCTCGGCTCTCCAGTCCGTGAGTGGCTGCCGTGGCTCGCTGCGTTTCAAGCCCGCTGACGACGCCTGTCCTCGGCTCTCCAGGAAGTGAGTGGCTGCCGTGGCTCGCTGCGTTTCAAGCCTGCTGACGACGCCTGTCCTCGGCTCTCCAGGAAGTGAGTGGCTGCCGTGGCTCGCCGCGTTTCAAGCCTGCTGACGACGCCTGTCCTCGGCTCTCCAGGAAGTGAGTGGCTGCCGTGGCTCGCCGCGTTTCAAGCCTGCTGACGACGCCTGTCCTCGGCTCTCCAGTTGGTGAGTGGCTGCCGTGGCTCGCTGCGTTTCAAGCCTGCTGACGACGCCTGTCCTCGGCTCTCCAGGAAGTGAGTGGCTGCCGTGGCTCGCCGCGTTTCAAGCCTGCTGACGACGCCTGTCCTCGGCTCTCCAGTTGGTGAGTGGCTGCCGTGGCTCGCTGCGTTTCAAGCCTGCTGACGACGCCTGTCCTCGGCTCTCCAGGAAGTGAGTGGCTGCCGTGGCTCGCTGCGTTTCAAGCCTGCTGACGACGCCTGTCCTCGGCTTTCCAGTTGGTGAGTGGTTGCGGTACGTCTCTACGTTTAAAGTTTGCCGACGATGCCTGTCTGGGTGTTCAGAATGTGAGCGGCTGCCAACGATGATGTTTGTCCTTGGCTTTCCATACTCACCACTGGCCTACTAGCCCGTGCGCGTGCTCTCTCCTTTCAAGCTTGCTAATGTTATGTATCTTTGGTTCTCCAGTTCGTAAGTGTCCTCCGCACGGTCACTAAGCAAAAGTCTCACCCCTTTTAAGATAGTGCAGGTTATGTCACTGCCTACCATTCAAAATGTGTTATCTTTGTATCACAGTCATCTGTCTCTATGACTTATGATATTTCTCTCTAGCTTACTAGCACCGGTCTTAGTGGTCACCATTTGATCCTTGGTATTTCACTTAATTATTTTTAGAGTGTATTTAACGTTTTTCGAAGCTGTTATCCTTATCCTGAAGCATGCGACTTTCATTCGTCTCTCGAACGTGTCACCTGAATCGGCTCTAACCCACGCGGAGCTGCACTATCGACATGCGAATATTGACTCGAACATTCAACAATACCTTACAACATCTTCCCAAGAACATTCTATCGAGCTATTTGCTGCCTTTATTATGGCTACAGATATTGGTTCGTTTATTATCGCGTCTGTTTGTATAATACCTCATCGAACTTTCAGTGCTATATGAGTCGTCGGTCGAAGACCATGCATAGAAGAGATCGATGATTTAAACGATTTTGGGAACTAGTACGAGCAGGTCTCCTTACCGGCGTTGAGGAACACCACAAGGACGGAGTGATTGTATTATTGAGCCATGTATAACTAACGTGTGCGATGTACTCGCTCTGCATTGTCATTGTATCTTCTCCAAAATTGGTCTCTTTTCACGAGATGTGGTGCATAACTCCTGATACAAAGATTTGATTCTCTCGAGTATTGTCCCCGCTACTGGTGCAATCAAAGCTGTCGAGATATTGTTCTATTTCCCTTCCCATCCTTTCCCAACCAACGACCACTTGACATATGCCCCATACCGGGCTCTCCCGCTCCTCGCACAAGCGCCTGGATGGCGCATCGCCGCGTACGGGTGCGAATTCAGGGGAGGGGAGTTGAGGTCGGGCTCGATGTCCCAGACCGCATTCACGCCCATTGGCCCGCTTCGCGCTGGCGCTGTCACAAGGGCTGCTCGAATACGTGGTCAAAGCTGGTTGACCATTTGAAGGCCTAAGCCAGGGAGTCACCGCATCATATTGCGATCTCTGCAAAGTCCTGACTCGCTCACCGAACTGGTTCGCACCTTCAACGGTCGACAGAGCTAAGGGGCTCTGAGTCACGGAAATGTAAGCACCCATACCCGGATTAGGGTCCGGCAGGCTCTGAGCAGATTTCGGTCTACCGGCGCTTATTGGGCGCCAGTCCCACCTGAACGTGGGCATTGTACTCCATGCACCTTCGAGCTTGGTTTGAGAGACTTGGTGCTAGCAGAATTTTCCTAGGGATACTAATCATCACATTTCACAAAACACGGACAAGATCCATTCATTGCGAAGATTCACAAGTAGTTTACAAAGGAACGTAGTTACTGGTATAGTATTTCAATTGCCGCCGCCTCCATCGTTGTCGTCGTTGTAATTATCGTTGTCCCATTTTCGCCGCGTTGTCGTCCCATCATTGTCGTTGTCGCCCTGCTGCCACCGCCACCGTCGTCGTCATGGTTGAACGGTGTCATGCTTAGGGAGTGCTCATGGCTCGCAGTTGCATTGCGTTGTTGGAGTGCCCTCCCTCATCACCACTGCAGTTTTCGTTGCCATCGTTTGCGGCCTGTGTCAGTGTGCCCGCCGTGGCTGAATCATTTTCGTTGTTATGGGTGCGCCGTGGAGACCTACTTGAAGGAAAGCCAGAAAAGCAGTAAAGGGCACTGATTGGACTCGTAAAAAATAGTAAGTACTCACCAACCAGCACGTCATCTCTGGGGTCTCCATGAGAGGGCAGGATCGTGGAGCGTGAGGTCAGCGTAGGTGGCCTCACCTAGATGGAGGAGGACACGCCCTTGATAGTAGGGTCAGAATGCCTGTCGCGGACGATGGTATCGAGGCGGATGTGGATGCAGGGGCAGCCAGGACCGCAGCCCGTTCGTGGTGACCTTGGGATTGCCGAGTATGAGGCCGGCATACCTCACCCGATGCGAGCTGACGTGTTCTCTACAGTAGGTTCGGGTTGCATGCCATGGAGGGTGGCACTGAGGCGGACGCAAGCGGCACCGGTTCGTGGAGACCTTGGGATTGTGGAGTATGACGTTGGCAAATATAACGGAGGACTCACCCTTGATGGTAGGGTCATGCTGCATGCCGCGGATGGTAGCACGGAGGTCGGTGTGTGATGCAGGGGGCGGTTGCGGGCAAGACAGAGTGGTGTGGTAGTTGGCACGGGTTGTGTCGCTGTCTCAGTGGCTATGGTTGGTGCACATATCTGTGCCGTAACAGCCGAAGACGATGGCCTCGGGTCTAATGGCGGTAAAGACAAGCACAGGCCAGAGGCATGGCCCCAGTGGACGAGGAGCCGCAACTGATTGGAGGAGATAGGGGGCCCACACCAATGTTGCCGAAGTTGGGACGTACTTTAACGAAGGTCATGCGGTGCAACAGTGCAACCTTGGATTCCCACCGGCCGAGTTGGTTGAGACGTTGTAGGAGCGACCGGCCCGCAGCGGACATCTTTGCTCTTCGTCTGGTTCCACGATTAAGATCTGTTCGATAGACGCATTGAACGAATGATAATCACGGTTCATGAATACAGAAGTGACGGTGCTCGAAATGGAGTCCGACAAGAGTCTTGACGCTTGCAGAACTCTCACGAACGCAACAAACTGTAACATGCACAAATAATATGAACAATTCTCGCAGCTCCAAACAAGCAAAGTTTCCATCGACGAAGTCGACTCCTAGTGAGAAAAGATCGCTCGTGTTCAAGTGCGTCCGTTGGGCGCACAGGAACGTGCGTAATAGTTATCTGGTGTCTCTCTCACGCGGTACAATCCCAGTCTTCTTTATTACGCGCACTTCGCAAGAATGAGATCGAAGAGGATCTAGCCCTGACGTGTAAGAACTGAATCCCGCATACGCACGAGTCTAGCCAAGGTCCCATTTTATTCGCATCAGAGGACAGACCTCTTCTCGAAGTGCTTGCTGTGCAATTTTTCCCAGGTAAAGAGTAAGGTATGGGGGCACGCCCCCGTGCAACGTGCTGTGAAGGAAGTTTTTTTTTCATGTTTTTGTGTCCTCTACAATTTCTCGCGAAACTGCTTCCGCATGGAAAAACATATCGTCTGTGCGATGCTCTAATACTTCTCGTCTATTCGAAGATCCAGGAGGCGAGCGTAGCCTCGTACTGAACGACGCCCTCCGGGAACCAGCTGCAGAGGAAAAGAAGGGATGCACAATATGGATCAGCGTCGTGCGCACTGAAAAAGAGAGAAGGAAAGACCTACAGTTTGATTTCTTTCTCAGCGTTCTCAACCGAGTCGGAACCGTGGCAGATGTTGCGGCCGACGGCGAGGGCAAAGTCGCCACGGATAGTGCCTATAATTTTGATGCGCAGCGCATCCTCGTATTTAGACTAAAGATCAGCCAGAATTAAGAGAGAGTAACGGACCAGGGGAAGAGGCCAGCGGGTTGGTTGCGCCGAGCATCGCACGGCCCGTCTTGACTGCGTCGAGACCTTGCCAGACCATACCGACAACAGGACCCGAAGCCATGTACTTGATAAGGCCAGGGAAGAATGGCTTGCCGTTCAAATCTGCGTAATCTGTAGAGGAAGGGGGGGGCCAGATGCATGAGTTTTGGACGCCGCTTGTATGCTAGGACTCGGGCTCACGCTTCTCGAGATGTTCGGGGGTAGCGTGAACGAGCTTGAGAGCGATGAGTTTGAAACCACGCTTCTCGAAGCGGCCGATGATGTCGCCGACTAGACCTCGCTGGACACCGTCGGGCTACGATGAGGCGAGATGACCGAGATGGTCCTCGTCGTCAGTAGATCTGAGTGAGTGATGGTGGGCAAGGCGGTCGAACCTTGACCATGATATATGTGCGCTCGTTAATGGACATGATGGATGATTGATGGTCTTGCTGTTGGGGTTGACAAAAGGGAAGAAAAGAGAGATGAGTAGATGCGAGGAGGACCGCGCAGATTTTAAGAGCAAACTTCATCAGCAACTCAGATCTCTATCTGCTTAATCCGGAGATAGCCGCTGGCTACATACCCACGGGCGCGCAAAATACGGGCAAACAACGCTGCAGTTTGTCCCGGCCCGCTCCGGGTTCGTCCCTCACTACTTGAAAAGAAACAAATGTCTGGTCCTCTTGGTCCGTCTCTCGCTCCCTACGTGCGTTCCTCTCGCACACTTTCTAAATGGCTCAAGCCCGTCGCCACATGGTACGCCAACCTCTCCGGCTATCGCAAAGTTGGCCTTGTCTACGATGACCTCCGTGCGTCCCAATCCCACTACCAAACTCCGCGCACCGCCAGTGCTGTGGTGGCGCGGGGTGTGAGATAGCCAAAGCTCACAATATTCTTTTTTGTGCAGTCGTAGAGGAGCGTCCAGATGTGCAAAGGGTACGCTGACCTTGGATTTGTGTGTTTTCGTTCGGTGGATTTCCTGAACTACGACGTGTCATGTCGCCACAGGCACTTTCCCGCTTGACGCCCCGTGAGGCTTACGACCGCGCGTACCGATTCAAGCGCGCTTCCCATGCTAGCGTTCTTCACAAGGACCTCCCACAGTCTGAATGGACCAAGCCCGAGGAGGTATGTCCTAGCTCATACATCCTCCCACCCCCGACGAGCGGCTTATATTCTATCCGTTTGGTAGGACGTTCGGTATTTGAAGCCTCACGTTCTTGAGGTTGTCAAAGAGGATCAGGAACGGCACGTTTGGGACACCATCAATGTCGCTAGGAAGTAGCTGGTTGAAACCGCGTGATGTTTCGTAATATTTGGCCTGGTACCCGCCTGGCCCCCTTAGAAATGTGGATAGCAACATTGCATACCGTAATTGAAACAGAAGTATCGCAATCAGGAGGGCCCAATGACCACCAGATATTCTCATTACCATATCGCGTGAAAGTTCGGACTGGTGCTCAAACCGAAAACGGGAAAGAACGGCGCTGAGAAAGAGCACGTGGATAGCAAGCGATGCACAAAGGTTCCGACTCATTACTGTGACGTTCGTTCACCATCCGTCTGCCACGGCATCTCGTCAATGGCAACAGCAACAGTGCCAGGAATAGCATCCGGTGGTCCACTTGCAAGTGGCTCATCCAAAAAGGAGCGACCCCGATAGCGCCGATCCGAACGACAAAAATGAGAACGGACCCACAGGTGGACTTGTAACCAACTCGGGGTGTAACGGCGCGCTATAACAGTCTTGCACGGAGCCTCTCCTCAATGGAAGCCACCAAGATCGCTCGTCATACCCGCTCGCAATAACAGAGATTGGCGAGCTTGCCAGGAGGCGACGGGCAGGCACGAGCAGATTACCATCTCTCTAGCAACCTCTACACCACGTATAAGGATATGATATGACAGCAAAGCGTTGTTCAACAATCATCCCAAGACTTCCCAAATACATACATTTCATTGATGACGCTCCTGTCAAGTACAACAAACAACACACACTAAAGTCTGTACCTTATCTTTTGATCTATTCTTCTTCGTAACCCATTGCAGAAAATCTAATACCTAGAGAGCCTTGACCAAGGGGGACACTACCTCACCACCCTTTGCCTTGTAGAAGTCAACGACCTTCTTTCCAACGAGAGCGATGTCTGTGGAATAGTGAGATTCAACCCACTTGGAACTTGGAAGAGAACATACTGCTGCCAGTTATACCGAACTTCTCGTATACCTGTTTGTAGGGGCCAGATGCACCCCAGGCAGGCAGACCATATTGCTCGTGGCTGTATTTCGCCCAACCGGTGGTCTGTGAGCGCCTTCGTCAGCAGCCTCATACGTTTAGATACCGTGGCAACCTCTTACCGAGAGCGCCTCGAGCGACAGGATCGGCGCGCCGCTGCGCAGCACGCTGAGTCGATATTCCTGCGGCTGCTGATCAAATACGAGCCAGCAGGGCAACGATACGACGCGTGTCTTGATGCCCTGCGACCTGAGCTTACTGGCCGCCTCGAGCGCGATGCTGACCTCCGAGCCGGTTGCCACGATGGTCAAGTCCTCGCCCTGCTCCTCATGCACGACGTACCCGCCCTTTGCGGCATGTTCGATGGTCGAGTTCTCGAGGTTAGGCAGGTTCTGTCGGGAAAGTGAAAGGATCGATGGGGTCTCGGTCGACCGGATCGCGACGAGGTAAGCGGCGGAGGTCTCGTTGCCATCCGCAGGACGCCAGAATGCGACATTGGGCGTCGCGCGGAAGTGGGCTGCCGTTTCGACGGGCTGGTGGGTAGGGCCGTCCTCGCCAAGACCGATGGAGTCGTGAGTGGCTGAGGGCCGATATGTTATTAATCGCCGATATCATCGTTATGCATAAAGAGATGTACGCACCGACCCAGATGACTTGATGCTTAGAAAGAGCAGACAGGCGCACTGCGCCAGCGGCGTACGACACAAAGTTGAGGAAGGTCCCGATAAACGGTATGATACCCCCATAGGCAGCGAGGCCATTGGCAATTGCACCCATTCCGTGCTCGCGGACACCATAGCGAATGTAGGTGCCCTTGTAGCTTCCGAGTCCTGTGCTCGGGGGCTGGAAGTCGGTCGAGCCCTTGACCTTGGTCAAGTTGCTGCCCGTCAAGTCAGCAGAGCCGCCAAGGAGATCCGGGAGAGCCGGGGTGAGCGCAGTGAGCGCAATTTCGGACAGCTTGCGGGAAGCCTGCGCTGGGTCACTTGACTTATACACCGGAAGCGACTTCTCCCAGCCAGCAGGGAGCTTGCCGGAGATCCGGCGCGTGAGTTCGGCGTGCTCATTGGGATAGCTCTTTGCATAAGAACCAAGAAGAGAGCGCCATTGTTCCTCGAGCGCGGCCCCACGCTTGCCAATTACTGACCAGGCTGCATAGACCTCATCTGGAATTTGGAAGGCGGCATCTGGGTTAAATCCGACCTTTGTCTTGAGTGCCACAATGTCGTCAGCCTTCAAGGCTACGTGGATATTAAGTGACTAGGCGCGTGACAGGTATATAAAGTACTCACGAGCGCCATGGACACCATGGGTGCCCTGCTCCTTTGAACCGTATCCAATTGTGGTGGTCAGACGGATGAGCGTAGGCTTGTTCTTCTCGCGGCGTGCCTCGGCGATCGCGTTGTAAATGGCCTCCAAGTCACTGCAGCCGAATTAGAGCAAGTAAGCCGGATATATACCGTGTGATTTACTGGTCACCGTCTTTGACGTGCAGGACCTGCCAGCCATATGCAAGGTAACGCTGCTCAACGTTTTCAGTGAAGGCAACGGCAGTGCTACCGTCGATGGAAATATCTAGAGATCACATGATCACACTTCAGCACGATTTGAGACGACAGAAGGACCGCAACGAACGGTTGTCATCCCAGATCTAGAAAACAGGTTAGAAAGAGTTTTAGATCAAATGGAAGAACTTACGGCAATAAGGTTTCCGAGTTGCAGATGTCCCGCAAGACTGCTCGCCTCACTAGAGATACCTTCCATCAAGCAGCCATCCCCAAGGAATACTATTCGGCAAGGAGTCAGTGGAAGTCCATTCATTTTCTGTACACCAACCATATGTGTAGTTGTTGAGGAGGTCGAAGCCATCTCTGTTGTAAGTAGCCCCAAGATGGGCCTGTGCGATCGCCAACCCAACAGCATTAGAAATACCCTGACCGAGAGGTCCTGTGGTGACCTCGACACCTGGAAGATATACTAAGGATGGGTGCGTAATTCGTGATAGTGATCAATGCTCCTGACCGTCAGTGTGACGAGCCTCGGGGTGCCCAGGAGTCAGAGAGTCAATCTGACGGAATGCCTTGAGATCGTCGAGAGAGAGCTTATAGCCCGAGAGATGAAGGACGATGTATAGAAGAGCACAGCTGTTCATGATGAGCCTTCTTATACGAGCGCGAGCAATGAGTAGGCTTACGCGTGACTGGAGATAAGATAAAGGAATAATTAGACATCCGTGCGAAGTATCAAAGTGAAAGAAGTCATACCCGTTGGAAAGGACAAAACGATCACGGTTGAACCACTTCGAACTCTTTGGGTTGGCGTTGAAAAAACTAATGCCAAGACGTATATGAAGAGGAGGAGCTTGGCACGATAGCATATACCAACCGAGTGAAGAGGACCTGGGTTACAGGGGCCATTCCCATCGGTGCACCTAGAAGGCCCAGACAGATCAGCAGAGCTTCGGATCGGTATCTCGACATCTAGACTGACCCGGGTGACCTGAGTTTGCTTTTCCGACAACATCCGCAGCGAGTGTGCGGATGGTGGCGATAGAGGTCGCATCAGCTGAGGAAGGGACGAAGTTGGACATGGTTGACGGGAAGAAACAAGGGGGGGAGTCGGAATTCGTTACAAAGGCAGGAACGAGATATATAGCGAGTTGGGTAGAGATGAGGCAGTGATGCCAGTGATGAGGCGCACCCTCCGATTGACCCGGTCCGACTTTACCCACAAGCGGGTTGACATGCACCCACAATCTTCCGAAAAGAGTATTGGTGAATATCATCTCTGTTCCCTTCGAGGAACGTCCCATCTCACCAGTCAAGTGTAGCGTGCAGGGAATTCTTCGATGCTCTCCAACTCTGTCATGCCGACGTCTGGGCCAAGTGGACTGGTGGATGCAATCAAGTGAAGCGTGAGCTGAGCAAGTGCTTACACAAGGAGGTATGCCTGATTCGCTGGCCTGATTAGTCCCCTTTTGTTCACTCGTTCCCATCTAGTCCGTTGCACGCGCTGCAAGAAATAGGGAGGAGGCAAAGTTACGAGATGCACGGAGGGAGAAAGCTCTCCGAGAACTGCACGAAAATGACTAACTTGCGCCTTTCATCCTATTGCTTACCACACTCTCAACTAATGCGCTCCGCAATGTTGTCAGCCTATCACTATTACTCTTGAGATACAGTATCGTACAGCCACTCAACCACCACTGTAAGCAAACCCATTCTCGGACTTAATTGGTTCGATTTCGAAGACATCGGAGGGTTCTCCCTGGTACAGCGCGCTAAACAGATACTGGAACGTTCATTGGATAGAGACGAACGCTCACTGTCTCATTGGTTCAGAGCGGTTCTTTTCCCAACGGAACTCCGCTTTCGCCTTCTATTATTCCATGAACGTTCATGATTCCGTTCCGAGTTGCGGTCTTCGGCTTTTGCCTCCGCCACATGTGTCATTGCATGAACTTCCTCCGTGGGTCCACGCATGGGATCCCTTGTGGTGTTTCCCTTGGTCAGCGTTTTGAAACGAGAACGAGAGTGTTGCATACAGGTAAGTGGGCGAAATGGGATCTGATGAAAGGTCGCGGAGGTGGCACCGGAAGAGCGCTCCGGTGTATATTGACCAACCTCACCTCGTCGGCCATCCACGGTTATTATGCACCCCCACTAGTATCACCATATCCAAGCACACGTAAAATATGCAAGCCCCATGAGAGAAAGCCGGAGGTGAGTATTTTAAATATAACGTGCTCAGGCTCACGTCAATCTGCCATTCATGCACTTGCATGACCCCGTCGTTGCCACATCGCTCTCAAGACACTGCCGCCGTGGTGCGTGGCCACCCATGTGCAGTGCAGTCAGCGGGAAGTCTCGAGCAATTACTGGCGCACGCACAACCTCGCAGCCACTTTTGAGAACACCAAGACGACACCGCCGTAGCGTGTAACTATTCACGGACTACTCGACCCAGCAGGGTATCGCATTCGTGGATCGTCCTGTACCTACATCACTTGTTTTCCTTATAGCGTAATAATAATACGTCCTTTACAACGTCATTCAAGGTTGTCAGAATCTGGAAGTGCCTAATGTACCAGAGATGTCCGTCCCACCCCTTCTAGTAGGGCTTCGATAGCCTTTTGAAAGGCACTGGCCTTCCCTTCCAAACCTCGGACAAAAGGGCCTGACAGGTGATTTGTATTTTCACTAGTACAAACAAGGATACAAGACCTTAGGCCTTAGAAGTCAATGGTGTCTCTATTTTGAGTGCGTTGGGCCACATCGCTCCGGCTGCGTCCCAGAGGAAGATATCGACTGCGCGGTATCGATGTTATTAACCCGAAGTTATATTCGAGCTCGGTCCTTATGTCCACTGCTTATGTCCCAAAATTCGGGAAGGGGTTTAGAATGGCTTACGATGATATATTTTAATATAATAAATCCACGCTATTAATTATAAGTTTTGGGTGCCATTAACTTAAGGTTTGATTACTGTTATATTTGATTATGTACCATTTTCCTGTAGTAATATAAGACCCTTACAATGATATCACAAGATGATTCGATTACTATTGTTCCCACACGTACCCATTACTGCAAATTCCGAAAGATCTTAGTAGATCAGTACTTTCCTGGCACCCTTTCTTCCCAAAAAAAAACACTATGTTCTCTAGCATATGCAAATATGATATCACACAATATAATGAGGATCAGAGCAAAATTAGGGTCATGAAAAATCGACAAAGGTGATGGGGTGGTCCAAAACACGTGCCCACACCCCCCAGATCTGAGCAATCCCAAAATCCCTACTGGACCTCACCTTACTGTGATGTTATTATCCATTACTACAGTGACTCTACAAATTTTGGAGTCAATAGATGGAGGTGATCGAGCTGGAGACAATAATCTCACCAAGGACCATGGAGAGGTGACAAAACGTGACCCAATTCGGCAAACTCCTTTTCGGACAGCAAAATAATTGACACATGTTGCCACATTTGCCGAAACGCCGCCCATTCCTCTGCCTGCCAAAAACCCTGCCGCTGCTGTGACAATGCGTGACCAAAATTTGCAGAGGTGGGTCCCATCGCTCTACGTTGAACGAATTCAGAAACAAACAAACAAAAATCTGATTTGGGTGGGAGATACATGTATCTATCACTATGCACCAAATGAAGTAGCTACGATATGTTGTTGAAGCTACAAAAACAAATTACCGTTTTTTTGCAGAGGTGTGGGAACGATAGTACAAAAGGCGATTTTGCGACATTAATCTGCGTCGGACGACTTGCAACCTATCATGGATGTCATGGGGACGAAAGAGTACAGCGGTCTAGCCTTGAGTCTAGCTGCACGTTGATCATTTTGTCGAGCCACTGGTCGACTACGGCGCCACGCGGAGTGCAATCGCTTTGAATGCGGCATTTGAAAAGGGAAGCACGACGACTGGCATTGGAATGTGGAGCCTTTTCTTCACCTGGGCACCAAGGATTACAGACACGTGAAGGTAAAAGAAAAGGCGCTCAAAGCGTGCCGCAGCAATAGATCAGATTGCCTGCCCAACATCCACTCTCTTTTGGACAAGCGATTCACGAGGGGGTCACCATCATGGGGTCCTCTAGGCATACGTGAGGGGGTGCAGTCTACGCGGGGGTGTGTTCCGGTGTGGGAGAAATCAGTAGTTCTAGAAGGGTCGCCATACCTACATCTCATATCCGAAAAGCACCACCCGAACCGCCGCCTACGCCGCTTGGTCTCCTATCTCTCGCTAGCAATAGGTCTACAGTATGTGCCCTAAAATATCTCGGGCATGCAGATGCAGCAAGAGAAGGGAAAGAATGACCCGTTGCCCTGTACCTTGATTTGTTCATATTCTCGCTCACGTGCTTTTGAACCGAACATTGTTCCATGGGATCTCCACCTGTATACACTGTACACGAAATATAAATTTGGGAATGGGTGATTCTTCTCCCGTCGCACTAGAAGGCCTACCAGAGCACCTGATCGATGCCTGATCCCTTCACCTTGTCCTTCAATAATCTATGACATATTGTAATCGCGTGGGCCAAGATCTCCATGGGTCGATTATCTGTTGCGTTTTCTGCTTCTGCGAGTACTGTCGTCATGCTTCCGCGACGGAATTCTTCCTGACCGGTTTCCCTTTTTGTTCCTAGAAAGCAGGATCACAGTTTGACAACCTATGACACCCACCGGACTGCGAGAGGGCGTCTTGTAACGTAACACGACGTTGAGAATTTGACTGCGAACGCCCAGAATTTGACGCGCTCTGGGACCTTCAGTGATTTTGATAGGCACAATCCAATACTGCCACGCCGCCAGTTGCATCAGACACGACTCTCAGCCAACAGCGCAAGCTCGCTTGTTCACGTATGCCCAACCCGGCGCCTTGTCGCTGTCGTCGAGCGCAGTTACAAATAGGTCGCAAAAGGTCGTGACGCAGCCTAGGCGTGTGCTCAACGCATCAGAAATGGTCGATGACCTTTATAGTCCATTATTACAGTCGCACTTTCCGAGGATACCTATATCTGGAAGGCAGGTACAAGCAAGTGGTATTGGTAGGCAAGGTACTCCTCAGTGAATTTCTCAAACGACGATCGTTCCTTGGAGTAGACATTGGCACTGGAGAGGTTGAGCTGCAGGATGTTGAGACGGGACGGAAAATGCGCTCTATACACCAGGCACAGATAGCCGTGTTCAGATGGAACGGACATATTTTGAGTCCGCCGTGCGGCGATGGGAGTATCTGATCCACCAAGACGTGCCGATCACTGTCCGTAGGCATCAGAATGAATTTCAATCTCTGAAACCGAAGGAAAACGCAAGCGCAAGAATTCGTGAACCAAAGTCGGAATTGGACACCTGGGAATTGGACACCTGCAGCCGTGAAATCCGTAGATCGGAGCGAGTCGGAGATGCTGCAGGCCAGGGAAAGAGTGAAAAGAGTGACTCAGAATCGACATGTTCGCTCCCACTCAGCGGAGTTCGAAGTTCATGCGCAAACTATGAAAGAAACCCAAAGGCCGTTGTCAAAAACGACTCGAGACCGGGACCGAGGCTTGCGGTTGCCGCACGCAGGCGCGCCCGCGTTTGCCTCCGGCGGAATGACATCTGCCATAACGTGTAGCTGGCAAGGATCGGGCAAAAAGATTAGCTCGTCGCCGAACGGCTTTCCCTCATCCAAAACCAAGCCACTGTAGCTC
The DNA here is from genome assembly GCA_021524915.1 of Lactarius akahatsu. Classification (NCBI taxonomy): domain Eukaryota; kingdom Fungi; phylum Basidiomycota; class Agaricomycetes; order Russulales; family Russulaceae; genus Lactarius; species Lactarius akahatsu. The sequence continues at coordinate 2,453,803 of JAKELL010000001.1, read as the reverse complement.
GGCTCAAGTTCAATGTACTTGCTGTCTATTGATGGCGCTGGCGACGGTCTCCGCACCGACCGTGTTCAGGATTCCGATCACGCGATCACGACTTGTATGCCCTATTATGTAGGTTCGAACATTCACTGGCATGCACTCATGTGACAAACACGTTGCGTCAGCGAAAGATCCCGTCGGCGCGAAGCCTGGCAAAGGCTCGCTCACTCATGTCTCGCAAAAGTCTGCGCAATCTCCTTCCCAATCTCACTCGCAGCGCCTGGATAGAGTGTATTTTTCAATCTTGTCAATCACTTGTAGGTCTACTCGCTATACTTGCTGCGGGTTCTGGCGCACCAATGATCACCCCCATTTTGCCTTCAACGCGCTCGGCGTAGGTGAACAGTTCAACACTTGTAACTGGGGGTAGGCATGCTGTCTGCCCTTGTTCCAGTAATTTATTACGATAGACACCCAACCGGCAATATATGCATGACTGATATTCACATCTTCTATTGCTGCCCCCTTCACGCGGACGCCAGACACAAACACAGAATGACTGACCGAGGACGCGTTGTCACACCTGACCATCTCCTCTCACTGGGGAAACCCGCAGCTAAGCTTCTCGTCTTCCTATGGAAGACCAGAACCACCTACCACTCTCTCGATCGATCAATCCCTACATCACCTCGAGGCTCACGCAACCCTCATCACCCTAGTGGCTAGTCCTGCCCTTTCCCTAATGATGATAAAGTAAAGATTTCTTGTTCTCTCTATCCGCTAATACGCTGGTCCATGACGATTCTCGTATGCAATAAGTAGGGCTGAGATGCAAGTTCATTCTTAGCATATACCCTCCCCTTCATAGCTGGTTCTACACTCACTCACCACTACATAGCCTGGCGCAAAATGTTACCAGTGTCCTCTCCTGAATGCGCTGCCTTTCCCTACGATGCGGCAGAAGGTGGTACCCTCGAGGTCCACTCGGGACCATCGAGTACTTCCACTCTAGCGTTCAACGGCAAGAAGGTTGGCACATTAGCCGTGCCAGAGGAAGCTATCACCATCCCGTTACCCCCCACGAATCGGCCGCCTGCCAAGAAGAAGGTTTCCAGATGGGTCCTCTGGCAGCTATGGTTCAATACATACAGGTATGTGAAGATAACGTCAGCCCGGGCCATCCAGAGTTTTCGATTCCGTGTTTCTAAACCTATCTGCTAGGAAGCTTTTCACGTTTGTGCTCACATTGAATATGGTTGGGATCGGCCTGGCAGCGTCTGGGCACTTCCCGTACGCAGAGAAGTATACTGGCACCATGGCCTTTGCAAACCTGAACTTCGCCATCCTCATGCGTAACGAGCTCTTTGGTCGTTTCTTGTATTTGTCTGTGAATATTTGCTTCGCTAAGGTAGCTATTGCATCAGTTCAGCTGCTATTTCTATTTGGTGCTTATCATTCAGTGGCCGCCGTTATGGTGGAGGCTCGGCTGCACGTCCGTTCTCCAGGTATGAACCCCTTTTGCCTTGGTATATGCGAATGATCCGACAACAATGTTTGCAGCACCTAGGGGGCATTCACAGTAGTTGTGCACTTTCCGGTATTGGCTGGTTCACACTGAAGGTCGTCAACAACTTCCGATACCATTCTGTCAATCACGATTCGATTCTCGTCGTTGGGACGATAACGAACATTGCTGCCATTGTCACTGCCATAAGCGCATTCCCTTGGGTGAGAAACACCCATCATAAGTGGGTCACGTTTGCTGCCACGACGACAGGGTCGGCTAAAAATGATCCATCAGTATCTTCGAGCGTCACCACCGCTTCGTCGGATGGCTCAGCCTTGTTCTTATTTGTGAGAGGAAATTCTTTCAACATTTACGAGGTGCTAATGGCCGGGTTTCAGGGGTCTTCACCATTCTTGAAGACTCGTATAATCCGGACAATCGGACATGGAATTTGAGTGGGCGGCACATCCTCCGCCAGCAGAACTTCTGGTTTGCGATGGGGATGACGACGCTGTACGTAGAACTCGGAGCCTTTCCCCCGATCGCAGGCATTCTGACTCACTTTGGCCAGCGTTATCGCTCCGTGGCTGTGCGTCCGCGAGGTCCCTGTAGACATCGAATTTGTAGGCTTTCTGTCGTCTTGATCACGTCGAATATCTAAAGCGCCATAATTGTAGCCGTCGCCTAAGGTCGCAATCATCCGCTTTAAGCGTGGAATGCAACAAGGACTCCTCGGGCGTATTAGCCGTACGTCCATCATGGAATACCATATATTTGGAATCGTTTCGTGAGGAGCTCCTTTTGTTATCAGAATCGCCATCTCACGAGTAATTTGTTAGTGAGGGAACTCACGCCGAGTATCACTATATGATCTGTGGTGTGCAAGGTAGTTCCTAATCTTGCGATTTATCGCACAATTCTCATGATTGGCCTGGCAGGTGACTTTACTCGCGGCCTCGTAAACGACCCTCCACGGACACTTTGGACACGGGAACTGAAGGTGAGCAACCCGCCCTTTACCAGCCACACGGGCAGTCCGTAACGGATTTCCAGTTCGCTGGCGTCTCGAATACTTCCACCTTGTATAAACGTGGCATCCGGATATGCACGGGTACTGGCATCGGCGCTGCGTTGTCCACCTGCCTCCAGTCACCCTACTGGTGAGATACCTACGGGTCTATACTCCCCAGGACCATAATGACAATGAGGCACAGGTACTTGATCTGGATCGGTACGTGAGAAAATAGCGCCGATTGCAACAAGGAAACCAATTCTCATGGTCTTTTCTCTCCGTAATGTAGGTTCTGACCAGGAAAAGACATTTGGACCAACGATTAGCGGTCTCATCCACCGTCACATAGGCCCAGAGCGTCTCCTGTTGTGGGATAGCAAGCTCAGAGGTCGGCGTCCTGATACGATGATGATACTGAAAGAGGCGTACGATGCCTGGGGAGCCGAAGGTGACGTCGTCCATTCCGGCGCGCTGTGAAATACCGGCGCTAACAGTGCGTCCGATGCAGTCGTCTTCATCACGTCGAACTATGTCGGCAATTCAGAGATCATGCAGGGCTGCAAAGAAGCAGGCATCCCCGCATTCGGCACGCTGTGGGATTTCGTGAGTGTCATCTCTGTAGGGCGCACTGATATCCGCTTGACAACCGTTCCCGCAGTGAACGGCGCAGCGCAGGTATATCTTTACTCATGCGCAGTGGGGCACTCCTATATTTGAGTAGGTCGCGGACAACGCCGGAGCTCCGAAGCTCGTTGCTCACGCGTTGATGGAGCAGGCTTTCACACGCATGTGGTGGGCTCCCCAACTTCGCCCCTTTTTGAACGATATTGCTTCCCTTTTGCGGGTTGACGAGGTAGCCGGTATTTCTCTTCACCCCTCCTTCTGTAAAGTTACATTCCCAACGGCTGCGCCTGTGCGCAGTAATATTTTAACCTGATCTCAATGAGCACTTATTTATAGGATTGAACGGGTGATCATTGGGGCGAGATTGGCGTTCCGATTCGGACGCGTCTGAGGGAATAAATTGCTTGGGTGTGAGTGAACACAGGGACCTCAGGAAGAAACCGGCTTTAATTACACCTCCTGAACTTCCTCATATCTGCTCCGAACCTGGGAGAAGCTGACATTGTCAGGAACCACCATGCGGCCATCGACACTCTAATGAACAATCTTTAGTTGATTGTACGTGAAATCCTCAGCCGCATCATGATTATCTGCACGAGTTGTGCGTTCGAGGGTGGACGTGACGGGATCGCACCGATCTAGGGCCCGAAGAAAGTAGATGGCCGGCTACACGTTCTCTTCCACAGCCCCCCCGAAGTAACTTGCGCGTAATGGTGATTCGTGTTGGCACGAGGACAACAAAAGCCACCAACTTATATACCGATGTCTTACAATTGCCGGATAAAAATTAAGGGCCTTAAAGACCCTATATTTGTGGTGCTCCACTTCTTTAACGCTAAGTAAGTCGTGCGGAGACGCGAGCGAGGCTCGGCCTATTCACACGCTAGCTGCCTTGAAAAAACTCCGAATTCGTCAGCTGATGGATTGTAAATAATGCCTATCTCACCAGGCATCGGCACATCAGCGTTCATCGAACGTTCATCAAGTGAGATAACATCAAACCGATCTTGGGACTTGTGAGGTCCCCCAAAACTTTGGGGCGCGCCGCGTCTTCACGACTACGTATTGTCGGACTACGGACCGCATTGCATTCGGGCCCGTCTCCGTCAGTTCCTGCTCGAGTCATCGGCGGTACTCGACACTGGACATCAAACGCGTCGTGGGTCCAGCTAGTTCTCCGCTCCGCAAACCATGTCTGTCCAGCAGCCCCAAAGCCATCTCTGGACGGAAACCCCACTCGTTTTCTCCAGTCACCTCTCCACGCGGCTCGGGGATGAATACGCCGTCTACCTCAAACTCGAGGTGCGTGTGCCGTGCCACCCGCGTTTTTCAAACAGCGCGGCTGCAACTGTGACGGGCCCAGAACCTCCAGCCGTCACACTCGTACAAGTACCGCGGCCTCTCGCACTTTATACAGCACGCGCTCGCGACACACGGGCCGACGCTGCGCGTCGTATGTGCGTCGGGGGGCAACGCAGGCCTCGCAGCTGCGTGCGCCGCGCAGGTGCTCGGCGTGCCCTGCGCCATCTACCTCCCGAACGGCGTCGACGCGCGCACGCACGCCTTCCTGCACGACGTCGGCGCGGAGATCGTCGTCACGGGCCGGTTCTACCTCGAGGCGCTCCGCGCGGCCGAGGCATCCGTGCGGGCGCAGCCCAACGCGTACGTGTTTCACTGTGAAGTACGCGCGCTCAGCGCCAACCCCATTTCTGGCAGCGTGCTCGTGCCCGCGTATGACCATCCCACGCTGTGGGAGGGCCACGCGTCGATGATCGCGGAGATACGGACGCAGCTCCCGCGCGGCATCAAGCCCGCGGCGGTGTTCTGCAGCGTTGGCGGCGGCGGGCTGCTCGGCGGCGTGATCGAGGGATGCAGAGACGCGGGCTGGGACGACGGTGCGGCGTTCCTTCCTTTCCCAGAAAGCATGGGCTTAGGCGGGAGGCGGTAGTGCCCGTGGTTGCGCTCGAAACGCACGGCTCCGCGTGCTTCTACCACTCGGTCGCTGCAAACCGCACACCCGCCGACGACGCACCCACCGGGGTGACTCTGCGCACGGACGACACGCATGGCGTGCGCGTCGCGCACGTGACCGAACTCAAATCAAAGGCGACGTCCCTCGGGGCGTCGGAACCGTCTGCGGGCGTGGTGCGCGCCGCACTGGACCGCGCTGGTGGCACAAAGTGCGTGACCGTGCCAGATGAAGTGACCATGCAGCTCGCTGGGGCGTTCGCAGGTGAGTAGCCCGCATTCACGTATATGTAAGCAACGTTGGGAGACCGGACAAACAGACGATCACAAATTCTTGGTGGAGTTGGCGTGTTCAGCAACGCTGGTGCCTGCGTATAAGCGCGAGCTTGTGATGCGGCTAGTACCGCCGACTGGGGCCGAGAAAAAGGCACTCGTGTTCATTGTGTGTGGTGGGTTCAAGATATCGCAGCAGGATTTATTAGAGTACTCGGAGATTGTCCGAAAGGACTTGGGGGAAGGGGGGAAATGGGATGCCATGGTCGACGGTGAGAAGTTGCAACTCGACACGACGATTTGAGAGGCGTTTTGGTAGACAGTCTAATTTGTACGTGCACGAGGGTAAGATGCCCCAACGAAGACACGCAAACGCAGTGCGAGTACTACAGCACAATTGGGACTGGTTTTGCGGGCGTCGTGAAGATATGGGGCGTACCTGTGAAAATAGTCTACACCAGCTTTTTAGCCCCCTCGCTGGGTGAAAGGCCCTCCGTGGCCTCGTGCTCACGTTGCGCACGTAGTGCAGCTTTCTCCGCCTTGATGCGTTCAAGTTCCTGACGCACAGCCGCGTGGTTGGTCGGCATGCTGCTACTACGTGCCGTCCTGTCATCAGATGGAAAGATTCGTTCTTTATACTGAGCGACCGAATATGCGGTCATGCGGGGCACGGCCAAGCGAGGGTCTAAACGTACGCACCGGTATCACGTTCGTTCTGTACCATTCCGGGTCTCCGTAATGGAGAAAAACGAGGACAGGGAAGAAGACATAGACCGCAAATTTGAACACTTCTAGGTTTGGTCCAGCCATCGCTGGCAGCACGCTCGTTCGCGAAACAAGCCTTGGATTGAACGGTCCGAACAACCGCGAGCGTCCCATTCGGTACAGTACATTTACAGGTATGGATCAAATTCTTCTCAATACTCTCACAACTTTTTAGTGCGTCACATGCGTCTCGTACAACATTATACCGCCTCCAGAGTGCGCACACTTAGCAGGGTTTCGTATAGGTACCGGAATGCTCAGAAGCACCCTCCTGCTTCTCAACCCGGCCGTGTACCCTTTCATGAGAGGAAACACCATGCTTTCCGAGTGTGGAGAGGGCGTGAATAGGGGAATCTTGCTTGGTGAGATCCTCGGTAATCTCGCACTGTAGATCACTGGGTGAGCGACCAGCGTTACATGACCATGTGATTCAATCACGTACAATATCAGCGACGAGACGATCCAGAAGAGCCTCTGTAAAATTCTCTTTTACGACCACACGTAAAATGTCGACTTGACTGAGATCGGGGGCAAGGTCATAATTTGGGACAATCCTGTATGCACAACGTAGGTGAGCAATATCCATATTCGGGGTACTACGGTTTGCACCAACGCACCATCCTTTCGTACGAAGTAGGGTCTGGACCCATTTCTGCTGAATATCTGGGTGCTTCTGTTGGAAACCATCTGAAAAGCGGAACGCTACGACAGGAAGACCCGCTTGGTACGACTGTACGTATGTCAGCGAATTTTTTCGGCATCGCAATATGAAGGGCTAACCTCAACATCCCCATCATTCACAGTGTGAGTCGCGACGGTGCTCACGTGACGATGGATGTCGCTCAGCACAGTGAAGTAGCCACTTCGTTCAAGGGCACGGGAGAGGGTGCGTGCGTTCTTGAGGTCTGTCAGAGCGACATTGCGATAGCCTTCAAAGCCGAGATTGAGGAAGTTGAAGTATTGCGCGATGATAGGATGAGCAGGTCGCGAGAAGTTCAGCGAGAAAGAGTATTCTACAGAACCAAGGTAATGGAGCTCAAAAATGAGATCTTTGGGGAGATACTTTGCCGAGCGCCAGATAACCCAGCCCACTCCAACGTACGCAAGACCGAACTTGTGGCCAGATGTATTGATGGAAACGACACGCGGAATTCTGAAGTCCCATTCCAATTTTGGTGTAGCAAATGGGGCGACAAAGCCCCCAGATGCACCATCGACTGCGATCGTACTTATGTGAGCGCAAAAAAAGCACGAGCATCACTAGTCATACCGTGGATTGGAACTGAATGACCGGTTCTCGCCTCGTACTCATCGAGCAAGTCTGCCATTTCTTTCACAGGTTCGTAATGCCCTGTATATGTGCCTGAATGCGAACGTCAGAGAAACATACGATGCCAAGGCTTAGAGAACGCGTACTGCCAAGAATCACGTATACACCGATCGTGTTTTCGTCAACATATTCCATGGCTTTCTTGGGATCAAGTCGGTACTTGCTCTCAACGGAGATCGGAACAAGTCGCATTTCTACTTCGAAGTAGCGAGCGAATTTCTCGAGAGCTACCTGAGCGTTGGCACCCATGATAATGTTGGGACCAGGCTCATGGATCGATTTTCCCGCGGCCTTTCGTTTCTCCTGCCAGATACGCTTCATGGCCAGCCCCCCGAGTTGAATGGCCTCCGAAGAGCCGGTCGTGGCGGTACCCACGGCATGGTGATGTGACGGTGCGTGCCAAAGCTCGGACAATATGGAAATGCCTACCGGGCCACGGGTCAATAGTCATCAACAAAAGTAAGTGCGTGTTACTCACAACGAGTGTGGATGTCCTGAGTCATAGGATATTCATCCTGGTCGATCAGGTTCTTAGAGATATTCTCTAGCATGAGCTTGTCGGCAATGGGTGGCATCCAAGTCTGCACAAACGACGCTAGATTTAAGAGGGGCTGGCCATCAAGAGAGAGCTCGTCGTGGATGATCTGATAGGCAGTCTCTTGGTCGACACCCTGTGGTAGCGTCAGTTCGAAGTTCTCGAGACGAACGTATATGTGCCTACCTTGGACGGTATTTTGTATTTCGGGACGGAGGATGAACCGTAAGAAGAGCCGTAACGAGCCCCCCCGCCATGATGAACTGTGTCCTGATTAGAATCTGTCAAATGATGCGCGGATCGCGACTTTATTTCTCTGTCCTATAAAACGCTAAGTGAAATACTACAGGTGAGGAGACGATGGACGGTCACCTTTGACTCCTTGATAATACGCTCCGGGTTAACATGCTACGATGGACGACTGTGAGGACATGAAAGTGGAGAGAGTGGACCAAACCCACCTTTGACAGAGCCATGGTTCGAGATGTTGGAGAAGGGAGAAGAGCTGGAAGGAGTGCTTTATAGGGTTCTTGTATGATATTGATGGTAGCGCCCCTGACGTCATGTATGTAGTCGACTAGATTTTCGTCCCGTGAAGCCGATCGCAACTTTGACCACCGACGCAAATGCGCCGCCATCGATTCACTCAATCAAACTCAAAGATTTCTCTAGGTAGACTCTGCCCACGAAGGGTCACTGGGTTCATCCCGTCGTGGTCCTTCGTCTCTCCACTCATTGATTCAGCCAGCCGCTACAGACAAGGCAAAAGTCAGAGAGTCTTCAGAACTTCCTGTTTGATCCGGATGCTTTCCACAAGTTGTTTCTGATCCCGGATGCGTCCGGAACGCATTCATACCTCGTGTATGTTGGTGCTCCCACGATCGGTATTAGCGACCGGCTGCGCAGTTACAGTCCCATGGTGGCCGCCGTTTGTTCTGTTGGAGAATGCAGGTCTTGACTTGAGTCCTCGTTTGTCGTCGGTCAAGTTAAGCGACAATGGTAGGGCCTGGTGATAATGTCGAAGTCGATCACTTGTGCCAAAATGCGGATGCATCATGGACCGGGAAACCACACAAAACTCCGAAACCCATATCAGTAGGGTGGAAAACGGGGTCTTGATCGTCTATGCAATCATTTTCCTTCCGCCAGCTTCGTACATGGCCAAATAGGACCATTACATGCAATGCAAGAATGCAAGGTCGGATCGCGCGTGACGTCTGGCGTTACCGTAGGACGTCATGCAATACTGCGAAGATTTCCGACATCGGGACTCTAGAATCACTGTTTCAAACTTCGAGGACTGCTGCGACTTCAGCAAAAGTGCCATTTTTCTCCCACCTCGGCGATTTGGCCCTCCTGCCCCGATGACGCTGCTGGTGCCAATGTACCCACACCGGTCTCAACCCGTTGCACGCATTCAGTAGAATGCCGTCCAGGCCATCGATGTAAATGTCACACGCACGTGTGATGATTCCTGCCGTGATTTGAAGCTCGGATCAATATCCGTTTTGGGGGATGGTCGTACTCGATCAACATAGTTCAACACGTCCTCGGAGGCGTTCGGCAAGATCAAGACGAGCAGGTTTAGCGATGAAGGGATAAGCGGGGAAGGCAAGGTGAATTTGTAATTTTACGGTAAGTCTTGCGTATCTTTGTGTTTAATACGGTCTAACTGAGTCCTGAGCGCTGAGCGTCCAAATCATTTTTCTGCACTACGGAAATTTTGACCAAACGAACCGCGGCAGGAACGCGAGGAACCGAAGAACCATCCACGTCCTAGATCCTTAGGTCGACAAGGCCATGTGCAGGCCTTAATCTTGGATGCACCTTGAGCGTAACGTCGGCAGCTGGCAGTGTGTTGACTCGGAGGGTGAGGAGGATTGTCTTCGGCTAGCCATTGAAATTGACGCGCACGTGAGGTTGAAAGCGTATAATTAAAGAGGCCGCTCTGCCATTTTCCGCGACGTGAACGCGTTTATTGTGTCATTCATCGAGTCCATTGTTCGCAAGCGCCCTTCTACCCACCCCAATCTTTCGGCTTCCAACCACAGTCACCAGAGATACAGCGCACAGTCATCACCAATGCAGTCATCCATGCCTTCCTCGTCTCTTATCGACCCTCTGGAAGACCCAGTCACCATTGCAAAGAATCAAGTTGCTGCTATGTTGGATAAGCTGGAGAGCATTGGTGCACTGAAACGGTCAAACCGGATGGAACTCGAGGAGTTTATCAACCCACCAGAGGAAGCGTACCCATACAATATCACAGACCCAGATGAGTTCGACGCAGCCATGAAGGAGGAGGAGGAATATGACGATGACGATGATGAAGACGACGAAGATGACGACGACGACGATGACGTTGACATTGACACCGATACTCCGGTGGAACCACGTCCAACACGCGCCGAGGCAATTCAAGCAGCATTGACGATTATCCGCTACGTCAAGGACAAAGACGGTGCATATTTCCGCGAGGTGGAATCGACGTTGACTTCTTTCATACAGTTGTTACGCAAGGAGGACATGGCAGATACAGAAACTATGACCCACGTCATCTCTCACTCAAAGTAACACATACAATGGTTTCGATGTCTTTTTTAGATATAAAAACATAGCGCCGACGGAATACACACTTTTTTGTTTGATCAGGACGGAAGACACTCCCACATTCCACGAATGGATGAATCCTTCGTCGCACGCAAGTACGTGCCTTGACTGCACCTGTTAATACAGTAGACGTGGCTGCGTGGCATACCTAAAAATAACACGCGACTGACGGGCACTCAGATAGAGAAAGAGGAGACCTATTCCCTCGCGGTAGAACGACGGAGTGTGCGTGTCCAAGGTCTCCAACGTCGAGGCAGCGTCTACGCGCCTCATCTCTATCCCTGGGCCCGGGAAGCCCCTTATGAAGTTACTTGCTTATGTCTGAGTGAACGCGCGCAGCTGAACTAGCGGTGATAATTGTCAATCACCCTCGCTCCGCCGTGTCGTCATACTGAATGGAAACGAGCCTTTTTACTGTACATCCGGCGGCCGTGATGCACCATCAACGCCCGGGTGCAGTTGTGAGCTATCGGGGACTAAGTTGCGTTGCGTAATTACGCTGCGCAATTTCCCTCCTGAGCATACTTGCATCGCTTTTGAGACGGCGCGATCAATTTCTTTGTCAGAGTCAGAGCGAAATGTGGCTAGAAACTACTACTGTAGCGACAAGTGGGGACTCGTACGCCACTACGCCACTTTTCTTGATGGATACCTAACCTGTCCGTGGGATACGAAACGGCGGCGGGGCTGCGAAGACCAGCACCAACGCTTCTAGTGAAAATCGCATCGCTTTTGCACATGTACCACTGGCACAAGGAATAAGCCAATAGGCAGAGGGCAATAACATTCGGCATGAAGTTAATCTCCCTCGTCCATTCTCATGCTATCGTTGACAGGAAATGCGCAGCAACATGGTCGATTGAAAGAACGGAGCGCTGGTGGTGGTGGTGGGAGATCGCGCCTCAGAAGGGTGGCGAGCATGTGGGAATTGGTTTTCCAACTGTTTCCCTCCCAATCACCACCAGCCAGCGCTCCCACGCCAAACAGCACCCAGATCGTCAGCCGCAAGTCAAGCCCTATTTAAAAAAGAGCGAAATTGCCCGCCCATGTCAACCATCCTAAGAACTATCCCCCTTGTCTTCGCATTTCCCTATTCTTGGCACCAAGAATCTGTTCTATAACGCCCTCTCACGACCATGAAGTTCTCTCTTGCCTTGGCCGTCGCGTTCCTCCCTGTTATTGTTAATGCCCAGTATGGCCCTCCGGATCCGGCCCCAAGCCCTAGCTCTTCTTCTTCCTCTGCTGCTGCCGTTCCATCAGCACCTGCGAGCAGCTCGAGCAGCGTCAACGTTCGTTGCACATCTGTTATTCTGTCTACGTTGACGTGTTGACGTCTCTCAGGTCGACGTTGGCCCTGGCGGTGCACTGACGTTCAACCCGTCGAACTTCACCGCGGCCAATGGCACCACCGTGACTTTCTTCTTCCCCCAGTACGATTCTCCTCATGGTCACTATGTATTTGCAATGGTGCTCACACATTTTCGCTCACAGGAGTGTTCCCCATTCCGTCACGCAATCTTCGTTCGCAAACCCTTGCACGTATTTGGCGGCGGCCAACGGCGCATCTGGTGGTTTCGATTCCGGCCTGCAGACCGCGAAGCAATTCACCATCACAATTACAAATGATCAACAGCGTAAGCCGACATTTCCGTCACCGTCATTCATCGTCCCTAATCCCTTGCGACAGCAATCTGGTTCTTCTGCAAGGCGTCGAAGCACTGCGGTCTCGGAATGGTTGGGTATGTTGATTATTTATTTATTTATTTTCATTCGCCATGTACCAACGGATTCTTGCAGTTCTATCAACGCCCCGACCACTGGATCGAACACCGCTGCCGCCTTCTTGGCCGCTGCGAAGGCCATCGGCACGAATGAACAGACCGTGGGTCACACTCCCCATCCCTCGTATGCTCCACATGCTAATGATGTTCTTCGTGTGACATATAGGTATCCGATAATGGACCGGTGACAGGCGGTGTGAACGCGCAGGCGACGGCTACGCCCGCTGCTACATTCGCGGCGTCTTCTCCGGCCAGTTCACCAAGCACGTCCAAGTCGGCGGCAGATCACCTCGTTGCAAGCGGGGTCTTTGCGTTCTTGGCTGCAGTATTCGGCATAACGTTAGCGTGAGCATGTAATCGCCGTGAGCAAGGGGCTTTACTGTCATGCGTAATGACTGAACTTTACTTGAGGCGTTCTCTCACCAGGCGCCTGATGTTAGTAATACATACTATGATAGGGTGCTGCCCTCTGTCTTCTTATGATGGAAGCAGGAACCACTGTCTGATTTCGCTTTGCAAGCGAAAAACAGCGTGAGACTTGAGCTTGAGTAATTGAGTAATTGAGCCTAGCTAGGTGGTCGTGTTCTCAACGTGCTTACACGGCGACTCCGTGAATTACGTTAGAAATCGGTCAGCGGTGAGGGGTGTTTCCGGTTTTGGAATGCACATAGCGCATACATATACCCGAGTAACTTACAGCATACTGTAATTATAATTACAGCAAAATCCAAAACGGGGGGTCCCTTGAGCAAAAATGGACGACAGCTGACCTCCAAATTTGACGTGCGGGCTTCAGAGTTAAGCCTAGTTTGAAATTCTCAAGATATTTGGTCTCTCGCAAATATATAGATATAAAATAGTTATCTGACCCTTTCAGACTCAGCCTGTACGTCTAATGTAAGGGGCCCCCTGTTTTGGATTTTGCTGTATCGCATCTATCCCCAACTACCCCAGTCCCCGGCATTCAGGACAGGACTTCACATACGAGATGCCACGATCCGAGGGGGTCATCGAAGAGTCGCCTCCCGTGGCGGGAAACAACGACCTGAGCGTGGAGTTCGATCTCCACGCGAAAGCCTAGGAGTCGCATCTAGGAAGGGTCGGCAACGATCGACAGCGAGGGCTACGCACCAAGTTTTCTGCAGGGCAGATGACCTTCTCTTCAAAATACTTCCAACTCCGAGTCGGAACTATTTTGAAGAGATGGTCCTCGCAGAAGGTAAAGGATGGTTTGGAATGGCATCTACGGCCAGCAAGTGTGTGACCTTCCAGTATTCCTCGATGTTGACTCACTGTTTTTGGTTTGTATGTGTTGTTATATTGGGCTTGCTCCGGCATACCGTAACACTGGCTATCAAAATGTAGGACACTGTACTGCCATCATGACGGCGCACCTAACTGAAACTCTCCTCGAATTGGGACCGTGTGCTTGCACTGACCTTTCTGATAGCCTGGAGGCCAAAGGCAGACGAATTGTGGGTAGTATCAAGCACGTGTGCAGACGAATGGCACGTTCGTCACTGTTCGAACGCTCAAAGCGCGCTGTAGGGCCAACGTCATTAATAACTCGAATACTCAGCGCGTAACGCGCTGAGTATGTTGCCTCTTGTGCGCTCACACTGGACGAGTGCGTTATTAGTAAAAATTCTATCGATTTAGGGTCTGAAACCTTAGGAGATTGACACGTTCCGGGGCTCGTCGTCTGCCATCGTTTATATTGCAGTGTATGCTCTCGATTTACGACCCGATGGTGAGGGCACTAATATGGCGACTTCTGGCAGTATTTTTGGTCCCTTGGTGTGCAGTGTTAAGATGATTTGAGGTTGAAGAGGAACGGTGATTCCTCTTCACCGTCAAACCTTCTCATCAAGGAAGTCTCTGTGACTAGCTTGAAGGAATACAAGATATCTAGCATGTTCATGAACATTCACACACGGAGAACGAATCATTTTCGAGCCAGAGCAGCGGACCGTGTCGATTCCACGTCGGGACAATACCATTGACAGTGGGAACAAAATGGCTTTTAATGGGCTGATGGTTTCACAGGTGACGTTATTCACGCAGACGATGTCACTGGGACACGTACGTCTTGATGTATGAGGATGTGCTAACGTTAGTCTGTTTAGTGCAGCAGCGCACACCCCACTCTCGCACTGGTAATTGCTCCCCTGGAGGTAACCACACGTGGCAGATCTGCATCTGCGCCTGGTTGCAGCCCGAACACGCACCCACTGCGTGAGCAATCGTTCCCCAGAGCGACATCTCCAGGTCAAGTCAAAGTGAGTCCAACGATTACTTGTGGGAGGGCTGTTGTGTGCTAATGGCCTTGTGCGGTCTATCACGGACAAAACCTCGAGTGTTTATAATCTAATGATGGCCTCTGATCGGGCAACAGCGATCGTCTGAGTACACAAAAACAAATTAATCGTGCTGGACCAATACCGACCAAGGCACTTCCAATCGCTCGAGGCTGCCGCACCCAGCTGCACTGCAATAGCGTTTTTCCAGGACTCGGCATCATAAAAGTATCGTGTCTACTCCGAGTCATGTCTAGCACTCCCGGTACCGGACGGGAACGGCGGTTGGGCGTTGCTGCAGAGACAATGCCAAAACAAAAGTTGTAGGAGGCGTCTCCTCGTCCTCTAGGCCGACGCGACGAACACGGCACATGGTGGGTCGACCCTTACAAAAAAAAGGGCAGCTAGCCGTCATGCGTCTTATTTGTCTTCCTCCCCTTCCCGAACCGGTCTTACACTGTTAGCGCATGGCGCAGCGCAAGCGACCCACGGCGATATGCGAAGGCGCCCGCGGGCGGTATTCGCGTCGCGAGCATGCCAATCCGACCAATGGGTCGTGGATTCCATTGTCAACTGTAGCAAACTCAACCGTGTTGAACGTGGAGACCCCCTGGTGTACAAGGCAGTATCGAACACATGGACCAAATAGAACAAGGTAGCCGTATTTATTGCAACGCTCTACGGTTGATTCCTAACTGTACTACCATAATTCAGTAGCACAAATGTCATGGTCAATCGGATTGACAGATATCGACACAACCTACTAGCACTCTTGCTTTCCTCACACAGTACACGATCGCGCGCCGTAGGACGCCCTTGCAGGGAACTATCTGCCAAACCTTCTGCGCAAACGATTCCATTCACCCATAGATATTCTACCACATAATCAGTTCGTCGCAGCGCATGGCAAGAGTGTTGGGGCTAGGGCATAACCAGACGTCTGTTGTAGTTACATCTCCCAACGACCGCCACTATTATAGTAGGACCAGCCAAATGAGTTGGTATATTACTGTAGGCTTCCATATTGGGATATTGAGGATGTGCTATCGACCGTTGGCCGAGTGAGTGTGTGACTGAAACAACGTCCACGACTCGAGATGAAGCTCGTTGAAACAGAGCTCTTTGGCGGTGCCATCATCGCTAATTATCCTGAAGGCTACATCGACGCGTCGTATGTCGTTCGTTCGTTGATCGCCAGCCATGTCTATTAGCCCTTAGCTCTTTTCCGACCGTCCCGGCCCAGGGAACTCCGTCAGGTTCCCGACACGCAGGAGGTCTACCTCTCACCAGACACCGACGAAAGCATTATCCTAGAGACGCTCATTCGAGTCCCTGCCGACGACTCTTCCGATGCAGCAAAGTCTGAGATATTTTTTTTTCGCCTGGGGGGGCTTCTGTGCTGAAACCTGTCCTGACTTTTTGCGCGCGCTCTCTCTTATTAGGTTTCACTTCAACGCCACTGCCCACGACAACGACGCGCTGTCCTCGTCCATCGAAGACGTGCAGACGATCCCTAACGATCGCGGCGACGCGACTCCCTCAGTCATCATCCTCCATGGTCGGCAGGGCGTCCGGAAGTTCAACAGGACGTCCGTGGACGACGTACGGATCTCTTTGGCATTGTACAGGGTGGAGGGAAAGGGGGTCGACCTCGTCTTGACGCTGCAACTTCCCCATGGACGGCGAGGGCGGCATTCGCACCGAGGATGAGTACATAGCAGCCAAGAGCGACTTCTATTCGATCGCTACCAGTCTCCGCATCGTCGACTTTGGTTTGTTCGCGTAAATATGAGGAGATTCTTTCGTTTGTTCGTGAGATTATCGCGCCAGCGCGTCTTGCGTGCTCGCTGTCCCGTCGTCACGTTTGTCGATTCGTTCTGAGAGCATATCCCCGCGGACTTTGACCACCCCTTTCACATTTGCACGTTTGCGCTGCAACGCCGCACGTTGTCACCTGGCGCCGTGACGTCTCATCGCAGTCCAAAAACCCCGCATGACTGGGTGCAACCTCGTTTCGTATCACATTGACTCGACCCCAAAAATGACACCCCAAATCAAACTTACACAGAGTTCCCCGGGCCATAGAGAATGCTAAAGAAGCGTTCTGCTGTCATGATGACTTGGGCGGCATCACCCTCACCACTCGAGTCGAGTTTTGCGCCGTCCTCAGCTGACCTCGATCGAGGAAGTAACGGAGCACCACCTTTTGTTTTTTTTTTGACAATTCCCAAACTCCGCGGTGCAAGGCCTGGAGTAAAGTTTTTCACCAATTGAGGTATAACACACAATCATGGATACAGTGTCGGCCGAGGAACCAAAACGATGGAACAACTATAGTACACTTCAAGCGCGGCTAGAATTTGGGTGGGGGGGAAGCAACCAATTTTATTGCCACTCATGAGAGACCGTGACCCACCCAGAAAGCCTACGTGGTTTCCTGCTCTGCTTCTGCCTCTGGCTCCTCGTCGATGCGCTCGTGGACTGGTGCGTGATGCGCTTCTACGGCTGCCTTGGCCTCTCGTTTGCGTCTTGCCGACTCCTTGAGCTTGTCCCACCGCTCCCGGAATTTCGCGATCATCGCTTTCTGTAGTGCTGCTTGAGCAGAGAAAATAAAGCTCTCGAGCATGATGACGAACCTGCTTTTCGTTCTCCACGCGCATAGTGCGAAGCTCCTCTTCTAGCTCTTTGACTCTACGAGAAAGCTGCGCATCTCTATCTCGATTCGTGCTGATCGGAACTACGGGAGGTGGAGGTGGGACCAGATTGAGACTTGCGATGTCGAATGTAGATTGACCGGTTCGTTGTGCTGCGTGGAGGGAAGCGCCCATCGCTCTTTGCGCCTGCAATCCCGATGATCAGCAAAACTGGCTAGAGGTCTGGTGGGCTGGAGTACCTCTCTACGGGCAACCGCAATATTTTCTCGAAGCTGTTGGTCATGTTCTTGTCTCAATTTCAGCATTCGCTCTGCAGTTTCTAGTCGCTTTTGCGTCGTTTCGAGTTCAGAGCGAAGAGTCTTGTTCTCCTCTTTTAGCACCGACGGCGAAGGCTCGGATTTCGACGGAATGAAGCAAAACGAGTCAGACGAGTCATAATCTTATTGCGCCTGCGTTCAGTATGGCTCACACCCCATAAGGGTACGCACCTTCTTCCGCTATCTCGTCAAACTCATTTCGCAGATCAATGACTGACTGCCGCAGGTGGGAAGCCTTCGTAGCGTCGGGGAGACGGGCGTCGTCAATTGTAGTCGGGGAAGAGCTGTCTGGAGACTGGGCCTTCGAGCGACTACCGAGGAACGCACGTCTCGAACGTGCACTGCCCTCGGTATCAGTATCGCTACTGTAGCTGCCATTCCGGCCGAGATCGCGTTGTGGGGACTCGGTGAGTCCAAGAGAGGTGGTGACGAACGCCAGAGGCTGAGAAACGTGATCTAGGTGCTCCATGGCCTTCCAAAACGTGTTGAAGGCATCGCCGGCATCCGTCGACTGCGGCCGCATGGCGCTGAGTGGCAGGCGATCAAGAAACTAGAGGTGCAACATGCGACAGACCTGTTGCCCCAGCAGCATGAAGGACTCGTCAACCTGGGAATCTGGCATTCTTCCCTCCTTTGGATACGGTAGCGACGAAGCAGAAGATCTGTGCGTTGGGGGCGGCGAGGCGGGCAACGGGCGCGGTGGCGCTGGTTTTTGGGGCAATGTAGGGTCCACGCCTTCCTCCCGAAGAGCAGCAATCCTTCTCTGTATTTCCTTTGCTGCCTTGCTGTGCTCGTTGTAGAGCATTCTTAGCGTTCTCTTCGTCTATATGGTTGTGTGAGTCGTGTCGGAACGCGAAATGTAAGAGGCGAAGCACGCAGACGTTTTCGTCGTTCGAGGCCTCTATACAGGATTGAAATGCATCCGCAGACTTTTGGTGCTCCTCGGCAGCGGGAACGAGCAGGCCCTTGGAGGTGAATTCGTCAGCATTCGTCGCATGCTGATGTGCCTGTGATCCGACGGTTATGTTAACAGAGAAGTTGATCCCAGCTATTATATGGGCGTTACCGCATTTAAAGGAGTCGTCGAAGTGGACATGTGTACGACGGGGTGGACCGCAAGAAGTAGATGGGCACGAGGGCACTTTTCGGAGAAATAAAAGCAAATTTTAGAGGCAGACGCTCGCCTCCGAGCCTCAAGCCCACAAGCCCAGCGGAATCACTCGGCCCGCCAAACAAGGCGCAGCGAGGCCGTTCAGACTCGACTGGACTGGGGTAGTCGACATCGACATTCAATATATTTCTATGCAGTAAAATAACTACTACCGGTCTAGCGCAGTGCGTCCACCCAATTATGAACCGTCTTACTCCAGTTCTCTACATCAGATCTACACTAGCCAACTCAAGAGCTAATAACAAGGTAAGCCGGTCGGGCATCACCCAGGTACCGACTGATGAGGTTATATAGAAGTCCGGATCAGAGGTGGGCGATGACATCGAGAGGAGGGGGAGTGACGAGACGGTGTGCACACATTCGGTTGAGAACTCTGCCAACCAACTGACCTCCGTTCATAGCTGGAGCCTCCCACACTAGCAGTGAGTCAGCCCACCATCTCGAATGCATCGCCACCTGAGAAAAATAATAATAATAAGGGGGCCTCTGAGCCTGAGTCCACAACAGCGTCCGTTGCAGGAGATAGTGACTCATATGGACCGGGCGCTGTGCGCCGCGAAAATTCACTTCCCTCCATGCTACGCGGCCCCAGTAGTCCATTCAGGGGTGAACTATCAGGCGAGACCCCTGCCTGGGTCGACGACGACCCGTTCGAGGATGTTGTCGTGGAGAGCATCAGCGTGGGCTCGGTTCCCGTACATATCCCGCACCTGACCGATCCCATCGCGCCGTTCACGGGCTTTGCGATGCGAGCAGAGGTCGTCAAGAGCACGAGCAAGTACACTGAGTTCAGGAAAGCGCAAAAGAAGACCTTTCTCGACAGGGTAAGCAAGGGTGCTGAAGAGTCCGAAGGTGGGCTGTTCTTCGCATCTCGGGAGCGAGGTCGAAACCCTCAGGTACGTAAAGTAAGGGTTATTTGGTCAACTTTTTTTCTTGAGTGTTTTCTACGTCAGCTATACCTGGACGTCTCGAATGATGAGCGCTGCTCCGATGAACGACCATTACAACAGCCCCTCGTTGACTATCTCAAGGTGGACATACCGGATATCAGTATCGCACTGCCTGGCGCTGAGAGTAGCCCATAGTTCCACGCGAGTCTAAGTTTGCACTGTAGTCATTTCGCAGTCCGGAGATTATAATAAAGTGTACAGTAATGGTTTGAGAGAGACTATCGACATCGGCATCTCCCGACAGAGGCTGCATCCTTGCATCCCCTGCTCAGCTCATACACATCTCTAACGAATCATCATGTCTATATTCCAACGCGATCCGAGGGCAGGTGCATTTCTCGGAGGTGATAGAGTATCAGGGCAGGATATTCGAGATCAAAATGGTGCGTTCGGCATCGCAGCTTCTCGATGAGATTGCGGCCTCATGCACGACTCCAGTGGTCGCGGCACAGACCATAGCAAACATCGTCAAAAGTTCTCTTGGCCCGTTGGGCCTTGATAAAATGCTAGTCGATAATATCGGGGTATGTTTTCTTGTGGATCGCCGGACAAGTGTCTGACACAGAAACTCTCGCGGACACGCAGGAGGTCACGATTTCCAACGACGGCGCCACCATCCTCTCTCTCCTCTCCGTGGAACACCCTGCAGGACGTATCTTTGTGGATCTTGCACAAAAGCAAGACAAGGAAGTCGGCGATGGCACCACTTCGGTCGTGATCATCGCCGCTGAACTGCTGCGACGCGCCAACGAGCTCGTGAAGGCGAAGATTCATCCCACCACCATCATCACTGGATACAGGCTGGCGTGTCGTGAGGCTGTGAGATTCATGCAAGATCAGTTGAGCGTGAAGGTTGAACTGCTGGGCCGGGATGCGTTGATAAACGTTGCAAAGACCAGCATGGCGAGTAAAGTCATTGGAGCGTGAGCATTCCCTTTCTTGTGTGGTGTGCGTGTCTGTTGCTCAACCTTGGGTCAGCGATGACGACTTATTCGCTCCCATGGCGGTTGATGCCATGTTGGCTGTCAAGACCACAAATACACGTGCGGAGACGAAGTACCCTGTCAAAGCCGTGAACATCCTGAAGGCACATGGCCGGAGCGCTCGAGAGTCGCTCTTTGTGCAGGGTTATGCGCTGAACTGCACCGTTGCCAGCCAAGGTTCGTCTCTGTCTACTGTATACGTGGCGACGCTCAATGGCCCCTTCATAATAGCGATGAAGACGCGAATCCCCAATGCTAAGATCGCCTGCCTGGACATCGACCTTCGCAAAACACGCATGCAACTGGGCATTCAGATCTTGGTCGACGATCCGGAGCAGCTCGAAGAGATTCGCAAGCGGTACATACGATAGTGATTCTCGCGTCGATCGAATTGACACGTCCCACTAGTGAGTCGGAGATCACACTGGAAAGGATCCGAAAGGTCCTAGCCACCGGTGCCAATGTTGTCCTCACGACCAAGGGCATCGATGACCTCGCACTGAAGGAATTCGTGGAGGCGGGCGCGATGGCCGTCCGCCGTTGCAGGAAGGAGGATCTTCGCCGCATCGCCAAGGCCACTGGCGGACAACTTATCTCAAGCTTGGCAAATCTGGATGGGGAAGAAACCTTCGAGCCGAGCTATCTTGGTACAGCGGAAGAGGTCGCGCAAGAGCGTATCTCGGACGATGAACTCATCTTAGTGAAAGGGACGAAGGTGGTCAATGCGGCCTCTATCATTCTCCGCGGTGCCAACGATTACATGCTCGACGAGATGGAACGTGCATTGCACGACACATTATCTGTGATCAAGCGGACATTAGAGAGCGGGAGCGTTGTGCCTGGTGGAGGTGCCGTAGAGTCCGCACTAAGTATCTATCTGGAAAACTTTGCCACGACTTTGGTACGTTTTTCTCACGTAGCGTTAACGGTCTCGTTCATCGCATGCGCGCACAGGGCTCGCGTGAGCAATTGGCTATCGCAGAATTTGCAACCGCGCTTCTTATCATCCCGAAGACCCTTGCTGTAAATGCTGCCAAGGACGCTACTGACCTCGTAGCAAAATTACGTTCTTATCATAACGCGGCTCAAAATGCACCAGCGGGGGATCCCAAGAAGGTCCTTTTGCGCTATGGCCTGGACTTGCTGAAGGGCGACGTCCGGGATAATGTTACTGCAGGTGTTCTCGAGCCAACTGTGAGCAAGGTTCGTAGCCTCAAGTCTGCGTTCGAGGCGGCTGTTTCCCTGCTACGGATCGATGATGCGATTCAAGTTGTTCCCGGTGAGTCTTTTTATTCGCTTCTAACCGATTCCAAGTTGACGATGACTGGTCAGAGCAACAACCGGAGCGTGATGGGCATGGACATTAGTACAAGTAGTAGTGCAAAGAGTTGTATTGGTCACGTTGACGCGTAGATCACATGATGTAGAATGGTGGTTTGCCTTGCGTGTAGTGCTGCGTGCTGCGTCTTGTTTCCTCCTGGCGTCATTCGCGCCTCCTCCGTCTGTCACTGCATTTCCCAAAAACGATCCTCGTGCGGCGTCCTGCACGCTGCTCGAACCGTATGCAGCAGTCACAGCAATCCGAATCCCCTCCGACATTCCTGCCATACCTGTCTAAGCGCTTCAGTTCGCTCATTTGGGCGTGTCTCGACGCCGACCTTCACAAGTCCGCCATCTTCTACGCAGAACGGTACTTCGCGTTGGATCACGGGAACCACGACGCGAGGCATCTTTACGCGACGGTCATGCTCCGAGCCAATCAGCCTCATTCCGCCCTGCATCTCGTGAACCTCCCCCAAGACCACCAGTGCAACGGGTGCTTGGAAATAAAGTCCAAGTGCTGCTCTACTCTGGGAAGGCACCGACAAGCGCGGGAGGCATTGGAGGAAATTCTCAAGAATGCTGCTGAGGTTCCGTCGCGTGCGTCCCCCTTCTTTAATAGAGCGTGCCTGGTCCACTCAGCCACCTCCAACCAGTGTCACAGGAGCAGCGAGCGGCGCGGACCTTTCCCGAGGAGGCTATACTCCACTGTCGCTCTGGCATTACGGCCCTGAAGGGCAATCTTCCTGAGCTTGCCCGAAGCAGTCTTCTTCGGGCACTAGGACTCAATCCCATGATCTGGGAAGCCTTTGACGGCTTGTGTAGCTTAGGTGAAAGCGCTCGCCGGATCAAGTCCCTACACATGTTAATTGTCCGTTCGGCTCTTTTAGGGTCCGTACCAGAGATCGAAGAGCTGTTCCCTTCACGTCCTCCGCCAATTAAGCGCACTTCTCCAGATGAACAGCTGACGACGAAAACGACTCAACCCCCAGTTCCGACCGCCACTGGTGCGGGCCTCTTTACGCCCGACACTGGGAACGCCGGTAACCTATTTCGAAAACCGGCACCCGTCGATGCACTACCCGTTCGTATGGGACGGTTGGGTCCCCGAGATTCCATGTGGGCTACCAGCACACAACTATAGTTTTCCAACACTCTAATTCCCAACATACAGGTTAACCGACGACACAGTCTCACACCTTCCCGACATCTCCGTCCTCGCTCCTCATCAACGCGCCAAAGGCGCCGCCATCATGCTATCATCCCGTGCGCTGTCTTCTGCGGACGAGGGTGGGCCCGCCCCAAAAAAGTTACGCGCTACAACCCGTGGGGTGGAGAAGGCGTCTAATAAGTTGGTGGCCGCGGCGGACGATGCACGCTCAAAAAAGGCACGCGCACGCCCGGCCTTGACTCTTGTTAACCTCTTCTCATCTGCGGGCCGCCGTCCTCAGCCCACGGCGGTGTCCTCCAGGCATGTGCCAGTCGCTGGCGGCCGGTCCGATCGAGACGGGAGTGCGCAGGGCGTGGGCACGCGGCGGAGTGCGCGGTTAATGGGCAACGGAAATAAGCCACCAATACCCAGCAAGGTAGGTGTCCCCGTTTTAACGATCACCCGGGTAGAAGCTCTATGGCTTATACACCTCATGTGTTTTCAGCCTCCTCCGGTCCGAGATAGACGCCGTCCTCGCACGCGGACACGATCGCAGTCGACAGACTCTGATGAGGAGCCGGTGCCCAGTGGAGACGCTGCGCATTCGCAATCACCTCGGTCAGCAACGCAATCACCGCGGTCGGACACATCACCAGCGCCGAGCAACTGGACGGCATCGCAAGAACAAGCAGCACAGGAGGCATACGAGGTCGAGCTTGCAGACCAATACATTTACGACCTGATGCGGTTATTTGCCAGTGCCACGAGGGCCCTGGCTATGTACAACACGTCGCTGTGTATGGAGGAATTGGACAAGTTACCCCATGTCCACCAGAGATCCCCATATGTGATGGCTATGGTTGGGAAAGCGCACTATGAGCGGACCGATTACACATCCGTACGTACTCTTCCCGTTCTGAGAGCCACCTGTGCCCAACCGTGCAAACACACGTTTATATCACGTGGTGTTCAACAGGCGGAACGTGCCTTCCAAGCGGTGCGGGCACTGGACCCATATCGGCTGTGGGATATGGAGGTGTACTCGACCTTGTTATGGCATCTTCAACGGACAGTGCAATTGTCGTTCTTGGCACAGGAACTCCTCTCGATCGAACCACGTTCATCACAGGCGTGGATAGCGATAGGCAACACATTCTCGTTGCAGAAGGAGCGTTCGCAGGCGCTGACGTGCTTCCGACGTGCCCAGCAACTGGACCCTACCTGCGCGTACGCGTTCACGCTTGCAGGGCACGAGTTCATTGACGAAGACCTCGACAAGGCCATTCTGTCCTTTCAAATGGCGCTCCGTGCTGACGCACGTCACTATAACGCTTGGTAAGTCAAAGGGCGAAAAAGGCGCTGGTCGTCAGCCAGCATCTGGCTTCGCCCGTGATTATGTGATATGATTATGGATGCTTATCTTTGAACGCGTGTTTTCGAACGCAGGTACGGATTGGGGACGTGCTATCTGAGGAAAAGCAAAATCCGTATGGCGGAGTATCATTACAGAAAGGCGGCGGAGATCCATCCTAACAACGCGGTGCTGCTGGGTTGCGTAGGCATGGTATGTAAAAATGCACGGCGCACGCTTACCTCCTTGCGGGACTAAACGGGAGTGTTCGCTAGGCTGTAGAGAGGCGCGGGGATCGAGAAGGAGCCCTCGCACTGTTCAATGAGGCTGTGAAACTGTCTCCGGAGAACGCGTTGGTGCGTTATCGGCGAGCGAAAATGCTTATCTCTATGAAGCGATACGAGGTGCGTGCGGTGTGATCACAGGCACGCCGATCTCCGAACGGGTATGCTAACGTATTTTTCCCCTTCCATTGATTGATAGACCGCAGTGAGAGATCTAGAATTCCTCCGTGACTCGTCGCCAGAGGAGTCGAATGTAATCTTCCAGCTGGCAAGGGCCTACCGACTGATCGGAGACGAGGTCAAGTCCGCTCAGATGCTCGCCGTTGCGAGGGACGTATCGCCGAAGAGCGCAAAGAAAATACAAAAGTTAATGGAGACGGTCAAAGACGAGGAGGTAGGAGACGAAGAGATGGATGAGGGCTGAGTACCTGAGGACTCGAGTCACCACTAAGCCCGAAGCAGCAGTGACGGAGTCTGGACCTTTTTGTCTTATGTATCGATGTTCCTTGTGTGCAATAAAGGGTGATACAAGATTACAGCTGGCTTAGAACATTCGTCTAGACAATGACAAAGATGACGAACGAATGAGCGAAAGAGCTCTTCGGATTGTTCGGAATGATGGAAGCCGATCCTGACCGACGGATTTAGGCCAACGACCGGGAAACTGGACGGGAAATACGTGACCATGACCTGACAAGCGAGTCACTTTGTGATCCAACCAATATAAGACGCGGCCCTAACATTTTACGAGCCCCCGCCCACACCCCTCCCGTGCTCTGCCCTTCCCCAATGCTGTACTGACCGTCCTCTTTCTCGTCCACCATCACTTCTCCACTCAATCCCGTCCCCTGTCGCTCCCCCCTATAGACAGTGACGGAGGTTTCTAGCCACCACCAGTATGGTTGACAAGCAAGCCCGAAAATCAAAGCACGGCACCATCCTCTTCGAACCCTTCATCGTATACCGCATACACCGCTAAAAAAAGAAGCTACCTACTCGATCCATCTCTTTGCTCATCTCGTGAGTGTCGTCGACTCTGTTGTTTGCCCGTGTCTCGTTCTAATTCATTGGCTTTGGTTCAGCGCCGCCCACTAAAGCATCTCGTGTTTCACATCTCGCATTTTTTTCAATGTCGTCAGCTTCCCCGAACTTGTCTCAAGTTACCCGGTCCAAGCTAAGCTTGGTCGTTGGCGGAAGCGCCAAGGACAGCTGCAGCTTGCATCGCTGGGTCCTCCTCAAAAACTCAATCACCCGTTCGCAGCCCAACGGCACCATTCCATGTAGCCCCAACAACACTTCTGAACCCCCATACCACTCTGACGCAGCAGGCGACGAGGATGAAGAGGTGTGTTGCGACGTTGAACACTCATTCATCTATCCCGATGCCCGCAAGCTTCTTGATACTCCCTGCACTGTGAACGACGACAGCTCGGAAAAGCAATGGTTCGATTCTCTTTTGGAATCGCTCGAACACGATGATTCAGATGACGCGAATGAACCTGTTGCTCTTCTCCATGTTGCCGACGACGAGGACGACGACTTGCCTCCTTTCACACCTTCAGCCTCCCCCATGTCTTCCACCGACGATCTCAGTCACCCTGTGTATAATAATACTCCTATCTCTATGCCATACCCTGTTGTCTATCCACCCTACAACTCCCCACCACTGTTAAGCCCCCTCGAGCTCCAGCCCCTTAATACTCCCCTTGACTCTGTCTATCCCTATCCACCATTCAACGTCGCGCTACCTTATAACGCCGAGGATGACACAGATGACTTGCCTGTTCCGGACACGGTCGAGGATACGTCGGACGATGAGTCCGATGCGCTTTCGGCTCCGAGTCCCGCGACAAGCTCGCCTTCGTTATCGTTCGTAGACACGAGCGCGCGGTCTTCGGAGCGCGCGCGGCGCTATCCACAGGTGTACGTTAGTACGGACGAATCCTATTTCCATCACTCACTTGAGCTCGACCCCCTTCCATTCCCCAATGTTTCTGCTAATCCCCCCCACGTGGTCTACGGTCAAGAGTGCTAATGCTGGCCCCAGACGCTTTCTTCCCCCTTTGGTCACTTCTGTAAATATCCTTATCAGCATGCCTCCCCCTCCCCTATCCCTGCATTAGCGTTTTTTTGTCCTATCTCTCTGTGCTTTCTTGCCGATGTCATTATTTCATGCTTCGTTCCTCGGGAATACTAGTTGCTAGTTGCAGTTTATTGGTTACGCTGGTGTGCCGCCGCTCGTGCGATAACTCGCGTGTTACAGGAGTCTGGAACTCGATCGCCGGCGACCATGGTAGCGGACCAAATGCGCCGTAATAGGCAGCCGCGATAAGGTATTCCCAGATCGCGATCTCAGATGCGGAGTTTTACCTTTGAACCTTTGAACCTCGAACGGGTTGCCCAATGCTCCTCTATGAGCTCACCACCGCTCCCCAGCCAAATGAAACCCCATGATATGTAGGCGCAAACGCTCTCCCAAGCCAAAGCCCACCCGCAGATAACGAGCCCGCGGAAGCAAAATTTTTACGAAACCAATAGGGGCCCTCGGCCAACGCCGTCCCTCTCTCACAAAAGTACGGGCTTTCCTTTTTCTGGACGAACCACTCCAATTCAAACTCCATCTGACTAAGCACTCTCCCCCTGACACCGGTCGTCGGTGTCTATCATACGACAACCGACAGGCCCAGCCTTATCTTTGTGTGGGCTACGGCGATGATCATTGCAAACCCCTGGGCTTGGTGTTGGTAGGCCCGGACCCGGCATTGACGGTGGGTGGGCAGGGACGACGTGCCTGGGTGCTGTTGTTGCTCCACACTGCCTCTGACCGAGAGCCGAGCGCCGAGCGCCCAGCTCCCCCCGCCCCACACCGACGGCCAAGGTAAATACAGTCGCCTGTGATTGATGGGGCGTGGGGTTGACAGAGAATGACTACGGTCATAGGCTTTTACGATACAATAGAGAGGGGGTGGTGTGATACCTGCTTTACCGTCCTATCACAAAAGTAGCTCTCTCTTTGGGTTCCCAGCGGGGTGCCGTTAGCAGCAATAATACCAAGGAGGGCTGTCCTTGTATTAGGCTGGGCTTTCCCCCCCCCACAAACACACGACGCACATCCCCAGATCGGTGGTTCTCTTTTGGGTGCCCTCTGCCCACCGCCGTGCGCACCGTTGGCAATTTCCGAATGTTTGCAATCTCGAGTCATAATAAGAGTCGAACCCTCTGCATTAAGTCACCGCTTCCCGCCCCCCCTCTCCTTATCTCCCAATCGCGTTGTCGCCGCAGCAGCAGCTGTCGTGAGTCACGCCACGCACATCGCGGCGAGTCGCGCGACTTTTTTTTTTTTTTTTTTGTCCTTAGTTCAGAACTAGACTCTCAACTCGAGATTCCAGAAGCAATTAAATGAACCTGCCCCCCCGCCCCGTTGACATGTGTGCTGTGTGTGCTATTTGTGTGCCTTGTGCTAATAACTTACGACCGACGGTTGCGGTGTGCTTTCGCCGAGCGCCGCGCTGACAGCCCCGTAACGTTAGTATGTCTGTGTGAGCGTGTGTATGTCTGTGTATTTGAAACTGACGCCGCCACAAAAAATGAATAAATTGAATCTCGGATCGTAGGGGGCGTCTGGGTCGGCGAACAGGGGAATTCGCGTTGCCGGCGGAGTAAGGCGCCCATCATCATCAATCCCCGTTTTCTTTCCGAAGAATCCAAATTGGTGAGTTGGTAAGAATTGGCAAAACGCGCTGAGCGAGGCAACAACAACAAAACGACGGATGTGAAATCATCATGATGGTGCTGCGTGCGTGTGTGCGAAACCCAACTACTTGCGTGATTCGCGGGATTGGTTCGTGGAGATTGGGTGGGCCCAACGTTTATTTGTATTTGTATGATGATGGTTGGGAAATGGAGTGAATGGGGGTAGGCCAAGTTGGTTGTACAGTAGTAGGAAGGAGAGGGTTGTATGGTTGTTCCGTCCGC
Organism: Lactarius akahatsu; assembly: GCA_021524915.1. Lineage (NCBI taxonomy): Eukaryota > Fungi > Basidiomycota > Agaricomycetes > Russulales > Russulaceae > Lactarius > Lactarius akahatsu. Next base: position 2,424,970 of record JAKELL010000001.1, on the reverse strand, counting down.
TCGCTCGCTGTCTTGCACTAAAGGGCAACGTATTGTCATTGCTACCGATTGTATTCAACGGCATGTGCACAGGGACTCGGATACTGTACGCCTTCACCCCCCTTGCGATACCGGCGGGGAGGCGTCGATACCCCAGAACCGAAATGACAACCCTGAATGAGGCCCGGGGGAGGATCATTCCAAGAGGATCCACAAACACAGGAGTGTGTGATTCTGTCCCGGGATTGCGCGTAGTCGGCCAATCACGATCGCGCAATCTGTAGCAATGTTGAGGCATTTATTGTCACATCGTGTCGTAGACACGAGGGACCGACCGTTCTTCGGGGTGACGAGAACTACCGCTTTTGTTTCCCTTATCGCGAGTGCTCTCGTGAGGTGCTATATACGAGAGATCGCGACTAGTTGGGCCGTTGGGGTTCATGCACTCATGACCCATAATTCATTGAATATCACAAGCTGTATGCGGTAGCATGACTCGGGAGTAATCGTAAGGTTTAGCTCAATTACGTTCTCCGATAGCTAACTCGACGCCCATTGGCGTGAGGATCAAGTGCGCAGATGACGCAGTGGGGATGGCCTTCTCAGCAGAGAGCAGTCGCAAACCGCGCTTCTATTTGGGGCCGGAATGGAAATCGATCGGAGCGTGTGTCTATGTGTCGAAACGTGGCGGCGTGTTCCTAACCTAATTTCCTGGACGCGCAACTTCCGATATGGGAAGCACAGAGGATCTGGCAACGCAGTTCATTATTTCCCCGACTCACGGTCGTCCTCGGTAGTTTGTCGGCCGGATCCCTCCTCGGCCACCAATTGCTGAGATCAAGATCCGGAATTGTTCGTCCTTGCCTTCTCGAGTTGAGTGTCGTGTCGATGATGAAAGTGGGGCCCCTGTTTTGGGCATCACGTTCGCGACTCGACGGCCGTCTCCGAATCTGGCGGCGGCTGACAAGATGTATTCAAAACCAGAACTGGCAGGACGACACAAGGCGTACGCTGTGCGTGTCACCAGACCTTTTGCAACATAGAGGTGCGCTCAGGTCCAGGCCCAGAGGAACCAGGAATTCCAGGGTCCTACTGTAGCTTTCGAATCCGAAGACGCGCGCATAAGTACAAAACTTTAGAGTTTAACCTCTGTACGCACACGGAAACGGGCACCTTGTCCTCTGAACGACGGCGCGCTAAAAACCCGCGACCCAGGTTCTTCTTCGTAGGCGACGGCGTGGCAAGCGCAGGTAGGCGTTGGAGGGCAGCCACGAGGACGCGGGGAAGGGGGGTCACACGCGCAACGCACGAGTGCGCGAAAACTTTACTTTGTAACGAACTAAAACTTACAAACAACGCTGCACACTTACAGCTTCTGCAACGCCCACAGGTCGTCCCCGACGTACGTGACCGACTCCACCGCGATGCCCTTGTTCACCGCCCGCATCTCCTCCGTCCCGAGCTTCGTGATCCCCACGCCGACCGCGAACTCCTTCCCCTCAGCGTCGAACGCGACCGCCGTCCCGGCGGGCAGCGCCGCGTCCGCGGGCGGGAGCCACCCGCCGGCAGACGTCAGCCCGGGACACATCATGTGTGCGCCGGCGAGCAGGAAGCGGATCGCGCCGCGGTCGATGCGCACGTGTGGGAGGATGAATGGATCTGCGTGTAGTCAGTGTGTGTGTAATTGTAACAGCAGGCACGTAATGGATCCTCGCATTTGTGGAGCAGGCGCACGGTGGGGAGATAAGGCCCGTCATGTCCCTGGAAAAAGAGCGGCTCGCCGTGCAGGGCGTAGATAGAGAGATGATCTCTGCTGTTGTTTTGTACGGAGGCACATCAGATCGGTAAGAAGCGAAACTATGGGTTCAGCGACAGACCACTTTACGTGCACGATCGACTCTTTCTTGGGCCATATCTCTTCTAGCGTCTCTGTATCGATCTTCCACGAAGATAGCAGAGTCGATCGGATGCCCCGTTGAACAGAAGATTTCACAGGGGTTTGCCCCACGATATCGGTCGATGGTTGAAATCTTCCCTTTACGTGGATATTGGTGATCACAATGTAATAGGGAAACGACTCACTTCTTGAACATTCCGCGATGTTGGAGCAACACCTGCCAACGTTGTGTGCGATCTGTGAAGAAAGCCTGCGACGCGTGACTTGGAGAAGTTCGCATCTGCCACCCTAAGAGGGAAAAAAAAAAACATATGTTCTTCTAACAAAAGAATCGCTACATCCGAAGATACACATTTGTTCTCGTGATTGAAGCTTCATTTAGTGTTACATCCAAAATATGAGGGGCGCAGCAAAAAGAGCAAATAGCGACGTGTAATAGCGAGCTGGGGGAGAAATAGGGTGGAAGGGGAAGGGGGGACAAGTGAACTATGATGATGCCGATGCGAACTTTCGAAGAGACGAGAACAAAGTATAAAAAAATCGTAAGATGTCGTGAGATATATGGTGCAAAGGCTCATATGTCCTCGTCTTTGTCTTCTAGTTGCGACGGCTTGAGCATTCCTGGGATCTTCAGTGCAGCCTCGCGCTCGAGCTGCGCCTTGCGAGCAGCTTCTGCTTCCTTCTCGTCCACGAAAAGCTCCCCGTTGTCGTCGGAAAACTCTTTGAGCTGAATCAGGAAATCACGCAGTGCCATTTTAAAGCGATTAACGTCTGAATGGTATTCGGCTAGATTAAGCACAAAGACCATGATGTCGGAACTAGTCACGACGGCCTGTCAGAACGGCTGGAAGACTAGGGGGAGGAATGCACATTGCTTACCTTGACGCGTGAGGGAACGCAGACTTCAATAAATTGGCTGTATAATCGCGGACAAACTTGGCGTTCGTCATATTAGGGTCATTGACGACAGCAGGGTCGAACAAGGGCGCCTGAATTGCGTCGGTCGCAACCAACTGGACCATACGAGCGAGGAGCAGGCTTTGTAGCTTGAAGCCACTCTTGTGGTCCGCGTCCGTCAAAACGAAGAATGTGTCCTGTAATACACTGAGGTAGTATTGCTGGAAGAATTGGTTGGCGATCTGAGTGTCTGCGGCAGCAAAATTGTTGATAATTTCCAAGCACACTGTCACAAAGTTTAGTTAGGCACGTGAAGGACGAGACAGCAGAAAACCGTACAGTTCAATCCAGTCTCAGCGATGTCTCTCATCGTATGTTTGATCGCCCAAACAATACTATCGGTGAAGAGCTTGAACTGCTGAGGGAGAAGACCGAGCAACGCTGAAATTCGGTGAGCTATGTATTGACCCCACAGAGATACCAGCGCACGCACCTGGGAAACAATTCAAGTTTATTGCTCTTAAAAGCTTGAAGAATCCAACGCGATGCTCGGGGAACTCTGCAAAGTCCTGATTAATCATGTTGAGTGTAGGCTCAAAGACTGCCTCAAGGATAGGCGGAACTTGTGGCGTGAGCAAGTTCTAGGAAAGCATCAGGTCAACGTTCTCGTCGTCGATGAGAAGGTACCTACGCCCAGCCGTGAAGTGATCGTCGCCATTACATTCAGGACCTCTGCGTCGCGGGCCTCAGGGACATTGCGATGATAGTCGCCAAGAATCGCGTCAAGCAAAGGCGGGATCATGCTGCTGTTGACAGCCTCGAGATCTTCCGCCTTGCGAATGTAAGTCTCAACCAGTTTGAGTATTTCCTTCTTAACTGTCCGCAATTGACGAATTTTTGGCGTCTTCGTGGCAATTTGCCCTTATGCGTTGCGTATCAGAAGAAGTTGTCAATAGCAAGGCTCGGGATTCACCTTCTTTTGCGACCGTTTCACTGATTATACCACTGACGGCGCGATAGAGCCCCAACATGTCCATATAGATGAGACCAATCTGCGGCAGAAAGAAGCTGCCGATAGAAGTGCATGCTGCTACATTCGTCTTGAGAACATTTGACAGTATACGCAGGTTATCAGGGTTGCTGAGCACGTCCTTGTTAGCCGCAGCCTGAGCCATAAGCGATTCCCACTGATTCAAGCCGACGACGGTTAAGACAAGAGGCGGGTATACGGGGTACGCGAAAAACTTACGGCAGCATTGGGAAGCTCCATCAGCTTTGCAATGAGCTTCTCTTGCTGAGGTTTATTAGGCTGGGCCGAGATCATGTAACCGACAGCTTCGTAGAACGTATGAACCTGCTGTGGGCTAAGGTCCACCGTAATCCTATGAAGTAGTCTCAGAATTTCGTCCACGAAAGGGTCTTGCTCTTGGCTTTGTTGCATGACAAAGTGCCGCCGACATTTTTGCGCGATCTTGATGAAGGTGTCGCATGCCATGTCCTGCACGCCTTCATGTGTCTCGTGCATGAACTCGAACAGCTTGTTGACAACGGTTTTGAGGAACTTCCAATGTGCTTTCAGGAAGCGCGGATATTGTCCAACAATGTACATTATGTCAGAAGCGACGACGGCCTTGTTGTCCTTGCCGCGCTTGATCTCGCAGAGGCCAAGGAGGTCCTTAATGACGGTCACCAGGAAACGCTTCTCTGTCTCCTCGTCTACAAACACGTGAGAACGAGTTATGGGAATGCGGGCGAAGTTCACGTACTCATCGCCCCTGAAATTGACCCGATGGCCCAGCACAATGTGTTCAAGTTTTGCCATGACCATTCTGAACCGTCTACTTGTTTTGCAAGCTTCTCGGTAAGAATATTTTCGGTATCGGCGACGTCTAGATGGGTGAGATAGACCAAGAGCTCGCGCATTGACTTGTAAAGGACGATGGTGTCCGACTCTTTCATGAATTCACGGACAATTTCACCCTCCTCGTTCTCAACAATGAGGACCTGCAGATGTGATTGAGCTGACTGCACGATAATACGAAGTGAAAGAACGCGAACCTCTTCCGGCTTCACCATCTTCTCGATGACGACGAGGCGCAAATTTGATAGCACGTCGGAGTAGATATTTTTTCGTAAAGATACGCCGTTGAGCATATTGTGCGCTCCGTTGGTTCCACCGAGGCTGAGACCCATGAGGAGACCACTGTCACCAATGGGTAAACTCTGAATTTCGTCGTACAACTCAGCAACAAGTTTCAACCAGTACTCCAAACAGATCTTGAAAATCTCGCGTTCGTCGACTTGTGATATCTTGACCATGTACAAGTGGGCGTTTAGTAAAACATCCTGAGTTCGTTCATTTTCAACAGTCTTCAGATGGTTCTGAAGAAAATTGCCAAGGAATAGCGCGAGACTAAGGATGAACTCCTGCCCCGCATCATTCGAGTGCGCATATGCTTGGGCGATGTTCGTGTTTGGAGGGACCATCCGGTTGATTGCCGTCATGACCATCTCGAACAGGGAGACAAACTTTGGGTCGTACTCAGGGCCAACACTGAGAGCGGCGACTTCCGCAAGACACTTCAAAGTGAGATTGCGGAAGTCAGGGGCTTCGAGGAACTATTCGACGCCGATTAGTGGCTAGCAGAAGTTACGCCAAGAGATGCTCACGCGTTGAATAAGAACATCTACGATCGTAGTCTCGAAGATGTAGCCCAGGGGAATCCAGTTCAAAAACCGGAGTAATGTCTCGAGAGTTGCTCTCACTAGAGAGGTCTTGCTAGCCTCCTCCAAGATCTCCGCGCATAGCTTGAAAATTTCTGAAAACTCGCCGCACATTTGGTTTTTTAGATTCTTGATCTTCGTCTGAGTCAGTTGCTCGGCCGAATAATCGAAGACTTCTTCCGAGAGGAGCCTGAGTATGACCATATTGTTCTCGCATAGAGCCAGATTCGTTTTGCACGATTCCACAAGCTCAGGGATGAATGTTGGCCAGTTGTGCGGCCACTCCTGTTTCAATATCTGCGGGCGTAGAAGTAAGTGCGACGCGACGCAAGAGAGAAAGTAGACAAACTTGGACCAAAGCTAGGTTGAGCTTGTTAATGTACGTTTTTTCTCTGCGCAGAGTTGCTTCGTCCGACGCGATTTTGACGGTGATGCCAACGACAAAATTGCGTACACCTAGACTTGGTTAGACTCGACGACGCTTACGGCGCAGCGAGCTTGTGCGTACCTTGCCGCTGTGCCTCCGGAAGGGTCTTCCATCGGGTGTTGACCAGCCTTTCCAGTATTTGCAGGCCGATAAACTGAGATCAAGTGATAGTCAGTCGCGTGTTTATAGTTCGCGCTTACACGTAAACGATTGCGTACTTTGGTTTGGGAATACGATGATCGCTCCATGATGTCTGGTACTCGTGTCCAGGCATCCGGATGTTCTTGGAATTGCGTGAGGACTTGTTGCGCTACTTGTTGCTAATGGCGGGGGCAGATAACACGCGAGATGAGACTAAACGTTAGCGCAAGATCACAAATTAAAAACACTAACATCTTTCCCGCCAGAACCAGAGTATAGCGCCATGACGACATTATCCATGAGAGTAATATCGAACTCCCTGGAGAAATCTAGCAGAGCCTACGAATGTTCGGTAATTAGATTGAGTGGAAAGAGAAATAGGAGTACATTTTGTGCGCTCGCCTCCATGAGTTGCAAAGGGTCTGGGATAGATACGTGGATGGCAAGAAGAGGATGACAAGAAAAACGGATGAGAGCGAGCGATTTGGCTGTCCATTCGTTGGATCTTGTCGTTCTGGGGCACAGGGCGACGATTATGTAATTAATTCTCACCACAGGCTAGATCCGAGTGTCAGCCATATCAGGGGCCGAGCAAAGTCAAAATCCACACTCGCTTATAAATCAATCAGACGCGTGACGTCAGACCCTCACGTTAATCACGTGGTCTCTCATACACGGTTCTTTCGTTTCCTCGTCCATGGGACTTGACCAACTTGATGCCTTGTCCTTGTCAGACCTCTCACCCGGCCCCCCTGACTCATTGCTTGAATCTCTTCCTGAGGTCATGTGCGAACGCTCTATATTAGGTCACAAATGGACACCGTCTTACAGTTATTGATTTCAGTGAGAACATAAGCAGCATCGCAGAGCTCATCGTACCAGAGGATGATTACAGGACGATAGACGCCATTCATGACCAGATAGACGAGGAAGAAGCTGAGCGGAGGGAGGAACTCGAGCAAGCTCATGCCGACTTAAAGGGTCTGTTATTTATTAATTCCACCTTGTACTACGTTCTGATCTTACGGACAATAGCTCTTGCACGCATCCTCGATGCCGCTCGCACTTCTTCTACTCGTCCTCGCAATGTGTCTTCAGCCGAGAAGCACGCAGAAAACTTGAATCACCTCGACGCTGCGCGACTATCGTTTGCCAAGGCTCTGAACGATGCGGAGAGTGCCAATTCAAGTAAACAGGCAGAGGCTTCCCAGCTCATGGAGGAACTCCGCCAACTAGAAGAGAGCGATCCGGCTGCCGAACATGAGCTAGACGGAAAACCGTAAGGGCCCTACATATATACTCCAATCAGTCCTGATTGTCACACTTTACCAGCTTGCGGTTGCGCATATACCGTGGTCTGGGGATCGAGCCGATCCTCGACGAGGCTGGACACCTCGACCGTGTACTAGTCGGTCAGTAGCTCAGTTGACACAGTCGGAGCAATTCATCACTCTTCCTCACAGAGAGTTCGTCCCATGACATGCACGTGGTGAAATTCGGCGGTAAGATACCGCACGAAGGCCTAGTGGAAGACATTTGGAGGCTGAGCTTGTGATCCGCTCACGATTTATGAATGAGGTTCCGATATTGCTTCATTTAATTGCACATGTACAGTCTAGGAATGGTGAAGGTATTATTGTTCTCGTGTAAAGTGGTGCTACTGTAAAGTTCGGCGACTCGATGAGACACATCAATATTGTACGCCTGACATCTTTGTAGCCGTACGGACCAGTACTGGTGAATAGATATAATACGTACACGCGCTTCTCTACTTGTGCATCTTGCGTTTAATGTGGTGCCACCGCTTCCAAGCTAGGGAACTGACATGCCCGGTCAACTGTGGTCATTTACGACGAAGAGTACTCACTTCCGTATCCGCTTTCACGGACCAGATTTGTCGTTGGCCTTTGACACAAATCTCCCGGACCTTAGCCTCAATCGCATTCTTCTTGACCCCATGAGTCTTCAGGTCTAGGTATAGTGCTTCAATAAGGGAGATCAAGCTAGTCGTGCCCATGCTGGCGACCTTTTCCTTGAGGAACGGGAGATGAGCATCGGGGAAGGGATTTTTTGGTATCGTTCTCGGGCGCTTTGCTTGGGGCTGGTGACTACTCGTGGAATTGGACGATGTCGGATCAAGTACTGGCGTACTTGAGTCGAGGAGATGAGGCGGCAGCGCTGGTATAACGAATTGCGGTTGCAGTTTTGACCCCGAGGTATACGCAACGGAAGAGCCATCAGCCGGAACTGACACGAACGAGAAGGGGTCAAGGGGATATGGTGTATCTATAACTTGCCGCTGAGCACAGACGGAGATATCGACAACAAAAAAAACTCACCGTTGAAGAGTTGAATTCGATAGTGTTTGAATGGATCATACTCGCAATCGCCGATCTCGGTCTCCCAACATGGGCCCTTGATGAAGGGCACAAGTGGAACAACGGCCTTCCGTTTTTTTGTCTTGCATTCGGTGTCCGTCTCCTTCTCCTTCTCCACTTTGCGCTTGTGCTTCCCACCTTCGGGTAAAGGCGGCGGAAACGGGAATGCGTCCAGTCCATCGCGCTCCTCGACCGGTGTTGCTGCCTCTCCATCATCTCCTACAAGCCAGCCGTCCAGATCGTCGGATTCCTCGTCGTCGTCCCGCTCGTCGTCCGAGTCTCCCATTATTTCATCCCCGCCTCCCTCTTCCTCTTCACCCCACTCCGCCCCGCTGTCGTATGAATAGTCAATCACGATGTCGTCTCGCGCAAACGGTCTGCGCGGTTTTATGAGACGCGAGCGCTTCGTAAATGTCCCAAAGTAGCCCGGACGCTCGTCCTCGTGAAATATAAACACTTTTGCGAGGGTCCGTGTGCGATCGTGCAACTCCGAGAGAAGGGCGCGTACCACCGCCGTGTCATCGGAGACTTCAGCCTCGGAAAGCCGGGCCATCAAGGAGCGAACGGTACGTGATGAAGGACTAAATCGAGTAGGTAGGGACGGGCATGCCAAAAGCACCCGACGTAGGTGCGCTAGGGTCATCCTTTCAGCGAATTTCGGACCACCATATAAAGGAGAAGACTCACCTCTCGGGTTCGCTTCAGGGTCAGAGTCAGGTTCATGCATCTCGACGTCAAGAACTTCAATGTCATCCTCGTCAATGACGATCACGTCTGCGTTAGCTTGTCGCTTTCGTTTCCGTGCGTCTCGGAACCAGTTCACAGGTGCCAAGTCTGCGTCCTTCTTGAGCACGAAAGGCTTGAACGCCCTGTCAAATTCTGAGACCATATTTGAAGATGACGCAGCGGGGCCCTTGGCAGGAGATGCGACGGTAGATGAGGAGGCCTTGGGCTTTCCGAAGAAATTGGCCATTATTGACCTTGCTTTCTCTTGTGATTCCTTATCTTTCCTATCTTTCTCTGCCTTGGCGGCTTTTTTTTCTAACCGCTCCTTCTCCTGTAAGGGATCAGGAAACTCGGTTAGCCAAAGAATTTGTAGAGCAATGAAGCTGACCTTGGCTGCCTTTTCTACAGCCTTCTCGGGGTCGATGGTTGTCCTTGCACGACCTGTCTTTCGTGCAGCCATTTGATTCTCATCGCCAGCGGCGTTCACCGTCGTTTCAGGCAGTTTGTCATCCGGGGCGCTGCCCACGGTTCCCGTGATTGGCGAGGCTTCATTCGATGAGGCACGTAGCAAAGGTTGCGACTTTGACGGTGAGGTTGCGAGTCCTTTCACGCCAAGCAGTGCGTTCCTTTCGTTAACGGGAAGCGCGTCAAACATAGCTTGAAGATCTTTCTTATACTGAAACCAATCAGAGTCAGCGCGAGGTGAAATTCACCAACTCACTTGGATCCGATCAGCCAATCTGGCGTCTACCTTCTCTCGAGATACCTTCGGGAGGAAGGTGAGATATTCCTGATTCAATTCCCATCGCCAAACGCAGAGCGCAGCAGGAGTTTTCGCGAGGGGACATTCGATGCCGTAGTTGACGCGGTTCGCCAACAGTTTCACCACGTCTTCAATGGCGCTCAACGTGAGGACAGGGACTGAGCAGTCAGTATCGTCGTCGTCATCAGGAGTCAGCTCTTGCAGTATGTGCTTCGATAATGTCGCGATTGTTTTGTCACTGGGCACGCGTTCACCTTGAGTTCGAAAGCGGGAGAATGGGGCATACCTCTCTTGAGTGAACTTGGCGATAAGCGGCCAGTAGTTCTGGGGTATTTGGGCCAATGCAGGTTCCTGGCGCTGTGTGCGCGACTCTAGCCACTCCCTGAAATTGACCATCTCTTAGGACGCGTCGCGTGAGTTACAGGACCGATCCTACACTGCGATTGCGCACCTTGCATGGTCTCCGTCATCTTCTCGAATGACATGGGCTTCTGCCTAAATATCGCTTTCCCGTTCTTAATATCCACGCCTGGCTTTGCCTGTCGTTCCGCTACCAAGTCGCCAGTCTTATGGGTTCTACACGAGGGTGAAGACTCAAACTCACTTGTGGGTGGAGGTAGGTCGCGAACCTCATCTACACGAAGTGGTTAATCGCCCGAGCCCATTGCAAGGCATAGAAAGATACACACCTGTCTGTGGAGCCAATTCCGACATCGCTGGCCTAGACGCGTGTTTTCTTTGCAGTTATCGCGGAATGATGCAAGTCACGGTCGCGTCGGACGTGTGTGTAAAGGGATAAATAAACAGAAACAAGACGCGACCGCGTCCCAGAGCCACATTCGCGCGTTTCCTTATACAAATTTCGCAGATGGCCACATCCTTTTTCCAGGCACGCGCCCCAGCCAAAAAAAAGTCGGGAAAGGAGAAAGAGAACGTCGTCAACCCTAGCTTGCAGCCATGGGTAGAAAAATAGTGAGTGGCTCTCTCGTCGTCGCGTCTGGTGGACTGAGCATTCCAAGTCGACCAGAAACTATCGACGACGTATCCTCTCAAGAGCATATCGTTTCCGTGTTGCGGAAGACCCTTTCTTCTAGCAACGTGTGCTTGTTCGAATCTTTCCGTGGCTTTGGTCTTACCTGGACGACAGCTTCCACACATGTTGTTCTACGGCCCTCCTGGCACAGGCAAAACCTCTACCATCCTTGCCCTCGCGCGTCAGCTATTCGGGTACGCCACCACTCGAACTTCATCGGCGTTCATATTTGACGTCCACCAGGCCTGATAACTTTCGATCGCGTGTCCTTGAACTGAACGCTTCTGACGAGCGTGGCATATCCATCGTGCGCGAAAAGGTGAAGAACTTTGCTCGTCAGACACCGCGCGCGGAAGCTGTGGCATCAGACGGGAAGAAGTACCCATGTCCGCCCTACAAGATCATCATCTTGGACGAGGCGGACAGCATGACTCAAGATGCACAAGCCGCCCTACGGCGTATCATGGAAAACTACGCGCGAATAACGCGGTTCTGTTTGGTCTGCAACTACGTGACGAGGTACGCTCATCACTTCCACTACACTTTTCGATACAAAACCGGCACCTAGGATCATCGAACCACTCGCGTCTCGATGTTCAAAGTTTCGTTTTAAACCCCTCGATTCGTCATCAGCGAGACAACGCCTCGAGCATATTGCACTCGCCGAAAAGGTTCCCGTGAATGAGGACGTTATCTCTGCTCTCGTTTCTACATCCTCAGGCGATCTACGACGCGCCGTCACATATCTACAGTCGGCAGCACGGCTTTCGGCCGCAACCGAGCCACCGTCTGCCATACTTCCTCAAGACATCCAAGAAATAGCAGGTGTCGTTCCTGATGCGATAATACGAAAGCTTGCGCAGACCCTCGGGGTCGACGTAACTCTCATTGGAGGAAGGGACGGGGATGTGGAGATGGGTGACGCTGCGTCCCTGACCGTGGAACCTGACCTTCGCGGTTTTGATCTCATTCGGGAGACCGTTAGGTCACTAATTCGAGAAGGTTATTCCGCGTCACAGGTACTATCACAGGTGAGTGCAAGGAGTTTGCTCCCATTCTGTTGTAGTGGCTAAAAGCCCATTCCCAGCTCCACGACGTTATCGTCGAGCACCCAACTCTAACAGGGCGCCAAAAGTCGGCTTGCGCGCTCGTCATGGCAGAAGCAGACAAGGCATTATGTGATGGCGCGGACGAGGAGCTCTGGATTCTCGAGGTAGCATTGCGGGTGCACAAAGCCGTCACATCCTAGATAACACGACCTCATTACCATGTATGCTATCGCACTATGAGATGGCCATTCCGATACCATTTTGGCATAAATTGATGACCCGAGAATGGAGGTGCGTTGAAGTGAACTCACAGCAGTGGCACACTTCTCGCAACCCATAGTCGAGTGGTGGTGGTTACTGCTTTCGCTGGTCTGCCCAGACAGGTTTTGCGGACTCCGGGTCGAGCTACAAAGATGAAAGAGGATGTGTGATGAGACACAGCACTGAATGACGGGCCTACCTGAGCATTTTGTTGTTGCTTTATGCCCTCTTCAAGTGCCAACCTAGCTCGTCGGTTTTCGTCGACCTTTCGCTTTAGATCAGGTGCCATAGCCTCGCACGCAAAGTCATGGAAGGGACTTTCTGTCAGAGAATTGCGCTCACATTATATGTCTCTTCCGGACTTGGTACGATCACTGCGTAGACATTGAGAGACTCCGAGTAGATAAACGGGTTCCAAAAAACTTGGCTCACCACGCAACAGCGTATAACCAACACCCATAACTGCATATGCGCCATTTTAGTCTATAAGAAAGACGCCAAAAAATGAACCTGCGTACTTCCCGCGCTGACGACCGTCAGCTGTAGCCAGGGGATCCTTCCGGACATGTTCAAGTTGCTGCAGCTAAGTAAGTTGGAGCGGGGGGATGACGTAATTCCAGGTTATGTCTCGCCAAATGATTACGTAAATGATTGTCCCCTCCCATGCCTCGCAGCAACAAGCGGAAGCGTGCCTCACGCGTACAAGCCGAAATTCCGGACGAGGATGACGCGCCTGGAGCGTCAGCTCCGGAAGACGACGAATTGGATACCGAAAAGCCTGAACACAAGGAGGAGAGCGTCGAAGTTAACCGCCGGCTCGAAGTAGAAGCGGAGTTATGGGATTTGTTTAGAGAGGAATTTCACGAGGGTATGTGCCGTTCCTCTCTTCGATGGTCTACGACTGAAGTGTACCAACAGCGGTGGAGCAGCTCCCTCTGTACTTGCACCGGACTTACGCGCTGTTACGCGAGTTAGACGAACAGGTTACAGGTGAGCCCCTCGGTATAGACTCAAGAGAAGCAACGCGTCACGACTTTCTGGTATAGGGCGTTATAACGAGATACTGCCCAGTCTCCAGAAGTACATTCGATTGCGTCGCTCATTGGCATGGAAAGAAGACTCGAAGCCTCTCACCGAGCAAGGGCGTCAACCTGAGTTAGAGGACAAGCAGCTCGCAGACACCAATTCGGACACCAAGGAAACCATAGGTGAAACCACCGGTACGCGTCTTCAATAGCTCCCTATAACATTGATGTGATGTTGGCGCAGAAACCACACGTGGGCACTTGCGACGTATCGGTTGGTTGATGGAAGAAGTCGTGCGGGGATCTCAAGAGAAGGTTGGCCTTGCGCAAGCAGCCTACGACTCCGTACGTGCCCGTTTTAGTGTGTTTCCTTGAGCCTGATGTCGACGGGATTCGAAGGTCGACAGACACATACGACAACTTGACCAGTCCATCCGCGAACAGGAGATGTCCATATCCTTTGGACTTCGGCAAGGCACTCACCCCTCTCTTCTTCCTGATCTCGCCGCTCCGTCGCGCTGGGCTCGTCCCACAAGAGTTACGCACAGCCCAATCCCGGGTCTCAGCGAGGACGAGGAGGTGACAGCACCCAAGATCAGCGCTAGTAGCGAAGTCACGATCGGGATGGCTACGGGAAGCGAGGCAACGCGAGGACCCGCCTCAAAAAAAGGCAAAAAGGGCAAGAGGAGAAAGTCAGATAAGGCAGTATCGGAAACTGAAGTAGCTCCTCCGGTCGTCGTATCCTCCACGAGGAGTCTGAGGCTCAAGGTGCCGCCACTAAATTCAACAGCGCAAGCCGACGCAGCAGCAGACCCCGACGAACCGAGGTATTGCTATTGTCACAGGGTATCGTTTGGCAACGTGAGACTACAGTGCAATGTACCTGACTCAATCTGACCCTGCTTTCTCTCTCAGATGGTAGCTTGTGACTACCCTCAATGCAAACGTGAATGGGTAGGGACCCTAGAGATATACCCTCGCGCTGTGCTTACTGTCTCCCCTTTGATAGTTCCATCTGGATTGTGTAGGTTTGACAGAAGAGCCCCAATCTCGGACATGGTACTGTCGGGACTGCGAGCCACTTGTGCGCAAGACTGAGCAAGGCGGCACAAGGAGGCGAGGGCGATGAGTACGTATACTGCTTATCCGGTATACAACAGGTGACATGTAATATACCGTCTGTGACACCCTTCCGAATGTCCACTGCTTCTACTATTGCGGAGAGACTGCAGTGGACGATAGCTTCGAACAGATTCGGAAATGGCCAAACGCGACGCGGACAGACAAAATTCACTACCCAAGTTATGCCACTGCCTATTGGAGCATCAGAGCTTCATATACACTTCACGAGCACTTATAAACCATGAGCTGGGTCCTCCCGGAGTTGTGGGCAGAAATGAAGACATCTGTGTTACTCGAGTTGTGCACCTTCACAGCATCTGCAAGACATATTCTACATGTGTCCACGACCAGTAATATCGGGACGAGAAAGTATATACATATGATAGACCTGGCACTAAGTGTGCAAAGCCTGGTCGATATGGCGCTCCGCGTTGGGCTGCATCAAGGCGGGATGTATGCGCCCGGGCCACCCTATCGGTGTAGGGATCACGCAAGTGTCATGTGACCGCGCCAAACTTGGACGCGTTCGAACGGGTGAATGACCTTTCTAGGGAAGTGGCGTTAATCCACACCGTGACCCCGGTTAGAGACCTGTTTCCCCCCTTCGCTTACCGCACATGCCTCCTTAGATCTTGGACCTTTCCATCACCACTCTCATGTCGCAACCTAGGAATAATCTCGAGGCTTTGCAGCATCAGATCCCCCCTCCTCAACAAAAATCGACATATTTTGCTGCTACTCAAAGTCCCAAGGTGCGATGGATCGTATTTTCTCATGTGAGTCATCCAACCCCGGCTTCGACAGCCCACCAAATTCAAGCCAGCGAAGGCCATTACCGCGATAGGTACGTTCACTCACTTTTACTCTTTTGTTCGTGATGCTTCACGTCAGTCAACATAACGTACAGTGCATAATGCCACCACGCAGCCATCGTCTTCTTCCAATCTCGGTTCCGGCAAAGAAAATTCTTACAACCCCGCTCCTGCAGTCCCACATGTTCATTTGAGCAACGAGGCGATTGACATCTGTTCTTCGGACTCCACTTCTCCTGGTTCGACGCGCTCTATCCCCTACAAACGAGCGTCCTCTGACACAGGCCCGGCGCTTCCCCTTTCCCCCAAGCGCCAGAGGATTGCCGCCTCCATTTCTGACAAGGAAAATGCGTATTCCGTGTCTCAGAAGGGGAAAGCCAAGGAAGGACAGTCACCGCCGTCCCACGGGTTCTACGCGCTCGCTCCACCGTCTGGAGCACAACAATCTACATCACTTGCATCCATTCAGCCCACGAAACCTTTCGCCACTCGGACTGTTGTTTATAATCATAAAGTGCATTCCGATCTACCAGATGTAAAATTCGTGTCCTTATGCGATGTCTGATACTAATCCGGAGAGTAGAGAACGACCGGGGAACTCCAGCTACTATATGAGATCGATGACGCTCATTTTCATCAGGTCAGGAGGATCCGCGATCAATATCGCATGCGCAAGGTCTCTAACCATGACCCATACATCTTGGACGGGTTATTGTGCGTATTGTCGTTACATTCCCGCTATTTTTCTTAATGTTGCGCGGGTGTCAAGGGATCTTCTTGAGGATAGACTCGGTGCTATCACTCATGCAATCGCCGCATTCGGGGACAATTCCGAGGATACAGCGCTTCCATCAACTGAAGGCCTTCTTCGGGCCGTGACGCCTTCATCGTGCACACAATCACACGATTTTGTCCGTGATTCCGAGATTTCGTCTCTAATACACGAGCACGAAAGCTATGCTTCCACATCGGCTGTAGCCTTTCATCGAACCGTGATTCCTTCAACACGCCCACACGCACGCGACTTCACCCAGGACTCCAAGATTTCGTCCCTAGTACACAAGGACGAGACTCAGATCTTCGATGAAGGCTCTTTCGAGGACGACACGCCAATATCCAGCATTGTCAGTCACGGATCCACCTTGGTCGCAGACACTCTCAACCATATCCCCCGACCTGAGAAAGTGGTTGACGACAGTGTCCGTGCTAACACAGCTCCTGAGCTAATGTCGCCAAAAATCCCCACTTCCTATGCCGTCCCTGAGTTTAACGACCGGCAAAACGTGCGACAGACGATTTCCAGTGACGACGAACTCTGGGATCGCGTGGACGGTAATACGGAAGACGATAGTGTCGAAGTAGTCTCTCCAGATGCCCACAAACCGGCTCCTTCATTCTCTGCTGTGGCCGCACTGCGCCCCTCTCCCGCTGAAGCCCCGTCCGAGGCTAGTCTCAAAGCCAGTCCACATTACCCAGAAGTCGTAGAAAAACTCAGGAATGTTTTTCGTCTGAAAACATTTCGGAAAAACCAACTTGCGGCCATTATATCTACCCTCAATGGTCGTGATGCCATCGTGTTAATGCCAACTGGTGGCGGCAAGAGCTTGTGCTACCAGCTGCCCGCCGTTTGTAGGGGCGGCAAAACAAGCGGAGTCACGATCGTTGTGTCACCTCTGCGGGCCCTCATGGCGGACCAAGTCGAGGCGCTGCGCGCCAACCGTATAGATGCGATGATGCTTGCTTCACTGGACTCTCAAGATGGGGATTCTATGCACGAGCTTCGAACCGCCGCAAACAAGCCTAGCCTCCTCTATATCACACCTGAGAAATTGTGCAACAGCGAATTCATGAAGGGTACATTGAAAGGCCTCTACTCAAGACATCAACTAGCTCGGTTTGTTATAGACGAAGCGCATCTTATTAATTCATGGGGACGCGACTTTCGCTCCGAGGGAGTACGCCTCCTTATTTCTCAGCATTCGTACGCGAACTGATAGAACCTCTAGTATGCCGCACTTCATGGTCTCCGAACTGAATATCCAGGGGTCCCATTCGTCGCACTTACTGCAACCGCGACTTCTGAGGCTTTGCAAGACATCGTTACTACCCTAGGCCTAAGTGACTATGTACTCCTCTCGCAGTCGTTTAATCGCCCCAACCTGCGCTATACAATTATTCCCAAGAAAAGAGACGTAGAAAGCAACATCGTCGACTTTATTCAGGGAAATTATCCAGACCAGACAGGGATTATATATTGCATTGCCCGTGCAAAAACTGAGGAGGTAGCTATGAAACTGAGGATGCAAGGTATCAATGCTAGACACTTCCACGCTGCAATGGCCAGTGACGACAAAAGGCGTATTCAACAACAGTGGCAAAGCGGTGAATGCAAGATCATCGTCGCCACAGTTGCGTTTGGCATGGGTGTAGATAAAGCAAACGGTGAACATAGTTTGCTCGAAACTGTACTCAGCTGACCCCCCCTCAGTGCGCTTCGTCATACATTATGACGTGCCCAGCAGCATCGATGCGTATGTTAAGACCCCCCAGGCGCGAGATCACTTGACCAAGTTAAGCTTACAGGTACTGCCAGGAGACAGGTCGCGCCGGCCGAGACGGGGAGGTTGCTGAGTGCATACTGTGTAAATAACCCGTCGATATAACATTCTTGAGCTCACATTATCTTTCATAGACTATAGCTACTGCGACACACAACGAAGGATGTCTCAGATCAATAAGGACAAGGACATAGACGAAGAGCAGAAGAACCGCAAGAGGCAGGCGTTGTATACAGTCAACGCGTTCTGTCTCAACGAGATTGATTGTCGCCGCATGCTAATATTGAATCACTTTACTGAGGCGTTCGACCCAGCCTCTTGCAAAGGCACATGTGACAATTGTGCCTCAACAGGCGAAGTCACGGAGCTCGACCTCACTGGCTCGGCCACCATATTTGTGGAAATGATTCAAGAACTGCAGAACATGTGTATGAAGATCACTGGACCTCTCAGCGTGCACGCCTTTCGTGGTACATCAGCGTCAGATATGGCGAGGAGAGGATTCGACGCCATGAAGAACTATGGGAAAGGTTCTGACATCTCGGCTGATTTGGCTAAGCGCTTGCTTGATCACTTGATAGCCCGTCAAATTCTGTCCACTGAGCTCGAAGAAGCGCAAGTCCCAAACAGAGCTCCGATTTCCTATGTATATGTACCATCATTTGTCCCATACCGTCCGTATCACTAGCTGACAGCACCCTGGTACAGCTCGGGTCCAAAGCAGACGCATTTCTCTCAGAGAGACAATCTTTCCTGTTGAAGGTACGCTCCACGAAGAAAGGGGTCGGTGCACCCAAGTTCAAGAAGGTTGCGGCCCTTGCTTCAACTTCAACGATCTCGGTTAGGAGGAGACGTCCACGAGTTGAAGCTGCCGATGACCCTGTCGAGCCATTCTCCCCACGTGATACCGAGCCAGTCTTTGACGACATAGAGCCAGAAGCAGGGATTTTAGAACCGTCCACCCCTCCGCTTTTGCAAGCACGGAGGCTCAGGGCTTCCCCGAGCATCCAGGTCTTCGAAGAGCCACCGAGAGAATGGGGCCTAGATGAAAACCAGGAGTGCTACCAGGCACTCTGCGCTCTCCGCGCTCAGGTATGTGGCCTTCTAACCACTTCGCTCATACTGACCCACGTCAGTTCGCCGTGGAGCGCGCATGCGACCCGCAAGACATCCTAGTCGACGAGATTCTGGAGACTCTGAGCTGCATACTCCCTGGCGGTCTGCGCCCTGCAATTTCTCTCTCTCTCTCAATCGCTGACGAAATCGCTTGCTTGCTTGCTGCAGATGGCGTCGCCTTCAAAGAGGTCCTTATGATGGGCCAGGAGCTCGACGCCGATGAGAGCCATGACAAGTGGGTCGCCTTTGGACGGCCCTTTCTGGACGTCACTTCGAAATATGCGATGCGCTTGCGGTAGGCCCGTCCTGACCCCCTTTGGGGAGCATACCTCTCTTATCTCCTTGGTCGACCCCAGCGCCAAGTCGAGTCCTTCCACCTTTACACCTGCCGAGCTGCACGAGCGCTTCGATTACCAGGGTGCGCCAAGCAGCAAACCTGTTGGAGAGCGGTGAGCGAGGAAGGAGGCGTCATTTATCACCCTATTGCAAGATATACCTCACAATCACTTAATGCTCTATACATGCCTACTTGTCCTATACCATTGCACACTCGAGCTACGCTAAGTTATCTTATCAATTCTGCATCACAAGTCAGAGAGCGATCTGAAGGGAAGCAACACCGTATCTGGTGTCAGCCTCGCTCCGTACGGCTGATGTGGCTGGGTGTACGGCATGACAGCATCACGTCCCTGTAGGTGAGTCGGAATTTGGGAGTAGGCGCTCAGCAACATGAGTACGGTGAACTACTCTACATAGATCCGAGAGGTTTCTGTAGATTAAAGGTGAAAAGGAATTCCCGTGGGTAAATAGTATTAAGACAACAACGTTGAACAGTAGAATAAGACCATACAGAAACACCTGCTCAATACCCGCCGGTGTCCTGGGTCGTGCGGTGGGAAGCCATCTGCCTGCGCTGTGTATCCTCGAGCTTTGGACAGTTGGAAATGCCGTGTCCAAGACCTAAGTGAAAGAGGTCGGTACTAAAAAACGTGAAAGAGAGAAAGGATACATTACCTCCACAAACGGGACAACCCTTGAGTGATCCGCCTTGGGCCGCACGTGGGTCTTCAATAGTTTGCAAGAACGGCGGGACCCTGAAAAAAAAAAAGGGCCGTTAGGCTTGGACAAGATTTTGTGGGGGCATCAGATTGATACGCACTTCTGTCCAGCCTCCATGAGCAAGTATTTCAGATCTAGCAATGTCTGATCTGGGGTGTTCATGTTGACGAATGTTGTTGCTATGCCGGTCTTTCCGCTTCGTCCCGTGCGCCCAATTTGATGCACGTAATCCTCGATCTCCTTTGGCATGGAAAAAATGATGACGTGCTGGATATCGTTGAAATCCAGACCTTTGGACGCGACGCCCGATGCGACCATGACGTCCTTGGCGCCGGACTTGAACGATTTGATAGCGTACTGACGTTCCTCTTGGGCTGAGACAAATGGTCAAAATGACTGTAATGTGCAGGACCAGAAGCGGAACATACTCTTTGAGCCGTGGATGGAAACAGCCTCGACGCCCTTGAGGAGCAGGTACTCTTGGATATCGTCTACCTCGTTCTTGTTGTCGCTGAAGATGATGACCGGAGGAGCCGTCTTCTGTAAGCACTCGAGCAAATAGACCATCTTGGCCTCCTGCTTGACATATTCGACGACCTGCAAGACGTCCAGGTTGGCGGCACCTGCTCTGCCGACGTTGACAAGCACGGGTCGAATGAGCGATTGCTGGGCAAAGTCTTGGATCTTTCGGGGCATAGTGGCGGAGAAAAGTAGTGTTTGCCGTTGACGCTGCGATGGATTATCAGCGACGCGATCATTGAGAGGCAAGGAGACAGTTACCTTGAAGAAACTCATGATGTTCCGCACGTCGTCCTCAAAACCGAGGTCAACCATTCGGTCGGCTTCGTCCATACAAAAGTACTTGCAGCTGTCAAAGTTGATCTTTTTCTTCTCTAGCATGTCGATCAACCGTCCGGGTGTCGCGACCACGATATGAATTCCTTTGCTCAAAACATGGCTTTGCTCGCCCATGGAAATGCCACCCATGCATAACAGCGTATTCAGGCGGGGATAGTTTCCCGAGTTGGAGAGCGCCTCTGTCCATTGTAGGACATTTTCGTATGTTTGCGATGCGAGCTCACGAGATGGGCAAAGTACCACCCCAATAGGACCCTCGCCACGAACAAAAGGGAGTTTGGACTCATCTTCAAGCGCAAGCATAATCAGTGGAAGGCAAAAAGCTAGGGTCTTGCCGGAGCCAGTGAAGGCTATGCCGATCATATCCCGACCTGAGAATCTGAACTACGGTCAGCAGCGGTACGGCCATGAGATATTCTGAAACATACGCTACGGGGATTCCCTGGAGTTGAATAGGAGTGGGGGTCGTGATCCTCTTTGACTTTAAAAACTTCAGTAGAGGGTGGGGTAATTTCATGTCCTGTTCGACGCATAAGCTTCCGTCCAGGGAAACGTAATGTGTACTTACTGCGAACGAGTCAATTGGTGGGGGTATGTCATCGCCATCAACAATAATGTGGTATTTCTCGCGAATTTTCTGGTTGTTCTCGTCGCTCCGCGCACGAATATATCGTGGGGGCGTCCACCTGAGAGAAAGCTCAGCGTGCTGTGGTTGCGGATACTACTGCAACGCACGTAGTCCGTAAAGCCTCGGTATACAGGATGCCCTTGGCCAGCTCCCGGTCAGACGCGAGCTTTTTTCTACTAGCTATTGCAGCTAATATTTGTGCGTCTGCCTCTTCTGCCTTCTCTGCCTCTGTCTTTTTGGCATCTGCGGCCCTACATCTCAGCAAGCTGGCCAGTGGATGGGAACACCGCATACCTTCCGACGCCTTCTTCGAGTGGACCTCCTGCGCTTCCACCAACAACGCTCGACCCCTCCTCACCTTTTCTCTTCGTCTCTCCTCTTCTTGTTCTTCGTTCTCTCGCTCATCTTCCGCCTCCCGTGCCTCTTGGGATTTGTCGCGACCAGACGAAGAGCCCAAGGCGGACAGTTTGGCTAGCTTGGCTTCCCGTCTCTGGGCCACCGGTATGTATGGTTCATAGTTTTCGTCATCGAGTTTGTACTCAGGGGAGGGAGAGCGCTGAATGCGGCGACGTTTGACAGAGGTTTCGGCCGACATTGTCGTCCAAAGTAAAGCACGGAACGAACGGGCCGGAAACTCGCGCTCAGGTGATTACAGTTATCGTTATGCAAAACGAGCGCTCCGTCGCTCTTGTACCCCAAAACGTGAACCTGTTCTACGGCTGTTGTATGATTCGTACATCAGCTTATTCTGCATTCTTTGCTTCGTCGAACGTATCCGCAACACCCGCGGACCACTCGTCCATTTGAGGTCGTGTAAGTAAGTTATTTCCCTTCTTGCCACATCCTCGGCGCTCCCCCACCATCAACACGTCCCACCTCTGCTCCACTTCACCGATGCGGAGAAGGTATCTTCCCCTCTTTGATCACCCAGTGCTACGACAACCTGTTTTCGTGTTTGTTCGCATACTCCAAGTGCGTGCACCAACAGCCCACACCACCCGGGGACAGGGACATCATTACCACTGATGGAGAAGACAGTATACAGTAGCACTTGCACGGCTGCTTCTCCCCTCCACTTCTACGAGGTGCTTCGGCTTCCGGAATTCCTAGTTGGATGTGTGTACCGTTTTTCATCCTGAAAAATGGCAAACACACCCATGGATGCATTGCACTGAAGAAACAGATAGTTTTGAACATATGGGTGAGCCGAACAAGCTGCTCAATGGCTGACAGCTTTCCCAGAAGCTCATTACCTGGATAACCGAGTGCACGTCGGTCGACGTAGCTCTCCGATTCTGGTTTCCAGGGACAATACGAATTGATGAAATTTTTTGGTGATGGACAGGTTAGTCTCTTCGCGCCGTCTTATTTCCAGAGCGATTCAATGACTTAACTGAAAGAACGGCCGCCGTTGTAGGTCGCGTGTTAAAAACTGCACATTTATCGCCCTGTCTACTGGTGATTCGACATCCCGCTCCCACGTCGTGACAAAATGGTCATATTGTGTTTGATGACGCGTGCCGACGGCAATAGAGAGCTATTTTGAATCTCTTTAAATTTGAGGCATCGCGGGCCATCGTCGAGCTATACGCCGCCCTCAAGATGATTGACGAATTCGATCCCTCTGTCCACTCTCATCGTCGGTGTGAGTTCGAACTCTTGTCTCGGAGTAGCAACTCGCTTATGACAATCCCCCATCATAGACAATCCTCTCACTGGCGAGTGCGTGCTGGTCTCAGACCCGCATCGCTTGAAACATCCATGGAATGGGCAAGTTGAACCACCCCAGTCTGTGTTCCTACCCGAGCACGATCCGGATTGTTTCCTCTGCTCGGGAAACGAGCGTGCAAGTGGTCAGAGCAACGGAAGGTATCAACACACCAAAGTTTTCCCAAATGACTATGCGTCCGTCCTTCCTCCGCCAGGGCCGGTTGCACGCGCTACACCCCACCCGTTGCTAGCCAGCGAGCCTGTGGTCGGCACGTGCGACGTGCTCATTTTCCATCCGCGTCATGATTTGACGTTCGCCCAACTTTCCCTGGAAGATATTGCACGTATTGTTGAGGAGTGGGTAGGCGTGTATAGGCGTCGGGGATCTCAGGTGGCCATCAAATACGTCCAGATATTTGAGGTAGCGTGCCATTCTTTTGGGAATTGGGCGCTATTGACCCGACGGCGAATTAGAATAAGGGGATCATGATGGGGTGCTCGAATCCCCATCCACACGGACAGATATGGTCCCTGAATTATATCCCCACCATAGCAGCAGCGGAGCTTGCTTCACTGGCACGCTACGCTGTCAACCCAAGTGTTGAACCTTCTGCCTCTAAAGCGCCGTGTGGACCCCTGGGTCGGCCTTGCCTACTCTGCGACTATGTCCACTTTGAGTTAGGTGTTCCCGAGGATCAGGGCCGCATCGTTGTGCGCAATAAGCATTTTGTGGCGCTGGTCCCATGGTGGGCGGTTTGGCCGTTCGAGACACTTGGCAAGTGGGAACATTTTGCGGCGCCCATCCATCTGACGTCCATCTAACAGTACTGCCGTATCACCGGCACGTCCCATCTCTGGCTCATTTGACAGATGAAGAGAAGTTGTCGCTTGCCGACGTACTCTCACGTGTCACGAAACGTTACGACAACCTATTCTGTTGTCCGTTTGCGTATTCCATGGGGATACACCAGAGGCCATTGCCCCCTCGCGAAGAGGACCTACAAAACACTGATGGCGAGGATAATATAGCGCACTTGCACCTGCACTTCTTTCCTCCTTTGCTACGGAGCGCATCGGTCCGGAAGTTCCTCGTCGGGTAAGTGTTCCGTATATCTTTCAGTCCGCATCTGGGTTAATCGGATCGAATTGGCTGCAGTTTCGAGTTGATGGGGGAATCGCAACGTGATTTTACACCGGAGCTCGCTGCACAGCGGTTGAGGGAATGTTCGGATGTCCACTACTTAGACTTAGACGTAGACACAGAAACAGATCCGGATGCAAGTCCGGTCGAGTGTCAGTGATAGACTCCGAGATCCGTACATCTCCCAGGCCCTAGTTGAAATAGATCCACTACACTCGCTATCATACCCCGCATCCCGTAAACTATGAGTACCCCACCTATAACAGATTCTCCTCAACTCGCAGCTTCAGACCCACCGTTACAGTCAAGGGATTTGGACCGTGTCAACAATGCGCTCGTTGCTCTCAAGGACACCACACCGTCTGTAACGGGTTCTGGTACTCGCTCTGTGCCAATCGGTGCAGGCGGATCACTGTGAGCCTTCCTTAATCGGCACCCGTGTCACGAATCCTCCGAGGCCTAAATGCACATACAGGCTGAGACAGTTCGATGAATCCAATCCGAGCAAGATCACATCGCAGGCGGCAACCCCGCCCAGGTCCGTTGTTGGAATTGGCGGAAAAGGTACGCATCTGGCGGCCTTGTCAGCACGGACGTGTTCACACCTCAAGGTTCTCTCGAATATAGTGGAGAAGCCAGACTACTCGGAGGCAAAGATCATCCTCGCTATGGTACTCAGACCGCCATTGTTCAACTCCTAAGCCATGCAGCCTGAGATTGCACTACTACTTCCAGGTCGGACTGCCTGCTCGGGGCAAATCGTATCTCAGTAACAAGTTAATGCGATACCTTAAGGTAAAGCGCAACTTGTTCGTCTCCGGGCCCGTTGGGCTGAAAACCCATTGTCCCGCAGTGGCTAGAATATGACGTCAAGGCGGGTGAACCCCCGCAAGGGGCCCACTGTTTCCCCTCAAATCTTAACCATAACCATAGGTGTTCAACGTCGGGCAACTTCGTAGGAGTAGGGCGAATCAGAAGAGAGAGCAGTCCGTGGCGATTTCGAACATATGTGAACGAACCTGCTGACCCTGCATGACTAGGAGCGGCGTCAAAGAGGACCACACCGCCTCATACTTCAGCCACGGCAATGAGGAGGCAAACCGCCGGCGCGAACAGCTGGCGCATGACTCTCTGGAAATGCTGATACAATGGCTAAAGGACGGGGGAAACGTTGGGATCCACGGTATGTGGTCGATGGCTGTGCTATTACCCGTCTTATACGATAGCCAGATGCCACGAATAGCACCAGAGAACGGAGGTTCGTCTCACCTGGAGTTCCTTACCTGCAGCTGCCCGCTAACCTCGCGTCCTGTGCAGGGCATATATTGAGCGACGGGTTGCTAAAGAGAAAGGGATGGCCTTGATATTCTTGGAATCAGTCTGCGATGACCCGGAGGTCATCGCCGCCAATGTCGCACTGAAAGTCAGCATGGGCGATCCTGATTACAAGGACATGTCTCCCGAAGACGCGAAGCGAGATTTTCTCCGGCGTATCAAGGAATACGAAGCCGTCTATGAACCCGTTACAGAGCCGCACCTCTCGTACTTTAAGATAATCAACGTCGGGGAACAGGCAACCGTCTGCCGGATACACGGATACTTGCAGAGTCGCGTCGCGTTCTATCTTATGAATCTGCATCTGAAACCGCGGAGCATTTTCTTCTCTAGAGTTCGTCGTTGTGCTACTCCCCCCACCCACCTTCTGGATCGCTACTGATCTGCCTTGTACGTAGCACGGTGAGAGCCAGTACAACGTTGAGGGGAAAATCGGTGGGGACGCAGACCTATCCGAACGAGGACTTAAATACGCGAATGCGCTTCCGGATCTGATCAGAGATAACATTGGCGATGCGCCACTGACTGTATTCCCCAGTTGTCTTGTCCGCCGGTTCGCTATTGATTTTCTCTGCCAGGTTTGGACGTCTACCCTCAGGCGCACCATCCAGACGGCCAGTTTCCTACCCTATCCCAAGTTGACCTGGAAGTCATTGGACGAGCTCGATGCGGGGGTCTGTGATGGGATGACGTACGAAGAGATCGAGGTATGATCCGTTTGCAACTGCGTATGGTCCCCTCACGCGTCGCCTCTTAGCTTGCATACCCGGACGACTTTGCCAACAGAGATGACGACAAGTTCAACTATCGGTACCGAGGTACGTCACTTTTGCTTCGGCTATCGAGGCACCGAGGCTTGACGGATGGTGGTGCAGGAGGGGAATCGTACCGAGATGTCGTTCTTCGACTAGAACCAGTGATCATGGAGCTCGAACGACAGGAGAACGTCCTTGTCGTGGGACACCAGGTAAGCTATTTCCGTGCGTCTCCGTCGCTTCCACTCATCACTGTCACAGGCTATTCTTCGGTGTCTGTGCGCACGATTGACTTTTGCGTTGTGAACGTCTTCTGAAGCTTTTGACAGCTACGCATACTTCCATAACCTGCCTCAGGCCGATTTGCCATACATCAAGATCCCCTTGCACACTGTCATTAAACTTACGCCGAAAGCATATGGTTGCGACGAGGAAAGGTAGGTTTAACGGGTTGAAGTGGGTTACTGTTAGATTCACACGTTCTAAAGATATACGCTTCCCATCGGCGCCGTGGATACACACCGGCCAAAGCCGAAAACAACGCAACCCGGCTCTCCATCCAAACTCGGGACTGGGCGCCAGTACTACGCAGAGAATATATAAGGTGGAGCAAAAGCAAAGGGAAGCGAGGGCGAAGGATAATAAGCCTAAATAAGGTGACGTCCCCGTATAGAAGAGAAGAGCGGTTGTTACGTTCTGGATAACGTATCAAAGTATACAGATGTGGTGTCTAAATGAGATAGTAACCGGGACGACTGTGATGAGATCAATCACGTGCGTGCTGATGTTCTTTGGGATGCTCCACTTCGAAGCGTTGGTCCGCAAATAGCGGATCGATAAAGACTTGAATATCCACCGTCGAGCTGGCAGAGCCGCGATTTAACCAGAGCCACTTGAAACCGACGTGGTAGTCAACGGCGGGTTTCCAGCGTTTCGTAAGGCTGTTTTCTGGGTCAGACCAGCCGGCCCAGTTGTAGTAGACATCAGTGTTATGCAGGCAATTGCTGTAGAAGCAGGCGAAGCGAACGTCAGTCCATCTTCATAAGTGCATCTCAACCGGGAAGATTACGCACAAATGGAGTAGCTTCGGAAGGACGACCTGTCCCTCATATGGAGTGCCCCACAGGTGGATCATCGCTCGACTCTGTTCATCCTCCGGGGTGTCGTCGTGACCGAGGCCCGTCATGTACATGTCCAACAAGCAGCTCGTCACCTCCCAATCATATACTAATGGTCTGAACAGGTCCTTGCGGTTGCTCACGATGGCCCACCAGTACCCTTGATCACCGAGCGCGACATTCATGTACTGACCATTCGGTCCCGGAGGTCCGAATAACGCCTCAAAGGTAGGCGGTGAAAGCGCAGGAGGGAACAACCC
The DNA here is from genome assembly GCA_021524915.1 of Lactarius akahatsu. Classification (NCBI taxonomy): domain Eukaryota; kingdom Fungi; phylum Basidiomycota; class Agaricomycetes; order Russulales; family Russulaceae; genus Lactarius; species Lactarius akahatsu. The sequence goes on along the minus strand of JAKELL010000001.1, from coordinate 2,397,198 downwards.
GCTGCGGTCCGCGCGGTAGATGCTAGAATCCATCAGCCTCGCCGCGCGGAGCCTTCCAAGATGAAGTAGCATGATGCACGAGCATATGCGTGATGCGTGGTGCCATTCTGGAGCGTCCTGATTCGGATGACTGGGCATCGAGATGGACACCGCGGCATCCCATAGGGAGAACTCCTCCCAGAGAAGTGCGGGGTCTGTCAGGAGGAAGGCGTCGGTGTCTACGTAAATGGCCTTTTCAACGACATCTGGTAATATTTCGTGTAGGAACAGCTTCATGAGGCCAGCTAGAATCGGCGAATTTGTTAGCAGCATGTTTGGATGAAAAAAACATCTGAACGGAAGCATACGTATGCCAGAAGAGTGATCCGTGTTGACCCCCCCTTCCCTTGAAATTCGATCTAGCATACTCTGGAATGGCAGCCGGTAAAATCGCACGGAAACGCTATGTAGCGGGTGTGTGAGAAGGCGGAATCGACTCTCCAGGTACGTCTGTGCAGCTTCGTCGCAGACAATGTGGAATTGGAGGGGCCGTGAAGTGTACATAATAGCGGACTGAAGAAGAGGCTATGTTACGCGGGGCCACGAGGTCGAGAAAAAAAAATGAAGTACCTTCAAGAGAACAGCACCCTCCTTAGCCGAAGGCTCCGAAAACATAACGAGGGCGAAGACCACAGGTTGCACTGGGGGCTCAACAATGACAGTCTTGGTTGTAGGGGGAGCTGTCCGAGTGACAGTAACAGTGACTGGAGGAGAATCGACTCGCAATTCAGGTACGCATATTGTCTGGGGATCGGATGATCGGCAAGCTTGAGGATGTTTTTCGCCCGGAAGTTGCTGGGAGAAAAGTACAATCGAGGCAAGGGCTCCAGCTAGAAGCAAGAACGCCACACGCCGTGTTCGAAAGAGTGACCTGCCTCCATGCCAGGAGCCATCGAGGGAATTGCGGGGATGATATGTTGTGGAACGATGAGGAGAGGCCATCCCGGACTGAAACAACGCAAACCGCGGGTTTACCACCAAACGAAGGAGATAAGGCCTCGATAGGGATATAAGGTGAGTAGGAGGAGGAAAGGGGGGACTGTCTCAAATGTCATTTGAAAATTCGCCAGGGCCAGCCTGTAGTATGAGCTTCTTAATTGGTTCATTCTTGGCTCCTCGAGCGCTGAGCGCTGAGGCGCAAAAAAAAAAGGTACAGTAGCGCCGAATGAGGCAGTGCTAGGGGAATCGAAGCCTGGGATCAAAACCGCGTTGTCGTCATTTTCTGAAATGCATTGCGCTTCCTTGCGCGCTTCTGCCCGTTTCCAGAATCACATCGCAACCCGACAATGTCCTCAAGTGCCATGGCTAAGCTGACTTGTAAGTAACTCAGTGTTTGTAATTCCTATATGTGGAACTTCAATTAAAGTACCGACCAAAATAACTGGTATTAAATAATTCCTAGATAATTTGCTGGGCGATTGTAAATAATAAAATTTGTTGATAGGCTATACCTCGTCTCGTACACTGCAGGCAGTGCGAGAACTGACACTCAACTACATGACCCACAGTGCTGCCATTTCCCATTTGCTCCCCAAAGACTTGGTGTGACCACCCACTCCGAGACCACCCATTCTTGCCACTGCAGGTGGTGAGAAGCCTGTGAGGAGCCAATGCTTGAACGTATTATTACGTCTGAGTCGCCCCTCCTAACTTAGTTTGCACATGGCCCATTGACACCTTTGGTGTCATTGCTGAGCGCTGAGCGCTCAGCACACAGTCCCGACCTCAACCAAGAGTGCCAATCCCCTATCATGTCCTGTAATGTAAATGAGCGCACGTATATCATGGTCAAGGTGTGACCACATCGCCCGCCAACACTTACAGATCCACTGACGACGAGGACCGTCTCGTCTCATCGTAGCCCGACGGCGTCCAGCGAGGTCTAATCGGCAACATCATTGGCCGCTTCGAGAAGCGTGGTTTCAAACTCATTGCTCTCAAGCTCGTCCATGCTACCCCCGCACACATCGAGAAGCGTGGGTCCAGTCACCGTTGTGTGTACAAGCGTCCAAACTCACGTATCTGGATCCCTTTACTTTGCAGATTACGAAGTTTGGAGCGGAACGCCATTCTTCCCCGGCCTAATCAAGTTCATGACTTCGGGTCCCGTCGTCGCCATGGTCTGGCAAGGTCTCGGCGCTGTCGAAACGGGCCGCGCGATGCTCGGCGAAACCAACCCGCTGGCCTCTGCTCCCGGTTCGTCACTCACTCTAAATTCTGGCTGCCCCCTAGCCTCAATACGAATATGCGCTGCACACCAAAATTACAGGTACTATTCGTGGCGACTTTGCCCTCGACATCGACCGCACAATCTGCCATGGTTCCGACTCAGTTGAAAACGCAGAGAAGGAGATCAAACTGTGGGTTTTTCCTTCTCTCTTCAACACGCACGACGCGGATCCGTTTTATGTCCTCCTTTTTCTTTTCTCTGCAGCTGGTTTCCGGAAGGCGTCGTTCAGTACGATGCCACGTTCGCCTCCTGGATCTTCGAATAGACGGGAAGTATTAAAGCTTCACGAGGGGGGCGTGTTCTTCATGCACCAACAGCTCTGTGAGAACAGACCTGTAACCAGCTGTTTGAATGAGGATTTTTGAGGGGTTGCAAGTGACTGGTGACAGGTTGTATTGTGGGAGTCTGTGCGGGTGTTGGTGTGTGTTATAGGTGAGGTAGTAGCATTTGATCGCCATCGCTTCCTGTGGTTGTTGCCATGTTTAGTTGCCTGTCTGTGGGGGGTGGTTTGCGGCTCTGGGGGTTGTCTCAGGGTGATTTTCCTCGTAGCGTGGTTCTTCTGCTGATTGGGTGTGTGTGCCTTCTGGCTTTGGGAGGGCAGGCCACTGGTCGGGGGGTGTGTCTAATCTAGGTTGCATTACTTAATTGTGCCTTGTTTACTTTTTTTGCTTATTCATTCATCGTAGGGCTGTCATTTGTGGGGTTCTGCATAGATCACTGGGCTGGTTTTTTAGGGGGGTCATTCTGGGTCATGGGTGTTTGGTGCTGTTGGTGTGGGGGTTTTCACTAGGCTCTACTATTTGCTACATTTGGTCTTTTTACTACAGGGGCAAGGGGGGTGCAGGGTGTTATGTTTCAGACTGATTGGTGCCTTGGACCAGGAAGTGGACACTGATGTATGAGCTATGACACTCTCATCAGCAGTATATTGTCATGGACTTGTAGGATCAGTCAGCCAGGTAAGCTCTGGCACATGTGATTGTATGATACAGCTCAGATCTTGTTGTGACTCATAGGATAGCTGTACTAGGGTTTTCTCTACTTACACTATTGGCTAGTACTTCTTGAAGCAGTGCTTCAAAGCCCACATGTACATCTGCAAAAGTGGACCCTGTCAAAGCTGTCAGGGACTGGTTGCCGACTGTCGCTGACCGGTCCCTGACAGCTTTGACAGGGTCCACCCTTGCAGATGCTACCTGTATAAGTAGAGTACTGCGAAGACCAAGAATGGCATCTTGGTCTTCTTCAATACCACTGCCTTAACTTGTTATCTACAGGGCTCTCCCCCTTTGGGTGAGTCGTCTGGCATATCCCCTTAAGACCAGGGATCCCTGTGACTTATCCCAAGATCCCCTTCATGGGCAGTGGAATACCCAATCAGCACAGCAGCCTACCAAGTCCATCTCTACTGCAACGAACAAGTCGCTTTGCCTTACACTTCCTTCTACATCCTCAACAACGACAACTGGGCACATGCTTGCTACATCGCAGAGGGACCCCAGGTATCCCCTGTAATGTTCCACCAGACATTCTTCTTGTGCTGCAGACAAGGCTACCAAAGCGACCTAACGATCACTGGATATGTTGAAGTCACATACTTGATCGACTACTAGCTTGTGGATGAGATGTAACAGTGTGGCCCAAAGGATGCAAAGGGTGCAATAGAGAGCAAGGCAGATAAGATGAATAGACAGCTGGCAAGACAGCGCAGCAAGGGAGATGGACAGCACACCTGAGGCGGCAAGAGATGAATGGAAAGGAAGGGATGTGAGACCTTACGGCGATTCACCAGCTAAGGACTAGGAAGATGGCAACCAAAGTCTATTCAGCACTCATGTTACGCCACTACCAGCGTAGAGTCTGACTTAGACTTTGAGAGGGCATCCACAAAGTCACGTGACTTGCGTTGTTGCACCAGGACACTTTCCAAGTCACTGGGCAGTAAGAGATGTTTGACTTGCTTGAGGGAGACAAGCGAGAGATAGAGGTGCAAGTCAAAGGGGTAGTGATTGAAGAAGACCAAGATGGCGTTCTTGGTCTTCCGCGTACCCTATTTATACACTTTGCGGGGATGCTTTGAAGCTCCCCTCCAATCTGAGACTGCTAGTAGCGTAAATAGCTCGAACCCTACTACAACTACCACTTGGAATGAGTCATGATATCTAACATGTGATACCACGACCTGATGACTGATACTAATGTCCATGACGCATTACAACTTACTAAGGGGTCATAACTGTATAGTAAGAGTCCACTTCGCAGTCTGTGACAACTCAACTGGCAGACAGCTCAGAAGAGGCAAGGCATTTGGGTGGTATAATCCAAGAAGTCAAGCTTAGGTCTTCAGCAACCATAAGCCAGAGCCTATATACTACTCCAAGAAGGTTTGAACCCCAGCTTGGAACTCCAAAACCCTAATATACGGATCCTAGGAATGAGTCACAATGAGTCAGAGATAATCAGAAGCCAATGGCATAAGGCCCTCATGGCATGAGTCAGAGATAAGGAATCATGAATTGTATGAGTGCAGTCACAAACCAATCACAGAGCAGGAAGCATATGGTACACATCAGAAACCAGGCACAATCGATAAGAACGTATGAGTCATTGCAAACACAAGGCAGTTGAGACTGGTCCAGGCACAAGTTCATCTAGACCCTTCTGGTGTGAGTCTAGCTGGGTCACATGCCAGGGTCACATGACAGGCGGTTGCATAAGATCACATGATCTACTCCCAATATTCCTGGGGCTTGTGAGCACTACTGGAGTGGTATGACACCTTGCTATGCTAAGCTCAAGTGTGAACTAAAAGTGAACTGTCAGGTAAGCACACCCAAGCCTAGCGCAGAGATAAATCACGTGCCAAACATACAGTCACAGCAGAGTGGACAACGACTTAGAGTCTTTATGCAAGAACTCAAGTTATCAGTGCTCACGCTGTGGTACGCTGAGTGGAGAACCAAGAGGACAAGTTAGATTGTGTAGAGTAAGGAGTATAGAGGATACACACCTGAGTGGAGAACCAAGAGGACAAGTTGGTTCCACTCAGGATGTTACAGGAGGGTTTATATACGCTACTGGAGCTGAGCTTGAACTGAGTCTAAACACTATTACTAAGTGTACAGTAAGACTCCATGACTCAGGAGCTGACACGTCATGTCTATTAATAGTGCTATCTATTGTGCTGACTGATGCACTTGTCATAGCGCTTGACATGATGCCTTATCTTTGCTGAGTGAAACCTAATACAGCGAGTAAGCGTAAACTACTAAGCGTGGTCTAGAACTGTCTAGAAGGTTCCTTCCTTATCTACCAATCATGAGAGTCCATATGTATATGGAATGTGACTGGGTTGGGTTGTCCCATTAAGGCTGCAACTATCCCAGGGTCATGTGCTTAAGGGTGCACATGATGGCAGCATGTGACTAATGATATCTTGTACTTTGGCCCTTTATATCTCCTTAGATATTTCCATATAAAATACAGAAAAATAGGAAATAAATATACGCATCCATGACATCACCCCCCTTCTTAAGGGTTGATGTCTGCGTTGGCCTCTGTGTACATATGAGATGCTTGCCAAGGCAAGGACGTGTAAATGAGAGCTGCTATTTTTCTAGGCGCACCTGGGTTAGAGGAGTGGAACTCCTTGACTTTATCCAGGGCGTGGGCTAGGTTCTTTGCTGGCTCCCAAGTGTCCTCACCCTCACCGTAACCTTTCCAGTGAACTAGGTACTTAAGAGTACAACCGAAGAGCTTAGAGTCCCTTATGTGGTCTACTTTGTACTCTTCTCCCCCTTTGACTGTGATTGGGTCAGGTGGTGGTGGTGTAAGCCCGTTGACTTTGTTTCCCTTGTAAGGGGAGAGGCAGTCTACATGAAATACTGTCACAAACCTAGAAACTTGGGTTGTGACTCAAGCGTCTAAGACCAGTCCGCACCAGCCTGGTCTTACATAATCACCTTCCTAAAGGGGAAATCCGAAATCGGAGTTTGAAGTTCATACTCCGACAATCATGTGATGTGTCACATGATCTCCCATCATTTATCAAGTCACCTGACAACTGAAAGTCATACCATTCCTTGGATTTATCTGATTGGACTGCAAAGGAGTCAAATTATCATGACCAACTCGACTGCGGCGCAGTCGTACCACTCCTATGATTATTCTGATTGGACTGCGGAGCAGTCATACGACACTATCCTGATTTTCTCATTGGACATTATATTTAGATGTTACTGGAATGCTCCATTCCACAGTATTCCGCAGCACCTGTGGGCAGACCTTAAGCCTGCCCTAAACTTATGCACAGACCATCCCTCTGGGTATATAAGCTAGCGCAATAGAATGGACAGTCCCTCAGACTGTCCACTTGTGACATCCTCCCTTTGCCTCTTCCTGCCTCTTGAGCACTAGTGCCCCTTCAGCTGTCAAGCACGACTTGACACTAAGCGCCACTTTCCCTGAGCCGTTGCGCCAGTTCTGATGGTTGAGCCAAAGCGTTCCATCACAGTAGTCCCTGTGCCCCACTCCGCGTTCTCCATCACCCCCAGTCTTCTGCACCCGTCGTGATTCCCTGTTGAGTGACAGTGAGTCATCACAAATATATCATGGATCCATAATGCAGGGGGGAGTGCAAGCTTATAGTTGATTTCACTTCTAACTTCAGTGACTTCAAATGGGCCTAGTTGCTTAGGTCCCAGTTTGGATGACTGCTGATGTATCTTTATTTGCTTTGCTTGCAACCAGACTTTGTCCCCAACGTTAAAGATGTATGGCTTGTGTCTTTGTTCAATGTCTGTCTGCATTTGCCTTTTACTTAGGTGTAGAGCTGCCTCTGCGTCCCTTCTTGTGGAAACTAGGTGTTGTAGATGCTTATCGAGCATTGGGATACCAGTGGGTCTACCAGCAGGAATGGTGAAGTCTGGCATATAGCCATACAGCAGCTCAAGGGCGTATGTCCCGTAGCTGAGTTGAGTCTGCTGTTGACTATGAATTCTGCTGTAGGGAGCAGGTCTGCCCAGTCATCCTGCCTCTTACTAATGAACAAGCGCAAGTAGACTTCTACTTCCTGATTTTTGCGCTCTACCTGTCCATTAGCTTGAGGGTGATAGGCTGTAGTGAGACCTGCTGTTACGCCACTACCAGTGTAGAGTCTGACTTAGACTTTCGAAAGGGCGTTCACGAGGTCATGTGACCTGTGTCGTTGCACCAGGACACTCCTGAAGTCACTGGGCAGTAAGAGGTAGTCGACTTGCTCAGAGGAGACAAGCAAGAGACAAGTATGCGAGTCAAAGAGGTAGTGATTGAAGAAGACCAAGATGGTGTATCTTGGCCTTCTGGATACCCTACTTATACATTCACGGAGATGCTTTAAAGCTCCCCTTCAATCTGAGACGACTAGTAGCATAAGTAGCTTGAACCCTACTACAACTACTACTTGGAATGAATCATAGTACCTAGCATGTGATACTACAACTGCTGACTGATACGTGAAGTCCATGACACATTACTACTTACTAAGGGGTCATATCCGTATAGTAAGAGTCCACTTCTCCGATCGCAACATCACCCCCTTTTCAGCTGCAACGCCCGTGGCGCCGAGTGGGCCCGATGCCTCCTACCCACGCTTCCTGCCTCTCCGTAATCCTATCAAGGAGGTTGGCCATCTCCAGTCGGAACTTGCATTGGGTGAGTTCGCCTTGTACTCCCCCGAGCACCTGGGCCAGGGCATGGAGTTGCTGTTCCATCCTCTCAGCCTCGTGCTTGTAGGCGCAGTAGCATGTCAACTCAGCTTTGACCCCCACATCCTTCAACTCATTCACCGCCCTATCCACCCAATGTTGGTTACTGTGCCTGCCGACCAGGGCATACATGTCTTTGGGGGAGTAGTGAGGCTTGCCAGCCTCGCGGACTTGGGGTTCGGCGTAAAGGGGGCAACTGTACACCTTGTCGCTGTCATCCACAAGCCCCAATATGAGGGGATCCAGCCCTCTGACTACTTGAATGAAGGTGGCCTGCTGCATGACCCCCTGGGCATTGGTGATGGGGTAGTGGACAAAGTCGTCCCCCCTGTTGTGTTTGTAGCTGTGAGGTGTGGTGCGCGCTGAGCCCCCGAGGTAGCGGAGGCGGACGGCAGGCATGGGCACTGCCTTCATGTTGACAACGACCCCAGCACAGTATAGGGGACACCCTGTAGTGTCGCAGGCGTATGGGGTCTCATGGGGGTTGTCAGTATTGGTGGCGGTGATGAGGTACGGTTGCTCAGCTGGGTACCACTCCCTCAGGGTTCCTTCGACTGCTTCATAAATTGCCCTCTCAGCATCTTGGTGTGTTGGTGGCGCTGGATGAGGATGCAGGCCCTCCGCCCCGCCGCTGCTGCTAGCTGTTGCTGTCGCCAGCTTTCTGCAGGTTCCTTCCATGACCGAGTCTTCATCCACTCCTCCCAGCACTTCGTGGCTGCGTTCTTCTTCTTTGACCTGCGTGGTGACAAGTCGAGGTGAGGGACTTTCACCCCCTCCGAGAGCTGCACGGAGCCGAGTAATTTCGGCTTCTATGTACGGCATGGTGCACAGCCGCTGTCCGCGGCCGTCAGTGAGCCAGTAGGTTGCTGGCTGGTCAGGATCTTCAAGATCGATGATCGACTGGGCATTGTTGAGGGTCTCACGTAATTCTTGTTGGGTGAGGCTGTCGATGAGACGGGGAGCAAGAGGGGCGGAAGAGGAGGTAGTGGGAACGGACATTGTGAGTTGAGAGAGGAATCCAGGGTGAAGTGATGATGGATGAGTTGCAGTATTCCCTCAACTTATATGTGCCCTTCTGGTGTTCGAACTCCGTTCGTACTCCACCACTGCTTCATCAGCAAATATGTCACTCTTGTCAACCCACTGGTTCTTGGAGTCTGGGTACCCCTTCCATTTCACGAGGTATTGCAACTTCTTTCTCCAGCTGAATCGTCGGAAGTCTAGAATGTGTTCTACTTCATACTCTTCTTCGCCGTCTACTAGATCTGGCAGTGGGCGCTGGAAATTTTCTCTGTGCAGGGGCGTCTCTTGGTAAGGGGTGAGTAGATCCGTGTGAAATACCAGATGGATGCTCCACTGCATGGGAAGTTCCAGTTGGTAATTGACCAGAGAGAGTATCCTTGTAATCTTGAATGGTCCGTGCCTTCATGCCGCGAGTTTGGCTGTGGGTTGATTGGTTCATAGGTGGCGCCCTTCTAACCATACCTGGTCTCCTATTTGATATTGAGGAGTTTTTTGGTGTTTCACCCATAGTGCCTGAGCTTTTTTGATTAGATCTTGGGCATCCTTCCGTGCTTCTTGGAATTGGTGTAAGTGTGTGAGTACCTGCGGTATTGGCTGTCACGATCGGAGAAGTGAACTCTTACTACACGGTTATGACCCCTTAGTAAGTAGTAATGTGTCATGGACTTAATGCATCAGTCAGCAGTTGTAGTATCACATGTTAGATACTATAACTTGTTCCTAGTAGTAGCTGTAGTAGGGTTCAAGCTACTTACGCTACTAGTTGCCTCGGATTGGAGGGGAGCTTTAAAGCTACCCCACAAACTGTATAAGTAGATTACGCGGAAGACCAAGAACGCCATCTTGGTCTTCTTCAATCACTACCTCTTCGACTCGTACTCTCGCGCTTCACTTGTCTCCCTTGAGCAAGTCAAGTAACTCACTGCCCAGTGAACTTAGGAGTATCCTGGTGCAATGGCCACGATCACTGGATCGTACGATACAGACGACTTGGAGACACTCCAGACAAAGTCGTTCATAAATCCGCTAAGTCATGAATGCCCTTTCGAAGTCTAAGTCAGACTTACGCTAGTAGTGGCGTAACATTGGCGATGGCTTATTGACCCAATCAGTGCGTGGATCGTATCCCATCATAAGGGCGAAAGGGGATTTCTGTGTTGCTTCATGGGGCCAGCTGTTGTGCGCGAATTCTGCCATGGGGAGGAAATGTGCCCAGTTATCTTGGCGCTTGTTTGTCCAGAACCTCAGATATTGTTCCAGCCATTGATTGGTTCGTTCCGATTGCCTGTCTGTTCGCAGGTGGTAGGCTGTGGATATGTTTTGGTGGATCCCCAGAATATGGCATAACTTGTGCGTGAATTTGGACGTGAATCGGGGGTCTCGGTCACTGATAATTTTGGCTGGTAACCCGAATCTCCGGAATATGTGTGTCACGTACAGTGCTGCTGTCCCTTCTGCTGTGATCTCTTTGTTGCACGGGATGAATATTGATGCTTTGGTGCAGTCGTGATCTGTGACGGTGAGGATGGTGTCATACCCTTGTGATATGGGCAGTTTGGTGATGAAGTAGGGCTATGACTTCGAAGGGATTAGCATCCGGTTTTGGGGTGATAGGTACCAGTGGTGCTTTCATGGGTCGGTTGTTGACTTTGTGGCATTGGCACTTGGCGCATCCCTTGATGTATTTGGTTACGTGGGTGATCATGTTGGGCCACCAGTAGTGTCATTCGATGATTTGGGACGTCCGTTTGATGCCTGGGTGTCTGTATATTGGTGGGTCGTGGTGGTTTTGGATGACAGCGCGAATCGCGTCTCAGTCTCCAGTGACGACTTTGGCTCCTTGTCAATACCATATTCCGTTGATCTTTTTCAGTTTGTGTGGGTCCACCCAGTGTCGTATTTGATCTTCATCTTGTTTGTGGTCTTCCGGTGGTTGTATCATTACCATATGTATGAATACAGTTTCTGGTAAGACAGTGACCCCTTCGTTGTCTCATTCTCCTTGGTTGTAGTCTGGTCGTCAGGAGAGAGCGTCTGCTCTGCTGTTGTTTGTTCCTTTGATGTGGTGGATCTCAAAGTCGTACTCCATAAGTTCGAGTACTTCTCAGGCGACTCGATGACTTATCTTTTGGGGTGTTTTCCAGTGAGTAAGGTTGAGGTGGTCAGAGAAGATTTTGATCTTGTGCGGCGATCCTGCAAGGAATGGTCGCCAGGGTCTTAGGGCTTTTACTATGGCTAGGAGTTCGAGGTCGTAGATGTCGTAGTTGCGCTCCGCTTCACTGAGTGTGGCCGAATAGTAGCCTAACGGGTGTCGCTTTCCATCAGTTTTCTTCTGGAGTAAGACGGCTCCCACTGCGTAACCCAACGTGTCTACTTCTAGTTTGAATTGGTCAGTCAGCGTGGGGTGTGCTAGTACTGGTTCGGATGTGACAAGGTCTTTGAGCTTTTGGAAGGCAGTTTCTTTGCTTTGTCCCCAGGTCCATTCTGTGTCTTTGTGTGTAAGTTTGTTGAGGGCTCGTGCGTGTGTTGCGAAGCCCCAGATGAAAAGGCAGTAAAAATTGCAGAAGCCTAGGAATGAGCGGATGTCACGTACTTTGGTGGGTCATGGCCAGTTGCAGATGCCTACGATTTTTACTGGGTCCATATGTGTCACCCCCTTTTCAAGGATGACCCCCAGGTAATCCATATGCGGTTGGTGGAATATGCATTTGGATGGTTTGAAGTAGAGGTTGTGGTCCATTGCAACTTGGAGAACCGCACAAACAGCATCAATGTGTGCTTGGAGGCTGGCATGTTCCAGTGTTGCAATGCCAATGTTGTCCATGTAGACACGGATGATTGTGCCCATTGCTGCAAAGACTCGGATCGTATCGCCCAATATGTCATTCATCATGTGCTGAAAGGTGGCTGGTGAATTTGTGAGTCCGAAGTACATGACAAGGGGTTTGAAGAGTCTGTGTTTCGTTTTGAACACCGCTTTGTATTCATCACCTTCTTTGATACATATGTTGTGTCATGGACGCGTATATTATTTTCCCTATTTTTCTGTATGTTTACAGAATTATCTGAGGAAGATATAAAGGGCCGAAGTACGAGATACTGTTAGTCACATGCCGCCATCATGTGCACCTTCGAGCACGTGACCCTGGGACAGTTGCACCCTTAACGGGACAACCTAAACCGGTCACATTCCATTTACGTACGGACTCACACGATTGGTAGATAAGGAAGGAACCTTCTAGATAGTTCTAGACCTCGCTTAGTAGTTTACGCTTACTCGCTGTATTAGGTTTTACTCAGCAAGATAAGGCATCGCGTCAGCGCCATGACTAGTGCATCAGTCAGCACAATAGATAGCGCTATTAATAGACACGACGCGTCAGCTCCTGAGTCATGGAGTCTTACTGTACACTTAGTAATAGTGTTTAGACTCAGTTCAAGCTCAGCCACAGTAGCGTATATAAACCCTCCTGTAGCGTCCTGAGTGGAACCAACTTGTCCTCTTGGTTCTCCACTCAGGTGCGCATCTCCTTGTACTCCTTACTCCTTACCAATCTAACTTGTCCTCTTGGTTCTCCACTCAGCGTGCCACAGCGTGACCATAGGCGTCTTGAGTTCTTGCATAAAGACTCTGAGTTATTCGTCCACTCCGCTGTGACTGTGCGTTAGCGCGTGATTTATCTCCGCGCCGAGCTTGGGTGTGCTCACCAGGCAGTTCACTTATAGTTTACACTTGAGCTTGACGTAGCGAGGTTGTCATACCGCTACATGTTGTTGTATCCCCAGTGGACATCGAGTTTGGTGAAGATGCATCCATTGCCAAGGTCGTTGATGAGTTTGGCCATAAGTGGTAGTGGGTATTGGTTACGTACGGTGTAGGTGTTGATCCTTTGGTAGTCTTGTACTGGTCGCAGCTTCCCATCTTTCTTTTTGATGAAAAAGAATGATGAGGCATATGGGGATTTGGATGGTCGAATGTAGCCCAATTTTAGTTGCTCTTCTAGCCATATTTTCAGTTGTCCGTCCTCTTCTTGACACATAGGGTAGACCTTGCAATCTATAGTTGCGGGTGCTCTGGGTTTTAGGTCAATGGCATGATTGTAGGGTTGTGAGGGTGGGAATCAGTGCGATGCTTCCTCACTGAAGAGTTTGGCAAATCGTTGATATGGTGCTGGTATGTTGATTTCTTTTTGTGGTTGATGGGCAGCGATCGCCAATTCCATGGCCATTGTTCGTATTTGGCATTCTTCCTCTAGTTCTTGTACGATCTCTTCTGCTTTGTCTGGCGTGATAGCTGTGGTGAGGACAGTGCGATCTGTGGTGGGATCTATTGACTGTAGAACTACTGGTAGTGCACTTTCGTGTATGGTAGCGTGTCTCCAGCTAATTGTGGGTTCGTATGCAGTGAGCCATGGGTATCCTAGCACTAGATCTTCGGCACCGATGTCTGTAACTAGAAAGTGAATGTTTCTGTGGATGCCTTTGGTTTGTACGTCTAGGTCTATGAAGTGCATGATCAACCCAGCTTTGTTTTCTGTGTTGTCTATGTTGTATATCTTTTTGGGTTGCTCTAGGGTCTGTAGTCCAAGGCCCATGCATTTGGCAAACGCTGGTCATATGAAATTGTCGGTGGCTCCTGATGTTGAAGCACAGAACTAACAAGCGAGGTTAATAGCAAGGAGCTAATAGACAAGTTAACTTCAGAGGTGAAGGGAACTCTATTACAACTGCATACCTAATAGACAAGTTACTATAGAACGTCTATGAGCAAAGGTAGTTGGAGAAGTAAAGGAAAGGGACTTACACTTCAGAGGTGAAGGGAACTCTGAAGTGTAGAGGTGAAAACAGCAGTCCTTATATACAGGACGCTTAGCTAAGAATGGTCTGTGCACACAGGTGATCCAAACACAATACAGGTGGTCTGTGCGCCAGAGGGAGAAATGCCATTGGAGGGCAGAGAACAATAGCTGCCTAAAGCAGACAATACCGGTATCTTAACAATAAAGAACAATAGGAGCCATATATGACTCTGTCAATAAGGATAAACAAAAGTGGTCCATAAGAGTCCAGCCAAGTCCAAATCAGTCCATAAGGGACAGATACTGTATTTAGTATATGGGATGACTCAATCATATCCCACGAGACATGTGACTTGATTCAATCATGTCTCAACACCTGAATCTACAAGCCCTTTTATGTCGGCCATTGAGTAACATGTGCGAATAGAGACTGGAATTCTAAGAGATTGAAAGTGAGTCATGATTACTGAGTTACAATTTGTTGCCCTCACCCAGGCCGATGGGTTCAGGCATCTCAAAAACCCTCCTGATTCCACAAATCTTGGAATATGAGGTCTTTTACTTTGTCGCTTGCTCCCCTTACTCCCTCTAACCATTCTTGTGCCATTTGTTGGGGGTTTGAAGCATGCATGCCTCGTAGTGACGACTCGGGTTCTTGGCGTGTGTCTGTGCTTTGGGCATTGGTGACAGGATTTCTTCCTTGCTGTGATTGCCTTTGAGGTCTTGTACAGTCTCGTGAGAAGTGACCTGGTAAGTTACAGTTGTAACAAATGACTTCCCTCATGTCGCATCAAGGGCCTTCTTGCCTCCCCTGCCCGTATCTTGGTGGGAATGGGGGTCGTTGTTTTTGCAAGACATCTTCTGCTCCTGTGAGTCGCGCTTGGGAGCGGTCTGCTGATGATGTGTCCATGGTGTTTGGGTCGTAGCAAGGCAGCGGGTTGTGTGGCAGGTTCCACGGTGCTCCAAATCTGAACCCTTGTCGTTGGGGGCACTGGGGTGTGGTTTTGGTTGGTGAAGACAGGTTCAACCTGGCGCATAGGTGAATGTACTGTTTTTGCCGTTTCATGGTGGCTTCTTTCCACTCGTTGAAGGTTGTGGGGTTGTCGAGTTCATATACTTTTGAGAATAGCTTGCCCGGGAGACCTGCGGTGAATTGGTCGATTGTTTGCTGGTCATTGAGGTGGTAGTCAGCCTTTCTTGCTAGTTGCTCAAATGTGGTGACATACGTGTCAATGTTGTCTCCAACCATTTTGAGCCCTTTTGCTAGGGTTCATCTGCAAGGGTGGACCCTGTCAAAGCTGTCAGGGACTGGTTGGCGACAGTCGGCAACCAGTCCCTGACAGCTTTGACAGGGTCCACTTTTGCAGATGTTGCTTGTGCCTGTTCTTGCTCCAATACATTGGAGAACCTGTCCGCGAATCTGGCTGTTAGGGTGTCCCATAGGTATTCGTCATAGCAATCTATCCCTCGTCATAGTTCATTGTTCATGTAGCAGTATGACACCTCGCTACGTTGAGTTCAAGTGTGAAGGGATAGGTGAACCGTCAGGTGAGCACACTCAACCCGAACGCGGAGATAAATCACGCGCCAAGTGTGCAGTCAATGTGGAGGGGACTAAAGCTTAGATCCTTTATACAAGGATACAAACAGTCAGTGATCACGCAGTGGCACGCTGAGTGGAGAACCAAGAGGACAAGTTAATTGGTGAAGAGTAAGGAATACAAGTGAATGTGCACCTGAGTGGAGAACCAAGAGGACAAGTTGGTTCCACTCAGGACGCTACAGGGGAGTTTATATACGCTACTGGAGCTGAGCTTAAACTGAGTCTAAACACTATTACTAAGTGTACAGTAAGACTCCATGACTCAGGAGCTGACGCGTAGTGTCTAATAATAGCGCTATCTATTGTGCTGACTGATGCACTTGTCATAGCGCTGATGCGATGCCTTATCTTGCTGAGTAAAACCTAATACAGTGAGTAAGCATAAACTACTAAGTGAGTTCTAGAACTATCTAGAATGTTCCTTCCTTATCTACCAATCACAAGAGTCCGTACGTAAATGGAATGTGACCGGATTAGGTTGTCCCATTAAGGGTGCAACTATCCCAGGGTCACGTGCTTGTAGGTGCACATGGTGGCAGCATGTGACTGACGATATCTTGTACTTTGGCCCTTTATATCTTCCTTGAATAATTCCGTAAAAATACAGAAAAATAAGGGAAATATTATACGCGTCCATGACAGTTCAGCCATTGGAGGAATCCCAGTGTCCATCCGCTAACTAGTGGTCCTTTGACGTATCCTAAAAATAGGAGACAACATCTGTAGACATTGCACATCACTGGTGCGTCGCTATTAAGTCCCCAGTATAGATGCCATTGTGTGAGAAAGGATTCATAGTCAGCGCGATCTCCTTTGAATATGGTTGGGGGTTCGCCACTTAATTTATCAGGTCCTGGTGCTCCTGCTCCTGGTCCTGCTCCTGGTGGTCCACCTCCTGGTGGGGGTGGTCCAAATGGATTCCCTTCTGGGGGTCCACCCCTTGGTGGCCCCCCTCCGAAGTCTCCTGGTGCTCCTCCGAATGGTCTTTGTGGTGGTGGTCCCCCTCTCCCAGGAGGTGGATGTCACGGTCGAGGGAACGGACGCTTACTGTAACGCCACCACTGGCGTTAGTCCGACTTGGACTGCGAAAGGGCGCTTACGACTTAGCGAAATATCTTCGTCAAGGTCACGTGACCTGGTCTCGGGATACACGGCGCTTGCGGGCACGTGATCTGAGTATACACTAGGGCAAGTCGTGCCACTAGGTAGTCCGGCGATCGATGAAGACGACTTGCTCTGGAGAGAGACAAGCGAAGCACGCGTGAAGAGATGAATGAGAGTGGTGAATTGAAGAAGACCAAGATGGCGAATCTTGGTCTTTCCAGGCCACTATTTATACATGTACGAGGCAGCTTTAAAGCTCCTCTTCAACCCGTATGACGAATAGCTAAAGTAGCTCGAACCCTACTATCACTATCCCCGTTATGAGTCATGCCACATCGGCATGTGATTCTACTGCGCGCTGACTGATCCCCTAGTCCATGACACATTGCGACTTACTAACGTGGTCATATCCGTATAGTAAGCGTTCGTTCCTTCGACCGTGACATCACCCCCTTTTCAGCCGCGACGACCACGGCGCCGAGTGGGGCCTATCCCTCCGACCCATGCCTCCTGCCTCTCCGTAATCCTGTCCAGCACGTTCGCCATCTCCAGTCGGAACTTGCAGCGGGCTAACTCCGCTTGCACCCCTCCGAGCGCTTGGGCGAGGGCGTGGAGTCGCTGTTCCATCCGCTCAGCTTCGTGTCGATAGGCGCGGAATCTGGTCAACTCAGCTTTTAACCCGACATCCCTCAACTCGTTGACCGCGCGGTCCACCCTGTGCTGGTTGCTGTGTCCGCCGACTAGAGGGTACAGGTCCTCCGGGGCGTAGTGTGGCTTGCCGGCCTCGCGTACTTGTGGCTCGGCGTAGAGGGGACGGCTGTATACCTTGTCACTGTCGTCGACGAGACCCAGGACAAGGGGGTCCGGTCCTAAGACGACTTGGACGAAGGTGGCTTGGCGTGTCACCCCTTGTGCGTCGGTGATAGGGTAATGGACGAAATCGTCTCCCCGATTGTGTTTGTATCCGTGGGGCGCAGCACGGGACGAACCGCCAAGGTAGCGTAGGCGGACGGCGGGTAGTGGGGCAGCCTCGGTGTCGACGACGACTCCGGCGCGATATAGCGGACGCCCCGTGGTGTCACAAGCGTAAGGGGTTTCGCGGGGGTCGTCAGAGTCGGTGGCAGTGATGAGATAAGGTTGCTCAACGGGGTACCATTCCTTTAGCGTCCCTTCTACTGCTTCGTATACGGCCCTCTCAGCATCTCTGTGTGTTGGCGGCGTCGGTGATAGATGATTGCTCGCCTGGCCGCTGCTACTGCCAGCTGCCGTCGTTTCCAATCCTCCGCCGATGGTCTCCAGTTCCGCGTCTTCATCCACTCCTGCCATTTCAGGGTCGCGGGCGTCTTCTTCCGTTTGGGATTTGATGCGTACGGGGAGAGGTCGAGATGGGGGACTCGCAAAGAGTCCGACAGCTGTACGAAGCCGAGTAATTTCGGCTTCGGTGTACGGGGCGGTGTTGAGGTGGTCGCCGTTCGGGCTGGTAAGCCAATACGTGGCAGGCTGGTCTGGATCCTCGACGTCGATGATGGATTGCACGTTGTTGAGGGCCGCCTTGAGTTCTTCGTGGGTGAGGCTGTCGGCGAGGCGGGCAGCGAGAGAGGAGGAAGAGGAGGAAGCGGGAAGAGACATTTCGAGTTTAGTGGGGAGTCCAGTGTGAAGGGATGGGGACGACTTAGCGTCATATGTCCGGTTTATATGTATCCTGGCTGCGGTTGAACTCCGCTCGTACTCCGCTATGGCTTCATCAGCGAATACGTCATCTTTGTTGACCCACTGATTTTCCGAGTCTGGATACCCCTTCCATTTCACGAGGTATTGTAGTCTCTTGTTCCGGCCGAATCTTCTGGAGTCTAGAATGCGCTCCACTTCATATTCCTCTTCTCCGTCTACTAAATCCGGTGGTGGTCGTTGAAAGTTTTTCCCATGCATGGGCGTCTCGCGATAAGGTGTGAGCAAATCGATGTGAAATACGGGGTGGATGCTCCACTGCGTGGGAAGTTGGAGTTGATAGTTGACCGGTGATAAGACTCGTGTGATTTGGAATGGCCCATGCCGTCGTGCCGCGAGTTTGGCCGTTGGTTGATTGGTTCGGAGGTGTCGTCCTTCCAGCCATACTTGGTCTCCCACTTGGTATTTGGGCGTATCTCGGTGTTTGATCCACAGCGATTGTGCCTTTTTGATAAGGTTTTGGGCTTCTTTCCGTGCATCTCGGAATTGCTGGAGTCGCGTGAGCACCTGTGGGATAGGGGATGGCTTATCGATCCAATCAGCGCGTGGGTCGTATCCCATCATGAGTGAAAACGGGGACTTCCTTGTTGCCTCGTGTGGCCAATTGTTATGCGCGAATTCCGCCATTGGTAGGAATTGCGCCCAATTATCTTGACGCTCGTTGGTCCAGAACCGTAGGTATTGTTCCAGCCATTGATTGGTTCTTTCCGATTGTCCGTCGGTCCGGGGGTGGTATGCCGTGGAGATGTTTTGGTAGATGCCGAGGATTCGGCATAGTTCGCGTGTGAATTTCGATGCGAATCTCGGGTCTCGGTCGCTGATGATTTTCGCCGGTAATCCGAATCTCCGAAATACGTGAGTGACGTACAGTGCCGCTGTTTCTTCCGCCGATATTTCTTCTTTACAGGGGATAAATACCGATGCCTTTGTGCAGTCGTGGTCAGTCACGGTGAGGATCGAATCGTGTCCCTGTGACTCCGGCAGTTTAGTAATGAAGTCGAGCGCGATGGTTTCGAATGGCTTAGCGTCAGGTGTCGGCGTGATGGGCATTAATGGGGCTCGCGTCGGGCGGTTGTTGATTTTGTGGCGTTGACATTCCGCACAGCCTTGAACGTACTCGGTGATGTGTTTCAACATGTTTGGCCACCAGTGGTCGCGCTCGATGATCCTCGCTGTTCTCTTGATTCCCGGGTGACCGTAAACGGGGGGGTTGTGATGGTTTGCGATGACCTGTGCGGATTTCTTCTGGGCCTCCGGTGATTACTCGTGCGCCTTGGTGGTACCAGACCCCTTCGATCTTCTTGAGCTTGTGCGGATCTACCCAGGGGCGTAGGGTGTTTTCGTCTTGCTCGAGGGTTTCCTGGTGATTGCGTGGTGGTGTTTCGCACGAATACCTTCTCGGGTAGGACGATGACTCCTTCGTTGTCACGTTCCCCTTTGTCGTAGTCGGGCCTTCGTGACAGTGCATCTGCGCGGCCGTTGTTGGTCCCTTTGATGTGGTGGATCTCGAAGTCGTATTCCATAAGTTCCAGGACTTCTCGAGCTACGCGGCGACTTATCTTTTGTGGTGTCTTCCAGTGTGTAAGGTTGAGGTGGTCGGAGAAGATTTTGATTTTGTGCGGTGAGCCTGCCAGGAATGGTCTCCAGTGTCGTAGTGCCTTGACAATCGCCAGGAGTTCCAAGTCGTATATGTCGTAGTTGCGTTCCGCTTCGTTTAGGGTGGCCGAGAAGTAGCCGAGTGGGTGTCTTTTCCCGTCTTGCTTCTTCTGTAGGAGTACTGCTCCTACTGCGTATCCCGATGCGTCTACTTCGAGTTCGAACTGGTCTGTCAGCGTGGGATGTGCGAGTACCGGTTCGCTTGTGACTAGGTGTTTGAGAGTTTGGAAAGCCTTTTCTTCGTCTTTGCCCCATGTCCACTCTGCGTCTTTACGTGTGAGTTTGTTGAGGGCTCGTGCGTATGTGGCGAAACCGCGAATGAAGAGGCGGTAAAAATTGCAGAAGCCCAAAAAGGAGCGCACGTCTCGTACCTTCATGGGTGTGGGCCAGTCGCGTATACCAGCAATTTTTACGGGGTCCATGCGAGTCACCCCCTTTTCAAGAATTACCCCCAGGTAATCCATTCGCGGTTGGTGGAATGTACATTTGGATGGTTTGAAGTATAGGTCGTGGTCCATCGCGATTTGAAGTACGGCGCATACTGCGTCTATGTGTGCCTGGAGTCCTACGTGTTCAAGGGTCGCGATACCGATGTCGTCCATGTAGACACGGATGATTGTACCCATTGCTGCGAAAATGCGAATTGTATCGCCTAAGATGTCGTTCATCATGTTCTGGAACGTTGCCGGTGAGTTTGTAAGTCCGAAGTACATGACGAGGGGTTCGAATAATCCGTATTTTGTTTTGAACGCGGCCTTGTGTTCATCGCCCTTTTTGATCCGTATGTTGTTGTACCCCCAGCGGACGTCGAGTTTGGTGAATATGTGTCCATTTCCGAGGTCGTTGATGAGTTCCGACATGAGAGGTAGTGGGTATTGATTGCGCACCGTACAGGCGTTGATTCGCCGGTAGTCTTGTACCGGTCTCAGTTTTCCGTCCTTTTTCTTGATGAAGAAGAATGACGAGGCGTAGGGTGACTTTGAAGGTCGGATGTATCCTAGCTTGAGTTGTTCGTCCAGCCATTCGCGCAGTTGTCCGTCTTCATCTTGTGACATTGGGTAGACTTTGCAGTCGATACTAGGGGGTGTGCCCGGTTTGAAGTCAATTGCGTGGTCCCAAGGTCGTGATGGTGGGAATCGGTGGGATGCTTCTTCGCTGAAGATTTTCGCAAAGCGTTGATATGGCTCTGGGAGAGCTTCCACGACGGTGTTTTGATTAGCTGCAATGGCTAGTTCAGTGGCTGTGGTACGTATCTGGCATTCCTCTTCGAGTTCTCGGACGATATCTTCGGCTTCGTCTTGAGTCATTGTATAGGCAATGGTCGTCTGCGTTTCTGCCGGGTTGATTGATCGTAGTACCACCGGGAGGGTGTCTTCGTGTATGGTGGCATGCGCCCAGCTGATGGTTGGTTCGTAGGTGGCTAGCCACGGGTATCCGAGGACTAAGTCCTCGTTTCCTATGTCGGTGACCAGGAACCTCATGACCTTCGAAACGCCGTTGGTCTGGACATCTAGGTCGATGAAGTGCGTAATGGACCCAGCTTTATTCTCTGTGTTGTCAATGTTCCAAATTTTCTTTGGTTTTTCGAGGGTTTGTAGTCCGAGGCCCATGCGTTTGGCGAACGCGGGTCTTATAAAATTGTCGGTGGCTCCTGAGTCAACGAGCCCTTTGATATCGGCCATGGAGTAATTTGTGCGAATCGAGACTGGAATTCGAAGCGAACGATAGCGAGTCATGATTACAGAATTACAATTAACCGCCCTCACCCAGGCCGATGGGTTCAGGCGTCCTGAAAACCCTCTTGGGTCCAGAGGTCCTTGAATACGAGGTCTTTAACCTCGTCACTAGCTTCTCTCAGCGTCTCCATCCATTCCTTCGCTTGTTCTTGTGGTGTGGTTTCTGCGCGGCGTACTGTTACTGGTTCTTGGTAGTGGTCGGTTTCTGCGCCGCGGCTTGTGCTCGTGCGTGGTTGGAATGGTTGTCTTGGTTTTCTAGGGCGTGTGCAGTCGCGTGAGAAGTGGCCTGGGTTGTTACAGTTGTAACATATTACTTCCCTCATATCGCGGCGTGGTCCGCTCCCTCGATTTTGTCCCGGTCCTCCCCTTGGTGGGAAGGGTGGTCGTTGGTTTCCGCGATTTGGGTCGCCTACTTCCGCGAGTCGTGCGCGGGTTCGGTCTGCCGACGTGTCCATGGCGTTCGGGTCGTGACGCGATGGTGGGAACCTGGGTGGCGCCCATTGCGGGGTATACCCCCGGTTTTGCTGTGGTCGCGGTAGTGGTGCGCTACGGGGTGTCGTGTTGAGTCCTAGGCGAGCGCGTAAATGGATGTATTGTTTTTGTCTCCTTAGCGCCGCCTCCTTCCATTCGTTGAAGGTTTGGGGGTCATCCAACTCGTATATTTTTGTGAAGAGGGCTCTCGGAAGGCCCGCCGTGAATCGGTCCAGTGTTTGGCGGTCGTTGAGGCGATAATCAGCCTTCCGTGCTAGTTGTTCGAAGTTGGTGACGTACGAATCAATGTCGTCCCCAATCATTTTGAATCCTTTTGCTAGGGTGGCTTGCGCTTGCTCTTGTTCTAGGACGTTCGAGAAGCGGTCGGAGAATCCCGCCGTTAGTGTGTCCCATAGAAATGGGTCGTATCTGTTGCGTCCGTGGTGCAGCTCATTGTTGAGCCACTGGAGGAATCCGAGTGTCCAGTTGGATACTCGTGGTCCTTTGACGAATCCCAGGAACAGCAGGCATCGCCGATAGACGTTGGTCATGATCGGCGCTTCTGAGTTTTGCCCCCAATAAATGTGCCACTGTGTGAGGAATGACTCGTACTCATCTCGGTTCCCGTCGAATATGCTTGGGGGTTCTCCTACGAGTTTGTCCGCCCCGTGTGGTGCCCCCGGAGCGGGTCCTGCGGCTGGTGGTGGCGGTGGTGGTGGTCCTCCTCCGAAGGGATCTCCTCCTCCTCCGCCTCCGAATTGGGGTTGTCTTCCCCCGTGTGGTGGTCCTCTTGGCGGTCCTTGGCCGAAGTTTCCTCCGGGTCTTCTTGGTGGTGCTGGTCCGCCTGCTCCTGGTGGCGGGTCGGGTACGTCCGGTCCTACTGCTCTGAATATGGCGGCGTCATCGGCCGTCATACGGTGTCCGGTGGTGGGGTTAATGGGGCGTAGGTATGCCTCGGCTTCTTCAGTGATTCTTCGGGCTTCTTCAATGGCTGTGTCGACTTCGGTAATTGTTGCGGTGGCCATTTCTGCAGGGGGGTGTACTTCGATATTTTCTGGTTCGTTTATGCGTAGGGACTCAGCTGTTTGTATTATGTCCCCGACTTCTGATTCTTCGTCGTTTGTCTCCTCGTCGTCTCCGCTGGTTTCTGATGGTGCGGGGGTTCTGGGTTCTGACGTGCTTGGTTCCTCTTCTGGTTGTCCGTCTATGCGTCCCCACTCTGCGCGCGTGGGCAGGTTCCGTGAGTCGATGTCGCAGTTGTAGTTTCGTCCTACGGGGCGTACTGCGTCGTAGTGATTGTCTATGGGGTTCCAAGTGATTTCGACCCAGCACAAGTGGTCGAAATTGAACTCAACGGGACGGTATCGGGTTGGGCCCGATGCGAAGTCAACGAAGTACCCGGTTTCTCCTCTGTATTCTCTCCAGCGAGCCGCTCCTAGGAACTGTGTTGGTACGTTGCGATCTCCCCTTCGTTCAAGGGAGTAGGTTTGGAAATTTCTCCACTGGTCTCGAGTTGTAAACGCCACGGTGGATGGATCTTGGTCTTAATGTAACGCCACCACTGGCGTTAGTCCGACTTGGACTGCGAAAGGGCGCTTACGACTTAGCGAAATATCTTCGTCAAGGTCACGTGACCTGGTCTCGGGATACACGGTGCTTGCGGGCACGTGATCTGAGTATACACTAGGGCAAGTCGTGCCACTAGGTAGTCCGGCGATCGATGAAGACGACTTGCTCTGGAGAGAGACAAGCGAAGCACGCGTGAAGAGATGAATGAGAGTGGTGAATTGAAGAAGACCAAGATGGCGAATCTTGGTCTTTCCAGGCCACTATTTATACATGTACGAGGCAGCTTTAAAGCTCCTCTTCAACCCGTATGACGAATAGCTAAAGTAGCTCGAACCCTACTATCACTATCCCCGTTATGAGTCATGCCACATCGGCATGTGATTCTACTGCGCGCTGACTGATCCCCTAGTCCATGACACATTGCGACTTACTAACGTGGTCATATCCGTATAGTAAGCGTTCGTTCCTTCGACCGTGACACTTACTGTACGGATATGACCACGTTAGTAAGTCGCAATGTGTCATGGACTAAGGGGATCGGTCAGCACGCAGTAGAATCACATGCCGATGTGGCATGACTCCTAACTAGGATAGCGATAGTAGGGTTCGAGCTACTTTAGCTATTCGTCGTACGGATTGAAGAGGAGCTTTAAAGCTACCTCGTATATGTATAAATAGTGGCCCAAGGGGACCAAGATTCGCTATCTTGGTCTTCTTCAATTCACCACTTCTACTCGTCTCTTCACGTGTGCTCCGCTTGTCTCCCTCCAAGCAAGTCGTCTTCATCGATTACCGGATTACCTAGTGGCACGACTTGCCCTAGTGTACATTAAGATCACGTGCCCGTGAGCGCCGTGTATCTCGTGATCAAGTCACGTGACTTCGAAGAGATATTCTGCTAAGTCGTGAACGCCCTTTCGTGTCCAAGTCGGACTAACGCCAGTGGTGGCGTTACATTAAGACCAAGATCCTTTCAACGTGGCGTTCACAACCCGAGACCAGTGGAGAAATTTCCAGACTTACTCCCTCGAACGACGAGGAGACCGCAACGTACCAACACAATTCCTAGGAGCCGCGAGGTGGAGAGAATACCGAGGAGAGACCGGATACTTCGTAGACTTCGCATCGGGGCCAACCCGATATCGCCCCGTTGAGTTCAACTTTGACCATCTGTGTTGGGTTGAGATTACGTGGAACCCTGTAGACAATCGCTACGACGCAATACGACCCGCAGGAAGAAACTACAACTGCGACATCGACTCCAGGAACCTACCTACACGCGAAGAGTGGGGACCTATCGACGGACAACCAGAACAAGAACCTAGCACCTCCGAGCCAAGAACCCCCGCACCATCCGAAACCAGCGGGGACGACGAAGAAACCGACAACGACGAAGAGTCCGAAGTGGGAGAAATAATACAAACAGCTGAGTCCCTACGTATCAACGAACCCGAAAACATCGAAATCCACCCACCCGCAGACATGGCAACCGCAACAATCATTCAAGAAGACCTAGCCCTTGAAGAGGCCAGACGAATCACCGAAGAAGCCGAATCCTACCTGCGTCCCATCAACCCAACTACAGGGCACCGCATGACTGCAGACGACGCAGCCATCTTTAGAGCAGTAGGACCAGACGTCCCCGACCCACCACCGGGCGCAGGAGGACCCCCAGCACCCAGAAGACCCGGAGGCCCCTTCGGTCAAGGACCACCCGGAGGAGGAAGACCGCCGCATGGAGGAAGACAACCTCAGTTTGGAGGAGGAAGTGGAGGGGACCCCTTCGGTGGAGGACCGCCACCCCCACCACCGCCAGCAACAGGACCAGCACCAGGGGCACCACACGGGTCAGACAAATTAGTGGGAGAAACCCCGACCATATTCAACGGAAATCGAGATGAGTACGAATCGTTCCTTACGCAATGGCACATATACTGGGGACAGAATTCAGAAGCACCGATCATGACCAACGTCTATCGACGGTGCCTACTATTCTTAGGATTCATCAAAGGCCCACGAGTATCCAACTGGACGCTCGGATTCCTCCAGTGGCTCAACAACGAGCTACACCAAGGACGCAGCCGATACGACCCATTCCTATGGGATACCCTAACTGCGGGGTTCTCCGACCGCTTCTCAAACGTACTTGAACAAGAGCAAGCGCAGGCCACACTGGCCAAGGGGTTTAAAATGATTGGCGACGATATTGACTCGTACATCACCAATTTCGAACAACTGGCACGGAAGGCTGACTATCGCCTCAACGACCGCCAAACACTGGACCGATTCACGGCGGGTCTCCCGAGAGCCCTATTCACCAAAATCTACGAGCTGGACGACCCGCAAACCTTCAACGAGTGGAAGGAAGCAGCACTGCGCAGGCAAAAACAATACATTCACCTACGCGCACGCCTAGGACTCACCACCACACCCCGCAACACCCCAACACCACGACCTCAGCAAAACCGAGGATACGCCCCGCAATGGGCACCACCCAGGTTTCCACCGCCACGATACGACCCAAACGCCATGGACACATCAGCGGATAGAACACGCGCGCGCCTCGCGGAAGTAGGCGACCCAAACCGTGGGAACCAGCGACCGCCCTTCCCACCAAGGGGAGGACCAGGACAGAATCGGGGAAGCGGGCCACGCCACGACATGAGGGAAGTGATATGTTACAACTGTAACAACCCAGGCCACTTCTCACGCAACTGCACACGCCCTAGAAAACCAAGGCAACCGTTCCAACCATGCACGAGCACGAGCCGCAGTATGGAGACGGATTACTACGGCCAAGAACCAGTAACAGCACGCCGCACAGAAACCACGCCCGAGGAGCAGGCCAAAGGGTGGATGGAAACGCTTAGAGGGGCAAGTGATGAGGTCAAGGACCTCGTATTTAAAGATCTCTGGACCCAAGAGGGTTTTCAGGACGCCTGAACCCTTCGGCCTGGGTGAGGGCAGTCAATTGTAACTCCGTAATCATGACTCGCTATCGTTCGCTTCGAATTCCAGTCTCGATTCGCACCAGTTACTCCATGGCCGACATCAAAGGGCTCGTTGACTCAGGAGCCACCGACAATTTTATAAGACCCGCGTTCGCCAAACGCATGGGCCTCGGGCTACAAATCCTTGAGAAACCAAAGAAAATTTGGAACATCAACAACACTGAAAATAAAGCTGGGTCTATCACGCACTTCATCAACCTAGACGTTCAAACCAACGGCATTTCAAAGGTCATGAGGTTCCTGGTCACCGACATAGGCAACGAAGACTTAGTCCTCGGATACCCATGGCTAGCCACCTACGAACCAACCATCAGCTGGGCGCACGCTACCATACACGAAGATATCCTTCTGGTGGTGTTACGATCCATCAACCCAGCAGAAACACAGACTACCATTGCACGCACAATCACTCAAGACGAAGCAGAAGGGATAGTCCAGGAACTTGAAGAAGAATGCCAACTGCGCACCACAGCCACCGAACTCGCCATTGCCGCGAAACAAGAAACAGTGGTCACGACCCTCCCCGAACCATACCAACGGTTCGCAAAAATCTTCAGCGAAGAGGCATCCCACCGTTTTCCACCCTCACGACCGTGGGACCACGCTGTTACGAACCCCGACCACCGAAGGTGCGGCCCGCGCGCATGACGGCCCGGAGATACTGCCAGACACTGCAGAGACTCCGCGAAGCCCGATAAGCAGCCGCACCGGATCCCCGGGTGCTAGGGAGCGGTTACGGAAGAGCCTGGGCTTGTGACGTCACTGATCACGTGACTTGGGCCTGGACTGACCTAGACCGATGACGATAGATGGCGCAATGCCTCGTGTGACCTTCTAGTAGGTTCCATGGCTGCGCACGGACCACCGAACCCTCGGTAGAGCGGACTTAGCTGGGTACGAACCTTATGTACCTGCTTGTATATATACCAGTAGTGTTTCGTACTCAAGTCCTCCAGACTTGAGTTACTTAGCAATACCAGCTAGTACCTTGGGAACTTTGCTCTGCGCTTCTAAGACCATCCTCTTACCTTGTGCATCACCGTTCTCGCTGTGCCTCTTCGAGCGTACGCCTTTGACCGATCCAAGTCTCCTTAGTCATCGTCTGCGACTACGACCCCTTGACCTTGCTCTTTCGTTATGCCGTCTGCTGGTAAACCCGGAGTCGCACGCCGCCCCGCTGGTGGCGTTACACACGCAATTGACTTTAAACCCGGCACACCCCCCAGCATCGACTGTAAAGTCTACCCGATGTCACAAGACGAAGACGGACAACTACGCGAGTGGCTAGATGAACAGCTCAAGTTAGGGTACATCCGTCCATCGAAGTCCCCTTATGCATCATCGTTCTTCTTCATCAAGAAAAAGGATGGCAAGTTAAGACCTGTACAAGACTACCGAAGGATCAACGCCTGCACCGTGTGTAACCAATACCCATTACCTCTCATGTCAGAACTCATCAACGACCTGGGGAATGGGCACATATTCACAAAACTTGATGTCCGCTGGGGATACAACAACATACGCATCAAGGAAGGCGATGAATACAAAGCGGCGTTCAAGACGAAATACGGCCTCTTCGAACCCCTCGTCATGTACTTCGGACTTACGAACTCACCGGCAACGTTCCAGAACATGATGAACGACATCCTGGGCGACACGATTCGAGTCTTCGCAGCAATGGGAACAATCATCCGAGTATACATGGACGACATTGGCATCGCTACCCTCGAACACGCAGGACTTCAAGCGCATATAGACGCCGTCTGCGCCATACTCCAAGTGGCACTCGACCACGACCTATACTTCAAACCATCAAAATGCACCTTCCACCAACCACGAATGGATTACCTGGGGGTAATTCTTGAAAAGGGGGTGACCCGCATGGACCCTGTAAAAATTGCGGGCATACGCGACTGGCCCACACCCACGAAGGTACGCGATGTACGCTCCTTTTTGGGCTTCTGCAATTTTTACCGCCTCTTCATTCGCGGTTTCGCCACGTACGCACGAGCCCTCAACAAACTTACACGCAAAGACATGGAATGGACATGGGGCAAAGACGAAGAAACGGCATTCCAAACCCTCAAGCGACTAGTCACAAGCGAACCAGTACTCGCACACCCCACACTTACAGACCAATTCGAACTCGAAGTAGACACATCTGGATATGCAGTAGGGGCAGTGCTCCTGCAGAAGAAGCAAGATGGAAAACGACACCCTCTCGGGTACTTCTCGGCTACCTTAAATGAAGCAGAACGCAACTACGATATCTACGATCTGGAACTTCTGGCAATTGTCAAAGCACTGCGACACTGGAGACCATTCTTGGCAGGCTCACCACACAAAATCAAAATCTTCTCCGACCACCTCAACCTCACACATTGGAAAACACCACAAAAGATAAGTCGCCGCGTAGCTCAAGAAGTCCTGGAACTTATGGAGTACGACTTCGAGATCCACCACATCAAAGGAACCAACAACGGCCGTGCGGATGCACTATCGCGAAGACCCGACTATGACAAAGGAGAACGAGACAACGAAGGGGTCATCGTCCTACCTGAGAAGGTATTCGTGCGAAACGTCACCACACAATCACCGGAAGCCCTCGAGCAAGACGAAAGCATCCTACGCCCGTGGGTGGACCCGCACAAACTCAAGAAGATCGATGGAACCTGGTACCACCAAGGCGCACGAGTAATCACTGGAACCCTAGAGGAAATTCGCACGGTCATCGCCAACCATCACGACCCCCCAGTCTACGGTCACCCGGGAATCAAGCGAACCGCAAGGATTATCGAACGCGACCACTGGTGGCCAAACATGTTGAAACACGTCACCGAATACGTTCAAGGATGCGCGGAGTGTCAACGGCATAAAGTCAACAACCGCCCCACAAGAGCTCCGCTGACACCCATCACACCGCAAACCGATGCCAAGCCGTTCGAAGTTATCGCCCTTGACTTCATCACGAAGCTACCGGAATCACAGGGATACGACTCTATTCTCACGGTAACCGACCACGATTGCACCAAAGCCTCGGTATTCATTCCCTGCAACAAGGAAATATCAGCGGAAGAAACCGCCGCACTGTACGTCGTTCACGTGTTTCGAAGATTCGGATTACCGGCGAAAATCATTAGCGACCGAGATCCGAGATTCGCATCAAAATTCACGCGTGAACTATGCCGAATCCTCGGCATCTACCAGAACATATCCACTGCGTATCATCCCCGAACCGACGGACAATC
The DNA here is from genome assembly GCA_021524915.1 of Lactarius akahatsu. Classification (NCBI taxonomy): domain Eukaryota; kingdom Fungi; phylum Basidiomycota; class Agaricomycetes; order Russulales; family Russulaceae; genus Lactarius; species Lactarius akahatsu. The sequence goes on along the minus strand of JAKELL010000001.1, from coordinate 2,367,237 downwards.
GGAGAGAACCATCAATGGCTGGAACAATATCTAAGGTTCTGGACCAACGAGCATCAAGATAATTGGGCGCAATTCCTGCCAATGGCGGAGTTCGCGCACAACAACTGGCCACACGAGGCGACAAGGAAGTCCCCTTTTTCACTCATGATGGGATATGACCCGCGCGCTGATTGGATCGACAAGCCATCCCCGATCCCACAGGTACTCACGCGACTTCAGCAGTTCCGAGAAGCGCGGAAAGAAGCTCAGAACCTCATCAAAAAGGCACAATCGCTATGGGTCAAACATTGAAACACACCCAAGTACCAAGTCGGAGATCAAGTGTGGCTAGAAGGGCGACATCTGCGAACCAATCAACCGACCGCCAAGCTAGCGGCACGACGGCATGGCCCATTCAAAATCACGCGCGTCCTATCGCCAGTCAATTATCAACTGGAGCTTCCCACGCAGTGGAGTATTCACCCCGTATTTCACACCGACTTACTCACGCCTTATCGCGAGACGCCCCTACATGGGGAAAACTTCCAACGCCCGCCACCGGATCTAGTGGATGGAGAGGAGGAATACGAAGTGGAGCGCATTCTAGACTCCAGGCGATTCGGCCGGAGCAAGAAATTACAATACCTCGTGAAATGGAAAGGGTACCCAGACTCGGAGAATCAGTGGGTCAACGAAAATGACGTATTCGCTGACGAAGCCCTAGCGGAGTATAAACGGAGTACGAACGCAAGAAGGATAGTTATAAGAAGGGGACAAACCACGACCGAAACCCCATCTTTCCACACTGGACCATCCACTCCACTCCAAATGTCTCTTTCCACTTCCGCCTCTACCACCCCTCTCGCTGCCCGTCTCGTTGACAGCCTCACCCACGAAGAGCTCCGCGCAGCCCTCGCCAACGTCCAGTCCATCTACGATGTCGAAGACCCCGACCAACCCGCCACGTATTGGCTCATCAACCCCAATGGCGACCGCCTCAACACCGCCCCATACACCAAGGCCAAAATTACTCGGCTTCGTACAGCTATCGGACTCTTTACAAGTCCCCCACTTCGACCTGACGCCCCTCAAATCAAGAACGAGCAAGAAGAAGACGTCCGCGACGCTGAGGTGGCAGGAGTGGATGAAGACACGGGACTGGAGGGGGCCGGCGCAGGGCTGGAGGGACCGACAGCTAGCAGTAGCCGCGGCCCGGCGAGCAGTCGTCTATCACCGACGACGCCAACACACCGAGACGCTGAGAGAGCAGTGTACGAAGCAGTCGAGGGAACGCTAAGGGAGTGGTACCCAGTTGAGCAGCCATACCTTATCACGGCCACCGACTCTGACGACCCCCGTGAGACCCCGTACGCATGCGACACCACTGGCCGCCCCATATACCGCGGCGGGGTGGTGGTCGACACCGAAGACTCCACCCTGCCCGCAGTCCATCTCCGATACTTGGGAGGAACGGCGCGCACCGCACCCCACGGATACAAACACAATCGGGGGGACGACTTCGTCCATTACCCCATCACCAACGCACAGGGGGTGACGCGTCAAGCCACCTTCATTCAAGTCATCGCCGGACCCAACCCCATCGTCCTGGGGCTCGTGAACGACAGCGACAAGGTTTACAGTCGCCCCCTCTATGCCGAACCCCAGGTCAGAGAAGCCGGTAAGCCCCACTACGCCCCCGAAGACCTATACGCCCTCGTAGGGGGTCACAGTAACCAGCATCGCACCGACCGCGCCATCAATGAGCTGAGGGACGTAGGAGTGAAGGCGGAGGTAACCCGCTTCCGAGCCTACAAGCACGAAGCGGAGAGGATGGAGCAGCGCCTCCATGCCCTCGCCCAGGCACTCGGTGGGGTACAGTTGGAGTTAGCCCGGTGTAAGTTCAGATTGGAGATGGCGAACGTACTGGACAGGATCATGGAGAGACAGGAGGCATGGGTCGGAGGGATCAGCCCCACTCGGCGCCGTGGTCGTCGCGGCTGAAAAGGGGGTGGTGTCACGGTCGAGGGAACGGACGCTTACTGTACGGATATGACCACGTTAGTAAGTCGCAATGTGTCATGGACTAAGGGGATCGGTCAGCACGCAGTAGAATCACATGCCGATGTGGCATGACTCCTAACTAGGATAGCGATAGTAGGGTTCGAGCTACTTTAGCTATTCGTCGTACAGATTGAAGAGGAGCTTTAAAGCTACCTCGTATATGTATAAATAGTGGCCCAAGGGGACCAAGATTCGCTATCTTGGTCTTCTTCAATTCACCACTTCTACTCGTCTCTTCACGTGTGCTCCGCTTGTCTCCCTCCAAGCAAGTCGTCTTCATCGATTACCGGATTACCTAGTGGCACGACTTGCCCTAGTGTACATTAAGATCACGTGCCCATGAGCACCGTGTATCTCGTGATCAAGTCACGTGACTTCGAAGAGATATTCTGCTAAGTCGTGAACGCCCTTTCGTGTCCAAGTCGGACTAACGCCAGTGGTGGCGTTACAGTGGATCTGGTTGGTCAGGGCCTACTGCTTGGAATATGGTGGCATCGTCAGCTGTCATTCTGTGGCCTGTTGCTGGGTTGATGGGTTGAAGGTAGGACTCCGCTTCTTCGGCTACCCTTCTGGCTTCTTCCATGGTTGTCGCTTCTTCTCGTATTTCGGTTAGGGTGGTGGTGGCCATGGCGGTAGCTGTTACAATTTCTGCTTCCGTTACATACATCTTGACTTGCTTCGTTACCTACTGTACGATATGCGGTTTCCGCAGACTTCTCATTTGTCACGCACCCATCCATTTTGCCTCATTCCAATTGTGCCCGACTCCTTTCGACTGGCAGCTTGCACCATCGAAAACCACTACACCTTTCTGAGTTGATCTGACACATGTGCAGACCCGCATGTCGTCATAACCCTCGATGTAGTACATCCCTTTGTACCCGATTCAGCGCGAGGCGTCAGTATAGTGTCATGTGTTTGGCTTAGCCAAACACCCTGTATTAGTATATAAGTCACGCCCTACCTAGCTTGTACAGTAGACTTGACTTCTTGTGAAATACCACATCATCTTTGCCTCACGAATTGACCTTTGACTCGCTGTTGCGCTTGAGTCCCTCTTGTCGCTCACCTTTTCGCTTGAGCCCTGATTGTCCACTATTGTCCTTGTGCCCCTGGGAGGCCAAGTGACACTTGTTCACCACCAAACTGAGTCTTAACCGACTCGTGCCCTTCCAATCCCATTGACTTGCTGAAGTACACGTTGTACTTAACGCCCCTGTGGTGGCATTACATTAAGTCAAGTCTCCAACCATGGCGACATCCAGTCGCAGTCGAACCAAGTTCAAGCCCGAATACATTGATTGTCTTAGCTCCAATGAACTATCCGACAGAGTTAAGGGAGCAGTGGTCTGGGCAGAAAATAACGGAGTCAAAGGATATTTCATCTTTGACCCTACAACAAGATCCTACCGACAAATTCACTACCTTGAAGACAAACACCTCTGGGCATTCATTGAATACTCCCTGAACGAAGGAGCGTGGTACACTACCAGACCAGTACCCCTCACCTTGCAAACTGGCCCCTTGGGATCGTCAAACCCCTCGGGAATTGATATCGACCCCCAAGACACTACATCCCCAAGTGTATCTGTACCAACAACGACCCTCCCAGTCTCAGCATTCCCATCCTACGCAATGGCTCAGCAGGGACAAACATCCACATCAGCAAGCACCACCCTCACCAGTGGGGGGGGAGCACCCAGTGGAAGTGGAGCTCCCGCTGGAGGAACCCCCGCCAGTAGTGGTGGTGGAGGTGGCGGTGGCAGTGGTGGTGGCAGACTGGCCCCAGCCAGAGGAGCTGCACCACCCATGCCAATCCTAGGAGGCAATGGCCGCCTAGGAGGAAACCCACCCCCAGAATTTGATGGAAACCAAGAACAGAGCAAGGCATTCTTACAAGCCTTCAAACTATACCGAGGAATGAATCCCACTGTCGATCTGCTAGCAGTACCAGCCCAACGAGCCATGACATTCCTGTCCTATATCAGAGGACCACTCGTTGACGACTGGGTCGACGAACAAATGAAGTGGATAGAAGCTCAACTAGCAGGAGGAGTCCTTCAAACCAAAGAGAACCTCTGGAACGAGGTCGAGGCCCAATTTATGCAGGCCTACACCGATACCGCAGAACAGACCAAGGCCCGCAAAGCCTTGCAAAACTTCATGATGAAGGGAGAAGATGTTGACTCTTACATCACACAATTCGGCAACCTAATCACAAAGGCCGGATATAACCCGGATGAAGCTACCACGTTGGAACTGTTCCAAGACGGACTCCCAAACCAGTTAGTAGTTAACGCCATCCGCTTCCATCACCCCATTACATGGGAAGACTGGAAGCAGGCCGCCCTGTTGAGACACAACTAATTAAAGTCACATGTCTCGTGGGATATGATTGAGTCATCCCATATACTAAATACGGTATCTGTCCCTTATGGACTGATTTGGACTTGGCTGGACTCTTACAGACCACTTTTGTTTATCTTTATTGACAGAGCCATATATGGCTCCTATTGTTCTCTATTGTTAAGATACCAGTATTGTCTGCTTTAGGCAGCTATTGTTCTCTGCCCTCCAATGGCATTTCTCCCTCTGGTGCACAGACCACCTGTATTGTGTTTGGATCACCTGTGCACACAGACCATCCTTATCTAAGTGTCCTGTATATAAAAACTGCTGTTTTCGCCTCTACACTTCAGAGTTCCTTCACCCTCTGAAGTGTAAGTCCCTTCTCTTTTACTCTACACTACCTTTTACTCACAGACGTCTTAGTACTTGTCTCTAGGTGTGTAGTAGTATTGCTACAGAGTTCCTTCACCCTCTGAAGTTACTTGTCTCTAGCTCCTTGCTATTAACTCCTTGCTTGTTAGTTCTGTGCTTCAACACACCCGTCTACAACAAGCTGAGTATCTGGTTTTGAAGGACCGACTCGGCAAAAACCGAACCCCGCAACAAAAGAAAGGAGGGCACAACCGCAAACAATGGGTACAAGCCCTCAACAAGAACCGTGACCCAAACGCCATGGATGTTGGATGCACCTGAGCCTCCGTGGCTCTTACAGATGCTGACCGACTCCAACTCCAAAAGGAGGGACGCTGTTTTAGATGCCGTGTTACGGGGCACATCTCACATAACTGCCCACAAAAAGGCACTCGAATTGCTACGTCCTCCACGACCACCCAACAAACTCCCATCCCCTCTTCCTCAGCCATATCAGCTCCCGCCGTCACTACTATCACCATACAATCTAGCTGCATACTATCGGCGGCAGAACAGGCGGAAGCACAGATTGCTGCAATGAAAGTGCAACCACAGGAGGTACAAGACCTCATGGTGGAGAAACTGTTTGCGAAAGAGGATTTTCTCGATGCTTGAACCCGACAGCCTGGGCTAGAGTGCTGAATGTAAACATGTACCATAGCAGATATCGATCCATGAGAATCCCAGTTCTTTTCAAATCTGCACACGCAATGGCCAAACGACAAGTACTCCTAGACTCAGGAGCCACTGACAACTTTATTTGTGCCTCACTACTGAAGCGGCTGCAAATCGGAACCTGTGACATCACGCAACCAATACGCATCTAGAATGTGGACGGAACTCATAACCAAGATGGGGCTATTACCCAATACACCAATTTGAACGTCCATACTGGGAACAACACCAAGACGCTTCGCTTCCTAGTAACGAACCTAGGAAAGGATGAAGTTATATTGGGCTACCCCTGGTTTTCGGCATTCGAACCACTTGTAAAGTGGGGTGAGGCAACGCTGAATGAAGAGTTCCAGCCTGTAGTTGTATCCAGCCTCCAGTCATCGGACGAAGCCATGCCCATTGAAGCATCCATATGGGCGTTGGAGATGTACCAACTCGATGAGGAGGCGTGGGAGCAACTGATGGACAATGAACAGGAACCCCACGTAGCACTGATATGTAAAACCACGACCACATCCAAATTGGCGCAACAGGAAGTGGCCAAAAGGAAGGAGCGAACATTTGAGGAAATGGTCCCACCAGAATATCAACAACACCGCAAGGTCTTCAGCAAGGAAGCATCCCATCGCCTCCCGCCAAGACGACTGTGGGACCACGCCATTGACCTAGTACCCAATGCCCCAGCGACGATGGACTGCAAAGTGTATCCGCTAACGCAGGAGGAGGATAAAGCCCTTGAAGTATTCCTCGCCGAACAACTCGAAAGAGGGTATATCCGACTGTCGAAATCCCCATACGTCTCGCCATTCTTCTTCATAAAGAAGAAAGACGGGAAACTCAGACCCGTACAAGACTACCAACATCTTAACGGAGTCACCATTCGCAATCATTACCCACTACCCCTCATTCCTGAACTCATCGACAAAATCCATGATGTGCAGCTCTTTACCAAGTTGGATATTTGCTGGGGATATAATAACATCCGAGTGTGATGAACACTCACTCAGAGTGTTCCTGCAATACACTTGGCTGACAAGGAACGCGGGGGATGATGAAGAAGGCAGGAAAGACTTGGTAAAACTTGGCGAGGACGAGGATAACAAGGAGGTTGTGAATCCAAGCTATGGTGATAGCGAAGAAAGGCACAAGGGAGTTATCCAAGTGGGAGTCACAAGTGGACAGTCTGAGGGACTGTCCGTTCTATTGCTCTAGCTTATATACCTGGGTACATGGTCTGTGCATACTTTAGGGGAGGCTTACTGCTTCCCACAGGTGCTGCGCAATGGAAGGTTCTGGAAGGGTTCTAAATATATCAACCAATCAGAATAATTGTAGGTATCGTATGACTGCTCCACAGTCGATTGCACAAGATTGCACCATAGTGGTGTGACTGTTCCGCAGTCCAATAAGATTAATCCAAAGAGTGGTACGACTTTCAGTCGTCAGGTGACTTGATAAACATAGGACAATCACGTGACCAGCCACATGATCGTCGGAGTACGAATTTGGAACTCCGACTTCGGACTTCCCCTTTAGGAAGTTGATTACATAAGACCAGGCTGGTGTGGGACCAGTCTTAGACGCTCGAGTCATGACCCAAGTTTACAGGTTTGTGACACCGAGTAGACGAAGGAGACGAGTGGAAGGCTGCCTTTAAAATGAACAAAGGAGCCTTTGAACCACTCGTAATGTACTTCGGCCTCATGAACTCCCCAGCCACGTTCCAAGCGATGATGGACTCTACATTCAGAGGGCCAGCACTGATGGGTGAAGTGATCATATACATGGACAACATTCTCATCGCAACCATCAACAACTTAGAGCGTCATCATGAGCGGGTTCACCAAGTTCTAACGATCTGCGAAGAAAACGACCTCTATATCAAACCAGAAAAGTGCGAGTTCGAGGTGCGCAAGACTGAATACCTCGGACTCATCATCAGACACGGGAAGCTGCAAATGGACCCTGTAAAGGTACGGGGTATTCACAACTGGCAGCCCCCAAAGAACCTCAGAGAAGTGTGCACCTTCATCAGCTTCTGTAACTTCTATCGCTGATTCATTAAAGGATTCTCCTCGCTCGCACGCCCTCTTCATGACCTCATGAAAAAGGACGTCTTGTGGCACTGGGGAATGGACCAACAATGTGTGTTTGAGCGTGTTAAAGACCAGATATGTCAAGAACCGGTCCTCCTATTTCCCAACCTAGCGAAGCCATTTGAACTAGAGGTAGATGCGTTCAACGTCACGATTGGCACCGTGCTCAACCAATTGGGAGACAACCAGAAACTCCACCCAGTCGCATTCCACTTGGAATCGCTGTCCCAGGCCGAGAGGAACTACGACATTTATGACAGAGAGCTACTCGCAGTGGTCAAAGCCCTCCTGTTACGATTTCTGCTTCTCGTTGTACGTGTCTTGACTTGTTCTATCACCTACTGTACGATACATGGTTTCCGCGGGCTTCTCATTTGTCACATGCCTGTCCGTTTTGCTTCGTTCTACTTGTGCCCAACTCCTTTCGACTGGCAGTTTGTGCCATCAAAAACCACTATACCTTTCCAAGTTGATCTGACGCACGCGCAGACCTGTGTGTCCTTATAACCCTCAATATAGTGCATCCCTTTGTACTCCATTTAGCGCAAGATGTCAGTCTGGCATCATGTGTTTGGCTTAGCCAAACACCCTGTATTAGTATATAAGTCATGCCCTACCTAGCTTGTACGGTAGACTTGACTTCTTGTGTAATACCACATCATCTTTGCCTCACAAACCTCTTTGACTTGCCATTGCGCTTGAGTCCCCTTGCTGCTCGCCTTTTCGCTTGAGCCTTGACTTTCCGCTATTATCCTTGTGTCCCTGGGAGACTGAGTGATACTTGTTCACCACCGAACTTGTAACGTTCCACCGGACATTCTTCTTGTACTGCGGACAAGGCTACCGAAGCGACCAAACGATCACCGAGATATGTCGAAGTCACGTACTCAATCAACTACTAGCTCGTGGATGAGACGTAGTAGAGTGGCCCAGAGGATACAGAGGGGGAAATAGATGAGAAGGCGAGAGAAGTAGATGGCGAGCACTCCTGTGGTGGCTAGAGATGATAGGGGTAGAGCGGATAAGGAAGGGACAGTGGCAAGACAGCACACACAGCTAAGGACAAGGAGTTTGACAACCAAAGTCTATTCAGCACTCAACTGGCAGACAGTGCAGAAGAGGCAAGGCGTTTGGGTGGTACAATCCAAGAAGTCAAGCTTAGGTCTTCAGTGACCGTAAGCCAGAGCCTATATACACGTCCAAGGAGGTTTAACCCAAGCTTGGAACTCTGAAACCCTAATATCCGGATCCTAGGAATGAGCCATAATCGAGTCAGAGATAACAATCGGCCAATGGCAGTAAGGCACAAAGGCATGAGTCAGAGATAACAATCCGCAGCTGTATGAGCGCTGCTTCCATCCAATCAGAATGCGAACATTGTATAGTACATCAGAAATCAGGCACAATCAATCAGCACGTACGAGTCTTATCAAACATGAGGCAGTTGAGACCAGTCCAGGCACAAGCTCATCTGGACCCTTCTGGTGCAAGTCTAGCCAGGTCACGTGCCAGGGTCACGTGACAGGTGCTTGCATAAGATCACGTGATCTAATCCCAATAATCCTGAGGCCTTTGAGCAGTGCCTGGGTAATATCGGTAGTCAGGTGACTTAGCTCATTCTTGGGCATATGAAGCCACCATCTCCATAACTTTGGCTTCCTCCTCAGCCAAATCGGCGCGCGATCGCTTCACGGCGGTATTCTGGGGTCGTACAGGGGGGTGTCTGAGGTCCATTATGGGAGAAACTGTAACAGAACTGAACCCTAACCGGTTCACGCTTTGCCGATCCCATTGACTTGCCGAAGTACATGTTGTACTTAGCACCCCTGTCGTGGTGTTACATTAAGTCAAGTCTCTCACAGTGGCGACATCCAGTCGCAGTCGAACCAAGTTTAGGCCTGAGTACATCGACCACCTCAGTTCCAACGAACTATCAGATAGAGTTAAAGGAACTGCGGTCTGGGCAGAACACAATGGAGTCGAAGGGTACTTTGTCTTTGACCCCTTGACACGATCATACCGACAGATCCATTACCTCGATGACAGACATCTCTGGGCCTTTATTGAATATTCCCTGTCTGAAGGAGTGTGGTACACTACAGGACCAGTACCCCTCACCCTGAACACCGGACCCCTAGGATCCTCCAATCCTTTGGGCATTAATATTGATCCCTCTGACACCCCATCCCCAAGTGTATCCGTACCAACAACCAACCTCCCCACTTCAGCATTTCCATCTTACACAATGGCCCAACAAGGACAAGCATCTGCAAGTACCACCCTCACAAGCAGAGGAGGAGTACCCAGCGGAAGTGGAGCACCTGCCGGAGGAACCCCCGCCAGTGGTGGCAGTGGTGGTGGTGGTGGCAGTGGTGGCAGTGGCGGTAGTGGTGGCGGTGGACTGGCACTGGCTGGAGGACCCACACCAGCCCCTGGCGGCAATGGTCGCTTAGGAGGAAACCCCCCGCCAGAATTCGACGGAAACCGAGAAAAGAGCAAGGCATTCCTATGTGCCTTCAAACTATATTGCAGAATGAACCCGACAGTAGACCTGCTTGCGGTACCTGGACAATGAGCCATGGCCTTCCTCTCTTATATCTGAGGACCGCTCGTTGACAATTGGGTCGATGAACAGATGAGATGGCTTGACGATCAATTGGCAGCAGGGGTCCTACGAACCCAAAATAACCTCTGGAATGAGGTAGAAACCCGGTTTCTGCAGGTGTACACCGACACTGCAGAACAGACGAAGGCTCGCAAAGCCTTGCAAACTCTGGCGATGAAGGGAGAGGATATCGACTCTTACATTGCCCAGTTTGACAACCTGATGACAAAAGCCAGGTATGGCCTGGACAAAGCCACAACGTTGGAGTTATTCCTGTTGAGACGCAACTGATTCAAGTCACATGTCTCGTGGGATATGATTGAGTCATCCCATATACTAAATACAGTATCTGTCCCTTATGGACTAATTTGGACTTGGCCGGACTCCTACGGACCGCTTTTGTTTATCTTTATTGATAGAGTCATATATAGCTCTTATTGTTCTCTATTGTTAAGATACTGGTATTGTCTGCTTTAGGCAGCTATTGTTCTCTGCCCTCCAATGGCATTTCTCCCTCTGGCGCACAGACCACCTGTATTGTGTTTGGATCACCTGTGCGCACAGACCATTCTTAGCTAAGCGTCCTGTATATAAGGACTGCTGTTTTCGCCTCTACACTTCAGAGTTTACTTCCCCTCTGAAGTGTAAGTCCCTTTATCATTACTTCTCTTACTTACCTTTACTCATGAGACGTTCCTTTATAGTAACTTGTCTCTACTAGGTATGCAGTTGTAATAGAGTTTACTTCCCCTCTGAAGTTAACTTGTCTCTACTAGCTCATCGCTATTAACGCTTCGCTCGTTAGTTCTGCGCTTCAACAGGTTATGGGCCCTGACGCCTAATAACTAACTTGCGTTATACCTACAGATCTACTCTTGTGTCACCTTTCTCTCTCAGCTGACCACACTTTTTTGTCGTCTTCTACATCCTCAGTGAGCATCTTCTATCCCCCATTTTTTTCGACACACCCTTTCTCGTCCAACATGACTCCGTCATGTGCCATTCTGGCTAGCCTCTTAAGGAGGTTCTCGTGAAAGGTCTTTATGACCTTAAACTCCTCTGTGCGCACTATCCTAGTATATTTTCTATACCCGGTCTTCGTCCGGAAGTGCTTTCATAGGCCAATAGGGGAAGACCCTTGCGGCTATAGGCCTTTCCAATGGTTGGGTGATACTCGGTTAATACCTGGGTCACTTTAAGGGGTGTGAAGGCCTGGTGTAACACCACCACTGGCGTTAGTCCGACTTGGACACGAAAGGGCATTCACGACTTAGCAGAATATCTCTTCGAGGTCACGTGACTTGATCACGGGATACACGGCGCTTACAAGCACGTGATCCGAGTGTACACTAGGGCAAGTCGTGCCACTAGGTAATCCGATAATCGACGTAGACGACCTGCTCTGAAAGAGACAGGCGAAGCACGCGTAAAGGGACGAATAGAGGTGGTGAATTGAAGAAGACCAAGATGGCTAATCTTGGTCCTATCGAGCCACTATTTATACATATATGAGGTAGCTTTAAAGCTCCTCCCGAATCTGTATGACGAATAGCGTATGTAGCTCGAACCCTACTACAACTATCCTATTGTTGACTCACGCCTTAATGGCATGTGATTGTGCTACGCGCTGACTGATCCCCCTGTCCATGACTCATTACTACTTACTATCGTGGTCATATCCGTTTAGTAAGCGTCCATTCCCGCGGCCGTGACATCACCCCCTTTTCAGCTGCGACGTCCACGGCGCCGAGTGGGGCCGATACCCCCCATCCAAGCCTCCTGTCTCTCCGTAACCCGATCCAACACGTTAGCCATTTCGAGGCGGAACTTACAGCGGGCGAGTTCCGCCTGCACCCCTCCAAGTGCCTGTGCTAGGGCGTGGAGCCTCTGCTCCATCCGCTTGGCCTCGTGCCGGTAGGCGCGGAAGCGGGTCACCTCCGCTTTGAGCCCCACGTCCCTCAACTCATTTAATGCTCGGTCCATCCGGTGCTGATTGCTGTGCCCGCCGACGAGGGCGTACAGGTCTTCGGGGGCATAGTGGGGCTTGCCCGCCTCGCGTACCTGTGGCTCCGCGTACAAAGGTCGGCTGTAGACCTTGTCGCTGTCGTCGACGAGGCCGAGTACTAGGGGGTCGGGGCCGGCGACTACTTGCACAAAGGTCGCTTGGCGCGTCACCCCCTGCGCGTCGGTGATGGGGTAATGGACAAAGTCGTCCCCCCGATTGTACTTGTAGCCGTGGGGTGCGGCGCGGGTGTTGCCGCCCAGGTAGCGGAGGCGGACGGCGGGTAGGGTTTGAGTTTCGGTGTCGACGACGACTCCGGTGCGATACAGGGGTCGCCTGGTGGTGTCACAGGTGTATGGGGTTTCACGGGGGTCGTCAGAATCGGTGGCCGTGATTAAGTAGGGCTGCTCAACTGGGTACCACTCCCTCAGCGACCCTTCTACTGCTTCGTAAACTGCCTTTTCAGCATCTCGGTGTGCTGTCGGCGGCGAATGAGGAGGGACGCCTTGCGCGCCGCTGCCCTCGCTAGCTGATCCTGCCGCCATTGCTCCGCGGGTGGTCTCCACGGCCGATTCTTCATCCACTCCTGCCAGCGTAGTGTTGCCGGTGTCTTCCTGGGCCTTGATCTGGACGGGGAGAGGTCGAGGTGAGGGATTTTCACTCCCTCCGAAAGTTGAACGAAGCCTAGCAATTTCGGCTTCGGTGTAAGGGGCGGTCGAAAGCCTTTCCCCGGCTCCGTTGATGAGCCAGTATGTTGCTGGCTGGTCGGGGTCTTCCAGGTCGATGATGGATTGGGCGTTGTCGAGTGCCGCCCGGAGCTCTTCGTAGGTGAGGCTGTCGACGAGCCGGGTAGTGAGAGGGGCGGAAGAGGTGGCAGAGGGAAGAGACATTGTTGGTTGAGTAGAGAATCCAGTGTGAAGGGATGTGGGCAACTTAGCGTCGTGTATCCGGTTTATATGTGTCCTAGCTGCGGTCGAACTCCGCTTGTACTCCGCTATGGCTTCGTCAGCGAATATGTCATCCTTGTTGACCCACTGGTTCTCTGAGTTGGGGTATCCCTTCCATTTCACGAGGTATTGCAGTTTCTTGCTCCGGCCGAATCGCCTGGAGTCTAGAATGCGCTCCACTTCATACTCCTCTTCTCCGTCTACTAGATCCGGTGGTGGGCGTTGAAAGTTTTCCCCATGCATGGGCGTCTCACGATAAGGTGTGAGCAGGTCGATGTGGAATACGGGGTGGATGCTCCACTGCGTGGGAAGTTCCAATTGATAACTGACCGGTGATAGTACTCGTGTGATTTTGAATGGACCGTGTCGTCGTGCCGCTAGTTTGGCAGTCGGTTGATTGGTTCGGAGGTGTCGTCCTTCTAGCCAGACTTGGTCTCCAATTTGGTATCTAGGCGTGTCTCGGTGTTTGATCCATAGTGATTGTGCCTTTTTAATGAGGTCTTGGGCTTCTCTCCGTGCTTCTCGGAATTGTTGGAGTCGTGTGAGCACCTGTGGAATGGGTGACGGCTTATCGATCCAGTCAGCGCGTGGGTCATATCCCATCATGAGTGAAAACGGGGACTTCCTTGTCGCCTCGTGTGGCCAGTTGTTGTGCGCGAACTCTGCCATTGGTAGGAATCGCGCCCAGTTATCTTGACGCTCATTGGTCCAGAACCGTAGATATTGTTCTAGCCACTGATTGGTGCGCTCTGATTGTCCGTCCGTCCGGGGGTGATATGCCGTGGAGATGTTTTGGTAAATGCCGAGGATTCGGCACAATTCGTGTGTGAACTTTGATGCGAATCTCGGGTCGCGATCGCTGATAATTTTCGCCGGTAATCCGAATCTCCGGAACACATGAGTGACGTACAGTGCAGCGGTTTCTTCTGCGGTTATTTCCTCGTTGCAGGGGATGAACACTGATGCCTTGGTGCAGTCGTGGTCAGTTACGGTGAGGATTGAATCGTATCCCTGTGACTCCGGCAATTTGGTGATGAAGTCAAGGGCGATGACTTCGAATGGCTTAGCATCAGGCGTCGGCGTGATGGGCACTAGCGGGGCTCGCGTCGGGCGGTTGTTAACCTTGTGGCGTTGACATTCCGCGCAACCTTGAACGTACTCCGTTATTTGTTTCAGCATATTCGGCCACCAGTGACTTCGTTCGATGATTCTCGTCGTTCGCTTGATTCCTGGGTGGCCGTAAACTGGGGGGTTGTGGTGGTTGGCGATGATGATGCGGGTTTCTTCCGGTCCTCCGGTGATTACTCGTGCGCCTTGGTGGTACCAGACTCCATTAACTTTCTTGAGCTTGTGTGGGTCTACCCAGGGTCGTAGAATGTCTTCGTCTTGTTTGTGGGTCTCCGGCGACTGTGTGGTGATGGTTCGCACGAATACCTTCTCGGGTAAGACGACGACTCCTTCGTTGTCTCTTTCCCCTCGATCGTAGTCGGGTCTTCGCGATAGGGCGTCTGCGCGTCCGTTGTTGGTCCCTTTGATGTGGTGGATCTCGAAATCGTATTCCATGAGTTCTAGGACTTCTCAGGCTACTCGGTGACTTATCTTCTGCGGTGTCTTCCAGTGTGTAAGGTTAAGGTGGTCGGAGAAGATTTTGATTTTGTGTGGTGAGCCTGCCAGGAACGGTCTCCAGTGTCGCAGTGCTTTGACGATTGCCAGAAGTTCCAAGTCATAGATGTCATAGTTACGTTCCGCTTCGTTTAGGGTGGCCGAGAAATAACCGAGGGGGTGTCTTTTCCCGTCTTGCTTCTTTTGTAGGAGTACTGCGCCTACTGCGTATCCCGATGCGTCTACTTCGAGTTCGAATTGGTCTGTCAGCGTGGGATGTGCGAGCACCGGTTCGCTTGTAACTAGGCGTTTGAGGGTTTGGAAAGCTGTTTCTTCATCTTTGCCCCACGTCCACTCTGCGTCTTTGCGTGTGAGTTTGTTGAGGGCTCGTGCGTATGTGGCGAAACCGCAAATGAAGAGGCGGTAAAAATTGCAGAAGCCCAAAAAGGAGCGTACGTCTCGTACCTTCGTGGGTGTGGGCCAGTCACGTATACCAGCAATTTTTACGGGGTCCATGCGAGTCACCCCCTTTTCAAGAATTACCCCCAGGTAATCCATTCGTGGTTGGTGGAATGTACATTTGGACGGTTTGAAGTACAGGTCGTGGTCGAGTGCCACTTGGAGTACGGCGCAGACGGCATCTATATGCGCTTGAAGTCCTACGTGTTCGAGGGTAGCGATGCCAATGTCGTCCATGTATACTCGGATGATTGTTCCCATTGCTGCAAAGACTCGGATCGTGTCGCCTAGGATGTCGTTCATCATGTTCTGGAATGTTGCCGGTGAGTTTGTAAGCCCAAAGTACATGGCGAGGGGTTCGAAGAGGCCGTATTTCGTCTTGAACGCCGCTTTGTGTTCGTCGCCTTCCTTGATGCGTATGTTGTTGTATCCCCAGCGGACATCAAGTTTCGTGAATATGTGTCCGTTTCCCAGGTCATTGATGAGTTCTGACATAAGGGGTAATGGGTATTGGTTACGCACAGTGCAGGCATTGATTCTTCGGTAGTCCTGTACGGGTCTTAACTTGCCATCCTTTTTTTTGATGAAGAAGAACGACGACGCATAAGGGGACTTCGATGGACGGATATACCCTAGTTTGAGTTGTTCGTCTAACCATTCGCGTAGTTGCCCATCTTCGTCCTGTGACATCGGGTAGACTTTACAGTCAATGCTGGGGGGTGTGCCGGGTTTGAAGTCGATTGCATGGTCCCATGGTCGAGAAGGTGGGAAACGGTGGGATGCCTCTTCACTGAAGATTTTTGCGAATCTTTGGTATGGTTCGGGGAGGGTTGCGACTACCGTTTCTTGGTTTGCGGCGATGGCGAGTTCGGTGGCTGTGGTACGCAATTGGCATTCTTCCTCAAGTTCCTGAACTATTCCTTCTGCTTCGTCTTGAGTGATTGTGCGTGCGATGGTGGTCTGTGTTTCTGCCGGGTTGATTGATCTTAACACCACCGGGAGGGTATCTTCGTGTATGGTGGCATGCGCCCAGCTGATGGTCGGTTCATAGGTGGCTAGCCATGGGTATCCGAGGACTAAATCCTCGTTGCCTATGTCGGTGACTAGGAACCTCATGACCTTTGAAACGCCGTTGGTCTGAACATCTAGGTCGATGAAGTGCGTAATGGACCCAGCTTTATTCTCTGTATTGTCAATGTTCCAAATTTTCTTTGGTTTCTCGAGGGTTTGTAGCCCGAGGCCCATGCGTCTGGCGAACGCGGGTCTTATAAAATTGTCGGTGGCTCCTGAGTCAACGAGCCCTTTGATATCGGCCATAGAGTAACTTGTGCGAATCGAGACTGGAATTCGAAGCGAACGATAGCGAGTCATGATTACAGAGTTACAATTAACCGCCCTCACCCAGGCCGATGGGTTCAGGCGTCCTGAAAACCCTCTTGGGTCCAGAGATCTTTAAATACGAGGTCCTTGACCTCGTCACTTGCCCCTCTAAGTGTTTCCATCCATCCCTTGGCCTGCTCTTCGGGCGTGGTTTCTGTGCGGCGTGCTGTTACCGGTTCTTGACCGTAGTAATCCGTCTCCGTGCTACGGCTCGTACTTGCGCGTGGTTGGAACGGTTGCCTAGGCTTTCTGGGGCGTGTACAATCTCGTGAGAAGTGGCCCGGGTTATTGCAGTTGTAGCAAATGACTTCCCGCATGTCTCGGCGTTGCCCGCCTCCTCGGTTTTGCCCGCTTCTTGGAGGAAATGGTGGCCGTGGGTTTCCTCGGTTCGGATCTCCTACTTCCGCGAGGCGTGCGCGGGTTCGATCCGCTGATGTGTCCATGGCATTTGGGTCGTAGCGCGGTGGTGGGAATCTGGGTGGTGCCCATTGCGGAGCATATCCGCGATTTTGTTGCGGTCGTGGTGATGGTGTCGTGCGGGGCGTAGTGTTGAGTCCTAGGCGTGCACGTAGATGTATATACTGTTTTTGTCGGCGCAGCGCCGCTTCCTTCCATTCGTTGAAGGTTTGCGGGTCATCCAGCTTGTAGATTTTGGTGAATAATGCCCTTGGGAGGCCCGCCGTGAAACGATCAAGCATTTGGCGGTCATTGAGACGGTAGTCAGCTTTTCTTGCTAACTGCTCGAAGTTGGTGACGTACGAATCGATGTCATCGCCGACCATCTTAAACCCCTTGGCTAGCGTTGCTTGTGCCTGTTCTTGCTCGAGTACGTTCGAGAAACGGTCCGAGAACCCAGCCGTCAGGGTATCCCATAAGAATGGGTCGTATCGGCTGCGTCCTTGGTGTAGCTCGTTGTTGAGCCATTGGAGGAACCCGAGTGTCCAGTTGGATACTCGCGGGCCTTTAATGAAACCCAAGAACAGTAGGCATCGCCGATAGACATTGGTCATGATCGGCGCTTCTGAATTTTGTCCCCAGTATATGTGCCATTGTGTGAGGAATGATTCGTACTCATCTCGATTTCCGTCGAATATGGTCGGGGTTTCTCCCACCAACTTGTCTGACGCGTGTGGTGCTCCCAGCGCTGGTCCCGCTGCCGGCGGCGGTGGGGGTGGTGGTCCTCCACCAAAGGGATCTCCCCCACCTCCTCCTCCGAATTGAGGTTGTCTTCCTCCATGCGGCTGTCTTCCGTCTCCTGGTGGCCCTTGACCAAAGGGTCCTCCGCGTCTTCTGGGTGGTGGAGGTCCTCCTGCGCCTGGTGGTGGGTCGGGGACAT
Source organism: Lactarius akahatsu (assembly GCA_021524915.1). Lineage (NCBI taxonomy): Eukaryota > Fungi > Basidiomycota > Agaricomycetes > Russulales > Russulaceae > Lactarius > Lactarius akahatsu. The sequence continues at coordinate 2,349,335 of JAKELL010000001.1, read as the reverse complement.
CTGGGCCTACTGCTCTGAAGATGGCCGCGTCGTCTGCGGTCATGCGGTGTCCCGTTGTTGGGTTGATGGGGCGTAGGTAGGATTCTGCTTCTTCGGTAATTCTCCTGGCTTCTTCGAGGGTCAGATCTTCTTGGGTGATTGTTGCTGTTGCCATATCTGCGGGTGGGCGTACTTCGATATTTTCGGGTTCGTTGATACGTAGGGACTCAGCTGTCTGTATTATTTCTCCCACTTCGGATTCTTCGTCGTTGTCAGTTTCTTCGTTGTCTCCACTCGTCTCGGATGGTGCGGGGGTTCTTGGTTCGGATGTGCTGGGTTCTTCTTCGGGTTGTCCGTCTATACGTCCCCACTCTTCACGTGTGGGGAGGTTCCTTGCGTCGATATCGCAGTTGTAGTTTCTCCCTGCGGGTCGTATTGCGTCGTATCGGTTGTCTACGGGATTCCAAGTGATTTCGACCCAGCACAAATTGTCAAAATTGAACTCAACAGGGCGGTATCGGGTTGGCCCCGATGCAAAGTCCACGAAGTATCCTGTTTCTCCTCGGTATTCTCTCCACCTGGCAGCTCCTAGGAATTGTGTTGGTACGTTTCGGTCTCCTCGTCGTTCGAGGGAGTAGGTTTGAAAGTTTCTCCACTGGTCTCGAGTTGTGAACGCCACGATGGAAGGATCTTGGTCTTAATGTAACGCCACCACTGGTGTTAGTCCGACTTGGACACGAAAGGGCGTTCACGACTTAGCAGAATATCTCTTCGAGGTCACGTGACTTGATCACGGGATACACGGCGCTTACAAGCACGTGATCCGAGTGTACACTAGGGCAAGTCGTGCCACTAGGTAATCCGATAATCGACGTAGACGACCTGCTCTGAAAGAGACAGGCGAAGCACGCGTAAAGGGACGAATAGAGGTGGTGAATTGAAGAAGACCAAGATGGCTAATCTTGGTCCTATCGAGCCACTATTTATACATATATGAGGTAGCTTTAAAGCTCCTCCCGAATCTGTACGACGAATAGCGTATGTAGCTCGAACCCTACTACAACTATCCTATTGTTGACTCACGCCTTAATGGCATGTGATTGTGCTACGCGCTGACTGATCCCCCTGTCCATGACTCATTACTACTTACTATCGTGGTCATATCCGTTTAGTAAGCGTCCATTCCCGCGGCCGTGACACCTGGTTAATAGTCAAACCCAGAAGTCCTTCCCTCTGACACAACTAGGAAACGCTACTATACTATAATGGTATTTACACAGTAGCTATGACTAGACCTCTGCCAGGAGAAGTATTCGCTCCCCTTGTGCAGGATTCGCTGCATGGCATGTATCACTAGTCTAGCTACTTAGTACCAAGACCCTTAATGGTCTGTTCTAGAGACTCCACAGACGACAGTCACAATTGTTATGGGAGTTGATCCCTATCATTGTCTCTGGAATTCGCTGTTGGCTCCTCTCTAGGGTACTACCCTTTACTGTGCATCTTAGTCGCCCCAGTCTACTTGGCCCTAAAGGTTAGAGATGGCCTTGAAGCGTCCTTCGCCGGACAATGCTTCTATGAGCCCTTCTTGCTAGACCCTGATAAAGCTGTATGATATGACCACTCGCCCTCCTAGGGTCTCAGAAGATCACAGTACAAGGCAGCCATCATAAAAAATGATTCCACTACTATAATACTTCCAAGTCGCACAAACTTGAGGCATGACACTCTACTGTGTTATGGAGTTATAGCGCTCTTATGGCTGGACCTCTACTTTCCTTAAACAAGATCTGGGCTGGTTCTGACTGCTCCTCGGAACCAGATATACAATGTAACGCCACCACAGGGGCGTTAAGTATGACGTGTACTTCGGTAAGTCAACGGGATCGACTAGGCGGGAACCGGCTAAGGTTCAGTTCGGTGATGAACAAGTATCACCTGGTCTCCCAGGGACACAAGGATATTAGCGGAAGTTCGAGGCTCAAGCGAAAAGGCGAGCGAAGAGGGACTCAAGCGCAAAGGCGAGTCAAAGTCGTTCGTGAGGCAAAGACGATTGTGGTATTACACAAGAAGTCAAGTCTACCGTACAAGCTAGGTAGAGCGTAACTTATATACTACTACAGGTTGTTTGTGAAGTACAAACATATGACGCGATCCTGAGGTACTGGCCCCAGCGAGCTAATAAGGGAGTACAAAGGGGAAGTCCGTAAAAGGTACAAGGGAATCCCGCGGGGGCACGCGGGGCTCCAATGACGTCAGCGGGCCCTAGAAGTCACAGCCCTGACTTCCCTGCGGTCATGGGATTGATGCGAGATAAGAGGCGAAGACCGAATCGAAGCGGAACATGGGTAAACGTACACGCGAACGCGAGACAAGGCAGATAGGACCTATCGTACAGAAAGACGAGAATCGTAACATTACCCCCCCGTCAGATTCGAAGTCGCCATGGCTTCGACTAGTCGCTGGTGTAGTACCAGTCATCTTCGACTGGCACTGTGTCTGGAGTCGGCGATGGGGGGCGGGGACAGGTATGCCGACGCAGGAAAAGATGACGACCCCGCTCACCACACTCTCGACATTGCTCGTACTGAGGGCAATGTATCTCTTCGTGTTTGGCATCATACCGCAGACACTTACCGCACCACCGAGGGCGGTCATCTGGGTCGATATAAGCGGGGGACATAGGGGAGATTCGACGGATAAGGCACACATCGTACTGATGAGTACGACTGCCACACCACTGACACGGCTGCTTGGCCCTCCGTTGAGGGCACTGCGCGATCAAGTGGTCCGTCGACTTGCATTGGAAGCACTTGCGAGCTCGCTTGCTGCTCTCTCCCTGAAGGCGAGGCATCTCGCAAGGGCCTCCGGCGCGTGGGGGAATAGGAATGGCCTCGGGGGTAGATCTCGGACGTACGAGCTTGGCCTGAAGCTCGTCGAACTTCTCGGATATGAGTGGTATGACGCGCGCGTACTGCAGTCGCTTCCGCACACTCGCGAGATCCATGTCCATGTGGAAACGATCCCGCGTGAGGTCCGTCTCCAGCCGTCGAAGCTCGGACTCGCGAACTGCAATCGCGTCCTTGCGCAGGAGGCATTCCCGGAGTCGGGATACATCCGCGTGGATGCGGACGCTGCGCAACTCCGTCAGGACTTCGTTGATGCATATGGCGCGAGGGTCGTGGGGGTGGAACATGGCAAGTTGTTGGTCTGTGACGTGCTGGGGAAGTTGTCCTTCGTATACCCCCTGTAGGTAGACCGACTGTACGTAGCAAGGGTGCCCCCTTCCCATGGTTCCCACGACCTCCTGATAATTCTTCCGATAGTAAATGAAACGCGCGATTTGTTTTGGGTATCCCACGTTCCCAATCTTCATGGGGAAATAGAGGAAAGTGAGTTCGGGGTCGTTGCGAAGGAAGGGGAGTCCCGGGTCTATAGTTTCTTCTTCTTCCTCGTCTTGGAGGAAGGCTATGGTTGGGTCGGGCTCGACGATACGCGGTTGGATGGTCGGTGTGGGTACGTGATCGATTCCGGGAGGGAATGGGGGAGTGGGGACGAGTGGGACATGTACGGTTATTGGGGTGTCAGCAGGTGGGGCGGTCAGGGCGAGTAGTGACGTGGTGACTCCTTCTCGCGCGAGGCGATCGAGAGCGGGAGCGATGAGGGATAGGACGGGAGGAGCAGGGCTAGAGATCACAGAGTACGGCGTACAACCCTCTGGCTGAGAGGGGACACCCTGATCCTGCGATGGTACGGTCAGTTGTTCGAGTATGAGTTGCGCTGGTGGGCGCGAGGGAATCTTAGACGTAATGGGAGTGGTCGTCATGGTGTGAGGAGTAAGAGGGGAGTGCATTGTGTGGGTTTGCGGGGTGTGTTCTTATATCTTTCGTCCAGCCCCTTCGGCGGTTGGGTTATGCCGGTAGAAGTCGGCGATGAGGTCAGGTGCATGCTGGGCGTTCTCGAAGGGTTCCCACGAACTATCGCTTACGGGGAATCCCTTCCATTTGATCAGAAATTGGAGCTTACGCCCTCGGCCGTGGATTCTCGATCCGAGGATTCGCTCCACTTCGAACTCTTCTTCGCCATCGATAAGGTCAGGAGGGGGTCGCGTGAAGTTTGCCCCGTGTAGCTCCGTTTCCTTATATGGGGTGAGGAGGTTGGCGTGGAACACGGGGTGAATCTTCCATGACTCTGGAAGTTCTAATTCGTAAGACACCGCTGATAGGGCCTTCTTGATGCGGAACGGCCCGTGGCGTTTAGGGGCTAGCTTGGCAGTGGGGTAGAACGTTTTAAGGTTTGTCCCCTCTAACCACACTTGCGCCCCTTCTTGATAAGGAACGAAGCGAGTGCGTCCCCGCTTTGCCATGAGTTCTTGGGCGTGTTTGATACAGTCTTGTGCATGTTGTCGGAAGTTGCCCATATCTTCCAACCGTTGGTCAACTGACGGAGAGGTCGTGGGTTTCGAGACCCAGTTAGTGCGTGGTTCCCACCCCATAATGAGTGAGAAGGGGGAGTGTTTCGTCGTCGCGTTGGGCCACGCGTTGTGTGCGAACTGTGCTACGGGGAGGGCCTCTGCCCAGTTGTCCTGTTGCACGTTGCTCCAGTGGCGTAGGTATTGTTCTAGCCATTGATTGGTGCGTTCCGACTGCCCATCTGTTTGGGGGTGATACGCCGACGAGATATTCTGCCTGATTCCGAGAACTTGGCAGAGTTGTGTCATGAATGTGGATGTAAATCTGGGGTCTCGATCGGTGATTAGTTTTCGGGGTATGCCGTAATGGGGGTAGACGTGGCGAAGGTATAACCGGGCTACGCCTTCCGCTGTGATCGTTTCGTTACACGGGATGAAGATGGCTGCTTTGGAGCAGTCGTGGTCGGTGATGGTGAGTATCGAGTCGTATCCTTGAGACTGTGGTAGTTTCGTAATGAAATCCATGGCTACAACTTCGAAGGGTTCTGCGTCTGGGTCGGTTGTGATGGGGAATAGATGTGGTTTTTGTCGGTGGGGATTAATTTTGTTGGCTTGGCATGTGGCGCAGCCCTTGACGTACTCCTCGACGTCTTTGCGCATGTTAGGCCACCAGTAGTCTCGTCGTAAAAGTTCGTAGGTGTTTGTGATTCCGGGGTGTCCCATTGCAGGTGTGTCGTGAAAAAAGGTGATTACCCCCCGCTTAAGATCGTTATCCCCGATAACGACGAGGGCGTCGCCTTTCCACCATAATCCTCCGTGCTTCTTCAGACTGTGCGGCTCAACCCAGTGCAGCACTTGTGCTTCATCAAGGTTCTGCGCTATTTGGGTCCAAATGTCCATGTCGTGCATTGATATCTCCGTGGCTCGGACGAAGCGGTCTGCTGGGAGGACGATGACATCGTCATTATCTCCGTCGCCTGGTGCATAGTCGGCTCGTCGAGATAGGGCGTCTGCGCGACCATTCCGAATTCCAGATACGTGCTTTAATACGAAGTCGTATTCTGATAATTCTAGGAATTCGCGTGCCACTCGTCGACTGATTTTTCGCGGTTCCTTCCAATACTGAAGGTTGGCGTGATCGGTGTGTATGATGATTTTGTGAGGAGAGCCGACGAGGTAGGTGCGCCAGGCGCGCAACGCTTTGACCACTGCAAGTAACTCTCGATCGTAGATGTCGTAGTTCCGTTCAGCTTGGGATAACGATTCTGAATGGAACGCTACTGGGTGGAGCTTTTGATCGCTCCCTAATTGGTTGAGAACGGCGCCAATGGCGACGTTGGACGCGTCTACTTCCATTTCGAAGGGCTTTGCTAGGTCGGGGGAGAGGAGGACTGGCTCTTGACATATCTGGTCTTTGATGCGTTCAAACGCGTGTTGTTGGTTTGCCCCCCAATGCCATGGAGTGTCCTTTTTTGTAAGGTCGTGGAGGGGGCGTGCGAGTGTTGAAAATCCTTTGATGAACCGACGATAGAAGTTGCAGAAGCCGATAAAGGCACGCACTTCTTTGAGGCTTTTTGGGGGTTGCCACTCGCGGATTCCTCGTACTTTTACGGGATCCATGCGCAGCTTCCCGTGTCCGATGATAAGCCCTAGGTACTCCGTTTCGCGTACTTCAAACTCGCATTTCTCTGGTTTGATGTAGAGGTCGTTCTCCTCGCATATGGTCAGGACCTGATGGACTCGTTCTCGGTGACGTGTGAGGTCATCGACGGTTGCGATTAGGATATCGTCCATGTACACAATTACTTCATTCGTTAACACCGGTCCTCGGAACGTGAAGTCCATCATTGCTTGGAACGTTGAAGGGGAATTTGTGAGTCCGAAGTACATCACAAGCGGTTCGAAAGCTCCCTTATTCGTTTTAAAGGCAGCTTTCCACTCGTCTCCTTCGTCTACACGAATGTTATTATATCCCCAACGGATGTCTAGCTTCGTGAAGAGTCGTGCATCGCGAATTTTGTCAATGAGTTCCGGAATTAGTGGTAGCGGGTAGTGGTTGCGGACGGTGACTTCATTCAGTCGTCGGTAGTCTTGTACGGGTCTGAGCTTCCCGTCTTTCTTCTTTATGAAGAAGAATGGTGAGACGTATGGGGATTTCGATGGTCTAATGTATCCCCTTTCTAGTTGTTCGGCGAGGAATATGTCGAGGGCTTTATCTTCCTCTTGGGTCAACGGGTACACCTTACAGTCCATTGTCGCGGGCGCGCTTGGTGTTAAGTCGATGGCATGGTCCCACGGGCGCTTCGGCGGGAGGCGATGGGATGCTTCCTCGCTGAACACCTTACGATACCGCCGATATTCTGGTGGTACCATTTCTTCAAAGGTGCGTACCTCTCGCTTGGCCGCCTCCTGCTGCGCCAGTTCAGACGCCGTCGTGGTTTTTCGTAGTAACGCCACACATGGTTCTTGGTCGTCGTCCGCGATTTGTTCCCAAGCCTCCTCATCGAGTTGATACGTCTCCAACGCCCGTATGGATGCTTCCACGGGCGTGGCTTCGTCCGATGACTGGAGGCTGGATATGACAACTGGTTGGAAGTCCTCGTTCAGCGTCGCTTCTCCCCACTTTACAAGGGGTTCGAACGCAGAGAACCATGGGTAGCCCAGTATGACTTCGTCTCTTCCCAAATTCGTTACTAGGAAGCGAAGTGTTCTAGTGTCGTTTCCGGTACGGACGTTCAGATCAGTATATTGGGTGATTGCTCCGTCCTGGTTGTGAGTTCCGTCCACGTTCCAAATGCGTATTGGTTGCGTGACATCACGTGTTCCAATCTGCAGCCGTTTTAGAAGTGAGGCGCAGATAAAATTGTCCGTTGCTCCTGAATCTAGGAGTACTTGTCGTTCGGCCGTCGCGTGTGCAGATTTAAAGAGTACTGGGATTCGCATGGATCGGTATCTGCTATGGTACACATTTACATTGAGTGCTCTAGCCCAGGCCGTCGGGTTCAAGCGTCGAGAAAATCCTCCTTCGCGAACAGCTTTTCTACCATGAGGTCTCATACCTCTGGGGGTTGTGCTCTCATCGCAGCGATCTGTGCTTCAGCCTGCTCTTCCGTCGAAAGTACGCGGTTAGATTGTATGGCGACAGTAGTGACGGCGGGAGTTGATACGGACGGGGGAGCGGAGATGGAAGCTGGTTGGGTGGTCGTGGAGGAAGTAGCAATTCGAGCGCTCTTTTGTGGGCAGTTACGCGAGATGTGCCCCGTAGCACGGCATCTAAAACAGCGCCCCTCCTTTTGGAGTTGGATTCGGTCCGCGTCGGTGAGAGCCACGGAGGCTCGGGCGCGTCCAACATCCATGGCGTTTGGGTCGCGATTCTTGTTGAGGGCTTGTACCCACTGTTCGCGGTTATGCCCTCCCTTCTTTTGGCGCGGGGTGCGGTTCTTGCCGAGTCGGTCCTTCAAAACCAAGTACTCAGCCTGTTGTAGTCGGGCAGCTCGCTTCCAATCTTCCCACGTAACGGGGTGTTGGAAGCGAATGGCGTTAATGACTAACTGATTCGGGAGCCCATCCTGGAATAGCTCCAATGTTGTGGCTTCGTCCGGGCCATACCCGGCTTTCGTGGTCAGGTTATCGAATTGGGCGATGTAGGAGTCAATATCTTCTCCTTTCATCGCTAACGTTTGTAAGGCTTTGCGGGCCTTCGTCTGTTCCGCGGTGTCGGTATACGCTTGTAGGAATCGGGTCTCTACCTCATTCCAGAGGTTGTTCTGAGTTCGTAGGACCCCTGCTGCTATTTGGTCTTCGAGCCATCTCATCTGTTCGTCAACCCAATCGTCAACTAACGGCCCTCGGATGTAAGAGAGGAAGGCCATGGCTCGTTGTCCTGGTACTGCGAGCAGATCCACCGTTGGGTTCATTCCGCAGTATAGTTTGAAGGCGCGTAAGAATGCCTTGCTCTTTTCTCGATTTCCGTCAAACTCGGGTGGGGGATTTCCTCCCAGGCGACCGTTGCCACCAGGGGCTGGTGCAGGTCCTCCGGCTGGCGCCGGTCCACCGCCACCGCCACCACCGCCACCGCCACCGCCACCGCCACCGCCACCGCCACCGCCACTGCTGGCGGGAGTTCCTCCGGCAGGTGCTCCACTTCCACTGGGTATACCTCCTCCGCTCGTGAGGGTGGTACTTGCGGATGCTTGTCCTGGCTGAGCCATGGTGTATGATGGGAATGCTGAGGAGGGGAGGTTGGTTGTTGGTACGGATACACTCGGGGATGGGGTGCTGGGGGGATCGATACTAATGCCCGAAGGATTGGAGGATCCCAAGGGTCCGGTGTTCAGGGTGAGGGGTACTGGTCCTGTAGTGTACCACGCTCCTTCAGATGGGGAATATTCAATAAAGGCCCAGAGGTGCCTGTCGTCGAGGTAATGGATTTGTCGATACGATCGTGTCGAGGGGTCAAAGATAAAGTATCCTTCGACTCCGTTGTGTTCTGCCCAGACCGCGGTTCCCTTAACTCTGTCTGATAATTCGTCCGAGCTAAGACGGTCAATATATTCGGGCCTAAACTTGGTTCGGCTGCGACTAGACGTCGCCACTGTGAGAGACTTGACTTAATGTAACGCCACCACAGGGGCGTTAAGTACGACGTGTACTTCGGTAAGTCAACGGGATCGACTAGGCGGGAACCGGCTAAGGTTCAGTTCGGTGATGAACAAGTATCACTTGGTCTCCCAGGGACACAAGGATATTAGCGGAAGTTCGAGGCTCAAGCGAAAAGGCGAGCGAAGAGGGACTCAAGCGCAAAGGCGAGTCAAAGTCGTTCGTGAGGCAAAGACGATTGTGGTATTACACAAGAAGTCAAGTCTACCGTACAAGCTAGGTAGAGCGTAACTTATATACTACTACAGGTTGTTTGTGAAGTACAAACATATGACGCGATCCTGAGGTACTGGCCCCAGCGAGCTAATAAGGGAGTACAAAGGGGAAGTCCGTAAAAGGTACAAGGGAATCCCGCGGGGGCACGCGGGGCTCCAATGACGTCAGCGGGCCCTAGAAGTCACAGCCCTGACTTCCCTGCGGTCATGGGATTGATGCGAGATAAGAGGCGAAGACCGAATCGAAGCGGAACATGGGTAAACGTACACGCGAACGCGAGACAAGGCAGATAGGACCTATCGTACAGAAAGACGAGAATCGTAACATACAAACATCTCAAATGGCTTCGCCCACCTTCCACCTCTCCTTCCCACCGACCCTCGTCCTTTCAAAGTTGGATGGGACAAACTGGCAAACATGGGGAGCGACCTTCACGTCGCTCATGTTGATGAATGGGGTGAAAAGGCACCTCTCTCACTCCCAGCCTGCCTTTGTTCCACACCACCCTGCCCCTGCAGCAGGAGTTGTTGGTGCCCCTACGGGGCCAACAGACGAAGGGTTGGCCATCTTGGCCCTGTGGGAGAAGCAGGAAGAGGTCATCACTGGCCTCTTATACCTCTCAGTCACATCAGAGGTTTTATCTGGCATTGTGTCAGAGACGGTGTTCCCAACCGTCCATGACAAATTTTCCCACTTAGATCACCTCTATGGTCAGGTCGGCTCTATGGCCACCTTCAACTTATGGGTAGGCTTGGCCAATACCAAGCTTCAGGAAGGTAGCCCCTTCCAACCTCAACTCCAGAAAATGCTGGACGCGAGGAACACCCTTGTGGAGCAGGGGATGCCCGTCTCGGACATGCAAATGTCCTTCATACTATTAGACGCGCTACCCCCCTCCTACAGCACCATAGCAGGCACTATCCTCGCCTCTGGCCCCCCTGCCAACCTACAACCTCAGGACCTAATTAACAGGTTCATTAATGAGGAATCACGCATCGCCGGTCCCCCGGCATCTTATAATAAGATAGCCCCCGTCAAGAAAAATTCGCCTCCGCACGATCATGCGTCGCAGGCATCGGGCAGCTCTGTGTCCCCGGACATAATCTGCCACTACTGCAAAAAGTCTGGCCATAAAAAGCCAGACTGCTACAAACTCAAATGGGACCAGGAGAATGCGAAGAAAGGGAGGGCTGGGCAACGTGGGAAAGCTGCCCAAAACTCAATGACTGAGGCCCCGGATTCACTTCCAGGGAACAGGTTTGCTGCAGCCAATAGCATACCTGTACCAAAGAGCCGCCTATTTACTATAGTTAATGGCTCTGGCAAAATAGAAGAGGTACATGAGGTACCTCAGGTCTCCCTTTACATGATGAGTGCCAACCACACTCAGACAGCATCAAGATGGATGATGGATAGTGGAGCATCAGCACATTTCACTCCACACCTTGAAGACTACGACTCCTACACACCCCATGAAGGAGTAGAAGTGCTTCTAGGTGACAACTCTCTGCTCAAGAGCGTTGGCACAGGTACGGTTACAATCCGAACCAACAGAGGTTATGACCTCAAAATATCAAATGTGCTACACCTCCCCAACACACACTCACGTATACTATCCACGCCTGCTCTAACACAAAAAGGCGCCATCATCAGTTTCGACTCAACATCTTTTGCTATAAGATTCAATGGAGAGACCATAGCGGAAGGACACAAGGCTTCAGGCCTATATTGGCTTGACGGACAACATATGAACTCAGTCCGAGCACCTGCATCTGCTAGCCTTGATGTCTGGCATCAGCGCATGGGACATATGTCCAAAGACGCGCTTAAAAGATATGCTCAGGAGTCTGTAAAAGGACTCCATATAAATAACTCACCAGTAGACGATAAGTTGTGCCATGGCTGTGAGACTGGCAAATCAACGCGTCTACCCTTTCCACCTTCCTCAAAACGCGCACAAGAACCCCTTGAAGTCATCCACAGTAACCTTGTTGGCCCCATGCAGAGCCAATCAATACAAGGAAACAAGTACTTCGCCACGTTCATAGACGACTTCTCCAAAGCAGCAGTAATCATCTTCATGAAAACAAAGGACCAGTTTAAGGATGCCTTCCTGCATTATAAGGCATGGGCTGAAAAACAACTAAACAAGCCCATCAAAACCTTACACTCGGACCGTGGTGGCGAGTACGTCAATAATGACTTAAAGCGCATACTTTTGGAAGCGGGAATTGAGCATACTCTTACAATGCCTCATTCTCCACAACAGAACGGGAGAGCCGAGCGATTTAACCGAACGGTTATGGAAAAAGGCACTAGCATGCTTCATCATGCAGGCCTTAGCCTTGGCTTTTGGGAGCAAGCAGTTCAAACTGCTGTCCAAATCTACAACCGCACTCCCACTCGTTCTAATCAGTGGAAAACTCCGCTGGAGCTCTGGGATGGTACAGTCCCGGATGTCTCTTACTTTAGAGTATTTGGCTGCAAAGCCTACTATCATGTACCCGAACACAACCGGCGCAAATTAGACCCTAAAGCAAAGGAAGCCGTGTTTGTGGGCTATGAGCCCCTATCAAAGGGCTACAAACTCTGGGATAGACATAGCCGGTGCTTCGTCTCTTCACGAGATGTTACATTTGACGAAAGCACTTTCCCATCCCTGAGTGACCTGGCTCGTCACTCTCAAACTCCTACCCCTCCCGTGTCTGGTGAACTCGAAAGAGGCGCTGCCGGCGGAGAGATCTTCTTTGTAGTGCCTAGCCCGCCTACACCAGCTGTTGCCCCTGCGGCACCTACACCAGTCTTTGTACTCCCACCTATTCAGGTGCCCGCAGAACCTCAACAACAGCCTAGCACACCCCCCAACACCTCACCTGCTGCGGCAGACCAGACAATATATCACACTCCCCCTTCCCAAGCCCCCCCTCCTACAAACACTGCACCCACCCGCACTCGCACTCGCTCCACAAGGCGTGCTGCAGTAGTTGCTCCTATACCGGCCCCTAATTTCAATAGGGAAGTATCTCCTCCCAGATCTACTCCCAGATCTCCGAGGAATACTCAACCGGTTTCGCCTACCCGACCAAGGCGGAGCACTAGGGTACGATTCACGAATCCTCGCTATCTCCAAGAGGATGATGAATTCGTGCAAGGAAGCAGTAGGCTGGGAATGATGGACCTACTTAATGCGGCAGAGGTACCTGGCTATAGGGACCCTCAGACCTTTAAGCAGGCTATGGAGTCTGAACAAGCCGTCGATTGGCTTGAAGCATGCCAGTATGAACTGGATGCTCTCGACAAGCTTGATGTCTGGAGATTAGAACCCCTCCCTGCTGGAAGGAAGGTGGTCAAATGCAAATGGGTGTTTAAGAAGAAAGCAGATGGACGCTTTCGTGCTAGGCTAGTGGCAAAAGGGTTCACCCAACTAGAGGGGGTGGACTTTGACGAAACTTTCTCCCAAGTTGCCCGCTTCGAGTCTTTACGACTCCTTCTTGCATTGGCTATGCTTGAAGACTGGCATATTCACCAGATGGATGTCAAATCGGCATTCCTTCATGGGGAACTGGAGGAAGAAATCTATATGGAGCAACCTGTCGGTTTCGTCACAGCTGGCTCCGAGCACCTTGTGTGCCGGTTACAGAAGGCACTCTATGGCCTGAAACAAGCCTCCCGCGCATGGAATGTGCAATTCCATGGGGTCCTTTGTGACCTGGGCTTTACGCGGACGTACTCTGATGCAGGAGTATATGTGTATCATCTTCAAGAGGGGGGTGACACATTATTTGTGATCTTATATGTAGATGACATCACTATACTCGGGAGCTCTCTATCAAAGATCAATGATCTGAAAGTCTCTCGATCAGACCGATATGAGATGACTGATCTTGGTGAAATCCAATCATATCTCGGTGTCAACATCACCAGAGATCGTGCAAACCGCACTATGGAAATCAACCAATCAGACTACATCCGCGATGTGATTGAGCGCTTTGGAATGTTAGATTCCAACCCAGTATATACCCCTCTTCCCTCTGGCGCTGAGGCACACTTGATCAAATTCGAAGATCAGGCCTCTACTTCTGAAATTAAGAAGTATCAACAGATAATTGGGTCTCTGCTGTATGCGCAGATAGGAAGCAGACCTGATATATCCTTCGCTGTTGCGCGCCTTAGCCAATTTGCTTCCAATCCCTCACCTCAGCATTTACGCCTATCCAAGTATGTCCTAGCCTACCTAAACACAACAAAGGACTACAGGATACGCTATGCTGGAGGGACTGACTCTGATGGAGCTGGCCTTCATGGCTACTGCGACTCTTCCTGGGGAGATCAGGAAGAAAAGCACTCCACCTCTGGCTACGTCTTCTTGCTTGCCAATGGAGCCATTTCATGGTGTACCAGAAAGCAGAAAACCATAGCCCAGTCTACCACAGAAGCAGAGTACATGAGCCTCGCTGAGGCCTCTAACCAAGCTCAGTGGTACACTACCTTCCTAGGGGAACTAGGGTATGAGGTCGCCTCCCCCATTCCCCTACACTGTGACAACAAGGGTGCTGTAGACTTAGCATTAAACCCTGTCACTGGAAGGCGGTCCAAACATATCCTGATCAAACACCATGTAGTCAGGGAGTACGTAGAAAATAAGGTCATAGACCTGATTCGTACTCCTACAGGGGAAATGGTTGCAGATGGACTCACTAAGTCACTGCCCAAAGAACCCTTTGACAAAATGGTCACTGATCTAGGAATGGTGTAAGAAGGGTTAAAAGGAAAACCTGTACACAGTCAATGGTCGTCGATCCTTGGTTTATCAACAAGGACGTCACATTGTTCTGTAATCTTGTACAAAACACATCATGTTCTCTAATCCATGAGAGCTATGAAAAACCCTTCTTAGAACTCTGAAGGAGTTGGACCTTGTTCCAACTCAGTACAGAAGATAGTTCTTTATCACAGGACTACCATGAAGTGGGTGAAAAAACCGCTTCGGATTGAACATTATCTGCACAAAGATTTCAACCTCAATCCCGAACTTCTGTACGACTCTGGGTTCTACATAAACACCTATACCTAAAAAATGGACTGCCTCTATCATGGAGGGATGTTGAGACGCGACTGATTCAAGTCACATGTCTCGTGGGATATGATTGAGTCATCCCATATACTAAATACGGTATCTGTCCCTTACGGACTAATTTGGACTTGGCCGGACTCCTACGGACCGCTTTTGTTTATCTTTATTGATAGAGTCATATATAGCTCTTATTGTTCTCTATTGTTAAGATACCGGTATTGTCTGCTTTAGGCAGCTATTGTTCTCTGCCCTCCAATGGCATTTCTCCCTCTGGCGCACAGACCACCTGTATTGTGTTTGGATCACCTGTGCGCACAGACCATTCTTAGCTAAGCGTCCTGTATATAAGGACTGCTGTTTTCGCCTCTACACTTCAGAGTTTACTTCCCCTCTGAAGTGTAAGTCCCTTTATCATTACTTCTCTTACTTACCTTTACTCATGAGACGTTCCTTTATAGTAACTTGTCTCTACTAGGTATGCAGTTGTAATAGAGTTTACTTCCCCTCTGAAGTTAACTTGTCTCTACTAGCTCATCGCTATTAACGCTTCGCTCATTAGTTCTGCGCTTCAACAATTCCAAGACGGACTCCCGAATCAGTTAGTCATTAACGCCATCCGCTTCCAACACCCTGTCACATGGGAAGATTGGAAGCGGGCCGCCCGATTACAACAGGCTGAGTACCTGGTTTTAAAGGACCGACTCAGCAAGAACCAAACCCCACGCCAAAAGAAAGGAGGGCATAACCGCAACCAGTGGGTACAGGCCCTCAACAAGAACCGCGACCCAAACGCGATGGATGTTGGATGCGCCCGAGCCTCCGTGGCTCTCACTGACGCTGACCAAATCCAACTCCAAAAGGAGGGGCGTTGTTTTAGATGCCACGCTGCGGGGCACATCTCACATAACTGCCCACAAAAGGGCACTCAAATTGCTACTTCCTCCACGACCGCCCAACCAGCTCCCATCCCCACTTCCCCGACCGTACCAGCTCCCGCCGTCACTACTGTCGCCATACAATCTAACCGCGTACTTTTGACAGAAGAGCAGGCTGAAGCACAGATCGCTGCGATGAAAGCGCAACCTCAGGAAGTGTGAGACCTCATGGTGGAGAAGCTGTTTGCGAAAGAGGATTTTCTCGACACTTGAACCCGATGGCCTAGGCTAGAGTACTCAATGTAAACATGTACCATAGCAGATATCGATCCATGCGAATCCCAGTACTCTTTAAATCTGCACATGCAACGGCCGAACAACAAGTACTCCTGGACTCAGGAGCAACGGACAATTTTATCTGCACCTCACTACTGAAGCGGCTGCAGATCAGAACACGTGACGTCACACAACCGATACGCATCTGGAATGTGGACAGGACTCACAACCAAGATGGGGCCATCACCCAATACACTGACTTGAATGTCTGAACTGGGAACGACACTAAAACACTTTGCTTCCTAGTAACGAACTTAGGAAGGGATGAAGTTATACTAGGCTACCCATGGTTCTCAGCGTTCGAACCACTTGTGAAGTGGGGGGAAGCGACGTTGGATGAGGAGTTTCAACCGGTGGTCATATCCAGCCTCCAGTCATCGGACGAAGTCACACCTGTAGAAGCATCTATATGGGCATTGGAGACGTATCAACTCAATGAGGAGGCATGGGAGCAGATCGCGGACGACGAGCAGGAGCCATGCATGGCATTACTGCGAAAAACCACAACAGCGTCCGAACTAGCACAACAAGATGCTGCCAAGCGGGAAGTACAAACCTTCGAAGAAATGGTTCCACCAGAATACTGGCAGTACCGTAAGGTGTTTGACAAGGAAGCATCGCATCGCTTCCCGCCGAAACAACCATGGGACCATGCCATCGACCTGACACCCAACGCACCCACAATGATGGATTGCAAGGTGTACCCGCTAACGCAAGAGGAAGATAAGGCTCTTGACACATTCCTCACCGAACAACTGGAGAGGGGGTACATCCGACAGTCAAAGTCCCCATACGTTTCACCCTTCTTCTTTATAAAGAAGAAAGACAGAAAGCTCAGACCCATACAAGACTACCAATGGCTAAACAAGGTCACTGTCTGGAACCATTACCCGCTACCCCTTATCCCCGAACTCATTGATAAAATCCATGATGCACGACTCTTCATGAAATTGGATATCTGCTGGGGATACAATAACATCCGCATAGACGAAGGAGACAAGTGGAAGGCTGCCTTTAAAACGAACAAAGGAACCTTTGAACCACTCATGATGTATTTTGGTCTCACGAACTCCCCAGCAACCTTCCAAGCAATGATGGACTTCACGTTTTGAGGACCAATATTGACAAACGAGGTGATCATATACATGGATGATATCCTCATCACAACTATCAACAACCTCAAACAACATCAAGAAAGAGTCCACCAGGTTCTAACCATCTGCACAGAAAATGACCTTTACATCAAACCAGAGAAATGCAAGTTTGAAGTGCGCGAGACAGAGTACCTTGGGCTTATCATCGGACATGGGAAGCTGCAGATGGACCCCGTAAAAGTATGAGGAATCCACGAATGGCAACCCCCAAGAAACCTCAAGGAAGTATGCACCTTTATTGGCTTCTGCAACTTCTATCACCGATTCATCAAAGGGTTCTCGTCCCTCACATGCCCCCTCCACAATCTCACAAAAAAGGACACTCCATGGCACTGGGGAGTAGAGCAACAGAAAGCATTCGAATATGTCAAAGACCAAATATGTCAAGAACCAGTCTTCCTTTCTCCCAACCTGACAAAACTGTTTGAGCTAGAAGTGGACGCATCCAACGTCGCCATTGGCGCGGTGCTCAACCAGTTAGGAGAAGACCAAAAACTCCACCCAGTAGTGTTCCACTCAGAATCGTTGTCCCAAGCTGAGCAGAACTACGACATCTACGACAGAGAGCTACTTGCAGTAGTCAAAGCTCTTTGCACCTGGTGTAATGCCACCACTGGCGTTAGTCCGACTTGGACGCGAAAGGGCATTCACGACTTAGCAGAATATTCCTTCGAGGTCACGTGACCTAATCACGAGATACACGGTGCTTATGGGCACGTGATCTGAGCGTACACTAGGGCAAGTCGTGCCACTAGGTAATCCGATGTTTCGCAGAAAGACGACTTGCTCGGACAGAGACAAGCGAGGCACACGTGAGAAGACGAGTAGAGGTGGTGAATTGAAGAAGACCAAGATGGCGAATCTTGGTCTTATCGGGCCATTATTTATACATATATGAGGCAGCTTTGAAGCTCCTCCCGAATCTGTACGACGAATAGCGTATGTAGCTCGAACCCTACTACAACTATCCTAGTGTTGACTCATGCCTAGACGGCATGTGATTGTGCTACGCGCTGACTGATCTATCTGTCCATGACTCATTACTACTTACTATCGTGGTCATATCCGTTTAGTAAGTGTCCGTTCCCGCGGCCGTGACATCACCCCCTTTTCAGCTGCGACGTCCACGGCGCCGAGTAGGGCCGATACCTCCCATCCAGGCCTCCTGTCTCTCCGTAACCCGATCCAATACATTAGCCATCTCAAGGCGGAACTTACAGCGGGCGAGTTCGGCCTGCACCCCTCCAAGAGCCTGTGCTAGGGCGTGGAGCCTTTGCTCCATCCGCTCGGCTTCGTGTCGGTAGGCGCGGAAGCGGGTCACCTCCGCCTTGAGCCCCACGTCCCTTAACTCGTTCAACGCCCGGTCCATTCGGTGCTGGTTGCTGTGCCCGCCGACGAGGGTGTACAGGTCTTCGGGGGCATAGTGGGGCTTGCCCGCCTCGCGTACCTGTGGCTCCGCGTACAAAGGTCGGCTGTAGACCTTGTCGCTGTCGTCGACGAGGCCGAGTACCAGGGGGTCGGGACCGGCGACTACCTGCACGAAGGTTGCCTGGCGCGTCACCCCCTGCGCGTCGGTGATGGGGTAATGGACGAAGTCGTCCCCTCGATTGTGTTTGTAGCCGTGAGGTGCGGCGCGGGTGTTGCCGCCCAGATAGCGGAGGCGGACGGCGGGTAGGGTTTGAGTTTCGGTGTCGACGACGACTCCGGCGCGATACAGGGGTCGCCCGGTGGTGTCACAGGCGTACGGGGTTTCACGGGGGTCGTCAGAATCGGTGGCCGTGATCAGATAGGGTTGCTCAACTGGGTACCACTCCCTCAATGATCCCTCTACTGCTTCGTAAACTGCCCTTTCAGCATCTCGATGTGCTGTCGGCGTCGGATGAGGAGGGATGCCCTGCGCGCCGCTGCCCTCGCTAGCTGCTCCTGCCGCCACTGCTCCGCGGGTGGTTTCCACGGCCGATTCTTCATCCACTCCTGCCAACGTAGGGTCGCGGGCGTCTTCTTCCGTTTGGGATTTGATGCGTGCGGGGAGAGGTCGAGATGGGGGACTTGCAAAGAGTCCGACAGCTGTACGAAGCCGAGTAATTTCGGCTTCGGTGTACGGGGCGGTGTTGAGATGGTCGCCGTTCGGGCTGGTAAGCCAATACGTGGCAGGCTGGTCTGGATCCTCGACGTCGATGATGGATTGCACGTTGTTGAGGGCCTCCTTGAGCTCTTCGTGGGTGAGGCTGTCGGCGAGGCGGGCAGCGAGAGAGGAGGAAGTGGAGGAAGCGGGGAGAGACATTTCGAGTTTAGTGGGGAGTCCAGTGTGAAGGGATGGGGACGACTTAGCGTTATATGTCCGGTTTATATGTATCCTGGCTGCGGTTGAACTCCGCTCGTACTCCGCTATGGCTTCATCAGCGAATACGTCATCTTTGTTGACCCACTGATTTTCCGAGTCTGGGTACCCCTTCCATTTCACGAGGTATTGTAGTCTCTTGTTCCGGCCGAATCTTCTGGAGTCTAGAATGCGTTCCACTTCATATTCCTCTTCTCCGTCTACTAAATCCGGTGGTGGTCGTTGAAAGTTTTTCCCATGCATGGGTGTCTCACGATAAGGTGTGAGCAAATCGATGTGGAATACGGGGTGGATGCTCCACTGCGTGGGAAGTTGGAGTTGATAGTTGACCGGTGATAAGACTCGTGTGATTTGGAATGGCCCATGCCGTCGTGCCGCGAGTTTGGCCGTTGGTTGATTGGTTCGGAGGTGTCGTCCTTCCAGCCATACTTGGTCTCCCACTTGGTATTTGGGCGTATCTCGGTGTTTGATCCACAGCGATTGTGCCTTTTTGATAAGGTTTTGGGCCTCTTTCCGTGCATCTCGGAATTGCTGGAGTCGCGTGAGCACCTGTGGGATAGGGGATGGCTTATCGATCCAATCAGTGCGTGGGTCGTATCCCATCATGAGTGAAAACGGGGACTTCCTTGTTGCCTCGTGTGGCCAATTGTTATGCGCGAATTCCGCCATTGGTAGGAATTGCGCCCAATTATCTTGACGCTCGTTGGTCCAGAACCGTAGGTATTGTTCCAGCCATTGATTGGTTCTTTCCGATTGTCCGTCGGTCCGGGGGTGGTATGCCGTGGAGATGTTTTGGTAGATGCCGAGGATTCGGCATAGTTCGCGTGTGAATTTCGATGCGAATCTCGGGTCTCGGTCGCTGATGATTTTCGCCGGTAATCCGAATCTCCGAAATACGTGGGTGACGTACAGTGCTGCTGTTTCTTCCGCCGATATTTCTTCTTTACAGGGGATAAATACCGATGCCTTTGTGCAGTCGTGGTCAGTCACGGTGAGGATCGAATCGTGTCCCTGTGACTCCGGCAGTTTAGTAATGAAGTCGAGCGCGATGGTTTCGAATGGCTTAGCGTCAGGTGTCGGCGTGATGGGCATTAATGGGGCTCGCGTCGGGCGGTTGTTGACTTTGTGGCGTTGACATTCCGCACAGCCTTGAACGTACTCGGTGATGTGTTTCAACATGTTTGGCCACCAGTGGTCGCGTTCGATAATTCTCGCGGTTCGTTTGATTCCGGGGTGACCGTAGACAGGGGGATCATGGTGGTTGGCGATAACCGTGCGGATTTCTTCTGGGCCTCCAGTAACCACTCGTGCGCCTTGGTGGTACCAAATCCCATCGACCTTTTTGAGTTTGTGCGGGTCTACCCAGGGGCGTAGGGTGTTTTCGTCCTGTTCCAGGGTTTCTGGTGACTGTGTGGTGATGTTTCGCACGAATACTTTTTCGGGTAGGACGACGACTCCTTCATTGTCGTGTTCTCCTCGGTCGTAGTCGGGTCTTCGTGATAGTGCGTCCGCACGGCCGTTGTTGGTCCCTTTGATGTGATGGATCTCGAAGTCGTATTCCATGAGTTCCAAGACCTCTCGAGCTACGCGACGACTTATCTTTTGCGGTGTTTTCCAGTGCGTAAGGTTGAGGTGATCCGAGAAGATTTTGATTTTGTGGGGGGATCCTGCCAGGAATGGTCTCCAGTGTCGTAGTGCTTTGACGATCGCCAGGAGTTCCAGGTCATAGATGTCATAGTTGCGTTCCGCTTCGTTTAGGGTGGCCGAGAAGTAGCCGAGGGGGTGCCTTTTCCCGTCTTGCTTCTTCTGTAGGAGTACTGCGCCTACTGCGTATCCCGATGCGTCTACTTCGAGTTCGAATTGGTCTGTCAGCGTGGGATGCGCGAGTACCGGTTCGCTTGTGACTAGGTGTTTAAGGGTTTGGAAGGCTGTTTCTTCGTCTTTGCCCCACGTCCATTCTGCGTCTTTGCGTGTGAGTTTGTTGAGGGCTCGTGCGTATGTGGCGAAACCGCGAATGAAGAGGCGGTAAAAATTGCAGAAGCCTAGAAAGGAGCGTACGTCGCGTACCTTCGTGGGTGTGGGCCAATCGCGTATACCAGCAATTTTTACGGGGTCCATGCGAGTCACCCCCTTTTCAAGAATTACCCCCAGGTAATCCATTCGCGGTTGGTGGAAGGTGCATTTGGACGGTTTGAAGTATAAGTCGTGATCCAGTGCTACTTGAAGTACTGCGCATACGGCGTCGATGTGCGCTTGAAGGCCTGCGTGTTCGAGTGTTGCGATTCCGATGTCGTCCATGTAGACCCGGATGATCGTTCCCATTGCCGCAAAAATGCGAATCGTATCGCCTAAGATGTCGTTCATCATGTTTTGGAACAGTTGCCGGTGAGTTTGTAAGTCCAAAGTACATGACGAGGGGTTCGAATAATCCGTATTTCGTTTTGAACGCGGCCTTGTGTTCATCGCCCTCTTTGATCCGTATGTTGTTGTACCCCCAGCGGACGTCGAGTTTGGTGAATATGTGTCCGTTTCCGAGGTCGTTGATGAGTTCCGTCATGAGAGGTAGTGGGTATTGATTGCGCACCGTACAGGCGTTGATTCGCCGGTAGTCTTGTACCGGTCTCAGCTTTCCGTCCTTTTTCTTGATGAAGAAGAATGACGAGGCGTAGGGTGACTTTGAGGGTCGGATGTATCCTAGCTTGAGTTGTTCGTCCAGCCATTCGCGTAGCTGTCCGTCTTCGTCTTGTGACATTGGGTAGACTTTGCAGTCGATACTAGGGGGTGTGCCCGGTTTGAAGTCAATCGCGTGGTCCCAAGGTCGTGATGGTGGGAATCGGTGGGATGCTTCTTCGCTGAAAATTTTCGCGAAGCGTTGATATGGTTCTGGGAGCGCTTCCACGACGGTGTTTTGATTGGCCGCAATGGCTAGTTCAGTGGCTGTGGTACGTATTTGGCATTCCTCTTCGAGTTCTTGGACGATATCTTCTGCTTCGTCTTGAGTCATTGTATAGGCAATGGTCGTCTGCGTTTCTGCCGGGTTGATTGATCGTAGTACCACCGGAAGGGTGTCTTCGTGTATGGTGGCATGCGCCCAGCTGATAGTTGGTTCGTAGGTAGCTAGCCACGGGTATCCGAGGACTAAGTCCTCGTTTCCTATGTCGGTGACCAGGAACCTCATGACCTTCGAAACGCCGTTGGTCTGGACATCTAGGTCGATGAAGTGCGTGATGGACCCAGCTTTATTTTCTGTGTTGTCAATGTTCCAAATTTTCTTTGGTTTCTCAAGGGTTTGTAACCCGAGGCCCATGCGTTTGGCGAACGCGGGTCTTATGAAATTGTCGGTGGCTCCTGAGTCAACGAGCCCTTTGATATCGGCCATAGAGTAACTTGTGCGAATCGAGACTGGAATTCGAAGCGAACGATAGCGAGTCATGATTACAGAGTTACAATTGACTGCCCTCACCCAGGCCGAATGGGTTCAGGCGTCCTGAAAACCCTCTTGGGTCCAGAGATCCTTGAATACGAGGTCCTTGACCTCGTCACTAGCTCCCCTCAGTGTTTCCATCCATCCCTTAGCTTGTTCTTCGGGCGTGGTTTCTGTGCGTCGTGCCGTTACTGGTTCTTGGCCGTAGTAATCCGTTTCCACACTGCGACTCGTGCTCGTGCGTGGTTGGAACGGTTGCCTTGGCTTCCTAGGGCGTGTGCAGTCGCGTGAGAAGTGGCCTGGGTTGTTACAGTTGTAACATATCACTTCCCTCATGTCGCGGCGTGGCCCGCTTCCCCGATTCTGTCCTGGTCCTCCTCTTGGTGAGAAAGGCGGTCGCTGGTTTCCGCGGTTTGGATCGCCTACTTCTGCGAGGCGTGCGCGTGTTCTATCCGCCGATGTATCCATGGCATTCGGATCATAGCGCGGTGGTGGAAACCTGGGCGGTGCCCATTGCGGGGCGTATCCTCGGTTCTGCTGAAGGCCGTGGTGCTGGGGTGTTGCGGGGTGTGGCGGTGAGCCCTAGTCGCGCGCGTAGGTGGATGTATTGTTTTTGCCTGCGCAGTGCTGCTTCCTTCCACTCGTTGAAGGTTTGTGGGTCGTCCAGTTCGTATATTTTGGTGAATAGGGCTCTCGGGAGGCCCGCCGTGAATCGGTCCAGTGTTTGGCGGTCGTTGAGGCGATAGTCAGCCTTCCGCGCCAGTTGTTCGAAATTGGTGACGTACGAGTCAATATCGTCGCCAACCATCTTAAACCCCTTAGCCAGCGTTGCTTGCGCCTGCTCCTGCTCGAGTACGTTCGAGAATCGGTCCGAGAACCCAGCCGTCAGGGTGTCCCATAAGAATGGGTCGTATCGGCTTCGTCCCTGGTGTAGCTCGTTGTTGAGCCACTGGAGAAATCCGAGCGTCCAGTTGGATACTCGGGGACCTTTGATGAAGCCTAAGAACAGCAAGCATCGCCGATAGACGTTGGTCATGATCGGCGCCTCTGAATTTTGTCCCCAGTATATGTGCCACTGCGTGAGGAATGACTCGTACTCATCTCTGTTTCCATCGAATATAGTTGGGGTTTCTCCCACCAACTTGTCTGACGCGTGTGGTGCTCCCAGCGCTGGTCCTACTGCCGGCGGTGGTGGTGGTGGTGGTCCTCCACCAAACGGATCTCCTCCACCTCCTCCTCCAAATTGCGGCTGTCTTCCTCCGCGCGACGGTCTTCCGTCTCCAGGTGGTCCTTGACCAAAGGGTCCTCCGGGTCTTCGGGGTGGTGGAGGTCCTCCTGCGCCCGGTGGTGGGTCGGGGACATCTGGTCCTACCGCTCTGAAGATAGCCGCGTCGTCTGCGGTCATGCGGTGTCCCATTGTTGGGTTAATGGGGCGTAAGTAGGATTCTGCTTCTTCAGTGATCCTTCTGGCCTCTTCGAGGGCTAGGTCTTCTTGGATGATTGTTGCTGTTGCCATATCTGCGGGTGGGCGTACTTCGATGTTTTCAGGTTCGTTGATGCGTAGGGACTCAGCTGTCTGTATTATTTCTCCTACTTCGGACTCTTCGTTGTCGTCGGTTTCTTCGTCGTCCCCGCTAGTCTCGGATGGTGCGGGGGTTCTTGGTTCGGATGTGCTGGGTTCTTCTTCGGGTTGTCCGTCTATGCGTCCCCACTCTTCACGTGTGGGTAGGTTTCTTGCGTCGATATCGCAGTTGTAGTTTCTTCCTGCGGGTCGTACTGCGTCGTATCGGTTGTCTACGGGGTTCCAAGTAATCTCAACCCAACACAAATTGTCAAAGTTGAACTCAACGGGGCGGTATCGGGTTGGCCCCGATGCGAAGTCCACGAAGTACCCTGTCTCTCCTCGGTATTCTCTCCACCTAGCGGCTCCTAGGAATTGTGTTGGTACGTTGCGGTCTCCTCGTCGTTCGAGGGAATAAGTTTGGAAATTTCTCCACTGATCTCGAGTTGTGAACGCCACGATGAAGGGATCTTGGTCTTAATGTAACGCCACCACTGGCGTTAGTCCGACTTGGACGCGAAAGGGCATTCACGACTTAGCAGAATATTCCTTCGAGGTCACGTGACCTAATCACGAGATACACGGCGCTTATGGGCACGTGATCTGAGCGTACACTAGGGCAAGTCGTGCCACTAGGTAATCCGATGTTTCGCAGAAAGACGACTTGCTCGGACAGAGACAAGCGAGGCACACGTGAGAAGACGAGTAGAGGTGGTGAATTGAAGAAGACCAAGATGGCGAATCTTGGTCTTATCGGGCCACTATTTATACATATATGAGGCAGCTTTGAAGCTCCTCCCGAATCTGTACGACGAATAGCGTATGTAGCTCGAACCCTACTACAACTATCCTAGTGTTGACTCATGCCTAGACGGCATGTGATTGTGCTACGCACTGACTGATCTATCTGTCCATGACTCATTACTACTTACTATCGTGGTCATATCCGTTTAGTAAGTGTCCGTTCCCGCGGCCGTGACACCTGGCACATGTACCTCGTTGGCTCACCCCATAAAATCATCATACACACTGACCATGCCAACCTTCAATACTGGAAAGAACCGCGAAAAATCAGCCGACGAGTGGCATGTGTTGCGATCGGACTCATCGGTACAAATCGGAGACTCGTGGGGTTCTGACTACCCTAGTATTAGTCAGGGACAATCATCGTTATCAGCCTAGCCGGCTAAAGTATCACATGTATTGGCTTTGGACTGACTCATACCTAGGATAGTTGTAGTAGGGTTCAAGCTACTATTGCTACTGGGTACTGTACGTTTGGGAGGAGCTTCAAAGCTCCTCGACAATTGTATAACTAGTGGCCTGTATGAAGACCGAGCTCTCTAGCTTGGTCTTCTTGAATCATCATTGCATCCATTCCTCTTCCTTGTGTCTGTCTCATCCTCGCTATCTGCCTGTTACTGCGCTTGGCCCTTGTGAGGCAAGTCGCTCAAAGACTTGTACGCCTGGTGGATCTAGCCCCAGTGCTCGTAGTGATCACGTTCTTACTAGAGACGTGTATCCATACTCACTAAGTCATCCCTCTGGTTCAAGGCCACTCTGTCATCGCTCAAGTCAAGCATCATTAGGACAGACCTAATGCAACACACGCGAGTTTTTAGAGCTGTCAGAGTACAACTTCGTATTAAAGCACATACCCAGTGTCAAGAATGGTCGCGCAGATGCCCTGTCCCGGCGAGCAGACTATGCGCCAGGCGATGAAGACAACAACAATGTCACTGTCCTCCCTGTGGACCGCTTCATCCGGGCTACTGAGATGTCAATGCATGACATGGACATCTGGACCCAGATTGCACAAAACCTTGATGAAGCACAAGTACTACGATGGATCGAACCACATAACCTGAAAAAGCATGAGGGGTTATGGTGGAAAGGCGATGCCCTTGTCATTGTCAGGGACAATGATCTTAGGTGGGGAGTAATCACCTTTTTCCACGACACACCCACCATGGGACACCCTGGAATCACAAACACCTATGAACTTTTACGACGAGACTACTGGTGGCCCAATATGCGCAAAGACATAGAATAAT
This sequence comes from Lactarius akahatsu, assembly GCA_021524915.1. Lineage (NCBI taxonomy): Eukaryota > Fungi > Basidiomycota > Agaricomycetes > Russulales > Russulaceae > Lactarius > Lactarius akahatsu. Next base: position 2,323,251 of record JAKELL010000001.1, on the reverse strand, counting down.
ACGTCAAGGGTTGCGCCACATGCCAAGCCAGCAAAATTAACCCCCACCGACAAAAACCACACCTCTTTCCTATTACAACCGACCCAGAGGCAGAACTGTTTGAAGTCGTAGCAATGGACTTCATCACAAAACTACCACTGTCGCAGGGGTACGACTCAATCCTCACCATCACAGACCACGATTACTCCAAAGCCGCCATCTTCATCCCATGTAATGAAACAATCACTGCAGAAGGCGTAGCTTGACTGTACCTCCGACACATCTACCCCCATTATGGCATACCCTGAAAATTGATCACTGATTGGGACCCCTGATTTACATCAGCATTCATGACACAACTCTGCCAAGTTCTCAGGATTAGGCAGAATATCTCATCGGTGTATCACCCACAGACAGATGGGCAGTCAGAACGAACCAACCAATGGCTAGAACAATACTTGCGCCATTGGAGCAACGTGCAGCAGGATAACTGGGCGGAGGCCCTCCCCATAGTGCAGTTCGCACATAACACGTGGCCCAACGCAACGACAAAACATTCCCCTTTCTCGCTCATCATGGGATGGGAACCACGCACTACTTGGATCCTGAAACCCACGACTGCTCCATCAGTCGATCAACGTTTGGAAGACATGGGTAACTTCCGACAACACGCACAGGATTGTATCAAACACGCCTCATGACGAAGCAAGGGCGTACCCGCTTCATCCCTTATCAAGAAGGGGCGCAAGTGTGGTTGGAAGGAACGAACCTTAAAACATTCTACCCCACAGCCAAACTAGCCCCTAAACGTCATGGGCCGTTCCGCATCAAGAAGGCCCTCTCAACAGTATCTTACGAATTAGAACTCCTGAAGTCATGGAAGATCTACCCCATGTTCCACGCCAACCCCCCCACCCCATATAAGGAGATGGAACTGCATGGGGCAAACTTCACGCGACCTCCTCCTGACCTTATTGATGGAGAAGAAGAGTTCAAGGTGGAGCAAATCCTTGGATCAAGGTTCTATGGCCGAGGGCGCAAGCTCCAATTCTTGGTCCAATGGAAAGGGTTTCCCGTGAGCGATAGCTCGTGGGAACCACTCGAGAATGTTCGACATGCACCTGACCTTATCACCAACTTCTACCGGCATAACCCTACCGCTGAAGGGGCTGGACAAAATATATAAAAGAACGATCCACACACCCGAATAATGCATACCCCCTCTCCCAGTCTTAACATCATGATGTCCACTCCCATCATCTCAAAAGTCCCCTCGCACCCCCCGGCACAAATCATACTCGAACAGCTGACCGTACCCTCACAGGATCAGGGTGTCCCCTCGCAACCAGAGGGTTGTACGCCATACTCAGTAGTCCCTAGCCCAGATCCCCCTATTCTGTCTTTGATCGCTCCCACTCTTGACTGCCTTGCCCAAGAGGAGGCAGCCACCTCACTACTCACTCTTACCGCCCCACCTATTGACACTCCCGTCACCGTACCAATCCCCGCCGTCCCTACTCCCCCTGAACCACAACAAGACACCCTGCCACCACCTCTCGAACACGCACCACTTCCCCCATTCCCCCCTGGCATCGGCCACATAACTACACCTACTATGCAACCCCGCCATGTTGAACCAGACCCCACCCTAGCCTTCCTCGACAACGATGAAGGAGACGCCGTAGACCCAGGACTCCCCTTTCTTCGCAACGACCCCAACCTCTCTTATCTATACTTCCCTTTGAAGATTGGGGAAGCTGGGTATCCAAAACAAATCGTGCGTTTCATTTATTATTGCAAGAACTATCAGGAAGTTGTCAGAACTATGGGAAGGGGGCATCCTTGTTACGTGCAGTCAGTCTACTTGCGAGGAGTGTACGAGGGACAACTCCCCCAGCATATCACGGATCAACAACTCTCCATGTTCCACCCCCATGATCCTCACGCTATATGTGTCGACGAGGTCTTGACGGAGCTGCACAATGTCCGCCTCCACGCAGATGTGTCCTGCCTTAGAGAGTGTCTCTTGTGGAAGGATGCAATCACGGTACGTGAGTCCGAACTCCAAAGACTAGAGACAGACCTCATGTAACGCCACCACAGGGGCGTTAAGTACGACATGTACTTCGGCAAGTCAACGGGATCGGATAGGCGTGAGTCGATCAGGACTCAGTTCAGTGATGAACAAGTATCACTCAGTCTCCCAGGGACACAAGGATAATAGCGGGAATCAAGGCTCAAGCAAAGAGGCGAGCGAAAGCGAAGACTCAAGCGCAAAGGCGAGTCAAAGTCGGTTCGTGAGACAAAGGCAATGTGGTATTACACAAGAAGTCAAGTCTACCGTACAAGCTAGGTAGGGCGTGACTTATATACTAATACAGGGTGTTTGGCCAGGCCAAACACATGACGCCAGACTGACACCTTGCGCTAAGAAGAGTATAAGGGGATGTACCATATCGAGAGTTATGAAGACACGCGGGCTCGCGCGTGTCCCAGATCAGCTCGGAAAGGCATAGTGGTTTTCGATGGCGCAAACCGCTGGTCGAAAGGAGTCGGGCGCAAGTGGAACGAAGCAAAACGGGCAGACGCGTGACAAATGAGAACCCCGCGGAAACCGCGTATCGTACAGTAGCTGATGGAACAAGTCGAGACGCACATGACGAGAAGCAGAAATCGTAACACCTCACATGCGATCACTTCCATATGGACATGGACCTTGCAAGTGTGCAGAAACGGTTGCAGTATGTGTGTGCCATACCACTCATATCAGAAAAGTATGATGAACTCCAGGCCAAGTTCATATGTCCACGACCTACCCCAGAGCCCATTCCTATTCCCCCACGCACTGGAGGACCCTGCGAGATGCCACGTCTGCAAGGCGAGGAGCGCAAAAGAACTCGCAAGTGTTTCCAGTGTAAGTTGATGGACCACTTGATTGCTCAATGCCCTCAGAGGAGGGGCAAGCAGCCGTGTCAGTGGTGCAGAAGTCATACTCATCATTACGATGTCTGCCTCATCCGTCACATATCCCCCATGTCCCCATCTTATATTGACCCTGATGACTGTCCTCGGTGGTGCGGCAAGTGTTTAAGGTATGACGCGTGGCACGAGGAGATCCACTGCCCTCAGTACGAGCAGTGTAGGGAGTGTGGGGAGCGAGGTAGGCACATGTTCCTGCGCCGTCATGTATGCCCGCAACCCCCTTCGCCGACCCCAGACAACACTCCTGTCGAGGATGACTGGTACTACACCAGTGACTAGTCGAAGTCATGGCGACTCTGAGTCTGATGGGGGGGTAATGTTATGATTTCTGCTTCTTATTGTATGTGTCTTGACTTGTTCTATCACCTACTGTACGATACATGGTTTCCGCAGGCTTCTCATTTGTCACGCGCCTGTCCGTTTCGCTTCGTTCCACTTGCGCCCAACTCCTTTCGACTGGCGGTTTGCGCCATCGAAAACCACTATACCTTTTCAAGTTGATCTGACGCACGCACAGACCCGCATGTCCTCATAACCCTTGATATAGTGCATCCCTTTGTACTCCATTTAGTGCAAGGTGACAGTCTGGCGTCATGTGTTTGGCTTAGCCAAACACCCTGTATTAGTATATAAGTCACACCCTACCTAGCTTGTACGGTAGACTTGACTTCTTGTGTAATACCACATTGTCTTTGCCTCATGAACCTCTTTGACTCGCCATTGCGCTTGAGTCCCCTTGCTGCTCACCTTTTCACTTGAGCCTTGACTTTCCGCTATTATCCTTGTGTCCCTGGGAGACTGAGTGATACTTGTTCACCACTGAACTGAACCCTAACCGGTTCGCACTTTGCCAATCCCGTTGACTTGCTGAAGTACACGTTGTACTTAGCGCCCCTGTGGTGGCGTTACACCTCCGTACCTGGCGTACATATCTTGTTGGCTCCCCCCATAAAATTATCATACACACCGATCACGCCAACTTACAGAACTGGAAGGAACCACGAAAGATCAGCCGTCGAGTCGCGCACGAATTCCTGGAATTGTCAGAATACGACTTCATACTAAAACATGTTCCTGGCATCAAGAACAGTCATGTGGACACCCTATCATGCTGGGCAGACTACACGCCAAACGATGAGGACAACAATGGTGTTATCGTCCTCCCCGCCGAGCGCTTTATTCGAGCCACAGAAATGTCAATGCACCACATGGACATTTGGACGCAAATTGTGCAAAACCTTGATGAATCACAAGTGTTGTGATGGATTGAACCACACAACCTGAAAAAACATGACAGGTTATGGTGGAAGAACGAGGCCCTTGTCATTGTCGGGGACAACAATCTTAAGTGGGGGGTAATCACCTTTTTCCACGATACGCCAGCGATGGGACACCCTGGAATCACAAACACCTACGAACTCTTATGACAGGACTACTGGTGGCCCAACATGCGCAAAGACGTAGAAGAATACGTCAAAGGATGCGCTACATGCCAGGCAAACAAAATCAACCCCCACTGACAAAAACCACACCTCTTCCCCATCACGACAGACCCAGAAGCGGAACCATTTGAAGTTGTGGCCATGGACTTTATCACGAAACTACCACCGTTGCAAGGATATGACTCAATCCTCACCATCACCAACCAGAACTGTTCGAAGGCAGCCATCTTCATCCTGTGTAACAAAACCATCACGGCAGAAGGCATAGCTCAGCTGTACCTCTGCCACGTCTACCCCCACTATGGGATACCCCACAAGTTGATCACGAACTGGGACCCCCGGTTCACATCGGCATTCATGAAACAACTCTGCCAAGCCCTTGGAATCTGACAAAACATTTCTTCAGCATACCACCCTCAGATGGATGGCCAATCCAAACAAACGAATCAGTGGCTGGAGCAGTACTTACACCATCGGAGCAACGTGCAGCAGGACAATTGGGCAGAGGCCCTACCAGTGGCACAATTCGCGCACAACTCATGGCCCAATGCAACCACGAAACATTCCCCATTCTCACTCATCATGGGCTGGGAACCACACACTGCATGGACCCCAAAGCCCACGACATCTCCATCTGTTGATCGACAGCTAGAAGATATGGGCACTCACTGACAACATGCGCAAGATTGCATCAAACACACCCAAGAACTCATGATGAAGCGAGGGTGTACCTGCTTTATCCCCTATCAGGAAGGGGTGCAAGTGTGGCTAGAGGGGACGAACCTTAAAATGTTCTACCCCACAGCCAAGTTAGCCCCCAAACGTCATGGGCCATTCCGCATTAAGAAGGCCCTATCAGCAGTATCTTATGAACTGGAACTTCCAAAGTCATGGAAGATCCACCCCGTGTTCCATGCCAACCTCCTCACCCCATATAAGGAGATGAAACTACATGGGGAAAACTTCACGCGACCTCCCCCTGACCTTGTGGATGGAGAAGAAGAGTTTGAAGTGGAGCAAATCCTCGGATTGTGGCTCTATGGCTGAGGATGCAAACTCCAATTCTTGGTCCAATGAAAAGGGTTTCCCATGAGCGATAGCTCGTGGGAACCACTCGAGAATGTTTGACATGCACCTGACCTTATCGCCGACTTCTACCGGCATAACCCTACCGCCAAAGGGGCTGGACGAAAGATATAAAAGAACACCCAACGAACCCGAACAATGCGTCCCCTCCTCACTATCACTACCACCATGACTTCCACTCCCATCATCTCCAAAATACCTTCGCGCCCACCAGTGCAAATCATACTTGAACAACTGACCATACCATCGCAGGACTTGGATGTCCCCTCGCAACCGGAGGGTTGCACGCCGTACTCTGTGATCAATAGTCCTGACCCCCCCGTATTATCCCTGATTGCCTCCACCCTTGACCACCTTGCCCAAGAAGAAGCTGCTGTCTCACTACTCACACTCACCACCCTGGCTGTCGACACTCCTGTTACCATACACATCCCTGCCGTCCCCACTCCCCCGGAACCACAGATGTCTACACCACTGCCTCCCCTTGAACGCGCACCTACTCCCCAGTTCCCTCTGGGGCTCGATCACGTGCCCACACCCCCCTCTCACCCACATCGTGTAGAACCTGACCCCGCTCTCGCCACCTACAACGACGATGAAGGAGGGGACGCGGAAGACCCAGGACTCCCGTTCCTCCATAATGACCCAGACATCACTTATCTATACTTCCCCATGAAGATTGGGGAAGCCGGATATCCCAAAAAGATAGCCTGATTCATCTATTACTGGAAGAACTACCAAGAGGTCGTTGGCACCATGGGTAAAGGACACCCCTGCTATGTGCAGCTGGTGTACCTGAAGGACGTATACATGGGTCAGCTCGCCCAGCACATCACCGACCATCAGCTCGCCATGTTCCACCCCCACGGCCCCTGTGCCATATGCCTCAACTGTCACGAACCTGTAAACTTGGGTCGTGACTCGAGCGTCTAAGACCGGTCCGCGCCGGCCCGGTCTTATGTAATCAATTTCCTAAAGGGGAAATCCGAAGTCGGAGTTCCAAATTCGTACTCCGACGGTCACGTGACCGGTCACGTGATTATCCTATGTTTATCAAGTCACCTGACGACTGAAAGTCGTACCACTCTTTGGATTAATCCTATTGGACTGCGGAGCAGTCACACCACTATGACGCAATCTTGCGCAATCGACTGCGGAGCAGTCGTACGATACCTACGATTATTCTGATTGGTTGATATACTTAGAACCCTTCCAGAACCTTCCATTGCGCAGCACCTGTGGGAAGTAGTAAGCCTCCCCTAAAGTACGCACAGACCATGTACCCAGGTATATAAGCTAGAGCAATAGAACGGACAGTCCCTCAGACTGTCCACTTGTGACTCCCACTTGGATAACCCCCTAGTGCCTTTCTTCGCTATTAACCATAGCTTGGATTCGCGATCTCATCGTTATCCTCGTTCTAGCCAAGTTCCTCCAAGTTTTCCCTGCCTTCTTCATCGTTCCTCGCGCTCCTCGTCAGCCAAGTGTCCTGCACGAGCACTCTGAGTGAGTGTTCATCACACTTGGACAGTCTCCTTATCTGACCTGGACGCTCCTTGGTAGTGTCTGATTTTGGAGACGATTTCGGTCACTGGGACGGTGATTCCAGTTCCTATTACACCTCGTGGGAGCCCCAGTATCGTGGCCCCCCTCGTCGTCGCCTCTCCCCCTCCTCTCCCTTCACTCGTCCATTGTCTCCGGTGGGGTTGAACACCCCCCTTGTCCAAGTTGAGCAAGTCACTCTCCCCCAAGGTCCGGCTGCTTTTGTAGCGCCCTCGTCCCCGGTTCCCTCTCGCCCCCTGACACCTCGCCTGGCTACCCCCCTCTCTTACACAGAGGCATCCCCCGGCGTCGAGTACGTATTACTCGACGAAAACTACCTTGCTCTCTCTGGTGTCCCGTCCCCGGTCTCTCGCCCCTCGTCCCCGTCCCCGGATTTTGACATCCGGTCTCAAGTAGCCGTTCGATCCGGCGCCCCTTGTACTCGCTCCCCGTCCCCCGAACTTGTGTACCCTGACCCGGTACAAGTTTTCCAGTCCCCTTTGCTCGGGCCCTTGTCGCCCCTCTCCGATCTCCCGTCCCCATCGGTCCGCCTCGTCTCACCTCGCCCCCGGTCCTCGTCGCTTCCCTGCTCGCCCCGCCACTCCCGACTCGCCCATCAACTACAATCGTGTAGCAGAAGGCGTTCCACGTGTCGACACCCCGGACAACGACCTCCCCCACGAGAACCAGGAGAACGTCCCTCCTGCCCTGCCCATTGTCCGCCCCCCGTCTTGTGTCAACGTTACCACCGGCCCCCATCCCCACCAGTTTATTAACGTTCAGACACCCCAGGGAGAAGAGTGGAGACCTATCTCCGAGTTCTATCAGGTCTCGCTAACACAGCTCCCCTCCATTGATCACCTCCTCGCGTACCCCCCTAACTTCCCTGGCGTCACCCCCTTCCGGTTCCGGTCCCCTCATTACATCCAGCTCTACCCTCGCCACCGTCCTCTCGCCCTCGCTCTCGGGATTCCCCCCCTATACGCCTGCTCCCAAGCCATCCTCGACCTTCCAAGCCAAGACCTCCCTCTCGGCTCCATCAAGTACAACTTCCGAGAAGGTATCCGTCGGGCATTCGCCCCATTAAACCAAGTCATTCGGCAGGCGTACGTCGGGACTCTAGTCACCCTTGAGCTCCAAGATTTTCTGGACGGTAGGATCATATCCACGTACGGATACTTGGCCTTTTGGCAGGACCGGATATTTGTGATCGATCAAGGGTACCATTTCGAGGACGCCGTTAGAACTAGCCCCTCCCTCCTTTCTTATTGTTTCACACCTCGACTCCCCACTGACCCCTTCCTGTATATCTCTACCCACTTAGATCAACAGGAACTATAACTATTTACTTTATAAGTAAGTAGTTGTAGTCAGATTGGTCATTGGTAGAAAAATAAAAGGGGTTTAGTGTCACATTTTCGTCCGACTCAAATCTCTGAACAAGAGCAAATTAATCGCTCTCAAGCACTCTTTGAAACCCACAGAGAAAGACAACTCCAACTTTACTATCCTTCCAGCACTCTCGTTAACCTTGCCCACTCCAACACAATAGAAGTTTGGAGTGACAGTACTCTCCTCCTTAAAGACCTCGACTGCTATACTTCCATTTGGAAGGGTACTCACCTTAGTCGAGTTTCAAGACTTCGTCACCAGCAAGCTAGATAGGCTTAGCAACCTCGCGCAAGAACAACTCCTGTATTGGCACCTATCCAAGACACTCACAGTCCACGGCGCTCCCATCGAATCAACCCTCTTGTGGAACAAAGACGACTATCTTTGGTTTGTCCACATTGCCCCTAGAAGACAGCGCATCATAGAAAAGCTCCTAAATGGAGAAAGACAATACTTCCTCGAACGGTTTCGACTTGGACTACGAACAAGTCCAAATATCCTTCCAAGAGATTCGAGTAGAATCTACCCAACTCGGACCACGCCTAGTTATCACTGAAGGTCGCGAGTATACCCTCAAGTGGGGAAGTTTCTGGGAAACAACCCTTGAAAACCCAGACACCAACATCGTCAATCCCAAGGAATCTTTCACCTCCCCCCAGACACCCCCGACGATCACGACTTTGTCACACGCCTTGACATCCAAGAGAACGGAGACGAACCTCTCCCATCAAGTAATCCACCAAGTCCAAGTCCAAGTCCCCCTACACCATTCACAGATACTGATAGCGGTTGGGGAGAACCTGCCAACCAGTGGATCAGTAACGGCGTCTGTTGGTGTAGTAAAGAAGTCTGTACTTGTGGTTACAGACCAGATACCCCACCTACTCCACCTAGTGTAGTATTGTGGGCTCCAGGCCAAGACTACCTACCTTCTAGAGAAAGAATATAGAAGGTTCCTTGTTTAAATCACCCTGGCAGAAAGCGCACTCGATTGGGCTATCACCCTGGCATCTCAACAAGTATCCCAACGTCACAGAAGCCGAAGACAACGAAACCAGTTTATAAGAAGGGATACACCTATTCCCTCTCCAGAAGAACACCCCCCAGTAATCCCTAATAGAGACATTAGGAGAGTAAACCAAGCAACAAGTACACGTCCAAGTAACCCAGTTCAAGCGACCCCCACTTATCCAAGTTATCACGAGCTTCCCCCAGTCGTTCGTCAACCCTCCACTAGTAGTGAAGAAGGACAATTCCTAGCAACCCAACCCACGTATTACCACCTCCCAGAAGTACCCTTCATATCAAGAACACTACCCACGAGAAACCCCAGAGAATTACAGACCTTCAAGCAGCACTGTCAACTCATATTCCAGAGACACGGAGTTCCCCTAAACCTCCAGCACACAGTCAACAACATCCGCGACATCACCACAGACCCAGTAGGGTTCCAAGGACTCTTGTGGAGATCTAGTGTCTTAATATCGCATTACGGGATATTTGAAGAATACTGTTGGATTCGATCTAGCCAACGACCAAGTGCAACTCACGGGATAACACTACAACCAGGGTATAAAATCTTTTACGCCTGGGACTCAGACGGTTGGACCGTATCAAGACTACAAAGACGCTCTAGTGAATGAGCAATCAACCAGGCCAAAACACTAGAGATCTTACCCCTGAAGAACTAGCAAGAGTCCCCGTCTACTTCAAGAACCCCTTCTTCTCCCTTGACGATAATCTAATCCACGTTATCTGGAACACAGAAGAACTCACGAGCCCAAACGGGAAGTTCCCGTGGAAATTCTTTGGGACAGACGACACTGTCAGCAAAGACGATTTTGAAGACGCTTACCCAGGATATAGCAAATTTGACAAAGGATCGTACGATCACCACAATCTCACAGCCAAGTACAACGGAAAGGAAGTCCGTTGGTCGACCAAACGAGAACTTTGGGTCTACAAGAACAACAGAAGAGTAGTCTTCCCAGACTCTGACCAAGAAGGATCAGACTTATCTCCACCGCCAAGTACAGACCAAGAGAATTCAGAGACAGAACAGGCAGAAGTATCATGGCCTCCTAGACAAAACCACCAAGACAGTCGCCTCAGTACTAGCTAGTTTATCAGGAACACACACCCCCCAGTCACCATCAGCAGGAAAGCTACCAGGCGCACTCCCAAGTACCCCAGGACCATCCAGTCAACCAAGTTATCCACTGTTCACGCCAAGACAACCAAAGCTTTTTGGTACCAAGAGTCAATCCCCTTCTCCACCACCAACACCCCCAGTAACAAGCACCATGGCTTCAGGAGGAGGCGCCAAGTTATTAGGAACACCCCCAGAACCATTCGATGGCAAACAAGACAAGGCAGAAGCCTTCTGGAGTAGTGTTGAAAACTACTACTATCTCAATGAATCCACGTACACCAATGAAGGCAAGCGCGTATCAGCTGCCTTAACGCACTTCAAGATTGGTACCCCAGCAGGAGATTGGGCCCAAGATCAACAGACCAAAGCCCTCACAGCCACGCCCATAGACTTTGGCACCTGGAACGATTTCAGAGACGCGTTCAAGAAACACTTCATTCCGTCACACACCAAGTTAGAATCAACCAACCTCATGTACTCCTGTCGTATGGGAAATCGACCCTTCAATGATTGGTACCAAGAATGGTCCACGTACGCGTCCAGATCAGGTGCAAACGAAGAAACCAAGATGTTCGCCTTTAGAAAGGCACTCCCTGCAGCTCTACACCAGAAGATTATTGGTGTATCACCACAGCCCACAACCCTAGACAAATTGGTCGAACTAGCAAGAGAATTCGACCGCGTATGGCGTCTCTACAGTAACCCAGCATTCACAGGACAAAGACTTCAAGGGCCAAGAAATAGGGCCATGTATGCCGAAGAAGACGGCGCTCACGTCAACGCCACCACAGCCACGAGTATAAGACCTCAGCAAGCAGGCAGAATAACCAAGGAAGAAAAAGATCGACGCTTCAAGGAGAAGCTCTGTTTTTATTGCGGAAAGCCGAACCACCGAGCCAAGGACTGCCGGACCAGGAATAGCTCCCAACGACAAGGACAAGGGAATGGAAGACCCAGTAATCAGCGGTCAGACTTTAGGGCACGCGCAACCCTAACTCAAGAAGAATCCTACGAGGATCCCCCCAAAGATCACCCTGCCCAGATAGCGGCAATGTATCACAGTCCCCCAGCACACATCACGATTCCACGCCCTCAATCAGCCCCCCTTCCAGAGGATTTTTGAACTACCCTACTGAAGCACTGTCAGTTAGGGCTTTACGAGTGGCCAACCATAGTTTTACCCAAGGATACTCATTACTAGAGACGTTAGATTCTGAGCCTGTACCCGGTGATACGATACGAATAGACGATCACCCTCAATTACGCTCAGAATCACTCTAGTAGGAAAGAAAACCGGTCGAGAAATCAGTGCACGGGCTTTATTAGACAGCGGCGCAGAAGGAATCATCATAGATCAAGACTTTGCCAAGAGGAATAACCTAACCCTCAGAACCCTGGTTAACCCACTTCCAGTACGAAATGTGGATGGAACATTGAACAAACAAGGATCAGTTCGATATACTACAATCCAGACAATCCGGATAAAGACTTCCGATGGAGAATACCACGACGAATGTGCTGAACTCTACGTAACCACGCTAGGCGACCACGATATTATCCTAGGAACAGACTGGCTCAAAGCACACAACCCAGAAGTTAACTGGGCCACGCCACAACTCGCCTTCACAAGATGCCCCAAGACCTGCACACTATCCACCAAGTCCCTAGTTATTACAGCCAAGAAGCCGCAGACTGCGAGCAACCACGATCAATGTTTTACAAACCACGGAAGAATACCAAGTCGCAGGTGAACCTGCCTTTAGTCAAGAAGCCATGGAGCCGTTCCTGTACCTACATCAAGAAACCAAGGAAGAAGATATACTCATTAGAGCCAAGACCACCACAAGCACAGAAATTGCAGCTAGAACAGCACCCAAGACATCCACGGAACACATCCCAGCCCAGTTTTCACAGTACGCTAAGGTATTTAGCGAGACAGCCTCCCAAAGACTACCACAGCACCAGCCATGGGACCATGCCATAGAATTGAAACCCGGAGCCACCATGAAGAATTGCTCCATCTATCGTCTTACGCCCAAAGAATCAGAAGCATTGAAGATTTATATCACGGATCACCTACAAAGGGGATATATTCGCCCTTCCAAGTCACCCATGGCCAGCCCCTTCTTCTTTATAGATAAGAAAGACGGCAAGTTACGCCCAGTACAAGATTATCGAGCATTAAACGATATTACGATCAAGAACGCCGCCCCATTGCCATTAATCCCCGAGCTCATTGATAAACTACGCGGCGCAAGATGGTTCACCAAGTTAGATATCCGATGGGGCTACAACAATATACGAGTCCGCAAAGGCGACGAGTACAAAGCTGCTTTCAAGACACCCCTCAGGACTATATGAACCCACAGTCATGACATTCGGCCTCTGCAACGCCCCTGCCACGTTTCAAACATTCATGAACACCATCTTCGAAGACCTGATAGATGAAGGACACGATTGTCGTCTATCTCGATGATATCCTGATATTTGCAGAGGACCTCCCCACGTTAACCAGGCTCACCCACGAAGTACTATCACGCCTAGCAAAATACGACCTCTACTTGAAACCAGAGAAATGCTCTTTTGCCCAGACATCCATAGAATACCTCGGACTTGTTATATCCGAAGGACAAATTGCCATGGACCCAGCCAAGGTGGCAGGAATAAGAGACTGGCCACCTCCTAAGACGGTCAAACAAGTTCAAGCCTTCCTAGGATTTTGCAACTTCTATCGACGCTTCATCAAGGACTTCTCTACCATTGCACGACCCCTTGTTTGACTTAACTAAGAAAGAAGTACCCTTCCTATGGACCCCAGAGGCATCCACAGCCTTTCAGACACTCATCACAGCTTTCACCACTGCACCTGTCCTTGCCCTACCAGACCACGAGAAGCCTTTCCGCTTAATCACGGACGCTAGTGACTTTGCCACCTGGTGCCATCTTAGAACAACCCGATGCACTCAACCGTTGGCACCCCATCGCGTACCACTCCAAGTCTCTACAGCCTGCCGAACGGAACTATGAAATCCATGATAAAGAACTCCTTGCTATCATCCGCGCCCTGGAAATTTTTCGCCACTACCTTGAAGGACGCGAAGACACCCTCGAAATTTGGTCGGACCATGGAAATTTGGTCTATTTCTCCACGAAACAGAAACTTACGCGGCGCCAAGCACGATGGGCCCTCTTCCTCTCGCGTTTCAAGTTCACCATTGTCCACAAACCCGGTACCCAAAATAAGTCGGATGCCCTGTCCAGGCGTCCAGACCTTAAAGAGGGGATAGCTCACGAAGAAAATGATCGTGTGCTTCTGGATAACAAATTTTTTCGCAATCCATGCAGTCCGACCCACAACAATCACAGTCCAAGGGAACACCACGTTATGACAACAAATCAAGAGCACTCAAGAATACGACAAAGAAGTTAGCCTTGCCTTAGAAACCCTTCTAAAGAATGGCCCTAGATCCCTCACAAAGGGCTTAGAAGATTGGAACTTAGAAGATGGAATCATCCTGTACAAAGGACAAGTATACGTCCCCAAGAATGAAGATCTCCGAAGAGAAATAGTCAAGCAATACCATGACCATCTTGCCACAGGACACCCTGGAAGATGGAAGACCTACGAACTAATTTCACGAGAATTCTGGTGGCCAGGCATGTCCACCTTCGTCAAGAGCTATGTGGACGGATGTGCCACTTGCCAAGCAACAAAAGTTAAACCAAGAAACCAAGTACCCCTGCAACCAAATCAAGTCCCTAACGAAATTTGGGAAATAATCACGATGGACTTCATCACAGATCTCCCCACGTCACAAGGATACGATTCACTATTCGTTGTAGTGGATTGCCTCAGTAAAGCAACGATAATTGCTCCATGTAATAAGACCATCACTGCCGAAGAAACATCCAAGTTATACTTAGAACAAGTCTGGAGACGAACAGGTCTACCACACCAAGTAATATCCGATAGAGGACCACAATTTGCTTCCAAAGTAATGCAAGAAGTTTGGAGCAAACTAGGCGTCAAGTCAACCATGTCTACAGCATTCCATCCACAAACAGATGGAGAAACAGAACGCGTCAACCAGGAACTAGAACAATACCTACGCGTCTTTTGTAATTTCCAAGTCAACAACTGGGTAGAACTAATACCCTTCATGGAATTCGCTCACAATGCAAGACAACACAGCGCCACAGGAAAATCACCCTTCGAGATCTGGTACGGCTACAAACCAGAATTCATTCCACCGGTCAACTTTGCGTCCAAAATACCCACAGTAGAAGAACGCCTTCATTCCCTAGAACAAATTCACATTGAAGTATCCGCTGCACTAAAGGTAGCAGCCGAAGTCATGAAAAATACCCATGTATCCACAGCCACCTACGTACCCCAACCAGGCGACCAAGTTTGGTTAGAAGGAACCAATATCCACACCACGCACCCCAAGGCCAAACTAGCCCCTAGACGACATGGACCATTCAAAGTCATATCCGCGTGGGGAGTTAATTGTAAACTCCAGTTGCCCAAAGCTTGGAAGATCCATCCAGTGTTCCATATATCCCTTGTATCCCCCTACAACGAAACCACAGCCCATGGACCCAATTTCACCAGACCACCCCCAGAAATAGTCCAAGGAGAGGACGAGCACTATGAAGTAGAAACGGTCCTCCAATCAAGGCTCTCTCCGAACAAGAGAGGCATACAATACCTAGTGAAGTGGAAAGGATACCCTTCTTCAGAAAACTCCTGGCTCCCAGCCTCACAAATGAAACACGCCCAGGACCTTGTTCGACAATTTCACCACAAGAATCCACGAGCACCCAAACTCAGAACCTTGATGGTTGCTGAACGGCGCAGCAACCCCTTAAAGAGGGGATACTGTCACGAACCTGTAAACTTGGGTCGTGACTCGAGCGTCTAAGACCGGTCCGCGCCGGCCCGGTCTTATGTAATCAATTTCCTAAAGGGGAAATCCGAAGTCGGAGTTCCAAATTCGTACTCCGACGGTCACGTGACCGGTCACGTGATTATCCTATGTTTATCAAGTCACCTGACGACTGAAAGTTGTACCACTCTTTGGATTAATCCTATTGGACTGCGGAGCAGTCACACCACTATGACGCAATCTTGCGCAATCGACTGCGGAGCAGTCGTACGATACCTACGATTATTCTGATTGGTTGATATACTTAGAACCCTTCCAGAACCTTCCATTGCGCAGCACCTGTGGGAAGTAGTAAGCCTCCCCTAAAGTACGCACAGACCATGTACCCAGGTATATAAGCTAGAGCAATAGAACGGACAGTCCCTCAGACTGTCCACTTGTGACTCCCACTTGGATAACCCCCTAGTGCCTTTCTTCGCTATTAACCATAGCTTGGATTCGCGATCTCATCGTTATCCTCGTTCTAGCCAAGTTCCTCCAAGTTTTCCCTGCCTTCTTCATCGTTCCTCGCGCTCCTCGTCAGCCAAGTGTCCTGCACGAGCACTCTGAGTGAGTGTTCATCACAGGCGGGATGTGGTAGAAGGCTTTCATCTCTTCTGAAGTAGGTGTGAAGGTCCTCTAGTTGGACTACCCCTTGTGGGATCCTGTCGATGTACCTGGCGCTTGCCCAGGAGGTGCTGTCAAGTATGAAGAAGGAGTGGTATGGGGCACCCACACGCTCGTTGCGATAGAGATATACTTGATAAGCTGCAACATCTGGGGGAAGGTCCACTGATCCACGAAGGGACAGGCAAAGGATAAGTCACGGGGATCCCTGGTCTAAGGGGATATGCCAGACGACTCACTTAAGAGGAGAAACCTCTTAGCAAAGACGAGTAGACTGTGGTGGTATTGGAAGAAGACCAAGATGCTGTTCTTGGTCTTCATGCTACTCTACTTATACAGGTACGCGCGGGCTTTGAAGCGCCGCTTGAATACCACTAGGCCAATAGTGTAAGTACTGTGAACCCTAGTACAGCTATCCTAGTATGAGTCACATCGAGTCATTACAAGATCCAATCCGTTATCATACAATCACATGTGCCGGAGCTTACCCGGCTGACTGATCCCATAAGTCCATGACGATATTCTGCTGACGGCGATGTCATAGTCGACGCGTCAGTGTCCACTTCCCAGCCCGAGGCGCCGATCAATCCGAGACGTAACACTGTCCATGAGGTCAGGGGGTGGTCATGTGAAGTTTTCCCTGTACAGCTCCGTCTTTTTATATGGGGTGAGGAGGTTGGCATGGAACATGGGGTGGATCTTCCATGACTTTGGGAGTTCCAACTCATAAGACACCGTTGATAAGACCTTCTTAATGCGGAATGGCCTGTGACGCTTGGGAGCTAATTTGGCTGTGGAGTAGAATGTTTTAAGGTTCATCCCCTCTAGCCACACTTGCGCCCCTTCTTGATAGGGGATAAAGTGGGTACGCCCTCGCTTCATCATGAGTTCTTGGGCGTGTTTGATGCAATCTTGCGCATGTTGTCAATGAGTGCCCATATCTTCTAGTCGCCGATCAACGGACAGAGATGTTGTGGGTTTTGGGGTCCATGAGGTGTGCAGTTCCCAGCCCATAATTAGTGAGAAAGGGGAGTGTTTTGTGGTTGTGTTGGGCCATGAGTTATGTGCGAACTGTGCTACTGGGAGGGCCTCTGCCCAATTGTCCTGCTGCACATTGCTCCAATGGCGTAGGTACTGTTCCAGCCACTGGTTTGTCCACTTGGATTGGCTGTCTGTCTGAGGGTGGTATGCTGACAAGATGTTTTGTTGGATTCCGAGGACTTGGCAGAGTTGTTTCATGAATGCCAATGTAAATTGGGGGTCTCAGTCCGTAATCAGTTTTCGGGGTATTCCATAGTGGGGATAGATGTGGCAAAGGTACAGTTGAGCTACGCCTTCTGCTGTAATGGTTTCGTTACATGGGATGAAGATAGCTGCTTTCGAACAGTTGTGGTCAGTGATGGTGAGGATTGAATCATATCCTTGCAATGGTGGTAGTTTCGTGATGAAGTCCATGGCGACAACTTCGAATGGTTCTGTGTCTGGGTCTGTTGTGATGGGGAAAAGGTGTGGTTTTTGTCGGTGGGGGTTGATTTTGTTCGCTTGGCACATAGCACATCCTTTGACATATTCTTCTATGTCTTTACGCATGTTGGGCCACCAGTAGTCCCGTTGTAAGAGTTCATAGGTGTTTGTGATTCTGGGGTGTCCCATTGCTGGTGTGTTGTGGAAAAAGGTGATTACCCCCTGTTTAAGATCGTTGTCCCTGACAACGACAAGGGCCTCGCCCTTCCACCATAACCCATCGTGCTTCTTCAGGTTGTGTGGTTCAATCCACTGCAATACCTGTGACTCATTGAGGTTTTGTGCAAATTGGGTCCAGATGTCCATGTCGTGCATTGACATTTCTGTGGCTCGGATAAACTGTTCAGCAGGGAGGACTATGACGTCGTTGTTGTCTTCATCGTTTGGTGTGTAGTCTGCCCGGCATGATAGGGTGTCCGCGCGACTGTTCTTAATGCCAGAAACGTGTTTCAGCATGAAGTCATATTCTGACAGTTCCAGGAATTCACGTGCTACTCAGCAACTGATCTTTCGTGGCTCCTTCCAGTACTGCAGGTTGGCGTGATTGGTGTGTATGATGATTTTATGAGGGGAGCCAATGAGATATGTGTGCCAGGTGTGGAGGGCTTTGACTACTGCAAGTAGCTCTCTGTAGCGGTATGACAACCTCGCTACGTCAAGCTCAAGTGTAAACTATAAGTGAACCGTCTGGTGAGCACACCCAAGCTCGGCGCGGAGATAAATCACGCGCTAACGTATGGTCACAGCGGAGTGGACGAACAACTCAGAGTCTTTATGCAAGAACTCAAGACGTCAGTGATCACGCTGTGGCACGCTGAGTGGAGAACCAAGAGGACAAGTTAGATTGGTAAGGAGTAAGGAGTACAAGGAAATGCGCACCTGAGTGGAGAACCAAGAGGACAAGTTGGTTCCACTCAGGACGCTACAGGAGGGTTTATATACACTACTGTGGCTGAGCTTGAACTGAGTCTAAACACTATTACTAAGTGTACAGTAAGACTCCATGACTCAGGAGCTGACGCGTCGTGTCTATTAATAGCGCTATCTATTGTGCTGACTGATGCACTAGTCATGGCGCTGACGCGATGCCTTATCTTGCTGAGTAAAACCGAATACAGCGAGTAAGCGTAAACTACTAAGCGAGGTCTAGAACTATCTAGAAGGTTCCTTCCTTATCTACCAATCATGTAAGTCCGTATGTAAATGGAATGTGACCGGTTTAGGTTGTCCCGTTAAGGGTGCAACTGTCCCAGGGTCACGTGCTTGAAGGTGCACATGATGGCGGCATGTGACTAACAGTATCTCGTACTTCGGCCCTTTATATCTTCCTTAGATAATTCCGTAAAAATACAGAAAAATAGGGAAAATAATATACGCGTCCATGACACTCTCTGTCATAAATGTCATAGTTTTGCTCAGCCTGAGACAACGACTCTGAGTGGAATGCAACTAGGTGGAGTTTCTGGTCATCTCCTAACTGGTTGAGTACTGCGCCAATCGCAACGTCGGACACATCTACCTCCAATTGGAATGGTTTTGTTAAGTTGGGAAATAGGAGGACTGGTTCTTGGCATATCTGATCTTTAACATGCTCGAACGCACGTTGTTGATCCGTTCCCCAATGCCACGGGACGTTCTTTTTTGTAAGGTTGTGAAGGGGGCATGAAAGTGACAAGAATCCTTTAATGAACTGGCGATAAAAGTTGCAGAAGCCAATGAAGGCACGCACTTCCTTGAGGTTCTTTGGGGGCTGCCAGTTGCAGATACCTCATACTTTTACAGGGTTCATCCGCAGTTTCCCGTGTCCGATAATGAGTCCAAGGTATTCTGTTTCGCACACCTCAAACTTGCACTTTTCTGGCTTGATGTAGAGGTCATTTTCTTCGCAAATTGTCAGAACTTGGTGAACCCTCTCACGATGATGTTTGAGGTTATCGATGGTTGCAATAATAATGTTGTCCATGTATACGATTACTTCGCCAGTTAATACTGGCCCTCTGAACGTGAAGTCCATCATCACTTGGAACGTAGCTGGGGAATTCGTGAGGCCAAAGTACATTACAAGTGGTTCGAAGGCTCCTTTGTTTGTTTTGAAGGCGGCCTTCCACTTGTCTCCTTCGTCTATGTGGACGTTGTTATATCCCCAGCAGATGTCTAACTTGGTGAAGAGTCACACGTCATGGATTTTGTCAATAAGTTCGGGGATGAGGGGCAGTGGGTAGTGGTTGCGAACAGTGACCTTGTTTAGTCGTCAATAGTCTTGTACGGGTCTGAGTTTCCCATCTTTCTTCTTTATGAAGAAGAATGGTGAGACATATGGGGACTTCGATGGTTGAATATACCCCCTCTCGAGTTGTTCAGTGAGGAGTACCTCAAGTGCTTTGTCTTCTTCCTGTGTTAGTGGATACACTTTGCAGTCCATTGTCACAGGGGTGTTGGGTACTAGGTCAATGGCATGGTCCCACAGTTGCTTTGGTGGGAGGCGATGGGACGCCTCCTCACTGAAGACCTTGCGGTGTCGTCGATATTCTGGTGGGACCATTTCCTCAAATGTTCGCTCCTCCTTTTTGGCCACTTCTTGTTGCGCCAATTCAGATGCAGTTGTAGTTTTACGTATTAGCGCCACGCAGGGTTCCTGCTCGTCGTCCATCAGTTGTTCCCACGCCTCCTCATCAAGTTGGTATGTCTCCAACGCCCGTATGGATGCTTCAATGGGTGTGGCTTCGTCCGATGACTGGAGGCTGGATACAACTACTGGTTGGAACTCTTCATTCAGCATTGCCTCACCCCACTTTACAAGTGGTTTGAATGCCAAAAACCAAGGGTAGCCTAATATAACTTCGTCCTTTCCTAGGTTCGTTACTAAGAAGCGAAGTGTCTTGGTGTCGTTCCCAGTGTGGACATTCAAATCGGTGTATTGGGTAATGGCCCCGTCTTGGTTATGAGTTCCGTCCACGTTTCAGATGCGTATTGGTTGCGTGACATCATGTGTTCCAATCTGCAGTTGTTTCAATAAGGAGGCGCAGATAAAGTTGTCGGTGGCTCCTGAGTCTAGGAGTACCTGTCATTCGGCTGTTGCGTGTGCAGATTTGAAAAGAACTGGGATTCTCATGGATCGATATCTGCTATGGTACACGTTTACATTCAATGCTCTAGCCCAGGCTGTCAGGTTCAAGCATCGAGAAAATCCTCTTTGGCAAATAACTTTCTACCATGAGGTCCTGTACCTCTTGTGGTTGTGCTTTCATCACAGTGATCTGCACTTCAGCCTGCTCCTCCGCCGATAGTATGTGGCTTGATTGTACGGCGACAGTAGTGATGGCAGGAGCTGGTATGGTTGGGGGAGAGGGGATGGGAGTTTGTCGGGTGGTCATGGAGGATGTAGCAATTCAAGTGCTTTTTTGTGGGCAGTTATGCGAGATGTGCCCCGTAACACGGCATCTAAAACAGCGTCCCTCCTTCTGGAGTTGGAGTCGGTCAGCATCTGTAAGAGTCATGGAGGCTTGAGCATGTCCAACATCCATGGCGCTCGGGTCACAGTTCTTGTTGAGGGCCTGTACCCATTGTTCACAGTTATGCCCTCCTTTCTTCTGTCATGGGGTTCGGTTTTTGCCAAGTCGGTCCTTCAAAACCAGATACTCAGCCTGCTGCAGACAGGCAGCCCACTTCCAGTCTTCCCATGTAATGGGGTGTTGGAAGCAGATGGTGTTGACTACTAACTGGTTCGGGAGTCCATCTTGGAACAGTTCTAACGTGGTAGCTTCATCCGGGTTGTATCTGGCCTTTGTGATTAGGTTGCTGAACTGTGTGACATAGGAGTCGATGTCTTCCCCTTTCATTGTGAGATTTTGCAGGGCTTTGCAGGCTTTGGTTTGTTCTGCTGTATCGGTATAGGCTTGTATGAATTGGGTTTCTACCTCATTCCATAGATTTTCTTGGGTTCGTGGGACTCCCCCTGCTAACTGGGCCTCTATCCACCTCATTTGCTCATCAACCCAGTCGTCAACAAGCGGTCCTCTGACGTAGGATAGGAATGTCATGGCCTGTTGGGCTGGTACTGCTAGCAGGTCTACAGTGGGATTCATCCCTCGGTACAACTTGAAGACTCGTAAGAATGCCTTGCTTTGTTCCCTATTGCCATTGAATTCCAGGGGTGGGTTTCCTCCTAGGTGGCCATTGCCTCCTAGGGCTGGTATGGGTGGTGCAGCTCCTCCGGCTGGGGCTGGTCCACCGCCACCACCACTGCCACCGGCAGGGGTTCCTCTGGTGGGAGCTCCACTTCCACTGGGTGCTCCTCCCCCACTGGTGAGGGTGGTACTTGCTGACATGGATGCTTGTCCCTGCTGAGCCATTGTGTAAGAGGGGAATGCTGAGGCGGGGAGGTTTATTGTTGGTACTGATATGCTTGGGGACGTGGTATCTTGGGGGTTGATATCAATTCCCAAGGGATTAGATGATCCCAAAGGGCCGGTTTGTAGGGTGAGGGGAACTGGTCCGGTAGTGTACCATGCTCCTTCATTTGGGGAGTATTCAATGAATGCCCAAAGGCACCTGTCTTCAAGGTAGTGAATTTGTTGGTAGGATCTTGTTGTGGGGTCAAAAACAAAGTATCCCTCGACTCCGTTATTTTCTGCCCAGACCGCTGCTCCTTTGACTCTGTCAGATAGTTTGTCAGAGCTGAGGCAATCAATATATTCGGGCTTGAACTTGGTTCGACTGCAACTGGATGTCGCCACAGTGAGAGACTTGACTTAATGTAATGCCACCACAGGGGCGTTGAGCACGACGTGTGCCTTCGACAAGTCAATGGGATCAGAAAGGTGTGAGTCGGTCAGGACTCAGTTCAGTGGTGAACAAGTATCACTTGGTCTCCCAGGGACACAAGGATAATAGCGGATAGTCAAGGCTCAAGCGTAAAGGCGAGCAAGAACAGGGACTCAAGCGCAATGGCAAGTCAAAGATCGGTTCGTGAGGCAAAGACGATGTGGTATTACACAAGAAGTCAAGTCTACCGTACAAGCTAGGTAGGGCACGACTTATATACTAATACAGGGTGTTTGGCTAAGCCAAACACATGACGCCAGACTGACACCTTGCACTGAATTGGGTACAAAGGGATGTACTACATCGAGGGTTATGAAGACACATGGGTCTGCGCATGTGTCAGATCAATTCGGAAAGGTGTAGTGGTTTTCGATGGCACAAACCACTGGTCAAAAGGAGTTGGGCGCAATTGAAACGAAGTAAAATGGATGGGCGCGTGACAAGTGAGAAGCCCACAGAAACCGCATATCGTACAGTAGGTAACAAAGTGAGTCAAGACGCATGTAACAGAAGCAGAAATCGTAACATTGGGGTTGGGTGGGGCCATGTGATCGTTTGGGAAACTGCTTCCAAGGCCTACTCTGAAGTGGCTGATTTGATGCCTGCCAAAGTACACTGCTGCTTGTATGAGACCATGTGTACTCCCAAAAAAAACTTTTGCAAGAAGGAGTACCAAAGCACAACTGGGTGTAAAAACAAAACCTATGAGGCAGAAACCGAGAAAGTAAGCAAGCAGGAAAAAAGGTTCACAGCCTGACAACTCTGTGACAAAGCGATGCCTCATTATTATATAGATAGATTTCAATTGTAACAACAAACCATAACAAGTACCTGTTGCGCAGCAATACGCGCAGCTAACAGGAATGGAGTTCTCACCTTTGAGTAGGTTGAGAGACTGTAGAGTGGAGAGGGTGTGCAAGTGAAGAAGAGAGTGAATATCCTATTTGCCTCCCTCCCCATGGGAGGGTTTTTATACTCTATGGTCCTACCTTGTCCATATGCGTAAAAGTGATGAGTACAGGCGTCCACAATATCACGTTTTTACACACGCCTGATGTAAACTACCACTTCGAGATAGCCATAGGGCTTCTCTCACTCAGAGGGCATATTGCACCCGCTATTGTTACGTTTCGGATCGATCGGCGCCTCGGGCCGGGAAGTGGACACTGACGCGTCGACTATGACATCGCCGTCAGCAGAATATCGTCATGGACTTGTAGATCAGTCAGCCGGGTAAGCTCCGGCATATGTGATTGTACGATAACGGATCGGATCTCGGATGACTCGTAGTGACTCACAACTAGGATAGCAGTACTAGGGTTCACGGTACTTACGCTATTGGCTAGGTAGTATCCAAGCGGCGCTTCAAAGCCCGCGCGTAACTGTATAAGTAGACTAGCGCAAAGACCAAGAACGACATCTTGGTCTTCTTCAATACCACCATCTACTTGTCTATACTAAGAGGTTCTCCCTCTTAAGTGAGTGTCCGGCATATCCCCTTAGACCAGGGATCCCCGTGACTTACCTTCGCCTGTCCCTTCGCGGATCAGTGGACTTCCCTGCCGATATCGCAGCATACCAAGTTTTCCTCTATCGCAACGATCGCGTGGCATCGCCTTATCACACCTTCTACATTCTCGACAGTACCTCTTGGGCCAACGCTAAGTACATTGATCGGATCCCACCAGGAGTTCCTCAACTCGAAGACCTCCACGCATACTTTGGGCGCGACGAAAGCCTCCAACCACATCCCGCCTTCTACGCAGAAACCTTCGCCAACCGCAACTACCGACTCCTTAGGATCGCCACTCGACAAGAGGCCTAAGTCAGGCAAACGTCCGTGGTAGACGTTACAGCTATAGTACGTATCCCAACTACTGTAATAGGAAAACATACTACCGTAATGTCGTAACTGCTATAGATAAGGTCCTTACATACTTATCTCATTCCAACACTCCCCCTTGCTTAGTGCAGCTACTAAAGCGTGTCTAAGCAATTACCTAGCAATCTCACGAGCATTGGGAATGAGCATCAAGTGAGGGTTGCATAGGAGTCAATGAGACTATGGCTGTCTCTAACCCATCTCATCAAGTTGTGAATGGCTATCATCAACGACATTCTTCCAACTTGAAGTATGATTATTATGTTCCCATCGGGGACAGGACGTACGAACTCCCTTCTGGTAGTTCAATGAGAGGCTTAGAGGCAGATGTCTGCTTTCAAGAAGCGACATCGCACCATGTCTAGTTAGGTGATTCTGTCCTGTTCTATGAGGAGACAGTTGCTCGTTGTGCTTTTCATGAAGAAGAAACGATGGATGCGGAGGACATAGAGAAACATGTGTTCCTCAGAAGTACAAAAGTTCCTTCACGCTCTCCATCACGAATCCCCATCATCAGACATGGTGTGTATGAGTGGCGAGTGGCCAAACTCTAGCCCTAGCTGTTCCCTGAATTTTAGGAATTTAATGCGACCCAGATTCTTAGTAAAAAGATCAGTGGGGTTCTCAGCTCCTTCATTGAAGAACAATTCTATCTTCTTTTCACGGATCACATCATGTATGTAATGGTGACGCAAATCGATGTGTTTGATCTGTTTCTCCTGAACAGGATTAGAAGATAAGAATATGGAGCCTTGATTGTCTCTGCATAATGGAATAGGTCTGAGGTTTATTCCAAGCTCACTAAAGAGCAAGCGAATCCAGACCAATTGTCTGCTTGTATCACACAGCGACATGTATTCTGCTTCAGTGGATGAGAGCGCGATAGATTTCTGCACTCTAGAATTCCAGCAGAACACTCCATTAGCCATTTTTACTAAGTAGCCTGTAGTGGACTTTCTGGTAACTGGGTCAGAAGCCCAGTCAGAATCTGTGTATGCTATTATACCACCATCGCTTTTGCCGTCAAAGACTAAAGCATAGTTTGAGGTACCAAGTAGATAGCGACAAATGTAAAGTGCATGCTTATAATGGTCCTCAGATGGGTTGGCAGCAAACTGTGCCATCTTTGTAACAGCATAGGCAATATCTGGTCGTGTACCAATCATAATGTATAGGAGAGACCCTATCACTTGTTGGTATGACGTGCGGAGCTCTGGGGTTGCAGTTCCCTTATTAGGGGATGGATGATACCCTTCTGGTAGTGGGGTAGGTACTGATTTGGTGTTAATCAGGTTAAAACGCTGCAGCACTTTCTGAAGGTAATCCTGCTGATCTATCAGGATTCTACCCTTAGAATGTAATATGCGCATGCGTAGAAACTCTTTGGTATCACCCAGGTCTCTGCATTCCCATATCTCCATGAAGCATTTCTTCAGGGATGCTATGTCCTTTTTACTTCTTCCAAGGAAAAGAACGTCATCGACATAAACAATAACTATGATTGTTTTGTCTTCATTCACAAACAGACCTGAGTCTGATTGAAGTCGTGTGCAGCCAAGGGTGCTCATGGACTTATCCAGCGCTCTCCACCAAGCGAGTGCTGCTTGTTTAAGTCTGTACATAGCTTTCCTAAGGCACATGACTTTATTTTGTTGGCTAGGGTCTTTAAACCCTTCAGGTTGTTCCATATAGAGTTCCTCATCGAGGTCTCCATAAAGAAAGGCAGTTTTGATGTCAAGTCCAGAGATGTGCCAATCCTTCAGCGCTACAAGCACAAGCATCATCTGGATGGTCTCAAACCATACCACTGGCGAGAATATTTTGTCATAATCTATGCCTTCAACCTGTGAAAAGCCTTTGGCAACTAGCCTGGCTTTTTTACGGCCATCTGACTTTAAGTCAAATACCCATCTATTCTTGATCACCCTTCTGCCTTGCGGCGGGTTAACAAGATCATAGACCTTGCGTTTGCGAAGAGAGGCAAGCTCTTCTTGGCACGCATTACACCACTCCTCCTGAGGTTCACTTGGCATTTTAAGAATGTCCCGATAGGTCCATTCGCGAATATTAGAGGTATCAGGTGACTCTAGATCCAATGGTGAAACTGCTTTGGCAAGCAGAAGATCTAGAAATTTGACTCCCCCTTCCTGAGCTAGGCAGATCAGAAGTTGCTGATCTACTTCGTCTGAATCATGCGGATTATCACTCTGTGCACCGGAAGAGTCAGGATCGGCTTGTTCAGGAATGTCACCTGAGGCTGTCCGACTCAGACGTGGACGCTGCTGGGAGCTACCTGGCTGCAGTTGTGTCAATTGTCGCCATGTGCGAGTCCACGCAATGTCTCGAATAATCATAGTAGGAGGCCTATCTCCATAGACATTATCAGGACGAGTAACTGGTTTCCTTGTACGCCCCGAGCGCCTAGGTTCACTAGGACCAGGTACTGGTTCAGGGGGTAAAGGCGGAGGTAGCTGCGATCCAATCCCTCTAGTATGAGTACTAGGAGGGGGTCCAGCGGCTGGCTGGGGAGCACTTCTCCCTTTGGTAATAGGGGGCTCAGGTGGTAGGTCGTCATCATCACCAGGAGTGGTATGGTCTTTAGACAGCTCATGCGGAACTGTATCATCTAACTGAGTTACACCACAGGGCTCACGTCTAGGATTGTCTGTTGGACACCTAGGAAATAGAGCTTCATCGAAGAGTGCCTTGTCTGAATAGAACAAGGTATTTGGTGTGCACATGAAGAGATTAGCCTTCATTCCAGGTCCTCTACCAAGGTCATTAGCTCGCTTTTGGGAGAAAGTTTATTCACCCAGCAGGCTTCTGGAATATGTACATATGCGCCACAACCAAATACTCTAAGATGCGATATATCAGGGACTTCATTGTGCAATAGTTTGTAAGGAGTCTGCCATTGAAGGCGACTTATGGGGGTTCTATTGTAACAATGTGCAGCGTGTAGGACTGCAAATTCCCACCAGCTCTGTGGTAAACAAGCATCAAGGCACATAGCCTGAGCTTTGTCCATTATAGTACGCATAAAGTGCTCAGCGCGTCCATTTTGCTGAGGCGTATGTGGCGCTGACTGTAGCACTGTAATGCCAGCATCCTTAAGCTGCTTTAGGAAAGCATCCAATTTGTATTCACTGCCAGCATCAGACATCCATTCTTTTATGGTAGTGCTAAATTGATTTTTAATTAGTGCAAGCCACTGCTTCAAAGCAGTAATAGTGTCACGATACGCGGGAAAAGGACTCTTACTATACAGATATGACCCCTTAGTAAGTAGTAATGTGTCATGGACTTAAACGCATCAGTCAGCTTTAGTATCACATGTTAGATACTATGACTCATTCCTAGTAGTAGCTGTAGTAGGGTTCGAGCTACTTACGCTACTAGTAGTCTCGATTTCAAGAGGAGCTTTAAAGCGTCCTCTCACATGTATAAATAGTGGCTCGATAAGACCAAGATAAGCCATCTTGGTCTTCTTCAATCACCACCTTCTATTCATCTCTTCATGCGTGATTCGCTTGCCTCTTCGTGCAAGTCGTCCTTACCAGTCAGATTACCTAGTGGCACGACTTGCCCTGGGATACGCTCAGATCACGTGCCTGATAAGCACCATGTATCTCGTGATCGAGTCACGTGACTCCCGAAGAATATTTCGCTAAGTCGTAAATGCCTTTTCGCAGTCCAAGTCGGACTAACGCCAGTGGTGGCGTTACAAATAGCAGAGGCTTTATCCCGTAAAAGAGTAATCCATGCAAACGAAGTATAATCGTCAAAGAAGACGATAAAATACTTGTATTTATGGTATGACAGTAAAGGGAAGTGTTGCGCAGCAATGCACGCAGTGTACAGGTAGACCCTTACCTGTGTAGAGAGCTTAGACGAGGCTTAGAGTGAAGCAGAGGAAGCTCAGAGTGGGGTGGAGAGAGATGTGTATAGGTACTCGCTCCTATAGTAGGATTTATATACTCTATGGTCCACCCATGTCCGTTTGGGGAAAAGTGATGAGTAGAGGCGTCCACAATATCGCGTTTTCAGTGTCGCCTAATGTCTAATCACCGGTGGACTCGGAATAATCCCTTAAGGGGATTCTGTACGTATACCGTATGACTAAATACTCCGAATTACGTGTATAGCATAACTAATCGTACTGTCATTCCTACGTAATGAGCCTTATAGTAAGTATTACGGCTCAACACTCCCCCTTGCTAAGTGCAGCTACTAAGCGCTCTAAGCAAGTGTGTAAGGCGAATTAATATTCTAGCCATGATTGGAAGGGAGTCTATCTCGGAACCATGAGAGCGGTTTCGAGACCGAGTTCTCTTCACCATCCCATTTCAGCTTTTGAACTATTACAGTTCATTGGGCTGATTTTTTGGTATAATGAGCGGAAATGTTGTGATTCTCTGGTTGAGAAGAATCTATGTATGCGGAAGACAATGTCTTCAAGCGTCGCTCGATATACCTTCCATAGTATTAATGGAATTTTCAGGCTTGTCTCAAGGCCAAGTTTGTTGCCTTGTGACTTAGTTGGACGAGTAAAACTCAAGTCCTAACTGACTTCTGAATTTTTCGAACTTAATACGCCCTAGGTTCTTGGTAAACATATCTGCGGGATTCTCTGAACCATCTATAAAGAATAGTTCTATTTTCTTGTCCCTCACTACTTCTCTTATGTAGTGATAGCGTATATCAATATGTTTAATACGCTTCTCTTGGACAGGGTTTGAGGCCATAAAGATGGACCCTTGATTATCACCGCAGAGTGGTATTGGGCTTAGTTTGATGCCAAGCTCAGTAAAGAGTGACTTTATCCAAACTAATTGTCTGCTAGTATCCGACAGCGACATATATTCAGCTTCAGTGGAAGATAATGCGACTGTCTTTTGCGCTCTAGAATTCCAACTGAATATCCCATTAGCCAGTTTAACCATATAACCTGTGGTAGATCGCCTATTATCTGGGTTTGAAGCCCAGTCAGAGTCTGCATAGGCAATTAAGCCTCCATTTGATCTTCCATCATACACCAAAGAGTATGAAGAAGTCCCGAGCAAATAGCGACAGATATAGAGTGCTCTGTTCAAATGGTCCTCTGAGGGGTTTGCAGCGAATTGTGATAGTTTAACAACTGCATAGGCGATGTCAGGACGAGTCCCAAGCATTATGTATAGGAGTGAACCTATAACTTGCTGGTATTTGCTCCTGACGCTTGGGTTGACTGGTGAATTATTAGGTACAGGTTGGTACCCTTCAGGAAGTGGAGTCGCAGTTGCTTTCGCATCTGCGAGTCCAAAGTGTTGCAGCACCTTTTCTAAGTAAGCGGTTTGATCTAAAAAGATCTTTCCATGTTTCCGCTGAATGCGCATACGCAAGAATTCCTTTGCATCACCTAAGTCACGACATTCCCAAGCCTCCATGAACCTATTCTTAAGCTCATTTAGAAGGGCTTTGTCCGATCCCATAAAGATCACATCATCAACATAGACAATGATCACTACAAGGGCACCACTCTTTCCTCTATGGGTAAAGAGTCCTGAGTCAGATAGTAGCCTTTTACAGCCCATCGCAGCCATGGACTTATCCAGCGCTTTCCACCATGCTAGAGCAGCTTGTTTAAGTCCATAAATGGCGCGTTTTAGTTGCAGTACTTTGTTTTCATGCCCTTTGGCTTTGAAGCCCTCAGGTTGTTCCATGTATAGCTCTTCATTGAGCTCTCCATATAGGAAGGCAGTTTTAACATCTAGTCCAGTGATGTGCCAATCCTCTAGCGCTGCAAGCGCGAGCATCATCCGGACAGTCTCGAAGCGCACTACTGGTGAGAATATTTCATCATAGTCAACGCCTTCAACCTGAGAAAAGCCTTTGGCAACAAGCCGGGCTTTCTTGCGACCGTCAGTCTTTTGATCAAAGACCCATCTATTTTTTATTATTTTCCTCCCTTTAGGGGGTTCCACAAGCTCAAAGACATTACGTCTGCGAAGTGCCTCTAGTTCCTCGCGACAAGCAGTCTTCCATTCCTTTTGTTGTGCTGCAGGCATGCGTATTATATCTTTATAGGTCCACTCCCGTATATTAGAAGTGTCCAGTGGTTCCAGATCATTAGATGGAATTGCCTTGGCAAGCAGATGATCTAGGAATTTTACTCCCCCTTCCTGAGCAAGGTGTGACAATAAATCATCTACTTCATCCTCTGAGGGTTCTGGCGGAGCTTCACTCTCAGCAGGTGGAGGGTCAGGGTTTGTCTCAGGAAATCCTCCTGGAATCTGCCTTTGCCCTGGTGTACTATCAGCTCTGGAGCGACCAGGCTGTCTTCCAACCATTTCTTTCCACTTGCTACTCCGTTCAACGTCTTTAGTTATGCTTGTGGGGTGCCTGTCTTCCCCATAGACGTTGCCAGGACGAGTAGGTACTTTCCTCAAGCGCGCAGACCATCGTGGTAGTGCTGGTTCTGGCACAGGAGGCGGAGGCTGTTGCGCTTCTG
Organism: Lactarius akahatsu; assembly: GCA_021524915.1. Taxonomy (NCBI): domain Eukaryota; kingdom Fungi; phylum Basidiomycota; class Agaricomycetes; order Russulales; family Russulaceae; genus Lactarius; species Lactarius akahatsu. Next base: position 2,292,401 of record JAKELL010000001.1, on the reverse strand, counting down.
GTTCCTCTGGTTCCACAGATCCGCCGTCGCGGTCTGGCGCATCCTCCCTATTTTGCCTCTGTTTAGGGGGACGATGAGTAGGCATATCATCGTCAAAACCACTTGGAATGGGCTGTGTAGGTGATGGTTCATCCTCCATAGGAGGTTGATTCTCTACTGGCTCATTTATGCGGGTTGTACCCCGCACCCTTTGTGTTTCACACTTAGGGTATACGGTCTCATCAAATAATGCAGTAGTGCTGGTGAACACTGTGTTGTTTTTGATCCGCATGAATTTATATGCTTTTATGCCCTCAGTGTGACCAATATAGATCATTTGTTCGCTTTTGGGGCCAAGTTTGTTTGATCTGCGATCTTCTGGTATGTGCACATATGCGCCACATCCAAACACTCGTAAGTGTGAAAGATTAGGTGCTTCACCATGCAAGCTCATATAGGGTGTCTGCCAATTAAGGCGACTTATTGGAGTCCTATTATAGCAATGTACTGCATGTAGGACCGCAAATTCCCACCAGGATTGAGGGAGACAGGCTTCAAGGCGCATAGCCTGGGCCTTATCCATACAAGTACGCATAAAGCGTTCAGCACGACCATTTTGTTGGGGAGTATGCGGTGCACTTTGTAGGATAGTAATACCCATATCTTTCAGTACCTTAGTAAACTCGTCAGACTTGTATTCTCCTCCAGCGTCAGACATCCACTGTTTAATAGTAGCGTTATGCTGATTTTTGACCATGGCAATAAACTGCCTTAACGCATTGATGGCCTGTGCTTTGGTGCGTAATAGCACAACCCACGCATAGGAGGAAAAGTCGTCAAAGAAACTAATGAAGTATTTGTATTTGTGGTACGAGTCAACTGGGAAGCTCTTAAGATCAGAATGAATCTTTTCAAAAGGCTTCTTAGCACGTGTCTCAGAGGGTTTATGCATTGAAGCAGGCATTTTCCCTTGAGCGCAACCAGGACATATGGGTGTCTCAGAAGGATATTTAAGGTCCTTAGGGAATCCCTTAGTGTGATCCTTGGCATGACGTAGTACTTCCTTCGAAGGGTGTCCTAGACGTCTATGCCAAATGTCGTAGTCAGCAGTATAGATTGTACTATGGGCTTCATGTACATTTTTTACTTGCGTGACTTCGGCATCAAGCCAGTAAAGTGTCTGACCATCTGCTAGGGGTTTTGTTTGTAATATGGGCGTTGTACTGCCCTTATAGAATAGAGATATATGCTGCGAATCCCCATGAACGCGCAATCCCTGTTGAAGAAACTCCCCCATTGACAATAGCTTAGTTGTCATCTGTGGTATATGAAAGACAGGATATATGCGTGTAATACGCTCTGTTTTAATGCCATTGTGTTCCACAGAATGCTTTAGTAAGACTGAGCCTTTGCCTTGTATATAAAGAGGATGGGCTGCCGTCTTTACCATAGGCTTTTGTGAAAGGGGGGTATAACTTATAAAGTCCAGTTTATTGTTTGTAAAGTGTGCCGACGCACCAGAGTCAAGTAACCAAGTAGGTTCTCGCTCTGTTTGACTTTTCTTTCCCTTACATTTCGAGCATAAAGCGAAATCAAGACCATGAGTGCGTAGATTAGCGCTATTTACAACTTTATTTACAAGTGCACTGTAACTACTATTTCTAGAAGCGCCAGTTGGTGCCGTCTCCAGTAGCACTGTAGGGTGGTCAGATTTGCTTATTTGGGGAGGGAAAGTTACTAACCCGTCCTCATAGGGAGTAAAGTCATCTTGTTCGACTGTATCAGCGAAGTCGTTGTAGACGTTGTCATCATCGTCCGCTTCGCTTCCCCAATCCAGAGAAATATCCGGAGAGGGGGCACGTACTGGCGCCTTCTTATGGAAGCCTTCCCACATTTTGGTTATTTCAACCGCAGTAGGACTATCTGGGCATTCCTCGATAGGTTCAATGGTGCGAATGGGCTCCTTGCCCTTGTCTTTACGCACCTCTTGTTCAGCAGGCGAGATGCAGCCTGTAGGGAGGTCCTCATCCTCATCTGACATTTCCCAATCCTCTGCGAAGGTATTCGGGTTCTTGGTCCATGGGGAGTCTGCGACCATTTTTCCGAGACGTTGCTCAAGCGTCTTTACTGTCTGTACAGTTCCAGAGGTTTCTAAGGCCTGGGTGACGTCCAGAGCCTTGTTAAGGGACTTATAATGTCCTGGTACGCGTTTCTTCGCAGGAGGAGCAGAGGAGATGCGCTGCTCGAGCCCGGAAGGCGAGATATGCGCAATAGTCGTAGAGGTGGGCGCTGGGAGCGCCGCAACGTCAGCAATGTGCGTATGCCCTTGCGTATGTTGCTTCTTGAACTTCTTGCCGGCGCGTTTACTACGCTGGCGATGATTCCCTCCCTGTTGCTGCTGCTGCTGCTGTGGCCGCGCTGCTTGTTCTGGCCCGAAGAGCCTTGCTGCTGCTGCTGGAAGTCGGGGTCATTACGCTTGCGCTTGACCCCCGACAACTTGTTGGCCGACTCCTTGTTAGAAGAGTGGTTCTTCGTACGCTCAATTTCCCACTGGTTAACCGCCGCAGTACGGATGTCGGTTAACGTAAGGTGCTTCGCCGTGGTGCCCGACATTAGAATAGGGACGAGGGATGACTCCCATTTGGCAGGTAGCTTCAAAAGAAGCATCATGGCCTGAAGGCCGTCGGGTACTTTGGCAGAATTGGCAGAAAGGTGGTCGTAAATAGTGGCAAGCTCATCTATCTGGGGGCCAGGATGCTTGGCGTAGTCCAGACGGAACGTCATGGCACGCTTGAAGTCCTGGTAGACGTTAGCGGCACTAACGCCCCCATACTGGGACTTGAGATGTCCCCAAACATCACCAGCAGTCGCAAATTTTTCAACCTGGCGTTGAATAGCTGGTGAAAGGCGCAAAACAATGGAGCCTAGGGCACGATCATCATCAGTAGACCATGCATTGTAGGCTTCAACCTCCGCAGGGGTCGGGGCGTCCTTATCCTTAACAGAAGGAATAGCCCGTCTTCCGTTAATCATATCCCAAAGTGTAACACCACCACTGGCGTTAGTCCGACTTGGACACGAAAGGGCGTTCACGACTTAGCAGAATATCTCTTCGAAGTCACGTGACTTGATCACGAGATACACGGCACTCACGGGCACGTGATCTTAATGTACACTAGGGCAAGTCGCGCCACTAGGTAATCCGGTAATCGATGAAGACGACTTGCTCGGAGGGAGACAAGCGGAGCACACGTGAAGAGACGAGTAGAAGTGGTGAATTGAAGAAGACCAAGATAGCGAATCTTGGTCTCCTTGGGCCACTATTTATACATATACGAGGTAGCTTTAAAGCTCCTCTCCAATCCGTACGACGAATAGCTAAAGTAGCTCGAACCCTACTATCGCTATCCTAGTTAGGAGTCATGCCACATCGGCATGTGATTCTACTGCGTGCTGACCGATCCCTTTAGTCCATGACACATTGCGACTTACTAACGTGGTCATATCCGTACAGTAAGCGTCCGTTCCCTCGACCGTGACACCACCCCCTTTTCAGCCGCGACGACCACGGCGCCGAGTGGGGCCGATCCCTCCGACCCATGCCTCCTGTCTCTCCGTGATCCTGTCCAGTACATTCGCCATCTCCAATCTGAACTTACACCGGGCTAACTCCGACTGTACCCCACCGAGTGCCTGGGCGAGGGCATGGAGGTGCTGCTCCATCCTCTCCGCTTCGTGCTTGTAGGCTCGGAAGCGGGTTACCTCCGCCTTCACTCCTACGTCCCTCAGCTCGTTGATGGCGCGGTCGGTGCGATGCTGGTTACTGTGACCCCCTACGAGGGCGTATAGGTCTTCGGGGGTGTAGTGGGGCTTACCGGCTTCTCTGACCTGGGGTTCGGCATAGAGGGGGCGACTGTAAACCTTGTCGCTGTCGTCCACGAGCCCCAGGATGATGGGGTCGGGTCCGGCGATGACTTGAATGAAGGTGGCTTGACGCGTCACCCCCTGTGCGTTGGTGATGGGGTAATGGACGAAGTCGTCCCCCCGATTGTGTTTGTATCCGTGGGGTGCGGTGCGCGCCGTTCCTCCCAAGTATCGGAGACGGACTGCGGGCAGGGTGGAGTCTTCGGTGTCGACCACCACCCCGCCGCGGTATATGGGGCGGCCAGTGGTGTCGCATGTGTACGGGGTCTCACGGGGGTCGTCAGAGTCGGTGGCCGTGATAAGGTATGGCTGCTCAACTGGGTACCACTCCCTTAGCGTTCCCTCGACTGCTTCGTACACTGCTCTCTCAGCGTCTCGGTGTGTTGGCGTCGTCGGTGATAGACGACTGCTCGCCGGGCCGCGGCTACTGCTAGCTGTCGGTCCCTCCAGCCCTGCGCCGGCCCCCTCCAGTCCCGTGTCTTCATCCACTCCTGCCACCTCAGCGTCGCGGACGTCTTCTTCTTGCTCGTTCTTGATTTGAGGGGCGTCAGGTCGAAGTGGGGGACTCGTAAAGAGTCCGATAGCTGTACGAAGCCGAGTAATTTTGGCCTCGGTGTATGGGGCGGTGTTGAGGCGGTCGCCATTGGGGTTGATGAGCCAATACGTGGCGGGTTGGTCGGGGTCTTCGACATCGTAGATGGACTGGACGTTGGCGAGGGCTGCGCGGAGCTCTTCGTGGGTGAGGCTGTCAACGAGACGGGCAGCGAGAGGGGTGGTAGAGGCGGAAGTGGAAAGAGACATTTGGAGTGGAGTGGATGGTCCAGTGTGGAAAGATGGGGTTTCGGTCGTGGTTTGTCCCCTTCTTATAACTATCCTTCTTGCGTTCGTACTCCGTTTATACTCCGCTAGGGCTTCGTCAGCGAATACGTCATTTTCATTGACCCACTGATTCTCCGAGTCTGGGTACCCTTTCCATTTCACGAGGTATTGTAATTTCTTGCTCCGGCCGAATCGCCTGGAGTCTAGAATGCGCTCCACTTCGTATTCCTCCTCTCCATCCACTAGATCCGGTGGCGGGTGTTGGAAGTTTTCCCCATGTAGGGGCGTCTCGCGATAAGGCGTGAGTAAGTCGGTGTGAAATACGGGGTGAATACTCCACTGCGTGGGAAGCTCCAGTTGATAATTGACTGGCGATAGGACGCGCGTGATTTTGAATGGGCCATGCCGTCGTGCCGCTAGCTTGGCGGTCGGTTGATTGGTTCGCAGATGTCGCCCTTCTAGCCACACTTGATCTCCGACTTGGTACTTGGGTGTGTTTCAATGTTTGACCCATAGCGATTGTGCCTTTTTGATGAGGTTCTGAGCTTCTTTCCGCGCTTCTCGGAACTGCTGAAGTCGCGTGAGTACCTGTGGGATCGGGGATGGCTTGTCGATCCAATCAGCGCGCGGGTCATATCCCATCATGAGTGAAAAAGGGGACTTCCTTGTCGCCTCGTGTGGCCAGTTGTTGTGCGCGAACTCCGCCATTGGCAGGAATTGCGCCCAATTATCTTGACGCTCGTTGGTCCAGAACCTTAGATATTGTTCCAGCCATTGATGGTTCTCTCCGATTGTCCGTCGGTTCGGGGATGATACGCAGTGGATATGTTCTGGTAGATGCCGAGGATTCGGCATAGTTCACGCGTGAATTTTGATGCGAATCTCGGATCTCGGTCGCTAATGATTTTCACCGGTAATCTGAATCTTCGAAACACGTGAATGACGTACAGTGCGGCGGTTTCTTCCGCTGATATTTCCTCGTTGCAGGGAATGAATACCGAGGCTTTGGTGCAATCGTGGTTGGTTACCGTGAGAATAGAGTCGTATCCCTGTGATTCCGGTAGCTTCGTGATGAAGTCAAGGGCGATAACTTCGAACGGCTTGGCATCGGTTTGCGGTGTGATGGGTGTCAGCGGAGCTCTTGTGGGGCGGTTGTTGACTTTATGCCGTTGACACTCCGCGCATCCTTGAACGTATTCGGTGACGTGTTTCAACATGTTTGGCCACCAGTGGTCGCGTTCGATAATCCTTGCGGTTCGCTTGATTCCCGGGTGACCGTAGACTGGGGGGTCGTGATGGTTGGCGATGACCGTGCGAATTTCCTCTAGGGTTCCAGTGATTACTCGTGCGCCTTGGTGGTACCAGGTTCCATCGATCTTCTTGAGTTTGTGCGGGTCCACCCACGGGCGTAGGATGCTTTCGTCTTGCTCGAGGGCTTCCGGTGATTGTGTGGTGACGTTTCGCACGAATACCTTCTCAGGTAGGACGATGACCCCTTCGTTGTCTCGTTCTCCTTTGTCATAGTCGGGTCTTCGCGATAGTGCATCCGCACGGCCGTTGTTGGTTCCTTTGATGTGGTGGATCTCGAAGTCGTACTCCATAAGTTCCAGGACTTCTCGAGCTACGCGGCGACTTATCTTTTGTGGTGTTTTCCAATGTGTGAGGTTGAGGTGGTCGGAGAAGATTTTGATTTTGTGTGGTGAGCCTGCCAAGAATGGTCTCCAGTGTCGCAGTGCTTTGACAATTGCCAGAAGTTCCAGATTGTAGATATTGTAGTTGCGTTCTGCTTCATTTAAGGTAGCCGAGAAGTACCCGAGAGGGTGTCGTTTTCCATCTTGCTTCTTCTGCAGGAGCACTGCCCCTACTGCATATCCAGATGTGTCTACTTCGAGTTCGAATTGGTCTGTAAGTGTGGGGTGTGCGAGTACTGGTTCGCTTGTGACTAGTCGCTTGAGGGTTTGGAATGCCGTTTCTTCGTCTTTGCCCCATGTCCATTCCATGTCTTTGTGTGTAAGTTTGTTGAGGGCTCGTGCGTACGTGGCGAAACCGCGAATGAAGAGGCGGTAAAAATTGCAGAAGCCCAAAAAGGAGCGTACATTGCGTACCTTCGTGGGTGTGGGCCAGTCGCGTATGCCCGCAATTTTTACAGGGTCCATGCGGGTCACCCCCTTTTCAAGAATTACCCCCAGGTAATCCATTCGCGGTTGGTGGAAGGTGCATTTTGACGGTTTGAAGTATAGGTCGTGGTCGAGTGCCACTTGGAGTACGGCGCAGACGGCGTCTATATGCGCTTGAAGTCCTGCGTGTTCGAGGGTAGCGATGCCAATGTCGTCCATGTATACTCGGATGATTGTTCCCATTGCTGCGAAGACTCGAATCGTGTCGCCCAGGATGTCGTTCATCATGTTCTGGAACGTTGCCGGTGAGTTTGTAAGTCCGAAGTACATGACGAGGGGTTCGAAGAGGCCGTATTTCGTCTTGAACGCCGCTTTGTATTCATCGCCTTCCTTGATGCATATGTTGTTGTATCCCCAGCGGACATCAAGTTTTGTGAATATGTGCCCATTCCCCAGGTCGTTGATGAGTTCTGACATGAGAGGTAATGGGTATTGGTTACGTACGGTGCAGGCGTTGATCCTTCGGTAGTCTTGTACGGGTCTTAACTTGCCATCCTTTTTCTTGATGAAGAAGAACGATGATGCATAAGGGGACTTCGATGGACGGATGTACCCTAACTTGAGCTGTTCATCTAGCCACTCGTGTAGTTGTCCGTCTTCGTCTTGTGACATCGGGTAGACTTTACAGTCGATGCTGGGGGGTGTGCCGGGTTTAAAGTCGATTGCGTGGTCCCACGGTCGTGAGGGTGGAAAACGGTGGGATGCCTCTTCGCTGAAGATTTTTGCGAACCATTGGTATGGTTCGGGGAGGGTCGTGACCACTGTTTCTTGTTTCGCGGCGATGGCGAGTTCGGTGGCTGTGGTGCGCAGTTGGCATTCTTCTTCAAGTTCCTGGACTATCCCTTCTGCTTCGTCTTGAGTGATTGTGCGTGCAATGGTAGTCTGTGTTTCTGCTGGGTTGATGGATCGTAACACCACCGGAAGGATATCTTCGTGTATGGTAGCGTGCGCCCAGCTGATGGTTGGTTCGTAGGTGGCTAGCCATGGGTATCCGAGGACTAAGTCTTCGTTGCCTATGTCGGTGACCAGGAACCTCATGACCTTTGAAATGCCATTGGTTTGAACGTCTAGGTCGATGAAGTGCGTGATAGACCCAGCTTTATTTTCAGTGTTGTCGATGTTCCAAATTTTCTTTGGTTTCTCAAGGATTTGTAGCCCGAGGCCCATGCGTTTGGCGAACGCGGGTCTTATAAAATTGTCGGTGGCTCCTGAGTCAACGAGCCCTTTGATGTCGGCCATGGAGTAACTGGTGCGAATCGAGACTGGAATTCGAAGCGAACGATAGCGAGTCATGATTACGGAGTTACAATTGACTGCCCTCACCCAGGCCGAAGGGTTCAGGCGTCCTGAAAACCCTCTTGGGTCCAGAGATCTTTAAATACGAGGTCCTTGACCTCATCACTTGCCCCTCTAAGCGTTTCCATCCACCCTTTGGCCTGCTCCTCGGGCATGGTTTCTGTGCGGCGTGCTGTTACTGGTTCTTGGCTGTAGTAATCCGTCTCCACACTGCGGCTCGTGCTCGTGCGTGGTTGGAACGGTTGCCTTGGTTTTCTAGGGCGTGTGCAGTTGCGTGAGAAGTGGCCTGGGTTGTTACAGTTGTAACATATCACTTCCCTCATGTCGTGGCGTGGCCCGTTCCCCCAATTCTGTCCTGGTCCTCCCCTTGGTGGGAAGGGCGGTCGCTGGTTCCCACGGTTTGGGTCGCCTACTTCCGCGAGGCGCGCGCGTGTTCTATCCGCTGATGTGTCCATGGCGTTTGGGTCGTATCGTGGCGGTGGAAACCTGGGTGGTGCCCATTGCGGGGCGTATCCTCGGTTTTGCTGAGGTCGTGGTGTTGGGGTGTTGCGGGGTGTGGTGGTGAGTCCTAGGCGTGCGCGTAGGTGAATGTATTGTTTTTGCCTGCGCAGTGCTGCTTCCTTCCACTCGTTGAAGGTTTGCGGGTCGTCCAGCTCGTAGATTTTGGTGAATAGGGCTCTCGGGAGACCCGCCGTGAATCGGTCCAGTGTTTGGCGGTCGTTGAGGCGATAGTCAGCCTTCCGTGCCAGTTGTTCGAAATTGGTGACGTACGAGTCAATATCGTCGCCAATCATTTTAAACCCCTTGGCCAGTGTGGCCTGCGCTTGCTCTTGTTCAAGTACGTTTGAGAAGCGGTCGGAGAACCCCGCAGTTAGGGTATCCCATAGGAATGGGTCGTATCGGCTGCGTCCTTGGTGTAGCTCGTTGTTGAGCCACTGGAGGAATCCGAGCGTCCAGTTGGATACTTGTGGGCCTTTGATGAATCCTAAGAATAGTAGGCACCGTCAATAGACGTTGGTCATGATCGGTGCTTCTGAATTCTGTCCCCAGTATATGTGCCATTGCGTAAGGAACGATTCGTACTCATCTCGATTTCCGTTGAATATGGTCGGGGTTTCTCCCACTAATTTGTCTGATCCGTGTGGTGCCCCTGGTGCTGGTCCTGTTGCTGGTGGTGGTGGGGGTGGCGGTCCTCCACCGAAGGGGTCCCCTCCACTTCCTCCTCCAAACTGAGGTTGTCTTCCTCCATGCGGCGGTCTTCCTCCTCCGGGTGGTCCTTGACCGAAGGGGCCTCCGGGTCTTCTGGGTGCTGGGGGTCCTCCTGCGCCCGGTGGTGGGTCGGGGACGTCTGGTCCTACTGCTCTAAAGATGGCTGCGTCGTCTGCAGTCATGCGGTGCCCTGTAGTTGGGTTGATGGGACGCAGGTAGGATTCGGCTTCTTCGGTGATTCGTCTGGCCTCTTCAAGGGCTAGGTCTTCTTGAATGATTGTTGCGGTTGCCATGTCTGCGGGTGGGTGGATTTCGATGTTTTCGGGTTCGTTGATGTGTAGGGACTCAGCTGTTTGTATTATTTCTCCCACTTCGGACTCTTCGTCGTTGTCGGTTTCTTCGTCGTCCCCACTGGTTTCGGATGGTGCGGGGGTTCTTGGCTCGGAGGTGCTAGGTTCTTGTTCTGGTTGTCCGTCGATAGGTCCCCACTCTTCGCGTGTAGGTAGGTTCCTGGAGTCGATGTCGCAGTTGTAGTTTCTTCCTGCGGGTCGTATTGCATCGTAGCGATTGTCTACAGGGTTCCACGTAATCTCAACCCAACACAGATGGTCAAAGTTGAACTCAACGGGGCGATATCGGGTTGGCCCCGATGCGAAGTCTACGAAGTATCCGGTCTCTCCTCGGTATTCTCTCCACCTCGCGGCTCCTAGGAATTGTGTTGGTACGTTGCGGTCTCCTCGTCGTTTGAGGGAGTAAGTCTGGAAATTTCTCCACTGGTCTCGGGTTGTGAACGCCACGTTGAAAGGATCTTGGTCTTAATGTAACGCCACCACTGGCGTTAGTCCGACTTGGACACGAAAGGGCGTTCACGACTTAGCAGAATATCTCTTCGAAGTCACGTGACTTGATCACGAGATACACGGCACTCACGGGCACGTGATCTTAATGTACACTAGGGCAAGTCGTGCCACTAGGTAATCCGGTAATCGATGAAGACGACTTGCTCGGAGGGAGACAAGCGGAGCACACGTGAAGAGACGAGTAGAAGTGGTGAATTGAAGAAGACCAAGATAGCGAATCTTGGTCTCCTTGGGCCACTATTTATACATATACGAGGTAGCTTTAAAGCTCCTCTCCAATCCGTACGATGAATAGCTAAAGTAGCTCGAACCCTACTATCGCTATCCTAGTTAGGAGTCATGCCACATCGGCATGTGATTCTACTGCGTGCTGACCGATCCCTTTAGTCCATGACACATTGCGACTTACTAACGTGGTCATATCCGTACAGTAAGTGTCCGTTCCCTCGACCATGACACAAAGCGCAGAAGACTTAAGGAAAGCCTCCATTTGCCTAGCCCAAATCGAGTAGTTGTTACCGTCAAGGACGGGGACAAGAGTAGTGAGAGTCGACATTTGTAAAAGGTTTCTGTGTAGAGAGTAGTCAGCACCGTATGCGACTAATAACAGAAAAATAAACCAGCATAGTCTCCCCTTATAAGGAGACTAATGTCTGCCATTAAAGGCGACATACTGTCATAGTCTCCCCATAGTGGAGAAGACTAATGTCTGCCAATGAAGGCGACAACCCCACTGCAGGTACTAAAGGTAACCCGCCGTCGTTGCAGCCAATGAAGGCGCAAAGCGACTTATGGCAGGGCCCATAACCTGTTGCGCAGCAATGCACGCAGTGTACAGGTAGACCCTTACCTGTGTAGAGAGCTTAGACGAGGCTTAGAGTGAAGCAGAGGAAGCTCAGAGTGGGGTGGAGAGAGATGTGTATAGGTACTCGCTCCTATAGTAGGATTTATATACTCTATGGTCCACCCATGTCCGTTTGGGGAAAAGTGATGAGTAGAGGCGTCCACAATATCGCGTTTTCAGTGTCGCCTAATGTCTAATCACCGGTGGACTCGGAATAATCCCTTAAGGGGATTCTGTACGTATACCGTATGACTAAATACTCCGAATTACGTGTATAGCATAACTAATCGTACTGTCATTCCTACGTAATGAGCCTTATAGTAAGTATTACGGCTCAACAGGAAGCTTTTCAAATCAGAATGTATTCAATTGAAAGAGGCTTTAGCCCTTGTATCGGACAGAGGATGTAAGGCAGCAGGCATTTTGCCTTGTGCACACCCAGGACAAATGTTATCAGAGGTGGGAATTATAATCCCTTCTGGAAAGCCCTTAGTGTGTTCCTTAGCTCGTCTCAAAACCTCTTTGGATGGGTGACCGAGGCAACAATGCATAAGGTCATAGTCTACATTGAGTAATGCAGACTGGTTCGCAATAAGCGACTCAGTTAGAGTGGATATAGAGGCATCTAGCCAATATAGAGATTGTCCGTGTAGGAGGGGTTTACATTGGACAATCGTCTTCTTTTTACGTAGCAAGTTAATATGCTGCGAATTCCCCAAAACGCGCAAACCTTGCTGTAAGAAGACTCCCATAGATAGAAGACGCGTGCTCATTCTAGGAATGTATAGGACCGGATACACCCGCGTGGTCACGAGTTTGTCTGCGATGTAATGCTCTAGCAAGACAGTTCTGGTTCCTTCAACATAGAGAGTATGAGCTGCAGTCTTTATGGGAATCTTATCAGACTTGGCAGTTGGCTTATAGTCGATGAAGTCACTAAGTTTATTAGTGAAATGTGCTGATGCTCCTGAATCAAGGAGCCATATATTTTTTGTACATTCTAAACACTTAACGCATTGACTGAAGTACTCATTGTGCTCACACTCAAAAGAGTCGAGGAGAGCGCTGCTAATATTGTACATTTTGAGTGACTTTGGTGCTACTACATGTGATTCTCATAGATATACGAAACTATTACAGCTGCCCCATTTTGGATTTTTTGGGGGCAGGGCTAATACTGTAATGTTATCAGCATGTGGTGCGCAAAGTGAAGAAAAGACGTACTCTTCATCACATGATCCCCAATTGAGGATCTCAGTATCCAGTCCGGTCAAGAAAGACTCTGGTGTCAAAGATCGGCCTATAGAGACCGAAGGAGAGACAAGGGCGTCGAAACGAGGGTCCATTTCTTTGCCATTATCTTTCAGGTACTGCTGATTGCTATGCCAAATGGATTCAATCCGTTCGTTAGAACGTGATCGAGGAGGGAAACAGCTTTCGCCGGTAGTAGCCCACCTGACTGTTGCTTCAACAATAGAAGCCGGGTCGACGTAAGGAGGCGTGGGGGCACGGTTTTCTGTATCAGAACCCCCATCACTTATTGTCAGATCCAATAAGTCAAGTTGGAGAGCATTGGAATGCTCACCAAATATCTCGGTGTCATCGAGGCCATCTATGTTCATGATTGATTGCGCGCTGCCCGAGGGCTGCTGCAACATATCAATATCAAAATCGGAGTCGTACTCCTCATCCATGAACTTTTCAATGCGGGGGTGCATCAGCGCATCAACATCAGCAAAGCGCTGCTCAAGCGTCTTTACAGTCTGGACTGTAGCGGGTACATCCAGCTGTTCAGCGAGCGTCAATGCCTTATTGACTGAAGGGAAGGAGCCCGAAGTCCTCTGAGGGGAGGATGATTCGACTTCTGTCCTCGTGGAGACACCAGATGACCCAATATGAGTCACCTTGTGGAAAGTGGGGGGGGCTAGTGCGGCGATGGAGGCAATATGCGAGTGCTGTGGAGCATGGGCAGGTGCCTTGCCTTTCCCTTTAGCCTTGCCTCTTCTGGATCCACGTCCTCCGCGCTGCCTGAAAGGCTGCTGCCGGTTGGACGGGCCGGGGGCGCTAGGCTGCTGCAACAAAGAACCCTGCTTAGAGAAGCAAGGGTCATTGCGCTTCCGCTTAACGGCAGAAAGCTTCTGCGCATTATGGGCGGCCTTATGCTGTCCACAATTGGTCTCAGTCTCGTACTGGCTCTTGACACAAGCTGATACGGTAGTGAGCTGAAGATCTGCCAGGGCAAGATTGTTGCACATGACAGGAATAAGGTGCTCCCATTTCTGGGGCAGAGCGGACATAGCAATGAGTGCCTGCAGCTGTGGGCGAATGGCAAGAGTGGTGGCGTTAGCACCAGTACCAACGGTGATTGCTCCTAGACGAGCAAAAGTGGCAGCCATTTTCTCGAACTGGGGAGCGGGATGCTGATTAGTGTTAAAGCAAATTGAGATGGCCTCTTTAAAGTCCTTGTAGATGCGGGGCATAGATACCGCACCATACCGGTCTTTAACTGATTCCCAAAGAAGTTGGGATGTTACGTTTCAGTTTGATCAGCACCTCGGGCCGGGAAGTGGACACTGACGCGTCAACTATGACATCACCATCAGCAGAATATCGTCATGGACTTGTAGGATCAGTCAGCCAGGTAAGCTCTGGCACATGTGATTGTACGATAACGGATCGGATCTTGTAATGACTCGACGTGACTCATACTAGGATAGCTGTACTAGGGTTCACGGTACTTACGCTATTGGCTAGTAGTATTCAAGTGGCACTTCAAAGCCCACGCATATCTGTATAAGTAGAGTAGCATGAAGACCAAGAACAGCATCTTGGTCTTCTTCCAATACCACCACTGTCTACTTGTCTTTGCTAAGAGGTCCCCCCCTCTTAAGTGAGTCATCCGGCATATCCCCTTAGACCAGGGATCTCCGTGACTTATTACCTGTCCCTTTGCAGATCAGTGGACTTCCCTCCAGACGTCGCGGCTTATCAAGTACATCTGTATCACAATGAACGTGTGGCCGCCCCGTATCACTCCTTCTTCATAATCGACAGCACTTCTTGGTCCAACGCCAAGTATATCGATAGGGTCCCTCAAGGAGTCATCCAATTAGAGGATCTTCACGCTTACTTTGGGAGAGACGAAAGCCTTCAGCCTCACCCCGCCTTCTATCCAGAGACTTTTGCTAACCACAATTTCTGACTTTCAAGGATCGCCACCAAGCAAGAAGCCTAAGTCAGGCAAGCGTCCGTGGTAGATGCTACACTGCCCAATGTCAAGCCAAGTTGCCTCCATCACAGTTGTCCCTGTGCCCTGCCCACACTCTCCACCACCCCCGGTCTTTATCACCCAGCTGATTCCCTGTCAAGTGACAGTGAGTCACCACAGTACCCTTTCACAATTGACCCCAGAAACTGGCAAATGTTCAGTCCAGTCCAGTAGAACCCTTTGTGTTTAATATTTTTCAAAATTGTGGTCTCAGTTTTTATTCATAACAATGTGTTCAAAGGATCAAGCATCAGGGACACCTTCTTGGTGCTAGTGGAGCAATTGAGGATATCATAACTACTTCCAATGAAGTCCGAGCTTTTTAGAAGCCTATCTGGTGCCTGCATGAAGACCCATATTCCATGAAAATTGTCAAAATGGACACGGTCTGCACCTGTGGCAGACTGGTATGCTGGCTGCGTCTTAATCCTTGAGAGAGCATTCACACGTACCTCGAGCACAAGCGTGTCGCCCATCATTCGGAAGTACACGGTCCCTATCCAAAAAGAAGGTCAGTCGACTCAAAGAGGACACACGAGCTCTACAAATACAGACCGGGTAATCTTCTTGGATCCTTGATTCTGAGTAGTAATGGGAATAATGGGAACTGGTTCATCAAATCGGTGGCAATACTCATAGCGCCGCAGGTCATGACAACGCCCGATCTCATCTACGGGCGCGAGTTAAGGTGAGCCCCATTGTTAATCTCGACACCAAGAATTCCGTACCAAGGAGAAGAGGAGCGCATAAGTCAATAAGGTAGGAAGGCTGAACGTGAACAACGTGAACAAGAGCGTCCCAAGGATGAGTTGATCCACTTCGTAGTGCCAAGAATCGGTGCGCCGATGGAGGACATTAAATCGTTTTCCTACAACCCATGTGAATAATTATTGGATCCGGAGTAATCGGCGCTGACCTCTGAATAAGTTCCATAATGAGCGCAAGGCAAATGTCTGGTACGATAGTACCCTTTTCAATACGAGGTAGCTCAATGAGACATGCAAGGTGAGGGTGTTGAACAGGTCCAAGAATAGTGACAATGGAACGGTCAGACCTCCGTACCCAGAAAGGCCAATCGCGTAAACAATCATGGGAAAATGAGGAGACAGTGAACGTAAAATATCTGGCGGCGGCGTAAAACTTAACTTCGAAGGTAACCAAAGTGTTGAATGCACTCACAAGCCCACAATGCCAACACTCCCAAGAACACGTGTAAGAGGAAGGAGCTCAGCTCCGTATTCAACTTAAGGCCCTCAGGCCAGTTATCCAACCAGAGTAGTGCATCACGCGTGAAGTCGATGAAGATGGTCTACGTCATTGATTATCATCCCGAAGGGCGTCTATCAGGGGATAAAGGGACAAACCTTGAGCCAATCGTGTAACGAAGTACCGATGACCTCACGATTATCACATACAAACGCCCCAACAACACTCCCCAGTATCACGTCGTTCATCACGAGCCAGATAGCGTTATTGAAGCTACAGGAGGCCTATTGAAACGGGATTATAGGGGCGTCATTAAAGACGCTCACCGAACGTATTCTGCGGACGTTTCTAGCTTTCCATAGACATATGATAGTCTCGGATACGAAACTAGACCTTGCACCAGGCTGGATCGCGCCCATAATTGGTCAACTGGCACGAGATTAGGGGTCAAGAAGACTACTTGAATGGGGTGGCGCTCACGCAGTTTTGAGTACACTCTCCCAAGCGCCACCCATGGAAGGCATTGCCGAAGGAACCCCTCTATCAGCCTGAGAATGGACCTGGGACCCGAGGACAAATATGGGCATGCGCGCTCCGGACGGCTGGCACATGTGTCATGTACGTTGCGTGCAACTTTGTCCAGGAGCTTGAAATTCGCCAACCACGAACCAGGGAGATTCAGTAAGGAGTGCAGGCGATAGGCTGCGTTTAGCTACAATTACAGGCGATCAACTTGTCACCGGCCACGAGCTCAAAGAAGCGGACCTGTGCGAGTGCCGTTGTGTCCAGTCCGATTATATCGAAGATTGGGTGGTTGTCTGGAATAGCAACATTGCGGCGCGAAACGATGTCTTCAGGAGTATGGAAGCGGGCGGAACCTAGTGCGGTCCTGCGGTATGTCACGACGGTATATGAGGGTCCGATTCTGGATCGAAGTAAGCCTCGAACCAGCATGCGGACGGATCGAGACGTACATAGACGAGGGTGGCCCCACCCCACGAAGAAATTGGATGCTAGGGGTATAGCTTGACGAGCTGGACGAGCATTCTCCCAGTATCACCGGATCATCTGTGGAAGACACCTCTGTGAACTGAGGATTCTCATTGAGAAAATCATCTAAGAGGGCATTCGCGTGTTCTGTGTATCGATATTCATTAAGTGCTCCACAAATAGTGCAAAGTCTTACCAAGTGACCCAACCCGAAGCACACCGGCTACGCATATCACTCTGGAGTTTACCCAGCCGTAGCAGTATCCACTTTTCCCGAAGTCTTCGATGGGCCAGAAGGTGGACCACTTCGCGATCATGACATGGCCGTCCAGAAGGGACCCGTGCTACCTCGTGCTAAAGAGACCGACCGGTGAGTGACGGGCCGGCGGTCGCATCGTCTGTGGCTGAACCACGTCGTAGCATCATCCTGGGCCTCGACTGCGTCAATTGCACACAATATTCGGTACTGATATATCTCCATCTAACTCATACTTCGTCTCTTGAAAATCCTTGTTGCCTGCTGGTGCACTCAATTTTCTTGTCGTCTTTCTCTGTGAGTGTCCGCTTTGTCTATTGTAAGGCAAGGTCTGACTGCTGGTGTATACAGTAGCACTAATCATATCTTGACTACACAGCATGAGTAGCCATTATGAGCTCGGGCCTAACGAAAGACCCGACATGAAGAGAAAGATTGTCGTAGTCGGGGATGGTGAGTCTAGACCATCTTGTCAGCTGCTCTCTCACCTATCTGGGGAACACTGCACAGGTGGCTGTGGGAAGACGTGCCTGTTGATCGTGTATGCACAGAATAGGTTTCCAGAGGTACGTCTCTGCAGCACCTTGTACGAGGCGGCGGCTCACCGAACCAGGCGTACATCCCCACCGTGTTTGAGAACTATGTGACAAACCGACAGTTCGATGGCAAAATCATCGAGATTGCGTTGTGGGACACGGCAGGGCAGGAGGAGTACGACCGTCTGCGGCCGTTGAGCTATCCAGAAAGCCACGTCATTCTCATCGTATTTTCCGTCGACTTCCCCGTGAGCCTCGCGAACGTCCAGGACAAGGTGCGCGCTCAGCTTAGCTTTGTGGTTCGTGTCTGATGCAGCGCAAGTGGTACCCTGAGGTGGCCCACTTCTGCGAGGGCACACCACTCATCCTCGTCGCGACCAAGACGGACTTGCGTCGGGACGACAACACACGTCGCATGCTTGGCGCACAGGGCCAGAAGCCCGTCACGCCAGAGCAGGGCGCGGAGGTCGCGCAGGAAATCGGTGCCAAGTATATCGAATGCTCCGCGAAGACAGGCAGTGGTGTACAAGAGGTGTTTGCGCTTGCACTACGGGAGAGCATGAAGGGCAAATGGGGGAAGATCGCGCGACAGCGGCAGTGTGTCGTAACCTGATCGTTCTGTTTTGATATCCTTGCCCTTAGATAGTCATCTGCACGTCCATGGACAGTTATCGCTCTGCGAGCGCCACCAGGGAGTCTCCGTGGAGAAGTTCTGGCGTCACTCGGAGTGTATGGTATTCAGTGCTACGTTTTTACTTACGGAAGCTGGGACCTTCCTGCTCTGACCCGGGATATAGAATTCTGGAGCCCACATTCTGGAGCTCCTTCCCACATGTGTGACAGTGCGAAGCAATGTTCTATTCTCGCTATTGTAAGCGAGCGCAAGGCAACATCGTGTTATGTACCTGGCGAATAGCACAATGGGGCGTTTAGGTGTTACCGTCTTGATTACCTCGTTGCGCGCCTCCTAGTCGCAACATTGTTTACCCAATGCTGGCCCGAGTGTTTCCGCTGGTGCGTAAAAGAAAAAAATTTAATTAATTACATACACTGCACAAGGAAAGCCCGCCCCAACGGACGGTCTTACAAACGCTCCGTGATGTACTGTACAGAACTTAGAGTTAGCCGATGTGCGCCGGTTGCGCGCTTTGCACACCCCGTCCAGCTGATGTTCCGAATGCACGTAAGACATGTGTCTAGATGATGTCTGGACACCACGCACGCGAGCTTCCCGCGCTTTACGCTGACTACATTATATCATGGGCAGAGGAAGGAGCCGCTCCAATCGCACATCTCCGCTTTAAGATTTGGGGGTGGGGCGAAGATGGGGGCCGAATGGGCTCCGGGCCAAAGTCCGGATTGCAGGAAACCAGTACGGTACCTCGAAGCGGAGCTTACAGGAATTCCGCGAGGTGCCCGCGTGGTTTGATGGACTGGTACATGGCCCTGCCATTGACGACGAGAACGTCACCAGGTCCCACCAGTCCACAGTATTGGAACCTTTTGAGTAACCTTGCCGCTCCTACTGCCGGCAGCGTAATTCGCCTCGTCTGAGCACATCTGCATATTATGTCCTAGACCAGCGTGACTACGGGTCTCCAGACAATGGATCTCACCACCAACACATGTCCTTTCAGTCCGGGTCCGGTGATCCCATTCTCAGCTCAGATTCTCACAGTTCTGGTGCATACAATGAAATATAGACACTGAATTAGAAGAACCAACCATTACTATGGGGTGAGTAAAGATCATAAAAGTGGAGGCAGAGACATTGTGTCCGTAAGAATTTGTGGAATACAAATACAAAGGAGGATATCTTACAAGACTTTCAGGCGTTGCCTACGTGCTTCGCCCTTCTATACCCGCAAGTCCCTCACGACCGTCCGCATGGTCTTCTCTCCTGGTGCCGCCGTTCACACCAGTGACGTCAACTCCTGCGTTACCGGCAGATGGCGGTTTGGAGTAGGGCATATGGTGACCATTCGGAAGATATCCAGGGTACTGGGCATGAGGCTGTATCATAACCGGCACATCAGGGCGGTGGTGCGGTACAATATAAGGAGTAGGATACGGCACGGTGCCATAGGGAAGGTATGGTCCTGGATAATACTGGGGATGATGGGGAAGGTAGCCTGGGCCCTCATGCTCCTGACCCGGATGAGACGACGGAGGCTGCACCGGCATGTAGTAGGGATGGTAAGGGGAGGCCTCACCGGGCTTATGCGCAGTTGGAATAGGAGGATGAGGATACTGCCCATAGATCGGAAGCGGGTATCCGATCGGCCCCATAAACGAGGTACCCGGCGGGGTCCCACCAGCCGTTGGGACGCCATGAAGAGGCATACCCATCGTTGGCGGCGGCGCTGGGTCGGGTTGAGTCTCGGCGGCAGAAGTTGCGCGACCAGTTGGAGGGAAAGGTAAGATTACACGTGTCGATAAGCGAGATAAATGCTTAATGAGAGCTCACTCTTTCCATCGCGCTTCTTGTAAGGGCCTCTCTTGATACCCTTTTTTCTTTCCTTGCGCTGGGAATCGACGCACTCTTCGCCGATACCGTACTTGACGCAGCGGAGGCAGGGGCGCGCATCGTCGCACTTCTTGCACGCCTTTTGGCAGTTCGTACAGGCGTTCTTAACTTGACGACGCTTGGAGCGAATCTGAGGCTGGGAGGTGCTGACCACACCGGGGGCAAACGGGTACATGTGCATTGGCAGACCGGTATAAGGCACGGAATGGATGGTCAACTGAGACTGGACAGAGTCGGAAGCGGATTCGGGGGATTGATCAATTCGGTCGTCGTCGGAGTGAGTACGGACGGAAGCCATAGCTGAGGAAAAAGAGGGGAGGGAGGATGAGCGGGCGGACGAGCGGAGGATGTGGCGGTAGGGAAGAGAGGATGAAGGGGCAGCGGGCTATTGAACTTCGGGTCAACGGCAGAGGCACGTGGCACCAATGCCGTGTGCACTCTCAGATGTGTCCATCTGAAAGGTGGGCGGCCCCTAGCGCCGGTAAGGAGAAGGAAGAATAAAGGGAGGGTGGGAAGAAAAATCGGGAATAGGAGACAAGGAAAGAAGTAAAACATGGATGTTTGATAGGGAGAACCCCCAAATACAAGAAACGATAGATGGCAACGGAGAGAGGAAAGGACGTACAGAGGATGTCGGTTCGCTGAGATTGCGGGGATTGATTGAAGAGAACAGCGGAGAGGCGGAAAGGGCGAAAAACGCGGGGTTACAACTCGACCTCCGGGGCTCCCTTTATCTTCTCAGCTCAATATGAGCTGGAGTCCAGGAACATGGCTGTGGAGCAAACACCGGTTCATCTCCGATTGAACTAAAAATGTTTCTCGTGATAGGGGTGTAGTCCACCACACCTGACCAACGAGTTTTGCGACGGAATAATAATAATTCTTTATTATTAATTGGTAACCAAACAGGAGCAAATCATTCGACACGAGGGCTGTGTCCTCGGGGCGCACTTGCGGGCCACTCACGTTGGACACGCTCTTGGCTGCAGCCCGTTTCGTCGAGCTCGCCATAGTGCTCGCTCTATCTATCACAATCGACTCAAACACGGTACCAACGATTCGAATCATTTAGTTTTTTTTTTACGTTTTTTTCTTTTCTTTTTTGTCTCTCTACGTCGCTCTGCCGTTCTTCCGCCCTCCTTTCGTCTTTCATTAGCTTCCATGTCCTCACCCCCACCTCATTCCCCTCTGCTCGCTCATGACAAGAGTCTACCGAAGCGAAAGGACAGGCCTCCTGCTCTTGAGATTCCCAATACATCCACCTCCCCGTCACATTTACCCGATCGTCGTCCGTCTGCGGAAGACACCACCAAGTCCCACGTTGAACAGGTAATGTCTGCACTCTGAAGATCTCATCTTAACCCCTCATCATGTCCCAGTTACATCACGATCAGCCCAATGATGACCTTCATGCACACCTCCCCTCTCGCTCAACCTCTGCCACGTCGTCCCTTGATCCATACTACTTCAGCGTACATTCTCCCTCTGGTTCACCCATACCCCCTCTTCCGGACCCTCCCAATCTGAGCAAGACTCCAGAAACACGTCCAGCTTCACATGATCCTGTCACACCTCACCGGGATCCCTCCAAGATTGATCGACGGGTTCTCCATGGTCTAGGCGAGCTTGCGACCCCTCGCTGGACGCGAACGGTTGCAGGTCGTGACGACGACGCTCATGGCTTAGACCAAGACGAGTTGGACCCACCTCTCCCTGAAGAACCTGAAGAGATCGATTCGGACAGTCCCTGGACTATAGAGGCCATCGACGGTGAAGAGGACGAAGAACGAGATGAAGTACATCTTTTTTCTCTTTCTGGGTGATCCTCCTTTCAGTAGTTGATCGCGCATTCAACAGCCTTCCGAATTCAAGTCCATTCCACGGATGATTCGTGCTCGGCCTTCTGTTACTGAAGAGAGTGGCGGAGAAGAAATTCTCTACCCACGGACTCAATTCTCTAGACCTCTTACCCTGACTCATCCCGCAGTGCAAAACTTTCCCTTCAATGATCCACCTCCAATATCTTTCGCGCCACTATTGAACAAAGCAAGGAAACGCACGTCCGACGAGTTTGAACGGGATCAGGCCGGCACGCTTATCACAAAGCATCAGAGGACTCCCTCCGGCTCTGTCCTTGACGGCGTCAAAGAGGAACGCGCTTCAGCGCGGAAGCACCATAGTCTAGGTGTTGGACTTCCTTCGTCCTCGAGGGACAGGCCTCGGGAGCGTCGCAAAGAAAGTATCTCGACGAGTGGGAGCGTGGCTAGGGAGCGTCATTCTCGACACACTTCGGCGAGTTCTTCTTCCTCAAGTCATGGGGAACAACTTCATTCGCGCCGTGTTCACACGAACGACTTCTCTCATTTACCTCCCTCTCCTTCCACTTCATCTATTCAACAATTCTTGCGTCATGTAGGCAGCAATGGTGCTGTTGGCGCTTCCGCGTCTGCCGCTTCTCAGAAAGAGGCGCCGAACGTCCACACACCAAATGTCGCACATTCGTTACTCAGAGGCACACAAGAGGGATGGTCCGATCTCGATGATCAGGCTACTGCTGAAGCACTTCGTAAGCTTGACGGAATATCTAGTAAATCTAGTGCCCGCGTGCGTCTGAGTGTGGGTAGTCTTCGCTCGAGTCGACCTAGCACACCAGCAAAGTCAGGGCAACAATGGGAAGGGATGGGCTCAGACAGCGGGAAAACGAGTCGTAGAAGCTCGGCGCACATCCGGGATAGTACTTCATCGACTAAAGATAAGGACCAAACTCCAAGCGCTACACGTCAGGGAGTTGGATTCGGTGACTTTGTTGACACTTTAGAACAGGCAGGGAGCGTGTTTGGAAGTAGCGACGAGACACAGCTCAGCTCGCCAGCGCAGGACAAACCTCCTATAAAGAAGTCCTCCGCAAGTATACGACTCAGCTACACCGCTAAGCGCGGTTCCGCCTCGTCGACCACATACACCAGTACGCCGACTACAAGTTCCAGGGACTCTGGGTCTATGTCAGCGGGTACAAGCCTTACCTCGGTTTCGGCACAATCCGGACGCCATTCCACGAGCAAGGCTAGGCGCAATAGCGTTGGCAGTGATGCATCGCAATCGGGAGATGTAGCCTTCTTGAAAGACCGTGTTGCGTCTCTCGCAGCATCTAATGAACAACCAGAAACTGGACAAGACGTACCCCCTGTTCCTCCGTTACCGAAAGACTTGTCAACGTATCGTTCTCCGCCACAATCCTCGGCAGGTACATTGTTTCCCATCGAAGGGACTTCCACGGAAGAATCGACTCGGGCGGACGATAACGAGCCCAATCGGTTTGTCCCACCTGTAGTTGCTCCCGCATCCATTGTGTCAAAGCCTCTCTCGCCGCCTCCTTATACCTCGCACGGTGACCACCAGGGCTACGCCTCTGCTCCTGCAGTGTTGAAAACCCCTTCTAAAAAATGGAGCTTGCTTGGGATGAAACTGAGTGGTTCTCCTTCGGCGACGAAAGACAACTCGAGCGCAAAGCAATCCTCTGTGAGGCAAAGTCCACATTCTGCCGCCTTAAGCCAGCCTGCTCGCCGTTCCATTTCTAAGGACTCTGAGCCCTGGTCACCTGTACAACAACCTGATGCAATGGCTTCCGCGGCGTCCCTGGCGTCACACTCGTCACTGTCTTCATCGCACGCTCTGTCCGCATCTGGTGCTGCTGCTGGAACACCTGACCAACCCTTCTTCAGCCGGCCTGACACCGCGTCAAGCTCCCATAAATCCAGTTCGCTGGCCGCTCCTCAACAGACACCTCTCAGTCCCTCGGGATCCGTACGCCGTGGATCGTCGAAGCGCTTGACGCCGTCTGCTATTCCCTTTTTCCGCCGCTCGTCTTCTCACTCCGTTCAAGTTGGTGTTCCGCGTTCATCCTCGCCTCCTGCCTCTACGGGTCCTTCGCATCTGCAAACCAGAGAACCTGGGTCTCCCGTAGACTCTAGCTTATCTACACCCCCAGGTGCACACAAGAAGTCTTCCATAATAAGTTTGGGATCGCTTTTGAAGGGTTCAAGCTCGAGACGCAACCTGCAGGCTGGTAAGGATGATCCTAAAAGTGACAGGGAGAGTCGACGCGCGAGAGACACCGACGGCGGGAAGTCCGATAAAGAGAAGGTCAAAAAGGACGACAAAGACCGCAGTGAGAGTCGCATCTCCATGCTGATGGGTCGGAAGCGCGGCAAGGTCTGCCAGCCTCCAATCTTACGTGAACGTTACTCTGACTCCTTTCTTTGTAGACACTGTCCTCTGCCGAGTCAAAGAAGCAGCAGCCAGTGAGTATGCCTCCCATGCAGATGTCCGCGTTGCCCCAGGCAACTGCTCAACGCGTTGCGAATCTGAAGGCTACACCCCCTTCAAACGGTTCCGCGACTGCTGCTCGTAGCAACGTTGTATCGTCGCGTGCTACTGCGCAGACGATCAGTTCTTTACAACGGCAGTCCGACACGTCACTGCGCAGCCGGACGCAGCTCCCAACAATTGCAGGGTCACCCTCAGTCGGAACGGCTGGAAGTAATTCACAGATCGGTCGGGAAATGAAGGAACGAGACCTTCCTCCTTCGTCCGGCGCGAATGGAATCAGTGTGAATCCCAAAGAGACGCCAACAAAGATTCCTCGCATCCACAGTCGCACGTCTACTGTGTCATCACCTGCTCTGAAGCCGTCCACATCTTCGACAACTGCTAGCCGGCGGACCAGCCTTATTGTCACTTCTGTGGCTGGAAACGATCCATCTCCCACACCCGGCAATACACCGGGGAATGGATCCTCGGGGTCTATAAACAACCCAGCGCCCATTACGGACGAGTTTGGAGTATTGGACATCAGTGACGTACCGAAAGCCACACTGACGACGGTTACGCAGCGGCAGTCCATCCGTGCATCTCCCTCATCAAGCACCGCATCTCGGGTTCCTCGCCAGGTGTCTAATTCGACTTCGACGTCCAATATTCCACGGAAAGGCAACCGTGATTCCATGTCTTTTGGTGGCCTCCGCAAGTCCTCCACTGGCTCGGTGGCTTCGCTCAACTCAGTTGCCCCGAGCGATGCACCCTCAACCCAGACGGCGTCACATCGTTTCTCTGCCCTCTCGCCGTCAAAGGGTCTCAAGCTACTAAGCCCCAAGGTCTCCTTGACTCATTCGCGCTCCTCCAATTCGTCCAACACCCATCAGGTCGCCACGCCGTCTTCCAGTCGTCTATCATTATCGACGCCGTCCCCCGCCCCGAGTTCCGTTGATGAGGAGGAGCTCCTTGGTGACGAAGAGATGCTCCAGTATATCAAGCGGCAGCAGCAGAAGAAACTGGCGCACGGTGCGACCCAAGAAGAATTGGATGCGTTGCTTCGCTTCCCTGAGCCTCTTCCGCCAGTACCACCCCAGAGCCCGTCGGGTAAGTCCCCATCTGTGTTTATCTTGTCCTCTCGTTCACTTCGCCCGTCAGCCGTCCTTAAGAGCAGCCAGCGTCAACACCTATCTGAATTCGAGTGCCAGGAAATTCTTGACTACCCTTCGGTGTACTACATCGGGACCGGTAGCGAGAAGAAACTTGCGCACCCAGATAGGCCGACGAACAACTTTGGCTACGACGACGATCGCGGTGACTATCTCGTGGTCGATCATGACCATCTCGCTTACCGTTACGAAGTCATGGGTAGCCTTGGGAAGGGGTCCTTCGGTCAAGTGCTGAGCTGCCGAGATCATGCCACGGGTGCGTCTGTCGCGATTAAGATCATTCGGAACAAGAAGCGGTTTCACCACCAAGCCCTTGTCGAAATTAAGATTCTTGATAACTTACGCCAATGGGTATGTGTCGTCTTTTTTGTGGTAACCTACTATATCTAATCTATTTTTCAGGACCCAGAGGAGAAACATCACGTGATCAAGATGACGGAGCACTTCTACTTCCGCAATCACCTCTGTATTGCCATGGAACTACTGAGTATCAATCTATACGAACTCATTAAAGCGAATGGCTTTGTTGGGTTCACCACTGCACTCATCCGTCGTTTTACGAGCCAAATGCTCATGTCACTGACTTTGATGCGACATCACCGCATTGTACACTGTGACCTTAAGCCTGAGGTAGCTATCTTTGAGACTGCCTCTTCGACGGCTGCTGACGCTTCGGTAGAATGTGCTATTACGTCACCCTGCCAAAAGTGCTATCAAAGTCATTGATTTTGGCAGTAGCTGTTTCGAGCATGAAAAAAGTAAGGGCATAAAATATTGGAGACCTTGATTGGGCCTTACTTACGGTGACACCCATAGTTTACACGTACATTCAAAGTCGGTTCTATCGATCTCCCGAAGTCATCCTAGGTATGAACTATCACATGGCCATTGATATGTGGAGCTTGGGCTGTATCCTGGCGGAGCTCAAGACCGGGTTTCCTATCTTTCCCGGAGAAAACGAGCAGGAACAATTATCCTGCATAATGGAGGTCCTCGGTCTTCCCGACAAGGACTTCGTCAATCGGAGCTCTCGCAAGCGGCTGTTCTTCGGTATGTTCAGCGTCTTTTCTATTCTTTCGGTCCCTTATTCTCTACTAGACTCCACTGGCGCCCCTCGACCAGTGGTGAACTCGAAGGGGCGCAGAAGAAGGCCAGGTACAAAGACCCTTGCCCAAGTTCTCCGCTGCGAGGATGAACTTTTCATCGATTTTGTCTCTAAATGTCTTATGTGGGACCCCGAGCGCCGTATCAAGCCCCAGAACGCGATGCGACACCCCTTCATTACCGCCGGAAAACGCTCGAAAGGTTCAACACCCTCGTCTACAACGGCCAAGGCTCTCCTGTCAACAGCGTCCAGCTTAACAAGTAGGTCCAAGCCGACAGACACCCCCAAGAAGTCCCAAATTAGCGCCCCTACCCCCCCTCACTGCTCGCATTTCACGAACTACCAATGCTCAACCGTCCACCCCCGGCGGTGCATCCACCTCTATGCACTCACTCGGATCTGCACGTTCTTATCGTACATCACAATCTCAGACTATCTCTTCATATCACTCCAGCAGAACCATCAGCGGATTTGCTGTACGTTAATAATCCACCACCGGGGATCGCAGGCTGATCGCACCGCTGTAGTCAACCTCCAGCAACAAGTGAACTTGACGTTCACATACAGTTCTTCTATATATTACCTCGCACAAACGATTTCGCGCCCGCACGGTAGATAGTCATTACTTTGCAAAACGTCGAGCAGGCCCTTACCGTTCCTAATACCCTGGCCCGCTGTATTTTACCCGCTATTCCGGCTGTTTTGTTGTTTTTCTTTTTTCCGGGCACCTTGCACGCCACCCTACAATCCGTCTCACGAACACGCAATACAATATCCACGTCATCATCCGGATATCATGGAGTGGTGGGAGTGATCGCAGTTACCTTCATCCCAACGAGTGACATGAGTGAAAGGGTTTCAGGGAGCGATCCACTGCGTGGTCATCTGAGCGAGGGCGAATTCGATAGAAATGTGTATTGTGTACAACTAGTTGAAGTTAAATTTCGACGTCGTCGGCATCATCCAGACATCTCAATTTCAATAGTACATCACTCCCTGAAAATAAAAATGGTAATCAGTCACAAAGCTGCCGCAATGAGTTTGGCAAATCGTGCGTACCCCAACCATCCAGAGAGAACAAGTCGAGCGAACCGCCGAAGTATCTGAGCGTACCTCAGCTGATGCTATAGGCAAACGACGATGGTCGACTCACTGAGCGTACAACCGACTCATGGGCAGTCCGAACCCGAGCCCAGCGATCGTGCCGAGGCCCGCCTCGACGCCCTTGCCCGTGATCTCGCCAAAGAGCCCTCCAGTTGCAGCGTCCGACCCGACCGCTGCCGCACCGCCGACATGCTGCGCCGCATACGGCCCGCCTCCGTTCCCCCCGTCGTCGTCCTCTTCGTCCTCGTGGGCTTGCCGGCCGGCCGTGGTGAACGCGTAAGAGAATATGCGCGCCATGTGGGCGGGCGCGACGCCGCCGCCTTGGTCGCGGATGCGCAGGGAGAGCGTCGCGGGCTTGTCGACGCCCGGGAGGCGCGGTGGGGGAACGATGGTGACGAGCACGGGTGGGAGGGAGTGCGCACCGTAGGTGCCGCCGGTGCCGTGCTGCTTGTGGTGCTGCTCGACGGTCGCGCGGAAAGCGTTCTTCAGGATCTCGGTGAGGATGTACTCCATGTGCACGGGGACGTAGCTGGTTGGGGTCAGGTTGGGTAGGTCGGAGGGCTCGATGTGGGACTCACGCGAAAGTGGCATCGGTCACACCATCGATGACGACAGGCGGTGCTGCGCCAAGCGTTGCCTCGCACAGTTCGCTCACAAACGAGGCGCACATGCGGATCATCTCGATGGGCGATAGTGACATGTTGACGACCCCTATGTTCGTGTTTGCCTGCTCTGGGTCCTGCAGTGCACGGGACAACACGATGTGCTGTTCAGCAATGAGCCGGACGGCGATGCGGTTGCGGATGGCGGCGTTCAGAAAGCTGCTGATCTGTTCCGCAGACATGTATTTCGCGCATTCTTGGAACCTGCAACACGTACACCATTTCCAGCACCAAGGAAATGTGATTTGACAACTTGACTCACCCCTTCGCCATGGTTGGGATATCGTTCGCGTGGTCCTGCACAAGCTTCTCGAGTTGTGTCGCAAATGCCGCATTTTCCTCCAAATTCTTCACGTGTGGGTACGTCGCGCTCCACAAGAAGCTCTGTCTGAACCCATTGAGGATACGCGCAATGTGTGGGTTTGTGCCGACGATAAATGGCAGACCCTCGAGGGAGCGTATACGTGTTGCTAGGCGGCGAGGTATCTCGGCCTGCGCATACGACACAGAAGTTTGTATGGATTCGGCGGTCAGAGGGCGGCCGGTGGCTAGAAGAGTCCCGAGAGTGAGCGGTCGAGGTTGATGTTGTGCATAAGTTGCCACGAGATGGGCGATTTCGGGTGGTGCGGGTTCTGGCGTCCGACTGTAACGTGAAGAATACCGACAGATCACAGGCAGACGGTGTAGTCGCGGGCTTCGAGCACGTTGGAACATAGTGTAATTAGAGTGGTTTGTAAAAAATCCAGCTAAGACATTGACATTATAACGCAAGCGCGGGAGTGTTGTGCGACGAATAGGCTCAAACATGTTCCGCGTACGCGGATCTCAATTGAAGGGAGCCGGTCATAGTCAGGCGACCTTACACGAGTGAACCCAGCATACAACGCCACACGCGTAAGATCCGATATATTAAAAGAAACTATAGAATCTAATTGTACACTTGGTAAAGTGGCCTGTGGGATTGGTCAACATCAGCGCCTGAATAATCTAGAGGGTAGTAGGGCACGTACGTGCTGGAGAATTTGGTGCCTTGCCTGACGACTTTCTCAACGGCGTCAAGGAAGTCACGTTCGGTAGCGACCTTGCGTCGTGCACGTATGGCAAACATCCCGGCCTACACAAAATGGTGAGACAATGCTAGACCCAGTGACAATTTTTTACATACCTCAGTCGCCACCGACCGCAATTCGGCACCAGTTGTATTCGGACATAGACGCGCAATAAGGTCAAACCTAATGTCCCTCTCTACGCTCATACTCCGAGCGTGGATTCGGAGTATGTGGGCTCGCCCCTCATTGTCCGGCAGTGAGAATTCTATTCGCCGGTCCAAACGACCCGGTCGCAGCAAGGCGGGGTCAAGGGTGTCAGGCCTGCGTGAAAATCAGTCTGTGAAACCCACAGTAAAAATCTTCTTTACCTGTTGGTGGCCATCAGCACTTTAATGTTACCCCGTGGGTCAAATCCATCCAGCTGGTTAATGAGCTCCAACATAGTCCGTTGTACTTCATTATCGCCTCCAGCGCCGTCGTCGAAGCGGGCACCACCAATGGCGTCCACTTCATCAAAAAAGATGATGCAGGCCTTCTTGCTTCGTGCCATTTCAAACAGCTCGCGAATCATGCGCGCGCCCTCACCAACATACTTCTGGACGAGCTCAGATCCTATGACACGAATGAAGGTCGCATCTGTCCGGTTGGCAACTGCGCGTGCGCAAAGCGTCTTCCCTGTTCCCGGGGGCCCAAACATTAAGACACCTTTTGGCGGATCGATGCCAAGGCTAACAAAGCGCTCGGGCTGAGAAGATGTCAGAATGGTTCACAGTAAGTGGCGCGTGGACATACTGAGAGTAGCGGTAGCTCGACAACCTCCCGAAGTTTCTCAATTTGCTCTTTGCAACCCCCCACATCGGAGTATGTTACATCTGGCTTCTCTTCGACTTGCATCATCGTCACCGAGGCGTCAATCTTTGGAGGAAGAGGAATCTGAATTTGATATTTGTTACGGTCGACGCTATGACGACGAGCGCCAAAAATCAATTGGAGGTCTTTAAATGACCACACGACTTACCCAACGCGCATGCCCTCCTCGATATCCGTTGGCGCTACGCGGTCACCTAAGGAAACTACAAACTTGGCAATCTGCTTGATATTGATGAGGTACTTGTCCTGCTCGTCGGCACCTTTCTGGCCTTGCAGTGCACCCATTGCGTTTACCGAGCGTGCGGCTTCCGCGGCCGCCTCGTCCATCTTGATGATCTTCGTACAGCGTGCAACCTGAAAAGGGTGCTCCTCGTTCATACGCAGTCTGTCTGCGGGAAGGTCCCATAAGTTGGGTGACGCTAAGCCAGTGTCCGACTCCTTGATGCCTGCAAATGGATTGGTCGCCGACTGGAAAAGGCCTCGAGGCTACGAACCAAGTTTTTCATTTATGCGTTTTTGCACATCCTTGATGTCGGTTTCAGTTTTTTTTAATTGAGCGGCGTAGGGACCTTGGCCCTGATAGAACAGTTAGACGGAACTCTCGGAGTACGCGCAAATCCGCACGTACATACGTCTTAAGGATCTGAATATCGCTTTCGTCCAGAGCTGCAGGCGTATGAGGTAGAGAGTGGGATATGAAGACGGCGAGACGCACGAGTGATCTTCTCCTCTTTCTCGTCGGCCTTCTTAGTGTCTAAGACGCGGTCAGAGAGCCCATGAAAGCAGTTCACAGACTACGCACATTTTTCCCAGTCACTATTGAGAAACGTCAGATTGAAAAACCGACACTTGGAGATAAAAATAACACTCACGCTTTCGGAGGCATTATGGGTGATTGTGGTTGACTGTCGTGTCGTCGATGTCTGTGCAAAGGTTCGTGCGGGGACGCGTCACCCCAATCTGTGCACGTGACCATCCCGATTTGGACTGTAAAGGTCGCATCCCCGGAGCGATAAGGCTGCCTCTGTGCTGATATAATTTCGAAGCAGCCATGGCCGGTGCCCTCCCAAACGCGAAGAAAAACCTTCCAAAAATCGAGGATGAGGAGCGCGAGTCTCGCTTCGGTCAAGTATTTGGCGTGTCAGGTCCTGTCGTCGTCGCAGAGAACATGACCGGTTGCGCGATGTACGAGCTCGTGCGCGTAGGTCATGATGAACTAGTCGGAGGTTCGTACAAATATACTCTAATGCATGTTCCTTTTCCTACATAATGTCCACGTTAGAGGTTATTCGAATCGATGCGGATAAGGCAACTATTCAAGTTTACGAAGAGACATCAGGCGTCACAGTCGGGGACCCTGTACTACGGACAGGAAAACCCTTGAGTGTAGAACTTGGTCCAGGTGCGGGCTTTGACTTCTTTTCTGTCTCTATTCTGATATTATCCAAGGATTGATGGGAAACATCGTTGATGGTATTCAACGACCGCTTCGTGTAGGTTTTGTTTCGGTGCTTTCAACGGATGAGGCTAACACTCCATAGTCTATCCAAGAACTCTCGAAGTCTATCTATATCCCGAGAGGAATCAATACAGAAGCCCTGGACCGCAATCTCCACTGGGATTTTACACCAACAGATATCAAGGTTCTCCTTTCACATTTTGTTGATTTCACAGTCTCTGAGCTTAAGGACCCTGCCCCTAGCTCGGAGATCATGTCTCTGGAGGCGATATCTTCGGCCATGTATACGAGAATTCGCTTGTCAACGCACACAAGGCCATGATCAGTCCCAGAGCGATGGGCACTGTCACGCATATATCAGAGAAGGGCAGCTATGCGGTCGACGTACGGAGTCTTTCATTTCTTCACGGGAAGCTAAGCGAAAGGGAATCCATCAGGATGTTGTTCTCGAGACCGAGTTCGAAGGTAAAACAACGAAGCATACTCTCATGCAATTGTGGCCCGTCCGTGCCCCCCGACCTGTATCAGAGAAGCACACCGCAGATTTCCCGCTCCTAACAGGCCAACGCATTCTAGATGCCCTGTTCCCGTGTGTGCAAGGGGGAACGACAGCTATCCCTGGAGCCTTTGGGTGTGGAAAAACTGTGATCTCTCAGGCCTTATCAAAGTACTCAAACAGCGATATTATCATCTACGTTGGCTGTGGCGAGCGCGGGAACGAGATGGCGGAAGTGTTGATGGAGGCGCGTTGGTCTCACTATTGCCCTGGTTCTTTGTTGACTGTGGCAACAGTTCCCACAACTGAGTATGGACGTTGGGGATCGACAAGAACCTATTATGAAACGCACCACGCTGGTGGCAAACACGTCGAACATGCCAGTCGCCGCTCGTGAAGCTTCTATTTATACTGGTATCACACTTTCGGAGTATTTCCGTGATCAGGGCAGCAATGTCTCCATGATGGCAGACTCGACCTCTCGGTGGGCTGAGGCTCTCCGTGAAATCTCGGGTCGGCTGGCAGAGATGCCTGCGGACTCTGGTTACCCCGCCTATCTTGGTACCAAGCTCGCAAGCTTTTACGAGCGCGCTGGCAAGGTTACAGCGCTCGGAAATCCCGTTCGACAGGGGACAGTTTCTATAGTTGGAGCGTGCGTAGTGCGCACCTCACAGATAGGTTTCAGCTTACAATTTCTTAACCAGCGTCTCACCCCCTGGTGGCGATTTCTCGGACCCTGTAACATCCGCCACTCTCGGTATTGTGCAAGTCTTCTGGGGTCTCGATAAGAAGCTCGCGCAGAGAAAGCATTTCCCCTCCGTCAATTGGAGTCTTTCATATTCCAAGTATACCAAAGTTCTCGAGCCCTATTATGATTCCACAGAACCGGGTTTCGTCGATCTGCGCACGCGTACAAAGGAGATTCTTCAGAAAGAGGAAGACCTCGCCGAAATCGTCCAACTTGTTGGTAAGAGTGCCCTTGGAGAGAACGACAAGATCACACTCGATGTCGCTCGCATGCTCAAGGACGACTTCCTTCAGCAAAACGGTATGAGCGAGTACGACAGATACTGCCCCTTCTACAAGACAAGCGCTATGCTACGTAACTTCGTGGACTTCCACGACTTGGCCATCAAGGCAGTACAGACGAGCGGCGTCACTTTTTCAAGGATCAAAGATTCTGCAAGTGATATCATGTTTAAGCTTTCGCAGATGAAGTTTGAGGTACGTATATCACTTTTTCTACTCATGTTCTGATCCTTATCTGCCCCCCACTAGTCACCGTCGCAAGGCAAAGAATCTGTCAAGAGGAAGCTAGACAGCCTTCACGGAGAGATTATCGAGAAGTTCAGGACGATCGCTGAGTGAGTGGGGGTCGTACTGAATGTCAATACCTACCGCGAAGATAGCAGTCACGTGATGTATAATTAACTAAGCATGGAGAGAATGATGAGTCAGCAGGTGATAATACGGATCCTTCGGCCCGCCAGTGACTTAGAGCACGACTTGTCCTTGTGACTCTAACTTCAATCCACTCTCCATAACACAACGCCATGTCTGAACGAAAAGGTGATTGTAGCCCGCTCTCTCAACCTAATTTTTACTGACAATATCCAGTATTAAACAAGTACTTCCCCCCGGACTTCGACCCGGCCTTGATTCCGAGGCGTAAGGGACCGAAGAACTCACAGCAGGTCGTTCGTCTCATGGCACCGTTCTCAATGTATGTGACACTCACTATCACTGTTTTGGAACGTGCTCATTTTATCAAATAGGCGATGCAACACATGTGGGGAGTACATCTACAAAGGCAAGAAGTTTAACGCAAGGAAAGAAACGGTCGAAGGAGAGGATTATTATGGCATCAAGATCTTCCGTTTCTACATCAAATGGTACGTCATACCGCCTCTATTCTGAAAATATTCGCTCACTGCTCGGCGTAGTACATTATGTTCGGCGGAGATCACGTTCAAGACAGATCCAAAGAACACCGACTACGCCGCGGAGCATGGCGCATCACGCAACTTTGAACCATGGCGAGAAGAAAAGGCCGTCGAAGAAGAGGACCGACTGGCAAAGCTCGAAGAGGAGGAAAACAACCCGATGAAGGCCCTCGAAAACCGCACGGTCGACTCGAAGCGCGAGATGGACGTCCTCGACGCATTGCACGACATCCGCGCGCGAAACGCGAGAAACGAGCGTACGGGGCAGTCTGACGACATCGTCGCACGTCTGGGTCGTGAGGAGGTCCTGAGCCCTGAGGAGGAGCAACGGCGGAGGGAAGAAGAGGAAGATGAGAGGCTGGTGCGAGAGGTCTTCTCGAAAGTTGCCATGCCCGCCGTGGCAGGACCATCGCACCAGCCAGGAGAGGGGAGTGACGAAACACCCGCCCCAGCGATGGTGACCGTCAAACGGAAGGCAGACGACGTCGAGCCAGACCTCAAGAGCCTCTTACCTGAGAGCACACGAGCAATGGTAAATACCATCGTGTCTGGGCCGTTACAGCCAGCGAAGAAAAAGAAAGCAGACAATACGAAGTCGCTTGGGATCAAGCTTGTGAAGAAGAAAGTTGCAGCAAGCTAACAGCTATCTGGCCGTGTTCTTGCAATTTAGTTTGGTTCCATCTCCATAGAGTAGTACATACCATTGTAATTTTCGGTTTGTTTGTAACAGTGCCAAGTTTGTCATTCGCGACGCGCTCGCAGCCGTTCAATCATTCACGCGCTTCCAAATTTCTATTGTACTGTACGCTTTACTTCACCGCTATCATGGACGAATCTCGCGAAGAAATACCACGCATATCCATCGACTCTCTCAGAGATTGGCACAGGATGAAGTCCAATTTCAGCAATGCCGTCTTTGAGCTTTTCGATCAACGTATTCGCCAGAACGGACTGGAATCCGAAAGGGCTTCTTTCTTGCCCCACCTTCAGCAGGCACATGAGGACACCTGAATCAGGGTTCCATGACTGACGGTTTGCTTTCCAGTTCATCGATACAACCTTCGAAAAGGCGGAACCCAACGTGCGTATCAATGGAAAGAACTTCGAGGAGGTAAAGGACGGCGACGACGGTACGTCGTCGCCGAGGCGTGGCGATCTGCTCACTCTCACTGATTTATATTCAGACAAAGAAGTTGAGCCATTTGACGAGGCACTGGACCGACAGACCTGGTCTCTCTACAATGAACACTTGCAATGGGACCTCGAGTTAGCTACAAAGCGACGAAAACGACCGCAGGAAGTTGCCACTCTTCTCGAGAACATCTTCAAAGCTCAGGAAGCTATCATGGGAGAACTCGATGAGCCAGCTGAGGAGGAAGAAGATCACCTCGACCCTAGCCTGCCTGATGGTAAGCTAGTCGTTCGACTCGCTCGGCTAGTTGCTGACATTGGCCAGAAACCATGCTTGCAGAGACGGTGGACGCGTTCTCTAATGTGGTTGGCCTCTCCGAGGGTTTATCTCAGGTGGGCCCGGTTTTATTTAATGGCGGGCTCGAACCCTAACGCGACCTTGTGCGATATTGTAGACTGTGAAGACCCAACGCGATCGAGTAGGAAGACTTAAAGAAGCTGAAGAGGAAGTCAATGCCATCAAGCCGTAGCTTTTGATGAAGTCTTCCGCACAGCCTCAAATACTTTCTATCATGAACCTCGGAAACCACCACGACCTCCTCTGAATCCCCCGCCACCACGACCACCGCCACGACCACCGCCGAAGCCTCTAAAGCCTCCACGTCCACGATCACCCCCAAAGCCCCCTCGTCCACGGTCACCTCCGAAACCTCCCCGACCTCCGCCCCTGCCCCGGGGAGCCCCACGCCCTCCTGCCGCTCCACGACCGCGCCCTCCCGTGCCTCCCCTCCCGCGGCCTCTTTCTGTGAAGAAAAGATGTTACCCGCTGATATATAAGCAGTTGGATGCAGAGCTATACGTACTCGTGACTCCTGCTCAGACATTAGCACATTATTATTCGAATGGAACGAAATAACGTACCTCCGGCCACTTTTGGTTTAGGTAGAAATCGTTCAATGGGAAGTAATTTGTCCCCCGCAATGTACACCTTGTCGCCTTTCTTGAAGCTGCCCGCTACCATACCCTCTCCCATTTTCACTGAGAAATACACTTCGTTAATTGGGCCAAGAATTTCGTCAACCTTTCCGATGACGGATTTGTTTTGAAGGTAGATAGGTGCATTGAAATATGGTACTTTGTCTGGCATGAGCGATGAACAGAGCATCTCGTCCTCTACCGCATGGACGAACGAGCCCATCTCTAAGAGAGCGTTCCTTCGGTTAGTTTAAAGGAAACGAGGAGTTGAATGCGCACCGAGGACAAAATCGGGGGGACCCATGTCCCGCGGTGGTCCTCCACCGCGTCCTGATCCCCTTCCTGTGACAAGAAACGGTTGTGCGATCAGATAAAGAATAGTTGCAAGATATAAAGGCGCACCTCCGCCTCGACCAAAGCCACCTCGACCTCCCCTATACATTTAGAGATTACAAGCGAGCCTGGCGAGTTGGCCAAAAAGGTTTTACTGCAGCGAGAGTCGGTTGCAAGACTCAGAGGCCCAAATTACCTTTTTGGACGATGGGCGGACGCGGTCACGGTCCCCGGACGGACTTTAGGGAGGAGGAATCACACTCACGAATGATGGCAAATGTCCGCCCCGCGTTTCTGAATTTACCATTCCACTTTGGGCTCTGCTAATGACAGTCAAGACTAAAACCTGTGTTTCCGTGACCATCGAACACCTTCCCGAGGTTGGGAAGAGTGACGACATACTTCAAGTCGGCAGCGACCTCTGGAACGCAGTGGCCCCAGCCTCCGCAAGCAACGAACTAATTACAGTGTCTGTGGGTTTGCTACAAACACGTACCGATAACGGAAGGGGTGATCCGTCTATTTCTTTGTCTGTGACGTGCTGGGCTGTCCCGGGTAAAGATGTCCAGGTGAGCAGTATTTCGGTTTCAAGGACGTCGTTCACCCCGCGTTCCCAGACAGCCACGCTCGGTATTCCTTCAGATTTAGCGAAGCAATACCCTCATACCCTTGGTCCTGGCTCCACTTCTCGCCGTTCCGGAAAGACGCACATGCTCTCTGTGGTCCAGGTCATCCCGTTGCAAGAGGTGTTCGTGCAAGCGCTTTCTAGCCCCGCATATAGCAGCGCAAAGTCGGATGTCTCAGCCTTCGAGGACTGGCTGTGTCGTGGCCAGAAGATTCTGCGGCAGAATTCCGTGCTCTCCATGGATTCCCAAGATAGCCCTGATGGGACTCCTGTGGCATACAAGCTCATCATGACCGAGCCAGTGTTGCAAGGATACGCCCAAAAGTCACAAACGTTGTTTACTCTTCTGCCACCCCCGGAGGATCCTCCGGCTATTAACGGACACCGAACCCAGTCATCCTCTGTTCCAGACGACGCCCATATCGAGTTCGACGACGAAGACCTCGAAATCGGCGAGAGTTTCTTGGCCGGCTCACTGGTTCCTCAGTCCACTTTATACCCTCAACAAGAAAATGGCTCTCCAACGATCAGTGTGCCACTCTTTGCTCACGAGCTCACAGCAAGGCCCTTGTTAACGCCCAATTACTCGGGGTTGGATGACCACACGATGTACGTGCGCACTGTTGATCTACCCAAAATTGGAGTGCTCGACGGCGATTGGGTGAGTGCTTCCCCTTCATACTTGGAGTTTCTGAATCATCGCCATCACCTGACAAATGCCAGGCCATAGTCCAGCTCGCGTCATCGAGAAGTCGTCGAATAGTGAGGTTAGAAACCAACGACGAAGTGGGCGAATCGTGAGACTCTTGCCTCTTTCAACTCCTGATGTCGAACTGAATCGCATATTCCAGTGGCTTCGTCGGGGCTTCTCCTATACTTCTGCACAATATTGACCCCGAATTTCGAACTACCCCCGGCCGCCTTTACCTACAGGCAGCTCCGGATGGTGTCCGCAGCCGCAACTTGCCAACAGCTAAAGCGGTGACGATTGCCCGCGTTGCTTCCAGGCTATCTACAAACCGCCTTTATCAGCCGCTCGTCTTGCAGGGCCTGAAAAACTTTTTCGATGGCAAAAAGCGCTTGGTTAAGCAAGGTGATCTACTTGCGGTAGAAGTAGACTTAAACCAGCTGCAATATTTGCAAGCAAGCTCGTCAGGGGATGGCGCGGTGGGCGTCGGAGAACGGTTGGTCAACGTTTGAATCCTCAGGGTGCATGTCTCACGAAGAGCCAGACAATCAACATACCCATCGACTGCAGAGAAGGTCATCTATTTCACAGTGACCAACATCGAATGCGATCCACCATCCACGAACAATGCTCTCAACCCATCAGACGTCCATCTTGGTTTGTCGGCTGGTGAACTAGGCTGCTGGGTAGACTCGGCGGTAACTCGGCTGACGCAAACTGGCCTCGAGCACGCTCGGATACCAGATAGTTCGGGCATCCTTAGTGCGTCGTTCTTTCCACCTTCTAGAGAAACTATTCTCACCGTTTCCTGAAGGTCCACGGGGTTCTGGTGGAAGTGCGCCTGTCGGAATCGTGCGAGGCAACTATCGCGCTCACACGCAGCTCCTTGGGTTGTCCCAGGCGGCGCTAATGCCCCAAGCGCTTACATTTGACATACCGATATCCATGCTTCTTAAAGGTTCCCGAGGAATAGGCAAGTTCACGACGGCTATGCAAGTCGCGCAACACCTGGGGATGCATGTTTTTGAGGTAGGTGCTCGAGGCTTGCGTGCGAGTACTCC
Source organism: Lactarius akahatsu (assembly GCA_021524915.1). NCBI lineage: Eukaryota > Fungi > Basidiomycota > Agaricomycetes > Russulales > Russulaceae > Lactarius > Lactarius akahatsu. Next base: position 2,253,529 of record JAKELL010000001.1, on the reverse strand, counting down.
GGGATATTCAGTGTTAGTAGGTGAACTGCTACGACTTTCTTGGAGAAAACGACACAAAGACAGAGGGGTTGCTCCGCGCTCGCTTCGAGCAAGCCACTTCGTGTTCTCCCTGTGTGCTCGTTATGCGACACCTTGAAGCCTTTGCACAGACAACGCAACCCGCCGAGCCTGGGAAAGGTGAGTCATGGATACATACTCTGGCGCTTTGACCCGTAGACTCAAATCTTTTCCAGATCCTGTCATTGTCAACGTGATTAAGGAATTGTTTCAGGATCTTTATGGCTCGTGGAGACTTACGGGATATCCAATACTCGTCTTCGGAACTACGACCGAGCCATGTCGCGTTCCCCCCAGTCTCGTGTCCTGCTTCAAACACGAGGTAGATTTCGAGGTATGGCCGTTTTGGGGGTTGATGTCCAGCTATTGAGCAACACTCAACTGGGAGGCAGGCTCCTGGTGAAGCGGAGAGGTCGGCGATCTTGGACAGTCTGCTCGCGTCGAAGCAATTAGCCCCTGACGTCTCGCTTATCGATCTGGCAAGGCGGACAGCCGCTTTCGTGGCGGGTGATCTAGCTTCCCTCGTCGTTCGTACTAGCTACGCCGCGATAACGCGTGTCGTGCAGGCGATGTATGTTCATAGCCTTCGCTCTTAGCATTTCCTCTTGTGATTGACCTGGCTCTTAGTGACGGTAACTTCACATCGAACGACATATTCTCTGCGGGCGTGTCTTTGACGAACGCAGACTTTGAGATTGCCATGGACGAAGCGCGATCGTCTTACAGCCAAAATATCGGCGCACCGAAAATTCCGAATGTATCGTGGGACGACGTTGGCGGTCTGGCCGACGTCAAGGCAGACATATTAGATACCGTCCAGCTGCCCCTGGAACACCCCGAGCTGTTCGCGTCGAATCTCAAGAAACGCTCTGGTTCGTGAAAACCCCCCATTATGTACGCCCCTCTTACTCACGCTCGCCAGGTATCCTGCTCTACGGGCCTCCGGGCACCGGAAAGACGCTGCTCGCCAAAGCGGTCGCGACGTCATGCTCGCTCAACTTCTTCTCTGTAAAGGGACCCGAGCTGCTCAACATGTACATCGGCGAGTCCGAGGCGAACGTGCGGCGTGTCTTCCAGCGTGCGCGCGACGCGCGGCCCTGCGTCGTCTTCTTCGACGAGCTCGACTCGGTTCGCGCCCAAGCGCGGCGCGCACGGCGACTCGGGCGGCGTCATGGACCGCATCGTCTCGCAGCTTCTCGCCGAGCTCGACGGCATCGCCTCGTCCTCTTCTAGCGGCGGCGACGTCTTCGTGATCGGCGCGACGAATCGCCCGGACCTGCTCGACCCCGCGCTGCTGCGCCCCGGCCGCTTCGACAGGATGCTGTACCTTGGCGTGAGCGACACGGACCTGGCGCAGCTCAGGATCCTGCAGGCGCTCACGCGCAAGTTCCGGCTCGACCCCTGCGCTCGACCTCGCGCGCGTCGCGCGTGACTGCCCGCTCAACCTCACCGGCGCCGACTTTTACGCGCTGTGTGCCGACGCGCTGCTCAAGGCCATGTCGCGCAGAGCAGAGGAGATCGACGCGCGTATCGGTACGTCTCGCCTTGGGCGGTGGGGGCCGACTCTTACACACACACACACAGCGACGCTCAATGCCTTGCCGTCATCGTCGGATCCGGCTGCGCAGCAGTGGCCCTCGCCCCTCACGCCGCAATACTACCTCGCGGAGATGGCGACGCCCGAAGAAGTCGCCGTCGTCGTCTCTGCTGACGATTTTGCAGCGGCGCTGCGCGAGCTCGTGCCGAGCGTCTCGCAAGCCGAGATGTCACATTATGCGGAAATCCGCGAGCGTTTCTCGCGCTCCAATGCAGCCAATGATGACGCCGCCGCCGACAGTGAAGTGGACATGCATAGTAGGAGTAAGGGCAAAGGCAAGGGCAAAGGACGAGAGTGTGAGTGTGAGCGGAGATAATGAAGGCTGGAACGAGTAGCAGTACTGAGGGACAGCGAGACTGCATACGCTAGACATCTCTCGTTTACACGACCGACTTTACGGACACTGATATCAGTAGACTGATCTGTGATATGTGAATCAGGACCAGCAGTTGGGCGAGAAGAAGCCAACGCGGTCGAGGATCTCTTTGAGGTTGTCCGGTTTACTTACTAGGGGTGTTTATTACTAGTGTCAGGTGGATGCAAATGGTCACGAGGACACCGATGCAAATTTTAAAAATGGCCTCAGATCACCCTCTTCCCGTGGTCCTTTCTGCCCAAAGAAATCACAGTAGGTATAGTAGGATCTGTAGATATGAGATAATAACAAAAAACAAAAATATATTGAGAATTTCGACTGCAGTGCGACAAGGAATAGAGGAAAGTCATAAAAAGGAAAGGCCCAGACCACCAGATCCCAACGATCCTGATAAATGTCACGTAGATCTGTTGGAATAGAGTGTTAGAATAGGCCAATGAGAACACCCGTGATAAATTTGGGGTGATATCGTGAATGCGATAAAGTTGTAGAAAGCAATCTCACCTTGGGGGGGTCAGTGCGTGATCAAAAGTGTGGTCGTGCCTATGCAAAAATCGACTTTTCATTTTCTGTAGCTTCAACAACACATCGTAGCTACGTCATATTGTACATACCAATAGAAGAATGGATATACTGTTCATTTGTGATTTTTGCTGATTTTTCTTTTTGGCTCCTAGGGAGCATGTCCGACTTCACCCCCCCGATGCAAAAGTACCTCGGCGTGGGCGACACCCTAGCGCAGCTCAGCAGGCACAAGGCACACGATGCGGAGATCCGCGAGCGTTTCTCGGAATCAAATAATAAGGACAAAGGGCAAGGGCAAGGACGAGAGGGTAGAGTGAAGATAGTACGAGTAGTAGTACTTGAAGTACAAGGGGATACATACACTAGACGTCTCTCGTGTGTGCGACTTTTTATTTACGGACATTAATATCGTTACTACGTAGACTGGTGTTGACGAACGCGGATCAGAACCATCGGTTGGGCGAGAGGCCAACGCGGTCGAGGATCTCTTTGAAGCTGTCGGACACCATTGAGCCGAGCGCAGTGGACGACCTGAGCTTCACAGGCGTCCCACTTATCGGCAAGCTGCAAAAGTCGATCAACAAAGACGAGGCAGCATTGAAGAAAAACAACGCACTTGTACGCGACCTTGCCGTCAATCACCACTTCAAGGTTGAGTTTCGGATGCTCGGGGTTTCGTGTATCGATCTCAAACGTGGACCTAACGCCAATCAATCAATCAAGTAATGCGCCGTAGTCGACGGGGGTATGTGCCACCACGCACCACTTGTAGTTCCCGATCGGCAGGTATTTGAACACGCGCTCCGCGGGCACCTCTTCGACGACCTCTTCCGGCGGGTTCTCCTCGTCGACGATGTGCAGTCTCGTCCTCCGCACGACGGCCTCGCTCGCCACCCTCAGCGTGCGCACGAGGGGCACGTAGAACATGCTCAGCGGGCTGGTCGAGAACTCGTGCACGACGTGCGCGCCCTCGTTCACGGGGTTGAACTCGATCGCGGCAAACTCATGCCGATCGCCGGATAGGAGGAACACGTTCGGGACCGTGTGGAGCGCAGAGAGTAGCGACGCCTTTTCCGAGTCGAAAGCGGCCCACGAGTCCGTCTGGGCGTCGTGGGTCCAGAGCGAGGTGAAGGGGACCGAAGTGACGATAAATTTAAACGTTGCCGTTTGATTGACCTGGCGATGTGGTAATTGGGTATGATCATCATCGGAAGAGTGTGGACTCATTTTATTTTACGCACCTTGCCAAGCCATTCGTAGAGGGCGCTCAGCTGGGCATCACCGAGCATCGTTCGCGTGGCGGCCTCGCCATCAAAAGGACCGCTGCGATGCCGCCGCGTGTCCATGACGAAAAATGCGACATCGCCATAGCGGAAGTCGTGATAATGCTCTCCTGGGGTGTGAGAGTCGTAATTACCGCCTCCATTGTAAATGCGAAATGCATCGTCAGCGTTTAGAAAAGGCTGGCGTGTCATTGGATTGGCCGGCGTAGTTGTTGATGATCTGCGGGCAGGGGTGAACAACGATCGAGAAAATCCTTCACAGGGGAACGCAAGAAGCCGAACCTCATGATCGTCATAAGTGTGGATGATGGCTGGAGGCCAGAGTCATGCAATGCAAGATACGCGAGAATGCACGAACGCACGCAATCGTTCGTAGATCTTGCGGAAGCTAGGGCTGTTGTAATTGCGCCTGTACAGACGACGGTACGCGTGTGTTGAATCGCCGTGGTAAGTTGGGACGTCGGCGTAGACGAAGTCGCCCTATAGCACGTCAAAGGACCTTTTGTGATGGAGAGCGAAAGGCACAATTTACCAGGAACAACATAAACTCTGTCGGGACCGCGTGCTCAGTGGCGGGAATCACGTCTTGAACCGCGGAAACTGACAGGTTTGCGTGTATATCAACATTGATTTTGAGTGGATTTAGACTTTCAGTCGAATTGTCACTGGCCACCGAGTCTGGAACGGCCTCTGGCGTATCGACAAGGGCGGACTCAGGGAAGAGGTAATCGGCAAGCAGGTCGAAGCCCTTGATTCTCCTGTTTTGGAAGGGCGCGTAGGGGAAGTTGGGCTTGAGACAAGAAGACGCGACGAAACGGAAGTGAGAGCCCGTTAAAAGTCGCGAGTCGGGGAAGGTACGGAAGCGGATTGGGGAGATTGGATAGGGCAGGATTCTCCTCTCAATATTTGCCAGGGTGTCTGGGAGGGGATGTTAGGGCGTGGGCGTGGCCCAAGGGTAAACAAAACGCACATTCGTACTCCGTGGAGGGCCAGAGTTTGGTCAACTTGGTAGTGTTTGTCCAATCAGATTCCGGACCCAGATGAAGGATGGGTACCGTCCCTCCATCGATCATCCGCAGCGGCGGCAAGGGGACGCCATTGAACGCGCACGTAGTGTTCCGTAGCTCCATCCTCGAAGAGGGGATAACGAACGGTGACCTTGACCGCATCTGGGTAAACTGCACCGAGGCGGGTAAAGGTGACATCGGTAGCGGAGTCGAAGAGAGGGGTAAAGACAAAGTCTGCGGCCAGGAGGATCAAAAGAGTGTTGATAGACCAGGTTACGACTGATGTGAGGCGAGTGGTGGGAAGTGAGAATAGCAACTCCCAAAAAATGTCTTGGTTTCTGTTAGGAAGCTGCAGGATAGTAGTCAGGACAACGCGCGATAGCCTGAGAGGGTGTCTGTCATGCCTCTTCTGCGCGAGTAGGTGGCTCGTCATCCTTAGCCGCGTCAGAGATGGGTCTGTCTTCCTTTTCTCTCGTTGGGGGTGGTGAGCGGGATGCGAGAGGAATAGTTGTGAGGTAAGCAAGATAGAGACCGGGGACGACGTATTTCAACCATCGAATGGGAATCTGTGCATTTGTCAGAACAAACGAACCGAAAAGACAACAAAAGACCGACCAATCGAAGGAAAACGTAGGTAGAAAGGCGAAATAGCGACGAGCATACCGCGCCAATGTAGAGAGCGGTCAACGTCATTGTAGTAGTAGCGTATCCATGATCACGTGATGGACAGCACTCTCTTTAACTCGACAACTTGCCAATGGGTGCTTCACAGTCTAAAGCGGACAACGAACAGGTGTTCTACAACCCTGTCCCTATTCAGGTCCGTCGGTCGATCCGAACGGGCGCACTACCCTCTAGTTGACAGCTCCAACAGGTCTCACCGGAGCTCGCCAGCCAGCTCTCCGACGCCACTCTCTCCCCCGACGTCTCTCCTGCCCGCCAAGCCGCGCTCGATGCCAGCGTGCGCGCAAAAATAAGCGCAGAGGCGGCGCGTCTCCACGAGGGCGACGACGTCCTGCGCCGTGAGATCGAGGCCGCGCTCGAGCGCGAGAACCTGGACCGTGAGCGCAGCATGGCCGGCGATGCGGACGAGCACGGCGACGTCAAGAACTCCACCGCCCTCCTTGGCGACCTCGAGGAGGTCCGCCAGAAAGTCGACCGCTACCGTGCCCGTGCGAGCCTGGTGGACCACCCGGACGTCAAGAAGGCCAGTGAGGCCGTCGCTTCTTGTTACCGGTGCGTGTCCCCCATGTTACGGGGGCTCTTTCTTATCCTCGATAGAGCGAACCCAACGACAAGTCTAAATTGCTGGTCAGAGGTGGCTGCGTTCCGTGGCGCCGTGGCAAAATTGGAACAGGTAGCACCCAACAATTTCTTGACGGCTACCGAAATGCTGACCTTCTCCTCACCCCAGCAATATGTTGACTCGTTGAGGTAGCAGTCGGAAGGATCCATTTAATAGATATCGTCCCGCAGTAAAAACTCTCAACGCTGTCACACCAACTAGAGACAATCAATCATGTCCTTTACTTCGTCATGTGCCAAAGAAAGTCATTATTCATTATATAGAACAAAGGAAGTGGATATATGCCAAAATACAAAACAATGGCACCAGTCTCAACAGCGTCCTTGGGTCCGTCATCTAATTACCTGATAAAATTAAGCAGCACCTCTAAGACCAAAATCATCGTTAGCGTCGTTCAGTTACTTTTTCTCTCGAAAAATAAAATAAAATCCCAATCCAGTTAGTCGTTCGAGTACGCGGAGGCTGAGCTGTACGTTGATGTCCTTCGCACGTTTGCAGACCCGCCTGCCTGCGCGGACGGTTTGTGTCGCAGCGCATTCAAGAATCCACGCCGCACAGACGGCTCCCCGCTATTCGCCGAGTACTGCGACGCGGAGCTCGCAAGTGACGGTATGTGCGGGCGCGAGGACGCGGGCGAAACGGGCTGCTGCTGCTGCTGCTCCGACGCCGCCGCTCCCGGGTGGCGCCCACGACGCGTGCTTCGCGCGCGGCATGATCACGGGCCGGTCCGGCGAAGCCGGCAGCACTGAGGACCTGGGGATGGACCACAAGGGCGGAGACGACGGCCCAGCGGATGGTGGTGACGGCGGGGCTGCGCCGGCGGGCAGTGGTGGCGGGAGGACGGTGGAGACGGGAGGCAGCGCGGGGACCGGTGGTGGTGGTGAGGGGGGCATGCTGCTCACTCTGTGTGCCGCGTGTCCGTGGGTGCTGGAGCTGCCGGATGGCGGGGTGTGGGGGCGCGCCGAGGGCGCTGGAGGGGACCACTGCATGTGGGCTCTGCGCACTGGGGCTGGCGCTACTACGGGAGCCGAGATTGGTGTGATCGTTGCGGGTATATGCGGCGACGTAGGCGGGCGTGGGAGTGACAGTGAGCAATTCAGTCTGGGCTACGTTGTCGTCCTCCACCGGCGGCCGTTCGTCGGTGTCTTGTGACTCGAGCGGTGCCCCATGGGGCAACAGTGGGCTTAGCGACGGTTGACGTATTTCCTCCTCTGCCCGCGGTGCCGGCGTCAGGGCCGGCGCCAGTGCTTCCCCCTCTCCCTGAATGTGCTTTTCCTCGGGCGCCGCTGGTGGTGAGGGGCCGTGCTGTTGCCGTTTCTTTCGCGGGGACGCTGGACCGCGCGTGAGGAAGGTCACCCTGCGGCGGTCGGGGTTGAGCGCGAGCATGGGGCGGTACTGCGATTGGGGCTTGAACCCAGACGAGGCGTTCCGCCTCGTGTTCTCGCGCACGGTGAGCATGTCCCGCTGCACGCAGCCGTCAGCTCGTTCGTCACGACGAAATATGGTGAAACGCACCGCCTCCTTGCGTTTCTTTCTCTGGTCCCGCTTAATCACGAGACCCCAGTATTTCCAAATGAGCACAAGTAGCACGGCGAGGGTCACGCCACCCCCCGCGCCCCCAGCGATTGCAGCGATTGGAACGGACGAACTGCCCCCCGAGGAGGATTGAGATGTTGGTGTGGAGGATCCGCTCGAGGTCACAGTTAGAGTGACTACCTGGACACCAGCTGGAGTAGGGTTGGACGAGGACTGCGACTGGGACATGGGTATAGAGAGGAGGGGGAGAGAATGGGGATGGAACAGAAAGGGAAGCAGGGCTAGGCGGGGAGAGCAGGCGGCGGCTAAAGAGAGCAGTAGCATGCAGGGTGGACAGGTGGCGCATTATTTATCGATTGTATTCTGACCAAACCAAAGATTGCAAGGTGGCATTGAGTTAGTCGCCCTGGCAGTGGTCGAGGCCATCTCCGTCCTCGAGGCTTATTTTTAAATAGAGCGTGCGAAGATGTCCCGTATTATTCGTACTAACTTATCTGCTAATCCGACAACAAAGCCGCCTCGTTCAGCTTCTCTGCCTCTTCCATAACCCTCTCCTCCAGTGCCGCGACTCTGCTCTCTGCTTCCCTCTTCTCTTTCTCCAGTTCCGCATACAGGCTCTGTAGCGCCCTCTCCCTCGCCTCGAGCTTGTCCACCTCCTCCTTCAGCGCCGACACCCGCACCGGTCCCATGGCCGATTCGGTCACCCGCAACCGCCCAAAGCTTTCAAACTCGAACGTCATGTCCTGGATCGCGTCGCCCGCAGAGCCAAGTCGCTTCCCGAGTTCAGCTGCGCGTGCTGCGTAGCCGCCCAGCACGACCCCGAGTTTCTTCTCGACCTTCGCCGCGCGTGCGGCTTCCCGCCCCACCGCTGTTTTGCACTCTTCCATCACGGCTTTGTACCCTGCTGCGCGCGCCGCAGCGTCCAGGTGTTCCGCAGGTACCCACGACCCAGACGCGGTATCAGGCAGGAGCGTCGCACGCAGGTGCACCCATGACGCCCGTTCGTCCACAACGGCGGCATCGTCGTCAACAGAAAGCGCGCGCACTGCATCGCGCACCTGCTCTTCTGGTGCTTCGGGGAACCCGAGCGCGCCGGCGAGCTCGCGGTGGATGGCCACCTTCGCCACAGCTACGTATGCGTCTGGAGGTGGTTCGTATGTGCTTGGGGTTCCGCCTGGATGTGCTGTCCCGGGGATTGGATGCGCAAGCGCGTCGTGGTGCATGAGTCGGACGAGTTCGAGGTCCACAAGTCGTTGTACTTCTTGCTCGGTCTCGGCGGCAGGGACGAGGCTGAGATCTTCGAGAAGACGCTCGAGGTCGACGTTTGGAGGTCGGGGAAGTGCGCGCTGAACCACCTGCGAGCGTCGTGCGAGCGCAGCCCGCTCTTCCTCTTCTTTCCGGCGTTTTATGCGGGCATCACGTTCCGCCGCGTCTTCTACAGAGAGCACCTTGCCTGATTCTGCGTCCTCTTCCTCCTCCTCTTCAGGCACGAGGAGTTCAAAGTTATTTTCAGGTTTGGGCAGGCTCTTGAAGCTCGCCTGAAGTGACCGCTTGGCCGTGTCCGTCCTCACGCGTAACTCTCTTGGCGTTTGTCCAACGAACGACGAGCCGCCTTCGGGGTTGATGCTCAGGTTGTCACGCATTGGCGTACGGAGTGGTGTTGCCGACGGCCCGTCAGTCGTCCGTGGTGTGGCGAGGGGATTGGGGGTAAATGCGACCTGATGCCGAGGCGTCGCGCCTTCAAAGCCGGTGCCCCCATTGTCGGGAACGTGTAGTGGTGTGTTCTCGTCACCAAGAAGTGGAGTTTGCGCGATGGTCAAATTCCGTAAATTGCGAGCTTCCAGCAAAACATTATCCTCTGCAAGAAAGAAAAATTAATTCCTGTAAACATAAATAAGTTGCCATCACGTACGTTGAGGGGCGGTCCTTGGTGTCCGCGCCATCCTGGCCCTCTCCAGGTTATCGTATCCCGCGAGCAATTGCTCACTAGAGTCGTCGGTACCCCCAACTAACGCCTTGGCGTTCTCACCCGCTTGTCCAATCTTGACGATCTCCTCAAGCTCCACATCGCTGACTTGTGCAGCAGGCAGCACGAGCTTTCCTCGACGGCCAATCGACTCTGCCTCCTTGAGCTTCTGAATTTGCGCGTCACGAGCGGCAACAAACTTGGTCTGGTGAGGGCCGTTCTCGCCCTCCTTGCCCCGCTTTGCCCGCTTCTTGCGCTCAGCCTCTTCTTCCTCAGGCTTGCGCTTATTCTCCAGACGACGCAGAGTCTGGCCAACGGGTGCAGCTTCGACACGTGCTTGCTCCTCCGACGTGTCATAGAAACCAGCGGCGGGTTTCTTCTCGAACGGGATATCGGCGTTGTACTGTGTTAGATAGAGAGTTTCTGAGTAATGCGACGAAAGTAAAAGAGCACATTACACGCACGTCCATGCCCTTCTTCTTCGTCTTGTGGCGCATGATGATTCCCGCAGCTTTGAGCTCCCGCTTCTTTTGGAGCACGGCAAGCCGTCGCGCCTCTTCCAGCTGCCGTTCACGGGCTTTCCGCTTTGCCTTTTTCCCTTGGGTATTGGCAAGGCGGGCCCGTGCTTCCGAGAGCATCTCCTTCTCTTGAAGAAAGGGAAAAAGGTCAATCACAGAGACGTAAGGTGTGGGTGAATGTCATACCATCCTCGTCCATGTCAATGGGGTCGGGGCGTGCAGGTTTTGTCTCGGGATCCGGGTCGATTTCACCAGGCCGTAAGCGGCGCACGTCATCCGCGCCAGGACCAGTATCACCGGGACCCGCCAGGCCAAGCTCCTCGTTTTCCTTGGCCTCGGCCACGTCAAGGAGCTTTTGATACCGCTCAAGGCACTGCGTGGCGGTGCGACCAACTATGGGCGCGATCGTTCGCCATTGTGTGGGCATGAGTTTGGCGAGGTGGAGCACCTTTTCGTCTTCCTCCTACACGACGACGGATCAGCGACAACGACAGAGAGAAAACAGGGTGGGCGCACCTTTGACCACTCGGTCTTCTTGATGGAGGGGTCTAACCACTCGTACCAGCGTGCCTTGCATTGTTTCGGCGTTTTTCGAACGAGAAGAGAGGATATCCGGGCCCTGGAGTGAAAGAGTGAGCGAGACGTGACGTAGTGCTTGGGAGTGACCAACCATTGGTTCTTGCCATACTTTGCAATGGCGGCCTTGAGAACCTCGTCTTCCGTGTTCTGTGTGCGAGTGTTAGAGCCCGTCCGCGAGGTCAGAGGACAGTACTCACTTTCCAAACGCCTCCCTTGATAATGATGCGCACCATAACTGAACAACCTTGGCTTACGTGAGCGAAACTACTTCCTTTGATGACCTCGTGACTCACGATCAATCTCCGCTTGAATTATTTACTTATCTTATCTTATCTGCTAACTTATCGTGACTCGTCTCTCAATGCCTCTCATTGTCGTGTACAACCCAGTGTGTGGTGACCGTAAGGGTGCTCAGTTGACAACAGAAACTGTCCTCCCTCTTCTCACCTCTCGTGGTCTTACACCTGATAAAGTCGCCGCGACAGAGCATGCTGGGCACGCCGGCACTCTCCTTCTCTCGTACATCAATGGCCTCACTCCATCCGAGCGCGCAGAAGGGATCACTCTTATTCTCGTCTCGGGTGACGGGACGCTTCACGAAATCGTGAACGTGCTGCATGGCGCACGCACCGAGAAAGACGGCCCAATCCCCAGCCTCCGAATCGTGCTCGTCCCCGGAGGCACCGCCAACGCCTTGCACGCCACCTTCTTCCCGCCCTCCTCTGCTGCGCCCGACGCGGAACCCACGCTGCTCGCCTCGTTGCTGGCCTTCCTATCCGCCGCCCCACGCCTCGCGCCGCTCACGCTCGCCCTCACTTCCATCCTTCCAGAAGGGACGTGCGTCGTTTCGGCCGTGGTCACCTCGACGTCTCTGCACGCCGCGATCTTGCACGACTCGGAGGCGCTGCGTGCGTCCGTGCCGGGAATCGAGCGCTTCAAGATCGCCGCGGCGCAGAACGCGACGACGTGGTACCGTGCTCGTGCGCGCCTCCTCGGGCCCGTTCAGCGCTACGACGCCGCCTCTGGCGCGTTCGTCGCGCTCGCCGAAGAGCACGAGCTTCTCGGCCCGTTCGCGTACTTCCTGTCGACCGTCAACGTCGATCGCCTCGAGCAGCACTTCCGGATAGCGCCACTGCAGCGCTCGCTGCCCCCACCTCACGGCACGCAGACGATGGACGTGCTCGTCATCCGCCCACTGCGCGACCCTTCGCTAGAAGGCAAAGACGGTGAAGCGGAGCGCGAGGTGTTCAAGGACAGAATCTGGGGTGCACTTGGTGGGGCGTATCAGGATGGTGCGCACGTTCATGCGCGGTACGCCAACCCGGACGGAAAGAAGGACGGCCCAGTTGTGGTAGAGTATTTCAGGGTCGGGGGATGGGAGTGGATTCCCGTGAGTGTGTCCCGGAACCCTCGCCCTCGGCTGGCGCTGACTACCGTACTAGGAAGAAGACGATGAGAAAGCGCATCTCCTTTGTGCGGACGGAACGATATTCCATGCTCAAAAGGGAGGGAAAATCAGTTCAAGCGTGCTGGCGCGGACAGCGCACGATTTGGATATCGCAGTTTATGCCTGAGGGTGCATCACCGCTACTGGGGGGTATTCACGCACGTAAGAAGCTTAGATATCATTGCATTCGTTGCACAGGAGATCAGACAACAACACATTCATTGAAAGGAGACCGCGGAGCTGCAGTTGGGATCTAAGTGAGGACCTTATCCACGACCACAATGGTTGCAGCGTGGACCTCATCCACCGCAGGAGAGCTGTCGACCTGCCATGTCGGACGTATTCGTGAGAGGGACAGCTGCAGAAACTTTCAACCTACCTCTGCCACCTTGCCGAACTTCTCGTAGTATTCGATGACTGGCATGGTAGTTTCTTTGTAGGTAACTTGGGTGCAGATGAGTACGAAAGCACAGCGTTCACCAGAGAGCATCGTGAACTCACCGAAGCGTTTCTTGATGCTCTCAATGTTATCGTCGTCCCGACCACTGGTTTTACCGCGTTCGAGCAGACGCTCCAACATCGTTTCCTCATTCGTCGTGAAGAAGAGCACCAACGACGACGTGCACACCTGAGATATTGCGCTACGGTCAGTCGACGCGCGCAATGTATCGGTAGACGCACGTCCTCCTCGAACTTGAGAGCCTGGTCCATCTTGCGGGGGAACCCGTCGATCAGGAAGCGTCCTCTACCGTCTCCCCAGCCCTCGCCGGTCTTGGAAACGAGGACGGCATCCATCGCGTTCTCGAGCAGCTTGATGGTGACCTCCATCGGCACGATATTTCCCTCGCGGATGTACGTGCGGATAAGGTCGCCGAACTGAGAGTTTGGACGGTCCTGCTCGGCGCGCAGGAGGTCGCCAGCGGAGAGGTGCGAGAAGTTGTACTTTCCGACAAGAAGGCTGCACTGTGTTCCTTTTCCTGGAAAAATGGCGATGAGCACGCAACAGGTGGGAGGACGGAGGGAGGGACACACCGGCGCCTGGGCCGCCGAGCACGAATATCACCGTCACCTTTTCCTTGGCGAATTTCGGCTTCTCGTGCTTGGGAGAGCTGGGGAGACGCGGCGCATCAGCGATCTTCTCTAAGAGGTTGGGCACCATCGCGGTCCTGATCGGGGGTGTGCACTGGCCAGACAAGCGGGTGGTCGTTGGGGCGGGGACGTGAGGATGCGGGGGAGGTCGCTGCGCGGTGGTGGACGAGGACGTAGTAGGCTGCGAATGAGGAGAGTGCCACTGCTGCGAAAAGTGCCGGGTTTGGTGCAGCCCTCCGGGGCATGGAACGCCTTCGATGGTTGCGCGATACTGCAATTGGCGCCAGTACGGTCACGTCTTCCTCGCCGCTTACGATACAGTACGATGGACATGACTACGGCGCACTCATTGACGCTCCTTCTTCGTCTTTCTCATGCTCATCGTGTGTGCCGCCAGGTCCATGAGTGTTCACCGACCCGCTGACGCGATAAGTCTATAGACTTCGAGGCGCTTGTCTCCACGTCCTCCGTCCAATGGCCCATCGAATAAAAAACCTCTTTGCTCGATCACAAAGCTCGGTCACCAGTTATTTTTTCTAACCCGCTGCGTCCAAAGCATCATCGCGGGGGTGTTCATGCACGCAAGAAGTTCAGATATTATTACACTCGTTACACAGGAGATCAGACAACAACACGTTGAAAGGCGAGCCGTAGTTGTCACCTAAGTGAGGACCTTAGCTACGGCGGCGGCAGCTACAGCATGGATCTCATCCACTGATGGAGAGCTATCGACCTGCCATGTTGCGTGTATTCGTAAGAGGAGAGCTGCAAAAACTTCTGACTCACCTCCGCCACCTTGCCGGATTTCTCGTAGTGTTCAATCACCGGCATGGTAGTTTCCTTGTAAGTGGCTTGGCGCGAAACAGATAAGTACAAAAGCGCGGCGTTTACTGGATAGTATCGCTCACCAAAGCGTTTCTTGATGCTCTCGATGTTGTCGTCGTCCCGACTACTGGTCTTACCACGTTCGAGCAGACGCTCCAGCATCGTTTCCTCATTCGTCGTGAAGAAGAGCACCAACGACGACGTGCACACCTGAGATATCGCGCCACGATCAGTCGACGCGCGCATGTATCGGTGAGAGTATGAGACGCACGTCCTCCTCGAACTTGAGGGCCTGGTCCATCTTGCGGGGGAACCCATCGACGAGGAAGCGACCCTTGCCGTCTCCCCAGCCCTCACCGGTCTTGGACTCGAGAACGGCACACATCGCGTTCTCAAGCAGCTTAACGACGACCTCCATCGGCACGATCTCTCCCTCACGGATGTGCGTGCGGATAAGATCGCCGAACTGAGAGTCCAGGCGGTCCTGTTCGGCGCGCAGGAGGTCACCGGTGGACAGGTGCGAGAAGTTATACTTCTCGACAAGAAGGCTGCACTGGGTTCCTTTTCCTGATCCAGGGACACATTCTGTATCGGTGATGAAGGGAGGAGGGAAGAGGACGCACCAGCGCCTGTGCCACCAAGCACGAATATCACTGTCACCTTTTTTTTGTCGAATTTCGGCTCCTTGTGCTTAGGAAAGCCAGGGAGATGCAGCGCATCAGCCAAGGCACCAGCGATCTTCCATATGAAGTTGAGCGCCATCGTGATCTTGATCGGGGGTATGAACTGGCCAGACAAGCAGATGGTTGTTGGGGCGGGAACACTGAGCAGGGACGTCGTAGACGGTAGCCGTGAGATCACAGAGTCGGCCTAAGGAGAAGTCGTAGATGAGAAACGCAAGAGCTACTCAGGTGCTGACAGATTTACAAAGCGGCTCCAGGTCCCCTTAATACACGAGCACTAGACGTATTAGGGATAATCACAAGGCATGCTAAGGGCCAAGAGGTACGCTAGTGCTCGGCTTGAGACATGGTAGCATTATTGACGTTGACGAGGAACGGTGCGAGCGTGTTGGTCCTTTAAGCTTTACGACGTCAGGGCTGCGAATGAGGAGTGGGTCCGATCATTGGCGCTGGCAAGGTCGCGTCTTCGCGCTTACGATGGACCTCCGACACGACCACGGCGCACTCATTCACGTCGTTCGCGCCTGCGACAACGCCGATGCCCCAAATCTCATCGCCATTGGCGGTGAAAACTCCGTCTCCGTGTTGCTCATCGTATGTGCCGCCACCTTTTTCGTTCCGTGGGCACGCGTAAATGATCACCTCCCCTTGACGCGTAGGCCGACACGTCTGTAGACCTCGTCGCGTCCTTCCACATAGGTTCTCGCATCACGGCCCTCGCATGGTCTCCTCGCACCTGTATCTTCCTCGTCCTCAGACCAATGGCTTATCGAGTAAAACCCCCGATCACGTAGCGCGATCGCCAATTTTTTTTTCTGACCCCTCTTTTGCCTATGCAGGCTGACCGCTGCGTCCGCAGACTTTGGTCTGCATCTCCTCACAAAATCCCCTGATGTAGACGAGGATGTCTTTCCCTTTGGAGGCGGCCTGAGCGGCCACCATGGCCCCGTGAACGACATGACGTTCTGTGGTGGCCCCACGGACGAATCTGCGCGCTACGTCGCGACCGTCTCCGGTACGCAAACACGCACGTACCCCCCCATTTCGCGCCTCTCAATACAATACAAACAGACGACAAAATGCTCATGGTCTGGGACCTCCACCCGACCGTCGACATCCCCTCCGCGCCGCTATCTGTCTCGCCCTCCAACGACGACGGCAGCGGCGGCGCCTCCTCCTCGCCCGGCTCCAATTCGCGCCCACAGCCGACCGCGTACGTGATCTCGTTCCCGCACGCGCTCAGCGCCGTCTGCGCACACGCCTCGACGACCAAGGACCTCCTCGTCGCCGACGTGCGCGGCTCGCTCGCGCTTATCGACTGGCGCTCCGACCCCTCACACGCGCCCGCAGACGCATGGCACCACCCACGCGTCCTCGAGCTCGCAGCGCCCCGTGCCGTCGCCGGGGCCGCGGGCGCCTTCCCAGCCTCCGCTGCGTGGCAACATGCCAATTCGGACATGTACGTTCTCCCCCCCCCCCCCTCGCTTCTCGAACACCCCCATCTGATCGTCGTAGTATTGGCTCCGTGCACCGATCGCGCTTCTCTCTGTGGGACCTCTCCAAACTACAGGGCGGAAAGCCGGCGCTTAGCGGCGCGTCGTTTCCCGAGGGTGCGCACCGCTTCCGATGGTGTCCGACCTATCCCGAATATTTCGCCATCTCGACGCGCAATGCGGGTGCGCGTGGCGCGACGATCCACGTGCACAGTGCCATGCACGCCCACGCCCACGTCGAGCCGACCGCATTCACCCTCGCGCCGCGGCCCCTGTGCGTGCGCGATTTTGACTTTGTCCCGCTCAAGGGAATCCCGCGGATTGCGGCTGCGGTAGGACACGAGCTTGTCGTATTTCCTATAGGGGTAGAGTAAAGCCACGGCAGAGGTCTTTTATCACGATCTACGCCTATTTTATGTATTTGCTTGCTACCATCGTATTGTTTTCCACGCCCCGCTGCTATGCCGCGGCTTGATCATGATCATGTTCACAGAGCTTCAGGAACTGGAAGTGTGGCGGTGTACATTCTGTCCTATGGTAACCGTTAGGCTTTACGGTTGAAGGGATGGACAGCAAATCGGAGGCGGAGTAAAATTAGAGAATCTACAGTGATAAGTTACAAACAGGCTATTCATGAGAGCTAAAGATAGAAGTTCTGCTACGTCAGAGCATAAGGTACTGTGTTTGCGTGGTTGGAGTATCCAGATGAGCGGTAATGGGGATGTGTGATAGTGGGGGGAGGGGACAGCCAGCGACGTTGTCTACAATCCGTATCCGGGCGCATTCGAGTGCATGTGGTGATAAGCGTACGGCTGGTGATTATTGGCACCACGTCCGACACCATAGCCCGGGTGATGCGAGTGCGGTGGCGTAGGATGATGGGATGATGGCGTGGGTGCCCCAGTTGTGTTTTGTCCACCGTTGGCGTATGTCTGATCGACGGCCTCCCCAAAGCCGAGCTCCCTAAACATATTGTTCCAGTATCGCATGTCATCCGACTGTGCTGGGGGTTGAGGAGGTGGCGGTTGGAGGGCCTGAGCTGTTGGCTGGGCCTGTACGTAAGTGCCATTGCTATACGCTGGCGTGCTAGAGGTCTGTGTCGGGGTACTCCTTACGGCATCGACTTGCATTGTCTCATGCGAGGATGCAGTAATACTTGAGGGCGTGGGAGAAATGGAATAGGAGAAGGAATGGTGCACATTCGAAGCATTCTGCACGTCGTCGATCATCTGCTGGGGATATACACCCGGTGGTGGTTGCTGCGATGCCGGTGTCGTGGCGGAAAGTGTAGAGTCCCGCCGCAATGCTGTTTCACGAATCCCTTCAGCCACTTGTACACCACTGCATGAAGCTAAGCTTACGACGGGAGTGGCCATCGTCCCATCCTTTTTGTTGTTGAGACCTGAAGAGGTCTTGCGCAATCAACTCGCGCAAGAACCTCGCGTGATAAGCAGCACCCTTGCACGCCACCGAAAGATGTGACGCCTCCTCGTATGCATCGGCCGTCTTTGAGATAATCGTGTGAATTTCGTTGGTTGCCCCTTCGTGTAACTCCGCCAATGTCTTTGAGCTGCGGAGGAGCTGGGAACACCGTTCTGAGACGGCGAACGGAAATAGATCCAAATGGGCATACCTTCAGGAGGAAAACGGCCGAATATGCCGTCATGACCGTGATGGAATCCTGGCCGTAGCGCTGGACGATGATGAGCGCTCCATCCCAACAGAATTAAATCAAGCCTACAAGCATGCTCATTGATGCAAAATCGTTCGAGACGATAAGCAAATTTTCCTTCGCGCTTGTATAACACGCTGATAAGGCCTGCACACTCGGCGTCGTGCGGCTTGACTGTTCGCTCTCGATCAGCCTTCGGATCAATAAAAATGGAAGAATGGAAACCGGAAACTTACGGGAGACATGGCAGCTTGAATACCAAAACTGTTCAAAAACAGCCGCACATGCAGCCGGAAGAAGCTGAGAAATGACATGTGGAATGATTCGCCGTTGGCCCGCCGCATCTCATGGTGCCAGGTGTCCATCCATTGAGTTAACTTGCCGTTACAATTTCGCAGCAATACTTCTTTGTTCACATCGGTGTGAGCTGCTCCGGGAATGCCTTTGTGTAAATAGAAGACGTCTGTCGTCTCCGCCTGTCCAAAAGAGTAAATGAGCCCAAGAAAAGCGAGTTCGCAGAACCTTGTTACTCACAGCGATTCGGCGCAATTGCACGAAAGCGGCGACGACCACGTCCTCTGGACGAAGCGGGGTCCCTCCCTCTTCGTGCCAAGTAGCCGAATGCCGGACCAGGTCATCCTGACAAGGGCTGTGAAATCACCCGATGCCGATTTCGGGGTAACTTACCTCCGGGAGCATCCACTGACGTCCAGTCTGCATGCTCAGACTCCTGTCGTGCACGAACAACACGAGGTAGGTGCGTTCGCGATTACGACGCTCTCGAAGTTGTAGCTCGGTCTCGTTCGGGGGCGGTGGCGAAACATACCGATTGAGGCCCAATTCGACGGCCATACGGCAAGCCTACACATGCAGGTTATCGCCGTCTGTAGACCTTATTACCACGGGGAATCCCTCACCAGGCCGATGTATATCCACGTTCGCTGCTGCAAAATAAGCCGAATTTCCACGTATACACGTTGTGGCGCTTACCGTGTCTTCTGGTTCTTTCCAGTAAGTAAGGCAAGCGAAAGCCTGGACTACCTCGACGGATTTCCAATTCTCCGCAAAGGCACGGAAAGCAAACTCATAAGAAAGTTTTTGACATGGCTTGAACGACTCAGGCTTGAAAAATTTACAACCAGCCATGACCAAAACCGTGAATAGGAAAGGTGACTTGGAGCGAACGTAGTCGGGGGTGTGCAGAGCCGGGTCAAAGAGGTTAACGAAGGGGTTGAGTCGCAGGAACACGAGGTCGAACAGAACTTTGGCATTTGATTCATCCAAAATTCCAGCGGCTACAGGATCCTTCAAGCTGGTTTGTACGGATGGGTTGGCGGCTTGAGAAGAAGCTGTTGAATTAGACCGATCCGATCGGAGAGAGGTGGGGGCCTCGTGCGAAGGATTGAGAATAGTTTTGAAGAAGGAATTTCGTTGATTCTCTCTGCGAATGAGATCCGCGGGAAACATGCCATCTGTCTTGCCTTCACTTTCGTTGTCCTCCTCATCCGTGGGAGGTCGCACTTTACGATCAGGTTGGTCTTCTCTTTCAAACTGTGTAGGTAGGTTGAGGGGCGGGAGATCACTCGTATAATTTCCGGGGGACCGGGTTTGGTTGTCTCCACGCTGCATACGCCAATCGGTTGGGGAGATGGAAGAGGAAGAAGACTCGAGGGTTTGAGACTTCAACTTAGCGTTATTGAGCCCCTTCTCGAGGCGCCTCAGCATTTTGGAGGCTTCGGATAACCTGGATATCGTCTCTGATGATAAGTCCCTATGCGACGAGCAACAAAAAACGAACTTCGAGCCTGGTTTCCGCCCGCGCCGATGTCTCTCGAAGACACACCTAGGAGAGTTGAGCAAAATAGTACAGAATCGAGATGAAATAAACATTTACTCGACACCGGTGCGCCTACATCTCTGACAGGGCTGGGAACCGTCTTCTGCGCCAACACATTTCATCTGAACGGAAGGAGTTGATGAGAAACAACGGTCTGTAATTCGACAGCGACGATGCAAACTTTTGCTGCTCGGCACACTGTACAAGCCCGAGCGCCTCTGACGACAGGAGTCTTACCACTAGAAAATAAACGGAGGTGAAAGGACAGGGGGAACATGGGAGGGTGGTCGCGGCTTACGATGACTTTGCCTGTTGATTCTCCTGATGGTCGACGGAACCAGAATCTTGAGGGGAATCCATCTTGCAAATGAGGGGGATTAGCCGAGTGTGCGGCCGTCGGCAATAAAGGACGGGAAAGAAAGTTGAGGGAAAGAAGAAATTAAAGCAAGATGAAGGCTGAACGAAAAAGTCGGCAACGAAAGGTAAGGGGAGCTCAACTCGGGACGGAGAGGAAGGGTGAGGCAACCACTGAGTATAGCAGAGCAGACCGCACCGACCTAACAAGCCGGCGAATTTCCCTTTCAAGTTACCGGCCGGCTCTCCTTGCGGCTCCATCATAACATCCGCCCATCATTAACCTGCGGTCTCCCTACAAACACCATGACACCCTTTCCCTGCCTTGTTTGAACATCCGCACGCTCTAACTTACAACCCTTTCCCCCTCACCATTCGCCCCTCCTTCCCGGGTACCTTACTCTCCTTCATAATGCCGGCTCGTCCCCGATTTCCGGCCCCCGGTCGTGCCTCGATTCCGCGGCCGACTACTTGCCGCGGTTGCGGTTACTACCCGGGGTGTGACCGTATCGAGATGTGATGCACCAATGCCATTAACTAACACTTACGGGTTTCATCTAAGTATAGGCCCTTGTCGTCTTTGTTGGTCTCTACGTCTTTGAAGCGGAGATATGCCACGTCAAAAGAGGTTTAATCATATCACAGGTATCTGTCTAGCAATCATTTGCATCACGTGATAAGTTTGTGAAAGTTGCAGGTTGACCACTGGCACCACTGGATCGATTACCATGCATCACGTCCAATGTCTCCTGCACAGCGCAATTAGGCAGCGACTGGACTGGGCCTACGACATCACTCTCAATTTTAAATACTAATTTTTTTCGGAATCAATCAACTCCCCGCACCCACGGCTGAGGCAGAGATCGTACTAGCCAACCCCACCGCTAATCAGACGACAAGCGATCAGCTCCTTTGGCTAATTAGCGATGCTACCTGCCGTCTATATCACTCTTCAGAGCATCTCCGCTGTGTCCGTATCCGCAAGGTATTACGACTCTTCGTCTGTGGCCAATCGAAACCTGGCGACATCATCATCCTCGCACAGGAAGATGCGTTTGGATACACGGACATGCGCAGCTTATCACTCATACTCATTATAGCACGATGACAGCCGCTGGTAGAGTATTGGCAGGACTTAAACCCTTGAACAACTATTATGATATTTCTGGAGACTATTCATTATTATTATTCCTGGCATCGCCATGACTTGTACCTGCCGACGAAATTAATTGTCGAAGCCGGCGTTCAACGTGGACTATGCTGCTTTCAAACGATTTCTCATGTGGTGGTGTGGGGTTCTTTTTTTTCACATATCTTCCTGACGCTTCTTTCAAGTTGCTGTGTGCCTGTTACTAGGCAGAGAGACTCATCAGGGCAGAATGGGAGGCATCAATGATGTATAAGTAGTCTCATTCTCAACTACTCGCGGCAGCACACTGTCCCATTCTCGTTCGATAAGCGCCGATAGTTTGGCTTGCGATTTGAAGCGGAGATATGCTATCTAGACGCAGATCACTTTATCCAATGACCAGAAAGGGTATTGTTGGGGCATATTCCTTGTGATCACACCACATCAAACTCAACAATCCATGCTTCTCACCAACTCCCCGTCATCCGGTCCGATCCCTAAACTAAGTACCGGACGGACAATTGAAGCCGCGTGTGTAACTGTCCGGCTGTTTTGGTTGCTTCATTTCCCCAACTCGGTCTCCCCCGGACTTTGTCAGGTACTGTAAATTACTGTACTGTTATCGGTGATTTGTCGTGGGTTCTGACGCTCATCTGGTACCTCGGGCATTTCTACGAATCTACCCCGGGCCCGATTCCTCGATCGCCTATGTCGAACAGTAGCTAACTCAGGTTACATCAAGCCACCACTGTACCATCGTCTGGAGTCCAGGAACATAGATCGCGTTAATCTTACACTAACGATCTAAATATCTGTTGTCCATATCATCAAATGGCTATTTTCTTCTCCCAGCAGTAATGAAAAGGGATTCAATACCTGAGTTCCATAACTAATCATCGACGGCGGTTCGTCGCCTTGTTCAAGGGCTTTGTCTGCGCCGAAATTATGAAAGGATGCCCCATCATGCACTGTGCGTCATGTTCTGAAGCTGTTTTGCCACATGGTGAATCTCGGTACAAGGGTTTACCAATCCGGCAATCTCACCTAACCCTTTCAATCTACGTTGGTAACACCACCGGCAACTTATATTCGGCATCCACTTCAGCCTGCCAGGAGAGGGAGATAAGGGGAGTAGAAAAACAGTGCCAGGCACCGGCACCGACCACTAGGCGAGCGCATCCCGTTAACTGTTGCTGTCGGTGTCTGTTCGTTTTCTTCCCGACCGGAAAGGAGAGAAGGAGTAGGAAATCGACAACCACTTACAATTCCTGATCCCGAGGTATGCGGTGATGTCCCAGTTACAGCGTATTGGAAGACGGAGCTAGCCAAAGTTATCAATGAAGACATTGTGTAATTTGGCTATAGCCTATACAGTATTAGAGTGGGGTAAACATATTGGCTGGAAAATGAATCACCCCCTTCTCTCACAATGGACCAGGAACGCTCACTGCGCGCCGTGCCACTTATGGCGGACCACAGAGTCAACGTGAGCCCCCACCTCGGGCGGGGGTTCCCCTGTCAACCACTCGGCCGTACCGAACAAAGTCCGACTGATGCCGAGCAGTCTCTCCACTGTATCCACCAGGTCTTCTAACACCTCGCCTTCCGCAAAGCCATACAGGTGTGATAACCCGAGCACCCTCTTCGAATGGCGCATGGACTTTGCGATGTGCGAGACCAACGTGGCGCGCGCGTGCCGAGTCGACGGGAGAAATTGTGGCAAAGGCTGGCGGGAACGGAAGGCGTTTTCGCATGCGTATAGCGAGACGCACACGCATGATACCTGGCCGCGCATATTGATCGAATGAGTCAGAACGCCCAACTGAAATCAAAGAAGACGTCCACGTACAAACTCGCGTCGGTCTTTCATGACCTTCAAAACAGCTTCCTGGACAGGTATATGTTCCCTTATTTCACGAAGGCCAGTCATAAGGTCGAGCATTGCTTGCATGGAACTTATGGTGTTGCGGTACTGCATCATAGGTTTCTGGGTGCAAGTTCACGTGAGGTATTCAAGCAAATCGCGCTCAGGCGGGCGGTCCGACGCACGGGTAGAAGACTCATTTCATCGCGCAGTGCAACGATGAGACGGGATAACCGGATCAAAGAGTCGCGTATCTCGAGCTCAAGCCTCAGCGTCCGTCTTCTGTTATCAGGGGTGTATACCCGATTACGCTTGAATAGCCCCCTGTTCGCATGCAGTCAGACCAGCGATTTGGAACCAGCGGGAACTCAAACGCGCTTGCTGAGTGTCAAATACAGCTGGCTTAACAAGCCGAGCGTACGGCTCGTATTTCGCAGGAACAGCATCTGCACACAATATCACCTTTGGTTATAACACTCCTTCAACTCGTCGACGCAAGACGTACCCTGCAGTGTCTTGGGAAGACAAATGTGTTCATTGCTAGGGCTGCTAAGACCCCAGCAGTAATCATAGCCGCTCTCCAGACCGCGAGAACTGTGGGCAAGCATTAGCTTGAGCATGCGTACGGAAGAACGAACGAAGCGCACGGAAGATTCGGGTGTCTGCATTCGCGTCGAGATAACCAGAAAATACTATTGGTGGAAGTGTTACGGCTCTGAAATCGTGCAGGGGTAAATTTAGAAAGCAGTTCAGTGCTAGCGGGCACACTGACGCAACAACTCCAAGAGAGGGCACCTCCGTCCTAGTGATAATCCAGCTAATCGGAAGGTCGGCGAGCTAGAGACGTTTGAGACGGATATCTTCGAGAAACTGCCGCATACACGAACCGTTACCATAACCACGAGGCCATATGGATTCGCGTGGCATATTAACCAAGTCTAAGGCGAATTCACGATCAGGTGCAAGCTCGCTGGGTCGTCTAAAATCACTCACGATGTATGCGTATACGGCTCCCAATATTGTACCAGTCTGAGCAATGGGTAAGGGCGAAAAGGCCTAGGTAGATAGCACGGACGCACGATGCGGAGGTATGCCACTCGCCAAGTTGCCCCTGTATTCGTTTCTAATACCCAAACATAGCTGACAATCATCCATTGCCCATGTGCGCGAGCAAACCATTTCTGACCTTCGGACAAGAATGAAGGCCACTTAATCGAGATAGGATTCAGTCCTTACCTGAACTCCCGGTCGGAAGGAAAGCTGGAAGGCTGAGAAGGGCTACACCAATTGAGTTCTTCATCGCGTGTTGTAAATGGCTAGAGCGTGCGACGCCCCGGATGCATGCGGCAAAAATGAGCCGAAAGCGAGTTATTCTAGGCCCATAGATGACATTGCGATAATATATTTCGTTGGGTTCGGGGCTGGAGGGCCGGGAATACCATGTAGCCTCTCTCCATCTGGCTAGTTCCGAGAGCCCTTCCCGAGCTTCGGCCATGCTCATGCTATGTTCATCCTCGAAGCGCCCCGGGTCGTCGTCATCCGGCGTCACGTGAATATCATCGATAATGGTAGGAGGAGCAATGCCCAACCAGGCCAAGGAAAGGCGCGGGTACCACAGGCGGGTACGGGAGGTGCTGTGAAGCAGAAGAACCCTATCAACAACGATTAGGACATTGTGCATGTCTTCAGCCATCTGTACAAAGACTTAACCACCCATTGCCGGTACGTTAGGATATAGTTACGAACCTCTATCAGCGAGACAAAGAAGTGAGAGCGACCTGAAATCTCTGAGGCGGTGTCATTTTTTGGTGAACCCCCGAACAGATCGGTAAGTTCTTTTCTTGCAGCATCTCGTGCTTGGTCTAACTGGTGCAGAATTTGAGCTGCTTCCTTTTTCGAAGGTCCGAACGCGTTTGCAGTGCGCTCGAACACAAACAAAAGTGCATCTTCAACATGTTTCATTGACGCCAGGATTGCCTGCCCAAGGTCCAATGCTGGCTGCATAGTTGGATACGTTGACCCCCTTCCAGGACTTGTTCCCACATGTGAACAACCCCACGATAGTTCCCTGCGAACATTTTCTACGACCCCGATGAGAGGCTTAATAGATGCAACTGTGAAAGCACTTAGATACACTCAAATGACTCAAGGAAATCGGCTTACCGTCTACTCGGCCCAGACGAAGCTCGAAGGCGGCTATCGAGTAGGCCAAGTCCAGTTGAATGGATTCTGCAAGCAACTCATCCAATAGCTTTCTTCGGCGAGAGACGACGTCCAAGGAACCGCTTCCTCCTTCACGACTAGTGCTTGACGTCTCATTCAAAGATATAATGAGGCATTCGCGAAGCTTCGAGAGTGAGTTGACGATTTTTCGCGCGAAGTGAGTCGAGAACCATCGTAGAAGAAGAATATTGCTGATTAGGCAGATAAATGCAGCCGAAAGTGTGATCCAAACAAAAAAAGTGGCAGTGTGCACGGAGCCCTGGTCGATTTTGGGGTCAATTCACAGGTATGGTCATAGTTGAGGTATACCGACATTCGATATACCGACATTAGTTGTCAGGAGCCAGATCGATACGAAGCATGAGATACGAGCGGAGAGTTGCAATCGGGGCAAGCGACTCTTGGCCCAGCCAGCTAGCGTGCTATTAGTTAAGAGGCGAGGAACTGAGGAGATCTGCTTGCCTAAGAAAGCTATTACGACAAGGAAGACAGCGGGTATCGCCCTTGATGACACGGTATAATCAGGTCGTAAAGAAGCGACGTATTTTGCGAAAGTGGAGAGACCGATACCAAACAGGGCACCTGTGATGTTAAGAATGGTGGCTTCTAGATGCTGAGCAAGCGTATCTTGGGCTGAGAAAACGAGTTCCTTAAGGGTGAGAAGTAAGAACGCAGAGGGACCTCCAAATTGTGACCAAGGTTTGATGACAAGAGCCAGACAACATAAGAAAGTAGAAAGCAAGCGAGCAAGAACGCGTCGTGTGAAAAAGCAAGAAATGAGATCGAGCAGGAACATGCGAGTGCCTGTGCCTGTACTATCCATCGGAGGAGAATGAGATGCCAGTTGATAACGAAGCTTTGGTCAGGTGGCCGTGCGAAAATCCGGGGAGTAATTGGCCAAAGATGGCCGGCAGGCAGTCACTACGACGTGGCCTATGGCAGAGAACATTTACAGCAAGGGGACCAGGGTCTGGTTCACCGATAAAGAACAAGGATGGATCTCAGCTGAGGTCACGAATGTCGCCAGGGGTTCAGACGACAAAATCAAGCTCCTATTTGTCGACGACCGCGGCAAGGTGAGCAGCACGCGTTTGTTTTTTTTGCTACTTACGCAAGCTCTGACCTGCTGATTTCAGGAAATCACAATCGACACAACTGCAAAGGCTATCAGGGATGGCCAAAATGATTTACCACCCTTACGAAATCCTCCTCTATTGGAGACGGCTGATGACCTTGCTACCCTATCCCATCTTAATGAGCCCTCAGGTGTGCTACATCCATCCTCGCATTGTCAATTGCCTTCAATCCCTCTTCAGTCCTTCACACCATTCGAAACCGCTATGCACAGCATAGTATCTATACCTACAGTGGCATTGTTTTGATTGCCATGAACCCGTTCCAGCGCATCACTCAGTACGGTCCCGAAATTATTCAGGCGTACAGCGGGCGAAGGCGAGGGGAGCTTGAGCCTCACCTCTTTGCTATCGCAGAGGATGCATATACCGCTATGAGGAAAGAGGGTATTGGTCAGACAATCATTGTTTCTGGAGAGAGGTACGTAGTGCTATCACGAATAGACGGCTAGCTGATCAACGTTCCTTAGTGGTGCGGGTAAGACCGAATCCGTGAGTCTCTTGCTGGCAGATTATTTATCCTACTTATTCGATATTGCGCAGGCCAAGTACATAATGCGTTACCTTGCATCTATTAATCCTCCCGATTCGAACGCAAAGACAAAAACAAAGGCTTCCTTAGATGAATCAAGCGAGGTCGAGCGCCAAATTTTGGCTACCAATCCTGTCCTGGAGGCGTTTGGTAATGCGAAGACTACACGCAATGACAACTCCTCTCGATTCGGCAAGTATATCCAGGTTCGTACCTCGTGCAAATGTTGTGAGCCGCATATATACCTTCTCGCTTAGATTCTTTTCGACGGAAAGCAAGAGATCGTCGGGGCAAGGATTCGAACTTATCTCTTGGAGCGTTCCCGCATTGTTTTCCAGCCACTGACGGAACGTAACTATCATATCTTCTATCAACTCTGCGCCGGCGCACCTCTAAAGGAACGCAAGGACCTTGGCCTGGACACTGATATCACAAAGTTCCACTATTTGAAACAGGGCGGCCCCCAGTCAACTCCTATCCCCGGAGTCGACGATGCGGAGGAGTTTCGGGCAACTCAACATGCTCTCTCGACCATCGGTATCTCCGTCGAACAGCAATGGGCTGTCTTCCGCCTTCTATCTGCTCTTCTCCATCTTGGCAACGTAAAAGTTACACAAGCGCGGTCGGACGCTGCCATAGATGAAAATGACCCAGAGCTACTCCTGGCCACGCGGTTTTTGGGTGTCGACAAGGCAGAATTCAAGAAATGGACCGTCAAGAAGCAGATTACCACACGTTCCGAGAAGATTGTGACATCCCTGAATGCTGCCCAGGCGACCGTTGTCCGCGACTCCGTTGCAAAATTCGTATATGTTTGTCTTTTCGAATGGCTCGTTGCTATTGTCAATGAGAGCTTGGCCGGAGAAAATGGCGAAGCAGAGAAACGCGCTGAAATGTTCATCGGCGTCCTTGACATCTATGGTTTCGAGCACTTCCAAAAGGTAACGATATCGGGTTGTCCGCATGGTTTGTAGTGGTGACGTGTTCGTTTGCAGAATTCCTTTGAACAATTCAGCATTAACTATGCCAATGAAAAGCTGCAGCAGGAGGTCAGTGGAAACGATACTTCACGCGCATCAATTGACGAGCTGTGTAGTTCAACGCGCACGTCTTCAAACTTGAACAAGAGGAATACGTGAAAGAAGAGATCAACTGGACTTTCATCGAGTTTTCAGATAATCAACCCTGTATCGATGTCATCGAGGGTAAACTAGGTGTACTCGCCCTCCTGGATGAGGAGTCACGCCTCCCAGCCGGAACGGATGCGTCGTTCCTTCAGAAACTGTACGCTCAGATCGCAAAGCCAGAGACGAAAGATGTCTTCAAGAAACCTCGCTTTGGCAATAGTGCCTTCACCATCGCGCACTACGCTCTCGACGTTACTTATGAAGCCGACGGTTTTTTGGAGAAGAATCGTGATACAGTACCGGACGAGCACATGAATCTTCTGGCATCGACGAAGAATACATTCCTTCGGGAGGTCCTTGGCGCGGCCTTGGCATCGACTAAGCCACCTGAGAGTCCTATGCCCCATTCTCCAGCTGTCTCGGACGCGAGCTCGGCTTCTCGTCGCCAGTCACTCATTCCCGATCCAGGGCGGACGTCCCTGGTGAACTCTGCGGCAACCGGCCCTAAGCGCCCTGGTGCAGCCGCACGCAAACCTACCCAGGCATCTATCTTCAAAGCGTCGTTGGCGAACTTAATGTACACACTCGGCATTACAAATGTCCATTATATTCGATGTATCAAGCCAAACGAACAAAAGGAGGCCTGGAAGTTTGTCCCTCAGCAAGTTCTGAGCCAACTCCGCGCTTGTGGTGTACTCGAGACCATTCGAATCAGTTGCGCGGGCTACCCTACGCGATGGACCTACGAGGAGTTCGCAGAACGGTTTGTCCCTTCGCTTTCGGTTTTCGCATGTGACTCACAGTATGCAGGTATTACATGCTCATATCTTCGTCTCAGTGGGGTCCAATGATCCAAAACTTGGAGCTGAATTCCCTTTGCTCATTGATTCTCGACAAGACGATCAACGATCCTGATAAATATCAGAACGGCAAGACGAAGATATTCTTCCGTGCAGGCATGCTCGCTGCCCTGGAAACGTTACGCGCTGATCGGCTCAATGCTATGGTCACTGTGGTGCAGAAGAATATGCGACGGCATATGGCTATGAAGCGCTACCGCGAGATGCGAGTCGCTGCCATTAAGATCCAAACATGGTGGCGCGGGATTATGGCAAGGC
Source organism: Lactarius akahatsu (assembly GCA_021524915.1). Classification (NCBI taxonomy): domain Eukaryota; kingdom Fungi; phylum Basidiomycota; class Agaricomycetes; order Russulales; family Russulaceae; genus Lactarius; species Lactarius akahatsu. The sequence continues at coordinate 2,224,253 of JAKELL010000001.1, read as the reverse complement.
GCTTTGTCGCCCAAGTTCGTCGGGAGAACGCTGCTGTTCGCCTTCAAAAGGCTGCACGGCGATACGTACAGCGGAAGCGCTTCACAGAGATTCGAACAGCCGTCGTTCGCTTCCAGAGCCGTACGTGCTGTATTTGTACACTCTCCATCCATACTGATTGCAGGGGCATGTGTAGGTGTCAGGGGGGTCCAGGCTCGTCGTGCATACCAGGCACGCCGACAAGTCCACGCGACTACAGTTTTGCAGAGTTTGTTCCGTGGAATGTACGTTTCCATGCATCTCACAGTACACCACACGTACTCATGATTCATTGTAGTCTCGTCCGAAGAGTTTTCCGTTCAGATGTCCACCATGTCATCTATTTGCAATCTTGCATGCGGAGGAGGCTAGCGCGCAAGCAGCTCAAAGGCCTCAAAGCCGAGGCCCGCTCAGTCTCCAAGTTCAAGGAGATCTCTTACCGTCTGGAGAATAAGGTTGTCGAGCTCACGCAGACACTTCAGAAGCGGACGGAAGAGAGGAACGAAGTCGTCGCTAAACTCACCTCACTTGAACTGCAACTTAAGTCGTGGATTTCACGACACGAAGAAGTTGACGCACGTGCCAAACAGCTCTCATCAGATCTTGCCGCGTCCCAGACAGAACTCACTCGCCGTGACGAACTACTTCGCCAAAAGGAAACTAATGAAAAGCGCCTCGAGGAAACGATCGCCACTGTCCAAGAGCGGGACCAGACAATTCGTAGGCTTGAGGAAGATTTGATGCGTCAAGCTACGGAACTCGAAGCGCGGGCCAGACAGGTCGACAGCTTGCCCATCCGTACTGCAGAGGACAGCTCCGTGATACATACACTCAAGAACGAAGTTAGCAGTCTGCGCGAGCAACTCAACCGTGCACATGCCTTACAGTCTCTGACTCGCGGCGCGCGGGACCCCCCGGTATCTCCCACATTTGCTCCTACCCTGCGCCACCTGGAAAATGGGGCACCCGAAGAAGTTGCTCAGGGCATCAATGGCAGTCCCTCTACTGCCGCAAGGCACCAAAGGCGACACAGTTCTGCTGGCGTTTACGCCCTAGGTCCACACGACAACCGTACGTCCGTGGATGAATTGATGACATATGTGAAGCGCACGCAAGCTGCGAATCCACGTGCGGTTTCTGTGGCATACAACGGGGAAGAAGGAATTCCGCGCCTCCGCGGTGTGAATGGCCTATCGGATATCTACGACGACCCTGCAGAAGAGAAGATCCGTCTCCTCCAAGATATTCGCAACCTCGACGAAGACGTCTTGGAGGGCCTCATCAAAGGCCTCAAGATACCTCTTCCAAGCCTTACAAACCCGTCAGCTGTCAAGGAAATCTTATTCCCCGCAAATCTCATCAGCTTGGTCACGAACGAGATGTGGAAGTATGGTCTAATACCCGAGAGCGAACGGTTTTTGGCAAACGTTATGCAGACCATACAGGCCCATGTGATGGCTAGTGTTCCTTGTCTCAGAGATTATGTCCGTTTATCTGACACCTACACAGACCTTCACCGGGGAAGATGCCATAATTCCTGGTATCTACTGGCTGTCAAACGTCCATGAAATGCTCTCTTTCATCTGCGTGGCCGAGTCGGACATGTTACAGGGCATTGGCCCAGGTGAGGAGAACGCCGTGCGCCCATTCGACTGGACCGACTACGAGCGCCTGGTGTCTGTCGTGAAGCATGATTTGGACAGTTTGGAATACAACATTTACCATACGTGGATGACGGAGACGAAGAAGAAGCTGACGAAAATGGTTGTCCCCGCTCTCATAGAAAGCCAATCGTTACCAGGCTTTATCGCAAGTGACGGCGGGGGGCGATTGTTCAATCGTGTCTTCAATTCAAACAGCCAGCCGGCGTTCAGCATGGATGACATTCTCAACCTGCTGAACAAAGTATGGAAGAGTCTGAAGAGCTATTACACAGAGGAGAGCGTCGTACAGCAAGTGGTGACAGAACTTCTCAAGCTCATTGGGGTGACAAGCTTCAACGATCTTCTCATGCGAAGGAACTTCTCCTCTTGGAAACGGGGTACATTTTCATTCCCGGCTTCTTAATTTTCCACAGCTTTGGCTAATTTACGCCTAATCTAGCGATGCAAATTCAGTATAACATCACGCGAATAGAAGAGTGGTGCAAGTCTCACGATATGCCAGAGGGCACATTACAGTTAGAGCACCTGATGCAGGCCACGAAATTGTTGCAACTGAAAAAGGTCCGAGGCATTTTCCATTCGGATTTTTCGGTGCTTGGACTCACCGAGTTGTACAGGCAACGGCTGAAGACATCGAGATCATCTACGACGTTTGCTGGATGCTGAGCCCCATGCAAATTCAACGCATGTGCACGAACTATTACGTGGCTGATTATGAGGTAAGACAAACGTCTGAGTACGAATGAACAGATTGCTTACAGAAGCTTAGAATCCTATCTCGCCCGAGATTTTACGCATTGTCGCATCGCGCGTCGTTGCGGGCGACCGGAATGACCATCTCCTATTGCCAGAAGCAGAAGAAGTTGGTCCGTATGAGTTACCATTACCTCGGGAGGTGAACGGACTCGAGACGTATGTCCCCGCCTACCTTAACGTTTCCCACCTTCGTCGACTCGCCGCGCTGGTCGCATGAAACCCTTGGGATACCGTACCGCTACTTTTCATACTTACCCAGTGCTCTCTTTGTTCATACTATTTAAGATATACCTCACTCCACTTTTGCATTTGGATACTCTACAGAGACAGGGCAACCGTGTTCCGACCTCATGTTTGTCCAATTATGAATCTGCGGCCCCTTCACGATCAATCTGAGCTCAATACAAGTTCACATCCGTCCTCAGTCTGCTCCCTGAGAAGCCGGTCGGTTTCTAATAACACAAGCTCTCCCTGGTTGGTCATATCGCGTCGATACAGGAGTAGGGGCTGTAAGATAATGAATAACAATCCAGGATTATCGCACCCGCGGACATACCCCAGTAGTTCGGACGTTGAAATGGCGGGCGAGCAAATCTAGTGCCCTCCCAGTGCCCACGCTCTAAGTACGAGGACTGGGTAAATAGGCAGAGGGCGGTGCGACGCGAAAAAAAAGTGACCTTGCGGAACCAGAAGGTCTTCTCGACCCCTTCGCGATCGCCTCTATAGCTTGCTTTTACGTGCAGGCGCTGGTCAACTCCAACGGAACCCGGTTTGTCCTTCGGATCGGCCGGTGCCGCGCGATGGCGCATCCTCATGAGCTCGACCTGCTGAAGCTGCGCCAGTTTTTTTGGGTCGGTGGGAATCTTGCGTGTACTGGTAGCTCTGTTGCTTGACGCGGCGCCAGCATTGGGGAAGTGTTTGGCCAGTAAAGCGTGGGCGGCTTCATTCTTGGGTGGAGGTGTAGGTTCAGGTGCAAGACAGGCGTGTTGTGATGCGTCGCGATGTCTGATTACCCGCGCAAGTTAAGATATAAGAGACGGGGGGATTCAGGGCAAGTTCGGTTGGATGGATGGAACTCACGCGGCGCAGTAGCCGAGCTTGCATCGCGTACATAACGCAGATATCCTGCCTTCGTCCCCGGCAGAATCACCGACGAATGCGTCGAGGCTGGGTTTGTTGCACGAAGCGAAGGAGCAGCGCCGGAGTTTCTGGAGCTCATGCGATGATGCGTCCCTCAGAGCCTGGGACGGGTCCACGGGACAATCATGCGTATCTGGGAAGATATGGTCTTTGCAGAACTGGTGATCGCAGCGACATCGAATCGGTAAGAGGTCGAGCGCGCGGCAAGAAGGGAGTGAGCAATGGGCACCGATGGGAGCCAAGTCCATCTCCGGACCGGGGGTGCAAGTGGCGGTGGAGCGGGCTGCGCTGCGGCGCTTTAGCAACAACACCCATGAACATCGTCGTACGTACGTCCCTCAAATGATTAAAACGCCAATTAGCCTGACATTGTATGATAAAATCGTCATCCAGGAAGCACTATTTGGTCGCACTGTCACGCCTGCAGAGCGTTTGCGCCAACACCAGCGCGCGCTCGCAAAAGCGCAGCGCGAGCTCGATCGCGAGCGCACAAAGCTTGAGCAGAGCGAGAAGAAGCTCATCATGGACATAAAGAAAAGTGCAAAGGCGGGACAACTTGTGCGCCCCTGGCTTCTACACGCTGTCTATTTTCTAAAAGAAAGCTGCTTCTACCTGTGTTACAGAATGCATGCAAGGTCATGGCGAAGGACTTGGTCCGCACCCGCCGTTATGTCCAGAAATTCTACCAGATGCGCACGCAATTGCAGGCGGTCGGACTGCGCATCCAGACGCTGCGCAGTAATCAGCAAATGGCCGATGCTATGCGCGGCGCCACGCGAGTCAGTGTTCTTCGCGTTCAAATCTAATCTCTCGCGCGCTTTTCCCTCTCCCACTGGCTGATTGGTATTGTTTGGACGTTCACAACGAAAAAAAACAGGCAATGAAGAGCATGAACCGAGGGCTCAACCTCCCGCAAATCCAGCGCATCATGAACGAGTTTGAGCGTGAGAGTGCGACGATGGACATGAAGGAGGAGATGATGAGCGACGCGGTCGACGACGTCATGGACGACGATCTGGAAGACGAGGAGGAGGAGGGCGACAAGATCCTCAAACAGGTCCTCGATGAAATCGGTGTCGGAATCTCCCAGCAGGTGCGTTTGGCTATGCCTTGATTCCATGCCTCCTCTCATCACCACTCACTGAAAAATCGTATCCAGCTCGCCGACGCGCCTACGGGCCTCGCTACTGCCTCTACGGCGACCGAGCGTCAGCCCGTTGCCGTTGCCGATGGTCCCGCACCATCGCCCGGGAATAATGTAGGTTCTAGTGGTGGCGGCGGAAATATGACGGACGAAGATACCTTACAAGCTCGCCTGGATGCCCTACGCCGAGGATAGCACTTCTCGTGAAACCTTCCTTTACGTTTTTCCTGATCTAGGTTGATTGCCCTCGCCCTTGTATTACTAGGCCTATAATCAGACCAGTTGCAAAGACCACCACTTGCTTGTCTTGGCGTGCTCTTTCTGGGGTTACTTCAATGAACCCCTTCCCACCCCGTGAAAAAATCATGGGAAGTCCGGCATGACATCCTTTACCAGAAGGACCCCCCACTGATAAAAATCGGCGGGTACAAAACATACAGCCTCCAATTTTGTACTCACCATTCTCACCACTTTGGTCGGCGTCGACGTTTTCCAGAAGCTTTCCGCCTCCACGCACTACCCACTCTCAACGGCGCGAAAAAAAGGGTAGTACGTACCGAGCTCTCGGACTTGCTCTCAGATGAATAATACGAAAGCTGCCTATTTGAACACCATGCCCATCTTGCATTGAATGAACCTAACACCCTATTACAACTGCGTAGCCACGATATATAGTATCAATAATGGAAGTCGTAAGGTCATTCAAGTCAGATCATCTCTATATCATCACAATGCACTCAGTCCAGCTCTTCAAGCTTACTGCCGAGGAGCTGAAGAACATCCATGATGTCCTGAGGCCTACGACGGATGTGCTCGTCAGGTGGCTACGATAGAGAACGGAAGGGTACTCACGAAGTATCATCTCGGTTGAAGATTTTATCCGCAGCTTCCTTTACACCATCCGCAGCACCCAGGGATATCAATGCACCTGCAACAGTCTTCGCAATGGCACTGAAGTCGCTCCCCGAAAGTGGCGAAGGTTCACGCCTGCCAACCACGCTAAGCAATTGCAACCTGAAACATTTCCTAGCTTTGCCCCCACCTAGTGTTGTTAAGAAGTTCACTCGCTCCAACTGCCCCGACCCCCGAGGCCACACCACCAAGGAGACCATTTTTGATGACTGCTCCAATGGAATCGGTCGACTTCAAGCTAGTCAGGAGATCGTCGAATAAGCTTGCGACACCGGGGGTACGTTTATCGACATCGATATCGCCAGGCAGCGCACGGCGCGTGCTATTGCCACCGAGGAAGTGCTCCAGAGCAACGGGCAGAGCGCCAAAGGCAAGACTGGTCCCAATCGTCTTCAAGAGACCTCCAACGTCACTTCCGAGACCACTTGGGAGAGCGCTCGCACGTTCGTCAATGTCGCCGCGGGCCTGCTGTTGGCCGTCACTAGAATGATGATAAAATTGGTCAGCAAGGGTCGTCCCCAAGAGCCAAAAAGTGAGGAGCATACACGACAGGAGCAGAAAAAGCGGGGGATGCTGTGGAGACAGCAAGTGCGAGGACAGCGAGAGTCTTGTAAGAGTGCATGTTTAAAGATAATGATAATTGATATAAGAAAATGGGGCTTGAACGTGGGCGTGAATGCAAAGAATAAAACGTATGGGCTGGGGGGCATAAGGGTCAGCTACAGCTTCTAGGAGCGTGAAGACCAAAGCTTTGGAACTGACCAACCAGTGCCTTAGAAGATACGAAGATACGAATGTGAGCAGGAGCTGAAGAACCACATCCCCCAACCAAGCCAATTTATAGTGGACAGAGGTCGGCGGTGCAATGCCACCGAAAGTCATCTCATCACCCTAGCAGTGCACCAGACCCCCCGTGGCCGACGTTAGTGCCAGCGCTCGTATGATATTCCTTCGCTTCGCGAAGAGCCAGAAGACAGGAATTCTTAATGGCAATCCGTTGCTGAGCAAAATGATGTGAACCATGTGGATCGTGAATGATGCCTTATTGTTTCCCTAAGCCATGCATGCATGCAACTCGTTCGGGTGCAAATACATTGCCGGACAAGATCAACCGTGGCTGTGTCGGGTATGTTAGTTTCTTTTACCGTACGAGCACAGCCATAAGGATCACGGTGCGATGCAGCCGTATCATGCATCATGTTCGGCGCTTGTGAAACCTGTTACGTTGATGGCGATGGAGTTGTGTCACCTGCGACACATCGCCGTCGGCTACATGGCTTTGTGGATCTGAGGACCCCAGTTTTCACTCATGGGCAGTTCTATGTTGGGGTTTCAAGGGTGACATCAAGGGAGAACATCAAGGAACATCAAGGTGATTTGGGATGATAAAATGCGAGTCTGGCGGCTACTCAACTGCTTGTCTGAATCTCATTATGGACGAGACTTCTGTCTGCTATACGGGAGGTCCGCCGAATATGTATGATACAGACACGAATAGCCGGCGCATGTGAGTGTGTACAGTGTACCTTTCTGTGAGTAAAGACGCCACCCAGGGGTGGCAGCACTCACATGAAGTTGGTAAACAAACCAGAAAGTTCCCAACTGGACCTCAGCTTGTCGCTCCCCCTAGCTTCACCGGGTTTTTATTTTCGTTGCGAAATCCATACCATGTCTGCAATTTCTCGCAACAGTGTTTAGTGGCAGCCGCTGCTGGATAGAAGAAAGCATGGGTACGCAGTGAGAAACCTAATAGACAACGGCTGGCAAAGCAAGACGAGCTCCAGAATTTGAAGCTCTGATCGAGAGTACTTTAATCGACATTTTGGCAGTTACGCAGCAGACCAAGACGCTGTCGATAGCTGCAGAGAACGTCTAGTAGTTCGTTTGTACGTTGTGTGTCTCCCTCAGTCGGCGATTCCTGTTTCAGTCGCTTGCGAGACAACCAGATGGTACGATTTACGCGAACGGAGGCCGAAAAAAGAGCGTGTCCGCTAATTCTGTCATACCATCATAGAAGTCGACTGATCGGCCTTACGGGACAGATCAAAAATTAGCCATGACATCAAATGATACCCGCATGTCTGAGACGAGGCGCCCGTCATAGCCTCAGTCCGGCGATCGCCCGAGCGTCCTGCTCGCTCAATTTCCAGGTGATCCCAGAGCCATTATAAAACTCATCCACGTCCTCTTCCTGCACCAATTTTTTTAAAAAAAACTCTTTAGCTCGCCAGTGTCGAAACAGAGAACACAGCCACACACCTGATCGAGATTGAGCAACGTAGAGATTTGTTGGAGTCGCACAAACTTGTCACGGACGTCGCCAAAGGCGGTCTGTGAAGAGAGATATGTTGTGACCGCACGCAGGTCACGATCAAAACGAACGGCGCCAAGCTGTGAAGGAGGTTTTTGATTTTTGATAAAAGGGTTTGTCCGTGCAAAGCAAACAGGAAAGGGATGCGCGGCGTACCTCGTTATATTTCTGACTAGAAACTAGCTTTTCCCAAGGTCGGATCAGCACGTCCAGGGCAAGTCCGAAGAAGAGGTGGTAATTGTTCTCGGTGAGCGACTCCTGACCAATATTTGATTCGTTCGAAACAGGCGCACACAAAACCAATTCTGATGTCGCGTACCTTGTAACCGTCCACCAAACCTTCCCAAGCCTTGATGAAGCGTTTCCGCACGACGTCCTGATACTCGGCCGCCGTATAGGCATCGTCGTCGAGAACGTACGACACGTCTTTGTACACGTCTGTCAGCAACGTGCGGAGCTTCGGCCGCAGAAGCTGATTGAATAACTGTTCGACGCCCACGCGCAGAATCGACTGGAACTTTGGTACGATGTTCGAGAACGACGAGATGCTGGCGCGAGCAGCATCGACCTCTTCAGTCGAGAAACTTTGCGGGATTACAGCGGCTGCAAGCAAGTCTTTTACTAGGCGATCCATGTGCGAAGCGGACACGTCCAGGTCGTTCAGTAATATCTGCACGGCGTAATGTAGCAGAAGCCGGATAAAGATAACGGCACCTACGCACGATGAACGCAGCACGACTCTCACGTTCAACTTTTTCTCCTCGTCCGACGCCCGCGTTGCGGTATACGTCGTCCATCTTGCGTCTGATAGTACCAGCATAATCGTTCTCGATTACACTGCGCAGAGCTCCCGACGTCCTCTCAACAACCCGCGCCGCGCCGGTCGAAAGCAGTCGCGACAGGACAACTTTGAAAATGTAGAACGCGTCGTCGGGCGTCGTGGTCATTGTCGGTGACGACGTCGCGTCCGGGGTTGAGAGGCGGTGTGCCTACAGACGACGTTCAGCATTGCGCGGGCACAAATACACTGTAGAGAGGACTTTGTCGATGGCGCTCCGCGTATACCAGACTTCCAGAGGGATATAGTACGTGCTCAGGAGGTCTTCAAAGAGTCTATTGCACGCGGAGGACTCGACCGCTTTCAGCTCCTCGGACGTTGAATGTGGTGAATCATCTGGCGGTTTCTTACTAGTCTCGGGAGATGTGAGCCTGGATGGCTCTTCGTGCCGCAATACAGGTGTGCGACTGTGTTCGCCTTCGTCCACGCTTTCATTCTATCACCTCGGATGAAATGGCAGTTCGTTACACAAAACGGTAGCGTACCGTCAGCCGATCCAACAAGAAACGTCTGAAGAGATTCCACCGGCCGGCCATTCCCGCAGCCTCGGAGATGACCTTGTCAATGTCTCGTGGATTCACGTCGTCTTCAGAAAGGGGAGTTGTCGTCTGTCGCCGCGGTGCGGTCGGTGAAGGTGCAGCCGACAAGAAGTTTACGTTTGCCACATCTGCAAGCTACGGCTGTTCAACCGTGACAGAGTCGACGAGTTGGTATTTGGTTACTTTACGCTTCATCGCCCGTTCCTCTTCCCAGCCTTCGATCAGGCCTTTGCAGACGCGGTCGCACTCTTGCAAGAGGCGTGCGATCACGCTGGCCATTTTCCCCGAACCATAGTAGCTTTCAACTACGGGCTGGTGCTGGTCAACGATCATGGCTATGCTCTCAAAGAGAGCAGTCAAAGCCGTGATGTAATAGAGGGGGGAAGATGCTTCGCAAGGTAAGTGAAACGGGAGGCGATCAAATAAGTGCTAGGCGAACGTACCTTGTGCAGACGCGGGGGGTCGTACCTTGACGAGGTCCACGATGAAGCTCGCATACGCCTCGAGCCCTTCAGCTTCCCAGCCGATCACCGGGAACAGTTTGAAGAATCGAGTCGTCGCGACCGCATCTCGGGCCTTTGTTGCTTCCGTAAATTGACGCGTGAAGACCTGGAGGAGGAAATTTCGCGCGTCCTTCAAAGTCTGCGCAGGCGGCAGGGGGTTCTCCGAAGAAGGCTACCACCCGCAAGCTTAGTACGATAAGAGCGTTTGGGGAAGTAGCGACCCTACCACGGCGGTCTCCACAAATGTGCCGTTGATAACAACATCGGGGACGGCCATGGCCCGAGCACAATGTCGCGTTGCCGACTCCCAGTCCTGCGCGTCGATAGACGACTGGAGGGCGGACAAAGATGACTGATATAGAAAAGATGTGAGGGGGTTTCGGGGGCAGACTAATGGGAAACGGACCTTGAGCTCAATGACCTGCTGGACGCGGTCGCTTGCCTCTCGGACCCTGCGCATCTCCTCGTCGAGAGTGCGCACGCGCCCACCGACGCGTTCTGCTGTCCGCGCTGTAGCGGAGACTTCGTGCGAGAGCGCGGACGCATCGACATGGAGTCGGTCTATTTGTGGAAGGAGCGTTTGGAGGCGGGCGAGGGAATCGAGGATGGGTTCCTGGTGGGCGAGAAGCGCAGAGAGTGAACTGGAGAGTTCAACTTCTTCAGACTCAAGAGAAGAAAGGGCGGAGAGGATTTCGGGAAGGGTGGTCAACGTAGAAGGCGGTGGACGGTGAGTGGGCAGCGTGAGCGGTGGATCTGCGTTCATTTCTTCCTAACGTCGACTCGAACGTCGACCTCGACTTCGACCCTCGACTGGACGTCCCGCGTCACGTGACGGTACTGAGGCTTGCCATTTGCGCACAGTCAACTCTTCTCTCACGAATCCCATCAATAGTTGTTTGTTTAATTAGCCCCCCTATCTGCATGTCTTTCGCCCCCCAAAGTGGACCCCCAAGCTCGATGCCACGGGAAGGTTCGCGTGTCGCTGTCGCCGTGCAAGGAACCGAGCAAGTCGACACCTTGGCGCAAACGGACCTTGCGGCAGGGCCAGCACCCGCTGGCACTCTGCACCTTCGTGGGGGCCCGCACAATCGTCCGCATGTAGTGTGGGGCGAGGACGTGGTGGACAACGAGGGCCTTGGAAGAAAGAAATCAAAAAGTGCGTGCGCCGGATCAGGGGAAACAGATCGAGGACGATTAACACAAAAAATTTGTTCCAGTTTGTTGTATCTACCACAGACCAAGACGATTCGACGAATCGTCTGACGAGGATTCTTCGGGGACGGAGTCCGAGTCAGACGACGGTAATGCAAGACCAAGTCGCGACTATTGCCACCATCAGCGCCATGCACACAACGGGGAGTGCGAGGCTGATCACCCCCGAGACCCGGACAATAAACTACGCGGTGGTAGTGGCGACAGAAATGCATACGAACAGATGCCGCCCCATAAAGGAAAGGGCAAAGCGTCGAGTTGACAGTGAGGCTTTGAGTGAGGCTTGGCGTTCGAAGGAAAAGAAGTACCCAATCATATAATTCGCCTTCTCTAGATGACAGTCCCACGGAATTGCTAGTAGTAGTATTAATATGACTTTGCTTTACCTTGGCTTCCTTGCGGCGAAATGCACACTGCGTACTTCGTTTTCTGCCAGTTCACACTTCCTCCCTCGCAGATTCAGATTTTGATCCCGGCGCGCTTCGCTGGCACGTGACAACTCCTGTTTTGCTTGTTCGATCTCATTCTCTCAATTGCAGCTAGGCCGGCGGTAGGATAAATTCAGGCTCATGCGTCCAATCGATAATTGTGTTGTCCACACGACACTAGGGTCCCCCACACTGCGTGTCAGGCTGTGATCAATAGCTTATTTAGACGAAATCGTGGGTGATTCCTACATTCAATGACGCCCCGTCGCTCCTGCGACCACCATCGTCACTACAAAAAAATGGCCTTCGACGCACGCGAGAAATTCGTCGGCTCCATGCCTGTGGAATTGTCCTTGTCAAATTTTGTGTCCCAACCACCAAATACACGACCAACAGCTGCAATTACCTTCGTCCACTCGACCATGTCCCAGAACGAGAACGAATTTGCGAGTATCTCCACACTTGTAAATGCACCCTTCCCATGCTTACTTGCGCTTCTTACATATTCAATTAATTGAGACTGCTGGGCTTTGTCCGAACCTAAAGTCAATACTACTTCTCGTATAGCAGCAAACTTGAAAGCCGACATCTCCATCTACTCTGGTAATGACCTCAACGGTCTGTGGACTTGCCCCGAGAGTCCGCCACCGCCAGACCGGGGGGTAGTCCACCTGTGGATCGAGAATGAAAACAAGGGGAATGTCGTATTTCGTGACCTGGAACAGATGGAGAGAGAGGCGAATCAAGACCTAAAAAGCCACATACGATGGACAGGAGACACGTGTCGAGTCAGCGGCCAGTTGACCGCCTCGATGCTATTCATCGTTCTCAGTTTCGCGTATTCTCTTTCTCGGTGGTACTCTTTGGTGAGACTGGTCGCCTGCTTCACTGGGATCGCAGCGGCGTGATATACACCAAGCCATTCAAATGGTCCACCGAACCCGACACCCTTTCGAATTCCTATGGAGGCTCGTTCTTCTCTGACGTGAAATGCGGTTACGACACCACCGCCACCTCCGCCAGAGATGACGAGGCCGAGGCGACATTGTCTAAGCTGAGGACTTACCCGGGTCTGGAGAGGTGGACCTTCACAAGTTCCTCGTTCGCGACGATTGCACCCCCAAGGGTCAGATCAAGTATTACATCGCACCTAGTGCTGTTTGGGATAGCGAAGCGCTTTGCAGTTGTTCCGCCTTTGGAGACATCGCTTACGACCACGAAACCACAAATCTAGTCTATTTGAAGGACTTCTGGCGCACTGAACGTGATGGGATTCGAAAGGAGGGCGACGTGTATCGTGAGCTGCACGACGCGCAGCACCCAACATTGCGAGATTGGGGCTCGCGGGCGACGTTCCTATGTTGCCGGAACGTGGACGTACTGATTTTCCCGCTGTTCAGAGGACAATGACTCAGGAGTTTGTGAAAGGATACGATTGGTGTCCAGGCCAGCCCCGAGGTTGATCCTTATGTCATTACCGACTTGTGTTAGAAACACTGAGGGGCCATTGAACACGTTCTGATCAACTCGGCAGCTGCGTAAAGTAATTCGGGACACCATCGTCGGTACGGGTACTGTTGACTTCTCGTTGTTATCGATGTTGAGAAATTTGCCACAGCCCATACAAAGGCGTACGAGAGGGTCCAAATCCTTCACCAAGACGTCAGCGCCGGAAATATCCTGATCACCGAAGAGGGAGGAATCTTGATTGACTGAGACCCGTCAAAGAAGGTGGTCAAGGATGGGAACGGGAAGCAAAGACAACATTCACGCACGGTACGACATCACGTTTGCAGTTAACTTGGTGTAAAATGGATTCAGGGGACGTGGCATTTAATATTCATAGCACGTTTACGGGATCCGTCGACCAGGTCCCATGAAGTATCCGACAACCTAGGGTCATTCTTTTGGATACTCCTGTATCTGGTCGTGAAGTGCGGAAATCCCGAGAAAGCTCTGTCAAAAGAAAATACAAAAGCATCTTCGACCAGGTTGATGACTCGGACATGGATGGTATCATCAGGGTTGGCATAGAAAAACTCAATTGTCTGCGAGAAGTGTTCCTCGGTCCCGTGATCATTGGTTGGTCTTGTCAAACCACCTTGCAAAGACATCATCGGGGAATTACGTTCCCTCTTCAAATATATGTATTGCCACGCGGAACCGTTCACCGACGCATTCCCCTCGATGCAATCGGATATCATATCTGAGCGGGACCAAGATGAGAGTGTCCAAGACGCACTCAAGAAACTTCGGTCTTCTGAAGATGTATTGACCATCGTCAACAAACACTTAGCCTCCAGCTGGGACATAAACGACGACTGCAGTCTTTACAAGGTCGAGTCTCGTCCGGATCCTGCGAGCAGAAATCGCCTGAAAACGCAAGGCCGAAGACGGCGCTGCAAGCGACGGTGGGACAAATTTCGACGACAGGCGTAGAGGGCGGTTCCCACCCAGTTCGACATAGTCGTCGCGATCGATGTTCCGATCATGTTCGGGCTTCAGCGACATCCTTGGCAACATCGATCTTCATTCGGATCCGGTAGTTGCAGAACACGATCCAGCAAACAAGTGGAATTATTGATAACTATGATTTTCCCGACCCGCCCCTCTGATGCAGTTCGAGGTTCGAGGGCACAGAAATTACACACAAATCCGAGTCATCGACCAGAACTTGGGCCAGAACGTATTTGGAATACATTTTGTTCTACAAATTAGGATCAGTTCAGACTTACAATAATATTAATTATCATGTCGCTCACCACCAATCTCGCCCGGCCAAAGACATCCGCCGTAATCACCGTGCGCGTAATCAAATCGTTCGACTTTCGTACCGAGCGCAGCCTCGTACTGCACGACATCAACCTCGAGACAACAACGATCGGAAACCTCAAAACGATAGTACGCGATGGTGAGGGAGGAGCCTGACTTGTTCGCTTCGCTTCCTTACCCCTGGCCTGGTGCCCGAATAGCCATTCAGACCCAAGCCGGGTGGAAGCCTTATCGCTCTGCGTCCTTTGGTCTGAATCCCCTCTGCCACACTCGTTCTTCTAAGAAAGAAGTAAACTAATGCGTCACCCCTCGATTGTGCATACGTCTACGTAGACACCTTGAAGTTATATACGCAAGCGCACGGGGCGAAGGTATGGGGTTAAGGGCGAAAAGAAGATCGTTTACGTGTGCGCTGACTTTGCGTGGCGTATCAGACCACCTAACCTCATCATCAATCTCGACCATGACGATTGGATCTTTTCTGACGAGAGCAAGACGTTAGCAGAGTCTGGTTTCGGTGCGTACAACCCGTCGATCCATGCGCGACGGACGCAGACATCTATGCCTCGCTTCGTTAACAGAGAACGAAACCGAGGTCAGCTTTTTCAACAAGGACATGTACGAAACGTTCAAGTTAGACCCTCAGGTATTTTCCCCCTCTCCGCGTTACCCCGCACGTTGTGCTCACTATTGCCGTACAAAGACACGATGGGAAAGCTGATCTGTTTTCCTATTGTTTGGGGGTTCGCTCGAGGGCATTCATTTTGTAGCGTATCAATGTGTATTGTAAATTGTTTGATCCGAGGAATGGCACAGGGAAAAAGATCTATATATGAGTGTGCGTGCTACGGCGGGGTCGGGATCGGTGACAACGTAGGGTAAGCAGGGGGAAGGAATGACGACGAGCAAACAATACATATGGAATGACAGTGACCAAATAAAAACCCCGGATTATAATACATGCATCACTGGTTTGCACACTGCACACGGGGCTCTGCATCGTCCTCTTCCATCGAATCTTCTTGCATTACCCGTTCTTGCCGCGGATCTACATCGGACATCTCTACTTCCTCGACGAGAATGTTCTTCGGCAACTTGGGTAGGGGCTTGCGTGGTGGGAGAACTTGCTCTAAAAGGTGTATCTTCTCGGGGTCAATGTGTTCGGGCCACTTGATCGACATCTTGAGGTAGAGGTCACCCAACTCGTGGTGCCGTTGCGATGGCATACCCTGACCATGAATGACTTTCATGTCATCTGTGGCGTTGAAAGTTATCAGGACGTGTCATGCAAGCGCTCAACTTGACAAATACCTTGCTTCACGATCTCGCCTGGCGTTATGGACACCACCAACGCTCGGTCATCCAAATGCCTGATTGTGAATTGTCCGCCTCCAAGCGCCATCAGAAGGTCAATCTCGACGTCGGTGACGAGGTTGTTGTCGTTGCGTTTGAACCGCTCGTGAGGCTTTTCTTCGATGACGATGACGACATCACCAGGAATCACCCCAGGAGCCTGATCACTCTCACCCGCGAAGGTGATTGTCTGCCCTCCCTTCATGCCTTTGTCGACGTGTACCTCGAGCATCTTCTTCTCCGAAACCACCTTACGCGCGTTGCAGGTCTTGCATTTATCGCGATGGTTGATGATCTCGCCGGTTCCAGAGCATTCGTCACATGGCTGCTGCAGCTGCTGAATCATGGGGCCCATCTGACGCAGTGTAATGCGCACTCCACGGCCCTGACAGGAGCCGCATTGCCGCACAGCGCCGTCCTTCCCACCTTTGCCGTCGCACTTTGGACAGATGACGTTACGCGTCAGGGCTAGCTTCGTTGTCTTGCCCTTGTACAGATCCTCCAGGGACACATGTACCCGGTGGACGAGATCCTTGCTCTTCCGAGGCCCCTGATTTCGTGAGCCGCCGCCACCGCCAAAGAAGCCGCCACCACCAAATAGTTGACTAAATAGGTCCTGAAAGGAAAAAAAAATGATGGCATCAGTCTTGGGTCTGCACAGGATCTGCGCGGAGGCCACGCACCTGGGGGTCCATCCCACCCATGCCACCGGACTCCGAGAGTCCCGCCTCTCCTCTTGTATCATAGATACTACGCTTTTGTGGGTCGGATAGGACTTCGTATCTGGGATAGGCGCGGATTAGCCAGCGATGCCCACAACTTGGTTGTAGGGTACGTCACGCACGCATGGGTGACTTCTTTGAAAAGCTCAGGGTCGCCGCCTTTGTCGGGATGTAACCGTAATGCTCTGTAGACGGCTCAGTCGGTCAGCTACTGCTGTGACGAGAGGGAACCATTTTTTACTTTTTCCGGTACGCCTTCTTCAGGTCGCTTTCTGAGGCATCGGGTTGTACTTCAAGGAGATCGTAGTATTTTCTGGGACCCGGGATGAGCGGGGGGAAACTGTGGGACAGTAAAGACATACGTTTCCTTGACCATTGTGGTGGTGTTGTGTAGAGAGAGAGGTTAGAGGGAAAGCGAGGAGAATGAGAAGGGTAAAGGCGGTGAAGAAGGGGACAGGCTGTACGTCAGCTTCCGATAAAGAAAGTGATGGAACACGCCAGAAATTTCGAGTTGTTTCGATTTTGCTGCTGACAAATGCGACACCTCGCTCCGACAACATGCGTATACAATGTGTCTATACAGTACCGCCACGACTACTAGTACACTAATTACTGTAATCTAGCGAATGCGATGTCTTTTTCTTCACCTCCATCTTCTCGGCGCCATACCATGGCACCTCAGATTCTTCCGTGCTCGCCTCGGCGGTGGAATCAGATTGAATGTGACTAACCGGAGATTCGGAACGGGGCCATTGATACAATTCATGTCCTTGAGCGCTATCCTTACGTGGGGAATTAGCGACCTTGATGCTGTGAGATGTCATGATGTCGGACACAGAGTCGGGTTTTGGTAGGTCATGTGGAAGTAGGAACGGACGCGTAATAGAGAAAAGGAGGACATTGAGTAGACCAGAGGAAAGATAGATGATATCGGTAAACACGATGATCCCGAAAGGGACATCATGGTGTGCGAAGCTACTATAGCGCACTGCTGACAACGGCAGAACCTGTGGCGTAGCGCTCCAATTTAAAAGGGCACCAGAGCTGAGCTCAACACTCACATTGAAGATGTAGACCAGCGGATAGCTAGGTAATACATCAACAATAGGCATTGGAGAGAGAAGACGACCTCACAAAAGTAGGCCATATGCTTGCCTAAGGGGCCCAAGGACGTTGTCGGTATTCGGTTTACGCGACACGCGTATCTTCCACCCGCTTGTCGTGATGTAACCCCGGAAATAGAGGAAAACCACTGCGTAGATCACGATGTTGAATATGGCAGTTGCCCACATGAAACCAAAGTCCGCCACCGTTCGCTGGACCGAATACGCGCGTCGAATCCAGCACCCTGCATGATCATATCAAATCAAATCAATCGATCTTTCAAGCAACACAGGGGAGAAGGGCGTACAATAGTCTGCGGGGCCGTAGAAGCGATACACCCCATTGGCAGCTATGTTGACAGCCACTAGAAGGCCGACAGCGCTCCAGAGGCAGGCGACGACGACAAAACTGCGGCGTAGGCTCTTCTTTTGCTCCTTCTCCTCTTCGTCAGGTTGGAGGATAATTTTTGAGAAACAGAGAGTTCTGAGGGTATATAGCGAAATGATCTTGACGACGAGTCGGCCCGTACGTGCTCAGATCAGGACGTGCGGGTGCGAGAACATAGGAGCAAACGACCGACCAACGTCCTACGGTGCTGGTGAGATCTCTGGACTGAAACCTGCGCGAATATTTCATTACTCACGAAAGCGCTGCACCGACATCGGAGAGATGCTTGATGGCACCTACGGCGATATCAATACCACCCTGACATAGGACCTCGGATATTCTTTCTACCTTGGGCGGAGCAGAAGGAGCCAGGCTGCACAGACTACAACCATGACGTGACGGGATCAGGAACAAGTCAATACCAGGGGAAACGCGGATACGGACAGCGTCTATCGCCCACTTGATGTTCATGAGGCCTCCTGATGCACATACTTCAATGGGTGTTTCCGTCCCCATCGCTGTCATGACGCACCCACGGCCTGCACAAGATCCCAGCTTAGCTGGTTGAGGAAGTAAACCTCGGCGGGACTACCAAGTCTCCATCTTATGGAAGAACCTCGAGTGACACTGACGGCACTATACTTTGGAAAGAAGGGAGTTCAGTCAACTAACAGTCTCGACGAGATGGGCCACACACAGCAATATACGACAGGAGGCCGACGACAGCGCACGCAGACACTGCAGACGTTTCAGCTAGCAAGATCAGGCCCAGGCGTTCACCAAAGGTGAACGAAGCAGGTGAAGACATGACAAACAACGGGAGAAATGATAGCTGAGCAGGCATGCCACGAACGACCAGCTCTTTATAATTTCACACAGTCCAAGAAGGTGCGCGCCCTAAGGCCAAGTAAGCAGCCACCGCTGTGGTTATTTGTTCCAATCAGAGAAGCCCTCATATGTCGAACATGCGTAAACACCGCGCAGAGTCGCGCGTACGTGTCCTGAAATAGCTGGACTGCCGCGGTGACGTTATCAACGCTGTGCTATTGAATTGCGACCAATGCCACGAGGTGCCGCCGAGGGGCCGCTCCGACGAGTCCGAGCCAAAGTCTTATCTAGAGGAGCGGTCCCGTACCATCTCTGCGATCCCGAAAACGACTCGAGAGCAACTTTCTTACGGTGTCGAAAACAATCGAAATGGAGACCAGCAATAGATGTGACGTTGGATTCATACCAAATGGAGATTCGCCACTGGACAGCTTCCAAATACTGCTACCGACAGAGCAAGAGCTAATTCACGGGCTGTGCCTTCTAGGATAATCGAGGGGTGATATGACAACGTGATGTCCAGTGGGACACCCACATGGTCTCGGCGCTTCACCTTCACAACCCCTCACTGACATCCGGGTAAACGTCAAAGCGTCGCTGGACCGTAACGGGTATACCTGCTCGAGCATCGTTGAAGGTCTTCGGGTCTGTATCACAATACGTTCGATGCACGGGGGCCGTGCTTTACGGGAGCCACTCACCGATCCGCGTGTGTAATATCGCTTCGCCGTCCTCGGCCTCAACAAGCTTCGACCCCCTATACGCCGTTAGCGCCATGATCGATCGCTCGTAGCCCAGCCTCAAGGGACGCACATAGGATCCACTACTAGAGAATGGCCCCACTGGAAGCCAAATTTGATTTACACGTGTGTGCGGAGTATCATTCGTCAAAGCGAACGCACCGCATGGTATCCTGCAGTAAGGTCTCTCGCAGGGCTGCACATAGAGAAGTAGACCTGGTTGTCGACCGCCCTGCAGTTGGACCAAATGTTCAGAAGAAGACGTAAGTGCAAAGGCATTTCGCTACGCACCTTGCGCGTTGCAGTAGTTCCCAGTGAAGCGGGCCAGTCGTCATGTTAAACGCGCCAGGGTAAATCAACACTTGGCACCCTGCACGACGTCAGTTTAATTGTAAGGGTGTAGGTTTCAGATTCACGAGCCTTGACGTGCTGAGATCGCTGCGAGCTCCGGGAAGCGTACATCATAACAAATACCGAGTCCGACGCGCGCGAATTCTGGATCCTGGCTTAATCAAATTGTGAAGAGGGAATCGGTGTGACGGTAGCTCGCCCGTGTCAAAAAAGTTGGTGGTCGAGCCGCCCGTCAGCGTCTCGCTTTCCTAAGCCCTGGTAAGAGATAGGTAGCGACAAGTAACGAACGCACGATACTTTGAACGTTATTTTCCCAGGAATGTCGATGTCGAAGAGGTGGACCTTTCTATGGGTGGCTACGAGTTCCCCTGGGACGAATATTGGAGCCGACTGGAAATAATGGTGACCCAGACGTACCTTGGGGCGAGTAGACGGTCGAAGTATTGTATACGTTACCATCGGACGGGTCCTTCTCTGGAATAGAGCCTGTAGAGGGGAGATACGTAGACCGCGATTCAGAGGACAAGGCGGAGAATGCGGACTGACCGCCCAAGAGCCAGACACCCTCCGTTTTGGCAGCCTCCGAGAGCATCTTCACACTCTCGCTCTGGCTGGCGTCGATATCATATTTCTCGCCCTTTCTGAACCCAATAGACTCGGCGTAAACGGGGAAGTGTACATGCCCGTACGGCGAATTAAAGCATTCCTGCAGGGTGACACGAGTCGGGTCTTTGGCCGATCGTTGGGACGGATGGAGGGGAGAGAAGCTCACGGGAAGGACGATCAGATCAGGCCTCCCTTGCGTGTTGCCGTTCGTGCCTTCGTCGTTGGCAGCCCTGCGAATCATGTCCCTAGCATGCTTGAGATTCGCCGCTTTATCGGCACTGATCTGACCAAGCTGGATCAGAGTAAGGTTGAACGGCTTAAATGTAGGTGCGGGGGGGCGCGTTGACATAGACGCCATACTTCTTAATGAATGAGAAAGGACCGAAAGTGAATATCGGCGGAACGATGATGGGCGTAATTGAAGCATATGCGGACAGACTCATTCATTTTGACTTTGGCTGACCTCCAGTTGACTCAAAATAGCCACCCACCTCTGGCCTCGGCGTCTGATACTCATTTTTGCTTGCATTTTTGGGATACTGTAAATCCAGTCAATTTTTGTCATTTAGAAGTCATCCCAGGTCCGACACAAGTCGTCCCACAGTCAGTTCTAGTCAATTTTTTAACACACAGAACGTCGATTCATTGCAAAATACTAGCATACGACACGTGCGAGTAATATACAAAGCGAGGGTGATTAAAGGAATGCGGCACGAACTTGCTTTTTGGTGTGCAGTGTTCCACTCTTCCGCCACCGTCATCGTCGGGACGCGGCAGGGGCACCTGGGTGAACAGAGCACGCCACCGCCACTACCACAATCATTGTGGTTGGGACGCGCGACTGCTTGTTGCTGTGGCACGCGCTGCTTGGTTGACTTGCGCTGGTCTCCCAGCGGTTGACTGCTTTGAAAGCGGCAAGGGGGTCGTCATCAGGCGTAGCCTCCCGTACTGGGGCCGGCGGTGGGGAGGGGTCGTCCTCCATTGCGTTGCCAGGGCCATGGACCGAAGTCGAGACGCCCCGGGTGGCGGCCACCGCTGGGTTGATCTGTAGTTGAGTGACCATATCGGCCGATCAGGAGTGGGTGCCTCGGCAACAGCCTGGGCGTCGTCGCAGATAGAAGACTCACGTTGCAGGAACGGGTCGAGCATGGCCGCAGCATGACCAAAGGCTAGGAAGGGGTTACCTCCCAATTGTTCGCCCATGGCAGCCACTACCGCCTCGATCCGTTCCGTCGGGGTCTCACCCGGGACGGGCGAGGGGAGGACCGTGGGTGCGTCCTCAAGGATCATGCCCGTGTCGGTGTCGTCGCCAATCACTGTGACGTGGTCGGACGCCGCCACCGATGAGGTGCGGATGAGGCCTTCGGCGGAGCGCTTGGCACCGGCCATGGGCGTGGCTAGGGAGAGCTGTTGGTTAGCAGTGACCGATTTGGCCTTACCCTTCCCTTTGGTTTTGGGTTTCATGGCGGCCAGGTACAAGTCGATCACGTTGTCGTTGCGGATGGCGTCTTCGCGTTCCTGCGTAAGCTTCTCGCGAAAGATCGCCGCTTTGGTTTCCACCTCCTTGCGGACTTCGGGGTAGATTTGTTGGAGCGTGGACTGGAAGAAGTCTTCTCTTGTGACCTTCATGGCGTCCGATTGGACTGAGGGCCAAATGGAGTCGAGTTCCTGTTCAACCCATTTCTGGTACAGTAGTTGGATGCGACGTAATCCTTGGCAAAGGCGCGCTTTTCCTCGATAAGGCGTTGCGCGTCAGAGCCGCAGTCTCGCGCGATCTCGTCAGGGGAGATCCGGCGCATGGCCGTTGCTTGGGCATTGGAAAGTTCGGTTTCCCGCCACTCGCGCCAGTGTCTTTCCGCGTCACGGTAGGCTGCCGCACGTTGGGCCTCTATCGCCTCCTTCCGCCACACTTCCCGCATCTCATCGAGGCGGTCGCTATTATCCGGCGTCCAGCGTTGTTTGAACAGCGCCGCCTCCGCTTGCATCGCTTCCGCAGTGGTCCTGGCAAGGGACATGGTGTCTCCTTCCCGTTCCAACTCGGCGATCAGATAGGTAAAGGCGTCCTCGACCTTTGATCCCTTCAGGACCATCATGAGGTTATCCGCCCACTCGTTGATAGAAGGTTCCATTTAAGCACGCGCCGCCTGGAGTGCCGTACGCTCGCGTTCCGAGATCGCGGCCCAAAATTCAGCGCGGTTCAGGCGGTTCTCCCCCAGAGCCGTCAGCTCCGAGGTGAGTTGTGCCGCCATCTCTGCCAGTAGAGCGCGCTGGGTCGGGGGAATAGGGAGACCCGGTGCAAGTTGGAACGTGTCAGCGCTGGAGGGCAGACTAAAGTCGCCCGGCGTAAAGAAGTGGTCGCTTACCAAGACCGCCCGTATGATAGCGGAAAGGATCAAGGCCGCCGCCCTAAACCACTTAGACGAGGAGAACGCGCGGAGTTGGGCCCCCGCGGGCGCATCCAATCCCAAACTGAGGGCGGCCGTCGTAATATCAAACGCAGCATTCATGGATTCTTCGGACCCAACAACCACCCCTTCCTTGAGAGGGGGCAGTCCTTCCTTCTGGATATAATAGGCGTAGCCTAATCGTTCGGGGTTCATCGGGTCAGCCAGCTGCTCTGTCTTGACCTTCGCCCCTTGGGCCTGTGAGAGGGCCTCTCTGGCTACCCGCGGTTGGGCAGCCAGGGTGCGCAGCTCCTCAAGGGTATCCTTCGCCTCTTGGGTTTGTGTCCCTCCATTCCAGTACGCCTGAGGCGGGGAAAAGGAAGGGGTGGACGTGTCAAGGGCTCTGCAGGGTGCAGTCGACATCTTACCGCCGCGCCGTGCTCGACCCATGTCCTCGGGTGGGGAGCGGCTCTGCGGGTCAGAGTGTGACGAGTCAGAGGGAGTGTCCACCAGGATGGACTTCCTGGTGTGGTCTCCTTGCTCATGCAAGATGGTCGAGTGTTCGGTTGGGGTGTGGGAGCCCGTTTCCGAAGGCGAACCTTCGGGTCCCGTCCGTATGGGGGAGCCCCGTGGTGTGTCCGAGGACGCGCTGGAGGAGGACGAGGAGTCGTCCCCCGGCGCCCCAGGAGCAGCGACCGCATCTCGGAAGAGAGAGAGAGCGACGGGCGGCGACTGATGGGGACAGGAGTGCTCCTCGCAATGCTCCTGGCTCGGATCGCGCCAAATTGACTGGCCGCTATTTCCTCAATTCCAGAGGAGCCATCGCTGGAGATGGTGATAAGGAGAGGGCCCAGGGGCCGGCGTCGGCGCCTGCATCAGCTCCTGTGTGGTGACCGCAGGGGCAGGGACCATGCTCGGTCGGGTCAATCCGACGTGCGATGTAGAGGCAACACGTTGTGCGTGCTCGGAATGCCAGTCCGGGTGATTGCGGAGGCGTGGGAGTGTGAGCGAGCCAGAAGGCTTCGAGAAGGCTGCCATGAGGATGAGGCGACGAGTAGGTGGACGGGTTGCTGCCTTCGGCATGCCTATTTCCGCGTTCCAAGAAGAGCGTCTGTACCGCACGTACAAGGCGTTGCGATGGGTGTGTGATTTGAGAAAGGTCCTCCTGGGAAACGCCATGGGGGACGTTCAGCAGCTCGCCGAGGACGGCCAGGTATTCAGGGTCGTCAGCATGGTCCGCCGGGTTGGTCGCCAGCGAAGGGTGGTGGGAGGACCCATCCTCGAGTGCTGTGATGCGCGTGAGGAGGCGGGCACCACCTTCGGCGGATGCCGTGGAGGCCGAGTTATTCAGGCCGTCCACAAGTGAGGGAGAGGCAGCGTGGTCAGCGAGGACAGCGACCATGCCAGTAGGCGTCAGGGTTGGTAAGAGAGTCGAGTCATTCAGACTCTCCGAGGGGGTAGGGGTGGGAGTGAGTACAATGGGCTCGTCCATGGCGTCCCTTAGGACCATGGCTTCGCGAGCGGAGATAAAGGCAGGGAGTGCAGGTGCTGCGTGCAGCGACGGGGTGGGTTCGTGGAGCGTTGGGGAGGGGGACGGCTCCCGCAACAAGTCAAAGCGGTTCTGAGTGGGCTCCATAGAGCTCTAGGATGCCTAACACAATGAGTAAAATGTTTGGGTGTAGCTAGATCGCAATCGAGATGATGGTGGTTCAGGGAAAAGAAGGGACGAACCTAACTTCCTTCCTCCTCGTGCTGTTGTCAGCTTCCCAGCCCTTTCAGTCAGTCTCCTCTCCGAGTCATGGATCTCGTGCGCATGGCAACATCTGGCTGTAGATGGACTGATAACGAATTGGATGCTTACAACATTGATTTCACCTACCAGGATGCTGCAACCTTTTTCGGCCCAGGAGAGTTGCCACTCCCCCAAGTCGACAACGAACTCTTGGACACACTGGATGCTGGCAACATGTTGATTCAAACAAATGCCCAGCTTATCAATTATCTTGACCAGGCAATAGACTCGGGCGCTCATGAATCTGCAGCCGATGACTTCGCCATGGCACTTCTCCAGTCACTTGGCTATGCAACTCATTTTAGGTTGATCTGCACCAGAGTGGTGCTTCCTTTGAACATCTGTGGAAGAAGCACAAGTGCACGTGCAAATCCAAATGTCTGCATTCTTGATCGGGCCGAAAGCGATATGATCTGCCTTATTCAAGAGAACAAGCCAGGAGGCCGGGACCAAATCGAACCTCGTGCACAGCTTATTGCCGAGGCAATTGCCGCGTTTAATTACAACAATTTGAAGCGGACAGAAATGGGACAGGAAATCACCTTGCTTGACAAGGTCTACTACAAAGTGAGAATTACCTAAGAATCCTGAAATTGTCTACATGTACAAAGCCGACCGCCACATGTACAAAGCCGACCACCACACATACAAAGCCAACCTATTACTCGTACACATTTGGTTCATCGACCCCTTCCCTTATCTTGTCTCAGAACGCTTCAGATCACGTCCCTTCTTCGCCAGACCAGTGTCACGATCGCGGAAACGGACGCTTACTATACGGATATGACCACGTTAGTAAGTAGTAATGAGTCATGGACAGGAAGATCAGTCAGCGCGTAGCACAATCACATGCCATTAGGGCATGAGTCAACATTAGGATAGTTGTAGTAGGGTTCGAGCTACTTTAGCTATTCGTCGTACGGATTGGAGAGGAGCTTTAAAGCTTCCTCATATGTGTATAAATAGTGGCTTAGGGAGACCAAGATTCACCATCTTGGTCTTCTTCAATCACCACTCTCATCTCTTGTCTTTCGCGTGCTTCGACTGTCTCCTTACGAGCAAGTTACCTCCCTCATCCATCAAGTTACCTAGTGGCACGACTTGCCCTAGTGTACGCATAGATCACGTGCCCGTAAGCGCCGTGTATCTTGTAATCAGGTCACGTGACCTCGACGAGATATTTCGCTAAGTCATGAACGTCCTTTCGTGTCCAAGTCGGACTAACGCCAGTGGTGGCGTTACATTAAGACCAAGATCCCTTCACCGTGGCGTTCACAACTTGAGACCAGTGGAGAAACTTTCAAACCTACTCCCTTGAACGACGGGAGACCGCAACGTACCAACACAATTCCTAGGAGCCGCTCGTTGGAGAGAATACAGAGGAGAGACCGGATACTTCGTTGACTTTGCATCGGGCCCAACCCGATACCGCCCCGTTGAGTTCAATTTCGATCACCTGTGTTGGGTCGAAATCACTTGGAACCCCATAGACAATCACTACGACGCAGTACGCCCTGTAGGACGAAACTATAACTGTGATATCGATTCAAGGAACCTACCCACACGCGCAGAGTGGGGGCGCATAGACGGACAACCCGAAGAGGAACCAAGCACATCTGAACCCAGAACCCCCGCACCGTCGGAAACCAGCGGAGACGACGAGGAAACAAACGATGAAGAGTCAGAAGTCGGGGACATAATACAAACAGCTGAGTCCCTACGCATAAACGAACCAGAAAATATTGAAGTACACCCCCCTGCAGAGATGGCCACCGCAACAATTACTGAAATCGACGCAGTGGTCGAAGAAACCCGAAGAATCACTGAAGAAGCCGAGGCATACTTACGCCCCATTAACCCTACTACCGGGCACCGCATGACGGCCGATGATGCCGCCATATTTAGAGCGGTAGGACCGGACATACCCGACCCACCACCGGGAGCAGGCGGACCAGCGCCACCAAGAAGACCCGGAGGAAACTTCGGCCAAGGACCGCCAGGAGGCGGAAGACCACCACATGGGGGTAGGCAACCCCAATTCGGAGGAGGAGGGGGAGGAGACCCCTTCGGAGGGGGACCACTGCCGCCACCACCAGCTGCAGAACCCACTCCGGGAGCACCACACGGGACGGACAAACTCGTAGGAGAACCCCCAAGCGTATTCGACGGGAATCGAGATGAGTACGAGTCGTTCCTCACGCAGTGGCACATTTACTGGGGGCAAAACTCAGAGGCGCTGATCATGACCAACGTCTATCGGCGATGTCTATTGTTCTTAGGATTCGTCAAAGGGCCACGAGTATCGAATTGGACGCTCGGATTCCTCCAATGGCTAAACAACGAACTGCACCACGGACGCAACAGATACGACCCATTCCTATGGGATACATTGACGGCGGGATTTTCTGACCGCTTCTCGAACGTCCTAGAACAGGAGCAAGCACAGGCCACCCTAGCAAAAGGGTTCAAAATGGTTGGGGATGATATTGATTCGTACGTCACCAACTTCGAACAACTAGCACGGAAGGCTGACTATCGCCTTAACGACCGCCAAACATTGGACCGATTCACGGCGGGCCTCCCGAGAGCCCTCTTCACAAAAATATACAAGTTGGACGACCCTCAAACTTTCAACGAATGGAAGGAAGCGGCGCTGAGACGACAAAAACAATACATCCATTTACGCGCTCGCCTAGGACTCAACACAACACCCCGCAGTGTACCACCACCGCGACCACAGCAAAACCGGGGATACACCCCGCAGTGGGCGCCACCCAGGTTCCCACCATCACGTCACGATCCAAATGCCATGGACACATCGGCAGACAGAACCCGCGCACGCCTCGTGGAAGTAGGAGACCCAAACCGAGGCAACTACCAGAGACCGCCATTCCAACCAAGAGGAGGACTAGGACAAAATCGGGGCAACGGACCACGCCGAGACATGAGGGAAGTCATCTGTTACAACTGTAACAATCCGGGCCACTTCTCACGAGAATGTACACGCCCCAGAAAACCAAGGCAACCCCCCCCACGCGCAAGCACGAGTCGGAGCATGGACACCGACTACTACAGTCAAGAGCCGACGACGGTGCGTCGCGCGGAAACTACACCAGAAGAGCAAGCCAAAGGATGGATGGAAACGCTTAGAGGAGCCAGTGATGAGGTGAAAGACCTCGTATTCAAAGATCTCTGGACCCAAGAGGGTTTTCAGGACGCCTAAACCCATCGGCCTGGGTGAGGGCAGTTAATTGTAACTCTGTAATCATGACTCGCTATTGTTCGCTCAGAATCCCAGTCTCGATTCGCACCAGTTACTCCATGGCCGACATAAAAGGGCTCGTAGACTCCGGAGCCACCGACAACTTCATAAGACCCGCGTTTGCTAAACGCATGGGCCTCGGGTTACAGACCCTTGAAAAACCAAAAAAAATCTGGAACATAGACAACACGGAAAACAAAGCTGGGTCTATTACGCATTTCATCGATCTAGATGTCCAAACCAATAATATCTCTAAGACTATGAGGTTCCTCGTCACCGACATAGGAAACGAAGATCTCGTCCTCGGGTATCCCTGGCTAGTGACCTACGAACCAACCATTAGCTGGGCACACGCCACTATTCACGAAGGAGCCCTTCCAGTAGTGCTTCGATCAATTAACCCCACAGAAACGCAAACCACTATTGCCAGTGCGATGACCCAAGACGAAGCCGAAAATATTATCCAAGAACTCGAAGAGGAATGCCAGATACGTACCACGGCCACCGAACTAGCCATTGCAGCTAACCAAAACACCGTCGTGGAAGCCCTCCCAGAACCATATCAACGCTTTGCGAAAATCTTCAGCGAAGAAGCATCCCACCGATTCCCACCATCACGACCCTGGGATCACGCAATTGATTTCAAACCGGGTACACCCCCTAGCATCGACTGCAAAGTCTACCCAATGTCACAAGACGAAGACGGACAACTACGCGAATGGCTAGACGAGCAGCTCAAACTAGGCTACATCCGACCCTCAAAGTCACCCTACGCCTCGTCATTCTTCTTTATCAAGAAAAAGGACGGAAAGCTGAGACCAGTACAAGACTACCGACGAATCAACGCCTGTACGGTGCACAACCAATACCCACTACC
The DNA here is from genome assembly GCA_021524915.1 of Lactarius akahatsu. Lineage (NCBI taxonomy): Eukaryota > Fungi > Basidiomycota > Agaricomycetes > Russulales > Russulaceae > Lactarius > Lactarius akahatsu. The sequence continues at coordinate 2,195,610 of JAKELL010000001.1, read as the reverse complement.
TCTTATGTCGGAACTCATCAACGACCTCGGAGATGGACACATATTCACCAAACTCGACGTCCGCTGGGGATACAACAATGTACGGATCAAAGTAGGCGATGAACACAAGGCCGCGTTCAAAACGAAATACAGACTCTTTGAGCCACTTGTCATGTACTTCGGGCTCACAAACTCACCAGCAACGTTCCAAAACATGATGAACGACATCTTAGGCGACATGATCCGAGTCTGCGGCATTGGGAACGATCATCCGTGTCTACATGGACGACATTGGAATCGCAACGCTTGAACACACAGGCCTTCAAGCGCATATCGACGCCGTCTGTGCAGTACTTCAAGTAGCACTGGACCACGACCTGTACTTCAAACCGTCCAAGTGTACCTTTCACCAACCGCGAATGGATTACCTGGGGGTAATTCTTGAAAAGGGGGTGACTCGCATGGACCCTGTAAAAATTGCTGGTATACGCGACTGGCCCACACCCACGAAGGTACGAGACGTACGCTCCTTTTTGGGCTTCTGCAATTTTTACCGCCTCTTCATTCGCGGTTTCGCCACATACGCACGAGCCCTCAACAAACTCACACGCAAAGACGCAGAATGGACGTGGGGTAAAGACGAAGAAACGGCCTTCCAAACCCTCAAACGCCTGGTCACAAGCGAACCGGTACTCGCACACCCCACACTGACGGACCAGTTCGAGCTCGAGGTAGACGCATCCGGATACGCAGTAGGCGCAGTTCTCCTCCAGAAGAAACAAGACAAGAAACGACACCCCATTGGATACTTCTCGGCCACCCTAAATGAAGCGGAACGTAACTACGACATCTATGATTTGGAACTCCTAGCCATAGTCAAAGCCCTACGACACTGGAGGCACTTCCTAGCAGGGTCACCACATAAAGTCAAGATCTTCTCCGACCACCTTAACCTCACACACTGGAAGTCACCACAAAAGATAAGTCGTCGTGTAGCCAGAGAAGTTCTAGAACTCATGGAATACGACTTCGAGATCCATCACATCAAAGGGACAAACAACGGACGCGCAGATGCTCTATCGCGAAGACCCGACTATGACCGGGGGGAAAGGGACAACGAAGGAGTCGTCGTCTTACCCGAGAAGGTATTCGTGCGAACCATCACCACGCAATCACTGGAAACCCACGAACAAGACGAAAACATTCTACGACCCTGGGTAGACCCACACAAGCTCAAGAAGGTCAATGGAGTCTGGTACCACCAAGGTGCACGAGTAATCACCGGAGGACCGGAGGAAATCCGCATCGTCATCGCCAACCACCACGACCCCCCAGTCTACGGCCACCCAGGAATCAAGCGAACGGCGAGAATCATCGAGCGAAGTCACTGGTGGCCGAATATGCTGAAACAAATAACGGAGTACGTTCAAGGCTGCGCGGAATGTCAATGCCATAAGGTTAACAACCACCCGACGCGAGCCCCACTAGTGCCCATCACGCCAACACCTGACGCTAAGCCGTTCGAAGTCATAGCTCTTGACTTCATCACTAAACTGCCAGTATCACAGGGGCATGACGCCATTCTCACCGTGACCGACCATGACTGTACCAAGGCGTCAATCTTCATTCCCTGCAACGAAGAGATATCAGCGGAAGAAACCGCCGCCCTGTACGTGACTCATGTGTTTCGGAGATTCGGACTACCGGCAAAAATTATCAGCGACCGCGATCCAAGATTCGCATCAAAGTTCACACGCGAATTATGCCGAATCCTCGGCATCTACCAAAACATCTCCACGGCATACCACCCCCGAACGGACGGACAATCAGAGCGTACCAATCAGTGGCTAGAACAATACCTGCGATTCTGGACCAATGAGCGCCAAGATAACTGGGCGCAATTCCTACCAATGGCAGAATTCGCGCACAATAACTGGCCCCATGAGGCGACAAGGAAGTCTCCATTCTCACTCCTGATGGGATACGACCCCCGCGCTGATTGGATCGATAAGCCTTCACCTATTCCCCAGGTACTCACGAGACTTCAACAATTCCGAGACGCACAGAAAGAAGCCCAAACCCTTATCAAAAAGGCACAATCCTTGTGGATCAAACACCGAGATACGCCCAAGTACCAGGTAGGAGACCAGGTGTGGTTAGAAGGACGACATCTCTGAACCAATCAACCGACGGCCAAACTCGCGGCACGACGGCACGGACCATTCCAGATTACACAAGTCTTGTCACCGGTCAACTACCAACTCCAGCTTCCCACGCAGTGGAGCATCCACCCCGTATTCCACATCGACCTGCTCACACCTTATCGCGAAACGCCCATGCACGGAAGAAATTTCCAGCGCCCACCACCAGATCTAGTGGATGGGGAAGAGGAGTATGAGGTGGAGCGCATTCTAGACTCCAGAAGATTCGGCCGGAGCAAGAAATTGCAATACCTTGTGAAATGGAAAGGATACCCAGACTCGGAGAACCAGTGGGTCAACAAAGATGACATATTTGCTGATGAAGCTATAGCGGAGTACAAGCGAAGTTCAACTGCAGCCAGGATACATATAAACCGGACGAACGACGCTAAGTCACCCCCATCCCTTCACACTGGATTCCTCACTCAACCAACAATGTCTTTTCCCTCTGCCACCTCTTCCACCCCTCTCGCTGCCCGTCTCATCGACAGCCTCACCCACGAAGAGCTCCGAGAGGCCCTTACCAATGCGCAATCCATCATCGACATCGAAGAGCCCGACCAACCCGCCACCTACTGGCTCACCAACAGCAGTGGGGACCGCCTCAACACCGCGCCGTACACGGAAGCCGAGATTACTCGGCTTCGCACAGCTGTTGGACTCTTTGCGAGTCCCCCACTTCGACCTCTCCCAGTCCGAATCAAGCAGCAAGAAGACGAGGAAGACGCCGGCCACGCTGCGATGGCAGGAGTGGATGAAGAAGCGACCCTGGAGGCCGCAAGTGGACCAGTGGAGACAACAACAGCTGGCGACAGCAGCGGCACGACGAGCGTGCATCCTCATCCGACACCGACAACACATCGCAACACTGAGAGAGCAGTGTACGAGGCAGTAGAAGGAACGCTACGGGAATGGTACCCAGTTGAGCAGCCCTACCTCATCACGGCCACCGACTCTGACGACCCCCGCGAAACTCCGTACGCCTGCGATACCACGGGGCGACCCTTGTATCGCGCCGGAGTCATTGTCGACACCGAAGACCGAACACTCCCCGCCGTCCGCCTCCGCTACCTGGGAGGCAACACCCGCACCGCCCCACACGGCTACAAACACAATCGGGGGGACGATTTCGTCCACTACCCCATCACCGACGCACAGGGCGTGACGCGCCAAGCGACCTTCATCCAGGTGGTCGCCAGTCCCGACCCCCTCGTACTAGGCCTCGTCGACGACAGCGATAAGGTCTACAGCCGCCCCTTATACGCAGAACCACAAGTACGCGAGGCCGGGAAGCCCCACTACGCCCCCGAAGACTTGTACGCCCTCGTCGGCGGACATAGCAACCAGCACAGGACGGACCGGGCATTGAACGAGTTGAGGGATGTAGGGCTCAAAGCTGAGGTAACCCGCTTCCGCGCCTACCGACATGAAGCCGAGAGGATGGAGCAGAGGCTTCACGCCCTGGCACAGGCGCTCGGGGGGGTACAGGCGGAGTTAGCCCGGTGTAAGTTCTGCCTCGAGATGGCTAACGTACTGGATCGGATCACGGAACGACAGGAAGCTTGGGTAGGAGGGATAGGCCCCACTCGGCGCCGTGGGTGTCGCGGTTGAAAAGGGGGTGATGTCACGATCGCGGAAACGGACGCTTACTATACAGATATGACCACGTTAGTAAGTAGTAATGAGTCATGGACAGGAAGATCAGTCAGCGCGTAGCACAATCACATGCCATTAGGGCATGAGTCAACATTAGGATAGTTGTAGTAGGGTTCGAGCTACTTTAGCTATTCATCGTACGGATTGGAGAGGAGCTTTAAAGCTTCCTCATATGTGTATAAATAGTGGCTTAGGGAGACCAAGATTCGCCATCTTGGTCTTCTTCAATCACCACTCTCATCTCTTGTCTTTCGCGTGCTTCGACTGTCTCCTTACGAGCAAGTTACCTCCCTCATCCATCAAGTTACCTAGTGGCACGACTTGCCCTAGTGTACGCATAGATCACGTGCCCGTAAGCGCCGTGTATCTTGTAATCAGGTCACGTGACCTCGACGAGATATTTCGCTAAGTCGTGAACGTCCTTTCGTGTCCAAGTCGGACTAACACCAGTGGTGGCGTTACAACCAGCATGCCACCATAGCTGCCTCGTTACCTCGTCAGCGGGCTGCGCCAGTCCCACAACCTGACAAACAAAAATACAATGCCAAACCTGCAAAACATTGGTTCGTTATCTGCCATCCCTGTGCGCTGTACACTTCCCCGCCCTGCGGAACGATCACCGCCTCGGTATTGGACTTATCCTCCGCATCATCGCCTCCTGATCTCGCACCGCGCTCTGCCAACATTCTCGTCCTCTTGTTCGTCCTCAGTGCCCTACACCCATCCGAATGGCCGCAGGCCATCTCCAACATCGCGCAGGTACGAGACTCCACTCCTTCGATGGTTTTCATAACCAACACACACCTAGATGGTGAAACCCGGCGGGCTCGTCCTTATGCGCGACTACGGTCGGTATGACCTCACTCAGCTCCGCTTCAAAGCGGGCCAGTTTCTCGACGACAACTTCCATATTCGCAGCAACAACACACGCGTGTACTTTTTCGAACTTGGTCTTGTAACCGTTTCTTCTTCGTCCCCACTTCGTCACTGAAACATCCTTTTCCCTTCCCTATTTTCCTTCGTGCGCCCTAACAGACGAGCTCGCGCTACTGTTCACTGGCTCATCCACGCCGACTGTACACGTCCAGGTGCACACATGGACATTAAGAGAAAAAACAAAAACCCTCTATAGAAAGCAGATTCCACCATTTGTAAAACGATACATTTTTGGAAACGTCCACATGTACAAAGCTAACATTTCACTTGTACACATTTCCAACGCTGTTGCAATGAGTTGTAAACATGTACCAAACAAAGTGAGACACCGTATTCGAAACCACTTCATTTTTTCATACACTGTCTGCGCTACCTTTTTTAATCCACTGATGCCTCTCTCCACCATTCTTCGCAGTTTGACAATGGACAAAATTATCGCCGTTCTTCCCCCAGAAACTTTGTTATGGAGAGACAAAAAAAATCGTGCATCCCTCGAAGACGCCGTCAGTCATCTAAACAATGATATGCATGTAGTTTTGGAAGACGCCGCGCGTAGCAAAAAACATCGCAAATTGAACGACGATTCAAAACCACCAAATTGTAGCGGTATGACACCTCGCTACGTCAAGCTCAAGTGTGAACTAGAAATGAAGTGAACTGTCAGGTGAGCACACCCAAGCCTGGCGCGGAGATAAATCACGCGCTAACGCACAGTCACGGTGGAGGGACAATCGACTCGGAGTCTTTACGCAAGAACTCAAGATGTCAAGGTCACGCCGTGGTACGCTGAGTGGAGAACCAAGAGGACAAGTTAGATTGGTAAGGAGTAAGGAGTACAAGGAGATGCGCACCTGAGTGGAGAACCAAGAGGACAAGTTGGTTCCACTCAGGATGCTACAGGAGGGTTTATATACGCTACTGTGGCTGAGCTTGAACTGAGTCTAAACACTATTACTAAGTGTACAGTAAGACTCCATGACTCAGGAGCTGACGCGTCGTGTCTAATAATAGCGCTATCTATTGTGCTGACTGATGCACTAGTCATGGCGCTGACGCGATGCCTTATCTTGCTGAGTAAAACCTAATACAGCGAGTAAGCGTAAACTACTAAGCGAAGTCTAGAACTATCTAGAAGGTTCCTTCCTTATCTACCAATCGTGTGAGTCCGTACGTAAATGGAATGTGACCGGATTAGGTTGTCCCGTTAAGGGTGCAACTATCCCAGGGTCACGTGCTTAAAGGTGCACATGATGGCTGCATGTGACTAACAATATCTCGTACTTTGGCCCTTTATATCTTCCTCCGATAGTTCCGTAAAAATACAGAAAAATAGGGAAAATAATATACGCGTCCATGACACAAATGAGCAATCGTCATTATCGACAATCGGGGGAGACGACAAATTCCTCCATCCTGTGTCAGAACAATGCCGTCGAGATTGTATATCGAAATTCATCGATGCAACTGGTAACGACGCGACGGCCACTTCTATATGTGCTGTTTGCGCTGGCCACTTCTTTAGCACTGAGATTGGCGCGGTCAAAGTGTCCGATCTCGAACAAAAAAACAAACTGATGCTGACAAAACCACACCCCGCTCACGTTCTCACTAACAGAATGCTCCTCCACACCAGTGACGATTGTTTACACCGTGACAGAACAGGTGTTCTATTTGCGAACATCTGTCAATCCTGTGCATCCGACCTTCGCCGTGACAAGAAGCCTCTTCTCTCTTTAGCCAACGAAATGTGGGTTGGAGACGTCCCTTTGGAGTTACAAGTCCTCACCCTCCCTGAACGAATTCTCGTCGGTCGCTTCTTCCCTGCCGTATACATCGTAAAATTGTACCCGAAGAAGAAAGGGGCCCGTTCCTGGGCAACCACTGGGTTACAAAGCGGGTTACGAGGTAACGTGTCAAGTTATCGTCTCAACACACAAGACGTCGTACACATGACTGACGGCCAATTAATGCCACCGTCTTCATCCATTCTCGCTGCAACAATAGGCGTCACATTTGTTGGACCCAAAAACCTGCCACAGAAAACGTTACCAGGCTTTCTACGTGTAAACCGTACATGCGTTCGGGATGCACTGCTGTGGTTAAAACGAAACAATCCCGTTTATGAAGACATCATCATTTCTTCTGACAGATTGAATGAGTTACCAATAGATGGCATCCCAGATGAGATCTCCTCTCTTGCAAAACATTCAAACGACACCTCTCTTTTAGCGGAAGAAACCGACGGTTATGTTCCCGAGCCCTGTGCCAACGACGATGGTAAGTACCTCTCGCTTGCGACATTTTTGAGAATTGACCATCAAATTATATGAACACCATACAGAAACCACCAGTGGCCTCGCATGTGTTACAGATATTGAAAACGCCTTCGTCGACGAAGACGACACAGGCGAATCACCTGTTGATATGGAAGGTAGCAACGCTCTATATGAACGTGGACTTCTTTGTTTATCGACGTCGCAGATGCGCAAAACATCCCTCTACATTCCAATAAACGTTCCTTCATTTCTTGCAAAGGCGGCGATCCACATAACCACAAAATCATATGCAAATGAAGGGTTCCTCTGCCCTGCGCTTCGATGGTGCCAATGAATGCGGAGACTTCTCTGAGGATTCCTATCTCATGATGGATGGACTGATTGTGTGTGTAACCTTCAATTCCTAACAGAGTTTGAAGCAAAGCGTTTATTGTGAGATGAAAGAAGGAGGCGGATGCGAAGGGATCGGCTGCAATTGCGACCGCGGAAGGACGTTCATCATGAGCGTCGAAAGCATCGAGATCAATGTTTTCTCCACACAGTACGTGCGCAACAGGGTCTTGAGTGTCCGCAGGGTTTATCGTCAACCACACGGAGGGAGGGTTCTTTTTGATGCACATGCCCCATATGAGAGAACGAATATTGATGCGGGATTTGTCAGTCGCCATCGTTTTCGCTCTTACAGTGGACAAGTTCTGTCGCAAGTTTCTCATAACCGGATTTGAAAATGGTTTATGCGCTTGTTCTTCTGCTGCAGCCGTTTCGAAGTCGAAAGGAGTTAATTGCCTGATTTCCCGTTCGTGCTGTAAGAAGGAAGACCTCGTGATTTGTAAAGCTGTTGCGCGGCATACTTGGCATTTTTGCAACACGCCAAATACTTCGAAAATGAAATAGAGGTCTTTGCGAAACCGCTTGTCTGCGTAACGGATAGCCCAACGAGCGTGATTGGAATATGTGACCGGGAACGGTCTCTTGACTTCGAAACCACCTTTTCCATATGGAAATAAGCAAGGGAAACTACCAAGGAGATGATTGGGATTGTTTCCGTAGCCGTCGGAAAGTTTGCCATCGGCAGTCTTCCGGGGATATTCATTAACGAAATCACTGCCATGTTTTATTGCCCAACCGTCTTCTATTTCAGATCGCGCTACATTTAACAACGCATGTGCCAGCATTTCGTTTTCGTTGACGTCAGAAGCGGCCACGTCGACAACTCCTAAGGAATGTAGAGGGATGTTTTGCGCATCTGCGACGTCGATAAACAAAGAAGTCCACGTTCATATAGAGCGTTGCTACCTTCCATATCAACAGGTGATTCGCCTGTGTCGTCTTCGTCGACGAAGGCGTTTTCAATATCTGTAACACATGCGAGGCCACTGGTGGTTTCTGTATGGTGTTCATATAATTTGATGGTCAATTCTCAAAAATGTCGCAAGCGAGAGGTACTTACCATCGTCGTTGGCACAGGGCTCGGGAACATAACCGTCGGTTTCTTCCGCTAAAAGAGAGGTGTCGTTTGAATGTTTTGCAAGAGAGGAGATCTCATCTGGGATGCCATCTATTGGTAACTCATTCAATCTGTCAGAAGAAATGATGATGTCTTCATAAACGGGATTGTTTCGTTTTAACCACAGCAGTGCATCCCGAACGCATGTACGGTTTACACGTAGAAAGCCTGGTAACGTTTTCTGTGGCAGGTTTTTGGGTCCAACAAATGTGACGCCTATTGTTGCAGCGAGAATGGATGAAGACGGTGGCATTAATTGGCCGTCAGTCATGTGTACGACGTCTTGTGTGTTGAGACGATAACTTGACACGTTACCTCGTAACCCGCTTTGTAACCCAGTGGTTGCCCAGGAACGGGCCCCTTTCTTCTTCGGGTACAATTTTACGATGTATACGGCAGGGAAGAAGCGACCGACGAGAATTCGTTCAGGGAGGGTGAGGACTTGTAACTCCAAAGGGACGTCTCCAACCCACATTTCGTTGGCTAAAGAGAGAAGAGGCTTCTTGTCACGGCGAAGGTCGGATGCACAGGATTGACAGATGTTCGCAAATAGAACACCTGTTCTGTCACGGTGTAAACAATCGTCACTGGTGTGGAGGAGCATTCCGTTAGTGAGAACGTGAGCGGGGTGTGGTTTTGTCAGCATCAGTTTGTTTTTTTGTTCGAGATCGGACACTTTGACCGCGCCAATCTCAGTGCTAAAGAAGTGGCCAGCGCAAACAGCACATATAGAAGTGGCCGTCGCGTCGTTACCAGTTGCATCGATGAATTTCGATATACAATCTCGACGGCATTGTTCTGACACAGGATGGAGGAATTTGTCGTCTCCCCCGATTGTCGATAATGACGATTGCTCATTTGGTGGTTTTGAATCGTCGTTCAATTTGCGACGTTTTTTGCTACGTGCGGCGTCTTCCAAAACTACATGCATATCATTGTTTAGATGACTGACGGCGTCTTCGAGGGATGCACGATTTTTTTTGTCTCTCCATAACAAAGTTTCTGGGGGAAGAACGGCAATAATTTCATCCATTGTCAAACTGCGAAGAATGGTGGAGAGAGGCATCGGTGGATTAAAAAAGGTAGCGCAGACAGTGTATGAAAAAATGAAGTGGTTTCGAATACGGTGTCTCACTTTGTTTGGTACATGTTTACAACTCATTGCAACAGCGTTGGAAATGTGTACAAGTGAAATGTTAGCTTTGTACATGTGGACGTTTCCAAAAATGTATCGTTTTACAAATGGTGGAATCTGCTTTCTATAGAGGGTTTTTGTTTTTTCTCTTAATGTCCATGTGTGCACCTGGACGTGTACAGTCGGCGTGGATGAGCCAGTGAACAGTAGCACGAGCTCGTCTGTTAGGGCGCACGAAGGAAAATAGGGAAGGGAAAAGGATGTTTCAGTGACGAAGTGGGGACGAAGAAGAAACGGTTACAAGACCAAGTTCGAAAAAGTACACGCGTGTGTTGTTGCTGCGAATATGGAAGTTGTCGTCGAGAAACCGGCCCGCTTTGAAGCGGAGCTGAGTGAGGTCGTACCGACCGTAGTCGCGCATAAGGACGAGCCCGCCGGGTTTCACCATCTAGGTGCGTGTTGGTTATGAAAACCATCGAAGGAGTGGAGTCTCGTACCTGCGCGATGTTGGAGATGATGGCCTGCGGCCATTCGGATGGGTGTAGGGCACTGAGGACGAACAAGAGGACGAGAATGTCGGCAGAGCGCGGTGCGAGATCGGGAGGCGATGATGCGGAGGATAAGTCCAATACCGAGGCGGTGATCGTTCCGCAGGGCGGGGAAGTGTACAGCGCACAGGGATGGCAGATAACGAACCAATGTTTTGCAGGTTTGGCATTGTATTTTTGTTTGTCAGGTTGTGGGACTGGCGCAGCCCGCTGACGAGGTAACGAGGCAGCTATGGTGGCATGCTGGTCTGGCGGAGAAGGGACATGATCCGAAGCGTTCTGAGACAAGATAAGGGAAGGGGTCGATGAACCAAATGTGTACGAGTAATAGGTTGGCTTTGTATGTGTGGTGGTCGGCTTTGTACATGTGGCGGTCGGCTTTGTACATGTAGACAATTTCAGGATTCTTAGGTAATTCTCACTTTGTAGTAGACCTTGTCAAGCAAGGTGACTGTGTCCTGTGCTGCGCCTGCAATTTGGCTAGCTCCCACTTCAGCCGGCGTCTGTCACGAACCTAGAAACTTGGATCGTGACTCGGGCGTCTAAGACCGGTCCGCACCGGCCCGGTCTTATCTAATCACCTTCCTAAAGGGGAAATCCGAAATCGGAGTTTGAATTTCGTACTCCAACCATCACGCGATGAGTCACGTGATCTCCCATCGTTTATCAAGTCACCTGACAACTGAAAGTCGTACCATTCCTTGGATTTATCTGATTGGACTGCGGAGCAGTCAAATCATTATGACCAACTCGACTGCGGCGCAGTCGCACCACTCCTACGATTATTCTGATTGGACTGCGGAGCAGTCGTACGACACTATCCTGATTTTCCCATTGGACACTATATTTAGATGTTACCGGAATGTTCCATTCCACAGTATTCCGCAGTACCCGTGGGCAGACCTTAAGCCTGCCCTAAACTTACGCACAGACCATCCCTCTGGGTATATAAGCCAGCGCAATAGAACGGACAGTCCCTCAGACTGTCCACTTGTGACATCTCCCTTTGCCTCTTCCCGCCTCTCGAGCACTAGTGCCCCTTCAGCTGTCAAGCACGACTTGTCACTAAGCGCCACTTTCCCTGAGCCGTCGCGCCAGTTCTGACGGTTGAGCCAAAGCGTTCCATCACAGTAGTCCCTGTGCTCCGCTCCGCGTTCTCCACCACCCCCGGTCTTCTGAACCCGTCGTGCCTCCCTGTCGAGTGACAGTGAGTCATCACACTTGGACAGTCTAACCCAATTAGACCTGACCCCGGGTGTTCCCAGTGTCTGACTACGACTACGACTTCTCGCAGTTTGGTCAGTGGGACGGAGATTCTGGGTCGTATTTCGAGGAAAACGACCACCAATACCCTCGCCCCCCTCGTCGTCACTCTTCCCTTCGTTCCACCGTTACTCCCCGCCCTCCGTCGCCTCCCGTCGTCAACACCACCCCTCCCCTTCGCCTCCCATCGCCCCTCACTCCCCTCGCGTCCCCTTCCGCCTTTGTTCAAGAGTTCGAACAAGGCTCGTCCACCTCAGGCGTACAATACGAGTATGTCCTCACCGACATCTTCGGTGAACCCCTATCTGGGCTCCCATCGCCCGTCACTCGCCCCTCCTCCGCTCGTGTTGACACCCCTCGCCCCGTCGTCCCCCGCCCTGCTACTCCTCTTGAGTACGAGGAGTTTGATATCCGGACACAAGTAGCGGTCCGTTCCGTTCCCCTTCGCGCCCAGACACCAGAGTTGGTGTACCCTGACCCCCCTTCCGAGCCCTCGCCGTCACTGCGCCCTGAAAGCGCCCCTCCTCGTGTTCCATCCCCTCCCCCTCGCGTCCCGACCCCTGACTCTCCCATCGACTACGAGCGCGTAGCCGAGCAGTCCCCTCTCGTCCCCCACGTCAACCAGGAGAACATCGCTCCTGCCGTTCCCCTCTTCCGCCCCCCCTCGTGCATTAACAGTCAGGAGGACCACCCTCACCAATACATCGCCATCTACACCCCTGAAGGCGAGTCTTGGCGCCCCGCTTCGGAAAGTCTTCGTGAGCACTTCCGTCGTATCCCCCTCGCGTCCGCTCTTGTCAGAGCTTCCCACACCTTCCCGTCCGTTTCCCTGTTCCGTATTCCGCCCCCACACGTCTACACCCTTCTCCCACGCCTCATCGACCCCGCCGTACACCCCGACTTCCCCGCCCTATACGTCTGTTCGAAGGCGATCTTCGACCTCCCCTCCGTCGACCTCCCCCTTGGAAGCGTGAGATACGACTTCCGTGAAGGACTCCGGGCGGCGTTTGAGCCCCTCTCCAATATAATCAGAGCTGGTTATATTGACTCCCTGGTAACGTTGGAGATTCAGGACTTTTTGGACGGACGTGTTGTTACTACTTACGGACATCTTCGCTTCGCTTTCAACGGACAGGTGTTTGCCCATTATCAGGGCTATTTCTTTGAGGACATTGTTCGCTCCAACCCCCTTCTCTTGTCTCATTGCCTTACTCCTCGCGTTCCGGCCGATCCCTTTTCCTTTGTCCCGGCTATCCCCGATTCTCAACCACTATAAGTACTAGTGGTATAGATTTGTTGCCTTGATCCCTGAATCGAGTGATTCAACTCAACGCGACGAGTAAGTTTCCTTGTTTATTTCCTTGTGATAGGGCTGTAAACCGAGTGGTTTAAGTGCCTCCAACTCCCCTTCGCGTTCCCACTGACGAAGAACGAGTCCGACGAGCTCGTGCGAACTTCGACACCCACAGAGACCGACAAGTCCGTCGGTATTATCCTTCGACCTCCTATTACGAACTTTCCGAGTCGTCCCGCATCGACTGCTGGACGGACCCTCCCTTGGTGCTCAAGAATCTAGTCAATCTCTTCGAGTTTGGAGAGACTTGGGATCACGACACCTACAACGACTTTGTAGACGACCTCTCAGCCGTTGTCGACGCCTGCAACGACCAGCTCCTATTCTGGCACCTCTCGGACATTGTCACCGAACAACTCCTTCTTTGGACAAAGAGCGACTATCTTTGGTTCAATTACATCCCCCCTCGCCGCGACTACTTCATTCGACAACTCCAGTGGGGAAATTCGATCCGGTTCCTCGATCGATTCCGCCTTTCATACGAAGAAATACAGATCAACTTCTGTGAAGTCCGTGTAGTGGACAGAGAAGGCCCCGCGCGCTTGGTTATCACCGAAGGAACCGAGCTCACGTATTCCTGGAGTAGAGCTACCTGGGAAACCACCCTGACAAACCCGGACCAAAGCCTGGTCAACCCCCGCGTCTTCCAAGACCCTCCCACGGACCCCAACGACCCCGAGCTTGTAGAGCTCCTAGTAGGACGTGTTCAAGATCCCCCTAGCCTACTAGCGCGATTATCCCTCCCTGCGAGCAGCCCGGCAACAGACGAAACCAGCAACACGCAATCGACCAGAGACGATTGGGGAAGTACCACCAATCACGGTCCTTGCTGGTGCACTCAAGAAGTGTGCATCTGTGGCTACAGACCAGAGACTCCCCCTACTCCAGAAGGCGTAGTACTTTGGGCCCCTAGTGTTAACTACCTACCCTTCAGTGATAGGAGTAGAACACTTTAATTTGTAGAGCTACAAATTAAATTCCGAGCATTTTTACGAGTGTAAAAATTGGCACCCTGGAACCCATAACGAATTGGGCTATCAACCTGGCTTCATCCCATTTACGACCACCACATCGCCGCTTCCAAGCAAGAAATTCCCACATCTCCTCCCACGAGAACTCCCCAGTAATCCCGAGAAGACCTACGGGACCCCGACGCCCCCTTCGCAAAACTATTCCAATAGTTCCAGACCCGGTCATCCCAAGGACCAATCAAAGTAGACCGAACGAACCCGTCTACCCGAGCATCTACCCAGCCGGATCAAGTAACCCGACCCTTCCGAGTAACCCAGTTGCGAGGCAACATTCGACAAGTAGCGACGAGGCTCACTTCCTAGAAACCCAACCCCGAGAACTTCACTGTCACCTCCCTGAAGCCATTTTCGTTTCCGAGCAGCTACCTACGAGAACACCCCGAGAGCTTGACGTCTTCAAGCATCACTGTCGTCTCCAGTACGATCAGTATCCGCAAGAGACTCTAATCCTTGCATCGCCCCTTACCCGAGCACGGGACGTTACCTCAAGCCCGTTGAATTTCCAGAACTTCTTGTGGAGAAGTAAAACTACCCTGACCCATTTCGGTATTTACGAAGAATACCAGTGGATTCGCCGCCAGCAAAGGACGAATCAACCCGATCGAGCGATCCTCCGCCCCGCGTACCAAGTCTTCTACCCGTGGAACGAGACCGGGTGGAACACTTCCCTGTTACACCGACACCCCCAGTGAATGAGTGAGAGAAGAGAGCTCACCTCTGACGAACGAGATCGGATTCCTGTGTACTTCCTGGACCCCTACTTTTCCCTCGTCGACGATCTCATCTACGCCACCTTCAACGATCAGCCCGTCACTAGTCCCGACGGTCACTTTCCGTGGGTACACGTCATTACCCAGAAGCGTCTTACAGTCCAAGACTTTGAGCAAGTCTTTCCCCACATCCGAAAGGTTCGAAAGCTAGATTGGGCTATCCTTTGCGGATCCTTCAAGAAGAAGAGAGTATCCTGGTCCTTTACCCACTCCCGTTGGGTATACGGAAACAACCGAGCGGTTCGGTTTTCTGACTCTGAAGAGCAATCAGAGAGCGAGCGTTCGCTAACCCCCTTGAGCCCTTCCAACGCCCCGGATTCCGATAGTGAACAAGAAGAAGTTTCACGAATCCTTGACGACACCGCTAAAAGACTTACCGGTCTCGTATCTCGAGTGGCTTCCCAGCCTTCTTCCCCTCGCGTATCCCCCGGTCCACTTCCAAGTGCACCTGGTCCCAGCCGACTTCATCGAATAGCAACTACTTCGATAAACTCCCCTCCGAGTACCTCCCCTCCGAGACTACCGTCCCCGCCTCTCACGCACAGAGCAACGGTTCCCCCGCGATCCCGATCGCCTCCGCTTCGAGTACCCCGACTCCCAAGAATCCCTTCGCGTTCCCCTTCGAGATCCCCTTCGCGCTCCCCTCCGAGACCCCCGGCGATAATTTCCATGGCTGCAAATCCAGCAAAGATCCTTGGTGCAGCACCCGAACCCTTTGATGGAAGACCCAACAAAGCGACAGCGTTCTGGAATAATTTGGAAAATTATTTCCACCTTAATGAGTTGATTTTCGATACCGACAACAAGAAAATATCTGCGGCCCTGACTTACTTCAAAGCGGGCACTTCTGCGGGCGAGTGGGCCCAGGATAGGCAACACAAGGCCTTAAACCCAGCTGCGGGTGCAGCTGTCTCCTTCGGAACGTGGGCTACGTTCAAATCTGACTTTGACAAGCATTTCATCCCGGCGCATACGGCTTTGGAAGCCACCAATCTGATGTATACCCTAAAGATGGGTACCCGACCGTTCAACGAGTGGTACCAGGACTGGTCCACTTACGCCAAACGAAGCGGCGCGAACGAACAAACTCAGATGCACGCCTTTAGAAAGGCGATTCCTTCGGCCCTACACATGAAACTTATGGGCATTTCCCCCCTCCCGACGACACTCGAAGACCTGGTAGATAAAGCCAGAGAGTTCGACCGCGTATATAAGTTATACGCTGATTCCATTCCGAGAAACTCCCCTTCGCACAATAGTGGAAGACCCACTTTCGGACGAGCTGTCCTGACCGAAGACGATAGCGTTAACGTCAACGCTTCTTCATCCCGACCCGAGAAATTCCAAGGCAAACTTACTAAAGAAGAACGGAACCGGCGTTTCCAGAACAAGTTGTGCCTATACTGTGGTAGCCCAGGCCACATCCTTCGAGAATGCAAGCTAAAGACGCAAAGCATGAGGGCCAGAGGTGGCCGCCCTCCCAACAATTCAAGTAGAGCGCGAGGCGTTTTTGTTGACGAGGACCTGGATCAAGAGGAAGCACCTACTGATCACCCGGCTCTGGTTGGAGCCATGTATCGAGCGATACTCCCGTATTCCCCGGACGCGCGTCCGCGGTCTGCACCTATTAACGAGGATTTTTAGGTCCTTCCCCCGTAGCACTGTCGGGTGGAAGATTGATAGCCAGCTGCGCTGTGAGCGGCATTTCCTTACTAGAGACGCTCGGCGGCGAGCCTGTACCAGTCGAGACGATACGGAATAGGAGAGCTCCTTCTATCGTACTCAGGGTGACACTAGTAGGAAAGCGATCTGGCAGAGAAATCAGTGCCCGCGCCCTGTTGGACAGCGGCGCGGAGGGCATCATCGCGGATGATGGGTTTGCGCGTGCAAACGGCTTGACCTTGAGAACTCTAGTTAACCCGATGCCAGTTAGAAACGTGGACGGGTCGCCCAACAAGACGGGGCTAGTCAAGCATACCACGATCCAGAAGTTAAGGATCAGAACGGCAGAGAACGCCTATCACGACGAGGTCGTCGAATTCTACGTCACCACTCTAGGGGAGCACGACATAATCCTAGGAACGGATTGGCTCCGAGCGCACAATCCCGAGATCGACTGGTCAAGACCCCAGATCGCCTTCACGCGGTGCCCAAGTAGCTGCACCTTGTCTACGAAGACCGTAGTCATTTCCTCCCGAGTACCCCAAACCCGAGACACCACGATCAACATTCTAGAGTTAGAACCTACACCGGCTAAAGACGCCCCTCCTTCCCGAGTTCCTGCGAGTGCAGATGTTCCATCCCGAGTTCCTTCCCGAGTTCCTGCGAGTGCAGATGTTCCATCCCGAGTTCCTCCCCGAGTTCCTGCGAGTGCAGATGTTCCATCCCGAGTTCCTTCCCGAGTTCCTGCGAGTGCAGATGTTCCATCCCGAGTTCCTCCCCGAGTTCCTGCAAATGCAGATGATCCATCCCGAGTTCCTTCCCGAGTTCCTGCGAGTGCAGATGTTCCGTCCCGAGTTCCTGCAAGTGCAGATGTCCCATCCCGAGTTCCTGTTGATGCAACAGTTCCTTTCCGAGATCCTTTCCGAGCCAACAACCTAGCGCTAGGACCCGAACAAGCGGACGACGCTTTAATTCCGACTGCTGACGCAGCAGAACCTGTAGAACGCACATTTTTCCAAGAGGCTATCGAGCCATTCCTGTGGAGCCACAGTTTTCCCAAGTACGACCACTTGGCCATCCGAGCGAAGTTCACCACGAGTACCAAATTAGCGGCAAAGACTGCCCCTAAACCTTCCACGGACCACATTCCGAGTCACTTCCAACGATACACCCGAGTCTTCAGCGAGGAAGCGTCCCACCGCTTGCCTGCGCACCAACCCTGGGATCATGCGATTGATCTGAAACCTGGAACGAGTTTAAAGAACTGTTCCATCTACCGCCTGACGCCTAAAGAGGCTGATGCACTCAAGGAGTACATCTCTGAACATCTGCGGAAAGGTTACATCCGCCCTTCCAAGTCCCCCATGGCCTGCCCCTTCTTTTTCGTCGACAAGAAGGATGGAAAGCTCCGTCCGGTTCAAGATTACCGGGCTCTGAACGACATCACCATCAAGAACGCGGCGCCCCTCCCCCTCATTCCCGAGTTAATCGACAAACTTCACGGCGCGTGTTATTTCACCAAGTTGGACATCCGGTGGGGTTACAACAACATCCGGATTCGCGAAGGTGATGAGTACAAGGCCGCTTTCAAGACCTCCCACGGCCTTTTCGAACCGACCGTAATGCCTTTCGGTCTCTGCAACGCACCAGCAACGTTCCAAACGTTCATGAACCAGCTCTTCGGACCCCTGATCGATGGTGGACATGTTGTGGTCTACCTCGATGACATCCTTATCTTCACGGAAGATCTCGACTCCCTGACTGCATTGACCCACGACGTGCTCCAGCGTTTGGAGCAGCACGACCTCTACCTGAAACCTGAGAAATGCGTATTTGCTCAGACCTCCGTCGAATACCTTGGAATCGTGATTTCCAACGGCCAAGTTTCCATGGACCCAGCCAAAGTGGCTGGTATTACCGAGTGGCCTGTCCCGCGTACAGTCAAACAAGTCCAAGCGTTTTTGGGCTTCTGTAATTTCTATCGGCGGTTCATCAAAGATTATTCCACCGTTGCCCGACCACTCTTCGACCTGACCAAGAAAGATGTGCTCTTTTCTTGGGATACCGCGGCGGAAAGCGCTTTCCGCACCCTGATCAAAGCCTTCACCCAGGCCCCTGTTTTAGCCCTCCCTGACCATTCCAAGCCATTCCGACTCATCACTGACGCCAGTGACTTTGCGACTGGGGCTATTCTGGAGCAACCCGATGCCTTGGAACGTTGGCATCCCGTTGCCTTTCTGTCAAAATCTCTCCTTCCTGCGGAACGCAACTATGAGATTTGTGACAAGGAACTCCTTGCGATCATCCATGCTTTCCATGCATTCCGACACTACCTCGAGGGACGTAGTGATACCACAGAGGTGTGGACCGACCACAACAACCTGGCTTACTTTATGAAGAAGCAAAAACTCTCCCGTCGACAGGCCCGTTGGGCGCTGTTCCTGTCCCAGTTCCAGTTCATCATCATCCACAAACCAGGCAGTCAGAACAAGTCTGATGCACTGTCCAGGCGTCCAGATCATAAAAAGGGGATAGCGGATGAAGATGAAAAGCGAGTGCTCCTGGATACGAAATATTTTCAAGTCAATGCTGTGCAAAGAACAGCAATCACGGTGTTAGGAGACACCTCCCTGCGACAACGCATCTGAGACACGCAGACATACGACAGAGAAGTCAGTATGGCGTTGGAAACCCTCTTGAAGAGCGGCCCCCGTTCACTCACCAAGGGTTTGGAAGAGTGGAACCTAGAAGATGGAGTCATCTTATTCCGAGGACAAGTCTACGTTCCCAAGAACGATGATCTACGAAGAGATATCGTTAAACAATATCACGACCACATCGCCGTAGGACATCCAGGAAGATGGAAAACCTACGAGCTGATATCCCGAGACTTCTGGTGGCCTGGAATGTCCAGTTTCGTCAAGAGCTACGTAGATGGATGTGCTATCTGTCAATCGACGAAAATCAAGCCCAGAACCCAAGTACCCCTGCAACCCAATCCGATTCCTACAGAGGTGTGGGGAATCATCACCATGGACTTCATCACCGACCTCCCCGTGTCCCTCGGTTACGACACATTATTCGTGGTCGTAGATCGCCTCAGTAAAGCGACGGTCATCGCTCCCTGTAACAAGACTATCACAGCTGATGAAACTGCCAAGTTATACCTGGAACAAGTCTGGCGAAGAACCGGACTCCCCCAACAAGTGATTTCGGACAGAGGACCCCAATTCGCGTCTAAAGTGATGCAAGAAGTTTGGAGCAAACTTGGAGTCAAGTCCACCATGTCAACCGCGTTCCATCCACAGACAGATGGAGAGACCGAGCGAGTCAATCAAGAGCTCGAGCAGTACCTTCGCGTTTTCTGCAACTTCCAAGCAGATAATTGGGCAGAGTTGATCCCATTCATGGAGTTTGCGCACAATGTTCGGCAACATAGCGCTACCAAGAAATCACCCTTCGAAGTGTGGTATGGGTTCAAACCCGAGTTCATTCCCCCCATCCACTTCACGACCAACATCCCTGCAGCCGAAGACCGGCTGAAATCCCTGAACCAAATCCGATCCGAGGTCACCGCAGCGCTAAAAGTAGCGGCGGAAATCATGAGAAATTCCAAGTCACAAACCCCATCCCGAGAATTCAAGTCTGGAGACTTAGTCTGGTTGGAAGGAACCAACATCCACACCACGCATCCCAAGCCCAAGCTTGCCCCGCGACGCCATGGTCCATTCAAAGTCTTATCCACCTGGGGAGTTAATTGCAAACTCCAACTCCCAAAGACATGGCGTATTCATCCAGTCTTCCACAATTCCCTGATCTCTCCGTATCATGAGAATGATATCCACGGACCCAACTTCACCCGACCCCCTCCCGAGATCGTCCAAGGAGAGGACGAACACTACGAAGTTGAAGCGGTCTTGCAATCCAAAGTATCACCCAACAAGAAGGGGATACTTTACCTGATCAAGTGGAAGGGATATCCTGATTCCGAGAATTCCTGGCTCCCCTCATCCCGCATGACGCACTCCCGAGAACTGGTCCAGAAGTTCCACAAGGACCACCCCCGCGCCCCTCATCCAAAGTCAACCAGTGCTGTCGGTGCAGCACGGCGTTAAAAAGGGGATACTGTCACGAACCTAGAAACTTGGATCGTGACTCGGGCGTCTAAGACCGGTCCGCACCGGCCCGGTCTTATCTAATCACCTTCCTAAAGGGGAAATCCGAAATCGGAGTTTGAATTTCGTACTCCGACCATCACGCGATGAGTCACGTGATCTCCCATCGTTTATCAAGTCACCTGACGACTGAAAGTCGTACCATTCCTTGGATTTATCTGATTGGACTGCGGAGCAGTCAAATCATTATGACCAACTCGACTGCGGCGCAGTCGCACCACTCCTACGATTATTCTGATTGGACTGCGGAGCAGTCACGTCATATGGCGTCATCGACTGCGGAGCAGTCGTACGACACTATCCTGATTTTCCCATTGGACACTATATTTAGATGTTACCGGAATGTTCCATTCCACAGTATTCCGCAGTACCCGTGGGCAGACCTTAAGCCTGCCCTAAACTTACGCACAGACCATCCCTCTGGGTATATAAGCCAGCGCAATAGAACGGACAGTCCCTCAGACTGTCCACTTGTGACATCTCCCTTTGCCTCTTCCCGCCTCTCGAGCACTAGTGCCCCTTCAGCTGTCAAGCACGACTTGTCACTAAGCGCCACTTTCCCTGAGCCGTCGCGCCAGTTCTGACGGTTGAGCCAAAGCGTTCCATCACAGTAGTCCCTGTGCTCCGCTCCGCGTTCTCCACCACCCCCGGTCTTCTGAACCCGTCGTGCCTCCCTGTCGAGTGACAGTGAGTCATCACAGCGTCGATGTTGGCGCACGGGCCGTTTTCGGACGCAAACCAACAGGTCCCACCCGATAATCTTTCCACTTATACGAAGAGGCCGGACGAGCCACCCCCGGGCGGAGGATGACAATCTGTTCGATTGACGCGTTGAAAGAATGTTCGTTCTTCGAAGTGAAACTGTAATGACACAGTTCGAACCGAATTTCGACCAACGATTCTTCCAACGCGTCGTTAACATCTAAAGGCTCCACAAATTGCCCATTACTTTTGAAGACGTGAAGGGGCGCCACACGATACCGGTGCTTGATGCCGTCCAATTGAGCGCGCAACTCTTCGGGAACAGGCCAATGCTCAGTATCGGAATCCACGCTGTCTTCGTCCGGTACTCCTAACAGGTTTTAGAACGTTAAACAAATCGGTTAAACATACCTTCCGCGCTTCCTTGCAAATCAGACACGTCCTCTCCACCCAACACTGCAACGGTGCCAGGCTACCACAGAATGAGCTAACGATTTGTTTAATCAAAAAAACGCATGCGTTTCTCGTAAACGGATCGCATGAAACGAAGATTTGTATCCTTCACGTCAAAGACAATGAAATTGACACATTTGCCTGTCGGCTGCTTTCGACCGTTGAATGGTCGTAAAATTGGCGATTGCTTTGTCGAAGTCCGAAGCGAAAACAGTTCCAAACGGCTTCCCAACGTGCAATTGAAACTTCGACGTCTGCAACGACCCGAAACCCAAATTGGAGAAATTACCGCACGGACCACAATCCAGATGAGTGGGAAGGACACGTCCCACGACAGACGCGACAGCATTGCCTCTTGTTTTTTGATCAACCAAGACATCGCCATACCGATCACAGCGCCAAGATACAGCCGACGAAAAAGCAGAAGTAGCACTGTACAAGTCTGAGTGAAGGAATTCGGATCGACGGTTTACAAGATCGTGCTCCATGGACGTGGAAGAACGAGAAAACAATGAAGAAAGGGGCTGCTAGCGAACGAGTTACACACAGTAAACAATGGTGACATCATGGGACATCATTGCGCAAGCGGATAAAACATAAACGGACGGAAAATGACACAAACATATGTAACGAAAAACCAAATAGATCACATCACAACGGTCACAACCAAGCAAGGTCACAGTCGACAAAGTCGACGCCTAGTTGTCCAAGAAGAGGTATGTGGCTTCCAGATATTCAGATCCCCTCTCACGCCGGCCTGCTGCTAGACAATACTGGGCGTCTCTGTAGTTGGTACAACACCAACGTTTTACAGGATCCCGATCACCACTGTCCTAGC
Organism: Lactarius akahatsu; assembly: GCA_021524915.1. Taxonomy (NCBI): domain Eukaryota; kingdom Fungi; phylum Basidiomycota; class Agaricomycetes; order Russulales; family Russulaceae; genus Lactarius; species Lactarius akahatsu. Next base: position 2,173,124 of record JAKELL010000001.1, on the reverse strand, counting down.
AAATCATGTGAGTCAAGGCGCGTTCCCACAAGCACAGACCATGGTTCTCGCACACGCTCCACTGGACCACCTCCCAGGGCCCCACGAGCCTGGGGACAAGAGTATGAAGCCCCTCATAAATAGACATGCATTTCTTCGATGCTATGAAGCATTTAGATTACTTGTAAATCCCTTGCCAGTGGTAAATCCACCAGCTCAGGCTGTGTAGCGATCTGCCATGATGGTCGTGAGAACTTCTGCAAAACTGGTACCTGTCAAAGCTGTCAAGGACTGGTCTGGACCGGTCCTTGACAGCTTTTGACACCCCCCACTTTTACAGATGAACTTTTTGTAGCTCTGACAAGAAACGTCGTATCACTTGTAAATCACCTTGCTTGCCGGCACCTGCAAATCGCAAATACTGTAACAACAAACGTAGCAATTCTTTGCCGGGCCAATGCCCTTGGACGCCGCCAATGTCGAGCGGCCACCCACTGACGCCGCCATTGTCTCGTCGGGCGCCGCCCATGGACGCCGCCAACGTTGAGCCACCACCAACTGACGCCCTCGAACCGCAGCCCATGGATGCCGCCGCTGTCGACCCGCTGCCCACCGACGCCACCCATTGACGCCCTGACACTTTCGGGCCACCGCCCATGTACGCCGCCGATGTCGAGTGACCGCCCACTGACACCGCCCGTTGACACCGCCTCTCCGCTCCCTCTTGCACGAGTTCCAAACGAGCTCCCAGTCGACATCGTCCCCGCACCCATTTGGCTTCCGGCAGTCGTCTCCCCGGACAGGTACGGGCTCTCGTTTGCTTCGATAGAACGCTGACCAATTTTATTGGATACTCCTCTTACGTTTGCCTGCTACCCCTATTGCAGTTGCCTCCTGCCCGACGCGCTCCCCCTGTTGGCGTCAATGTGGCCCAATACGGGCCTCTTTTTGTCCGAGTGTGGCGCTCGCCCAGAGCCACACTCAGAGTCAACGCCATGCTGCTCTATAACACTGCACCCCATGCGAGGCTGGCGAACGGATCTCGAGGACCCCGGCCCACCTGCTAGAGGCGGTAAAGGACATCGCGGTTGGCCTGTCTGCGAGACTCGGCTCCTTGTCTGACCAAGTCAAGGCGATCGATCGTCGCACCCGTCGGTCCACACCCACTTCCGGCGAGACCGGCCTCTCCGCTGATGACATCTTCCCCGGCCCCGATGGCTCCGAAGGAACCCGCCCAAGCGATTCCGTCGCCGGCTCCTCCCACGACCATCTCGGCCACTCCTGCGGGGGCGGCTGCTAGTCAGGGAACGCCCGGGAGCTCGAATGTTCCCACCCCCAGCCCTCCCGCGCCTGTAAAGGGAAAGGAGGCTCAGGCTGTTGCCCCCAATCCAGCCCCAGGGGACAGGCCAGCGGTTCATTTCCACTATCCCCAAGCCGGCTTCACCCCTAGCCAGGGTGGATGACCCCGCTTCCTTCCCACCTTTGCCCGCCCCCTCTGTCCCTGCTGCCGGCCCCTCGGGGAACGCGACCGGCACAGGTTCACGTACGGCGGACAAGAACGATGGTTTTCTCAGCGTTGGCAGACGCGGACCGTCCTACAATATAGTTTCGGCTAAAGCTATTCAACAGCAGACCGCCTCGCTTGCTTCTGCGAAGGCGACTGCTGCGGCCCAAAACCGAACTCCTCAAGGGCGACCCAAGCCCTCCAACCCCCAGAGCCGAAACGTCACTAAAGTTGTCGTCATACGACATGGTGGCCTCGAAGACCTGGAGGCGGAGAAGGCACTCCGGGACACGCCCCCCGGAAATATCATCCATCAGGTCCGCTGCGACATCGAACGCAGCACCTCCAACCCAATCAAACTCCTCGGGGGCACGTGGACGAAGGAAGTTGCCAAGACGGGCAACTTCGCCTACACGATCACCGGGAAGGTCTCCATGGACCGCATCCTCACCTTCTCCAACCACCTTCTCGCGCCCTTCCCCGGCGGCACACTTGTCCCCACCGAAGGCTGGTGCTGGGCCCATCTCCGAGAGGTCGTGGCCTTCGACCCTTAATACAACCTGTACGACGAAGATCAACTGCTCGCTGACCTCCGCCTGAACCCCGCTTTCGAAACCACTCCCATCGTCCACACCCCACATTGGACACAGGATGTTACTAAGATGAACAGCGCCACGGGCACGGTGATCTTCGTCTACATCGACCCCACGGGAAAAATAACCCAGGAGGCCATCGCAGGAGGAATCTCCATGTTCAGCTTTGGCATCAAATTCGTCTTCGCAGGGGACTCACCGCGCCTCAAACAATGTGGACGGTGTTTTGAAGTCGGCCACAACACGGGTGCTGCCACTTGCAAGTGGCTTACTCGCAGCCGCTGCTTTAAGTGCGGCAAAAACTATTATGGCGACGAACACGATTTCTTCTGCCAGGTCCAACAAAAAGAGTCGGGAAAATGCGATTGTAAACCCACCTGCATCGCCTGCGGCAAAGCAGGTCACCACGCGCGCACATGGCGAGGCTGTTTGGCAAGCGGGGACTTCCCTTCCCCCCGACAGGCCAAGAAACTTGAGTCAACCACCGTGACAGCACCGCCGGCGTCGGCTCCGGCTCCGCCCCCGAGGTCTATCCTTCGTCGCCCCACAGAACTCGACACCCCCTCTCCCCCCGAACCTTCTCTCTTTGACCCTGCCATGCCTGCTGCGGAAATGACAGCCTCATCACTGCCAGCGGAAGCTGTGACTCCTGCGCCTAAGCCTAAGCCTAGGCCAAAGGCCCGCATAGTTACACCCGCCAGTGATACTGCCAAACCGGGCAAAACGTCGACGGAACGCGCTGCCAAGCGTCCACGTCCTGCCTCCCCCTCGTCCGTCCAGGGTCCTTTGGCCCCGGCACTGACCAAGGTGCGAGGTGACACATCTCCCAGTAAGGAACTGCCATGGCCTCGGTCAATGCCCAACCTTCCATGGTTCGCTCCTCAAAACCCAGTAGTGATGGCGTCATGCGGCCGCAAACCGCGATGGAACGCCTGACCGAACTCTTCCCACCCTCCTTGCCACACTCATTCCGGCTGAGGACATCTCACGAGCGCCTCAGCTTCATGCAGGAGGAAATCAAGTCACAGCACATCACAACCACGGTCGACGGCGTGTGGTACGACTGCCCCATCGCAGACCTCGCCCCCGCCTTCCACACCCTCCGCAACATGGAGATTGCCTTCCTCCTGCGGGTCATCATGGATGATGTCACCACCTTTTAAGAACCCCGTCCCTTCACCGAAATCGCGTACCAGGAGGCAGCGCGTGCGTTCGGTACCCACGATCCCCTCGGCGTCCGCCTTTGCGAACCTGCGCCGCCCACTGTGACCGTAGTGGCCACACCGCCAGTCCTTCCTTATGCGTAATTTCTCCTTCGCAGGGGTAAACATGGGCAGACGCAACCCTGCAATGCATGCGCTGCTTGAGACAAACACCACTGACGATATTTTATGCGTCACCGAACCATGGTTTAGTAGAGTGGGAACGAAGCGAAGCGACAAGGAGAAATGGGGCGTTGACACACTCGGAGGTGCCGCTAATAGCAAGTGGCACTTCCTCTACCCTTATTTTACAGACGCGACCAGGGCGAAAGTCATGGTCTGCGTCCGCAAACACCACAGAGATCACCCAGGCAGGCTAAACGGGCTCGAGGCAGTCGCCAGACTGGACCTCGCTCATCACCCCTGCCTCCTAATCATTGACGTCAAGGCCGGACGTGAAACGTGGTGCATTACCACCTTCTACAACGACGTCAACGACTCGACAGCGCTCCGCGCCCAACGCACCCTTCAACTATGGGACTTTGTCCCCACCCTCCTTGTTGGCGACTTCAACCTCCACAGCCGACGGTGGTCACCCTTTGGCTGGGCACCAAGCCCGCGTGTCTCTGAATTCGAGGAATGGGCAGCATCCCAAACCCTCGAACTCATGAACATCCCGGGCAAACCGACGCGGGATGGCACGGTGGCCCAGAACCAGCGGGACAGCACGCTGGATCTCCACTGGAGGAATTTCGCCGCGGTTGCCCAAGGCACGTTTCAAGGTGCCCTGATAGACCGGGGAGGCTCGATGGGGTCTGATCACGTGATGGTCCGCACGCTTGCGTGCACGCAGGTCAGATTCCGGGGACCCAAACAAGACGCTACCAACAACTTTGATACCGACATCAACCCCGAAGAGTGGAAGGAATGGGAACGCCTTGTCGAAGAACATGCTCCGGTCCTATGTGCACCACCGCGCTCTGCCGTGGAGATCGACACGGTGCTGGACCTCCTCTACAACGCGCTCAACAAGGCCTGTGACGCTACCACGAAGCGCAAAGGCCACAACAAGGCCAGAGCTGAACGCTGGTGGAACGCAGAATGCGCCGCAGCTGCTCAAGACGTCCGCGATGCAGTCACGGAAGTAGCGTGCAGCGCAGCCGCGCGCAGCCTCAAGACGGCGATTCGAGCAGCCAAGAGAGAGTGGGCGGACCAACACATCTCCGCCACGAATGTATGGGAGGTCGCTGCCTGGAGGCATGGCAGGAGCGTCACCCAGATACCGGCACTGAAGGATGCGGATGGCGACCTCCAGTTCGACCACGCACAAATGGCAGGGATATTCGGTGGGCGTTTCTTTGCCAAGGATAGAGGAGACATATCGGACGCCCTGCCCGGGACCCCCCTGCCCGACCACGCCGCACCCATGACCCTCTGACGGAGGGTGAAGCACGAGCACTCCCTACCGCAGCATCCAATAAATCTGCACTCGGACAATTGGGCATTGGGTGGCTCTTGTTCAAACGCGCCTTGGGGGACCCCGAGGCGGATGGCTGGAAGGGTATTGGGCCCACACTGACGTTCCTATACAAAGCTTGCATTCACATTATCACCCCACTGGATGGAAAATACACTTTTACCATTGACAAAATTTAGGCATATCCAATAACAAATGGTATTTTTTATCCACAATTTTTCATACATAAAATGTTGATACGGTAACTAAATATTGTCAATGCAATTGTAAAGTACAATATGTAGACAATATAATTTTCCTTTTCCATAATATTGTCAGAATATTATAGAGGTTATATTATGTATCTTGTTAAAATATTTCGCATGGTAATATCTTTATAAAAATGCAACAGTGGCTCAGTTCAGAGGGTTCAGGCAAGGTTCAGGGTTCAATCACAAAAACATTTTATCAAGATATTACCATGTGAAATATTTTAACAAGATACATAGTATAACCTCTATAATATTCTGACAATATTATGGAAAAGGATAATTATATTGTTTACATACTCTGCTTTGAAATTGTATTGACAATATTTAGTTACTTTATCAACATTTTATGTATGAACAATTGTGAATAAAAAATACCTTTTATTATCGGATATACCTAAATTTTGTCAATGGTAAAAGTGTATTTTCCATCCAGTGTCAGGGTTCAACCACAAAAACATTTTATCAAGATATTACCATGTGAAATATTTCAACAAGATACATAGTATAACCTCTATAATATTCTGACAATATTATGGAAAAGGAAAATTATATTGTTTACATATTGTGCTCTGAAATTGTATTGACAATATTTAGTTACTTTATCAACATTTTATGTATGAAAAATTGTGAATAAAAAATACCTTTGATTATTGGATATGCCTAAATTTTGTCAATGGTAAAAGTGTATTTTCCATCCAGTGGAGCTGTTCAAGGACACTCTGAACAGCTCTGAACAGCTCTGAACACCTAATTGCATTTACAGATGTGGTTCACAAGGCCTGGCCTAAAGCCCTAAAGCCTGGGTAGCCAAGCCCTCAAAGCCTGAGCCCAGTTGGGCCCTTGCATCCAGCTTTAGAGGGCCTACAGCTCAGCTTGGGCTATAGAAAGCCTGAGCCAGGCCCTTGAGCCTGGGCTTTCAGTAGCTAGATTTGTCATTATTGAGATTTGTATATGTGACACCTAAAAAAGGTAATGGAATACTAAATAAAGTGCTGTACTTGCTAGTGATAGGGACTGACTTTCTGCATCCAGTGACATCCCCAAAAAGGAAGGTGCCAAGAACATCACACTTTTCCTGTCCTTACAAAATGGGCGTCCCTGAACAGCATTCAAGCTCAGTAAACTTTACTCTTAGTAAGTGCAAATAAAACACTTTCTTTTTTAAAAAGGCTATTTCCTTAATTGTACACTTGTCTTTAGTCATCAAACATAAATCTCATATGTTTTTTTATGATATTCACACAACTTAACATAACAACAAACATATTTTTATTATCTAATAAGGCTACATCCATTTTTTGTCTAAGTCATACTATGGTATGCAAAAATCATGGTGTGGGTGTGGTGAACGTGAGTGCACCAAGACCACGCCAGCCCCACTGCGTGATACATAGGGAGGCAGGGATGGCTCTTGTGCACCCCTTCCCACATGAAGGGGGTGCCACTGGCTAGGGGTGGCTTGCCCTCACATGCCCCTTTCCATATGTGCCACACAGCACGGCCAAGGGGAGGGGTGGGGCTGGGGTGCTCTTGCGCACTGGGTGGCACAGCCAAAAGGGGCAGTGGGTGATGGGGAAAGGGGGGTGGCATGTGGTTCTCCCCTTCTGTGTGAATGCAGAAGGGTGGGCAGGGTTGCATGCCCTTGCATGCCCCCTTGCCACATGTATGGGATGGTGAGGTCAAGGGGGAGGGGATGGGCTGACAACAATGGTGAGAGGGAGGGGGTGGCACACCTCTTGTGCTCCCTTCCCATGTGTATGAGGTGGTGTGCCCTCGTACACCTCCCTTCTGTGCCCATGGGGAAGGATGGGGCTGGGGATTGTGGCCCTCGCATGCCCCTTCCTGCACATACAGGGTGGGGTGGTCACACAGGGTGTAACGTCTACCACGGACGTTTGCCTGACTTAGGCCTCTTGCTTGGTGGCGATCCTTGAAAGTCGGAAGTTGCGGTTAGCGAAGGTCTCTGGATAGAAAGCGGGATGAGGCTGAAGGCTTTCATCTCTTCCAAAGTAGGTGTGGAGATCTTCTAACTGGATGACCCCTTGAGGGACCTTGTCGATATACTTGGCATTCGCCCAAGAGATGCTGTCAAGTATGAAGAAGGAGTGGTACGAGGTGGCCACACATTCATTGCGGTATAAGTATACTTGGTAGGCGGCAACGTCTGGTGGATAGTCCACTGATCCGCGAAGGGACAGACAACAGATAAGTCATGGGGATCCCTGGTCTAAGGGGATATGCCAGACAACTCACTTAAGAGGGGAAGACCTCTTAGCAAAGACAAGTAGATGATGGTGGTATTGGAAGAAGACCAAGATGCCGTTCTTGGTCTTCGCACTACTCCACTTATACAGATATGCGCAGGCTTTAAAGCGCCGCTTGAATACTAACTAGCCAATAGTGTAAGTACTGTGAACCCTAGTACAGCTATCCTAGTATGAGTCACGTTGAGTCATTACAAGATCTGATCCATTATCGTACATTCACATGTGCCGGAGCTTACCCAGCTGACTGATCCTACAAGTCCATGACAATATTCTGCTGATGGCGATGTCATAGTCAACGTGTCAGTGTCCACTTCCCAGCCTAAGGTGCTGATTCAACCGAGATGTAACACATGGCAAGGGTGATGGGGAGAGGGGGCAGCGCACCCCTTGTGCAGGGAGGGGGTGGTGTGCCCTTGTGTGCACCCTTCCTGTGTGCATATGGGGTGGTGTGCCCTCATACACCACCTTCTGTGCGCATGGGGAAGGGTGGGGCTGGGGATTGTGGCCCTCATGTGCCCCTTCCCACATGTACGGGGTTGTAACGCCACCACTGGCGTTAGTCCGACTTGGACATGAAAGGGCGTTCACGACTTAGCAGAATATCTCTTCGAGGTCACGTGACCTGGTCACGGGATACACGGCGCCTATGGGCACGTGATCTGAGCGAACACTAGGGCAAGTCGTACCACTAGGTAATCCGGTGATTGATGGAGACGACTTGCTCTTGAGAGAGACAAGCGAAGCACGCGTAAAGAGATGAATAGAAGTGGTGAATTGAAGAAGACCAAGATAGCGAATCTTGGTCTTCCTAGGCCACTATTTATACATATTTGAGGCAGCTTTAAAGCTCCTCTCCAGTCCGTACGACGAATAGCTAAAGTAGCTCGAACCCTACTATCACTATCCTAGTTTATGAGTCATGCCACATCGGCATGTGATTCTACTACGTGCTGACTGATCCCCTAGTCCATGACACATTGCGACTTACTAACGTGGTCATATCCGTATAGTAAGCGTCCGTTCCCTCGATCGTGACAGGGGTGGGGTGGTCACATGGGGCAAGGGCGATGGGGAGAGGGGGCAGCATGCCCCTCATGCAGGGAGGGGGTGGTGCACCCTTGCGTGCCCTCTTCCTGTGTGTATGGGGCGGTGCAGTCAAGGAAGGGAGGGGGGTGGCATGTAACGTTCCACCAGATGTTCTTCTTGTGCTGTGGACAAGGCTACCAAAGCGACCTAACAATCACTGGATATGTCAAAGTCACATACTTGATCAACTACTAGCTTGTGGATGAGATGTAGTAGAGTGGCCCAAAAGATGCAGAGGGTGCAATAGAGAGCGAAGCGGATAAGATGAATAGACAGCTGGCAAGACAGCACAGCAAGGGAGATGGACAGCACACCAGAGGTGGCAAGAGACAAATGGGAAAGGAAGGGATGCAAGGCCTTATGGTGGTTCACCAGCTAAGGACTAGGAGAATGACAACCAAAGTCTATTCAGCGCTCAACTGGCAGACAGCTCAGAAGAGGCACGGTGTTGGGTGGTATAATCCAAGAAGTCAAGCTTAGGTCTTCAGCAACCATAAGCCAGAGCCTATATACTACTTCAAGGAGGTTTGAACCCCAGCTCGGAACTCTGAAACCCTAATATACGGATCCTAGGAATGAGTCACAACAAGTCAGAGATAATCAGAAGCCAATGGCATAAGGCCCTCATGGCATGAGGCAGTTGAGACCGGTCCAGGCAGAAGCTCATCTGGACCCTTCTGGTGCGAGTCTAGCCAGGTCACATGCCAGGGTCACATGATGGGCAGTTGCATAAGATCACGTGATCTACTCCCAATATTCCTGGGGCTTATGAGCACTACCCAGATGGAATCAGTAGTCAGGTGACTTAGCTCATTGCTGGGTGCTAAAGGCCACAATTCTCATAACTTTGGCTTCCTCCTCAGCCAAATCAGCACATGATCGCTTCATGGCAGTTGTGATGAACACTCACTCAGAGTGCTCGTGCAGGACACTTGGCTGACGAGGAGCGCGAGGAACGATGAAGAGGTCAGGGAAAACTTGGAGGAACTTGGCTAGAACGAGGATAACAATGATGTCGCGAATCCAAGCTATGGTTAATAGCGAAGAAAGGCACTAGAAGGTTATCCAAGTGGGAGTCACAAGTGGACAGTCTGAGGGACTGTCCGTTCTATTGCTCTAGCTTATATACCTGGGTACATGGTCTGTGCATACTTTAGGGGAGGCTTACTACTTCCCACAGGTGCTGCGCAATGGAAGGTTCTGGAAGGGTTCTAAGTATATCAACCAATCAGAATAATCGTAGGTATCGTACGACTGCTCCGCAGTCCAATAGGATTAATCCAAAGAGTGGTACGACTTTCAGTCGTCAGGTGACTTGATAAACATAGGATAATCACGTGACTGGTCACGTGACCGTCGGAGTACGAATTTGGAACTCCGACTTCGGATTTCCCCTTTAGGAAATTGATTACATAAGACCGGGCCGGCGCGGACCGGTCTTAGACGCTCAAGTCACAACCCAAGTTTACAGGTTCGTGACAGTATCCCCTCTTTAAGGGGTTGCTGCGCCGTTCAGCAACCATCAAGGTTCTGAGTTTGGGTGCTCGTGGATTCTTGTGGTGAAATTGTCGAACCAGGTCCTGGGCGTGTTTCATTTGTGAGGCTGGGAGCCAGGAGTTTTCTGAAGAAGGGTATCCTTTCCACTTCACTAGGTATTGTATGCCTCTCTTGTTCGGAGAGAGCCTTGATTGGAGGACCGTTTCTACTTCATAGTGCTCGTCCTCTCCTTGGACTATTTCTGGGGGTGGTCTGGTGAAATTGGGTCCATGGGCTGTGGTTTCGTTGTAGGGGGATACAAGGGATATGTGGAACACTGGATGGATTTTCCAAGCTTTGGGTAACTGGAGTTTACAATTAACTCCCCACGCGGATATGACTTTGAATGGTCCATGTGGTCTAGGGGCTAGTTTGGCCTTGGGGTGCGTGGTGTGGATATTGGTTCCTTCTAACCAAACTTGGTCGCCTGGTTGGGGTACATAGGTGGCTGTGGATACGTGGGTATTTTTCATGACTTCGGCTGCTACCTTTAATGCAGCGGATACTTCAATGCAAATTTGTTCTAGGGAGTGAAGGCGTTCTTCCACTGTGGGTATTTTGGATGCAAAGTTGACTGGTGGAATGAATTCTGGTTTGTAGCCGTACCAGATCTCGAAGGGTGATTTTCCTGTGGCGCTGTGTTGTCTTGCATTGTGGGCGAATTCCATGAAGGGTATTAGTTCTACCCAGTTGTCGACTTGGAAATTACAAAAGACGCGTAGGTATTGTTCTAGTTCCTGGTTGACGCGTTCTGTTTCTCCATCCGTTTGTGGATGGAATGCTGTAGACATGGTTGACTTGACGCCTAGTTTGCTCCAAACTTCTTGCATTACTTTGGAAGCAAATTGTGGTCCTCTATCGGATATTACTTGGTGTGGTAGACCTGTTCGTCTCCAGACTTGTTCTAGGTATAACTTGGATGTTTCTTCGGCAGTGATGGTCTTGTTACATGGAGCAATTATTGTTGCTTTACTGAGACGATCCACTACAACAAATAGTGAATCGTATCCTTGTGACGTGGGGAGATCCGTGATGAAGTCCATAGTGATTATTTCCCAAATTTCGTTAGGGACTTGATTTGGTTGCAGGGGTACTTGGTTTCTTGGTTTAACTTTTGTTGCTTGGCAAGTGGCGCATCCGTCCACATAGCTTTTGACAAAGGTGGACATGCCTGGCCACCAGAATTCTCGTGAAATTAGTTCGTAGGTCTTCCATCTTCCAGGGTGTCCTGTGGCAAGATGGTCATGGTATTGCTTGACTATTTCTCTTCAGAGATCTTCATTCTTGGGGACGTATACTTGTCCTTTGTACAGGATGATTCCATCTTCTAAGTTCCGATCTTCTAAGCCCTTTGTGAGAGATCTAGGGCCGTTCTTTAGAAGGGTTTCTAAGGCAAGGCTAACTTCTTTGTCGTATTCTTGAGTGTTCTTGATTTGTTGTCATAACGTGGTGTTTCCTTGGACTGTGATTGTTGTGGGTCAGACTGTGTGGATTGCGAAAAATTTGGTATCCAGGAGCACACAATCATTTTCTTCGTGAGCTATCCCCTCTTTAAGGTCTGGACGCCTGGACAGGGCATCCGACTTATTTTGGGTACCAGGTTTGTGGACAATGGTGAACTTGAAACGCGAGAGGAAGAGGGCCCATCGTGCTTGGTGCCACGTAAGTTTCTGTTTTGTGGAAAAATAGACCAAATTTCCATGGTCCGACCAAATTTCGAGGGTGTCTTCACGTCCTTCAAGGTAATGGCGAAAAATTTCCAGGGCGCGGATGATAGCGAGGAGTTCTTTATCATGGATTTCATAGTTCCGTTCGGCAGGCTGTAGAGACTTGGAGTGGGGAGTGGTACGCGATGGGGTGCCAACGGTTGAGTGCATCAGGTTGTTCTAAGATGGCGCCAGTGGCAAAGTCACTAGCGTCCGTGATTAAGCGGAAAGGCTTATCGTGGTCTGGCAGGGCAAGGACAGGTGCAGTGGTGAAAGCTGTGATGAGTGTCTGAAAGGCTGTGGATGCTTCTGGGGTCCATAGGAAGGGTACTTCTTTCTTGGTTAAGTCAAACAAGGGGCGTGCAATGGTAGAGAAGTCCTTGATGAAGCGCCAATAAAAGTTGCAAAATCCCAGGAAGGCTTGAACTTGTTTGACCGTCTTAGGAGGTGGCCAGTCTCTTATTCCTGCCACCTTAGCTGGGTCCATGGCAATTTGTCCTTCGGATATAACGAGTCTGAGGTATTCTATGGATGTCTGGGCAAAAGAGCATTTCTCTGGTTTCAAGTAGAGGTCGTATTTTGCTAGGCGTGATAGTACTTCGTGGGTGAGCCTGGTTAGCGTGGGGAGGTCCTCTGCAAATATCAGGATATCATCGAGATAGACGACAACGTGTCCTTCGTCTATCAGGTCTTCGAAGATGGTGTTCATGAATGTTTGAAACGTGGCAGGGGCGTTGCAGAGGCCGAATGTCATGACTGTGGGTTCATATAATCCGAGGGGTGTCTTGAAAGCAGCTTTGTACTCGTCGCCTTTGTGGACTCGTATATTGTTGTAGCCCCATCGGATATCTAACTTGGTGAACCATCTTGCACCACGTAGTTTATCAATGAGCTCAGGGATTAATGGCAATGGGGCAGCGTTCTTGATCGTAATATCGTTTAATGCTCGATAATCTTGTACTGGGCGTAACTTGCCATCTTTCTTATCTATAAAGAAGAAGGGGCTGGCCATGGGTGACTTGGAAGGGCGAATATATCCCCTTTGTAGGTGATCCGTGATATAAATCTTCAATGCTTCTGATTCTTTGGGCGTAAGACGATAGATGGAGCAATTCTTCATGGTGGCTCCGGGTTTCAATTCTATGGCATGGTCCCATGGCTGGTGCTGTGGTAGTCTTTGGGAGGCTGTCTCGCTAAATACCTTAGCGTACTGTGAAAACTGGGCTGGGATGTGTTCCGTGGATGTCTTGGGTGCTGTTCTAGCTGCAATTTCTGTGCTCGTGGTGGTCTTGGCTCTAATGAGTATATCTTCTTCCTTGGTTTCTTGATGTAGGTACAGGAACGGCTCCATGGCTTCTTGACTAAAGGCAGGTTCACCTGCGACTTGGTATTCTTCCGTGGTTTGTAAAACATTGATCGTGGTTGTTCGCGTCTGCGGCTTCTTGGCTGTAATAACTAGGGACTTGGTGGATAGTGTGCAGGTCTTGGGGCATCTTGTGAAGGCGAGTTGTGGCGTGGCCCAGTTAACTTCTGGGTTGTGTGCTTTGAGCCAATCTGTTCCTAGGATAATATCGTGGTCGCCTAGCGTGGTTACGTAGAGTTCAGCACATTCGTCGTGGTATTCTCCATCGGAAGTCTTTATCCGGATTGTCTGGATTGTAGTATATCGAACTGATCCTTGTTTGTTTAATGTTCCATCCACATTTCGTACTGGAAGTGGGTTAACCAGGGTTCTGAGAGTTAGGTTATTCCTCTTGGCAAAATCTTGATCTATGATGATTCCTTCTGCGCCGCTGTCTAGTAAAGCCCGTGCACTGATTTCTTGACCGGTTTTCTTTCCTACTAGAGTGATTCTGAGCGTAATTGAGGGTGATCGTCTATTTCGTATTATATCACCGGGTACAGGCTCAGAATCTAACGTCTCTAGTAATGAGTATCCTTGGGTAAAACTATGGTTGGCCACTCGTAAAGCCCTAACTGACAGTGCTTCAGTAGGGTAGTTCAAAAATCCTCTGGAAGGGGGGCTGATTGAGGGCGTGGAATCATGATGTGTGCTGGGGGACTGTGGTACATTGCCGCTATCTGGGCAGGGTGATCTTTGGGGGGATCCTCATAGGATTCTTCTTGAGTTAGGGTCACACGTGCCCTAAAGTCTGACCGCTGATTACTGGGTCTCCCATTCCCTTGTCCTTGTCGTTGGGAGCTATTCCTGGTCTGGCAGTCCTTGGCTCGGTGGTTCGGCTTTCCGCAATAAAAACAGAGCTTCTCCTTGAAGCGTCGATCTTTTTCTTCCTTGGTTATTCTGCCTGCTTGCTGAGGTCTTATACTCGTGGCTGTGGTGGCGTTAACGTGAGCGCCGTCTTCTTCGGCGTATATGGCCCTATTTCTTGGCCCTTGAAGTCTTTGTCCTGTGAATGCTGGGTTACTGTAGAGACGCCATACGCGGTCGAATTCTCTTGCTAGTTCAACCAATTTGTCTATGGTTGTGGGCTGTGGTGATACACCAATAATCTTCTGGTGTAGAGCTGCAGGGAGTGCCTTTCTAAAGGCGAACATCTTGGTTTCTTCATTTGCACCTGATCTGGACGTGTACGTGGACCATTCTTGGTACCAATCATTGAAGGGTCGATTTCCCATACGACAGGAGTACATGAGGTTGGTTGATTCTAACTTGGTGTGTGACAGGATGAAGTGTTTCTTGAACGTGTCTCTGAAATCGTTCCAGGTGCCAAAGTCTATGGGCGTGGCTGTGAGGGCTTTGGTCTGTTGATCTTGGGCCCAATCTCCTGCTGGGGTACCAATCTTGAAGTGTGTTAAGGCAGCCGATACGCGCTTGCCTTCATTGGTGTACGTGGATTCATTGAGATAGTAGTAGTTTTCAACACTACTCCAAAAGGCTTCTGCCTTGTCTTGTTTGCCATCGAATGGTTCTGGGGGTGTTCCTAATAACTTGGCGCCTCCTCCTGAAGCCATGGTGTTTGTTACTGGGGGTGTTGGTGGTGGAGAAGGGGATTGACTCTTGGTACCAAAAAGCTTTGGTTGTCTTGGCGTGAACAGTGGGTAACTTGGTTGACTGGATGGTCCTGGGGTACTTGGGAGTGCGCCTGGTAGTTTTCCTGCTGATGGTGACTGGGGGGGTGTGTGTTCCTGATAAACTAGCTAGTACTGAGGCGACGGTCTTGGTGGTTTTGTCTAGGAGGCCTGATACTTCTGCCTGTTCTGTTTCTGAATTCTCTTGGTCTGTACTTGGCGGTGGAGATAAGTCTGATCCTTCTTGGTCAGAGTCTGGGAAGACTACTCTTCTGTTATTCTTGTAGACCCAAAGTTCTCGTTTGGTCAACCAACAGACTTCCTTTCCGTTGTACTTGGCTGTGAGATTGTGGTGATCGTATGATCCTTTGTCAAATTTGCTATATCCTGGGTAAGCGTCTTCAAAATCGTCTTTGCTGACAGTGTCGTCTGTCCCAAAGAATTTCCACGGGAACTTCCCGTTTGGGCTCGTGAGTTCTTCTGTGTTCCAGATAACGTGGATTAGATTATCGTCAAGGGAGAAGAAGGGGTTCTTGAAGTAGATGGGGACTCTTGCTAGTTCTTCAGGGGTAAGGTCTCTAGTGTTTTGGTCTGGTTGATTGCTCATTCACTAGAGCGTCTTTGTAATCTTGATACGGTCCAACCGTCTGAGTCCCAGGCGTAAAAGATTTTATACCCTGGTTGTAGTGTTATCCCGTGAGTTGCACTTGGTTGTTGGCTAGATCGAATCCAACAGTATTCTTCAAATATCCCATAATGCGATATTAAGACACTAGATCTCCACAAGAGTCCTTGGAACCCTACTGGGTCTGTGGTGATGTCGCAGATGTTGTTGACTGTGTGCTGGAGGTTTAGGGGAACTCCGTGTCTTTGGAATATGAGTTGACAGTGCTGCTTGAAGGTCTGTAATTCTCTGGGGTTTCTCGTGGGTAGTGTTCTTGATATGAAGGGTACTTCTGGGAGGTGGTAATACGTGGGTTGGGTTGCTAGGAATTGTCCTTCTTCACTACTAGTAGAGGGCTGGTGAACGACTGGGGGAAGCTCATGGTAACTTGGATAGGTGGGGGTCGCTTGGACTGGGTTACTTGGATGTGTACTTGTTGCTTGGTTTACTCTCCTAACGTCTCTATTAGGGATTACTGGGGGGTGTTCTTCTGGAGAGGGAATAGGCATATCCCTTCTTATAAACTGGTTTCGCTGTCTTCGGCTTCTGTGGCGTTGGGATACTTGTTGAGATGCCAGGGTGATAGCCCAATCGAGTGCGCTTTCTGCCAGAGTGATTTAAACAAGAAACCTTCTATATTCTTTCTCTAGAAGGTAGATATGCTTGGCCAGGAGCCCACAATACTACACTAGGTGGAGTAGGTGGGGTATCAGGACGATAACCGCAGTCGCAAACTTCTTTACTACACCAACAAACTGAATTACTGACCCACTGGTTGGAAGGTTCTCCCCAACCGTCTAAAGAGTCAGAAGGTGTAGTGGGACTTGGGGGACTGCTAGGTGGCAAGAAGCTGTCGTCGTTTTGTTCTTTGTCGATTTCTAAGCGGGCCACAAATTCGGGGTCGTCTGGGGTGGCTGGTGGCTGGTGGAAAATTCGTGGATTGACTATGTTGCGGTCCGGGTTTTCTAGGGTTGTTTCCCACACGTGACCCCACTTAAGGGTGTATTCTCTACCTTCGGTGATTATTGGCTGTGATCCAAAGGGGGTAGTCTCAATGCGGATTTCTTGGAAAGATATTTGGACTTGTTCGTAGTCCAACCGGAAGCGTTCGAGGAAATAGTGTCGTTCTCCGCGTAGGAGATTTTGAATGAGGTCTTGTCTTCTTGGGGGGTTAAGGTGGACGAACCAAAAGTAATCTTCTTTATACCAAAGAAGAAGGGATTCGACAGGAGAGCTGTGGATATCGCAAGTCTTCGCTAAGTGCCAATAGAGAAGCTGCTCTTGGGCTAGGTTGGCGAGTCGTGCTAGGCTGCCCGAAATGAAGTCTTGAAACTGGGATAACTTGAGTGTTCTTCCGAAGGGGAGGATTTCTTCTAATCTCTTGAGTATTTGAGTGTTGTCGCTCCAAACTTCGATGGTGTTTGAGTGGGCGAGATTGTAAAGAGTGCATGGGGGATAGTACAATTGAAGTTGTCGTTCTCTGTGGGTTTCAAAGAGTGCTTGAGAGCATCTTACTTGCTCTTGTTCAGAGATTTGGGTCGGGAAACGATAGGACACTAAACCCCTTTTATTTCGTACCAAACAACCAACTAACTACAACACTTACTCGTATAGTAAGTGGTTATAGTTCCTGTTGGTCTGGGTAGGTAGAAATGAACAGGAAGGGGTCAGCAGGTATGCGTGGCGTAAAACAATAGGCAAGGAGGGGGGGACTGGTCCTGACTGCGTCTTCAAAATGATACCCCTGGTCTACAACGAAAATTCGATCTTCCCAAAATGCGAGGTACCCGTAAGTAGAAATGATTCTCCCGTCCAAAAAGTCCTGGAGTTTGATGGTGACGAGAGTGCCGACGTATGCTTGCCTTATGACCTGATTGAGGGGGGCAAGAGCCTGACAAATGCCTTCCCAGAAGTTGTACTTGATAGATCCAAGGGGAAGGTCTTGACTGGGGAGGTCGATGACAGCCTGGGAGCAAGTGTACAGAGGGGGAATACCAAGGGCAATAGCTAGGGGCCGGTGACGAGGGTAGAATGTGATGTAGTGGGGTGACCGGAACCAGAAGGGGGTGACACCGGGGAAGTTTGGGGGGTATGTGAGAAGGTGGTCAGTGGACGGGATCTGGGTGAGGGAGTGTTGGTAAAACTCCGAGATGGGGCGCCACTCTTCTCCTTGGGGGGTTTGGACGTTGATGAACTGGTGGGGGTGCGGGCCGGTGGTGACGTTTACGCAGGAAGGGGGACGGATCAGGGGAGCAGGAGGGGGGATGTTCTCCTGGTCTTCGTGGGGAAGCTCGTTGTCGGGGGTGTCAATACGAGGGACGCCTTCTGCTACATGATTGTAGTCGATAGGCGAGTCGGGAGTGGCTGGGCGAGCGGGGAGCGACGAGGACCGAGGACGAGGCGAGACAAGGCGGACTGATGGGGAAGGGAGATCGGAGAGGGGCGACAGGGGCCCGAGCAGGGGGGAACGAAATACTTGAACTGGATCTGGGTACACCAGTTCCGGGGACGGGGAGCGAGGGATGAGGGGGGCGCCGGATCAAACGGCTACTTGGGTCTGGATGTCAAAGTCCGGGGACGTGGGGCGAGTAATGGGGGACGGGGCACCAGAGATGGGAGTGTAGTCTTTGTCAAGTAAAACGTACTCAACGGCGGGGGAGGCCTCTGCGTAAGAGAGGGGGGTAGCAGGGCGAGGTGTCGGGGGGCGAGAGGAGACTGGGGACGAGGGCGCTACGAAAGCAGCCGGACCTTGAGGGAGAGCAACTTGCTCAACTTGGACGAGGGGGGTGTTCAACCCCACCGGAGACAATGGAAAAGTAAGAGGAGAGGAAGGGGGAAGGCAATGACGAGGGGGGCCGCTATACTGGGGCTCCCACGAAGAATAAAAGGAACTGGAATCACCGTCCCAGTGGCCGAAATTGTCACCGAAATCAGACACTACCAAGGAGCGTCCAGGTCAGATAAGGAGACTGTCCAAGTGTGATGAACACTCACTCAGAGTGCTCGTGCAGGACACTTGGCTGACGAGGAGCGCAAGGAACGATGAAGAGGTCAGGGAAAACTTGGAGGAACTTGGCTAGAACGAGGATAACAATGATGTCGCGAATCCAAGCTATGGTTAATAGCGAAGAAAGGCACTAGAAGGTTATCCAAGTGGGAGTCACAAGTGGACAGTCTGAGGGACTGTCCGTTCTATTGCTCTAGCTTATATACCTGGGTACATGGTCTGTGCGTACTTTAGGGGAGGCTTACTACTTCCCACAGGTGCTGTGCAATGGAAGGTTCTGGAAGGGTTCTAAGTATATCAACCAATCAGAATAATCATAGGTATCGTATGACTGCTCCGCAGTCGATTGCGCAAGATTGCGCCATAGTGGTGTGACTGCCCCGCAGTCCAATAGGATTAATCCAAAGAGTGGTACGACTTTCAGTCGTCAGGTGACTTGATAAACATAGGATAATCACATGACTGGTCACGTGACCGTCGGAGTACGAATTTGGAACTCCGACTTCGGATTTCCCCTTTAGGAAATTGATTACATAAGACTGGGCTGGCGCGGACCGGTCTTAGACGCTCAAGTCACAACCCAAGTTTACAGGTTCGTGACAGCAGTGTTCTGGGGTCATACAGGGGTGTCCAGGGGACCAGTTATGGGTGAAACCATAACATGGCATGTGGTGCGCCCCTCTTCCAATGTGGAAGGGTGGGGGGTGTGCCCTCGCATGCCCCCTTTCCATGCGAATGGGCTGGCACAAAGAGGGAAGGGGAATAGAACGGGGCAACATGGAGAGGTGGGGCAAAGTGTCCCAAACAGTGTGCCTTTGTGTGCCCCCCTTCCATGCAAATGGGGAAGGGAGGGGCTGGGGGTGGCCAGCCTCGCATGCCCATTTCCACATGTACAGGGTGGTGCAGACAAGAGGAAAGGGGAGGGGCTGGCGTAGAGAGGTGAGGCAGTCTGCCTTTGCACACCCCCTGTCCACGTGAATGGGGCTGTGCAGACAAGAGGGAAGGGGTGGGTCCAACATGGAGTGCCCCTGTGCGCCCCCCTTCTGCGCAAATGGGGAAGGGAGGGGGTCACATGCCCATGTGTGCCGCTTCTCCGTGCATACAGTGTAACATCTACCATGGATGTTTGCCTGACTTAGGCTTCTCGGGGGGTGGCAAACCTTTGTGGGAAGAAGTTCCTGTTCACAGGAGCATCAGAGTAGAACGCAGGATGAGGTAGGAGATGCTCGTCTCTCCTGAAGTATGCATGGATGTCTATGTGAAGCGGGATGCCTGGGGGTACTTCTGCAATGTAGCAAGCATGTGCCCAGTTGTTGTTGTCGAGGATGTAGAATGAAGTATAAGGCAAGGTGACTCGCTCATTGCAATAGAGATGGACTTGGTAGGCAGCCATGCCGATTGGGTATTCCACTGCCCACAAAGGGGATCTCGGGATAAGTCATGGGAATCCCTGGTCTAAGGGGATATGCCAGATGACTCACTCAAGGGGGAGAGCCCTGTAGATAGCAAGTTAGGATGGTGGTATTGAAGAAGACCAAGATACCATTCTTGGTTTTCACAGTATCCTACTTATACAGATACATGCGGGCTTTAAAGCACCACTCCAAGAAGTACTAGCCAATAGCGTAAGTAGAGCAAACCCTAGTACAGCTATCCTAGTATGAGTCACTACAAGATCTGAGCCATATTGTACAATCACATGTGCCGGAGCTTACCTGGCTGACTGATCCCATAAGTCCATGATGATATACTGCTGATGAGGGTGTCATAGCCCGTACATCAGTGTCCACTTCTCAGCCCAAGGTGCCAGTCAGTCTGAAACGTAACATACAGGGTGGTGTGGCCAAGTGGGAAGGGGAGGGGTGCACCCACTTCCACATGAATGGGGTGCTGCAGACAGTGGGAAAGGGGGGTGGCAGCGGCATGCCCTCATGTGCCACCCTTCTGTGCAAATGTGGCAGTGCAGATGGGGGAGAAGGGAGGGCCTGGGAGGCCAAGGGGTGGCAGGCATTGTGTGGTGTGCCCCTTATCTGCATGCAAAGGGGGCAGTGGCGGTCAATGTAGGGGAAGGGGTGGGTGGGTGACTTACCCTCGTGCACCTCTCTCTGCACACAATGCAGGGGAAAGTGGCATCATGTTATGTTTCAGACTGATTGGCACCTCAGGCCAGGAAGTGGACACTGACATACAGGCTATGACACCCTCATCAGCAGTATATCATCATGGACTTGTAGGATCAGTCAGCTGGGTAAGCTCCAGTGCATGTGATTGTACAATACGGTCTGGATCTCGTTATGACTCATACTAGGATAGCTGTACTAGGGTTTGCTCTACTTACACTATTGGCTAGTACTTCTTGAAGCAGCACTTTAAAGCTCGCATGTATCTGTATAAATAGGGTATCGCAAAGACCAAGAACAGCATCTTGGTCTTCTTCAATACCACCATCTTAACTCATTATCTACAGGGCTCTCCCCCTTTGAGTGAGTCGTCCAGCATATCCCCCTTAGACCAGGGATCCCTGTGACTTATCCTGAGATCCCCTTCGTGGACAGTGGAATACCCAATCAGCATAGCTGCCTACCAAGTCCATCTCTATCGCAACAAGCAAGTCGCCTCACCTTATACTTCATTCTACATCCTCGACAACAACAACTGGGCACATGCTCACTACATTGCAGAAGCACCCCCAGGCATCCCACTCCATGAAGACATCCACATGTACTTCGGATTAGATGAGCATCTCCTACCTCACCCCACATTCTACTCTGACACCCCCATGAACAGGAACTTCTTCCCACAGAGGTTCACCACCCCTCAAGAAGCCTAAGTCAGGCAAACATCTGTGGTAGATGTTACATTAAGACCAAGATCCCACCATGGCCAACCCTACGAGAACAACCAAAGACTTCTGGGTGCCCTTCTGGCCCTATCACATTGACAGAAGAGGAGATCGCAATGTTCCCAAGAGATATCTAGAAAACACATTTTGGAAAGACAACACAGAAGACCCAGGCTATTTCACCTACTACACCAATTGACAGAACAACTCCCAGCTCATACCAGTAGAATTCAACTTTGACAACACCCACTGGGTTGAAATCCATTGGGACAACCTCCACAACAAATACCAAGTAACCAGACCATCAAGCTCCAGCCTCAACCTCGACATCCTACAATCTAACATTGTCACCCGAGACCAGTGGGGACTAATCAACAGAGAAGAGGAAGAACCTATTCACTCCCCAACACCGAAAACACCAGCACCATCCCCATCCATCACAAGCAACCTGGAAGAGATCCGCATCATCCAAAGCCAGGAAGAAGAAGAACACCTGGAACAGATCGCTAAGTCCATCCCCACAGTTATATCCACCACTGCCACAGTAACAATGGCCCAAGCCAGAACCACACTATTCAGGAAATCCTCCAACAAAGGAAAAGGAGGAGGTGGTGGTGGAGCGCCACCAGAGGAGACCCAAACAATGACCCACACCATGAAGATGAAAATGCCGGAACAAACCCCAAAGACTTCACAATTGTTGATAAGTGACCCTTGCGCACTTAGCAGCTCAAAGGACAATCAGATATGGACTGCTGTAGATAAGATATACAGGACTTATGTAGATTAGATTATTATGATCACACAATCTCGGACTTATTGTATTTCCTTATCTATGACATCACTGTACACTATGACATCATAGGATCCGGACTTTGCGTTGTACTCAACGCTCTTGTAGTTTTCCCTTTGTTCTATCCTTATTATGATGTCAGTATGATATCATTAGTCTAGATTCTCCTTGTTCTTTTTGTCCCTTGTTCTCAGAATGTCCACTCCTTTGTCCGTCTGTAGAACAATATCTCTTGTATTCACTGTGACGCCATGTTACCACCGTCACTATGTATTTTATATAAGTAGTGCAGCTTGTACGCTCCTGGACCACATCAGTTCTCATCTGTTGTGTGCCAGGTATGTCTCCTTCTCTGTAATAACATCAGTTCTCATCTGTTGTGTGCCAGACTCCACATCTGCTTCACCTGCTTGATATTACTCTGTTGCTGCTTCCAGCCACCCTCTGTATCTCACCACAGTCTACTCTGTCACTGTGAGTATAGTCCCTTCATGTGCGCTGTTCATCAACAATGCCTGACACTGACAAATTCCTAGGGAAAGAACCCAAGGTGTTCACAGGAAATCATGATGAGGCACAGGTGTTCCTTGCCCAACAGAACAGATTTGCTGGGGTCAATGCCACAAACTGAAGCCTCAAGGTTCTGTACATCACAGCTATGATGTTCCTCACATACATACAGGGACCACTTGTTGATGAATGGGTGGCCAAAACCACCAAGTGGCTTGACAGCCAACCAAACAAGAATGACTCATGGCTATGGGCAGGAGTCAAACTTGCCTTCAAAGGACAATTCTGCAACAACCTGGAGAAGGATCGCGCAAGACTGGAACTAGATAAAGGGTTCAAAATGATGAATGAAGACATAGACAGCTACAACACTAAATTTGAAAAGCTGGTCTGACAGGCTGACTACCAGTTGGATGAACCACTCATTCTCAATAAATTCACAAGAGGCGTCCCCCTCAAACTCTACCAGAACGCATATCAATTCCACAACCCGCACAACTACTCCCAATGGAAGAGCGCACTCATTGAACAACAGAAACGCTACCTATACATGAGAGCCAGAACAGAAGGCTTTGGGAGACAACCACAAGTGTAATGCCACCACAGGGGCATTAAGTACAACGTGTACTTCAGTAAGTCAATGGGATTGGAAAGGTGCAAGTTGGTTAAGACTCAGTTTGATGGTGAACAAGTATCACTTGGTCTCCCAGGGACACAAGGATAATAGTGGATATGCAAGGCTCAAGTGGAGGTGCGAGTGAAGACAGGGACTCAAGTGCAACGGCAAGTCAAAGCAGTTCATGAGGCAAAGACAATGTGGTATTACACAAGAAGTCAAGTCTACTGTACAAGCTAGGTAGGGTGTGACTTATATACTAGTACAGGGTGTTTGCAAGTCGTGAACATATGGCACAATCCTAGGGTACAGGCCCTAGTGAGCTAATTGGGCAGGGTGAAAGGGGAGTCCGTACATAGAACAAGGGAATTCCACGGAGGCATGTGTGATTCAAATGATGTTAGCAGGTTCTAAAAGTCATAAAACTGGCCTTCCTAATGATCATGTGGTAGGTGCAAGATAAGGGCCAAGACACGAATTGAAGCAGATCATGGGTAAAAGTATAGCCAAATTGAATGCAAGAAAAGGGGAGAGTAAGACATATCATACAAGAAGATAGAAATCGTAACATCAGTTCTCATCTGTTGTGTGCCAGGTATGTCTCCTCTCATGTATAAAACATCAGTTCTCATCTGTTGTGTGCCAGACACCCATCTCCTTCACTTGCTAGATCTATTCTGTTGCTGCTTGTTGATAAGTGGCCTGAGCACATCTAGCGGCTCAATGGACATGCAGATAATGGACTGCTTTAGATAAGATATATTGGACTTATGTAGATTAGATTATACTGTATATGATCTTTACAATCTCGGACTTTTCTTATCTATGACATCACTGTACAATGACATCATGGACTCCTCTGGACTCCCATTGTATTTTGTCCTTGTACTCTGACCCTTGTTCTTATCTTTATTATGATGTCACTATGATATCATATTCCAGACCTTCCTTGTTCTATATGCCTTGTTCTCCAGAACAGTACACTCCTTTGTCCACTTGTAGAACAATGCGTCTTGTATTTACTGTGACCAGCTGTTACCTGCGTCACCCTGTATTTTGTATAAGTAGTGCAGCTTGTATGCTCCTGGTCCACATCAGTTCTCATCTGTTGTGTGCCAGGTATGTCTCCTCTCCTGTAATATCATCAGTTCTCATCTGTTGGGTGCCAGACATCATCTGCTTCACTTGCTAGATCTTACTCTGTTGCTGCTTCAAGCCTACTTGCATATCTCACCACAGTCTTCCCAGTCCACTGTGAGTATGCCCTTTATGTATGCTGTTCATCACTGCTTTCAGCTTACTCTGATATCTCACCACAGTCTCCTTTGTCACTGTGAGTATCACCTTCATGTATGCTGTTCATCAGACTACAACTCGGATGTGGTATCACCATGACACCATGGCATTGACGCAGCACCATGACATCATGGTGTTGATGTGGCACCATGACATCATGGCATCAACACAGCACTGTGAGACTATGACTCTGACGCAGTACCACATCACGATGCCACAACACCATGGCATCGATGCAGCACTGCATCACTACAATATATCATGCCCACAAATGGGATCTGAGTGACAGTCTGAATGTGTGACTACATTTTGGCATGGTTGCTTTGAGTGTCACAATCCAATCGTGCCATTGATTATCTCAGATAATCAGTCTTCTAGAAATCAACTCAGAAGTGTTTTGGTTCTTGTGTTCCAGATTTTGCCTTCTTTTCTTTGATTCTTTTCCCTGCTTCTGTGTTTCAGTTCTATCTGCTTCTGATTCTGGAATATGTCTCAGAATTCTGCCAGCTCATGACTTGTTCTATATTTAGCCTCATAGTACTTACACATCCCTCAGAAAATAGAAGAAAATCACAGGAAAATAGGGTTCCTGTATGGTATTTAAAGGCTTGTAGTTTACTCTGTATTCCTCGTTCTAGTCTTGTTCTATTCAAGCTATTGCCATTCTCCACTCCTCTGCTCTGCAGACTCCTGGCTCTTACTCAGGTTCAGTGTTAATCTCCAGATCCATGGTTGCTGACTAAGCATAGTCAGTGACAACTCAGGCATTACAACTAAGTGGTAGTGACTGGGTTGTGAGCCCACCGCTAGATTGTAAAATTGAGGACCAGTTTCAACTGGTCTTTTGTCAGTTGCAGAGTGTGTGTTGAAAGTGTTCAACTGCAACCAGGCTGGGTCAAGGAAAGGTGCAACCACAACCAATGGTCCAGTTGCAAATCAGTCCAGTCCAGTTGGGTCCTGGTCTTTTTCCAGTCCTATGGACCAGACCTTAAAACACTAGGCAGACATCCATGGTAGATGTTACACCACAACTAAGTCAGAGAAAGCTGGTATTTGACTGGCTGGGCTTGGTGTAATGCAGTGAAGCCAATACAGAAGACTCTGCTCAGTGTGAGTAAGCCAACCAGGCCAGCTTGTGTGGTGTGGCTGTGGCTTGGCTTGGCTCAGGCAGTTGCCAACATACTAATTCACACTCTCAAATCTCTCAACTTAAACTCAACTTATTACATTCTTAACTTCTCAGTGTGTGTACTCACATGTGACATGTTACATAATCTCATTACACTACACTTGCACAATCAGAATCATACCATATTACATGTGATAGTCCACAATGACTGATACAAGAAGTCTATGACTAATTATACTGTAGTCATGACCAGGCCACTTCTGAGTCAAACTTCAGAACAAGAACACTAGCACTGCCACTGCCAGGGATGACATGAAGATGCTATGTGATTGTAGCACATGTCTATATGCCAATGATGTGTTTGAATGCCTCATAACAACAAAGAATTGCCTGCCGGCTATCAGGGGGCTCCATGCCCTTCTTGAAATCATTAGGGTTAGGGAGCTTTGGGACATGGAAAGAAACAATGGTAGGTTCTGATGGGTATGTGCCACTCCACACATTGTGCACAAGGTTGGTGGTGATGGGGATCTTGTAAAAGATGGGCATTGTACCATGTAGGATAATGCCTGGCATGATCTACATGACAAGTGAGCAAAGCATACAAAATTATAGAAGCCACTGGCACATGCCTTGTGTTGTGTTAGGTTCGCCCTAACGGTGCTCGACTTGAGCAATGACAGAGTGGCCTTGTAATGGGGGCGACTTAGCGAATATAGATACATGTCCTTAGTGGGAACATGATCGTCTCAGGCACTGGGGCGACGCCCACCAGGCGTACAAGTTGTCAGACGATCTGCCTTACAAAGGACAGACGTGCTAGCAGGCAGAGGAAGAGAAGAAGACAAAGGAGGAGAGACTGGAGAAGCGCGATGGTGATTCAAGAAGACCAAGCTAAGGAGCTCGGTCTTCGTACAGCCAGCTAGATATACAGTTGACGAGGAGCTTTGAAGCTCCTCCTGAACGTAAGGTACCCAGTAGCGATAGTAGCTCAAACCCTACTACGACTATCCTAGGTATGAGTCAAGTCTGATAGCGAGTACATGTGATAACACAGCCGATAAGGCTGACTGAGACGATTGTCCCTGACTAATACTAGGGTAGTCAGAACCCCATGAGCCTGTAGTCCGTACCGATGAGTCCAATCGCAACATCACCCCCTTTTCAGGTGCGACGCCCCGACACTCCAGAGCCTTCCTCTTTGTACCTGATCCGCGTGCGCGGCGGTTGCTCCCCAATCTTCCTGCCCCTGCGTGTCTTCTTCTTCTTCGTCAGCTCGTAGTCCACCATGGTACCCGCCTCGTCCTCGATACGCTCCATGGCGTTGGCCATCTCCAGTCGGCGCCGACTTCCTGTCACCTTGCCCGAGATCTCCCCCAGCGCCGCGATGAGGTCGTCGATCCTTTGGTTGACGCGCTCCTCCTCCTGCTGGGCGTGGCGGTAGCGATAGACCTCTGCGGTGAGGGAGAGGTCATGCATGGACTCGAGGCAGCGATCAACGCGCGCCCGATCCTCGAAGGCCTCGCTGAAGAGGACCATGTCCGCCGCTGGGTACATGGGCTTCCCGCCGTAGTTATAGCGGGGAGCAGCGTAGAGGGGGCAAGCGTAGACCTTGTCCGACTTGTCGATGATACCGATGATCATTGGGTCGGGCCCCATGATGACTTGGTGGTAGCGGGCCTCGCGCTCAACCCCGTCGGGGGAGATGATGCGGAACGGTATGTAATCTGCCCCCTTGTTGGCCTTGAAGCCAGTGGGGACGCGTGTGTTGATGACGACGAGGGGTTGGTGAGTGGGACCGCCGAGCACTCCGAGGTCCCGCTTGTACATGGGGGATCCATCGGTGTTGAGGGTGTAGGGAGTCTCCCGGGGGTCGTCAGTGTCTGTGGTGGATAGAATGTGGGGGTGCGTAGCTGGGTAGTTGTTGGGGGCATCCTCGTCCAGCCCCCAGTCCTCGCCAGCTTTCGCCGATATCACAACTCCACCAGCTTCATCTGTGCCCTCCGTAGCTGCTCGTCCTTCCAGTCCCTCGCCACCTCCTTCCACGGCCGCACGGGCCCGAATTCGGTGTGGTACCTGGACAGGTTCATCGTCACCGTGTCCGTCAAGATGTTGAAGGCAGCTATCTGTGGCCGGGCCCTCGAGTAGGGTGCGCTCGTCTTCTTCGGTGGCCGCCTCACTGGTAAGAGGCTGCGCACCGGGGGAGTCGGCTGTCCCCCCAATGGTAGGGTCGGGGAAGGCTCGGAGGACGGCGATGGCGTCCTCGCGGGTGGCGGGCCCATGGGTTGTGGCAAGGGCCTCGGTGACGGCGATGATGGTGGAGTGAGACGGGAGCGAGCAAGAAGACATTGAGCGGAGGTAGACAGGATGGGAGAGTGTAGCAGGGATTGCTGGGGGACTTAGCTCATAGTGGACCTCCTTTATATGTGTTTCCCTTGTGGGGTTCAGCGCCCTGAAGTCCTTGATGGCCTGGTCGGCAAACACTTCACTCCGGTCAACCCACTGATTCTCCGAGTCGGGGTATCCCTTCCATTTCACAAGGTACTGGAGTTTCCGAGTTCTTCCGAATCTTCGCGAGTCTAGAATCTTCTCTACCTCGTATTCTTCTTCACCATCTACCAAATCTGGGGGTGGGCGCTGATAGTTAGGTCCGTGTGTCGCGGTCTCATGATATCTGGTGAGAAGATCGGTATGGAACACCGGATGGATGCTCCACTGTGTGGGAAGTTCGAGGCGGTAGTTGACAGGGGACATCACCTCTATGACTCGGAAGGGATCGTGCCTCTTGGGCGCAAGCTTCGTGGTTGGTTGGTTGGTCCGTAGGTGGTGTCCTTCCAGCCACACGAGGTCGCCTTCCTTGTATCTGGGCGTATCTTTGTGTTTGACCCATGACTTTTGTGCCTTGATAAGGAGTGTTTTGGCCTGTGTCCTGGCTTCCTGGAATTGATCTATTCTCAGCGCCACCTGGGGGATGGGTGATGGCCTATCGAGCCAATCAGCGCACGGGTTGTACCCCATTAGGAGGTAGAAAGGGGACTTCCTTGTGGTCTCGTGGGGCCAGTTATTGTGCATGAATTCCGCTATAGGGAGGTAGGCCGCCCAGTTATCTTGCCGCTCGTTGGTCCAGAAGCGGAGGTACTGTTCTAGCCACTGGTTGGTTCACTCGGACTGCCCATCTGTGTGAGGGTGGTAGGCGGTGGAGACGTTCTGTGAGATGCCTAGTATCTTGCATAGTTCGCGCGTGAATTTGGACGTGAAACGTGGGTCTCTGTCGCTGATCACCTTGGAGGGGAGTCCGAACCATAAGAAGACGTGCTTAGCGTATAGGGCGGCGGTTCCTTCTGCAGTGATCTCTTCCTGGCAGGGGATGAAGACGGCCGCCTTCGTGCAGTCATGGTCTGTGATGGTGAGGATTGAGTCGAACCCCTGTGATCGAGGTAGTTTGGTGATGAAGTCGAGGGCGATGGTTTCGAAAGGGAGCGCTTCAGGGTTTGGATAGATTGGGGACAGTGGTGCTCGGGTTGGTCGGTTGTTCGCCTTGTGTCTCTGACACTCTGCGCATCCTTTCACGTAGTCCAGCACGTCTTGGACGAGGTTTGGCCACCAGTAGGAGCGTTTGACTAATTGCGAGGTCTTGTTAATGCCTGGGTGTCCGTAAACTGGTGGTGTATGATGGGCGGAGATGATACTTCTCTTGTCGTGCAGTCCGCCCGTCACCACCCTCCTTCCATCCTTGTACCAGGTGCCTTCGATCTTCTTTAGTCGGTGGGCATCTATCCAAGGGCGGAGGTAGTCTTCATCCTGATGGTACGCGGCGTCTGGCCTTTCCATTTCTTCGGATTGTATTGTCAGGGTTGTTGGCATGATTGCTTCGACGTTCGTGGCTCGTACAAAGAGCGCGTCGGGGAGGACTACTACGTCCTTGTTGTCGTTGTCTCCTTGGTCGTAGTCCGGTCTTCGGGACAGCACGTCGGCCCTTCCGTTTGCTGTGCCTTTGATGTGGTGAATCTCGAAGTCATACTTGGAGAGTTCCAGTACTTCCCTTGCGATGCGTCTGCTTATTCGTTGTGGGGACCGCCAGTATTGCAAGTTGAGGTGGTCAGAGAACACTTTGGTTTTGTGTGGCAATCCTGCGAGTAGGTGTCATGGACGCGTACATTATTTTCCCTATTTTTCTGTATTTTTATGGAATTATCTAAGGAAGATATAAGGGGCTGAAGTACGAGATATCGTTAGTCACATGCTGCCATCATGTGCACTCTTAAGCACGTGACCCTGGGATAGTTGCACCCTTAACGGGACAACCCAATCCGGTCACATTCCATTTATGTACGGACTTACACGATTGGTAGATAAGGAAGGAACCCTCTAGAATAGTTCTAGACCTCGCTTAGTAGTTTACGCTTACTCGCTGTATTAGGTTTTACTCAGCAAGATAAGGCATTGCGTCAGCGCCATGACTAGTGCATCAGTCAGCACAATAGATAGCGCTATTAATAGACACGACGCGTCAGCTCCTGAGTCATGGAGTCTTACTGTACACTTAGTAATAGTGTTTAGACTCAGTTCAAGCTCAGCCACAGTAGCGTATATAAACCCTCCTGTAGCGTCCTGAGTGGAACCAACTTGTCCTCTTGGTTCTCCACTCAGGTGCGCATTTCCTTGTACTCCTTACTCCTTACCAATCTAACTTGTCCTCTTGGTTCTCCACTCAGCGTACCACGGCGTGACCTTGACATCTTGAGCTCTTGCATAAAGACTCTAAGTTGATTGTCCCTCCGCCGTGACTGTACGTTAGCGCGTGATTTATCTCCGCGCCAGGCTTGGGTGTGCTCACCAGACAGTTCACTTCACAGTTTACACTTGAGCTTGACGTAGCGAGGTTGTCATACCGCTACAGTAGGGGTCGCCAATGGCGGAAGGCTTTGACGATGGCTAGTAGCTCGAGGTCGTAGATGTCGTAGTTTCGCTCTGCTTCGTTGAGTGTCGCCGAGTAGTAGCCTATGGGGTGTCGTTTTCCGTCCTTTTTTTGTTGTAGGAGTACGGCACCCACCGCGAAGCCTGATGCATCCACTTCCAACTCGAATTGTTCCATGAGGTCTGGGTGTGCCAGTACCGGTTCACTGGTGACCAGGTCTTTGAGCTTGGTGAAGGCGTCTTCTTCTGCTTGTCCCCACTGCCATTCCATGTCTTTCCTTGTTAGTCGGTTCAGTGGGTGTGCGTGTGTGGCGAATCCTTTGATGAAGAGGCGGTAAAAGTTGCAGAAGCCAAGGAAAGATCAGACCTGTTTGACCATGGTCGGCGTTGGCCAGTTGCGGATGCCGGCGACTTTGACAGGGTCCATGCGAGTCACCCCCTTTTCAAGGATTACCCCCAGGTAATCGATGGATGGCGCATTGAAGACACATTTCTCTGGTTTGAAGTACAAGTCATTGTCCTTCGCGATCTGGAGAACGTCACGCACAGCTGCAATGTGGCCTGCGCGTCCGTTTCGGGAGGCGATTGCAATGTCGTCAATGTAGACTCAGATCGTGGTGCCAAGCTTTTCATGTTTGAGGATGGCGGGTCCGAAAGTATAGTCCATCATCTCCTGAAAGGTGGCTGGCACGTTGGTCATGCCGAAGTACATGACAAGCGGTTCAAAGAATCCGTGGCGTGTTTTGAATGCAGCTTTCCCTTCGTCGCCATCGCGTATGCGTACGTTTGTATACCCCCAGCGGACGTCGAGTTTGGTGTAGATGTCCGCGTTTCCCAAGTCCGTGATAAGTTCTTGGATGAGTGGAAGGGGGTATTGGTTACGTACAGTGAAGGAGTTGATTCTCCGGTAGTCTTGGACGGGTCGTAGCTTCCCGTCTTTCTTTTTGACAAAGAAGAAGGGGGATGCATAGGGGGATTTTGAAGGTCGGATATACCCCTTCTTGAGTTGTTCGTCGAGGAATTCTTTCAGGGCGACGTCTTCGCTGCGTGTCATGGGGTAGATCTTGCAGTCGATGGTGTCTGGTGCTCCTTCTTTGAACTCGATGGCGTGATCCCAAGGTCGCGAAACTGGGAAGCGGTGAGATTCTTCTTCGCTGAATACTTTGGCGAAGTCGGAGTACTCTTCCAGGATCGTCGTGCTGCCGGTGGGCTGTTGGGCTTCGATGGCTAGGTTTGTAGCGGTGGAGCGTAGCCTAGCCTCCTCCCATTCGTCGTAGAATTCCGCAACGACGCGGCGCTTCTCTTCTTCGGTGAACTCCGTAGGGGCGAATGCGATGGTCACCCCTTGACGTCGATCGAGGGGGTGTGTGGTCCGGAGGACTACTGGGTATGCATCTTCTTTGATGACTGCGTGTTGCCAGCTAATCTGTGGTTCGTAGGTTGCCAGCCAGGGGTAGCCGAGGACGATGTCCTCGTCTCCCGTGTCGGTGATGAGGAAGCGCATTGTTTTGTGGATTCCTTTAGTTTGTACATCGAGGTCTGCGCAGTGTGTAATTAGTCCTGCTTTGTTCTCGGATTTATCGATGTTCCATATCTTTTTGGGGTTCTCTAGTTCCTGTAGACCGATCCCCATTCATTTCGCAAATGCGGGTTTGATGAAGCTATCAGTGGCCCCCGAATCCACTAGTGCTTTTACTTCAGCCATGTTGTAACTCGTTCGAACGGAAACTGGAATTCGTAGTGATCGAAAGCGTGTGATTATTACAGAGTTACAACGGAGTGCCCTCACCCAGGCTGATGGGTTCAGGCGTTTGGAAAACCCTCTCTCCCCCAGAGGTCTTGGAGGACTAGGTCCTTTACTTCGTCCGGCGCTCCAGCTACTCCTTGGAGCCACTCCTGGCCTTGTTGCTGCGGTGACATGGCCGCGCGTACTTGCACCAGCGGTTCTTGTGTGTGGTAGTCGGTGTCCGACCTCCTACTGCTGCTCCCTTGCGTATTATGGCGGTGCTGTGGACAGTCGTGACTGAAGTGGCCTTTCTGGTTACAGGTGTAGCAGATGACCTCCCTTGGATCTCGGGGGGGCCCTCTGCCTCTCCCCCACCCTCGTGGCCCTCCCCTTGGAGGATAGGGCGGCTTCTGGCGGTTGAGTATGTACTCTGCTCCGGCAAGCCTCCCCTGCGTATCCTCCGTTTCCGTGCCTCGGGCCCGTGCCCTATCTGCGGAGGTGTCCATCGCATTGGGGTCTCAAGGGAGGTTTCGTGGTGCCCATCCGCTCTGGGGAGGTCCCCACTGACTGGCACGTGGAGTAGTTTTTGGGGTGGATGGCTTCAGTGAGTGGAGATGCGCCTGTAGGTGCATGTACTGCTGTTGCTTCTTCAGCGCCGCTTGCTTCCATGCTTCGAACGTGGTAGGTTCGTACTGTTTGTAAACTTTGGTGAACAGTGTCTTTGGTAGTCCCGCCGTGAATAGATCAAGTGTTTGAGGGGCGTCGAGGTGATAATCAGCTTGACGGGCGAGGCGTTCGAAGGTGGCGACGTAGCTGTCAATGTCCCCCTCCTTCATGTGAACGCCCTTGCGCAGCTCCGCTTGTGCTTGTTCCTTCTCCATGGTGTTGGCAAACCGTCTGGTGAAGGCGTGGAGGGTTTCTTCCCAGAGTTGTCGAGTGTGTTCTGGGAATCCAGCTTCCATCTGGCGCATCAGCCAGTCGGTCATGTACATCACCCATTCGTTTACCGACTCCCCCTGGATGTACCCGAGGAAGAGGAGCGATCGGCGGTAGTAGTTGCGCATGATGTCGCTCGTGCTGTTGACCCCTTGGTAGAGGTTCCACTGTGCTCTAAATTGTAGAGTTTTAGTGCGGTCGCTGTTAAAGACCATAGGCGGGTTGCCCTGGAGTCTGTCCGATGATCAAGGTGGGTTACCAATGGGAGTGGCTCCTGGGGGCCCTCCTCCAGGTGGTCCTCCTCTGCCTCCGGGTCCGCCGCCTCCTTCTCTGAGGGTAACCTCTTCCTGGGTCCCTTCTAGGTGGTCCTCCGCCTGGAGGGTCCGGTTCATCTGGTCCTATGGCCCGCATGATGGCTGCATCGTCGGCAGTCATTCGGTGTCCTGTGCTTGGGTCGATGGGGAGTAGGTCTGCGGGAACCTCTTCCTGTGGTCGCTGTATGGGGTCTAGTTGGAGTGTGTACATTGGCTCTATCTGTGTGGTTGTCATCTCGTCTGGAGGATGGACGATGATATGCTCAGCTTGTGGCGCTTCGTTAAGCGTGATTCCTGCGGCGAGGTTTGCTAGTTCCTCCTGTTCTTCTGCGTTTACTTGGGAGAGGTGATCCTCTTCAGACTCGTTGTTGCTTCGTTCCGACCCAGAGTCTTCTTCCTCTGTGGTGCTTGTAGTGGTTGCACCGTCGATGGGTCCTCTCCTGGCAGGGGGAACCACTTCGCTTTCCAAGATATCGCACCGATATTCATGCGTCGTGGGTCTAACGATTGTTCGTACTCCTGCGTCGTTTGTTGCGAGTATACACCAACAAGTATGTTCGTGACTAAACTCAACTGGGTAGTAGCGACTTGGTCGATTGGGGAAGTCGATGAAGTAACCGGTTTCTCCTCTGTGTGTCCTCCACCTGGCAGCTTTTAGATAGCGCGTTGGGACGTCTCGTTCTCCTCTGTTGGGGATAGTGTATGATTGGACTTGATTCCAGCCCCACCGATCTCCTGTCGTGGGCGCCACTGTGTCGTTCTTGTAGGGGATAGCTTGGTCTTAATGTTGCGTTAGGTTCGCCCTAACGGTGCTCGACTTGAGCAATGACAGAGTGGCCTTGTAATGGGGGCGACTTAGCGAATATAGATACACGTCCTTAGTGGGAACGTGATCGTCTCAGGCACTGGGGTGACGCCCACCAGGCGTACAAGTCGTCAGACGATCTGCCTTACAAAGGACAGACGTGCTAGCAGGCAGAGGAAGAGAAGAAGACAAAGGAGGAGAGACTGGAGAAGCGCAATGGTGATTCAAGAAGACCAAGCTAAGGAGCTCGGTCTTCGTACAGCCAGCTAGATATACAGTTGATGAGGAGCTTTGAAGCTCCTCCTGAACGTAAGGTACCCAGTAACGATAGTAGCTCGAACCCTACTACGACTATCCTAGGTATGAGTCAAGTCCGATAGCGAGTACATGTGATAACACAGCCGATAAGGCTGACTGAGACGATTGTCCCTGACTAATACTAGGGTAGTCAGAACCCCATGAGCCTGTAGTCCGTACCGATGAGTCCGATCGCAACACCTTGGATTCAATGTTTTCTCCCCTTGAATGTTGCAGTCGATTGTTGTGGTCAAATGCAGCAATTGCCCCAGCAATAAGCTGAGCTGTAGCATCAACCCATGGACCTTCTGACTCATGTTTTTCCTCCAGGACAAGGAGAAGGATGTCATGTTTTGGATAATTGAGGAGGCAAATGTCTGTTTTTGCATCCCTCCATTCTGTGAAAATGAGAAAAGGGATCCTCTTTTGAGTGTGAGCAATTCTGCTGTGTTTCATATAGCCAAGCTGTCTAAACAGCCCAACAGTAAAGTCAATGGCATGAGACTCCCCAGCAAGTCCAGGCCACTTTGTCTCATAAAGGAGATTGATGAGTTCAGCATTGCGGTCAGATAACATATTCTTTGTCCCTGGTGACACTGTGGTTATGATTTCCTCATCAATTACAGGCAAGGGTAAGTTGGAGTCCCCAAAGAAGGTGGCTGTATCTTCTTGCTGTGTCTGAATGTTGTAAGCATTCAAGTCATAAATATTCCAATCACTGCTGGACTTTGCAGAGCGGTTGAGGTTTGCCATGGGATAGGTGGGGGTTGCTGAAAGAGATTCACCTCATGGGCAAGCTCAGGGGTGTTACCTGTCCAGGGGAGGCAGGGAACCGGGCCGCTGGCAGAACAGAACCTGATCCGCACGTGGCATAGGCAGCCGCACGACTCTCGGATACTCGCAGGCTAAATTAGTTGGCTTTTGCCTGTCTGACCTACTAGCACGCTCTCCAAATCGCATCTTCTAAGAGTTATGACTGGACAAAAAGACATCGAACCTCCAACCGGGAATGGGCTTGAGTCAACAGAAGTCGGCTACAGTCCTTTCACGCAAAATGCGCTTATCTTCACCGCAGCAGCGCTTGGAAGTACGTCGGCAAGCGGGCCAGCTAGGGACATGTTAATTTTCCTCCAACTGTGCAGACATGTGGGCTTCAGCCGTCACGAATCCCCTAGACATGTAGGTCTACACCAATTGACTCTGTTGGCTTGCCTGAACCACTTTTTTTTTTTTTGATATAGCATAAAGGTATGCAGGTAATCGTTTGTAGTGGTCTCGACGGTCGACTCAGTTCGTTCCACGGGCGTGCCCCAGTCAGGTCAGGCAGCAGTTAAGGACACAAGGTTTGAGCTCTCCATGTCGGCGTCTACATGACGCCAGACTCTTGTTTCGTGAAGAGGTGACGGATATTTGCAGCTCCCGGGGCAAAGGCAAACGCGTTCTGGTCGGTGGGTCTGCAGATGGCGCGCAACGAAGGCGCCATGAGCCTTATGAATGGCCTGACGGCGAGCATGCTCCGCGAGTTGACGTACTCTGGCATCCGCATGGGCACATACGAGTACTTCAAGAGCTCGTGAGCACCATCAATGCTCCCTGCGCGAATGGTCCTTGACGCCGTCGTCGCCGCCTTAATACGCGCGTACCCACCTTTGTAGAATCCACGGGCTCGCGCCAGGCGCGTTGGCGACTGATGGGCTCACGCTCAAGGTGCTCGCCGCGTCGGTAGCCGCGACACTCGGCTCGTAAGTGCCCTTAGCTCCTAGCCTAGCTGGGAAATCCAACTCCCGCCCCACATAGCGCCGTCGCGAATCCGACAGATCTCGTCAAAGGTCTGTCTCTGCTACTGCGTCCACACAGCCTCTTTTTTGCGCCGGACTGAATCGCACGGTGTCACGCCGACGATGGCAACAGTTCGCATGCAGGCGCACTACCCTGCCGGCTCGCCTTACCGCTCTACGCGACACGCGTTTGCGAGCATCTGGCGCGAGGGCGGTTTGCGCGCGTTGTATCGCGGGACGGACGCGACGACGCTCCGTGGCGTCGTGCTTTCCGTGTCCCAGATCTGCGCATACGACCAGCTCAAGCAGAGTCTCAAGCGGCGTGGTGTGATGCAGGAAGGCCTCGCGTTGCATTTCACAGCAAGCATGTTTGCTGGGTTTATCTGTTCAGTCACGTCTAATCCCGTCGGTTCGTTCGCCGCTCCGCCACTCAATTTATTCTTTTTACCCGCTCTAGGCTAAAACATGCACGCGTAGATGTTGTCAAAGTACGGGTGATGAACGACAAGGAGCGCAAATTTGGAAGCGTATTGGATTGTGTGCGGACAATGTTGAGGCAGGAAGGGCCAATGGCGTTCTACAAGGGGTTCAGCATGTGCTGGGCAAGGGTACATTTTATCCGCTTGCGCTTCAGGAGTTTGAACCTATGCTAACGCTCAAATCCAGTTGGGTGCACACACAGTGCTCTGTTTCGTGGCATTTGAACGCTTACGGGCACTTTTTGGCATCGCACCTATGTAACAATACCAACAATTCCCTATCAGACCCGTTCATATCTATGAATGGTTTCAACCGAGTTCCCAATAAATTACAAAAGCCACCAACGCACTCAACGATGTGATACGGAGATGGAACTAAGACACGATTCACTACTAATCTTATAGCATACAGCACTGGAAACCTGATACACGGAAATAAAGGATATGAAAAACCGCAACCCAGACAATAAAGCCGTGATGGTCTATGCTGTAGCCGACTAGTATCCCTCTATCAGTCAACAGGTTGATCCGAAGACAGAAGGAAATGCGTACCTTCCTAGAGGCTGGCTTGCTCGCACTCTTAGATCTGGGCTTGGCCTTTGCTGACGCTGTCTTGGTTGTCTTACTGGCAGACTTGGTCTTTGCCTTAGCTGCGGCGGCCTTCGCTGCAACCTTTACAGTGGGTAAGCATCGGTCTCACGAGTAACCAATGAAGACTTGCCTTCTTGGTGTCGTTCTTCGTGCTGGTTGTCTTCTTGGTAGACGGCTTCTTCACAGTGGCAGCCTTCTTGGTAGTCGTGGGAGCCTTCTTTGTGGAAGAGGAGGGTTTCTTGGTGGTAGTGGCCTTCTCCGTAGTGGTCTTAGTCCTGCTAGTAGGTGCCTTCTTGGCAGGAGCAGCCTTCGTCTTCTCCGCCGCTTTCTTTGTGGTGGTACTCTTCTTGGGAGGCTGAGTGTTCTACATCGGATTGAGTGATAATCGATGATGGGGAAGTACGGCCACAACATACCTCCTTGGTATCGGCAGGAGCTCTTGGCCGCTTAGGAGCAAGCTTGACCTTGCCTGAGGGGCCCTTGGGGAAGACAAAGGTCTCCTTCTCAGCACCGCGGGTAAGTGCCAAATTGAGTTGATGAAGATTCGAGGCCGACGTCATATCGAGCTTGTACTTTTCCTCGGCATACTAGAACCTTACATCAACAAGATGACTGCTATAGGAGGTTGCCAAGACCTACCTTCTTGATTGTACTGCGCGAGACACCAGAGCGAGCATCCTCGGGATGTTGAACGATGGCTTCCTGTTACACACTTTAACTTGAAAAGATAGGTGAAGTTCATCTGTTCTGACGTACCTTGATAATATCCTTCCATGAAGGATGCTCGACAGACTTAGAAGTAGACTTCTTGGTGGAGGGCTTCTTAGCCGCGGCGGGCTTCTTCGTGGTAGAGGACTTCTTCGGGGTGGACTTGGCACTACGGGACAATTTGGAACGAGTCGAAGACTTCTTCTGGACAGGCTCAGCCTCAGGGGAGGGAGAAGCAAGAGGGGATGGAAGAGGAGAAGACATCCGGACGAAGTGTTTGTTGTTGGTGGCGGGTAGAGATGGAAAGGGCGTTGGGGTGAAGGATGCCGCATAACTTTATACTCCGTCACTGCTACTTGACGCGTCGTGTCACGTGTGAGGTCATGGTGGGTTTGTTGATTGCCAAACCTTATCTCGACCTAGCACAGCCACTGTTCTTATGTTGTCATCCTTCACATGTTCACACGGCACGGAAACAGAAACACCCCACTAAGTTCTATTCAGGTCACTTTCAGGCCTTGGTCCTACTCCAGGCTTTGAATACCCCATTCGTCTGCACACGCGCCTGATCTCCCGTTGATACCCACGGTTCATCATTCTTCGGTGCCTCGTCTTCCTCTGGGTTATCAGAGAGAGTAAGCACCCGACCAACAATTGGTCCCCGCACATGGAGGACACCCGCTGGGTCCCCGCCTTTTTCCACCGCCCCATCATCCACACCCACTAATTTCACCTCTATGTTGACAGTTGGTGGTCCGACGTGAGCGGGTTCTTGGTCCGATGTGATGGCAAACGTCTGCAGGTCGTGCGGGTGCGATGCCAAAACCGGCCCCGAGACAAGCGGGTGGGTGTGTGCGAT
The DNA here is from genome assembly GCA_021524915.1 of Lactarius akahatsu. Classification (NCBI taxonomy): domain Eukaryota; kingdom Fungi; phylum Basidiomycota; class Agaricomycetes; order Russulales; family Russulaceae; genus Lactarius; species Lactarius akahatsu. The sequence goes on along the minus strand of JAKELL010000001.1, from coordinate 2,134,226 downwards.
GACGAGCGGGACAGAGAACGCGACACGTGCCGGTGTGAGTAGCTTGGCGGCAACTGGCCCACCACTGACGATAACCGCCCTTGTGGACGGCGCAGCCTCTCCAAGGACACTACCGCGGGCGTCGTCAAAGACGAGCCTGTCCCAGAGGCTTTCCCTGGTGATGTATCCTTCGATAATACCAGAAACTTTGTGCCGCCACGCGAGAGGGAAAAGCAGGGATTTTTTCGCGCTCGATACGATCGCGTTGACCACAGCTTCCATATGAGTAGGCTGCAGGAAATAGACCGTTGCTGGAGGGAGTCCTAGCAATTGCGTTGATTTCATATCAGCGATTGGATCTTCCGAGTTTTCTGCGAAGCCCGAAATAAGTACGAAGTGTAAAAAAAAAAAGCTGTCGAATATGGTACCAGGGGACAATTTGAAGACTTTTGAACTTTCCAAGGTGGCAAAGCTGGTTCCGTCGTACAAGGCGGTGTAAGCGATTGTACGTCCGAAAGCCGTACTCAGGGAATGTGCAGAGATAACAGTGTCCAGAGCAGAAAGTGGCACGTTGGGAGGGAGGAGTGCGCGAATAGCAGTGACACCAGCAGTAATGTTCTGGTGGGTCAAGTGCGCAGCTTGGACCTGATCATCTGCGTCTCGGTAGAAAGAGACCGTGAAGATATCATCCGGGCCTGAACCAGAGCGGGTGAGAACAATGCAATAGAACATGCACAAGTGGGGGACGATTACCTGGGGTGGGGCCAGTAATTGGTACCGCCTCTTTCCCCTGTGCTTCTATGTCGGTCCAATGTACAATTTTGAGGCGTTCCGACGCATGTGAGAGCACAGTCTTGTCTGCCTCACCAACCACAACGACAAAATGATGCCCAGACTCGTTTAGATCGTAGATGAGCTCGAGAGCGTGCGAAAGAAAACTGCCGTCGACGATGACGGCTGTCGGGGGGTGCGCTTCTAGCACTGGCGAGAGGAGTGAGGGAGACGCAAGAGTCAAAGACGGGATGGAATGTGAAGCGAGGGCGAGCTCGGTGATGAGAAATTCTGCGAACGATGGTCGATGAACAAACGGGGTAGATAAACGGTATATTGCTCACCGATACCATCATTCATGAGCAACAGCACGTTCGACTCGCGTGTCAAACCAGCAAGGCACAGTCCCGTGCCAAGCGATTTAATACGCTCCGCAAGCTGAGCATTGGATATCTAGGCGGAGATAATAGTAAGGACTTGTTGTCAACAGAACTGAGGGACAAGAAGGGTCACCTTGGTCGACCAGAGCGAGCGAGGCGCATCCGACTCAGGCTTGATAAAATCCAGGAGGGTCATAACTTCCCGAGCAGGTCGGATCGTGAACTGTACGAGGCGTGAGCGAGAACGCAGCGTACATTTAGTCAATGAAGACGCATACCCTGCCCATCAATCCTGTGGTGTAATTCCTGTGGACAGCGCTCTCCCCTGGCATCCTGACCCTTGCAACATCGCTCTGTCTTCCTAAGAGGATCGGGTGCACCAGTGACAGAGGTCTGTACAAGCTATGCAGCAAAAAAATGGACGCGGTTATGAGGCCAAGGAGGATGGTGAGGTCATCGGTTTCGAGGTATTCCGACGGAGCCATGGCGGCGTCAGATAAAAAGAGACAAACAAAAATCACAGGCTAAAAATCGCGCAGAGTAGATGAAACACTACAGTTACAAGCGTGAGCGGGTGGGAGGCGAAGGAAGGGAGCGAAAAGGGGATCACAACCAGTCAACGTTATTCAGCAAGCGCTTGGATTGCGTGGCAGAACCAGATAGGGAAGCCCAATGCGCCAATCAACCTCCACTGGCAGCTATGAGTCGGCTGGTCGTTGAAAGCAATCGCTGGGAGATGTAACTACGGTGTGGCTACAAACATATCTAGGTTGTGCTCTGTTCCACTGGCAGGCGCAACAATAGAATTCATGGTGGATTTCGATCCTGAAGATGGCAACCAACTCTCGCTTCTATGACACAACGGCATTTTAATTTGCTGGAGAGTATCTCGGAAATGGTGCTAGACACCGCATAGCTAATTTGGAGGAGAAATGGGCAAATAATTGACCATGGGTCCCGAACATTGGGTCAGTGAGTGTTTTCGAAACCCTCAAGTTCGACCCGGTCCCGAGTTCGGATTCTTTTGGCTGGTGCAGTGATAATGAATGGTACAGTATCAGCGCTATCACCTCATGCCTTCCATTTTGCCAACCATCACCTCATGCAGGCCTCACGTGCTACGATCCCTAGGTCTGTACGTTCAACACTGTCGAGTCTGCATGGGCTCAGTGCCAGATTCAGTGCACAGCTGTAATCGCGGCTGGTGCCTCACCGTGCCTCTCACGTTCTTCTCGATTCACTTCGCGGTCATGGTTTGACACCATCGGCACCGCACGTAAAGACTCGGCCTGGGAAGGGACTGCTCAGAAATGATTGCGCACGGCCTGGTCACGGAGGGCCCGATGGAGGTTGTAGCTGCGATCCTGTGAGTCCTCAATACACCGCGCCTGGAGAAGAGAAGGATAGAATGTGTACTGAACTGCGCACGTACGCTGTCCTTCTTTCCGGTACGAGGATTTCTCTTTAATTACATCTGTTCCGCGGCCTCAGTCTTCCTCCTTTCCTTCCTTTTTGACATACAAGAGTGATGCCAGGTTGGTGGCGCCTCGAAGACAAGATTGACCTATAGTACCCCTCGACGCGATCCACACAACCGGTAACATACCGCACTGTACGCGTCCCCCTCCCCTTCCCTTCGCTTCTACCCCCACGTACCGCCCGCGGCCAAGGGAAAGCCCCAGCCGTCATCCATGCGCTTCTTCCGGCGCTTGGCTCCTAACTCACCTATAACGCGGAACGATAACTGATCCATCCAGGTCCTCCCGCCCTCGCTTTCCCCCGCTCCCGAAGAGCTCGCGTGGGCCGAGGGCGCAGACCCGGAGAACAAGTTCCGCGCGACCCCGTGCCACCGACATCGACATCGGATCGGATGCGGCTGCGCATCGAACGCCAGACGCCACGGCGGCTCTCACGCAGCGGTGCAGTCTTGGTGCAGTGTTTACGAACCGGGGTATTTATTGCTGGCCCGAAGGGGCCTCGGCAGATTTTTGCACGCCGGCGCCTATTGAGTATTGCTGGTACTGTACTATTTACCTTGTGCCGACTCTCTATTTGCCTTTAGTTGATATACGTCGTCACCATGATCCTCTCACTCCTTTGTCTGACTCAACATAGCGTTCTCTTTTTTTTTCCCTACTACCCCCACAGGGACGCATTGGGATATTCAACTGTGTGTCTTACTTACGGTGTAGCAGTAACCATGACTGTCCTTTACTGTATTTGAAGGCGTTCGACTCGGACTCCTTTACTTGGTGTGAAACAATGGTACATCACGCTGGTGCCTTCCAGTCTGTCAACCACTCCTTCATGTACCATAATGCCTGGGTCTGCACGTTCAAAACCGTCGGGTCTGCAAGGCCATTTGCAGTCCCCAAATCTGAACCATGGAACCCATCACTCTCGACAATCGGTTGCTCTGGGGTGCTCTTGACATAAACACCGTCAGCGGATACCGTCGCATCTCGCCATGGGTCACCTGAAGTATGTATGCCCCCAGAATCAGACCGGAAGAAGGGGATGAAGATAAAACCCACGGAGGCCAGTTGCAGTGAACAGCCTCTCCGCTTGGAGGTAATATCCACCATAGGCCTTGTTTGTCGCGTCGACATTCGGCACTGGAGGACGAGGGAACGCTTCAGGGAACATTTGTTGGCATTGTCTCTGCAAAGATGCTCGACGCTCAACCACTGTGCTCCTCCGGCAAATCTTCACGGCACTGACCTCATTATATGCGACATCGAGTAGACGCGACAAGAGCGTCGGTTGCCCTTGTGGTGCAGATACTTGGAAGAACCCCATTTCGGTACAGCTATGTGCAGGATCTATCGTGTAGTTATGAACACTGGAGTTGACAAACTTACACGATCCAAAACCACGAGCGCTCAGAATTGTCAATGGCGGTACTAGTCCAGAACGATTGGCTTGTATTGTATGTACTCAGACAATCGCTGTTACTCAGTCAGTGATCTGGGTGCATAGTCATAGTAGGTGTGCCTACTCGATGCTTTGTCCTTCACAGCCTACAACGTGCAATGAGTACGCGACTACTCATGAGTCATCACTGAACTCACTCACTAGTTGACAATAGTTCTTTATTGTAATTTGCCCATGCGGGGAGTGCATGTCCGAGACCCCAACCATGCTCGGGTGGAGATGTGCCATTGTAAACCTCAAGCGCGTCGCAGAAATCGTAGAACGCACCGCCACGAGACACTGGTGTGAGACTTTGCCATTCAGAGAGCGGGAAACTCACTGCCCCAAATTAAATATGTGGTCACAATCCCAGAGTACCACGTACGTGCATTGACCACATCGTCTACGTGAATAACCTCACCCATGCCGAATGAGGTTTTGAGCTCGTTCAATGCCCTTTTGTTCCCACTACTGATGACCTTATCCCAATGCGCAACTACTTTCTGGACGTCATTCGAACAATTTTGGGGCATAAAGTGTCGCACTGGCTCGAAATACTGCCAAAAATCGCTGCGAATGAAGATTTAGTGCCCTGAGCATGGTCATATACCGCGAGCCATACACTATACTCTGAACGACAGCAGAAGATGCATAACCAGCCCAGAACACATCGGGGTGCCTGTTATGAACGGGTCAGATCCTCGAGAGATGGGAACTAGCACTAGTAAAGTACTGGTGAAGCGTGAATGCGGTCAGAGCACCTGAGGCAACGCGTTAGTGACCGAATACAAGACCGCGACCGCAAGCGTACCGGAATAACTACCACCAATCAGCACCCATGGGGCATACGTAGGTGAGACCTTGTCGCCACCATCAAATGGCAGAGTCACATTCTTCGCGAAGAACGCAAGGTCATTTATTGCTTGGTCGATGGTGTGGTACTTGAGGCTTGCGACACTCAAATCTGGGTATGGGTTGGATAGACCGTAAAATCTATGCTCGATTACGATGGTCACGCCATTTTGCTGCCGCGCAATCTGGCCATTAATAGTGCGATTCGTAAGGTAACCCGTGTGGTCTGGGCAAGCTAAGCCTCTAAGTTCACCGGGGAAACCACACCAGACGCACTTTGAGCGTTGGTCTCTCCTGGCGTTAAGAGAATCATAGGACCACCTAAGAACGGAGCACACAGGAAATCAGGTAAGTAAGGAAGACTCTTCATTTGCTACGCACCAGGTTTGTAGAACTCCCACGACGCCCAGTAACGCTGCTTGAAGGTGCCCATCGTGGGGTGATTATGATCGATGTACTGGTCGAAATAGTATGTAGTATCCAGAGGTGGATGTTCCTTATTCGAGTAGGGGAGCCGAAAGGCATGGAACGCTAGTGAATCAGGAGCAGAGAATACTGGCACAAGTGGTCGAAGAGGGAGACCTGGGTTGTTGTAACCGTTGGGGAATAGTGCATACGCCAGTGACACGGAGGCAAGCAAAGGAAGGACTGCAAGCATTGGGGAGGTATCTTGTAGGGTGATGAAGCTAGCATCTCAAGTCTTTATAATGAGGACATGGACATCGGCTAGTCCAGACGGCGACAAAGCGGGGTTCGGGGCACCAGAGAAGGCAGGAGGCCAACCCAAGTGGAAGTCAAGTCGGGCTTCGCATCACCGTTTCTCATGGCGACGACTCAGGTTCTTGCGACGACCACCCAAGTTGTTATCTGGATTCCTGCTTTTCCTCGTGGCAGGTGCTACAAGAACAGGTGCCCGTCTGGCTGGTCCCACCAAGAGTCAGGCCGGGCTCTGCTTCCACGTTTGAGAAACCACAGATGAACATCTCAGTGGTCACCTGGAGCATTCGCCACTCACGCCCTTCTCAATCCGCTTCCTTTCACGTAAGTATTTCTAGTCCCGTAACCATGTGGTCATGGCTCGACACTATTGGCAGATTCGGCCGGAGGGCGGGCTACCAGAAATGGACCTGGCCTCACGGGATGAAAATACACTTTTACCATTGACAAAATTATGCATAGCCAATAACAAAAGGTATTTTTTATATCCACAATTTTGATGCATAAAATGTTGATAAGGTACCAATATTGTCAATGCATTTTAAAGTACAGATATGTAGACATATAATTTCCTTTTTCCATAAATTGTCAAAATATTATATAGGTTTAGATTATGTACCAATTGTTTAATATTTCACATGGTAATATCTCACAGTGGCTCAGTTCAGAGGGTTTTCAGGCAAGTTCGCAGTTCAACCACAAAACATTTTATCAAATATTACCATGTGAATATTTCAACAAGATACATAGGATAACTCTATAATATTCTGACAATATTATGGAAAGGAAAATTATATTTTTACATATTGTGCTTTGAAATTGTATTGACCATATTTAGTTACTTTATCAACATTTTATGTAAGAAAAATTGTGAATAAAAAATACCTTTTATTATTGGATATGCCCAAATTTTGTCAATGGTAAAAGTGTATTTTCCATCCAGTGCCTAAGACTCGGACATGGTTATATTCACACAGGCCGCGGTGAATCTCGCGCGCAGATCGCGCAGATCAAGGGGCACCATACCCTGTGACTCAGAAACGTGAACATTTCCCTCTATTTTATAAAATATAGTATGCACTATTGAAATTCTGGCTGGCAATGTTCTCCGGGACCATATGGCTAGATGACAATGAACCAGAGATAGAACCAGACGTGAACTAGCTTACCTTCGATGTCAGGGCAGTCAGTCCGGCAGAGTTCTCAGAGGTGTATCGTCCGGATTGGGGACCCGGTTTTGGTTTTGTGCCCTTCGAGAATGCATCTAAGACGGCCTTTGTAGTCGTGGGCGTAAGATCCTCCTGTGCATAACATGAGCGTCGCCAAAAGCGCCACGTGGTTGTGCCTCACGTAGAAATCATCGTTCACGACTATCATTGGTGCATTGCTACATGCACCTTGGCATTCCACCTCGATCACGGTGAATTTCCCATCCTTCGTCGTTTCTCCAGGCTTAATTCCACCCAAGTGACTGCACACGGTGTTGAGGATCTCTGTCGAACCACGAAGCATGCACGGTGTCGTGGTGCACACTTGCACAAAATTTTCGCCAATGGGTTCGCTGAACGTCCCTCTGACGTGTCAGAGACCGCCCAAGGACAACAACAACCGAGCAACGCACCGGTTAAACATGGTATAGAAAGTCGCGACTTCGTAGACCCGCATAGGTGGCATTTCGAGTAGTTTTGCCACGTGATTCATGACGCTGATGCTCGTCCAACCTTTGTTCTGCCGCTGTCCGAGGTCGAGGAGGGGGATAACGGCTGCCTTCTTGTATTGGGGTGGGTAATGGGAGATGATTTCATTGGCACGTGTAAGATTCTCGGGAGTGAACTCGAATGGGATCTGAGAAGAGGTAAGATGGAGAAGGAGAAGAACGTGAAATGGAGTGGTACCCCAGGGTTGTTGTTTGGCTTGTCCCTGTGCTGCAACGTAGGCAGTACGATTAGTCAGGAAACGTCCATGGATAATGCGAAGAGACAGACCACGAAGAGGGCGTCAGAGCGTCGGGCTGAAGAAGTGGAAATGTAGCGCGCTGGCCGAGCTACACGAGCTGCTGAGAAATGTCTGGCGAGCTTAGCAGTGGCGAGCATCGTTGTACGATGTCCGAAAGCCAGGTCGGTGACAAGCAGCCCCAGGCCGGGTTTTGCCGAGCCAATCATGTCAAGCGTAATTATTACTAGTATGTTGTAAAATCAATCATTGACCTCTTCCACCTCTCCGAAACCTCGTCTACCTTGATTACTACTCCAGCGGCTGCCTTTCTGAGACGAACCTCAGCTACGCCACCGCCCCCTTTTATGAGTATCCCCTTCTCCAACAGAGCAAAAAGCTCTTGTGCCCATTCACCCGCGGCGAGTAACAATGCCGTATGCTCCAAGCTCAACGACCGTCCGCCGTCGAGCTCCACGCACGTATCGAGTACAACGAGCGCCAGCTCTAACGCAGTCGTGAGTACCCGCGCGTTCTTGTCCGCCGCGCTACCCGACTCTCCTCCGGATTCCTCTTCGTCCTCGTGGGCTCGTGAGACGGGGCGTGTTCCCAATGTGACCGCAAGCTCCAGCGCATCAGGGGCGACAACGGATATCCAAGCTGGCGCGTTTCGCGATGCGTGCACGAGAACTCCAAGCGTGGCCAGGAAGTGTGATAGGACGAGGGCGTTGAGAATCAGGCCAGTCCCGGCGCTATGGTACTGATTTAAAATATCGCGGTGCGCGGTGCGTTCTTCGCGTGTCTGTTCGTCTCGCAGGAACAGCCAAAAACGATTCATTAGAGGGTAGAGGAAGCACTCCACCGCGACGTCCGTAAACTTAATAGACGCGGACCGCGTCTGAGATATGCGTAGTTGCTCGAGGAGTTGCACGGTGCTTGGTTGTCTGACTTCAGTGACTTTTGAGGGCTGCCGGATGCGTAGCTGGCGTTCACGGACGAGGTCCGGAGTACGGTCCGCATTCGCTTCGCGAGTGTTTTCGATTGCCAAACGGGCAGCGTCGCGTAAGAGCTCTTGCACTTGTCTTGTCGATGAAACTAGAAGATAGCCTTGGTGCTGTACGCCTGGTAACCGCTTGCTGGGAAAAGACACCCGATCTCCTGTCAGAGGCTGGACTGCGGCCGTTTCAGGTAGAGGCAGGCAGGCTAATTCACGAGCACCAAGTGCCAGAGCGTTCAGTATCACGTAACGTTGGTCGGTTGAATATTGGTTCTTGAAAAATTCCTCCACCGCGGCCCTGCGTACCTGATCAGTGGGATTAAGTCAGCCAGCGGTAGACTCACGGTGCAGCCTTCTGAGGACAACACGCGACGAGAGCATTCAGGGCAGCCTGACGCTTGACATCGAAGCCGTCCAAGTCATAGTTATTATGGAGGCCAACCTAGAGCATGGACGAGATTGACCGCATTCTCGTCTTTCAGTCGCGCATGCACGCATATAATGCATATAATGAGCACAATAGTGCAGCTCCGTCCATGAGGGACTTACCGAGCTCTGTCCCATAGCCTCGCTTTCTCCGAATGAGCTCTTCCGCCACATTTAGTGCGATTTCCACCTTTTCCACTTCTTGGCTCTCTTGGCCTGTCTTTAGCCCGGATGTGCCCCGGATCATCTCACCCAACTGCGCGAGGTACACTGGCGGTACAATCTTGACCTTTCCTACGCGCAGTGAAGGGTCCTTCTCGACTTCCGCCAGTTCCGAGAGTGTAGGGCTGGGTGACCGAGATGACGGGGCAGCATACCCAATCAATGAATCATCCGAATCGTAATCCTCAGGCGGAGAGACAAATGATTGAGACATTTGTGAAGATTCATCCGGAGGTCCGAAAGCATTCTCCTCAATGATTTCTTCGACGACCAGTTCCTCGCTGCTCCCCGTTATTTGTACGTCCACGTCTTTATGTCCAAGGAGCTGACGAACATCTCTCGCCCACGGTTTCCCTCCATCGTCGCCGTCCCAATCTTTAAAATCGAGCTCTTTGCCAGAGCGGTGCGCGACTTCTTCTGCTACAAGCATACCGCAGCGACGGACAGAGGGATCCAGATGCCCAATGTAAGTTCCAATACCCCGGATAAATGGACCAGAGAGTGCCAAGTCCCGCAGAGTAGCAGAAGAGTTCGGCAGGTACGAGATCGTGGCCAAGAATAACAGTGTCAGATCTACAGAGATCAGCGAAGGACGAATGGTACACGTCAGAATGCTCACAGCGGTGCCGCCCTAGTAAGGAATGTTTGATGTGCTCAGGGGACGTCCATATATTCAGGGTTGGGGTTAGGAAAGCGGAGACGGCTACAGTTTTCAACCTGAGGTACGGTACATGTGGACCACTACAATGAGACACTTACCTTTGGTGTCAATCGCACCAGCTGTGGCGCCGGCGGCCCAGCAGGCGTATACTCTGGCATGGCCCTCGCTCCAGTCCCGCGCGAGCATAGCTGTCGAAGTGCTATCCAACACGTACTGTTTACCTTCGGACAATCGTCCAATGATCCCCAGAAGGAGGGTAGCTTCTCTTTTCACTAGTGCTCTGGAAGGCGGTGACGGATCAAGAGGAGCGTCCGGAACCGAGATGTGTGCAAAAAGGGAAGTTAAAATGCTCTGAAGCGTGAAGGAGGACGGTGAAGATTCAAGAATTGTAGCCCAGAACGCGGAATACAATGTTGCAGCATTACCCCCTTTTGAGAGACGTGCTCTGATGGTGGGGAGGGTAGACAGAAAGAAAGAGTATTGTGACGGAGAGGTCGGTTTGGACGTGGGAAATGCACCGATATTTACGAGTTTCGTGAGCAAGTAAGTGATGGATGGCATGCTTTCTGGAAGTTATCAGCAGCGAACTTTCTGCGATCAAAGCATGGCACACCGTCGGCCTGCTCTTGCGAGAGTTTCCAAAACAATGCTTCGGACCTGAGGCTTATCTGAGAATAGTAGGGACCTTGTTCCAACTCTTTTGGACACTCTCCTTTTCCTTCTAGAGCATTAGCCACCCTCGCCGGAACTGACAATATACTTTTCACAACGTCCTCCCACTCGAAAATTGACTGTGAGGGAGATGGATGGGCATCTCTAAGGGAAAAGACACGAGAGTGCAAGCGATCAAGGGGATAAGCTTTCGTCAGACGAGCCAATAAATTCATTGAGTACGATGTGAGGGGCAGAGACAAGATGGCTGCATAAGCGTGGACTGCGACTTCGCCAGCAGCTGGCTTTGCGTATGAGAAAGCATCAGGAATAAACCATTGCTCCACCAAAGACGTCAGTTTTTCTTGGGATAAAACGATTTCCCAAGTGGGAATGACATGCTCGAGCAGTGCTCTCTGAATCGGAGGAACGTGCCGAGAGATATTGACAGCTACTGGAAGAGGAGCTGTATTGTATTGTCCGTAGTGTGGCGGGAGAAGGCCAATACTATCGAGAGGACCTGATATGAGCGCGAGGAGCGTGGGCAGATCAGGAATGGGGGCTTTCAGCTTGTTGACGACATCCCGGATTTGGTCCATCGTAAGTGATTAGGAATGGCCCGTGGTCCAGTAGGGGGCCTCTTCTGGGTCTCGGCTCGGACATGTCGGGCCTGCGCGCGTGGTGCACGTCCAGGGACGAATACAACCATGTCCGAGTCTCTGTCACAATTCAAAGCGTTAATATTTGACGTCTACGGTACTCTCGTAGTGAGGTTGTTTTCTTCGGTCGTATTTCCCAAACTCATGGACATAGAACTGGGAAAGTGGTATTCTCACCGCGCTCTCACCACTCCTCGCCAACCCAGGCCAAGAATGGTCCAAGTCGGACATACTCTTCGCTTATTCCACTGTGGAGTCCGATCTTCAAGTTAAGAGCCCAACCGCGCTCTATTCTGACATATTGGCCGCTTGTCTATGACGAGTTATCGCGACGCAGCACCCAACGTGGCCAACTTGACACCACAGCACCCGACCGCGCGATCGTCTCGGGCTCTGGCGATCCAGAGAGAGGAACAGAGACACAATCTCACACCCAGATTGGCTCATCATCTCCCGATGCGATTCCAAGCGGCCAGACGCAACATTCGCCCGCAGCCACTGCGTTCGCCGCCTCGCTCGCCCAGTGGCCGATCTTCCCAGACACGCCCGCCGCGCTCGCCCGCCTCTCCGCGCTCGGTCTCAAGCTCGCCGTCCTTTCGAACTGTCGACCGCGCCTCATTCGCGCACACGCGCATCCGCGCTCGAGCGTCAGGGCGGGTTCGCCTTTGACGCCGTGTACACGGCTGAGGATGTTGGCTCGTATAAGTCCGTATCCGCTCCGTCGACACGCGTTGACGTTGACCGCCATCTTTCGTTATTGTTCGTTTACTCACATTTAGAACTGTGAATACAGGCCGGACCCACGCAATTTCGAGTATGCGGTGGCGCAATTGCGCGCTGACGACCCGACAGCTCGAGCGAGAACAGATTCTTGTCGTCGCACAGTCGCTCCTACATGATCACGTTCCGGCACGAGCACTTGGGTTATCCTCCGTATGGATCGATCGCCCCGACGCGGTGACTTGTATCGATGGAAACGAGGGTGCCGAAGGAGCGTGCGGCCAAAGAGGCATTTACAAAGTGGAGATTTCGGGACTTGAGAGAATTTGCGGACGTGGTCGAGGAAGCACGGGCCAAACTCTCATAAGATTCTTGATTCAGTCGTTACAAAGATGATATACGTGGGTAATCTGTTCGAAATCAATCGTCGCCATGTCCATCGTCCCAGCCGTAGCCACCGATACCGCCCTCTGGAAGGTTTTCGAGGACATAGCTGCTCACGATTAGGACGAAACTGAACCGGAAAGACGGGACTATACTTACTTGATCTCTTCCTTCAAGTCTGAGCAATAACGGTCTATGAAGTGTGTAGTTATTTAATTAGCCAGAGTGTACTGGCTCTGACTCGTAGGTGACATACCTAGAGGGAGATCGGTTTCATCGAGGCCTGAAAGAATTCGTGAATTAGGTAGGTACGTAGCAAGGGAATGAGTAGGTACCAAATGGCATTTCAATTTGCTCGGCAATCCCTTCAATGCCCATGAACGTGAACGAGACAATCGTGACAATGGGTACTGTTGCCCAGCCTAATTCCCTTACTAGAACAAAAGGGAGGGAAAAGAGGTATAGCGTTACACATTGCTTGAGATGAATCCCGTCTTGAAGCCAACGAAGTACGGGTCAACGTCAAATCGGGGCTGGGAAAGACAGACGTACATGACTTGGGAATCGGCGTGTTGGCGATCCGTTCCACATTCGTCAACTGATCAACTAAACTCGAAACACTAAGAATAATCAGTATGAGTCCACGACTAAAGCCTCGCATGCTTCCGTCCTCACGTTGTGTTCATAGAATTCACACCTATGACCCCAGAGTGAGCATTAATGGCAAGGGTACAGCAGTGAGCTACGTGATAACGTACCGGCCGGGCCAACAGTCTCCAGCAAACCATCTTTCCTGAAAGCGAACAGCATTCTCGTGAGTTCATGAGCGATGCTTACGTGATTTAAACTCATGTTAGATTTCGCTAGTATTTATTTAGAAATAAATTCCTCACACAAGAGGGAAAGGCATGGAAATCTCCGTGTATTGTTCGAAGTCAATTGCGCTGTGCTCCCTAGGCCCAGATAAGAGTGGTGATTTGGCTGTGTGGATCTTGTCTAAGCTTCTTTTGACTCTCACGCGCTTTGTTGCAGCTGGCGTCGTGGAGCCATCTGTGCTCGCACCTCTCAACGGGCTGACCGACCTCGAGTTGCCGGAACTCGACGCATTATCTGTGACGGAATTGTAGAACGTCGAAATCGAACCCCTGCGCGACTGTAGGCGGGATTGCTCCCGCATGAACGACGCAGGAAGGACGCCCACGTAGTCCTCCCAGTCCAGACCGTCCTCTTCGCGCAAGTAGTGCTTAACTGCGTACACAAAAGAGAGTATCAACTTCAGTGCATTGGTTTTACGACGGCGTAGTTGTAGAGGCGTGATATCAGTTGACGGAGTCTTGCCACTAATGTCGTCGGTGGGGGGTAAAGCCACTTGAATCCAGATTAAGCGCGCAAGGTTGCGAGCCTAAAAAATCACGTCAGCAAGCCAAATTGGGACACATGTGCAAACGCGCCTGCGATGTGATCGAACCGAAAGATTTCCGGCCTTCATAATAGCGGTCATAAGATGTTCTTGGCATCAATTCATGAGCATAACGCATTTGAGAATAGACGCGCCACTCACCCATTCCTGGACATAAACGCTGTCTAAAAACCAAGATGAGCGGTAGTATCCACATTTGAAACGTACCTGAAAACCAGAATAAGCCCAACCTAACCTCGTTTCACGCCATTAGAAACGCAAGTGTCTTCCATGATGGGTCACTCACGACGACAGAGAGAAGTGGCGTGACCGAGTTGGTCAACATAACGGGCTGGCCCTTCTCATAGGCGTATACAACAGCCGCAGAAAAGAGGGAGACGGTGAGCACGGGACCGATGATATGGTTCACGATCTATGGTAGTCGGGTACTTAGTGCGCGCCAGGTATCACTGACAGGAACCAGCATACGCTATTCTTGAGACGGAGGACATCCGGGATCCAACTGTACTGAAAAGGCAGTGGAAAATGTAAGCCTCGAACTCAAGACCAATGTCTCTTTGGGGGCTGCCACCTTGCGAAGTTGTTTTCTTGTGAGTAGCTTGCGCTGCTAAATGGTCGTGCGTCAACTTCAGCGGGTTTTCACGAAGCACTAGAAAATACAATACCCTTGGGAGTGCGCTGGGGGAAAGCGTTGCAGCAGGCATCACAAACTAGCGCAGCGTGGTGGCGCAGCTTCAACGGCAACACGAACAAAGTTGGCCCACCCGCACGTTACGTAAGGGGGTAATTCGAATAACTTATTCTGGTGGGTGTCACACATCTGATTACAAACCGAGATTACAGTACAATTATGCTACACGAAACACGACGGAGAGACACAGGGGGCAGGTCTATTACAAGGAATACAGTTTACGGCCTATTAACTCAAGGAGAGCGCAGAAAATGGTAATGGGGGGGTATCGCGACGATGCCGGGTGTTTTCACTGAGATACTGTACCATCGTGGTGGGATGCAGTTGCCGACTCAGCAAGAGGGGGATGAGGCGAATTGCCAGCTGCGGAATAGGAAAATTCAGAAACTAAGAACGGTCTAATCACAGCTGGGGGAGCGAGCTCTAGGCCACCAAGGGTGCTTGCTATGTTTCCCTCCTGAGAGACATACGAGTAGGCAACAGTAGACGCCCGAAGCGGAAGCGCTGAGTCACAAGAATAAGAAAGGCGACGAGGTAGATGAGCAAGGTGAGTAACGTCTTGTGTCGTCTGAATTGAGCCACGGCAGCTTTCGGGACCAAGTGGCAATGGTTGAGGAGAAGAATGTTCGATGCTAGGGTGGAAGGATGCAAGGGGCGAAGACGGGAACGAGTAATTCTGGGCTCGACATGTGTTAAAAGGGCTGGGTTTGACAGAGCTATATACTGAGGCCGCCGGGAACAAGTGAGAAATAGGATGAGTTTCATACTGGCTGAGCGAAGAATGGCAGGCCACAGGTTGAAAAAAGACGGAGTTTCTCTCTGAGTAACGCAGCTGCTGACACGCCGATCGTTTATCGTATCGGATCACTTGAGGTGGGAACTCTGGCGTGTGGGCTGATCTGATCGAGCGGGGTAATAGGGTCGCCAGTCTGACTATAACAGCTGAGGTAGGGAAACTCGTTTCCTGAGAGAGCAAGTGAACTCCCTTCGAATCCATAACCAGATTCCGAAAACGAAGAGGGCGCCGTGGGAAGATCGAGCTGAAAGCGTAGGTCAGCAACACCGGACGTCATTCGCCTGCGAGACCACGCTCGAGCAGTTCGGTCAGGAAGATCAAGTGCCGGACAAGGCCATGTATTTTCTTGGTCACTACGCCGGACTGAAACTTCGCTCTCAGAGTCGCCAGAGATAGAGGGACGTAAGTCCGTTGAATCGAAGAGCCTGGGCGCCAGCTGGTTCGTTTGAACAGACAAGCTTGAGGTGCTAGAGCAAAAAGAATCTCCAAGCTGCTTGGCAGACGGGCTTGGGCTTGGGCTAGACTCGAAGCTTGCGGGACCTGTGAGTTGACGATAAACTACTGTGCAGATGGTAAATAGATTACTCAAACCTAGTAAAGGAGGCGTCTTCGGAATGACAGATGTGGGCAAAGTTGTTCCTTCATTTCCATCGGTGAGATTGACCAACATTTCTGGGGCAATCGGTAGTTGAAAGTCTGGAAGGACGAGTAAAGCATCTGCCACTGGTCATACGGCCGGTCAGTCCAACATCGCTTCAGCTTCGGGTCCCTGGATCAACATACTCGAAGGATCGTCTTGATGAGTCCGCCTTAACCTTTGAATGCGACTTGAGATTTGCTTTCGCGTACGATTTTTGCCTGTTTTCTGCATTAGGTACTGTTGAATCAGCTGGCATCGACCCAGGCTGGTGTTGCTCGAGCCACTCGCATGCATGGGCCGTATGCGTTGTCTGCCCATTGGTGGATAGATATTGAGAGCTATGAGTGCATTCGTAGGTTTCAGAGCATTATTGTGAACTCGGCGGTCAAAACAATATACCTTCAATGAGGGCGGCGTTCAGCTCTTCATCCCATATGGCTTCGTTTCCGCCTGGAATGCAACGAACGGAACGATTGCCCGTGCTTTTCCCACGTGCTTTTGGGGGTGTCGCCGTTGGTAAGGAACGTAGCATGGATTGATGCTTCTTGAACGTCAGGAATTGTTGCTTTTGAGGATCTTAAATGGGTGAGGCGGCCAGTGGCGGTTCCTATCAAAAATTTCCAAGAAAAGAGTGGTTTCACGAGTGGCGGATCTACTTAGTGCATGTGACCAGTGCGACGAAATTACTCACAACACGTGATCGTGTCGCAAGGAAGAGGAGCTCTAACTTAACTACACCCGTCGCCACCAACACCTAGCTGTATGCGTGTAAACTAATGTCTAGCACGAAACAGGCCGTAAGAAATGCCGCGACCGCCCTCAAAAAGGCTGCAGATCCTTGGAGTAAGGAGGGTCGCGTAACTGCGGACCGTGTCGCCTCGGCAGCCATCTCGGTGGTGATTATTAACCAGCAGTCTTCCCGAAAGGACAAGGGACCCTGACCTCTCCATGTGCAGATAGATGCTACTACACTCGGCCAGGGCGTACTGGAAATGCTGTCCACGTTACTGCGTCGTCCGTTTGCTGAGCTGTATTCGACACATCCTGGAACGTCCCTCCGACTTTCAGCAGCCATTCTCGCTACAATAATTTACGATAGAATTGTTCCCTCGTGGAAATCCGGGGATTTTCAGAGAAAAAATGACTGGGAACAAGTAGCAACAGTTCTGCTTGCCGGAGTGCAGGTATACATTTTTCTTGGGTCCAACCTTATAGCCTTACTCACAATCCCCACGCATCCGTCCCATAGGATCACGTGGAATGCCACAGTGACGGTTGGAACTAGTTCCTCGACCTTGAAGGGGCAGCTCACCCCCTGTCAGACAGGGTGAAAACGATGGTGGCTCAAGCTTTCTATTCAATTCTGTGCAACGCGTTCTTTTCCGCATCAACTCCTGGCCCGTTGACAAAATATTCAGTCCCACTCCGAGTTTCCGTGAGTATCCAGCGTGTTAAGGAAACGCAGGCTTACAATCAACCCTCGTATATGCGCGAATTTGTTTGACCAAAGGCGTACTCCCTACTTTCCACGACGGCTGATAGTTGCCCTGAGAATAAGGACAAACTACGGGATAACAAAATTCTTGGAGGGTGAGTGAATATTGCAGAGGGCGAGCTACATTTACTTGTGCGTCATAGGACAAGGCTAGGGCGCGTTATTACTATGACAAAAGGTGTGTCCATAATCAGTCGTGCCGCATCGGTGATCTGAGTGTGCCCTGGCGTCAGACTACTTAGCTCTGGAGCAGCTTCTCATATTGTTGGCGTACTTACTACCCCATACGTCCCATACAGTGGGTAGGGTGGTAGGCCGACCAGAACGCCTCCGATTCCTTCACGATTGTTTCGATGAGAGCACCGAACTGGGAAAAGAGTTAATTGACCTCCTGAAATATGTTGCCTCACCGGACTGGGAGATAACATCAGACAAAATTGTCGACATTCTGGCTCGGGATATCGCAGTGTACGTGTTTGTAAAGCACGATGAGAATGCGACTCGCTCACGTCGAGCCAGTGCCCAGCCTTTCGTGATGAATAGTTTTGCTCTACGCGGGGTATCGGGTACACGACTAAGTCCTGTGCATAGGTTTTACCTAGATAAGACCACAATCCTCTTCAACTTCGAGGACGAGGCGCGGTTTCACCTCTATTGCTGCTACTCGGTGCTGATTGCCGTCGGTCAATAGGACGGCAAGATTGAAGGAATGCACGTGCCATACAGTAGTGTGGAGCATGTCGATATCTCGAGCTCTGGCATCGTTGCGGCGCAACTTGCGCTTCCCCCTCTATGTCATGACTCTCTTCAGATACTCTCCGATGGTGCGGTGATCCAGATGACTGTCGCGCTTTCCCCACCAGATGTACAGCGCTTCGCGAAGACTCTGAGAGCCAGGGGGATGGTAAGATGTTACCACATTATTGTGCTGAACGTTGTATTTTCTGATGAGCTATAGACGAGCCGGATTAAAATGGACGGTGTACTGATCCGAAATGCAGCTGAGCGAATATCGATCAATAGATCCCCGACTCGATTGGAATTTGATCTTAGCGCCAAGGGCAGCGCTTCTTACCAGGTCCGTCGGGCGACTTCTAGTGTCGACTAGCTTATGCGATGTAAACCATCTTTTCAACAGAGTAAAGTTAAGGTGATAGAGGAAGGCGGTTCGTCCAGTTACTCCTCTCCTCTTACCACGGCTTGACGTCGTCGTTTTATTCTTTCACACGACAATCATCATTCAAAAAGTATTTCAAGCGAGCGATCCTGGAGATGATATTGTTCCCTATCCTGAAGATTGTGCCGACGAGTTACAACATGAGTTCCCTTTGCCGGTCAAAGAGTGTCCCACTTCCGCCACCCTGCGGCGTGTCCCCGCCACTATCACCACCGAGGGCGAAAAAATCACTGATGACGGAGGTTGCAATCACGTTTCTCCGGCTTCCCATCCTCGGTTATCGGATGTACATGAAAATCCCCAACAGTGTTCGACCACCGCGTCTCTTGCTCTTGGTCCTCCTTCTCCTCCTGGTTGCCTTGACGGTCCTTCTCTGCATACTCCTGGTACTTCTGGTGTTGCTCACCAGTGTTTCGATGTCGATAACCCTTCTCCTGTTCATTCTCCTCCCTCCGAGCACTCTCAACACAGTTGTCATTCCAATAAAGAACTCAGTGACGCAATATTTGGCGCAAGCGACGAAGACCTGTCTTCCCTCTCCGATGCTGACTCTGTTCTCGGCACTGTCCGGGCTTCAGCAAAGCTTGTTCAAACGCGGCGGGCCCGTCGTGAAACAAGCAGCTCCAAACGTTGTGCCCTTTCCAAGCGTCTTCGTAGCACCCCCTTGTCCACCGAGCCCACCCCCGCCGTCCCCCTCCCTGGCCCAACCCAGGACGCTGCGGCGGAGCAAAAGCTGGCTCCGGTGGTGAAGGGGTTGCGAGTTATGTCTCAGGATACCATGCGCGAGGAGTTATTGGAGACTGGTGGCCGAAATCCTGCCGCATCGACGAAGAGAAAGAAAATTTTGATTGAATCAGGAGACGAGTTCCAAGCCACGAACCAGGTCACGCCCACGTTGAAAGAGTCGCCTCTGCCTATGTCGAACATAGGTCCTAAAAACGAAATATCCCAGACGAAGAGGCGCAGCCGCGCAGTTGTTGCTGCCCAGGCGGGTAGAACCGCTACCGAAAGACCTAAACGAACTTGCGTACTCTCGACAGCGAAAATAAAGGCTCGGCTGAATCCTCTACCATCTGCTGCCCCGGATCGACCTGATCTCGAACAGGTTAATGCCAAGAAAGACCCTGCTGAAGGTACGTCTCGAACCTTTCTCCCTGAGCCTAGTTCAAATATGAAATAGGCGATGACGAAAGCGCAGATGGTAACAGGCCGTCCATTTTATGGTCTTGGGTTCTGATTTACGTTGTTAGATGAGTCTCAGAAGGGAAAGCTGGCTAAGACGGCTGCCGAAGAGCGGGTTACCGCTAGGGCGGTCCAGATGAAACGCCCGAATACAGAGAAGGACATACCATCGGTCTCCGATAACGCCAAACCGCGAAAACGAGCACGCGTAGACCGCGAGAATGTTGCGTCAACGCGTAAGAAGCCTACCAGGAATAAGAAGGGTACTTCCGTGAGCAAGCCCGAGTCTCCAAGAGTGCAGAAGACGTATCGCCGTCGACAGAAGGCAGAACGATCTTCTCCTGGTCACCCTGCCAATCGTGACGTAGATTATGATGAGGTTCCTCCCTCCACTGTCCAGTTGAGCTCCCTCATAGCCAACGAACGCAAGTCGCTCGCTACGCAGACGGCCACCGCTGCGCCAATCCCCAGAGCCCCACGCAAAGGCAAAAATGGGAAGATCACACCACCGGTGGCGAAAACCAAGCCAACGGTTGAGGTACCTAACGATAAGGGACGTGCAAGCAATGAAAAACCCAATGAGTGTAACTCTCGTACTCAGATTCAATGTCCTCCCGCGGCGAGTGTACTTGAGGATGAGGATCCCATTCAGTCCTTCTCGTCGTCTCCGCATTCCCCATCACTCATGCCAGTTGATATGGTGAAGGTACTCGACGCCCCTATCCATATGGATGCCACGCTTACTTTTGTAGTCCGCACTAGAAACCCGATCTACAAGCGATGCTGAAGTCCCCTCCCTGTCTCTGCCCGGAGCCGAGTCGCATGCAGAGACAGTCGACACAGCACCCAGTGCAATTGCGCAGGTAAGTATATTGGTTGCCCGAATTTCCAACTAATGGCGTCGTTTTAGACATGCAACCCGAAGAACGAGGTAACAGAAATAGAGTTCGAGAAAGATACGTGGAAGGCCACGTCTTCCTGCGATGCCACATTGCGACATTCGACTGCTCTGTCTGAGCGATTGCAGCCTCAGCCCAGCACCGCAACTCGGCCAGTCAGCACCTGTAGCACTTCGGCGTCTCCTCTCCCCCAGGGCTTGGTCAGACCCCCTACGCCTGGTGGTGTCTTTGACATTGCGCCCTGCGACAATAGTCCCTCCACAGCTGACCGGGATGATAAAAACACCCGAGGAAGCTCGAACCCCCTCACCGATTTTGACTCAGTAGCCTTGATTGATGGACCCACCATCGCCGTCGAGGTATGTTAGTCTATCACATTCACACGCCGATATCTCACCGGGTTGTAGCAACCTTCTGTGGAACAGAAGAAAGATGCTGATGCGACGTTCAGTGTAAGCAAGCGCTCGCGCTTACCACGCCGATGCACTCTACTAACACGCTGTATAGCACATGCCAGTGACTATTGACCTAACGGGCGATACCCCGTCTCCTATACATTCACCAAGGTCAGGATTGTCATCTTTGGGGAAGTCCCCCTTCTCCCACCATGTTGGCACTAGTTCCCCTGTGGTATCAGGGGACGGTACGAGCGAAAATACGGGTTCAAGTTTGCTCGATCTTACCGACACGAAGTATCGAGACTTCGATGTACCTCTGGACTCTTCGTACTGCCTTCCGTCTACCAGAACTTCCTTGTTGAAGCGTTCGCCAACACCACCGCCTCGTACGAAGGCCAAGAATGTCACTTTCGCCCTCCCCGCTGAGGAAGTGGACGAAGAACAGCTACAGATACCCGAAGCGCCTATGGAGGTCATTGCCCCCGTAATCCGGAGTGAAACGGACGAACTCAAATACCTTGAGTTGGCATTTGAACAGCCGCGAGGCAATGGGTCGTCCTCTAGTGTCGATGGTCTGGACCCGCAACTCACCACCAAGCCCCAAGCAATTCCGACTTCTTACTACCGGGTGGGGAAGGCAGCTGGCCCCTCGTCACTGCTCTCTTCCCCCGTTGCCTTGAGACGGAATCGTTCTCGCCCTTCTGGAGGAACCTTATCTACGGTAGCCGATCCCAATAATAGGCATTGCGCACGGGAGGCGTCGTTATTGCCAACCATGGTCGAACCTATGGCGCAAGGGAAATACCTGGACTCGATCATGGCGGTGCGTACGCAGAACATAGCGAGGTACTATCTGAGTTGGTATCTTTCTTTAGTTGCTCGACGAGATTCACGCCATCGTCAAAAGCAACGTTCAGTCTCGTTTCGACAGTGTCACTAACGATGTCGCTAAACTGCGCAGGCAGATTCTAGCGCAGACACAAGCCGACATGGGTGTATTGCTCGATGAGTAGTGCGTGTGTTCGCCATTGTGTATCTTCGCGTCCTTTGACCAAATACAGCATCGCGGCATTCAACAATCTTGTAAATTTGGAGGCGAAATATGGCGCTTTCTCGAAGAGACGAATCGCAGCTTTTACCCAAGCCCGGAATGCCAATGCGCAGGGTTTAGCCTCCCTGCGCACACAAATCCAGGCGCACGACCACACAACGCAAGTGTACCTCCAGCGTGCTTTAGTTATCGATCCGTTACCTGGGGCGGTTCGACGTTGGCTGTGACGACAATGTTGGCTTCTCTCTCTGGTCTTATCCCGTGTTCTTTCTGTTTTGCTCCCCTGTGCCGTCAACGCTGGTCGCTCTCGTATGATATCTCTGTGTCTCATTCATGATATGCTGTTTCGTTCTTGCGCTTTTTCTCCCCCCTTTTATGTCTGTCTCGTACCAATCGGACTTCGCATCGATATGTGTCGCTTTCTCATGCATTTTGCTCTATCACCTGTTCGGACTCTATTCTCCGTGTTCTGGATGCCGCTCTACTACCCCTCACCGTAATTACGGACCGAATGAACTGTATGCTTATTCACGTTGATTGACAAAGCTTTGTGACCGTAAAGCTGCTTTTTTTTTTCTGGGAATCGCGAAGCCTGATGGAATGGTAAAGAGATGATCAGTAGATCCGCGGAGTAAGGGGTGGACCACGCAAGTATTGCGGAGACCGGAGACGTAAATGGTGCCAATGATTCCGCCGGAGGCGAAGACCACGTGTATGTATTACGCAGCCCAGTTTGTCCCCCTCAGAGGGGCAAGTAGCACCAGACTGGACGATCTGCAAGGATAGAGAAATTAAAGAAATTTCGGGTCCCTGGCAACGGTACTACACAGCGGGCAAAGTTGCAGATGATGTTACATCGGGGTACCAGGGGATGCAGATCGAGGGGAATTACGAGAAGGAAAGCAGAAAATGCGGGATCTAGGACAGAAGGAGGTTATTGGACCCCAGATTGCGGCAGGCGATTTCGGAAGCAGTGCGAGATTGTGACGGAGGTACGGACGAAATAGTAAAGAACCGGATTTGGTGGGATCTACGAGCATGTTGAGTCGAAACGTTGGGGTCAAGAGGGAGGGAGGAAGGACGAAGAAGAGAGGTATAGAGCCGCAGCCTCGAGGATGAAGGGAGCATTGAGCCCGAAAAAGGAGATGGTTGGCGGGAGAGATATTGGCCTGTGGCACTGGCGGCGTCTTTGTTGGTCCGCTCGCTGCCCACGACGACGAGCCTGACACACACTCGCAGGTAACCGAGATGCCTGGCTTCGACCCCGTTAGAGATGCTGTCCTCAACTCCCCTATCACACGCTCCCCGACCCTACCTCGTCATCAGCCGCCGCTTTCGGCCTCCCCAACGACGTCTACAAATAATGCCCCCGCGCCCATCGCCCAGGCCCCTCGTCGCGCTACCGTCGCTGCACTCCTCAATGACGCCCCTTCATCACCCTCTTCTTCCTTTCACCCACCACCCCCACCTGTGAGAGCCTCTTCGCTGGCACACATTCTCCACCCTAATCCACCGGACGACCCTCCTCGCTTCCCCTCCCCTGAGGATAAACTCTTTCGTGTGTCGTCCCTTTCCCGCCTTCCCGGTGCAAGCACCTCCCCAGATCTCATCAAAGTTTCTTCACTATCATCGGGTATCTCCCATCCTACCGCTAGTCTTGCCTCTCCACCGCAGTCAGACTCCCTTTTCTCGCCCACCACTGAGCGAGCGACTAGCCTCTTTACACCTACCGTTGAACAACGGGGACTTATATTCCCCGTTGCCACCCCTACGTCGCCCACCAGTGTTCGTTCCAACCTTTCTCGCCCTTCTACATCTTCCTCGACCTCACACCGGCCGCCTCCGTCGCCTGTCATGCCCCGGCAACCAGCACCCGCACCCCGTGCACGCTCACCAACCCCTCCCCGGCCGTCTTCGCCCCCACCTAAGCCGAAGCCATTACCATACAATCCTCGCCGGAGGACCCCGGCTGGTTCTGTCTTGGAACCCCTTACACAAGATGAGGTACATTTCTACCACACTCGACTTGGGACTGGCACGCGGCGCCTCGCCAAACGCAAACGCAGCCCTTCATTCGAGCCTCCAAGCAGCCAGCCTCCCCAAAAACGGTCCCGCGACACTGGCCTTGTCGTGGATCATTGTACGTCGACATGCCCGTTACCCTAAAATGTTGTGGTTAATTTTACGGGTTGGCTTAGATAACGCGCGACCAGAGGTAGGGATCGAGCAAAGGCGCGAATCACGGATTATTGGCCTACGTAATTTCAATAATTGGATCAAGTCGGTCTTGATCACACGTTTCGCACACCCGGTGCTTTCCAAGAGCGCTGTTACAGACGGGGGTGGCGGGCGTGGTGGTCGCGGAGGCTTACGCGGTAAGGTGTTAGACTTGGGGTGCGGCAAGGGTGGCGATTTGAACAAGTGGAGCAAAGCCCGGATTAAAGAATATGTCGCCCTTGGTTGGTGCTCTTCGCTCTTCTGGAATCTCCTATTCGCTTACCGGAGCGCCTGCCACTAGATATTGCCTCAATCTCAGTCGATCAAGCGCGAACACGCTGGGAGTCACTGTCCCGGTCGACACGCTTTGAGGCCTCTTTCGCCGCACTCGACTGCTACACCGAGCCCTTAACACGTGGAATTCCACCGGCGAAGTTGGCACAACCGTTCGACGTCGTCTCGATGCAGTTCTGCATGCATTATGCATTCGAGAGCGTGGCCAAAGTTCGCTGCATGCTCTTGAATGTAACGCGTTGGCTGCGACCTGGTGGGGTGTTTGTTGGGACGATTCCCAACGCAGAGCAGCTCCTCATGCGGCTGGACCAGGTCCCCGCTGACTCTGAGCTCTCCTTTGGCAATTCGGTCTACTCGATCAAGTTCGAGTCACGTGAACCGCGACCTCTATACGGCCACAGGTATTCCTTCTTCCTGCAAGACGCGGTGGAGGACGTGCCGGAGTATGTCGTCCATTGGGAACCTTTCGTACAGTGAGTCCATGTCGATCGTCCTCCGTCCAATTACTCATTCGGTTTTCCAGAATCGCGGCGGAATATGGCCTGCATCCCATTTATAAGAAGGAATTTCACGATGTGTTTGAAGAGTTCCAGGAACACTCTGAGTTCAAGCCACTGCTCCAAAGGATGAATGTCATCGACTCGAACGGCGAGACTGAGATGGATGAATTTCAGTGGGAAGCCGCTAGTACGCCATCTTTTCTCCACGTAGAGTGCTCTCAGTTCATTGGTTCAACAGATATATACATCGCATTTGCGATGACAAAACGCTAATACCGGGCGGGGCCTGGCTCTCATCAACAAAATATGCTATTGTAAACCGCAGATTGGCGGATATGCGACCCTTTTACGCTACGTAACGGACTGAAGCCGTCTGCTTTTATTCTCCTGCTAGAGTTGCTTTGTCTCTTATGTGTACGTGATTGCCACAACGATGCTACCTTTTTGATATTCTCGAGGCAAACGGCTTGGTGACTCCGAATACTACTTCACTCGTGTGAGGAAGGCTCGCGTGGGGCGGATCACTCGCCACCCTCCAGCCCTTGGGTGGCCACGATTGTGATCAACGCGCAGCATTAGCAGCGTCAATAAGTTTGCAAGCGAAGTGCGAACGGAACTTGTACTGTATGGCAAGCTGCTCCGTCTGTCGTCCCTCGAGGACACGAGTTGTGTTCATCCTTCTCCCGCCGTGCTTCTCTCGACGGAAGTTGTGCACTCCCAGGGAAGAATTTCGCCCCGCCCCCCTCTCCTCCCACGCATAGCCTCGCAGAAACCCCTCTTCTTTGATCATCTTCTGATTGTCATTACCGTCTACTGTCCGCGCACAAACGGCATGGCTAAATTCGTTCACCAACTGATACCCCTTTTCATTCTTGCGACCCTCCTGCTGCCGCTCCTATTGAGTATACTCGAAACTCGATCCAGCTCCAACGACCCCCGATCCGTTACCGATCTACGACCACGTTCCGATGGTCGCGTTCGACGTTCGTGCTGTATGTGCGTTTGTCCACCACCCTCCGGGTGTTAGGTACCATGTACGCATGAGTGTTTTTATTTGCAAGGTTATTTTTGCAATGTTGCACGACACGGCGTGGCCGCCGCCCATATACTTATGATCGCCGATCAGGAAAGAAAGGTACCGGATCTGTGAACCGTCGACCGAGTTCAATCAAGATAATCGAGGGTCATGAACTCGACAGGGTTGTTTCCTAAGTTCGCCGTGCTCAAATGTCAAACCCTCAGAAAAGTAGCAGTAGATTCATTCAGACGCTTTCAGGATAGGTAGCAGTACACAAGAAAGACATTGTGCGCATGTAAATACATAAATAACCGGCATAATGGCTCACATACGGATCGCAGTTAGACATCATTACAGCGTTCAGAATTCAACAACAGCGCAAAGGCACAGGACATGACCACATGAGACAGGAAAGGGATAGGTGACCCGTGGCCACAGCAGTATGAGACGGGGTTTCCAGGTGCGACGATGCGGCAAGCTCAGGTGCGCCTCGTAGACTGCGTGACAAACAGTCAGAAATACGAACAAAGCGGAGATCACGAATTGGGGTACAAACCTTCGCAGTACGGGATGTAGTACCCGCCTTCTTAGTCGACGCAGTCTTGGACTTTGACGCCTTGCTGGCAGCGGCTGCTCCTGTGGCAGCCTGCACTCATGTTCAATTTAAACCTAGCAAAGCACGAATGAGCAGACTTACTTTCTTAGCAGTCCCCCTGCTGGTGCTGGACTTGACCTTTTTGTCGGCAGGCAGTTTCTTGCCGGCGTATGTCTTCTTGAGGGCAGAGTCCGTCTTCGTTGTAGAGGACCTCCCTGCTGGCTTTGGAGGCTTGGCAGCGGGGGCCTGTTTCTTAACCGCCTTAGTAGACGGCGCGACCTTTGGACTCGTCTTCGAAGATGGCGCTTTGCGGCCACTGGAGGATTTCGTTGTGGCCGACTTGGTCGTTACGGTCTTCGTCTTCGATCTGGGCTTAGTTGCAGGCTTTGGGGCAGTCTTCGTGGTAGTAGTCTTAGTCTTTGAAGCGGGCTTGTTCTGTAGCGCCAAAATGAGGGGGAGTACCAAAACTCATCACCACCGGAACTCACCTCTTTCGCATCGTCGGCAACTTTAGGAGCTTTGGGGGCAAGCTTGACGCGTCCAGACGGGCCTAAAAACACTAAGCTCAAGAAAGAGTAAACTACAAAATTTGTTGTGACCTTTGGGAAGCGAGAAGACGTTTTTCTCGGCACCAACAGCAATCGCCCTACTAAGCTGGGTGATTTGCGCATTTCCTATCTCCAGCTTATACTTCTCTTCGACGAATCTAAAGTACCTTTGAGTCACCAATATGAGATAATTACATGAGATAGGAGCGAACTTCTTGATTTGGGGGCGAGAGACCCCATGACGCGCATCATCGGGATGGGCGGTAATGCACTCCTGCATGAGCGATATAGTAATTAGTCTTCACGCACACATGATTTTCATAGACAAAAGGGGGCGAAGACACGACTGTAGACGCGGGTAGCGCGGATGCAGCGTGTGGGAGCGACGCACTGGCGAGAGAGAACGCCGCGCGGCAAAGACCGGAAGTCAAGTCTACCCCTTTTTAGGAAGACGACGAAGAAGACGACGACGTAGAGCTCAGTGAGGGATCAAAACGCTCCAGGTACCAGCGGGAGGGATACAGAGTAGATTGCAGAAATTATAAGCACCTTGATCATATCGGTCCAACTGGGGTGAGTTGGAGCAGACCTGGCGGTTGCCTTCTTTGGGGCCTTAGAAGTAGATACTTTCTTCGCGGGAGCCATGACTATTGAGCACACGAAATTTGCTGGGATTTACTCTGTTATGAAGGACAGATGCTGCTTGAAACGCCAGGAGCTGAATTAGCAGAGAGGACGAAAGCAACGTTGAAGATGGTGGTTTAAAGGAAAGAGACGTTAAAACTCCGGCACGTTTGTGTGTGGTCAACAAACTCTACTCTTAGATCACGTGAGTCTTGGAGCCCTCTTGCTCAAATACTTATGAGAGACCGTGCACTTGTTGTGGTAAGTAAGAGGGTGTGTGGGTGTGGCTGAGAGAGCAGACTGCGATGAAGCTAAGATGTCGGGTGAGTTGGAAGACATAGGGCGAAGATTACAAGAGATGAACTCTAATCGGACCGGTTGTAACCGATGGTGCGTCTTCCGAGCACATTATTAAGGGCCCACAACATAGTCTCTCCGTTTCTCAACGTGGACTGCCTAGCGTGGTAGTAGAGCTGAGAGGATGAGAGGCAGAGTGGATGAAGGTGTGTATGTGTGAGCCACCCAAGATAGACGCGTCCGAAATTGGTGCTGCTTTAGATCTCAGATCTACTGTCCAAACTCCCATTTCGTGATGATAACGTAATCACACTCTTGCCCTTCCGCAGCATGTCCACCACCATACCGCCTCCTTTGCGTGCGGCTGCTCGCTCAGTCTATCGCGATCTATGGCGCGCTTCTTCAACGACATTCTCGGGTGTGACATTTTACTTTCATCTCAATCACATCGTGACTCATACTCGCGTCATGACGTGGCAGGTGACCCACCCGTACTCTCAGGTTTGACAAGATTCTCGGAGCGGTCTCTTGTCTTTTGCTTATACAGCTGTATAGCGTTCCGACAGAAAATTAGAAAAGATGCACTGGATCAACGTGCCACTAAAGACGAAGAAGTCTTTCGTAACAACTTGAATATTGGTCGAGAAATTGCAGTTTTCCTCAGGAAAAATATCGTTCAGGCGGAGCGTTTGCAAGGAATTCCTGGAGAGGACGACATGGAAACGTACAGTACGTGCAAGTGGCCTTTCTTTCGTACCATTTTCTAAAAGCTCTCCCGCTAAACGTAGAAATCCGGATCACTAAGCACACAGAGCTCGGGGATAATTCTACTATAAAAGACCCAGAAAATATGGTGGAAATGCCCAGAAGGCAGCGCAGGAAGGAGAAAGTAGCCTCCGAGGAGTGAGCTGACTGCACATTGAGTTGTGTCTTGGTTGATGAGCTATAACACAGATGACTCATTAGTACGGAACCTTGGGGTGACGGCGCTCCATTCTCCGTTGCCCCAAGATTTTATTCCCAAATGAAAAGAGCGCACAAAGAACGAGCTATGCCAGTAATTAATGAGGATGATATAGAGGAGTCATTTGTCCGAGGCGTGTGCCATGCAGTAGTGCATCATCTTGAGTATCTGACATGCCATACAGGTGGTGGCCCTGGTGGGCAATCAATAAACAAGACCAAGAACAATGTTCAGTTATTGCATAAGCCCACAGGGATCCGGGTATCCTGCCAAGAAACCCGGTCCCTGGAGCAGAACAGAAAATTTGCGCGACGAATCTTGTTGGATAAGGTCTAGTTGCATTTTTTTCTCTCTCTTTCCCGGAATCTGTATTGACTAGATTGTACAGCTCGATAAGATAAGTAATCCTGGTCTATCGAAAAGTGAGATACAAAAAGCGAAACATCTGGAGAGAGAACGTCGAAGGCGTAAAAAGGCAAAGAAGAAGGCGGCAACACGTCAGGCGGGGGAAGCTCACGTAAGCTGTGGGACGACATCTCCATATTAAGTGGTCGTACAGCGACTTGTCGCACACACATTCGTTAGAGTAGAGTACACCATTCGACGCTGACTGGGCTTTACGCGCAAACCTTTGTCATGTCAAATATCAACATAGCGACAGTACTGAAACGGTAACTCGTGCGCTCGTTGTTTTTGCTGATATCTGATTTGCATCATGAAGGCTGGAGGCCGTCACATCTCGGCTAGAGGACCTGTACGACCACACTGGAAATGGCGCAAATCAGCCTTCCAATGTGTCTACATCAACGAACACAGTAGCTGCTGCTGCTTCCCCTTCTCCTTTGCCACCGCCAGCCCCTGTACAGGCTCAGGTTATCGAAGATCCTCCGAGCGTAACAGCATACGACGAACAGATTTTGAAGGGGAAGGTACAACCCTTCGTCAAGCTGGCAGAGAAATTCGCGATCGCAAGTGTCGTGGAACAGGTGGGTAGATTCGTTTTTCAAAGCCTAAATCGCGCAAGTAATATTACTTTGTAGGCCAAACTCGTGGAGCGACTCTATACTAATCTCGGAGGAATCGTTCGTACTGCAGCTATCTGCAAGAAGCCGGAGCAAGCGGCATTTGCGGAGCTGCTCCATGGTCTGCAAGAAGACATCGGGGCGATCTCGGCGATCAAAGACGCAAACTGGAAGGAACGAGATTGGGTCAACCATCTAAGCTTTGTTGCGGAAGGCTCTCCTGCCGCGGCTTGGATTGCGGTGGTAATGCTGCTCTCGAGTACTACCCTAGAGGTTTTCGGGAGTTTACACTAGTGCCACAGGAAAGCAAGCCTGGTCCATACGTGACAGATATGAAGGAGGCAACTCAATTTTACGGGAATCGCATCATCAAAGACTACAAAGAGAAGTGCGCTAGTTTCGCCCCTTAGCACTTCTACTGCTCATGATATCTGGATAGAGACAAGGCGCACGTCGAGTGGGTCAGGGCATACACGGCCATCTTCGACGACTTGAAGAAGTACGTGATGGAATACCATACTACGGGGCTTGTTTGGAACGCTAAGGCACGCAACACGTGTACATTTCCCAACAATTATGGTCTAACGAACCATATCGTAGGGTATATCCATCTCCGAATATAAGGCGTCTGCAACCGCCGGCGGTGGAGCCCCGCCCCCGCCACCACCTCCTGTGCCACCACCACCGCCTTCCACTCTTCCTCCCGCCTCTGCCTCCGCCACTGGCGGCGGCGTTGCGGCGGTGTTTGCGGAGCTTAATCGCGGGGCAGAGGTGACGAAGAACCTGCGCAAGGTCGACAAAAGCGAGATGACGCACAAGAATCCTGCTTTGAGGGCGTCTTCCACAGTTCCGAACACGGTTGTGTCTACCACTGGTGCGCCTCGTTTACTTCCCTTGTTGAGGGGGCGGACCTTCACAACCTTGGTGTTTTCTTTAGCGTCAAAGAAGCCGATTAGGCCAGCGAAGCCGCAGGCGCTTATGGGCAAGAAGCCCGCCAAATTCGCACTTGAGGGCAACAAGTGGGCTGTTGTGCGTGTTTCACACGTTTTTTTATAGATTAGCTGCCAATTGAGAAAAATGAATGCAGGAATATCAAGAGAACGAGGGGGCGCTGACTGTGGAAAACACGGAAATCAGTCACATAATCAACCTTTTCGGCTGCAAAAATTCGACGGTCGTCATAAAAGGAAAGGTCAATGCTGTCACCATCGGTGAGTAACTTGAGTACATCTCGGCGGAAATACGAGGTATTGATGACGACGCTACAGTTAACTGCACCAAAGTTTCCGTGCTTGTGGAATCCGTGATTTCATCAGTTTCCGTGACGAACTCGCCCTCATTCACGCTGCAAATCACTGGCTCAGCACCGACAATTCAAGTGGATTCGACTGATTCCGGACAGATCTATCTCAGTAAAGACTGTTTGAGGACAGAAATTACGACTGCGAAGTGCAGCAGCATAAATGTCAGCCTACCGGTGGAAGGCGAAGAGGATGGAGTTTTCGAAGAGAGTCCCGTACCAGAGATGCTGCTCACCAAGATCAAGGACGGCAAACTTGTCACCACTGTCGTAGAACATGTTGGTTAGAAAGGAGCTAACTTGCATCGTCTGTATCTTAGCGTAGTCCAACCATACTTGACTTGATTGAGGGTTCATTATAGGGCGGGGCAGTCCATCAAGGACATCACCGTGACTCCAGGGAGCGTCGTCGGGCCGTTCTTCCCGGGCAGGAGAGACCGTCTTTCACTCGTCTTTCGAGAGCGTCGCATCGTACTGCGACAAGCAAGCTAGGGCCATTCTTACCAATTGGCGAGGCCAGGCGTTTTGCCGTCTGGTTGTCACGACAGTCCCGCTTACTGTTATCAAAAGAAGGGTTCTCCTGAACCATGCTTCGTGTAGTGTGCGTGTCACTTTACTTCTCTTGAAGAGCTGATAACCAATGTACAACCAGAAAACCCAAGAATGCACGGTCTAAGCGAGCTTTGGAGGCTCGCGAACCAAAGGAAGTCGAGGACCCACGAACGGTCATCTTTGTCCGTGGTAGCCACACTGGCGAAGTCGTCGGCTCTGTCATGAAGGAACTGGTGTGTGATCGTTGTACTTTTTGTGTGTAACTGACTCGTTCCAATCGCTACGGCACATGAAGATGGCGTTAAAACGACCCCATGCAATTTCATTCTCCAAAAAAAATCTCGTTCGCCCGTTTGAAGATGCGACATCGCTCGAATTCTGGGCACATAAAAATGACGCCTCCATTTTTGTGCTTGGGCAAAGCACGAAAAAGCGACCGAATGGCTTGACCATTGTCCGCATGTTTGACGGGAAGCTCTTGGACATGTGCGAGCTTGGCGTGGATCAATTCGTCAGCATGGATGCATTCAAGGTGCGGTCTCGTGGCTACAGCTATCTACGTCTCAAATTAATAGCGAAACGTGTGTAGACCTCCAAACCGCAGCCAGGGCACAAGCCCATGTTACACTTCGCCTCGGAACTCTTTGACACTCACCCGCGCTTCATCCAACTGAAATCGCTACTTATGGATCTGTTCAATGGCGAGGTCATCGAGAGCATTTATCTCGCAGGGCTCGAGCATGTCATCAGTGTCACGGTCGCTCCGTTACCTGGACAACTTGCATCTGCCTCGGGCGATCAAGATAGTGGATCCCTACCTATTGTACATGTCCGGGGCTACGGCACCAAGCTACTCGCCTCGGGACAACGCATACCACGTGTTGAGCTCGTTCCCATGGGTCCTTCACTCGACCTTCTACTGCGGCGACACCAACCAGCAGATCCAGAACTATGGAAGGCCGCGATGCGCCGACCTAAGCTGAAAAAGCAAGACGTAGAGAAGGGACTCGGCAAGAAACGCAAGAATCTCGAGGTGGACGAGATGGGCGACTTGCGCGGTCGCGTGCACGTCGCGAAACAGGACCTGGGGAAATTACAAACACGAAAGATGAAGGGGCTCAAAGTAAGAGCAGGAGAAGAGGAAGAGGAAGAAAGCGAGAGCGGTGGCGGTGGCGAGAATGACGAAAGCAATGACACAAGACCGATGAAGCGGAAAAAAGAAAAAGGTGTATGATGATGTCCTCGGCACCTGTACGCGTATGCGCATCAATCCATGCTGTTCCCATCCGCGGTCATATAGTGCCCTTTATTGGCCCCGATACCATCATTAACTTTTTTTGGGGGCGGTATGTTATGTAAGCGCCGCTACATTTAACTTGCCACCACCATCGACGACCTGTCGTGCGGCGTCGGGCAAGTCAGCGTTCTCAGGCCCACCCAAAAGCTCATGGTGATTCCGTCGCTATAGCTCACCCCCTTCATTTTGAACCGCACACCGTCCTGGTTCATTTCGCTTCGCGCTCCACATTCCCTACCCTTAGCTTTAGGCACTACCATGTCTACACCCAGTACGTTCACTCCATCGTTTTTCGAGAGACCATCTCATTTGTACTCTAGACCCATCATCGTCCCCACCGTACGTTCTGTCGTGTCGTGCGCTATTTTTGGGCTAACACGTCACTCTGCAGTGTACCCTCGACGACTTCCCCAGTCGTGAGCTCGGAGACATCGTCTTCCCCTTTGCCTGCAAGTACTACCCCGACATCTCCCACTCCAGTCCCTCCGACGACTTCGTCTATTTCTACTAGTTCAAATACCACTTCGTCTTCAGCTGTCGTCAAGTAGCACTTCTTCCCTTCCTCCCAGCACCACCAGCACTTCCACGAGAAGCACCACATCGAGCACCACTCCGACAACGACAACTTCTACTTCCCAGACAAGTTCCTCGACCCCAAGCAATACTGTGGTGACATTGACATCAAATGGCCAGTTAATCACCCGAACTTCGATTATTACTGTGTCCTCCGCGCCAACGTCGTCCCCGACCAACCAGTCGTCATCCACTGGGTGAGCCCCTTCTTCTCTCGCTACCTCCCGGGTGGCACCATAGCTCGTTTATTTTTGGCGCACAACCGGGTTGGCTGTCCCCAACCAGGATGCTGTACTTGTGACCCGGATGACGTCCATGTGTGCCACCTTCAACGTTATCCAGGTGTTCTTATGAGGTGTTTACGTTGTTATTTCGTGTCACCTGCCTTAAACTTCGATGCGGGTGTGGGAATTTCCTGTTCGGATATGTTGCTGGGGGTCCACGATTTCTAGTTTTACACGCGAAAAATTAATGACTTGCCTAGAACTGCTACTGACCGATTCTTTTCTTCAGTTTCTTTCACAACAAAGGTGCAATGGCCGGAGTTTTCTCGGTTGTTGGCGTTGTCGCCATCGTCCTTGTCTTTTTCCTCCTCACCAGCTATCTCCGCCGACGTCGAGCCCGCGAATTCGACCGCGAAATTGATGAGGCTGCAGCCGCAGCCGCAGCCGCTCAGCCGCCTGATTTCGATGACTATGATTATAACTCAGCCGCGGGCGGGTATGGACATTACTCGGAAACTAGTCATGGCACATTCTCTCAACCGCCCCTTTCACACGATCAATCCGCAAATGTACATGGTTCATACGACGCGTATACTGGCGCTACTGCTGCCGGTGCTGCCGGCATTGGTGCTCGTGGACGTAGCCTACGCAATGGAGGGCAGCAAGACCCATACGGCGCTCTCGCTAATCCGCCTGAGCAGTATGAGATGCACTGAGACTGGACGCACCTGGCAGCAAGGAATCCCTCGCGGCGGCGCGGGTGTCACGAACTATGACATACTTCAGGCTGCTGGCCTGGCTAGTAGTGACCCATACGCGGTGACTCGCGGACCTTCGACGCGTTCCGGATTGTCACAGGGACACAGTCAATCTGGTGCGAGCGGGCTCACGCGTAGCCAGAGCCAAGGCACGTCCACCTTGCCAACGACCGTAGAAGGATATCCGGTGCCGGTGGCGATGCCTACTCCTGCACCGGCATACCAAGGGGGACAGGACGCAGCATATGTGCCTGATGAAAAGACACGGTACTCTGCATCGTATACTCAGGGCGGTGGTATCTCGACATTGCCCCCCGACGAAGACGAGGACGCGTACGACGGATATCAAGCACGGCCATCCGGAACGCTCGATAATCCACACTCTCCCGGTTTCTCAGGGCCTCATGCAGGTGATGACGTGGATAGGGAGCAGAATGTGCGCGCCCCGTACGCCCCGGGACATCAGGAAGTTGTCAGGACGAGCTTTGCCGACGACGACTACGGGTATAATAGTGGTCAACGAGTGTTGCGGGTGCGTCCTGATCTGCCCTGTACTCCATCTGATGCAGATCTGATGACTGATGGATTGATTCGCTACAGGTCGCAAACGAATGAATACCCTTTTGTGCGCATATATCCCGCCCTCCACTCTTTGGTGTTGGGCACCAGAGGAAGAATTTGCTTGCCACTCCTTTCTGATTTATCGTGATATTCTATATCGGTGTTGGTGTGATTGTGTTTTCTATATTTAACGTGGCCCGCCTTGCTGTGGCCAAGAACACCGTTCCCTAACATACCTTATTTTATACCTGTAAAGCTCTGTGTTGGCAACAATGCAACGATGGTTGAAGTTTACGGCAAATCGCGTGTCACGGTGTTAACGTCATCCAATCCCGGCACTACAACCCGAACTCATTCACAGCCCCTCAGTCAGACCCTACCCCTTATAACCTAGCCCACTCTCTTTCGTTCACACCACGACTACCCACTCACCTTGACTTGTAGCATAGCATGGATGATCCAGGGTGGCATGCGCGCCGAAGGGCTGCTCAGGTAAACGTTAGTGTGGACCCTTAACGCCGCTCGCGGTCCGCTTCATGGCTCACCTAATCTTGTTCAGGAGGAGGACTATCCCGCCTTCAGAGGCCCCGATGGTCGTTTTCGTCCCGTCGAACAAGTCTTACCACTAGAAGAGGGCTTCATCGGTGGGTGGAATGTTTCCGCACCACCATCACGCGCGCCATCCCCTTTTCCATCGGGAAACGGCGCAAACGTCGGTGGTCCGTTCGCGGCTACGCCTCCTCCGCCGTTCAGCCAGCACCTCGCACAATCTGGGTACCCATTCGTTCATACGCCCTCCCCGATCCTTCCGCCCAAGGCGCACAGTCTACACCCTTTGTTCGATGACAGCCAGCAGTCACACCCTAGCGCAATTGAGCGCACCCAGAGCCTCACGATGAAGAAGATGAACCCGTACTTGCAGTTCATGTGTGGGCCGCTACTGCGTTATGATACCGTGGACGAGCGGGGCGTCTGGCATGGCGCCGCGCTCATCGTGAGTGAGTGCTAGTCCGACCGGTCCGACTTTTTGTTCCGCTCGCTGACCCAGCACACCTCCGTCCGCAGCTGCAGACGCTGGGTCCATTTATGAACCTTCTCCGGCTTTCACGTATTCTTGGGACCCCGACCAACCGACTTCGCCCAAGCAGCACCGCGCCGGACGCTCGGTTGACCTGGGCCCGCACCCGGCCGACCCCTTGGCTCAACCTTTTCTGGGGTCGGAGGGGGGCGAGCACTTCCACGGACCGAACGTGCAAAAACAAAAGGTATTCGGGCAGGAAATCTACGTCTATAGCGGACGAGGCGGGTATGTGCACACCACACGTGCTCAGGCGTGGCTCCAAGGCTCATGTGGCTATATTAGCACATACACGTTTTGGAGATTCCTCATTCAAATCCCGCTCACGAATCTCGAGATGAAGATCCACTATACGGTCAACGACGGCATGGAAATGGACTTTTTTGTTCCAGGGCGTAATCAGACAATGCGCATGGCCGCATACTCTGTGAGTGACCCAGCAGCGCCTCGGTGTCCTCGCGAAACTAATGTCTGTAGTGCAATGGGTTCAGCGCTGGTCTGAACCCAGATGACTTTCGCGGGCCCGGTTTCCAGAGTGGCTACGACCCGGTTTGGGTCGACTTGTTGGCAAAGCACGCCGAGCGTCCCTTTCATGTATTAGTCGGTGGTGGCGATCAACTATACTGCGATGGGTGGGTCGTTCATCTAATTTCCCGCGTATTTTTGGCCCCTTATTCCCTTCTTTTCCGTTTTTAGAATCACTCGAGAACCAGAACTGCAAGAATGGGTGAACCACCCAAAACCTGAAGAGAAGAAGCAATATCCTCTAACGCAGGAAATGCTGTCCGCGATGGATCGTTTTTACTTCAACCACTACTGTCAAACATTTCGTAGTGGGGCGTTTGCTCGTGCCAACAGCTCAATGTAGGTCTGTCTCCGTGTCTGGCTAGTGGATCTCATAACAAGGACTCGGTAAAGTCCCATGGTCAATATGGCAGGTAAGCTGATGCGCTGTATTTTCGTCCAGTTCAGCCCTAATCCTTCTAGTTAGATGATCACGGTGCGTTGAGCATACTCTGGCTGACACGTGACTATTCATTTCTTTATAGACTTGGTAAGCGCATACATTCGCATCCAAGGAAAAGCGTTAACTCTGGCGGAAGATTGACGGTTTCGGAAGCTGTATGTGACACTACCCAGCTCATAAAGTCTTTTTAGTTCCTGATTATCTCCAGATCCCGATGATTTGCAGAAAGCCCCTATATTCAACACGTAGGCACTACCCGAGTTAACAACGGCAGTTTCTGAACTATTATTCGGATAGAATCGGATCCAGGGGATACTTTTTCTACCTCTTGTTCCAATGCTTTATCAACAGTTCGTAATCCCGACTGTCGATGTGGCTGGATACCTGACAGCGCTGCACTAGTCTCAGTTGATGGGATAGACGATCGCCCAGGAGCCCATCCCATGAAATCGCTCATCATTGGCGGTCCAGGGACATATGTACCATTCCCATCGCATTCATTTTTGGCACCTGTCGGCCCGACCGCTTGGTTGCTCATGCTGGATTGTAGGTGCGTCGATTTTTACGGCTCAGGACAGGACGGCTTCTTGACATTAGCCTTTCAGGGCAGAACGGAAACTTGCGCAAGTGTGTAGCCAGGAAGAGTATAAGAAAGTCTTCCAACGACTACATACGCTACCACCAGGGGTTGAGCATCTCATTGTACAGATCGGTAATAGCACTTCGTCTACCGTCGGCACTTGTAATGAGGCTGAATGTTCATATAGGGATTCCAATCGCGTATCCACGCATGGTATTCTTGGAGACCGCATTATCGTCAAAATTTAATCCTCTTGTTACGTTGGGGAGATCGGGTTCTTGGGGCTTAAAAGGTTTTGTGAACAAATTCAACGCGGACGCAGAGTTGTTGGATGATTTAGTAACTGTTTACACCAACTTACGTTCCGAACTAATTGTTATTTTTAGAATGATCATTGGACGTCCAAACACCACAAGGTCATAATTCTGCGTTCGGCGATCATGCCCCGCTCATCAGTATTTTTAGGCAGAGCGCAATTGGCTTATCGAACAATTCCAGCTTTTCGCATGTCACAGAAGAATTCGGGTCTCGTTCTTATCTGGTGATGTACATTGTGCGGCGGCCGGTGTGCTGAAAACCTTGAGCAAGGGCAAGAGAGTCTCGGCAATTAATCCTGTGTCGGACTACCGCTATATGCTCAATATTGTGACTAGTATGTTTGCGCCCGATTGTGCAGCTGGCGATACTGACGCCGTTGTTGTTCAGGTGCAATCGTCAACACACCGTGAGTAATCGACAGCATGTGTTGAGGCCTCGTGTTCAGGGAGGCGAATTAAAATTCTAGACCACCGAACGGTGTTCTTACTATGGTAAGTACACTGTCAACAAAACGACATCGAACTATGCATTATGCCAACACGGACGAGGAAATGGTGAGTCGAGTCCAGTAAAGCGGCGTAGAATTCCGCCTAACAAAAGTCGGTGATTAGTTCCCGTTATTTGTTAAAGACACCGACGGAACGAAGCCGAAGAGTCAATACATTATGGGCCGACGTAATTGGTGCAGTATTACGCTCGAGCAGGCAGGTGACCTTCTATTCGATATCCGAGTAGAGAAGACAAAGGGACACGGAGAGACAGTCGGGTAAAGAAATTCTAAGCCACTGGCAACTTCTTACTCATCCTCTTGTAGGTATCCCATACGAGCACCTCCCCCACGGTGGACCCCCAAGTGAGCTTCTGCACGCATAGTCGAGGTGGCATCTATAGAAGTAGGGTCGCCGATGTCTTTCCTTTCGGCCATTTATCTATTCTCGAGCCTCATGTAGCTGTGTACATCCTCCATCTGCTAGTCGCGCGTATTTTGTATCGTTGTATCGTATTGTCGACTGTCTTGTTAAGGATTCATGCTTTCGAGCACTGTTAAGAAGCTAGTCCTCTTCCTCTTCCATTCGTATCGCAGCAGCGCGCCGATATTGTAAGAGTTTGGCAGGATCTCCGTATATGTCGCTAAGATCGTCCGGGGGGGCGTCTTCTTCCTGTTCCTGTTCTTGCTCCTGTTCCTCCGCTTCACCGTCCCCGTACTCTGAATCATACGCACTCTGTGGGCCAGGCGTCGACGGGCCAGTCGACGTCTGGTCCGTTTCGACGTGGGTATGCAGCTCATTGAGCATATAGGCAGGCAAGGCCGCTCCGGGACCAATGAGGGGGCGCATCGTAACGTCCTCCGTAAGCGGCGCCGACTCCTCCCGTTCGGGCTGCGGAGTATTCGATGCAGCATGAGAGCCCGCTCCCGCGTGAGCTGCGGTGGCATGGGCGGCGCCAGCGCCACCAGGAGCGGAAGCGGACGGGACCTCCTCACGTCTCGCGCGCTTCTTCGCGTTGGCCTGTGCACGCTTCCGCTCACGCTCGGACTTCTTCTCCGCCTCTGCCTGCACGGTCGCGGCGCGCTGCGCCGCCTCGACACGCGCCTGCTCCTCTTCGATACGATCGAGCGCCCACTGCTCCTCCATGAACTCACTGTAGCGCTCGCACAGCGGACGCCAGGTTCTAGCGGCACCGGCGGCATCGCCCGCAAGAACTGCATCGATGTCGGATGGCGGGGGGAAGGCAAAATCTGGGCCGGGGTTGAGACGGACGCGGGCGCCGTTGAAGAGGGAGACGAGAGGGAAGTAGCCGAGCGAGCCATCGTCAAAGTGGTTCTCCTTGTGCTCGCGCGCCCCCTCGCGCGTGCGCTTCTTCGCCTGGGCCTTGCGCGCGTCTGCCGGCGAGCGCAGCGGGCGGTAGTCGTACAGCTCGCGGAAGGCGACGCCCTGGCAGCGCCCGTTGACGAAGAATGCGATTTTGGAGTCCGGGAGGGTGGGCAGCGGGCGCATCGGCGCGGGCTCGGAGGTGCTGGACGCGCCGCGCCCTCGCTCGGGCACGTTCTTGACCGTGGCGGACTTTTTGGCGGGCGGGGGCACGGCGGACGTGTCCGCGTTGGGCTTGCGCGAAAAGTCCATGAGCGCGATCATCTCCTTGGACTGCGTGTACTCGAGCGACTCGAAGTACTCCTGGCCCTTGAACTCGATCGCGATGCGTTCGCGCTTGACGTGCGCCGGGTCGTGCGGGTCACGCTTCGCGCCCTCCCGCAGCGCCGGAAGCGAAATGTACATGCCCACGACGTCGCCCGCCCCAAAGGGCTCTCCGTACGCACGCGGACGCGAGAGCGTGATCTTCTCGCCCGTCTTGTCGCGCATGCCGTACGAGTACCCGTCCAGACCGCAGGGCCCGCCGAGGGGTGCCTCGCGCCGTCCCCAGCCAAGGCGGACGTGTGCACCCTCGGCCGTCGGCGGACCTGGGGCGTCGGGTGCGCGTGCGTCGCCCCCGTGCTCGACGCTCACTTCCATGTACCAGCGCCCCTCGCGGACAGGGGCGTTGCAGCGCGCACTGCGAAAACCCTTCTCACCGAGCAAACCAAGGCCGTCCTGGGTGACCTTGACGAACGGACTGCGGTCCTCCCAGCTCACGCGATAGGCCTGCGG
Source organism: Lactarius akahatsu (assembly GCA_021524915.1). NCBI lineage: Eukaryota > Fungi > Basidiomycota > Agaricomycetes > Russulales > Russulaceae > Lactarius > Lactarius akahatsu. The sequence continues at coordinate 2,093,281 of JAKELL010000001.1, read as the reverse complement.
CGCACTCTCGATGGTGCGGAATGGATTGGTGGAGCCCTCTGCGGCGAGGCCCGCGGGCATATAGCGGAACCCGAGTCGGTTGTGGGCGAGTTGGTCGGTGTTGTAATATTGTGAATCCTCAGAGATCGGGACGAATGTAGGGGCGCGGGAGATGGTGAGCCGTGGTCGCGTAGAGAGGTCATAGAGGTAAGCGGGTAGGACGACGTTCTCGGTGGGAGTGGGGTTAGACAGAGAAGAAGGGTCAGAGGGTGCCGGTGAATCAGCGGCACTGTTGTGAGATGGCGGGTTTTGCTTTCGCTTTTTTGTAGGAGGGCCATTGGGGGTCGTCGCTGGCGAGTCTTCACGGGAGTGAGCATAGGCGAGCATCGAAGAGATAACCTTAACCTAGTTCTAGTTCTTTCCTTTCAACGCTCACCATGGCTTCGACCACTCGCGCTTTACGGTACGTTTATCCGCTCTAATTCCACGAGACTATCGGCTCATAGCACCGCAACAGTCGCATTCAAAAGGTTAAACTTATTCGCCCAGGATCCATGTCTGATCATCTGATGTCATCCCCCAGGAAATCGCCGACCTCAATGCTAATCCTGTAGATGTGCGTTCACGATCATCGCATGCGATAACCTCCGTGCGCTCAGTTTATCTAGGGTGTCTCCTACGAACCAGCAGAAGATAATTTATTCAACTGGAAGTGCTCAATCAAAGGGGCAGTACGTTGATCTCCCCACACCCCTAACGATCAGTTCTTGTAATGAATTTTGTTACGTGTGCAGTCGGACAGCCCATACAAAGGAGGCACATTTCACTTCAAGCTGGTGATTCCGGAAGACTACCCATTTAAACCACCAGCGGCATGGTATTCCTCGTGTGGCTATACGAGGTCATTTACCAAGGTTTCAGGTAACATTCACTACGAAGATCTACCATCCCGGAATCAACGAGGAAGGCAGTATATGCGTGCCCATTCTGAGAGATCAGGTGTGTCTATGCTCTATTGAATGTAGACGAGCATGCACCCTGACAAGGTAACCCGCTAGTGGAAACCATCGATTACTCTTGCCACAGGTTGGGTGACCATATATACCATGGTCATGCTATGGTGCTTACTGTTCTTTTCCAAGTGCTCTCCGTCATACAGGAGAAGGTCAACAACCCAAGTGCAGATGACCCGTTTGAGCCCGAGATAGCGGCGGTAAGTTGAGAAAGGAGCCGTGGTTGCGATGACTAATTATCACCACCACTGCACAGCAATTAAAGAACGACAAGGCGGCGTTCTTGGCAACGGCAAGAGACTGGACGAAGAAGTGAGTCGCCTTTTGGCTATCGTCTATCTGTGTGTGACCCTGTCCGAACCCAGGCACGCGTGATTGTGATTGTATTGTGTTATTTGAGTGTGTTATTGCAAATCATTTGTTGTAGTTATGTCAAACTTGAGATTACCAAAAAAGGGAAAGAGTGAGGAGACCAGGCACCGCGGGACATTGAACGACAGAGGTAAAGCAAAGCAAAAGGGTCACCACCGTGGCTTCCAATCCAGCTGGCAACTACTCTTTCTCTCTCTCTCTCTTTCCTTTCTCTCCGTGTTGTTTTTAACAAGTCTGCTGAGCAATTCTCTGATCGACACCAACTTCCCATCTTTCTGCCAACTCCTCGTGTTCACCACGTTGCACGTCCCTCGTTCATTTCCTTCTCAGTTTCTTGTTACACCCTCCTTCCATTACTGCAAAAGGAGCAATACCCCTAACGTGCTCAAAACGAGGCAACAATAAATTATCATGAATCGTTTTCGGTAAGCACGCCTCACTCGTGCCGGCATCCTTCACAATCTATCGTATTCACTTTCGTCCGCACTATCATCTCCTCCCTCGGCTACAGTAAGAGTAAGTGGTCCGACTCCAAGTCAAGCCAATTCCCAGATTCTGTGCGCTCAAGCACCGTGTCCTCGCGCACCTCGTCCCAGCCATCCGAACCTCTCCCAGCCTTACCCCCGGTTGGCGACTTTCGCACGTCTCTTATTCTCCCAGAGTGCGTCCTCAACTCATTTTCTTGTCTATACGTGTACACACCCCTAAATGCGTGATCCCAGTCTGTCGCGCCGCTTCACTCTCCTTCGCGCCGCATCCGGAGATCATCTCTCCCTAGACGATATCAAGAATAGGCTGGCTGAGCAGCGTGCTCGAGGCGCAGAGAATCATCTCTCCGAAGAGGAAGCAGAAATGTTCTTGCAAACTCTCAGTCGCCTCCGCTCCAAAGCATCCTCCAGTTCTACAAGCGGCGACTCCACCCACGGCCCCGCGTCTATACTCTCCAGCGAAGCAACTTCCAGTTCTGTCACGTCTTCGCCGGGCTCGACAAAGCGTTACAGCAACAACATGTTTGGCTCTGGAAAATTCAGAGATTATACTTATGTGCGCAGCGTGACAAAGGAACGCACTGGAAAAGTAAGCGCTGGCAGGCGGAGCACGAATTTCGCTTTGCTCTCGGCCAGCGGTCACTCCTACAAGATGTCAGACCCGCCTATACCTGAGGATACCTCACAGACAGACCCCGACCTCTCTGCACACGACTCTGATACCACCCCTCTCGCGTCCGGCGTGGATGCACCTACCTCTGAACTAGAGCAAGGCATCGTAAAGACCTTTCAGCCGAGTCACGTAAGGAGGGTATCGCTGGCAGTGGAGGAAGTCATACGCGAAATTGAGGAGGAGGCAGTTGGCGATGGTGATGACAAAATTTTAATACCACGCGCCGCTGCGCCTGAGCGCGCTTCCAGTTTCAAGAGAAGATCGGTGAGTAGCTGTGTTGATGGTACCCCCCATGTTTCATCAGCTCAACTTTTCTCTAGATTGTCACACCCCGCCCAACCCCATCATCCCCCGAACCCAGTGTATATGAGACCGGGACGGCTGTCTCCCCAGATCCCTACTCTCAGACAGACGCTGCAGAATATCGCTCCACTCCGTCTCCTTACCCTCGTGCTGAAACCTCACCGGCCCCCCGACTCCCTGGTTACATTCCGGGAATGCCAAGACCCATGACACCCCGTGAGGCAACTTTCGACCCCGATGAAGTCTCCCCCTCCTCTGCTTCGACACCTCGCGCCACTTCTCCCCGTATCCCGGACAGAGCCACTTCCCCCACCTCAGGCATTCCCCGTCGTGATTCAACATCCACGCGACAGCTCCATCGTACCTCGTCCCCCCCTCCAACGAGTGCTAGTACTCCGATTACCTCTCTGCTATCTGGTGTCAATGGCCGCTTTACCCCAGACCGATCACGAACCCCAGATGGTCCGTCTGTCGAATTTGGCAATCCCATTGACTCGTCTCTTCTGGGTCGGCGGCGCCCTGTTTCGCCCTTCTCTCAAGGCACGTACCAGAGCATGACGATATCTTCTCGCCCTTCGACGCCGAGTAACGTCACGTGGAAGGCGTCGACTTCGGGCAATGGTAGCGCAGGTGGTAGTCGTAGCGGAAGTGTTGTGGGTTTCGCCGAATTAGACTCTTCTTCCGCGTCTGGGTTACCATCGCCGCTGCGGAACGGGTTCGATAGGCTTTCAACTCACAAAAGGGACGATAGCAACACGAGCTCAACTGATCTCTATGAATTTACGCAGCTGAATCGGTCGGGTTCCTTACTCGACAATCGATCGCTACGGTCACCGGCTCTGCCAGATTCCCCAAGTCTCGAAAACGGGTCACACGGCTTTGGTACATTCTCATATCCCAAACGGAGTCAGCCCTCGGCACCGAGTAACGACCTTGGTTCGTCACCGCTGACAAGTGCCACGTTGCGGTCTTCAACACCAACCCAGTATGCACCACGTTCTCCTGGCTCTCCGGCTTTCTTCGAGCAAGATGTTAGCCGGAATCCGCGCCGCGGTTCGCGCCAAGCAACGACGTCGCCATTCTCACCTAATCGGTCTCAAACTCCGATTCTGTCGCCACTTGCGAACTCATCGCGCTCGTCACTAGAGTCGGCAGGTTCAAGCTACCATACATGGGAAGCAGACAAGCAGGACTGGACGCTCCCAGTCTTGGCGGCGCTTGACCCCCAACCAGTCGCGTGGCATGACCTTTCTGCGTCCGGTGGCGATTCTAGCTCACCTGCTGACGGAGACGTGGAGGAAATTGTACAACAATACGCGGGACTGAGTAAAGGAGACTTCGTTGCCATCCAAGAGCGACTTATGCTTGCAGCGAAATTGAAGGCGGATGCACCGGAGCCACGTGAACGTAAGAACTCAATCAGGAAAAGACGCCCATCGACATCACAACCTGCCAGTGGACGGGATAACGGTGTAAGTGGGTCCGGTCAGTCGTACGCTATAGATCTAACGCATGGGTAGGCAACCGATCCCACACAGCAAGGATCTCCGCCGCGAGCTCCACCCCAAGATAGCGCGTCAAAGGCGAGCGCTCTGCTAGATTCCGTGGTAGATAGCATACAGGCGCCGCGGCCAAAGCCTTCAAGTGCTCCGATCGAATTGAGAACGGATGTTGTCGCTGGCACCCCTACCGATGCTGAGCCTTCCAGTGCAACACGAAGGAAGAACGCGCTCGCGCGTGCCTTATTCGGCGCTTCGGACTCTGAACGGTCTCTCACATCCCCATCCCCTCAACCTACGGACGGCCCGGGGTTGTCTGCGGAGCAGCCAGCACAGATTGATAGGATTGATAGTTCTGTCAGCTCCCGTTCACTTCGCGAAACGCTCTCGCCTTCGTCACCCTCTGGTGTCTCGTCGTCTTCTGCAAGAGAGCAGCGCGATACGGATAAGCGACAGGAACTTGCGATGGAAGTGCAACGCAGGGCTGAGGCCGCGATGGCACAGTTAAAGAAAATCCCCTCCAGCACAAAGGTCAATGACGGCTCCCACAGGAAACGTATCGATCCGAGCCAAATTTCGGGGCCGAAGTTGGTCTCTGCATCTACTAGCGTCGATACAATTCCCGTGCGCTCACCATCTGCGGCGTCGGGACAGCTGCAGACCCCATCTCCGAATTCGTCTAAGCTTGGAACACGCTTCAAAAAACTTCGGGGATCCCTTCGGGCTAAACCGACATTGCCCTCGGGCGATGGATCGACACTGCATCCTTTCGATCAACCTTCCAGTGCCGATCGCTCATTGGCAGGCACGCCTGATGGCCCTCCACCATTCAGTGCGACTGAGCCCACGCGAACCAAGATCATGCCTCCACCCCACCCAGCTACTGCTGGACCAGGCTTGAAGGGTTTCGTCTCTCGTTTCTTGAAGCCACGTTCCGGGGACATGCCGGAGCACGAGCGCCGAAAACAGATGCCCTCCTCGTCTTCGCCAGCACCCCCTTCGTATTTCGCACAACAACAATTACAAGCCGAAAGGCGCCCTGAGGTAGGTAACCCTCGGCAAGTCATCATCCGATCAGCGCCGCCAGACAACAAGTCTTTCCGTCCGCATACACCCGTGTCTCCCGAGTCTCCTGAACCTCGCCCTCCTCCCTCTGCGCCGCCTGCACCTCCTTCAGTCCATCATGATGGTGATGCCGGCACGGCTAAGGATGTAGATGATAATGCACTCAGGCAGTTTATCGATGCTGCCAATAATCTTGGCCTCGATCAAGCTGCGCTGACCGAGTTTCTGGCCCGCTCCACGTCCATAAGCTCGAAGAGATTAACCGCTCACAGCTCTAAGCATATGTCGACTGCGTCAGGTGATAGAATTGGACACGATAAGAGCAACCCCACTTTGGGTGAGCCGGCACCGCTACTTGCTACTTCAGACCTACACCATGGTGTCGGGCAACCCTCTCCGCGACCATCTGGGGACTTCGTTGGAAAGGCGCCTGCTCGCAGACCACTTGCACGCAAACCGGATGCTAATGCAGCTGTCGTGCGGCGGACTTTGATTTTCCCATCAGAGGCGAAGCAATCAACTCTCGACCCTGGCACTGCCCTTCGTAAAAGCTCATCCACCCGCCGTCGCCGATCGACTAGTGCAGCATCAATGCACTCTAACCGTTCTCTTCACGATCGCGTCCCTACGCCCCCTCCCCCTAAGTCTACCGCGGGCAGGCGCTTCTCTGGTGAACAATCGCCGCCATTACCGCATATACCCAATTCGCTCTTGTCACAGACGGAGGCTATTAACAATGTGCCTCAGTCCGCCCTTGCCACTCCTTTGGAAAAGTCTAACTCAGCCTATGATTCTCTGTGAGTCTGTGTCATGCTCATTTCAAACCTTGTGATTTATGTTTTCCTCTATTAGATATGAAATGTACACAGGTGATGTGAAGCCTGCAATCTCCGTCCCCGGTGATGCACAATCCCCTGATACCTCGGCCTCAAATAACCCCAACGCCCTTCACAACTTGGAGCCAGGTGCAGCTGTCGAGGTCTTGGAATTAGCTAACGGTGAAACTATCTGGTGGGTCGTGTTGGAGCTCCGACACTTAAACTCAGATATTAAGTGATCGAACTTTTCATACATAGGTCCATCGTCAATGGTCTTCGGGACGACGACGAAGAGTCCTTTTATGGAAACCGGGCAAGCTTTGTCTCCGAATACTCGTTACGTGACAACGAAGGAGTGCAGGTATTCTTCAAGGAACACGGAAGAAAAGGATCTAAAGACAGCCAAGCATCCTTCGTATCACGCAAGAAGACTGCTCAGGGACCGAAGCGCCCGGAAACCAAGGTACGCCGAATCGCCTAATTCGGTTGGGGTTGGGCTGATCCTTTCTCCTCGGCAATGAAAGGTTTTCTTCAGTTCTTCAGCCCAGATTGGGCGCCTTATCGACAACCTCTCGCAAGGAGCTGAAGCAGGCTCTTTCAATATCCTCCCAAGTGCTCATACTCATGCCTCGCGTCCTTCAGAGTCCTCATCGGCTCATTGGACCGTTGAGGAGCGTCTGGAGCACATGCTCAGTTCATTAGGGACGTCTTAGTTGTTCCTTTCTCTGCGTTTTGTTCATGTCGTATTGCACACTATCTCTTTTCACTTGTTTCCTCATTGCTTTCATATTTCGCAAATTATTCTATGGGGGATTCTGATTGACAGGTTATATACATAATACTCCGAAGCGTCCTCTACTCCTATTTCGTATACAAAGTGGTCTAGTGCTAGCAGGGAACATGTATATGATTTATCATAGAAAAACCAGGGTCGATAAATATAAGTGCGGAACATGAGACGGGTCTGATTGGTCCCTCTTCACTCCAAACACGCCACTTCGCGATCGAGCCAGCGATTCAAACAGAGCGCCAGCAGTGCGTGGAGCAGGAGTGGCTCGTGCAAGAAGACGAAAAATAACGTCGCGTAGTTGTCTCCGACAGTGAGTTGCTCCGGCGGTCGGTGCATTCGGAACAGGCCAACGCAAACGTCGGGTTCGTTGGCGGCGTAAAGCTGCAGCACCCATTGGGCAGTCATCAATACAAAACGGGCCTTCAAATGGACGGAGAAAATCGTGACGTACGTCGTAGTTGCCGTAGGGGAGACGACGCCACCAAAAGGTGCGCACGACCCCGTCTGGGCCTTCACAAAGAAACGCGCGGGAGCTGGCGTGCATGGATAAGCGAAAAGTTTGTTTGTAACAATTTGTTTTGTTTTTGCAGTGGTCGCGAGGCCAGGTGAGAGACACGCACGTGTGTATATTCGTATGGGCGCCGAAAATGAAATAAAATAGAATAGGTAGTGAGTTTAAGGCGTGCGACTGTCAAAAAGGATCGTACTCTGGCATCGATGGGAAAGGCGCGACGAAGTCGCCCATGTGAGTCTCCTTCGGGGTGGACCCCGGCCTGGTCACGGTGCCCAGAGCGCTTGATCCCGTCCAGTTGAGCATCGCGACGGTGGTGCCACTAGCGTCGTTCACCTGATGTTATTACGGTCTGGTGATTCACTTTACGCGCGAGCTAAAGGAGGGGGAGGCAACGCACGATTGTATGCGTCGTGAGGAAGCCGACCGGAGTCAGGAACGAGTAAAAGACGAGCGGGTCGGTGCCCATGACGTGAAACCCGTCGCGGGGGTCGTCCGAGTGCAAAAAATGGACCTCTTTATTGGTAGGGATGTCGGTCGTGTGGGTCATGGTGAGTTCGTTGCTGTCGTTGTTGTTGGGTTGTTGGCGAGTTTCAGAGGACAGAGAAGGGTTTTTATGGGCGTACGAGCTGCTTTTTGAAATGAGAAACCATGCTCACTCCCTGAAGTCGATGCCCAATGTGCACGATCAGACGAGAGGTGCGTGGAATAAATCGACAGCGGCGCCAAAGCCGTCAGGAAGCACCAGCGCAGAGGCGTGGCTGATGACAATAAAGCCCATGAATATGAGAACCACAATCGAAGAGTTTGTGTGTGAGATCGCAGCTAGTTAGATGCGATGAGACGTTTGAGAGAGTGAAGGAAAGGTAATCTCAACGGCGCGCGCTAGCTGCGGCCCAGATCTTCGTTGGAAGAGCAAGCAAAAGAGAGCAACCCGGAAAAACAAAAGGACCGGGTAAACGAGTGGCGCCGCAAGGAGATCAAGATCGACTCTATAAAGTCGACAAAAGGGGTGGGCACAACGGGATAGCATTGCTTATACGTAAGCGTAGCAGGGAGAGAGAAATCGAACCCCACAATCCTCATACTGCATTGACTTTCCAAAGGTTCTTCCGACGGACCTTCCGGGTGACATGCACGGCACTCCCCCCAGTCCCCCCTCCAACAAACGCAAGGACAACTGCCTCCTCTGCACCTGCACTACGCGCGATCCCACGTTTGCGTAACTGAATGGCATCTTTAGCGAATTGGAAGCGCGTTTGTTCTGAACCTGCGTCACGCATGTGTGAGACATTTCAGCGCGTCGCAAGAGATTACGTGAAGGGAATGGGGACTCACCGATCTGGAAAATCGGGGATTCAACGGCCTCTTTAAAAATATCAAATGGTGTCTGGGAAAATATCCGCAGCAGAGTGTCTCGCCCGCTGGCTGTGGATGGCAGCGAGGCCGGATCGCTCCGCGAAGGGGCTACAGGATCGCCGGAATCTAGGCTAGCCGGAAGCGTGACCATAAGAAAGTGTAACACATCGCTGCGAAAACGTTGCGCATAGAAGCCGAAGATAGATGAAGGCAAAGGCGACGAGTCGGGCATCTCCGCCCCGTCCGAGGGGATCATGTTGACGAGAGCAAGCCATGAGGCGATGGTCTCGAGGTTAATACCTTGGCGACATACGTCATAGGCGTAGTTGCACAAGTCATCCATACCACCAAGCAGGCATCCAGCGGCGAGGACACCGCGTGCATTTTCTGGGCGGACTAGGGCAAGAGAAGCCGGCGAGTACAGATACCCAAGTGCTGGATGATTGTACGTCGTGTAAGAGAATCCGTAAGTGATAGGAAAAAAACGTGGGCACCTGTGGCAAAGCCCTAAAGATAGGATCCAATCAGCTGAGTTTGACGAAAACGGAAAAAGGACAAAGGGCCACACAGCTAGGGTAACCTCCGAGTCCTGTTCCAATGGCACATAAATGACGCGTTGGCTGGCAACTTGCGGCGACGTTGACATTAAATGTACGAGGTAAGGGGAGCGGGAGAGTATTATTGCATGCAGGTGGTAGGTGTTCTGATGGACATGCTGAAAAGTGCACGGTGGGGCAGATCATGAGTGGCCGGTACGCTGATGGAGAGGTGGAGGTACCAAAACAGTGTCTGCATAGTTCTAGGACAGATGAACTAGGATTAGCGCTGGGTTATGACCGCATATAAGAGCAAATTGCTCACGCCAGACTGGAAACCAAAGTGGTAGAGATGGTTGACTATTGATTCGCAGTGTGTAACTGACTGGGACCTGGAGGAAGACGCAGTTGGGTCGAGTCAGCCATTTTGCGGGTGCATTGGGAATGTCCGATATCGGGTGTTGGTGTGAGTCATGCACACACGGCACTCATACTAAATGAAATCGCACTACTACTTACTGATCACGAGAATGAGCATCGGATGTGGACGAAGACTCAGGGTCGTGCACGGATTCATTGGCAGAAGACGACGGGTTTAGATAGGTCCCGTTGTGAGAGCTCGATTGACCGTTCACGAAAGCTGGACTGGTGTGCATATCCCGAATACACCAAAAGGTGTTCCTCGGCTCTCCAAACATAACTGCACTGAGAGGCACGTGACCCCCTCTGTTGCCCTGGCGCCCGTCCCGTCCTTGATCTCCCAGTGAAATTCGAGATTTACAATAAAATTTTCATATACTAGCGCATAACTAATTAGAGGTCATTCCAACTTGTTTTGCTTTCTTCGACCTCTTTTTGTTTTTGTCTTTTGGACATATTTATATTCCGGGGCATGAAACTAAGACAAAAACCGTAGCCATTTGTGAGGGAAGGGGGGAGGGAGTAATAGGTGGACGAAGAAGTGAACGAGTAAGGATAGTGCTTAGGCTCGAGTTTGGGCTGAGATGCCGGTGTTGCTCCGTCAAGGGTCTCGGGCTCGTGGCCGAAGACTATTACAGTCCACTGTGTGCTGCTATCGTTCCAATACTACCGGTCCAGTTGCTGGGCTCGGAGTTCCAGGCAGCCATGGAGCTCGGGCTGGCTTGTGCACGCTATGAGCCGTTTCTAAGAATCGGAGTAGGGACTTGGCGCCATTGACCGTGCTGAAGCAGGCGAGAAGGGCGTTGAGTCGACGGTTGTCTATGCCAACGAAATGTCTTGCCTCTAGGAAGAGGGTGCAGTCGTATACGATGTGTGGGATACCATTTCCTAGGAAGTAGGGAAATCCAAACGTTCGTAAGGGAGCAATCAAAGGAGCAGGCAGGAAGTGGGGCGGGAGGATACACGTCAGGTTTATTGTTACATAGGGTTCTGTACCCCAAGACGCACGTTCATGGGGTCCCAAAAGGAAAAGATGTCTGGGATGATGCGTTCCTCGTACCCGCACTCGAGGGTGACGTCGAGCGGGCCAAAGTCTTTTTGAAGCGGCGGGTGTAGTCCGCATTGATGGAATGCCCCGACGTAAGGCGGAGTGAGGTGCGCGGAGTGGGGGATTTTCGAAGCCATTATCCACAGGCGGTGGTTGTGACCGTCTGGGATGGTTGTAGGGGGAGACGTGGTAGGCGGAAGATGTGTAGGGTCGAGTGTGCCGTCCGCGGGTTCATTGGTCAAATGCCTCCTTGGTGCTTTTGGAACGTGGTGGATTGGACCTGATGACGACGACCTGTCATCCGATGACTGCGCGCAAACCTGTTGAGCCCTAAAGGTAGCTGGTTAAAGCCCCTAAGACCGAAGTCCGCGGGCGTACACTCGACTGAGCCGTGTACGTCTGGGAAGGAAGGAAAGGCTACGATAATACATGAGAGAAGTTGAGAGCATGCTGGATCGAGCGTGAGTACCAGAAATGCCGGAGATGGCCGACCAAGAATGTGAAAGAATAATGAGGGAATAGGCCTGCTGCCCTCCTGCATTATGGTACGAAAGTACAGCCAGGCCTACCAATGCTGATGCAGATGCTGAACGCATCCGCATCGTACTAGACTCCCTCGCCTAGTTCATAGGCCTGGTCGTATTCCGTCTCATCCCCCCATCCACAAGGCACAGTGGTTGCGGCTTCGCCAACCATTTCACCGTCTCTCCAACCATGTTGGTGACCATACCGACGACGTGAATTAAGGTAATGGGGGAATCGACCCCCTCAATGATTCGGATTGACCGAATTACCGCACGTCGTGCTTCATGGGACACGGCACCACAAAGGGGACGGAAAGCTCCCCCTCGGGGATGACCGCAAGATCACTCGTTGGTCATCGCAACGAATGCATTCAGCGGGAAGCATCTTACCTTGGACCTGGGCTGATGAACATTTGGCTGCAGCAGAAGCTCCGTGGGCAAGTCACTCGGTCCAGGGTGCGCCAACGCTCGCCTCGCCCACACGGCAAAGCAAGCAGAGGTCTTAGTCAGCATACCCAACAAGATGTGCATCGGGAATATTTATGGAGAGTGTCTAAAATACCTTAATTTCTTCGGTTTGGACTCATTGAAGTTTCCTCACTCACGGGTGTCATGTTGGCCGGTATACCACAGCTGACAGCCATATGCTTCGGACCGAGTTTCTGAGCAGTTGCAAAGACTTGAGGGATGCCCATGCTGGACCCACTCTAGCTCATGGTTGATAAAAAAAAAAACCCCCAGATATATAATCGTATTTGTTTGATGGCCCAACATAATACGAGTTGACGGTTGGGTCTGGTAGTGCGATCTTCGTAGGTGGGATATGCGGTTTCCAAAACAGGAGAACTTCGGATTTCTCCGGCTCAGTCCAACTTGCGATAGCCAATAGGATGGGGAAATTTGACAACCACTGTGGGTTCCGAGGACTCATTGAATCTTAGGTGGACACTCCTATCCTTGACTTGAGAAAGGGGCATTCGCACATTCCGTGGTAAACCCGGACCTGAGAGGACACTTACATGTATTGACCTCTTTCTTCCAACGGGTGGGGTAGTAGAGGAGCCGGACGCATGTATCGAGAAGCTCAGTGAGGAGCTTGATGGTCTTCCGGGCCCAATTAATGAGTTGATACCTGACTCCAGAGAGGCCTGGTGCTGGGTTGTTAGACGTCTTGCCAAGCAGCGCGCTGATTTCTTCCTCGATCATTGGTGTTGTTCTCTGCTAGGGGGATCGTCGCAAAAAACCTCGTTATGAAATGGGTCAGCTAAGCGTTTGGACAGGAGCTTCGTGCTCGAAACAAGGTCTCCATCTCCGTTGAGGAGTATGGAGCATGGAGACTCACGTGGCTTTCCGTCGCGGCCAGCTGGCCAACTCCCAGACACCCGTCTTCTTAAACCCACTCCTCAATTTCACCCGAGTCAGGCTTGTAACCGCTGATCTCCTCCTTGGGAAGTCTGAAGATCCGGAAGGTCGGGAAGGTCGGGGAGCGTATCGCAGCGTGGTCTGATCCCATCGACCCCAGCCAGTTAGTCCAGGATTGCGAAGTAGAGAAGCTCCTCCGGCGCCGAGTTATCCACACAAGGACAAGCACGCTATCTCTTCCGTTGGTGGCGAGCGTGCCTTCCCTCGTGGTTCAGGGAGGAGTGCTAGGGTTTGTGTCGTTAGCCACTCTTCAAGTCAGTCAGCGTGCGAGCATTTGTCCCAGCCCAGAGTGGCGCAAATGATGAGAAATCATGCGCCTGACCAATGCGGAATGTACTGCGCATTGAAGGACTCTGCACCACCGAGCACCATCTCAATCTGCGGGACAAGAGTCACTCTAGGTAATAAGGCACAAGAGGCTCACATTTGGGTGGATGACGGCACGGCTCGAATGAATGGATCAGGATGGGGAGTGAGTATGGTGAGGATAGTCGGGTCGAGGTCAGTTAGCACATTTAGTGCTGACGGGTCTGCGCAAGGATCTGCGATGTCATTAATCGCTCGCCATCACTCAACTGAACGCAGGGGTGTGCGCAGATACTCGTTCCGCTAGCCTGAGATGCATGGGGCCTGCGACTTGCATCTATCTCGGAGGTGTGGACATAAGTTACGAACTTCCTCGAGGGGCGCAAAGTCAGATAGATAATATCCCATTCGGGGTTAGGCGCTGCACAGTACCTTGCCGTGTCGTCGAACCAGTGTTCCTACATAAACATGTGAGCGTTACCGGCATGGGTCGCCTTGTTCCCTTTACCCATATTAATTTCTCTTGAGAAGGTTTTAAGAGAGACGCCGCGGTGTTGCAAGCAAAAGAAAATCGAACTGAATTGATTAGGTAATTGTATTACAACCGAGGCGCTTAGACAGCCAAATCAAATGTATGCAAAGCTGGACCTAGTCCATGAAAATGATCCGATGTGGTCTTCTGAGCGTACGGTACGCCAAAAGGGAGAGAGAGGGAGAAAAGAATACAGATGCAACGATTGGATGTTACATGTAAGAGTACAATCTGAAAAACAGTGGTCAGACGGTCGGTTCATGCGATGCGGATCGGATCCAACGCACGGTTTCCGATACAGGACAGACAGAAAGGGGTATAGGCGCATGCACGTGCGGCAGTTACTTTTTGCTCCATGTCGACTTCTTCTTCGACAAGACATCCTCCAATTCAGGGGTCGCGCGCCCATCCGGTCTGTACAGCGTGAAGATCTGCTTGGAAGTTGAAACGGACGACGACGATGATGATGTAGATGATGCAGATGAGGTCGAACGAGCTGTAACCATTTGCGGTGGCGCATACTGGGGTATCGGCGCAACGAGTGGTGGTGTAGTTGGCTGTGTGCTCGGGGGTGAAGGTGGGTTCTGCAGGTATGCCGAGGGCACTCCTCGCGCATACTTTGACGGCGGTGGGGGCTGGGGAATTGCGCCCTTGACATGATCCGTGAATGGGTTGTTGCCGAAGGGGTTAAACTTGAGAGACGATGAGGACATGATGAGTGAGTTGGTAGTGATGTGTTCGGTATGAAGCTGCTGGGTTGGATTGCTGAAGTGATTTGGAGGGACAGGGCCATATTATATAGCATTTCAGGTATTCCTACTAGCGCGCGGAACGGACACACAGACTCGGAAGACGGAAATGCCGCTGGAGGGGGTTGCGCCCCTTTAGCCATGCCAGCTTGCTCGGAAGAGTCATAACCGGATAGAGGGATCCGTCACATGTGAGCCACTTTTTCATCTCGTGTCCGAAGCACCCCACAACGAACGTGAGGGGTAAATTTCACGATCTACTTGGAGCATCACATGCGACAGTTCAGGTCCCCTATGCCGACACGGGGCAATCCAGTTTGTTACTCGCGATCCGACAGAATGGTCCAACACGTTCTCAGGGGGCAGTGCGGTCCACGAGTGCTTATGAAGATGAAGACCCTCAAACCTACAAACCTTTTATGTTACGTGACTGACACATCAAATCAAGTGCACGCCTTTTGTGCAAGGCGCCTCCTTATCGTACTCACACAACACCTGGCACAAGTCCGACAAGCGATAATATCACCAACAGGCAGGTTGATGGGCGATTCAAGATTAAAGGTGAGGCGCCAATGGAGGGAGTTATCGGAATTTTTTCGTACAAAATCTTCACCTCCACGGCTCTATGGCCCAAGTCCACGGACTGGGGCGGATTAAATAATCATATGGGCGCCTTTGTCTAGGTAACAGAGAGCTGTATTCAATGTACGAAGAAGCCGGAGCTGCGACGCCTCAAAAAAAAAACAAAAGGCACCGGAGCTCAGTCGTGGCCACCGCACACCACGGAGAGGGATTATCGCTCGGAGACGAAGTAACAAGTCAACATCATAGTACGTGATTTTGACGGGAAAAGTGGTGGTGCAGGGTAAGGGTTAGCACATAGTACATGCAGTGATAGAAGAAGGATGGCCATAAGAGTGAACAGTGAGCAGATAATTGATCCTAGATAACAACCAAGATGAGATAGTTGGGAAGTTATGACCTCATGCAGGTGCACGTCAACAGTAATGAAATCTTGAGAAGAGATACCACCGGAAGAAGCCAAAATTGCGGCAGCTGTCGAGCTAAGTGGCGGTTACGGCGAAACTATGAATACCTCTAGGCGTTTTTTTGTTATCGACCTGGGCCGTTAAGCCAGATAGGGCAGGTGATGACGCAACACGACCAAGGTTTAAGCAGACAGGAACCAATGGTAGGATGACGACGGCACTTCTAATCACACCCTCCAATGATGTTTGGACGATAGAGACCAAAACTAAGTTCGTGTACGTTCACGATGCAGATACGGGATCCGGGGTGGGTGGATGTGACAAAACCATGAAGTGTCAAGCCAGAAAGAGGAATTTTGATGAAGAATGAGGTAGTTGGGGAGAGGGGTCTAGAAGATCAGTAAGGGTGGTGAGGAAAGGAGATAAGTACCAGTTTAACAAGGGCATAGGGTGAGAGAGTGACGTTCATCAGGAGATATAATGACGAGTCGTTCCATCGCGACTGAATGCAGAGTGGTTTCACCGCCCTCAAGCAGTGTATAGACTGGGGATTTGGACGCCGGGTGACGCGAACGCGATGAGATGTTAGTGAGGTGTGCACGTGACATTGTTGCTAAGTCAAGTGAGACGTCGGTCAGCTCGGTCGGCCCACTCAGCGCACTCAACTCAGTCACCCACCACTTCTCCTTCCATAGTGTACTCCTTTCACCCTCTTTTTTCTTTCATAACTCATATCTTACCTTGTAATGCCCACCGTTTTGGGGGAACCGTGAGCCCCATCTTGATATCCGACTTCGTTGTATACCTTGCTAATCGGCTATTCTTTCGTCACGCAGGAGGAAAATTAGGATCACAGGTCTGTCGTATCTTCCTGTTTCTCCGTATCGACTGAAAGGGGCATTCCTTCACAGTCGTCGCTGCTGATGGTTTGGCCAAGCGCGATGTCTTCCGTCTTCCCGACCCATTCGCTGTTATCACCGTCGATTCAGAACAAACAAACACAACGAGCGTGATCAAAAAGACTCTTAACCCTTATTGGAATGAGAGCTTTGATATGTCAGTCCTCCCGTCCTTCAACGTGTCGCAGTCCGTGTCTTACTTTGCCATAACAAAAATCAAGTATGGTCAAGGATTCCTCCGTTGTTGCGGTTCAGATCTTCGATCAACGCAAGTTCAAGCGACGGGATCAAGGCTTTTTGGGCGTGGTCAACGTACAAGTGAGCAACTATTTGGATTTAGAACTTGGAGGTCATGGTACGTCCCCTCACACCTCTTAGTGTCTTGTACCATTTTCTTTCCCTGACCGGTTCGTACCATCATAACACAGAGATGTTACAATTAGACTTGAAGAGATCCAACGACAACCTTGTCGTACATGGAAAATTGATAATTTACCTCTCCACCAATCTTAGCACTCCTGCTACCAACTCCCGTCCAGCGGGCCCTTCAACGGCTCTGTCGGTTTCTCCCTTCCCATCAAACGATTCTAGCCTTTCCGTTAATAATACTTCGGCGTCCACGGCCCCCGGCACATCCACCAGCTTATCTCGCGCATCCAGTTCTCACGCCACCACCCAAGAGACCACCGAACCGATTATGGCCATGCCAATGCCCATCATCCCTGGTTCCCAAGAGCCCGAGCAACAGCAGCCCAAACCCAACACCGCAACTCGTCCAGTTAGCACCGGTGGCGCTCCATCGGGACCACCCCCACAGGCTTCCGTCAGACCCTCTGCGCCATCCGGTGTCTCCGCTGGCCCGAATTTCAATCCCACTGAGGATCAGTACGGTCCGCTCCCACCCGGTTGGGAGCGGAGAATCGACCCTCTTGGCCGGACCTACTATGTTGATCACAACTCGCGCAGCACTACCTGGAACCGACCGTCGTCGAACCAAGCCGCCAATCATCATGCTCAGGAAGGCGAGACAAACGCCGCACGAGACCAACACAACCGCCGCATCCTTGCGGACGATCTTTTAGAAGCTTCGAGTGGGGGCTCCAATATACAGCGTTCTGGAACCGCCAATTCGCAGCCCGGAAACGCTGCCGTAGTCGGAAGCGGCGGCACTGCTACCACAACGGGATCGGGTAGTTTACCCGCCGGTTGGGAGGAACGATACACACCAGAAGGCCGTCCCTATTATGTAGATCATAACACGCGGACTACTACCTGGGTGGACCCACGGCGGCAAACGATCATTCGTGTTATGGGGCCGAACGGCCAGAGTACGTCGCTGCAGCCTCAGACCATCTCGCAGCTCGGTCCGCTTCCGTCTGGGTGGGAAATGCGGCTCACTTCCACAGCTCGGGTGTATTTCGTTGATCACAACACCAAGACGACAACGTGGGACGACCCGAGGTTGCCGTCTTCGCTCGATGCAAACGTGCCGCAGTACAAGCGCGATTTCCGCCGCAAGTTGATCTACTTCCGTTCTCAGCCTGCGATGCGCGCGCAACCTGGCAATTGCCAGATCAAAGTTCGGCGCAACCACATATTTGAGGACAGCTATGCCGAGATCATGCGCCAGACACCCAACGATCTCAAGAAGCGACTCATGATCAAGTTTGAGGGTGAGGATGGTCTGGATTACGGCGGCCTCGCGCGGTAAGTGTCCACGATTGTCGGATAGTGTGCCGCCGCTTAACCACCCTCCATCTATAGAGAATTTTTCTTCCTACTCTCACACGAGATGTTCAACCCCTTTTACTGCCTTTTCGAATACTCGGCACATGACAACTACACGTTGCAGATCAATCCCGCTTCGGGTGTCAACCCTGAGCATCTTAACTATTTCAAGTTCATCGGACGCGTTCTAGGCTTGGGCATTTTCCATCGCCGGTTCCTTGATGCTTACTTTATCGTTTCATTCCATAAAATGATATTGAAGAAGAAAGTGACCCTGGCCGATCTCGAGAGCGTTGATGCCGAGTTGCACCGCGGGCTGACCTGGATGCTGTAAGCCGTCGTTCTTATTCCCACTCCTAACCAATAATTGGCGCGCCGGTGACTCATGTGATCGTTACAGGGAAAACGACATTACGGACATAATTGACGAAACCTTCACCACCATGGAGGAGCGCTTCGGCGAGATGGTCACAATTGACCTAAAGCCGGGTGGTGCCGATGTCCCCGTCACGGAGGAAAACAAGAAGGAATATGTCGATCTCGTGGTCGAATATCGCATTTCAAAGCGTGTCAAGGAACAGTTCGACGCTTTCAGCAGCGGTTTCAGTGAGCTTATACCCCAGGAACTCATCAACGTATTTGACGAGCGTGAGCTCGAGTTGCTCATCGGTGGCATGTCGGAAATTGACGTGTACGTCCTTCATTTACCGTGTCGGATACCCGTACTGAAAGCACGGATTAGGGACGACTGGACCAAGTTCACGGACTATCGGGGATACGAAGTTAACGACGAAGTTATTCAGTGGTTCTGGAAATGTGTGCGTTCGTGGCCTCCAGAACGCAAGTCACGTTTATTACAGTTTGCAACCGGGACATCGCGTATTCCTGTCAACGGCTTCAAAGACTTACAGGGTTCTGATGGACCACGGCGCTTCACGATCGAGAAAGCGGGCGACCCGAACCAACTTCCGAAGAGTCACACATGCTTTAATCGCATTGACTTGCCGCCATACAAGGATTACGCTAGTCTAGAACACAAGTTAACGCTTGCCGTCGAGTGCGTTTCTTCCATTCCTCATACCCTCTTTTCGTCGAATTTACGTGTCCTTCTACAGGGAAACGGTCGGTTTCGGACAGGAGTAGATGCAAGGATTTGTCTCTGTGGTCGTTCTGTTGTTCTATATACTTTCTTTCTGACTAGTCCTGTTATGTTCTATCCACCCGTCGTAGCACCGTCTATCGCCGCTTAGTTTGATTTCCTTTTCGTTCAGTAATGCCCTTTCTCCATCGATTCAATTCCGTGACATTGTATGCTTAGGGTTTATGACTTTAGGGTTGGGTTTTTTAGTCCCGAACGACCCATACTTCCCATTTTGGCATAGTTTACCAAATGGAGCCAGATACTGTGGCTAGTATTTCGTGATTGGGAAGTCGACTGCTCGTGTGCTCCCCCTTCCAATGCAGAAACCAACCCTGAGGCACCAACACGAGCCCCTACACACACATGGCTACCCTCCACGGCCAGCCCCATCGACCAGATTCGTGTCCGCGCGTGAATCATACCCGGTGTTTCTCTCTTTTCAAGATACCCTTGGATTACAGGTTGGGTGGGCATGGCGCGGCCTCGTGGATGCATTCCGATGGGACATCGCCGTCCGTCTCATAACCAGGAATGTCGGTTTTCCTTCCGATAACAACTCGTCTCGTTCCGCCTTTTCGTTTACTTACGACGCCGTGATTCATGCAGCGATGCAGAGGTCCGTGGGAACGCGCTCAAGTCATTCATCCTGAACGGCATCTCTCTGCTCTCCGTCTACGTCTTCGACCTCTTTCTGCATCCCCTTGCGCAAGAACAACCACCGCAGAAATGGCTACACCGTAGCATCAGCTGGTTCTACCGCGTCCTGTGGCTCCTACCCGTCGTGGGCGTCTCGCTCTACCTCAACGTACGTACACGCATTCCGAGTGAATGTTCTCTTGCAAGGCACTGATTTGCATCGCGGTTGTTTGCAGGCCTCATGGTGCTCTCTCGTCGCAAAGCGCACTTTCACATTGCGGCATGGCCTTGCGTTTCCGTACGCCGGGATGACTTCGACCACATCCCCAAACGCCTACATCGCGTTTCTCAACTCGCTAGCCACGTCCGCGTATCGTGCCGTTATGATCGCGATGTGCGTCTTCCTTTCATTCGCGCTGGGTTACGTCCCCGTCGTTGGCGGCATAGCGGAGGCTATTTTCTTTTGCTGGGTGAACGCGTGAGTGGACCCCCGATTCCACCGTTTGTTATTACCCCATCTCACACAAACATTTAGATATTATTGTTTTGAGTAAGTTGGCCTCGCGACATCCTCCTGCCTTCCATTTTAATCTTCCGGGGGGAAGGTTCATCTGGATAGCTCGCGGCTTGTCGCTGTCCAGGAGAATACGATACTTGGAAGAGCGGTGGATGTACTTCTTTGCCTTTGGTATGTTCAGACCTTTTTCCTGCGTGACTCCTATTCGGCTTATCACCTCCCGGCAGGCCTGCCTTCGGCGCTCTTATGCATGTGGGGTAGTACCCTCGCTAATGCGGCGCTCTTTGCCCTCATTTTTCCGTCCGTGAGTGCTCAATTGCCAATCCTCGCTCCGTCTTTGCCGAACGCCAGCTCTTATCTTAGTACATAATAATGGCGGTGCACGCCCACCCCGTGCCAAGCGACCCATACAATCCCTCCCCACGGGCCCCCTCACCTGACCCCACTTCTTCAAGCGCCCCGATCATGCACCCGTCCCCATACATACCCATACGCCTCCGCATCTTCGCTTCGGTGATTTTCATCAACGACTGCATCGTGTCCGTGCTTAGTCTCTGCACGGGACGGCGTTCAGGCACCCGACCAAGAGCATTCTCTCCAGATCAGGCAGGCGGGACCAGTGAGAAAATGGAGGGGGGCGCGGGTGATGGTGTCGAGCTGCGGCCACTTCGTCGCGGTCCCGCGCTGCGTCAGACCATGGCAGCACGACGGAAATTTGACTGATCGTTCTCGTTATTGTTCTCATGTGTTACATCGTTGTTGTCGCTCTCGTCGTCGTTCACCGCCGCATCATCATATACACGTCATAAGGACGCAGCGCATACAATGCAGGATTCTCTTTATGTGTGCTCGACTACCCGAACCCTGCCCACTCGACGCTGATGTAGGTGACCTCTCGGCTCGCCGGGTCCCATCCACACAATAGGTGTGCCTTTTTCGTCGCCGTGCCCAACCGGCCGTGCGCCACAATCTCCATCGGACGTAATGGAGCAGACGGGGAGGTCTGCACGGTCGCGACAAAGTGAGAATGATAGCGCAGCGGATCACCTGCACGGCGAGGGTTTAGAGAATGAGCGGCGTCAGGCAAAAATGACAGCGCACCGGGATACACGAGCCAATCGCCACCGAACTTGCTGCCCCCGCCCAAGTAGTACCCCTTCTCCCACAAGTCCCGAAAGACCTCGCATCGCGCGCGCTCCTCTTCCGTTGCCGGGTACGTCCACACCCCCGCCTCGCGCGCCGCGTCTAGCGTCTCGTATTCGTGCGCCGCGGGCGCGTACCACGCGAACGCGCCGGACGTCGTCGGCACAGAGACCGTGTACACGGCCGCCGGCGGGGCGTCGGACGTAGTGGAGGGCGGTGCTGGTGCTGGCGTGATTGCAGGGCCTGGTCCTGCGTCTTCGGCGGCCTCTGCTAGTTGGCGCTGCCGTCGCGCATCGCGCTCAGCACGTTTCTGCTGTGCTGCGGCGTCCGTGGCGGCGGGCGCTCTGTCTTCGCCTTTGCGCCGTCCCGCTTCGCGTACTTGATGGGCGATGCCGCGCTGGCGCTGTGCGTCCCAGGATTCGAGCTGTGCGGGCGTGGCGGGGTGGTGCGCTGCAGGGTCGTGTACGATCGTGGCAAATTCTGCATTTGTAACCAAAAAAAAATGAGGGAGTGGAGATGAGAGACTCGCTGCGCCTCACTCACGCTTTTCTACGAGAAGAACGAGCTCTTCGGGTACGAGGACGAGGGGAACGCCGAGGAATATGTTCTGCTGGGAGAGATGGGGGAGCGTTCCGGAGAGCACGCCGCAGATACGATGTTCCGAACGCAGAGTAGCGACATCTGAGAATCCGTGTCAGGCGAGGTCATAAACCAGCGTTGCAGCGCACGGTCAACATCCCAAACGAGAGCTGTTTGATTGGATACGTGGATCGGTATTCGAGTCGACATCTGTGACTAGGAGCGGAGCCAACGACGGGCCGGGTCTACTCTACCATACAAGATCATTTTTACACACGACGGTCATCGCAGATACCGCGCCCTTTCTGTGTCAGTGAGGTAGCTGGCGATGTAGCTCCTCATCATCTGACACAACTCTACATACAAGGTCCCCTCACTCTCAACGAGCTCCAGCAAGAACAACACCATATCCAGGCCCACCGCGGTGACGTGCTTCGCGAGCATCGGCGGGATGTCCTCGACAGTGAGCGAAAAAATACCTGCGAGACTCGCGTGTTTGTCTCGTGATACTTGCGCAACATTGTCCTCCGTAATCCTGGGGAGTTCAGAGCGAATCTGGCAAGGGGTACGTATGTTGAGCCAACGCGAACGACCTAGAAAACACGAACCTCGATCTGTCCCCCAGCTTCGACGAGCAGCGTCAAAAGGCGGAAGACACTCGAGACGGTCGCGCTAAGCGCTTTCACTGTCTCGCCAGAGATTCAGATACCCGGAATCGGCGTGCGCCGCAGCCAAGACTCACGTTTTGTCCAAATCGCGGCCTGGGTCATCACCCGGTGCATGACCCGGCCTAGCAGCTGCGAGCGAATCCCCGCAGGAATCTCCGCGTAGCTGTCCGTGATCGTCTGCAGATCCTCCGCCACGTACACGTCTTCAAAGTCGACGTGTATGCGGTCGTTCTCTGCGTCCAGAAGCACCGCGTTGGCAGCGGCGGTGTTACGGATAAACGCCGACCAGATGCGCGCGAGGGGCGATATGGGGTGGCGCACGACGCGCGTGGAGAGGAGCTTCGGTTTGTCGTCTCGGGAGGTGAAGGAGAGCGGCGCGCTGCGGGCTTGGTGGGACAGGCGGCGAAAGACGGAGTAGGTCGGCTTGTAGTTTCCGATCACACTAGGGTTCCCAGTCAGCGCTGATGTGGTGGCGAGGGCGCCGGGAGAGGGAGAGAACGAACCTCGTCCTCTCACGGATGAAGGTGTCACCCCAGAGGTGGTACAACAACTTGATTGTGCAGCTCCGGAATGTGTGTGAAACGTGCAGAAACGTGAGTGTGGCATCCCATCGGTCGATCTTGCTCGGATACAGCATGAGGTCACTGAGGTACTCTCCTATAGACGTCGCTAAGATTGTGTATACCAGCTCGGTGGGCAGCTGCGACCCTCGGTCTGGGATTCTCTGAGACGCGTGCGTGTCCTCGGGTGTGGCGGACGGGGACACGTAACTACGCCGAGCCCTTTTCCGAGACATGCTATGTTCGCCGGTTACAACCCGCAATAATTTGAGTTATTTACGAGATGGTGGTCGAATGGGACAAAGAGCGGGTGAGAGCACGTTGGGACAGGTGCTCTGGCTGCTATTTAGCCAAAAGTGGTGGCGATTCCGAGGGGCGCGGTAGTAGGCGAGTCATTGGACACTTTCGGCAATAAAAGGCTGTATACCATTACAGTGCCTCCTGCGAGCTACAACTTTGGTCCACTTACTGCGCAACAACTCGGATCACTGTTTCGCAACTTATCACAGACTGTCGAGTGAATGAGATAGCGGGTCACACGCGTTTGCCAAGGCTGGTAACCACATCGGACGTATTAACTTGTACAGTAAGCACGGGAAATTAATGTACAAGTTCCCATCGTGCTTCCTTCAATTCTCCGCCTAGAAATCTCACTCTCCCCTCCCTCTCCAATTTCTTCAGGTGCAGAATAATCCCTCTGGCGGCGGCCTCTAACAGCGATTCTGGGTACCTTTCATACACCCTCGAAACAATCGTCCACGTCGTCCACGATCCTTCAGGAGGCGTTGTGCCGAGCACCGCCAAAACCTGTGACTCGCGCTCAAGTCGGTGGTCAATGTATGCGCGGATCGTCTGGGCACCATTGCTGACGACAGGACCGTGACCTGGATAAAGTACATCGTATTTGTCGCGAGCGTCATACTTTTTGTGGAGGCTCGCGAGATATTCATACAGGTCCTCAAATACAGCGGTGCCTTGCCCAAGGACTCCATCGCCCGTGAAGAGTGCGCGATCTGCAGCGAAGAGGAGAGAGACAGAATCGGCGGTGTGGCCTGGACAGTGCAGCACTTCGAGCGTCCAATCGTTTGGGTTTGATCCTGGGGGCAGGACTGACGCGGTCAGTTTCTGACCATCTGCAAGATCGTGGAAATGGCCGCCTCCCGGGGCGGAAAGATAATCGCCCCCCCTTAACCCAGATTGAAGCTCGTTAAGGACGAGATCCGAATTAGGCGTAGGGAGAGGGAACTTGTGTATGCGGGGAGGTGAGAAAGGCGTTTCTGGATTTCGTTTGGCCCAGAGATCGCGACAAAGGCTGAGCACTGACGGTAGTCCACGGATGTGGTCATGGTGTCGATGCGTCAAAATTATGTCTGAGATGTCAGGTAGCGACGGGTGTCGTGGGTTCTCGAGTGCCGTGCGTAAGGTTGGAGGATATTCTGGCTTCCCCTCACCCGTATCCACGAGGATGTACGGGTTGGAAGCACCGACGATGTATGTGTTGGTTCCTGAGAACAAAAGCTAAGCACACCAGTGGGTCATTGGAAGTCAAGACAAGAGACCTTGCAAGGTAAATTTTCCTGGGTTCTAGCACCAGTAGAAGTAGCGTTCAAGTGAACGACATGAATGGGGGGCATACCTGCCCTAATATCCTGACTACTTTGTCGCTTATCTGCATACGTTGCTCCATGAATATAAGCAGAGATACGTGGGGATGTAAATACCCGGGTTATAGGTTTCAATGCTTCGAGCTTTTCCATTGTGTCTGACGAGATGTATGCGATGGAGAGTGGTAATCTCGTTCGGAATTCGGGTGTTTCTCAGCCCGGTGGTCTGGTGGTCCATGGACTATTTGTCAGCGGACCAAGTTGACCGTGCCGCGTCTCGCGTTTGCTTTTGTCGACGACGACCACAACACCATAATGTCTGCCGCTGTAGCGACTCGCCAACCTTCTGCAGATATCCCGTCTCAGAAAAGGAAGAGGTGTGTGTTCTTTGTGCAACCCGCCGTTCTGCTATATCAACATTTTAACAGATCTCGCTCTCGGTCCCCCGACAATGCACCTCCCCCGAGCCGCCGCAGGCCACTCTCGCCCCCAGCCCCGCGTGGAGTCGTAGACGTTCCAAGGGTAGACGACGTCGACCCTGTCCGCCGAGCAGAGCGGGAGCGCCAGCTTGCCGCTCGCATGGCTGCTGTCGAGCTCGGCAAGACCGAAGACAACAAGAAAGGCGACGCAAAGGAGAAAGGGTTCGACGCGGTAGCCGAGTTTGCCAAGCTGACGTCCTCACGGTCCGGAGGCGTGTACATGCCACCAGCACGACTACGTGCTCTTCAGGCCGCAGCTGCACAGGATCGTAGCAGCTCGGAGTACCAGCGCCTCTCCTGGGATGCCCTTCGCAAATCCATCACCGGTATCGTCAACAGGGTCAACGTAAGCAACATCAAGCACGTCGTGCCAGAACTCCTCTCCGAGAACCTCATCAGAGGTCGTGGGCTCTTCGCACGCAGCATCATGAAGGCGCAGGCGGCCAGCTTGCCCTTTACACCAGTGTTTGCGGCGCTCGTCTCAATCCTCAATACAAAATTACCCATGGTCGGGGAGCTGTTAATCCACCGACTGATCAGCCAGTTCAGGAGGGCATTCAAGCGAAACGATAAGGTTCGTCATAAAATTCTGCACGTAATGTCTGCACGCTTACGTCGTCGTCGTCACAGACTGTTTGCCATTCTTCAACCACGTTCATCGCACATCTCGTCAACCAAGGTGTCGCCCATGAGCTAATTGCCCTACAAATCCTTGTTCTTCTTCTCGAACGGCCCACGGACGACTCTATCGAAATTGCCGTCGGTCTCACTCGCGAAGTTGGCGCATTCCTCCATGAAAACTCTCCAAAGGCCAATGCAACTGTCTATGAGCGCTTCCGCGCCGTATTGAACGAGGGCAACATAAGCCACCGTGTTCAATACATGATCGAAGTACTGATGCAGGTGCGCAAGGACAAGTACAAGGATAATCCTATATTGCCTGAGGGACTCGACCTCGTGGAAGAAGAAGAGCAGATTACCCATGAAATTCAACTTGAGGAGGATCTGAAGGTTGAGGAGGGTCTCAGTAAGTATCTATTCTACGGTCTTAGACTTCACTAATTTGTTTTTGTCAGACATTTTCAAGTTCGACCCAAATTTCCTTGAAAATGAGGAGAAATACAAGGAGATCAAGGCCGAAATCCTTGGAGAGGGCTCTTCCGAGGAGGAATCGGGTTCAGAGAGCGATAGCGAGGAGGATGAAGGTGAAGGTACGCCAGTTGGTGTTATCTACACTCGCTATGGTCTGAGCATGATATAGCCGTCCCGGAAAAGGAGGGCATCGAAGACCGCACTGAAACGAACCTTGTCAATCTTCGCCGGATCATCTATTTGACCATCATGAATGCCCTAAATTATGAGGAAGCCGTCCACAAGTTACTGAAAGTTCAGTTAAAGGAGGGTGAAGAGGTACGGTATATTCTACCCTGTTCTTCTGTTACTCACGAAACATCTCAGATCGAACTGGTCAACATGGTTATCGAATGTTGCTCCCAAGAGCGCTCTTACTCAACCTTCTACGGCCTCACCAGCGAACGTTTCTGCAAGCTAAACCGCGTATGGTGCGAATGCTATGAGAGGGCCTTCGAGACATACTATGAGACAATCCATCGATATGAGACGAACCGCCTACGTAACATTGCGCGGCTTTTTGGCCATCTCTTTGCGAATGACGCCATCTCTTGGGCCATTCTGCAGACGATCAAGATGAACGAGGATGACACCACGAGCTCAAGCCGCATTTTCGTGAAGATCATGATGCAAGAGGTCACGGAAAGCATGGGCTTACCCACTCTCAAAGAGCGCTTTGCAGACCCGGAAATAAAGGCACTGTGCACCGGAATGTTCCCATTGGACAACCCAAAAAACACGCGCTTCGCGATCAACTACTTCACGAGTGTCGGACTTGGTGCTCTCACCGAAGAAATGCGCGAGCATCTCAAAGTGAGTCCAGATCAGGACTATCTCATGCTGAAGCTAACATGTGCCTCTATAGAATGCGCCTCGTCTTATCATGGAGCAACGCCGTGCAATGTTGGAGGCCGAATCATCCTCTTCCGACAGCTCCTCGGATACCGACTCGTCCTCTGACACCACCTCTTCCGATTCCGACTCTGACTCTGACGCGACGGATGGCCCTCGCGACCGTGACCGCCGCCGCCGTTCTCCGTCTCCTCCGCGTCGCCCTCAGCAGGATTCTCCCCGTCGTCGGCGCGACGACAGCCGCTCACCATCTCCGCCGTCCCGTCCTCGTCGGGACGAGCCGCGTCGCGGACGCGATGACAGTCGCTCACCATCACCACCTCGCTCCCGGAGGAATGACGATCGAAGGGACGACGCGCGTGGTAGTTATGGACGGGACCGTCGCGAATCCCCTGGGCGGTATCGTCGGCGCAGTGTTTCGGATTCAGGGTCGCCCCCTCGTCGGCGCTACGACCGCTCGCGTGAGCGTTCGCCGCCGCCGCCACCGCGGGAGAGTGGGCGAGACCGTGATCGAGACCGGGATTACGACCGCAGAAGAGATGACTCGCGGGACAGATACAGGGATCGCGGGCGCTGAAGCGGTGACGGGAGGCTCATCTACGTGTTTTGTGCTCAACATATGTCCTATCGTTCGATATGTGTTTATGTGTACGTCCGCAAAAATATTCGTGCTCCTCGTTCGAGTGCATTTTGTAGTTTAATGCACTGGGATAATGTGATGATATATGCGTACACATATGATAACCACGCGAAGGGCCATCGGCCCTCCCTAAGATGTCTGCGCCTGCTCACTTTCGTCCTTTGCTTTACGTTCCTTCATCTCGCGATACCGTCGAATAGCATTCTCCCGTTCCGTCTCCATCATCGCCCGTTGAGCCATCGAAAGCACACTTCCGACAGCCTTCGTCCGCGCAGGCTTGGCGCCCAGGTCAGAAGCTCGTCTTCGCGGGAGCTTCTTCAGCTCTGGCGGTGCAGTCGCGATATCGTTGAGACGACGCGGTCTAGCGCTCGAAATCGTTGCGAACTCCTTTGGCCGATCACGGTGCTTATCACCGCCCGCTGCTGTGGACAGCGTAGTAGTCGTCATACCCTCCGCCTTGCCAACACTACTTCGGGCCTTTGATTCTCGCGGGGTCCCATTCACGGTGGCCGCTTTCCTTTCCTTGCGCTCTGTCGCGGCAGAAGCAAGCATTGCGGATCGCACCAGCGGACGCATGTGGTCCTCGACTCTCCTGAAAGCAAATCCAGTGAGGGCCCTTCTCGCAAGCAACAAGCAATGCGCACCGATTGAAGTGCTTCAGCGATTCCCCCGGCTGGATCTCAATAGCCGACTTGCCCGCGTCCGAGTCTGCAGCGACGCGACGACGTTTCTTGCCTTTGGCTAGAGTGGGGGCATCGTCATCATCGTGCGAACCCTCTCCGAGCTGCCGCGCGCGCTTTTTCTGTCGATATTCAGTGCGAATCCTGGCCGCGTCCAGCACTCGCGATATGGACTTAGGGATGCCTTCGGTGCTGAGGGTGGTACTACTGCCAGCGCCAGGCGGCGCAAGATCTGCGCCCCTAGGAAAATACAATGAGTAAAAGAGGGGAAGAAGTGCGGGTGAGAATGAAGTAAAAGTCTGTACCGACCTTTCTTTTCGTTGCTGTTCGCGTGCTGAGCGCTTCGCGCGTTTATGAGGCATGGCCTCAGCGCTCAGCCTTTGCAGCACAGTAGGCAGCCTCAGTCGTATCAGCAAGGGAATGATGGTTGCTTTACGTAATGTCATAGCCATATCACGTACTGTAAAGTCAGTCGCCGTCCCTGTCGCAAAATCCGGGAACGAAGCGCCGGCTCTGGATTGGTGGATCAGGTTAGTGGATCGGGTTACTACACCAATCTGGAATCAGAGACGTAATAATTCGCTTCCCGTAATTCGCTTCCCGAATTTTGAGGCGGGAGTGTTGGGTTGGGCGGTACAGGATATAGTGCGTGGTAATTAGACGGTCGAACCGCACGCTCACTCTAACACCCTCCCCCCCATCACTCTAACACTCTTCTATTCAGTCAGGGTATGGCCACCGCACAAGATGTGGAGCACCGGAAAATGTCGTGCGTAAAGGTCTTTGACAAGTGATTTCCTTAATAGTGACCGGTGACCCACCGCCCCAGCCCGGGTCCCTCAGCACCGCATATCTCAGGAAGAGGGTGCGTCGATCCCTTCCTTTAGTGTAGCGATACTCTCTCAAGAACCGTCTTTTAACAGTACTCAAATCGCCGAATCGCAAGGAAGCCTATCCCAGCTACGTGTTGAGGTGACCGGTATGTACTTGACAAATCCCAACTCGATGATGCTTTGATAGCTGTTTAATCTCTTTATTAGTCCTTCGAGCGCATAATGTTCCACGTATCAAGAAACAGTTGGGTCTTCCAGTGAAGAGGCGGTTCTTCGTCACTCTAACAAATCACGCAACAATGAAGACGAAAAGCGTCCAGATTGATGAGGACGGACAGACGGTGCACTGGAACCAGACGCTCGGCGCTTTGTAGGACTTTCCTTTTTCGATATTGTTTTTCAACTAAAAGTCTAGTTCAGTTCCGCACCACGTTCTTCACATATTATACTGCATCTTTACGAGAAACGGTATTTCCACCCTGATGCCGTTATCGGAACGCATCAGATACCGATACCTGTTGAATCCCAAAGTGGTTCGTATCTTATTGGAAATCTCGTTTGTTCGACTAGCTGAATACTTCGGGGTAGATGTCCCTGTTGTGATCAGTAATGGCGATGGAGAAGCTGGAAAGTCGACGCAGCCGGTCACACTCTACTTAACGATTGCTGTGTCATCGGACGCGACATCTCCAATCTTTTCCAATACCCCCGAAAAACTGACCAAAGGGGACAACTTCACCGACGAAGAACCTACTAAGCCCACTCCCGTCCAGGCGGAGATGTCGTCCGCCGAGGAGGCTCTGATTGCTCTCCATCGCGCCGATGATACTAAGAAGCTGATTGACCGAAGGGATATATGGAAAGGGGCTGTTACTAGAATCAAGTGGGTGATGGACACTGTAAGCCCAATTGCGGAAGTGCGTACAACCTCCATTTTGCCTCTCCTCGGCTGGGCTGACTTTCGCTCTCAGCTCCACCCGTTTGCGAAGATGGCATATGGATTGGTTTCAGCTATCCCCGGGGTGCGTCTGTTTGTGTTATTGTTGGAAGGAAATACTTATTCCAAGTATATTCGGGCGCCAGACACTCCTAGAACAGTACGAACGTGACGACAACGTCTTAACTCTACTTGATGCCATGCACGATGCGTTCGATTTCGCGCAGCACGAAGACACTTTGAAATCCATCAAGCCCGACTCTAGGCAGGCCGAAATCCTTACTACGATGCTGCGGGATGTCTGTAGTTGCAGTGACTTTATCCGATCGTATGCAAAGGATGAACAATTCTGTACGTTGTCGTCATCTCCTCTACTGGCCGATGTAAACGCGTAGTTTTTAGGGAAGCGGACGTTGAAGAATATGGGCGGAGGAATCGCCAAAGATATTGAGGACTTGTCCGCTGCCCTTGTCGAACATAGAAGGGTATTCCTGGACCAGGCTACCATTACCACGGAGATAACTGCGTTCCAAATTCTGGACGACGTGGGAATGCTCTCAGCTAAGGTGGACGGGATATCTACTCAGCTTAAGTGGGTGTCGAGCCAAGTTTCAGACGCTGGTACGTAGCCCTGATGAGTCGGGTTTTGTGGAATCATCGATCTGATCATAGTTATAGAACTAGACGCAAAGATCAGAGAAATCCCATATGGGACAGGCTCGCGATTCACACCGGACAAAGCCTGTCTTACGGGAACACGTACAGCCTTCTTGGACTTCATTGTTAATTGGGTGAACGATCCCGCTTCCGACCTTTGTCTCGTTCTTTTCGGGCAAGCAGGCACGGGAAAGTCATCGATTGCGCACGAGGTCGCACGTCGCTTCAAGAAAATGCATCGTCTTACGTCATCATTTATCTTTTCGCGGGAGCAGCACTCCAAACAGGTGGCCTATCATCTCTTCACGACTCTTGCTCGCGATCTCTCCGACCGCTATCCTTCATTTAAAGCCGCGCTGGGGAGTGTTATAAAGGACGACTCCTCTCTTCGAGTTGGAACGCGCGACTATGGTACCCTGTTCGAATCCCTTATCCTGGAACCGCTCAGGAACATACACATCGTCGGCCCTATTCTTGTTGTGATCGATGCCTTGGACGAGAGTGGGGATGCAACTGGCAGTACAGGGTTACACACATTTCTCGCCAAGAACCTCATCAGACTCCCATCGAACTTCCGTGTGCTCATCACCTCGAGACCAGAGGATGGCATCGGGACTGCGCTTGTTGGAGCACCTTCAGTCAAGATCATAGACATGAAGGATTCCGAGTTGGCTGCTAAAACACATGACGATATTCTTGCCTTTCTTCGGGAGAGGCTCCCTTCAGGCCAGTTCATAAATTATGGCAATGCACTGGCTATAAAGGCAGAGGGATTGTTTCAGTGGGCGGCAGTTGCCAGCCGATTCGTCACAGACCCCCCTGGGCGCTTTGGTTATAACACCAAAAAGTGTATAAACCATCTTTTGAAACCGGGTGCGCATCGTGACGGACAAGACCCACTGGATGAGTTGTACCAAGAAGTCCTAGAAGGATACTTCACAGACGAAGAAGCACGGGTCCTATTCCGCTCTGTCGTGGGACAGCTCATCACTTCCATCGAACCCCTCAGTATCCGCTCCCTGACCACACTACGACGACACGTCGGCGACGATGATGACGATGACGGTGATGACGTCGTTAGATTGCTCCGTCGCCTTGGCTCATTGTTGAGTAATGTCAATTCATCCGACGTAACCCTTCTTATCATTCCCCTCCATACATCATTCCGCGACTTCGTCACAAATCAAAAGAAGAGCAGCGAATTTTGTGTCGACCTTCGTGACTCCCACCGTCAATTGGCCCGTTCTTGTCTCGGTCTACTGCTCACAAGCCTCAAATTTAACATCTGCAATCTCGAGTCATCATATCTTGCCAATACAGACGTCAAAGACCTCCGCTCCCGCGTTGATGAACATATCCCAGCTGCTCTGCTGTATGCCTGTCGTTTCTGGGACGACCATTTGGAACACATTAACTTCGCAACTGGACTCTTTGTCCAACTTCGAACTTTCTTTGAGAATAAATTTCTCTTTTGGCTGGAGGCCCTTAGCATGACGGGAAACGTGGGTCTTGCTTTGCCAGCGTTGTCGGCCCTGAATGTGTGGCTTGCGTCTGGTCAGAGTGTGAGTAGATCTGTTGGCGAATCTATCGAGAAGGCAAACAATTAATTACTACAATCGCAGCAGGTTTCTCAAACGGACCTAGAGAAATTCAGGTCGTTCGTCAATGATGCCTCTATGTTTGTACGATATTTCGGGATGGTCATGACAAAGAGTGCTCCACATATCTATCTTTCTGCTCTTCCATTTGCGCCAATCCGGTCTCTGGTCTCTGCACATTATTCCAACTCATTTTCCCGAATCTTACGCGTGGAATGTGGGCGATTGTCTGATTGGCCATCATCGGAGATGGTGATTCCAAATGGTGGAGGTTGGGTCATTTCTGTGGCATTCTCGCCAGATGGCCAGCGGATCGTCTCAGGCTCGGACGATGGAAACATTCGTGTGTGGAACGCCACCACGGGAGAGATGGAGGCAGGCCCATTAACTGGACACACGAATTCGGTCCGGTCTGTGGCATTCTCGCCAGATGGCCAGCGGATCGTCTCAGGATCGGCTGATCGAACAATTCGTGTGTGGAGCGCCACCACGGGAGAGTTGGAGGCAGGCCCACTTACTGGACACTCGAATTCGGTCTTTTCTGTGGCATTCTCACCAGATGGCCAGCGGATCGTCTCGGGCTCGCAAGATCGAACAATTCGTGTGTGGAACACCACCACGGGAGAGACTGAGGCAGACCCACTTACTATACACACGAATTGGGTCCGGTCTGTTGCATTCTCGTCAGATGGCCAGCGGATCGTCTCAGGCTTGTACAATGGAAACATTCGTGTGTGGAACGCCACCACGGGAGAGACAGAGGCAGGCCCGCTTACTGGGCACACGAAGGATGTCATGTCTGTTGCATTCTCGCCTAATGGCCAGCGGATCGTCTCAGGCTCGCTTGATCGAACAATTCGTGTGTGGAACGCCGCCACGGGAGAGATGGAGGCAGGCCCGCTTACTGGACACTCGAATTCGGTCTTTTCTGTGGCATTCTCACCAGATGGCCAGCGGATCGTCTCGGGCTCGCAAGATCGAACAATTCGTGTGTGGAACGCCACCACGGGAGAGACTGAGGCAGGCCCATTAACTGGACACACGAATTCGGTCTCGTCTGTGGCATTCTCGCCAGATGGCCAGCGGATCGTCTCAGGCTCGCGAGATGGAAACATTCGTCTGTGGAATGCCACTATGAGAGAGACAGAGGCAGGCCCATTTACGGGATACGCGGATCCAGTCTTGTCTGTGAATTTTTCACCAGATGGCCAGCGGATCGTCTCAGGTTCGGCTGATCGAACAATTCGTGTGTGGAACGCCACCACGGGAGAGATGGATGCAGGCCCATTTACTGGGCACACGAGTTCGGTCTCGTCTGTGGCATTCTTGCCAGATGGCCAGCGGATCGTCTCAGGCTCCTACGATGGAAACATTCGTGTGTGGAACGCCATGACAGGAGAGATGGAGGCAGGCCCATTTACTGGGCACACGAATTTGGTCGAGTCTGTGGCATTCTCACCAGATGGCCAGCGGATCGTCTCGGGCTCGGCTGATCAAACAATTCGTGTGTGGAACGCCACCACGGGAGAGTTGGAGGCAGGCCCGCTTACTGGACACTGGCATTCGGTTTTTTCTGTGGCATTCTCGCCAGATGGCCGGCGGATCGTCTCAGGCTCGGCTGATCAAACAATTCGTGTGTGGAACGCCATCACGGGAGAGACAGAGGCAGGCCCGCTTACTGGACACACGGATTCGGTCTGGTCTGTCGCATTCTCGCCGGATGACCAGCGGATCGTCTCAGGCTCGACTGACGGAATGATTCGTGTGTGGAACGCCACTACGGGAAAAACGGAGGCAGGCCCGCTTACTGGACATACGAAGACGGTCTGGTCTGTAGCATTCTCGCCAGACGGCCAGCGGATCGTCTCAGGCTCGGATGACGGAACAATTCGTGTGTGGAACGCCACCACGGGAGAGACAGAGGCAGGCCCATTCACTGTACACACGTCTTCGTTCTTGTCTGTAGCATTCTCGCCCGATGGCCAGCGGATCGTCTCAGGTTCGGCTGATGGAACAATTCGTATGTGGAACGCGGCTATGGAAGAGATAGAGGCAGGCCCATCTATCGGAGACATGGATTCGGGCGAGTCTGCGGCATTCTCGCCGGACGGTCAGTGTATTTTATCGTCAAAACATGGGTCAATTTGTATATTGAACGCTACGACAGGAAATACGGAAACTATAAGACACGTCGCCATCGATGACCACACCGTGACCAACGAGGAGGGATGGATATGTGGTAGTAATGGTGAACTCCTAATGTGGATCCCGGAAATACATAGGGCATACCTTCACCGCCTGGGTGTTATCTGGGTTATCGGCGCTCGTGAAACCCGCATCGATCTTTCTACTTTCGTACATGGACGGGATTGGACTACTTGTATTAACACGATAAGACCGCTGCAGCATTCCCTTTAGGCGGTCTGAATATTACAAGGTATGGACGCTTAGGATTAGGAGGATGGAAATATAGGATATGTGAGTGAGTAAAACGTGTGCGCGGGCAGTGTCTGTACAAGACAACGCCTAACTCAGTATCTGCGCACACAAACGGCAGAGACTAAGTATATTCACCTGTACAACAAGACAACGCCTAACTGGGGCGGATGAGTACAGGCTAGACAGATGTAGAGTACCAATAAACATACTACCTCAGTATCTGCGCACACAAACGGCAGAGACTGAGGTACTACGCTACGAAACGGAGACGCTTTATACTAAAAGGCGTACAGTAACAAAGGGGGCATCAAGCCCATGGAACTACATGACATAACTGATCGAGGCAGAAAGTCAGAGATACGGAATACGTAGACATCGCGCGGGTTTGCACGACGTCACCTCAACAATCGAATATACGAGCGGTATAGTAACGGGAACGAATCATCGAGTGATCAACTCACTTAAGTTACGAAACTAAATCTCACTTGAACTCTCCAACACTGAAGTGTATTGTGATATTCTAGATAGGAACTTACTGAAGCAATACGCGACGAATTCAAGGCTCGGTCAGACACTGCCGAGACGTTGATATGTAACGCGACATCGCGCATCCACGAGTTCGTCGATCATTCAGTGCACAAGCGCGGCTTCCACGTCAACCCACGACCAGAAAGGACAACCGCAGAAAAGATAAATCGTGCTTTCGGTGTAGTGAGTAATCGACTTCGGTCCGAGGAGAAGCGTAGATGGTAATGATGGAGAAGATATTGAGAAACACATAAGTGCACGGGAGCACGGACGCAGACGGATATCGTAACGCAAAGGTGAAAGCATAGGTGTATGTTTACGGAAATAGACTATGTACGTGCAGAAGGACTATGGTCCTTACATCGGTCACTGCGGTCCAAATCTATGGACGACCGACTCGCAGTGCAAGGTTGCAATAAGATGGGCGTCAGTCATAACCGTAACAGCCTCTTGCAGATCGAATCGACTAGGGAGGGAGTATGCTCTTTGACATGCTCGCAGATAACTCCTCCAAGCCCTGGTGGTCTCGTCAACAAGGGCCACATATGAAGAAGAAACAGAAGAACAAGATGACAAGCAAGACGAAAGCAAAGCAAAAAAATATTACATGCGTTAGCAGTTGTACATTAGTCGCCTTCCTTGACCATATCCGCAGGCGCCAACAGGCCGACCGTGTTCCCGAACCCAGCAAGACAACAAGTCCGCCCGCTCACAAGCGGCCCAACACGCGTAAAAGGCAGCCGCGGCGTCTCCCTCGCGACCCCAGACCGCGCCGAGAACGCCGAGGCGATCGGCTGGAGCGCCGCAAGCGGGGACGCGCTAATGCGACCCTCGGCGGGGTCGAACGTCCATGCCTCCCACCGCTCCAGCGACGCCGCGCTAAGGCCGCAGTCCCGCTGTGTCCGGGGCACAGCATCTGCCGCCTTGCTCGCATCCAAGTCTGGGCGCCTCCGCGAGCGCCGCCGCAGGCCGACCACCCTCGATCTCGTCACGTCCCATGCCCCACGCTCACACATCGTATCCAC
Source organism: Lactarius akahatsu (assembly GCA_021524915.1). NCBI lineage: Eukaryota > Fungi > Basidiomycota > Agaricomycetes > Russulales > Russulaceae > Lactarius > Lactarius akahatsu. The sequence continues at coordinate 2,056,611 of JAKELL010000001.1, read as the reverse complement.
GACCCGGCCGACCACGAGCGAGCGCCAGCGGGCGGGTATATGCGGCGCTAAGGGGGGGCCCAACGGTCCGTCCAATTTGCTTTCTGGTACCGCAAGCATGTCTGACGCCGCGGCGCGACGCAGCGAATCTTTCTCGGACGCACGACGCGATAGAACGCCGTGCCCGGATATAGGGAACGATGTGTTGTCCTCGAATGACGCGAGCGTGAGGGCTGCACAGGAGTCGTCGATGCAGTACTGGAATTCCGTGAGGGAAGCCCGAGCGGGTGACCCCATGGTGGAGCCTCGGGTTGTGGTGGTGAGTTGTGAACGCACGTGCAACGTGGAGACGAAGAAACGGCTGAAGAAGTGATGTCTGGGGGGAGAAATACTCGGAAAAACTGAACAGTAAGTGCGGCGGTGCGCCACAAGCCATGCATGGCTTACGTGATGCGGGGCAGAGCCGCAGAGCGCTGACAGCGCCGTGGGGTTCTTCCAGGAGCGCGATGCAAGAACTGGTCGTGCCGTCCCAAAGGGAGATCACCCCTGCTTCTGTCGCCGCAGCGATCATGAGCGTACCCATACCGTCCAGCTCTACCAAGCACGCATGAAAGCTGGCGACTGTGTCCGTCGGATTGCCAGCTTGTAGGCGACAAACGGCTGCCAGGGGTGGTCCCAAGCCAGACACGAGTTCTGTGATATCGAGTGAGCCGTCTTCAATAGAGTAGGCTGCTACAACGCGATTGGTATCCGGAATACGAGGGACACTGCGCCAGAGAACATGACGTCCTTGGGGTGGCGATATTAGAACTGGGCTGTCAGGTGTCGCTCCATCCCACTTGAAAATCGTTCCATTTTCGTACGTCACGAAGACAGTCGGCATATGGTCAGGGCGAGTAGGAGAAAATGATGTTGAACCCCCGGAGACGTGGCTATTCATCAAGTGGACCCCGGTCACGGCCGACGATGCGCAGCGCAGCACCCGCTGCGGCCGTCCAACCGTAGGAGTCGATAAGGCCCAAATCGCCACGACCCCGGCACCGGTACCTGCTGCACAGAGAGGGCCAGTGTCGTCTAGGCCAAGTGCGGTGATGGCAGCGCTTAAGTTTGACGGGCCGGCGCTAAGCACATCCGCAGCACCAAGTGCAATTGGTACCACGGACCCGTTGGCCCACAGGATGAGCTCGTTCTCGAGACTCACCCCTGCAGCTGTTCGTCCATCCGCACTCACTGCCGGTAGTATTATGTCTGTCGAATGAGCACGAGGAAGTTCGGAGAAGGCGAGAGGCGTCGTTGGAGGGTCCGCGCTCTGTAACGGCAGCGAATCAGCTTCGGCCTGGTGGCGCTATTCCTCGAGACGCTCGGCGTCTTTGAGCAGATATAGAAGGAGAGCGTAGAGCGCTGCGACAGTGGCCGCGATGGGAAGTACGACGATACGGGTCATCCGTGCCGTTGTGCGCACGACCCAGGAATAAGAAAATGCCGGGCGCCCGCGGTGAAGTGGTTGAGGGCGTGTGGCCGACTGGGTAGCATCGTCGGGGTGGAACATTAGAAGTGTGGGTGCCTCGATCCGTAGATGTCTTCTCTCAGGTTTAGAATACGCCAGGTATGCCAAGCAGGATCTCCCGCGCCAGAGAGGAGATCCTTTTTACGTTGTCGAGCAAGAGGTATCGAAGTTGGTATCGAGGGGGTATGACGATTTGCAGGGTATGTCACGAAATACAGAGTCGCGGTAGTCGCAAGAAGCTGAGAGAATGGATCAGGACCCGGAACGATAAATGATCAGGCGACGTACCAATAACAAACTGATATTCTTAGTCGCACGTCCACGAAGCAGTCCCTGCAACGTTGTCATAAATTTACGGCCCCTCCCATTTGGCTGGGTCATCTGTCTCGGCGCGACAGGCTGGACGGATGGTGTGAAACTTGCATTTTGCTGTAAGAGCTCCTCGAGCTCAAGTCGCTGAAGGTCAATCGACAGAACAGCAACGAAGAATGTGTGCACGAGAAACCAGTGTGCAACGAGGACGACAACGGCAAATGCACAAAATTGGCGTGTTGCGCCGCGTGCAAAAAAAGCGATGACACCGAGAATGATATTGTAGGTGAGGACCTTGAGCGTGTTGTTCTGGCACGTGACAAACCCTCCGCGATACGTCAAAGAACAGTTATGGACGTTTTGACAACAAAGATGACCAAAGGGGCCAGCTGGACGCGAACCAGACTAAACATGAGGCATCCCGGGACTAGCCGAAGACGGCATCAGGCCGGTAACGGAAGAATGTATTAGTAAGCTACGGACGTGAGTGTAATTGAATTGTACGGACACGAGAATAGGAGTGTCCGCTCATTCTCGATCTACTACTTGTACACGCCTCCCGGCACACCTTCGTGCACTTATCATCACAATAACCTCAGCACCAATGAACACGTGGTTAGAGTAAAGATCCAGGACATAGATAAGCACGGGGTGACCCGGAATGACCCGGAAGCCCACGAGGGCGCAAACACTCAGGCTGGTTATAACTTAGTACTAACGAGAATCTCGATGGCGCCGGTGAAGACAAGACCTATCCCGTTATGTACAGTAAGACCTTTGCGAACTGATTGTCCGAACGTAATTGCGAGTGCAAGGTAGGCCAAGTAAATGAATACAGTTAATATACCCTTTTCTTCTGTTACTCACGAAACATCTCAGATCGAACTGGTCAACATGGTTATCGAATGTTGCTCCCAAGAGCGCTCTTACTCAACCTTCTACGGCCTCACCAGCGAACGTTTCTGCGAGCTAAGCCGCGTATGGTGCGAGTGCTATGAGAGCCTTCGAGACATAACATGAGACAATCCACCGATATGAGACGAACCGCCAACATAACATTGCGCGGCTTTTGGCCATTTCTTTGCGAATGACGCCATCTCTTGGGCTATTCTGCAGACGATCAAGATGAACGAGGACGACACCACGAGCTCGAGCCGCATTTTCGTGAAGATCATGATGCAAGAGGTCACGGAAAGCATGGGCTTACCCACTCTCAAAGAGCGCTTTGCAGACCCGGAGATAAAGGCACTTCCCGATCAACTACTTCACAAGTGTCGGACTTGGTGCTCTCACCGAAGAAATGCGCGAGCATCTCAAAGTGAGTCCAGGACTCCCCATGCTGAAGCATGTACCTCTATAGAATGCGCCTCGTCTTATCATGGAGCAACGCCGTCCAATGTTGGAGGCCGAATCATCCTCTTCCGACAGTTCCTCGGATACCGACTCGTCCTCTGACACCACTTCTTCCGATTCCGACTCTGACTCTGACGCGACGGATGGCCCTCGCGACCGTGACCGCCGCCAATCCGTTCTCCGTCTCCTCCGCGTCGCCCTCAGCAGGATTCTCCCCGTCGTCTGCGCGACGACAGCCGCTCACCATCTCCGCCGCCCCGACCTCGTCGAGATGAGCCGCGTCGCGGACGCGATGACAGTCGCTCACCATCACCACCTCGCTCCCGGAGGAATTACGATAGAAGGGATGACGCGCGTGGTAGTTATGGACGAGAACGTCGCGAATCCCCTGGGCGGTATCGTCGGCGCTACGACCGCTCGCGTGAGCGTTCGCCGCCGCCGCCACCGCGGGAGAGTGGGCGAGACCGTGATCGAGACCGGGATTACGACCGCAGGAGAGGTGACTCACGGAACAGATACGGGGATCGCCGGCGCTGAAGTGGTGACAAGAGGCTTGTCTATGTGTTTTGTGCCCAACACATGTCCTATCGTTCGATATGTGTTTATGTGTACGTCCGCAAAAATATTCGTGCTCCTCGTTCGAGTGCATTTTGTTGCTTATTTAATGCACTGGGATAATGTGATGATATATGCGTACACATGCTAGCCACGCGAAGGGTCATCGGTTTTCCCTAAGGTGTCTGCGCCTGCTCACTTTCATCCTTCGCTTTACGTTCCTTCATCTCGCGATACCGTCGAATGACATTCTCCCGTTCCGTCTCCATCATCGCCCGTTGAGCCATCAAAAGCACACTCCCGACAGCCTTCGTCCGCGCAGGCTTGGCGCCCAGGTCAGAAGCTCGTCTTCGCGGGAGCCTCTTCAGCTCTGGCGGTGCAGTCGCGATATCGTTGAGACGACGCGGTCTAGCGCTCGAAATCGTTGCGAACTCCTTTGGCCGATCACGGCCCTTATCACAGCCCGCTGCTGTGGACGGGGTAGTCGTCGTACCCTCCGCCTTGCCAACGCTACTTCGGGCCTTTGATTCTCGCGGAGTCCCATTCACCGTGGCCGCTTTCCTTTCCTTGCGCTCTGTCGCGGCAGAAGCACGCATTGCGGATTGTACCAGCGGGCGCATGTGGTCCTCGACTCTCCTAGACAAAACAGTGAGTGAAGAAGGACCAGAATTCTCGGGAAACGGCGCACCGATTGAAGTGTTTCAGCGATTCCCCCGGCTGGATCCCAATAGTCGACTTGCCCGCGTCCGAGTCTGCGGCGGCGCGACGACGTTTCTTGCCTTTGGCCAGAGTGGGGGCATGGCCATCACCACCATCGTGCGCGCCCTCTTCGAGCTGCCGCGCGCGCTTTTTCTGCCGATATTCAGCGCGAATCCTGGCCGCTTCCAGCACTCGCGAGATGGACTTGGGGATGGCTTCCGTGCTGAGGGTTGTACCATTGCCTGCGCCTGGCGGCGCAAGATCTGCGCCCCTAGGAAAATAAGAGAGGGGAAGAGGCATGGGGTTTAGAGGTGCCGACCTTTCTTTTCGTTGTTGCTCGCGTGCTGAGCGCTTCGCACGTTTATGAGGCATGGCCCAGCCTTTACAGCAGGTGGCCTCAGCAAGGGAATGATGACTGCCTTATGTAATGTCATAGACCATATCATCATTACGCTCAGCTGGCGGTCTAGAGGCGTTGGCCGTGGCTAAACCTGGCTAAATTCAGATGGGCATTGACAGCCGTGGGAGTGACAGAGCGTTGGGTTGGGCGGTACTGTACAGTATAATGCAGATACGTGGTTATAGTAACTAGACGCTCGAACCGCACGTTCACTCTACCCCATCACTCTAACACTCGCACTCTTCTATCCAGTATGGCTACTGCACAATATTTGGAGCACCAGCAAACGTCCTCGAATTCGTGCGTAGACGGTCTTTGACAAGTGATTTCCTTAATAGTGATCCACCGCCCCAGCCTGGGACCCTCAGCACCGCAGATCTCAGGAAGAGGGTGCGTCGATCCCCTCCTAGTGTAGCGATGCTCTCTCAAGAACCGTACTTTGACAGGTCTCAAATCACTGAATCGCAAGGAACCCTATCCCAGCTACGTGTTGAGGTGACCGGTATGTACTCGAATCCAAACTCGATGATGCCTTGATAATTACTTTGTTAGTCATCCGAGTGCATAACGTTCCACATATCAAGAAACAGTTTGGCCCGAAGAGGCGCTTCTTCGTTACTCTAACAAGTCATGCAACAGTGAAGACGAAAAGCGTCCAGATTGATGGACAGACGGTGCACTGGAACCAGACGCTCGGCGCCTTGTAGGACTTTCCTTTTTCGATATTGTTTTTCGGCTAAAAGTCTAGTCCAGTTCCGCACAACAGTCTTCACCTATTATACTGCGACTTTATGAGAAACGGTACTTACACCCTGATGTCGTTATCGGAACGCATCAGATACTGATACCCGCCGAATCCCAAAGTGGTTCGTATCTTATTGGAAACTTCGTTTGTTCGACTAGCTGAATATCCTGGGGGTAGATGTTCCTGTGGAGATCAGTAATGGCGATGGAGAAGCCGGAAAGTCGACGCAGCCGGTCACACTCTACTTAACGATTGCTGTGTCATCGGACGCGACATCTCCAATCTTTTCCACAACCCCCGAAGTACTGACCAAAGAAGACAACTCCAGCGACGAAGAACCTACTAAGCCCACTCCCGTCCAGGCGGAGATGTCGCCTGCCGAGGATGCTCTGATAGCTCTCCATCGCGCCGATGATGCTAAGAAGCTGATTGACCGAAGGGATATATGGAACGGGGCTGTTAGTAGAATCAAGTGGGTGATGGATACTGTAAGCCCAATTGCGGAAGTGCGTGCAACATCCATTTTACCTCTTGGCTGAGTTGACTTCCACTCTCAGCTCCACCCGTTTGCGAAGATGGCATATGGTTTGGTTTCAGCTATTCCCGGGGTGCGTCTGTTTGTGTTATTGTTGGAAGGAAACACTTATCCCAAGTTTATTCGGGCGCCAGACACTCCTAAAACAGTACGAACGTGACGACAACGTCCTAACCCTACTTGAAGCCATGCATGATGCGTTCGATTTTGCGCAGCACGAAGACACTTTGAAATCCATCAAGCCCGACTCTAGGCAGGCCGAAATCCTTAATACGATGCTGCGGGATGTCTGTAGTTGCAGTGACTTTATCCGATCGTATGCAAAGGACGAACAATTCTGTACGTTGTCGTCATCTCCTCTACTGGCCGATGTAAACGCGTAGTTTTTAGGGAAGCGGACGTTGAAGAATATGGGTGGAGGAGTCGCCAAAGATATTGAGGACTTGTCCACTGCCCTTGTCGAACACCGACGGCTATTTCTGGACCAGGCTACCATCACCACGGAGACAACTGCATTCCAAATTCTTGACGGCGTGGGAATGCTTTCAGCTAAGGTGGACGGGATATCTACTCAGCTTAAGTGGGTGTCGAGCCAAGTTTCAGATGCCGGTATGTAGCACCGATGACTCGGGTTTGTTGGGTAATCGGTCTGACAATCGTTATAGAACTTGATAGAAAAATCGGAGAAATCCCATACGGGACAGGCTCACGATTCGCACCCGACAAGGGCTGTCTTACGGGAACACGTACAGCCTTCCTAGACTTCGTTGTCAATTGGGTGAACGATCCCACTTCGGAGCGTTGTCTCGTTCTTTTCGGGCAAGCAGGCACGGGAAAGTCGATGGTCATCGATTGCGCATGAGATTGCACGTCGCTTCAAGAAAATGCATCGTCTTACGTCATCCTTTATCTTTTCGCGGAAGGAGCACTCCAAACAGGTGGCCTATCGTCTTTTCACGACTCTTGCTCGCGATCTCTCCGACCGCTATCCTTCGTTCAAAACCGCGCTGGGAAGTGTCATAAAGGACGACTCCTCTCTTCGAGTTGGAACGCGCGACTATGGTACCCTGTTCGAATCCCTTATCCTGGAACCACTCAAGGACCTGCACATCGTCGGTCCTATTCTTGTTGTGATCGATGCCTTAGACGAGAGCGGGGATGCAACTGGCAGAACAGGGTTACATACATTTCTCGCTAAAAATCTCATCAGACTCCCGTCGAACTTCCGTGTGCTCATCACCTCGAGGCCAGAGGATGGCATCGAGTCTGCGCTCGTTGGAGCGAAATCAGTCGAGATCAAACTCATGCAGGATTCCGAGCTGGCTGCTAAAACGCATGACGACATTCTTGCCTTTCTTCGGGAGAGGCTTCATCCAAATCAGTTCAGACATCATGGCGACGCACTGGCAAAAAAGGCCGAGGGATTGTTTCAGTGGGCAGCGGTTGCCAGTCAATTCATCGCAGATCCTCCCGAGCGCTTTGGTTTCGACAGGAAAAAGGTCATTAACCATCTTCTAAAATCCAGTGCAAAACGCGGGGGACAAGATCCTTTGGATGAGTTATACAAAGAAGTCCTTGAAGGATACTTTACGGCCCCAGAAGCTCGGCTTCTATTCCGCTCTGTTGTGGGACAGTTGATCACTTCATTTGAACCACTTAGCATCCGCTCCCTAACCAATCTGCGACGGCACGCTGATGACGAAGACGACAACGACAGCGACGATGACAACGACGACAACGATGGCGATACCGTTGTTTTATTTCTCCGTCGCCTTGGCTCGTTGTTGAGCAATGTCAATTCATCCGATAAAAATCTTCCCATCATTCCTCTCCACACATCATTCCGCGATTTCCTCACAAATCAAGAGAAGAGCGGCGATTTTTGTGTCGACCTTCGTGACGCTCACCGTCAGTTGGCTCGTTCCTGTCTCAGTTTACTGCTCAAAAACCTCAAATTTAATATCTGCAATCTCGAGTCATCATACCTTGCCAACAAAGATGTCAAAGACCTCCGGTCCCGCGTTGATGAACATATCTCACATGCTCTGTTGTATGCCTGTCGATTCTGGGACGATCATCTGGAGCAAATTGACTTCGAAACCGATCTCTTTGTCCAACTTCGAACTTTATTTGAGAATAAGTTTCTCTTTTGGCTAGAGGCCCTTAGCATGACAGGCAACGTGAGTCTTGCTTCGCCGGCGTTGTCGGCCCTGAATGTGTGGCTGGCGTCTGGACATGATGTGAGTAGATCTGACGTTGATTCCATGAGGAAGGCAAACGACTAATTACTACAATCGCATCAGGTTTCTCAAACGGACCTAGAGAAATTCGGGTCGTTCGTCAATGATGCCTCTATGTTTGTACGATATTTCGGGATGGCCATGACAAAGAGTGCTCCACATATCTATCTTTCTGCTCTTCCATTTGCGCCGATCCGGTCTCTCATCTCTGCACATTATTCCAACTCATTTCCTCGAATCTTACGCGTGGAACGTGGGCGATTGTCCGATTGGCCATCATCGGAGGTGGTGATTCCGAACGTTGGGGATGAGGTCTTTTCCATTGCAGTCTCACCGGATGGCCAGCGGATCGTCTCAGGCTCGGAAGATGGAATAATTCGTGTATGGAACGCCACCACGGGAGAGGCAGATGCAGGCCCGCTTACTGGACACACGGATTCGGTCTTGTCTGTGGCATTCTCGCCAGATGGCCAGCGGATCGTCTCAGGCTCGGAAGATCGAACAATTCGCGTGTGGAACGCCACCACGGGAGAGACAGAGGCAGGCCCGCTTACTGGACACACGAATTCGGTCTGGTCTGTGGCATTCTCGCCAGATGGCCAGCGGATCGTCTCATGCTCGGGTGATCGAACAATTCGTGTGTGGAACGCCACCACGGGAGAGACAGAGGCAGGCCCGCTTACTGGACACACGAATTCGGTCTGGTCTGTGGCATTCTCGCCAGATGGCCAGCGGATCGTCTCATGCTCGGGTGATCGAACAATTCGTGTGTGGAACGCCACCACGGGAGAGACAGAGGCAGGCCCGCTTACTGGACACACGAATTCGGTCTTTTCTGTGGCATTCTCGCCAGATGGCCAGCGGATCGTCTCATGCTCGGGTGATCGAACAATTCGTGTGTGGAACGCCGCCACGGGAGAGACAGAGGCAGGCCCGCTTACTGGACACACGAATTCGGTCTTGTCTGTAGCATTCTCGCCTGATGGCCAGCGGATCGTCTCAGGCTCGAAAGATCGAACAATTCGTGTGTGGAACGCCACCACAGGAGGGACAGAGGCAGGCCCGCTTACTGGACACACAAATTCTGTCTTTTCTGTCGCATTCTCACCAGATGGCCAGCGGATCGTCTCAGGCTCGCAAGATGGAACAATTTGTGTGCAGAACGCCACCACGGGAGAGACAGAGGCAGGCCCGCTTACTGGACACACGAATTCGGTCCGGTCTGTGGCATTCTCGCCAGATGGCCAGCGGATCGTCTCAGGTTCGATTGATCGAACAATTCGTGTGTGGAACGCCACCACGGAGGAGACAGAGGCAGGCCCGCTTACTGGACACACGAATTGGGTCTGGTCAGTGGCATTCTCGCCAGATGGCCAGCGGATCGTCTCAGGCTCGCGAGATCGAACAATTCGCGTGTGGAACGCCACCACGGGAGAGACAGAGGCAGGCCCGCTTACTGGACACACGAATTCGGTCTGGTCTGTGGCATTTTCGCCAGATGGCCAGTGCATCGTCTCAAGCTCGAGTGATCAAACGATTCGTGTGTGGAACGCCACCACGGGAGAGACAGAGGCAGGCCCGCTTACTGGACACACGAATTCGGTCTATTCTGTGGCATTCTCGCCAGATGGCCAGCGGATCGTCTCAGGCTCGGGTGATCGAACAATTCGTGTGTGGAACGCTACCACAGGAGAGACAGAGGCAGGCCCGCTTACTGGACACACGAATTCGGTCCTGTCTGTGGCATTCTCGCCAGATGGCCAGCGGATCGTCTCAGGCTCGAAAGATCGAACAATTTGTGTGTGGAACGCTACCACGGGAGAGACAGAGGCAGGCCCGCTTACTGGACACACGAATTCGGTCTGGTCTGTGGCATTTTCGCCAGATGGCCAGTGCATCGTCTCAAGTTCGAGTGATCAAACGATTCGTGTGTGGAATGCCACCACGGGAGAGACAGAGGCAGGCCCGCTTACTGGACACACGGATTCGGTCTTGTCTGTGGCATTCTCGCCAGATGGTCAGCAGATCGTCTCAGCCTCGGTTGATGGAACAATTCGTGTATGGAATGCCACTACAGGAGAGGCAGATGCTGGCCCATTCACTGTACACACGTCTGCGGTCTTTTCTGTAGCATTCTCACCTGATGGCCAGCGGATCGTCTCAGGCTCGCTTGATGGAACAGTTCGTATGTGGAACGCCGCTATGGGAGAGACAGAGCCAGGCCCATCTATCGGAGACATGGATTCGGTCGAGTTGGCGGCATTCTCGCCGGATGGTCAGTGCATTTTATCGTCAGGACATTGGTTAAATCGTATGTTGAACACTATAACAGGAAATACGGAAACTATAAGACACGTCGCCATCACTGACCACACCGTGATAAACAGGGAGGGATGGATATGTGGGAGTAAAGGCGAACTCCTAATGTGGATCCCGGAAATACATAGGACACATCTTCACCGCCTGGGTGTTATCTGGGTTGCCGGCGCACGTGAAACCCGCCTCGATCTTTCTACTTTCGTACATGGACGGAATTGGACTACTTGTATTAACACTAACGGGTAGAATAAGACTACTACAGCATTCCGTCGGTTGTCTCTAGGCGGTCTGAAGTGTAATGTGATACACTAGATAGGAGCTCACTACGCGATGAATTCAAGACTCAGCAGTGACTAGTCACTAGTCACTGCCAAGGTGCGCGACATTGCGCGTCCACGAGTTTGTCGAGCATTCAGTGCACAAACGTGGCCCCCACGTCAACCCACGACAGGAAGGACAACTGCCGAAAAGACAAATCGGGTTTTCGGTCACTGCGGTCCAAATACATGGACGTGGCCAACTCGGAGTGCAACGAGACGCGAAGTTGCGACAAAATACGACGGGTGTCAAGGTGAGATGTAATCATAGTCTCTTGCATAGCGAATCGACATGGGAAGGGTCTGCTATTGCCAGTGCAGATAACTCCTCCGAGCCCCGGCGATCTCGTTGACAAGGGCCACATATCGAGAAGAAAAAAAAGAACACAATGACAAGCATGACGAAAGCAAAGCAAAAAAAATATTACATGCGTTAGTAGTTGTACATTAGTCACCTTCCTCGACCATATCCGCAGGCGCCAACAGGCCGACCGTGTTCCCGAACCCAGCAAGACAACACGTCCGCCCGCTCACGAGCGGCCCAACACGCGTAAAAGGCAGCCGCGGCGTCTCCCTCGCGACCGCAGACCGCGCCGAGAACGCCGAGGCGATCGGCTGGAGCGCCGCAAGCGGGGACGCGCTAATGCGACCCTCGGCGGGGTCGAACGTCCACGCCTCCCACCGCTCCAGCGACGCCGCGCTAAGACCGCAGTCCCGCTGTGTGCGAGGCACAACGTCTGCCGCCTTGCTCCCATCCGAGTCTGGGCGCCTCCGCGAGCGCCGCCGGAGGCCGACCACCCGCGATCCCGTCACGTCCCATGCCCCACGCTCACACATCGTGTCCACGACCCGGCCGACCACGAGCGAGCGCCAGCGGGCGGGTATATGCGGCGCTTCGGACGGGCCTAACGGTCCATCCAATTTGCTTTCTGGTACCGCAAGCGTGTCTGACGCCGCGGCGCGACGCAGCGAATCTTTCTCCGATGCACGACGCGATAGAACGCCGTGCCCGGATATAGGAAATGATGTGTGTCCTCTGACATAGACGCATGACGCGACCGTGACGGCTGTACAGGAGTCGTCGATGCAGTACTGGAATTCCGTGAGTGAAGCCCAAGCGGGGGACCCCATGGTGGCGCCTCGGGTTGTCGTGGTGAGTTGTGAACGCACGTGCAACGTGGAGACGAAGAAACGGCTGAAGAAGTGATGTCTGGGGGGAGAAATACTCGGAAAAACTGAACAGTAAGTGCGGCGGTGATCGCGAGGGCGAAACTATCCGGCTGTGGTGCGCCACAAGCCATGCATGGCTTACGTGATGCGGGGCAGAGCCGCAGAGCGCTGAGAGCGCCGCGGGGTTCTTCGAGGAGCGCGATGCAAGAACTGGTCATGCCGTCCCAAAGGGAGATGATCCCTGCTTCTGTCGCCGCACCGATCACGAGCGTACCCATACCGTCCAGCTCTACCAAGCACGCGTGAAACCTGGCAACTGTGTCGGTCGGATTACCAGCTTGTAGGCGACAAACCGCGGCCAGCGGTGGTTCCAAGCCAGACACGAGTTCTATGATATCGAGCGAGCCGTCGTCAATAGAGTAGGCTGCTACAAGGCGATTGGTATCCGGAATACGGAGGACACTGGACCAGAGAACATGACGTCCTTGGGGTGGCGATATTAGAACTGGGCTGTCAGGTGTCGCTCCATCCCACTTGAAAATCGTTCCATTTTCGTACGTCACGAAGACAGTCGGCATATGGTCAGGGCGAGTAGGAGAAAATGATGTTGAACCCCTGGAGACGTGGCTATTCACCAAGTGGACCCCGGTCACAGCCGACGATGCGCCGCGCAGCACCCACTGCGGCCGTCCAACCGTAGGAGTCGATAAGGCCCAAATCGCCACGACCCCTGCTCCAGTACCTGCTGCACAGAGAGAGCCAGTGTCGTCTAAAGCGAGTGCAGTGATGGCAGCGCTTAAGTTTGACGGACCGGCGCTAAGAACATCCGCGGCACCAAGTGCGATTGGTGCCACGGACCCGTTGGCCCACAGGATGAGCTCGTTCTCGAGGCTCACCCCTGCAGCTGTTCGTCCATCCGCACTCACTGCTAGTAGTTCTATGTCCGTCGAATGAGCACGAGGAAGGACGGAGAAGGCGAGAGGTGTTATTGGTGGATCCGCGCTCTGTAACGGCAGCGAATCAGCTTCGGCCCGGTGGCGCTGTGCTTCGAGACGCTCGGCGTCTTTGAGCAGATATAGAAGGAGAGCGTAGAGCGCTGCAACAGTGGCCGCGATGGGAAGTACGACGATACGTGTCATCCGTGCCGTTGTGCGCACGACCCAGGAGTAAGAAAATGCCGGGCGCCCGCGGTGAAGTGGTTGAGGGCGTGTGGTCGACTGGGTAGCATCGTCGGGGTGGAACATTAGAAGTGTGGGTGCCTCGATGCGTAGATGTACAAGTGGGTCTTCTCTCGGGTTGAGCATACGCCAGGTATGCCAAGCAGGATCTCCCGCGCCAGAGAGGAGATCCTTTTTACGTTGTTGAGCAAGAGGTATCGAAGTCGGTATCGAGGGGGTATGACGATTTGCAGGGTATGTCACGAAATATAGAGTCCCGGTAGTCGCAAGAAGCTGAGAGAATGAATCAGGATCCGTGAAGGATAAATGATCAGGCGACGTACAAATAACAAACTGATATTCTTAGTCGCACGTCCCCGAAGCAGTCCCTGCAACGTTGTCATAAATTTACGGCCCCTCCCATTTGGCTGGGTCATCTGTCTCGGCGCGACAGGCTGGACGGATGGTGTGAAACTTGCATTTTGCTGTAAGAGTTCCTCGAGCTCGAGTCGCTGAAGGTCAATCGACAGAACAGCAACGAAGAATGTGTGCACGAGAAACCAGTGTGCAACAAGGACGACAACGGCAAATGCACAAAATTGGCGTGTTGCGCCGCGTGCAAAAAAAGCGATGACACCGAGAATGATATTGTAGGTGAGGACCTTAAGCGTGTTAGAAGTTCCGGCACGTGACAAACCCTCCGCGATACGTTCCTTGACGGGAAGAGTTATGGACGTTTTGACGACGGCCTCGACCTGAACGGTAATTAGAAACAAGAGAGATGACCAAAGGGGCCAGCTGGACACGAACCAGACTAAACATATTCTCGGCGCCAATGAACACGATAATTAAAGGAAAGATTCCCCTTCAATATGTGGTTAGAGTAAAGATGCAGGACATAGATAGGCACCCACCAGGGTATCATGGTGACCCGGAAGCCCACGAGGGCGCAAACGCTGAGGCTGGTTATCGTACTAACGAGAATCTCGATGGCGCCGGTGAAGATAAGACCTATCCCGTTATGTACAGGAAGACCTTTGCGGACTGATTGTCCGAAAGTAATTGCGAGTGCAAAGTAGGCCAAGTAAATGAATACAGTTAATACCGAGGTATCTGTGGAGGAAGATTTGCGTGTCGTGTACTGCGGCACCTATGAGATTCTAGCTCACAGTGTATTTTGGCGTGACATACCTCCAAAGCAATGAGTTTCGGCTGCTGAGTCTCAATAATCAAGTCCGCACCGTCTTTGGAGACATCTTCGAGTATCTGGCGCCAGACGGAGTGTCCCGCCTTCCCAAAGCAATCCCTTTCGGGAAAGAAATATGTAAGGGCCAAGAAAACTGTAGATCCTGCATCCACACTTGAGTATTCGTTGTCATCCCATGCAACAACCATTTGGGATTGGATCGGGACACCAGCGAAGGAAACGTTATTAGAAGGCCGGAGTGTATGCAGAACGTTCACGTCGGCTGCAAGCGCGCGTTCGTCATAGTGCCAAAACATCAAGGGAGAAACCACGATGCATTGTCCGTCAGGCCATCGAAGACAAGATACCCGCCGCTCGGCGAGGGCGTCAGAAATCTTGCGCTCAATGCGCAGGGTAGCACGCAGGAGCTGGCGTGTCAATGGCGAGGAATCGGTAGGGGCGGAGCTGTGAATTAGGACGCGTTCGACGCGCAACGTCTGCTCGACGCCACATCTGGCGCGAACGACGGAGTCTTCGCGAACATGAAGACTATCGTGTGCAGCCCAGATATCGTGAAGGTGATGCTGGGCGTCGTAGCTGGAGATAGCGTCGGCGGCAAGGAAGGGGTCAAGAATCTGGGAGGAAAAGTGGGCAAGGAAGCGAGGTTGAGAGGACGAATAGATAGCGAGAGCTGGGTAGAAGAGCGATGTGATAACGACAGCAGAAATGAGAATGACACGAATCTGGTGCGTCGCGCAATGCCTTTATGGGCCTCATCAGTGCTAGATGCACGAGAATAAAACGTGACATACAGTCCAAAACGATGAAAGAGGCGGTGGCCCTTCGTACGAACACGGAGGAGCAGGCGTGAGCCAAGGGTGTCCATGGAAGACAGGTGGCAAGATAGAAGGTGAGATGGATTGACCAATAAAAGGGTCTGTGATGGGCCAGTCCTAACGAAATGCTGTGCACGGTGTCTGTGCGTCGTGGAGGTCTTCAAGATATGGTGCACCCGATCGAAACATGGGGACGGGATCAAGCTGTTAAAGAGACCAGCGTGAGAAACAGCCGAAGGGAGGAAATGAAAGACCAACGATGCATTGTCAACGTCGTTCAATGTAACCTCGAAAGTCAAAAACGAAACGTCAAATGTCGGCGGTCGTGTCGGCCGCCACGTGTCGAGCGGACATTGACCGGACCGACCAACCGTTATGGACTTGCCGCCGGCACTCTTCCGGTTCCCCAGCGGATTATTGAATCCAGTCTTCCTACTTCCGACCATGTCCTCCTCGCCTCTTCTTAGGTCTGCCCTGCATCAGTCACGGAGATGTGCGCCTCTACACTTTTTCGTGCATACCAATGCTCACTTGCTAACACCAGGGCTCAGCGCAACATCCGCTCCTCGCGCCGTCACCAAGTTCGAGATGCCCGCAATGTCCCCGACCATGACGGAGGGAGGTATCGCGTCTTGGAAGAAAAGGGAGGGCGACACCTTTACTGCTGGCGATGTGTTGCTTGAGATTGTATGTTCTAGGCAATTCTCTACTTCGTGCCTTCACGTTGACATCTTCTCGACTGCACAGGAAACGGACAAGGCAACTATAGACGTAGAAGCACAAGACGACGGGATCGTGGGCAAAATTCTTGTGCGCTTTCTGCCTGCGATAGTGCCCAATCATCATGCTGATTTCGCAACGTACGACATGACAGGCTCAAGATGGGCAGAAGAACATTCCCGTTGGAAAGGTCATCGCTCTTCTGGCAGAAGAGGGTGACGATATCTCCAACCTTGAGATTCCTAAAGATGAGCCGACGCCTTCCAAGTCGGCTCCCGTCCCCAAGCAGGAACAAGCGCCTCTCGCCCCATCTTCTCCTGCCCCACCAGTCACCCCCAAGGCAACGCACCACATATCACATTCGCGCCCCCTTTTCCCGTCCGTGAGCCGTTTACTTCAAGAATATGGTGTCCAGGACCCCGAAAAGATCAAGGGTACTGGGGTGCGTGGCATGTTGACAAAAGGTGATGTCCTCGCCTTTCTCGGCAAGGCATCCAGCCCAACGGGTACATTCAAACCAACCCTACTCGGGCCGGGGGCAGAAGCTCCCAAGAAGGCAGAGGCCAAGGTTGAGAAGGTACGCCTCGGTCAACTGTTGTACAACTCGTATTCAATACTCTTGGCCCCAGCCATTGGACGGGCCCGCAATTCGTCAGCTCATCGTCCAAAGTATGTATCAGACGGCACTCAAGGCGCGCGCCGGAACGGGTGAGTATAACGATTCATGCACCCGCTCTCAACATGTATGCTGAAGCTCTCGCAGTTCCCCCGATATTGGCAAGCTTTGACTCCGTTATTGCTGACTACCTCCCACCATCCACAACTCGGGCAGCCTCAACATTACCACCCGTGTTGCCTTCAAAACCGAAGTCGGGTGACTTCCTTGACGGGCTCGTATAGTTTGCCAACCATCTATAGACCTTGGCATAATATTAGACGCATGTCCATTCGTACCTCGTGGAGGACTCCTGGCTCATGTCATACAATCGATACTGCACTACCTACTCGACTTCGTCCAGGGGTAGAAACTATTGGTCCGTAAGACACGTCAACTACAACTGGTCGAATGAACAAGTTGCTTTACCCGGAATGAGATGAACGCTTCGTTGGTCCCGCCCCGGACCAATGGTGACGGTACCAGGAACTGCATGTTCATAGTCCCGTCATTGCCTATGCGCAGCGATGTCTTGCTCGAGCTCTGCAGAGCCCGCTGAGCTCGTGCGATATGCGCAACTCGGTAGCTGCGTATCAGCTTGGTCATAATTATCGGTAAAATCTCAACGAAGCACGCAAACCTGAATGAAACGGGTTCTGCGCAATGTACGGTCTCAAGCACCTCACGGTCATTTGGATAGTCCATCTAGACACGGCAGTGAACTCCTCACGGGCCTACAAACGATGGGAGATATGTACCTCGGTACTTCCAAATGCCCCTTCCGCGTGAATCCGAAAAATGGGGGGTGATGCTGTCGCACGCGGCCTCCGCGAAGGCGAGTCTTGTGCAGGAGGAGGGTTACCAATTAAAGTGAGCTTGTCGCATGACGGATCGATTTCAGAAAGAGCGTCACGAAGCCAGGAGGACTATATACAATTAGACAGTGTTGAGATGATAGTCAAAGCCTCGCACCTTTAAGATGAGCTGAAGAACGCTACGATACATTGAGCTTAGCGCACATATTTCCTATCAGGCAATACTCACGTCTGTTCAATATCAAAGGACATGTCCGGCTGTGAGTCGGCAGTATAGGTCGTCACTTCGAACTTTGCGTCCGGCTCCGCTGACCCCTCCGCACTAAGCATCGTTAGCCGCGCGTCAACACCCATATACCAAGAAGACACGCACACGAGCAAAGACAAGGGATGTCCCTCACCAGCATACGACAAGCGCATCCCAACCGTCTTCCCCAAAACCGGGGGAAAATAGGCCTCGATCCTTCCCCGAGGTACATCGTCTTCTCCACCATCGTCGCGGTCGCGCACCCACCTTCGAGTCTTTGCTCTCCCTTCCACAGCGCTGGGCGCTGGACCGGTGGAGAAGATAGACAGGGAATCTATAAATATGCGCAACGGGAATTCCAGTACGGTTGGTTCTTCCGACTGGGACAGCCCCGGCGGTGTGGGTGATGCAGACGGCGATGATACCGGCGCATTGTACGTGAATTCATCAAATATCTGCGCAGGGACGTATGCCGCAGCTACTCGCACATGTACGTCATTTAGAGCCATATCATACACAGACTAGAAAGAGATACCTGCAATTATCGAAGATTCCTCGACAAATACAGTCAAGCCACCGCTAGTGATGGTCATTAACGCGAACTGAGCTATATGTCAGTCCTTCGAAGTTGGTGGGAGCTGAAGCGACAACTCACGTCAACAAAATTCACGCCTCTCAGGAGGCTGCCCAAGTGGCGAACATCGTGCACAGATGCTGCGAATACCTCATTTGGAGCAACCGTCGAACGGCCAGAAACGGGCTCGATATTAAAAGCTCACAGTTGGTGTCCGTGTGGCTTCACCCACGTTTGGCATTCTTTTCTGAGAACGAGGAATCGACCAAGTGCCTAATGTCCATTTATGGCTGTGATGTAAATCACGTGCTATGTGACCTTGGTACTTCTCTCGGACTCTGCTGCTTCACTACAGTAGCAGGTCCCTCTGTACTCGACCGCCATGAAGCTCCGCCTCTTCAACCTAACGGACAATGCGATCCTGTTCAAGTACGATTGCTGCAGGAATGATTCGGAATTGATTGTTCCTCCAGAAGCCTCTGCTGCAATCCCTTCGGGCAAGCAAAAGTTCGCCATATCGTCGGTTAGAGGACATGCGCCGGAAAAGGTGTTCCTTGACTACGAGGAAAAGCGGCAGTACGTCATCAACCTGAGCAGGTCATCGTCCCCACGGAGTCTCCTCGCTATGCCTGAAGACTGTCCATGGTGCATATACCGCGATCAGGTGAATTCTCTGGCTCTATTGTATAAATCTTCGGTTGAATGATAATGAGAGAATGTCCGCAATAGACGTCTAAAGAGTGCATTGACATTCTGGTCCTCCCAAAGCGACCATTGGAATCTTTCCTGTCTGATTTACCAGACACTACCCCACTTTATTCTCTTTGTTTACCAGGCAAGTCCAGGTCACGGTCACTACCTTTCGAGTAGTCTGACTATCTTGCGCAGGTACTCATGATACGTGAGTCCTCAGCAATTTCTAAGTGTATCTCACTGACGTCCCATAGCTTGGCCTTCTATGGTTGGCCTGTCTCCCAGTGCCAGTCCGCGACTACTCCTCTCTTGGTGCAGCTCAACTGTGGAATACGCCTTCTTGACATTCGCCTTGCCAAGAAACAGGGACGACTCCTTGTATATCACGGCCAATACCCACAGCGCACAACGTTCCAGTCCATTCTCGCGGATCTTCATACCTTTCTCATATCCCCCACGTCCGCGCGCGAAACCATTGTTGTCTCGATAAAGCAAGAAGACTACGATACCCATAGCCCAGCTAATTTCTCAGCCCTAGTGCGTGACGAGATAGAAGCTAGTCCCGGGGGCATGGGCATGTGGTACTTGGAGAATCGCATCCCGACTCTAGGCGAAGTACGTGGGAAGGCGATCATGTTTAGCCGTTTTGGTGGCGACGGCGCCGCATGGGAAAATGGGTTGGAGGGCATGGGGATTCACCCGACAAATTGGCCGGACAGCGCGAAGGAGGCTTTTTCGTGGACATGCAAAGATGTCCTGGTACGGACGCAGGACTGGTGCGTTGTCATCCTCCCATATACCGTGGCAAACTCACTGAATCACGGCATTGTAGGTATCACGTCCCCTCCTTCCTTTCCATCCCCGAAAAGACGCAGCTTTCCACCCGCCTTCTCTTGCCCCCTCCTGCTAATATCACCCAGCCTGTTCTGTCTATCACATACTTCTCTGCTTCTTCCTTCCCCTTCGCTACACCTACAGTTATTTCGACTGGCTTTGGTTGGCCGCGCTTTGGCTTCGGTGTTGAAGGGGTCAATTCGCGCGTTGCTCAATTTTTACTTGTCGCGCTCAAGAAGAAAACGACGTTGTGTGCATGGACATTGATGGATTTCTATGAGATGCCAGTGGGAACTGGTGTCGTGCCGCTTTTGATAGAGCACAACTTTAGGGGATGACGCCCGGGAGGGGGAGAGATCGTATGGAGCTTTGTCAGACATGTTGTAAGCCTAGCTATTGTACGCCGTCCTTTACAAAGTAATCATAACTTCTGCGCTTATCGCAACGAATTCCAGAACATATATAGAGAAAAATAGAGGGCCTTCGTCCCTCTTCATCCTACAACAGACCATTTTCTTTGATGACTGACAACCCTCTGTCGCGTGCCTTCCATAGCGCCTTGGAGCGGTATAGCTCGCCAAGAGATCCTAGTTGCCCACTGGAGAAGCGCCTTGTGACACGCCCTAGTCGCCGAGAGGAGCTAAGCGATCTAGAGTGGGGCCATCGCAACTAAAATAACATTCACGCAGGAGCCTCGCTTGCATCTTAGACAACGAATCCTTTGCAGAAGGCCGCCTCGCTGCAGTTAGTAGCGATTATAACATGTCGGCTACGTAAACGTTGACCCAGCAGCGACGGTTGGGGGCGCCTGATGGTCTAATGCGGAAATCCACAAACTCTTTGGAGCTACTGCCATCACCCATGTTTTTGTGGTGGTTGGAAACGGTCGTAAAGTTTACAAACCTGAAACTCGACGGAATGAACGAGGGTGGTGGGACACCTCCGCCTTGCATTCTATAAATGTGAATGTGAATGGTGAGGAGTACGCCCGGCACGCCAAATCCCCTTCTGTCTCTGGAGTGCTTCTGTACGTTAGGCCCCCCTGGCAAGTGAGTACTCCATCTGCTAAAGATGCTTAAGGAAATGAAGTACCATCCCAGTCACAGAACGTAACTTACATGGACTTCCGATACCAGTCGACCTCTTGGAGCCTCGGTGACTTCGAGGTGGACGTCTTCGCGGTTTGCGTCGAGTGTGACGTCCCGGAAGACGGACTGATCACTTCGATGCATCAGCAGAATCTCTCGACCATCTGCGCCGACGGTCTTCAGGACCATACCCTTGGTACGTGAGTCTTCGCCCTCGAAGTTCTCGATTCGCGACATGATACGGGTTAGCTACTTCTTCGGCCGGCGCAGTTCAGAATCGAAGACGCTCGAGTCCGAGCCCAACACCTGCCTGCATCGATCCGAAATTAACCGTCCTATGGCCGTCTCGGGATATGTCACCCGGTGTAGACAGGGCACCTGCAGACGGCGACGACGCTGGCTGGGCAGAGGATTTGGCTCGCGCACGTGTCCCAGGTATGGGTGCCATCGAGCAACGAGTGTTCTTTGGGCACTGACTAGGGAATAGACATGCCAGGAACGGCCCAATCACCGACAAGCAAGGAGCGGAAGAGAAGGTCGACAGTGAGTTCAAAAACGGCGTCTGCGGGGCATGAAGTGTATCATATGAGGTGATGCAGGTTGCCATACAAGCCACTTCCAGCCCGAGGAACTCAAGAGCCGCAGACAAGGGCCACACGAAATGGAAGTACCGCGCGGAGGGCGACAATCTCTCTGGCCTACCCACTTACACATCGAAAGGGGGCTCTCACGCGGACCCCGGGCCAACTGGCAAAGGGGAAGGCAGGAAAACGGAAGGGATCGAAAGGATTCACACAAAGCTGTGGAAATGTCGGATTGGAGGGTGCAATAAGACTTTCCACAGAAAGGGCGACGCCCTGCGACATCTGCAGACGACCGCCAAGCATAACGGCAAGTCGGTTGTTTGTAGCTGTGGAGCAACGTTCTCGAGGCACGACGCGCTGAAACGGCACCAGCGTCTATGTAATAGACACGCTCGAGAGCTGCTGTAATAGGATTTTTTTTTTTCGTCACTTACCACACCCTTTTCGACCAACTGCGGCAAACACGCTACTACCGACACCCATAACATAAGTCTGCACAAATCGCCGCATTTGTTGGTAACACGGTACGGTAGCCAACCAAGGTGTGTCGGACGTTGGACTGGGAGCATGCCACGACGATGGTGAGCAAAATAGTTGTATGTCAGTGACTCGGGCTAACGATACGAGTAGCTCAAGCTTTGTACATCAAGGAGGGGATGTCCATTTAAGGACAACAACGTCGTGGTGTGTTGTAGGAGTTAAAGGTATGGGCGAAGTGAAAATCGTTGACTCAGGAATCGGCTTCGGGTAACACAGCTCTAGGTCAATTCTGCAAGTTGACATGCCTATCCGGCAGAACAAGATCATTGGGGTCTCGCTGGGCGCCCGCTCAATTTAACTTCGCGCACCTACCGAGAGTACTCAGGCCAGAAATTGAAGACCTGGTCACCGTTAAATACAAGGTCAACTACGTTAGTACCCCATTGCTCTGGCAGGGTTGTTGGTCGTTCGGCAACGTGCCGTGGCCTTAAAGCTGGAAGCTGCCTGCTACTTCCAGTAACTGCTCTTTTCCAATTATGTCACGGCCCTCCAGGCCGAGGTCGAATGGCTTGGCTTGAGGCTGTCCACGGAGGTCGGAGATCGGTTCCGCTTGTCCCCCTATCTAGAGTGGCCTTTCTTCTCTATGGTGGTCGATCTTGGCTGGTTGAATTGTAAATCTGAATGTATAGTAACGCCGCAGCAGCCCAGATGGACCACTTTTGCAGATCTTCCCTTCCTCGCTATTTCATTACAGACTTATAAGAGACGCCGCAGCTCCACTTTCGAACGTATTTCCACAACGCGCTATGGAGCTTTATCTCTTCCCGAACGACCCAGTCAATACTGTATTCATAACTTCGGACGGTTTCCTTCGCTATCGAGTCCGCACATCCCGGCCCCTGTCGTCACTCCGGTCATGTAGGTCCGTTATTCAGCGAGTAGGGGCGGGCAAAACCAACGAAGACGAAACTTTTGGAGAAATCGTGTGGGGCGGGCTCGGCAGACATTCTGTGATCTACAGTGAGCTGTTCAAGGGACGCGCCAACGCCGCAGAAGACAAGGGCGTCCGAGTGAAGGACCTTCTGTGGAAACTCAACACTTTTGGCACGTAAGCCATCTCGTTCCTCTGTCTTTGACTGCTCGCCGACGAGTTCCGCGCATGTAGTTCAAGGTGTTTTACTGGAAACGACGAAGAGGAGTATGTGTGGAAATTTTGCAAGGGGAGAGGCTTTCAGGTATGCGATTCTTTTGGCTGACTGTTCCCCAACTCGACCCCCTTAGCTCCTTCACGTGCGAACCGGATGTGTCAAGGCCATCTATGAGCACAATCCATCACACGTCGCGAATGGCGTATTTAAAGGCCAGTTCAAAACGTGCCTTCGCATCCACCCATCTTGCACGCTCAACCTCGACATTCTCGTGCTTACGTTCGTCGTCATGGAAAAAAAGCGAAGAGACAATCTCGGCGACCAGGTGAACGTCGCCGCCGCTGAAGAGGAGAACTTAGCGGAGGCGAGCGGAATGGAGGGGGGTAGTACGATGTGATCGTGTTGCGAGTTTTTTTGGGTCGGGTCTCCTTAGAGGGTTCAGTTAATGGTTTGATGGGTTGTTTGCTTAAAGATGGGGGGACATAAACGTGGCTATGATGCGTGATACCTCGACCTCAGCACTGTGTTGCAGGTGTTGTAGCTTTTCGATTTCGTAACGTTGACGTCGACTAAGCCGATAAACGGTAAGCGGCGGCGATAAGAGCCTTTACGGAAGTCACGAGGTCGTGCCGCGACGAAGTTATTACTACGAAGACATCACGAAGACATCACGACGGCCGCGTTCCCACCACGCACCCCCATCCATACCAGCGCTACATTTCAAGAACCCATATATCTGCTCATTGCCATGTCTTGAACTCTAGTGTTCGTCTTCCCCTGATCCCCTGAGTCTCGTATTAAAGACCCACTTACTCTCAGTGCTTTCTGTTCTCACTCACAAAATTATGAGTCTCGCAGGCGTATACACAGAAACCCCAACCATCTTCCTACAGCCTAGACCACTTGCTCGTTATCCGGGAAGCTTTGTTTTACTCCCTCTGTTGCCACGGCCTCGACTAGTCAAGCCACTCCCTGCAGAGGTGTGGTCAAAGGTCCTATCCTATGTTATTGAAGACGAAGATGGTCGGATAGGTGTCCCTGTCTCTGAGAGGCGCGTGAGCTTGAGGAAAAGGTGGAGGTTATTGTTTGTATGTAAACCCTGGGTGGTGAGTGTCCTATTTCTCGACATTCAGGGAAGTGAATCGTAGTTGTTGGGGCACACGGTCGCGGCTGCCCCAACGGATTATGAATACCACGTCTTTGATTACCTCTACACGGTTCCGTACGAGTCGGAAAGTGCTAATCAACCTGTTTTACTAGGAAATTGTTCTTCCTCTGCTCTATTCGAATGTGCACATCTTCACCGCAAGCGCGTTTGAGAAGTTCGCTGCCCACCTATGCTCCTCCGACCGGCGTTGGGACTCTATCCGGCGTATACCCTACTCCACTCCGGGGCGCTGGGTGCGGGGGCTAGACCTCTCCGAAATGGCGCCCTCCGCCGTAGAATCGCTGTCGGTGGATACCCATCTGACGCGACTATTTCCACTTCTCCCGTCCTTGACGGGCCTCTGCCTTACTCCAGAGATGGTCCTCAGCAACCGTGCTCTGGCTGCATTACAGTGCAAAGATGGCATTGGCGAACTGCGGCTGCTCAAGGGCCTCAAGATTTCTGTCCCGGGCGACCTCGCCTTGGTCCAGCCCACTTTTGTCGCCAAATTTGACCCGATCGCCGAGCTTCTCTGGCACTGCCCACGCCTAGAGCAGCTCGAGATTCTCTGCACGGATACCATCAACGCCGAGCTAGAATCCGTTATGAATCTGGACCTCCTCGGCTTACTCCGAGACGATGGACAAACTTTGTCCCTCCCACCTACCTTGCATCTACCGCACCTCAGGTATCTCTCCCTTTCTGCAATCCCCATCTGCCCTCTCCTCCTTACCCTTCTGCGCACGCCGCTTCCGGGTCTGCGCCATATCGTGTGGACGCCATACAGTGATGTGGACACGACACCTCAGCTCGGCGCGCTACTCGCCATACACGGGCGGAACCTCATCTCGCTGTCCATCAGCACACCACGACACCTGCCCATATCACTGGCGACGGGCGACGCACGGCCATTGGCGCTGCTCGGGTCTTGCCCCGAGCTGCAGTACCTCGCGCTGGACCACCCCCTACCGGCCCTGGCAGCACATAGCGACGGACCACCGCAGCCGCACCCCTTGCGCGTGCTGACGATCCCGCGGCCGAGCGCGCGCTTCCTGCGCGAGCTGGAGGTGCTTCTCCCGCGTCTGCCGGCGCTCACCGTCGTGCGCGCGCGAACAGTGCGCTGGCTACGTGCAGGCGTCTCTGGGAAGGCCCTCGAGGCGGGCGTACAGGGAGAGATGCACGAGTGGCGCCGTCGGTTCGCGCGCAAGGGCGTGCGAGTTGTCGATGGCGAGTGGCGTGATCCTGTCTGAATCGTATGTGTTGGCACTCTTTCTCTGGCAGGGCGGAGGCCCGTGCGCGTCCGAGTCTGAATTGTATGCGTCCTTCCGGTGTTGTTATGAACATCTTCTGCGTTTCTTCGTCTCATATGGGTATCAGTATGGGTCTTTGGGGATATTGTAGAGCGATTCTTTTGACGAACAGGCCTTCATCGTTCTTGAAGTCGTGCTTCATTGTACGGTATGGCATGACCGTTATTACGTGCGTTATTACATTATAGAACGAAAATAACACTTCGTTTTCATGACAAGCGTTGGGACTCGGGAGAGAGAAACAGTGACACACATCCGCAGTCCTATCCGTCCCCAATATACACGTGGCACCACAGGCGCTCCATTTTTCTTTAGTCGCTTGTAATTGTAGGAAGGCCTGCCTTGAGCCTTCTTTCCCCTGATCGTGCTTTGGAGCGGTGGTCACTTGAATCATAATGGTGGACTGGTTTATTCATGATTGTCCCCTTCAAATCGGCCAAGCTGGTCGTCTGACAGACAAATGTTTTCGGCAGCTTTCTCCCCGGAATTTGGAGGGAAGGCGAGCAAGTGTCAGCGGGGGTGCAGCGAAGGAGTCGAGGAACCAGAGGACAACCAAGCAAGAACGAGTCTCTGAAATATCTGGTCCGCAGATTCTCTGAACCCTGGTAGCGTCGATACTGTGTCATAAAAATTAATTCGCTCTCGAAGAACGGATCAACGTTTATGACAGTGGGCCTGGGTGTTGGCGTGGCTAGAGGCCGACAGCAGTTCAGAGATCGGGCGATACGGAACGTATTTGGAAGTGAGGGGAAATCGTAAAATGTAAGATACGAACCACAAAGGAAAGGGGAAAAGGGAAAGAGAGACTGGCGACCGAGATTGGCGAAGGTCCGCTCTTTTGTACGAGCTGTGTCTCTGTTTGTTTGGGATGCGAGTGACGATCGCATTCCTAGGAAGTTATCGGTAAAACGAGAGGCGATCGATGAAATCTCTAGGACCGGGAAGGGTCAGACTTCCGGGCTCTAGTGTTACGTTACTTACATGGCGGCGGCATATGAGACAATTGTCCTAATTCGATCTGTTGCCAGGTGCGCCGTGAAGGGGTGTCCATGGACGCCGCCTTCTTGAAAGACGAGGAAATGATTGATGGGCCACGGGCGTCTTTTCGCTTAACAAGCAAAACAACAGGTGATAAAGTATTTCCCTGAATTTTTTACATTTAAGAGGCAATCATTCGGTAATCAGCGAGAGCGTACCGATTTCAGGTTGTCCGGTCAAGACGACCCCACAATGACGTCCCATTGCGGTGTTATAATCAACCTTCGCCTCAAATTCTACCCGAACTAGAAGGGTCTTCTAGTCCGGGCAGAATATGAAGGACGCTGCATACAGGGTCACTCATTTCTAGGGAGTCGATCGGTACATATTTCCAGGTGGTACCCTCATGCATCAGATATCTCTTCCAGGATGACGTCGTAATCGACCCCCCATAAAGTTTTGTGCAGTTTGTCGGCAGCTCGCACATCTGGCAGCGGGGCAGGTAAGTGTTACACTCAATCGGAGTAATGTCTACAGTCGAGCTCACCTGGACCTAGATCAATATGAAGGGAGACATGGAAATTAACCAGGTCACACCAGTGAGGAGACACTAGCGGTGCTCGGTATCTCCCATCCGTTATCACGTGCGCTGTCATCGATCCTTTTGCGGATGCCGTATCCCATGGTTCCTTGGGAACTAGAGAGTGCTGTGAGCAGTTGATTCTAAGTCGGAAGGCGTATTGTCTGAAGATCACCGACCAAAGAACGGAGTGAAGGAGGAGGTAAACCGTCGGTTGTTCCGGGCCCGCCGTCATGTCCTTCCAGACAGTATACAGCAGAAGAGTAGCGACCGCGAGGTCCTCGTTGAATGGTAGTATAGATAAATTCGGATAATTTGGGGTGAAGACGTAGACCCGAGACTGTTACGCACAGTAAGGCGTATGTTCGGAGTTCGGTTTCGAAGTTCTAAAGTTCGAAGGCGATTGCCGAGTGCCCGCGTCTGACTCTCTGCGCCCGTCTCCGTGATTTGTATTCACTTCTCTATTATTTCTAACTAGACTTCCCCTCGGGTTGAAGTCTATTACTCGCAACGGTGCTAGATGTATACATGGGCTTTTGATATTGCACTGTGAGCCATTGAGGTGGCGCCAGGCTCAATTTCGAGGCCCTCCATCGGCGGGGAATGTGCGATTTGTTCTACAGCCACACGAGCACTGCTGACCGTTATAACGCGAATTGGCAAGATATACATGTTTTCGCAGGGGGATTCCTCGCAAGTGAGTATTGCGACACCACGTTGGTCATAAGTCTCTCACCCTCCTTCATTGAAGGTTCGTCGGCGCCGTGGCGGGAAAGCTGTGAAACGGACAGAAGGTCTCCATGATGTTTGGGGACATAGAGAACGTCCCGCAAAACGGCGTGGTTCCACTACCGTTCTGCTTTCATTTGTACAACAACATGACCGGCGGCGGTACTAAGACAATATTGACGGGAGATGCCAGAGGTGAGTAGTATGTGAATTACGCGCGATTGGAGTACATTGTACGTGATGCGTCAGAGTCGACGATCCAATGATGCTGCAACTCACTGTCCTAGTGCGCAGACGGGACACTGAAGAAGAGGCGAACGGGGTCAAGATTGGAACATCTTGGCCGACGCAGGTTTAGCAAGCTGCCATCGCCTTCTCCTGCCCCTTTTTGAGTTTTTGGCATTCGCTCACGTCGCATCCGCGCTTGCAACCGTGAATCTTGCAGTGAGTAGCCGGGCTCTCAGTCGTCTCCTGCACTCCTATGCAATTCAGAAAAAAAAGCGCCATTCCATCGAATATACATTGATCTACTGCTATAGGTTAGAAGCGCGATTTTACAATATGAGACAAAATACCATGTCATACATCAAATGAAATCATTGATAAATTTGATCACCAAACCGATACACCAGCTCTGCGATAGATCTTTTTTACGATAAGTTGTTAAGGGCCTTAAGGCTAGAGAAAAATGATCAGTACCCTTTTTGCATGCGACAGAAAGTCCTGCTTGAGAGTTTTGAAAGCCATATTGAGTGGAATCGATCTCAGCAGCCTGAGCATTCAACAAGAGGCACAATCGTGACACGTTACTTCACCATTCACAGCATTTAAGCACAATCATCTCCAGTGCAGCCTACCTTAAGCAACGAAGTTAGCGGTTCTCGAACACAGGTAACCCAGCCCACACCTTTTTTTCGGTCCTCCTCAATTCCTTTGGAGTCATTACCGAGTGTGATCACTCCCATCGACGTCCACACTATTTTTAATTTTAATTTTTATTTGAATCCAATTAGAGTGCACCTTGGATACTGGGCCCTATGTGGCATTTATAACACGTTTCCTCTGCGCACCGCACGATATTCTACTATCCCAACGTAGTAGCCACTTCACAATAGGTCCACACTATTTCTGCGGGTGCATTGCTGGTATCAATAAGTACCGATCTCGTTCAGCCAAGACCCACTTACTTTGTTCTCGTCGAACACCTCCAGGTGCTGGTGAGTCATGTCCAGCCGGCCAACGTTGAAAACCTCGTAGTAGACGCGAATGTCTTTCGGGAGGTAGCCCACAGTCTGGTTTCGCAGGGATTTTGCTTTGTAGACACGTACATGTGGCGCCAATCACGATCTTCTCTAATGTCGCGTGGGATGGATTTCTTGATATCAGCCCAAGCGAAGTCACTTCCCTTTGTGCTTGGCTTGCTAGGGACGGCCACCTGAACCGAAATGATGAACTTGTCCGTAAAAACGATGGCATCGACGGCGGCGAGTGTTTGGGATGTAGGCGACAGAAATAGTTTATCCACTTTCACTTCGTTCAAAGCGGTCAAGCTACCGAAATAACTCGTCTGCTTCTCCTTGTACGCTGGAATTTGGAGGTCGCGCAGGGCAGGGGAGCAGTGAAGAGGCCGCAAGTTCGGACGAGCGTGTAACCAACTAAGAACGAGACCTTTGAATATCTGGCCCGCCGATGCCTCGAACCCTGGTTGCGTCGATATTGTTTCGTAAAATTTTATTCGCTTTTGGGCCCGGGCGTTGGCAGCGGCATACGAAACAATTGTCTTGATCCAATCTGATGCCAGGTCCACAAATTGGATCTGTCTCCCCGCCTCGTCTTTCTCCTCTGGCCGGACTGAGAAGAGCATGTGAGTGATCGTCTTCACATCGGAGTCGTCTCTTTCAACGTCGGGGTCCTTGACAAAACGTTTCGCGGCTCCCTCAACGGTCTTTTCATATTCGAGTTCCGCAGGAGGGTTCCAGTGATAACCGCAAGCAAGTGCGCGCAGAAGGACCCCACCTTTCATAATTGCGTCGGAGATCGCTGGTGTTGAGTCCAAGTGTGTTCCAGTATGGAGGGGTTGAGCGAGAATGAAACCCTTGTGGAAGCCAATTCACCAACCCCAAAACCGTCATCTCCTCGATAGTCTCGATAGTAAAATAGTCCATTACGAAGATGTCCGCTGAACGCTGCGTTTTCCATTTTTTCCACCTCTGCTCCCATGGTGAGGTCGTCTGAACAATCCAGGAAGTTCCCCACGAAGCCGCTTCCAGAAAAGTGGCGCAAGGCAATCGGCCATTAGAGTCCGAAAGCACCCAAGTGCCTGCTGGAAGGTTATCAGGATCTGCCGTGAGGGGATATCTACTGACGCTGTCTTCTTGAAAGACGAAGAAATAACCGGACCGTTGAAAAGTCACGGGGTTCTTTTTGCTCAACAGGCGAAACAACAGGTAATAAAGGAAACAAGATTTCCCTGAATTTACATTTAGGAGGCAATCACCCGACAATCAATAAGAGCGTACCGATTCCAGGTTGTCCGGCGACGACAACCCCTCCGCATTTATGTGCCTTTGCGATGTCGTTATTGAAGCTCTCCCAAGTGGCTTGGTATTCTCCCCGAACTAGAAGACCACCGCGTTCAGGGAAACCAAGCGCCAACATTCCTGAGGATTCGATAAATCTCTCCTGTACATATTTCCAGGTAGTTCCTTGACCGTCAGATATCTCCTCCAGTATGACGTTGTAATCGACCCTCCATAATTTCTCGTGCAATTTCTCGGCAGCTCGCATATCTGGCGGCAGGGCAGGTAAGTGTTACACTCGATCGGGGAAATTTCTGCGGTTGAGCTCACCTGGACCTAGGTGGATATGGAGGTAGACATGGAAATTACCCGAATCACACCAGTGAGGAGACACAAACTTCCCGGTGTTCACTGTCTCCCATCCATTATTACGTGCGCTGTCATCGATCCTTTTGCGGAGAGTATCCCATGGTTCCTTAGGAACTGGAGAGCGCTGTGGGCAGTTAATTCTGAGTCGAAAGGCGTATTGTCTGAAGATCACTGACCAAAGAGCGGAGTGAAAGTTGGGAGATGTTAACCGTCGGTTTCAAGCCTACCGTCATATCCCTCCAGATGCTAAACAAAAGGGTGGCGACCGCGGGGTTCTCATTGAATGGTAGTACAGACACATTCGGATAGGACGTAGACCGAGGGAGACATGTGGAATAGGACAGTGGAATACGGGGCCAATGTGGTCGTTTGTTTGGCGGCCTCAACCCCCTACGGCGTGCAAAGCAGAGTTTTCTGACCAATAAAACTCTTAGAAAACCCAACCACTTATCAAGGGTTTTCTAAGGGTTTTATTGGTCAGAAAACCCTGCTTTGCACGCAGTGTACGCGTCAACGCGTTCCCCTAACAGGTCACCTGACTAGTCCTAATTGTCGCGTGACATTACTAGAAGAGAGAAACACTAAACCAACAGAAACAGGGGAAGATTAGAACAACACAGGAAAGCTAGGAGAGCTAGAGGCTTGTTGTGTGGGCGGTGATGTGGTCGGGCAGCGGCTGTGATAGAATATGGTAGGGTGTAGGTCAAGGGTCGCCCTTACAATGGATTTCGAAACTGTCCGGTTATTGATACAACACAGAAGCAAATGTGAACCTACAGCTTTTGTACCTAGAATCGTCCACGGAGTGTGTCGAAACCGTCCGACTGTTGATGCGGCGGACATCGATGCAAAGAATGGGAAGCATATGGTGCCCTTGCACATGACGTCGTCATCTAGTTATTGATCTAACACGGTGCAAATGTAAGCCCATAGGATGAGGCCACTCGACTCCTTTACATCCGGTGTTGTCTTCGGGCGTGTTAATTGCTGTCCGAATATTGCAAGGAATATTAACCCAATATGAAGCAAATGTGAATGCGCAGGATCGGGGAAACGGGTCACTTTTGTACCGTGAAAACTGGCAGAGACACGAGCGTATGCATTTGATTGAAGGATTGAAGCTTCAAGTTGAAGCTTGAAGCTTGAAGCCTGAGCACGGTAGGACCTGTTACTGTAATAGTGTGACGCTGCAAAGATCGCATGACTCCGGTGCTCCGGCGCGTCGTATCCGCCTGATTATCACTTTTCTCACTGACACCACCAACCAACGCTAGCAAAGATCACTTTCGCAGGTGGCACCCACGAAAGTGATTTTTGCTGGCGCTGATGGTAAGTGTCGGGCTCTTGTGAGGTCTTAGACAACTCAGGTCGACCATTCGAGCCAAGATACCCTTATCTTCAATTGGTCATCAACTCCTGACCGCATCAATAATTTCTTCAGGTTTATACTGACGTTCCACCGACTCCGGGTACATATGGTGGACATAGTAGCGAAGAAATTGGGATCGTAGATATCCTTGCGACGGCCGCATTTCCCAAACCCTGGCTATTATCCTCCCCGACTCGCTGATATTTCAGAATACAGACGAACCCACTCCCAGCGTTTTCGGCTCGCACTCACAAAATGTGAGTCTGTAGACATATATCCAAAAAAATCGACCGTCACCCGGCGACCTGTGCCGCTTTACTATCCGGGAATTCCTGTTTTACTTCCATGACTTCGACTCTCCTCAAAGAGGTCTAATGTTCTATCCTATCTTTTCGATGACGCCCCATAGACGCGTACGCTTGAGGGGAAGGTGGAGGTTCTCATTTGAACCCTGGGTGAGTGTCCTATTTCTTGGCTTCCAGTGGATTCGCTGGTGTAACTTTGTTATTCCCTCGCTCTATTCGAGTGTCCGCATTTTCACCGCAAGCGCGTTTGAGCAGTTCGCCGCCCTATGCTCCGACTGGCGTTGGAACACTATCAGCTGCGTATCATGTTCCTCTCCATTCCTGGTGCGATGGGGCTGGTGCCAGTGGACCTTCCGAGACGGCGCCCTTCCATTCCTAAATTGACCGAGTCTCAGTCAACTCCCCCTGATGCAGTTGTTTTTACACCTCCCATTCTTGATGAGTACCTACCTTATTCCCGAGCAAGTAGAAATCACGCTCTGACAACATTAAATGTACAGATGACACTGGTGAGGTGAGTCGCTTAGTGGTCTCAAGAATGGTGATTTTTGAATACGCTTCGGCCCAGTCCTCTGTAGTAACAAGTCAAGTCTCGACTCGGCGCCCTGGTACTTTCCACGTCTAGACTAACTCGAGATCTCTGCACTGACACCGTCAGTTCTGAGTATCTCGACCCTCACTTACCCACACCTAGGCGAGGGAATGGAGACATCCCTCTCCCCTCTTCTCTACTTAGCGCATTTGCCTGCTATTCCCTACCCTCCTGTGCACGCCACTTGTGGTGCCGCGTCACATCGTGGTCATGCCGTATCAGCGACGAGCGTACCTCCCCCCCCCAAAAAAGAAAAAAAAGAAAAGAAAAGAAAAGAAAAGAAAAGAAGAAAAAAAGAGTCGCGTCACCCACCACAGAGCGAAACCGCATATCGCTCTCTGTGAGCAGTGCCTTCCGCTGAAGACCAGATCTTGGGACTGCCGATGCACACCGACGCGCACACCGGAGCGTCTCGGGTGGGGACGGACGATCCCGAGTGAGTGAGCAACCGGCCCGGGTGTGGTTGTGGCCCCTCGCAGGGTCAGGGGAGGCTTTGTGGCGCTCGGTGTCTCCTTCCGGCGTTTGTTCGGTATTGCGGCATCTTCTGCGTTTCTCCGTGGACCGCATCGCTATCAGTAAGTGATCAGTATCGGATGTTGTAAAGCTGTTGTGTGTATCTAACGTGAAAGTGGATCGTTCGACGAACACGGCAACGAACACGGCATCGTTTGCTGTCGTTCTCGAATAGTCCGATGCTTCATTTCCCCGGCCGCCCGTGGGCTACGAATGTCACGAGGGAAATCGACAACTGGCACATACACATGTCCACTTTCTACTTGCCCTCACACTGATCCGAGAAACAAGGGGTCGACATAAGGACCTCGGGCGAACGTACTTTGTATGGTGCTTCGCCTGTCTCAATTCATTTGATTCACCCCGCCGCTGCACACACGCGCGAGGTGTTTCACACGCACTGGTAGTGCGCCTTCCCCCCCATTCATTGTTGTGTTATTTCTGGCCTACTGCCCTCGGACGTCGAGTCATCCAGGTGCTTCCTCCTCCGCCTTGTCCCCGCCATTTGCACCTGCAGGGTCCTCGCCGCAGCGCGCTTCGTGACCAGAATGTACACGAAGATACCCCATCGCTATCGCTGAGCACAATCCGATTATGTATTACTGCGCAGCCGAAACGCCACAAGTGCTCGCGATCGCTCGACTTCCTCTCTTTTTTAAAAAAATAAAAATAAAATGAATGTCGCTGCCTCTGCGACCGCGGGCTATAAGGCAAGGCGTTGGTAAACCCGCCCGCGGTTAGATGAACAACGACCTCGAGTTGGTGGTCGTGGTCGAAAGCTCACTCAGGGGTTCTCGGGGGTTCCCGGGGTTCTCGGTCCCTCGTGACGAGCCCGCCGCTACCCGCGACCGTCCGAGGCAATCGAGAGTCGAGAGGGATAAAACTCATGTTATTTTCGTTTATCTCCTTACGTTCTTGTTCCGCAAGTTCCCGCCGTACCAGTCGGGCTTGGGCCCACCATTACGATTGCGCGTCCATGGAATTTAATGGGCATGTCTGTGTAACTATGATGGCCGGGGGCGAACCTGATGGGAGGGTCTGCCACCAACAAAATGATCACATCACCGCCGCAGGGAGTTGCAACAATCAGAATCAGCACCCCTGGAAGTAACCCCTTACGAGGAATTTTGTTCTACCAGAAATCATTTGAGATAAACGTTTGGATACAAGTCACATTCCAACTTGAGATAGAAGCTTCTGGAGTTGCATTTCGTGTTGACTCACTCGGACCCCGGTCAATAAGACTCGGAAATAAGCACAGCAGAACTTGGACGAATGAACACAAACCTTGGTAATATTAGGGAAAGGAAGGACGAGCCCTGCCGGCCATTCGACGAGCCCGACGAAGCTGTGCCACGCCCCGTTTCTCCGAACCCGTGTCCATCGGTGCGCAGCGGCGAGAGATAAAGCAACTCTATCTTTACGCAGTCAAGCAGGATCTGCAATACACACCGGAGCGCCCATGTCACAAACAATTTTTATTGTATTTCGTGACGTGAAACGATGTTATCTAGAAGAAGTGAGAACCGGAAAATACAATGGAAAAGGATGCGTCGGTGTACAAACGTACAAAGCCCCTCAAACCAGCAGAGTGAAGAAAACAAACATGACCCAAATCCAGGTTAAAGAATAAGCAGCAGCGGGGTAAAAACGAGTCCTGCTTGATCCACAGCAGAAAAAGACGAAAATATTGGTGGAGGTGGGGGTTATATGTAGTGGTATGTACGTAGATACAGAAAGAGACGAGAGTAGACGACCATTATACGTGGGTGTACAGGACAAGCAAGATGAGAAAACAGAATTGAGCAGTGAAAGAGTGGGCCAGTGAGTATGCTTGATGGGTACCACAGATCGACAAGGGTCAAGTGGGATGAGAACACGTATCAAGAGAGACACATGAGATTGAGCACGGTAGGTATGGCACCTAGGATTAGGCAACGGCGACGGCAGGTGAAGGAAGTGGGGAAGAGCGATGCCGAACCGGAGAACGGATAAGATAGGTATAAAAAATGGTGGAGTGTGGTGAATGGGTTGAGTGAGGCTTAATCCCAATGCCGACTGACGCGTTCCACGCTTGCGCCAAGGACCTGCTTGAAATGCTGCTCCTATCCGAAAAAGTTTCAGTTATTGGTGATAGGGTTATAGAAGGAAAAAAAGGGCAACGAACCTCGGCATCGTCGTCGTCGTCTTGCTCCGTACCGCTCGACTCGTCATCAAGCGGGTCATCTTTTGTCTCTTCCTCATCCTCTTCGTCGTCATCCTCTTCAGGTGTCGGCTGAGAGGGTGTGACGGTAGTTATGTTGTGATCCACCGAAAGTACTGTAGAAGCGGGCGACGGCGTATCATCTGATACGGGTGACGACGTGGGCACCACGTTTGTCTTGCTGGCGGCTTCATGTGCGGGCTGTTCCTCACGCTTCTTCCGCTCACGTTCCTCACGCCGCTTCTTGACCCATCCCATACCACTCCCATCGTCCTCATCAGCGGGGGGTGCCGGTGTTCCGCGACGGCCGCGCTCTTCCGTATGTCCAATGAGCAGTTTCTGGTTGCTTTGTACCTTTGACCACATGCCCCCGGCTCGCACGCTACCCATACCGCCGTGGCCCCACTCCACGAATTCGGGCTCCTTGTCGGGCACATTGTCAAATGCGTTGGCAGACAGGTAGTGAGGATGTTTTCGGGCACCATAGACGCGGCCATTCAACAGACGCTTTGGCTTTAGTGGTGCGGAAGAGGATTGCGCACGGACGAGAGGAGCACCGTTCGAAGAGGATGTACTGGCTCTGCGAGCAGCGGCATCGGCACTCACCCAGTGACCGAGAGGAATACCGAAGGTGGGAGGGGAGCCATCTCGGGAAGAGCTACTATCGCGGGAACCGGGGCGCCGTGAGTCATCGGACCTGTGCCAGAAAGAAGGTAAAAACCGTTTTGAAAGGGTGACAGTAGCGGTGGAAGGTGCTGGCGAGCTAGGAGGGCGATTTGTGGCGGAAGAGGGAGGGGAACGTAAGCTTTGTGATCGTGGGGACAACGGATCGGAAATGATGATGGCTGAGAGTTGCTTGGGTGCTACGACAGCCCCCCCTAAGAGGAGAGACGGAGAGGGCTGTGCAGGGAAGTTACGGAGGTCAGGGCTAGCAACGGAGGGATCGTCGTCGTCAAAGACACCAGGTAAATGGACCTCTTCGCCATGCTCGTTGATAAGAACAGCCCGACGGGGGACGGGAAGGGGGGCGAAGCGAATGCTACGGCGACTAGTAGAAGCAACGCATTCTGGGGCTGAGGCGGTTCTTGAATGGGGGAAACGATCGTCATCTGAAGCGTAGGGAAGGGAAAGGGAATTGCTGAGAGCAAGGGGAGGAGTGGCGTTATCAGATGAGGATGGGGTGTTGACGCCTTCAGAGGAAGAGGCGGAGGAGAGGGACTGAGTTGAGGGATGTTGATTCGAGCGTGAAGGGTATGAGGAATTGGGAAGCGAAATGGGCTGGCGCTGCATATTCGAGTTGAGGAGGATACTCGGAGTAGCCCCGGGGAAACGAGTAGATCGTGGAGAATAAGAGAGTTGGGTCCTTTGAGGAGAGAGAACGGAAGTCATCGTGAAGGGAGTGTGGGATATCTCTTGGCGGGAACGAGTCGATATTTGAAGGGGTCCGGGCTCGCTTCGTTTTGTCTCGATTAACTCGATATCACCCGCACGTGCGTTTCATACCTTACCTCACAGACCCCCAGTCACCCTTTTGCCCCGATCTCTAACACTTCCCTTTATCTTGATCCATTCTAAATCGTTACATGCCATAAGTCCCGTCCACTTCCACCCGCCCGACCTGTCATTCAAAATTCCGCTCCTCTGGTCCTCCTCGTTCCACCGCTTTTCCTCTCCTAATTCCCGACTTCTCCCCGCAAAGATCCCCCTTTCCTACGCCTCCTGTTGTTGCCCAGACCATCTATGTTACCTCCACAGACAACCAATCTCTAGTAGACATCACATGTAACGATCAATTTGAGATACAGAAACATAATATCATTCTGATCCTATTATCTGATGAGCTCCCTGTGTCCCCAGCCCCCGTGACGACTAGCTAGGTTGATCCACGGCCCGCTTCATCGCTTGCTATGCGTTGTCGTATCTCGGCGCTCGACCTCCTATCAAATTCACAGAATTCATTCTTGTAGATCCATTCCATGGCTTGCTAGCGGAAATTGTTCGATCCGCGGCGCGGATCGATCTTCGCCTCTCGTCAGTGGCCAGTAGACGCAAGGATACCACTGTTGATATTTTTTTCTTACAGTAATGCCGCACTGGTCACTAAACAGGGGCCACCATATACTTTCTTTTCGCTTCCGCTCATCACAGCTTCACAACCTCTGGCTCTCTAATCCCAATGTCCAAGCTCCGGAACGTGTTTCTGCAATTTTGGTGCAGTTACTCTCTACATGAGGTAACATGTTTGCAAATCTCGCGCTATCCTAACGGCAAGGTGCAGACATTTCGAAAAATGTGTTGGGGAAGGAGGTTTAGGGTTTGGTGTTCGCTTTGTGAAGCTCCACATGTGATGCGTGCGTGATATCATCACATCACCGTAAGAATTACTGTGTCATGTTTCTTGCACAATTGCCCTCTCGTGATAGCCGCCACGTATGCTCCGTTCTTTCCCGTATGACTCGTGGTATGGCGGAAGCCATGGGCCTGCTCAGTCAGAACCAAGGGGTATTGTATGGGCAACGAGGTGATACGGTGTGTCTTATCAATAATCAATTGAAGTACTAACGGTCGCTTACGGCGGGCGCTCGAACGAGAAGCCACTGAACTTTAGACCGAGGGTGGCGCAAATGCTTCCGGTCTGGCCACATCTTTCCTTCTCCGCGCAACACGCCCCTCATATTCGTATACAGTACGTGTACTCGTCCGCGCTGATTCGCGCGCCATCTAGGAGGGCAGATATGCTAGAATCTGAGTCTGTCCGTCTTAGAAGCTTACGGTGTTGTTTGCCCGTTCCGTGTCTTTTAACTCGTAACAACAGCACCCTGTTCGATGAATGTGCCACTGTTCCCCGACTATCAGCTTTATGGTAGGGATGGAGGGCCCACAAGGGCATATTTTTACATCCCATTCAATCGGTTGTCAGCAAAGAACTGGCTAACGTTGTCAGGTTCCCTCCCCTTCCGTTCTCTTCTCTTCTGGTCCATCTTGCCCTCGCTAGACCTTTGAATGTGACATTCCCATCCCCATTAGCTGTCGGCTCTTGCCGCTGTCAAGTTCGTTCCCGCCGGTTTCAGGGAAAAATGTCCGGCAAGCAATGTCGCTCTCCTTCGGTTGACTCATTGCATCTGCGTCGCGTCCATAGGCATCACTTCTATTCCCACGCACACACCTCACCTCATCTCTATTAACCTCGAAACAGCAAAATCCACGACATCCATTCGCGTCTCAGAGCCTTGATGGGATCGTCTTTCTCCGTGCATCGTGCTCCCACCTCAAGGGCGCCATGTAGCGATCCTGCACGCCGCATGTTCGACCCAGATGGTCTCTAGGTTATGGCGGTTCGGGGTATGTGCGTAACGAACCGCACAATATACACGCCTTTTCCGGTCCTCACACTAAACACGGTCAGCGCCTGATCGATTTTCAATTTCAGTAAGTGACTATTTCTCCCGGACGATCGATGACTTCATAATCTGCGCGCACGCGTGGCGTGGACACGGGCAATGGACGACATTACGACACGTGGTTCTATTCCAAATGGTGTCAGGGCCCTTTTCCGTCTAGCGCAAGACCTGAAAGAGGGTGGGCGAATTGTCCATCTTTAGACTCGTGGACGCCTTTGGGCGTAGGATTCATTTGGGTTGTGACACCTGTGATGATCTTCTCATGTCCACGGTCATCACCATGCCATATTTCCCTGTCCTCCGAGAAGCGAAGTCCAGCTTACTCGGGCATTCTCACAGAAACCGCGTTACGTGTATGTAATCATACCATTTCTTGCGCACACATGCGATCACACCTCAACCCACGGTCCCATATGGGTAAGTGCGCTAGGCCAACTTCGTTTCGAGCCTAGCTGGTCTTCTAGCTTCCCACATTGACTTGTTCCCACTTCCACAGGTTACAAAGTGATGGCGTGGGGCATCTTCCCCATTTCGACCTGCCCCCTCCCCGTCTTGCGTTCTTTACGAACAATGCCCATAGAACACGGGGAGAAACGGGAAGCCAAATGAAGGCGCGCTCCTTCGGGCATCTTCTGGGGTCTCATGCCGGCTAGGCAAGGCGCTGATGTCGTCTTGGCTCTCCGACCCCTATGATATGGATTATGACTGTGGTTGGCATACAAGTGAGGTCAATCGATGGAACGCGATGTTCGAAATAGGTAACAAGTGGACACGTGCGCATTCTCATGGCCGTTCTTCCCCTGCCAGCCCCATGCTCCGGTGCTAACACAGCCTCAAATTGACACAGCCTTGCCTCACTCCATTGTCTTCTGGGCTCTGGCTGGCTGGCTAAAACTGCTCAGTGTCTCGGCTTGTGGCCTCTACCTGCACAGTCTCCCACTTGAGCCCGTCCGAAACTCGTTTCGTCGTTTTTGCGCCCATACCAGTTTTTCGTGACTGCAACACCCATTCAAGACGTTTGCCAAGGCAGAAGGCAAGGTCGGTGTAACTCTGGAACTGTTCTTATTGGTCTTCTCGTCAATAATGACTCAATGGCAGAAGCCCCGCATGACATCTGCGTTATCGTCCCTTGTCTGTCGTCTCTCCACCACGCACGAGTCACGACCATGGGGGTAGGTACGCTCCACCATCAGGTATGGGGCTTGAAGATCCGGCCCGGCGCTGGTCGCTGGTTCTTTGCATCTCACACGGTCGTCCTTAACCCCGGCTCCGGATTACGCCTATCTTATCCTCTATTTCTTCGAATGCTGAACGCGTCAATCTGTACGGCATGGACTGCGGCGGCTCCAACCCTCAGGAGTCATCCTCGTTCGTTCAGTGGCGGGCGTGCTGCTTCTTACGCGTCATGACGATTACGAGGAGCAACGAGGCGCAACCTTTCCCACGCGTCTCCCTCCTTGGGCATCATGCGTTCCTTCCGGAGGGCGTTGAGAAAATCACATGTAAGAGGTTTCTTTTCCCAGAGGGGCCCCACAGTGGTGCATGTCGAATCATCTCGATTGCCTTCGGTTTGATTGGCCGAGACGCAGAGAGTTATTAAGAATTTTATGCAGTTTCTGATAATTTGAAAGGCGTCCGTTGCCATTTTCTGTAAACGGTCGTATCCAGCTGCAATCAACCGATCGCCAAGACAATACAGAGGAACGCTGGACCTGTGTCGGAAGGGCCTTTTATCTCCCTTCCTCGACTTGGCGAGTACCGGCACGATTTCAAAACCCTTACTCGTTTTTTTCTTTAATGTGCCTTACATATATTTCTTTGCTTACACCTCATATACAGATGGACACCATTATTCGCGCAAAATGTTGTCACCTATTGCCAAGAAGTTCTATTGATCCCAACTGTGTAACCAGCGTCTATCAATTTTGTGCCTAGCCCCATGATCTTGTCCGGTTTGCTCCATCAAGCATCTTTGGGCGGTAGGACTACGGAGAGCAGGAACCCTACTCTAGAAAAAGGAATGGGCGCTAATCGAGAGAACCCAACGCAATCCATGAGGGGGAGCGGGGGAACAGGCTGCCAGCGCGCTGCGGACGATTAGAAAGTGTTCACGACACGTTGCTCGTGTGTTTAAGGGAAAGACTGTTTCTGGACCTTCTAGGTAGGAAACCAGGGTCAAGGGGTACACGCCGCATCGTTGAATACTTGGTCGGTCGACAGGCTAGACCATCGACCGACAAATTATGGGGTGGTAATGTTCCAACCAAGTGTCATAGAGTGCGCTCCCCAGGACAGGTTTACTATTCTCCCTTATCCAGAATCATCCATTCGTTGCTTCCGTTGGAGCTGAAAGACGCCGCATATTGTAGGGGTGAGCTTGGCATCTCGTACTGTATTTCATCGTCTCGTATCGACGGCGAATAATAACTGTCAGGCTCCCTC
Organism: Lactarius akahatsu; assembly: GCA_021524915.1. Classification (NCBI taxonomy): domain Eukaryota; kingdom Fungi; phylum Basidiomycota; class Agaricomycetes; order Russulales; family Russulaceae; genus Lactarius; species Lactarius akahatsu. Next base: position 2,015,006 of record JAKELL010000001.1, on the reverse strand, counting down.
TGCGCTCTTGTTCGTGCCTTTTTCGTATTACAGTTCACAGTATCTGCGCTTCCGCTCTCGTTATCTCTGCAAAGCTATCCCCGAATGACCCTCGTACTTGCGGGAAGGGGCGCATGCCCGCCGTGCCGAGCCATAAGCGGCAACTTATGTTCGGGCCTGCGCGGCAGGCCCGGGCCCATATTGTGAGCCCGAGTTCATCCATCTCCCTTCCAACCCCCTAAGACTAATTTCCACCCTTTCTCCTTCATCTTGTGATGTGATTGCTACCAAATTGACCGAACGCCAACATTTCAATTAGTGTCAAAAAGAGAATGACTCTGAAACTGAAACAAAGCGCATCTCAGACAGCGCGGTTTCCGAAGTCCTCGTCAGGGACCACCTGTCCGTAAAGGATTATCATGCCAAGCAGCCAAGCAAGCAAGCAGCACAACCGTGATAAACCGAGGGACCCGCCATCTACGGAGGAAAATCCCCGTGCGGGGCCGTGCGGGGAGTATTGGCAGGTCACAAGCTATTTGGCGTCGCAGCGCGCACGTGCCGGTGCATAAGCGTTTTGGCTACCAGAACGGGGGATGTGAGACAGTTGGAGTTGCAGGAGCGCAGTCTACGGACTTGTGGGTGGGCTGGCTTCTTAGTACAGTAAGTCGCACTCTCAGCTCGTACACCATCTTTTCTTTTTAAGAACGCCGCGCCCCCTTCCGTTCCCTTGCTGCTTTACTTATGAGCTGAAATCGCGTGTTAATCTTACGTCTTGTCAGACTAAGCGGTGCCGCGGAATATTTCCCATCTCCGTCGATCGAAGGAATTAAGTCTGTTTGAGAGTGTCGTTGGAGTGTTTGAAGCATCGTCGCTCGGTGACATGATCGTGTTGAGAACCTCAACTGATTCTAGATTGGAAGCGCCGAAGCCCCCGAAGTCAATACATGTGAATAGACAACTAATAGTAGCAACAGTCTGGCCCTCAAGTTAAAGTCCAGTGAGTTAGGGTGCCCGACAACACGAAAAATGCAAACGCTCAAACAAGGTGTCAGGGATGTCCCAAATGGGTGGTCGATTTTAGGTACTATAACTCCGAATAGAAAAACATGAGCAAGATATGCCCATAAGACCAAGCGAGGTCTCGTCGAGACGCCGGAGTTCAGTCCGTTTGTCTGTCAGAATGTGGGGTCCGAAGCCCTCCCCCTGAAGGCAAAAAGGACGCACACGCCTGTTCTGTGTAGGAGAATCACATCTCGCCTTCGAAGTCAGGCGACCCGCATCACCACACAATCACCGAGCGAAACGAAGCTGTTGCACTTAGTCGCCGCTCGAGCGGCTATTCGCCGGAGTTGGGTCAAGGCATTCGGGTTGGTAGGGGAACAGGACAAACGGTACGACCCGAATGGGGTATCGGAAAAAGGATTCGAGTCCTCCTGTCTGGCTGAGTTTCCTCTTGCAGGAAAGAAGGGCGGGGGCGGCCACGCAGTTTAGAAGAGTCGTTTCCGCTGCGCTCCTGTGACTATCGAGGGAAAGACACCGCGTCCTGCAATAACCGTACAGACAGAAGCTTGGACAAACTGAGGGTGAGGAGAGTTGTCCATTCTCCTCTGCGTCGTTTTTGCGATATTAACTGTGGCGTGGGTTCAAGTAGAGGGGTAGTTTCTGCACGAGGTGCCAATGGCATCGCCTCATTCGCGTCCAATTCGAGCAGGCAGGCAAAGGGCCATCGATAGACAAGCCCAGTTTGCGCCTCCTTTGGGCACTACTAGGGTATGTTGAAAGGCTGGTGATCGGCAGCACTCGGTGTACACACTCTTCGATATCAATTGCCAGTGGTTGTTCTTGGTTGGCGCACGCAACGACGACCGCAGAATCTTACAGTATGCTATCTCGATTGGTTTTATTGGCCCTTCCTTAATTAAAGAAAGAGACGCGAGCCAATCTAAGATGCAGGATGGCCACAATGAGTACGTGGAGGTTCTATGAAACACCAGCATGTCCGACACGCCCACGGCCGCCGATGCTAACGCAACGAACAATCTCGGCGATGAGTCATTCGGGCTGCTCGGGAGGTGGGACGTACCAAACGCAGAGCTATATTTATAACAAGGAGTCATCTGCACTTGAACGCGTGTCTAAATTCTTAGAGGCTAGGTCGTCCCCCATGCCTGGCACGTGCCACCAGTGTTAGAGCGTAGTTCGAGTCGATGCGGTCCGAGTCGAGTTGCCAACTCGACGCCAAATCTAACTCGGGAGTTCACACCAGTGCAACTTGGGAGTTCAGCGCTCAGCTGCAGATGTGAACCAATGGGAAGCCTTCAATTTTGAAGCCCATTCCGCCCAGCGTCCTTAGGCAGAATGCCTTGTACTCAACGAAATTATAGTATATACAAGCTGTAACCTAGGTACTATCATCAGGATTAAATCCAGAAGTTCATCTTTTTCCCAAGAGAAATGAGCTCATCAATCGCTGCCTCTGTTGCGCTCTCGATGGAGTAGTCGTCATCTGTTGCGACCAGGCCAGGTGTAAAGTCAAGGCGGCCTTGCTTGTATACATGCTTCAAGACCTGAAGAACCTCAAGCAGTGCAGAGGAAAGGAGGTTCCGACGCAGGGCGCAAGTCTCCTTGCTTGATGAGAAGATGCGTTCACAGGAAACAGACGATGCCTGAACAGGTAAAATATCAACGGCAACTTTGAACATGAGTGGACAATCCATCTCAATTGCCTATTGACATGATATGTCAGTTGAAGAGGTGCAATCCGTAGGAGGACTTACTTCCCAAAAGCAAACGGGATCAAATTTCTCATCCATCCCGCGCAGAGGTGCTTGCTTCCAACGACTCACTCTTGACAGCAGTGAGGTCTCGGGCGGCATCCTCGGCATCTTGATCGGCCATTTGTTCAGCCGTGAGAGTATTAGTTGGTGGAGGGGGTGATGTAGACGATAGGGTGCTCACTGGGAGTCGCTATAAATACTGTAAGGACGCCAGTCCATCGATCAGCCGTGACGAACTCGGAAATTTAACGAGTTCTAACCGCAGCCTTTAATGAGCCGAGAAAGGATGCATAGCATCGCAGAGAGCCTCGAAAACAAGTCAATTCCCAGATGGCGCAAGAAACTTGCAAGAAACAGCCACTTAGTCGTCAATTGAGGGAGGCACCATGCAGGCAAGACAGATCAAGGCCTAGGAGGCGTTACGCAGGCACAATATAGAAGTACGTGGTCCCGACTTGTCCCGGCCCATCGACGGAGATTTCGCATAGACATACATATAAGATGGAAGCAGTGGCTTGAACACACGAAGATTCTAACTTTCGAAGACATCCCCACTGGTGGCCAAGCATCCATTTCAACAGATGTAGAGAGATAGATACCGCATCATCAATGCTGAGCATCTTAAGTCTAAAATAACGAAACGGCACTTCAATCGATTGATCGCACAAGGATAGCCGCATTGTCTTTGTAATTGTGTTGCGCTCGTGACTCGCGTCGGAATGACGCGACAGATAGCGTAGTGATTGTGGCCCCTCGTTGGCCGTTTGAACCCGGACCCTTGCTGCTTTGAGTATTTAAACAACGGCCGAAGATCTGGCTTTTATTACCCGCCCTCAAAACCTGTCCTCTCCCGCCGTTAGACTCGCTCAGGTATTCCTTGCACCTGGTCTCAATGGTCGTTCGTTCGCTCACTCGTTCCTCCTGGCAGGTGTATAGAGCCTTTAGTCGTACTTCGGTTCCAAGAATGCCTCCAATCGACAAAACAACGCCGGGTGAAAAATATGACGTCGTGTTCATTGGTGGTGGCAGTGGTGGTTCTGCCGGTTCGGTGCGTCACTCGACGCATCTGTCGTGTTTATGCCAACTGTTCCGTTTCCAGCGCCGCGCCGCGCTCCATGGTGCAAAGACGGCCATCATAGAAGAATCGGGAAAACTTGGTGGTACCTGCGTCAATGTCGGTAAGTGGAGACTTCTGGTGATTTGTTATTCGTTTATTCATGTGTGTCTCCACAAGGCTGTGTGCCAAAGAAGGTGAGCCAACACGGTCAAGTTTCCACGCTTGCGTATCAATGATGTATTCGTAGATCATGTGGCACGCTGCGGATATCGCAGACAAGCTACGTCATGCGGCCGACGGTTACCACTTCAAGCTACCTCAAGATGGCCCCCAGTTTACTTGGGCCACTTTCAAGCCCCAGCGTGATGCGTATATCCGCTGGCTGAACGGCATTTACGACAAGAACATTACCGGCGAGGGGGTCGCGTACCACGCTGGTCATGCCAAGCTCACGTCGCCGACGAGCATCGAGATCAAACGCGAGGACGGCACCACGTATTCCATCAACACCGACAAAGTGGTTCTTGCCACGGGTGGGCGGCCGACCATCCCCTCGGACAATGAGATACCCGGCGCATCGCTTGGAATCGATTCAGACGGATTCTTCGCGCTCGAAGATCAGCCCAAACGCGTAGCCGTCGTTGGTGCTGGTTATATTGCCGTCGAGCTGGCCGGCGTGTTGAACACCCTTGGCTCTGAGACCCATCTCATCGCCCGTCACGACAAAGTCCTCCGCACGTTCGACCCTTCCTTGCAGGATGTGCTTTTGCCATGGATGCAGCACACTGGGATTAACTTCCATGGGAACACTAAAGTCCTCAAGGTAGAAGGCCAGCCCGGAGGTCCCCTCACTGTCCACCTCAGTACTGGCAAGACGCTCGAGGTAGACACACTCCTTTGGGCGATTGGCCGCAAACCAAACACCGAGAATCTCGGTCTTGAGGATGTCGGTATCAAGGTCGACAAAACAGGCAGTGTGGTCGTCGATGAGTGGCAAGAGACCAACGTGAAGGGCGTCTTCTCGATCGGTGACGTCCAAGGCAAGGCACTTCTTACACCGGTCGCAATCGCGGCCGGAAGGCGGCTCTCCAACAGACTCTACGGCGGAGAGCAGTTCAAGAACGACAAACTGGATTACCATAACATTCCTACTGTCGTCTTCTCGTGAGTTGTTCTAAAAAAAGGCGGCTGCGGCTACTTATTGCTGACTGACGCATCTCGGGAAAAAATAGCCATCCTCCCATCGGGACGGTCGGTCTGACAGAGCCTCAAGCGCGCGAGAAGTACGGTGACGCAGTCAAGATTTGTGGGCAACCTCTCTTTTCATCCACGTGTGATCCCTACTGAAGTCTGCTTATCGCAGACAAGTCTTCGTTCCGCGCATTGTATTTCTCCATGATACCTGCGGATCACAAGGAGCCGTCTTTGTTCAAGCTGGTGGTGGTCGGGCCGGAAGAGCGTGTCGTTGGTGTGCATGTTATCGGTATGGGTAGCGACGAGCTGCTTCAAGGCTTTGCTGTCGCTGTCAAAATGGGCGGTGAGTACAAAAATAAACCAGCGCTCGGCGTCAGATCTCCTGATGGTTTGCACGCATCCGCAGCAACGAAGCGTGACTTCGATGACACTGTCGCGATTCACCCAACCTCCGCCGAGGGTACGTGTCGCTGTCGCATGTGGTTTTTTGATCGTCCATTCTCACAATGCGTTCTACAGAACTAGTCACGTTGAGGTAGATAAATGCTTGCACATTCGTAGGCGACAATGTGTTTCCGTGACTTTGCAGACGCAATTGTAAATTGTAGTATAGAGGTGAACAGTACGAACCTACGAGAAATGAGCTTATCCATGCCAAATGGGAGCTATTTTCCCTCTGAGGGCTGTCAATAGATTGTTCAAAAGACTGCTATATGGGAAGAGACATGCATGTATTAGGGGCTAATTCAGTCACAATGGGTAGATCTCTCAGCCGAAAGCAGACTATTCCATTAGATGGCACAGCTCCAATCAGCGAACCATTGCCAGGATTCTCTGATAGTCCCCGCGAACGCTCTGAAATGTCTCTTCTAGCTTATCCAGGCGCTCCTTTTCCTCAAGCTGAACAAGCACCTCCTGTAAACACGGACCAGTCAGTCAGTCTCGTCGTCCCGAGCCACGTAAATCCCCATCCATACTGACATAATTGAAACGGTATAATCGTTCCTTCACCTGCAACCTGTACGCCTTAGCCGCTCGCATATCAGTCGGGTTCAGGTGCAACTGGATCAGCATCTCTACGAGCCGATGGAATTGACGCTGGCGAGGGAGAGAGGTCAGACATGTCAGGCGAGAGAATTGGCATGTGTTTGCACATAAAGAAAAAAAAGGAAACATACCCCAGCGATCTTCAGTTCCTGACGCCAGCGCTCAAACCAAGCGCGATCCACCGGCGGACCCAACTTCCCCGCCGCCGGCTTCGCCTTCGTCCCGGCCCTCACGGACGCACGCGCACGCCCCACGCGCCCCCCGTTGTGAGACACGTCGGAGCCAAAGGCCTCAGCCATGAATGCCATGTGGCCGAGTAACATCGCGAGATCGTTGCGGTCGCGCAGGTCCTCGAAGGCCTCGGCAGGGTCCTCGACGGTCAATTCGACCACGGAAGGTTGCGTAAGGACATATTGGTAAATCGCGTTGTACAGTGCCGCTGCGATGGGTATCAGCGCCAAAAAAAGGAGCGTATACAATCGGGGAAGACTGACACCCGTGCCCTTGATGTTGATACGGTGGAACGATCACAAATTGGCTGGGGAAAAGCGGTGTCAGGGGGTGTGCGAAGGCCACAAAAAAGGAGCGATACACACCTCAGTCGGAGGCGGACTTTGTCAGGAAAGCAGTAGAATGGATGAAGCGAGGAGTACCCCACGAAGTGATAGGACTCCGTGACAGGTGTCGTGCGCCGTTTGCGCTTTTCGTATCTAATTTTGTCAGCACCGATGGGGAAGGGGGCATGTGAGGAAAGACTAGAAGGGGATGGAACACGCACAAAACGACAAACTCCCATGCATCCTCTGATTCGTTGATGTAAGAACCGGCTTCGATGTAGAGCAAGATGAATATTTGCATCCGCCGGTGATATTCTCGAAATCCTGGGGTATTCCACGTTGCCTGAAGAAACGTCAAAGGAGGGCTCCACAGGGAATCAAGCGACGCACATGCCACACTTCGTACACAATCGCGTCTGGATCGTCCTCTGAAAGCGTCGCGGCTGCACCTTTGCCTTTTTCAGAGCTATTTGATGCGGCGCGGGTGTACGAGTGTATTTTTACTCCAAGTGGTCGAAATGATGCAGTTTCCTCTTCGACGTGCGCCAGGAACTCTGCTTCGGTTCGACAGTAATCTCCGGGGATGAAGTTCTCAAGCGTTCCTCGAACGTCATCGAGGGTCGAGGAAGACGTAAGTTTTTCAGAATATTTAATGTCCAGGAACTGGGCAAGAGAACCAGACGCGAAGCGCAACTACAAGACACGGCGTCATGGACGGAAGTCAGGCCCTCAGAAACAGGAGAAGCGCACGTCGATCACGAGGTCAGTGTACCCATATATTTTTTCATCTTCGCCGTATATCTAAAGCAAAGTTAGCGAGATAGGGTGAGAACTTCAAGAGGACTTGTACAGACTGGATAAGTGAAAGTCGGATGGAAGTTCTCGTACGACTCGTTATCACCTAGCGCCTCCTTATCTGTCGCAGCGCGTACTGCGTAGCGCATGTTGAGCTCATAGACAGCTCAGAGATTCGAGAAAACACACCGAGAGATAGATGGAGAGCTTCGTTTGAGTTCGTAGTCCAGTCTGTCATGGTATCCGTACCGAAACAAGTTCCTATGGTTCTGTTATATCCGAATCCTCCGACACTCTCACGAAAGAGTAAGTGCGGTAATGAGTTCAATACCTTGTTAAATAAAGAGGTCAAAGGTAAAGTATAAGCTTCAGCAAATGGAATCACGCGTCTGAACACGAAGCACGTGCTGTGTTCGAATCACGTGTTAACGCCCAGACCATCTGTTCAACACGCAACCATCTTGATGATTTGGTACACTTCGGCAGAACAGGTTAACCTGACCTTTGTTCTGATCGTAATGACGATGCTATGTCTCCAGGTCTTTATCTTGTGGGAGCGTCTGAAAACCCCGGTGATTATATAATCCCGTGAGTGCTCGTTGATGAAGACACCAACCTCATGTCCAGGCTACCCTTCGGATGCCCCCACCCGTCTCTACGGGTTCTATGCCAGGACGAGCACCACGCGGGATCCCACTCAATCGCGGATATGCTGCTATCAGTGATAGCTCTGGATCAGAACTGAATCTACATAGCGAATGTGGACGGACGCTGTTCATTATCAACGCTGTGAACATACCGAAGAAGTCGACAGCTTGGACTCCACGTGCTCATCAGGAAAACTACACATACGACAGGAGACTTGCATAGCAAGGACTTGGCCTTGGCCTTGGAATGTCAGAGAGGATGCGCGATACCCACTCCCTCGTGAGACCTCATAGGCCTCATCATCGGACATACTGTCAAATTCGTAGGGCTGCGAGAAATTAAAGATCCTTCCTCCATTCCCTCAATTAGCTTTCGCCTCTGCTGATCACTTTCATTCGGCCTGCTACTGCTAGAATACATGTTTCAGGGGTTCGGCAGTGTATCCCCAGATGTGGTGCTGACGTTTCTGGTTAACTCAGGAGGGGCGAAGGGTTTAGCGGTGGAGCAGGCCCAGGAAGCGGGAAGAGGACCGATTGTTCTCTGGTCGTGTACTTTGACTTAGGCATTTCTCATTCTCACACTGGCACTCGTGTTCATAGCTCTATGTCGGTTCATTGTCGAACGACGCTCTCCTGCTCAAGGGCAATCCCAGAGCACTGGATGTCGATGCCATTCTGACAAGTGCGGGTGTGCGTGGTAGAGACGAATTGACAGTCAAGGACCTTGGCATGCATGTCAGCTGGGTGATGGTGTTCTTGACTGCATGTGTGTTCTTCGTCGTCCATTCTCGCTCTGTTTCTGACACATGCCCAGGCGTCTGACTTGTTCGGTGGACATTCGCGGGGCGCCACACAAGGGGCTTTCGCTTTTAGGAAACCTCCAGCTCCTCCCATTCAGACAAGCACGATGACGGAAGATTTGGTGAGTTTGACTCGGAGTTGTGTTGTAAATCATATTCGCTATTACAAGCTCTGTCAAACAGATCGAGTAGAGTGCGAAGGCCGGTGAAACGAACGAAGCGAGTGAGCCGTGCCGTAGGCACGGAGCTGAGGCTTGTTAAACATAATTTTAGACGACGTTGCCACCCTCAGACGTCTCTCCCTTGGGGACTTCTGAGCCAGACGTCTTGACTGGCAGGATATCCAAAACGACCGATCCGCCTTCTGAATCGTGTTTCTGCTTTGTTCGGTACGTCTGGTGCGAAAAGGGAGTAGAATGCTCGCCGAGGGGCTCATTAACCACCGTGACCAAACCATTGGAGGGGTAGTCGATGAGTCCGCGGTATAAACGTGCGGCGCTAAGCGGCACGATTATCACTTGAGTACGAAACATACAGTCAGAAAAATGAACGCAAATTTACTAGCGGCGGGCTTACGTGCAAAATGTTGAAAGATCTTCAGTGTTAGCACGTCAGGTTCTGTTTCCCTCTTTCTTTTCGTAAAGCAAACGCACCAGGTTCATAGGATCTAACCATTCAGTCCCTCTTGAGTATAGAGTCAGGGCATTGGTAAGGAAGAGAACCACACACCGTTTAGATTCAGAAAGATGAAAACCTAGATGGGCCAACTTTCAGTGACTTATGAAGCCTACTTCCAATCCAAGTTAGACGCACAGTAGGGGGAAGTTCAGCAAGCGTGACGACCATAACCCATATCAAACCCTATGGCCGAGGTCAACGCGATCGACGAGGAGAGGGTGGAAATGGGTCACCTGCGTGCGAAGGAGCCGCCAGACGCCACATGATTTCGGGGCATTTTTCCAGCGCCTGAGACCGGCCAGCATGAGGACGAGAAGTATTAGATCCGTGGTGAAGGTGGAGAGGACGCTGATCCTGCTGTGGTCTGTATGCAAGATTGAGCAGTGTTTTCCAGTCCAGGCTGAGCGGAGAGTGGTCAGGCCTAAGAGATGATAGAGAAGGTGTACTTATGACGACCACCCAAACAAGGAGACAGACAGACATACTGTAGGCATAGGTGGCAGTATTGCCAATCCACACGGCACAGGTGAATGCAATGATGATTTTGCTGCGGTTCCAGAGTACGGCGCTGAGAGCATTATCAATTCGGAGGTATACAGATACGGCGATAAAACAGGTTGTGCTTACACACGCAGGATAATCAATGCCGATGTGCACATAAACGAAAGATATGCGGACATCTGCGGAGTCGCTAACCGGTCAAGAAAATGGCATTCAGATGGCACGCGGCATCTTACGAAGGACAAGACGGCACATGCCTAGATGGACACTCAGTACCTTTGCTCATCTGGTCAATTCAACTTATCGTACGTGGCAATCGATCTCGTGTGACACGTCAAAGCCCAGAAATTGTAACGCAACGGCGAACAGGGGGCACCAACGACACCCCAGATACAACTATCGCGCACGTCAGGTCGGCTTCACTGTCTTCTCCATACGGTATCCAAGTTGAGACAGACGACGCACCAGGAAAGACCACGTAAACTTGCGCTTTTTCGAAATGACAGAATACTCAAAGCCGAGACGCGAGACGATCTCCCAGCTGGTGCGTAGTGGGTTATAGCGCTTTGAATCACGAGATGTGAAAATGACATGGCACACATGTAAATGCCACCAATGACGTGGACGAGCTTGACAAGAGCGTCTGTCGCGCAGTCAGGGTAAGTCAGTAAACCTCGGGTACCCGAAAGAATGAACGAACGTTCTTCTGCAGCGACGGTGGCAGAGTCATGCCAGTCGACCATGGTGTGTGGCGGGGTGCTGCGAATGGGCAAACCGGGACGGTAAGATGGAATGAGACGGCGGAGAGATGGGGTCTTACATGGCGAAAAACATCGGATCTAGTTTAAGTAACTCCCGGACCCATCGATCTCTCTGAGGTCACGCTAGGATACCGTATCGCGGAACAGCGTTTTCCTAGCACAACGGTCATGATGCGAGTCTGACCAGACCCGCGACCAAGTATAGGACGGAAAACCCCGGTGATTATATAATCTGGAAGGGGATGTTGGTCGACCGACCTTCGCTCCGCTGTCGTCTTCGAAATGCTCAAAACTGCGAGATCTGCGCGTGAGTTATTCACGTTCTGCGCCAACGTAGTTTCTATTAACGGGCTTGGCAGGCTCTGTGCGGCCCTTGGGTCGAAGAAATTTGGCTACCGTACAAGAAACGCCTGTTCGACGATATGGGGGGTTGAGGGACCAGGACCGTATCTTCACCAATGCGTATTTGCGGCATGACCATGGTGTCAAGGGTGCTTTGGTGCGTACTCCTCGCCCACTCTTAGTCGCTATTCTCACCGGCCTGTCAGTCTCGTGGCGACTGGCATCGGACGAAGGACATCCTCCTCAAAGGCGACTCGTGGATCATTCAGACGATCAAGGATTCTGGTCTGCGCGGGCGTGGAGGTGCTGGTTTTCCGAGTGGACTGAAGTGGAGTTTTATGAACAAGTCTGGCTGGGAGAAAGACCCAAGGTGTGTCGCGTCAGCGCCACTCTTTTCGCCGCAAGTCGACCTTGCACTGCAGGCCTCGCTACCTCGTCGTCAACGCTGATGAAGGAGAGCCCGGGACATGTAAGGATCGCGAAATTCTGCGTGGGGATCCCCACAAACTCGTAGAGGGTTGCCTCGTTGCTGGCCGTGCCATGAACGCTACTGCAGCGTACATCTACATCCGTGGGGAGTTCTTCCAGGAAGCCTCACATCTTCAACAAGCGATCACAGAAGCTTACAAGGCTGGCTTCATTGGGAAGAACGCATGTGGTTCTGGTTATGCATTCGATGTATACGTTCACCGCGGGGCTGGCGCTTATATCTGTGGTGAGGAGACTGCGCTCATCGAAAGTCTAGAGGGCAAACAAGGCAAGCCTCGCCTCAAGCCCCCGTTCCCCGCCGATGTCGGTTTGTTTGGGTGCCCTACGACCGTTGCAAACGTTGAGACCGTAGCTGTCGCGCCAACGATCTGCCGCCGTGGTTCGAGCTGGTTCGCAGGCTTTGGTCGGGAACGCAATCAGGGCACAAAGCTTTACTGCATCAGCGGACACGTCAATAACCCGTGCGTCATCGAAGAGGAGATGAGTATCCCTTTGAAAGAGCTCATCGAGAAACACGCTGGAGGTGTCCGTGGTGGCTGGGATAACTTGCTTGGGATCATTCCTGGCGGGTGCTCCGTCCCAGTACTCCCGAGACCCAAATGCGAAGAGGTTTTGTAAGTGAGCATATCTCGTTCTAGTCCAGCCCGCCTTATCCTATGACGCAGAATGGATTTCGACTCTCTCAAAGACGCGCAGTCTGGTCTTGGCACTGGCGCCGTCATCGTGATGGACAAATCGACGGACATTGTTGCGGCGATCGCTCGGTTCTCTCAGGTGCGAACCTCCACAATACGCGCTGTCGCTCCTAACCTCTCTACACAGTTCTACAAACACGAGTCATGTGGCCAATGCACCCCTTGTCGCGAGGGCACCACATGGATGATGAACATGATGAACCGCTTCGTCGAGGGCCGTGGGCACCAGCGCGAGATCGACATGCTCCTGGAACTGACGTACGTGCTCGCACCGTCTGAGAGCTACCTTGTCCTTACCACGCACCTTTTCTACTCACCTCCACAGCAAACAAGTCGAAGGCCGCACGATCTGCGCTCTTGGCGATGCGGCGGCGTGGCCCATTCAGGGCCTGATGCGGCACTTCCGCCCCGAGGTTGAGAAGCGTATCGCGGACTTCCGCGCGCGCGAGGGTGGTGTACTCTTTGGTGGGCGTCTCGCGCGTGAGGTTGATCCGACCCTCGCCATCCCTGATAACCTTGGGGGACATCTCCCGGAAGTCTCCGCCCCTGGGACACAAGCGACGCCGTAGAACGGGCACCTCGTACAAGCAAACATTCCTTAATTTAAAACCAGTGTTCTTAACAGCACGTAGAGAAGAGTCTCAAGGTGACATTTCACTTGTGTCAGATGTGATTGCGTGTGAGTTGGGAGTTTGTCCCATGGTAGAATGTTTCGGCGCCAGGAACTTCCATCATGGAGCACGCAAACCTGTCCTTCCATCTGAAGTGTATGGATCCGATGAACTCGGAATACCCCCGCGGCTAACTGGGCAATACCGCTGCTAGCCTGGCGCCACCGAATAAGTTTACTCACTTGTCTCGCTGGTAATGGTCTGCCAGCGGGGTGGACTCCGACCACATCGGCTGCGATGTGCCGTTTTTGGCCATTGGGTACTGTACTACCAGAGGTATATATTCCCACCGTTACGTTACGTATGGCGGAGGGAGGCATGGTAAGGAGAAGAATGTCCTCTGAGCCTTGGTTGTGGCATAGGAATACGCTTTGAAGACACAGCCGCAACTCGTGTCGGCTTTCGTTGTCTTACATGACCCGGATCTGTCAAGAAACTCTTCAAGGCGCTGCAGACGAAGAACCCAGCCGGCGTCACGTTGCGTCCAAGGACACCGACCGCCGCGTCGTAGGGCCCAATCACTCGCAATGTGGTGGGAGATATTGAATATACAAAATCAAGATATTATTCAAAATGTGAAGGCCACTGACGCCATCTATGGATAACGGTGAACCATAAATGGACTACCCTTGGGATCACGCGTGAAGAGTTTTGGTATCCAATCCTCTCTTCATCCCATAGTCATCACCTTTCTGTTCACAATGGCATACGTGGGCCAAGTGGAGTGGTCTCGCGACGATGAAGCCACACTCGTTCGTACATTGGCCGAAGAAAAGGCAAAAGGCAACTGGGGCGGCAACATACCGAAAGCAGCAGCCTGGACTACCTGTCAGCTCGCGCTGGTCGACAGCGAGAAGAAGTCAGGAGGCGGTGCGAAGACCATCGAGTCGATCAAGAGTAGGTGGCAACGAGTACGTCTCTCTCAAACTACCAGACTGTATGCGTCTCTCACGTGTCTATTCAGTTTAAACAGGAATTCAATACCGTCAAGGAACTTCGAGCGGCCTCCGGGTTTATGTGGAACGACCAAGAAAAGATTGTCAGAGCGCCGGCCGACGTATGGGACGCATACGTTAAGGTGAGTAACGCGCTCCCTCCAATAGTAAACCCCCGCATATATTTCACAGACACACCCATATGCAAATAAGTTCCGCAAGAAGCGGTTCCCGCTATATGACCCCATAGCGGATCTCGTCAGTAACAGTGGCATCCGAACAACAGGAAGGGACCCGGTTCGCCCTGGCCAGTATGCTTTCAATGCGGACCAGAAGTCTGCGATCCAGCGCGATCGCCCACCTTTTCTAATCCCCCGTTCCCCCGACAAGGAGTACAACAGTAGCGAGGCAAGTAGTCACAGTGTCAGCCTTACTATCTCACACAACTATTCATCCAGGACGACGAGCAGGCCACCCTAGGGTCCCTACCTTCCCACCGCAAGCGGTCCAGGAGCGCGGGTACTTCTGCGAGCCAACGCCAGAAGAAACCCCGCGTGTCCTTTGATCAGGGGATGTCCGAATTGGTTAGTGCGTTCGCCAAAGTGGTCGACGCAATGAAATCTGGGTTGTTGTCGACGTCGTGCCCCGAACCATCAAAAACAAGCGCAGACGGCGGCGACCTGCTAACGAGGGCGATCATTGCCCTCGAAAACGACGGGGGACTTTCAGACAAGGAGCTAGCTGAGGCGGCGCACTACTTTATGACAGACCGAGATGTTGCGAGGGTGTACGTTGCGCTGCAAACGACTCGGGCGCGCTCCCATTTCCTTCAGTATAAACTTGAAATCTGGCGCAAGAAGTTGTAGTTATTGTGAGTCAAGGACATGTACGTTACTCCGAGGACCATCGTGTATGCATGAAATACGAACATTTTCGCTTTGTGCGCATTATAACATCGTGACTTGCTATGAAGTCGTTATTGTACTAGCGTTACAATTGACTAGGCGTCGACCTTGTCGACTTTGACCGTGCTTGGTTTAGTTGTTACCGTTGTTATGTCGGTTCAGTGGGTGAATTGATAAATGTATGGCAGACGGTGTATGGAAGATGAGGTCGTTTCGCAAACGGTGTCTCTATTTAATTTGTACATGTTTACAAGTCATTGCAACATGTTTAGCATTAGTGACTTGGCTTTGTACATGTGGACGTTTTCCGGATTGTTAGGTAATTCCCACTTTGTAGAAATGGGGGGTCTTTTTCGGACTTCACATTCCATACCATCCCAGAGTCGCCGACGGGAGCGTGGACAACCCCCACATACATCCGAATGGAGTTGAATCTGTTTGCGGGCCAACTCTATTTTAACAGCAAAGAGGAGTACGACAGGGTGTGTGAGTTATTCGCGCTACACATGGCACATCCGGGTGCAAAGCATATCGAGGTCGATGGGTTCGTGCGCCGGCCGTACCGTACCGGGGCGAAGTCGCCGTTTTCCGTCAGCGTGATAGCTACATTCAAGGAGTTGACGGGGTTTCGAAGAAAGGGAATGGGCTACAATAGGACGCACCTTGGTATGCTCGTTCCTTGAGGAGCGAGTTTGGGTCGTAGGCCGTACGAGTTCAAGTTCCTAGTTTCGAAAAGTCTTACACACGGTATTTCGTACTACTAGTAGCGTGAGGAGTTTGCAAAAAACAGAACCTTCATGTGACTAGTACTAGCACCGGCAATCGTGTAGTGCCGCGTAGATAAAGATAGGAGTAAATAGAAAACTGGAAATGTGGGAGACTCGGACGCGGCAAACGAATAAGCACTGCCAACGCAGGCGCGACGAGGGCCCGAGCGATCACGATGCAGTTTGGGCGCCTCCGAGTCCCAGGATTCTTGTTCTGAGTACGTACTGATACTTGCAAGGATACATGTGTTCGCATCAGACGCCCTGACGTGCTGCGCACCAACAACCAGCTTTTACATCCGTGGGTCACGACAGTAAGTACTACAGTAGACACGACAGCACCGGTCGGTATCATAAGTGGTACAGGTTCTTATTATGTGGGTGTGGGCGCCGATGCATCTGCCGGGTCTTTGTTATTTGAGAGTCCAACAGATATCTCCCAAACTCACCGTCGTTCAGGGGGGCAATCGCTATTTCGAGCAAAGATTTGAAGCTCACGCTTCCTTGGACATCCACGCCGAGTGTCTCCGCGTCTTTCCCAAATGCCTCAACGTCGAGCGCCATCTGTTGCCTTATCCGCTCCTCGTCGCGTCCATCCTCCTCCTTTGGTCCTCCCCCGAAGAGTGAGAATGGTGTCTTTTTCCCCTTCTTGAGTTTCCTCAACGATTCCTCCTTCTTGCGCATCGTCGTCACATAGATAATGTACTTCTGCACCACAGCTTCGAAGACCTCTTCAGCGAACGATTGCATGAGTTCCTCCTTCAAAGGTGCACCAGGACCAGTCCCGGATTCCATCCCGAAGAAGGCACGAACAGGACGCAGGACACCCACGACGAAGAAGCTCGGTTCTGATGGCGGACGTTTGTTTGACATGGCACGAAACTGCAGTGGCATGGAGCGTACGGGCTGCAGTGCGTCACTGGCTCGGCGGGTCAAAATGGATATGATCTGCGAGGAGAGCGGGGGAATGAGGGCGGACAAGCCCTGCAGGATACTCCGCAGTGCGTCTATCCATTGAAAATTAGCATTCTTCTGAGTAAATTCGAGGAGCGAAAGGAGACTTACCTTCTGCCTGGCCGAGCTCTGTAGGGCTTTCCTCCCCGACAAACACAGGCGCCAACATCGGGCTGACTTCGTCACGCCACAGCATCCATGTCTGAGACTGCAAAAGTTTTGCGTCAGCGATCACCGCCGCGCATTGACGCAACAGCGCATCGTCGGCGGATGTTGACTCTGAGGAGTTCCCCTCGGCCTGCCCCGGCGTGGTAGGTGTTGATGCACGTGAAATGCTTTTTGTTGTCTCTCCGGTCGTAAGAAGCTGTGCATATATCAGTAAATTGCCGATTCTAGGTGGTCGAGTCATACCTTTTCAGGGATGGGCTTAGGAGGTCCTAGTGGGTATGCCGGGAGACTGTTCTCGATCCATGTACGATACCGACTTAGTATTTGCAACATGAGCTTCCAAAAGCGATGTGCTAGCTGAGGGACGAAGACGTTTCTGTCCCAACAGGTAGCCATCGCCGACCATACTGCGGCCGTCGAGGACATTACAAATGGG
Organism: Lactarius akahatsu; assembly: GCA_021524915.1. Taxonomy (NCBI): domain Eukaryota; kingdom Fungi; phylum Basidiomycota; class Agaricomycetes; order Russulales; family Russulaceae; genus Lactarius; species Lactarius akahatsu. The sequence continues at coordinate 1,997,851 of JAKELL010000001.1, read as the reverse complement.
GTGATTTCGGCTGTTCGCGTCATCGTCGTCGTCGTCGTCACCAACACGCTGATTTGAGATGCAAAGATGACCGACCTTTCTTCAAGTTTGACTCTGGTTCGAGCTTGCTCACGGACAAGGCGTCTTCGAGACGCGTCACGATATCTTTCCACCGCAGCTGGAAGTACACAGGTAGCTGCCACCGCCGCTCGAACGACAGGAATGTAGGGTGCGTGACCATCACTTGAATAGCACGGTCGGACGGCGCAAGGTATTGAAGAGAGCGGATAAACGCCTGCGTCGTTTCGTAGTTCTGCATTCGCAAGTCGGGCATTAGCCTTAGAGCCTGGGGTCTGTGCAAACATACGCACCCTGCGAAACTCATCTGGCCGCCCCGTTGCGAATAAGGTATTACCGAGGTCATCCATGAGAGCACGCGCAAGCTCGGCCCACACCACATTGGCAAAAATCTCGAACCCTTTTGCACTAGCCCCGTCGTCGACCCCATTTGCCCGTTGCCCGATCCTCGCGCTGATGCGTTCCGCAATGTCCATAATACGTTTCACATCGCGTTCTACAAAGGAGAGTATGCCATTGTACAGAACAGCGAGCGGGTTGTCTGTCTCATCGAGCCGAGGCGCCGCTGCAAGTGCAACATCGAAGGGGTTCGTGCGTGACGCAAAGGCGGTGAAAGGTTCGTAGGGGGTGCGCGCGGTGCCGGGGGGCGACGCATTCTCGTGTATTGGGAAAGGCGTTTGTGGGAGAGATAAGGTGTGTGAGGTGTGAAGCGCGCCAGGAAAGATGGACTATGCGGTGCGTGTGACAACATGGTCAAAAAAGCACCGAAAGTGTTGTTATATTAGATACCTTCTTGACAAAATCGCGCAAGACATTGCGTCGGAGCACGTCTTCTGCGTCACGCCAAAGTTGGAGCGCGTCGTATGTTCGCAAGCATTCGGTCAGATCGGCCATGCGTTTTTTCTTGTCATCTTCAGGAAGTTTTCCAGTGCTGAGCGCAATCACGGAGTCGGAGAAGAGATGATCAAGGTCTGACGAGAGTGTTGATTGGATGCGACTGATTCGCTGTGGGGATCGTACGGTCAAGCGGAGGAATTTGACCAAAGGGATGGCCCACAAACCCATTGGATTTCGTCAACAAAAGCGGTCCTCGTGACGGCTTGCGCTTTGGTGACGTGATATAGTAGATGTGTATATTCCGCTGCCACGCGAACGAGATGCTTTGCTCGGTTCCCTCGTGGCCTTAGCCGACTGGATATGAGCAAGTGAGTGGCCTGGAGAGGGAGAACCTCACCGATCATCGCTGTCTTCGCTCTGTCTGCCAAGAGACTTCAAGGGAAGGGTCCTGAATTCAGAGGAAGACGGCCCGTCTGGCGACGCTATTAGAAGTAGCGATTCGAGGCGAGTCACGGACTCTGAGACCTTGAGGAGCAAATGCAGGTATGTCTACGAGGCGGTCATTAAAACGCAGCATGAATAGATAAAGTGGGCGAACCTTCTCATCGCGAAGGTCAGACCTTTTTTTAAGCTTGCCCTGGACAGCGTCTTGGACAAGAGAGAGTCGTTGTCGTGATTCCTATCAGGTCTTGTTGGCTAGGTGGTGCACGGCAAGACGATGGCGAAACGCACTAGAATCTGAGACTTGAGATCTCCCAATGGCAATTTCAGTCGTTCCAACCTCGTGCCTTCCCCTCTTAGGTCCGTACTAAGGCTTATGAATGCTTCGTAATCATCATTGATGAGCTGGACGAGCTCTTCTTTGAGGGTTGCGAGGTAATCTCGTAACTCGGTTCGCAACTCCGGTAGGGATGTATGTGCACGAGAGAGGAGGAACTCCTCTATGTTGAATTGTGTCGCAGTGAGAAAGGGATCGCCATGGGTGAGTGGGGTATAGAGAGGGAGTTCGTGAGCTCCAGTGTCAATAGAATGCTCGTGTGCCCATGCACGTGCCTCGAGTTCGTCGGCGAGCCGTTCGAGCTCAAAAGGGTCATCAGAGGGACTCAATGTTGCATTTGGGCCGTGGAGGTCCATGAAAGAGGAGTGTACGGACGTGAACGACACGACCGAGGTGACTACCAAGTGACTGCCAAACTCGAGTACCAAACTCGAGCGCCTTTTAATAACCGTGTTCACACTGCGCTCCGCATTCGCTCGACGCTAAACAAGAGTTCGTCGAGATCCGTCGCGAGACGTTTACAGTAATTGACCAGAATTCTGAACTCAACCCTGTCCTGGCGGGAAAGACACTGATTCCAGCAGCACTCGGATCCCCTCCGCTCCATTGGCGTTGCTAGACAATGGTACCTTGCGCCTACTAGCCGGAGAGAGAGCGCATTGACGATCACTGGCGGTGATTATTGTAAGCTAGCGATTACCTTCCTCGAATCAGCAGTCTCGAACGTTCGCTCGAGCTCGCAATAGTTTTAGCTCCCTGAGTTCCTAAGTGGCACAGCGACGTCGACAGGTGATCGTAGGAACACAGGGGCTAGACTTGAAGACGATCACCCTGGCCACCCAAAGTGGCTTAATCAAACCGTTCATCCCAACCCCTTCCAACGAACATTGACGACGTACACACCCAAGGAACGGGCCGAAGGAACTCGGACGGTTACGCCCGAGCTGAATGCAAGCACATGGCGAAAACGTTCATACAGTATTTCATGAATACACGACGGCCCTCGGAGTAACGTACATGGGTTAGTAGTCACAGCATCTATAACTTCCTACGCCGGGTTTCAAGCTGACGGAGGAAATGGGAGCGCGCCCGAGGCGTTTGCAGCGTAACGTATACCCTTGCAACGTCTCGGTCAACCAAAAAGCAGTACGCCGCCTCGGCTAGTGCCTTGTCTGAAAGTCCCGCGTCTTGCTCGAGGGCAATGATTGCCCTCGTTAGCAGGTCGTCTGTGCTGGGCTTTGGTGGTTCCGGGCGTGGCATCGACACCAACCTAGATTTCATTGCATCGATCATTTCGGCGAACGCACTGACTACTTCAGACATCTCCTGATCAAAGGACACGCGGCGTATCTTCTTGCGTTGGCTCGCAGAAGTACATGCTTCCTTGGACCGCTTGCGATTGGAAGGTAGGGGCCCTGGGGTGGCCAGCTCGTCGTCCTGGGTGAAGTAGTTGTGTGAGATAGTAAGACCGATAAATTGGGACTACTTACCTCGCTGCTGCTGTAATCACGTGAGTTCTGGCCTGGGCGAACAGCGTTCCCTCCTGTTGCTCGGGGACCAGTGTCATTGACGAGATACGCTATGGTGTCATACAGTAGAAACCGCCGCCTGCGTAATTTATTTGCATGTGGGTGTGTCTGTGAAATATATGCGGGGGTTTGTTATTGGAGGGAGAGCGTTACTCACCTTGATGTATGCGTCCCATACGTCAGCTGGCGCTGTGACAATCTTTTCTTGGTCGTTCCACCTGAAACCGGAAACCGCTTGCAGATCCTTGACGGCATAGAATTCATTTTTGAACTGAATAAGCATGTGAGACGCATACAGTTGAATAGTTTGAGAGGGACGTACTCGTTGCCACTTATTCTTGATCGACTCGATGGTCTTCGCACCGCCTCCTGACGTCTTCTCGCTGTCAACCAGCGCGAGCTGACAGGCAGCCCAGGCAGCTGCTTTCGGCAGATTGCCGTTCCAGTTACCTCTAACCTTTTCTTCGATCAATGTACGAACAAGTGTAGCCTCGTCGACGCGAGACCACTCCGCAGGGCCCGCGTATGCCATTGTGAACGACAAGGTGATTAATATGTGTGGAGATAAGGTGCCGCAAGGTGGTTCAGCGGTTGGTGGTTAGGAGTTGAGCATATGCTCTTATCTCCTCTTCCTCTCAGGCAGCTAGACAACCATTCTGCTTACCTACGACAACAACGATTATCTAATTACTTGGGCCTACTGTATAGCCTCGGGTAGCCTCAGGGTTGTATGGATGTCCATTGACGGCAATTTGACGCGCATACTATCGCTTCACCAGAGTTGCAAATTTTGGGGAAAATCGCGGATAGCAAATGATCGGCCCCACCTTTTTTAAATCAGATTTTTGGGATGGATATGATAATCGCTCAACTATATGGCTCTGGTTCCAATGTGAGGAGAAAGTGGGACACAAACGAGTCGGAGGAAAGCCGGAGAGGACCACCCCAAAATACGGGGGTTGCAAACGTTTTGTCACTCTTTTGTCACGAAAAGTGAGTGGCAAGACATCGGACTCCCAATTTTGGTGCATCAAACCAACGAGATGTCACGCTAACTCACACAAATCCACTGATTTGCTTGTATCTTCATTGCGGGTACACTGGGTGACACAAAATTCAAGACGGTGGTTGAATAGTATATTTACATCATGTACTGAAGTTTCTGAACTATGGGGTGCAATACCAGGTTCAGCCGAGATGACTTTTCTCGGTGTTCTCACTTTCTGCACGGAAATAGCAAGACAAAGATGTACAACTTTCCCCTTTTCTTGTGGGATTCATCGTAACTTAATACCTATCTATCATATCACAGAAGAGTCAAGGTTTTCCGATCTCATACAAAAGTGTGTTTTGCAACGCTCCTCCATTTTGCGTCCCAGGACACGTGGTGGTATTGACGAGTAATCCATTTATGGTTACTCCGGTGCCACCCGATGACCCGGTCACCTGACCTTGGTGGCATTCCCGGACCTGTTGGACCCGCCAGCGAAAGGCCACCATTTGGGGGCAGTCGTCCCAAGTAGGCGTGTATTGGACTACCTGTCCACCTACGTATACTCTATAGATGGCGTTCCTGAAGTGCCATCGCGATATTCCCGTCACATTGCGAGCGACTGAGTCCTACGACCTGCAGCTCGGTCTCCTCCTTGGACACAAAGTAGTATTGGCTGGGTTTCTCGTCAACGGTGCCTCGAAAGCTTGATTTTAGGTAGGTCATCCAGGTCGTGTAAAGACGGCCAGAAAACACGAGGTGCGGCTGTGTCTTCAAAGCATAGGGCTGTCCCTAATTTCTCTTTGGTAAGAAGTGTGCCGCATTGTCGCTTGCTGGCCACCAGCCAAATGTGATAATGCGTGGCGCGGATACCGGCAAAGGTACCGTCCGATGCGAATTTCTTCACACTGTCTTCACTGGAGGCCATCACGGCCTAGGAACGGTCCGCCTGCCAAAAGTGAGAAACGACTCTAGTCATTTCTCTCCTCCTTCCCTGTCCACTGTCCACTGTATTTCGTTTTGGGGACAAAGGGTGTTCACAGAGATAGAGCAGACATTTTGTCGCTCTGTGGGATCTCATTACCCCACCCAGGGTAAACATCATCTTTCTGCGACCTGTGGTAGGATTCTTGGCGCTGGACAGCCCCCAAGGTACGTTCGGGAGCAGTGAGCACGACTGGATCTCCTTTCGCAGTCGCATGCTACATATATATTTCTCCCACCCTGGTGAAAGAGGTCCCACCCCGAACAGTCGCTCCCTCTTTCGCCCCCGGACACGCTCTAATGAAGTTCCACCATCTTATAGCAATTACGACGGTTGCTTTGGTCGCACAAGCCACTGCAAGCCAGCACACCTTCGACGTCCTTGAACCAGTTCTGACACCCGATCTCACGGACATAATTCAAGGGATCATAGACACACACCAGATACCTGGATTGGCATTGGCAATCGTCCGTAAAAATGGCCACTCGGAATTTGGCACCTGGGGAAAGAAATCCGAAGATGGTTCCAGGGTGACTGAAGACGTATGTTAATTGCCCCGTATATCCTCCTACAAGCATGAAGCGTGTCGTTTTGTAGACGTTGTTCAACATCGGCTCCTGCTCAAAGGCTTTCGTCGCTGCTTCGCTAGGGATATTGATCGAAGAATTTGCACAAGGGCGGAATACTACACCGCTTCCGACGGGCTTATCTACACTGAGCTGGCAGACGAAATTGGCGGACATCCTTCCTGGGGATTGGGAACTGTCTGATCCATGGGCAAGCAAAAAGGCAAATCTGATCGATATTTTGACGCACGTATCCGGTTTAGCAAGGTATTCGTTTTCACTAGCTGCCAACCTGGATCTGGGCTCAAATTAACCATAGGCACGACTTAGCCTACAAGCGACCTCACAGCGCATTGGACACCATCCGACATCTCAGAAATATACGCCCTTCGCACGAGCTCCGTGAGAAGTTCTCGTATAACAATCAGGTCCGCTTGTTTGTCTATATTCCCTTGGTCAGCCCTAAGGCAATTGGGCGCTGCAGATGTACACGGTCGGCGCACATGTCATCACAGCATTATCAGGCGTACCATTTACAGAGTTCGTCAAAGACCGTATTCTCAAGCCCTTAAGAATGACTCAATCCACATACTTGATCGATGAAGCCGTCCAATCTGGTAAGGTGAGTGAGACGTGGACTTCCTTTGGACGACGCATTCCTCCATGGATGGACGGACTCGAACCTGAGCTCACTGCTGGTCCCGGCGGCCTAATATCCAATGTCAAAGAGTTGGTACGTCCCGTCCGAGTCCAGGTCATTGGTGTCAAGGCTGATTACCGTGAAACTTAAAGGTGTCATGGGTGAAATTATATCTGAACAATGGGGTAAATTTAGACACCAACACAACCGTCGTCCCACTTCGAACCCTTGAGACAATTACCTCTGCTCATAGTATCGCCTACGGGACTCCAACAAGGCTGTCAGACACTATCATGGGCTACGGGCTAGGATGGGCTAGATTCTCCCTAGCTGGACACGATGTACGTGTCACTTATTCGTTCATATTTCTTTGAGACCAAACACACGAATATAGATGATATACCATAACGGTGGTGCGCCCGGGGTGTCGGCAGATATCACTATCCCTGTCTTTGATGGCGTTGGCGTCGTTTCGCTCGCAAACGCCGACGAAAAGCAATCCGCGTTGCATGATATCAACGTCGCCGTACTAAGAAAGTTGGCCAGCCATACCAATGAATCGATCTCTGATGACCTATTGATTTACCCTTGGGCCCGATTCGTGACCCCGGGTCCACGACGTGCTCACGAGGAAGACCCGTCAACGACCCACGTACTTCCTCGCCCCGACCTGACCGGCACGTACGACGACGACGGCTACGGGACCCTTACGTTATGCGATGTGTCGAGCCTGTCGGACAAATGCCGGCCCGTGTTGAACAATTTCCGTCGAGCGGATGAGTCGTCGATGGGAGATCCGAATGGACTGTTCGGTTCCTTGCCATCCGCCTTGACGAACCACGCCCGCTTCAGTCCCACCAACACCGCCGGGCAGTATATCGTCGACTTTGGGTCGCTCTATCCGACGGGATACGGGAGGAACACAACGCCTTTTGCGCATTGGATCACCCGCGCTACTGCCGACTTTGTTGTGGAAGATGGGATCGTTAAAGGGTTTGGACTTAGTGGGTATGGGTCGGAGGATAATTCTGATGTGTGGTTCAGCAAGCGTGTGTGACTCGGGTGGGTGTTTGATGTGTGAAGTCCGTGCAATCTACTGTATGAACACACAAAAGCTACTTGACTTTCAATGCCACCGGCACCATAGCGCATCTTCGGGTGCTGACGATTCATAGTTTTGCTTAAGATATCCAGCCAGTCGGAGAGTATACTGTAGCTCATGCGCAATAAACATTTTCTCTAGCCTCAATAACACATTCGCAAGTACTTCAAATTTTACATAGTGGTAGACCAATGCATTTTGCGCCTTTTCGGTCCCATGTGGTTGACAAGCCAGTGGCGGTTCAAATGGGAGTTTGAATCCCGTCACCTTCTTGTCACCCTCAGGAGCCCTCAACGAAAGATCCCATTCCACAGCCTAATCGCAAAGGTCTCGTGACACCAGATTAACCATGAACGGTCTTTGTTGCGCATCATGACACCCCGATGATGCAGAATTCCGTAGGACAAACGAGATCTTTGGGTGAACTTGAAGATGCATGCAGATCACTACCATCATGATGTATTCCCATTGATCCTCATTTTTTTTTTTGTATGATCCTATAATTGCATACCCTAGTATACATACAGTAATTTTTTGAGTGGAAAGGATATCAGGAAGGTGGTGATCGAATGTCATCTCAAGATTTGCACGTTTGCATAGGTGCGGGAACTATCGTACCGGAAAGGGACCGTTCAGCAAGAAATTCATTTTCTTCACTGGGAGCGGACCGCCCTGCCAAAAGAGAGAAACGACTCTTCCTCTCTTTCCTTATCCGCCGTATTTCGTTTTGGGGTCGAGGTATATTCACAGAGATGGAGCAGACATTTTTGCCGCTCTATGGGACCTCATTACCCCGCACGGGGTGATCCATTATCTTTCTGCGACCTGTGATCGGATTCTTGGCGCTGGACAGCCCCCAAGGTACGTTCGGGAGCAGTGAGCACGACTGGATCTCCTTTCGCAGTCGCATGCTACATATATATTTCTCCCACCCTGGTGAAAGGGGCCGCACCCCGAACAGTCGCTCCCTCTTTCGCCCCAGGACACGCTCTAATGAAGTTCCACCATCTCATCACAACTGCGACGGTCGCTTTGATCTCACAAGCCACTGCAAACCAGCACATCTTCGACGTCCTTGAACCAGTTCTGACACCCGATTTCAGGGACATAATCCAAGGGATCGTAGACACACATCAGATACCTGGATTGGCATTAGCAATCGTCCGTAAAAATGGCCACTCGGAATTTGGCACCTGGGGAAAGAAATCCGAAGATGGCTCCAGGGTGACTGAAGACGTATGTTAAACACTCCGTATATCCTACAAGCATGAAGCATGTCGTTTTGTAGACGTTGTTCAACATCGGCTCCTGCTCAAAGGCTTTCGTTGCTGCTTCACTAGGGATATTGATCGAAGAATTTGCACAAGGGCGGAATACTACACCGCTCCCGACCGGCTTATCTTCACTAAGCTGGCAGACGAAATTGGCGGACATCCTTCCTGAAGACTGGGAACTGTCTGATCCATGGGCAAGCGAAAAAGCAAATCTGATCGATATCTTGTCCCATGTATCCGGTTTACCAAGGTTGCATTCGTTTTCACTGGCTAGATCTAAACAACTCAACCAACCACAGGCACGATTTAGCATACAAGCGAAATCACAGCACATTGAACGTCACCCGAAATCTCAGAAATTTACGCCCTTCACACGAGCTCCGTGAGAAGTTTTCGTATAACAATCATGTCCGCATGTTTGTCTATATTTCCTTGGTTAACCTTAAGACAATTGGACAGATGTATATGGTTGGCGCACATGTCATCACAGCATTATCAGGCAAACAATTCTCGGAGTTTGTCAAAGAGCCGTATTCTCAAGCCCTTAAAGATGACGCAATCCACATACTCGATCGATGAAGCCGTCCAATCTGGTAAGATGAGTGAAACGTGGACTCCCTTTGGACGACGCATTCCTCCATGGATGGAAGGACTCGAAACTGAGCTGATGGCTGGTCCCGGCGGCCTAATATCCAATGTCAAAGAGTTGGTACGTCCTGTCCGAGTCTAGGTCAATTGGTGTCAAGGCTGACTACCGTGAAACTCGGAGGCGTCATGGGTGAAACTATTTCTGAACAATGGGGTAGATTTAGACACCAACGTGACCATCATCCCACTTCGAACCCTTGAGACAATTACCTCTGCTCATAGTATCGCCGACGGGATTCCAACGGGGTCCGTCAGACACTATCGTTGGCTATGGGCTAGGATGGATGAGATTCTCCGTGGCTGGACACGATGTACGTGTGTCCACTTGTTCGTTCATATTTCTTTGAGACGAAACGCATGAATATAGCTGATATCCCATGGCGGTGCTGCGCCCGGGGTGTCGGCGGATATCACTATTCCCGTCTTTGATGGCGTTGGCGTCGTTTCGCTTGCAAACGCCGATGGAAAGCAACTCGCGTTGCATGATATCAACCTCGCCGTACTAAGAAAGTTGGCCAGCGATACCAATGTGTCAATCCCTGATGACCTGTCGGCACACGCCTCGACCCGATTCTTGTCCGCGACCTGGGGTCCACGACATGCTTGCGAGGAAGGTCCGTCGGCAACCCACGAGCTGCCTCGCCTCGACCTGACTGGCGCGTACGACGACGACGGCTACGGGACCTTCACGTTGTGCAACGCGTCGAGCCTGTCGGACTGAATGCCGGTCCGTGTTAGACGATTTCCGTCTGGTGGACGAGCCGTCAATGGGAGACCGTAATGGGCTGTTCGGTTCCTTCCCAACCATATTTAAGGGCCACGCCCGGTTCAATCCCACCAACACCGCCGGGCAGTATCTCGTCGACTTTGGGTCGCTCTATCCAACGGGGTACGGGAGGAAACACAACGCCTTTTGCGCACTGGATGGGCCGTGCTACCGCCGACTTTGTTGTGGAAGACGGGATCGTTAAAGGGTTTGGACTTGGTGAGATAGGCGAGAGGGAGGGGTATGAGTCGGTGGAGGAGGATTCTGATGTGTGGTTCAGTAAGCGTGTGTGATTAGGTGTAGGTTGGATGTGTGAAGTCCGTGCGATCTACGAACGCAAGAATTACTTGACAATCCATACCACCATAGCGCATCCTCGAGTTACTAACGATTCATATTTTTGCACAAACATGTCCAGACGGAGAGTCTGCGAATCGTGCCCACTCGTGGGTCACGGTCGAAATCGAACAGGTCCTTTTTTGAAGCTATTTTAGAATATGTTTTCTATTAAATTAGCAATGATAACTGCCTTACAGGACTCCTCTACGATGACCGTATTATCTTCTTGGTGTTCGGTTAGATAGTACATTAGTTACTGGTCTACTTCCGATGGTATCCCATAAATTTCTCTTTCCTCCGAAGTCAGTAGCAGAGCGAATGCGGATATCCATGTGTTGCAAAGTGTTTCTCTACTGCCTCCTTGGGCCTGCAGCCTACGAAGATCAGGGAGTAGCTTGGTGAGTTCCTCCCTCGAAGTTGGATCTCGACACAAAATTGAACATTCCGCATCCTTTCGATCCCGATCGAGTGCTGTTGTAACGTCGTGTATCCCCTGCCTGCACAGTCTTACAACACGAAGGCTGGCCTCTGCTTCTGCGAAGAACCGTCGATGAGAAATGCTGTTGTCCTAAGCACGAAACCATGGCTCGAATGATCGATCAGTGTACCATTGAAAAGTCCCACAAGCGTACCTGAGAAAACGTAGCAGAGTCGATGAGGGAGCGCAACTTGGCAGTTTGATCGATGAGCGCTCGCAATACTATCACTTGTGTGGTTTGAGAAAAAAGACAAAAGCAAAAAGCAAAAAGCAAAAAAAAAAAAAAGTCGAAAGAGAGGCGGACTTACGACGCACCCACACCAAAAGGTTTCCCACGACGTAGTCAGCCAAACCCGCGAACATGGAATCGCGTAGCTCTACCGGCAGGGCGGAATAGCCCCGTGCGAAATCAGACATGCCGTCGAGCTCGAACAGCCCGAACCGCACGCCTGCGCGTCCGGCACCGGTGGCGTATAGGTTCGCCCGAGCTAGGTGGACGACGAAGGACCTGCCGAGGCGCTCGTACGCCATCGTTGTCTCGCGCATGGACAGGACATGGCGCGCCGGAGGGAGGATCTCATGGGGATCGGTACGTGCGAGTTCGGCGAGGCGACGCAGGTATTCGATCTTGTGCGTGTAGTCACGCGGAAGCCTTTCGCCACCACAGCCACCACCTCTCGCTTGAGTGCTCGGGATCTTTGTACTTCGAAACGGGCGAAACGAATGCTCACCCCGTCTTGCGATCCACGAAGGTGCCCTCCCACAGCACATTCAGCACTTTCAAGGCGCAGGAACGAAGGCAATGGTTGACGTGCAGGATAGTGCCTATAGCGTCCCAGCTTCGCGTCAACTCGGGAGCGAGAAGAATGTCGGTGAGGTATTGTCCCAGTGCAAGGCTGACGATCTCTTGCAAGATCTCCGTAGGAAATCGGCCAACAGTGAAAGCAAGCGAGGATTGAGAGACAGACGTCAGAGGTGGACTTGCTCGCATTATGGGGGGAGTATTGGGTAAATGTCGAGGTGCCGTGGCATAACTTGGGGGTGAGGTGGCCCAGGACAACAAAGAGTGGCGTATGCCGTATCGGCCCGGACGCTGGGCACACAATGTCACTACAGTACGAGTAGCACGTGATGCGCAATCTGCCCAAAAAACAAGAATTCCGGGGATGGCAGCGTTCAAGGGGGTGGCGGAGGTGGTGGTTCTGACCGGGTTCCCGAACAGGGATAGGACGGTGGGGCACGACATCCTACACATGCATTTTTAATGGATAAACAAGTTGTGCTTGACCAATGCCTTACTCAAGTCTTGGCCACCAAGTTGGCCACAATCCAGGTCCTCGATCCAAGCTTTTACAACAATCCATATACCAGTACCGAGACACTGTATACAACAGATACATGTTATTTCGAGTCTGAGACAACACAACTTCAATTTGGATTTTGTTACTGAAGGAAAGGAAAGGAAAGTAGCGGATTTGATCAGAGACAAAGAACCTAGAATACCTCTTCTCGAGGACCCTCTTCCAATCGCTGGGAAAACGCGGAACTGAAACTCAAACCAGCCCAGCTCGGAGCGCGTGAGGCGTACAGAGCGTCTGGGGGTTCGATCCAGCTGTGGAACTCTGAATTGTCGCTAGCGTAGCCGGGATCCGAAAACGTCTCAAAATCGCTGGGCGGTGAGAGGCTTGCCGCCGAATCAAAGAGCGACGTGCTTGCGAGTTCGCGCGTGGGCTCAGCTGCGGTGACTGAAGACGACGCAGAAAAGTCGAGCGTCGGCAGCACGAACGAATACGCGGGGTCGATCGACGAGCCCGAGTTGAGCTCCGCAAGGCCAGGGTAGTCTGCCGCAGAGCCAATGTCCGACATCGCGGCGTCCAGCTCTTCGTCTCCAATCTCGTCGGCGCGTTCTTCCTCGAGGATGCACCAGCCCGTCGCCGCCTCTCCGAGGATGCCACGCACCGCGTGCGCAGACCAACCCGAAAAGTGAACTCGCAGCACACCCGCACCGCGGACACTGCCAAAGGCTTCGCACGTCGCGCCCTTGTCCCACACTTGCGCGGCGTCTAGCTGCTCGAAGAGGGCCTTCACGCGGGAGGCATGACGCTCAGAGTCGACGTGGAGTGCTGAGAGCTCCATCAACGGGATGAGCGGGTGGCGATCGTATGCTAACGTGTGTGACAGTGGCACGCGAGCCGTCGGCGTCGGCGCGAGGGGGATGAGGAGCGTCGTCGACACGTCCGGGACACGAGGGGGGACAAAGTACTTGTCGAAATCGGTCGCGGCTGCAGACTCGTCATCGCCGCGACGGGTAGCAGCGGGGTGGAATTCGACCTTGGTTGGGCGGACAAGAGATTCCGGACGGGAGCACTTCTTAGACTTCTTCTCGGCCTTGAAGGCACGCACGGAATCGTCTTTTGTCCTCGTGTCCAGGCCGGCTTCTAGGAATGCGCGACTCGCCACAGGGATATTGTGGATTTTGTCGGCGATATTCTGGAAGATTGGACGTCCTGTGGTAAAGTTGCGCGCGGTGCCGAGACCAACTTGGGCAATGCTACGCGGCACCGCGGGCGGACGAGGTAGACGTGGAGACCCCATCCGCATGGACAGAGCATGACGGACGGGTAAGGACAAGTTGTTCTCGATGGTAGGGATCCTCGAAGCCACCGAGTGTATAGAACGCGGCGCGCGGCCAGGGACCAGGTGTGTACCTGGGGTTGTAAGATGACCCACAAAGGCATTGAAAATTGTCTTGGTTCTATGAAGGGCACGAGAGGTAAAGGAAGATGACGGTGGAGGACGAGGAACGAAGGATTGAGTGTGGAGACCGCGAGCGGAGGATACATTAGGGGGACTATGTATCACTCGAAACGCTTGTCGCGTCGCCGACGACAAGAGTCCCGACGATGCTAATGGCATCGTGAGGGTGAACTATCTCTTGATGCTCAGAGCGTAAGACGATGCGTGGTAAGTTGCAACTACAGAATTCAAGTACAAGTACACAAGTACACACACGACACGAGTACGCTCGGCACCTTATCGGCAATAGCCGAAAGTCGCTGACTCAATTTGATTACACAGTCCACTGCATCACTTCTTGCCAAAGATCTGCGCAAAGGTCGTTCCTTCGTGTCTGGGAGAGTCTTAGGATCAGTGTCATCACTGACTTTGATTTTTTCTTACCCGATATAAGCCCTGCCAGGATCGTTGAAGACTCTGAGATGAATTCTTAGTACAACCAAAGACACGCCAATAGATGAACTTCTTACATGTAGCCCCTGTCCCCCGGAACTCCAAGCGTATCTTTCAGGAACGCGAAAAGGGAGTCGCTGTATGCTTCAGTACTCTCAGGCGTGATATTGTCCAAGCTTATCTGGTCGCTACATGTTATTCCTCTTCATTTGAGGCACTCGACCGAGACGTACCACTGTGAGCTGGAACGCGGGATCAAAGGTCCCGCTGAACGTGAGAAACTCGTTGTACCGGTAGGAAATCGAGATGTATTTCTCTGGCTTCTTCAAAATATCGGCACCGAGCTGCGATGTGTGATAAGTTGAATTCACTGGTAGAATAGGGGCAATTTAACTTTGGACAGATTAAGAACAAACTCCTTAGGGTTGGAGAGCTACAGAACCTCAGTAAGTGGCTATACTGCACAGTGGTAATTTGCACACCTTGACATTTGTTTCAACAGTGAGAGTTGGCATGATTACTGGGTGAACCGATGAGCGGAGACTGAGAAGCGATTGCTTCCGTCCTATTTATCTCAAGGCAAGCGTGTGAAATGAGACCGTTAAGGTAGGGGGGTAGGGACGCCAAAACCATCGATTCTAATCAGTCGCTTCGTATGAACTGTTCACGCCACGGCACCATCGTGATGATCATAGGAGCCGACAAGGGCTGCTGCTAAGTTGTGGTAATAAGTCACGAGGTACGATGGCTAGGCAAGCGAGGGCGTTCCGAGCCGTATGCCAGCGACAACAGCTCAGCGTTCAACACTGTCGCTCTGTTCATCTCCTTGTGATTCAGGTTCGCTCGCTGCTGCATCCTCTACCCTCGACCACACAACAGCGGCGCGTTTCCGCCGCTTACCTCGTGAGGCCCATTTGCTACCACCTACTGTCGGCTCGTCCACACCGTCTCCAATGATAACGACTACACTCAGACTTGACTTTGCCCTTGTACGGTAGCTTATATCCTCGTCCTCGTCGTCCGGCACGAGTTCATCTTGCACGTCCACGGTTCCAGTGAAGACTTCTGTCCGGATCTCTTCCGCGGGAAAAGGGAGGATCTCGGGCAGGGATGCCGCTAGTATACAAAGGTGGGGAATGGCTGCCCCAAGAGCACTCAGATGGAGGGACTTATATCTAAAGGGGAGGATGTCAGCCCATCCAGCGCGGGAATAGGCGAGAGCAAGCGCGAATAAAGCACCCGTCTTTCAAAACTACGTCCTTACAGCGCCTAAGATAAGCGCCCAGATTCGTTTTGCGCGTGATGGTGATGTAGTTTTTCCCTTCATGATGCGCGGAACGTGGGCCCGTCGCCGAGACACCAGCGGGGACGGTGGGAAAGGGCCGTGGAGGTTCGAGCTTGTTCACTCGATGGCTTTGCGTCACGGGAGTTCGTATGGGACCCAGCGACCTCTCTTTCCCCTTTCGTTTGTCTCGCCCCACGTTGGAACGATCCATGGTAGTGGCACGACAGAGGTATTTGTGCTTGTCACCGGGTCTGTCTCGTCGTTTGTTCGTAAGGTTTGATCTGAACGCCACGTGGTGCACGCAAATACACGGGCCGGGAAAAAAAAAAAAGAGCCAGCTGGCAGCTTACCAAGTTCGGAATCAAATCTTTCATCTGGATTGTCAACAGCCCAAGGACATCCTTGTCGACTTTCGCCTGTTCAGAACCACAAAGGGGACGTGAATCGGTTGAAAAATGAGTCAAGACCAGGCGGAACAGAATATTCAGATGTGGAAAGTCAAGAAGCTCATCAAGAGCCTTGACTCTGCCCGCGGGTGGGTGCTTCCCTGCATTTCTGACCATCGAGTACCACGCCCCTCATCAGAATAACCTCAGTGCTGGTACTTCGATGATCAGTCTGATCATACCTCCCAAGGTACATATCTCCTTGTTCGATGGGAACCCACCTCACTCAGACCCCTCTGTCTACAGGATCAAATCTCACGAGCGTCTGCCATGTTGACTCAGGAGTACGGTACCGCATCGAACATCAAGTCCCGTGTCAATCGTCTCTCCGTACTCGCGGCCATCACCAGTACCCAGCAGCGCTTGAAACTGTATAACCGTGTACCACCCAATGGCCTCGTGTTATTCGTTGGCACGATCTTAACCGATGAGGGAAAGGAAAAGAAGGTCTCGTTCGATTTCGAGCCTCACAAGCCTATCAACACGTGCGTCTTTTAGCATAAGCTTCCTGACGCGGCTCTAAAGCGGGCAGCTCAGGTCGCTGTATCTCTGCGACAACAAGTTCCACACCGAAGCTTTGTCCGAGCTCCTCGAATCAGACTCCCGCTTCGGCTTCATCGTCATGGACGGTAACGGGACACTCTTCGGGACCCTGGCCGGAAATACGCGCGAGGTGATCCATAAATTTACCGTCGATCTCCCGAAGAAGCACGGACGTGGTGGACAGTCTGCCCTGCGTTTCTCACGTCTGCGTGACGAGAAGCGTCACAACTACGTCCGGAAGGTTGCCGAATTGGCGGTTCAGCACTTCATCACCAACGACAAGGTCAACGTTACTGGTCTGGTCCTGGCGGGTAGTGCCGACTTCAAGACCGAACTGAGTCAGAGTGACATGTTCGATCCCCGTCTTGTAGCCAAGGTCACCAAAGTCGTTGATGTCAGCTACGGGGGTGAGAACGGTTTCAATCAGGTGCGTGCGACTCTCCTGTTTTTTTGTTGATTAATAATGTACGTCCTGCTTCCCAGGCTATCGAACTGGCAGCAGAATCTTTGGCGAATGTCAAGTTCGTCCAGGAGAAGAAGCTGATCCAGAAGTATTTTGACGAGATTAGCCAAGATTCGGGCAAATACTGCTTCGGTATCGTTGACACTCTCAAGGCACTCGAGCTCGGCGCTGTCGAAACGCTGATTGTTTGGGAAAACTTGGACATTACGCGCTTCGTTCTCCGTAACGCGGCTGGGGGTAAGGGTCCTGACCACTTTCTGTCCATGCCTTGGCTAAACCACATAATCCAGAGGAGATCGTCGTTCACGTCAACAAGGAGCAGGAAAAGGACCGCGAGAAGTTCCTCGACAAGTCGACCGGTCTAGAGATGGAACAGTCCCAGGAGCCACAGCCGCTGCTCGAGTGGTTCGCGGAGAAGTACAAGGAATTTGGCGCCAACCTGGAGTTTGTGACGAATCGCTCGCAAGAGGGCGCTCAGTTCGTCAAAGGGTTCGGTGGCATTGGAGGCCTACTGAGATACAAGGTCGACTTCACGAACCTGGTCTCCGCAGACGACGACGAAGACGAGTTCTACTCTGACGACGATGATATCTGACGGTTTTGTGGGCTCCTTCGCGGAGCCTCGCCCGGGGACGACGGTAGGGGCACGCCGGGCGAGGTGGATGGGGATGGGTGGGTGGTGCAGGCCGAGTTGCGGGGATCGACGTGTGGGTGGTGGGGTTCAGCAGAGCCGATTGTGCAAGAGACCCCCTTTGGAGGAAGATGGCGCAAAAATGTGCGCACCGCTCTCCATTGCGGTGGTAGCATCGATACGAACAATGGTCATAAACTCTGGTACGTAGCCCTCACTTTCCGCAGAGGCCGAGCTGATGGTATGTCTCATAAGGCTCAGCCTTTCAGAGTAGATCATATCTATGTAGTTTTTTCAATGTCCGTCTGCAGTGAGTGACACGAATTTGGATGAAATGCGCGTTGTTTGGGAAAGTTGGTACGAGCGTGGTGAAATGCATGCGAGTCTTTGTCTTGAATAGCGCATAGGACATATACATATGTTCCACTGAGATTAACGAGTGGGCTTCGGACGCTGACGCTCCGTCTGGATATGTCGTGTAGACCTATGAATCGTCAACATCCGAAGACGCTCTACGATTCTGTTGAGAGTCATGTAACAGTTGTTTCGTAACTTTTGTATCATGCACCTGAAATAGACCGCTTGCTAAACCACACTTCAAAGTTCTCCTCCATCGACCCATACCCCTCCCTCTCGCCCCCACTAAGTCCGAACCCTCTAACGACCCCATCCTCCACAACAAAGTCGGCGGGGGTACGGTCTAGCCAATCCACGAAAGGCGTCGTGTTCCTCCCATACCCCGTCGGATAAAGCGAGCCAAAGTCGACGAGATACCGCCCGGTGGTCTTGGTGGGATTGAACCGTGCGTGGCTCGTCCAGACCGATGGCCACGAACCGAACAGTGTGTTTGGGTTGTCCATCGATGACTCGTCCACGAGACGGAAATCGTCTAGCACGGAACGGCATTCGTCCGACCGGCTCGACGCATCGCACAACGTGAAGGTTCCGTAGCCAGCGTCCTCATACGTGCCAGTCAAGTCTAGGCGAGGAATCTCGTGGGCCGTCGTCGGATCTTCCTCGCGAGCACGTCGTGAACTCGAGGCCGCGGACTGGAATTGGGTCCAGGCGTGTGCCGACAGGTTGGCAGGCATCGATTCGTCGGCGCAGCCAGCCAGTGGCAATGCCAATTTTCTTAGTACGGTGACGGTGACTTCACGCAACGCAGAATGCTTTGCGTAAGCGCTTGCGAGCGCGACGATACCAACGTCATCAAGGATAGGAATAGTGATATCTGCCGACACCCCAGGCGCACTACCACCATGGTATAGTGACTAGATGCAAACGTTTCGTCTCGAAGAAATACGAGCGAACAAGGAGACAAACATACATCGTGTCCAGCCACGGAGAATCTCATCCATCCTAGCCCGTAGCCAACGATAGTGGCCGACAGCTCTGTTGGATATCCGAAGAAGATTTGGTGAGCAGAGGTCATTGTCTCAAAGGCCCCACGCGGAATGATGGTTGCGTTGGTGTCCACATCTACCCCATTGTTCAGAAATAATTTCACCCATGACGCCTTCAAGTTTAACGGTAGTCAGCCATTGACACCAATGACCTGAACCCGGACGAGACGTACCAACTCTTTGACATTGGATATTAAGCCGCCGGGACCAGCCATCAGCTCAATGTCGCGTCCTTCCATCCATGGGGGAATGCGTCGTCCAAAGGGAGTCCACGTCTCACTCGCTTTACCAGATTGGATGGCCTCGTTGATCGAGTATGTGGATTCTGTCATTTTTAAGGGTCTGAGGATACGGTCTTTGACAAACTCCGTAAATTGTATGCCTGATAATGCTGTGATGACATGTGCGCCGACCATGTACATCTGCTCATTTGGCTTAGGGCTGATCGAGGGAGTATAGATGGACAAGCGGACCTGATTGTTATACGAGAACTTCTCACGGAGCTCGTGTGAAGGGCGTAGATTTCTGAGATTTCGGGTGACGTTCAATGTGCTGTGATTTCGCTTGTATGCTAAATCGTGCCTGTGGTTGTTTGAGTTGTTTGAATCCAGCCAGTGAAAACGAATGCACCTTGGCATACCGGATACATGGGACAAGATATCGATCAGATTTGCCTTTTTGCTTGCCCATGGATCAGACAGTTCCCAATCCCCAGAAAGGATGTCCGCCAATTTCGTCTGCCAGCTCAGTGTAGATAAGCCAGTCGGGAGCGGTGTTGTATTGCGCCCTTGTGCAAATTCGTCGATCAATATCCCCAGCGAAGCAGCGACGAAAGCCTTGGAGCAGGAGCCGATGTTGAACAACGTCTGGAAAACGACACGTTTCAGGCTTGTAGCATACGCGGAGTATTTAACATACATCTTCGGTTACCCTGGAACCGTCTTCGGACTTCTTTCCCCAGGTGCCAAATTCCGAGTGGCCATTTTTACGGACAATTGCCAGTGCCAATCCAGGTATCTGATGTGTGTCTACGATCTCCTGAACGATGTCCGTGAGGTCGGGTGTCAGAATTGGTTCAAGGACATCGAATGTGTGTTGGTTTGCGGTGGCTTGTGCGATCGAAGCGACCGTCGCAATTGCGATAAGATGGTGGAACTTCATTAGAGTGTGTCCTGGGGCGAAAGAGGGAGCGACAGTTCGGGGTGCGACCTCTTTCACCAGGGTGGGAGAAAGATATAGGTAGCATGCGACTGCGAAAGGAGATCCAGTCGTGCTCACTGCTCCCGAACGTACCTTGGGGGCTGTCCAGCGCCAAGAATCCGACCACGGGTCGCAGAAAGAATGGATTATCCCGGGTGGGGTAATGAGGTCCCACAGAGCGACAAAAATGTTTGCTCCATCTGAACGCCTCTCTGCACCAAAAATAAAGAGAAACAACTCCAGAGTCGTTCTCAATTATGGCAAGGCGGTCGCTCCCGACTGTGGTAACGAGTGGTGAAGAAATCCCGGATGGTCCCATTGCTAGTACCTGGCCCGCGCCAATGACACTGCAGGCATTTCACAATGTCATCCTGCTTGCCAAGGTCACGGTCGAGATTCCGTGCAGATCGTAACAAACTGAGTATCTTTATGTAATTATTTTCCCATGATAGGATGCCACGGCCCGCAGGTGTCGTGTTTCCCATGTGCTTCAATCTCCCGAAAAAGTAAAGAGCAACCCGTAATGATATAGACCAAGATATAGAGTCACATTGCTAGCCATCACTGATTCGTGTGAGGTTTACTCTAGAACGCCAAACAAAAAAAGCGGTTCTTATTTTTTGCTGACTAAAAGCGAGGTTCAACATGATGACTATCGTCGCTTCGTTCAGCACGTGACCGGATGCGGAAAAATGGTAGCGAAGACAAGAGCGAATAGGCTCACGACCAGCCTGTATGATAATCTGTATATCGCAGGTTTACCCTTCATATACAGACGGTCACCGGTCTAAAGAGCGAAGACCTGGCCCGTAGAACCGTCGATGTCGTAGGTGTTGGTCGGCGCTGACCACTAGAGGTCTGGGTGTCAGGTCGAATGGCTCTGGTGATCAACTGGTGATCCCTGGAGATGCCATGTTCTTATTTTGCCCTCACTTTCCGCAGAGGCCGAGCTGATGGTGTGTCTCATAAGCCTCACTGCAACCTTTCAGAGTAGATCATATCTATGTAGTTTTTTCGATGTCCTTCTGCAGTGAGTGACGCGAATTTGGATGAAACGTGCGTTGTTTGGGAAAGTTGGTATGAAGGTAGTGAAATGTATCCGAGTCATTGTTGTCTTGAATAGCGCATAGGACATATATTTATGTTCCGCGCTGAGATTGACGAGTGGCTTTGGATGCGGACGTCCCGTCTGGATGTTGTGTAGAACTAATCGTTAGCATCTGAAAACGCGCTACGATTGTGTTGAAAATCATGTTTCACACTACACCTGAGATAGACCCGAGTCACAAACGCTTGCTAAACCACACTTCAAAATTCTCCTCCACACCTGACCCAAACCCCTCCTTCCCACCAAATCCGAGTCCTCTAACGACCCCATCCTCCACAACAAAGTCGGCGGGGGCACGGTCCGTCCAGACCGCGAAAGGCGTCGTGTTCCTCCCGTACCCCGTCGGATAAAGCGAGCCCAAGTCGACGAGATACCGCCCGGGGGTGTTGGTGGGACTGAACCGGGCGTGGCTAGTCCAGACCGATGGCCACGAGCCGAACAGTGTGTTTGGGTCGTCCATCGATGACTCGTCCACGAGACGGAAATCGTCCAGCACAGGCCGGCATTCGTCCGACCGGCTCGACGCATCGCACAACGTGAAGGTTCCGTAGCCAGCGTCCTCGTACGTGCCAGTCAAGTCGTGGCGAGGATTCCCGTGGGTCGTTGATGGATCTTCCTCGCGAGCACGTCGTGAACTCGAGGCTGCGGACTGGAATCGGGTCGAGGCGTGTGCCGACAGGTTAGCAGGCATCGATTCATCTGCGCAGCCAGCCAATGCCAATTTTCTTAGTACGGCGACGGTGACATCACTCAACGCAGATTGCTTTGCGTTGGCGTTTGCGAGCGCGACGATACCAACGTCATCAAGGACAGGAATAGTGATACCCGCCGACACCCCAGGTGCACCACCACTATGGTATAGCGACTAAATGCAAGCGTTTAGTCTCAAAGAAATACGAACGAACAAGGAGACAAACATACATCGTGTCCAGCCACGGAGAATCTCATCCATCCTAGCCCGTAGCCAGCGATAGTGGCCGACAGCTCTGTTGGATATCCGAAAAAGATTTGGTGAGCAGAGGTCATTGTCTCAAAGGCCCCACGCGGAATGATGATTGCGTTGGTGTCTAAATCTACCCCGTCGTTCAGAAATAATTTCACCCACGACGCCTTCAAGTTTAACGGTAGTCAGCCTTTGATACCAATGACCTGAACTCGGAAGAGACGCACCAATTCTTTCACATTGGATATTAGGCCGCCGGAACCAGCCGTCAGCTCGATGTCACGTCCTTCCATCCATGGAGGAATGCGTCGTCCAAAGGGAGTCCACGTCTCACTCGCTTTACCAGATTGGACGGCTTCGTCGATCGAGTATGTGGATTCTGTCATTTTTAAGGGCCTGAGAATACGGTCTTTGACAAACTCCGTAAATTGTATGCCTGATAATGCTGTGATGACATGTGCGCCGACCATGTACATCTGCTCATTTGGCTTAGGGCTGATTGAGGGAGAGTATAGATGGACAAGCGGACCTGATTGTTATACGAGAACTTCTCACGGAACTCGTGTGAAGGGCGTAGATTTCTGAGATTTCGGGTGACGTCCAATGTGCTGTGATTTCGCTTGTATGCTAAATCATGGCTGAGCTTATTTGAGCACCCTGGATCTAGGCTGGTGACTAGTGAAGACGAATGCACCTTGGCATACCGGATACATGGGACAAGATATCGATCAGATTTGCCTTTTCGCTCGCCCATGGATCAGACAATTCCCAATCCCCAGGGAGGATGTCCGCCAATTTCGTCTGCCAGCTCAGTGTAGATAAGCCAGTCGGGAGCGATGTAGTATTGCGCCCTTGTGCAAATTCTTCGATCAATATCCCGAGCGAAGCAGCGACGAAAGCTTTGGAGCAGGAGGCGATGTTGAACAACGTCTGAAAAAACGACACGTTTCGTGTTTGTAGTATATGCGGAGTGTTTAACATACATCTTCGGTTACCCTGGAACCGTCTTCGGACTTCTTTCCCCAGGTGCCAAATTCCGAGTTGCCATTTTTACGGACGATTGCCAATGCCAATCCAGGTATCTGGTGTGTGTCTACGATCTCCTGAACGATGTCCGTGAGATCGGGTGTCAGAACTGGTTCATGGACGTCGAATGTGTGCTGGTTTGCGGTGGCTTGTACGATCAAAGCGACCGTCGTAATTGTAATAAGATGGTGGAACCTCATCAGAGCGTGTCCGGGAGGGAAAGAGGGGGGGCAGTTGCGGGGTGCGACCTCTTTCACTAGGGTGGGAGAAATATATAGGTAGCGTGCAACTGCGGAACGAAGAGTCGTGCTCTTTGGGGCTTGTCTAGCGCCAAAAATCCAGCCACGGGTCGCAGAAAGATGATGGATTACCCCGGGTGGGGTAATGAGGTTCCAGAGAGCGACAAAAATGTCTGCTCCATCTCTCTGAACGCCTCTCGGAACCAAAAGGTATAGTGGACGAGGAAAGAGGAGAAAAACGAGAGTCGTTCTCAATTGTTGCAAGCCTGAGGTGGTCGCGCTCAGCTAGTGGTGAAATTCCGGATCCGGATCCCTTTGCCGGTACCCGGCCCGCACCAATGTCTAAACTCGGTCTGTCCCGCACCCGTGTCTGTGGGGGCATGCCCACATAACAGACACAACCAAAGACACAACAGCTGACCGGCTCCAAAAAAAACACAGCTGACCGGCACTGACCTACATTGTCCTACAGGTATCGCGCGGTAGTTCGTACCCCCTGACAAGCACGCAAACCAAGATGCAAACATCTCACCTTGCATTTCACCATTGTCTTCCAGAATAACAAAACACGCAATCTCGTGCTCGCGCCTCGGCTCGCGCTGACCTTCACAACAACGTGAATTAATTGCCAGAAACAACCCGTAATGATATAGACCAAGATACAGACGGTCTCACACATTGCTAGCTATCACCGATTACTGTGAGGCTCACAGAACACCAAGCCAAAAAAAAAACAGATCTATTCCTTGCTGGCTAAAAATGGTAAGATGCGATTTCAACAGTGTCCCGCGCA
Source organism: Lactarius akahatsu (assembly GCA_021524915.1). Taxonomy (NCBI): domain Eukaryota; kingdom Fungi; phylum Basidiomycota; class Agaricomycetes; order Russulales; family Russulaceae; genus Lactarius; species Lactarius akahatsu. The sequence continues at coordinate 1,973,592 of JAKELL010000001.1, read as the reverse complement.
CTTACCTTTTCCAGCACGTGACCGGGTGCGGAAAAATGGTAGCGAAGACCTGGCCCGTGGAATTGTAGGTCGTAGGTGTTGGTCGGCGCTGGCCACTGGAGGTGTGGATGTCAGGTCGAATGGCTCTAGTGGTCCCTGGGGGTGCTACGTTCTCATTAGGCCCTTGTGTTTGATCGCATTGTTTCGCTACGGAGCGTTGCTGGCCTGGAGTGTGTGCTATTAAGCACGATGGACGTCGCATAATGCGCATTGGCGAGGCTCACCCCCGTCTTGGACATAACCGCTGCACGGTAGATCTGGAATACCCATCACAAAAAGGACGACAACTTGATCAGTTGACGGTTTGTTGAAGCAGGAAAAAAAAAGTCTGTGGGGGGCAGAGGAGCGAGGGAAGATGACTTGGGGCATCGCCCTTTTCAAAGCAGGAGAGACTAAACGACCGAATACAACAAACACTCACAAATGAAACGGAGGTGAGTGGTGACATGCGGGCGTGTAAATACCTCCTGGCGTTCAGGACGCAGGCGCCAGGCCGTGACGAAAGAGTATGTACTGCCCCTCCTGATCATCGGAAAGATGCGGCGTCGGATTCCGACTTTCCTAGAAGAGACTAGCAGGTAAGTGGCGATCTTAACCCCCAACAGGTAAGTTACTGAGATTGACCAGTGGGCGCTCGTTGACTTTATACGCAGACTCACCGTCCGGATATGCAGAGCAGAACTATGAATCATTGGCATCTGAAGACGCGCTATGGTGGTATTGAAAGGCAAGTAACCTTTGCATTCATAGATCGCACGGACATCCCAGATACACCCAATTACATACGCTTGCTGAACCACACGTCAGAATTCTCCCCACAGACCCAAACCTCTCCTTCTCACCTAAGTTATCCCACTTAGCCCGAACCCTTTAGCGATCCCATCTTCCACAACAAAATCGGCAGTGGCGCGGTCCGTCCAGTCTGCGGAAGGCGTCATGTTCCTCACGTACCCCGTCAGATAAAGTAAGGCAAAGTCGACGAGATACCGCCCGGTGGTGTTGGTGGGACTGAACCGGGCGTGGCTAGTCTAGACCGATGACCACGAACCGAATAGTGTGTTTGGGCCGCATCGATGGTTCTGAACATCCACGAGACGGAATTTGTCCAGCACAGACTGGCATTCGTCCGACCGGCTCGACACGTCGCACAGCGAAGGTCCCGTAGCCAACGTCGTCGTACGTGCCAGTCAAGTCTGAGTTGAGGCGAGGAACCTCGTGGTTGACGGATCTTCCCCGCGAGAACGACGTGAACTCGAGGTCGCGGACAGTAATCGGGTCCAGGCGTGTGTCGGCAGGTTAGTAGTAGGCGTCGATTCGTCGGTGCAGCCAATGGCAATTTTCTTAGTACGGCGATGTTGATATCATATAAAGCAGGTTGTTTTTGTTGGCGTTTGCGAGAGTGACCACACCGACGCCATCAAGGACGGGAATAGTGATGTCTGCCGACACCCCAGGCGCACTACCATTATGGTATAACGACTAGACGCATGCGTTTCGTCTCAAAGAAATACGAACAAACAAACAGACAAACGTACATCGTGTCCAGCTACGGAGAAACTAAACCACCCCAGTCCGTAGCCAATGATAGTGTCCGACAACTCTTTTGGTGTTCCGGAGGCGGTGAGCAGAGGTCATTGTCTCAAGGGCTCCACGGGGGATGATGGTTGCGTTGGTATTTAAATCTACCCCGTTATTCAGATATAATTTTACCCAAGATGCCTTCGTTCATGGTAATCAGCCTTGACACCAATGATCTGAACTCGGACGAGATCTACCAACTCTTTGATATTGGATAATAGGCAGCCAGGACCAGCCAGGAGCTCAGTTTTGAGTCCTTCCATCCATGGGGGAATACGTCGTCCAAACGGAGTCCAGGTCTCACTCCCTTTGGACAGCTTCGTCGATCGAGTACGTGGATTCTGTCATATTTAGGGGCCATAGAATACGATCTTTGACGAATTCTGTAAATCGTAGATAATGCTGTGATGACATGGGCGCCGACCATGTACATCTGCTCAATTGGGTTAGGGTCGTACTGAAGATGAGAAAACTCTGCTTTGCACGCCGTGTGAAGATGACTGACCTGAATTATTATACGAGAACTTCTCACGGCACTCACGTGAAGGACGTGACGTCAATGTGCTGTGCATTTCGCTTGTAAGCTAAATCGTGGCTGATATCTATCGATTATATTTTGAGCTCTCTGAATCTACTAGTGACCAATGAAAACGAATGCACCTTGGCATACCGGATACATGGGACAAAATACCAATCATATTTTTTGCTCGCCCATGAATCAAACAGTTCCCAGTCCTCAGGAAGGTCCGCCAATTTCGTTTTTCAGGTCAGTGTAGATAAGCCTGGTGTAGTATTGCGCCCTTGTGCAAATTCGTCGATCAATATCCCTAGCGAAGCAGCGACGATAGTTTAAGAGCAGGAGGCGATGTTGAACAGCGTCTAGAAAACAACACACATGTGCTTGAACCAGGGAACTCGGTATTTGACATACATCTTCGGTCACTCTGGAACCGTTTTCGGACTTCTTTCCCCAGGTGCTATATTCCGAGTGGCCATTTTTACGGACGATTGCCAAAGCCAATCCAGGTATCTGGTGTGTATCTACGACCTCTTGGATGATGTCCGTGAGATCGAGTGTTGAAACTGGTTCAAGGACATTGAAGGGATGCTACAGATGCTGGTTTGCGGTGGCTTGTGCGATCAAAGCGACGGTTGTGATTGTGATAATTTGTGAACCGCGTCTCACGTGACCGCTATTTATTGCCATGGCTATTGTTGTACGAACTTCGAACTGTCTCACAGGAGTCTCACACCCGGTCTAACAGCTACATTCACTTGTCAGAGTAATGGCAGGTACGTCGCCGCACCAGCCATATCATGCCTTAGCCACTCACAGTCAGGTCACAGACAAGAAACGCTCAGCCGAGGAGGCGGAAATTGTGCCGCGCGACGGCGATGCCTAACGTAGAGAGAGAACTGGGTTAGCAAGGGACTCAAAGAAAGGACCTAAAGTACGCTTCGTTCTTGGTCTTCCACTTGTGTTTCGACTGTCCCTGCCAACGTACAGGTAGTTCCGGTGCCACTGTTCAAAGCGCGTGCTCTCCCACTGCACGTCAACGTGACGCACACACCCACCACCGGAGAGGACGGCCCGCCCACCTCCCCTGCAGATCCAGGTTTTCTTGGCGCACTTTCCCTCCAGCCGAGTACTTTCAGTACAGGAAGTTATGGATGGAAGGGTAGCAAGCGCCTCACCATTGAGCTTGTTGACCCCGACGGCGGGGAGAAAGAGAAGGTTCAAGTGATGCTGACGTGCGTATCATTAAGGATCTGTAGTTGATTGACCTAACCGATGGTTTTCGTCATAGGATTAATGCCACTGTTATCGGCAGCAAGCGAGCTGTAAAGGAGGCGGAGGTTGGAGCTGAAGACGATACCGCCACGAGTGATACTAGCAGCGCGGAAGAGGAAAACGTCCCGAAGCCACAGAACACAGAGTAAAGCCGAGTGACTTGCCTCGTACTAATGGTTGCTGTGACCGGTGTAGAAGACTAAATGATCGTTGCATTTAAAAAATCCTCTGTCCCAAGCTGAGGACGAAAAGGGTGCCAAGACAACATCCTTTCTGCCTATCGACGGGTGTGCTCTGAACTGCCACATAGCTTGTCATAAATCAAAGTCCGAGTCTGAATCATCTTTCTCTGGTGCTCGACGGATACTTTTGGTCGAATGATTAACCCAAGTCGACTTTGAGCGCATCTGCGAGAAGCGACCATCTTCCTCTTCTTCGGATTCATCGTCGTCGTCGTTTAAGTCGGCTGGTGGTTTCTTCTCTGGCGCAACGATAACTCCGCATCCAATAAACAGCGCCTCTAGTTCTGTAGGTGTATCACAGTCAACCTCCAGCTTTAGGTCATAGCGGCAAACATGAACCAACCTTCGAGCTTTCGCTCCCGATCCGATCCCCAAGCAGTGATCTGGGTGACAATCTCCCCTTTCCGGTATACGACAAACATAGGTACACGTGAATCTGGTAGGTTGGGTATACACTTGTCGCCGATAATGGAGACGAATTTAGTGCGCGGATAGCGTGTCGCCAACAGGCGCACATGGGCATGCACACGATCGCTCCGTGGGATTCTATCACGTAGGATATGTGCGTTGATAATTAGATGTGCAGAGGTGGTTGGGTATCGAACGTACCCGTCCTTATACAAAAAGCAGACAACCCCCGTCCCGCGTGCCTCCTCTTCCCCGGGTTCATCTTGTTTGCTTGCCTCTGTGACTTCGCGCGTATAGTCGTCCCTTCCTATAGGGATGACAGAGCCGAAGCGCCTATGCTGGGCCTCCAGTCGCTCTTGTGCAAGGCGCTGCGCTCGAAACTGCGCAATGTACCGTTCTGCGGCGTCATCGTGAGAATCCTCTCCGAGCTCTCGAAGCTCTTCAGCGGTTAGATCACCAAGGATATCGTCGAAGGCTGGTGGTGGTGGTGGAGAGGGAGAGGGTGGTGTAGGTTCGCGTGGAGGGAGTATTCCATGTTTACGGAGGGCTTCATTGCTAGTGGGCGTATCATACATCAATTCGCACATTTAGCCAGTGAATAGACTCACAATTCTGTGTCCTCATTTAAATTCATATTCGCTGATATTTCAATCGCTATAAGTGCTGGTGCTAGTCTGGGTACTGGTGTTTGTGTGCTGGTGCTGGTCTGGGATGGAGTTATCGGTCCGGGCGCCTTTCTTTGCCTGGTCTGGTCTGTGGCGGCGTTGTTCCTGCCCCGTCCTACGTTCATGCCTGAAATTGGCGTCCCTCCACGTTTCATTAAATTTCACCCCCAAGATCACGATGCGACCCAGGTATCCGATTCTCCGTCCAACGGGCTAACACCTCGTCGGTACCAAGAAGAGATCTTTGCCAAGGCACAACAGAGAAATGTCATCGCCGTGCTTGACACTGGCAGCGGGAAAACGCTCATATGTGCTATGCTAATTAAATGGATTTCTGCGCAAAAGAACCCTCAGAAGAAAGTAGTCATATTTCTCGTGCCAAAAGTCCCTTTGGTGGAACAACAGAGCAAATTCATCGCCCAATACACAACACTACGCGTTGCTCCAGTTCATAGCGAAGCCTCTGCTGGGGTCATGGACCGTGATCGATGGAGCAATCTATTCGCCGAATCTGAAGTACTGGTGATGACTGGTAAGCATGTCCAGAAAATGTGGGCTAGATTTTTCCTAACCAGACCTAGGGCAAATATTCGTGAATATACTCACTCACTCACATTGGAGCATGAATAAGGTATAGAAGCTATATTTTAACCTTTAAGCTTTCTTCCTGATAGATAACAGGTTTCGCTTCTTGTTTTCGACGAATGTCATCACACACGCAAAAATCACCCATATACCGCGATCATGGCTATATATCGAGATTGTTCCGAGGTTGATCGACCCAAAGTATTTGGTATGACGGCGTGTCCGACTTGGACCCCCGATACACGGCAAACTTCGCTAGCAGATCTCGAAAGGTGTCTGGATGCCAAGATTGTTACCGTCGAGGAGCACCTGGATGAATTTGCGCTCTATTCTTCGAAACCTACTGAAGTAGGCCAGTACGATGACGTCACCATGCATAGCCTTGACTTGATGCCCTCTTTCAGGTCATCAGGGAATTCCCCCCACCTCCGGAAACTTACCCTGATTACCCCATTCCCACCATATGGAGCCGTTTTGACTACTCCCAAGTTCCAGAGAGCGTCGAAATACCTTGGCAACAATTGAATAGCCGCTATCTTTTCGCTTTAGGAACCCTAGGCATATTCGCCGCCGAGCTTTTCCTTTACACTGACCTCCAGATGCGTTTAGCGGAGCTCTCACACCCTCGAGACCTCGACGAGATGGAATCGCTGCGCATGCGATACTTATATGCGGACGTTTCCCACAAGATAGATGACCCTCCCGCTTGTGATGTCCCCGAATTACGTGATTTGTACGAAATCTTGGCCGAGTATCAACCATTCTTCGAACACACCTCCTTTTGTGAAGATGTGCCCTCCCCTTGGTCTTTGAGCCTTAGTTGGTTCTCTCCGAAGGTTCAGACCCTTGTTGATATTCTGTTGGAAAATTATACCCCCGAATTCCATGGCATCGTGTTTGTTGACCGTCGCCATATTGCTAGAGTGCTTTCCGGCATCATTTCTCGCATCCCAACCTTGAAAGGAATTATAACCTGCGCGGAGTGTGTGGGTCACGGCCGCGACGATAAAGGTATTGCAGGCGGCATGCCCATCCATAGGCAGCGTAAGATCGTGAATGATTTCCGGGATGGAAAAATAAATCTGCGTAAGTGAGTATACGAGGTTGTAATTCTGCACTCATCACCTGTTCACAGTCGTTGCCACTCCCGTAGCCGAGGAAGGCTTGGACTTTCCTGTCAGTCCCGGAAGCTTTCCCTAACTCAGAGAAAATTGACGGAAAGCTCTAGGCTTGTGACGTCACGGTTCGTTTTGACTTCATGCAGGGTATGGTGGGCTACGTCCAATCTCGCGGGCGCGCGCGGCGCGCAACTTCAACATTCGTTGTCATGGTGCAACAGGACAGTACCTCAGAGATCGACAACTATCGTTCTTTCTCCGAGAATGAAGCACATATCAAGAAGCTTTACCGGTCCTCTGCTCCTCGATCTCTCCAAGAGCCTGTGGCTGGCGAGACTGAGGATGGAGCCGGCGATTATGTCTATCCGACAGATCTTGCCAAGCGAGAGCGATTTGTCGTGCCAAGCACAGGTGCGATCCTGACGTATAACTCAGCTATCGGCCTTCTTGGACACCTTTGCTCCCTTATTCCATGCGATGCGTTTACACCTTCACATAAACCGCGTTACAGCGGCGACTTCGTCGCGACTGTGCGCCTCCCCTCGGCGTTGTCGTTACCACCGGAACAACTTATATATGAAGGACCGCGTAAGCACTCGAAGAAAGAAGCTAAGCGAGCCGTCGCGTTCAAAGCCGTCAAGGCATTACATTCGTTGGGGATCTTCGACAATCACCTACTTCCAGCTCACTGCAAGGGAGATCTCGAAATTGACGGGGATCGAAGTCAGGCAGACGACGTTACACACGTTCCCGAAACGATGGATGTGACAGGTTATCAGCCCGTGGTCTCTGGGGTCAAAACTATGGTCACACCCAGTTAGCAAGGACGGAAGACGCGTTGCTGGACTTGTCACGGGGACGCTGCTTCCGCCTACCGAACTTTGTTGGAATGGCACCACGCTGGCCTTAGGCACGGCTGAACTCGTGCTCTTCGACATGGACGAGGATTGGCAACGCAGACTCATGCAGGATTACACCCATCTTGGGCTATGGTGGCGTGTCACCGCTAAACCATACTCCACCCCCTTGTCATGTTACTTGGTTCCCCTGATTCCACATTCTTGTCAGCCAAATTTCCAAGCAATGGAACTTCTTCTGAGGCATCCAGACGGCGGAAGTTATGATTGGTCAGGCGTGGATGAGCGCGCATATGGTCATATTATGGTCATGAATAACACGCAGCACGGTCGCCCGTTTCTGCTTCACAAAATCCGGTTTGACCTGACTCCATTGTCAAGGCCACCGACGGAGATCAAGGAAATTGCCTTCCAGACATATAGGGAGTACTACCAATGGCTGCTCAGGAAGCGTAAAGGCCACATACCAGAGATACCAAAAGACGGGCCACTAATTGAAGCAATCTTCCTACCCAGACAAACTTCCAGGGCGTATCAGCTCCTACCCCGGGATACTTCAATCGATGTCGAAATGGCTTCAGGTGAGGCCGCAAAACCCGTCTTATTTCCGCGAGCCTCCACCTGTCTGTTTATGATGTCGGAGGAGATGATCTCTCTCTTTGGCTTGTTTCCACGCTTGCTACACCGCGTTCAAGATGTATGGCGTGTCCGCAGTGCTCGCGTCAGCCTAGACCTTCCTCCCATTCTCGATGACTATCTCATCGAGGCGACAACCCTACCTTCCGCAGCTGCGGGTTTTAACAACCAACGCCTCGAGACGCTTGGCGACTCGGTGCTGAAGCTCTGCACGTCACTGCACTTGTACAACAGGTTCCCTCATTGCCATGAGGGACAACTAGACCATTTACGCCGGCGATGCATCTCGAACCGCACGCTTTTGGTTCGAGCGAAAGCAATCGACCTTGAACGTTATCTAAGCATGGAGGGTCAGAACGTTCGGGCATGGCCTATTGTGGTTGCAGACGGCAGCCCAACTTTAGAAGACCCCACGCGTAGTGACAGAACCAGTCAAACAACGCATGGCACGGCGAAGCCTGCAAGACTGCATGGAAGCCATCACCGGAGCGGGCTATTTGTCCGGAGGCATCCCAATGGCCCTGCAGGTAGGCAGAGCACTCGGGCTGAACTTCGGTGGACCTGTCCCCTGGCATATGCGATACGTCCCTCCGCCACATCCCCAACCCGCAGCCACTCGCTATTCGGAACTGCAAGATAGTCTTGGGTATGAGTTCCAACACGAAGAATTACTGCAGGAGGCCCTTACACATCCTTCTTTCTGGTTCGGCCGCAAGTCTTATCAAAGGCTAGAGTTCCTTGGGGATGGTACGGCTTTCATAATTGCTATGACTCCGCTAATATTCGTTCTAAAGCCGTCATCGACCTTGTCGTCATGACATACCTTTTCAAGAAATACCCCCACGCCAACTCTGGTCAGCTCAGTTCTTTGCGCTCACGGGTCGTCTGCGGCCCCGTTCTGGCCTTTATTGCAGTTCAGGTCTTGAGTCTACACGGATTCCTACTGGCTGGCAACTTGGAACTTATTGCTGCCGTAGACAAGTACATACCAATACTACAAGCGATATCCAGCCGTGACATTGTCCTGCACAGCTGGGCACACGACCCCCCAAAAGTTCTTAGTGACATCTTTGAGAGCCTCGTTGCGGCCATCCTCATCGATTCTGGGTACAATTACGACAAAACTGTCTGCATTGTGGAAGCCGTCATGGAGTGCGTTTTGGAGATCCTATCTCCAGACCTACCTCCGGAACCCGTCTCCGCATTGTTTTTATGGGTAGCGAGGTCAGGCTGTAAACGAATTCATTTCAGGTGCGTGCTCAGTGAGGTCCCTTCGAATATGTGGTGTTCACATCGATTGTCCAGTAAATCGTGCAGCCGCGAAGAGTCCAAACAAAACGACACCGTTAGCGTTGTCGTACATGACGTCACTGTCGTTGGTCCCGTGACGGGATCTAGCATCTCTGTAGCCCGTGCATTCGCATCAGAACGTGCACGGATGATTCTGTCAACTGTCGATTCGGATAAGGCGTTAGTTAACTTGTGCAACTGCAACGAGCAAGTGGTCTGCGCCCCCGTTACGGAACTTGCACCCGATGACCCTGTCGACGATACGACTGAAATTGGGTTTGCGACCGCCGCAGCGACGGAGCTCGAAAGATATAGAATCCCTCAAGAGGACGTGCTAGGCGAAAAGCTGGAGACCGAGGACGACTCGCAAATCCGTAACGCTTTAGAGACAGCTGACCACGACGTTTGATACCTCGTGACAAGATACCGTGACAAATAGGCGAGAGTCTCCGCTATTTTCGGGTGATTTGAGTGCAGCTGATAGTTTTTAGCTATATACTGGACATTTCTTGATACAGCCGTCTCTGAAATTTCTCTTCATCTCCAGTGACCGTAGTCATCGTTAAAGTCCTTACGTCAACAGCCTCCTTTTGCCGCGGCGATATGGCGGCAGGTATTGGGATAGGAGGCGTCAGAAATTGACCTTGTTATCTCCGCCGTACCACCAATGACATTGCGCACAAAGCAAAGCGTGGGCTTCATTCGGCAAGGTCGACAAGGGAGCCTGCAGCGTGTCCGGAACTTACCCACAAGTCGATATGTTCCGACCGGGGGGATATGTCAAGATGATGGTCTGCGTAAAGGTACAGACGTATGCTGCTGCCCTGCATCTCCGAGGAGATGAATATATCCAGCCGTAACATATCCAGCAGTAACACCGGCCATGTGGGTGACGTTAGAGTTTTCTGCTTATCTGGATAGTATGATGTCATCCCCCAATATCCGGATAGGCTTATCAGTTCTTGTGGCGTAGCGGCGTTATGGCGTTATCGTCTTGGCCCTGCGCTCGCTCTTGTATCAGGTCCGGGTGAGGTCGCAAGCCGGTATCCCCCTTTGTTTTTTTCAATGGTTGGGGATTTCTGTGGTTAAATAGAGCACAGACGACAACCCCATTCCCGCAGATACTAAGAGCCTTATTATCTCGTTCATTCCGCCACATCATCTTACCATGCGTCTCCTATCTGAGACTATCATCGAGGACGTGTTCGCGTTCTGTCCTCCTTCCCTAGTTGCCTTTTCTAGCCTGCTTCTCTCTGTTCTACCCCAATCCACGTCAAGTATTGCCGTTCCCGCAGTGCAGAACCATTTTACCAGCACCCACGGCCCCCAAATTCTCATCCTTGGAGGCGGTGTTGCTGGTGTCATGGCTGCTGAGGCACTTCACAGTAGAGGTATAGACAATTTCAAGATCATTGAAGCGCGGAGTACGCTCGGCGGACGTATGAAGAGTTTCCCCTTTGGAGCCCCTGGCAGACAGTACGTCTTGGAACTAGGCGCAGATTGGATCCACGGTACGCAGACAAACGACGGCCCATCTAATCCCATGTTCGACCTGGCCCTGAAGCACAATCTATCGACTCAGCCAAATCACTATCGTGGTAGTATGAGTAAGTCCACACACTCTCAGGGGTAGTTCGCACCAACGCTGATCATTTCAGCGACCTACGACAACACCGGAGCCATCGATTACATGCAAACTTTCAACGCCGCGGTCGAACATTTCGCCGCTTTGACTGTTGGAGGAGGTGCGCCCATATCCCCACCCTCCTTTACACACAACTCCAGCTGGAGCGGTTATTTCCAAGGTGATCGGATCCTCAGGGGGTTGGTGGATACCACAACTCGCAGCGGCTATTCTCTTCTTGGTGCCAAACCTAGAACTCCTCACGAAATAGCTTCTGAGTATTATCAATTCGATTGGGAATATGCACAGACACCAGAGCAGAGCTCTTGGATTGCGTCTTCTTGGGTAACGTATCAATTCTTTATACGCCAGTCGCGTTTGTTGTTCCGAAGTGAGATGATAAAAAATCCTACTCGGAGCCAGATCGTCTTGGTTTGCCGCATCCCTGCTGCTTATCTCCCACATTCCAGGCAAATAATTTCACCTTCAACGGCGACCAAGGCGGCTTTTCCACTGAGAACCTACTAACGACTGATCAACGTGGATTCGCGAGTATCATTCAGTCCGAGGCCGCTGAATTTCTTTCCGAGGAGCAGGTCCTGCTCAACTCCACCGTTAAGACCATTAAGTACTCTAGAGATGGAGTCTCAGTGAGCCTTTCGGATGGGTCCAGCTTGAGTGCGGACTATGCCCTGGTTACATTCAGTCTCGGCGTTCTGCAGCATGATGATGTCCTCTTCGAGCCCGCTCTACCCAGATGGAAAACGGAAGCCATACACGGTATGGCGATGGTTGGGTGACTAACTTGTAGAGACTGTTCTACAATCTTATCATGACGTACAGGGAACGTACACCAAGATATATTTACAGTTCCCGAAGAAGTTTTGGTTTGACACAGAGGTGCCTAGGTTCTCACCTCGTCTATCACGGTCTTCCTGACGTAAGGACCTCAGTTCGCCCTGTACGCTGACCACGAACGGGGTTGGTACCCCGTTTGGCAGAGTCTTGATATGGATGGCTTCTTCCCCGGCTCCGGCATCCTTTTTGTCACTGTCACCGTACGTTTCGGAGTGTCTTCTCCTGACGTGTCGCCGGGTCGCTGACTGTCCACTTCAGGGCGACTTTTCGGCACGAGTCGAATCAATGAGCGACGATGCTGTGAAAGAAGAAGTCCTCGGAGTTCTTCGTTCGATGTATCCCAACACCACGATCCCCGAGCCCGACGCATTCTACTTTCCTCGTTGGAGGAGCGATCCGCTCTACCGGGGCAGTTACAGCAACTGGCCGTCAAGTTTCTTGAAGGCTCACCACACGAACCTGAGAGCTACCGTCAATGGGAGACTCTGGTTCGGCGGAGAAGCGACGAGCTTGAAATACTTCGGTACGTCCGGGGTTGTGAGATCCTGATTCTGTCACCCTGTCGGCCTTGGACGACTAACCAGTGCGCCGCGAACTGCGCCATTGAAATGTACTTCTCCTCAGGTTATCTGCATGGCGCGTATTACGAAGGACAGAAGATGGGGGAGGAAATTGCGTATTGCGTGGAAAATAATGGCTGTACTGGGCTTCCCTACGCCGAGGAAATCCCGTGTTCTCATCCCTATATCGCGTCTGATTTTATGTAGCCCAGCTCACGCGTGCGTCATTTGCCAATCCCGCGCTGGTTGTAATTGTATCATGCCATGCACATCCCTTGTACTACTAGAACAGATTGTATATAGTATACGTGTAAAGAGATGCTAACCAAGACCAGACCGCGTGAGTCCTGAGATAGGCCTGACCCTTATTCGGTCAGAGTTCTGCTTGCCTAGCGATTGGTGGGAATCAGATATGAGGCAAGCTCCGCACCTCGAAGGACAAACACGCCCAAACGACTCTTCCCTCCTGACCGATAAGTGCGACAAACTTGAAAGAGAATCGTAGAGATGGCAGAAATAGCAACAGAAGAGTCCCTCCAGCGTCTCAAGACCTTATACCCATACGGAGAAATTACCTCTTCACTGGACGGTAACTCGTTTACGATTCATATCGTACCCCAATCACGTTTCCTTTAGTGGTCCAAAATCCGTGGTACATCGTAATCATCGTCACTCTTACCGCCGGAAACAGGCCAGAAGCGATCCCACTCGTATTCAAATATGTCTTGGGTGATCTTGAACGAGCGCAGAATGAGTTCAAGGTGCCGAAGGACGAGGCACAGGGAGAAAAGCTTCGCTTGGCACGCAGGTTCCGGGACGCCATCTTCAAGTGTGGTATTTTGGCCGGATATTCAAAAGTATGTTGTACCTTTTATCCCTGTCGATAGATGTACCGATAAGTTACCACCAGGCGATAAATTCCCTAATCTCTCTTCTCGAGGTCACACCCGACGAACTGCGGGACACAACACGACAGAGGTGGGTGCTATAACAAAACGCTCGCGCAATGAGTCACTAGTCACCGAAGAGACACCTCATCATCGTTGCCCGTGCTTGAAACGCGTGGTCAAGAATTCTTCCGAGCTCTCTATGGTGAGACCGCTGGCGGCGTACAGGATCTCCTGGATAAAATATATCCCGATATGGGTATGCGCATCATACTGTCCGCGCGACGGGTTGAATAACAGCCGCCAGGATGGTTTAGCAACACGATCGCCTATGGATCTGTATACGGGCATCTCGATATCCTGAACCAACTCGAGACATCATACGTCCAAGTTGGCGCGCTCATCGCTGCAGACACTCCTCGCCAGATCAACTGGCATCTCGAAAACGCACGCCGAGGGGGCGCCTCGCTCGAGCAAACTCAAGCGGTGAGGCAGATAGCCATTGAGGTCTGCCAGAGCGTAGGGATAAAATGGAGGGACGGTGTACCGGAAGTCAAGGGATAGAGGGAAAAAGGTATGAACTAGAAAGTGGCGGTGAAAGGATGGAGAATCATGGGCTGATCTTGTGATTATTTGGGTGTTCATAGGAGGAAATGAATGAAAGAACATCGCCTATACGAGGGAAAGGGTCGTGGCGGTGAGCAGAGAGCGTGGCGTACCGGAAGTCAAGGGATAAGGCACCTAGCAATCCGCGGCGAAAAAAAATGGGCTGATGCTGTGATGACCTGCGTGTTTATATGAGGCAATGAAATGAAAGAACATCGCATATACGAGGAGAGGGACGAGTGGTGGCAGTGAGCGGAGAAGAGGTGGGCGTGGCGCAGGTCGGTTTGGACCCGGCAAATGCCGTACCCTCGTTGGACTAAGAGTGCTTGTCGTTGGCACTCCTCAGCTGAACCGAATCATCCTCCTCCCTCTGTGGGTTACCACGACCCACACGACCCACTCAGAATGACGGACTCCTCCAGTATTGACAACGACATGGTGTCCTTGGCACCCACAGCAGCCTCAATCCTTGGAATTAAAGGCAAGTTGCGCTTCCGGCCCCATGGCTCCAGCCAGAAAGCGCATGTTGTCCTTCGACGCGTGGAGCCCGAAAGCGATTCGGATGGAGAAGGAGAGACAAAAGGTGTTATTCAATTCAGCCTATTCGCCTACAAACGTATCGAAGTCAAGCCCGGGAAGGAGATACTTCTTACCGTTGCTGATGGCCCCTTCAAGGACCGGGCCATTGTATTCGAAGGGGATGAGCCAGGAGCCTCCTCCCTCTCGGATGCCGAAGAAGAGACCCAGGTCGCGGAAGAAGACGATGCCATAGTATCTCTGGAACACTCTTTACCCCTCAAGATGAGGAAGCCTTGGGCAAAACGTGTAGAAGCGCCGTCACCGTTAGGTACGTGCGACACATAATCACCACCCTCTCTACGGCACTCATCCGCTTGTAAAGCGCCTGTGATATACCCTAAGGTGGCCACCCGTCAATCTGCTGGAGTCCAAACAGATTCAGTTGATACAGTCGGGACAGCCACTTCTGTCCTGGCAGATTCTGAACCCGTACCAGAGGAGAGTTCACAGACTCATTCTGTGCGTGATACGAAAGTTCCCGAAGTCAGTCTGCCACCCACAGGAGAGTCCACGTCAACAGAGGTGGGATCTGAAGCTCCGCGGGGGCACTCCGAGCGAGAATTTCCCATGGAAGTTGATTCGACCAGTAACATAACAATCACGTCGTCTGTTGATAATTCTGTCACCGTTCCTACCCCACATGCTAAACATGATGATGTACCACTAGACGTATGTGTCTTTCAAAGTCACTGGTGCAGCTACTCATGCGAATTAGACTTCTACCAACCCCGTGGTCAGTGACAACCTTGAACGTTGGAGTCCCTCCGTTCCCGCACCCACTGCTGTGCTCGCCACCCTAAGGCCGGTCGATGATAATTCTGAAGGTGCAGACTCAAGCGACCCTAACGAAGATCAAAAGCCTGTCATAGCTACCCCAGAAAGACCTTGGAGTCCTTCTGTGCCTGCTGCCCTCACAACGCAAGGTCTGAGCAGACGTAGAACGAGAGACCGTGAGACAGAGAAACTAGACAATGCCAGATGTGCTAGTCAAACGAAGTCGACCCTTCTTACGGAAACCCCTCCATCAAGCACTCCTGCACCACCAACCTTTCCACCGGACGACAATGGATTCCCAGTGAAACTAGAACCTACATTCGCTACTTCTTTTTCCGCCGGTAGTCCCATGACAGTCTTTGTCGGCAAGCTTTCTAATCACCCCTCTTCTGACGAGGACAATAAAGTGTCTCATCAAATCTCTACGCATCTCTCCGGTCGAACGAATTCGTTTACACCAGCACTCACGCAGATCCTTCCCCCAACAGAGAAATCTCCCTCCTTCTCCCTCCGTTGCGCTCCAGTTCGCGCGGTCCGACGCTGTCTTAGTCCCTCCACTTCTTCCTGTTGACAGACATCTACCGCCTTCTTTCTCACATCCACACTCACCAGGGCTCAGACAAGACCAATCGCCATCTCGTCTTTCCCCTGTCAGCTCGCGAGGTCCACTCAGCTATGGCCCACTCGAGAACAGTGCTACGAATATTCCTTCTCATACTTCGTCACCTAAATTGCCTGCGAGAAAGCCTCAGACATTTTCCTGGCCACCGTTTCGACCAAACCTCGATGACGGATCTACGGACTTTGACCCGCCTTTTCGTGCAGGGCCAGACTTCTGCGAGCCACCACCACCACCACCTTTTCGACCTACCTCTGGCCCTGCTACGGTTCGTACTTATGCGGCTGCCACGCCTGGGCGACCAGCGGTAATATCTAGTTCAAATGCCATTCCTCTTGCTCCTCGCCACTCATGTGTTCCCCCATCGGTCCCGGGAGGACCGTCTTCACCAACTATTCAGCCTTTCTATCCACCATCGATCTCCCCCCAGCCACTGTTGAAGCCACCACAGGGAGTGGTTCCGGACGACAATTATCCACCGCGGCAGCCGCGTGCGGAAGCTGCGATGCAAGCAATGACGTCAGCACCTTTGGGACAAGGTGTAGTCCCCAGGTCGCAGCCTCAATATCATCGCCAACGTGAGTATTTAGCTTTTGTAGCTACTGGATATTCTTGTGGCTCGTGGCTGCGGAGCCGCGGAGCTAACGGGCTCATATAGAAAGGTACAATCATTCGCCGCGTTCGCCTGCTGATGGTCGTGGGCGCGGCCTTCCCATGGCTGCGGGGACAAAACGCAAGGCATCTCCCCCTCGCGCCGAACCCCCTGCCTCGATCGAGATTCCAGTAAAGCGGCCACCACCATCCACGTGGCCGACCGCGTCACCTATTCGTTGCGCAGCTGTGCAGGGCGAGCACGTTGCCATTCAAGGCATCACGTTCAACCGCACCGGGAAATTAATGGCTGTCGCGTGTGAGTACCGGTTCCCTCATTGTTAGAGAAGTACGGTTACCGAATGACGCCCAGGCGCCGATTGTACGATCCGCATCTGGGATAACGTCATGTACAATGAAGTGGCTCGCCTACCGCATTCATCTGGGGTGGTATCTGCGCAATGGATGGATGACGATGCGGGCCTCCTTGCACTTTGCGCGGACGGTGCGCTATTGCGTTGGACGCGACCAGCAGGGGACACGCCGCCCCGTACACACGACGTCTGGAACTGGAACCTTATCGCCGAGCCGGCCATCGGAACAGCGCTAGACGATGCGCCAACGGCGCTCGCGTACAGACGCGATCGGATTGCGGTATCATTTCCGAAATTCGGGGTACGAATCTGGTTGATGAAACAGGGTAAGTGTACATGTGGAGTCAGGACGCATGGTGACCATAGAAGCTAACAAGAAGCAGGATCTTGGCAGTCGCACCGCCCCATTAACAGACAGAACGTAACTGCGTTAGAGTTTATTGATGACGGCGGGGTGTTGCTTGGAGGAACGAAGGACGGCGTGTTGTATGTGTCCACTTTACGTCGACGTCGCACTGGGGTCCTGAGAAGATTATAGCTGGCATTGTCCAATGCCCGATGGTACTCTACGAGTCTACAACTTTTTTAAAGCAAGAATGTGCGTCTACGTTTCTTCCCTAGTTCTTGGTCCGTTGACGTCCTCCATAGACGCGGTATAGACGTTCTCCCAACCGGAACACACGCCTTGGTTTCTCAGCAAGTCGGACGAGCACACCTTGTTGCTATTGCGCAGGACGGAGACTGTGGCAAGATCACGCAAGTCTATACTGTGGCACCTGACCTACTGTCGGATGCGGTCTATGAAGCGAATGCCCTGTTCGTGGGACGCGACGATGCCGTGCTGTATGGCTCCGCGAGTGGATATTTGTTCGCGTGGGACAAAACAAGTGCCAGGGTACTTTGGGGCTTGGATCATGGCGAAGGTATGTACCCAGGCAAATTGACTCAGCGGACTAACTCACACAGCGAAAAAGGTTGCGTAGTGCAAGCCATCGGGGTGAGTTACGAGAAACTACCCGATACACCTGAGACAGCACTGATAGCCGAACATAGAGAAATGCCGTTATAAGCGATGGTTGTGTCGTCACAGGGAGTCGAGATGGAAAGCTAAGTTGGTGGGCAGAACCTGAGGGATTTACAGGTGAGTCAATGTGCTGTTTGAGTACTCGGCGTTTGTTAGCGGAGAGCGACGTCTAACGGCGAATGACATATCTAGCAAATGGCGAACCACCCACGGGCAAGCGTGTCAAATCAAGCTGACCATAGTGGTTGCGATGTTGGCTAACGTGCAACCGACCCTCCTTTTTTCGATTAAGTTATAGACTTTTCCCAGGAAAATTTTCTTTTTTTCTCAATATTGAATGTACTGTGTATATGATTACGGTAGGCCATTAGGCACATCGATAATGGGATAATGATTTTGCTGGTCGTGTTTCGTCCTTTTTTTTTTCAAGTTTTTTTTAAGAGAGATATTAGCCGGATGGCGAGGAATGGCCGGCCGGACTCCGACCGAAACCGGAACAGGGAGTCGTCGTCTGTCAACTGTGGTTGCCTCGCACGACGCTCGTGTTCAGTAGCCACCGCCTCGGAGTGAGTGTGTTCTCCCTTTCCCCAACTTCCGCCTACTCGACCCAATTCATTCTTGCACTAACGCGTCCCATACCACAGTCTTTTATCGCCCACTTATCAGTATTTGTGGCCATACGTTCGTCCGTCAATCGGTTTCCAACTTATCAACCTCACGCTCGCGCCAGCCATCCATCTTCTTACGCCCGGTGAATCGTGAGTACTGCATCCCTTCAAACGTTACCCATCACCTCTCCGCATCGCATTCCTTCACATCGTACCCCTTTTTCGTTCGAGGCTCACGCTGTCTGAAGCGCAGCCTTGTGATAGTTTTTGAAAGTTTCGGAAAGATATGCAGACCATAAAGTGTGTTGTAGTCGGTGACGGTGCTGTCGGTAAGGTGTGTCTTGAGATTTGCACATTTGTTGCCGCCCGAGTTGAACTACCCTGTCTCTCACTACTTACAGACTTGTCTCCTAATTTCATACACGACAAACAAGTTCCCCAGCGAGTATGTCCCGACGGTAAGAACCTTTTCTATCCCCGCAGAAGTGGGGCCCTTTTGACTGTCCGCCCAGGTGTTTGATAACTACGCCGTCACTGTGATGATCGGCGACGACCCCTACACATTGGGCCTTTTTGATACCGCCGGTGAGTAGCCGTAATTTCTTTCCTTGGCTTTCCGTTCTATCTGTCGCTCATGCAACTACCGCAAAATTTAAGGTCAGGAGGATTACGATCGTCTGCGTCCACTATCGTATCCGCAGACGGATGTTTTCCTCGTTTGCTTCAGCGTCACTTCACCCGCGTCGTTCGAAAACGTAAAGGAGAAGTGGTTTCCCGAAGTGCACCACCATTGTCCCGGAGTTCCATGCCTTATCGTTGGCACCCAAGTAGATTTACGTGATGACCCGCAAGTGATGGAGAAACTCCAGCGACAGAAGCAGCGACCGGTCGCCCCCGAGCAGGGAGAACGTCTTGCGCGTGAACTCGGTGCAGTCAAATATGTCGAGTGCTCTGCACTCACTCAGAAGGGCCTGAAGAACGTTTTCGATGAGGTAAGCACTCCGCTCTACCCTCGCGCAACCTTTTGTTTTTTGGTCCCTCTGACAACTCACAAAAGGCTATCGTGGCTGCCCTCGAGCCTCCTGTCGTCAAGAAGAAAGCGAAATGCATCGTTGTCTAAGGCTAGATACAGTCTTGAGCTCATTCGTCTCACATTTACGTTACCTCTCTTCATGATGATTGCTGCCGCGAACCTTACATCCGACCCACCTGCGACTTCGCGTATCTACTTTCTCCCTTTCCCTACCTTGCTTTGGCTGCTCTCCCGCCCAATACCTATAGTTCTCTGTTTCTCCCTGCGCGTTCCCTCCCGCAGGCGCTTATGTGTGCCGTCTTGTAGTTCTTAGTTTCGTGAGGGTACTGGGGGCCAAATCTAATACCCGTCTACAAGGGAGCAGGAGAGTAGTGACGTTTGTGCATGCCAAATTTGAAATTCGAAGTTGAAGAGCATTATATCATGCATCGTGAGGCTTTATTCCTCCCGTATTACGTTGATTGGGCCGGCCCTGAAAGAAGCTGAGGATGAGGAGCCACTTTCCCATTTGACCAGGAACGCACAGTCGTCCCGGATGGGTTCGGACACCCAAAAGGCACCGTCACAAGTGCTCGTCGCCATATGGATGTCGTCGCGAACTGATCGAACTCGGATTGATATGCGCGAACTACTGATCCTATCATGTCTCTACCCATCGTCGTCAAAGCGGACCCTTGAGCAAAAAAAATCCATTGAACCATGTTGGTCAGTACAATTCTTAATTTATCTCCGAGGATCGTGGGTCATCGCTTTATGAATAATGCGTTTTGGGTCTAACATGATTCATAATTGGGGCTGGTTCCCGTGATCTGGTCTGTTTGGACTTTCCGTGCTCACGACTTGGGCTTGGCTTGGGCTTGACGACCAACGTTACTTGCTTGTCTGGTATATGCCGGCGTCCGCTGGGGACGAGGTGAGAGGAAACAAGCCCCGTGGGCCATGGCACTTCCCCCCCTCTTCTCCCGAGCGCCAATCGACAACGGGGGCGGGCCACTGCCATGTCCCAGACGCCCCCCTACACGCACCCGAATATAAAGATTCCGGCTTGAGATGCGACGCTCCCGCGCGGATGTAGGGGCGGAATCAAGCGTCGATTTCTGAGGCGTGGACGACCGGTCATTGCATTGCGCAGACGTCGGAGACGTGTACGGGACGCTGAACATGGGACGCTAAAAATATCCAGCGGCGTATCTCTACAGAACACACGCCACACAATGGGAGAAGAAGTGAGAAGCGAGCCCAAAAACCGAAAAGAAAAAAAAAGAAAAATACCGCCGGCATTACTAGAAGTTACCTTTCTTGGAAGTGCACCCGTCTTTGGGTCTCCTGGAGGCTTGGAGGGAATCCCAAAAAAAAAAACTAGGCCTCCCTGAGAGGTACCGTGGGCTTGCGCGGGGATGGATGGACTGTGTCAATTGGGCGCATTAGGTTAGACGTCTTCAACCTTCATTCGCAAACCTACCACCACCACAGAAATGTCACGTACGCTCAGTCCCACTGGCACCCTGAGAAGCTGAGACCGTTACGCGCTGGAACATATTGCATTAACTTACGTCGAAAAGAGGACGCCGCGAGACCACCTGCGTGGACGTACGGTCGACACTCTACCTGGTTACACTTGTAGCGCGCCTATCTGACGCCCCATCTTGTCCTCTGTACGCAGGGGGAAAAAAAGTTTCTTCAGTCCCAACTACGCCGTGCCCAAGCTCGTTGGCTATCGCAGGGGTTTGGCCTTACTGCAGCTCCTCACAGTCGACATAAGTCTGGACTCCACCTTCCTTAGCCAGGACGCCGTTTTCTTCGCTTCCAAGAGGCGGATCCGCGTGGATTGTGTCACTACGCTTCCCACGCTTTCATTCTTACCGCACGTTCTGCCCATTACCTCCGACGCATCAAAATCTCGGTAGTACAGTACCGGGTTACTGGCTTTAAATAATTTAAATACTCGGGCTTCTAGATCAGGGAAAAAACAGGGAGATCGGCCGCAGACAATGACACTAGCTGCATCTCTGACGGCCGACAGGTGGATCACTCTCGTTACTCGCTCGCAAGAATGTCGGAAAAACCTCGCCTTGGGTCACTGGCGCGATGGGGCCATAACGCGAACGTGTATTCTCAGCGAGTCGGCGGCCGCATCATTCCCATGAGAAACGACCTGAGGACACAACACAACGAAATGCCGTAAGATGGCACGATTGCCGGTGCTTATCGCGTTTATCGATTGTTATTGGTCTTGGACGTCATCACTCTTCGAAATCTGAGATTTCTGAAAGTTTGAGGATGCTATTGGCATGTTTCTGTTATCCAGGTTTGTGGTGCAGGCTCACCTTCCACTCGCCAGTAGCCGGTTACCTTGCGTTCTAAAGTTCTAAAGACTCGCTTGGAGCCACAGGAACACCAAAAATCAAACTCTTGGGCAACGCGTACAAACTTTGTTTATAGAAACAATACAGTAAACTGTCCACCCACGAACCTCACAGGAAATAGCGTCCCATCCAAAATGCAGTACCAATCGTACTGAGAAAAGGCGCTATGGGGAACGAGGGTTAATCTGAGAAATCAAAACCGTCGCGAGAACATGACAGACAACGACGGGGGAGTACAAGAAGAATTGGTCAAATATAAAGTTCAAGAGTTCGAAAGGAATGATGGTCCGTGGCGTCAGGAGCTGTGCCAAGCGGTACAGGTATGGCGCGGTGGGGGACGAGGGATAAGGGGAATCAGTGGTAGTATTCGGTGGTCGTGGGATAACTGTCACCAGGAAAATTAAGCGTGGTCCACTGGGAGTTTTCTGAATGGACACTCACCTCTTGGATGGCTTGTGCTTCTTGTGGTCATCGTCACGGTCGTTGAGGTCACCGCGCTTGATCTTCGCCTGCTTGAGCGGGCGTGGTGTAGCGACGACGCTCAGAGCGAGCATGAGAAGGGTCATAACGATCAGGGTGTATTGACGCATCTTGCACAGGGGGTGGTAGAAGGAGCGACTAGTGCAGGTTATCTCTGAAGCACTGAGAGAACAGGTGCTTTATAGGGTGACCAAAGAAGCCCGTCGACACAAGATGAGCGAGCCGTAACAGGGATAATAGTAGCCATCACGTCGAGAGAAAATGGGGTTCGTTTGATTCATGAAAGAAAGAAGGCAGGGGATTAGAAGGCGGGTAGTCGGAGGAGAGGAGGTGCGCCCGATTGGATCAGTGGTCAAGTGGAGCGACTGTCACACTAGCACAAACAGGGCCAAATAGTAGGGCAAAGCTGGTCTGTCTCTGCTCTCTTACTTACCTCCGTTCATGTCCCGACCACAGGATGATAGGAATCAGGAAGCCACCGTTTATCTCGTATGTGTCATCTTTCTGATTTGCACGCTCGATCCCAACTCCGTTTAGGGCAACCTCGATGAGCGTTGTACAGATGCTCTCATATGGGAACTAATGCTCCAGGCCGGTCCAGTCGGTGCGATGTCTCTTCTTCGGGCCCGTCGTACCTCGCTCATGCAGAGACGTTCCCAGTCAACGTACACTTACCAAAAGACCGTATTTCCATGGCACACCAAGGCTTTGGTTTCTGTGAGTTCTTGACAGAAGAGGACGCCGAATATGCCTGTAAGATCATGAACCAAATAAAGTTATGGGGCAAGCCCATCCGAGTCAACAAGGTGCACCATAGTTCTCCCTTTAACGCGAGCCCGCGCTCAAACCCCGCCCTACAATTATCCCGCTTTGCTGATGTCATGATCTACGTAGGCGTCCTCGGATAAGAAACAACTTGACGTCGGCGCAAACCTGTTCATCGGCTCCCTGGACGAAAACGTAGACGAACGTCTGCTCTATGATACGTTCAGCGCATTTGGCATGATGGCGACTACTGCGAAGGTGCGCTATCCTGTCAGCCGCGCAGGCAACCATGCGGCCTGTTCACATGTTACTCATCCAATCGATCAGATTGCGCGTGACCCACAGACTGGCCAATCCAAGGGTTACGGATTCGTGTCTTACACAGACTTCGAATCCGCTGATGCAGCCATCGAATCGATGAATGGACAGTTCCTCATGAATAAGCCCATCACCGTTCAATATGCGTTCAAGAAGGATGGAAAGGGTGAGCGCCATGGCACGGCTGCGGAACGACTTCTGGCAGCGCAGGCCAGGAAGAACAATGCGCTTCCGCTTGCCCCGCGACCTCCCCCTGTTGCTTACGGCGCTGCACCCCCCATACAGGGATTTACTGGCCCATACCAAGGGCAATTCGCTGGTGCACTGGCTGCGCCACCTCCCCCACCGCCCGGGTTCACGCCTATGCCTATGCAGGCTTCAGGGCCAGGCGCGGTGCATATGCCCCCAATGGGTATGGGTATGCCCGCAGGAATGCCGCCCCAAGCGCCAGGTGGAGTGCCCATGTTCAACCCGGGTCATGGGTACCCACCACCACCTCCACCTGGCTTTGCCCCTATGGCAGGCGCGCCCATGATGGCACCACCACCATCTGGCGTACCTCCCTATATGGGCCAGTGAGGTGCACTCCCCTCGTGTCGTTTGCTTTACGTATATCTTATTTTATCCAAAAATGTTGCGCAAGCCAGTTTCCGTTCCGCTCATCAGAGGTAGCTCACGACGCGCTCTGCCCAACTCTGCTATGTAGACAGTGTGCTTTTTTGTGTGAACTAGAGCAAGAGAGAATAGCACATTTAGCAACATTCACTCTGAGGGTTGGGCGCTTACTTAACTGACATGTCTCTACCCGCCACCACGCTCGACTACGTGTCTCTCGGAACCTCAAATTCAAAGTTAGTCACAGTATAAAGTCCTTTACGTTTTTCCTAAAGTCATCTTCACGGTGTAGACGGTCCAAGCTCCCCCCACCGCCGGGGTTCTCTGAATTAGCAAAGGTGTGCAACATTTGATGTCTAAGTTGAGGAGGGAATCTATTGACCGAAGTTCCCTTGATAGGCTCAATCACACAGCAAGTCTTCGACTGCGGCGGCGCTGGGCTCACTTGAGGCGCTGAAGGTGAAAAGGGCATGGGACTTCGCCATCTCACCCGTCAAGTCGCTGCCGATGCAGGCTTTCATGTTGTACATGTCGGGCGGCGGGGTGCAAATTTTTAGCATGGGTATCGTCGCAATGCTCTTGCTTTCTCCGTTCAAGAATGTATCAGCCATGAATACAGGTTCGTCAGCGTTCGCTAGTTAATCTTTTACTGTTCTCACACGGCTGCTCCACCCTTCACCGAACTTTGTAAATTTTACCCTGGTAACCAACGCCGTCGTTTGTGGTCGAACAGCCTTCGCGCCATTTGCACCTGGGCCACCATCATCTCCTTCTACCAAGTCCCTCACTACCCTGCCATTGCAGAAGCTCGCCTATTTGGGATGCAACATACTCACGTTAGCACTCGGCCTATGGAAGTGTCGGTCCATGGGCCTGCTCCCAACGGGAACCGGAGACTGGCTGGCATTTGAGACCCGTGGTCCATCTCCGGAGATTTCGTTGTTCTGAATGTGTACGCGTTGGAAACAATATATTTCATCTTACACGAGTCATCGACTTGGTCCGAGAGAAGGCGTTTATCGTCGCGGCCCTTCTTGACCGCGATCACTTCGGCCCATATCATCTAACGTACAGCACTCGGCATCGCCCCACCACCCGCCCCACTTCTCCCCGCAGCGGCACGTCCCTTGGCCCAGGTCTTCGCCGTGCGCTTCACGAGCGCCCTCCGCCCGAACCCGCGCACGTCCACATACACGAGCACGACATTACGCATCGTGCGCCCCGCCAGCGCAGCGTTGTCCCCCGCCACCGCTCCGTACCGGTGTGACACCGCAGCGGCCACCGCCGCGCCGCCCGCGTCGACCAGACGCACGGTCGACGCCGCCAGCGACGCGAGTATGAGCGTCGCGGAGAGCGCCGCGCGCGTGCGCGTACGTAGCGGTGGAGGCGCGGAAGAAGGGGGCGTCGGAGACGGCCCGCGCGAGCCCCGTGGCGGGAGCGCAGGCTTGTCGGGTGGGGGAAGGTAGGCCGGGTAGAGGGGAGGCGCCGCGGCTGCTGCGCGGGGGGAGCTGTGGCTTGCCTGCTGCATTCGCGGCGGGAGACGGAGATGGCGATGGGACGGTAGAGGAGGGCGCGGAGGCTCGGCCTTTGCCCTTGTCGGCGCCGACGGCGTGTCGGATGAGCCGCTCGGCGGCGGCGGAGGCTTTGTTGCTCAGCTTGACAGCGCCGCCGCTGACGGCGTAGATGCGTGTGAGGTGGCTCCGGGTCGTTGGGGACTGCAGGAGAAGGAGCGGGCGCGAAGGTGGTGGTGGAGGACTTGCTGTTGTTGCACCTGGCGTTGGGGACGCAGCACCAGATGCGTGTGGTGAGGGCGTAGAGTGGGAGATGTAGTAGTTCGAGGCGGAGGTCATCGCGCTCGTGAGGAGGCTGGTAGTGCCAGAGATGACATGGCTGGACCCTCGATAATCAGTGCGTGATAATTGGGAAAGGAGAAAGACGTGCCTGGCGAAGAGGGCGCTTCGCATCATCCAGTCGCGGTCCTCGCGGGGGACCGTGCGCACGAGTACTTCAGCATTCCGAAGCCCCTCTAGTGTGTCGTCCACGTCATCAGGGAGCTCGACGACGACCGGGTCATTCTCATGGCCCGTCTGCCCAAGCGACGGGTCCTCCCGCACCCGAATCGACCCGTCCAGCGTGCCGACGATCTCCCCGCCGTCTTCGTTCACGAGCACAAAGCGGCCCCGGAGATCCTCCTCCCCCCAGCTCGCCCCGACACGCTGGGGGTAATGGTGCGCCCCGTCCCCGCCTGGTGCGGCGGGGGGCAGCGCCGCCGAGTCGCCCCAGCCACCGCCACGGAGGTCCGTAGCGTACCCGGCGAGCACGCCGTGGAACAGCTCGACGTCCTCTGCGGCCTCGGGCGGTGCGGGCAGCGCGAGCGCAAACTCGCCGTCGTCCCGCGTCGCGTGGAAGACGTAGCGCCGCGCGCCGGAGGGCAGCACCGTGG
This sequence comes from Lactarius akahatsu, assembly GCA_021524915.1. NCBI lineage: Eukaryota > Fungi > Basidiomycota > Agaricomycetes > Russulales > Russulaceae > Lactarius > Lactarius akahatsu. The sequence continues at coordinate 1,947,258 of JAKELL010000001.1, read as the reverse complement.
CCGTGAGGGTGCGCGCGGGGTCGAGCGGCGCCTCGAACCCAGACACGCCGTCCGGGTCGTCGCCGAGACGCAGAACGAGAAGCACGTCGCGCGCTGCTGCAGACGACGACGCGGGGATGGAGAAGGTGATGTATTCGAGAGCGATTCGGCCAGTGAGCGTCCCACTCGAAGGGGAGGTGAGTGTCGCGTTCGGGATGGTGACGAGGATGTAGGCCTCAGAGATTACGGACATGGAAAAAGGTTTTGAAGCACGGCTCCAAGTGCAGAATCCGAGGTTATAGTACGATGTGGAGCGACGCTGTGGACACCAGGCTGTGCAATGCAGTGCAGTTCACCGTGAACGGTGCTCAATTTACAATTCACGTGCATTTGCCTACTGAGGGGGCAGTGCACCGAAGGTAGATCTGTCGTACAGTATCTCGGCTTACAATAGTCCTGATATAGTATTACACGATTGGTCTGACCGAGGGGAAGACCATCTATCACGGAGCGCTATGAATAAATAGTGGACGAATCAAGCTGGGTGGCGTTTGCGGAGGTTTGAACGGGGTGAGCGGGACGTCCTATTATCCTTTAGCCCTCCTAAAGCACGTTCAGCTGGCAATCCTGGCATAGAACTGTCTGACTTGCCTCTAGAAGCCGCAGTTTCGGCAAGTCCCCTTCTCCTGGAGCTGGTTATCTCCTCTTCTAGCGGCTTCTCTCCTACCGACGTGCTCGGCACAGGCACAGGCACGGGCTTGCGTACGGTCGTGAGACCGTACGTACGCACTGCGCGGTTAGCGTGAAGTGCGCAAAGCACAATAGCACACGCAGCCCGTGCGGTGTGGGTATCGAGCGGGGTAACCTCCTTCTGAGTCGAGGGTCCATCTCTCTTTGCAGACGCATCCGAAAGATACGCGAGCCCGAGGGGCGAGAGGAAAGAGAAGAGGAGCACGTGAAGGTGGGCAAAGAATGGTTGGGCAGTGCGTCAGCGTTGCGTACAACCCCGTCACGAGCGGTGCTGCCCAGAGGTCCGTCGCGGTCCATCCGTACGGAAGTAGCTCCGGAGGGGTGCTCACTTGCATCGGCGTGGGGCGCAAAAGAGAGAAGAGATTGGCAAAGAAGGGGCCGCCATTCGGCATGATCTGGACGTGCGATGAACAACGGGGTACAGTAAGAGAAGCGGTCTGACACGTACAAAGGCCGTCAGCAGTAGGGTGTATGGGGACGTCGCCACGGCCGGCGAGGCGTGTCCCGCGACCACCTTCGGGACCACGTTGCATAACAATATCGTGCGATGGAGCGCATGGAGTATGGTCAGGGGAAGTTCGGTGCGTACGGAAAGACTCGGGATCGTGGGCAACAAGTCGACCAACGCATGCGCGCTCAAGAATATCGTGGGAGAAGTGCCGGAGATGAGGAACGAAGGCTGCAAGCCGAGCCACGGTGCTGCAACAGAGCACGATGAATATGCACTCCCTGAAAGTGGAGGGACTTGTGACGCACCGGAGATGGCTTCGCCACCGTGGACCATCACAAGCGTCGCAACCAAGTCACGAACACGGCTCCGCGACTCTGTCAGTTCCCCTACTTTCTTCCCGTCCTCAGGTATACTACCTGTTGCGGATATCTTTACAACGTGTTGGTCGTAATACAACTTCCGGACCTGACGGAGAGACACCGCGAGGCGGAGTGCAGCAGCGACATCGAGCGCAGAGACTGGCGCTCCGAGCCATGCTAACGCAGGGACTGGCTGTAGGGCGTAGTCAGTAAAAAGCGATTATGGGAGCAAGGAATGATGGCATGACTGGAAGAACGAAGGACTACCGCGTGTGGAGTGTGTGCACAGAAAGCCAATTTGCAAATTAGCGATCTAATATACAACATCAACCCTCTACATCCGACGTCACCAAAATCGTATCCGTCTCGCTTCCACTTGCCCCAACAGGCCCTCTCAGGTCACACGATGCGGCTCTGTCACTTAGACTCGCAGAACTATCAGGTGCTCGCGGCGATTCTTGCCCGGGCTTCCCTCTAGCACGCTGCACGAGTCTTTCGAACTCGGCCTTGTTCGCACGCTGGGTATATGCTTAAGCGTAGCAGGCGCGCAGATAAAGGAGACACGCACTCGGTACTCGGTAATATCGATCTTCAGAGGGTCTTTTCTCGACGCCCGCCGATCTTCCTCCCAACGCCGCATCTCTAGTCGGAGCTCAGCCAGTCGCTTGCGTAGCGCAGGACTTCGGTCGAGGTTTGCGTTGTACAGTGCAACCCATCTAGAGAACATCGTGAAATTCTCACTCGTAGAAAAGGCAAATAAATCATGCTGACCGCTCGTGGCGCGAAATGAGCTGGGAGCGGTCGCCAGCGGTGGAAAGGTCTTGGGCGGCGAGAAGATCACGGATTTGTTTGTCTTTCAGGACGGTATACGAGGCTTTGGGGAGCGGACTCATAGCCTCTACTTCTGCCTCGGGCCTTTCCCTGGGTGAAGAACCCCCCACATTAGAGTCATTACCGAGGATGTTGTGGATGTGTTGTCATGCTCACTTGTCCTTTCCGCTTCTTTTGCCGTCGAGAAGCTTCGACCATGCATCCTTCTGCCCTGATTTACTTGAAGACGCATTTTTACCACCCGATAAAATCGAGTAGTGTTTACAATTGGTGTCCAAATGAGCATTTATCTTCGTCATAGGGACACTCTTTCCACAGACGGGGCACTCGACGCTACTTTTGGAGTTGTCTAGTTGTACAATTGAATGAGCTCGCAACCTCAGATGCAGAGACGGCCCTTACTCGTATTGGAGCAGGTGTCTTGTTCCACATCATCGTTGGGTGTGTTGCCGTCGGGGCCATCACGCCCTCGGGATGGTCCAGGATTATCATGCCCGCGTGACTGTTTCCGCGGCGAGACTGAATTTGACAGGACTGGTGTGTCAGGTTTGTGCCTCTTTGCTGGCCGCGACGATTCCGACGCTGTTGTTCGTAGGTCTATGGCCTCATCGATCACTCGAAGCACGAAAGGTCTGCGAACGGTAGCACACATGAAATAACACATGGATGGCTACCATGTGAAACCAGAGAACGTGCCTTGCGTCTTTCCATGCCGTAACGGCCTCTTCCATTGCTGGGTTGACCCTGAAGCTACTGATCGCCGCTTCTTTCCAACAGGTGGGACACGCTGGCTTCTCACTGAGTTGGTTGCGTGCACACTATAAGAGGACCGGTGGTGAGGAGCGTTGAGGTAGCAATGGTCACGCGTACTAGCGAGCAGAAGCAGTGTCCACAAGTGAGGACGACAGGTGCTTCGTAGAGCTCCTGGCAGATCTTACAACGTAGTGCGTTGTCAAGTGCTCTAAGACCTGGCGTCGTGGACGATGGCGGAAAGTCTGTGGGATCTTGTATGTCTGTGCTATTAAGCAGTTCCTTGGGGTCGTTCTTCCACATAGTATCGCGCTGGTAGCACAACTCGCTAATAAGTTCTTTGTTGAAAGGTTGACTGTGTCGGTCCAAGATCGACGCGCGACAATAACGTGACATAATAATACACGTGACACTACGCGCGTAACAGGACCCGAGCAACCCACAACCCCGCAGTGTGTGCCCTTATCATGTCCTCTCCTCTCGCCTCCATCGTCGCCTTTTATGATTACGCGCTCCAGCCAGTGTCGGCACTTGCGTGGGTAGGCGACCCCATCTCCATTCTAGATATCGCAGCAGCTTTCCGTCTTGCCTTGATTCTTCGTCAAGTGCGTGAGCTATTCCATAACGAACACATCGCGAAGACGTCTTCGAAGAATGGGCAAAACGTAGACCTACCAGAGCAGCGGAGTCGTGTTCGTGACCTTGTGACGAATTTCATTATGGTTTTTGGTGGCGAAGCAGTCGTCGGTGCGTCTAAGCCTTGGTCGAAGCTATCATATCCATTTGAACCTTGTATCTGTACCGTCTATAGCACCTTACCTCGGCTTGCAACCGTCTTTTTTCCTCTCCGGGAGTTACCCTTTCCTTTTCCTGGGCATAGGTGCACTCGTCGATTCACTGCCTACCGTTCCAGAGTTGTCATTATTTACCGAGTTGCCGTTGGCGATCCTTGACGGGTTCACCCGCGCAACTTTCTTATGCAACTTCGTTCCGGCAATGATCACGACCCACGCTTCCCCTGCAGTCTCAAACTCCCCGTACACACTGTTGTTAACTACGTTCGTACGTCCAAAAAACACGAGTTCGGTTTCTTGAATGGCTGATCGGAGATAGGTCGCCGCTAATGCCGGCCCCTTCATTGTCAACGTTCTTTCCCTTCTACGTCCCACACCCATGACTTTGACGACCCCGCCCGAGTTACTTCCTTACGGTTGGACCGCGACGGACTTATGGATTGCGCCCCTTGTAACTGGCTTGTATGCCACCCTAACGCACGCCCAGCCATTTTTCGCCAATCTCCACGCCCTCCTATTCTCATTTTTCTCCCCCCTCGGGCTTGCCCCGCTTTCATCTAACGTAGAAGGCGCGGTCGTTCCGCTCGATGCCAATGACGCCCGTGCTGCATGTGTTCTTGTCCTCTCCGCATTGTTCAGCCTACGCGCTGTGCGCTCGTTTGGCGTGGGAACCCCTCAGCCCGAGCCTGCTCGTGCGGCATATGTGACGAGCGCGCCAGTGTCAAATCTCGGTACCAGCGAGGGCGAACAGCTCGAGAAGGAACTTGCCGCTCGGGTTGCCGGCGCTGGGAAGGTAGGGTACTCTAGATCATCCCCCTCAAGTCGTGAGTTCCTTCCGTCTTCCCTTCTTCGTGGAGGTTTTGACTGTTTTTTAAGAGCTAAGGAGGACCAAGGAATTCTAGTGATATCCCGTCCGCAGCCTTGCTCTAGCATAATGTGCTTCCCCGTAGCTTCCTATCACCGTAGGGTGCGCCGAGCATCCTACGAAGATTTCTTGTCATCTAGAGCCCTTTGTGGACTAGCGACTTTGTGTATAGTAACGAAAGCTAGATATGAGGCCCGCATCCGGATGGGCTATTCCCTCTGTATCCGATCTGCCACAGGGACATAACGTGGAACCGACAGCATCTGACAGAATTTCGACACTTTAACACATTGATCTCAAGCCCAAGCCAAGCCTCGAATTGGCCGAGCTTTGAGGTTGAGCACGTGACCGAGGAATTGAGCCGCCAGTCTGCAAGTGCCTGTGCCTGTGTCATAGTTCTTTGTTTCTACTTTTGCTTTGTCTCAACATTTTGTGGAAGTCTTATCCGATGTGGCTTGCTGAATCTTGTGTTACTCGTGCTTGTGGATCGACGTTTGTGGCGAGCTGGCCTTTCTGCCGACCACCGACGACTATATAAATTTCTCGATGATCCTCATCATCAGAGCCCAGTTCCTTCTATATCACCCTATCGATTATTATCGTGACATGTCGAGCTTCAATACGGTGCGTTCATATTCTTTGTACAGACGCTAGAAACTCAACGTTTTCCAAGGTCATTCCTGCAAACACCCTCGTTGGCTGTGCCAATGAGCATGCCCTAGATGCCCCTAGCAGATCATGGTGCCGCTTCGTGCTCAACGTCAATCTATGGCCGAGCCGCTTCCTAGCACCTCGCCGGCAACAGGACCACCCGATCGACGATCGAATCAATGAGACCCCAAGTTTTGCAAGCCTGCGCAGACTGCTCAAGATGGACGCAAAATTAGACGTGGACAGTCCGCCATACACTAGGCCGCCTTCGTCGTCTTGGTGTCACGGCAGGTACAAATGCGCCGAGATTGTGTGTATTATTCTTCGGCTTGGGTTCACTGGCACTAAACAACGATGCTAGCGTCGTCCAGAGTCGACCGAAGACAACGTCCTGCGAGTCAAGATGTACGAGTCCTTCACCCAAGTGACCATCTTCCTCCCCGACGACTTCAAGGGCGTCGTCCAGCGCCTCGGGCACTCGGGGAGGAGCATCTCGTGCTCGCGCGCGGCCCTATATCTCAAGGATTCCGAATACCTCCGCTTCACCGGCGCGGTGGCCGAGACGGAAGATCAGGTCGTCGTGCGCACCGAAAAGATACTGCATGTCTGCATCGCGGGCGTCGACCCTCCGGTCGTCCGCACCGGTCGCATCAGGCGCAATTCTCATTAGAACCAGGCGCGTTCCACCCGTTGTCTCGCTTTCCGGCGGGCGGGTTGTTTAGTATTATTTTATAAGTTTAATAATATCGTATTCTTATTTGGGAGAAGGTGTCTGCTGTAATTTATTGATTTATACCGCAATCGTGTTCTTCACGCGACCCATTGACTCAACTTTGTTGCATCTGCAAAAGTGGACCCTGACAGCTTTTAAAATTTGACAGGGTCCGCTAAGATGATTCTTGGACTCACGGCTTACTTCTCCCACGGCCGTTCTGGTGTAGGCAAGGACTGTCGTGTGGGTTATATCGGGACATTTTTATCCGTACTCTTTTTGTTACCAAGTGGCGAACGGCTCGGCTGTGACTGGTAGCGGAGCTGATTCTCTGCAAGTACCTGACTTGGAACGCATGGCTGGTATCCACATCCACAATTCTTTGCCCAGTGAGGGTTTGTTCTGTTAGGTGAGCCATCCGGGCATTGTGTCGCAGGCTCGCGGCCACGACCTTCTACCCGCGGCCGGCGTCCTCTCTTGTTGTAACTATGGTACTCTCGGTGAGATCTTTCCCCGGATGTCACCACCGCCTATCGCTTGTGAGATCTCCGGGGACCCTCCTCCTGGGTGGACCTCCTCCCAGGCAAGTTCCCAAACGGAAGGCGTCACCCAGGGGCAATCATTTTTTCCATGCCGGGTTGAGGCATTGCCTGAAGCATCTATGCATCCGGGTAACTTTTGAAGTACCCCTTTGGGCAACCGGGGGGCTGGAAATTCGTTTCCGGTGTCCACGGGAGGAAGGAAGGCCGCGGCCGCAAAGGCGCGCCATCAAAACATAACGCATAACTGTACTAAATCTGTGGCCCATCTGTAACGCTTCGGGCCGAGGTCCAAGCAGTTTTCCATGGTCCTGACCGTGAGCAAGTCCACTCTTCCACATATGGCCGCGAAGCAGAGTACGCAGAAACCCGCCGGATGAGAATACCTTTCGCCTCGGCCCATCGCCCTCATTTAATGCCGCCGAACTAATCCCTCCGCCTTCCGATTAGTACAGGGGCCGTAGGGCCAATCGCGATATGTCTAATTGTGTAACGTCAACTCCTCGTTGTTCGGTGCTTGGTTCGGTGCGAAAACGTGTGAGTATCGTATCGTGGCTACTACTCGTCGCGCTGCTACCATTCAGCTCGCGCATGACGACCAAGGCGAGGTCGTTATTCACTCGACTCCCAGAGTCATACGTAGTCCGTATTATGGTTGACGCCTTATGACTTCCCCCTTCTTCACGCGATCCGCCCTCACTGCGTCGAGCCAGGCCCCGCCTCTGTCTCCGGATTGATCATGGGCCCACTGAACTCGCTACCCAGTCTGTGCAGCTTCCTCGATGTGAATGGGCTTTTAATTTCAGTCATTGGCTTTTTCTCGTGCGTTTCTACGTGCACCGCTTTTGCGCGTCGGTTAGTTGGAAGCACCCATGGAAACCTACTACGTATATTCTCTCGATTCAGTGTCCCTCACACTGCTCCCCTCCCTTCCCTCTCACCAACGAATTGTAAATAACAAATTGGCAGAGTGATGGAGATCAGACGCCCGCCCGACACCGGTGCGAGGAGATCCAATCTACGTCGCCCTCTTGTTACCTGACGAGAGCAAATGGGCATATAACGGGTAGAAGAAAGTCGTCAGCAGCACTCTCCTTACAGGAGAGTATACCGATCCGGTGATCGCTCGGCGGCCTCCATTGAGTACAGTTGTTTGCCCCTCGGAGCATTTTCATTCCCTAGATGTCTTGACTCTGAAACCGAGTATGGCACTAGCTTTAGCTGTGTTCAACTTCATATCACACGCGGCACGATAAGGAGCACGATGGCTATGATTAGGTAGTTTGCTACACTTAAGGCGAACCGCAGCACCCGAAACACTGGCGTTCGCATAGCACCTCTAGTAGGTCCGAATGGCACCTTGGTACCCTTAACTTGGATCCTCATCAGGTTATGAGTGCTAAGCAGAAAGTGGCGCACCACTTTTTAGCCGCGAACGGACTGCCTTTAGAAGAGGTAGACGAGTCTCTGGGTAACAATTGTCTTGTCAAGATGGCTTAGCTTGAATCTCCAGGACAATGGAGTCAGCCCATCACCCAACACCTCAACACTGCAATTTCCGTGCACGATGGCAAGGAAGCACGCCCACAGGCGGTTGTTATCACCATGTAAAGCGCGCGAGCCCTCCACCATACAACCACTGGTGCCTAAATGGAGATTCGGGGGACCCAAGGAGACGTGAGCAACGGAGTAGTTCCTTTGGCATTTCCGAATCCCTGGTGCCTATACTCGCAGACTGACGCTTGGGGCTAAAATTTATGGGGACCCAGCGCCGACAGCTTCCAAAGGAGAACAATGACCGCGTTAAAATTAAAATCAGTATGGGCTCGGGAGTGACACTATAAGGGCCTTGCAAGGCAAATACCCGCACGCTGCTAAGGGAGCGGACGCGAAATAAATACCCGCTATTCGGCAACAGGTAGGGCTACTAGAGGTGTCGCTATAGCTGTAAAGGAGTGAATGGGACTACCGGCACAACACTGAGAAAGCTGTTGGGCCAAGCACAGCGAATGATCGAGCACGCTCAGCGCTGGTGCGTTTAACAAGCGGATCATTATTTATGGCCATGTCACCTGCCGTGTGCCAGGTAACTGGGGCACGAATAGAGATAACGCCGCTCACCGCCAAACATTCCAGCATTACTGCACCGCGTGCTCGTAAGTACAACGAATGGAATGATGGGACTTAACTTAGGAGCCATGGGGCCGGCAAATTCCTCGGATGAATGCCCGGTTCCGTTTTTGCACCGGACCGGAAACCTTTCTTCCACTTCCAAGCAAGCAGACTGGGATCCTTGCTGGGATCATGAGGTGTGGCTATTAGATGAAACGCGCCAACGAGAAGCCCTAGGGTGGTGTGTAGGGCGTTCGTTGTGGGAAGGAAATACAAGGCGAGCATGAGACGAACGATTGCCTCGACTTGTTACCTAATTTGGAAGTGGATCCGAAGGAAGTCGTTTTTGTTGTTCTCAAGTACAAGGAGACCCTTAAAGGGCCCCCCGTCCCAGTTTTATAGCAAGGTGCATCTTCTCTACCCTCGCTCCTCCTTCTCCCGTCACACTGGACCACTTCCCCCACAGGTTTGTTCGTCTATTTGGTCTCATGTTCCGTTCAGCACCGAGTCCGCATTCTGTGAGTAGTGCTCGCTCGTACGACACCACCTACTGACGTCCGACCAGTCTTCCTCACTTTCTTCCACCGAGGATTCTCCGAAGCATGTGCGCATTTGTACCCGTTTTCGCGTCATACTGTCCTGACCTTCTTTTACAGTTCGGAAGCCTTTGCACTGGCACTCACAAGATTCATTACCGACCACAGCAGCAATGGGACTTTACAACGGATGCAGACGACCGACCCGTCGATCTCTCCCTCGTTCTTCCACACTACCGTGCCCGCAGCCAACCCACGGGACATCAGATGAGCATGTACATTCATAGCAGTGGAGAAATCAAGTCTACGATTGTATGTGGCGCTAAACTAGACTAACGGCGTCACCGCTAACCCTCTCCCCGTCTATCCAGTGCCGTCAGTCCTCTCGCACGCCTTTCTTCCTGTCCATCGACTCCTCCGGTACCGCACCTGTTACGCTCTACCTTCCATCGGACTTTTGCGGAAGAATCTACCTCTCTTCGTCGTCGAATGTCTCGCTCTCAGCGGGCTTCACGAACCATATTCTCCCACACGTCCGGTTCGCGCTGCTTTCCAACTCGCAGTACAAGATACCGGGCGAGTACGACGAGGATGGCTCCGATGAGGTCGAGATTCAGGCGACCGGCCGTGTCACACTCCGGATGTGGGACGTCGTAGAGGGTACAGCAGAGAGTGTCGCACGTGAGGCTTTGCGCAAGTTTTGCCGTCGTGTCGCTAGCTCGAAAAACATACGGGCTGAGCAACGAGCCCAACAAGCTATTGACTGGGATTTTCTCCTCGATGACTGATTCTTATTTCATTAATGGTGCTCTTCCTGCGGGATGGCCGCCTTTCTGTGGCATATTTCGTTCTTGCATTTTTTCTTTCTTCATAATGCTCATTCAAACCCCCATTTGTAGCAGCACTCCAAACTGTATCATCACCCAATCCTCTTCATTATGTATCCCCCTCCCTCGCCGATATTATGGGACCTTGGCCCCTCACATGTTCACGTTGTCTCCGGTTAGACAGTTACATACATATACACATACCCTTATTTCACGATTACACACGTTACGCGGTCTGTCATAATAGAATACGCGAATTTATATATCCCTTTCGTGATACATCATACATAATTGCGATGACCGCACGACGGTTAGCGACGTCCTGCACTCTCAAGACATGTCTCCAATACGTCCACCAGAGCCGGGTTTTCGAGCGCTGCAGCGACGCGCTCCTTGTCATTTAGCTGCTTGTTAACTGTGCGGGCATTTATCTTGATCAGCACTATAGATGCATACAACTAACAACGAAACTACAGACCTGCGTGCTCACTCTGATGCGAACCAGGTTTGACCCGGATATCGATTTTAAAGCGGGTTGGCAGGGTGCGGAGAAGGCGAACGCGAATAGACAGTCCAATAAGGGTGGACATGCCGCAGTGCGGGACGGTCGGAGTGAACTCCACAAGTATGTGGTTAGGGGTCACGGTGACCTGCGGGGCAGAGACGACGGCAAGCTGCTCTAGCGTCATCGAGCGGTGCTCTGGGTCGCTGATGGAGCGTATCAAATCTGGGAGGGCACTCTCAATTTTGAATCAAGAATGTCGGACGGATGGAAGGATCGTACCAAAGACTTCATCCGCGTCAATCGGCTCTAAGTTCGCCATCCGAGTCGTAGGAACTGGAATCGTCGTCCCCATCCAATAGCCATAGAGAAAGCTTGGCTTGAGTGGCTCTCCTACGGGCTATCGGCTGAGTAGTCGCGATGATGGTCGGGTTGGGATTGAAGATCTGGGAGTCCATGACGGGCCGGTGGAACCGCCGTGGCTGAGAGTCGCGCGCGCTTTCTTTCAAGGTGCAACTCACCCGTCTCGTTTTCTCAACATACTCGAGCTACTCACTTGCCACCTTATTCGCCCCAAAAGCGCAGGAATGCCACCCAAGGTACCTCCATACACGAATGTCCCAATTTGACGCGATACTGACGCGCTCTGCACAAAGAGGAAACGTGCTGCACCCGACGCTGAGGCTTCCGCACCGAGGTCCACACGAAGTTCTACACGCAATGCAAAAAAGGAAGGGCTCAAGGGTAAGTACGCGTATTCCCTCGACTGTATCCTTCAGGAATTTCATCTTCAATAGCGAGTGCCGCCTTGAGCGCCCCTGCAAGGTGCGGTCAATGACCCCTTTCTGGACAAACCTTATTCACCGGGACACGTTTGGCAGGCCAGATATTTCTGATGAAGACGAAGTAGACGCGCTTCCCCGTCGCGACTTACCCCGCTCCGCTAACCCCACCACCCCACCGTCTCAGGAACTTTCAGCACCCCCGAACAAGACGTCCAAGACTGGTGATACTACTAAGCCCAAGGCCACCAAGGAAAAGACTGTAAGGTGAGCCCCTGTTTCACGAAGCTCCAACATTAATGTAACGGATCAAAACTGTGAGCTTCCCCTTGTGATCCACCTACGTTCTCTAATATGTGTCGCCCAGGACTGTGGACTCATCACGACAGAAAACCTCGAGGAAGGAAGTCCCAAGGAGAACCGTAAGCCTTACTTGGTCCTTTCTCAGTCCACTGACGACCATTTCTGCGCCAGGGATGATGATGTAAGCGATGCCTCCTCTTTCAAGTAGGCGTCTAACGGCACCGGACTTCCGAGGGCAGGAACCCGCTGGTCGTAAAAGGTATATCTTTTCGCGTGCGGTCTTTTCCTGGTTCCCCCTTCGTACCGCCACGAACTACGTCGCGTTGCCTCCTTCCTTTCCCTTTCCCATCATCTCCGCGCTGGCAGCCCATACCCGTTGTTCCGTGACGCAATTTTCCGGTCGTCACGTCGCTAAATGCATTTCCGCTCCCTGTTATGCTGTGCAAGTGGAGACACCTTTGCTGATGCCATTGCCCCAAACAGTGGTGGTGCCAAGAAAGGCCTCTCAGAGGCTGCGGTTGGTCCCTTCCTCCACCAGCTGCATCGCCATATCGCCTAATCTTAGCGCGCGCTAGAAATCCGAAGCGTACTCTGAACAACGGGCTGAGGCACTCTTTTTCCAATTTGCTGATGAGGACAGCCCGGACGTTATTGGCGCTGAGGGATTCGAGCGATTATGTAACGAAGCACAGGTGCCCCTCGACGGAGCTTTGCCGCTATTACTCTCGTGGCAGCTCGATTCGCACGAGATGGGTAAGATCTCAAAGGAAGAATGGATGAAAGCGACCGCCGTATTGCGGCGAGTGACTTTTCTGCACACGCAGTCACCCATATCTAACGGGTTTCAACTCAGGGTATCATCATTAGCGTCGCTCGCGATAGTTTTGAACGACCTCAATGACCTCATCGTGTTGGGCAAACGAGCAGCACGCCCAACTAATTCACATGTGAAATCGCAAAAGGGCGCAGCTTACAACCCGGTGCGCTACGAGGGTTACGTCGCGGATTCCCAGAAGGCCTTCGCATCTTTCTACAATTTCTGCTTTGCCCTCGCCAAGCCTGAGTAAGTGAAGTTCTTGCCCTTTCTGAGCACGAAGTTGACGCAAACCTTGAAGGGGCTCAAGAAATGTCGACATGGAAACCGCATGCGCGCTCTGGTCAGTTGTATTAGCTCCCCAGTTCCCACTTATCGCAGAGGTTACCGAGTTTATCAACGTGAGTAGTAGGGCACGCGCGATATTATCGCCCGCTGACACGTCATGTATCTCGCAGACCACTGGGACATACAAGGGGGTAAATAAAGACTTGTGGAGCATGGTGCGTGCTCGTCTACTACGTTACACCAGATGCCACAATGTCATTTACAGATGCTCGAGTTCTGCCGGGACACCCGACCTGATGTATCGAACTTTGAAGCTGATGGGGTTAGTTAGTCACATCAGTCGTCTCTGAATCGTCGCCCCCTAAGAACGTTTTACATTGCAGGCCTGGCCGACCATCATTGATGACTTTGTGAGGTGGAAGAACGCTCGGGTCGACAACCGGCCTGCGGAAGCTGTGGATGGTGATTCTTCTTAACTAGAAACCCTCCTTTTATGCGCAACGTTTTACACATCAGTTTTGTTCAGTTTCACTTACGCATGTTACACAAGTCCTCCATTTCATAATATTTTGTCCCTTTTGCACTGTTTCGAACTTTGACTTCGGGGACTTCGGTTAGGAGACGTTGCTGATGAACACATCACATCTTTTGCCTTGGGCTCCTTCTAGTAACAGCTAACGCTAACTCTGATGCTGGCCGGACACACCGATCGTGAAGCCTATCGTTTTCTTGCCTGACACTCCTGTGTGAGGCTATATGCTGTTGCGTGCACGCTCATGTGTCACCGACTAGTTCCAACTCTGTGCTAGAACGAACAGCCCCTGATGCGGGGGACGGGAGGAAGTGTATCACCACACAGCCAACAACTCTGACCGCGAACTCCGAGTAGAATTCGGATCTCTAGATTCTAGAGCACAATGCGGCTTTGACCTCCGAGGCCTCTGCACCCACTTGAGAATAAATGTGTACCACGCGTCCCTTGCATCACTCAGGGGGGCGTGCCTTGCGCAAAAGCGACCTACTGACGATCCGCGGCCCAAAACCGACATGGTGCTGCCATTGCCGACGCGTACAAGTGTACTGGAGGGCCTGGCACTGGGTGACTTCCCATAAGCGTACACCCTACATTTTCCTATCCTAAACCACTGTTCCTGAAATCGGGGGATTAATCTCGATAATTTGTGCTCCGACCTCAGCAACAAGGATCCTAGACGACTGGTGTTTAGAAAGGGGGGGCCTTTCTAAATCTTACACCACGTCGGAGTACAAGATTTATGCCAAATCGAGGCAAAAAAATCTCGGAAAGCTGAGCAACAATTTCGCGAAAAATGTGTGAACTCTCGGGCCCTCTGGTTTTGGCCTTGTGCTGCCAGTGGCCATGAACGTGTGGTGGTATATGCGGTATACTGGATACTCTACACCCAGTTTCAAGTAATAGACTTTTCCCTTCAGCTTTTGAACCTCAGGGCTTGGTGTAGCTCGTCCCTCGTGTTCCCCAGCGTGCCGCACTCGCACGCGTCCTTCGCGACTCGAACCTGACGCAACCCCAACCCGGCGGCCATCTCTGCGAAGTTTTCGTGCCGCGCCGAAGCGTGTGCGACCGTTTGCAACCACCCTTATTCCCAGCGGGGCTCTGTGTAGCCTACCGTTTCCAATCCCGACCTAGCTGCACTCATGCGCGCCCTTAGCCCTTCGACATCAACGCACGCGCGTTTGCCGCGCGCCCGCATACGACATCTCGCGCCCTGCAGAGGCCTGCGCGACTGCTAACAACGCTTCACACCCCCAAAATCCTGCGCGCTCTCAGACTGTTTCCCAGCGGTTGGGGAGCAGCTTATGGTGAATAACCTCCGTGCGGGAATCAGCCAGATAAGCAGAGTTTATGAGCCAGTCTAGATAGATCAAGATGAGGAGATGTGGCATAACTTCGAGAACATGATTTTTCGTGACATTCGCAGGCGGGATCGAGTAGGCACGTATTATCATGTACCTGTTTGACTTATCCAGCTTCTTCACTTTACCTCGAGACCCATGTACGACAGCAAGCGTGCTCTTGATCTCAGAGCGTCGAAATGTGCTATTGCCTCTTGAATCTCAATGAAAGAACCATCGCGATTTCCGTATCTAGGTGCAGTTGGCGATGATTGCATCGGGAGCCAGGCATAACGTTGGTCTGGTGCGAACGTCGTTCCCGATCTCAAGGCAATCAATCCATAATGAATGTAATAAAAAGAAATGTTTATCCGAACTGATGACTGCCAGTGGGACCCCGCCGCGCTTGCGTGGGGCGTCATCAATCAAAGAACAGACCCTCAGTCCGGTGTTGGGCCCAGAAAAAAAGAGCAAACACCCGGACCTGAACCCAACTTTCCATCACTAATCATCAAAGAGCTGTACAAGCTGGTAGTCGGCGTTTCGAGTAACCCAGTGGTTCGGGAAAACTGGCCTATATGATACAATGGTACGGAGATAACTCGCTGTAAGGCACGCCAAACTTCGTCTTGGCGACGTGCTACGTACAAAGTGGGCTATCGATCAAAAGGGTCATCGATTATCGTCGGAGCAAGCGTGATGCCACGAATGACCCGGCAAGGGCGGTGATAACGGCCCCGACGAGAGGGATACGCAGATCACGAACCACGGCGAGCCAAAAGAGCACGGTCTTTTGGAGGCTACCTCGTCAATCAGCGGAGTGTTTTTCTCAAAAACGGGGGTCTAAGTTACCTCATAGTGCGGCGAACGCGATTGTCCAACATCTCGTACACACCCTCGCGCAAGACTTCCTTCTTGAGGAGGAGGACCGGCCCGTCGTCGGGGAGCACCCAGGGGCATCCACTCGTAGCTGGGTCTGGGTCCGTCGCGGCGCGAAACACTGCACCCGCGATGCGCCCGACGGGCGTCAGAGGCACGCCCGCGAGGAATACCTTCAACTTCCAGTCGATGATATTGGTGTCTGTGGCGTTTGGTTAGTGTTACGAAAAGAAAGGAGTCGGGATCAGGAGCACCTGCGAACCACGGGTGGATGCATGCCGTGCGGACATTTTCGCCGGCTACGATGGGGTCCAGAGAGCGCATGAGACCCAATACGGCGTGTTTAGACGCCGTGTATTGTTGCGCGGAGAAAAACCCGACCCAGGAAGCTGCAGAAAGCGGTAACAAACTATTGTGAGACCAAAAAGACGGCCCATCATCTTACCGATGGATCCAATCATGACGAGCGATTTCCATGCATCTGCAGTGCGGTTATGCTTCATGTAGTACATCCCGAGGTGGACAGCTAAAACATGTTACTATGTGGACTTTGTGAGGAACGAGAGAGCTTACTGTAGAATAAACCGATCAGGTTCACTTCCAAAGTCAACAACTTTGGTGCGACGGGCCTGCCGTCGACAAACTGGACGTTGCCATGGCACACCTCTGTGTTTTCAAGGATTCCAGCGTTGGGGATCTGCACGCAAGTACAAGTTAATGGCTGGCTGGACGAAAATGAATAGTCATTTCTGCCCACCACAATGTCAACGGCACCAAATTCTGCAATTGCAAGATCGAACAATGCGACTTGGTCCTCCCACTTCACGACGTTACACCTGATAAAGGAAGCCGTTCTGTGTGGCGAGGATCAGTTCACCGAACAGATTTCCCCGAAACCAAAAGCCACTGCAGCCCAGTTCAAAACTCGACGTACCCGCCCTCTTTCTTGATAGCGTTGGCGACGGACTCCGCACCGACAGTGTCCAAATCTCCGATCACGACTTTGGCCCTATAACAAGCCCGAATGACTCAGTAACTTGCGCGAAAGATATCCTCGACGCAAAAGGGCCGTTCACTCACCCATGTCTCCCAAAAGTTAGCGCAGTCTCCTTCCCAATCCCGCTCGCAGCACCTGGATAGGAGTACATGGTTTGTCAACCGCTTTGCTCGTACTGTAGGTCCACTCGCTATACTTGCTGCGAGTTTCTGACGCACCAGTGATGACCACGACCTTGCCTTTGACGCGCTCGGCGTAGGTGAATAGTTCATCATCGGTGATCGGGGTGGGCATGTTGGTGTGTTGAATACTTCCCTGTCTGCCCTTGTGCCAGCATTTATTACGACAGAGTATTTACTTTCATAGCCTAACTGGTAGATAAAGCCGGCAAGCTGAAGTAACCGGTGGAGAGCCAGCGTGTGAAATCCTTCATGTATTCGCCCCTTTGAGTACAGCTGCGAACCTTGTGGCGTGGCGAATCGAGTAGTTTGACTGAACTCAAAGATAGGCGAGCACTTGCAATTGTTCCATTTTGAAGATTTAGAGGATGTCCCACCATTGGACTTTCAGCTGGCCAAGAAGCGTCATGGTCCCCAAGCCCTGATAACGTCTTCCCCCCTCGTGGCATGCGGCGTTTTGGTGGGTGATGTGGCGTTACCACCTTCTCGCGCCCGCCGCCTGGTGATGAAGTTCGTATGAACCCGACAGGCACGGGTGACCAGACCTGTACTCTATAAGTTCAAGTTCGTTAATCGAGCAGCAGACAAGCCGATGATGATGCCGATCGATAGGTAAGGTAACGGTCCGACGGCCCGCGGGGAGGTTCAGGAAAGGCTCAAGGTTGTACGATAAGATAAGGCTACAAGGTGTGTCCCTACAAGGAGTGTCCTATGACCGAGTCCTTTTACATCAGGCAAATCAAGCTCTCGGGTACTCCACCGTTGGGTAACAAAGTGGCTTGGACCCGGCCCATGATCTCACGCACCTCCGTCTCCGCAAAAACAGCGGCCTCCTTCGCAACGACGAGTTTTTCTTCGAGCTCCTCGGCTGTCATCTGTCGCAGCCCACCGGTCTCGGCTTGCACCGTGCCCAGCGCGTCGAACCTTTGCAGCGTCCCACCTGTACGAGGTGCAAAACCGTGTGGATCCCAGCCCGAGTCATTGAACGCGAGCACAGCCCGAACGGCGGCAGTGTTGATATCGCGATGAAGTTCCTCGAGCTTGGAGAGCTGCACCTCCATCCAGCGCGCGCGACGTTCGAGAGCAAGCGTGAGGGCAGCGACTTCGTCTTTGCCTGCACCGGCATGCGATCGGTCCTCACTACCGTCATCAAGAAAGTCGTCTCCTTTCAGCATATCGCGCAGCACCCCGTCGAAAGACGAGCTATCGTCCCATGTTGTACGGGGCAGCAGTCGAAGAAGATCAGATATCGTTTGTGTGAGGGTCTCGAGAAGCTGCTGAAAGGACGAAACCGCATTGTCGACCGAGCCAGAGGGCATGTTATTCGCAAAAGACCCGCCTCCAACGGACAGAGCCGAGAGTGCATGAGCTAGAGGACCGTATTCAAGCGTCACCTTGGATGCTGGATTGAGCTTCTGAACGTCGAAGAAAGGGTGGTGAACAAGGTCCATCATTGGGTATTGACGCCCGATCTCCGCCAATAGTTCCCCGACGGGCGTTGGGTCGTTCGTCGTCCTTTCCATGGATTGACCGCGGGAGCTCGTTGAGTTACTATCCAGGACACTGGTGCTGCTTTTCTCTGGATTGAATTGCGGTGCTTCGGATGTCGCAGCAGATATCAAGACAGATGGAGTCTCCGGCATTGATTCGTCCTCTTTGGGAATCCGGATAGGCTTTGTAACCGGACGGTTCTTCTTGGGCATCTTGGAAAGGAGGGGGCCTTGGCTGGGCGGAGGGATTGATAGCGTAGACGCAGGCACAGAAGTCGGTGTGGATATTGACTTCGGAACTGGTACGGATCTTGCGTTTGATCGTCGTGTAGGGGCAGACGACCCAGGCACTTCCGCCTTTTGTGATTTTCCGGACGGATTCGCCTTCTTTTGCGCCTCTGCCCTGGCGGCTTCCTCCTGTAGTTCTCTCGCCTTCTCGTGTTCGCGTTCTTGATTCTCCGCTTTCTCCCTCTCCAACCTCTCTTGCTCTTGCTCCTTCTCCAGTTTCTCCAGCTCTTTCCGCTCTCGCTCCAACCTCTCCTTCTCCGCCTTCTTCTCCGCCCTTTCACGTTCCTTTTCTGCACGACGCTTGGCACGTTCTGCCGCACGCTCAGCGGCAGCTGCCTTCTTTTCCGCGCGTCGTACGGCCTTTTCGTCGTCTTCTTGAGCGCCGTCGCCGTTGGTACGAGTCTCAACGGGGAGGTCGGACGAAGCGCTGGGAGGCTGTGGAGGCTGCGCCGTCAGCGCGGGAAAATCGGAGGACGAGAGCAGCGGCGAGGGTGAGCGCGCGGGGAGCACTGTACATAGGGATAAAGATATTTCGGGGTGAGGAAAGAAGAAGGGAGTGTATGTCAGCGTCCGGTCACTAGTGAAGCACACCAGAACGAGCGAGGCAGGTTCATACGAACAGTCAAATTACGTGTGAGAGGGTGGGAATTACAGATAATAGGGACGAGATCATGCACGAGTGTCGTACGTGTCACGCAAGACATCCCGTCCTATGAAGGCATTGCGCTCGGTACACCGTACACAGGCCGCCGTCTCAGAGACAAGAAACAAGACTCACCGTCGTTTGCCACATTGCTCTGCAAGCCAGGAGGATACGCAAGGCCGGGAGGGGGACCATATACTTGTGGTGCAAATGCTTCCTGGGGTGGCACTTGTTGCAGGCCAAAGCTTGCCGACATGATCGCGGGGTCACTAAACTGAGGTGGCTGCTGCTGAACAAAACGATACTGCTGTTGCTGCTGACTGTGAGACTGCTCTTGGTCTGTGACAGAAAAAGAAAGCAAGTCATGTTACGTAGGTAACAGTACATGGAGCGGAGGAAGGCCATTCCAATGTCAACGGTTGCTACGATATTATACGAAAAGTGACCTCCTACCAACTAGCGCAGCATTCCTCGCCGCATTCGTGCGTTGTTGCTGCTCTCGACTGTTCTGAATGAACTCACGGAGAGCAGCTTCGCTGATGCCAGTACTTTGATCGAACGGCTGGAACCGACCGGACGAAGGTAGGTGTTGATAAATTTGACCATGTACCTGCGCCTGGGCTTGAGGGACTAATGGAGAGCTCGCCGCAGAAACATTGCGTGAGTGAAGAGGATGGGTATGATATTGATACGATGACCATTGAGAAGATGGAGAACCAAGTTCGGTCGGGCTGGGGCCGAAAAGGTGCTGTCCGTGGCTGGTGCTTTCAGTCGGGCTCAACGGTGTCGATGATGCTAGTGGGCTTGAAGCCGAACTATGGTTACCGTTTTGCCGCGCGCTCCTTGCAAAGCCAAACCTTGACATCTTACGTGAAGAATCGTCACCAAGCGCCGATCGTCTCAAAGCTGCTGAAGGGTCTGACTCGTTGCTTTCTGCGAATGGGTTGAATGACCCGGTGTAAGAAAGTGCAGGAGACGTCTGGCTTGGCACTGGAGAGCTGTGTGGATCGTAGATAGGGCGTTGCGTGTGTGGAAAGGTGAGCCCAGGAGGGTGGGGCTGTGTTCGTAGTGCAGGAAATGCATCTATGAATGAACCATGGAATGGTAAAGTAGCCTCAGGGAGCTCTGATGCGTCGTCTTCCAATTCTGCCTCAGCGAGCTTTGGGTCGAGATTGAAACTGAATCCTCCGAACTTGCCGTCCACTTCTGCAAGGTTCTGCAGTGTACGATCGAAGTCAGGGAAGGGACTCGTGCCCGTCGAAGGAAGCGCAGATTCGCGGCGAGCCTTGACATCGTTGAGGAGAGCTTGGACTTGGCTTGACATTTGGTAGGAAGGGACACCAAGTGGGCCGCGACTACTTGGTGGGGGGAGACCCGGGGGGACCGCAGGCAGTCCTGGGGGAATCGCTGGGGTAGGAGCTGGAGAAAGAGACGTTGCGTCTTGGGATCCAGAGCCTGCATCAGATTCGAAGGTCACCGATGACGTCGGAGATCTTGGCGGCAGAGGAACAGGGGGTGACGCTGGCTTCTGCTTCATGGCCTTGCTATTTGCAGGGGTAGATGGGCGAGAGGAAGACCCAACTGAAGAAGCCTTCGCAGAAGAAGCCTTAGCATCCCTGACTTTCCAGGACGTTGGCTGCGCCTCTGGGATCTCGGGAGTTACAGGAGTAACTGGCCGAAGACGAGCACCCTTTTCCCCTCTCCGATTAGACCGAGCTACAATAGATACCGCTGTTGCTGGAGCAGTGTTGGTATGATTATTTAACGGTGTCGTCGCCAAGGGCCTGTCGTGGGACGATTTCGCCCACAAGGCAGACCGGGGCAACCGAGCTAGGCAAACATGGATAAGTGCTCCCATCGGGTGAAGGCAACACACACACCTGAGGAATCGTCCGTCTTTTTGCCCAAGACGATGCTCTTTCTCGTTACCTCCGTGTCCTTGATGGTATGTTGCCTGTCACAACTGTCAGCTAGCAGCCAAAAAGAGCCATTGTCAAGACACGTACAAAGTGGTGAGGTCCTCCTTGGTGAAGCAATCTTTCTCATCCCCCCACTCGTGTAGGTTCATACAGTTGTGATCCGGGCAATTGACACCTCGCAAGAAAGACATGCAGTACTTAGTCGTACCATAGCTCGCACGCATGATCTCGTTGCCACCGCCGGGGGACGCAGACCCATCAACTGCAGCAATGCAGCGAGCAGCGTCTTCTTTGCGATGATATGTGATGTATAACCCTACGACGGGCACTTGTGTTCCCGGAGGTGTGCGCTTTACTATAATGATCTTAGAAATGCGGCCATACTGGCCGAAGTAATCGTTTGAACGTAAAGTGGAAATTAGCTTGGGCAATTGGGTGAGTCCAAAATCCAAAATAGATGCTACTCGAAGGGCGTACTTCTTCCTTGGCGAAGCGAGGGCCGATGCCCACGACATATACCACGTTACGCTGCACCACTCGAACATTGGCCAAGTGGCGCCGGCCGAGTGTGTCAAGGTCCTTTCGTTCGCGTTCACGCTGCTTTTTCTGCTGGACCAGACGCCGTTGACTATAAATTACAGAGTGCCGAATTAAGATGAGCCGACAAACAAAGAGAACCACGCACTCTTCTTTGTTAATTGGTTTCATTTGACCAACTTCGTCAGAGTAATCCCTCCTACAGGCAGGGCACTTGTTGTTGAGGTTCCTTCGTATGTGATTCCAGCAAAATCGGCAGATCTATAGCGCGATAGAGCATTTAGAAGATAGAAAGGAGAAGACAAAACGGAAAAAGGGGGGAGATAAGTACCTGGTATTCGCACTGGCAAGGTTTGAAGTTGAGGTCAGAGATATCCATCTCCTCGAGGCACAAAGGGCATTCCTTCGCCTCCTACAGACGGGAGAGATGTGATGTGATGGCACAATTGATTAGGGCATAGATGCAAACGGAGAAAAAAAAAGCCGCCGAACCTCCTCATCGCTCCAATAGGCATCCTGTACGCCTGTAAGGACAGAGGACTTTGCTTGCAGAGATACACCTGCGTGGACCACAGGGGCAGGGAGGGATGGATGGGGTTTGAGAGAAGACATTGCGTGGCAAGATGAACGCGGCGGAGGAAAATGACGAGTGTGAGGGATTGAAACAAAGGCGAAACGACGCGACAATGAGGTGCAGCGCCCTCTTTCCCACGCTCTATCAAAGGAAAGATAATCCCGTCACACACGTCACGCGCACCCTCATTTCATTATGGCCGATCCTGAACTCGCTGCTCTTCGTGCTGCACGTCTCAGTCAACTGCAGAAATCTGGAACAGATCCAAATGGCCAAAGTGTTGGCTCAAGTGAGGACGCAGAAAAGAGGCGAGCAGAGGAGCAGATGAGGCGCGATCTCCTCGCCACCGCCCTCGAGCCTGCAGCTCGTGAACGTCGTATGTCCTCCTTTACATGTCCCTTGCCAGTATAGACTACATTTGCATCTACAAGTTTCCCGTATTGCACTCGTGTCCCCCGCAAGATCCAAGCAGATTGAATCCATCCTCCTTCGAATGGCGCAATCAGGGCAGCTTCGGGGACGCGTCAACGAGGAGCAACTCATCAACCTGCTCGAACAGGCTGATGAGGCCCAGAAGAAGGCTTCGGGCAATGGTACAATCGTTGTATGTACGCTTCTTTGAACTCCCGTTCCAACTAACCCACTGTGATCAGTTTCAACGACGAGTAGACGCAGATGACGATGACGATTTTGATCTTTGAGAATTGCTGTATCATATGTATTTACCCACAGAGCTACTTTCGCTTTTGTTTCCTTGCCCATCTCTTCTTCGCAACTCTGACGTCTCTTTCAAACCGACCCTTTTTCCTCTGCTTCTGCCCTTCAATCGTATCCTCACCATCCTCCCGTCCCCTAACTCTAGACCGTGCGAGAGCCCCTTCCTTACGTCCCTTTGTCCTCAGTTCATCGTACCCATCTCCAGCAGAAGTCTTGCCTCTGCGTTCCTCCCTCAGAACATCTGCAAACTCATCCTCTAATCCGCCACCCCTCCTCTTACCCACGATCCCCCCAGCACCTCCGAGGGCAATATCCTCTTCGTCCTTTCTTCGGCGCCGCTCGTCTTTCTTCTTGAGTACCAGTCGTGTCATATTCTCCTCTTCGAATTCTTCCATTCGCCGCAACTCACGCGCACGCGCACTCTGCAACGAGGGTACGATGCCCAACCCGGTGGCGGACTCCAAGAATGGTTGCTCAGGATCAAGGTGTGCGAGCGATGCGAGGGCATGGGCGGGCGGCGGACGGCGTGCACGAGCTTCTTTTGTGGTGGGCTCAATATACGGCATTGGTGCCAGCTTTGGAGGGCGATAAATTTCGTCTTGAGACTCCCCGTCTGTACCTCCGTCGTCAGGGCCTGCACCCATGAGCGCTTCTGGATTTGGACGAAACGCGAGCGGGTCTTTGAATTCAAATATCAGCACCGACATAGGTAACGTGAAAAGGCTAACAAACCATTGACAAATTTGTCATCTGAGGCGTCCTCTGCGGCAAGTTGGACGAGCTTCTCGATCTGGTAGCGCATCTTGCTCTCCAGAAGTTTGATTTTTTCGAATACGATACGGCCCTCGATCATCGAGTCCACCAAGTCACCCGCACCTACGCCTCTACTCCCACGCTCAGGAGAATTAAATGACTCGGAGGGCGGTGAACGGGTTGTGAGTGAATGCCCGAGTACGCGGTGGGAATGAAGCAAGACTAGAGATTGCATGTACGAAAGAAGAAGCTGGTGCTTCAATGAGAGAAGGGATATGCCATCCTTGAATCCGAAATCGGCTGTTGTTTCCTGTCTGTGTTGGGCGCAGTGTGAATTGCGACAGAAGGGCATCAGTAGACGACCAGAGCGTACTTTTTGCGCAAAGCTTGGATTAGCTCGCGAACAGAGGCCATGCTTTTCGTCATCTCCTCTGCGACATCGCAAAATTTTTGCTGGCTTGCACCATCGGATGCTTCATCCGACATCGGAGAACTACAAAATACGTTGATAAGTAAGTTAGATCGAATACAACCACTTGTAATAGAAAACAGAAAGTGGTCAGTTCACGGTTTTCTAGGCCGCCGCCTCGTGAGGCGTAGTGCATGGCAGCAGAGTTTTCTCAGAGCCCAGTGCGTTTCATCCTATAAAGTAGGCAGGGCACGCACAATACGTACCGATTTTTTTCCTGGTAAGACGGTCTCGGGGGAAATATTTGCAGGAGTGTCTAG
The DNA here is from genome assembly GCA_021524915.1 of Lactarius akahatsu. Lineage (NCBI taxonomy): Eukaryota > Fungi > Basidiomycota > Agaricomycetes > Russulales > Russulaceae > Lactarius > Lactarius akahatsu. The sequence goes on along the minus strand of JAKELL010000001.1, from coordinate 1,922,836 downwards.
GTCTATCGTAGCGACCGCGGAGTTCCGCAGATTACGGCATCGCTGTGCGTGCCGTTTGCCCCTCTGATGCCCTGTGCAACAATAACAGTGTGATGAGTCGATGACTGCCACGAGGCGATGGCCTGCAACAGTTCTAGCCAGCATCATTCACATTGTCCTTTCTTTGTCTCCTTCTGCCCTCGAGGCGTCCGTGATCCCGCTGTTTTGAATGCTGCTTGGTATCCCTTAATACAAACACCCCAAGATACCCAAAAGGACCACCGTGATGACGAGCAAGAAAGACGAGAAACGCGCACGCAACTTCGTCGAGTCCTTCAATGCGCTCTCGCTTGCGGGGCAGAAGAGGCCGGATGGCAGCTTCTCCCCCACGCCCAGGGCAAATGATGCCAAGGCTTCATCACCCCGCCCTTCGCAGCGCTATCCATACCCAGGCGATTTTGTAGGTGGCTTCCCGCAGGCACACCATCTCCCATCGCCTCCCCCACTACGGCAGCCCCACATTGCTCATGCGTCCATGATACCGCCGCCCCCGGTCATGTATGGGGGGATGCCGATCCCCCAGCATACATCTCTGACGATGCAGCACGCCATCGCCGGGTCGCTCCCGGACACGCCTCCCCCGCCGGTCACTGCACAGAGACCCGATGCAGATTCTTCAAACTCTCGTGCGGAAGCCGTCGTCGATGGTCCACGCCCAAATTCTGTCCCTCCTCCTCCCGTGCCACCCCGTGAGGGACCTAGAACACCTCAGCCACCCAAAGTCAAGACCCCGCAGACTCGCCTTCGTGCTCAATCGGAGCCACCCTCTCCGACTTCAACTGACGGCAATGGTGAGAAGAGACAGTGTTCCGGAATGACCACGGCGGGGAAGCGATGCCGCAATCGGGTGAAGCCGTCTGGCGCTCAGGCGCACACGGACAGCGACGTGTTCTGCCGCATACACGCGAACAAGATGGGTGAGCCGAGCGGGTTTTACGATCGCAAGACGGGGCAGACATTCATAAAGTTCAGCGGTGAGCGCATGGATCGCCGTCTCTGGCGCGTGTTTGAAGATGCTAAATTGTGTACAGATTGGGTCCCGGAGTATCTACAGCCGGCGACGCAAATCGCACTCCGTGCGGAGATGCAAAAGGCGCGTGCACTGAGCGACGTCGATGGCTACATCTACGCTTTTGAGATCCTCGGTTCGTCCACTTCGCACTCTGCCAACTCATTCTTATCGAAAACGGATTCTCCACGAATGCAGATCCTGATGAAAAGAAGCTCATAAATCTGAAGGTCGGCAGAGCGACTAATTTAAATCGGCGCATGGACCAGTGGGGTAAGCAATGTGGCTCTAAAGAGCAGATCCTTCGTGGGTTCTGGCCAGGAGGCATGGGCAAGGAAGGTGTGCCGATGAAAGGGCTTGTGCAGGCGGGTCCAAAGGGCCCTTGGTGCCATCGCCTGGAGCGGCTAGTGCACATTGAGCTAGCGGATCTGGCTACGTCTGCGCCGTATCTTGAAGCCGGGTACCCAAAGGTCGAGGCGAGTAAAGAGGTCGACAAAGGAAGTAAGAGGGACGTGAAGAAATGTCCAGATTGTACGTGTGTTTATTTTTCCGAGTGGTTGGCGTACTCATTTCAGAATAAAAAGGTTCCACAATGCACAAGGAAATTTTTACTTTTGAAAGAGCGACCAAAGGCCGATACAAGGGTAAAGAATGGGAAAGTATTGTCAAGCCTGTCATCGAGAAGTGGGGCGGCTTCGTGGAAGCATATTTATAGTTGTGTTTACCGGTCCGGGTGGTTGTGTTATTGTCTGCCTTGTTCTCGTCCTATTGTCTTCCTAGCCATTGTCCTAGTCACACTATAACGTCAATGTATAAAGACCTCCCAATTTACGATGGTCCACTCAACTATCCTTTCTCCTGACTGTGACCCGGTCGTCACTCGAGGTTCTTGTTTTTCTCCCATCTCTGACGCCTAGCTGCGCTTTCGAATTCTACCCGTTTACCATAATGCTCTCAAGACCATCCGTGCTCTCTGCTTTGTTATCCTTAACGTCGGTTCTGTTCGCAAATGCTGCAGACTTTCAAGTGACCGTCGGTGGCCCTGGTGGTGTCATCCAATATAATCCCAACTTTGTGGTAGGTTACCTACTCCAACTTGCCGTTCACAATTTGACAGAAAGGCAAATGTGATAGACTGCCAATCCCGGAGACACTGTCACCTTTATCTTCCAGCAGAAGAATCACACCGCGACGCAGTCTACCTTCGCCAACCCTTGCACCCCCGTCCCCGGTGGCTTCGATTCTGGATTGTACGTTTGTCTGCACCTCATCTGAAATGAGTCTGATTACCTTCATCAGCATCCCCGTGTCTGCCAATAATACCAATGGTCCTTTCCAAGAGGCGCAGTTCCAAGTGGCCGATACCAACCCCGTCTGGGTATTTTGTCGCCAGGCTAATCACTGCCAAAGCGGCATGGTCTTCGCTATCAACCCTGGAGACAAGTTTGCCGCTTTCCAGGCGGCTGCCAAGGGTAATACCACCACCCAGTCTTCTAGTACTTCCGCGTCTTCTGTTTCCACATCCCCGACTTCCCTTGCCCCAACCGCCACCACTCCTGCTGCTACCTCGACTCCTTCATCGACTACTTCTCAGGACCACAAGGTCATTGTTGGTGGCACAGGGGTTTTGACATTCCAGCCCGCAAATATCACCGCACAGCCCGGCGACACCATCACCTTTGAGTTCCACCAGAAGAATCACACAGTCACACAGTCCAGCTTCGCTGCGCCTTGTCAAATGCTCGCATCCACTTCCACAAGCGGCCAGGTTGGCTTCGACTCTGGGTTGTACGTACATTATGTTCGTGTGCCTCGACGCACGTTCGTTAATGTCCTTTTTTTTCAACAGCATGGCCGTCACTGCGGACGCTACCACGTTCCCCACATACACCATCCAGGTGAACGACAGTACTCCGCTCTGGGCGTACTGCCGTCAGAGCGGTCACTGTGGTCAGGGCATGGTCTTTGCTGCGAATGCTATTGAGTCAGGTCCGAATACCTTTGAGGCTTTCCAAGCCCGTGCGAAGCAGATTAATGGCACCAGTTCGAATTCGACGAGCTCTACTACTGGGAGTGGAAATGGCGCCGGCGCCGTTCGTCTCAGTGGTACGGGTATCGTTGTGGGTCTCGCAGCCGTCATTCTCGGACTGGCATTGTGAGGGAGGATCTAAGCTCTTTGTCACTTACGTTCTTTCAGGGTTGTACCATAACATTTGATGTAGCTTTAGTTTTCATATGCACGTTCGGACGTGCAATAATTTGTAGAGTACGTATCGCGATGAGTACACATGTCCCTCCTTACGAGATAGCTTAATCAGATTTTCTAATCTTTCCCGCTCTGGTCGATCTTGTTTTTTAGTCGGGCCGTTCGTACCTCTGGGTGCCAACTTCGAAGGAGCACTCCCTGACTTGCCCATCTCACTCATTGCCGTGGTCGCAAACTTATCCGACTAATGAACAATCAGGCCCTTTCGTCCAATGATCATGCGAGGGTCGCCGCTATCTCTCTCGCATCCCAAGAATTAGCTGCCTCGGTGAGTAGGGAGACGATCGACCCCTGCCTCCGTCTGGGTAGTAATTGGACACCCACTCGACTACCCTCAGTTTGCGGCGTTGCAGCAGAGTGTGGAGCAGCTATCGCAGAGTATGCAGGCGTTGCTCCTGGTCGCACAGGAGATGCTCAACAGCATACAGTCGCTGTTGGAGACCTCGCAGGAGATGGTTCTTCGCGCGCGGCGCGACAAGAAAAGAAGGGCACGGCGAGATGGCGCGAGGAAGACACACAGAAATGTACTCGGGTCGTCGACAAACGATGACGGCGGCGGGACGGAAGAGGCGTGAGTGCGAACACTCGCAGTACGGTCAGTGTCGCGATTTTTCCCTTTGTGCTACTCCAGGCTGACACGAGAAATGAAGTAAGGGCAGAGGACATCAAAAATTATATTGTACTAGTACATTTTGCAGCACGCTAGGTGGACGGAGGGTGGAATGGAAAGAAAGCAATGTATTTCCGCACGGCCAAGGGCTCGATGGGAAAGGCGTGTGAAGTGCCATCCAGCCTGAGATGAGATGGTGTCTTGTATCTTGTTCTGTGCTCATCGCTCATCGCATGTAGCGGTTCAACGTTGGGGATGTGGTATTGTGGGCTGTGGGAAAAGTATCATGGATTATGTAAGCAATCTCTAAAAAATTTATCGTGGCATGGATCGATTCGATCGATTGACCAACGCTCACTCTCACCACTTCCCTCAATACCACCAACATGTCTTTCGATCTCCAAAAGCTTGAGGACTATCTTGCTTCGCGCTCTTACGTTGAAGGGTAAGTCAAATCATCCCACATCGGATACGAGGAGCGTGGAGCGTGGTTATATTTCCATGATGAATCCGAAACTACGGTCCGTGTTTCCAAGAGGCGACTAGACACCGCCGTTCAAAGCGTGCCGAAAATCGACATCTGAGACCCTGCGTTCACGCGCTCCATCTATCACGCCATCTCTTTAGTTTCGTGCATAGCTGAGTGGAATTTCATCAGGTACACGCCGTCGCAAGCCGATGTGCACGTCTTCAGGGCGCTCTCTGGTACTCCGAACGCCGCCACAGCCCCTCACACCGCACGCTGGTACAAGCACGTCCAGTCTTACGCGAGCGAATTTGACTCCCTCCCCGGAACGTCCAAGGCCGGCGAGGCGCTGACCGTTTCCGCCCCTGCGGCCCCTGCTGCGGCCGAGGATGACGACGACGACGTCGACCTCTTTGGCTCGGACGACGAAGTGGACCCGGAGGCCGAACGGGTCAAGGCTGAGCGTGTCGCGGCGTATGCCGCCAAGAAAGCAAACAAGCCCAAGACGATCGCCAAGGTCTGTGTCCTCGTCTTCGTCTTGTCGTTCTTTTCCGTTTGACGTGTTTAACTCTCCCAGTCTGTTGTCACCCTCGAGGTCAAACCGTGGGACGACGAGACCGATATGAAAGCGTTGGAAGAAGCTGTGCGCTCCGTAGAGATGGACGGTCTCGTTTGGGGCGCAAGCAAACTCGTCCCCATTGGCTACGGTATTCGCAAACTCCAGATTACACTTGTTGTTGGTATGTATCTTACCCGAGCATTGTCAGCTGATGACGAGTCTCACACACGTCAACAGAGGATGAACTTGTATCACTCGATGAGCTCCAGGAGAAGCTTACTGAGTTTGAGGATTATGTCCAGAGCTCTGATGTTGCTGCGATGCAGAGTAAGCGTGAAGACTTTCATTGCGTCGAGCGCGGACCTGATTGTATTCCACAGAGCTGTGAGTTGCGAGAAAGGGTGTGGCACTTTGGGACATATAGTTTTACGGCGCGTACTGTAATACTGTAATCGACACGACATGAGTCGCATTGAAATGACCCGAATATATGCAAGTTACGGAGCATTCACGACCTTTCTCATTCCACGATGACAAGACTATGACAAGGGAGCATTGCGTTGGCTTCTGATTGGTTCGTTGCGTTAATGCGAGTGAACCTACTGTACCACCTATTTCAGTGTGAATTTTTAGTTCATTCGCCATATTCGACGTGAGAACCCGCGCATAAAACCGCGCGGACCCTGCGGAATCATGCCCCCACGCCCAACGAACCCGTTGTGGAACCCACCGCCACTGGCCATCATATTGTTCTGCAAGGCACCCACGCCGCCGACCATGCCACCATGGCCTACCATGTTATTGACCGGTGCAACGCGGCTACCTCGGAACGGCATTGCACCGGTTCGGAGATAGAGCGCGGCAACGTAGATCTAGAATCGGCGCGGGTGCGATGTACAAGTCGACTTTCAGGCAGGCGTTCAGGCTATATATTAGGCGAAGCGTTCGAGAACAGCAAGGGAAGTAGATAGACGATTCCGATACACGAGACACGAGAGATTAGGGATTACAATAAATGCAGACACAGTCAGGTTACAATAGGTAGACACAATCGAGACAACGCTAGCTAGCGGTGGCGATTTGGCGTCGTTGTGCATGCAGCGAAAACGTGGACATTATTGTATGTTTTTCACACAACCTCTGGGAACGTGGCTAACTGTGGACAGTATATGTTAGCTAAGCAGACCAAGCAAGGAGGAGGTGATGCTTACTAGGTACGCGACCAGATTCTGTCCACGCTTGGCGCGAATTTCATTCAAGACTTGGGGCTCGTTTTGGTGCTTCGCCATAAGGTGGTCTTTTATTTTGTCGGGTCGGGACCAACCGTAAGTACAGAATGGACATCGGCGTGGCGGCGTGTGAACGTCGATAGTGTGCCGGTTGAGTTCCTGCTGCCGCCCAAAATACGCCTGACAACCCTCTACGGGACAAAACAATTTGCCGGACGTGTCACTATCTGCGGGAACGCTGGCTTCTTGGGCGTCTATCGCTTCGGAGGTATCGGGGGTGAGGGGTTGAATGTGAGACACAATGTCAGCCGCCACGTGCCCTCCAAGCTCGTCGGGTAGCACGCCATGGCGCTCCCGCAGTAACTGACAACGAATTAATGTATGGCAGCGAGAGTAACCCGGCGTACGTAAGTCAGTAAATTCAAACGCCAGGACGTAACGCGCTCACCTGATATATCTGGGAGATCACAAAATCCCGAAGGGCTTGCTTTGCTCCGGGCCGGACAGTAAATTCATCGAACGGGTCATATAACAGTAGCTGATGGTAGGTGCTCTGTACGAATATGAACTGTGAGGAAGTGAGAGTAACCTATACGCACACGCGCTAAGGTCGGTAAGTTCGAACGCAGGGACATAACATGAACCATCACCTGAGGATAAATCGCAAGGACTTGGTTCTCCCCAAGTTGGGGGGCGTGCAATAAACTGTCTGGCGGCCCAAGTTCTAGTAGCAACAGATGGCAAGCAGACCGCACCAAGTCCGGCTGCGGCGGCATGATATGATATACGCACTAAGGTTAGTGAAATCGAAAGTCAGGAAGTAACGCACTTCACCTGCGAGTATGTTACAGAGGTTGCGAAATCCTTGGCAGCATTCGCTTCGCTGTTAGGTGTTTGTAACAGTCGACTACAAACGAATCCTATGGTACTAGCATACTGTGCGTCGATGTTAGTAAATTCGAACGCAGGACGTGATGTGCCCTCCCACCTCAGGAGGTAGCACAAAGACACTCTCGGAGGTAGGGGTAGACATGACACGGGTAGTACTGGTATCAAATGGCTGAGGGTTTTAACTCACTCGGTGCCACTAGAGCGTACCATCGCGTGGATCACTGGGGCACAACTGGGCCCGTGCCACTGGCATGGGGGGGCACGTCCATATCGCTGGCTGCAGCATTTATGGGCTCAGTCTTGGAGCTTGTCTGTGCCCTGGGCACTGTAAGCGTTGTATCTCGACTCTTTGCAGCGAGAACCTGATAGATAGTTGACGGTAATATTAGATGTGAGTTTCAATCGAGCAATAGTAATCAAGCACCAACGCTACTGCGTGATCCAGTGAATGACTGTATTGATCCAACAAAGCTGCGTGAAGGCCACATCTCCCTCAGGCTGTCTGGTCGTTGTTAGGTCACATACCCTCTGGAAGAATCATCTTGACAACAATGAACACACCAGCAAGAGGATCAAACGAATGGTTTGCGACGCGTTGATTAAGGTAATGAAAATAGTGAAACCAATTGAAAAGCATTATTTGGCCGGCATAGCTGCCACGTGAGCGACCGGTCACCGGTCATCCGCTCGTGAGAAACCATCAAAGTTACGAACTTCTGGCGCCTTGCGCGTGTTCTAGTGCCGCTAAGGACAGGAACCCACCACCCCCTCTACGACTTGTTTCTACTTCTCCTCCCTCACTCATCACAAAAGTAAAAATGTAGTACATGAGACCTAAAGGAAACAAAGTCATCTTTCTGTCTCCTGTTTTATTAAAAATATTTTTATTTGAAAGAGAAGCGGAAACAAGTCATAGAGGGGGTGGTGGGTTCCTGATGTGACTCCTACCTTATTCTCCCACTTAATCACCGAAAACACCGCCTCATGCAAATAAGGCCTGATTCCTCACCTGTGCCAACTGCCAAGGGGTTCTGGATTATCGGCAAGGTATCACATGTCACAGGCGTGTACGAAGGAGCATAATTATGAAGCCAGGTGGCAAGGTGATCTAGATAGCGGTGCCATTGCGACACTGCCTGGAAATGATAGTTCATTTCCGGTCTTCCGATGGTCTTCCGATGACCTCCCGCGGGGTGTTCCGGAGATACGGACCTAACAATCTTTGCATTTGAGTGGTACGCCGCCGCGTCATGAGTACACGAGTTCCACGTTCCACTGATCTGAGAAATTTAAAGGCATAGCGCATGTCACGTAGGCGAGGGGCATGGTCTAGTGGCACCAACAATCTGCTCGGGGGCATGCCTGTATGAACGCCGCACATGGCTCGAATCCAGAGGCTGGCTCTAACTACAGTATGGTTTCTTTAATCGCACGACTGGGAGGCCGTTTCGCTTGTCACAGTGAGATCGGGTCCGCATGCTGCCAGTGCGTTCAGCGTCTAGTCAACTTCCTAATCCGGTGCGCAAGTGGCTACGACTTGGCGAGACGTCTTTCTTGAAAACCTATGAAAGTACACCTTGGAAACCGCTCGGGACAAGGGGAAAGTGTAGCTGCCACTGCGAATTATGAGGGGGATGGCATTTGACTGAGTCGCAGCCTCGCAGTTGACCACAGACGACACGGGCTTCATGTTTAGCGCGGGAATCCCGAAGACGCATTCGGTCATCTTCTCCCGCGGAAGGAGGAGCGTGACTCCTTATTAGGCCTTATTAGGCCTTATTACTTACGTCCGATCCTTCCCAGGCTTCGAGAATTAACTATCCGGGGCGCGGTGGCTTATGTGGATGTGCCACCACCCCTGGGGCTGCTTCGGCAGTCGCCGGCCTTGGGCAAGAGAGTCCCGGGTTCGAATCCCGGGTTAAATCATTTGGGGGTTTTTAGTGGGTATTGCTGGTGAGCCGAGTCCCACAGTAACTTACTTCCCACACTGCAGCACCCAGAGTGTCCCGTGGGAATGTCTCCGTAAATAGATTTCCCCCCAAGAAGTGACTGGCGCTTTGCCTGGCACCTACAGCCTCGTGATCACACCACGCTGGGAAAAACCCGGCAGGAGTTTCAAAAAAAAAAAAAAAAGAATTAATTCTCCTGGAGCCGCCGTCATTTGGTTTCGTTCTGCTGAAGCACGTGGACCTGTCATTTTCCATCAACCAATATCCCAGTGGCGCTCGGATATAATCAATCTCTGTTCTCTACAGAGATTCACCCTCCTTTTGTCGTCTCCACTCCTTCCAACTCCCATGATCGTGCGAACTGGTTGAAGGAACAATTGTTGCGCGTCCGAAAGGAAAAGAGCCTCAATTCAGAGGACTACGACCTTATTCTGGCTTCTGTCCCCGCTGATCTATGCAAGCGTGTTGGCTTGTTGGAGAAACAGTCATCGAGGCTGTCAGTTAGGAGTTCCGGAGAAATCTCTGTACAATGGATTCATTCTCGTCCCCTCCATGTGATGGGTTCAATTTCATCCAACGATTGCGACGGGCTGTACTTCCAGGACCCCCATATCCATTCGTATACCCCAACACTCTCTGCACTAATTGAATCCCGCAAATCCTCTTCAAGTTGTAGCTCAGCCCGAAACCCTCCCTGGATCATGGGGCGAAATCAATGTCCTTGGATCGTCGGTGACAACTCTCTTATCGGAAAAGGCGTCGCCCAATACCGTAGTAGCGAGCCTCAGGGATCACCGATGTGTTCGTTTTGTGCCACGGCTCACCGGGGACAGGAAACTGTGGTGCTTCGTTCCGGCTTCACGATGACAATCTCACGCTACTGGAGATTGTCTGGTCTCAACTTCCCGCTGTAGAACTTGCATTCCTTTCTCACGGAAAACCTGACAGAAGGCAGCATTGAAAATGAGGGAATACATCTTGTGACTGTGATGCAATACTGTCGCTGGGACAATGTGTGCTATTGCTGACACTGACGGGAGGAACTTATCTACAAATATCTTTTCTTTTCTACATGCCGGAGAGGATATTACGAGAGACCAGCGAGGGCACTTCAGTCTGCTGTAAAGGAGTTGCGGAGGGAGCGTGAGATCACGGGATCGCGCTTCAGCGATGGGGTCGACTTCGTTCATTACTGCGCGTGATTGCGGATGGATAGACTTCGAAATCCCTTACTTCTACTAAAGCATTTACCTGTCGTCCAGAATCAATTGTCTCCTGTTTTGACACGTATCTATGTTACAGTATACTGTGCTCACTCAATTTACACAAACCTCTGGGGACATGACTTACTGTGGACCGGACACGGGATTACTTAAACAGTTAGAGCAAGGGACAAGAGATGACACTTACTTCACAGTACCACAGAGCGGTGTTCTAAGAATGCGACCAGATCCTGACCACACTTGGCGTGGATTTCATTCAAAATTTCTTGGGGGAGCTCGTCTTGGTGGGTTTCCATAATGTGGGACTTAATTTTGTCGGGGCGGCACCACTCGTGAAGGCAGAGTGCACATCTGCGCCGTGGCAGGTGAACACCGATAATGTGCCGCTTGCGTTCTTGAGGCCGTCCAAAGGTCACCGCGCAACCCTCATAGAAACAATGCAATTTGCCGGACGTGTCACCACCCGCGGGGATCTTGGCTTCTTGGGCGTCTGTCGGTTGCGTGGTCTCGAGGGCGGGGGGTTGGATCTGAGACCCATTGTCGGCCGGTACTTGGTGCTCTCCAAGCTGGGTAGCGTTGTATTCGCCGGGTAGTATGCCATATAGTTCCAGCAACTGATAACAAGCGACCAATACGAATTCAAGGTGCCTGGGAGCGAGAGCAATCTGACCCGCCAAAGTCAGTAAATAAAGACGTCAGGACGTAACGCGCTCCATCACCAGAGGAAACATATCAGATATTTCAAGATCTCGATGGACTTGGTGCTCTCCGAGCTGGATAGACTTCGTTGAGTAACGAGCTATATACTTGCAGCAGCCGATGGAACGCGACCCGCACTGAATTCGAGCTGTGTGACGGCAAGAGCAACCCACCAGCGCTCAGAGGTCAGTAATTTTGGACGCCACACGTAACGTGCACCATCACCTGAGGACATGTCGAAGGATTTCGAGTGACTTGGCGCTCCCAAAGCGGGGCAGCATTTGATACGTTATATGGCGACCCAAGCACTTGCAGCAACTGACAGCAAGCGACCCGCACCAATTCGAGCTGTTGGAGGCATGACATACGCGCTAACGTCAGTTAAATTCGAGCGCCAGGTAGTAATGCTTCCCATCACCTGTGGGTGTGTCTCAGAGACTGCAGAATCTCGAGGGGACTGGTGCCCCATAAGCTGGGCAGCGTTTGATACGTTATACGGCATGCCAAGTACTTGCAACAGCTTGTAGCAAATGGTGGTAACATCAGCAAGCTACACGCGTCATCAGCGTCGCTATCTTTGAGTGCCAGTACGTAATACACCTTCTCACCTGAAGATACATCATAAGAATTCCCTCATTGGGGATAAACGTTGCATCTGGTTCCCGGAGGGGGGGGTACCCGTCCATAGGTAGAGAGGGCATAGCACGTCTCGGGTATGGTTATCAGGTGGCCTGCGACCAAACTTGGTTGAGGGTATTTAAATCTAAGAGCTACTCCACTGGCGGGCGTACTGCGCGTGCATCGTCGGGGCACAACTGAGTCCAGGCTAGCTTCATGTGACTGGCTGCAATAGTGGTGGGCACAAGTTCGGTGCGCTTTTCGGTGCCCCAGTCACCGCAAGCGCTCAATCCCAAACCTTCGGGGCTGGCATCCGCTAAATAGTCAAGGCTTTCAAAAGGAGTGTGTGAGTGTGAAAATTGATCAGCGAGTAGTAAATAGTCACCAATACTACTGCACGATCAGGTAAATGGTTGTGTAGATCCAATCAAGGCTGCGTGAGGGCTACATGTCCCTTTGGCAATCTAGTCGTTGTTAAGTGGGCTTTCCCTCTGGAAGAGAAAAACCTCGACAAAAATGGACACACCAACGAGTCGACAGGTCATACGAAAGGTTTGCAAGGGGTGTCGATCCGTGACCGATGACGGTGTTATAGTGGGGCCAATAAATAGAGAGCAAGAGCAAAAAGATCCTCATTGGCGGCTTACTGTACCTGGACTCCGACCGCGCGCAGCCACGCCGCACGGTTACTTTAGTCCTTCAAGCAAGCCTTCAAGTTGCTGTAGTCTGTGATTGCTGCAGTAGATTAGTCTATCGGGATGGACGTCGTTGTCACCCATTACTAATCAGCCTGAGCTGTATGCTTCGCTTTGTTTCGCCTTCAAACTCGCCTTCAAACCGAATATTACAGTATATCTCGAACCGTGACGACTTGAAGAAATCAGACTCGGATGTCTGTACCAGTGAGTTACCAATGTGACATCTACCAACTCATTTCGCCTTGTATCTCGCGCAATTTTGACGAACGTCCGGTGCCAGTGTACTCATGATGATGATGCATCCAGAGTAAAATGAAAAAGAACCAAGTCATCACACTCAAACACCGCCGCAAATCTCGCGTCCAATAGGTCGAAGGCCTCAGTCACACGTGCCACGGGCATATCGCTGTACCGGGTTATCGGCAAACCGTGGACATGGTGCCCAAGAGCCTACGAAGGGGGATAAGGATGAGGAGGATAATTATGGGGCCAAGTCATTGGTGGCGAGGTGCCGTCGCCTAGATAATGGTGCCATCGCAACATGATCGATGATGCAATGATGGCCCGGGTTCATCGACCTTCCATGGTCACAGACACGGACTCGAACACTGGCAGACTTTGTTTTTTTTTTTTTTTTTTTTCAGTTTGTCGTACGTGATGTGCCGCCACGCTATGGGTCCCGACACTCCTCATCTGGGGACTTGGAAGGGTAATACGGCACGCGTCATGTGGCAGGTGGGCACGATCTAGCACCAGAGTCTGCCTGTGAGGCCGATCGACATGGTCCATGGCTCTCACTACGGTACGGTTTCTTCAGTCACGATTGGGAGGAAGTTTTTCTCGTTACAGTGGGATCGGACCTGAATACTCTGTTCGTCCAGTGTCACCGCAAGTCTTGCTAGCCCGTGGATCACAGTCGGGTCGAAGTAAGCAACGAGCACCGATGCGGCATGAGGATTTTAGTCTGGCATCGATTTTCACAGCCGTAGGAGATTGACGAAAAACGCGTCGGGTTCCCGTCGGTAAGAGCAGATACCAGGTTAGTAGTTAAAACAAGGCATCGTGCACAGTCTTGACTCAATTACATGGTTTCCGCTCTCTCATTGCTTTATGTCGTTTGAATTCGACCGCACGAATATGTGAAGAAAACTCCGACACAATAATATCGCGTCTAGTTCCGTTGTATGACGTCCTAATATAACCAGGTAACACAACTGCCAGTGGGCACGAGACTCGAAGTGGAGCGGATCCCATAGTGTGGCAGATGATTCCTCATCCGGGGCGCCAGTGGCTACGGCTTGACGAGCCGCTTTGCTGAAAACCTGCGAAAGCGCCACCTTGGAAACCGCTCGGAACAAAAGGGGCGGGTGTCATGCTGCTGCGCATTATGGGGAGGGCATTTGGCTGAGTCGCAGCCTGCGCAGGTGGTGGTACTGCAGGCGATGTGGGCTCCGTTTTCAGAGGGGTTGGAGGTTTCCAGTTCTGCACTACGTGAATGGTAAGGTCGCGGATCTCATAATTGAAGGCGTACATGTTTGCGCCCCTCTCTATAGAGCTCATCCAATTTTTCATCAACGACCCCTTGTTCTTCGAGATCTTCGTAGGCCTTATAAAGCATCAGAGCAGATCGCGCGTCCTCGATCGAGTCGTGCGTGTCGGTCTGGATGTTCTCGTGAAGCACAAACCACGAAAGGAAACGAAGCGAAAGACGACGCTGACGCTCTCTCAGGAAGTAAAGATCTACCGTGTCGTACACTTGCTCTGGAGGGACGTAGATGTCTAAAAGATGGGGTGATCTCGGTGAATGAAAGTTGAAGGAAGAATGGGACTCACTGATGATCCTAAAGTCCTTCGAAAGACCGTGTCCGATAAAAATGCATCCCCGGTCTACTAGCACGCGCAACTTCTTGTACACGACTTTCAGCGGTGTTAGCGTGTACGGCGAGGTGTGCGGGTCGAGGTCGCCAACTTAGAGGAGTTGAGGGCGAGATACGAATTTGATAAGAAAGTAGACTTACATCTAATCCCTGAAAATTCTGTCAAATAGTCCACGATAATTTCGCTGGTGTGTATATGATCGTCGATAAAGGGGACTCCTTGCTTCAGTCCGTCGCCTCTCAGGACAGAGACGCGAGCAAGACTAAGTCGCGCAGGACGAAGGACTTTCTTGGTTCCATCTGACCGGTACTCCGTCTCCTCTTGTTGCATCTGAACAAATTCTGCATCGATAGCGACGAGCATTCCGGGACGCGGTAGCTCCCCAGATCCCAAGGGCTCGTGCTTGATCAGACTCGCGTCTCGATGCCTAACACTAGCATTAGTGCGACCACGCCGTGGATAATGCTAGTAATACTGACACAGATATCGAAGTATCTTGGCTCAGGATTGAGGTATCGATGGCATCGGACAATTTGGAGTAATCAAATTGACCTTGACAGTCGGTTCGCTCTAGGTATACAATGGCGGGGACCTATGGTACAACCAATGTGTAAGTAGTTTCAGAACGTGAGCGGTCGCACCTTCCATTTTCCAGGAAAGCTCAAGGCTTCCTCCTCGGAGATATTCTGTACCGAAAAATCGTTGAAGACAAACCAAGGGCTGAACGAGCCTTCGACGTCTTCCGCTTCTGGGACTGGCGCCGGTTTCAGGATTGGGCTTCGTGCAGCGCAAAGAACAATTACCTTTCACGATGGCCACGAGATGAGAACGCCCCTCCTTACCGAGAATTTGGACAATTATGGCCTGGAAGGGTATCGACATGATAGCAAATCGCAAAAGTAAGGTACTTACCCTCAAGTTATAAGTAACAGATGTCGGCTCTTCGTCCTCATAAAGTTGTCCATATAACTCGACAGTTGGCGCCAAGAATATCTGTTTGCGATTATCCAACCAATGTTCGAGAGTTTCTTCGTTGTATGCGTTGGCATTCACAGCCAAAACAGGTGGCAGATCCGACGTCGCGACAAAACGATTGGAATCAAACGTCCTTACTACCTTGCAGTTCTGACAAGTTGCCTTGTGGCTCATTTGTCTAAGAAGTGACGCTTGTAGTACCGACGCGAAATCACAATCTTGACCCTAGAGAGAGGTGATTGAGAGTGGAGGAGTCGTAGCGTACGACTAACCTTCCGAGGGTAAATGAGATCCACAACGAACGTGACCTGTTCTTTCTCTTTCACGGCCTTGCAATACGTGCACGAGACAGCCGTCCGACAGCACATGCCGAAGAGCTGGGCAATTGGCGGAGAGTCTGCAGTGCGTTGGGGAAAAGATGGGTCAGGGGGAAGTAAGGTCGGGTTGTTTCGATAGACATCTTCAATGGCCAAATGGTCCACTAGGAATCTGTGGAACATCTGTATCATATGTACGTAGTTCGTCTCGGCCAAGTCCCCACCATAGTCAATGAGTTCGATGGCGTTTACAGCTATGAAGATAGAGCTTCAGGAAGATGCGTGATTCGGCCAAGGCAAGACCCACACTGAGCGAGAACTCCAACTGTCTTACAAAAATTACTTGACTGACAATTTTTCCCCTTCGCGTCCTCAAGCATACGGTTGACGAATCCAAGCTCACAGAGGAGGCAGTGCTCGTTTGAACAGCGCGAACTGATATGTGACTTCGCAACTCGCCTGATCGGGTGACAATAATGCAAGACTTGCAAAAGGGAATTGGTGTATGAATTCAGTATATGGGTCTCTAGGCCACTGAATTCTGTCTTGTTGAAAAAGCTATGATAAATAAGTGAGCTCGGAGTCGCTCCGGCAATTCACACAAAGACTAGCTCACGCGAAGTCAAAGTCCTCCACACCAAATTTCGAATATTCGATCTCCACTTTATGATAGCGAGGTGGCGCTTCATCTGGTGAGTGATTGCCCCCACTTGGTTCAACTTCTGGCTGTAACGAAGGGTCATTGGCGCTGCGAAGGAAAGTGTGTTGCTACATCGCTCACGTCGCTCCTGGGCTTTCCACTTCTGAAACGACCTTGATCTTTTGGTGTTGCAACCGTGATCATGTTTCTTCGGCCCTTGAGCTCACGTGGGAGGGGTGCATATGCTATTCCGTCATTCGTCTTAATAGCAGATAATACCGATTGGGGTATTTTCATAGGCGCAGTTGAAACCTTGACGGACTCGAGCTGTGGGGTCCAAGAGGAGAGAAGGGGAGCATTATAGAACGGAAGGCCGATACTGTTCAGCGGTCTAGAACAGAGCAAGATAAGATAACGCTAGCATGAATCGCAAAGAGACTTGCGTTTTGTCGGTCCACTCGATCTCTGGTAGCGGATCAGGTGAGTCTACCCACTCAACAGGCTGACCTTCATATCCATTGAAAGGCATATCCTCATTAGCTGCTGTCATTATATGAATAACTCCATCTGAGTCGCCGAATGCCATGTACGCCCCGGTAAGGGAGACGGCTGCAGAACTGATAAAGGCATGCATGTCCAGCTGGAAAGCTCGAGATGAGATTGAAACACGTTCCGGGTGAAAGGCTCGTGAGAATCACCTGGTAAAACTCGTTTGCACTTGTTGGATTGGACGTGTCCACAATGTTAACGAGTCCCTGATTTGAAGTGACCACTAGACTAGAAGAGCGCTTAGGGAGCACATTAATAAAGGCGGGTCCCATGGGAAATGGGACGGGAGGTAAAGGTTTCATGGACCGAAGATCATATATTTTGACCAAGGGATCAGGGACTGGTCGTGACTGCCTGGAAGCAGTTGGGAGCTGAAAGACTTGGAGCGGGAGCAGTATCTCACCTCAACCCCCAACCGATGGTGTAAACATAATTACCGCTAGATTGCAAGCCTTGCATCTCGCTCGCATGGGCCTTGACCACACTTTCCGAGCCGTTCTCTCTTCTCAGTCCCGTCCTGTGATCGTGACAGCGCAGAAATCCATCTGAATCACCAGAGAGAAGGAAGGTATGGGTGAAATGAAGTTGTCGGATAATGGATGGCACGGGGGCCTGTCTTGTCACGCTCCCGGTTGCAGCGTTCAGGAGCACGATTTCGGGAGCAGAGGTTGAGACCGCGAGCGTCTTCGAGGAACTCAACGTGCCGGAAAATGTTGTGACAGCTGCAGAGGGGCTGGATAATGTGTTATTCGATAGCTCTAAGAAGGTGGCAAGCCCACCGCGTACCGGTAATACCACTTATTTACTCCTCCTCTGCTCCATGCACCTACTCCCTCCGCTGCGGCACCGCAAGCTCGAACCTGGGTCTCGTCCGCGATCACTTTGTTCACCGCCAAACCCCCTCCTACAGGAAACGACACCCCTCGCACGCCTCGAGGAGTGTAATAGGCGGTGACGTTCCCGGTGTCTGCTCCAGCCCAGAGTGTGTCGGAAACGAGGTCAAATGAGAGGGCGGTAACGACTTGGGGAAATGCATCATGTTGAGGAGTAATGGGCACCGCTGG
Organism: Lactarius akahatsu; assembly: GCA_021524915.1. NCBI lineage: Eukaryota > Fungi > Basidiomycota > Agaricomycetes > Russulales > Russulaceae > Lactarius > Lactarius akahatsu. Next base: position 1,905,157 of record JAKELL010000001.1, on the reverse strand, counting down.
ACGGTACGTTGCGGCTGACATGGTCGCACATGCGGGCACTGCAATAAGTGCAGTTGCCCACAGTTACTGTAATCCAAGACCCATTGTCGAGTCAGTCATGCAGTCATGTGATAGTCACAGCCAACTCGAGCTCATCAGGCTCGCCCCGTCGTCGCTCCGAGTCAGAGGCCTCAAGTTTCAAAGCTTCAAGCTTCAACGTTCAACACCACGCGCGCGAACTTACTTGAGGGCCGGGGACCGTTCGGCGTCAGCGCTGACATTGAGCACAAGCCGGACCTTTCTAAGCAATCGTCCCCATAGTTCATCTCCTCAGGGGGTAACTATTGCCTGACTGATAATATCAATAGCCGTCAACTCTACATCCGGATCTAGAGGTTCTGTGAATTTGGCTCGTTGCAGAGATGATTGTCGCTTTCATGACCATATTTACTCCGAGTCTCCCTCGGTGCTGTATCTTCGACGCAATGTCCAATAGTCGGGCTACATTAATTGGCAATACACGACGGTATATTCCTCATTACGGTTTTGTCTTGCATACACTACTCTGCATGGATTAAGAATGGGCGTAGCAATACAAAAAGCGGTATCTACTAGTCTGCCAATGTTCGCACGAAGAATGCAACCGAATAAACATAAGAACAAACTACACAAAGAGCATTAGCGACCGATCGAGGTCATGAATGAAGAAAGGTCTAAGTCTTGGTACTCCTCTTCTGCGGGCAAATCCTCTAATCCACTGAGAATGTTTTTGTGGGGACCGGCTGTGGCATGCTGGTCGTTGTCCTTCTTCGAACTAGGCCCATCTTCTTCCACGGACGTATGCTTAAACAAGTCCAAAACCAAGTCCGTGTCCATCGATGCCAAGCCGGAGTTTTGTTGGGTGACAACTGAGTTTGCGATATTGAGCTTGAAGCGCTGCAGACTAGAGCAAAATCAGTTTCGCGCAACAACAAGGAACCACATAGCGTACCCCATGATCTTCTCTTCCAGGGTTCCTTTGGTGATCAGGCGGTATACGTTGACAACCTTCTTCTGCCCTATGCGGTGAGCGCGGTCCATAGCCTGAAGGTCCTTCATTGGGTTCCAATCGTGCTCCACAAAGATGACGGTGTCGGCACCCGTAAGTGTCAAACCGAGCCCTCCAACGTGAGTCGTGAGGAGAAGACAGTCGATGCTAGGGTCAGAGTTGAACGTCTGGACGACTGCATGGCGCTTGTTTATATCCGTGCTCCCATCCAGGCGCATATACGTGACCGAGGGCATGTGCTTCTTGAAAAGGACATTCTCGACGATGTCGAGCATTTGTTTCATCTGGCAGAATATTAGGACTCGGTGCTGTGAAAATGCCCCCGAGGTCGACGACGCCGGTTCGGCATCTGCGAGTTCGCTCTTCACAAGATCGCTTGTATTGGCCAGTGATGGTGTCCCGCCGATGCCACAGTCAATGAGAAGTTGTCTGGAAGGAAAACAAAACGTCATTAGTGAATTCGAAAAGTATATTATATCTTACAAACCTTAGAGCAAGCAATTTAGGGGCGTGGTTGATATCAAACAGATTCGCCTTGTCTGGTTTTTGCCCGACCCTCTTCAAAACGCCAATTACCTCCTCGTCCGTCTTGAGGACCATAGCTGGATGATTACATAGTTTCCGCAGATACTGTAATGACTGGAAGATGTGTTGCTGCTCGCCGGACTTTGCATGTCTAACTGCATCTTCCGCCGTCAACCTCGCCTGTGACTTTGAAAAATCATCGTAAAGATGTTTCTGCATTTCGGAGAGCTCGCAGAAATAGTCTTGGATGATCTTGGGGGGAAGATCATTCAAGACGTCTTCTTTCAGGCGTCGCAGGAGGAAAGGTAGGACTTGTTTATGCAGCGCTTCCAAAGCCAAAGCCGCTGAAATGTAGCGTAAGCCTGTGGCCTCATCGCAAGACACCCTCTAAGCAGACACGTACCAGCTTCGCTATTCTTCGACTTTCCGTCTCGGTTGGAAAGGATGGGTTTACCAAACCGCTCGTTGAACGAAGACTCGGAGCCCAGGAAACCCGGCATTAAGAAGTCAAACAGGCTCCAGAGCTCCAAGACATTGTTCTGGATTGGGGTACCGGAAAGTATGAGGCGATGGTTTGCGCGGATGCACTTGACTGCCTTGGTGAGTTTCGTCTTTGCATTCTTAATGACGTGACCTTCGTCAAGGATGCAGTAGTGCCAATTAAACTCCTCCAGAGTGGTAACCTCGTTACGGACGACCTCGTACGATGTTATGACAATGTCGTGCTTTTTCAGCTTTGGAACGAGCCGTTGACGTTCGCGAGCGTTCCCGACAAACATGATAGGCTTCAAATTATCGGCGTACTTGAGGATCTCGTAGTACCAATGCCCAGTCAAGGTGGGAGGACAAATGATGAGCGAAGGTAGATGAACGGCGTCTGGTGATTGCGTTTCTTTGTACTTCTTCGCTCGTTCGAAGTGCTTGCTGGAGAGGATACAGATAGACTGCAAAGTCTTACCAAGGCCCATATCTAAATTTGGCGTCAATTTGACGTCCATCCACAACCGAAATCACTCTCACCGTCGCAAAGAATCCCGTGGAGCTGGTACTTGGCAAGGAATGCCAGCCAATTCACACCATCTTGTTGGTACTTTCGCAACTCGGCCTTGATTTTCACAGGCATGTCATACGTTTCGACCTTACTGCCGTCGAGGAGCTGTGTCAAAAACTGTCGTTCGTCTTCTCGTCGCTTCAGCAATTCTCCGGGAAAGCCTGGAGGGTCTGGCAGGCCAGCCTATGATAATTTTAAGCAGCGAGCGTAGGGTAACTAGGCCTCGTCTTACTTCGAGAGGGACCATCTTAACAAGAGAGGCGAATGTGTTTGTGGCTGTCGAGCGGACGTCATCATCTGGATCACTCATACGTCCCAGAACTGGGACCACGAGGAAAATAACGTAGGGCAGCGCTTTATGGTCCAATCTTTGAATGACGTCTATGGGCATACGGTGCTGGTGAGCAATGATCCTCCGATGGTAGACGTACACGTACTAAAGACCACTTCCGTGGCTCCTTGCCGGTTTGAGTTTACGAGGGTATCGCCAAGATACGGTAGAATCACCTCGATGACGAAGCGCATAGCGTCGACCGTCATTACGTCGCAGATAGCAGCAAAGCACCGTGCAGCGGACTGTCGGATGATAGCAAAGCGACTTCTAAGAGCTATAACAATAACGGGGAACAGCTCTCGTATTTTTGGCCAGAGATCTCGATGAAGGGTCGGGACTACGGCCTCGAGTACGCTAAGAGAGTCGATGACATCTTGTCCGTGCTGACGGCCGATCAGTTCGTCTACGGCATCTGGCGAGTCTGTGAAGAATAAGTAAGACACCAGGTCGCAGTTCCACCGTGTACGATGTTCGTACCTGCTGCACAAGCGCTGAGAATACCCCCAGCCATCGATTGCCACATTTTTGGAATGGTCTCTAAAAGCTTCTCCCCAAACTTAGTGGAAAGCTTGACAAAAGCTAGCCCAGCACCACGCCGTGACAGGCGCGCCTTTTCTCTACTTTCTGCTTTGTCCTCTTCCGGTACGCCATTGTCTGCCACCTTCGAAGGACTCCGGAAGGACAGGACACCAGAGAGATGTTTCTTGTGGTAAGCAAAGGTCGGCGTCTGTTCAACGTCTTGGCACAAAAAGGTGCAGAGGTTCTTGACGATCTTATCTGGGGGTTGGGTAAGGCCATGGAGCGCACAGAAATCAACGAAGGAAGAAACGGCGACAGCTGAGCGTGTTTGGAGATCGAAGTTCTCTTCGTTCTGCAAGAAAAGTCAACCTTCTGACGCCTACGAGCTGAGGCGTGGAGCATACCTTGATGCCATTCATCACACCCTTCACAATTGGGCTGACTTTATCCGGGGTACTCTTGAGGGCCACATATGCGGCAGCGAAGGCTGCACAGACACGAATATCGTGCTGCGTCTTGACTTCTTTGTACCGCTCGATGCTGGAAAGGACTGTCTTGCGCTTTTCTGAGATGACAGCCAGTTCCTTCTTCTTCGCCTTCCCGACTCGCTCCTTCAGCTTGAGATAATCCTGCTCTACAGCTGCCTCTGCGGATGCTAACGAAAACCCGCCTTGCTTGGAACCTGTGAGGTCTATCTCCGTGCCAAGAGTAGGAATTTCAGACCAAGGGACCTTGCAGTCGAAGGCAAAGCTCTGCAAGAGATTTGTGCATTCCCCGTGAATGCGCGCGAGGGCGAAGGCCATCTCGTGATACGCAGTAGGGGGCTCGCTCTGCAACCACGCCAAAGTACGAGTGCTCATCTCACGAGCCAGGGTGGATGCCTCCATGAGCGGCTGGCGCTTTGAAGTTGAGAGATCAGCCTCGTAATGCTTTGCCCACTCTTCGACGACAATAGCGGCGAGGACCTTCTGCAGCATACTGCTAGAATCGACATAGTGAAGAAGAATTGATTGGAAAGTGTCGTCTACGCTGTGAGCCTGCCATCTGCGTAAGGCGGCGATGTATGATATAGTGGACAAGGACGCACCGATGAGTTCCAAGCCGCGATGAGATAAGCCATAGCAGTCCCAGCCGCGATCCGTGCTTTCCATACTGTGTCCGGCTGAACAAGAGTAAGATCTTGGGTAAGCATGTTTTTGTCTACGTTATGCCGTTCTGTCGCCACCTGTGTGGCGTTTTCAGAGGCCAAGGGATCATAAAATCCTGATGCGTCGATTGGGGAACCCATAGGTGTCATCACGGTTTCAAACCACTCGAGTAATTGGGGTGAGGCAATGACCAACTCCATCCAACCGGGCTGTGACCGCAAAAGTTCGATAGCAGTATTCCAAGCAGCGACGGTCGCATCGCGTACGTCCGTGCGCTCTTCGACAATGAGGTTCTGGAAGAGTAGACGAAGGAGGGGGGTGGCAACCCAGCCCTTTGGAAGGGAGGCGACGTTCATAAAAGAGTGCAGCGTTTCAACAACCGCAAGGCGGACCGTCGCTATCGTATGTCGGAAAAATGGGAAAAGTTTGGGGGCGAGGTCGGTAAGTGGTAATCTGAGAATGAAACTTAAACGCTGCGGTGCGCGTATGGTTGCAATAAGACGCACGAAGCTGAGCTATTGCCTAGAATTTCAATCACTTCATCATAAGAAACAAGTTTTCCTAAAGGATATCAGCACTTATAGGCGGCACAGAAAAACAAGCCTACCGAGTAGATCCATGACGGCGCCGACACTCGAGCTGAGGTCGTCCTTCATGTCACCGAGACAGTCCCACAGTACAGCTAATACAAGACTTAGACACGTTGGTAATTGCCGGACAAGATGGGTCGCCACAGGAATGAGACAAGATGCGGCCACCGAGCGAACGTCGTCGTCACGGTCACCGAGTCTGTGTCGCAGAGTCAGTGACAAATAGACACCTCGACAAAGAAAGGAACGCTTGCCCTAGAACAGCAGCATCGACCACGTCCTGCAAGATATGTCGAGGCCCTCGACCAAGGTGATCTTCCGTCTTGACGCCACATCCCTCTTGGGTGACCTTCATCCGCGCGTCCGCATCGTTCCCGATGCCTACGTCTTCACCAACTGCTTCTGTCTTCACGGTAACCCATGTCTCAGAACCGCCCTTGACTTTGACTTCGTCTTCTCTGTCACCCCCTTCTGCTTCAACTACGTCACTCCGAACCGCGACCTCGTACTTGATCCCCAATAGCCCAGCATGTCGAACCTCCCAAATATGGCTCTTCTCCGTCCCCGGGCCTTTCGCGCCAGTAGGAAGAGTGAAGTCTTGTCGGATCATTTGTAAAAGGACCGAGTGCACGTGCAACACTGAGCGGCGCGGCATGTGCAAGAGTAAGGATGCAAGGGTTTGTGAAACGGTCTCACGGACAGGTGCGACAACCTGGTCTGAGACGAAGTCACCAAATCTATCAAGAATGAAAACGCAGAGAAGCTTGGCTGCGAGTCCGTTGCACCATCGTTCATGAGAATCACTGTTTTCCACAAGAGATGGACCGACTGTGATCAAGTATTAGAGAAGTAACATCGAAAAAGTAAAGAAGAAAACCTTTCGTCCCGCCATATTTGCCCTGTGCTTTCAGTAGCTCGCGCAAGGCCATTGCAGCGCCGTGTCGCACTTCCCAAGCAGGACTGAATAAATCGACTTCAAGAACCTTGACTAAGCCATCCCATATCCAGTGACCTGGTTCAACCTCCAAGGCACGAGACTGCTGTGATGTCTTCGGGGAGACAGCACCCCCCTTCGAAGGATCAATAATGACCTTCTCCGTCGGGCTTTCAACTCTCGAAGGTGGGGGTGGTTTGTCTTCTGTAGAAACGAGGCGTGCCCTGCGATACGATGAACGACGTAAGAAGACGTCAGACGTATGCAACTCACTTATTCGCTGAGCCAGCGGCTGTCGACTGGAACTTGGTACTCGACGTCGATGGGGGCGCATGTACAAAAGCAGTGTTGCCCTGCTTGCGCTTCCGTTTCAATCGATTGCGTTCACGAGCAGAAAGACCGCTCAGGTCTTCGTCTGGCTGAGGAGCGCACGGGACAGATGGAGAGGGAGCGACAGGGGTCGTCGACTTAGAGCGCGGAGAAGGTGACCGTTTCTTCGATTTTATATTCACGTCCAGAGAAAGGTTTGACGGGACCGGGGGCGGGTCTACATTCATGGCAACCTCGCTTTCCCCAGGAACCTGAGCATCTGGCTCACTTCCAGCTGCTAGCTCTTTATCGAAGTCCATCTCATCATTTGCGCCAAACCCGTAGAGGAAATCAAGACCAAGGCGACCCATGGCTTCTTTGCGTGCTTTCTTGACTTCGCTGGAGGACGAAAGAATGCCGTTTGGCTTGATAAATTCTTTCCCGGAGGAGGCGAGAAGAAGGGTGCCTTTCCGCACGAGTTCTTCGACAGATACCATAGGAAACTCAGAGGGTGACGAAGAAACCCGCCACTCATCCGAGTCAGGGACGCCATCCTGAAAAGGATGCCAGCGGGGGACGAGAGAGAATATTTGTGAAAGTGCATTTGAAGCAGCTGATCGAGTTTCATGAGATCTGGAGTGAAGATAGGGAAGAACCTAGAGACAAAAATAACGTGAAAAAGAGTGCCGAAAAAACCACATCCACGAACCCTGGCTATGACGGCCATGAGCTCGGTCCACCCAGATGGATCACCGAGAGGTTGGTGGTGACGATGGGCCTTGACTTCGTCCTCAAGAGCGACATCTGAAATAACGCTCTTTGCAGCAAGTTGGGCCAATTGTTTGGCTGCCGTTGTCCTCACTGAGGTTGTTGAACCAGTGTCGAGTAAAAGGAGGAGCCGGTCCAACCTAACCGTTAACCAAAGTTAACGCAGAGCCCGTCAGATACGGAGAACTCGGACCGACCTTGAAGACATAACGCAAAAAGGAAAGGAATTCGGACCGGGCCGGGTTGGCCGAGGTGGCTACAAAATATTGATTTGCTTTGGGGATGGTTCTCACGGCCCATGAACCCGCCCGCGACCTTTTATCAGTCCCGCTGACTGACGCGTGTGACGAAGATGCAAATATCGCGTGACAGTTCACTTACCTCATTTGTCCTAGCCGTCAATCCTCGCCTAACTTCTCGCCCAATTTGGCCGTCTCGTCTGTACTTCCGTTCCCGTAAAAAAAAGAATGCACTGGTCACTTCGGCTCGCGGCTGGCTTATTGCGTCAATCTTATTCAAAAGGTGATTCCTTTCTTCCCCGTGCCTTCTTCACTCCAGCTACTTCCTTCATAGAGCTTGCACAATGCGGAGAAGAACACGTCCATATCCTCCAGAACGCTGCGAACTGTCTCACTATCAACGACTGTCTCGACCCTGACTCTTCCCGGGAACTCGACCAAGTCATCGAACAAGCCTATTCCAACATGCTTGCCACCCGCGGTGCAGATCCCATCCAATGGCGTCGATTTTATTCAGACGCGAGCATACTACGTGCTTTGGCAGATCTGACTTCTTCACAAACCCCAGACGAGCAGATCGCCACGTCCTGCATCGCGCGTCTCGATCATGCTTTGGTTATTGCCGGTGCTCCTGGCCAAGGCGTGTGGACACTCATCCAGGATCTTATATTGAAAATACAGGCCACGTGTTTACCCCAGGAGCCCTTCGAGTGTTCTCCTAAGCCCGCTTTTATCCCGATCAAACCTTTGTCCGATAGAAGTACACCAGCTCTTGCAACTTCCTCCAACACCATCCTGAAATTGGTTAACCCACCATCTTTGTTTGTTTTTCGAAGCGAACTCCTCGAACGGCCATTCATCTTAACGGGGCATGCGTTAAACTGGCCCGCCATGAATGAACACCCGTGGCACTCAATTCGTTATCTACGTTCAGTCGCGGGGCGTGGCCGAGTGGTCCCAGTAGAAGTGGGGAACGATTACCGTTCCAATGATTGGACACAGCGAATGATGCCCTGGGATGACTTTTTGGACGCCCTTGAGAAGGATTCGAGTCCTACACAGCCAAGTCTATACATGGCCCAGCACAATCTTCTTTCCCAATTTCCTGCACTAAGAGAGGATATCCTCGTCCCTGACTATGTTTTCACGGCTCCACAAGCGCCAGCCACATATCCATTTTATAGACCGCCGAACAATGAGGAGGAGCTTGTCTTGAGTGCATGGCTCGGTCCCGTAGGGACAGTATCACCGGCGCATACGGTATGCCCTATTCTGCTACCTAATTGAGAGCTCGTTTATCGGCGTGGCGCCCAGGATCCGTTTTTCAACTCCTACGGTAAGCGCCCATTTCCTGATTGACGTGGTTTTTAAGCGTCGCTCTCCGTTCGCGTCTTCCCATGACTCATGTAGCCAAAGCTCAGGTCGTCGGTCGCAAGACAGTCTGGTTAGCACCACCGACGTCCAGTGTCACGAAGGCGATGTATCCCTACCCGCCACAAACACCAGCTTCTGACAGCGAACGCGCGCGTAATCCGGCCGCAAATCACCTGGCGCCCTCTATGACCAATACGGCTCAGGTTGACGTGTTCTCCGATCAGGATAGGGACAAGTTCCCCTTATTCTGGAATTACGCAGTGCCTGAGGCATTGAGTACGACACTCGAACCTGGCGATGTTTTGTTTTTCCCACCTGGTTGGTGGCATGCCATGAGAAGCGAGGAGATGAGTTTTTCTGTCTCGATGTGGTTTTGATACCATATTAGAAATGAATGTCAGACTTTTCGGGGATATTACAGTAGCGTGATGTATCTGATAGCACACATGGCATCAGAGAGTGTTATCATAACATTGCTATGGAATCACGTGGCCCTGTGCTCATCAAGCTAGGCGCAAGCGTGAAGGGTATTCAACGTCCACCCTCCCTTAACGGTATCTGTCTTATACTATCTGTCACGACGGTCCCGTACAACACAGCTCACACGAATCCCTGAGACGGAATGGCGGCCCAAGGTGACGGTGAAGAAACCCATACCCGCCCGTCGACTGCGGCCCTCAAGTCCGCTGCCGCCCTGCCATACGTCTGAATGCTGGCTGATATAGACGGCAGGAGTTCGTATGATCATCTCTTCAACTGCGGCCTTAGCATCTCCAAGATCAAAGATGCCGCTCTCGCAGGGAGGCTATTCGATCTCGACGAATCGAACTCGTTCGAATCGTCTGGCGTGCCAGGACGTAGTCTCGCTTGGAAGGTACAGCATCCCTTTTGTATTCTCGATTCTATACACCACTGACTTCGTGGTGAACTTTTGGAGATCTTTCTTATTCCAGTCGACCCAATCCATCCTCAACCCGAACTACCCCCCGATCCAACATCATACAGGCGTGCCCTCAGTTTGTCACGCAAGCAGTTCACAGATTTATTGCTTGAGAAGATGCGTGCGCCAGACGGGAGCTACGAGGACGGATTTGTTGTACCTGGTGGTGAGAAATTGCCCACACGTACGGAGCAACCTGGAAACCTGGAGCGCAACAATCCTCTTAGCCTACATGATGAGGTTCGTCTGCCGTTCTGTCTCCTTGATGAATTGCCTTCGGGAAAAATTGTGCTGATCGTGTATCTAATCCAGAACCCATGGAGGGAGTGGTTTGCAACGGTAGAGCTGCGCAAGACAATCGCTCAGGACGTGGAACGCACGTAAGTCTCACCGCCACTACTCGTTCTCTTCCCTCCCGTTCACACTTCTCGACACCCTCCGTAGCTTTCCTGACATTGGGTATTTCCGAGCACCCGAGGTCCAGTCCCAGCTCGCCTCGATTCTCTTCCTCTATGCAGTACTGCACCCTAATGTCGGCTACCGACAAGGCATGCACGAACTCCTCGCGCCGATTTATTACGCCATCGACTTCGATTCTTTGCCTGACACCTCAGAGTCAGACGACTTTTCTGAACTCTGCGCACGTAGATGGGTCGCTGCAGATGCGTGGGCCCTCTTTGACTACGTCATGAGTGGCGCAGGGCAGTGGTATGAGTGGCGCGAATCGCCCCAACGCCAGGTACCTGCAGTTGCGGGCCTGGTGCATCTGAATGGACAGGGAAGCACGGCGCCGCACGTCACGCCAATTCTTCATGCATGTAACCGTGTACAGGGAGAATTGCTCAAGAGTGTTGATCCCGTTCTTTGGGGACGTTTGCAGGCAGAAGGCATCGAACCCCAGATGTACGGAATGTGGGTGCATTCCGCTTTCGCGTCTCTGAGCTGGCGAATTGACAATTGGGCATCATAGTCGGTGGTTGCGTCTGTTGTTTACCAGAGAATTTAACATACACGACGCCATGGTGTTGTGGGACGGGCTGTTTGCTGTGGACCCTTCACTCGACGTTGCGCTCTGGATTTGTGTGGCCATGCTTATTCGGATACGGAATCAATGTGCGTCACTTGTACCACTTGTAACACGAGCTCACCAATCATACAGTGATACCCTCGGACTACAGCGGGCAACTGACATGTCTCCTTCGCTACTCGTCCACCCTTCCTGCGGTTTCTACGGCTTCTGCAGCACCTCATCACACTGCGCTCCTCATACGACAGGCCTTAACACTACAGATGTCACCCACGCCTGCTGCCGGAGCATCTATCGTTTTTGAGAATTACAGCCTACTCAATCTCCCTACTGAGGTGCCAGAACCACCACTGGCAACCCCTCGCAGGCGAACCGGAGGACGACGGAAGAGTGCATCCGAAACCCGCGCGGCACGCGATACAGGCCCCGGTAGCCGTGGATCGCTGGGGCGAGCAGGAAGCGGTCAGTTGAACTTACCGGAGTTCGCGAAGGGCTTGTTAGATCGTGGAGAAGCGCTAGGCATCAATAAGACGTTCATGAATGCTGTGTCTGAGATAAAGGTTCGTCCCATTCACTGTTTGCCTTTCATAACCACTAACGAGTGGTGACTCTTCGCTAAAGAAAAACCTGCCGGATCTTGCGGCAAACCTAGTCCGCACGCCGGCACATGGAGTGGCATATGCGGCCTATCCCCTCACAGACGAAAGGCCACCTGAGGAACGTCCCCCGTGGGAGCCGCGGACGCGCTTCGAGGTGGAACGCGATATTACCCAGCTACGCTCTGTACAACGCACACTCGGCGCATCTGTCAGCTGGATCGTCGACACGCTGCTACTCGACGGAAATACTGACCAGTCAGAGGAACGCGCCAAAAAAGTACGGGAGAACAAGCGCGAAGCGCTTGAGGCGTTGGCGTATGTACGCGACGTGCTTATTAATGGAAGCACGGATGTGGACGAGGAAAGGTTGATGAGTGAGGAAGAGTTCAAGAAGCGGCGGAAGGCGCAACAAGAACATGCTGCCACGTCGACAGAGGAGCCGAGATCGTCGTTCAATGAGAACGTTATTCCGGCGCCCCCCGTGTCAAGGTCCGCAGCCCCGATACCACGCGCCAACGCGCCGCGCCCAAGGGCAGTCGCCTCACATTCGGTGGTGCCGTCCCCACCGAGCTCGTCGTTCGATTCATCCCGACTAGGCGGATCAATAGGAGCAAGAGCGACGGCATTTACTGTAACGCCTGCTGTACAAGAAGGCAAATCTCGGGCGCCGTGGAATCACACACGGTCGCATTTTTCTTCCCCGTCGGGCGGTTTTTCAGCAGAGGTGCCGTCACTGGCTCCGTTACCAAGGGCGTCTACGGGGCTATCATCCCCAGCGGCTGTGGTGCAGGTGCAGAACCCACAACCCACTCAAACCCCGCCCTCACGGTTGCATGACCCTTTGGGGGTCCTGCCGTAGAACGAGAGCCGTTGTAATTCTATCTACCTGTACTGTACATTGTTTTGTTTTCAAATTGTCGGTTTTTCGGTTTTTCGAGACCCGGTGATGAGCAAATGGACGATGGAATTGTATGGGTTCTGATTGGTCAGGGAATAATAGGCGCCTACCCGTCAACTCCGAATATCCGACGCACCTTCTTTTCCGTTCTCGTCCACGCCCACCAAGTAGCAATTGCTCGACTTGACTGGAAACAGCTAGCATCTCCAAATGCTCAGAAAACAAGTGTCGAGGACCCTCAAACAAGGTCGCGCATTGCACTCTTCCGCGCCAGCACGTAGAGTCGTTGCGACCAACCCGGTCAAGGCCGAGGAGGTCAAGGTCTGTAATCATGAACTCTCGCAGATCCTAAAGACTGAATGTGACCCGGGTTGCACAATTAGTCGTGGTCCTCTGGTAAATATCCGTTGATTGAGCACGAGTATGACGCTATTGTCGTGTGAGTCGTCCCGTCGCCCGTCTTATCGCCTTTCTCGCGGTTCGTATACTGTTCCGGTCCTTACCGTCGTTTGATCAGTGGAGCAGGGGGTGCAGGTTTGCGTGCTGCCTTTGGTCTTGCAGAGGCGGGGTTCAACACGGCATGCATCACCAAGTTGTTCCCCACGAGAAGTCACACAGTTGCTGCTCAGGTTTGTTTCTACTCACACATTTGCACTTATCTATCTACTCACCGTTTTTACCAGGGTGGTATCAATGCCGCTCTTGGAGTACGTGTACCCTATTTCGCGTGCGTAGTATTAGCTCACGTCTCTCAAGAACATGACCGAGGATGATTGGCGTTGGCATATGTACGATACTGTAAGACCAGCGCGGAGGCGTATGCGCCTATTCATTCGCATATCTTGACCACTTCTCGTTCATCCAGGTTAAAGGCTCTGACTGGCTCGGTGACCAGGACGCGATTCACTATATGACGCGCGAGGCGCCAAGAACAGTCATCGAGGTAAGTGATACCTTATTCTCACCAAATGCGCAGTCGTGACACCTTCGATAACAGCTCGAACACTTTGGCGTGCCGTTTTCGCGTACCGAGGAAGGAAAAATCTATCAGCGAGCTTTCGGTGGCCAGTCGCTCAAATATGGCAAAGGCGGACAAGCCTACCGCTGCGCTGCCGCAGCGGATCGCACTGGCCACGCGCTACTTCACACTCTATATGGTCAATCTTTGCGTCACAACACCAACTTTTTCATCGAATATTTCGCACTTGACCTCATCATGCAAGATGGTGAGTGTGTCGGCGTAATTGCACTCAACATGGAAGATGGTACCCTTCACCGTTTCCGTGCACACAAAACGGTGCTTGCAACGGGCGGGTACGGACGCGCTTACTTCAGCTGCACGAGCGCACACACATGCTCGGGCGACGGTAATGCCATGGTTGCGCGCGCAGGGCTACCGTTGCAAGATCTTGAATTCGTGCAGTTCCATCCGACGGGTATTTACGGAGCCGGGTGCTTGATCACCGAGGGTGAGCATCTCGTTCAACTTTTTCAAATAAATGTCCTGCTCAAATGAAATGAAGGTTCCCGCGGTGAGGGTGGTTACCTCCTCAACTCAGAAGGTGAACGCTTCATGGAGCGCTACGCACCTACCGCGAAGGATCTTGCCTCCCGAGACGTTGTCTCGCGCTCGATGACCATCGAGATCCGTGAGGGTCGTGGTGTTGGCCCAGAGAAGGACCACATCTATCTCCAACTTAGCCATTTGCCCCCTGAGGTTCTACACGAGCGCCTCCCCGGCATCTCGGAGACGGCGGCCATCTTTTCCGGCGTCGATGTGACCAAGCAGCCGATTCCGGTATTGCCCACTGTCCATTATAATAGTACGTGCTCGATCGGTTGAGCTGTCTCGTCCTAACGGGCCATTAGTGGGTGGTATCCCAACTAAGTACACTGGTGAGGTGATCACCACCGACAAAGATGGAAAGGACAAGATCGTTCCCGGTCTATATGCTGCCGGAGAAGCCGCGTGTGTTTCCGTACATGGTGCAAATCGCCTCGGGGCCAACTCGCTTCTTGACATCGTAGTCTTCGGACGTGCCTGTGCACACCACATCAAGGAGACGCTTACTCCTGGAAAATCCCACAAAGCCATTCCTGAGGAGTCAGGCCTCGAGAGCATTGCCTTCCTCGACAAGATTCGCAATGCAGATGGCCCTGAGCCAACTGCAAAGATCAGGCTCGCTATGCAAAAGGCGATGCAGGCAGACGCCGCCGTGTTCCGCACTCAGAACACTCTTGACGAAGGGGTCACGAAGATACGCGATATCTACAAGTCTTTTGACAAGGTTGGCATCAAGGACCGCAGCATGATCTGGAATTCGTGCGTTTTCCCCTTTTACTTTCCCCCCGCGTGCGGTGCCTTATGACGGTGCGACATGGCAGGGACTTGGTTGAGACGCTCGAACTCCGGAACATCCTCCAGAACGCTGTTCAGACTATTACCGCTGCAGCTGCGCGTAAAGAGTCGCGCGGCGCTCATGCCCGCGAGGACTATCCCGAAGTGCGTCATTTTTTGTTATCTTACGCCGTAGCAAATTATAAATATGTGGGACCAACAGCGTGACGATGACGCCTGGATGAAGCATACTTTGACGTGGCAGCACGATGTAGACTCGCCAGATGTCGACATTAAGTACCGTGGCGTCATCGCCAAGACGTTAGACGAAAACGAGTGCAAGCCTGTGCCACCTTTCAAGCGTGTCTATTGAACAAGCGTAGAACGGCGAGGGCAAGAGACCCCGACATCGTTTACTAGTGCATCCTAGATCAGACCACGAATGTTTGTTAAGAGGTCGACATTTCCAATTCAAATCAGTTGTGACCAGTATGTTGCGACTGTGTCCCCGATCCTGTTCGCTAGTTAGAGGTCACTGCGGACTGGCGCCTCAACAAGTTAGCTTGGATTCAAGTTCAAGTTGTTGATGATGCATACTTTAGTACTTCGTCGACCAAAGTGGACGATATAGAAGGGGTCCCATTGAAAAAAAAGCCGCAGGTCCTTACAGTAATCCCTGTGGTGCAACATCACGGATGATAGTGTGCACCTCATATGAACGCGAAGCGAAAACGATTGTAGATAACTACACGTGTAGTAACTGCCAGTGGTCGCGCGTGTGATGCACTGGATCACCAGGTCTCTCTGAGTCGATGCACTTTCCACATGTTTCGTTCCTGACTTGCTATAACTCAGATGCATCCTCGAATCTAGTCTCCCTTCACAGCTGCGGTACAGGGTGATTACGGTCTTGAATTGGCACGACCTAGCCGCAACATCCCAAACTTGAATTTCAACTAGTAACGAACTCCCAGTCCCAGACCAGTGCCGCTCAGCTCATAAATTTGTCATGGGTACGACGTACAGACAATCGCTCAAAGAACGACCGTTTTACGTGAGACGAGCAGAGATCCTTATCGTACGACGTGTAACAAAACAATGGTCTGCCAAGCGAGCACTTCTAACCAAGCTTCTAACCGAGCCATATCCATCTATCTCTTTCCACTCCCCCGCGTATGAATCGAACATTTCCCCTCGGACGACCCATTCCAGGGTAGTGCTCATAATGATTGAGGCAATCACAATGATGGCCTCGGTCATTATGAGTACTAGTGACTGCGGACCGGCCCAAAGGGCCGGTCTGTGTGCATCAGTCAACTCATGTTGACGTGAAGTCATTACTTCTGCATTTAATGTAAAACCCAGAGCGTGCACACTAAGATTGAAGATGATAGTAACACCAAGCAACCCCTCAGGACTCTGTTTGTTTCTACCTGCGACAAACCGTCAGTATATGATGAGTGGGAAAGCGGAGCAAACAGCAAGAAGACGAGAAGCGAGAGGCCAACGCAATAGGGGCTGTTGAACACAAGAGACAGGAGGTGGACGTGAACAAACAAATTCTTACAGCAAAATGTGTGTCGGCCAATGGAACCAGACCACAAGGGCCAAGCGAACTAATTCTTTGTCAGGGGCTGGTGGTGACAGCAGGACTGAGAGAGGAAAGCGACTGTTGGCCGTCACTGGCAACGAGGAGACACAGATAGAAGCAGGGATGGAAAGGTGTTTGCTCACCCATGTACTCACGCGAAAGTGTGACGACGCGGTTGAGAGGTCAGAGAAAAGACATCCTTAGACAAGTAGGGGTCGCAAAGGACTGCCAGATGCAGCACAAGGGGTCGCGCAGGCCCCCGCGCGGCGCGGGCTGTTGTATGAGAGTCCACCGCGATTGCAGAGACGTCAATGTCGAAGGTGTAAGGCCGCGCACCAGTGCGGCGATGTGGGGGGCGGCTACATGGAGCGTGAGGGTCAGGTGGTTGGGAGTGGTCAGAAACGGTCATGCACACTTCAGCACGGCATGAAAATTTGGATGAGTCTCCGCAGGGGTCTGGAACATGTTGGGTTCAACTCACTAAGACTGCGCGCAAGTGTGGCATGCAGGGGAATGCAATGGATGAGCTTCTCCAAGCTCCAAGCTGCGTCCCAACGAAAGAGGTCACAATCTCTGAGCTTGAGCTTGAGTGGAAAGTGTAGCAAGTTGCGAATAGGGGTCAGAGTACTTGAGCCCATACCTGTGCGAAGCCGGAAGCCGAATGGGTGCGGTGACGCTGTGGAACTGCTGTGGACTGGGTCGACATGTCCACCATCGCCCATCCACATCCACAATCGCAAAGCTGACCTGGTTTCGAGCTCACGCAAGAGGGGGGCAGTGGAGAGTGTTAGCAGATTGCGAATAGGGGTCACAGTCCTCTGCAGACGCAACAGGGGCAGCAAAATGTGTCAGCAAATGCATCGTCGATGCTTTATATATTGAATATTGAATGTTGATTGATTGATGAGTACCCCCAATGTTGGCCAGTCTCTGCCAGAGTGATGAGGGAGCACCGTCGCTTGCCATGCTGCTTGATGGCCGTCGGGTGATTGCGCTGTCCGACGCCCACCCTCTCATGTACACGGCAAAGACCTCACCACGGTCATCAGGCCTTTGGTGCTGGAACACGCACCAATTATCTCATAGGCGGGCAACGCCTTGTGGGCACAAAATCGGGTGCCAAATGACCCTTTCCCCTCTGCTGGGCATGACCTGCGGGGGAAGAACTACAACAACATCATTCCTAAGTTTGGGGGTGCCGAGGCTTGCTCGACGCGTCATTGATTCCTAGTTGTTTGGGTGTCGCGACCTCGCCTCGGAAACGAGAACCCCTCATCCCCGATCGAGAAGCACTTCGTGCTTCAGCCCAGTCTCTGTGCAGTCCGCCAGCTTAGTTGCTTCCTTGCCACTGCCTCACATGCGCCGGCCTCCTTCCCTCCCGGCGCCATACTGAACCTAAACGGAAAGCAAGGCAGTGACTCGCAAAGACACCAATTCTCCCAATCAGGTTCGCATCCCATTATAAGGGTGATTCTTACTGGTAAGTACAGTGAGATCTTTACCATAAGCGAGCCAGACCCTGCTTTGGAACAAGCCCTCTGACGACCAGCCAACAACCTCCCGAGAAGCACCAATACGCAGCGTCCGGACAAACCAACACCATAATCCGTCTTCGATCTTTTTGGATGGGAACATATTATGACAGTGACTCGTCAAAAGCGAACCGATTGTAGGCTGACTCGGGGAAGTATCTCGCACGCACGGTGCGGCCGCCAAAGAATCGTCCGTCTAGATCACGTACGGTCTTCCAGGCGCCAGCGGGACCCGCGAAGAGCACAAAGATGCGCACCGCATCTGTCTCGTCCTCTGGCAACGGTCGCACTGTATGTACGATAACACGTTCGACTGTACCGTTCTTAGAACATTCGTCACCTTTGCGTGGTCCTTGATCGTCAACACATCAAATACGGGACTAAAATAGAACACGAACCAACGTCTGCCGGAAGATCTGGGTCATTCACACCCTCCAGTCCAACCATGTTCGTGAGCACGATCACCCGACTTGGTTCACCGAACCTTTCTGCCTCCGCTTTTGCACGCGCATCGGCGGCCGCATCGATGATGCGGCCACGCACTGAGCCCATAGCCTTTCCCTTGCCATCCGCACCCTTGCCGCCTTTCACCTGTTCGACGGAGAGGGCATGTACTATACCACTGCCATCTGCGCCGAGACCCTGCCCTTCTTTGTGCCCCCATTTTGCCATGAGACGCGCAGCAAAACCATGGGGGTCAGATCTTGGCAGTGTTAGGATTGCGAAGATAGGGAGGATGTATATAAAAGCGCACCGCTTAGGGGGCTCGTGTTCATTCTCCTCTGGTGCTGGTTCCGGTGAGTCCCCGCCTTCTGCTGGTGGTGCAAGAGCGCTAAACTTGGCAGCAATAGCCGCTGCTGCGTTCCGACTGTTTCGAACACGCTCCCCAAAGTCTACGGTAATGTTACTCGCAGAAGGAGCACTGGAAATTGAGGCAGGTGGAGGCAGGGCGGGTTGTGATGCGACTGAGTTACGTTCTGGAAAGTCCGACGGCTCAGAAGGTCCTTGTTGGGTATGCAATGAAGGCTCTGCGGGCCGGTACAAGTCTTCGTCATCGTTTGAGGGTAGTTGAACGGGAGTAACCTTGGGATGTGCAGACGGGGGACCCGGCTGGGACAAAGCGACACGCCGAAGGTACACCTCTTCCCCAGTTTCTGCCCTCGTGGAAGGAACAGGACGATCCACGACGGTACCAATTGTGACTTCAGGAGAATCAGCGGGTGCAGAGGACGTGGCCAGTGACGCATGTTGGAAGCCGCTGGACATTGCGAGGCGTCGCTGGTAGGCTTCTTCTCCGGTTATATAAGGGGCCTGATTGGTGACAGGAGTATTACCGAGACCGCCTTTTGCACGCTCGTTGTCTTCGCGAGACCAACGGTCATCACTTTCATTGTATCGTCCTTCGCAGTGAGAGATATATAAGACTCGTCAAAAGGTTAGCCACCTGAGTAACGCACCTGTTTTTCTGGGACGCGCGTCATCAGGATCACTATCACTATATTCGCTTCGAGAGCTACTGCGTCGCAAGCGCTTCTGGGCTTGCACACGACGTTCCATAGAAATACGCTCAAGCCGTTCCTCGTGTTCCCGATGTTTCCAATTCTTGTATTCGTTGTAGTCATTAGGACGGCTTGGGTCATACGTTTCGGAGGGATCCCACACTGCGAGTTGCTGAACATTCTTATTCTAGAAGACACGTTGGTTATGACTCGTGTGAGAGGTGGTGATACTCACTCTCTTATTCTTCCTGCCACCGCCGCCGCCTTTGCGTTTTGTGTTTCCACGGAAGCCGTTGACATCTTCATCTAACACCATAGATGGAGGCTTGACCTTCTTTCCCCATCCTGCCTTGTGACCGGGACCAGGACCCACACCGGAAGATGGCTCTAACACTACAGGCTTCGATAAATCCACAAGACTTGGAGGGGCAGAAACGACGGCGGTGGCAGAAAGCACCGGAGGTAGAGTGCTCGTCGCGCCAGCCTGAGAAAACGCGGCAAGTGTAGCGACATTCGGCGGTTTGGTAGGCGGTTTGGTTTTGCGCTTGACAGGTGCAAAAGCAAGGGAAGCAGACCATCCTTCGGATTAGGTGGAATAAAAGTTTCAATAATGGTGCTCAAATAGAAGCTTTCGCAGCAGTAAGACTAGATACCAGCTGTTGCTTTTCCAGGAGCTGTAGAAGCTTCTGGGTTTGTGACGTCTGCGTCATCTACAGGCTGCACTGGCACTACTGACTGCGGTGCCGAGACAACAGGTGCTTCGGATTGAGTGGGGGCTGTAGGATGTGAAGGTTCTGGCTGGCTGGCGGAGACGAATGGAGACGAAGAAGAAAACTGAATGCCTCCGTAGAGGCCACCTGCTCTGCTTGACATGATGGCGTTCTATAGAGCCTACTCCCGGCACTGCCCGAAAGGGAAGACCGGTTTTAAAACTCCGACTATCATAGGCTACCGAAGTTCCCTCAAACACTGTGCGATCGCGTCGTAGTTCTCCTCTACCCAACGTCTCCCATTCTTTTCCCGTAGCCACCTGCGACTGAACCGTTTGACCAACTTTACTGGCTCCTTATCCCTGGCCTCCAGGATATGTGGGACTGCATCTGTGAGCTCGGTGAGGTATTCAGGCGTGATCAGAGCGAGTGGGGGGTCAAAATATTGTTCCTCGTCACTGCTCGGGCTGTCAGACAGTTCGCCTGCATCAAGTTTGGGAGGAACCAGATCGGTGGGAGTGGATTTTCCTGGGTGACACTGAAGTTTGTGCAAGTCTCCACGACGAATCTCGTTGGCAGGTTGTTGCGGTGCCGATGATGAGCCGGCGAGGTCAGTTGGACTGGCAGGAGGTAAGAACCTTGCTTCTGTGGATGTGCCGCGCCTTGTTGTCCCAAGCGGAGTTGAGGTAGATCTAGGCATTTTTGGAAGAGGTCGCACGGAGATGGACTGCGAGTGGCAAGACAGAAGGTGTGGTGTAGTCGTCACGCTCGAGGTAGACGATGACGGCGTCGGTGGAGATGATGCCGACAGAATTGATAGGGGAGGAGCGAAGAGGGGGGGGGTGGGAAGAGGTCGGGACGATGTGAAAAAGCTCTGATTTCGCGACGGCTCGGAGCGGGAGAACAGGGTGTAACATGTAGTGCAGTGGTGGAAGGAGGTCGATCGACGGCATAGATAACTAGAATTTGTCGACATTGAAGTGCTTCTACCATCTTGCGGCCCTTCGAGGGCGGAAGAAAGGTTTGTAAGATCTAGCATGGCCAGAAGAACAGGTTATAAAGTAAAGTGAGGGGATATTGAGATGGCCGTCGTTTCCGTAGAGGGGGATGCGCAATTTGAGTCGTAGCATTTTTTATGCGCCGCAAGTAGCCTGAGCGAGAAATGCCAGTGATTGGTTGACTCAGAGGTGTGCGTAAAGAAGACTTCTGAAGGCGGGTGATCAAGACTACAAACGCGTCCGAGATGCATCTGCGCATTCGAAACCGCCGTCCTAAACCCTCGGGACAGGCTGTATTGCCCGTTGCTGGCAATCGCTTGTGGGATCGGGGCGAGGCGCACTCCGCGGGCGGTATCATGACGGGAATTGAGATGTAGAGGGATTATTTGACGACAGAAAAGGGGAAAGAACCCTCCAAATAGCCATTACAAAGTACAAGTCAGTCAGCCAGCAAAACCCGGCGAGTCGTGTCTTCCTTGTTTTCCCTCGTTGCTCCATCTACGTCACGGTGTTCTTTGCGTGACGCGTAATGTGTGTGACAAAACAGCATGTTTAGAACACTAGCTAGCCCTTAGACTAAGGCAACTCGAGGGTCTGGTAAGATCAACAACTCCTCACTACTATCGCTTATCTTCCATGGACCATGGCACTTTAGCCGGTACATGATGATGTCATGGCTACATGACCAGACCCTGGATAGTGCTACAGCGGTTGAACTCGGTAATACAGAGTGGACACCCTGCCTCAAGCACTGACGCGCTGGAGTTCTGTGTGCACATGATCAACTTGGCCTTGGCTTCATGCCTGCGGATCGCGTTCCCGCATAGCATCCCCGCATTTCCTAGCGTAAAAGGGCCGTCGTTGTTAAGATTAGGTGCAGCCGGTAGCTCAAGTATGTGGAAACGCGAGTGAATAAGAGTTCTGGAGTAGAGCGTATGGTATCTCCTAAGCGACTATCTAATTGACTGGTCTGGCCTCTGGTGTCCGTTCCGGCAACATTCTGGTGGCCCAACTACTGTACCTGTACGCAGAGACCAGGCGTCCCGCCTTCTGGCTAGTCAGTGACTACTGTTTGCGCGAGCTCCGGCACATTTCATGGGGTGCTGGCGACACTTCAATTACTTCCCTAAGGACCAAGGCTGAACTGTGAGTCGAGGCTCTCTCTTTCTTTTATGGACTAGTTCCTGAGTTGGGGCTATATTGATACGCGCCAATTTTACCAGCTGCTGCCGACCGATTCTTCTGTCTGTCTAGGTTACTGTTTCTCCTTTCTTACCTTTATTAATTCTGTGCACACGGGGGCTGTGCTTTGCCATGGCTACACGTCGCGGAATACAAATGCTGACCACAAAATAAAAACATAGAGGGCGTCATTTATCGGATTCATAACAAGGCGATGTCTCAAAAAGAGACCCTGAGGACGTGGCTCACAGGGCACGAACCCATCATGTCTCGCATGCCGCCCCGACCGTCACCGATTTCCTTTGATCGGAGTTCGTGCAAATTTCGCTCGGGCTGTCTGACTCCGATTCACACTCACTTACAGTAACTCGCCCCCCCTTCCAATGAGATTTTTCCAAGGAGCCCTTCGCATTTGTGGCGAGAGAAGTATGTGCCTAATTTCTCACCACCTCTGGACACCTTCCACTTGCAGTACAATCCGATCAAAAAAAAAACAGTTCCCGAATTTCGCTTCTATTCACCCCTGGGTAGTCCCTGAGTAGACCTCTAGACGACCGAATCCAACACCACTTTCCCCATTCTCCATGAGTCGATTAGCCGATGAACCGCATAGTAGTCACGGTTGCCCCTAGGCCTTGGCCTCCTTCATTGTGTTTGCTATACGACCGTTGCGCCGATTCCGTCGAATCTTTTCCCTGCGGTGCCCTTCACTGTCAGTTAGACTTGTGACTTTTCAGATGGCCTCTTGTACCCGGATATTTGTCTTACGTTTGTTGCCTTTTTCTTCCCACATGAAAAAATGAAGTAACGAGAGAAAGGAGTACAGCGATAGGGCCTCATGACACACGATCCCTGGAGGCAGTGTCGTGCGGTTGACCAAGTCACAGGACCCAGGGAGGTGACCACGGTTCACTAGTTCACTCGTCACTCGACTGATGCTCATCACCTCGACCATTCCGAGGTCTGAGTAGCCCGTACAGTCACCGTGTGCGAAGTCGCTGAATATCCGCGTATCATCGATGTATCATCCATCAAGCTGCATTAAGGTTGATGCGGCCAACTCCAGCGATACCATATTGTTGGAGGGCCGTTTTGAGCTAAGTGCTGATAGTGCTCCGTACGAAAGACATACTGGTCGGTTCATTTGCGATCTCCGGTGGGTAGTGTTGAAATCCGTAAAAATTATCAATACTACCCTTCGGTGAATACAGGAGAAACAGTGAATTACTTTCTTCGTACAGACAAAAGGTTGGCATCATGTTTCGAGACAGGTGCAAAAGTCTGGAGTGGGTATGCGTCTCCTGCCCTCAGATTTTCACCATATAAAAGATGATTTGATAGCCCTTTGCGTACGTCCGAAATTTCCACCGCCGCAGTCTCTGTGTCATGTAGATGGTGTACATGATATATGGGCCTACCACCGTGAACCTTCAGTGAAGTATCGCTCCCGTGCCTTTGCACTCAAGACGTGCACAGCAAACTCGCCAGCGTCCACCATAGCCCAGCCGTCATAGTTATCTGTACGAGTCTTCTTCGGGAGCTGAAGGGGAGGCTCCGTTGACGATAGCTGTGACAAGTTGAACATGGACCGCTGCCGGCAGACTCGTTGTGTGACCCACCGTCTTTCGTACAAGTCGTACAGTGGCCGCAATGGCGCCACGCTTCTCTGTCCCTTCTTTCACCTGTACGAGGCAAATGTTTCAATATGGCTTTATTGATCAGAGGTGGGTTTGAACCTGCGCCAACAAAATCCAATTCCATATGCCACCAGGTTCGAGGAAACCTTCACCCGCGTAAGTACGGCCACGTTTGCGGCGACCTTTTGGAATTGTCACCGGAAGCGGGGGACCAGGAGGCCGGTTTATTGGATCGCGCACGAGTAACGCAGAGGGTTCAAGGTACGGCGATTGGCGCAGTTGGGTGTATAAGTTTTGCAACGCGGGAGGCGCACCGGGTGGGATTGCAGGTGACGTTGCAGTTTGTGGGGGAGCTCTCTGAGTATGTAATGTTTCCTGTGGATCAACGAACCATGGCACGCGATGGGATGTTGGTAGGGAGGAGTCAAGTGTGGAGAATGTACGTGATGAGCACCTTGCGACTCCATGCCGCCACATGTTGGTGACTTCTAAGTTACGAGCGGCCCGGTCGGACTAGTCACGGTGCTCGTGCATTCCATTGTCCTTTCAATTCAAGTTCTTCAAAACTTCGAACCGGCGTGCCTATTTGTAGCATGGGAACTAACGTCTTTGTCGGAGTCACATCTACTGGCATTGATTTTTCTTCAAATATTCCGCTCATGACGATGGTATAAGTCAGATTTATTTATTTATAGAAAGATACGCTATCAGATCCCGGACCCGCGGAGGAGGGATGCCGAGTCGTTTCACGACACTCTCGATTGGACAAGCGAAGTAACTATCTATATGTCTTATCCTGCGAAGATCAAGGCCGTCGGTATCTACGAGACTGGGGGTGTCGAGGTTATTCAGAATCTCGAGCTTCCCTTTCCGGAAGTAAAGCCGAGTGATCTGCTCATAAAGGTACTGTGTCGCATCGCCGTCATCGTCACTGGGAGTCAGGCTCTAAATTCTCCCTCAGGTCGAATGGGCCGGCGTCAACTTCATCGATACTTATAACAGGTACTTATTGATCCATGGCATATCCTTTCTATTGCGCAGTTGCTCATTTCCAACTGAGGTCTGGCCTATATCCAGCGCCGCAATTCCCCTTCCCCATTGCCAGGGAAGTATCCGGTGTGGTCCTAGAGCTACCCTCCGATCAATCTGTCCTCGAGAGTTCGGATTTTAAAAGCCGAGGTTTCAAGAAGGGTGGCCGCGTTGCTGTCGTGGGTTATCTCACTCTATGCATGTACTTCTGCCGACTGATCTACAATCCTTACCGCAAGGCTCTTCCGGGTTCGCTCAAAGAATATGTTGCTGTTGACTGGAATACCACGATTTATGCCGTCCCGGACAGCATTCCTACTCGTATTGCCGCAGCGGCGCTCCTTCAAGGCCTAACAGCTCTAACACAAGTGACTGAGTCTTATAACGTACAAAAGGGTGATACCGTTCTCGTTCACACTGTCGCCGGCGGTGTCGGGCTGCTACTCGCTCAATTGGCAAAGGGACGGGGTGCCACGGTTATCGGCACAACCTCTACTCCAGAGAAAGCGGCTCTGGCGAAGGCCCACGGCGCAGACCACGTTATCCTCTACAAGAAAGAGGACACTGTCGAGCGCGTACTTGAACTCACAGATGGACAAGGCGCAAACGTCATCTACGACGGCGTAGGGCAGGCAACGTGTGTAATCTGTTGGCTCTTCGGTATCGATCTTATGTGCTACAGGTTTGACGACGACTTCAAGATGATTAAACGCAAAGGAACTATTGTGACCTTTGGCAACGCGTCTGGTCCGGTTGAACCTGTAAAACTATTCAAACTCACCGAGAAGAACGTCAAGCTCCTTCGTCCCACGTGGGTTCCTTACGTTATCCAAGTGTTGCTTGTGGACTCACACGTCTGTGCCGCGTGGATCAGGTTCAACAACTACCTGGTGACCCTCGAGGAGCGGAATGACTACAGTGCGGAACTCTGGGGATTAGTGTCTAGTGGGGCCTTGAGACTCGTCATTCATACTGAGTACCCTTTCACAGCCGAGGGCGTCCGCCAGGCACATACCGATCTAACATCGGGTAAAACGACTGGCAAGCTGTTGATTAAAGTTAAGGATTAACTGGATCTCCCCACCCAGTACGAACGAGGCATTCCGTTGTACAATATGGATTATCATCGTCTGAATGCAGAGCAAGCTGCATGCTTCGGGAACTGTTTGATCGATTTTTTGAGTCTAACGGAGAAATTTCCCCGTGCCCTGGAGTGCCTCATGGTCAATGCGTGTCGATGAACGCCATCGCTGGCTTATAGTCTCCAGAATTTTCGGAGGGTGCGGGATAATCACCATGCCTTTACTTCCCATTGCTGTCGTTGTCTTTTCCTTTTTCCTAATTTTCCGGGCCCTGGGAAGAAAAGCAGAGAAAAGCGAAGATTCCCATCCTTTTCAAGACAATCGCGACTTCGACACGGGCCGAAGGTCAACTGCAATAGATCCGTTCCAGTCCACCCGGAACAAACCCCATCCAAAGCCCGCACCAAGTACACCACCCAAACACCGTCCCTGCCGCGTCTGCGGAGTACCAGGCACCAAGCGGTGCCCTCGTTGTAAGTCTGTGTATTATTGCTCTGGTGATCACATCACATGGGCAAGTCTTCTCTATGTACATTGTGACTCTATGCATCTAACCTAGCACCACCGAATTTTAAAAGGATTGGCGGACGCACAAGTCACACTGTTTACCCAACCCGGCCCGCAGCCGTTCGCCCTCGAGGACTCGCACTCTCCCGGATGCCGCAGAACACGCGCGAGGCCTTCGGCCCGGTGACACGGTCACCGTCGCGGCGTATTTATTTAGCGTCAACGCAGACTCGCCGCGAGTTGTTCAAGTCACTTGTACGTTACGCGAGCCAGAGGAAGGAGGCTACATGTGGCACGACCCAAATTTCAAAGAATACGTACAATGGCCTGCGCTAGGTTATGTAGGGGTGCGCCGCGCGACCCCCGCACCGACTGCGCCTCCACTCAATCACGCACTCTCTATATTATTCCACGAGTTTGGGCTCTTGGACAACCAACACCCTAATCGCTGTGTCGAGAAGCTTGTTGGGGGAGCCGGGAAGACGCACCAGAAGTGGGTGGGAGACATAATGCTCTTTCGCGAAGAAGTACACGATAGGTATTGTGATGTTAAGGAAGAAGATCTCGCTCCTGCTATCGAGTACTTTCGGGATTACGGTCGTCTGTAGAGATTGACATCGTGGGTTGGGTTCGAAAAGAAATACTTGTGTTTGCAACTGAAGCTCGATTTTTCTGTGCAAAGTCTGACGCGGGGATAGAAAGTTGCCTGGTTGATATTGCATGGGCGTCCACAGAACCAAACGATACGGGCACGTTCCCGACTGCGCCTAATGCTGCTTTCTGAGCGGCGGGTGGTTGCTATCGCTACTAGCGATGCCATTTCCTGCGGCATCGTAGAGGAGGCTCAGCATGCTTGTTAACCAAAATATTGAAATGATTTGCCACAGTGTACACAGGCGTGATCATTCTGTGAGGTAATAATTACAACATACGAGACGAATTGAACGCACCGTGATTGCCTTCTCGTTGATTCTCACACCGTCCTACGGGTATCGCACTGGCTGATTCGCCAGACTTTAACATCTGTCAGCGGTGATCAGCGGTCAATGTCCAAGTATTTGTACCCTTCCCTAAATCCCTTTGCCCGCACATGGCCCCCACTTCCAATTCCCATCTCGACGTGAGTGTGAATATGGGCACGGTCCCGCACGAGTCACCGGTGGTCGTACTCATGTATATTCCTCCCACCATAAGCAGAGTGGTGAGTAATGCTGTAAACATAGAAAGATGCAAGGAGCTTACCGTGGCATGTCGCAGACTATTAAGCTCCATCTCAGCCCCGAAGAGCTTGGAGCGGTGGCCACGACGTCTAGTGCATCGACAGAGACCATACTGTCCCAAAATGGAGATTACGAATGTGTCTCAAAAGATGGGCTGGTTATGTTTGGGGCTACCCCGCCAGGTAGTGCTAAACGTCCACGCGATGCAGCCGGCGACGGCGACCACCCAGAAGAGAGTCCGTTGAAGTATCCAAGGACGGAGGAGGGTTCATCGACACCATCGACCATCAACGTCGCTACTATGTGCTTGAAGAAAGGGGAGGAGAGGCAGGTGTCTGACGAGATGGTTCTTTCACATTAGTCGTGCTCTTGACCATTCTTGAGACCTTTTGCTGTACCCAAGCACAAACGCGCATCAGGGACCTGAAATAGAAGCGCTGGGGTCTACCATCACATCGAGAGCTAGCTCCATAAGAGCAACGCCAAGAGGTACAGGGTCGTCCATAAACGTGGAAGTATAAGAGCTGGATAGAGACGGGGGGGTTGGGAAGTCATTATCATTCAGCGCTTGTGAAAGGAAGATCACGCACCACTGGCTGGTCCAAGGAAGAAAGCGTGGGCGAATTACTCGGAAATCCCTCATTCTTTCGAATGGCCGAGTTATATGCAAGGGTCGTCCAATTGAACTCCAGTCTTCGCGAGAACGCCCTCTGCACAATGTCGTTGTCAGCTTGAAGCATCAGTGCATCAGTATCCATTGTGGGAATTCATGGCGGATGCAAAATTTTGTCCTAGTAATCCAACTGCACGAAAGAGGGCCATAACTTCCTGTATATCTTCTACCCTGCACGAGAACTACCCATGGTAAGGTGCTTCTCCTCCTTCTGATTCTTAAGAGTGTCAACCGGGCTCTTCGTGGCGATTCGCTGACCTTTTCCCACACGAGGCCTGGCTATCTTGTTCTGAGTCATCTCCGACTCATCATCTCCTACACTGGCACTTGGTAAGTTCGATCTAGTGGAATTTCATCTACCTGATTTTGGCAACCAGTGCACCAAGGGCCATGGCCATGACGTTTAGGCCAGACCTAGAAACTCGCCCCATTTGGATTCTGCATACGATTACTTTTGCTGCGACGTGGACACGCTGTGCCTAGTAAATGTGAATGCCGTGACGAAAATTTATTCCTCTGCTCGACTTTTCTTGTCCAACCAGTTCTCGGACTCAAACTCCTCTACGGTATGGCTATGGAAGTAGTCCCACAGTGGGAAGACACTCCGAAGATTCTCAGGGCCCAGCTCGGGATAGTTTTGAGTTAGCGTCTCTGCCAACGCAGAAAAAACGACCTTTGACACAATGTCACCGTTTGGCACTCGCTCCTTTGTTATATGCACATACCTTGTATCCAGCTTCGTTCAAGTGCAAACCATCTGTAAAAAATGCTTTCACCGCTTCCCTGTCCTTTTTCGCTGCTTCCCATATTCTACTCCATGCATCGACTACCGGGACACCCTCCCTTTTACCTACATTTCTCACTTCCCTGGCATAGCTCTCCGTGGTGTCGAATGTCCTTGTGGGTTTTAAATCCGCCCGCATACTGGGAATATGGATGGGTGGTGGGGTAATCAAGAAAACCCTCATTTCTGGGGAATACCACGGTGATTCTGGTTCTCGAATAGCGCGTATCATTGTTGTCAAGTTCTCTGAGAAGCGTGAAATGGGGACATGTTGCCGGAACTCTGGTAGACACGCGTCGTTCGCTCCGAACCAGATCGTAAGGAGTCTCACACGCGCGGCATGCGGCTGGAATTCCCGTTTCACGATGATCTGATGGGGGCCGCTCTGCGAGATGATTCTATAAGAGAAGATAAACGTCTTAGCGCACCTGCTTCAAAAGAGGCAGAGCCCAATCCGTATTGTATCCCGAGTAGCCACGATTCAAGACGTCAAGCTTGCGGGCATACAGATCTACGACAGCACATGGGCAAGAGACAAATCGATAACGAGCGAGACCACAAACAAACTGGACACACCAGCAATACGAGCCCCGATACCTCCAAGCTCAGGGTCCCAGCCCATCTGCGTCAGTGAATCCCCGAAAAGAACAATTGTATCCTGGTAGTGAGTTGCCATTGCAGCTGCAGTTGGTACTGTATCGATGTGTATCCGAATGCTTCATTCGGTGTACTTCGCAAGTCACACAGCTCCGCCGTTGATATTAGATAACGATCCAACACAATCAGTCTGGGGATAGATGCGTATGGATGGGCTGATAACGTTGTCCCTACCATCGCTTGCTTGATCGCTTGGACAACCCATTGACACACGTCTCGGAATGAACGCTCAACGTTGCGATGTCAATTTATTATTGCAGTAGCAGTAGAGTAGCCTCATTCGGCAGCCGCCGATGACCCATATCGGGATATCGGGAAGAGTTGGGCCGCACTGGCAGCTCATCATTCCAACTTGAAAGCTTCACCCGCTTTGCTTCAACTCCAAAGACCGTGACATCCACCCTTCAAGAGTAGTCGAGATCATGGCTGTTCGTGCGGCCGTCACAGTCTCCGTCACCTCTGTACTCCTTGGTGCGTCAAGGCGCACACTCTGGGTTATGCTGACCCACTCATCCTCCCGAATGTTGCACCTGTGCAGGTTTATTATTTACCCATTGGATTGCGGATTCACTTACGCTCTGGAGGACACCCGTCACCGATGCCCACCTCTGGGTCGCAGCCAGGTACTACCATGTGCTCACAAAGGGTGCGCCAGCCATTGGCTACGTTGTTGCCGCTGCGGCTACACTCGGCGCCGCGACGATTCTTTGGAGTCTGCGAGATGGCGAGGCAGGTAATTTAATGTTCGATGGTGGCAGTATCTGTGCGCCGTTCTCTCTCTTCGCTCACCTTCTGTCATTGACCCCTGCTCTGTCCCGACATAGTCTTATATGGTACCGCCGTTGCCGTTTATATTCAATCCGTACTCCCCAGTACGTTCAATTCATCCAGCCAGGCGATTTACCGCCTACTCACATGCCCTGCACTCTCCAGGCATATTCACCAACTTTGTCGTACTCCCACCTCATGTCGCGGGCGCCAAGTTCCCTCCCGACCTACGCGTCCCGACGCTCAGCCTTGCGTCCAGCCATCTCATCTGTAGCGTCGCCCTTACCGGCGTTCTTGCTCTGCAAACCGGCAGATGGTGGGCCGAGCGTGCGGACGATGACACTGGTGCCGCGGAGACGCTCGGTGGGTCTGGTCGTGACGGCGACGACGGCGAGAGGGACAGCGGCAAGCCAGAGCCCAAGAAAATCCCGACGAGTGCAGTTGTGGGGGTGGCTGCGACATGAGGATCGATGCACGAATTACTTGTTACGTTTTACGAATCTCACTCAAAAGGGCGCTACACTCTTGCGCACAATTTGGCTCATAACAAGTCCTCCACAAATCGGGAGGCGAGGAAAGGAATATGTAGCCTGAATATATAAGAAAGGAGTGGTGTGGTGATTATGTAGCATGGCTACGGATTTTATTCTTGAACGATATCTTCCTTGCGCGGCTTGGACTCTTTAATCTCTCCCAACAAGCTCCGCGCGTCCGTCTCGTCCGTCTCAACAACAATCCCCAGACCTTCCTCACGCGCAAGCCCCAGCACGTGTTCAAGCTCGACAAACCCGTCGTGGTCGACATCCAACTTGTCAACAACGTGCGCAACGACGTCCTCCTCTGGTCGGTGCCGGATCATCGATAATGCCTTAGCGAGGTCCCGAACCGGGATACGACCCGCTGCATCGCACGCAATAAGTTGCAATGAACCGCCCACACGCGTATCGTACTCCTCGAGCTGCTTATCCAGCTTCGTCAGCATGTTTCGGATGCGCTTTACGAGTGCCGCCGTTTTAGGGTCCTGGGAACAAAAGGTTGTCAATCAATAAGTAATTGCGAATGCGAGGGGTCTGGGGAAAAGCGTACCTCAGCCTCCTCACTCGCGGTCTGTTGATTCTCTTCCATAAGGGCGTGCAGCTCGTCGCGCTCCTTTAGCACAGACGATTTGGCAGAGAGCACTGAGAGCACCTCGACGAGCTCCTTGAGTTGCTCTGTCGTCATGCGTGCATCCTCATCCAGGGGCTCAGAGAGCAACTGCCATTGATTTGATTAGCCATCCCATCCCATAAAAACAGAGAAATACGGGAACCTCAGAATCAGGTAGCAACGACTCGGCGACACGTGCTTCTTCTTCAGGTTTCGAGCGCTCCGAAGCCTCGCGTTTCGCGCGTCGCGCATCCTCTTCTTTCTGTTCTTGCTCCTCCTCATCCTCGATGAGCTCTTCTTGTTGCTGTAGCACTTCGAGGCGCTGTTTGTATGACGCCCTTTCCGAGTCGACCTCCAGCTCCGCTTCGTTCAACTTTAAGTTCTCGTCAGCCACGATACCGGAAGAAGAAAAAATGACAAGAATCGACGCACGAGGATGTCCGGCAGTCCACTGAGCACATACTCAAGACTTCTCACAACCCCCGTCCGACTACTCTCGTCTTCTCCGGGTTTGCGATCAAATTCAAACGCACGCCCGAGCACGAGTAGCACCCCAGAGACGCGCTCGCTGAGGTGCAGCTGAATCCACGTACTAAGTTCCTCACGAAGACGTGCTGGGCTGACACCGTACGTTCGGATACCTCTACTTTGGGACGCATGCTGCAATTCTGCTGTGCTCAGCTCATCGACGCCCTCAGAGAGGATCACCTGGTCGTCTCGCCGAATCTGCAGCAGCCGTGACCGGATCGCACCGCGTAAAAAGTTGTCCGTACCGAACGCGTTAAGGTCCATGTAACGGGACATTGACGTGAGCTGGGGACGGGAGAGGTTGTCTAACGTCAGGTCGTCATCAAAGAGTTTGGCGACGTTTATAATATCTTCATTTGACGGTGATTCGCCTGTCGAGCGCACCTTGAGGTGAAATACCTTAGTTATATTGGACGACGAACGGAAAGGGGGTGACATACTTTGCGGAAGAACTCCTTAAAGGCATCGCTACCCAGGATGTGCGCGTTGGCTCTCAGACCAGACTCACGGAGTGTCTCCTGGAGGAACTTGGCCATTTCGAGCCTCATGCGAAGTAGTTTTCGTGCCTTTTCTTCCTAAGGGCGGATGCATGTCAGAGCTGATAATCCAAGTAAATGACCTGAACGTGAAACGTACGGCCGCAAACTTGTCTTCGAACGTAGAGGGAAGCATGTTCGGGAAGAGCTTGAGGGCGACCGGAAGCAGGAACTCCATGAAGGGGACGATGATGAAGACGGCAAACGGAATAAGCCGTAACAAGTCCTGTGTTGTCCGTCGCAGCTATACGGCGGACCGCGGGTGTCATCATTCAAACATGTCTAGAGCGGAGTTCCTACGTACCTGCCTCCGCTCACGGCGCGTGAGGGTCTCGCCTTGAAGAATCTTCCTCTGTAGGCGTGCCGAAATGCGGACCTCTGTGGCGAGGAGTTTAGAGCCATGCCAATAGTGCTGGGCCTCGTGCTTAATCTTCTTCCATGCGCGCGAGAGGACAGGGTCAGTTGATTTAGTATTTTTTGGGGTTTTGGGGGTAGGTGGGGAAGGTGGGGGAGAGGAAGAGTCAGTGGTCACACTGGTCGACTGGAAGCGGGGTATTGTCCAAGTCTGGTGAGGACGCGGGGGGGTGAGCATACAATGCCGCGCGTGCAGATACGTGATGACGCGGGGATGTATCGCGTGGTTGCGGCGAGAGGCAGCAACAAGTGTGAGTGGCGACGAGCGAGGCAACCATAGAGGCATAAGAACAGTGGCGGGACAGAAGGAAGGAGGGGCAATATGATGACCAACTCGGCAGACACGCGTCACCCGCTTTAGTCATGTTGCTCGACCCAAGCAGCAGTGAGTACAAACGCGCTAGGAGACACCACTATAAGACTACTAAGAATCGCGACGGGGACACTGATCCCGATTGGACGCCCTTCAGGGCGGCAGAGAAGAAATACAAAGCTCGCTTTCCCCCTCCAGATCTCTCTGGTGCACTCGACCTTGCTTTGTTGGACGCGAGCAGACACGCAGATATCGAGCAGACAGGATGGAAAGGGCGCCCCGATGCTGTTAGGGTCAAGGAGATTGATCTTGACGATGCTCGACAAAAACCTGGAGCGGCGGGAACGCGCAGGGCTTTCGCAATTGTTGACGTTCCCGGTGGGTATTAACTGTAGTCCCTGGGACTTGCGTCGGGCTGACGTGTGATCTGAAGGTTTGGTGATTTTACCGGCATTTGTCTCAGACGAGGCGCAGCGCGATTTGATTAGATGGTCCCTCCGCGATCACGCCAAATATCCGAACGAAACCAACTTGGATACCCACTATATCCTCCCGCACTCTGGCCTCTGGTCTACATATCTCAGTTCGCCCGAAATCGTCGTTCAGCCTCGTCCTCCTTCCTCCGCAACACCGTCGAACTCCCCCGGTCCGCGGCGCCTTGTCTCAAATACACCCGCTTCACCCACTACGTTCTCTCTCATCACGAGTACACCAAAGCCCTCGTCAGTACCATCTGCGTACGCACAGCCGATTAGCACTGCGCAGCTCGTCCCGCGTCTTCGCTGGGCGAACATCGGTTGGTCTTACCATTGGGGTACAAAGCAGTACGACTTTGCGCGCGAGGTTCAGCCAGTTGGTGAACCATTTCGGAGGGTGTGTTTAGAAGTCGTACGTAGCATCCGTTGGCAAGAAGTATTCGGGGGTGCAGCCACAGAATTGCTTGATGGTTGGGAAGGGACCTCCGAATGGCGAACGTGGCAGGAAACGTACGGTTAGCATTCCAAATTGGGCCCTCGCGTCTGTGGTATGTGCTTGTGGCTCAAGCTATGCACCGCGTCTTGCAGAGCCCGATGCTGGCATCGTCAATTTCTATCAGATTAAAGATAGTCTCATGGGCCATGTCGACCGTTCGGAGATTTGCGCCACCTCGCCACTTGTTTCGATTTCGTGAGGCATATCTCTTCGCCTTACTTCGTCTTGACTGATGCATCGAATAGTCTTGGCAACGCTGCTATCTTCCTCGTCGGCGGTCTCACACGGGACGTCGTGCCAATCCCCATCCTGCTGCGTTCAGGTGACATCGTCGTCATGTCGGGCCCGGCTTGTCGGCGTGCGTTCCACGGGGTCCCGCGCATACTCGAGGGAACACTGCCGACGCATCTTGATGAGGGTGATACAGTCACTGGGGGGACGTGGACACCGTATGCACGATATATGCGCACTGCGCGGGTCAATGTCAATGTGCGGCAGGTGTTTCCGAGCGGGTTTGACCCTCGCCTTGCGCAAGCATAGGTCCTTTGTTATTTGGGGGTTGGCCTGGCAGTCTCGGCTGTTTACAGCCCCCATTAGTGACTCCAGGTAACTTGGTGTTGTGGTTTGCATCGCGCGCGGCCGACACACCCATATTTGTGCATTGAATGCTTCCATAGATTCATATAATGAAGTGCTGGGACGAATGACACGTTCATAGTGACGTGTGACCTATACTGAAGCTAGTAGACAGGCTACACTGCCAATGTGCCTCCGCACGTCGTGGTAATCAACGTCATGGGCTGAGGTGCATGAAGTGAGTGCTTCAGTTCAAGAAAAGGGTAAACGACGCACAATCTTCAACCTCGCCCCAGCGCTCAATTTGGCTCGCAACTTCAACTTGGGATGCCAAAGCTGCCTGCTCAGCAGTAATACGACCGTGAATAAGTGCGATCGCTATGATGAGTGACTTCGTTGTATACGTGGCACGCTCCACCGCTGTCCATGACTTATAATGAGCGGATCACATCACACGAGAGATTGCCGCGAATGATACGCAACCGGCCATTTGCCACGAATCAAGTTTTTGAAGCGCTTCATCTAGGATTTTCTTTGTCGCATCTGGTTGGGCGCTGAATAGAACGGATTGGGAAGTCAAGAGCTCGATGTTGAAAGTATCACGAGCCCAAGCGAGCAGCGGATTCCAGTGCTCGTCTTGTAGACGCACAAGGGGGTCAGGATAGTCCTGGTGAAAGCTAAATCGCGGTGTGTCGGGAGGACGAGCAAGACCAGTAAAGAAGGAAGAACAGTACCAGATGGTATCAGTGTCAAGGTACTTGAGCAGGGCGGTGCGTACATCCGTACGTGTTGGAACGTCATTCATCGCGTCTATCGCACGTGCTGCTAACGAGGTCTGCTCTTAAATATTAAACGAAGCGCCTAACTTATAGTGACAGGGTCATAAATGGCGTACCATAGGTAGTGCATGCGGCTTCAGCACGTTCCGCTGATTCTCCCACTCCGTCACAATGAGCGTTGCGGCAATGAGCTTTGAGCGCGGCAGGAGTAAAGGCTTCCCTCCAGGAGTCTTAAGAGCACGAGAGTCAAGCGTGATGGCAAGAGAGTCCCCTCTTTCTTCGATTTCAACGCTTTTCCAAAACCTTTTAAGCGTGGCCTCTGCACCTATGCGTGTGTGGGTCCAACGAAGACAACGATGTATGTCAAGACCTACGATTTGTTGCGGTAACTAGAGTGCTGCCATCTGGGGCCACGGTTGATGCCAATCTTCGGGATGGCCATATGGCTCTCTGTGGCGGACAGAGGCGTGTCAATGTGCGAGCTCGCGGGAACCCCAGCCTGTACATCGTCCTCGTCGCCGTCACGGTTGGAGAGACTTCGGGAAGCGGACCGTCAAATCCGGGCTCAGTTCTGCCGGTCCGTACGTATCCGTGACCGTGTCGAACCTGAGATCGCCGTGCCTTTGCCAGTCGCGTACTATGCTGAAGCAAGAGTCTAGAATGCGACAACCTGTGATCTCTAGCTTCTTCTCGCAGAACACTAGAAATTCTGGCTCTGCAAATCCTTCCGCGCCCCTATCCCGGGCCACGTCGCCTATAGACCTCACCATTTCAGACGGCGAGGGGCCACCCACGAAGAGATTGAAGACGGCACATGAACCAGCCCTACGGTCTCCTCAATTGCAGCCTCAGAGTGGCCCTCCTCGTTCGCCTCCGTCCCAATGGTGTTATGAGCCTTCTCAGTCGCCAGAGAAGCGCCATATGGCTCCAGAGGCCAGGAAACGCCGCGAGCAATTTTCCAGACGACTCTTAGTAGCAAATAACCCGTCCGCGGAGTCCGACGGGCTGTGCACCGCACCTGCTCAGCACGCTCAGGGGGAATCGGATTCTTCTGAAGCTGAGTCGGAGGGCAAGTTCAAACAACTGCAGGAGTTATTCGCACGCAAGACGGAGCAGAGGACGAAAGGAAAGGCCACTCAAGATAAGCCCCCGAAAAAGCAAGCAGAAGTTGGTCCCAGTGGCGAGCCATACACTGCGCTGGAGTTGCAGGTAAGCCAGCTTCTCATCCGCCAGCACCAGAACATTCATCGTGTACAGGTTCATCAACTCAAAGTTAAACATAAAGGCGTACTTCTAATGATAGAAGTCGGCTATAAGTATAAATTCTTTGGGGACGATGCAAAGGTCTGCTGAATTGATTTATCATGCTACTACTCATTCGAATTTGTGCGAAGATCGCCGGCAAGGAGCTTGGAATCGTTGCATACCCGGACCGTAACTTCGTCGTTGCGTCTATACCTATTCATCGGCGCGACATTCATCTCAGAAAGTGATTGCCATCGCATTCATTATGTGCATTCTCTGAGTGTTTTTTATTACCAAAGGTTATTATCTCGGGGCCATAAGGTCGGTATTGTCGCCCAGACCGAGACCGCGGCCCTGAAGAAGGTCGGCAACAACCGTAATGCCCCATTCGAGCGAGAACTCACACATCTTTACACTGCCGCGACGTGAGTTTGCCACTTTGCCAACTCCGTTCTTGGTCTTACTCTTTCTGGTTAACGTCTACCTAGATACGTTGACGAGATAGACTCAGTGGACGACGTGGGTGCAAATAGTGCACCTCTGCTCATGTGCATAGTCGAGCAGCTACGTGGCGGCATGGGGGCAGATGAAAGGGTCAACGTCGGTATGATCGTCATCTGCCCTAGCACGGGTGACGTCGTATGGGATGAGTTCGAGGGTAAGTTCTTATTAAGTGCATTTCCTACTTCTGCCAAGGTTGCCTTTAGATGGCCATATGCGCACTGAGCTCGAAGTAGGTTTGCCATCGTCTGGCTTTCAATTTGTCCTTGTTCATACCTTTGTGCCAGACAAGAATGGTGCACTGCAAACCTGCGGAGCTATTGCTAGCCGAGCAGGGCCTGACAATGCCTACTGAGCGTATGCTTAAACACTTCGCTGGGTGCGTATTCTCGGCTTTCCTGCTGTAAGTGGTTGAGTTGTCGAAACTCTTGACAACAGGAGCCCCGCGTCCGAACGCAGAATACGAATAGAAAGGTACAAGAACCAGATGTCGTACACCGACGCGTTCGACTTTGTTGCCCAGTTCTACACGCGGAAGACCAGTTCTGGAAGGGCATCGACCAATCTCGCTTCGGGTCTGTACTGTAATCCATTCATTCCAGTGTGCTGATGCGACACAGGAAAACCAATGGCTGAAGTGGCTGGTTTTCCAAAACAAGTCATCATTGCCCTGGCGCAGAGCATTGGATATTTGTCAGCCTTTCGTGTTGCCGATGCGCTCCTTGCTGCGAACTTCTTTTCCAAGTTCACGACCAGAGCGCACATGCTTCTTAATGGTAACACCCTCACGAACCTGTGCGTCGCCGCTCGCTGTGAAGGCGGCAGAAACTTAAACGCATATAACAGAGAGATCTATCAAAATGAAACGGACTTCACGACCAAAGGATCTTTGATTTGGATCTTGGATAAGACTGCTACAAAGTTTGGCTCTAGACTACTACATTCATGGGTTGGGAAGCCTCTCGTGGATGTGAAGTTAGTTCCTCACTTTTAGCTCTTCCTTATGCTCACGACAGTGCAGAATATTGCAAGAGCGAATAGACGCTGTCGAAGAAATCATATCGACTACATCTCAATATCTACACACCTTACGCCCAATTTTGAAAGGTTTACCAGATCTAGCCAAAGGTTTATGTCGGATCCAATATGGAAAAGTAAGTGCATCGTCCTGCGCTAGCGACAGTGCTCAAATAAGGGTTCCCAGTGCACACCTAAAGAGTTGGCAGTTCTACTCCCAGCCTTCAACAAAATCGCCACGGCTTTCCCGAACTTTGAATCTCCTACTGCGGTCGGGTTCAAGTCAGCTCTCCTCAATGGGATCTTCTATGCGCTGCCCCTACTGCGAGAGCCGGTCCAACAACTTGTAAATGCTGTAGTATTGAAAAAAGCAGCAGCTGGGAATAAGGCTGAAATGTGGGTCGATTCCGAGCGATACCCAGAAATCGCGGATGCGGACGGAGTGAGTGCTAGTATGTTTTTTCACGCAATCCGTTGCTGATTTAAGAAGGCTATAATCTTAGTTGAGAAGGAGCTCGACGACCAGCTTAAAATAAGTGTGTTAAGTTTTCGAAGGGTTGAGATTTAAATTTAACCGATCTTAGTCAGGGGGCAGTTAAAGAAACCAGGGCTTCAGTGGGTAACAGTCTCAGGTGATGAGGTAGGGATCCTTGTAGGCACGAAGCTTTTTTCTGACCGAGTGCTCAGTTCTTAGTAGAGGTCAGCCGCGCTGAGGACCTGAGTAAAATTCCACACACGTGGTTTATGCAAAGCAGGTGAATCGCTCGTCGTTTCAGTGCGGCCGTCGACTTACTTCACACAGCACAAAGAAAGTGCGTAGGTATTATACTCCTGCGGTGAAAGAAAAGCTTGCACTGCGCGAGCAATTCCGAGAAATGCGGGACGCAGCTGCCAACAAAGCTTTCCTCTCCTTCCTCGAAGACATTGCGCGGGATCAATACGCAATCCTACGTGACGCTGTGAATAAGCTCGCAACTATCGACTGCTTGCTTAGCCTTGCCCTCGTCGCTTTGCGTAACGACTATGTCAAGCCACAGTTTGCCACCGAGGAAGACGTGCTCGAGATCGTCGACGGGCGGCATCCAATGGTCGAGGCGGTACGCGCCGATCCGTTTGTTCCGAATAGCATCGCCCTTGGAGACGGCGAACCACGTAGCAAAATTATCACAGGTCCGAATATGGGCGGAAAGAGCTCCGCTGTGCGCATGATCGCACTCATCGCGATTATGGCGCAGATCGGATCATATGTACCTGCATCCTCAGTGAGGTTGAGCATGTTGGACGGTGTCCTGACCCGCATGGGTGGTAAGTACCTGAATTGCACTTTATTAGCCGAGAAAGGTTTTACCATATTCGCTTCCGGCAGCATCGGATGAACTTGCGCGGGGGCGTTCGACATTTATGGTGGAAATGTCAGAGACAAGCGACATCCTGGTGAATGCTACGAGCAAGAGCTTGGTGATCCTCGATGAGCTCGGTCGAGGTACATCAACCTTTGATGGCGTACGTCCTAGTTGTGTCTAGCAAGACGGAAAGTCTCAAGCGCTAACACTGCAACCCAGATGTCAATTGCTCACGCCGTTCTTCACTATCTCACACAAACGAAGCGCTGCAAGACGTTGTTCATCACTCACTACCCACTCGTCGGGGCCGACTTAGCACGACAGTTCCCTAATGACGTTCAGAACCTTCACATGGGCTTTACTGAAGATATGCGTATTAATGGCATACGAGAGATTACTTTCTTGTATCGTCTCACCAAGGGGCTTGCCAGCGAGTCGTTTGGGATCGAGTGCGCACGGCTTGCGGGAGTTGCGGAGGACGTGCTGGAGACCGCCTCGCGACACGCGGACAAGATGCGTGTCTTAGTTGAAGAGAAGACTAAACGGAGCAGGTAAGTGTCTCTATAGCTGTCGTGGTTTTTCTCGGGTTGACGCGGACGACGAGGGTTCGGATGGCGTTGAAACTACTGAGCACTTGCTTTGGTGCTTCTCCCGTCGATGCTGTGGCCGCCATGGAACAATTACAGGGTAGCACTTCCGGATGATTGTGACATGGGCTCCGTACTCGCATCTAGTTATTCTTGTTTATTGTTCTACCACACTCCTAATAATTATATAAAAGCCTTGGCAGACGCGGTCACGTGATGGAAAGTCAACTAGGAATAAAGCGGGTGAAAGCAGTTCCTGTAATTCTCGACCGACGACATGCAAGCCTTTTTCAACCCTCCTCCGGCCAACCTACATTCATATTTACGTGTTTCAGATCAGCAGCGCACCCGCGTGGAGAAACCCTCATCATCTGGCCTCGAACTCTCTTTTGCGTCAACCGTGTCGCTTCAATCTCTGCCTGGCTCAACCAAAGGCTCAACCAAGCATCTCGAGGATATGACCAAAAGCGATGTCGTTCCTATGGATATTTCCCCCGAGCCTTCCCGCTTTACCCATCAAATCGGAGGAACTTCTCTCGACAAAGCAAGGCATCCCCACGCATCTACGAGTTTTGCGAGGCTGTTTGGGCGTGATCTCAGCAATGAGTCCCCCCTTAATCCTTACATAGCATCGTCGCCTGAACCACCAGCCGCCCATGGGCATACTCAGTCCATCGGTCTTTCGTTGCAGTCGGAGCGTAAATTGGAATCTGCGCGGCTACAAAGTGCTCGCAATTCGTCGGGTGTGGTATGTGTAGCTTACATATAATCATCCCCCAAGTTCTCACTCGTTTTTCATGTTTAACTTTGGTGCTTATGTAGCACGAACATGCCCCTTCCTCGCCCGATGCCATGGATGTGGACACCTCCTTCACAGAAGCCCTTACCTTTCCTCCGAAGCCCGACTCATCACCTTCAGCCCCCTTTACCGCCGCTCCGGCAGTGTCAAGTTTCCAAAATATTTTTTACGACCCATCCTCTCCTGGCTGTGCCCGCGATGACCTTTACGAGTCCAAAAAGCGTCGGTCTGCTTCTCCTGAAGGGACCCCAGAGCCAGCGCATGGTCGACGCCGTGCGGGAACGGTCAGCGTTTTCGGTAGCTCATCGCCTGCCGTGGATTCTTCCCCGAGTGTTCTCAAGTTGGAGCGTATGGCGAACCTTGTGAAAAAGCCCATGCTCAGCGGTCTTGGAATACCATCTCATGATAACGCTAAGCACCTCCGGAAGCCAATCATGTCTGCGCTGGTGCCGCCATCCGACGTGGCACTGCTCGCTCCACCTCCGCCACGCGGCTCCTCGCAAGGCGAAGAACGTATGTCAGCCAAGCAAGAACACGGCACGGCCTTACCACCTCCGCGCCGTGCTTTCTCTGCGATGCTGCCAGAGCACCGACTCGGCGCCCGTCCTTCCGGAGAGTCACCGTCTGAGCGCAATGAAGAATGCTCCCCTGCGCTGGCCTATGCACAACGGCATAAAGTTAGGACTATCCGCCGGCGGGATGGTACGGATGACTTCCGCTCGCTTACGGGAGCCACAGCTATGGTCGTACGAGATCAGGAAAGCCCACGTGCACGGATGGTACCACAATGGGGCGTCGGCTTAGGTGGCTTTGGTGACAATGAAGCGTTCGGGAAAATACTTCCGTGCCACAGAGTTCGAGAGGATGGGTTGATGCGGATCAATTGCAAGACTGTAAGAACTCTCATTCTCGTTGAAATAGCCGTCGACAACTCTAAACATGCAGCTTAATGATGTCTTGGACGGAGTCTTCAAGTCCCGAATTGTCTCGTACCAGGTCATCGACTGCCGATTTGACTACGAGTATATCGGCGGCCATGTCCCAGGGGCACTGAATATCAATACAACGACGCAACTAGAGGAGTATTTCCTCGGGGCGAACGCGAACAAGCCGGTTCCAAGCGTGAGTGGTGAAGGTGGACCGAAGCATATCTTGATTTTCCATTGTGAATTCAGTGCCAAGCGCGCCCCTACTTTGTAAGCTCTACTTCCGAATTCTCGGTTCCTTTACCAATCTTCTGCTTTAACCGCAGTGCGAAGCACTTGCGTTCCAAGGATCGCTCTGTCAATAATCACAGTTACCCGCGTGTACACTTCCCAGAGGTGTACATTCTCGAAGGCGGATACTGTCAGTACTTCAAGGAAAGTGGCGCCCGTTGTGAACCGTCGGGATATGTCCGTATGGATGATCCGTATCACGCCGCCTCTCGAAAAGAAGACCTCGATCAGTTTCGCAAGGCAAAGTTTGGGCGAACCAAGTCGTACGCATATGGCGATGCGATGGGCATTACTGCACTCAAAACGTCGAAGCGCAATCCCGGAGCTGTCCAACCGTTGTTTGCCGCTACGAGTGTGGCTCATTCCCATCGTGAGATCAATGATAACGGACTCAGAGCAGTTCCCGAGGATCCCTATATCTTACCGAGCGAGGACGAGGAGACGGACATAGGCGATAGTCCATGTCCGCCGCCGTCGAAGAACCCTGGAATTAAGGCAAAGAAGCTCGGCCTAGGTGGGACCAGGGGTCCGTTGATGCGCGCGGAGACGTATGGGCCATCCAGGTTCGAATCCGCCCGCTGAACTGCGTCAAGCATAAACTGCTGCCACCAACACTTTCTCTGTGTTCAAACGCGTTACTCCAGCTGTTTTGCAATCTCCTGCCTCATAATATTTCGATTCTGCAAGACCTCAAGGCTTCCGAACTCGCATACACACTCGCTAGTGTTTTCCCCTTGCTCACTTTCTTCCTTGTCTAGTTTTCTGCGCCGCACAGACTGTGGCACGCTCAAGCTCGCTAAACCGCGTGGCCTCTTCTCTATCATCATCATTCATCAAGCCAACCCC
This sequence comes from Lactarius akahatsu, assembly GCA_021524915.1. Taxonomy (NCBI): domain Eukaryota; kingdom Fungi; phylum Basidiomycota; class Agaricomycetes; order Russulales; family Russulaceae; genus Lactarius; species Lactarius akahatsu. The sequence goes on along the minus strand of JAKELL010000001.1, from coordinate 1,861,849 downwards.
GCACTGCCAATCATATATCGATTATCGGCCAAGTGTATTACCCCAGTTCATAGATGCAGACTCACGCGCGGACTAACGGCTATCTGTCTTCATATATCACACCACAACGACTTATCTTTGCTCTCCATGCGGGCTCAAAGTATTTCTAAAAATGTTCCAATCATCTTTCACTATCCATTAGTGCAACAGTGTGCAGAATTTATTGGTTTTTTCACATCCGCTTGTCTTCACGATTGGGCGGCGGTCGTAATATTTGCTTTCGTGTCTCAGTTCTTCGCTTCTCTTTCATCCACCCCTCTTGCCCTACTTTGATACCTACATATTTCTTCCTTGCACTTCATTTTTATTTATTACACCGCAGGGGTTTGACACCCCGGGTAAATACGCTTCGTAATCGCCCCAAACGCACACCATCATCATTCTAACAATATAGTCACATCATGGACATTTAAAAGTTGGGAAGGGTCGAGTTTTCAATCTATTTGCGTACGCCCAGTTTTCTGTGCGATGTGAGCGTGTTTATGTCAGAGTGAACACTTGGTCGTGCTCCTGTGGTAAGTGACGCGATGATTGCGGACTCGACATTGTACCTTCTATGTCGCCCAAATAGTCGAGGGTAAACGTATATAGGAAAGATCGAATTACACTGATGCTATGCTTCAGTCTAAGCTACATGACCTTTTTTTTGCGCCTTTTCCTGGAGGTGGGATCGTCCTTTTTCTCGGTAGCGCCAGGAACCATGGAATTGTTGGCCTTTCGTTTACGCCCCGCAGCGGCCTTCTCTCTTTTTCTCCCTACGCGTTCTCCACCGTCGATCTTTGGTGATGGCTGTTGGGCCTGCATACTATTTACAATCTGCCTACAGAGCTCGACAAGCGAAGCAGACCGTTTGAGGCAGTCACACAGCTCTCCCCAGATCGTGGGTTCCCAAATCTGTACAGAAGTCGCGCGTTCGGCCATTAGACGCTTTGTTGTCCGTGTACCGGCAAGGGTCAACTTCAGCGCCTCTTTGAAACTCTGTGTAGACGTGGTGTGTGCATCGTAGGCGGAAGATAAAACGCTGTGCACCGAGCGCTGTAGTTGCCTCATGAAGACCGCCAAATTATCCAGTTCGTCTTCCGGCTTATAATATCCTCGTTAACGACGAGCTAGGCACAGAGGACAGAGCGAGGCACAGCACTTACCATAGGTGGCAGGGAAACCAGCAGTGCTTGTAGGAGTACGTAAGCCCGGCCTCGTCGGTAAGCATTGACGGCTTTCGCAGGTGCGGCGAGTAGCACTTCACGCATGTCCCACGCAGTGCGGGGGTGTCGCTTGATAAACTCGGAAAAGAAATCCGTGTTGAGGTCAGAGGCTTTGCGCTCGGTGAAGTCCACCAGCGACAAGGTGTACGCTGTCCGCACGGTTGTGTCGGCGCCAACGTGGAGCAGAGCTTTGGACACATAGAGACTACAGAGGCTGATAGCAGCGAGAGCGTCACTTGAATGCACTTTGCGCGCACGGACATGAAGATCGTTCAGTATATCCGAAGTTTTGTCGACGTCGATAGTCGAGGGGACCACCTTTAGCTTATCGATCCGCGATCTCAAGAGTCCGATGGCTTTTTCCGAGAGCTGTTTCTCGTCGGAGAATGCAAGAGTAAGAAGTGGGATGAGGATTTGCATGATATGCGCGCTCTTGGGCTGCTTCTTAAGGAGGATGTTCAAAAGATCGAGGATACGATTCTTGAAGTGTGTGGCCTCTCTTTGTGCCCCCTCTGAGATAGTGGTTAACATAGGAAACGAAGGTAGGATGACTTTGGGAACCTTTGCTTTTCTTCCCTCTTATCCGATCTTTGAACAACTGGGCAAGCTGATCATCTACTGCCATCATCTGGTCGTCGTCGAGTCCAGGTTCAGGTTCAGATCCTTCGTCGGACGAGTCAACTGCGGAGTCGATGAGGTTTTTCAGGAAATCCTCTGTGGTCTTCTCCAAACCTTCATTCCCAGCCTCATTCGTCCTGAGGGTTTCATTATGTTCATCCGCAGACGGCGACTCGCTGTCGTTATCATGGCCACCCTCCGAAGAGTCGTCCTCAACAACGAACGAATCCTCATCAGAATCAACTACAAGGTCCGAAGGATCCCGATGTTCCAGTTGCTATGAACCAAATTAATGACACTGGAAAGCTCCGCGGCACCACCACGCACGGAAAGAATCAGGTTGATGGTGCTGTCTTTGATGGCACCGCTGAGTAAGGAGAAGCTCTGATTGCCCGCAGCACGCGTGTATGCAGTCCCCTTCTCTAAAAAACCTATGATCACGTCGACAAGAACATCGATAGGTTCAATAGCGCGTTCATCGTCTTGAAAAGGTTTGGAGACAACTGGTGATGGGTCCAATGAATGGAATAAACGAGATGCTCCATCAATGCAGGACTAGCCCGTGTGTATGTCAGCGAAGGATTTTAGCAGCTTGATGTGGGTATCACCTCAAGTGATGCCACGTCTCTCCCGTCGGTGTTATTCTCGAGGTAAAACTGGAGGATCGAGGATTGCAAGAGCAGTTCGACACCTAGTACGTCTTCACTTCTATCACTTGAGGCCTATGTAGAACACATGAGAGGAAGCCGAAATGGAAAACACAGATCTCAGACATGCCTTCTTTAAATTAGTGACTAAAATACAGGCACGTTCTAGTATCTCTCGATCTTTGGAATCAAAACCCGAGAGTAGTTCCACGTGTTTGGAGGCTTGATCCAGCCGACGAATTGTTTGCAGCACCCTCGAGACCCAGGGTTCACCGTTCGAGGTCACGCCCGTCACCCTCTGCGCTCTGTCGGCCGTTTGGGTAACATTCGACAATCGTGTGAGGTCCGTCAAACAGCTAAGCAGACGCTCGCGACATTGACGTCGTAAATCGTCCGTAAATGGGGGCGAAGGCACCTTGTGGACCTGTGGATTCAGTTGACATAATCAGCCTCTTACAATGGGGGGCGAACGTACAGCACAGATTGGGCTGTTCGGAGATCTCTTCTTTATAACAAAAATCCCGTGGACGGTGAGCCAATCTAGGATCTGCTGTACCCAACCATCGTCTTTGGGTATTGCTCCGTTGCGAATGAGGGCCGCGATTTGATCAACTATCCACGATCGATGTGCATTAATCAGCTGAACCTCAGACCTAGCTCTCAGTGAGTTGTCAACGTCATCCAGAACGGTCAGAATCCATACATTGCTGAGCTAGAGGTTCCGTCTACCTGCCCAAGTATGTGGGCAATGTAGTCCTTAATGCCCTCTGCGTTCGTCATCGTCAGAATTGACTCCACGGTCTTGGTTCTCGTCAGCTTATCGAATTGTTGATTCCCATGTATGCCCGTCAGTTGTAAAACGAAAGCAAACCCGAGTGATGGGTCCTTTTGCACAATAGAAAGGATGTCCGTCGCCTGTGCGGGAATTATCGGTCAGAATGCACTAACATAGCTGACGCAATGATAGGGCTCGCAATTTGTTTAGCAAATGAATGCAAGTATCGGTCTGGATGCGATAGATGATTGATCCAAGTCCGCATAAAATTCTTCGTGAACAACATCGGCAGGTTTGTAGCCTTGATGCGTGGTAGCGCTTTCTTAAAGATCACAAAGCCCCAGTACTTTCGCTCATTGGACGCAGACACGGAAAAGAGAGACTCTGCGACAGGGTAGTCGGAAAATGACTGGGTGTTCTCGTCGAGGCGACTTACCGTCGACAACGACGCGAAAGAACTCGGGGAAGGAGCCCTTCGGAGTGTGCCCACTGCCTTCCAAAGGCAATAGCTGGTCCAATAACTCGTCCCAGATGTGATGGACCTGAGGTCTCCACGCCCGGCCAGGAATCGTTACCACGGCGTTATCACCTTCGCCTTCGAACCCGGTTTCCTGCACAGCATTCATCTGACCGAGGCACAGAGACAATAAGGAGTACTGGTTCGCTTACTCTGAGTATCCTTGCAAGCGTCACAAGATTTGCTTGATGAAAGATGTTCCCACGCCTGAACGTTGGTGCCCAGAGCCAGCGCCACTCGTGCTCGCGTTCGGGCCACAGCCTCTGGGCGCGCAACGCAAGTGCAATCTTCTCCGGGGTCCACACGGTTTCGCTTTTTGCAGCTCTCTCTTCGACAGGGGAAGTCTCACCAAACTCTTCCTCCAACAGCGCACGAACTACTTTCTCACGCCAGGGTACGTCCGCGTCACGAGTTGCGGCAAGAAGGTCCAACGCGCTCCCGACTGCCCAATACGCCGGCTCGGCAAGCCACGATTTGGCGTGGGCAAGTGTGCTCAGCGCTTTGAGAACAGCCCCGCAGCTCTCGGGTGTGCTTGGTGCAGAGGGGAATTGAGGGAGTGGAGGATGTGTGCGAACGAGCAGACCGGAATGAACGATTGAGGCGAGGCCGAACAGGCGCGCAAAGAGCAAGTCGCGTTCTTCTTGGCCGGTTTGATTGCCCGTTGTACGGGACGCGTCGAGGACGAGCGCAAGGATTTGTGCGCAGGAAACAGTCGAGACACGAGAAAGAAGCTCGTAGGAGTTTAATCGCACTTTGTTAGTGTGAATGTAATGATATGCGTACCTCTGTCAAGGCGACAGCGAACCCAAGACGACTGCTTTCCCTTGGGCTCGCGAGTCCACGTAATAGCCTGCGGATCGAATAGGCGACATCTGGAGAATTCAATAAATCAAGCCTGAAGTTGTGCTCTACTACGTCTTCTGCAGAGCAATCCCGTGGGGTCCCATCGACACCAAAGCTCTCCCCACTGGGTACGTCTGGCTCAGCTGACTCATTCGCAAATGTTGCCTGAAGTTTTTGTAGAGTAGCTACAAGCTTGGCGGACGTGTCAAGACGTTTCTTCTTATCGGAAGAAGAGAGGTCCCAGAAAAGAGGAAGAATGGTGGACATGCCAGTGGGCGGAACCGATATGCGATGCAAATTTAGACAACGCGATAGCTGGAGCGCAGGAAAGTATTTCCATTTCAAGGAATTCCCACGGAAGCGCCAGACGCGATTTTACTCTCGAGTACAGTTCTATCATTGCATGCACGATACAGCGCTAACGCCAAATTTCGATGTTCTAATAAACGCCAGGGGTAGGGTAAGACACCACACACACCCCTCACCCCACAACATCCAGCCCGCCGCGCGGCAGCCTTGGCTCACCCTCCTTGTACAATTGGCCTGTCTCCTTCCGCAAGAGATCGTTGATCCATTGCCCATGTGGCTTGATCTTCTCTCCACGAGAGTACATAACCGCCAAATAGAGCCATGCGGCAGCGTTACCAACCGTGCCGACTTCATCCGACACGTTTTTACGCGCGAAGCTAGAAACTGCCTCGTAGAGTTTTTCGTCCGTGTAGAGATCGTAGAGGTGGCCCGCAACCGCAGTGTTATCGCCTACATCGCAGAGATAGCCCGACTTTCCATGTTGAATCTGCAGCGGGATGCCACCCGTACGCGAGGCAATGACAGGTATGCCGGCGTGTAAGGCCTCAGAAACTTTAACTTCGAAGCCTTCACGCGTGGACAGCTGTAACGCAATCTTCGAGTTGGCCATGAGTGCATTGAGTACTGGTAAGAGCGTCAGTGAGATGACCCCGTAAAATTGAAAAAAGAGTACGTTGATCGCTCGGAGGTATGCGCATTACAATAATATCTTTGGCGAGGTGCCTGTATGCTTCTGAGTGGATGAGTTTGAGGACCTGGTCGTAGATGATGCTTGCATCAGGATCATCAACAGCACCATGTCCACAGATAAGCAACTGAGGTATATCGTCCCCGTCGAGCTTTCCTTTCGTCTTCAATAGCTCGCGGAATTTAGCGTACGAGTCAACGACATTAGGAATTCCTTTGGACGGGTCGAAACGCGCAACCTGAACCACGTAATCCCGCGCGGGCCATGCTAGCTCCGACATCTTTTCTTTGGCGCACAGCGAGCGGAACTCGCCCATATAATACTGGGAATCCCAAGATCCAAGGTCCTTGTTGAGGCCATCCAACCTAAGTGATCATGCGTTAGCAAACGGTAGATACCTCGAGCAATACGCGCACCAGTCAGTGGCAGCGCCAAGTAAGCAAAGTTTTTCAACTGGGACGTCGCTCGGAACAAACTTATTCACTGGGTGACCTACGTGGGCATTAGATGTCAGCCCTACCTAGGGAGTGAAAGTGACGAAAATAAGCCACACGCACTGATAAACAGATCGGCATGTTGGATGTTATTCCAAAGGTACTTCCACACTTCTTCTTGAGGTGAACCTTCCTTATGTACGAGATCGCTGCGAATCTCGATGTGTGAACGGTACACAATGGGCACCTCAGGTCGGACCTTGCGGATAAGTGGGATCAAACCAGGCATCTGTGGGTCATCTTGGCAAATAGAATTAATGCCATGTCAGGTGGAAACAGAGATGACCCTCACCGATGAATGCCACATCGACGCCACCAGGCGCGAGCGGACCACCCTCAGCAGTCCAGCGTAGCCCGTTTTTAAGAATCCAAGAGTCAAAGTTGTCCTTTTGCTCCTGGGTAAGGCGAAGAGTAGGCGCGGAGACCCCTTGCAAGATATTGTGGTTGTTCTTTGTCGTGCGGAACACGGAGGGTGACGGGTTTGGAACGTACCTGAGCCGATGGGAAAAGTGAAGGTAATCAGTTTATCGTGTTCACATGGGATAGGACATGTGATGAGAAAAAAGGGGCGGGGAGAACAACGCCATGAGAAATGTATTCCGATCTCGTGCTCCAGCAAGTGATGGGGTAATGATTCGAGGTCCTCGAGGCACTCACCAGGCGGCATCGACGTCCAAAAGGGTAAGGAAGCGAATAAGCGCGTGTCTCATCTTCAATCGGATGAATCGAATTTGCATTAGCAGATGATCCTGACAGATAACGCAGTATAGACACTCACGAGGGCAACACCACCTGTGGATGGAACGCACAAAAGGAAGCGAAAATGGGGAAAGGGAAGATGGAAGGACTCAATCTCAAATTCTTGTGAGAATGGGGATAGACTCACCGCCCTGGGGTGTAGAAGAAAAGAAGCCAATCTTTACTTTTTTTTCGCGAAGCTCATCGGCGAGCTGAACGACAGCATTCCAGGTACCCTCACCAACCGAGTTGCGGTACGCATCGAGATCGTCTATGAGGTGAATCTTCCCAGCAGCGTCAACAGTAACCTGGTTGCGAGGGCCAATGGATAGACGTGGGTTATTGCCAGGACCAAAATGCAAAATAGCCTTGCGCGCAGCAGAGTCCGCCTGCTCGTCGATCGTACGAGGAATAGGCAGTTTTTGCTGAACACCACCAGGGGTAAGAGTTTGACCAGTCTGTCCAAGGACAGAGTGATCGACATAGACGGTAGGCGTTTCAGCACCCGAGGGCGCAAACGAGCCAGTGGCCGACCCGATACGGTGCTTGATATTAGTGCGAGTGGCCGAGTCCGTGTGATAAGGTTTGATATTGAACACGATGGGGACGATATCGAGTTCCAACCATAGGCGAGTACAGAGATTGGGGGCCTAGGTGGTTTTAGAAAGGCCATTGCAGGACGGTGTTAGAAAGGAACCAACCTCCCGAAGGAGACTGAGGGTAACACCGGCACCCAGGAACTTGCACAGATGCTCCGAAGAGAACTTGCGGAGAGCAGAAATGATGTGGGACTCGATAACCTCTGTCTGCTTATCCGATTGTGCAGCATCGTATGGGAGGATCGTAGAGCTGAAATCGGTGTTATAGACAGAGTCGTGGATAGAGATTGCAATTTCGAAGCCAGCCTTGTTGGCGAGGAGGGAACCCGCAATGCCAGCCCACATAGGCTACGTATGACCTGAGTGCTTTAGCGGGAAAAATAAGAGGGAGGGGCGAACGGTAAGACTACTGAAGGCGGTAATGTTCGGCCTGGTAGCGCTGGATATGCTGGAGAGCCTGCGCCTGACGGCGTCGGAAGACTTTGACACGAACTGTTGAGGTGCCGACGGAGCCATTAAGGAGAGTGGGCAATTCAGATCGAGGGTGATGAAGGAAAAGAAAGGACCGAGCAAGTAGAAGAGCTTTTATAGGCCAACGCAATGGCAATCTTCTCAAGTAAGAGCTTGGCTCAGGCACCGTTGGGCCGGCCTCAGGCACAGACAGACCTTGCCTCATAGCAATGTCCAGCTGCAAAGAATGCGGACATTCCACTCAATTCTCTCGAGACATTGGCTCTGCCGTATGCACACACTGCGGTACTTTGGCAGATTCTTCCCAACAGAGCGCTCTCACTTCTCCCTCTGACTTCCTCCCCGATACCTACGCCCACGACCTCCAGATCAACACCCGTCCAACCACTCTCAAAAGTATCCGCAGGAACGCTGCATGGGACCTTGCCGGGCAAGCTGCCAACCCCAGGAATGAGCGCAACAAGGTCCTTTCCCCTTATTTCCTCACACCCCTTAACCCGTCCTGACATCTTGTCGCCCTTCTCAGTTCATCATTTATGAATCCATCCGGGCTCTTGCTGACCGTCTGGGACATCGGGGTGCAGCCATCCGTGCCAAAGCCATTTTTGACTCCGTGATGCAGCGCCCTTCAGTCAAATGGGGTAGAGCAGCCAAACTTGCCGCAGGCGCTGCTCTCGTGTTCGCCATTAGAGAACAGGATAGGGGAGATCACACACACCACGTTGCCGTCAGTTTCTCTTTCTCTCTTCACCTTTGTTCTTCCGACTCCCTGGCCGTTTTATCCGCGCATTTTTTGTCTCCCTAACGAACAATGCCCTATTACCCACGCCCCCCACTCTTTCTTCTCTCGGCGTGTCACCTACCCAGACATTTCAACTCTGTTATTGGAATTGGACGTCTGGAACAGCAAAAATACCCTAGAAGCCTTTCTTTGCCGCGCGCTTCTAAGGTACATCGCCGTGCGATCATTAAGCGCCGCCTGTTTCTCCTCCCTCTTTCAGGCAGGACAATCCCATGGCTCTTTGTGTATGCCGTGATTTTCGCTTCCCCTTCCGTTGTGGTTGTGCTTCTTTGGGGATGTGGTCCAACCCCAAGACGTGTCGAATAGAATCAGCCTATTTACCTCCCATACAATTTTTTTTCGGATGCGCATATACGGCAGGCTGACTGTCTTGTATTCCCACTCCAGTATCTCCTCTCGGAACCAGTCGTGGAATTGAAGCGCACACAATTGCGGCTCCTCCCTCACCTCGCCCTGGATCTTCCACGTAACCGTGCGGTCTCACACCTTCCCTCTCTCGCTGCACACCTCAGTGCCCTCGCCTCTACTTCGGTCCCAACTCTTTCCAAGGACACACTTACCTTCATAAGGCCCTTGTTGGCTTCTGTCGTGGTGCAGGACGTCCTAAGGACAGCTTCGGCGCTGTACGATCTTCCCAATTTGGAGAGGAGTGCATTCAATGCAGGAAGTGCAGGTGCAGGTGGGTGCGCCCTTTTACTTCTGGCGCTTGAGGCGCACGCCCGCCCGCCTCGTCCAGTGCCACATGTGCTTGTGCTAGCTTCGCGGCTAGGTACGGCTCTCGGTGCACGTGGTGCGGCAGTTATGGCACGCTATCGCGTGCTCGTCAACGCAATCGAGGCGGGCGCCGCACGAGTTCCGTGGCTCGTAAATGCCAACACACCAGGGAGCAAGCACATCGCTCGGAGATCCAGGGTGGCTAGCTCAGTACTGGACGTTCTACAATTCCGCGAGGAAGTCGGACTGGCAGAGATTGCCGAAGGGGGTGGCCCGATTCATGTCGAACTCGAGGCAGAGGTCGACGGAGGTGACGGGGAAGGTGATACAGTTAGTGATGAAGCCGATTTGGATGCACTGATCGCTGAGGTCGAACAAAAGACGACCAGGAACACGAGAATTTTGTCACATGGGCCCCGGAGTTCCTGTGTGGTGGCGAAGACTGCCGCGGCTCCAGAACGCAAATACAAGAAGCGTCGAACGGCCACGACCCAGGCGGCCAGTTTCCTCCTTGACCCCCTTGCGAACGTCGCGCCGGAACGCCCTGCACTTGCCCATACATCGTACCTTTTATCATCCGACGCTAGATCTGACGTACCACCGACGAGGCTACAGCTCCTGGCGGCCGAACGTGGAGACACAGACGCGGTTCGTGATGACGAGTTGTTCGGCGAAGGTGAGCTAGAAGGGATTGTGATTGGTACGGATGAAAAAGCACACGAGGAACGAGAGAAGAGGGCTCGAGCAATGTGGATGATTTGGGGTGAGGACGTTACCAATCTCACGAGAGATGACCTTGGCCCAGAAAATGTAGGGGAGAAGAAGCACCCCGGGCGACCTGGCGGCTACACGAAGAAGGGAAGGGAGCGAGTCGATATGGATAAACTCGCGGCGCTACTGGAATCAGATGATCCGTTCGTAGCGTTGGGCGTCGAGGTGTTCTGTTCAGGCGATGAAGACAAGGAAGGGGAAGAAGGTAGAAGGGGGGATTACATTGGAGGCGGAGGCGGTGAGGAGGTGGAAGGTGAGTGGAGGCCCGCGTCTCCTGGAGGATTGGAAGTAGAATGGCCTGGGGAATGGTAATTACAGCAGTAACGTAGTTATGCGTAGGTGTTGTGGCCGGCTTTTCCCTGAAGGTGCAACAACAAAACCAATAATATATTTCCCATAGAATTCACTGGAAAATATGGGTTTCTGGCTTCAAATTTTCAAACTTTGAGTCCCGAGTCTTACCACTCTGAGATTTGAGATCTAAGATCGAGCCGCGACCGCGACCGCGACGACGCGATTTGTAGTAATTGATCACATGATTGAACTCATATCTCGTGACCGCGCCTCGTAAGTGGCTCATATCCCTTTCCCTTACTTGCCCTTATAAGTGACTCGGAGGTATCCAACCATCGAAACGCAAGTCTACTGGGTGAATGTCCTGTTAATCTACATGGAAATCGACTTGTACGTTCCCTCCTTTCGCACGGCGAGCAAACGTATGCGTTCCGACTCTCCGACCCCGTGCGGACATGACCGTCCACTCGTACGTTGCTGTCATATTCTAATTTTGCTCCTCGGTGCCGATCTTTGTATGCAACTCGGGTAGAAACGCATATCACTCGCCGTAAATGACCGTACGTGCGACTCGCCACTATCGTTCCAATCCCCACAGACGGCAAGTCCTGCTTCACCTGCGCGTGCGCAGTCACTCACCGCTGTCTTACTCGTTCAAAAGCCCGTGCAGTCGGTATGTATGCCCTCTGCAGACGCGGATGCGAGTGTCCAGGATGAGCAGTGGGTCGCCCTTACGCGTAACCTTACCCTCCTTCCTGCTCAATGCCCCGCTGAGCTCGAGACAACCTGGAGCAGCAACGGAGAAAATACGATGGTGTGCATTTTGAACATGACCCCCCCCCCCCCCCCATCTTCCCGCTTTCTTTTTAACTGATGAAAGTTTTCATGGCGCTTTACTTTACAGAACCTCGACGAAACACCTCGGTCTTCAACCCGATTATGCTCGCACAATCAGCGTTTTCAATGTGAGGCATGCAAGCAAACAAAGACCCACACCACTGGCAGCACGATACTGCCACCCCTCGTGCATTCCGGTCCTTGTTCATCTATGCCAAAGGTCTTATCTCTGCGGCTCACCCTTCCCCCAGTGACAGCGACGGGGTACTTACAGACACCAGATCCAGTCACGATTCCTACGCCTCCTATCGGCTCTGCTATACTTCCCTCGCACTCTCTTTTCAGTAGCGGATGCGTGAACACCATGCCACTGTATTCGCGAGAGCCCCAGCCATCACAGCAGCAGCAGGCACCCCCACGTCGCTCACGGTTCACTTTGGGTCCACGACCGGACTGTGAGAAATGTCGCCTGGGTGTGCCGGGACATTACGCACATTTCGATTGATTCACAAAAGGATGGTAAGGGACTACCCAGATGGAATTTCCCCTACTGTAGTGTCGTTAATTTAGGTAATAGCCTACGCGTTTGGGCGTGTCTCTCGCTTGGTGTTGAACCGTAACACGACATGAAATGAAGTCGGTACGCGCTGTGAACGCTCTCATGCCCTCAAATACGGACAAGAACATAGCGCTTCTGAGTTCACTTCGGTTGTTTGGACTGTACGCTTTGCAAGATTGAAGCAGAAGTGACACTGTCATATCCTGTGTGGCCGAAGTACCTGACATTGGGGGACAAAAGTGGTATCCACCTATCTAAACGTGCACCATCCAGTCATGTGCATACATGTATCACGCATCTTGTTGAAGGACGCTCAACCCCAACGTCAACTATCGTATTAGCAGGCCATGCAAGTGCGCCGTGCGAAACTTCACTGAGCCGACCCCCCTTCGCTACGAGCTCCTCGTGCACGACTAGATCGCCGTCAAACAATAATTCATCATCGTCTGTCCGTTCGACGTGAAGTTAGTTAGGTAGAAACCGACGAGCCAGGTAAAGATGAACCTGCCTGTTTTGTGGGTGCCTTGTCCAACTCTTGCATCGCATCGGCGTCTCCCCCCGAGGCTATACCCGTCTCCGTCTGTTCTTGCAAGGTTTGACAGCGAATAGTTGAGCAGGGAGATGCCAGCTTGGATAGCGCCGACCATGCTCTTCGTTCCTTGAATTTTCGGAATCTTCTTCTTCCTCTTCGCTCTCATCTGTCTGGTACACTCCTGTTTTAAGAGTCATAACAAACTCTTGCTTCAACAGGCGTGCGTATTCATGCTTCGCTGCCTCGCGCATGTTGCGCAACAGTTGGTCTGCATGCTCGGGGCTTCGTTACCTTGTTGCGACCAACCCCCCGCACGATATCGACGTGGAACTTATGGTTTTCCGCCATGCGCTTGTACTCGTCTTCCAGTCCCAACGCCAGCACTCCTTGTTCGACTCCGAGAGATTAGGTGAGGGCGACGACCTTAATGCCGTTGCTTGGTGAGACTGTTTCTTCTCAAGAGTAGTGAGCTTCTGGATCAGGATCCGCTTTGATGCGCTGTCGGTAGTCATCTATGTGTTACTTAGTGTACGGTGGGACCCGCAATTCGACCGCAAAACGACAGCCTTTGTGGTACAAGTTCGTGGTGTTTCAGGTGCGAAACTCATTGAGTGAGCAGAAATGGGTCGTCTGTCCATGTCCATTATTATCGTCCATCAGGTTTAAGGTGGGTGCATGAGGCGGTGGCGAGGGAGGAGTATGGAGGCTACGGATGGGGAGATCTTCTTGTGGAAGACTTGGTTGACCAGTGATACCAGTAATCACGAGCAGATAGCCTCAGTTACACTGACACTCGACTAGCTCAGGCTGTGAGGGGTGTTGAGATATTGGGAAAGTGGTGGTGGCCAGTGCCATACCCCAAACATCGGATGTGCTCGTTGGGGGTAACGGAAGTTGTTGATGTGGGGAGCTACCCGAGTCATCAAAGTGTCCAGTATGTTGGAACGTCGCCGTGATGGTGTGTGACAGGATAGTCGAAATATAGACTTGAAGGTTTGAGGCACCTTGGGTGAGGTCGTGAGACCGATATCGTCTCGGTAAGCCACGATTATTGAGGGCGGGAACCAATGAGGATGCCGAGGGATAGTGTCAATGTGTGCACCGCTGACAAGTAGTTTGCTCAGCGGGTCGCCAGTACGAAGTGCATGGAAGGTATGGAGACTTGTCTGGAGGGAACAGATTAAACTGGTGGCTGGCCTGAATTTTAACGTTGCTAGCCTGAGAGGGGCAGTGAAAGAACAGAGCGATTTGAAGGTACACTGAAGTGCCAGTGGTACTATGGGTCCTCAGCTTGGCATGCATCAAGCTGGGGCAGATCCGTAGCTCCAGGCATTTCTGACAAACTCATAGACGTGAAACTGCGTCATTGAGCACACCGCGATCGTTGTAGGTGGAGATTCAAGAAGGACATGCAAATGACGCAAGAGAAGGTTATACTAAAAACGGAGTAACTGCCACACCGAGTCAACAACATCGGCCACCATCTGAGTAAGGATGCTCGTATACCAGATCCCTGACTAGGCCTGACTGTCTGCAGTAGGTGATATACCTTTGGAAGTGTACGAGACATCAGCTTCCGCGTTATCCCAACTCCACCGTTCCAAGACCCTCTCGGTGCGTTGCCGCTCAAAACCGCGGTCAGTCTTCCTCGTCTTTAAAATAACTTGTCGCTTTCGTCCCGCTTCTACTGGGCGCCCTTCCACGCCTGAAGCATCAAGCGGTTCGTCCTTCCACCCCGACAAATTTTCAACCAGTGGGCCAATGTCATGGACAACTAGATGACGCATCGACTCTTCGTGCTCCTCCTCAACGGTCTCCCAAATTTTCGGTCGGAAGTTTCGGAACATCGAATCACTTGGAATAGCCAGGTCAGATGGTAGAAATTCAGAGTCCCGCTTTCGCTTTCGCCCAACATCTTTGGGTGTCGGTTCTTCTTGACCTTGGGCTCGGTCGAGGTGATCCCCGTCGCTGGTATAGCCCCCAACCAATCGGACCCGCCACCGCAACTCCCTGGCCAATGCGGGCGCATCTTTCACCTTGTCGCTGGGGACCTGGTCTCGTATATCACGTTTCACCGTTTCTGGGCTTCGTTCCATGGTCCGCACCTCCGATACCAGAAACTCGGAGAGCGCCTCAATCGACTCCAACACACGCGGAGTAAAATCTTCCTTGGAGCGTAGATCCCGCAAGTACTTCTCGCCGACATACCAGCAAAGTCTACAAAATCATGACTGTCAATGTCACTGGCCACGCTGTAGAACGGACCTTGAGAATAGAGGGAAACGAAACTTCTTGGGTACGTGTGTTGAGATCTCAATTTCGCGTACCTTCAATTCTACAAGGCGTGAGCTTCGACTGAGGTGATAACACGGACAAACATACGTAACGCGGCGTTGTACGAGTGAAGAAAATTTCCCCCAAACACTAACGCATCTTGAGGGGTATACTCCACAAAGGTTAGCTGGAGCCAACGGAAGGCCAAGGGGAAACGCACAACGGCATGGATCCACCCCGTGGGAATGATCATTGTGTTACCCTCTCTCAAATCCACCTTGGTAACTTCATCAACTAGGTCGCCGAGCCACGTGTGACTCTGGATCTCACTCCCGGACCAGCGTTCGTAGGAAGCGAGATTGGCAGCAGTCGGCCGTATAAAGAGGAATGTCTGTGAAAAGGTGGTTACCAAGACCAAGATGAAAAAATATGATGGGCATAAGTTACCTTCGATCCTCTAAGTATGTGATAATACACAGAAGACCCGGCAAAGTCGATGTGCCAGTCCTAAAAAAATGGTTGGCAATGAAACGATGATGGAACACACACTAACAGTCCACGCCCCGGCCACACCCATCAAGCAGTATAGCTGCACCTTCGGGTATGGGTGACTGGAGCCTTTCCTGTTATTCGGCCAAAATTTCTCCACCCAGTCGATGTCCCTAACCAGTTTAGGGGGCACGACCTGTTCCCCAAGTTTTGTTCCAGATATTTCCAAAGAAATGACGTTTCGGACTTTCTCGCGAGCTGACAGTTCGCTGGAGTAATAGCTTGCCCACTTCCCTAGCGTCCATCCAGCTAAGCTCGACTGCGTGCTTACGTCTGTGTATTCATCGTGACTTAGTCAATTTGGTTAACTTGAGACGATCGAGAAAAACTACCTATAACTTCGAGTGGTGTGTCGTGCCCTAGAGTTGCAGCGATCTCGGACACTGTCAGATTCGACGATGGCATTGTCATACCAAGGCCATCAGGTTCTTCAATGATAACTGGCTCCATCATAGCAGTAGGATCACTGTCCAACCAATCCTGGGTAAGTTCTGAGCCCGTCATCTTCTTGAATGCGTCCTTAGAAAACGTCTTGTTCTCCAATAGCTGGGCCCACCGGCGTGGGTCGGATGAATCAGTACCTGAATGAAGATTGACATAGTCTCGAACAGGTCTGTTACGTGCGGACTTTCGGGTAGGGAGTTTGAAAGTTATGGCGCGTCTACTATCAGCTGCCCGACATTGCCCACAGAACCTAAAACCCAGGCAACGATGAACAGCATTCATAGAAAAAAAAGAAAAATTGCATACCATTTGTCTATTACGTCAAGTTGTCCGTTCTCCCCAACACATCTCCAATGGTACCATGTTTTGCAGGAATCGCACCTAACCCAGCTCTCGCTGTCCTCATCCTTTACGTCTCGCATTAGTGAAACGCTGCATGCAGGACAGAGGTCTTCCTGAGAATTTATAACATCGGCCGCTGGATCAGGGGCACCGGAAGCTGGGGCATTTGACCCTGGCTGTGATGGTGCCGATGTGCGGGTTGTACGTCGGGTGGCTCTGGTCATGGGTGGTCACACGATCACGCGTCAAACACGATGAAGATTTTACTGAAACGCGTCTCCCACGGCTCGGGCCGTTCTCCCGCAACTCAGCTTCAAACTCCGATTTTGGCACTTTTACTCAGCAATTTGGTCCCCAGAGCTTGCCCCTCTAGGGGGTTTGCAACTGTTGCCCCACAAATGCCCACCCATCATGAGGTGCCACACACATCCTGACCACCAAGCATGGTCTCTGAACACACCCTGTCTGGCCTCAACTTTAAGGCACCTTGAGAAGTTGAGATAAAAAAGCAAAGACAAGGACAATGATAGGATGCCCCTGTCTCAACACATCACCATCACTGAGCACCTGGTGATCCAGGACACAAATCACCAACAATTGAAGATCCTGAAGAGTGTAATGCCACCACTGGCATTAGTCCAACTTGGACTGCAAAAGGGTGTTCATGACTTAGTGAAATATTGTTCTCAAGTCACGTGACTTAGTTGTGGGCACACAGTACTTATGTTGGGATATGTGGCTGCAATGGGGCACCAGGATGTCTCAAAGTCACTGGGCAATGAAGTAGACAACTTGCTTGAGGGAGACAAGTTAATGTTTCAGGGGAGCAATTTTACAATCACCTGGATCATCTAAGACTCAATGCGGGACTCAGAGATATCTTGGGGACTAGGACTGGGAGAAGGGCTTGATGTCACGATCGCGGGAACGGACTCTTACTTACGAATATGACCGCGTTAGTAAGTAGTAATGTGTCATGGACTTCATCATCAGTCAGCAGTCATAGTATCACATGTAAACGATACTATGACTCACTCCTAGGATAGCGGTAGTAGGGTTCGAGCTACTTACGCTACTCGTCACCTCGGGTTGGAGAGGAGCTTTAAAGCATCCTCGTATATGTATAAATAGTGGCTCGATAAGACCAAGATACGCCATCTTGGTCTTCTTCAATTCACCACTTTCACTCGTCTCTTTACGCGTATTTTGCTTGTCTCCCCCGGAGCAAGTCGTCTTCACCGATTATTGGACTACCTAGTGGCACGACTTGCCCTAGTGTATATTCAGATCACGTGCCCGTAAGCGCCGTGTATCCCACGATCAGGTCACGTGACCTCGAGGAAATATTCCGCTAAGTCGTGAACGCCCTTTCGTGTCCAAGTCGGACTAGCGCCAGTGGTGGCGTTACATTAAGACCAAGATCCCTTCACCGTGGCGTTCACAACTTGAGACCAGTGGAGAAACTTTCAGACTTACTCCCTTGAACGACGGGGAGACCGCAACGTACCGACACAATTTCTAGGAGCGGCGCGTTGGAGAGAATACAGAGGGGAAACCGGGTACTTCGTTGACTTCGCATCGGGGCCAACCCGATACCGCCCCGTTGAGTTCAATTTCGACAATTTGTGCTGGGTCGAGATTACTTGGAACCCCATAGACAACCGATACGACGCGGTACGACCCGCAGGGAGAAACTACAACTGCGACATCGACGCAAGGAACTTACCCACACGAGAAGAGTGGGGACGCATAGACGGACAACCTGAAGAAGAACCCAGCACATCCGAGCCAAGAACACCCGCACCATCCGAGACCAGTGGAGACGACGAAGAAACCGACAACGACGAAGAATCCGAAGTAGGAGAGATAATACAAACAGCTGAGTCCCTACGTATCAACGAACCCGAAAATATCGAAGTCCACCCACCCGCAGAAATGGCAACCGCAACAACTACTCAAGAAGACCTAGCCCTTGAAGAAGCCCGAAGAATTACCGAGGAAGCCAAATCCTACTTACGTCCCATCAACCCAACAACGGGACACCGCATGACCGCAGACGACGCGGCCATCTTTAGAGCAGTAGGCCCAGATGTCCCCGACCCACCACCGGGCGCAGGAGGACCCCCAGCACCCAGAAGACCGGGAGGCCCCTTCGGTCAAGGACCACCTGGAGGTGGAGGACCACCACGCGGAGGAAGGCAACCCCAATTCGGAGGAGGAGGTGGAGGGGATCCCTTCGGAGGAGGACCACCACCCCCGCCACCACCGGCAGCAGGACCAGCGCCAGGAGCACCACACGGGTCGGACAAACTAGTAGGAGAAACTCCGACTATATTCGATGGAAACAGAGATGAGTACGAGTCCTTCCTCACGCAGTGGCACATATACTGGGGACAGAATTCAGAGGCACCGATCATGACCAACGTCTACCGGCGATGCCTACTATTCCTAGGTTTCATCAAAGGCCCACGAGTGTCCAACTGGACGCTCGGATTTCTCCAGTGGCTCAACAACGAGCTACACCAAGGACGCAGCCGATACGACCCATTCCTATGGGACACTTTGACGGCGGGATTCTCCGACCGTTTCTCAAACGTACTGGAACAAGAACAAGCGCAGGCCACACTAGCCAAAGGATTTAAGATGATTGGTGACGATATTGACTCGTACATCACCAACTTCGAACAGTTAGCACGGAAGGCTGACTACCGCCTCAACGACCGCCAAACACTGGACCGATTCACGGCGGGCCTCCCGAGAGCCCTATTCACCAAAATCTACGAGCTGGACGACCCGCAAACCTTCAACGAGTGGAAGGAAGCAGCACTGCGCAGGCAAAAACAATACATTCACCTACGCGTGCGCCTAGGGCTCACCACCACACCCCGCAACACCCCAACACCACGACCTCAGCAAAACCGAGGATACGCCCCGCAATGGGCACCACCCAGGTTTCCACCGCCGCGCTATGACCCGAACGCCATGGACACGTCAGCAGACAGAACGCGCGCACGCCTCGCAGAAGTAGGCGACCCAAACCGTGGGAACCAACGACCGCCCTTCCCACCAAGAGGAGGACTAGGACAGAATCGGGGAAGCGGACCACGACGCGACATGAGGGAAGTAATATGTTACAACTGTAACAACCCAGGCCACTTCTCACGAGACTGTACACACCCTAGAAAACCGAGGCAACAGTTCCAACCACGCGCCAGTACGAGTCGCAGCGCAGATACCAACTACTACCAAGAACCCGCGACTGCGCGCCGCACAGAAACCACGGCTGAGGAACAAGCCAAGGGGTGGATGGAAACGTTGAGGGGAGCCAGCGACGAGGTCAAAGACCTCGTATTTAAAGATCTCTGGACCCAAGAGGGTTTTCAGGACGCCTGAACCCATCGGCCTGGGTGAGGGCAGTCAATTGTAACTCTGTAATCATGACTCGCTACCGTTCGCTTCGAATTCCAGTCTCGATTCGCACGAGTTACTCTATGGCCGATATCAAAGGGCTCGTTGACTCAGGAGCCACCGACAATTTTATAAGACCCGCGTTCGCCAAACGCATGGGCCTCGGGCTACAAACCCTCGAGAAACCAAAAAAAATCTGGAACATAGACAACACGGAAAACAAAGCTGGGTCTATTACGCATTTCATCGACCTAGATGTCCAAACCAATAATGTCTCTAAGACTATGAGGTTCCTCGTCACCAACATAGGAAACGAAGATCTCGTCCTCAGGTATCCCTGGCTAGCAACCTACGAGCCAACTATCAGCTGGGCACACGCCACCATTCACGAAGGGGCCCTTCCAGTAGTACTTCGATCAATCAACCCCACAGAAACGCAAACCACCATTGCCGGTGCAATAACCCAAGACAAAGCAGAAAATATTGTTCAAGAACTCGAAGAGGAATGCCAGATACGTACCACAGCTACCGAATTAGCCATTGCAGCTAATCAAAACGCCGTCACGGAAGCCCTCCCCGAACCCTATCAACGCTTTGCAAAAATCTTCAGCGAAGAAGCATCCCACCGATTCCCGCCATCACGACCTTGGGACCACGCAATCGACTTCAAACCCGGCACACCCCCAAGTATCGATTGTAAAATATACCCAATGTCCCAGGATGAAGACGGCCACCTGCGCGAATGGCTAGACGAACAACTCAAGCTAGGATACATCCGACCCTCGAAATCACCTTACGCCTCGTCATTCTTCTTCATCAAAAAGAAAGACGGAAAGTTAAGGCCGGTGCAGGATTATCGACGCATCAACGCTTGTACGGTGCGCAATCAATACCCACTACCGCTTATGTCGGAACTCATCAACGACCTCGGCGGCGGGCACATCTTCACAAAACTCGACATCCGATGGGGGTACAACAACATACGTGTCAAAGAAGGCGACGAGTACAAGGCAGCCTTCAAAACAAAATACGGCTTATTTGAACCCCTCGTTATGTACTTCGGACTCACGAACTCCCCAGCCACCTTCCAGAACATGATGAACGACATCTTAGGCGACACGATCCGAGTCTTCGCAGCAATGGGCACCATCATCCGCGTCTACATGGACGACATCGGAATTGCAACACTTGAACACGCAGGCCTTCAAGCGCACATCGACGCTGTATGCACAGTACTTCAAGTAGCACTGGACCATGACCTATACTTCAAACCGTCCAAATGCACCTTCCACCAACCGCGAATGGATTACCTGGGGGTAATTCTTGAAAAGGGGGTGACTCGCATGGACCCCGTAAAAATTGCTGGCATACGCGATTGGCCCACACCCACGAAGGTACGCGATGTACGCTCCTTCCTAGGCTTCTGCAATTTTTACCGCCTCTTCATTCGCGGTTTCGCCACATACGCACGAGCCCTCAACAAACTCACACGCAAAGATGCAGAGTGGACGTGGGGCAAAGACGAAGAAAAGGCCTTCCAAACCCTCAAACGCCTAGTCACAAGTGAACCAGTACTCGCACACCCCACACTGACAGACCAATTCGAACTCGAAGTGGACACATCGGGATACGCAGTAGGCGCAGTACTCCTACAGAAGAAGCAAGATGGGAAAAGGCACCCTCTCGGTTACTTCTCGGCCACCCTAAACGAAGCGGAGCGCAACTATGACATCTACGACTTAGAACTTCTGGCGATTGTCAAGGCACTGCGACACTGGAGACCGTTCCTGGCAGGCTCACCGCACAAGATCAAAATCTTCTCCAACCACCTCAACCTTACACATTGGAAGACACCGCAAAAGATAAGTCGTCAAGTGGCCCGAGAAGTCCTAGAACTTATGGAATACGACTTCGAGATCCACCACATCAAAGGAGCTAACAACGGACGCGCAGACGCCCTGTCGCGAAGACCCGACTACGACCGGGGAGAAAGAGACAACGAAGGAGTCGTCGTCTTACCTGAAAAGGTATTTGTGCGGACCGTCACCACGCAATCGCCGGAAACCCACGAACAAAACGAAGACATCCTACGACCCTGGGTAGACCCACACAAACTCAAGAAAGTCGACGGAGTCTGGTACCACCAAGGCACACGAGTAGTCACCGGAGGATCTAAAGAAATCCGCACTGTCATCGCCAACCACCACGACCCCCCAGTCTACGGCCACCCAGGAATCAAACGAACGGCGAGAATCATCGAGCGAAGTCACTGGTGGCCAAACATGCTGAAACAAATAACGGAATACGTTCAAGGCTGCGCGGAATGCCAACGCCACAAGGTTAACAACCGCCCGACGCGAGCCCCACTAGTGCCCATCACGCCGACACCTGACGCTAAGCCATTCGAAGTCATCGCTCTTGACTTCATCACTAAACTGCCAGAATCACAGGGATGTGACTCCATCCTCACTGTAACTGATCACGACTGTACTAAAGCATCGATCTTCATCCCTTGCAATGAGGAAATAACGGCGGAAGAGACGGCAGCTTTGTACGTAACCCACGTGTTCCGGAGATTCGGATTACCGGCAAAGATCATTAGCGATCGTGACCCACGCTTTGCATCAAAATTTACGCGAGAATTGTGCCGGATCCTGGGCATCTATCAGAACATCTCCACGGCGTATCACCCACGAACAGACGGACAATCAGAACGCACCAATCAGTGGCTTGAACAATACCTCCGGTTCTGGGCCAACGAGCACCAAGATAACTGGGCGCAATTCCTACCTATGGCAGAATTCGCGCACAACAATTGGCCACATGAAGCCACAAGAAAGTCCCCGTTCTCGCTTCTAATGGGATACGACCCTCGCGCTGATTGGATCGATAAGCCATCACCAATCCCACAAGTTCTCACAAGACTCCAACAGTTCCGAGAAGCACGAAAGGAGGCCCAGAACCTTATCCAAAAGGCACAATCTCTGTGGGTCAAACACCGCAACACACCCAAATATCAAATAGGAGACCAGGTATGGCTAGAGGGGAAGCACCTCCGAACCAATCAACCGACAGCGAAACTTGCGGCACGGCGACACGGCCCATTCCGAATCACACGAGTCCTATCACCGGTCAGTTACCAACTCCAACTTCCCACGCAGTGGAGTATTCACCCCGTGTTCCACATCGATTTACTCACACCTTATCGCGAGACGCCCCTACATGGGGAAAACTTCCAACGCCCACCACCGGATCTAGTGGATGGGGAAGAGGAGTATGAAGTGGAGCGCGTTCTAGACTCCAGACGATTCGGCCGGAACAAAAGACTGCAGTACCTCGTGAAATGGAAGGGATACCCAGACTCGGAGAATCAGTGGGTCAACAAGGATGACGTGTTCGCTGACGAAGCCATAGCGGAGTACAAGCGGAGTTCGACGGTAGCTAGGATACATATAAACCGGACATCCAACGCTAAGTCACCCCCATCTCCTCACACTGGACTCCCCACTAAACTCGAAATGTCTTTTCCCACTACCTCCTCTTCCACCCCTCTCACTGCCCGACTGGTCGACAGCCTCACCTACGAAGAGCTCCGCACCGCCCTCGAAAACCCCCAGTCCATTATCGACCTGGAAGACCCCGACCAGCCTGCCACTTACTGGCTCACCAACGGCGTCAGCGAGAGGCTCTCAACGGCCCCCTATACGGAAACCGAGATTGCTCGGCTTCGTGCAGCTCTCGGAGGGGGTGAAGATTCCTCACCTCGACCTCTCCCCGTTCGAGTCAAGTACGAGAAAGAAGAAGACTTGGGCCACGCTGCGGTGGCAGGAGTGGATGAAGAACCGGCCGTGGAGGCCCCCCGCGGAACATTGGAGGCAGCAGCAACTGGCAACGGCAGCGGCACGACGGGCGTGCATTCTCATCCGACGCCGACAGCACACTGCGATGCTGAAAGAGCAGTGTACAAAGCGGTCGAAGGGACTTTGAGGGAGTGGTACCCAGCTGAGCAACCCTACCTCATCACCGCCACCGATACTGATGACCCTCGCGAAACTCCCTACGCGTGCGATACCACGGGTCGTCCCCTCTACCGAGGCGGAGTCGTCGTCGACACGGAGGCTAACCCCCTCCCTGCCGTTCGCCTCCGGTATCTTGGAGGCACCACACGCTCTGCCCCCCACGGCTACAAGCACAACCGCGGGGACGACTTCATTCACTATCCCATCACCGACGCCCAAGGAGTCACACGCCAGGCCACATTCGTGCAGGTAGTCGGTGGACCAGACCCCCTCGTGTTAGGCCTCGTCGACGACAGCGACAAGGTCTACAGTCGCCCCTTGTACGCGGAACCACAAGTACGCGAAGCGGGCAAGCCTCACTACGCCCCAGAAGACCTATACACCCTTGTAGCCGGGCACAGTAACCAGCACCGTACGGATCGGGCGGTAAACGAGTTGAGGGACGTAGGACTCAAAGCCGAGCTGACTCGATTCCGCACGTACCGACACGAGGCGGAGAGGATGGAGCAGAGGCTTCACGCCCTGGCTCAAGCGCTTGGTGGGGTACAGGCAGAACTTGCCCGGTGCAAGTTTAGGTTGGAGATGGCTAACGTGCTAGATCGAATTACGGAAAGGCAGGAGGCATGGGTTGGTGGCATTGGGCCCACTCGGCGCCGTGGGCGTCGCAGCTGAAAAGGGGGTGATGTCACGATCGCGGGAACGGACTCTTACTTACGAATATGACCGCGTTAGTAAGTAGTAATGTGTCATGGACTTCATCATCAGTCAGCAGTCATAGTATCACATGTAAACGATACTATGACTCACTCCTAGGATAGCGGTAGTAGGGTTCGAGCTACTTACGCTACTCGTCACCTCGGGTTGGAGAGGAGCTTTAAAGCATCCTCGTATATGTATAAATAGTGGCTCGATAAGACCAAGATACGCCATCTTGGTCTTCTTCAATTCACCACTTTCACTCGTCTCTTTATGCGTATTTTGCTTGTCTCCCCCGGAGCAAGTCGTCTTCACCGATTATCGGACTACCTAGTGGCACGACTTGCCCTAGTGTATATTCAGATCACGTGCCCGTAAGCGCCGTGTATCCCGCGATCAGGTCACGTGACCTCGAGGAAATATTCCGCTAAGTCGTGAACGCCCTTTCGTGTCCAAGTCGGACTAGCGCCAGTGGTGGCGTTACACATAGCCCATATGTCAGTGTCCACTTCCCAGTCCGGGGTACCGATCAATCCGAAACATAACATCACTGCTGAAGAAACATCCAAGTTATACTTAGAACAAGTCTGGAGACGAACAGGCCTACCACACCAAGTAATATCTGACAGAGGACCACAATTTGCCTCCAAAGTAATGCAAGAAGTTTGGAGCAAACTAGGCGTCAAGTCAACCATGTCCACAGCATTCCACCCACAAACAGACGGAGAAACAGAACGTGTCAATCAAGAACTAGAACAATACCTCCGCGTCTTTTGTAACTTCCAAGTTGACAACTGGGTAGAAATAATACCCTTCATGGAATTCGCCCACAATGCAAGACAACACAGTGCCACAGGAAAATCACCCTTCGAAATCTGGTACAGCTACAAACCAGAATTCATTCCACCAGTCAACTTTGTGTCCAAAATACCCACAGTAGAAGAATGCCTTCACTCCCTAGAACAAATTCGCACTGAAGTATCTGCTGCACTAAAAGTAGCAGCCAAAGTCATGAAAAATACCCATGTATCCACAGCTACCTACACACCCCAACCAGGCGACCAAGTTTGGCTAGAAGGAACCAATATCCACACCATGCACCCCAAAGCCAAACTAGCCCCTAGACGACATGGACCATTCAAAGTCATATCTGCTTGGGGAGTTAACTGTAAACTCCAATTGCCCAAAACCTGGAGGATCCATCCAGTGTTCCACATATCCCTCATATCCCCCTATAAAGAAACCACAGCCCATGGACCTAACTTCACTAGACCACCCCCAGAAATAGTCCAGGGAGAGGATGAACACTATGAAGTAGAAACAGTCCTCCAATCAAGACTGTCTCCTAACAAGAGAGGTATACAATATCTAGTAAAGTGGAAAGGATACCCTTCCTCAGAAAATTCCTGGCTCCCATCCTCACAAATGAAACATGCCCAGGACCTGGTTCGACAATTCCACCACAAGAATCCACAAGCACCCAAACTCAGAACCTTGATGGTTGCTGAATGGCGCAGCAACCCCTTAAAGAGGGGATACTGTCACGAACCTGTAAAACTTAGGTTGTGACTCAAGAGTGAAGACTGATCCGTGTCGGACCGGTCTTATGTAATCAACTTCCTAAAGGGGAAATCCGAAGTCGGAGTTCCAATTTCGTACTCCGACGATCACGTGACTGGTCACATGATTATCCTATGTTTATCAAGTCACCTGATGACTGAAAGTCGTACCACTCTTTGGATTAATCTTATTGGACTGTGGAGCAGTCACACCACTATGGTGCAATCTTGCGCAATTGACTGCAGAGCAGTCATACGATACCTACGATTATTCTGATTGGTTGATATATTTAGAACCCTTCCAGAACCTTCCATTGTGCAGCACCTGTGGGAAGTAGTAAGCCTCCCCTAAAGTACACACAGACCATGTACCCAGGTATATAAGCTAGAGCAATAGAACGGACAGTCCCTCAGACTGTCCACTTGTGACTCCCACCTGGATAACCTCTAGTGCCTTTCTTCACTATCACCATAGCTTGGATTCGCGACCTCATCGTTATCCTCGTTCTAGCCAAGTTATATCAAGTTTTCCCTGCCTTCTTCCTTGTCCCTCACATTCCTCATCAGCCAAGTGTCCTGCACGAACACTCTGAGTGAGTGTTCATCACACTCAGCATGTGGTCCTGTGACTGCCCAGACCAGCCCAGGGTCCAGTTGTGTAAACATGTCGCCGCCATTGCCCATTTCTTTGGGAATGGCAATCAGCCAGCAGAAGCAATGGTGCATGCAGTCCCCAACCCCAAGATGGCGCAACAACCATTCCAGGAAGGCTCAGTCAGTGCGCAAAGCAATGGGAGTGGTGCCACCTCAATCTTGGAGAATGTGATTGCAGTCTCCCAGGCATTCCTAAGTGATGGCACGCCATCATCTCCCAGGACCATTCAAAGTCTTCAGCTGGTTGAGGCACACTTGACTGCTGTAGTCAAGAACTCACGCTCCTCAGATAGCCCCCTCCCAGACAAGGAAGTCATCCCACCAAATCAAGGGACATGGTCTGAAACTGCAGAGCAAATGGGGGCAAAGCAACAATAGAGGAGACCTCGCCCCTCCAGTGCATTGTCCCCAGAACCTCCAGTGGCAGAAAGCATTGGGGATCTCAACTGCAAGAGGCCATGCATCAAGTTTTTGGATCTGTACAGTGGTGGAGTCAGGTCTGGCTGAGACACTGCGCCAGACACGCAATCCACAGCTCAGAATGCTGAAGCCCGTGCAGCCACAGCCAATAGCGTGCCCACCCCTCTCACACAGCCCTTGAAACATGGCCGCAAGCGTGCAGGCATCCCAGCCCTGTCCCAGCCTAGTTCAGCCCCTCTGCCACCTGCTTCAACAGCCCCCATCTATGTGCACATGTGCATCTCATCTGCTCCTGCTCCCCTGCTCCCCCCCACTTCTGCATGGTACCCCATTCCTACCACTTACCACCCTGGGATGTATGCACACGCTCCATATCACACCACATATCCTTCATTCTGGCCATATGGCTATTTGCCGCCTTCCAAACCTCACTTACCACCCCCACAATAGAGTATCTTAGTTGCCCTTTTTTATTTCCATAAACCATCGTGTGCGCCTGAGAATAGAGAGGTAGCACAACACTATATACCAGTAGCAGTACTACAGTATGTGCCCAGCTTTCCATAGTAATACAGCCCTAGTTTTCCATGCACAATGCACACTTGTGTGAATTCCTGGTCCTCCTGGCGCTCTACCAATCGAACTTGAACCTCAGTTGGACTACCTACATGCTCTCCATGGTACTTGCATCCTTTGTTTGTGGGTCACTTCATTTCCCACCTCATGGTCACTTCATTTCCCACCTTGTGGTTGCTTCATTTCCCACCTCAAGGTCGCTTCATTTCCCACCTCGTGGTTGCTTCGTTTCCCATATCTTCGCTTGCCCAGCTGTCTCTCCTTGGTTGGATGCCTGTCCCCTCTATACTTGCTTCGTCCCCACCCCACTACCCTCAAAGTCTCAAGATGTGCTTTCTTATCCCTGTCCTTTCTCCTCGCCCTCACCCTCACCTGCCTTTGCCCTCGCTCCTCTCTTGCCTTTGCCCTGCTCCTCTCTTGCCCTCCCCCTTGCCTGCCTCGCTTTCATCCTACTGATCATACCCGTCCTCACCCCTGACACCTCACCTGGCCTTGATGTCGTCAATATCGCTTCAAACACCTCCTGGTACCATGCATGGGCATGGGCTCGGACTCATCAAGGTCGCTTCAGCACAGCATTGGTACTTTGTAAGTTAACCTTTGCTCACTTCTCAGCCTCTTTTGCTCACATACTTGCCCTCTCACCCACACCTGCTCTCTCACCCCTTGCACACCTCTCCAATGTTCCTTGGGGCCTCTCACTCAACCACCTCTACTTCACTGATATCATTGGTATTGCCTCAGAGGCCTCCCGGTGATGAACAGCATACATGAAGGGCATACTCACAGTGGACTGGGAAGACTGTGGTGAGATATGCAAGTAGGCTTGAAGCAGCAACAGAGTAAGATCTAGCAAGTGAAGCAGATGGAGAGTCTGGCACACAACAGATGAGAACTGATGTGGACCAGGAGCGTACAAGCTACACTACTTATACAAAACTACAGGGTGATGCAAGTAACACCAGGTCACAGTAAATACAAGGGACATTGTTCTACAGACAGACAAAGGAGTGGACGTTCTGAGAACAAGGGGCAAGAGAACAAGAAGAATCTAGACTAATGATATCAAACTGACATCATAATAAGGATAGAACAAAGGGAGACTACAAGAGTGTTGAATACAACGCAAAGTCTGGATTCTATGATGTCATAGTGTACAGTGATGTCATAGATAAGAAAGTACAATAAGTCCGAGATTGTGTGATCATAATAATCTAATCTACATAAGACCTATATATCTTATCTACAGCAGTCTGTATCTGATTGTCCTTTGAGCTGCTAAGTGCACAAGGGTCACTTATCAACACCTGGTGCATGGGCCTGGACTTGTCAAGGTCACGTTGTAAGGGTACCTTGGGTGCTGGCCCTGAAACTGTCCCTTGTCAGTCTTTTTGGCCTTGGACAGGCATCACGTGGCTCATCTGCCAAATCAGTCTCGCACTCCCACGACATCACTCCACATTCGATTTCCTCATTTCCCATCCCTTCCTTATCACTCACTCCATCTATCCACACATACCCTCACCCTTGTTCACCTCATCACTCCTTCTCATTCGCTCCCTCCCTCGCAACCACGCAAACGGACAATGACGACACTGATGACCCATAGGATGGCCTCTAGGCCACTCGCAGACAGGCTGTGTGTTCCCACGCCTCAAGTCGCCTTTGTCCACCAGCCTTCCAACCTCCTCGTACCATCCACCACAGCCTTCCTCTTTCAAACTGTCAATTCGCTTTGCCCATAGAACACCTCAGCCACACCATTCCTTTGTCATTGACAAGGGTGCGGTTTGTTTCTTTTCATTTTACCTTACTAATTCATAACAACAATGTAGGAAGCACGCTGTCATCGGGCACGATGCCAGCCTCCTTTTGCCATAGATCCTTTGTCTCATATCCATTCTTGTTGTTGCCCCATTAATTCCTGTCTCAGCTCACACTTTGCCTTACCCCTTCTGTCTCATCTCTGTGTTTCGATCACCTCACGTCTTCTCTGTCTGTGCCACCATTTCTATTCCCCACTTCTCCCTTCCTTCCTACCATTACTTAGCCTTAGAAGTACGGGTTCTGTGTACTTAAAAAGGCTTCTGGTCTTCTGCTGAATATCATTGTTAATTTCCCCTTTTTGTATCATTCGCTTGTGTGAATTCTGAGGTCAGGCCACTCGATGGCACCCAGAACTCTCACCATCCTAACAACTCACTTCCCCTTCAGCTCACTACTCTCATCCTCATCTCTTGCTCGCTCCCAGCACCGTGGCCTGTTCACCATCACATCAGCACTTTGCCATCCTGCACACTTCCAGATCTCGGTCTCAATTTCTCTCACAACTCTAACCCCTGTGGAATCCCTCTCCACCTTCAAACTCATGGGACCCTACATCCCTACAACGTCATCAGGCTTCACCAGCCCCGTTGTTACGCCACTACCAGTGTTAGGTCTGACTTAGACAGCGAAAGGGCATTCATGACCTAGTTGATTGCATGAAAGGTTCAAGTCTCGTGACTTGAATGTGAGGTTTGGCGCGATCCGTGATCGGCTCTCGAGGCACCAGGGTACTCTCAAGTCCACTGGGCGTAGCAGGGGTCGACTTGCTCGAAGAGACAAGCGAAAGGCAAGATACGAGTTAACAGGGGTAGTGATTGAAGAAGACCAAGATGGCGTTCTTGGTCTCCCGTGTACCCTACTTATACAGTTTGCAGGATAGCTTTAAAGCTCCCCTCCAATCCAAGACGACTAATAGTGTAAGTAGCTCGAACCCTACTACAGCTACTACTAGGAATGAGTCATAGTATCTAACATGTGATACTACAACTGATGACTGATCTGTGAAGTCCATGACACATTACTACTTACTAAGGGGTCATATCCGTATAGTAAGAGTCCGTTTCTCTGATTGTGACATCACCCCCTTTTCAGCTGCGATGTCCATGGCGCCGAGTGGGTCCGATACCCCCTACCCATGCTTCCTGCCTCTCTGTAATCCTGTCGAGGAGATTGGCCATCTCCAATCGGAACTTGCACCAGGTGAGCTTGCCTTGCACCCCCCTGAGCGCCTGGGCAAGGGCATGAAGGCACTGCTCCATCCTCTCAGCCTCGTGCTTGTAGGCACGGTAACAGATTAACTCAGCTTTTACCCCCACGTCCCTCAGCTCGTTCACCGCCCGGTCTATCCTGTGCTGGTTGCTGTGCCCACTGACGAGGGTGTACATGTCCTCGGGCGAGTAGTGCGGCTTGCCAGCTTCACGGACTTGTGGTTTGGTGTAAAGGGGGCGACTGTATACTTTGTCGCTGTCGTCGACGAGCCCCAGTACTAGGGGGTCCGGTCCTCCGACTACCTGGATGAAGGTGGCCTGGCGAGTGACCCCCTGTGCATTGGTGATGGGGTAGTGGACGAAGTCGTCCCCCGATTGTGTTTGTATCTGTGAGGTGCCGTGCATGCGGTGCCTCCGAGGTACCGAAGGCGGACGGCAGGCAGAGGTGCTGCCTCCGTATCGATGACGACCCCGGTGCGGTATAGAGGGTGCCTGGTAGTGTCGCAGGCGTAAGGTGTCTCGCAGGGGTCGTCAGTGTCGGTGGCTGTTATGAGGTATGGCTGCTCAGCTGGGTACCACTCCCTAAGCGTCCCTTCTACTGCTTCGTAAACTGCCCTCTCAGCATCTTGGTGTGCTGGCGGTGTCAGATGAGGATGCAGGCCCTCCATGCCGCCGTGGCTGCCAGCTGCTGTTGTTGCCATTGCTCTGCGGGTTCCCTCCACGACCGTGTTTTCATCCACTCTTCCCATCACAGTGTAGCTAGGTTCTTCTTCCTCGGCGGTGCCAAGTTGAGGTATGGGACTTTTACTGCCTCCGACAACTTCATGAAGCCGAGTAACCTCGGCTTCGGAGTACGGCGCGGTGCAGAGCCATTGCCTGTTGCCGTTGATGAGCCAGTAGGTGGTTGGCTGATTGGGGTTGTCGAGGTCGATGATAGGTTGGGTGTTGTCAAGGGCATCCTTGAGTTCTTGGTGGGTGATGCTGTTGATGAGGCAGGGAGCGAGAGGGGTGGAAGTGGAGGAAGTGGGAAGAGACATTGTGGATTGAGTGAGGAGTCCAGGATGGGATGAGGGGGGTTGATTCATCATCTTCTCTTGGCTTATATGTGTCTTCCAGGTGTTTGAGCTCCGCTCATACTCCGCTACCGCTTCATCAGTGAATACGTCATCTTTGTCGACCCACTGATTCTCCAAGTCTGGGTACCCCTTCCATTTCACAAGGTATTGCAATTTCTTGCTCTGGCCGAACCGTCGAGAGTCTAGAATTTGCTCCACTTCATATTCCTCTTTGCCGTCTACTAGATCTGGTGGTGGGCATTGGAAGTTTTCCCCATGCATGGGCATTTCTTTATAAGGGGTGAGTAGATCCGTATGGAATACCAGGTGAATGCTCCACTGTGCGGGGAGTTCTAGTTGGTAGTTGACTGGGGAGAGTATCTTTGTGATCTTGAAAGGTCCATATCTTCGCGCTGCAAGTTTGGCTGTGGGTTGGTTGGTTCATAAGTGATGTCCCTCCAGCCACACTTGATCTCCTATTTGATATTGTGGAGTTTTTTGGTGTTTCACCCATAGTGCCTGGGCCTTCTTGATCAGGTCCTGGGCATCTTTCCGTGCTTCTTGGAATTGATGTAGTTGTGTGAGTACCTGCGGTATTGGTGAGGGCTTATCGGCCCAATCAGCTCTCGGGTCATATCCCATCATGAGGGCGAAAGGGGACTTCCATGTTGTTTCATGAGGCCAGCTGTTGTGTGCAAATTCTGCCATGGGAAGGAAGTGCGCCCAATTATCTTGACGCTCATTTGC
Organism: Lactarius akahatsu; assembly: GCA_021524915.1. NCBI lineage: Eukaryota > Fungi > Basidiomycota > Agaricomycetes > Russulales > Russulaceae > Lactarius > Lactarius akahatsu. The sequence goes on along the minus strand of JAKELL010000001.1, from coordinate 1,829,619 downwards.
CCAGAACCTTAGGTACTGCTCTAGCCATTGGTTGGTTCGCTCTGATTGCCCATCAGTTCGTGGGTGATAGGCCGTTGATATGTTCTGCTGGATCCCTAGGATTCGGCATAGTTCGCGTGTGAATTTGGATGTGAATCGGGGGTCTCGGTCACTGATAATTTTGGCCGGTAATCCAAATCTCCAGAAGACGTGGGTTACGTACAGCGCTGCCGATCCTTCTGCCATAATTTCTTTGTTGCAGGGGATGAATACGGATGCCTTGGTGCAGTCGTGATCTGTGATCATGAGGATAGAATTGTACCCCTGAGACAAGGGTAGCTTGGTAATAAAGTCTAGGGCTATAACTTCGAAGGGATTGGCATCTGGTTTCGGAGTGATGGGTACCAGAGGGGCTTTTGTGGGTCGGTTGTTGACCTTGTGGCGTTGGCATTCGGCGCATCCCTTGACGTACTCGGTTACATGTGCGATCATGTTAGGCCACCAGTAGTGTCGTTCGATGATTCGGCATGTTCACTTGATGCCTGGGTGTCTGTATATTGGTGGGTCGTGATGGTTTCGGATGGTGGTGTGGATTGTGTCTTGGTTTCCGGTGACAACCCTAGCCCCTTGTCAGTACCATACTCCGTCAATTTTCTTGAGTTTGTGTGGGTCTACCCAGGATCGTATTTGGTCTTCATTTTGTTCGCAGTTGTTTGATGGGTGCATCGTGATTGTGCGTGTGAAGACTGTTTCAGGTAACACTATGACTCCTTCGTTGTCTCGCTCTCCTTGGTCGTAATCTGGCCGTCGGGAGAGAGCATCTGCTCTGCCATTGTTTGCCCCTTTGATGTGGTGGATCTCGAAGTTGTATTCCATGAGTTCGAGTACTTCTCGAGCTACTTGGCAACTTATCTTTTGGGGCGTCTTCCAGTGGGTGAGGTTGAGGTGGTCGGAGAAGATTTTGATTTTGTGCGGTGATCCCGCAAGGAACGGTCGCCAGTGTCTTAGGGCTTTTACTATGGCTAGGAGTTCGAGGTCATAGATGTCATAGTTGCACTCTGCTTCACTGAGTGTGGCTGAGTAGTATCCTAGCGGGTGTCGCTTTCCATCAGCTTTCTTTTGGAGTAGAACCGCTCCCACCATGTATCCTGATGCGTCTACTTCCATCTCAAATTGGTCTGTCAGTGTGGGGTGTGCTAGTACTGGTTCCGATGTGACAAGATCTTTGAGTTTCTGGAATGCTTTCTCTTCATCTTGTCCCCAGGTCCATTCCACGTCTTTGCGCATGAGTTTGTTGAGGGCTCGTGCGTGTGTTGCGAAGCCCCAGATGAAGAGGCGGTAAAAATTGCAGAAGCCCAGGAATGAGCGGACGTCGTGTACTTTGGTGGGTCGTGGCCAGTCGCAGATACCCAAAATTTTTACTGGGTCCATGCATGTCACCCCCTTTTCAAGGATGACCCCCAGGTAATCCATGTGCAGTTGGTGAAAGATGCACTTGGAGGGTTTGAAGTAGAGGTCGTGGTCCATTGCTACTTGGAGGACTGCGCAGACGGCGTCAATATGTGCTTGAAGGCCTGCGTGTTCGAGTGTTGTGATTCTGATGTCATCCATGTAGACCCAGATGATGGTGCCCATTGCTGCGAAGACTCGGATGGTGTCGCCTAAGATGTTGTTCATCATGTGTTGGAAGGTTGCTGGTGAGTTGGTGAGTCCGAAGTACATAACGAGGGGTTCGAAGAGGCCGTATTTTGTTTTGAAGGCTGCCTTGTGTTCGTCCCCCTTATTGATGTGTATGTTGTTGTACCCCCAGCAGACATCGAGTTTGGTGAAAATGTGTCTGTTGCTGAGGTTGTTAATGAGTTCCGCCATGAGTGGAAGGGGGTATTGATTACGTACAGTGTAGGCGTTGATTCTTCGATAGTCCTGTACCGGTCGTAGTTTCCCATCTTTCTTCTTGATGAAGAAGAACGATGATGCGTATGGGGATTTGGATGGTCGGATGTATCCCAGCTTCAGTTGTTCTTCTAGCCATACCTTTAGGTGGCCGTCTTCTTCTTGACTCATGGGGTATACCTTGCAGTCTATGGTCGCAGGTGCTCCAGGTTTGAGGTCAATGGCATGGTCATAAGGTCGTGATGGTGGGAACCTATGGGATGCTTCTTCGCTGAAGAGTTTGGTGAATCGCTGGTATGGCGCCAGTATTTCTACCTCCGTCTGTGGTTGATGGGTTGCGATTGCCAGTTCTGTTGCCACTGTTCGTATTTGGCATGCTTCTTCTAGTTCTTGTACGATTTCCTCGGCTTCGTCTTGTGTGATGGCAGCTGCGAGGATGGTGTGGTCTGTGGTGGGGTCTATTGACCTTAGGACTATTGGCAGTGCGCTTTCATGTATGGTGGCGTGTCTCCAACTGATCGTTGGTTCGTAGGTGGCTAGCCACGGATATCCTAGCACTAGGTCTTCGGTGCCAATATCTGTGACCAGGAATCAAATGTTCCTGTGAATGCCTTTGGTTTGTACGTCTATATCTATGCAGTGCATGATTGACCCAGCTTTATTCTCCGTGTTGTCTATATTGTATATTTTCTTTGGTCGTTCTAGGGGTTGTAACCCAAGACCCATACGCTTGGCGAACGTGGGTCTTATGAAGTTGTCGGTGGCTCCTGAATCTACGAGCCCTTTTATGTCGGCCATTGAGTAACGCGTGCGAATTGAGACTGGAATTCTGAGAGAATGGAAACGAGTCATGATTACAGAGTTACAGTTTGTTGCCCTCACCCAGGCCGATGGGTTTAGGCGTCCCAAAAACCCTCCTGATTCCATAAGTCTTGGAATATGAGGTCTTTCACTTCATCACTTGCCCCCCTGACTCCTTCCAACCAATCCTGCACCGTTTGTTGGGGAGTTGACATTGCTCTTAGCGATAACTCCAGTTCTTGGCGTGTGTCTATACTTCGAGCATTGGTCATGGGGTTTCGTCCTTGTTGCGATTGTCTCCTGGGTCTTGTACAGTCTCGTGAGAAGTGGCCTGGGAAGTTACAGTTGTAGCAGATTACTTCCCTCATGTCGCGTCGAGGTCCTTCCCATCTTCCTTGTCCATTCCTTGGTGGGAAATGGGGCCTTTGTCTCTGTAGGATGTCTTCTGCCCCAGCTAGTCGCGCTCGAGATCGATCCACCAATGTGTCCATTGCGTTTGGGTTGTAGCGGGATGGTAGGTTGTGTGGTGGGTTCCATGGTGCTCCAAACCCGAAATTTTGCCGTTGAGGGCGGTTGGGTATGCTTTTGGCAGGGGTCGACAGGTTTAGTCTGGCACAGAGATGGATGTACTGTTTTTGTCGCTTCATGGTGGCTTCCTTCCATTCGTCGAAGGTTGTGGGGTTATCGAGTTCATACACTTTCAAGAACAGTTTGCTTGGGAGTCCCACTGTGAATCGGTCGATGGTTTGTCGGTCGTTGAGGCGATAGTCAGCTTTTCTTGCTAACTGTTCGAATGTGGTGACGTACGTGTCAATGTTGTCTCCGACCATTTTAAGTCCTTTTGTGAGGGCTGCTTGGGCTTCTTCCTGCTCAAGCATGTTGGAGAACCTATCTGCGAATCCAGCTGTCAGGGTGTCCCATAGGTATTCGTCATAGCGGTCTATCCCTCATCTTAATTCGTTGTTTAGCCATTGGAGGAATCCCAACATCCATCCGCTGACTAGTGGCCCTTTGACGTATCCTAGGAACAGGAGGCATCGCCAGTAGACGTTGTGCATTACCGGTGTGTCACTGTTGAGTCCCCAGTACAGGTGCCATTGTGTGAGGAAGGATTTGTAGTCAGCACGGTCTCCTTTGAATATAGTCGGAGGCTCGCCACTTAGTTTGTTGGGTCCTGGTGCTCCCGCTCCTGCTCCGGGCAGTCCACCTCCTGGTGGTGGTGGTCCAAACGGATTTCCATCTGGTGGTCCGCCTCGTGGTGGTCCTCCTCCAAAGTCTCCTGGTGCTCCTCCAAATGGTCTTCGTGGGGGTGGTCCTCCTCTTCCAGGAGGTGGGTCTGGTTGGTCTGGGCCTACTGCTCTGAATATAGCAGCGTCATCAGCGGTCATTCTGTGTCCGGTTGCTGGGTTGATGGGTCGAAGATAGGACTCTGCTTCTTCGGCTATCCTCCTTGCTTCTTCTGCAAGTGCTATTTCTTCTCGCACTTTGGTTGTGGTTGTAGTGGCCATGGTGACAGCTGGGGAGTGGATTTGGATCGTTTTGGGTTCGTTTAGGTGGAGAGACTCAGCTGTTTGGATGATTTCTGCTGCTTCTTCGGATCCTTCTTCGGATTCATCGTTTTCATGGTCAGTGGTCTCTGCTTCGCTTGTTTCTGATGGTGCTGGGGTCCTGGGTTCCGATGTGCTAGGTTCTGGTTGTCCGTCTATGTGTCCCCACTGTTCTCTTGTGGGTAGCCCTCATGCGTCGATATCGCAGTTGTAATTTCGTCCAGCTGGTCTTACCATGTCCCACCTGTTGTCGATAGGATTCCACATAACTTCTATCCAACAGACGTGATCGAAGTTGAACTCAACTGGTTGGTATCAGGTAGGCCCTGATGCGAAATCCACAAAGTAGCCAGTATCTCCTCTGTATTCCCTCCAACGGGCTGCTCCTAGAAATTGTGTGGGTATGTTGCAGTCTCCTCTTTGTTCAAGGGTATATGGTCAAAAGTTGGTCCACTGGTCACAAGTTGTGAACGCCACGGTGGGTAGATCTTGGTCTTGATGTTACGCCACTACCAGTGTTAGGTCTGACTTAGACAGCGAAAGGGCATTCATGACCTAGTTGATTGTGTGAAAGGTTCAAGTCTTGTGACTTGAATGTGAGGTTCGGCGTGATCCGTGATCGGCTCTCGAGGCACCAGGGTACTCTCAAGTCCACTGGGCGTAGCAGGGGTTGACTTGCTTGAAGAGACAAGCGAAAGGCAAGATACGAGTTAACAGGGGTAGTGATTGAAGAAGACCAAGATGGCGTTCTTGGTCTCCCATGTACCCTACTTATACAGTTTGTGGGATAGCTTTAAAGCTCCCCTCCAATCCGAGACGACTAATAGTGTAAGTAGCTCGAACCCTACTACAGCTACTACTAGGAACGAGTCATAGTATCTAACATGTGATACTACAACTGATGACTGATCTGCGAAGTCCATGACACATTACTACTTACTAAGGGGTCATATCCGTATAGTAAGAGTCCGTTTCTCCAATCACGACACCCATCGGTGTCACCTCATGTAAGTCAACCTTCCGCTCACTCACTCACCCTCTCTTGCTCACACATTTGCCCTTTTGTGTACACTGATCGCTTCATACCCCTCCTCATCCACCAATCACTTCATACCCCTCCTCAACCACCAATCACTTCATACCCCTCCTCGTCCACCAATCACTTCATACCCCTCGTCAATCACTTCATACCCCTCCTCATCCCCAATTGCTTCATACCCCTCCTCATTCGCCGATCCTCTCCTCGTCCACCAATCACACTTTGTTGAGGCCTCTCACTTGGCTACTTCACCAGCATCTTTGGTATCACTTCAGACCCTCCTGGTGCACACACTTCCCCTTCGCTCACTTCCACCTTAACACATACTCACCTTATCACCCACCTCCTGCTTGTGTCACCACGGTGCGTCATCTGACTCCCAATTTGCTTTTTGTCAGACATTTGTAAACTTTGTAATTACCTAATAAATGCATGTTGTGCTTGTTTGGTTATCTTGGATGAATAACATATTAATAAGATTTTCCTTATTACTTAATAGTTGCACAAAACTTTGCCTATGTAAGAAGTCAAAATGTGTGTTTAAAGCAGAGACTGAATGTTTGGCCAGTTCCATGCGGTCTGGTCCATGAGAACAGTGCATTTGGAATGCAACTCCTCTCAATGGTCACAATGCTATCAAGGGTGTCACAATTGGCTCCTTACTTAGGTTCCATTCCCATCCAGCGAGACCTACAGGTCCATTCTGTCTGGTTGTCTCTGTCCAGTTGCCCCTTACCTATCGTTCCCAACAGCGTCGAGTTCAAGGGTCAGCACTGGTCTGATGAACAGCGCACATGAAGGGATCATACTCACAGTGAACTGGTGACTGTGGTGAGATATGAGGGTGAGCTTGAAGCAGCAACAGTGTAACGCCACCACAGGGGCGTTGAGTACGACGTGTACTTCAGCAAGTCAACGGGATTGGAAGGGTGTGAGTCGGTTAGGACTCAGTTCAGTGGTGAACAAGTATCACTTGGTCTCCCAGGGACACAAGGATAATAGCAGAGAATCAAGACTCAAGCGAAGAGGCGAGCGAAAGCGAGGACTCAAGCGCAAAGGCGAGTCAAGGTCGGTTCGTGAGGCAAAGACAATGTGGTATTACACAAGAAGTCAAGTCTACCGTACATGCTAGGTAGAGCGTGACTTATATACTAGTACAGGGTGTTTGTGAAGTACAAACACAAGGCGTGATCCTGAGGTGCTGGCCCCAGCGAGCTAATGAAGAGGTATGAAGGGAAAGTCTATAAGAAGTACAAGGGAATTCCGCGGGGGCATGCGGAGCTCAAATGACATCAGCGGGCTCTAGATTTCACGATCTAGAGCTCGGGCTGGCACCAAGTTAGTTGCAGAGAGGTTCGCGCAGGGTGTGGGCTTGATACCAGGGCTGTGTAGAGATTCAGTCGATGATGTAAGACTGCTTGCGCATGACTGGGCACAAGAGAATGGAACTAGCAGTGGATTGAAAGACAAGTTACAGAGGACAAGACTAGAACGAGGGAATACAAGCTACCCTACTGGCTCTTTTATACTGTACAGACTTCCTATTTTCTGGTATTTTCTATGAGTTTTTTCCAAGAGATGCACAGTCCCTTGTACCATCCGAGTCACATGATCCGCAGTACTACTTTCCAGAAACACGGGACTTTCCAAAACATAAGAACTCTGAAACGTAGGAAATCTGAAACACGAGAAATTGAAAATGAAGCTTCCAGAAGTCATTCTAGAATTGATGGCACGATTGGGTGATCGTGACACTAGAAGTCGTAAGCCCAGCTTCCCTACGGTCATGAGGTTGGTGCAAGATAAGAGTTGGAGAATGAATTGAAGTGGGTCATGGGTGAAAGTACACGCGAACATGAGACGAGATAACAGAGCACACCATACAGAAGGCAAAAATCGTAACATTACCCCCCTGTCAGACTCGAAGTCGCCACGACTTCAACTAGCATCAGGAAAACCATGTATTTACTTATTCATACTTTTCCATACTTTTTCATTCTTTTCAGAAAACAAGTAGAAAAAGTAAGAAAAAGACATCCCTCTTTCTTTTTTTTTTACTTGCTGAGCTGCCAAAAAAAGTACAGGATAAGTAGAGTACCAAATGACCAAAAATTGACAAAATAAAATGTCCAAAACTGGAAATATTGGACCAAAATTTCAAAAAATCGGACCAAAATCGGACCAAAATCCAAAATTTCCCCAGAAATATGCCTAAAAAGTAGGAAAAGTAAAGAAAAAGAAGAGGGGATTTCTTTTTTTAAGTAGTTGGTACTTTTCTGAAAGGGTCCTTTTTTCCCTTGCTAAAAGAGCAAAAAGAACAGAAAGTACGAATAAGTAAAACATGGGTTTTCCTGATGTAGTCGCTGGTGTAGTACCAGTCATCCTTGACCGGCACAGTGTCAGGGATTGGTGAGGGGGGACGTGGACAGGTGTGACGACGCAAGAACATGTGTTGACCCTGCTTGCCACATTCCTGGCACTGTTCATACTGGGGGCAATGGATCTCCTTGTGCCTTGCGTCATACCGTAGGCACTTGCCACACCACCTGGGGCGATCGTCCGGGTCGATATAGGCAGGCGACATGGGCGAGATTCGGCGGATCAGACACACATCATACTGATGGGTGCGGCTTCCACACCACTGACACAGCTGCTTAGCCCTCCGCTGAGGGCACTGCGCGATCAGGTGGTCTGTGGACTTGCACTGAAAACACTTGCAAGGGCGCTTGCTGCCCTCGCCCTGAAGGTGCGGCATCTCGCAAGGTCCTCCAGTGCGTGGGGGAATGGGAATGGGATCAGGAGTGGGGTGCGGGCATATAAATTTGGCCTGGAGCTCATCGTACTTCTCTGATATCAGTGGTATCGCATGGGCATATTGCAATCGCTTCCGCATGCTCGCAAGATCCATATCCATATGGAAGCGATCGCGTACGAGGTCTGTCTCCATCTGTCAAAGCTCGGACTCACGCATGGTGATCACGTCCTTCCGCAGCAAGCAGTCCCGGAGACACGCTACGTCTGCGTGAAGACGAACGTCGTGTAACTCCGTCAGGACTTCGTTGACACATATGGCTCGTGGGTCATGTGGGTGGAACATCACGAGCTGCTGATCCGTGACATGCTGGGGCAGTTGCCCCTCATACACCCCTCGCAAGTAAACTGGTTGCACGTAGCATGGGTGCCCCCTTCCCATAGTTCCAACGACTTCTCGGTAGTCTTTTCAATAGTAGATGAAGCACGCGATTTGCTTTGGGTACCCGGCCTCCCCAATCTTCAGCGGGAAGTAGAGGTAGGAGAGATCAGGGTCATTGCGAAGGAAGGGAAGTCCCGGATCAGTGGCATCCTCCCCCGCCTCCTCGTCATCAAGGAAGGCGTAGGTGGGGTCACGTTCAACAAGGTGGGGTTGTGTGATAGGTGTAGTTGTGTGGCCGATGCCAGGTGGGAACGGGGGAAGTGGTACATGCTCGAGAGGTGGTGGTGGGGTGTGTTGTTGCGGTTCAGGAGGGGTAGGGACGATAGGGACATGTACTGTGATGGGAGTGTCAACAGGTGGGGCGGTGAGGGTGAGTAGTGAGGTGGCCGCCTCTTCCTGCACGAGGCGATCAAGTGTGGGAGCAATTAAAGACAAGATAGGGGGGTCTGGTGTAACGCCACCACTGGCGTTAGTCCGACTTGGACTTCGAAAGGGCATTCACGACTTAGCGAAATATTCGTTGAGGGTTACGTGACCTGATCACGAGATACACGGCGCTTATCTTGGCACGTGATCTTATCGTACACTAGGGCAAGTCGTGCCACTAGGTATTCCGATGGATGAAGATGACTTGCGCAAAGAGGCAAGCGAAACACGCGGAGGTAAGGCAAGAAGAAGTGGTGATTGAAGAAGACCAAGATGGCGAATCTTGGTCTTATCGAGCCACTATTTATACATGTATGAGGTAGCTTTAAAGCTCCTCCCGAATCCGTACAACGAATAGCGTATGTAGCTCGAACCCTACTACCGCTATCCTAGTGTTGATTCATGCCCTAGTGGCATGTGATTGCGACTTCCTGCTGACTGATACTACTGGTCCATGACACATTACTGCTTACTCACGAAGTCATAGTCGTAAGTAAGAGTCCGTTCCACTCGTACCATGACATCTGGACTAGGGACTACAGAGTACAGCGTACAACCCTCTGGCTGTGAGGGGACACCCTGGTCCTGTGAAGGCACGGTTAGCTGTTTGAGTATGAGTTGTGCTGGTGGGCGTGAGGGGATCTTAGAGACAATGGGAGTGGACGTCATGGTGTATAAGAGGGGAAGGGGGGATATGTGATTTGGGTCCGTGGGGCGTCTCTTTATATCTTTTGCCCAGCCCCTTCGGCGGTTGGATTATGCTGATAGAAGTTGGCGATGAGGTCAGGTGCATGTTGGACATTCTCGAGTGGTTCCCATGAGCTATCGCTCACAGGAAACCCTTTCCATTGGACCAGGAATTGGAGTTTGTGCCCTCGGCCATAGAACCTTGATCTGAGGATTTGCTCCACTTTGAACTCCTCTTCTCCGTTGATAAGGTCAGGAGGAGGTTGTGTGAAGTTTGTCCCATGTAGTTCCGTCTCCTTATATGGGGTGAGGAGGTTAGCGTGGAACACGGGGTGGATCTTCCATGACTTCGGGAGTTCCAATTTGTAAGATACTGCGAAGAGGGCCTTCTTGATGCAGAACGGTCCGTGACGTTTAGGGGCTAGCTTGGCTGTGGGGTAGAATGTTTTAAGGTTCATCCCTTCCAACCATACTTGCGCCCCTTCTTGATAAGGGATGAAGCGGGTACGCCCTCGCTTCATCATGAGTTCCTGGGCATGTTTGATACAATCTTGTGCATGTTGTCAGAAGTTGCCCAGGTCTTCCAAATGTTGATCGACTGATGGAGAGGTTGTGGGTTTCGGGGTCCAAGTAGTGCATGGTTCCCATCCCATGATGAGGGAGAAAGGGGAATGTTTTGTTGTCGTGTTGGGCCACGTGTTATGTGCGAACTGCGCCACGGGAGGGCCTCTGCCCAGTTATCCTGCTGCACGTTACTCCAATGGCGCAAGTATTGTTCCAGCCATTGGTTGGTTCGTTCTGACTGCCCGTCTGTCTGGGGATGATACGCCGACGAGATATTCTGCCTAATTCCAAGAACTCGGCAGAGTTGTGTCATGAATGCTGACCTAAATTGGGGGTCTCAATCGGTGATTAGTTTTCGGGGTATACTGTAATGGGGGTAGACGTGTTGGAGGTACAGTTGAGCTACACCTTCTGCAGTGATTGTTTCATTACATGGGATGAAGATGGCGGCTTTGGAGCAATCGTGGTCCGTGATGGTGAGGATCAAGTCGTACCCCTGTGACAATGGTAATTTTGTGATGAAGTCCATTGCCATGACTTCAAACGGTTCTGCCTCTGGGTCGGTTGTAATAGGGAAAAGGTGTGGCTTTTGCTGGTGGGGGTTAATTTTGTTGGCTTGGCATGTGGCGCAACCCTTGATGTATTCTTCTATGTCTTTGCGCATATTGGGCCACCAGTAGTCTTGTCGTAAAAGTTCATAGGTGTTTGTGATTCCGGGGTGTCCCATGGCGGGTGTGTCGTGGAAAAAGGTGATTACCCCCCGCTTAAGATTGTTGTCCCCAACAACGACAAGGGCATTGCCTTTCCACCATAACCCCTCATGCTTTTTCAGGCTATGCGGTTCGATCCAACGTAGTACTTGTGCTTCGTCAAGGTTTTGCGCAATCTGGGTCCAGATGTCCATGTCATGCATTGACATCTCGGTAGCCCGGATGAAGCAGTCCGCAGGGAGGACCGTGACGTTATTGTTGTCTTCATTGCCTGGCGCATAGTCTGCTTGTCGGGACAGGGCATCTGCGCGACCATTCTTGACGCCGGGTACGTGCTTTAATATGAAGTCGTATTCTGACAGTTCTAAAAAATCGCGCGCTACTTGTCAGCTGATTTTTCGTGGTTCTTTCCAGTATTGAAGGTTGGCATGGTTGGTGTGTATGATGATTTTATGGGGTGAGCCAACGAGGTACGTGCGCCAAGCGCGAAGAGCTTTGACTACTGCAAGTAGCTCTCTATCGTAGATATCATAGTTCCACTCAGCCTGGGACAACGATTCTGAGTGGAACACTACTGGGTGGAGTTTTTGGTCTTCTCCTAATTGGTTGAGCACCGCGCCAATGGCAACATTGGATGCATCTACTTCCAGTTCGAACGGTTTTGTCAGGTTGGGGGAAAGGAGGACTGGTTCTCGACATATTTGGTCTTTGACGCGTTCAAACGCCCTCTGTTGTTCTGCTCCCCAGTGCCACGGAGTGTCCTTTTTTGTGAGATTGTGGAGGGGACATGTGAGGGACAAGAATCCTTTGATGAATCAGTGATAGAAGTTGCAGAAGCCGATAAAGGCGCGTACTTCCTTGAGGTTTCGTGGGGGTTGCCATTCACGGATTCCTCGTACCTTTACGGGGTCCATCCGCAGCTTCCCATGTCCAATGATAAGCCCCAGGTATTCCGTCTTGCGCACTTCAAACTTGTATTTCTCCAGTTTGATGTAGAGGTCATTTTCTGCGCAGATGGTTAGAACTTGGTGGACTCTTTCTCAATGTCGTTCGAGGTCGTCGATAGTTGCAATGAGGATATCGTCCATATATACGATCACCTCGTTTGTCAATATCGGTCCTCGAAACGTGAAGTCCATCATTGCTTGGAAGGTTGCTGGGGAGTTCGTGAGTCTGAAGTACATCACAAGTGGTTCAAAGGTTCCCTTGTTTGTTTTAAAGGCCACCTTCCACTTGTCTCCTTCATCCATGCGGATGTTATTGTATCCCCAGCAGATGTCCAATTTCGTGAAGAGTCGTGCATCATGGATTTTATCAATGAGTTCAGGGATGAGGGGTATCGGGTAGTGATTCCGGACAGTGACCTCGTTTAATCGTCGGTAGTCTTGTACAGGTCTGAGCTTCCCATCTTTCTTCTTTATAAAGAAGAAGGGTGAAACGTATGGGGACTTCGACTGTCGAATGTACCCCCTTTCCAGTTGTTCCGCAAGGAATGTATCAAGAGCCTTATCTTCCTCTTGCGTTAGCGGGTACACCTTGCAGTCCATTGTTGTGGGTGCATTGGGTGTCAGGTCGATGGCATGGTCCCATGGTCATTTTGGCAGGAAGCGGTGCGAGGCTTCCTCATCGAACACCTTACGGTACTGCCGGTATTCTGGTGGAACCATTTCTTCGAAGGTTTGTACTCCCCGATTGGCAGCTTCTTGTTGTGCTAGTTCGGATGCCATCGTGGTTTTTCGCAGTAATGCCACGCATGGCTCTTGCTCGTCGTCCGCGATCTGCTCCCATGCCTCCTTATCAAGTTGGTACATCTCCAACACCTGTATAGATGCTTCTACAGGTGTGGCTTCGTCCGACGACTGGAGACTGGATATGACCACCGGTTGAAACTCTTCGTCCAACGTTGCTTCCCCCCACTTTACGAGTGGCTTGAATGCTGAGAACCATGGATAGCCTAGTATAACTTCGTCCCTTCCTAAGTTCGTCACTAGGAAGCGAAGTGTTTTGGTGTTGTTCCCGGTTCAGACATTCAAGTCGGTGTATTGGGTGATGGCCCCATCTTGGTTGTGAGTCCCGTCCACATTCCAGATGCATATCGGTTGTGTGACGTCACGTGTTCTGATCTGCAGTTGCTTCAGTAGTGAGGCGCAGATAAAATTGTCCGTTGCTCCTGATGTTGATAAGTGACCCTTGTGCACTTAACGGCTCAGAGGACAATCAGATATGGACTGCTGTAGATAAGATATACAGGACTTATGTAGATTAGATCATTATGATCACACAATCTCGGACTTGTTGTACTTACTTATCTATGACATCACTGTAGAATATGACATCACAGGATCCAGACTTTGCGTTGTACTCAATGCCCTTGTAGTTTCCCTTTGTTCTATCTTTATTATGATGTCAGTATGATGTTGCTTGTCTAGACTCTTCTTGTTCTTTCTGTCCCTTGTTCTCAGAACATCCACTCCTTTGTCCATATAAAGAACAATGCCTCTTGTATTTACTGTGACTCTGTGTTACCACCGTCACTCTGTATTTTGTATAAGTAGTGCAGCTTGTACGCTCCTGGTCCACATCAGTTCTCATCTGTTGTGTGCCAGGTATGTCTTCTCCTCACCAATGTAACATCAGTTCTCATCTGTTGTGTGCCAGACTCTACATCTGCTTCACTTGCTTGATATTACTCTGTTGCTGCTTCCAGCCACCCTCTGTATCTCACCACAGTCTACTTTGTCACTGTGAGTATAGTCCCTTCATGTGCACTGTTCATCACCTGAGTCCAGGAGTACTTGTCGTTTGGCCGTTGTGTGTGCAGATTTAAAGAGAACTGGGATTCGCATGGATCGATATCTGCTATGGTACACGTTTACATTGAGTGCTCTAGCCCAGGCCGTCGGGTTCAAGCGTCGAGAAAATCCTCCTTTGCGAACAGCTTTTCTACCATAAGGTCTCGCACTTCCTGAGGCTGCACTTTCATTGCAGCGATCTGTGCTTCAGCCTGCTCTTCCGTCGAAAGTATGCGGTTAGATTGTATGGTGACAGTAGTGATGGCGGGAGCTGGTACAGTCGGGGAAGTGGGGATGGGAGCTGGTTGGGCAGTCGTGGAGGAAGTAGCAATTTGAGTGCCCTTTTGTGGGCAGTTACGTGAGATGTGCCCTGCAGCACGGCATCTAAAACAATGCCCCTCCTTTTGGAGTTGGATTTGGTCGGTGTCGGTGAGAGCCACGGAGGCTCGGGCGCATCCAACATCCATCGCGTTTGGGTTGCAGTTCTTGTTGAGGGCTTGTACCCACTGGTCACGGTTGTGCCCCCCTTTCTTTTGGCATGGGGTTCAATTCTTGCTGAGTCGGTCCTTCAAAACCAGGTACTCAGCTTGTTGTAATCGGGCGGCCCGCTTCCAATCTTCCCATGTGACGGGGTGTTGGAAGCAGATGGCATTAATAACTAACTGATTTGGGAGTCCATCTTGGAATAACTCCAACATTGTAGCTTCATCCGGGCCATACCTGGCTTTTGTCGTCAAGTTGTCAAACTGGGCGATGTAAGAGTCGATATCCTCTCCCTTCATCGCCAGGGTTTGCAAGGCTTTGTGAGCCTTTGTTTGTTCCACAGTGTCGGTGTATGCCTGCAGAAATCGGGTTTCTACCTCATTCCAGAGGTTATTTTGGGTTTGTAGGACTCCTGCTGCCAATTGATCGTCAAGCCATCTCATCTGCTCATCGACCCAATTGCCAACGAGTGGTCCTCAGATATAAGAGAGGAATGCCATGGCTCGTTGTCCAGGTACTGCAAGCAGGTCTACTGTCGGGTTCATCCCGCAATACAATTTGAAGGCATGTAAGAAGGCCTTGCTCTTTTCTCGGTTTCCGTCGAATTCTGGCGAGGGGTTTCCTCCTAGGCGACCATTGCCGCCAGGGGCTGGTGCAGGTCCTCCAGCCGGTGCCAGTCCACCGCCACCACCACCACCACCACCGCCACCACCACCGCCACCACTGGCAGGGGTTCCTCCGGCAGGTGCTCCACTTCCACTAGGTACTCCTCCTCCGCTTGTGAGGGTGGTGCTTGTGGACGCTTGTCCTTGTTGGGCCATTGCGTAAGACAGAAATGCTGAAGTGGGGAGGTTGGTCGTTGGTACAGATACACTTGGGGATGGGGTGTCAGAGGGGTCGATATTAATGCCTGAAGGATTGGAGGATCCTAGAGGTCCGGTGTTCAGGGTGAGGGGTACTGGTCCTGTAGTGTACCACGCCCCTTCAGTCGGGGAATATTCAATAAAGGCCCAGAGATGTCTGTCGTCAAGGTAATGGATCTGTCAGTATGATCGTGTCAAGGGGTCAAAGACAAAGTACCCTTCGACTCCATTGTGTTCTGCCCAGACCGCGGTTCCTTTAACTCTATCTGATAGTTCATTGGAACTGAGGCGGTCAATGTATTTGGGCCTAAACTTGGTTTGACTGCGACTGGATGTTGCCACTGTGAGAGACTTGACTTAATGTAACGCCACCACAGGGGCATTGAGTACGACGTGTACTTTGGCAAGTCAACGGGATTGGAAGGGTGTGAGTCGGTTAGGACTCAGTTTGGTGGTGAACAAGTATCACTTGGTCTCCCAGGGACACAAGGATAATAGCAGAGAATCAAGGCTCAAGCGAAGAGGCAAGTGAAAGCGAGGACTCAAGTGCAAAGGTGAGTCAAGGTCGGTTCGTGAGGCAAAGACAATGTGGTATTACACAAGAAGTCAAGTCTACTGTACATGCTAGGTAGAGCGTGACTTATATACTAGTACAGGGTGTTTGTGAAGTACAAACACAAGGCGTGATCCTGAGGTGCTGGCCCCAGCGAGCTAATGAAGAGGTATGAAGGGAAAGTCTATAAGAAGTACAAGGGAATTCCACGGGGGCACGTGATGAACAGCATACATGGAGGACATACTCACAGTGGCAAAGGTGACTGTGGTGAGATATGAGAGTAAGCTGGAATGCAGCAACAGAGTAGTTCTTGCAAGTGAAGCAGAGGTGGTGTCTGGCACACAACAGATGAGAACTGATGTTTTATACATGAGAGAAGACATACCTGGCACACAACAGATGAGAACTGATGTGGACCAGGAGCGTACAAGCTACACTACTTATACAAAACTATTGTCACGAACCTGTAAAACTTGGGTCGTGACTCGAGCGTCTAAGACCGGTCCGCGCCGGCCCGGTCTTATGTAATCAATTTCCTAAAGGGGAAATCCGAAGTCGGAGTTCCAAATTCGTACTCCGACGGTCATGTGACCGGTCACGTGATTATCCTATGTTTATCAAGTCACCTGACGACTGAAAGTCGTACCACTCTTTGGATCAATCCTATTGGACTGCAGAGCAGTCACACCACTATGGCGCAATCTTGCGCAATCGACTGCGGAGCAGTCGTACGATACCTACGATTATTCTGATTGGTTGATGTACTTAGAACCCTTCCAGAACCTTCCATTGCGCAGCACCTGTGGGAAGTAGTAAGCCTCCCCTAAAGTATGCACAGACCATGTACCCAGGTATATAAGCTAGAGCAATAGAACGGACAGTCCCTCAGACTGTCCACTTGTGACTCCCACCTGGATAACTTCCTTGTGCCTTTCTTCGCTATAAACCATAGCTTGGATTCGCGATCTCCTTGTTATCCTCGTACTAGCCAAGTTGTACCAAGTTTTCCCTGACTTCTTCCTCGTCCCTCGCGCTCCTTGTCAGCCAAGTGTCCTGTACGAGCACTCTGAGTGAGTGTTCATCACACTTGGACAGTCTCCTTATCTGACCTGGACGCTCCTTGATAGTGTCTGATTTCGGTGACGATTTCGGCCACTGGGACGGTGATTCCAGTTCCTTCTATACCTCGTGGGAGCCCCAGTATAGCGGCCCCCCTCGTCGTCGCCTTTCCCCCTCTTCTCCTCTCACATTTCCTTTGTCTCCAGTGGGGTTGAACACCCCCCTCCCTGTCCAAGTTGAGCAAGTCGCTCAACCTCAAGGTCCGGCTGCCTTTACGGCGCCCTCGTCCCCAGTCCTCTCTCGCCCCCCGACACCGCGCCCAGCTACCCCCCTCTCCTACGCAGAGGCCTCCCCCGGCGTCGAGTATGTTCTACTCGACGAAAATTACACTCCCGTCTCTGGTGCCCCGTCCCCCGTTACTCGCCCCACGTCCCCGGACTTTGACATCCGGACCCAAGTAGCCGTTCGATCCGGCGCCCCCCTCGTCCCTCGCTCCCCGTCCCCAGAACTTGTGTACCCTGACCCGGTACAAGTTTTTCAGTCCCCCTTGCTTGGGCCATTGTCGCCCCTCTCCGATCTCCCCTCCCTGTCAGTCCGCCTCGTCTCGCCTCGTCCCCGGTCCACGTCTCTGCCCCCTCGCCTCGCCACTCCAGACTCACCCATCAACTATCATCGCGTAGCTGAAGGCGTCCCCCGCGTTGACACCCCTGACCAGGACCTCCCCGACGAAAACCAAGAAAACCTCCCCCCTCCTGCTCCCCTGGTTCGCCCCCCTTCTTGTATAAACGTCACCACTGGACCGCACCCCCACCAGTTTATCAACATTCAGACCCCTCAAGGAGAAGAGTGGCGCCCTATCTCTGAATTTTACCAACTCTCCCTCACTCAGATCCTGTCCATCGACCACCTCCTTACATACCTGCCAAACTTCCCTGGTGTTACCCCTTTCCGGTTCCGGTCCCCCCATTATATCACCTTCTACCCACGACACCGTCCCTTGGCCATCGCTCTAGGCATTCCCCCTTTGTACGCTTGCTCCCAAGCCGTCATCGACCTACCTAGTCAAGACCTTCCCCTTGTCATGAACCTGTAAACTTGGGTCGTGACTCGAGCGTCTAAGACCGGTCCACGCCGGCCCGGTCTTATGTAATCAATTTCCTAAAGGGGAAATCCGAAGTCGGAGTTCCAAATTCGTACTCCGACGGTCACGTGATTATCCTATGTTTATCAAGTCACCTGACGACTGAAAGTCGTACCACTCTTTGGATTAATCCTATTGGACTGCGGAGCAGTCACACCACTATGGCGCAATCTTGCGCAATCGACTGCGGAGCAGTCGTACGATACCTACGATTATTCTGATTGGTTGATATACTTAGAACCCTTCCAGAACCTTCCATTGCGCAGCACCTGTGGGAAGGAGTAAGCCTCCCCTAAAGTACGCACAGACCATGTACCCAGGTATATAAGCTAGAGCAATAGAACGGACAGTCCCTCAGACTGTCCACTTGTGACTCCCACTTGGATAACATCCTAGCGCCTTTCTTCGCTATCTATCATAGCTTGGATTCGCAACCTCCTCGTTATCCTCGTTCTAGCCAAGTTTCTCCAAGTTTTCCCCGACGTCTTCATCGTTCCTCGCATTCCTCGTCAGCCAAGTGTCTTGCAAGAACACTCTGAGTGAGTGTTCATCACACTTGGACAGTCTCATCATCTGACCTGGACGCTCCTTGATAGTGTCTGATTTCGGAGACGATTTTGGTCACTGGGACGGTGATTCAAGTTCTTACTATACCTCGTGGGAGCCCCAGTATAGCGGCCCCCCTCGTCGTCGTCTTCCCCCTTCCTCTCCTCTCACATTCCCCTTGTCTCCGGTGGGCCTAAACACCCCCCTTCCCGTCCAAGTTGAGCAAGTAGCTCAACCCCAAGGCCCGGCTGCTTTTACAGCGCCCTCATCCCCTGTCTCCAGTCACCCCCCGTCACCTCGCCCTGCTACCCCCCTTTCGTACACAGAGGCCTCCCCTGACGTTGAGTTCGTCCTACTCGACGAAAACTACAACCCAGTCTCTCGCCCCTCGTCCCCAGCCCCGGATTTTGACATCCGGACCCAAGTAGCCATTCGATCCGGCGCCCCCCTCGTCCCTCGCTCCCCGTCCCCGGAACTGGTGTACCCAGATCCGGTTCAAGTATTCCAGTCCCCCCTGCTCGGGCCCTTGTCGCCCCTCTCTGATCTCCCGTCCCCGTCAATCCGTCTCGTCTCGCCCCGCCCCCGGTCATCGTCCCTTCCTGCTCGCCCTGCCACTCCAGACTCGCCCATTGACTACCACCACGTAGCAGAAGGCGTCCCCTGCATTGACACCCCGGACCACGAGCTCCCCCACAAAGATCAGGAGAACATCCCGCCTCCTGCTCCCTTGATTCGCCCCCCTTCCTGCGTCAACATCACCACCGGTCCACACCCCCACCAATTTGTTAACGTCCAGACCCCGCAAGGAGAAGAGTGGAGACCCATCTCAGAGTTTTACCAGGTCTCCTTAACACAACTTCTATCCATCGACCACCTCCTTGCGTACCCCCCTACCTTCCCTGGAGTCACGCCCTTCCGTTTCCGGTCCCCACACTACATCAAAATCTACCCCCGTCACCGTCCTCTTGCCCTCGCCTTGGGAATTCCCCCCATCTACACCTGTTCGCAAGCCGTCTTAGATCTCCCTAGTCAAGACCTTCCCCTCGGGTCCATTAAGTACAACTTCCGGGAAGGTATCCGTCGGGGTTTCGCCCCCCTCAACCAAGTAATTCGGCAGGCATACGTAGGGGCCTTGGTCACCCTTGAACTCCAAGACTTCCTGGACGGAAGGATTATCACGACATACAGGTATTTGGCCTTTTGGGAAGACCGGATTTTTGTTATAGACCAGGGGTATCACTTTGAAGACGCAGTCAGAACCAGTCCCCCTCTCCTTTCGTACTGTTTCGCGCCTCGCATACCAGCTGACCCCTTCTTGTTTATCTCTACCTACCCAGACCAACAAGAACTATAATCACTTACTATACGAGTAAGTGTTGTAGTTAGTTGGTTGTCTGGTACGAAATAAAAGGGGTTTAGTGTCCTATCGTTTCCCGACCCAAATCTCTGAACAAGAGCAAGTAAGACGCTCTCAAGCACTCTTTGAAACCCACAGAGAACGACAACTTCAGTTGTACTATCCCCCAAGCACTCTTTACAATCTCGCCCACTCAAACACCATCGAAGTTTGGAGTGACAACACGCAAATACTCAAGAAATTAGAAGAAATCCTCCCCTTCGGAAGAACACTCAAGTTATCCCAGTTTCAAGACTTCATTTCGGGCAGCCTAGCACGACTCGCCGACTTAGCCCAAGAACAGCTTCTCTATTGGCACTTAGCGAAGACTTGCGATATCCACGGCGCTCCTGTCGAATCCCTTCTTCTTTGGTATAAAGAAGATTACTTTTGGTTCGTCCACCTCAGCCCCCCAAGAAGACAGGACCTCATTCAAAATCTCTTACGCGGAGAACGACACTATTTCTTCGAACGCTTCCGGTTGGACTACGAACAAGTCCAAATATCTTTCCAAGAAATCCGCATCGAGACTACCCCCTTTGGATCACAGCCAGTAATCACCGAAGGAAGAGAATACACCCTTAAGTGGGATCACGTGTGGGAAACAACCCTAGAAAACCCGGACCGCGACATAGTCAATCCACGAATTTTCCACCAGCCACCAGCCACCCCAGATGACCCCGAATTTGTGGCCCGCTTAGAAATCGACGAAGAACAAAACGACGACAGCTTCCTGCCACCTAGCAGCCCCCCAAGTCCCACTACACCTTCTGACTCTCTAGACGGTTGGGGAGAACCTTCCAACCCGTGGGTCAGTAATTCAGTTTGTTGGTGTAGTAAAGAAGTTTGCGACTGCGGTTATCGTCCCGATACCCCACCTACTCCACCTAGTGTAGTATTGTGGGCTCCTGGCCAAGCGTATCTACCTTCTAGAGAAAGAATATAGAAGGTTTCTTGTTTAAATCACCCTGGCAGAAAGCGCACTCGATTGGGCTATCACCCTGGCATCTCAACAAGTATCTCAACGTCACAGAAACCGAAGACAACGAAACCAGTTTATAAGAAGGGATACGCCTATTCCCTCTCCAGAAGAACACCCCCCAGTAATCCCTAATAGAGACATTAGGAGAGTAAATCAAGCAACAAGTACACGTCCAAGTAACCCAGTTCAAGCGACCCCCACGTATCCAAGTTATCACGAGCTTCCCCCAGTCATTCGTCAACCCTCCACTAGTAGTGAAGAAGGACAATTCCTAGCAACCCAACCCACATATTACCACCTCCCAGAAGTACCCTTCATATCAAGAACACTACCCACGAGAAACCCTAGAGAGTTACAAACCTTCAAGCAGCACTGTCAACTCATATTCCAGAGACACGGAGTCCCCTTAAACCTCCAGCACACAGTCAACAACATCCGCGACATCACCACAGACCCAGTAGGGTTCCAAGGACTCTTGTGGAGATCTAGTGTCTTAATATCGCATTACGGGATATTTGAAGAATACTGTTGGATTCGATCTAGCCAACGACCAAGTGCAACTCACGGGATAACACTACAACCAGGGTATAAAATCTTTTACGCCTGGGACTCAGACGGTTGGACCGTATCAAGACTACAAAGACGCTCTAGTGAATGAGCAATCAACCAGGCCAAAACACTAGAGATCTTACCCCTGAAGAACTAGCAAGAGTCCCCATCTACTTCAAGAACCCCTTCTTCTCCCTTGACGATAATCTAATCCACGTTATCTGGAACACAGAAGAACTCACGAGCCCAAACGGGAAGTTCCCGTGGAAATTCTTTGGGACAGACGACACTGTCAACAAAGACGATTTTGAAGAAGCTTACCCAGGATATAGCAAATTTGACAAAGGATCGTACAATCACCACAATCTCACAGCCAAGTACAACTGGAAAGGAAGTCCGTTGGTCGACCAAACGAGAACTTTGGGTCTACAAGAACAACAGAAGAGTAGTCTTCCCAGACTCTGACCAAGAAGGATCAGACTTATCTCCGCCGCCAAGTACAGACCAAGAGAATTCAGAAACAGAACAGGCAGAAGTATCAGGCCTCCTAGACAAAACCACCAAGACCGTCGCCTCAGTACTAGCTAGTTTATCAGGAACACACACCCCCCAGTCACCATCAGCAGGAAAGCTACCAGGCGCACTCCCAAGTACCCCAGGACCATCCAGTCAACCAAGTTATCCCCTGTTCACGCCAAGACAACCAAAGCTTTTTGGTACCAAGAGTCAATCCCCTTCTCCACCACCGACACCCCCAGTAACAAGCACCATGGCTTCAGGAGGAGGTGCCAAGTTATTAGGAACACCCCCAGAGCCATTCAATGGCAAACAAGACAAGGCAGAAGCCTTTTGGAGTAGTGTTGAAAACTACTACTATCTCAATGAATCCACGTACACCAACGAAGGCAAGCGCATATCGGCTGCCTTAACGCACTTCAAGATTGGTACCCCAGCAGGAGACTGGGCCCAAGATCAGCAGACCAAAGCCCTCACAGCCACGCCCATAGATTTTGGCACCTGGAACGATTTCAGAGACGCGTTCAAGAAACACTTCATTCCGTCACACACCAAGTTAGAATCAACCAACCTCATGTACTCCTGTCGTATGGGAAACCGACCCTTCAATGATTGGTACCAAGAATGGTCCACGTATGCGTCCAGATCAGGTGCAAACGAAGAAACCAAGATGTTCGCCTTTAGAAAGGCACTCCCTGCAGCTCTACACCAGAAGATTATTGGTGTATCACCACAGCCCACAACCCTAGACAAATTGGTTGAACTAGCAAGAGAATTCGACCGCGTATGGCGTCTCTACAGTAACCCAGCATTCACAGGACAAAGACTTCAAGGGCCAAGAAATAGGGCCATGTACGCTGAAGAAGACGGCGCTCACATCAACGCCACCACAGCCACGAGTATAAGACCTCAGCAAGCAGGCAGAATAACCAAGGAAGAAAAAGATCAACGCTTCAAGGAGAAGCTCTGTTTTTATTGCGGAAAGCCGAACCACCGAGCCAAGGACTGCCAGACCAGGAATAGCTCCCAACGACAAGGACAAGGGAATGGAAGACCCAGTAATCAGCGGTCAGACTTTAGGGCACGCGCGACCCTAACTCAAGAAGAATCCTACGAGGATCCCCCCAAAGATCACCCTGCCCAGATAGCGGCAATGTATCACAGTCCCCCAGCACACATCACGATTCCACGCCCTCAATCAGCCCCCCTTCCAGAGGATTTTTGAACTACCCTACTGAAGCACTGTCAGTTAGGGCTTTACGAGTGGCCAACCATAGTTTTACCCAAGGATACTCATTACTAGAGACGTTAGATTCTGAGCCTGTACCCGGTGATACGATATGGAATAGACGATCACCCTCAATTACGCTCAGAATCACTCTAGTAGGAAAGAAAACCGGTCGAGAAATCAGTGCACGGGCTTTACTAGACAGCGGCGCAGAAGGAATCATCATAGATCAAGACTTTGCCAAGAGGAATAACCTAACTCTCAGAACCCTGGTTAACCCACTTCCAGTACGGAATGTGGATGGAACATTGAACAAACAAGGATCAGTTCGATATACTACAATCCAGACAATCCGGATAAAGACTTCCGATGGAGAATACCACAACGAATGTGTTGAACTCTACGTAACCACGCTAGGCGACCACGATATTATCCTAGGAACAGACTGGCTCAAAGCACACAACCCAGAAGTTAACTGGGCCACGCCACAACTCGCCTTCACAAGATGCCCCAAGACCTGCACACTATCCACCAAGTCCCTAGTTATTACAGCCAAGAAGCCACAGACGCGAGCAACCACGATCAATGTTTTACAAACCACGGAAGAATACCAAGTCGCAGGTGAACCTGCCTTTAGTCAAGAAGCCATGGAGCCGTTCCTGTACCTACATCAAGAAACCAAGGAAGAAGATATACTCATTAGAGCCAAGACCACCACGAGCACAGAAATTGCAGCTAGAACAGCACCCAAGACATCCACGGAACACATCCCAGCCCAGTTTTCACAGTACGCTAAGGTATTTAGCGAGACAGCCTCCCAAAGACTACCACAGCACCAGCCATGGGACCATGCCATAGAATTGAAACCCGGAGCCACCATGAAGAATTGCTCCATCTATCGTCTTACGCCCAAAGAATCAGAAGCATTGAAAATTTATATCACGGATCACCTACAAAGGGGATATATTCGCCCTTCCAAGTCACCCATGGCCAGCCCCTTCTTCTTTATAGATAAGAAAGATGGCAAGTTACGCCCAGTACAAGATTATCGAGCATTAAACGATATTACGATCAAGAACGCCGCCCCATTGCCATTAATCCCCGAGCTCATTGACAAACTACGCGGCGCAAGATGGTTCACCAAGTTAGATATCCGATGGGGCTACAACAATATAAGAGTCCGCAAAGGCGACGAGTACAAAGCTGCTTTCAAGACACCCCTTCGGACTATACGAACCCACAGTCATGACATTCGGCCTCTGCAACGCCCCTGCCACGTTTCAAACATTCATGAACACCATCTTCGAAGACCTGATAGATGAAGGACACGTTGTCGTCTATCTCGATGATATCCTGATATTTGCAGAGGACCTCCCCACGTTAACCAGGCTCACCCACGAAGTACTAGTCACGCCTAGCAAAATACGACCTCTACTTGAAACCAGAGAAATGCTCTTTTGCCCAGACATCCATAGAATACCTCGGACTCGTTATATCCGAAGGACAAATTGCCATGGACCCAGCCAAGGTGGCAGGAATAAGAGACTGGCCACCTCCTAAGACGGTCAAACAAGTTCAAGCCTTCCTGGGATTTTGCAACTTTTATCGACGCTTCATCAAGGACTTCTCTACCATTGCACGCCCCTTGTTTGACTTAACCAAGAAAGAAGTACCCTTCCTATGGACCCCAGAAGCATCCACAGCCTTTCAGACACTCATCACAGCTTTCACCACTGCACCTGTCCTTGCCCTACCAGACCACGAGAAGCCTTTCCGCTTAATCACGGACGCTAGTGACTTTGCCACTGGCGCCATCTTAGAACAACCCGATGCACTCAACCGTTGGCACCCCATCGTGTACCACTCCAAGTCTCTGCAGCCTGCCGAACGGAACTATGAAATCCATGATAAAGAACTCCTTGCTATCATCCGCGCCCTGGAAATTTTTCGCCACTACCTTGAAGGACGCAAAGACACCCTCGAAATTTGGTCGGACCATGGGAATTTGGTCTATTTTTCCACGAAACAGAAACTTACGCGGCGCCAAGCACGATGGGCCCTCTTCCTCTCGCGTTTCAAGTTCACCATTGTCCACAAACCCAGTACCCAAAATAAGTCGGATGCCCTGTCCAGGCGTCCAGACCTTAAAGAGGGGATAGCTCACGAAGAAAATGATTGTGTGCTTCTGGATAACAAATTTTTCGCAATCCATGCAGTCCGACCCACAACAATCACAGTCCAAGGGAACACCACGTTACGACAACAAATCAAGAGCACTCAAGAATACGACAAAGAAGTCAGCCTTGCCTTAGAAACCCTTCTAAAGAACGGCCCTAGATCCCTCACAAAGGGCTTAGAAGATTGGAACTTAGAAGATGGAATCATCCTGTACAAAGGACAAGTATACGTCCCCAAGAATGAAGATCTCCGAAGAGAAATAGTCAAGCAATACCATGACCATCTTGCCACAGGACACCCTGGAAGATGGAAGACCTACGAACTAATTTCACGAGAATTCTGGTGGCCAGGCATGTCCACCTTTGTCAAGAGCTATGTGGACGGATGTGCCACTTGCCAAGCAACAAAAGTTAAACCAAGAAACCAAGTACCCCTGCAACCAAATCAAGTCCCTAACGAAATTTGGGAAATAATTACCATGGACTTCATCACGGACCTCCCCACGTCACAAGGATACGATTCACTATTCGTTGTAGTGGATCGTCTCAGTAAAGCAACGATAATTGCTCCATGTAACAAGACCATCACTGCCGAAGAAACATCCAAGTTATACCTAGAACAAGTCTGGAGACGAACAGGTCTGCCACACCAAGTCATATCTGATAGAGGACCACAATTTGCTTCCAAAGTAATGCAAGAGGTTTGGAGCAAACTAGGCGTCAAGTCAACCATGTCTACAGCATTCCATCCACAAACAGATGGAGAAACAGAACGCGTCAACCAGGAACTAGAACAATACCTACGCGTCTTTTGTAATTTCCAAGTCGACAACTGGGTAGAACTAATACCCTTCATGGAATTCGCGCACAATGCAAGACAACACAGCGCCACAGGAAAATCACCCTTCGAGATCTGGTACGGCTACAAACCAGAATTCATTCCACCAGTCAACTTTGCGTCCAAAATACCCACAGTAGAAGAACGCCTTCATTCCCTAGAACAAATTCGCATCGAAGTATCCGCTGCACTAAAGGTAGCAGCCGAAGTCATGAAAAATACCCATGTATCCACAGCCACCTACGTACCCCAACCAGGCGACCAAGTTTGGTTAGAAGGAACCAATATCCACACCACGCACCCCAAGGCCAAACTAGCCCCTAGACGACACGGACCATTCAAAGTCATATCCGCGTGGGGAGTTAATTGTAAACTCCAGTTACCCAAAGCCTGGAAGATCCATCCAGTGTTCCACATATCCCTTGTATCCCCCTACAACGAAACCACAGCCCATGGACCCAATTTCACCAGACCACCCCCAGAAATAGTCCAAGGAGAGGACGAGCACTATGAAGTAGAAACGGTCCTCCAATCAAGGCTCTCTCCGAACAAGAGAGGCATACAGTACCTAGTGAAGTGGAAAGGATACCCTTCTTCAGAAAACTCCTGGCTCCCAGCCTCACAAATGAAACACGCCCAGGACCTTGTTCGACAATTTCACCACAAGAATCCACGAGCACCCAAACTCAGAACCTTGATGGTTGCTGAACGGCGCAGCAACCCCTTAAAGAGGGGATACTGTCACGAACCTGTAAAACTTGGGTCGTGACTCGAGCGTCTAAGACCGGTCCGCGCCGGCCCGGTCTTATGTAATCAATTTCCTAAAGGGGAAATCCGAAGTCGGAGTTCCAAATTCGTACTCCGACGGTCACGTGACTGGTCACGTGATTATCCTATGTTTATCAAGTCACCTGACGACTGAAAGTCGTACCACTCTTTGGATTAATCCTATTGGACTGCGGAGCAGTCACACCACTATGGCGCAATCTTGCGCAATCGACTGCAGAGCAGTCGTACGATACCTACGATTATTCTGATTGGTTGATATACTTAGAACCCTTCCAGAACCTTCCATTGCGCAGCACCTGTGGGAAGTAGTAAGCCTCCCCTAAAGTACGCACAGACCATGTACCCAGGTATATAAGCTAGAGCAATAGAACGGACAGTCCCTCAGACTGTCCACTTGTGACTCCCACCTGGATAACTTCCTTGTGCCTTTCTTCGCTATAAACCATAGCTTGGATTCGCGATCTCCTTGTTATCCTCGTACTAGCCAAGTTGTACCAAGTTTTCCCTGACTTCTTCCTCGTCCCTCGTGCTCCTCGTCAGCCAAGTGTCCTGTACGAGCACTCTGAGTGAGTGTTCATCACAACTATAGGGTGATGCAAGTAACACTGTGTCACAGTAAATACAAGGGACATTGTTCTACAGACGGACAAAGGAGTGGACGTTCTGAGAACAAGGGGCAAGAGAACAAGAAGAGTCTAGACTAATGATATCATACTGACATCATAATAAGGATAGAACAAAGGGAGACTACAAGAGCGTTGAATACAACGCAAAGTCTGGATTCTATGATGTCATAGTGTACAGTGATGTCATAGATAAGAAAGTACTACAAGTCTGAGATTGTGTGATCATAATAATCTAATCTACATAAGTCCTGTATATCTTATCTACAGCAGTCCATATCTGATTGTCTTTTGAGCCGCTAAGTGTGCAAGGGTCACTTATCAACAGCATGTGGGGCTCAAATGACGTCAGCGGGCTCTAGAAGTCGTAAGCCCAGTGTTACAGTTCTGCCTGTAACTGTTCCCCCGAACACCCCTGCAAGACCTCGGAACACTGCTATGAAGCGATCATGTGCTGAATATGCCAAAGAAGAGGTCGAAGTTATGAGACTTGTGGCTGAACACACCCAGCAACCAGCTAAGTCACGTGACCATCCCGCCTACCTTGGACACTGCGTGCAAAGCAGAGTTTTCCGACCAATAAAACCCTTAGAAAACCCTAAAAAAACCCTTGATAAGTGGTTATGTTTAACACTCCATAGGGTTTTCTAAGGGTTTTATTGGTCTGAAAACCCTGCTTTGCACGCAGTGGGAAACACTCAAGAATATTGGGAGTAGATCACGTGATCTTACATCAAATGCCCGTCACGTGACCCTGGCACGTGACCTGGCTAGACTTGCACCAGAAGGGTCCAGATGAGCTTGTGCCTGGACCGGTCTTGAATGCCTTGTGTTTGCAATGACTCGTATGTGCCTGATCAATTGTGCCTTGATTCTGATGTACTATACAACGTTCGTGTTCTGATTGGATGGAAGCAGCGCTCATACAGCTGCGGATGATTATCTCTGACTTATACCTTTGCACCTTACTGCCATTGGTCGATTGTTATCTCTGACTCGTTGTGACTCATTCCTAGGATCTGTGTATTAGGGTTTCGGAGTTCCAAGCTGGGGTTCAAACCTCCTTGGACGTGTATATAGGCTCTGGCTTATGGTCACTGAAGACCTAAGCTTGACTTCTTGGATTATACCACCCAAACGCCTTGCCTCTCCTGCGCTGTCTTGCCAGTTGAGTGCTGAATAGACTTTGGTTGTCAACTCCTAGTCCTTAGCTGGTGAACCGCCATAAGGCCTCACATCCATTTCTTTCCTCTCTACTCCTGCCATTCAAAGAATATGCTGCATCATCTCTGATGAACAGCGCACATGAAGGGACTATACTCACAGTGACAAAGTAGACTGTGGTGAGATACAGAGGGTGGCTGGAAGCAGCAACAGAGTAATATCAAGCAAGTGAGGCAGATGTAGAGTCTGGCACACAACAGATGAGAACTGATGATGTATACATGAGAGAAGGCATACCTGGCACACAACAGATGAGAACTGATGTGGACCAGGAGCATACAAGCTACACTACTTATACAAAATCACAAGGTGACGCAGGTAACACTGGGTCACAGTAAATACAAGGAGCATTGTTCTACAGATGGACAAAGGAGTGGACGTTCTGAGAACAAGGGACAAGAGAACAAGAAGAATCTAGACTAATGATATCATACTGACATCATAATAAGGATAGAACAAAGGGAAACTACAAGAGCGTTGGGAACAACGCAAAGTCCGGATTCTATGATGTCATAGTGTACAGTGATGTCATAGATAAGTAAATACAACAAGTCCGAGATTGTGTGATCATAATAATCTAATCTACATGAGTCCTGTATATCTTATCTACAGCAGTCCATATCTGATTGTCCTTTGAGCCGCTAAGTGCGCAAGGGTCACTTATCAACAATCTCCTTAGTCGCACTGTCTTGCCGACTCCCCTTGCCACATCTACTTCAGCTTACTCTCTTCACAACCCTCTGTATCTCCTGAGCAATATTACTACAACTCGTTTGCGAGCTAGTAGAAGATTGAGTATGTGACTTCGACATATCTGGTGATCGCTAGGTCGTTCTGGTGGCCTTGTCTGAAGTACAAGAAGAACGTCGGATGGAACGTTACACCCAGCTTCCCTATGGTCATGAGGTCGGTGCAAGATAAGAGTCGGAGAATGAATCGAAGTGGGTCATGGGTGAAAGTACACGTGAACACGAGACGAGATAACAGAGCACACCATACAGAAGGCAAAAATCGTAACAAACAGAGAGATCTTGCAAATGAAGCACAGTGATAGTCTGGCACACAACAGATGAGAACTGGTGATGTGCCAGAGCGTACAAAGTACTCTACTTATACTGCTACAGGGGGTGACGCTAGTAACACAGAGTCACAGTAAATACAAGGAGCGCATTGTTCTACAAAGGGACAAAGGAGTGTACTGTTCAGGAGAACAAGGTGTATAGAACAAGAGAAGTCCAGACTATGATATCATAGTGACATCACAATAAAGATAAGACAAGGAAAAGTACAAAGACATAGTACAAGGACAATCCAGAGGAGTCCATGATGTCATGTATATAGGTGATGTCATAGATAAGAAAATACAAGAAGTCCGAGATTGTAGAGATCATAATATCTAATCTACAAGTCCTGTATATCTAATCTAAAGCAGTCTGTTATCTGCATGTCCATTGAGCTGCTAGATGTGCTCAGACCACTTATCAACATGGTCAGCTTGCATACATTGAGACATTTGCGCTGATCAGAATTGACCCAAGCTTCTATAAAGTGTGTCATTTTTTCTACCTGTGTGTTCTAGCTGCTAGCAACCTGCTGCCAGTGCTGCTGCTGCACCTTTCCAACACACCCAAACCCTCAGACCTGGATGGGGGGCATTCCAGTGCTGCCAACACCAACACAGGCTGAGTGACTCATCACCTTTACACTACTGTGACTCAGATGGTGACTACAACAACAACTACAATGACAACAACAACAGCAGTCCAGGTCAGTCAATGCAGGCTACACAGCAGCAGCACCAAGCTGTATCTGCTGCCAACCAGTCATCAGGAAAACCATGTATTTACTTATTCATACTTTTTCATACTTTTTCATTCTTTTCAGAAAACAAGTAGAAAAAGTAAGAAAAAGACATCCCTCTTTCTTTTTTTTTTACTTGCTGAGCTACCAAAAAAAGTACAGGATAAGTAGAGTACCAAATGACCAAAAATTGACAAAATAAAATGTCCAAAACTGGAAATATTGGACCAAAATTTCAAAAAAATCAGACCAAAATCCAAAATTTCCCCAGAAATATGCCTAAAAAGTAGGAAAAGTAAAGAAAAAGAAGAGGGGATTTCTTTTCTTAAGTAGTTGGTACTTTTCTGAAAGGGTCCTTTTTTCCCTTGCTAAAAGAGCAAAAAGAACAGAAAATACAAATAAGTAAAACATGTGTTTTCCTGATGCACCACTCACCACCCACCATTTACCATGCTCCTGCCCCTGCAGCTGCTGCCCCCAACAATAACTCCGCACCGTAGTTATTGCAACAATGACAACAGAGTCCGGTACTATTAGCGGTAACGACAAGAGCAAATGAGGGGGGGCATCAGCAATGACTACAACAGCATGCTGCTGCTACATTCCTCTCTAACTAAGTAGGATAGATTGGAGGACATATTACTAGCACAGGTGCCACAGTGGCAGCAACATTGGATGTCCAGAGGTTGTGAGTTTGAATCCATTACGAGGCAAGAGTTGGTATGTTTAATAAAATAATTGATAAGATTATAAGATGGAAGTGCTAAGACAATGAAGTGAAGTGTAGATTACAGGCGAAGCTTTTATGATATTTTTTCTTGGTTACAATCTAGTAACATTTTATTGTTTATAAGGCATTACATGTAGTTCTCTGGTGGCAATCCAATGCAAGTCCGGCAGTTCTTGTAGACATTATAAGGGTTTTTTTCGAAAATCGCGTCCCGTAAGTGGTCAATATATTGCTGACATAAATATTCCCACACATACATGGACTTTCGGAATATTATATTCAATTCCCATTCTATATAATGGATTCCCTGGCCCATGTATAGGGCGACACATTTTAGTGATGCACCTGTCAATGGTGTCAACTTAATACCCACGACGCCGCACACTGCCTCACATTCACGAAGTGCCCCTACTGTCAAAAGTTCGGGCACCGCGGCGAAGACTGTCTGCAACCCCATCACGACTGCCGGTTGGAATGCCTAGTTCCCTGCTCCCACCGCCGCTACTCACACCCCTGTCGCCTCCGCCCAGTCCCCAAGGAAGACCCAACACACGCCGCATTCCGACGCCGTGGACGTCGTGACGAGCGTATCCGTCGACGACAAGAACAGCGAGACAGACGCTAAAGGAGGGGGTGATGTTACACCTACAAGTACTCTCTCGTTTCTTCTAGTATCTTCGACCCACTCCCTCTGTATGACGCAACCCAACATGTTGACCCTACATTCTGTACGATTCGGTTGCCTTCTCTCACATTCTCGTAGCTTCGCATGACTCGATCGACGTAGTACTTAAGGACACTCCTGTAACCCTCAGAGCCCTAACTAAGCTCGACCTATTGTGCTCAACCACAGTAGCTTTCTGAATACGACTCTTGGCTTCACGAACCCCGAACCCCGAACGACCTTGATTCCGCTCATCTTGTGAATCCTCGCTCCGCCGACCGATAGTCGGCAATCGCCTTTGAACTCTCGAACACCGATCGAACCTCCGAACCGAACTCGAACGATATGCCTTACTGCGCGTAACAGAGCTTGCCTCACGCAAACGGAACAAGGGTGGCTTTAATTCCGTTGCCTTCCTAAGCGGGAACAAGTTTCTTGCACAGTGCCTATCACGCTGACCTTTTTTGCATCGCGGACTTGGAGCGATGCGTAATCCCGACTACGATTGCCAAGGGACGTCCCCACGTTGGCCTTTGTTCTCTGCTATACATGCTATTTTTATGAGATTCTCAATGTTCGTACCTAGCAAGGTACCCAGCTTGGTATAGATGTGCTTCCTTCACGGCTAATGGCAGGCACAACTAATTCAGTCCCTCGTTAAAAACCCGTTGATCGACGTTCCCTCTCTCGGTACTCCTGTATCCCTGGCGAATAAGCCAGACATACTTTTTTTTCCCTCACAATTTCTGGTAAAGCATCATGGTCGTTCCCGCCCGTTGTTTTGTTACTTTCCTCCTCCTCACTCTGGCCGGTGCCTCTCCAGTGCAGCCTCAGCCCCCCTGTACTACTAGCCGAGAGTCATCTGGCACCCGCGTCACAACACCGCTCGGTGTTGCGCAAGGCACGGTACCGGTCAATGGAGCTTCGCGGTTTGCAGTTAAATATGCGTCTGCCCAGCGGTGGAGAGACCCCGTAGTGGCTAGCACTTGGGAAATCCCGTGTGTATCACCTGCACCAGGCGAGCCTATGGTCTTTACCAAGTTTTTTGTGATATAGAAACAATTCGTCGGATCCAACAGCACTCCCGTTGGCGTGCCCTCAATCTACTCTGGACCCTTCTGAATTTTCCGAAGACTGCTTATCCATGTTGCTATACGTACCAACGGCCGTGACAGTGTCAAGCAGGCTTCCTGTCTTCCTCTGGTTTGTATTCGACATTTTCGATGCCACGATTCTCTAATCGAATCGCCCAAAGGATTCATGGGGGTTCATTCATTTATGGTTCGGCAACAGCGCCCGGGTTGGATGGCACTAACCTTGCCAAAGCGACAAGTGCTATCGTTATTGTTGTGCAATATCGCCTCGGCGCCGTACGTCGGTTTCACGCGTCTCTCTGTGTTTTCCTTACGATGTTTATTGTCAGCTCGCCTTCAACTCCCCAGACGGGCGCACGAATTTTGCGGTGCGGGACATTGTCGCTTCCCTGCAATTCTTACACAAGGTGGCTACTAGCTTTGGGGGCGACGCCTCAAAAATCACCATCGCAGGTCAGAGCAGTGGCGCAAATTTGATACGAGCACTACTCGCTGCCCCGTCAGTCGCTCCTCTTTTCCAGTCGGCTATCCTCCACTCTGATC
Organism: Lactarius akahatsu; assembly: GCA_021524915.1. Taxonomy (NCBI): domain Eukaryota; kingdom Fungi; phylum Basidiomycota; class Agaricomycetes; order Russulales; family Russulaceae; genus Lactarius; species Lactarius akahatsu. Next base: position 1,796,187 of record JAKELL010000001.1, on the reverse strand, counting down.
CAATGGTAAGTGAGCTATATTATCGCCATCGGTTGTAACCGAGTCGCAACAGGATTATGGATTCCTGTCCACCAGCGTCCAATCTAAACTTCAGGATTACTTTAATGAGCAAGTAAACTGTTCCGCGACGGACACGTCATGTGCACTCTCACTTCCTCTTGGCGCCATCCTTTCTGCATCAGATATGTTGTTCGATAATGCAGTAAACATAGACCCATCTGCAACCCGATCTGAGCCCATGCGGCCCGTTCATGATGGCACTCTCATTACGAGTACGCTGGATTCCACGACACATTTCCCCAAAGTTTCCAAGGCCGTAATCCTGAGTACAGTACTAGACGAAGCCGGCCCCGCCATATACGGCCAATTCACCGACCCGATGAGCACATCCTTCTACGAGGAAATGGTTCACGCGTCATTCGAGGAACCCAGAGCCAGCAACCTTCTTGCGTCCTCTCATTATAAAGTGCCGGTCCTTCGTGATGGGGGTGCCGCTGATGCTCGTGTCCAGCTAGAGAAGATGGGTTCCGATCAGGTTTGGCGGTGTTCAACATGGTCATTTGCGCGCAGCTGGACTCAGAATGGTGGGAAGGCATACGTCGCGCAATACACTGTCGGCGCAACCTACCCAGACAACCAGGGCATTCCCTACTGCACCCGAGCCGGCGTTGTCTGCCACGAGGATGACATTCAGATTGTCGTACGTTACATAATTCATTCGTTTAGCTAATTCGTATTTTCAATGACGAAATGCAGTTCGGCACAGCCAACAGTCCTAGTCCCACACAGTCCTCTTTAATCCGTGAGGTCCAGGCTCGGTACAAGTCGTTCCTACTCACAGGTAATCCGAATCCTTCCGCAAGTTCTTCCGGGACCAGTTTCCCCCAATGGTCCCCCGCGACGACCGGAAATTTTTCGGCACAAAACTTGGGAACCCGTGGAACGACAGCCATTGGCGCATGCAACACACAATTCTGGGGAACCATTTCCGTACCTTATGATTATCAGGTGTTTGGAATTTAGACGAACTTGGGCAACGCCCGCGTTACAGGATACTATCGTCACTTCAAAGCTAGCACTATCACTACTTATAATGTTATTTCATTGGTCATGGTTGTATTGCATATTCGCAAGTCAGCAAAATGTCATCCAGTGTTTGCGGTTTCCTCTCAATGCTAAGGTCTGTCCAGAAAAAGAGAACAGTCATGCACATAGCAGCTGCTGATCGCTACACGGTATATGTTTACTACAAACGTTCTCGTAATCATAATAGACGTCACCTCTAGATCAACTAGATCAGCGTATTCCCACTAATGGGTACTCCGGTGCCCCGTCTAAGCCTACAGAAGTTGCCTATTTGGACCGGATAAATGGGGAAGGGAGAAGCAGAAACAGGTGAACGAACAGAAAGGCAGTGATGTCTTGCATGATGTATGCCGACTGCCGGACGAGTCTGGCACATCAGCGCCTCTTTGAGACACTAGGAGGGGGTGGAAGTAGCGGAACGGCACTGCCGCCGCTCGCAGGATCGATGGCGTGGGATGTACCGGTTGACCCCAGCACATTCAAACCGTCGTCGAATTTGCCACCACGGCCAGGAATGGAGATACTGAATGTCTGGCCTTCTTTCAACGAATAGTCCTTCTTTGGCCCGGGGGGGATATGTGGCGATGGAGTGTCTTCGTCTACGGCCGGCGACGGCGGGTTCATGCGAGCCTTCCACCTCCTAGAAATACGATTTCAATAATAGCCTTGCTAACGTATGCACAAGGACTGAGTACTTCGTGTAGTCCTGCAACGCCACGTCTACAGGGGTTTAGGCATCTATGAGTACATATAGCCCGGATGGACTTACTGAAGTCGAAACTGTCAGAACGCTCTGCAAAGCCCATTCCAATATAGGCCTTTCGTCCATTGTCTTCGACCCGGATGACAAAATATCGGGAAGAATCAAGAACAGCTTCCACAGATGGTGTAGAGGGGTCATAAAGCGCCTTGGCAAATACTGGTGACGGAAGTCTCAGCGGTAAACTCCCTTCATCATAACGGCCCATGCGTACATTCACCTGAACTACACGTGAGCTGATCAGGAAGCCCGAGGAGGTGGACGGGTCGTACCAGTTTGCGCGTCCTCGAATAATAGAAATACGGAAGTAGACTTCTCCACGATACGCATGCGACCCTTCCACAAAGGCTGGGAAAGATCGCCCCATTCTTGAGCTCGATGACCCTCGTTGGCCTTCAATGGCGGGATCCTGTACACTATTGATTTATCGGTGCTGTGTCAACGGTTCAGAGGGATAGCTCAGATGTACCGGATATTTCTCGTGCTATGTAAAGAATAGACTCGATTTCGTCAGCCACAAAATCCTCCATAACGTTTTAGCTGGAAGGAAGCCAATTCAAGTTCGAGGCTAGTAGTATGTTCGGGATTGCCAGCAAGATTGCCAGTGCTTCAAGTTGTTAGTTGGTTCCGATGTGTGACATGTGACTCGTGACTCGTGATGCGCGGCCACACCCTATCCCGATTAGGATACGCTTACGTTAAAGCTTTTATAAAATCGATACAGCGTTCGACATGTGTCTTTTGTTCGATCTTTGACGACATGGACAACAATTCCTCACCTCAGCAAACAGTGCTTGCTAGGGAATCCCCCCAAGTAGTGTCCGAACTCCCTACGCTGGGTGGGATCGTAAGAGCCGCCCTCGTAGGCCATTGCCTCGTTTCTCACAATATGCTCAGATCGCCGCCCTCCAAGCCAAGGGTGACTATTATGGACTTATCCAAGCCGCAGAACGCGCCGATCTCGTATGTTCATAGCTCTTTATCTTAGTACAGTCACCAAATTTGCTAACCAACTCGAAGGTGGCCCACGACGATCATCTCACGCGGTTACTCATCGCTGTGCCTCTTGTGCTCTCTTACTTGATAGTCAATGACTTGTAAGTTTCGTTTAGATCTCACTCCGGGGGCTGTTGATCGCGCATAGACCTTCAGCAAAGTTTGCGCTCCTGCGCATACCCGATGCCGTAGCTTCTGTTCCGCTTGCACAAGCGACATTGAAATTATTCGCTTCGGTGTGGGAACGACGCTATGAAAATATTTTTTCTCGTGGAGAAGCTCTTTCCAACCTTGCGCGGAGGGCGGATCACTTGCAGGAAGATTTGGCAGAATTAATCGCAGGTTTGGTGGGAACATTTATCGGTAGGTGTTGCCTGCGTAATGTACTGGTACCTCACCTCCCACTACTACTTGCCTGGAAGAATCCTTCCGCCAGCGCACATTCGTGCTTGTGTCAAAAGCATACACAACCATCCCACTGTCCCTTGCACAAGTATATCTCGGCCTACAGAGCGACCATCTTCTCCGCGGTACGTCGCACAGACTAAGCTAGATTGCACCACCCATAATACCTTCGCCTTGAAGTTACGTCATCAGAAGGTTGGCATTTCGATGCACCTTCCCAGATCTTAACGCCCGTTCGAATTGCAAGAGGGACCGAGCCGTCTCCAGGTATCCAATCCAGCCCTTTCACTAGATGCCACTGTTTATAAAAATTGCTTACAGCCTCATCCACACTTTTGATGTTTGAGGGTGTGACAGACAACGTTGCGCGGCTGGAGACCTAGAGCCTAGATGTTCTATCATTCGCTTAGGCTATTTGTAGCATCAAGAAAGTAAACAGTGAAAGGAACTATTTATCAAGTGGGTGCTAGCTCGAAGCCAACGAATCGATCTATGCGACATAATCAAATTCACTCAATACACTCTGAACGGTGTCACCCATGAAAGAACGATTAATGCGGGGGCAGTGCACGGACAATCCGTTTCCAGTCCTGACGAATCTGTATCAGTATAACTTCAATAGGAAGTTTAACCTACCTTGTGATTCAATGTCTGCATGTCGTCAATGGTCGCGATATGTAACAGATACCTCGCCAAATCGTCTAACTCGCGGTCGGCCATTGCACGTGGTGTATGGGCATCCTTAAACGCCGAAATTTTTAACCCTTGTTTGGGGTTGAGGGCAAAATTTCGTCCCTAGCAGGGTGTTATGCAGTTTGTATTATAGTATGCGAGACTCACAAGGTCGTCGACGTGGATGGTATTCTTTCCGTTGCTGTTTGTGAGACGTGTCAGACAGCTGCTGGCTTATAAAAAGGGACGGACCTACAACTGAGGGAAGTGGTTCCAGATAATCCGTAGAGGCTTAACATGATGGCTATAAGACTTGCCATCTCGCTGGGAAAAAACAGTGAACATAGGGGTCTTGTCCAGAACTGTGAATAATGATCAAGGTTGATTTTCGTAGTCACCGACCCGGATGTCATCAAGACCCTTTCCGCTCACCGAAAGATATCTAGAAAAATTAGCACCGATTTTCAAATCTCACGAGAAGCCGGACCTGGTAACTCTGACTCCCGCCTAACATCCCGAGCTCTATAAGTTTGGTCTCGATCCAAATCCAGCTTGTCTGTGACCTAGGTCCCTTGTAAGAAGCTTTGGGTGGAGGGGCTGTACAACCATACCAGATGCATATATCGTAAAACGGGTAAATAGCAGTCAAAAATTCGTGCAGTCGAGGACGTGCACATTCAGCGGGGGGTAACGCGCCGGAGGTCAAGGGCTTCGTATCCAAAATCGCTGGGGTGCATCCAGGTCAAGCTTCGAATAAGCATCGCAACTTAAAGCAACCAACTATAATCAATGTCCAAAACAAGTAAGCGCTTTCCCTCGCGAAGGGGGTGAATCAAGTTAATTTTGAGCTTTTCAGTTGCTTCGCGGATCTTGCGAATGTTACGCTGATCGTTCTTATGCGATTCGGCAGCAGCAGGATTTGCAGTGAAGTCGACATCGAGATCGTTCACTACATCAGACAAAAGCTCCATTTCTAAAAAGCGACGTCAATCAAGGCAAGCGACATGACAAGTGCAACAGACGGTTCGGATCCTTCAACTCGCGTCCTTGCGGTGTGCCCACGAGCGTAAACTTTTTCCCGCTAACCAGCCCAAGGTTGCCTCTACGCAATATTAATATAGGAGTAGCTTTTGTGAATGCCGACTGGGCTTACATCCGCTCGTCATCTGGAGGCAGTTTCCCCTTCACGAGCCCAAGTATTTTTTGCCGCTCTGGTGGTACATCAGTCATGCTGAATAAAACCACCTTCAAATCAAATATCCTTCGACAACGTGAGCCATTGGCTCGTATTCTTTCGCAAAGCGCCTAACCTGTCCGAGTCTGCAATATCTAAAGGGAAAGATTTGCCAGACCATGTGAAAGAAAGTGCAAGCCATTTCTCCACTACGTCTGCACAATCGTCCGAAACTTCACCCTGGAGTATTGAGCATCAGGGCAACATCAGGGCAGGGAAGGGGTTATCGCACAACCACCATTACCGGAGTTTCTGCGACGGTGCAAAAGCTTGAGGACCCAAGAGCAACCGCTGGAACATTTGAACTCGATTGTAAGGGATGCTGGTCTGTGGTGGGGGCGTGCGTCATTGTCGACTACAGAAGGCTACAGAAGGCTTGGGATGATCGCTGATGAAGGGTAACCATATGACTAAGCAGCGTCTCAGATCTAAGTGACCAAGTGTCCAAAACCTGAAACACAACAGTTGGGGATCCCCGAGGCAGTTATAGGCTACCCAGGCCAATCACTAGTTTCCCGGGTGGGAAACAGAGGGTCTGCTGAAACATTGTTTCAGGGCCCAGCTGCGCCAAACAGGCCCTCTGTGTTTTTGATGACAGCTTAAGGTAGGGGCCATCAGCCCACACCCCCCTCTACAACTTGTTTCTGCTTTCTCCTCCCTCACTCATCACAAAGGTAAAAATGTGGTACATGAGACCTGAAGGAAACAAGGTCATCTTTCTTTCTCATCTTTTATTTTTGAAAAATATGTTTATTTGAAAGAGAAGAAGCAGAAACAAGTCATGGGGTGGTTCCTGATGACCCCTACCTTCATCAGCAAACCCTGGGCTGCTACAGGAGTCTGCAGCAGCACTACATAGTGGCCATAGTAGCCCACAGTTCTTGTAGTGCTGGTAGTGATGTGTAGGAATCCCAGTTGGCAACAGCTGGAAAGTCCGATATCGGAAATCTCCAGATCGGTGTAACGTGCGAGTATTACGATAGTGATGTAAATGTTGCGCAGCAATACGCGCAGCTAACAGGAATGGAGTTCTCACCTTTGAGTAGGTTGAGAGACTATAGAGTGGAGAGGGTGCGCAAGTGAAGAAGAGAGTGAATATCCTATTCGCCTCCCTCCCCATGGGAGGGTTTTTATACTCTATGGTCCTACCCTGTCCATATGCGTAAAAGTGATGAGTACAGGCGTCCACAATATCGCGTTTTTACACACGCCTGATGTAAACTACCACTTCGAGATAGCCATAGGGCTTCTCTCACTCAGAGGGCGTATTGCGCCCGCTATAGTACGTATCCCAACTACCGTAATAGGAAAGCATACTACCGTAATGTCGTAACTGCTATAGATAAGGTCCTTACGTACTTATCTCGTTCCAACAGTAAATAGTACACAAAGAAACTCAGATAGGGGCACGCGTCTTGCTCCTTGACACTACCCTCATTGCTCGCCGTTCGGGAGAAATCCCAAACAAATAAATAAATCTCTTTAGGTTATGGGCCCTGGCCCTGTAGCCTGAAACTACCAAGCCAGAAACTACTTGTAACCTCACACAAAAACCACATTCACGCGAGTTAACCAAAACCCCTAATGACGAAGAGGAAACGCTCCCCATCCACTTCTTCCTCTTCCTTGTCTTCTTCCTCGTCTTCCTCAGACGACGAGATACTAACCATTGCGAAGCCTGCAGATTCGTCAGTCATGAGGGTTATAGACCCACTCAACGACCATAATTGGTTGGACTGGTGTGAGCAGATGCGAACGGTCTTCCATTATTGTCAAATTACTAAATACATTACCTGGCGCGATCACACGTCCTTCCAAGGACAAGGCAGCCAAGAAGATTTGGGATGCTAATGATAGCTATGCCCAGGTTTTGATCACGAGCAACATCACGTCGGGACAGGTGAAGAATACTCACCGGTGCTCGACTGCTCATGAGATATGGGAGAGTCTTGCAGCTGTACATGAAGCCAAGGGCTCACACACAGTCTACGCGATTCTCAAGAACCTCTTCATGCTAGCCAACAGTGAATGCACTGATATCCCCAAACATTATGACGAGATGAAAAAGGAGTGGGAGCACTTCGGTCAGTTGATGCGCGGATGCAAACATCCCTACGATGACGAGTTCTTTAATACTCTTCTTGCTTTTGCCCTTCCTGCATCCTGGGATCAGTTCTCAGAGCTGTATTATGGCGGACTATTCAAGGACATCAGTGACGACCTGAAGAAGTCCACAACCTCCCAGATATTTATAGGTATGATGAAAGAGGAGTGCCTCCGGGGCAACATTTGTTCTCAGAAGTCCGAGAGCATGAATCAGACCACTAACAAAAAGCACTCTCTTGCCAAGCGCATCGGCGATATGCGCTCCGGGGATACCAAACGAGGGTCCTCGAAGTGTGGCAAGCACAAGCATTGCAAGCACTGCGACAAAGACGGACACAATACGGCTGATTGTTACTTCATAGGAAAGAGTAAGTGTGAACATTGCGGGAAGTATAATCATCCTTCCAGCAACTGTTGGCAAGCAGGCAAGGACAAGAAGCCCAAGAACGACGGCGACACTGATGGACAGCCTAAAGCGTCTACCTCAAACATCACGTCTACCTCGAAGATCGAGGAAGTCCATGCTAACTTGCCGTGGACAGGACCGAGTGCTGTTGTTCCCATTAAGCAGATCATGTGTCATGCCGTCGATCCTAAGATCGACGTTGCGCGCTATGCTGGCGATCCAATGATCGATGACGAAAAAGGCTGGGAGGACATTGATGAGTATCACAAATACAAAGGTGTCGACTATAGCTACGTGACCGGAAATGATGATTCCATTGCTTGTTATGACTGGTTGGCTGATAGTGCGACTACCTCTCATGTCGCAAATAATAGATCATCGTTCGTGACATATGAACGATGTATCGATGCTTCAGTTGCTGGCATTGGTAGTTCCATCATCCCCATTGAGGGCAGAGGCACTGTCGAATTGGAAACAGACTGTGACGGTTGCAAATATATTCTGCGACTCGAACAAGTTCTGTATATTCCAAATAATAAGAATAATCTATTCTCCCTTGGGAGATGGGACAGTGCCTGCAGAACTTATATGAGTAAATGTGGCATACTGAAATTACTCTCCAAAGAAGGAGAAACAGTGGATAAAGGCCAAATTGCCGGAAACAACTTGTATAAGTTACAGGTTAAAGTACGGCAAATGGGGGAACGTGAACACATGGATAATATATTCGTGGCCATGAATCCGCTTCCAAGCTGGCATACCTGGCATAAACGTTTCAGGCACGTAAGCTACAGCGGTTTAAAGAAATTGCTAGAAAGGAGCCTAGTCGAGGGGTTCTGCGTTGATATGTTGACACCGAAGCCCTGACTGCATTGTGTGTACCGAGGCTAAGCAAGCGGAAGAACCCTATAAAGAGGTATCAGCACGTCACACTTCCCCAGGTGAATTTGATGAACAGCGCACATGAAGGGACTATACTCACAGTGACAAAGTAGACTGTGGTGAGATACAGAGGGTGGCTGGAAGCAGCAACAGAGTAATATCAAGCAAGTGAAGCAGATGTGGAGTCTGGCACACAACAGATGAGAACTGATGTGGACCAGGAGCATACAAGCTACACTACTTATACAAAAATACAGAGTGACACAGGTAACAGCTGGTCACAGTAAATACAAGACGCATTGTTCTACAAGTGGACAAAGGAGTGTACTGTTCTGGAGAACAAGGTGTATAGAACAAGGAAAGTCTGGAACATGATATCATAGTGACATCATAATAAAGATAACAACAAGGATCAGAGTACAAGGACGAAATACAAGGGGAGTCCAGAGGAGTCCATGATGTCATTGTACAGTGATGTCATAGATAAGAGAGTCCGAGATTGTAAAGATCATATACAGTATAATCTAATCTACATAAGTCCAATATATCTTATCTAAAGCAGTCCGTTATCTGCATGTCCATTGAGCCACTAGATGCGCTCAGGTCACTTATCAACATCTCCCCGTGATCAGCAATCTAGGACTAGCACAAGCCCATGTCTATGTTGTGTTGCTGCAGCAGGACTCGCGCAAGTGACTTGGTGAAGCCGTCCGCAACCATTTCCGCAGTAGGGGTTCTAATGAGGGTGATGGTCCCCTTTTCGATGTACTCCCTAATGACATGATGCCTAATGGCAATGTGCTTTGATCGCCTCCCAGTGACAGGGTTCAAGGCCAAGTCAATGGCACCCTTATTGTCACCATGCAGTGGGATGGGGTCGTCGACCTTGTACCCGAGTTCCTCAAGGAAGCTCTGATACCATGCGGCTTGGTTGGCCGCGTCAGTCATGGCCATGTATTCCGCCTCTGTAGTGTTTTGGGCTACAGTCTTTTGCTTTCATGAAGACCAGCTTATCGCACCATTGGCTAATAAGAACACATAACTGGAAGTGGAGTGTCTATCATCTACCTGGTCACCCAGGGAAGAATCAGAGTAGCCATGAAGGCCATCTCCACTGGCGCCATCATAAACTATACGCATGTCCACAGTTCCCACTAGGTAGGACAGCACGTATTGCGCAAGCCGTAGATATTGTGGTGAAGGATTTGCTGCATACTGCGCCAAACGTGATACAGCAAAGGAAATGTCTGGCCTAGTGCCAATCTGAACGTACAGCAGACTACCAATGAGTGACTGATAGTGCGTAATGTCAGAGGCAGTAGCCTGACCCGTATATTTATGAAGGTGCTTGTCAGCACCAGCGGGTAAGGGTGTGGAGTGTGGAGTGGCATTAGACATGCCAAAGCGTTCAAGGACATCCTTGACATAGCCAGACTGATCTATTTCGATGCGTCTGAGGGAGCGGTCGCGCACAATGCGCATACCAAGATATGATTCTATCTCCCCGAGGTCTGTCATCTCATAGCGTTCAGAGAGATCTGACTTTAAACGCTTAATCCTCTCCAAAGAGGCACCCAAAATTGTGATGTCGTCAATGTAAACGATAACAAAGAGTGGTCCATCCCCCTCTCATTGCGGCAACACATATACGCCTGCATCAGCGAATGTCCGCTTGAAGCCAAGTGCAAGGAGCACTCCATGGAATTGCAAGTTCCATGCACGGGAGGCTTGTTTGAGACCATATATCGCCTTGACAAGGTGACACACCTTCGTCTCTGCACCAGTAACAGTGAAACCTTGTGGCTGCTCCATGTATATCTCCTCATCAAGCACGCCATTGAGAAACGCGGACTTGACATCCATCTGATGAATGTGCCAGTCCTCCAGCGTGGCCAACGCCAGAAGCAATCTCAGCGACTCAAATCGTGCGACGGGAGAGAAGGTTTCATCGAAATCTATGCCAGGGATCTGCGTGAATCCCTTAGCCACCAAGCGAGCTCTGTAGCGGCCATCCGCTTTGAGCTTGAAGACCCATTTGGATTTTACTGCCTTACGATTAGGCAGGAGATCCACTAACTCCCATGTGCCATTGTGGGCGAGTGCGTCCATTTCATACTGACATGCCTTAGTCCACTCATCTGCATCTGCAGACCGCATGGCCTCTGCATAGGATGCAGGGTCCCTGCTGACATATGCCGCAGCTAGCAGCTCCACATACCCCAGTCGCCTGCCGTGTAGTGCCACATTGTCCCCACTGTAATAGCGAGGGTTGGGCACAGGTACACGGCTAGAGCGTCTTGGTGCATTGTCCATCTCGCGCAACAGCTGACTACGCTGTGCACGAGCCTCAAAGCCTCCAGGCATATCTGGTGAGGGAGGTGGGACATGGCGCATAATGCGCATTGCACTTTGGCGCGGCGGTGGTGAGGTAGGGGTGGCTTGCTCACGCTTTGGAGTGGTGGGCAGAGTGGGCAGTGCAGGTGGTGGTGGTGGCGTGTGTGGACGCTCTTGTTTTGGGTCTAGGAGTTCTTCAACATCCTCCTCCTCACTACTGCTGGAGTGTGCAGGGGAGGGAACTCGCTGTGGTGGCAATGCCGACGTGCTAGGTACAGCAATTACTGGTGGAGGTAGTGGTTGTGACACCACTTGAGAAGGTTGTGGGTGTGGCTCAACACCCTGGAGGGACGGGAAGCTGCTCTCGTCGAATGTCACATCCCTGGACAATCTGACAGAGCGGGTTTGGCGGTCCCAGAGCTTATAGCCCTTAGATTCAGGCTCAAACCCAATAAGCGTGACCTCAATGGCCTTCGCATCCAATTTGCGACGCTTATCAGCGGGTATGTGCATGTACCCCTTGCATCCAAAGACGCGTAAATGTGAGACATCTGGTACTTTGCCAGAATACCAGAGCTCAAAAGGTGTGCGCCACTTAAGCGTACGGGTGGGAGAGCAGTTATAGATGTGTACCGCTGTGCTCATAGCATGCTCCCAGAAGCCTTTAGACATGCCAGCTGTGTGTAGCATGGCCATCGCCTTGTCCGTAATGGTGCGGTTAAACCGCTCAGCTTTCCCGTTCGACTGTGGTGAACCTGGCATCGTAAGGTGATGCTCTATCCCTCTCTGCTTGAGAATGTCCTGCACTTGGCTTGCCATATACTCACCGCCGCGGTCAGAGTGGAGTGCGCGCAGTTTATGGGACGTCTGGGTTTCACCCCAGGCCAAATACATCTGCAGCACTTTCACAAACTGATCTTTCGACTTAATGAAGTATACCACTGCGAACTTAGAGTGGTCGTCTATGAAGGTGGCGGTGTAGGCGGAGCCTTGCAGGGACTGAGTTTGCATAGGACCGGCTAGGTCACTGTGCACAATCTCAAAGATACGGGTTGTTCTTTTGGTAGAGGACGCAGAGAAGGGTTGGCGAGTGGATTTGCCTAACTCGCACCCACAACACACACCAGTGTGCATGGTAGAGCTGTCAATGTCCATACCTGTAGTGGCAGAGGGACCGTACGACTTGAGAGCAGCAGAGGAGATGTGTCCCATGCGCTGATGCCAGATATCTAGAGTGGTGGCAGCACTTTTGATGTGAGCCTTTAGGCCAATGCTTGAAGCATCCAACCAGTATAGGTTGTCCTCCAAGTAGCCAACAGCTACACAACTTTTATTGACAGATATTTTAAACGAGCCACTGTCGAAGGCCACTTCCGCACCCTTTTGTGCCAGTGCACGTGTCGACAAGAAGCGTGTTTTCACCTGTGGTAGGTGCAGCACATTGCTTAGGGTGATAGGAATGCCCTGGCTTGTAGTGAAGATGACGGAGCCTACACCAATTTGATTGATTGTGGACTTATCCCCTAGGCGCACACTGCCTTGACATGGGGTATAGTCCTTGAAGTCAGACCGATGTGGTGTGATGTGGTGTGTTGCACCACTGTCCATCATCCAACGCACACGCGAGACAGCATACAAGGCAACTCCAACTGTATTTGCGGCCCAATCAATGGCCGGTTCATCACTGACCTCCTTAATGGAGGCGGTGGTAGGTACGAGTACATGAGAGTTGGCAGCCTTGTTGCCAGTGTCCTTCAACTTCCCCGCAGCTTCATCCTTCTTCCTCTGCCTGCAGTCAGGCTTGATATGCCCCTTCTTGTTACAGTAGTGGCACGTAAGCTGAGAGTGATCCTTCTTCTTACGGGCACCACCACTAGGCTTGATAGGGGCAGCCTTATTGAGCGAGGAACCAGAGGGGCCAGAGCGGCGCGCCTCCTCCGAAACAATGCGCGCAATTATTTCAGTGTGCTTGAGCTTGGAGGGTGCGCCACTGGCAAGGATGGTGGACGCCAGAACCTCATAGGAGGCTGGCAGGGCGTGGAGGAGTATGAGACAGAATTGGGTGTCTGTGACACCCATCTGTGCGTTGGTGAGGCCGACCCGCAGCTCATTGAGTTTGGCCAATTGTGAGGCCATGGGTGCGGAGTCGTCGAGGCGGGCTTGAGTTAACTGGATCCACAGATTGAAGATGGTGGTGCTGCCCGAAGCACCAGCATATACATCCTTCAGCTTGTCCCACTTCGCAGCAAAGGTGGGATAGGCATATGGGTCGGCAATGAGGGAGTATACGTCTGGTTTAAGATATAGGTGCAGGTACGCCTCAGACCGATGCTGGATGGATTCCCACTCTTCAGGGGAGACTCCAGTGGGCGGGGTATGACAGGTGAACACATCCTCAGCCTCATGTAGAGTGAGGATGGCCTCAAGTGTCCCAGACCATTCATTCCAGTGAGTCCCATCGAATTGCTCAAGGCGAATGCCAGAAGGCATGCCGAAGGTTGTGGAATACGCATTGGCGATGCGCGTGGAGGGTGTGGACCCAGAAGTGATTGGGGGCAGGCCGGTTGAGGCACCTGCTGTGGCTCCTGCAGCCGCACTAGTGGTGGCAACACCAGTGGGCGAGAAGAGGTGGCAGACATGGGGATGATTTATCTGTCGCCGAGGAGCAGTCAGCAACAGTGCTTCTAACAGTTTGCAAGATATGATGGGGATACCACTCCTGTCTGTGAATCTGTAAGGCCAGAACACTAATGCATCCTGCCTCCTGTGGTATGCCAGTGATACAAGGGCTAGGCCCAGGATGGAAGATCCCTTTGCCATACTAGGAGCCAGCTGCCAGCCAGGATGTGTCTAGGACATGGCTCACTAGTTTGCGTCAGGGGGATATGGAATGAATGCTTTCAGAGCCTAAGGCTGTCTACCTCAGCCTCCTTGGCCTATTGGTTGCCTCATCGCCACAAGTGGCTTTACTGAATCCTTTCCCATTGCCGCTACAAGGCAGGTATCTGGTTGCAGAACACCATAATGGTGAACACCCCCCAGAGTCTGAACCAGGTTTTACACTCCCATGGTGAGGAGATCCTGCGCCCAGTGTGGAGCACCAGAGACAGCTGGCACTAAGCTCCACAATACACAGCCCAGTGGGCCATGCACACCTGGATATGTATTAAGGGGCTACCAGATCCAATCTCCTTGCGCATAGCGCAGGGGCTAGAAAAACAGTAGGGGTGAAAGTAGGACTACTGGGCAGTACATGAACAGGAGGTTCCTCAGCAGAGACCACTGGCGCCCCAGTGTCTACTGCTTTGGGCAAGGCTGGTGAGGCCCCAGACAGACCTTAGCCTGGTGTGTGATCCTAAGAACACAGTGACCAGCCAAGTGGAGTGGCTAGGGCACCAGGGCCCATAACCTGATGAACAGCGCACATGAAGGGACTATACTCACAGTGACAAAGTAGACTGTGGTGAGATACAGAAGGTGGCTGGAAGCAGCAACAGAGTAATATCAAGCAAGTGAAGCAGATGTGGAGTCTGGCACACAACAGATGAGAACTGATGTGGACCAGGAGCGTACAAGCTACACTACTTATACAAAAATACAGAGTGACACAGGTAACAGCTGGTCACAGTAAATACAAGACGCATTGTTCTACAAGTGGACAAAGGAGTGTACTGTTCTGGAGAACAAGGTGTATAGAACAAGGAAAGTCTGGAACATGATATCATAGTGACATCATAATAAAGATAACAACAAGGATCAGAGTACAAGGACGAAATACAAGGGGAGTCCAGAGGAGTCCATGATGTCATTGTACAGTGATGTCATAGATAAGAGAGTCCGAGATTGTAAAGATCATATACAGTATAATCTAATCTACATAAGTCCAATATATCTTATCTAAAGCAGTCCGTTATCTGCATGTCCATTGAGCCGCTAGATGCGCTCAGGTCACTTATCAACAGAATTAACTCACATGGACCTCTGGGGAAAGTACAACGTTGCGTCCATAAACGGACACCAATACTATGCGCTATTCGTCGATGACGCTACCCAATATATCACAGTCACTTTCCTAAAAGGGAAGGATCAGGCAGCGAAAGCGGTGAGAGACTACTTAACGTATCTCAGAGCAAGCGATCATCCTCCCCGTGCGACGCGCACGGATTGGGAAAAAGAATACATTAATGAAGCTCTGCGGATGTGGTGTCATGAGCGTGGAATTACAAATGAAGTAACCGCACCGTACTCACCTGCTCAAAATGGCATTGCCGAGCGAATGAATCGAACGTTAGTCGAACTCACTTGAGCGATGTTAAAAGGGGGTAATTTACCCGAATTCCTTTGGGAACATGCTGTAGAACACGCAGCGTACATAAGAAATCGTTCCTATACAAGAGTATTAGAAGTCACGCCCTATCAGCTATGGTTTCAAAGGAAACCAGACGTGACTCACCTAAGGGAATTCGGAGCACCCGTTTGGGTACTTCTGCAAGGCATGGCTGAGCAGAGAAAAATGCTCCCCAAGTCTAAAAGATGAGCTTATGTCAGCTATGAAGATGGACCAAAGGCCATCAAATACTATAGCGCAGAAACTCGGAAGGTACTTACCTCCCGAAATTACAAATTCCTCTGTCCTCCCAAGTACCCCGAAACGCCAGAAGAGGTTGTTATCACGCCTGGTTTTCACGATCCAAGAGGTGGGCTTGCGTCTGCGACGCTACCACTTTGTCGTAAAGGGGGGCTACCGGGTCTTCGTGCAGGGCCTGGGCTTGATACCGGGTTGCGTACAATGGGGAGGGGCTTGATACCCTCGGGGATATGCTTGAGCCACCAAGCGGAGTGTCGTCTATTACGAGCTAGACAAAGCCTTCTTGAGCCACCAAGAGAAGTGCTGCCAATATAGCTTGGCAGAGCCTAAGTGTAAGACTGCTTGTCCTTCAGCAAAGGGCAAGAGAATGGAACTAGATTGCAAGACAAGAGACAAGACTAGAACGGAGAATACAGGCAGTACTACAGGCTCCTTAAGTATCTTACAGAAAACCCATTTTTCTGTGCTTTTCTACTATTTTCCGGGGACTGCGTAGGTGCGAAACTAAATATAAACTGAGCATATCAGTCTGTCGCGATGATTGCGTGATTTGTGCGCAGTCGGGAACAGAACAAGAAGTTGAATCTGAAATGTGAGACGAGGCCGAGAATATTCCAAAACTTGGGAACCGAATCTGAGATAATCGATGGCACGATCGCTGGATCATGACACTGGTGCACAGCGCGAAGGGGAGTTCGGTAGAGGCGCTCTGTCCACAGGCGGAGCAGCACGACCTACGTTAGGCAATGTACCAAATGGGGATGTACCGCCAGGCGACATACCAATCATGGACATACAGCCAGGGGAAAACCAAATGGGTAATAGCCCTATACATGCAGGTCAAAAGAGGAAAAGTAGCGTAGACTCACAAGAACCACCCCACAAAATGCAAGGCATACGCGCGGATTACAGGCACTTAAATGACCCGTTTTCTGATATGGAAGACAAAATAATGACCGCGCAAGCCCACGTATACAGGGGAGAAGAGCCGAATAGTCTAAAAGAGGCGAAGGCGTCTCCAGAGTGGTCAGATTGGGAGTTAGCGGTGAGAGCAGAACTCAGCCAATTACAGGCAAAGGGAACATGGATGCTCACCGATCCTCCCAATGGCGCTGTCCCAATCGCCAACAAATGGGTCTTCGCAAAAAAGTATGACAAAACAGGTAATATGCTGAAATACAAAGCGTGATTAGTAGCTAAGGGCTGTGTGCAAAGACCGGGATATGACTATGATGAAACGTTCTCACCGGTAGTTAGGCTCGAAACTATAAGAGCCATACTGGCCCTTGCGACGATACAAGATCTTCGCATCCAACAAATGGATGTTAAAGGGGCTTACCTAAACAGGACCCTGAAGGAGACTGTATACATGTGTCAGCCAAAGGGATATGAGGACGGGACAAATCGAGCTTGCCTACTCGTAAAGACGTTATACAGACTTAAACAATCTGGGCGAGAGTGGAATAACAAGCTCGATGAGAAGCTGCAAAAGCACAACTTCTCATGCTTGATATCAGATCCATGCATGTACGTGCGAAGGGGAGGCGGCGACCTGGAAATTATAACTGTCTGGGTTGACGATCTCTTACTGTTTGCAACGTCAGATGATTCGATGAAAGCGATAAAAGAGAACCTACATACCAAATGGGAGGTCACTGATATGGGCAAGCCAGCAAAGATCATCGGAATCAAGATCACCAGAGACGAAACTGTCAGTAATGATTTCCCAAAAGAGATATGTAGAAATCATACTGGAAAAGGAAGGGATGCTACGTGCAAACCCGGTAAGGACACCAATGGATCCTAACCAAAAGTTGGGGCCAAATCCAGATGGAAATGAAGGGAGCTGAAGCAATTCGTATGCGAGATTGCTAGGTGAACTTCAATTCCTGGCCAATGCTACAAGGCCGGACATTGCGCACGCTGTAAATAGATTAGCGTGTTACACCGCAAATTTGAGCCTTGAACATACGGTGGCCCTAAAAAGGATCCTTTGATACCTTGCCGGAATGCATGAATATGGAATCAGATATTTGACGCTTCTGGGGAAAAATAAGAACACGAACCTTTTCCATGGCTTTGCGGATGCCGCTTATGCCAACCAAGATGACTACAAGTCAACATCAAGTTATATTTTCAAGGCCAGAGGTGGTGCAATTTCGTGGATGTCAAAGAAACAAACAGTGATTGTACTGTCATTGACGGAAGCGGAATACATAGCCCTCTCGGAGGCATGCCACGAAGCATGCTGGCTGAGGAATCTCTATGAAGACCTCGGATTTAGTCAGCAATATCCAACCTTAGTTAAAGGAGACAATACCAGTTCTATTGCCATGGCGCGCAACCATCAGTTTAATAAAAGGGCCAAACACTTGGCCACAAAATGGCATTGGATCTGCAAACAAGTTGGACGCAAATCGATCGAAATCGGAGATTGCAGGGATCCCAAACAGACGGCTGACATACTAATCAAGCCATTGCCCCGCCCTAAACATAAACGGCACGTTGAAGAAATGGGACTGATACCAATGTGAAGGGGAGTGTAGGAATCCCAGTTGGCAACAGCCGGCAAAGTCCGATATCGGTAATCTCTGGATTGGTGTAACGTGCGAGTATTACGATAGCAATGTAAATAGTACACAAAGAAACTCAGATAGGGGCACGCGTCTTGCTCCTTGACGCTACCCTTGTTGCTCGCCGTTCGGGAGAAATCCCAAACAAATAAATAAATCTCTTTATGATGTTTATGTTCTGTGTAGCACTGCTGCATCAGAAAATATTGATTTTTCTTAATGGCTCTTATGTTGAGATGTGACTGAAAAAGTCACATGTCTCATGGGATATGATTGAGTCATCCCATATACTAAATATGGTATCTGTCCCTTATGGACTAATTTGGACTTGGCTGGACTCTTATGGACTGCTTTTGTTTATCTTTATTGTCAGAGTCATATATGGCTCTTATTGTTCTTCATTGTTAAGATACTGGTATTGTCTGCTTTAGGCAGCTATTGTTCTCTGCCCTCCAATGGCATTTCTCCCTCTGACACACAGACCACCTGTATTGTGTTTGAATCACCTGTGTGCATAGACCATTCTTAGCTAAGCATCCTGTATATAAGTGTTGATAAGTGGCCTGAGTGCATCTAGCGGCTCAATGGACATGCAGATAATGGACTGCTTTAGATTAGATATACAGGACTTGTAGATTAGATATTATGATCTGTACAATCTCAGACTTCTTGTATTTTCTTATCTATGACATCACCTATATACATGACATCATGGATGATGAACAGCGCACATGAAGGGACTATACTCACAGTGACAAAGTAGACTGTGGTGAGATATAGAAGGTGGCTGGAAGCAGCAACAGAGTGTAATCAAGCAAGTGAAGCAGAGATAGTGTCTGGCACACAACAGATGAGAACTGATGTTATTACAGGAGAGAAGACATACCTGGCACACAACAGATGAGAACTGATGTGGACCAGGAGCATACAAGCTGCACTACTTATACAAAATACAGGGTGACACAGGTAACAGCTGGTCACAGTAAATACAAGACGCATTGTTCTACAAGTGGACAAAAGAGTGTACTGTTCTGGAGAACAAGGCGTATAGAACAAGGAAGGTCTGGAATATGATATCATAGTGACATCATAATAAAGATAAGAACAAAGGTCAGAGTACAAGGACGAAATACAAGGGGAGTCCAGAGGAGTCCATGATGTCATTGTACAGTGATGTCATAGATAAGAAAGTCCGAGATTGTAAAGATCATATACAGTATAATCTAATCTACATAAGTCCAATATATCTTATCTAAAGCAGTCCATTATCTGCATGTCCATTGAGCCGCTAGATGCGCTCAGGCCACTTATCAACAAAAGATAGTTACATAGTAGCTATGACTAGACCTCTGTCAGGAGAAGCATTCATTCCCTTTGTGCAGGATTTGCTGCATGGCATGTATCACTAGTCTAGCTACTTAGTACCAGGACCCTTAATTGTCTGTTCTAGAGACTCCACAGACAACAGTCACAATTGTTATGGGAGTTGATCCCTATCATTGTCTCTGGAATTTGCTGTTGGCTCCTCTCTAGGGTACTACCCTTTACTGTACATCTTTAGTAGCCCCAGTCTACTTAGCCCTAAAGGTTAGAGATGGCCTCAAAGTGTCCTTTGCCAGACAAAGCTTCCATGTGCCCTTCTTGCTAGACCCTGACAAAGCTGTATGACATGACTACTAGCCTTTCTGGGCCTAGGAAATCTCAGTACAAGGCAGCCATCATAAACATGATTCCACTACTGTAGTAATAGCTCCCAAGTCACACAAACTTGAGGCATGACACACTACTGTGTTATGGAGTAATAGTGCTCCTATGGCTGGACCTCTACTTTCCTATACCAAGATCTGGGCTGGTTCTGACTGCTCCTTGGAACCAGATTTACAAACATCTCAAATGGCTTTGCCCACTTTCCACCTCTCCTTCCCACCCACCCTTGTCCTCTCCAAGTTGGATGGCACAAACTGGCAGACATGGGGAGTGACCTTTACATTGCTCATGCTGATGAATGGTGTGAGGAGGCACCTCACCCACTCTCACCCTGCCCATGTCCCCCATCACCCTGCTCCAGCAGCAGGTGTTGTTGGTGCCCCCACTGGACCTATGGATGAAGGGTTAGCCATCTTGGCCATGTGGGAGAAGCAGGAGGAGGTCATCACTGGCCCCGCATATCTCTCAGTCACCTCAGAAGTACTCTCCGGGATCATATCAGAGGTGCTGTTCCCAAGCATCCATGATAAGTTTTCCCACTTGGACCACCTCTATGGTCAGGTTGGTTCTATGGCCACCTTTAATCTATGGGTAGGCTTGGCAAACACCAAGCTTCAGGAAGGTAGCCCCTTCCAACCTCAACTCCAGAAAATGCTGGATTTGAGGAATACCCTGGTGGAGCAAGGGATGCCCATCTCAGACATGCAAATGTCTTTCATACTTTTAGACGCACTACCCCCCTCCTACAGCACCATAGCAGGCACCATCCTTGCCTCTGGCCCCCCTGCCAATCTACAACCTCAGGACCTAATTAATAGGTTCATCAATGAGGAATCATGTATCGCTGGTCCCCCGGCATCTTATAATAAGATAGCCCCTGTCAAAACTCATTCACCTCTGCAGACCCATGTGTCACAGGCATCAGGCAGCTCTGTGTCCCCAGACATAGTCTGCCATCACTGCAAAAAGCCTGGCCATAAAAAGCCAGACTGTTACAAACTCAAACAGGACCAGGAAAATGCAAAGAAAGGAAGGGCTGGGCAGAGAGGGAAACTGCCCAGAACTCAATGACTGAGGCACCAGACTCACTTCCAGGGAATAGGTTTGCTGCGGCCAATAGCATACCTGTACTGAAGAGTTGACTATTTACCATAGTTAATGGCTCTAGAAAAATAGAAGAGGTACATGAGGTACCTCAGGTCTCCCTCTACATGATGAGTGTCAATCACACTCAAATAGCATCAAGATGGATGATGGATAGTGGAGCATCAGCACATTTCACCCCACACCTTGAAGACTATGACTCCTATACACCTCACGAAGGAGTAGAAGCACTTCTAGGTGACAACTCTCTACTCAAGAGTGTTGGCACTGGTATGGTTACAATCTGAACCAACAGAGGCTATGACCTCAAAATATCGAATGTGCTACACCTTCCAAACACACATTCACGCATACTCTCCACACCTGCCCTAACAGAAAAAGGTGCCATCATCAGTTTTGACTCCACATCTTTTGCTATAAGATTCAATGGAGAGACCATAGCAGAAGGACACAAGGCTACGGGCCTATATTGGCTTGACAGACATCATATGAACTCAGTCCGAGCACCTGCATCTGCTAGCCTTGATGTCTGGCATCAGCACATGGGACACATGTCCAAAGATGTGCTCAAAACATATACTCAAGAGTCTGTAAAAGGACTCAACATAAACAATTCTCCAGTAGTAGACACGTTGTGCCATGGCTGTGAAACCGGCAAATCAACATGTCTACCATTTCCACCTTCCTCAAAATGTGCACAAGAACCCCTTGAAGTCATTCATAGTGACCTTGTTGGCCCTATGCAGAGTAATTCTATTCAAGGAAACAAGTACTTCACCATGTTCATAGATGACTTCTCCAAAGCAGCAGTTGTTGTCTTTATGAAATCAAAGGATCAGTTTAAGGATGCCTTCATACACTATGAGGCATGGGCTGAAAAACAACTAAATAAGCCCATTAAAACCTTACACCCAGACTGAGGTGGCAAATATGTCAACAATGACTTAAAGCGCATACTTTTGGAAGCAGGAATTGAGCATACCTTTACGATGCCTCATTCTCCACAACAGAATGGGAGAGCCGAGTGTTTTAACAGTACGGTTATGGAAAAAGGCACTAGCATGCTTCATCATGCAGGCCTTAGCCTTGGCTTCTGGGAGCAAGCTGTGATGAACACTCACTCAGAGTGTTCCTGCAATACACTTGGCTGACGAGGAATGCGGGGAACGACGAAGATGTTAGGGAAAACTTGGTAAAACTTGGCAAGAACAAGGATAACGAGGAGATTGCGAATCCAAGCTATGGTAATAGCGAAGAAAGGCACTAGAGGGTTATCCAAGTGGGAGTCACAAGTGGACAGTCTGAGGGACTGTCCGTTCTATTGCTCTAGCTTATATACCTGGGTACATGGTCTGTGCGTACTTTAGGGGAGGCTTACTCCTTCCCACAGGTGCTGCGCAATGGAAGGTTCTGGAAGGGTTCTAAGTATATCAACCAATCAGAATAATCGTAGGTATCGTACGACTGCTCCGCAGTCGATTGTGCAAGATTGCGCCATAGTGGCGTGACTGCTCTGCAGTCCAATAGGATTAATCCAAAGAGTGGTACGACTTTCAGTCGTCAGGTGACTTGATAAACATAGGATAATCACGTGACAGTCACGTGACCGTCGGAGTACGAATTTGGAACTCCGACTTCGGATTTCCCCTTTAGGAAATTGATTACATAAGACTGGGCCGGTGCGGACCAGTCTTAGACGCTCGAGTCACAACCCAAGTTTACAGGTTCGTGACAGTATCCCCTCTTTAAGGGGTTGCTGCGCCGTTCAGCAACCATCAAGGTTCTGAGTTTGGGTGCTTGTGGATTCTTGTGGTGAAATTGTCGAACAAGGTCCTGGGCGTGTTTCATTTGTGAGGCTGGGAGCCAGGAGTTTTCTGAAGAAGGGTATCCTTTCCACTTCACTAGGTATTGTATGCCTCTCTTGTTCGGAGAGAGCCTTGATTGGAGGACCGTTTCTACTTCATAGTGCTCGTCCTCTCCTTGGACTATTTCTGGGGGTGGTCTGGTGAAATTGGGTCCATGGGCTGTGGTTTCGTTGTAGGGGGATACAAGGGATATATGGAACACTGGATGGATCTTCCAAGCTTTGGGCAACTGGAGTTTACAATTAACTCCCCACGCGGATATGACTTTGAATGGTCCATGTCGTCTAGGGGCTAGTTTGGCCTTGGGGTGCGTGGTGTGGATATTGGTTCCTTCTAACCAAACTTGGTCGCCTGGTTGGGGTATGTAGGTGGCTGTGGATACATGGGTATTTTTCATGACTTCGGCTGCTACCTTTAGTGCAGCGGATACTTCAATGCGAATTTGTTCTAGGGAATGAAGGCGTTCTTCTACTGTGGGTATTTTGGACGCAAAGTTGACTGGTGGAATGAATTCTGGTTTGTAGCCATACCAGATTTCGAAGGGTGATTTTCCTGTGGCGCTGTGTTGTCTTGCGTTGTGAGCAAATTCCATGAAGGGTATTAGTTCTACCCAGTTGTCAACTTGGAAATTACAAAAGACGCGTAGGTATTGTTCTAGTTCCTGGTTGACGCGTTCTGTTTCTCCATCCGTTTGTGGATGGAATGCTGTAGACATGGTTGACTTGACGCCTAGTTTGCTCCAAACTTCTTGCATTACTTTGGAAGCAAATTGTGGTCCTCTATCGGATATTACTTGGTGTGGTAGACCTGTTCGTCTCCAGACTTGTTCTAGGTATAACTTGGATGTTTCTTCGGCAGTGATGGTCTTGTTACATGGAGCAATTATCGTTGCTTTACTGAGACGATCCACTACAACGAATAGTGAATCGTATCCTTGTGACGTGGGGAGGTCCGTGATGAAGTCCATGGTGATTATTTCCCAAATTTTGTTAGGGACTTGATTTGGTTGCAGGGGTACTTGGTTTCTTGGTTTAACTTTTGTTGCTTGGCAAGTGGCACATCCGTCCACATAGCTCTTGACAAAGGTGGACATGCCTGGCCACCAGAATTCTCGTGAAATTAGTTCGTAGGTCTTCCATCTTCCCGGGTGTCCTGTGGCAAGATGGTCATGGTATTGCTTGACTATTTCTCTTCGGAGATCTTCATTCTTGGGGACGTATACTTGTCCTTTGTACAAGATGATTCCATCTTCTAAGTTCCAATCTTCTAAGCCCTTTGTGAGGGATCTAGGGCCGTTCTTTAGAAGGGTTTCTAAGGCAAGGCTAACTTCTTTGTCGTATTCTTGAGTGTTCTTGATCTGTTGTTGTAACGTGGTGTTTCCTTGGACTGTGATTGTTGTGGGTCGGACTGCGTGGATTGCGAAAAATTTGGTGTCCAAAAGCACACGATCGTTTTCTTCGTGAGCTATCCCCTCTTTAAGGTCTGGACGCCTGGACAGGGCATCCGACTTATTTTGGGTACCGGGTTTGTGGACAATGGTGAACTTGAAACGTGAGAGGAAGAGGGCCCAACGTGCTTGGCGCCGCGTAAGTTTCTGTTTCGTGGAGAAATAGACCAAATTTCCATGGTCCGACCAAATTTCGAGGGTGTCTTCGCGTCCTTCAAGGTAGTGGCGAAAAATTTCCAGGGCGCGGATGATAGCAAGGAGTTCTTTATCATGGATTTCATAGTTCCGTTCGGCAGGCTGTAGAGACTTGGAGTGGTACGCGATGGGATGCCAACGGTTGAGTGCATCGGGTTGTTCTAAGATGGCGCCAGTGGCAAAGTCACTAGCGTCCGTGATTAATCGGAAAGGCTTCTCGTGGTCTGGTAGGGCAAGGACAGGTGCAGTGGTGAAAGCTGTGATGAGTGTCTGAAAGGCTGTGGATGCTTCTGGGGTCCATAGGAAGGGTACTTCTTTCTTGGTTAAGTCGAACAAGGGGCGTGCAATGGTAGAGAAGTCCTTGATGAAGCGTCGATAAAAGTTGCAAAATCCCAGGAAGGCTTGAGCTTGTTTGACCGTCTTAGGAGGTGGCCAGTCTCTTATTCCTGCCACCTTGGCTGGGTCCATGGCAATTTGTCCTTCGGATATAACGAGTCCGAGATATTCTATGGATGTCTGGGCAAAAGAGCATTTCTCTGGTTTCAAGTAGAGGTCGTATTTTGCTAGGCGTGATAGTACTTCATGGGTGAGCCTGGTTAACGTGGGGAGGTCCTCTGCAAATATCAGGATATCATCGAGATAGACGACAACGTGTCCTTCATCTATCAGGTCTTCGAAGATGGTGTTCATGAATGTTTGAAACGTGGCAGGGGCGTTGCAGAGGCCGAATGTCATGACTGTGGGTTCATATAGTCCAAGGGGTGTCTTGAAAGCAGCTTTGTACTCGTCGCCCTTGCGGACTCGTATATTGTTGTAGCCCCATCGGATATCTAACTTGGTGAACCATCTTGCACCGCGTAGTTTATCAATGAGCTCAGGGATTAATGGCAATGGGGCGGCGTTCTTGATCGTAATATCGTTTAATGCTCGATAATCTTGTACTGGGCGTAACTTGCCGTCTTTCTTATCTATAAAGAAGAAGGGGCTGGCCATGGGTGACTTGGAAGGGCGAATATATCCCCTTTGTAGGTGATCCGTGATATAAATCTTCAATGCTTCTGATTCTTTGGGCGTAAGACGATAGATGGAGCAATTCTTCATGGTAGCTCCGGGTTTCAATTCTATGGCATGGTCCCATGGCTGGTGCTGTGGTAGTCTTTGGGAGGCTGTCTCGCTAAATACCTTAGTGTACTGTGAAAACTGGGCTGGGATGTGTTCCGTGGATGTCTTTGGTGCTGTTCTAGCTGCAATTTCTGTGCTCGTGGTGGTCTTGGCTCTAATGAGTATATCTTCTTCCTTGGTTTCTTGATGTAGGTACAGGAACGGCTCCATGGCTTCTTGACTAAAGGCAGGTTCACCTGCAATTTGGTATTCTTCCGTGGTTTGTAAAACATTGATCGTGGTTGCTCGCGTCTGCGGCTTCTTGGCTGTAATAACTAGGGACTTGGTGGATAGTGTGCAGGTCTTGGGGCATCTTGTGAAGGCGAGTTGTGGCGTGGCCCAGTTAACTTCTGGGTTGTGTGCTTTGAGCCAGTCTGTTCCTAGGATAATATCGTGGTCGCCTAGCGTGGTTACGTAGAGTTCAACACATTCGTCGTGGTATTCTCCATCGGAAGTCTTTATCCGGATTGTCTGGATCGTAGTATATCGAACTGATCCCTGTTTGTTCAATGTTCCATCCACATTCCGTACTGGAAGTGGGTTAACTAGGGTTCTGAGAGTTAGGTTGTTCCTCTTGGCAAAGTCTTGATCTATGATGATTCTTTCTGCGCCGCTGTCTAGTAAAGCCCGTGCACTGATTTCTCGACCGGTTTTCTTTCCTACTAGAGTGATTCTGAGCGTAATTGAGGGTGATCGTCTATTCCATATCGTATCACCGGGTACAGGCTCAGAATCTAACGTCTCTAGTAATGAGTATCCTTGGGTAAAACTATGGTTGGCCACTCGTAAAGCCCTAACTGACAGTGCTTCAGTAGGGTAGTTCAAAAATCCTCTGGAAGGGGGGCTGATTGAGGGCGTGGAATCGTGATGTGTGCTGGGGGACTGTGATACATTGCCGCTATCTGGGCAGGGTGATCTTTGGGGGGATCCTCGTAGGATTCTTCTTGAGTTAGGGTCGTGCGTGCCCTAAAGTCTGACCGCTGATTACTGGGTCTTCCATTCCCTTGTCCTTGTTGTTGGGAGCTATTCCTGGTCCGGCAGTCCTTGGCTCGGTGGTTCGGCTTTCCGCAATAAAAACAGAGCTTCTCCTTGAAGCGTCGATCTTTTTCTTCCTTGGTTATTCTGCCTGCTTGCTGAGGTCTTATACTCATGGCTGTGGTGGCGTTGACGTGAGCGCCGTCTTCTTCGGCGTACATGGCCCTATTTCTTGGCCCTTGAAGTCTTTGTCCTGTGAATGCTGGGTTACTGTAGAGACACCATACGCGGTCGAATTCTCTTGCTAGTTCGACCAATTTGTCTAGGGTTGTGGGCTGTGGTGATACACCAATAATCTTTTGGTGTAGAGCTGCAGGGAGTGCCTTTCTAAAGGCGAACATCTTGGTTTCTTCGTTTGCACCTGATCTGGACGCGTACGTGGACCATTCTTGGTACCAATCATTGAAGGGTCGATTTCCCATATGACAGGAGTACATGAGGTTGGTTGATTCTAACTTGGTGTGTGACGGGATGAAATGTTTCTTGAACGCGTCTCTGAAATCGTTCCAGGTGCCAAAGTCTATGGGCGTGGCTGTGAGGGCTTTGGTCTGTTGATCTTGGGCCCAATCTCCTGCTGGGGTACCAATCTTGAAGTGCGTTAAGGCAGCCGATACGTGCTTGCCTTCGTTGGTGTACGTGGATTCATTGAGATAGTAGTAGTTTTCAACACTACTCCAAAAGGCTTCTGCCTTGTCTTGTTTGCCATCGAATGGCTCTGGGGGTGTTCCTAATAACTTGGCGCCTCCTCCTGAAGCCATGGTGCTTGTTACTGGGGGTGTCGGTGGTGGAGAAGGGGATTGACTCTTGGTACCAAAAAGCTTTGGTTGTCTTGGCGTGAACAGTGGGTAACTTGGTTGACTGGATGGTCCTGGGGTACTTGGGAGTGCACCTGGTAGCTTTCCTGCTGATGGTGACTGGGGGGTGTGTGTTCCTGATAAACTAGCTAGTACTGAGGCGACGGTCTTGGTGGTTTTGTCTAGGAGGCCTGATACTTCTGCCTGTTCTGTCTCCGAATTTTCTTGGTCTGTACTTGGCGGTGGAGATAAGTCTGATCCTTCTTGGTCAGAGTCTGGGAAGACTACTCTTCTGTTATTCTTGTAGACCCAAAGTTCTCGTTTGGTCGACCAACGGACTTCCTTTCCGTTGTACTTGGCTGTGAGATTGTGGTGATCGTACGATCCTTTGTCAAATTTGCTATATCCTGGGTAAGCATCTTCAAAATCGTCTTTGCTGACAGTGTCGTCTGTCCCAAAGAATTTCCACGGGAACTTCCTGTTTGGGCTCGTGAGTTCTTCTGTTTTCCAGATAACGTGGATTAGATTATCGTCAAGGGAGAAGAAGGGGTTCTTGAAGTAGACGGGGACTCTTGCTAGTTCTTCAGGGGTAAGATCTCTAGTGTTTTGGCCTGGTTGATTGCTCATTCACTAGAGCGTCTTTGTAGTCTTGATACGGTCCAACCGTCTGAGTCCCAGGCTGTAAAAGATTTTATACCCTGGTTGTAGTGTTATCCCGTGAGTTGCACTTGGTCGTTGGCTAGATCGAATCCAACAGTATTCTTCAAATATCCCGTAATGCGATTATTAAGACACTAGATCTCCACAAGAGTCCTTGGAACCCTACTGGGTCTGTGGTGATGTCGCGGATGTTGTTGACTGTGTGCTGGAGGTTTAAGGGAACTCCGTGTCTCTGGAATATGAGTTGACAGTGCTGCTTGAAGGTCTGTAATTCTCTGGGGTTTCTCGTGGGTAGTGTTCTTGATATGAAGGGTACTTCTGGGAGGTGGTAATACGTGGGTTGGGTCGCTAGGAATTGTCCTTCTTCACTACTAGTGGAGGGTTGACGAACGACTGGGGGAAGCTCGTGATAACTTGGATACGTGGGGGTCGCTTGAACTGGGTTACTTGGACGTGTACTTGTTGCTTGATTTACTCTCCTAATGTCTCTATTAGGGATTACTGGGGGGTGCTCTTCTGGAGAGGGAATAGGCGTATCCCTTCTTATAAACTGGGTTCGTTGTCTTCGGCTTCTGTGACGTTGGGATACTTGTTGAGATGCCAGGGTGATAGCCCAATTGAGTGTGCTTTCTGCCAGGGTGATTTAACAAGGAACCTTCTATATTCTTTCTCTAGAAGGTAGATAGTCTTGGCCTGGAGCCCACAATACTACACTAGGTGGAGTAGGTGGGGTATCTGGTCTGTAACCACACGTACAGACTTCTTTACTACACCAACAGACGCCGTTACTGATCCACTGGTTGGCAGGTTCTCCCCAACCGCTATCAGTATCTGTGAATGGTGTAGGGGGACTTGGACTTGGACTTGGTGGATTGCTTGATGGGAGAGGCTCATCTCCGTTCTCTTGGATGTCAAGGCGTGTGACAAAGTCGTGATCGTCAGGGGCGTCTGGGGGAAGGTGAAAGATCCTCGGATTGACGATGTTGGTATCTGGGTTTTCAAGGGTTGTTTCCCAAAAACTTCCCCACCTGAGGGTATACTCGCGACCCTCAGTGATAACTAGGCGTGGTCCGAGTTGGGTAGATTCTAGTCGAATCTCTTGGAAGGATATTTGGACTTGTTCGTAGTCCAATCGAAATCGTTCAAGGAAAAATTGCCGTTCTCCTCTTAGGAGTTGTTCTAGGATGCGCTGTCTTCTGGGGGGAATGTGGACAAACCAAAGATAGTCGTCTTTGTTCCACAAGAGGGTTGATTCGATGGGAGCGCCGTGGACCGTGAGTGTCTTGGATAGGTGCCAATACAGGAGTTGTTCTTGCGCGAGGTTGCTAAGCCTATCTAGCTTGCTGGTGATGAAGTTTTGAAACTCGACTAAGACGAGTACCCTTCCAAATGGAAGTATGGTGTCGAGGTCTTTAAGGAGGAGAGTACTGTCACTCCAAACTTCTACTGTGTTGGAGTGGGCAAGGTTAACGAGAGTGCTGGAAGGATAGTACAATTGGAGTTGTCTTTCTCTGTGGGTTTCAAAGAGTGCTTGAGAGCGATTAATTTGCTCTTGTTCAGGGATTTGAGTCGGACAGAAATGTGACACTAAACCCCTTTTATTTTTCTACCAATGACCAATCTGACTACAACTACTTACTTGTAGAGTAAATAGTTATAGTTCCTGTTGATCTAAGTGGGTAGAGATATACAGGAAGGGGTCAGTGGGGAGTCGAGGCGTGAAACAATATGAAAGGAGAGAGGGGCTGGTTCTAACGGCGTCCTCGAAATGATACCCCTGATCGATTACAAAGATCCGGTCCTGCCAAAAGGCCAAGTATCCGTACGTGGAGATGATCCTACCGTCCAGAAAATCTTGGAGCTCAAGGGTGACTAGAGTTCCGACGTACGCCTGCCGAATTACTTGGTTTAAAGGGGCGAAAGCCCGACGGATACCTTCCCGGAAATTGTACTTGATGGAGCCGAGAGGGAGGTCTTGGCTTGGAAGGTCGAGAATGGCTTGGGAGCAGGCGTATAGGGGGGGAATCCCGAGAGCGAGGGCGAGGGGGCGGTGACGAGGGTAGAGCTGTATGTAATGAGGGGACCGGAAGCGGAAAGGGGTGACGCCGGGGAAGTTAGGGGGGTATGCGAGGAGGTGATCAAGGGAAGGGAGCTGTGTTAGTGAGACCTGATAGAACTCCGAGATTGGTCTCCACTCTTCTCCCTGAGGTGTCTGAACGTTGATGAACTGGTGGGGGTGCGGGCCAGTGGTAACGTTGATGCAAGACGGGGGGCGGACGATGGGCAAAGCAGGGGGGATGTTTTCTTGGTTCTCGTGGGGGAGGTCGTTGTCGGGGGTGTCAACACGTGGTACGCCTTCTGCTACTCGATTGTAGTTGATGGGCGAGTCAGGAGTGGCGGGGCGAGCAGGGAGCGACGAGGACCGGGGGCGAGGCGAGACGAGGCGGACTGAGGGGGACGGGAGATCAGAGAGGGGCGACGATGGCCCAAGCAAGGGGGACTGGAAAACTTGTACCGGGTCCGGGTATACAAGTTCGGGGGACGGGGAGCAAGTACGAGGGGCGCCGGATCGAACGGCTACTTGAGACTGGATATCAAAATCCGGGGACGGGGACGATGGGCGAGAGACCGGGGACGGGACACCAGAGAGGGCGAGGTAGTTTTCGTCGAGTAAAACGTACTCGACGCCGGGGGATGCCTCCTCGTAAGAGAGGGGGGTAGCTGGGCGAGGTGTCGGGGGGCGAGAGAAGACCGGGGACAAGGGCGCTACGAAAGCAGCTGGACCTTGGGGGAGAGCGACTTGCTCAACTTGGACGAGGGGGGTGTTCAACCCCACCGGAGACAATGGACGAGTGAAGGGAGAGGAGGGGGAGAGGCGACGACGAGGGGGGCCACGATACTGGGGCTCCCACGAGGTATAATAAGAACTGGAATCGCCGTCCCAGTGACCAAAATCGTCTCCGAAATCAGACACTATCAAGGAGCGTCCAGGTCAGATGGTGAGACTGTCCAAGTGTGATGAACACTCACTCAGAGTGTTCCTGCAATACACTTGGCTGACGAGGAACGCGGGGAACGACGAAGACGTTAGGGAAAACTTGGTAAAACTTGGCAAGAACAAGGATAACGAGGAGATTGCGAATCCAAGCTATGGTAATAGCAAAGAAAGGCACTAGAGGGTTATCCAAGTGGGAGTCACAAGTGGACAGTCTGAGGGACTGTCTGTTCTATTGCTCTAGCTTATATACCTGGGTACATGGTCTGTGCGTACTTTAGGGGAGGCTTACTCCTTCCCACAGGTGCTGCGCAATGGAAGGTTCTGGAAGGGTTCTAAGTATATCAACCAATCAGAATAATCGTAGGTATCGTACGACTGCTCCGCAGTTGATTGCGCAAGATTGCGCCATAGTGGCATGACTGCTCTGCAGTCCAATAGGATTAATCCAAAGAGTGGTACGACTTTCAGTCGTCAGGTGACTTGATAAACATAGGATAATCACGTGACCATCGGAGTACGAATTTGGAACTCCGACTTCGGATTTCCCCTTTAGGAAATTGATTACATAAGACCGGGCCGGCGCGGACCGGTCTTAGACGCTCGAGTCACGACCCAAGTTTACAGGTTCGTGACACAAGCAGTTCAAACTGCTGTGCAAATCTACAATTGCACTCCCACTCATTCTAATCAGTGGAAAACTCTGCTGGAGCTCTGGGATGGTACAGTCCCAGATGTCTCTTACTTTAGAGTATTTGGCTGCAAAGCCTACTATCATGTACCTGAACACAACTGGCACAAACTAGATCCTAAATCAAAGAAAGCCATGTTTGTGGGCTATGAACCCTTATCAAAGGGTTACAAACTCTGGGATAGACATAGCCAGTGCTTTGTCTCTTCACGAGATGTTACATTTGACAAAAGCACCTTCCCATCCCTGAGTGACCTGGCTCGTCACTCTCAAACTCCTACCCCTCCTGTGTCTGGTGAACTCGAAAGAGGTGCTGCTAGTGGAGAGATCTTCTTTGTAGTGCCTAGCCTGCCTACACCAGCTGTTGCCCCTGTGGCACCTACACCAGTCTTTGTACTTCCACCTATTCAGGTGCCTGCAGTACCTCAACAACAGCCTAGCACACCCCCCAACATCACACCTGCACCAGCAGACCAGACTATCTATCACACTCCCCCTTCACAAGCTCCCCCTCCTACAAATACTGCACCTACCCACCCTCGCACTCACTCTACCAGGTGTGCTGCTGTAACTGCTCCCATACTGGCCCCTAACTTCAATAGGGAAGTGTCCTCTCCTAGATCTACTCCCAGATCTCCAAGGACTGGATGACTGGTCTTGCCTACTCTACCAAGGCAGAGCACGAGGGTACAATTCATGAATCCTTGCTATGTCCAAGAGGATGATGATGAATTCGTGCAAGGGAGCAGCAGGCTGGGAATGATGTACCTACTTAATGTGGCAGAGGTACCCAGCTACAGGGACCCTCAGACCTTTAAGCAGGCCATGGAGTCTGACCAAGCTGTCAATTGGCTTGAAGTGTGCCAGTATGAACTGGATGCTCTTGACAGGCTTGATGTCTGGAGGCTGGAACCCCTTCCTGCTGGAAGGAAGGTGGTGAAATGCAAATGGGTGTTTAAAAAGAAGGCAGATGGACACTTTCGTGCTAGGCTAGTGGCAAAAGGGTTCACCCAACTAGAGGGGGTGGACTTTGACGAAACATTCTCCCCAGTTGTGCACTTTGAGTCCCTATGACTCCTTCTTGCGTTGGCTACGCTAGAAGACTGGCACATTCACCAGATGGATGTCAAATCGGCATTCCTTCATGGGGAACTGGAGGAAGAAATTTATATGGAGCAACCCATCAGTTTCGTCACAGCTGGCTCTGAGCACCTTGTGTGCCAGTTACAAAAGGCCTTTTATGGCCTCAAGCAAGCTTCTCATGCATGGAATGTGCAATTCCATGGGGTCCTTAGTGACCTAGGCTTCACATGAACATACTCTGATGCAGGAGTATATGTGTATCATCTTCAAGAGGGGGGTGACACATTGTTTGTGATCTTATATGTAGATGACATCACTATACTTGGGAGCTCCCTACCAAAGATCAATGATCTGAAAGTCTCTCTATCAGACCGATATGAGATGACTGATCTTGGTGAAATCCAATCTTATCTTGGTGTTAACATCACCAGAGATTGTGGAAATTGCACTATGGAAATCAACCAATCAGATTACATCCATGATGTGGTTGAGCACTTTGGAATGCTAGACTCCAACCCAGTATATACCCCTCTTCCCTCTGGCGCTGAGGCACACTTGATCAAATTTGAAGATCAGGCCTCTACTTCTGAAATTAAGAAGTATCAACAGATAATTGGGTCTCTGCTATATGTGCAGATTGGAAGCAGACCTGATATATCCTTTGCTGTTGCACACCTTAGTCAATTTGCTTCCAACCCCTCTCCCCAGCACTTATGCCTAGCCAAATATGTCCTGGCCTACCTGCATAGTACTAAGGACTATGCATTACGCTATACTGGAGGGAATGACAAAGATGGAGCTGGCCTTCATGGCTATTGTGACTCTTCCTGGGGAGATCAGGAAAAGAAGCACTCCACCTCTGGTTACATCTTCTTGCTTGCAAATGGAGCCATTTCATGGTGCACCAGAAAGCAGAAGACCATTGCTCAGTCTACCACAGAAGCAGAGTACATGAGCCTCTCTGAGGCCTCAAACCAAGCTCAGTGGTACACTACCTTCCTAGGGGAACTAGGGTATGAGGTTACCTCCCCTATTCCCCTACACTGTGACAACAAGGGTGCAGTAGACTTAGCACTAAACCCTGCACTGGAAGGTGGTCCAAACACATCCTGATCAAACACCATGTAGTCAGGGAGTACGTAGAATATAAGGTCATACGCCTAATTCGTACTCCTACAGGGGAAATGGTTGCAGATGGACTCACTAAGTCACTGCCCAAAGAACCCTTTGACAAAATGGTCACTGATCTAGGTATGGTGTAAGAAGGGTCACAAGAAATAACTTGTGTACACAGTCAATGGTCGTTGATCCTTGGTTTATCAACAAGGATGTCACATTGTTCTATAAAACACATCATGTTCTCTGATCCAAGAGAACTACGAAAAAACCCTTCTTAGAGCCCTAAAGGAGTTGGACCTTTCCAACTTAGTACAGAGTCTAAAAGATCTCCAAAAAGTAGTCCTCTATAGGACAATCATGGAGTGGATGTAGAAACCATTTCAGATTGAACACTATCTGCTCTGCAGAAGATAGTCCTTTATAAGGACTAAAAGATTCAACCTCAATCCTGAACTTCTGTACAACTCTTGGCTCAAATACCATCACATATGGACTGCCTCTATCATGGAGGGATGTTGAGATGCGACTGAAAAAGTCACATGTCTCATGGGATATGATTGAGTCATCCCATATATTAAATATGGTATCTGTCCCTTATGGACTAATTTGGACTTGGCTGGACTCTTACAGACTGCTTTTGTTTATCTTTATTGTCAGAGTCATATATGGCTCTTATTGTTCTTCATTGTTAAGATACTGGTATTGTCTGCTTTAGGCAGCTATTGTTCTCTGCCCTCCAATGGCATTTCTCCCTCTGATGCACAGACCACCTGTATTGTGTTTGGATCACTTGTGCGCACAGACCATTCTTAGCTAAGCATCCTGTATATAAGGACTGCTGTTTTCGCCTCTACACTTCAGAGTTCCTTCTACCTCTGAAGTAACTTGTCTGTCTAGCTCTTTGCTATTAACTCCTCACTTGTTAGTTCTGCGCTTCAACATCTTAACAGTGCTTAACATAACTTAACAACAGTTTTAAGCAGCATTAAGCCAGATGTTGCTAAGCCTTGCCCTGCTTGGATTAAGTCAACTCTTGCTCTGAACCTGACTTAATTATGGCTTACTGCAAGCTTATTGTGTTTATTGTCAAGTCTACCCTTGACTTGGGCTCTTGCTTACTAGGCTCAGCACAAATCTAAGGAATATTTTAGTCAATCTCTAAGCACAGTAAGCAGTCTCTAAGCAGTCATCTTCACAGTGATCACACAGCTGGGACACAGCTTTTGAAAGACAGAAAAAATCCATTTTATTGCAGAGGTAAAATGTCTACAGGTAATATACAAGTGGGTATACTACTGGTCTCTCCACCGCTGCCCCCTCACCGTTGTCACATCACCACCCCCACCCCTGCTGTCATCCTTGCCCCTGCGGTTGCCATCGTCCTCACCACTGTCATGACAATGATGATGACAGTGTCATTGCCATTCATGGTGCCGTCATCCTCATAGTTGCAGCAGCTTGCATGCTGCATTGGGGTGGCAAGGTGGCAGGTCTTGTGTGCTGTGCCATACCAGGGTGGCAATAGTGGCAGACTTGCATGTGATGGTGGTGGCAGCCATGGCTTGCATGCCAGCAAGGCAAAGATGTGGCAGGGACCTACAAGGGTGTTGCACAGCAATATGCGCAGCTAACAGGAATGGAGTTCTCACCTTTGAGTAGGTTGAGAGACTATAGAGTGGAGAGGGTGCGCAAGTGAAGAAGAGAGTGAATATCCTATTCGCCTCCCTCCCCATGGGAGGGTTTTTATACTCTATGGTCCTACCCTGTCCATATGTGTAAAAGTGATGAGTACAGGCGTCCACAATATCGCGTTTTTACACACGCCTGATGTAAACTACCACTTCGAGATAGCCATAGGGCTTCTCTCACTCAGAAGGCATATTGTGCCCACTATAGTACGTATCCCAACTACCGTAATAGGAAAACATACTACCATAATGTCATAACTGCTATAGATAAGGTCCTTACGTACTTATCTCGTTCCAACAAAGGGGTGAGGCACAGGGGTGGTGCAACAGCAGCAAGTGGGGAAAGAATGGGCCCTGTAAGACCAGTCAGAAACAAAACTAACTATTGAAAAAAAAACATATCTTGATACTGGGCCAAAGCCCAGCTTGTCATCAGTCATGGCAGGGGTCTAACCTGTGGTGGACATCCTGGCATAACCCATGGAGGGGAGGTAGTTTGCATGAAATGGTGGCGGTATGACAGCTCCTGGACAGGGACCATTGAAAGAATAAAAGGAGAAAAAAAAAGAACGTACACATTGAGAAGGATGGCAAGGGCATTCAAGTGACATCAAACTAAGTTACTGTATCAACCCTCCAAAAATGAACACCTTCCCATGCCACAGATTCAGCCTCTGCCTGAGACTTTTTTTTTCCAAGTCGAGTGACAAGTTCATACATGTAGCCTGTACATGTAGCATACTGACATCACCTATAGGCCTTCCCATCCCACTGCCCCACAACCACTGCAGCTGTCCACCGGCCTCTGATGCCACCACCCCAGTGACTGCCACATCACTAAGACTAGCCAGGGGAAGTACACCGCTGTACACATGAGACGTGAGTCACCCCAGTTGCCGCTCCATTCTTCCACTAACTAACACTACACAGTTGTTCAACTTGTTCTGCATGACACCCTGCTACTACCAGCTCCACTGCTGTGCACATGGACCTAAGCTGTGCCACTGCCACCACCCCTTGGGCCAAAGCGAACCCCACATGACAATGCAGCTATGGTGGGGTGTGCTTTGGCACAAGTTTCCAGTGACAATGATGACAATGATGGTGTGACAGTGGCAGCACAACAACAACAACCCAATGACCACCTCAACTGCAGCCTTGCAGCAATGAGTGTTACGGTTTCACCCATAACTGGTTCCCCGAACACCCCCGCAAGACCTCAGAACACTGCTGTGAAGCGATCACGTGCTGAATATACCGAAGAAGAGGTCGAAGTTATGAGACTCGTGGCTGAACATGCCCAGCAACCAGCTAAGTCACGTGACCTTCCCGCCTACCTTGGAAACGCTCAAGAATATTGGGAGTAGATCACGTGATCTTACATCAAACGCCCGTCACATGACCCTGGCACGTGACCTGGCTAGACTTGCACCAGAAGGGTCCAGATGAGCTTGTGCCTGGACCGGTCTCGAATGCCTCGTGTTTGTGATGACTCGTACATGCCTAATCAATTGTGCCTGGATTCTGATGTACTATACAACGTTCGTGTTCTGATTGGATGGAAGCAGCGCTCATACAGCTGCGGATGATTATCTCTGACTCATACCTTTGTGCCTTACTGCCATTGGTCGATTGTTATCTCTGACTCGATTGTGACTCATTCCTAGGATCTGTGTATTAGGGTTTCGGAGTTCCAAGCTGGGGTTCAAACCTCCTTGGACATGTATATAGGCTCTGGCTTATGGTCGCTGAAGACCTAAGCTTGACTTCTTGGATTATACCACCCAAACGCCTTGCCTCTTCTGCGCTGTCTTGCCAGTGGAGTGCTGAATAGACTTTGGTTGTCAACTCCTAGTCCTTAGCTGAGGGATCGCCGTGAGGCCCCTATCCTTTCCTTTCCTCTCTACTCTTGCCGTTCAAGGAATGTGCTGCATCATCTCCTGAGTCGCGCTGTCTTGCCGACTATCTTTGCCACATCTACTTCAGCTCACTCTCTTCACCTCCCTTTGCATCCTTTGGGGAACATTACTACGACTCGTTTGCGAGCTAGTAGAAGATCGAGTACGTGACTTCGACATATCTGGTGATCACTAGGTCGTCCTGGTAGCCTTGTCCGCAGTACAAGAAGAACGTCCGGTGGAACGTTACAATGAGCATGACCATGACAACCATGACAAAGCAGTGGCAGAGGGGATGGCAGCAGGGATGGTTGAGTGACAGTGACAAGTGGGAACAGAAATGGTGATGGTGATGATGGCCTTGACAGTGATACACTAAACTGTCCCTAAGCATTAGGATACAGTCTGACTTGAGTGCAGGGTCTAGGGGGTGTGAAGTGTTGTGAGATGTTGCACAGGCCTCTGTGGGGTGCGAGGTTTTGAATATACACCTGCAGTGGTCGCTGACACGTCAGTGTAGAAGGAATAATGCCACACACAAGTGTGGCGATGTCAGGAGAGGGAACAGTGTTGGCTTGTCACAGGTGGTCAGAAAGGGTCATGCATGCCTCAGCACAGTGCGAAACTTTGTATAGTTGGCTGCTGGAGTTGGGGATGCATATTGCTGGAGTTGCTAAGGCTGCACACAGATGCAGCACACTGGTGTTGTGATGAACGCTCACTCAGAGTGCTCGTGCAGGACACTTGGCTGACGAGGAACGCGAGGGATGATGAAGAAGGCTGGGAAAACTTGGAAGAACTTGGCTAGAACAAGGATAACGATGAGGTTGCGAATCCAAGCTATGGTGATAGCGAAGAAAGGCGCTAGAGGGTT
Organism: Lactarius akahatsu; assembly: GCA_021524915.1. Classification (NCBI taxonomy): domain Eukaryota; kingdom Fungi; phylum Basidiomycota; class Agaricomycetes; order Russulales; family Russulaceae; genus Lactarius; species Lactarius akahatsu. The sequence goes on along the minus strand of JAKELL010000001.1, from coordinate 1,757,829 downwards.
ATCCAAGTGGGAGTCACAAGTGGACAGTCTGAGGGACTGTCCGTTCTATTGCTCTAGCTTATATACCTGGGTACATGGTCTGTGCGTACTTTAGGGGAGGCTTACTACTTCCCACAGGTGCTGCGCAATGGAAGGTTCTGGAAGGGTTCTAAGTATATCAACCAATCAGAATAATCGTAGGTATTGTACGACTGCTCCGCAGTCGATTGCGCAAGATTGCGCCATAGTGGTGTGACTGCTCCGCAGTCCAATAGGATTAATCCAAAGAGTGGTACGACTTTCAGTTGTCAGGTGACTTGATAAACATAGGATAATCACGTGACCGGTCACGTGACCGTCGGAGTACGAATTTGGAACTCCGACTTCGGATTTCCCCTTTAGGAAATTGATTACATAAGACCGGGCCGTCGCGGACCGGTCTTAGATGCTCGAGTCACGACCCAAGTTTACAGGTTCGTGACAGGTGTTGATAAGTGGCCTGAGCACACTTAGTGGCTCAATGGACATGCAGATAATGGACTGCTTTAGATTAGATATACAGGACTTGTAGATTAGATATTATCATCTGTACAATCTCAGACTTCTTGTATTCCCTTATCTATGACATCACTGTACAATGACATCATGGACTCCTCTGGACTCCCTTTGTATTTTGTCCTTGTACTGTGTCCTTTGTTCTTATCTTTATTATGATGTCACTATGATATCATATTCTAGACTTCTCTTGTTCTATATACCTTGTTCTCCAGAACAGTGCACTCCTTTGTCTCTTTGTAGAACAATGCGTCTCTTGTATTTACTGTGACTTGGTGTTACCTGCATCACTCTGTAGTTTTGTATAAGTAGTGCAGCTTGTACGCTCCTGGTCCACATCAGTTCTCATCTGTTGTGTGCCAGACTCAAACTCTGCTTCACTTGCTTGACTACCTCTTGTTGCTGCTTCCAGCCACCTTTGATATCTCACCACAGTCTTCAGTTCACTGTGAGTATCATCCCTTCATGTGCACTGTTCATCAACTGGAACATGAGGGGAGAGCTACTCTGGGCTCAAAAGTCCGAAATCTGAGAAGTTTTACGATCCTAGAGGCAGGCTCATGACCTTGTCGCTACTGTTTAGTCGTAAGGTGTCTTCTGGGTCACGCTTAGTCAGTGCACCGGTGCGTCCAGTCGGTCAGTGGGCTCTTCTGCAAGTCAATGCAGATGCAGCAGTAAAACAGTAGTCAGACTCTCTACCTCAGCAAGGTAGATGAACAGGGGGTGGCAATAGCTTGGATTGAACAAGACTAGAACAAGGAATACAGGGTGTACTACGACTCCTTAAATACTGTACAAGAAATCCTATTTTTCTATGTTTATCTCTCATTTTATGGGCTGGCAGAAGCAAGAAACAAGATTCTGAAACATTCAGAATATTCTAGCAGAATGAGAAGCAGAACTTGAAATATAGAAGCAAATCTGAAATCTGAAACAAGAGAAGTGGAAACAAGAACTTTCCAGAAGAATCATAAAAACAGAAATCCAGAAACAACTAAAAATAGAGCATGGCATGATTGGATTGTGACAAGAAGGGAGAAGTATACTATTATAAGTCTGAGGTGTAAAGTTGTAAATACAGGGACTATATACTATGGAATGTAACGAAGGAGTGGGATGCATTAGATAAACAGGGGAGAACTAAAACACAAAAGGGAGAGTCTGGGAAGAGAGGGAAGCTGAGTGTGCACAGAGCATGGGAAAGCGGTGGGCTGCACAGGAATGTGTTGCTTAGAAAGCATGGGAGAGCACATGAAAAAGAGTAAGAAAGTGTGAGAAAGTGCAAGTGAGTGCAGAAGCACAAGGTACTGGTAGAAACTGTGAAAAGTGCAATTTCATTGGCCAGGGAGAGCATGGTCATATCAACAGTGTGGATGGTGATGACAGCAGCGGGGATGGTGAAGGTGGTGGTGCCAGGGATGGTGATGATGATGGCAGGTGGTGGCAGAGATGACAATGGCAGGTGGTGGTGGGGATTGATGAACAGCACACACAAAAAGATCATACTCACAGTGAACTGATGACTGTGGTGAGATATGAAGGTGAGCTCATCAGGAAAACCTAAAAGTACTTAAATGCTCTTAATTGGGCCTTAATATGCTCCTAAGGCCATTTTAAGGACATTTTTTCCTAAGGCAATTTAAGCAAGGTTGCCTTCTTAACCTGCCTTAATTGTAACGTTCCACCGGACGTTCTTCTTGTGCTGTGGACAAGGCTACCAAAGTGACCTAACAATCACTGGATATGTTGAAGTCACGTACTCAATCAACTACTAGCTCGTGGATGAGACATAGTAGCGTGGCCCAAAGGATACAAAGGGCGCAGTAGAGAGTGAAGCGGATGAGATGTATAGACAGTCGGCAAGACAGCACGACTAAGGAGAATGGCAGCACACCCAAGGTGGCAAGAGATAAGCAGAAGGGAGTGGATGTGAGGCCTTACGGCTGATTCACCAGCTAAGGACTAGGAAGATGACAACCAAAGTCTATTCAGCACTCAACTGGCAGACAGCACAGAAGAGGCAAGGTGCTTGGGTGGTATAATCCAAGAAGTCAAGCTTAGGTCTTCAGCGACCATAAGCCAGAGCCTATATACTACTCCAAGGAGGTTTGAACCCCAGCTTGGAACTCTAAAACCCTAATACACAGATCCTAGGAATGAGTCACAACGAGTCAGAGATAATCAGAAGCCAATGGCATAAGGCCCTCATGGCATGAGTCAGAGATAAGGAATCACAAGTCATATGGGCGTAGTCGCAAACCAATTACAAGGCGGGAAGCATATGGTACACATCAGAAACCAGGCACAATCAATAACACATATGAGTCATTGCAAACACAAGGCAGTTGAGATGGGTCCAGGCACAAGCTCATCCACTGCGTGCAAAGCAGGGTTTTCAGACCAATAAAACCCATAGAAAACCCTATGGAGTGTTAAACATAACCACTTATCAAGGGTTTTTTTAGGGTTTTCTAAGGGTTTTATTGGTCGGAAAACTCTGCTTTGCACGCAGTGATCTGGACCCTTCTGGTGCGAGTCTAGCCAGGTCACATGACAGGCGGTTGCATAAGATCATGTGATCTAGTCCCAATAATCCTGAGGTCTTTGAGCGGTGCCCAGGTGGTATCAGTAGTCAGGTGACTTAGCTTGTTCTTGGGCATCTAAAGCCACAATCTTCATAACTTCAGCTTCCTCCTCAGCCAAATTGGCATGTGATTGCTTCATGGCAGTGTTCTGGGGTCATGCAAGGGGTGTCCGGGGGTCCATTGTAAGGATCCCACAGGCTATGGCCCTGAAATCACACATTTTCGGTCTTTTCGGTCTTGGTCTGATGTCACATGGCTGGCTTGCCATATCAGTCATACATCCCACACTAGCTCACTCCTCGCCATCGATCTCCTCTCTGCTCTCCTCACTTGACACCTCCTTCACCCTTGCTCACCCTCCTACTCTTTGCCATGGACTGCCATCACCCATACTTGCCATCACAAGATGCTCTCCAGCCCCTTGTAGACAGGCTGCACGTTCCTGCACCTCATGCCGTCTTTATCCTCAACACCTTGTCTCTGTCACATCACCCCAATCTCGCCTCTTCCCTTTCAAATGTCAAAATCGCAACCCATCTGTTCTCTACCCCTGAAGCCACCCTCAAGACGCCATTGGAGATTGTGCTGGTCATTGCACTGTCATCGGAGGGCTATTGTCGTGCATAAGTGTCTTGGCCCCCTTTGATGTTATTCTTGCTTTCACCTAGATAATGTGTTTCTGATTCTCGTGTTTGCGCCCATACACCTTTGTCTCATCTTGTTTGCCCACTAGTACATTATGCCTTCGATTCCGCATCTCAACTCTCGATTGTCCTCATGTTCCATTTCGTCTTGTCCCCCTTTGTCACTACCTTCCCTCTACTCTACTTACTTCTTACTCCCAGTGGCTCACTCGTAGCTACAGTTCAACATGTATATAACCTCGCTCTATTGACTTGGAAATAGCATCTCAGTTTTTGTGTTTCCCCATCTCATCTCAGCATGAATTTGGTTTGAGTCAGGCCTGCCACTTGGGCACTCCTACCCACTTCACTAGTCTTCTCCTCGCCTCGTCTCACTGCCTTGGACAGCTTTGCATTTCGCTCAGATCTCGTCTCACTCATCCCCGCTTGTCCCACTTGTCCCCACCCTCATCTGTTCACATTCGCACCAGCTGTCACAGTCGCGAATGCTTCAGACTCAGCCTCCTCTCTCCCTTTCTGTAACCCCTGAATGGGATCCCCTCCGCCTTCGGACTCACACAGACATGGCTCCATACAAATTGGCTGCCCCAGTGAGGTGGAGTCATGTTGATTCCCCTCAACTTCCTCCTTTATCCATCCTTGACATCTTTACCACCTCTTCAGTCGCCTCTGGTGGCCTGCCTTGTCCATTGGCCTCCTTCGGCCTCCCTCGCTTGATTCCTGCCTCATTATTATTCGCCCTGCCTTGTTATCACCTCATCATCCAAGCCACTGACCTTGTACACTCACCAATTTCTGCTCGCCTCCACCATACCAGTTCTCTGCATCCCAGCCCCAGCCAAGAAGAATAGCCCAGCCCTAAGCCTAGCCACCGCCGCCTGCCCAGAAGATTAGCCACCGCCGCCCAAGAAGATTAGCCACCACTGCCAGAAGCCCGCCATTGCTGCCCCAAGAAACCTAGCCTAGCCACTGCCACCTGCACAGAAGAATAACCACCACCAGCCAGAAGAAGCCCTAGCTGCTGCCAACCAGAAGATTAGTCTTAGCCGAGCCCCTGACCTCAGATTGTTGCTCGCCTTGCCCAGACCTTTGATCTTAGACTCTTGCCCTTGCCCCTCCATCCCTACCGCTCCACTCTACTTCATCCCTTTCTTGCCTCAACCATTTTTTCGTCCCTCTTCACCCTCGTACCACGTGCCACCGAGATGTACTACAAACACAACAACTCTTCCACTGGCCCCACGGCAATACCATCGCCCAGCTCCCAGTGCACGCCATACTACTCAGGTTGCAGAGACACTTTCAAAGACTTTCTTGCACATTTTGAAACACTAGCAGATGACAGCGTACTCACAGGCCCACAGCAAGTCGAGGCCATTGTTCATTACATGGCTCCCTCGGTACGCAAGGTCTTGAGATCTGTGGAGGAGTTTTGTTTGCATGACTGGCCCAATTACCGACAATCCCTAGTCCAAGTCTTTGGCACACTGCGTCACCTACTTGCCAGGCAGAAGCTGCTTAATTTTATTCAGGATTCCTCCAGAAAGCAGATGTTCTGCGAAGACGATGTGCTGCAGTACTACAGGCAATTCTCAAACCTCGCCACTCCCATCTTCCATACATGCCATCTGTCTGAGGTAGAACATGACACTGCATTTTGGTGTGGTTTCCACCCAAAAGATCGCAGCATGCTTCAACCAGCTCTCTTTCATGGACGTGTATATTATTTTCCTATTTTTCTGTATTTATACGGAATTATCCAGGGAAGATATGAAGGGCCAAAGTATGAGACTTTGTTAGTCACATGTTGCCACCATGTGCACCGACAAGTACGTGACCCTGGGATAGTTGCACCCTTAATGGGACAACCCAATCTGGTCACATTCTATATACGTACAGACACTCATGATTGGTAGATAAGGAAGGAACATTCTAGATAGTTCTAGACCACGATTAGCAGAATACGCTTACGCGCTGTATTAGCATTTACTCAGCAAAGATAAGGCATCACATCAGCACTATGACTTGTGCATCAGTCAGCACAATAGATAGCGCTATTAATAGACACGACACATCAGCTCCTGAGTCATGGAGTCTTACTGTACACTTAGTAATAGTGTTTAGACTCAGTTCAAGCTCAGCCTCAGTAGCGTATATAAACCTCTCTGTAGCGTCCTGAGTGGAACCAACTTGTCCTCTTGGTTCTCCACTCAGGTGCGCATTCCTTTGTACTCCTTACTCTTCTCAATCTAACTTGTCCTCTTGGTTCTCCACTCAGCATACCACAGTGTGATTACTGATAACCTGAGTTCTTGCATAAAGACTCTAAGTCGTTGTCCCCTCCGCTGTGACTGTACGTCTAGTGTGTGATTTATCTCCACACTCAGCTTGGGTGTGCTCACCTGACAGTTCACTTTAGTTCACACTTGAGCTTGACGTAGTGAGGTGTCATACCAGCTACATTAGGACAAGTTCCCTTCACACTCCTGAGCACTCTACGCTCACCAGCTTCTTCATTACTCCTCTAGGTGGTTGATGACCATCAGTCCCTTGTGTTATCTACCTCACTCTTTGCCTGGGGAAGTCCATAAGCAGAATCTGTGCATTCGTGGTACAACTGTAGTGTCCGTAAAATCGGCATACATTGTGCTTGCCTTTATTGGATCTATCTGGTCATCAGTAGATGCCTCTGGGTACTGGCTGCAGAACTGGTCACCACGCCAGATAAGCTGCAGTTAGACATTGAGCCAGCCAGGCCCAGCCTACAACAGCTATATGCGTACCAACCAGAAACGTTTGAGAGTGCTTCGGCATGAGAGGCAGCCAACAGGTCGAGAAGACTGAGGCAGACAGCTGTCACGAACCTGTAAACTTGGGTCATGACTCGAGCGTCTAAGACTGGTCCGCACCAGCCTGGTCTTATGTAATCAATTTCCTAAAGGGGAAATCCGAAGTCGGAGTTCCAAATTCGTACTCCTACGGTCACGTGACCGGTCACGTGTTTATCCTATGTTTATCAAGTCACCTGACGACTGAAAGTCGTACCACTCTTTGGATTAATCCTATTGGACTGCGGAGCAGTCACACCACTATGACACAATCTTGCGCAATCGACTGCAGAGCAGTCGTACAATACCTACGATTATTCTGATTGGTTGATATACTTAGAACCCTTCCAGAACCTTCCATTGCGCAGCACCTATGGGAAGTAGTAAGCCTCCCCTAAAGTACGCACAGACCATGTACCCAGGTATATAAGCTAGAGCAATAGAACGGACAGTCCCTCAGACTGTCCACTTGTGACTCCCACTTGGATAACTCCCTTGTGCCTTTCTTCGCTATCACTATAGCTTGGATTCGCAACCTCCTTGTTATCCTCGTCTTAGCCAAGTTCTTCCAAGTTTTCCCAGCCTTCTTCATCATCCCTCGTGTTCCTCGTCAGCCAAGTGTATTGCAGGAATACTCTGAGTGAGTGTTCATCACACTTGGACAGTCTCCTTATCTGACCTGGACGCTCCTTGATAGTGTCTGATTTCGGAGACGATTTTGGTCACTGGGACGGTGATTCTAGTTCGTACTACACCTCGTGGGAGCCCCAGTATTGTGGCCCCCCTCGTCGTCGCCTTCCCCCCTCTTCTCCCTTCACATTTCCTTTGTCTCCGGTGGGGTTGAACACCCCCCTCCCTGTTCAAGTCAAGCAACTCGCTCAACCTCAAGGTCCGGCTGCCTTTATGGCGCCCTCGTCCCCAGTCCTCTCTCGCCCCCCAACACCGCGTCCCACTACCCCCCTCTCCTACGCAGAGGCCTCCCCTGGCGTCGAGTACGTTCTACTCGACGAAGATTACACTCCCATCTCTGGTGCCCCGTCCCCCATTACTCACCCCGCGTCCCCAGACTTTGACATCCGGACCCAAGTAGCCGTTCGATCCGGCGCCCCCCTCATCCCTCGCTCCCCGTCCCCGGAACTGGTGTACCCAGATCCGGTTCAAGTATTCCAGTCCCCCCTGCTCAGGGCCCTTGTCGCCCCTCTCCGATCTCCCTTCCCCGTCAGTCCGCCTTGTCTCGCCTCGTCCTTGGTCCTCGTCGCTCCCCGCTCGCCCAGCCACTCCTGACTCGCCTATCGACTACAATTGTGTAGCAGAAGGCGTCCCTCGTATTGACACCCCCGACGACGACCTCCCCCACGAAGACCAGGAGAACATCCCCCCTCCTGCTCCCTTGATTCGCCCCCCGTCCTGCGTAAACGTCACCACCGGTCCTCACCCCCACCAGTTCATCAATGTCCAGACCCCCCAAGGAGAAGAGTGGCGCCCTATCTCGGAGTTTTACCAACACTCCCTCACCCAGATCCCGTCCACTGACCACCTTCTCACATACCCCCCAAACTTCCCTGGTGTCACCCCCTTCCGGTTCCGGTCACCCCACTACATCACGTTCTACCCTCGTCACCGGCCCCTAGCTATCGCCCTTGGTATTCCCCCTCTGTACGCTTGCTCCCAGGCTGTCATCGACCTCCCCAGTCAAGACCTTCCCCTTGGATCTATCAAGTACAACTTCCGGGAAGGCATTCGTTGGGCTCTCGCCCCCCTCAACCAGGTCATAAGGCAAGCATACGTCGGCACTCTCGTCACCATCGAACTCCAGGACTTTTTGGACGGGAGAATCATTTCTACTTATGGGTACCTCGCATTTTGGGAAGACAGAATTTTCGTTGTAGACCAGGGGTATCATTTTGAAGACGCAGTCAGGACCAGTCCCCCCCTCCTAGCCTATTGTTTTACACCACATATACCGGCTGACCCCTTCCTGTTCATTTCTACCTACCCAGATCAACAGGAACTATAACTATTTACTTTACAAGTAAGTAGTTGTAGTCAGATTGGTCGTCGGTAGAAAATAAAAAGGGGTTTAGTGTCACATTTCCGTCCAACTCAAATCCCAGAACAAGAGCAAATTAATCGCTCTCAAGCACTCTTTGAAACCCACAGAGAAAGACAACTTCAACTTTACTATCCTTCCAACACTCTCGTTAACCTTGCCCACTCCAACACAATAGAAGTTTGGAGTGACAGTACTCTCCTCCTTAAAGACCTCGACGCTATACTTCCGTTTGGAAGAGTACTCACCTTAGTCGAGTTTCAAGACTTCGTCACCAGTAAGCTAGACAGGCTTAGCAACCTAGCGCAAGAACAACTCCTGTATTGGCACCTATCCAAGACACTCACGGTCCACAGTGCTCCCATCGAATCAACACTCTTGTGGAACAAAGACGACTATCTTTGGTTTGTCCACATCGCCCCTAGAAGACAGCGCATCATAGAAAAACTCCTAAACGGAGAAAGACAATACTTCCTCGAACGGTTTCGATTGGACTACGAACAAGTCCAAATATCCTTCCAAGAGATTCAACTAGAATCTACCCAGCTCGGACCACGCCTAGTTATCACGGAAGGTCGCGAATATACCTTCAAGTGGGGAAACTACTGGGAAACAACCCTTGAAAACCTGGACATCAACATCGTCAATCCCAGAATCTTCCACCTCCCCCCAGACACCCCTGACGATCACGACTTCGTCACACGCCTTGATATCCAAGAGAACGGAGACGAGCCTCTCCCATCAAGCAATCCACCAAGTCCAAGTCCAAGTCCCCCTACACCATTCACAGATACTGATAGCGGTTGGGGAGAACCTGCCAACCAGTGGATCAGTAACGGCGTCTGTTGGTGTAGTAAAGAAGTCTGTACTTGTGGTTACAGACCAGATACCCCACCTACTCCACCTAGTGTAGTATTGTGGGCTCCAGGCCAAGATTATCTACCTTCTAGAGAAAGAATATAGAAGGTTCCTTGTTTAAAATCACCCTGGCAGAAAGCGCACTCGATTGGGCTATCACCCTGGCATCTCAACAAGTATCCCAGCGTCACAGAAGCCGAAGACAATGAAACCAGTTTATAAGAAGGGATACGCCTATTCCCTCTCCGGAAGAACACCCCCCAGTAATCCCTAATAGAGACATTAGGAGAGTAAATCAAGCAACAAGTACACGTCCAAGTAACCCAGTTCAAGCAACCCCCACTTATCCAAGTTATCACGAGCTCCCCCCAGTCATTTGTCAACCCTCCACTAGTAGTGAAGAAGGACAATTCTTAGCAACCCAACCCACGTATTACCACCTCCCAGAAGTACCTTTCATATCAAGAACACTACCCACGAGAAACCCCAGAGAATTACAGACCTTCAAGCAGCACTGTCAACTCATATTCCAGAGACACGGAGTTCCCCTAAACCTCCAGCACACAGTCAACAACATCCGCGACATCACCACAGACCCAGTAGGGTTCCAAGGACTCTTGTGGAGATCTAGTGTCTTAATATCGCATTACGGGATATTTGAAGAATACTGTTGGATTCGATCTAGCCAATGACCAAGTGCAACTCACGGGATAACACTACAACCAGGGTATAAAATCTTTTACGCCTGGGACTCAGACGGTTGGACCGTATCAAGACTACAAAGACGCTCTAGTGAATGAGCAATCAACCAGGCCAAAACACTAGAGACCTTACCCCTGAAGAACTAGCAAGAGTCCCCATCTACTTCAAGAACCCCTTCTTCTCCCTTGACGATAATCTAATCCACGTTATCTGGAACACAGAAGAACTCACGAGCCCAAATGGGAAGTTCCCGTGGAAATTCTTTGGGACAGACGACACTGTCAGCAAAGACGATTTTGAAGACGCTTACCCAGGATATAGCAAATTTGACAAAGGATCGTACGATCACCACAATCTCACAGCCAAGTACAACGGAAAGGAAGTCCGTTGGTTGACCAAACGGGAACTTTGGGTCTACAAGAATAACAGAAGAGTAGTCTTCCCAGACTCTGACCAAGAAGGATCAGACTTATCTCCACCGCCAAGTACAGACCAAGAGAATTCAGAGACAGAACAGGCAGAAGTATCAGGCCTCCTAGACAAAACCACCAAGACCGTCGCCTCAGTACTAGCTAGTTTATCAGGAACACACACCCCCCAGTCACCATCAGCAGGAAAGCTACCAGGCGCACTCCCAAGTACCCCAGGACCATCCAGTCAACCAAGTTACCCACTGTTCACACCAAGACAACCAAAGCTTTTTGGTACCAAGAGTCAATCCCCTTCTCCACCACCAACACCCCCAGTAACAAGCACCATGGCTTCAGGAGGAGGCGCCAAGTTATTAGGAACACCCCCAGAGCCATTCGATGGCAAACAAGACAAGGCAGAAGCCTTTTGGAGTAGTGTTGAAAACTACTACTATCTCAATGAATCCACGTACACCAACGAAGGCAAGCGCGTATCGGCTGCCTTAACGCACTTCAAGATTGGTACCCCAGCAGGAGATTGGGCCCAAGATCAACAGACCAAAGCCCTCACAGCCACGCCCATAGACTTTGGCACCTGGAACGATTTCAGAGACGCGTTCAAGAAACATTTCATCCCGTCACACACCAAGTTAGAATCAACCAACCTCATGTACTCCTGTCGTATGGGAAATCGACCCTTCAATGATTGGTACCAAGAATGGTCCACGTACGCGTCCAGATCAGGTGCAAACGAAGAAACCAAAATGTTCGCCTTTAGAAAGGCACTCCCTGCAGCTCTACACCAGAAGATTATTGGTGTATCACCACAGCCCACAACCCTAGACAAATTGGTCGAACTAGCAAGAGAATTCGACCGCGTATGGCGTCTCTACAGTAACCCAGCATTCACAGGACAAAGACTTCAAGGGCCAAGAAATAGGGCCATGTACGCCGAAGAAGACGGCGCTCACGTCAACACCACCACAGCCATGAGTATAAGACCTCAGCAAGCAGGCAGAATAACCAAGGAAGAAAAAGATCGACGCTTCAAGGAGAAGCTCTGTTTTTATTGCGGAAAGCCGAACCACCGAGCCAAGGACTGCCGGACCAGGAATAGCTCCCAACAACAAGGACAAGGGAATGGAAGACCCAGTAATCAGCGGTCAGACTTTAGGGCACGCGTGACCCTAACTCAAGAAGAATCCTACGAGGATCCCCCCAAAGATCACCCTGCCCAGATAGTGGCAATGTACCACAGTCCCCCAGCACACATCACGATTCCATGCCCTCAATCAGCCCCCCTTCCAGAGGATTTTTGAACTACCCTACTGAAGCACTGTCAGTTAGGGCTTTACGAGTGGCCAACCATAGTTTTACCCAAGGATACTCATTACTAGAGACGTTAGATTCTGAGCCTGTACCCGGTGATACGATACGGAATAGACGATCACCTTCAATTACGCTCAGAATCACTCTAGTAGGAAAGAAAACCGGTCGAGAAATCAGTGCACGGGCTTTACTAGACAGCGGTGCAGAAGGAATCATCATAGATCAAGACTTTGCCAAGAGGAATAACCTAACTCTCAGAACCCTAGTTAACCCACTTCCAGTACGAAATGTGGATGGAACACTGAACAAACAAGGATCAGTTCGATATACTACGATCCAGACAATCTGGATAAAGACTTCTGATGGAGAATACCACGACGAATGTGCTGAACTCTACGTAACCACGCTAGGCGACCACGATATTATCCTAGGAACAGACTGGCTCAAAGCACACAACCCAGAAGTTAACTGGGCCACGCCACAACTCGCCTTCACAAGATGCCCCAAGACCTGCACACTATCCACCAAGTCCCTAGTTATTACAGCCAAGAAGCCGCAGACGCGAGCAACCACGATCAATGTTTTACAAACCATGGAAGAAGACCAAGTCACAGGTGAACCTGCCTTTAGTCAAGAAGCCATGGAGCCGTTCCTGTACCTACATCAAGAAACCAAAGAAGAAGATATACTCATTAGAGCCAAGACCACCACGAGCACAGACATTGCAGCTAGAACAGCACCCAAGACATCCACAGAACACATCCCAGCCCAGTTTTCACAGTACGCTAAGGTATTTAGCGAGACAGCCTCCCAAAGACTACCACAGCACCAGCCATGGGACCATGCCATAGAATTGAAACCCGGAACCACCATGAAGAATTGCTCCATCTATCGTCTTACGCCCAAAGAATCTGAAGCATTGAAGATTTATATCACGGATCACCTACAAAGGGGATATATTCGCCCTTCCAAGTCACCCATGGCCAGCCCCTTCTTCTTTATAGATAAGAAAGACGGCAAGTTACGCCCAGTACAAGATTATTGAGCATTAAACGATATTACGATCAAGAACGCCGCCCCATTGCCATTAATCCCCGAGCTCATTGATAAACTACGCGGCGCAAGATGGTTCACCAAGTTAGATATCCGATGGGGCTACAACAATATAAGAGTCCGCAAAGGCGACGAGTACAAAGCTGCTTTCAAGACACCCCTTGGACTATATGAACCCACAGTCATGACATTCGGCCTCTGCAACGCCCCTGCCACGTTTCAAACATTCATGAACACCATCTTCGAAGACCTGATAGATGAAGGACACGTTGTCGTCTATCTCGATGATATCCTGATATTTGCAGAGGACCTCCCCACGTTAACCAGACTCACCCATGAAGTACTATCACGCCTAGCAAAATACGACCTCTACTTGAAACCAGAGAAATGCTCTTTCGCCCAGACATCCATAGAATACCTCAGACTCATTATATCCGAAGGACAAATTGCCATGGACCCGGCTAAGGTGGCAGGAATAAGAGACTGGCCACCTCCTAAGATGGTCAAACAAGTTCAAGCCTTCCTGGGATTTTGCAACTTTTATCGACGCTTCATCAAGGACTTCTCCACCATTGCACGCCCCTTGTTTGACTTAACCAAGAAAGAAGTACCCTTCCTATGGACCCCAGAAGCATCCACAGCCTTTCAGACACTCATCACAGCTTTCACCACTGCACCTGTCCTTGCCCTACCAGACCACAATAAGCCTTTCTGCTTAATCACGGACGCTAGTGATTTTGCCACTGGCGCCATCTTAGAACAACCCGATGCACTCAACCGTTGGCACCCCATCGCGTACCACTCCAAGTCTCTACAGCCTGCCGAACGGAACTATGAAATCCATGATAAAGAACTCCTTGCTATCATCCGCGCCCTGGAAATTTTTTGCCACTACCTTGAAGGACACGAAGACACCCTCGAAATTTGGTCGGACCATGGAAATTTGGTCTATTTTTCCACAAAACAGAAACTTACACGGCGCCAAGCACGATGGGCCCTCTTCCTCTCGCGTTTCAAGTTCACCATAGTCCACAAACCCGGTACCCAAAATAAGTCGGATGCCCTGTCCAGGCGTCCAGACCTTGAAGAGGGGATAGCTCACGAAGAAAATGATCGTGTGCTTTTGGATAACAAATTTTTTGCAATCCATGCAGTCCGACCCACAACAATCACAGTCCAAGGAAACACCACGTTACGACAACAAATCAAGAACACTCAAGAATACGACAAAGAAGTTAGCCTTGCCTTAGAAACCCTTCTAAAGAATGGCCCTAGATCCCTCACAAAGGGCTTAGAAGATTGGAACTTAGAAGATGGAATCATCCTGTACAAAGGACAAGTATACGTCCCCAAGAATGAAGATCTCCGAAGAGAAATAGTCAAGCAATACCATGACCATCTTGCCACAGGACACCCTGGAAGATGGAAAACCTACGAACTAATTTCACGAGAATTCTGGTGGCCAGGCATGTCCACCTTTGTCAAGAGCTATGTGGACGGATGTGCCACTTGCCAAGCAACAAAAGTTAAACCAAGGAACCAAGTACCCCTGCAACCAAATCAAGTCCCTAACGAAATTTGGGAAATAATCACTATGGACTTCATCACGGATCTCCCCACGTCACAAGGATACGATTCACTATTCGTTGTAGTGGATCGTCTCAGTAAAGCAACAATAATTGCTCCATGTAACAAGACCATCACTGCTGAAGAAACATCCAAGTTATACTTAGAACAAGTCTGGAGACGAACAGGTCTACCACACCAAGTAATATCCGATAGAGGACCACAATTTGCTTCCAAAGTAATGCAAGAAGTTTGGAGCAAACTAGGCGTCAAGTCAACCATGTCTACAGCATTCCATCCACAAACAGATGGAGAAACAGAACGCGTCAACCAGGAACTAGAACAATACCTACGCGTCTTTTGTAATTTCCAAGTCGACAACTGGGTAGAACTAATACCCTTCATGGAATTCGCTCACAATGCAAGACAACACAGCGCCACAGGAAAATCACCCTTCGAGATCTGGTACGGCTACAAACCAGAATTCATTCCACCAGTCAACTTTGCGTCCAAAATACCCACAGTAGAAGAACGCCTTCATTCCCTAGAACAAATTCGCATTGAAGTATCCGCTGCACTAAAGGTAGCAGCCGAAGTCATGAAAAATACCCATGTATCCACAGCCACCTACGTACCCCAACCGGGCGACCAAGTTTGGTTAGAAGGAACCAATATCCACACCACGCACCCCAAGGCCAAACTAGCCCCTAGACAACACGGACCATTCAAAGTCATATCCGCATGGGGAGTTAATTGTAAACTCCAGTTGCCCAAAGCTTGGAAGATCCATCCAGTGTTCCATATATCCCTTGTATCCCCCTACAACGAAACCACAGCCCATGGACCCAATTTCACCAGACTACCCCCAGAAATAGTCCAAGGAGAGGACGAGCACTATGAAGTAGAAACGGTCCTCCAATCAAGGCTCTCTCCGAACAAGAGAGGCATACAATACCTAGTGAAGTGGAAAGGATACCCTTCTTCAGAAAACTCCTGGCTCCCAGCCTCACAAATGAAACACGCCCAGGACCTTGTTCGACAATTTCACCACAAGAATCCATGAGCACCCAAACTCAGAACCTTGATGGTTGCTGAACGGCGCAGCAACCCCTTAAAGAGGGGATACTGTCACGAACCTGTAAACTTGGGTTGTGACTCGAGCGTCTAAGACTGGTCCGCACCGGCCCGGTCTTATGTAATCAATTTCCTAAAGGGGAAATCCGAAGTCGGAGTTCCAAATTCGTACTCCGATGGTCACGTGACCGGTCACGTGTTTATCCTATGTTTATCAAGTCACCTGACGACTGAAAGTCGTACCACTCTTTGGATTAATCCTATTGGACTGCGGAGCAGTCACACCACCATGATGCAATCTTGCGCAATCGACTGCGGAGCAGTCGTACGATACCTACGATTATTCTGATTGGTTGATATACTTAGAACCCTTCCAGAACCTTCCATTGCGCAGCACCTGTGGGAAGTAGTAAGCCTCCCCTAAAGTACGCACAGACCATGTACCCAGGTATATAAGCTAGAGCAATAGAACGGACAGTCCCTCAGACTGTCCACTTGTGACTCCCACCTGGATAACTCCCTTGTGCCTTTCTTTGCTATCACTATAGCTTGGATTCGCAACCTCCTTGTTATCCTCGTCTTAGCCAAGTTCTTCCAAGTTTTCCCAGCCTTCTTCATCATCCCTCGCGTTCCTCGTCAGCCAAGTGTATTGCAGGAACACTCTGAGTGAGTGTTCATCACAACAGCCTTGTAGCTCTACACATCTCCTTACACCATTCCTGAGTGTCCCTTTATCGCCGCAGCCTCGCGCAGTGTGAAACATCACTGTGTATTGGTCTCGCTTGATAGGGCACTCCATTCACCTTCGAGTTAGTGTTGCACGCTCGTCGTATCTCGTCGTCCAAATCCACCTTCCCACATTCCAAACTGCCTCGCATATTTGCGAACATCCACACCTGCCTTCATCGTCTCTTCAGGAGGAGACAAGCATCTATCACACCACCCACTACTCAAGCCTCTGCCTCAGCATCGCTTCATGTACACCAGGACAACCAGTCCGAACAAGACCGGATCCCATCACCGGTGTACACTTCACCATCTCCCACAGTCTCTGTGGAATCCTTTCACTCCGCCCACTCCTCCTCCCAAGCGACACTTGCCCAGTCAGGCGAAAGCTTTATTGACGAAGATGGTGTCAACATTCATTACCAGGGATTCCAGTTAGAACTACTGTAACGCCACCACAGGGGCGTTAAGTACGACGTGTACTTCGATAAGTCAACGGGATCGGCTAGGCGTGAACCGGCTAGGGTTCAGTTCGGTGATGAACAAGTATCACTTGGTCTCCCAGGGACACAAGGATATTAGCGGAAGTTCGAGGCTCAAGCGAAAAGGCGAGCGAAGAGGGACTCAAGCGCAGCGGCGAGTCAAAGTCGTTCGTGAGGCAAAGACGATTGTGGTATTACACAAGAAGTCAAGTCTACCGTACAAGCTAGGTAGAGCGTAACTTATATACTACTACAGGTTGTTTGTGAAGTACAAACATATGACGCGATCCTGAGGTACTGGCCCCAGCGAGCTAATAAGGAAGGGCAAAGGGGAAGTCCGTAAAAGGTACAAGGGAATTCCGCGGGGGCACGCGGGGCTCAAATGACGTCAGCGGGCTCTAGAAGTCACAGCCCTAGCTCCCCTGCGGTCATGGGGTTGGTGCGAGATAAGAGGCGAGAACCGAATCGAAGCGGAACATGGGTAAACGTACATGCGAACGCGAGATAAGGCAGATAAGACCTATCGTACAGAAAGACGAGAATCGTAACATTACCCCCCCGTCAGATTCGAAGTCGCCACAGGCTTCGACTAGTCGCTGGTGTAGTACCAGTCATCTTCGACTGGCACTGTGTCTGGAATCGGCGACGGGGGGCGGGGACAGGTATGACGACGCAGGAAAAGATGACGACCCCGCTCACCACACTCTCGACACTGCTCATACTGAGGGCAGTGTATCTCTTCGTGTTTGGCATCATACCGCAGACACTTACCGCACCACCGAGGGCGGTCATCTGGGTCGATATAAGCGGGGGACATAGGGGAGATTCGACGGATGAGGCACACATCGTACTGATGAGTACGACTGCCACACCACTGACACGGCTGCTTGGCCCTCCGTTGAGGGCACTGCGCGATCAAGTGGTCCGTCGACTTGCATTGGAAACACTTGCGAGCTCGCTTGCTGCTCTCTCCCTGAAGACGAGGCATCTCGCAAGGGCCCCCGGCGCGTGGGGGAATAGGAATGGCCTCGGGGGTGGATCTTGGACGTACGAGCCTGGCCTGAAGCTCGTCGAACTTCTCGGATATGAGTGGTATGACCCGCACGTACTGCAGTCGCTTCCGCACACTCGCGAGATCCATGTCCATGTGGAAACGGTCCCGCGTGAGGTCCGTCTCCAGCCGTCGAAGCTCGGACTCGCGAACTGCAATCGCGTCCTTGCGCAGGAGGCATTCCCGGAGTCGGGATATATCCGCGTGGATGCGGACGCTGCGCAACTCCGTCAGGACCTCGTTGATGCATATGGTGCGGGGGTCGTGGGGGTGGAACATGGCAAGTTGTTGGTCTGTGACGTGCTGAGGGAGTTGTCCTTCGTATACCCCCTGTAGGTAAACCGACTGTACGTAGCAAGGGTGCCCCCTTCCCATGGTTCCCACGATCTCTTGATAATTCTTCCGATAATAGATGAAACGCGCGATTTGTTTTGGGTATCCCGCATTTCCAATCTTCATGGGGAAATAGAGGAAGGTGAGGTCGGGGTCGTTGCGAAGGAATGGGAGTCCCGGGTCTATAGTTTCTTCTTCTTCCTCGTCTTGGAGGAAGGCTATGGTTGGGTCGGGCTCGACGATACGCGGTTGGGTGGTCGGTGTGGGTACGTGGCCGATCCCGAGAGGGAATGGGGGAGTGGGGACGAGTGGGACATGTACGGTTATTGGGGTGTCAATAGGTGGGGCGGTCAGGGCGAGTAGTGACGTGGTGTCTCCTTCTCGCGCGAGGCGATCGAGAGCGGGAGCGATGAGGGATAAGACGGGAGGAGCAGGGCTGGGGATTACAGAGTACGGCGTACAACCCTCTGGCTGAGAGGGGACACCCTGATCCTGCGATGGTACGGTCAGTTGTTCGAGTATGAGTTGCGCCGGTGGGCGCGAGGGAATCTTAGACACAATAGGAGTGGTCGTCATGGTGTGAGGAGTGAGAGGGGGGTACGTTGTGTGGGTTTGCGGGGCGTGTTCTTATATATTTCGTCCAGCCCCTTCAGCGGTTGGGTTATGCCGGTAGAAGTCGGCGATGAGGTCAGGTGCATGCTGGGCGTTCTCGAAGGGTTCCCACGAACTATCGCTTACGGGGAATCCCTTCCATTTGATCAGAAATTGGAGCTTACGCCCTCGGCCGTGGATTCTCGATCCGAGGATTCGTTCCACTTCGAACTCTTCTTTGCCATCGATAAGGTCAGGAGGGGGTCGCGTGAAGTTTGCCCCGTGTAGCTCCGTTTCCTTATATGGGGTGAGGAGGTTGGCGTGGAACACGGGGTGAATCTTCCATGATTCCGGAAGTTCTAATTCGTAAGACACCGCTGACAGGGCCTTCTTGATGCGGAACGGCCCGTGGCGTTTAGGGGCTAACTTGGCAGTGGGGTAGAACATTTTAAGGTTTGTCCCCTCTAACCACACTTGCGCCCCTTCTTGATAAGGAACGAAGCGAGTACGTCCTCGCTTTGCCATGAGTTCTTGGGCGTGTTTGATACAATCTTGTGCGTGTTGTCGGAAGTTGCCCATATCTTCCAATCGTTGGTCAACTGACGGAGAGGTCGTGGGTTTCGAGACCCAGTTAGTACGTGGTTCCCACCCCATAATGAGTGAGAAGGGGGAGTGTTTCGTCGTCGCGTTGGGCCACGCGTTGTGTGCGAACTGTGCTACGGGGAGGGCCTCTGCCCAGTTGTCCTGTTGCACGTTGCTCCAGTGGCGTAGGTACTGTTCTAGCCATTGATTGGTGCGTTCCGACTGCCCATCTGTTTGGGGGTGATACGCCGACGAGATGTTCTGCCTGATTCCGAGAACTTGGCAGAGTTGTGTCATGAATGTGGATGTAAATCTGGGGTCTCGATCGGTGATTAGTTTTCGGGGTATGCCGTAATGGGGGTAGACGTGACGAAGGTATAGCCGGGCTACGCCTTCCGCTGTGATCGTTTCGTTACACGGGATGAAGATGGCTGCTTTGGAGCAGTCGTGGTCGGTGATGGTGAGTATCGAGTCGTATCCTTGCGACTGTGGTAGTTTCGTAATGAAATCCATGGCTACGACTTCGAAGGGTTCTGCGTCTGGGTCGGTTGTGATGGGGAATAGGTGTGGTTTTTGTCGGTGGGGATTAATTTTGTTGGCTTGGCATGTGGCGCAGCCCTTGACGTACTCCTCGACGTCTTTGCGCATGTTAGGCCACCAGTAGTCTCGTCGTAAAAGTTCGTAGGTGTTTGTGATTCCGGGGTGTCCCATTGCAGGTGTGTCGTGAAAAAAGGTGATTACCCCCCGCTTAAGATCGTTATCCCCGATAACGACGAGGGCGTCGCCTTTCCACCATAATCCTCCGTGCTTCTTCAGACTGTGCGGCTCAACCCAGTGCAGCACTTGTGCTTCATCAAGGTTCTGCGCTATTTGGGTCCAAATGTCCATGTCGTGCATTGACATTTCCGTGGCTCAGACGAAGCGGTCTGCCGGGAGGACGATGACATCGTCATTATCTCCGTCGCCTGGTGCGTAGTCGGCTCGTCGAGATAGGGCGTCTGCGCGACCATTCCGAATTCCAGATACGTGCTTTAATACGAAGTCATATTCTGATAATTCTAGGAATTCGCGTGCCACTCGTCGACTGATTTTTCGCGGTTCCTTCCAATACTGAAGGTTGGCATGATCGGTGTGTATGATGATTTTGTGAGGAGAGCCGACGAGGTAGGTGCGCCAGGCGCGCAACGCTTTGACCACTGCAAGCAACTCTCGATCGTAGATGTCGTAGTTCCGTTCAGCTTGGGATAACGATTCTGAATGGAACGCTACTGGGTGGAGCTTTTGATCGCTTCCTAATTGGTTGAGGACGGCGCCAATGGCGACGTTGGACGCGTCTACTTCCATTTCGAAGGGCTTTGCTAGGTCGGGGGAGAGGAGGACTGGCTCTTGACATATCTGGTCTTTGATGCGTTCAAACGCGCGTTGTTGGTCTGCCCCCCAATGCCATGGGGTGTCCTTTTTTGTAAGGTCGTGGAGGGGGCGTGCGAGTGTCGAAAATCCTTTGATGAACCGACGGTAGAAGTTGCAGAAGCCGATAAAGGCACGCACTTCCTTGAGGCTTTTTGGGGGTTGCCACTCGCGGATTCCTCGTACTTTTACGGGATCCATGCGCAGCTTCCCGTGTCCGATGATGAGTCCTAGGTACTCCGTTTCGCGTACTTCGAACTCGCATTTCTCTGGTTTGATGTAGAGGTCATTCTCTTCACATATGGTCAGGACCTGATGGACTCGTTCTCGGTGACGTGTGAGGTCATCGACGGTTGCGATTAGGATATCGTCCATATACACAATTACTTCATTCGTTAACACCGGTCCTCGGAACGTGAAGTCCATCATCGCTTGGAACGTTGAGGGGGAATTTGTGAGTCCGAAGTACATCACAAGCGGTTCGAAAGCTCCCTTATTCGTTTTAAAGGCAGCTTTCCACTCGTCTCCTTCGTCTACACGAATGTTATTATATCCCCAACGGATGTCTAGCTTCGTGAAGAGTCGTGCATCGCGAATTTTGTCAATGAGTTCCGGAATTAGTGGTAGCGGGTAGTGGTTGCGGACGGTGACTTCATTCAGTCGTCGGTAGTCTTGTACGGGTCTGAGCTTCCCGTCTTTCTTCTTTATGAAGAAGAATGGTGAAACGTATGGGGATTTCGATGGTCTAATGTATCCCCTTTCTAGTTGTTCGGCGAGGAATATGTCGAGGGCTTTATCCTCTTCTTGGGTTAATGGGTACACCTTACAGTCCATTGTCGCGGGCGCGCTCGGCGTTAAGTCGATGGCATGGTCCCACGGACGCTTCGGCGGGAGGCGATGGGATGCTTCCTCGCTGAACACCTTACGATACCGCCGATATTCTGGTGGTACCATTTCTTCAAAGGTGCGTACCTCTCGCTTGGCCGCCTCCTGCTGTGCTAATTCAGACGCCGTCGTGGTTTTTCGTAGTAATGCCACACATGGCTCTTGGTCGTCGTCCGCGATCTGTTCCCAAGCCTCCTCATCGAGTTGATACGTCTCCAACACCCGTATGGATGCTTCCACGGGCGTGGCTTCGTCCGATGACTGGAGGCTGGATATGACAACTGGTTGGAAGTCCTCGTTCAGCGTCGCTTCTCCCCACTTTACAAGGGGTTCGAACGCAGAGAACCATGGGTAACCCAGTATGACTTCGTCTCTTCCCAAATTCGTTACTAGGAAGCGAAGTGTTCTAGTATCGTTTCCGGTACGGACGTTCAGATCGGTATATTGGGTGATTGCTCCGTCCTGGTTGTGAGTTCCGTCCACGTTCCAAATGCGTATTGGTTGCGTGACATCACGTGTTCCAATCTGCAGCCGTTTTAGAAGTGAGGCGCAGATAAAATTGTCCGTTGCTCCTGAATCTAGGAGTACTTGTCGTTCGGCCGTCGTGTGTGCAGATTTAAAGAGTACTGGGATTCGCATGGATCGGTATCTGCTATGGTACACGTTTACATTGAGTGCTCTAGCCCAGGCCGTCGGGTTCAAGCGTCGAGAAAATCCTCTTTCGCAAACAGCTTTTCTACCATGAGGTCTCGTACCTCTGGGGGTTGTGCTTTCATCGCAGCGATCTGTGCTTCAGCCTGCTCTTCCGTCGAAAGTACGCGGTTAGATTGTATGGCGACAGTAGTGATGGCGGGAGTTGATATGGGCGGGGGAGCGGAGATGGAAGCTGGTTGGGTGGTCGTGGAGGAAGTAGCAATTCGAGCGCTCTTTTGTGGGCAGTTACGCGAGATGTGCCCCGTAGCACGGCATCTAAAACAGCGCCCCTCCTTTTGGAGTTGGATTCGGTCCGCGTCGGTGAGAGCCACGGAGGCTCGGGCGCGTCCAACATCCATGGCGTTTGGGTCGCGATTCTTGTTGAGGGCTTGTACCCACTGTTCGCGGTTATGCCCTCCCTTCTTTTGGCGCGGGGTGCGGTTCTTGCCGAGTCGGTCCTTCAAAACCAAGTACTCAGCCTGTTGTAGTCGGGCAGCTCGCTTCCAATCTTCCCACGTAACGGGGTGTTGGAAGCGAATGGCGTTAATGACTAACTGATTCGGGAGCCCATCCTGGAATAGCTCTAACGTTGTGGCTTCGTCCGGGCCATACCCGGCTTTCGTGGTCAGGTTATCGAACTGGGCGATGTAGGAGTCAATATCTTCTCCTTTCATCGCTAACGTTTGTAAGGCTTTGCGGGCCTTCGTCTGTTCCGTGGTGTCGGTATACGCTTGTAGGAATCGGGTTTCTACCTCATTCCAGAGGTTGTTCTGAGTTCGTAGGACTCCTGCCGCTATTTGGTCTTCGAGCCATCTCATCTGCTCGTCAACCCAATCGTCGACTAGCGGCCCTCGGATGTAAGAGAGGAAGGCCATGGCTCGTTGTCCTGGTACTGCGAGCAGGTCCACCGTTGGGTTCATTCCGCAGTATAGTTTGAAGGCGCGTAAGAATGCCTTGCTTTTTTCTCGATTTCCGTCAAACTCGGGTGGGGGATTTCCTCCCAGGCGGCCGTTGCGACCAGGGGCTGGTGCAAGTCCTCCGGCTGGCGCCGGTCCACTGCCACCACCGCCACCACCGCCACCGCCACCGCCACCGCCACCGCCACCACCGCCACCGCCACCGCCACCGCCGGCGGGAGTTCCTCCGGCAGGCGCTCCACTTCCACTGGGTATACCTCCTCCGCTCGTGAGGGTGGTACTTGCGGATGCTTGTCCTGGCTGAGCCATGGTGTATGATGGGAATACTGAGGTGGGGAGGTTGGTTGTTGGTACGGATACACTCGGGGATGGGGTGCTGGGGGGATCGATAATAATGCCCGAAGGATTAGAGGATCCCAAGGGTCCGGTGTTCAGGGTGAGGGGTACTGGTCCTGTAGTGTACCACGCTCCCTCAGATGGGGAATATTCAATAAAGGCCCAGAGGTGTCTGTCGTCGAGGTAATGGATCTGTCGATACGATCGTGTCGAGGGATCAAAGATAAAGTATCCTTCGACTCCGTTGTGTTCTGCCCAGACCGCGGTTCCCTTAACTCTGTCTGATAGTTCGTCCGAGCTAAGACGGTCAATATATTCGGGCCTAAACTTGGTTCGGCTACGACTAGACGTCGCCACTGTGAGAGACTTGACTTAATGTAACGCCACCACAGGGGCGTTAAGTACGACGTGTACTTCGATAAGTCAACGGGATCGGCTAGGCGTGAACCGGCTAGGGTTCAGTTCGGTGATGAACAAGTATCACTTGGTCTCCCAGGGACACAAGGATATTAGCGGAAGTTCGAGGCTCAAGCGAAAAGGCGAGCGAAGAGGGACTCAAGCGCAGCGGCGAGTCAAAGTCGTTTGTGAGGCAAAGACGATTGTGGTATTACACAAGAAGTCAAGTCTACCGTACAAGCTAGGTAGAGCGTAACTTATATACTACTACAGGTTGTTTGTGAAGTACAAACATATGACGCGATCCTGAGGTACTGGCCCCAGCGAGCTAATAAGGAAGGGCAAAGGGGAAGTCCGTAAAAGGTACAAGGGAATTCCGCTGGGGGCACGCGGGGCTCAAATGACGTCAGCAGGGCTCTAGAAGTCACAGCCCTAGCTCCCCTGCGGTCATGGGGTTGGTGCGAGATAAGAGGCGAGAACCGAATCGAAGCGGAACATGGGTAAACGTACATGCGAACGCGAGATAAGGCAGATAAGACCTATCGTACAGAAAGACGAGAATCGTAACAACTACCCCCTCGTAACATCGCCGAGCAATACGTGCAGGCAATCTACCACAACCCCGAGTACTGTTACGGCCTATTGGAACTCTACGGCCTAGAGATCCCTGTCCTCGGTACCGAATTCACAGTCCTGCAGCTAATCGCTATCGCTGCAAACCTCATTCCACGTCTCAAATCACCTCCTCATCCACTCCTCTCCCACATAAGGGAAGACGAAGAACATGGCTCCCAAGAAGGGGAAACAGACAGCACCAAGTGGAAGTACCCTCCCACCTGCTGTGCCACCCATGCCAGCACCCCCTCCTACAGTCCAGGACTGCCTGGACCTCATCAATCACCTCGGCATTGCCGTAGGCAACCTCGTGCAACAAGTCACAGCACTAACAGCGCAGGTAGCCTCAGCCACTGCCACCCGCCCCAGAAACGGAAAAAACAAGGAAATAGTGGCCCACCCCAAAGCCTGGGATGGGAAAGGCTCCTCATTGGATGCCTGTCATTTCCTTGCCGCCTTCCACAACTGGGCAGGGTCATTAGGGGACGCCATGAATACGTGGCACGCAGCAGACAGTAAATGGTATGCAGACGAACACAGATGGATCACTGCTGCCCTCAACCTGATGGAAGGGGACGCTAAAACCTGGGCACTCCCATATCTGGAGTCGGCCAACAAAGGGACTATTCCCTTCAGTGGAAATTGGTCCGACTTCATCAAAGAGTTTAACCGCAGGTTCAGCCCCCTAGACGTCCAAGACATAGCTCGAGAAGAGCTAAAGAAAACAAGACAGGGTAAAAAGACGGTTGCCAAATATGCATCATTATTCGAGCAGTACTCTGGACAAACCAGATGGTCTCTCATCGACCTCTGCACCCGCTTCTATGATGGTCTCACAGACGAGATCAAAGACCTCCTTGCCATCACAGACAAGCCCCACAACACCTACGACGAGCTCAAGCAGAGCGCGCAAGTCATTGATCAACGACTGCGCCAACACCAGAGCGAGAAGAAAGGAAAATCCTCCTTATCATCACCCAATACAACCTCGGACCCCAACGCCATGCAAGTCGACACCACGCGTCAGCAAGGCAACAAAGGGAAAGAGGAATTCTTTAAAACTCAGGGCAAGTATCAAAACTGGATGAAAGGAAAGTGCTACGGGTGTGGATCGAAAGACCACACAAAGAAGGATGGAAACCACAAGCGCGACGTGTGCAACTGGTGTCAAAGAGTGGGACACCACGCCCCCGTCTGCCAAAATAAGAAAATGGGGAGACCAGCCAAAGCGAAAGCAGCAGCAACAACAGATTCCCCTAGTCCACCATCCTCGTCCACCACTGTGGCAGCGGCTGCCACAAGTACTTCCCCTGCCTAGACGTCACAGGCAGACGTGGTGAAGTTATTGGGAATGTTGGAAAAGCAGCAAGAACAGCTGGATACGTTCAAGGCAGCTTTTTAGATCAGGGGTCGCGTATAGCTGCGACCAGCCCCTCTACAGTAGATGACTCAGCTTCATGTAGTTGTAATATATGCTTACGCTCTTGCCTTGTTTCGGACTCACCTTCTGTAATTCGTACTCATCAAATTTCTGCCTGTAAGATAGATAGTAGTGTTAGTTCAGTTTCTTGTTTTTCTGATCCTATTACATCTACATCTGCCTCGGAGATGAACAATAGTAGTGTTCCTTTTGCTCCACCTTCTTCAGAAGCAATGCTGCATGTGATGATTTCTGATGCAGCACTGTCTTCTACTATGATTCCTGAAACAAAAGATAAAAAATCACATTTTCATATTTCTGTGTATTTAAAAGGACATCATTGTACTGTAAAAGTAGCAGCAATGGTAGACTCTGGGGCAACCTCGTTGTTCCTAGACAAGAAGTACACTGACCGCCACAAGATGTTGCAGGTTCCCCTTGTGAGCCCCATGTTGAAGTGGGGATACGCCGTTAATCCCTTCAACATGGTTAGGGTTTATGACATCATTTCGGTGTGATGTCTACAATAACCCGGCTCGTAATACCTAAGGCCATGTAGCTCAGTGGAAGAGCACGGAGATCTAATCCGCGGTCTTGGGTGCGATCCCCAACCTGGCCATGTACTTTTCCCCTATTTGAGGTCCCTTTCGATCGTTGTCCAGGGTGCTGCTTTGCAGGTGGTGGTCACCCCCTGGGACTTCATCACCCCATTACTCTATATAATATAGATGGGACTCTCAACGAAGCCAGTAGTATTACCCACAAAGTCAGACTTACTCTGAAGGTTGGCCCAAGTGAAGAAAGTTATGACTTCCTTGTCACTTCACTAGGCCCAGAGAATGTCATTTTGGGACTACCTGTTGTGCAGCAATGTACACAGTGTACAGGTAGACCCTTACCTGTGTAGAGAGCTTAGACGAGGCTTAGAGTGAAGGAGAGGAAGCTCAAGGTGGGGTGGAGAGAGATGTGTATAGGTACTCGCTCCTTCAGTAGGATTTATATACTCTATGGTCCACCCATGTCCGTTTGGGGAAAAGTGATGAGTAGAGGCATCCACAATATCGCATTTTCAGTGTCGCCTAATGTCTAATCACCGGTGGACTCGGAATAATCCCTTAAGGGGATTTTGTACGTATACTGTATGACTAAATACTCTGAATTACGTGTATAGCATAACTAATCGTACTGTCATTCCTATGTAATGAGCCTTATAGTAAGTATTACGGCTCAACACTACCCTGGCTCAGACAACAGAACCCGCAAATAGATTGGCAGGAAGGCACCATGTGCCTCAACTCAACCGCTGAAAAAGCGCAACCAGAGATGGAGGTAGAGGTGACGTGCATAATGGTGAACCGGATGGAACGCCGCTGTCTCCTTGTGGAGAAAGTGCTAGACATGGTCCAAGACGAAGTTTTCTGTTTGGCAGGCTTCACATACTCTCAGCAAATCGCCAAGAAAGCCACAGCCTCCAAACCTAAGAAAACATTCGAAGAAATGGTACCAGCGCACTATAGAGACTTCGCAAAAGTATTCTCTGAGGAAGAATCCCAGAGGCTCCCTAAGCATCAACCATGGGATCACGCCATAGACCTGGAGCCAGATGCAGTAAAGCACTGGAAGGTTAAGATGTATCCTATGTCCCCAAACGAGCAAGTGGAACTCGACAAATTCCTGCAAGAGCACATCTCCAAAGGATATCTGGTCCCATCTAAGTCTCCGATGGCCTCACCAGTATTCTTCATCAAAGAGAAAGATGGCAAGCTCCGCCTAGTGCAGGATTATCGGTGTCTTAACAAAATCACCATTAAGAACCAATACCCACTTCCACTTGCTGCAGACATAATCAACAGGTTGAAGGGAGCAAAGGTATTCACTAAGTTCAACGTAAGATGGGGCTACCACAATATTTGAATCCGAGCTGGAGATGAATGGAAAGGTGCTATCGTCACCAACCGCGGACTGTACGAACCAAAGGTCATGTACTTCAGTATGACCAACAGCCCTGCCACCTTCCAAGCCCTTGTAAACGCCATCTTTGCCAATCTAATCACATCAGGAGAAGTCACAGTATACATGGATGACATTCTCATCTATAGTGACTCTCTAGAACACCACTGCAAAATAGTATGCAAGGTGTTAAGGAGACTAGAGGAATACGACCTCTATCTCAAACCTGAAAAATGCAAATTTGAAAGGCAGGAAATGGAAATGGAATACCTTGGGATGATTATCCGTCCCGGAGAAGTGCAGATGGACCCTGGCAAGGTCGCTGCAGTAAGGGAGTGGCCTACACCCAAAACGCTAAAGGAAGTCAGAGCGTTTATTGGGTTTGCCAACTTCTATCATCGATTCATCAAGGACTTCGCGGCTATTGCCTGACCCTTGCATGACCTCACAAAGAAGGATACTCCATGGCATTGGCATTCCAAACAGCAGAAAGCTTTCGATCACTTAAAGGAGAATTTTGTACAAGAACCTATTCTCAAAGTGTACGATCCATAGCTCCCTACAAGGGTCGAAACTGATGCTTCAGGATTTGCTACTGGTGGTATACTTACTCAAAAGTATCCTGACAGTCTCTGGCACCCAATTGTGTACCACTCACAGTCAATGAGCAAAGAAGAACGCAATTACGAGATCTACAATTGTGAAATGCTTGGCTTAATCTGCGCCCTAGAGGACTGGAGACACTTCCTCAAAGGCATCTCCTTTGAAGTGATCACCAACCATAAGAACATGGAATGGTGGGCAAGCATGAAGGACTTAAACCGTCGACAGGCCTGCTGGGCCTTGTACTTAAGTCGCTTTGCCTTCAAGATCACTTACAAAAAGGGAGATTCTATGCAAGCCGATGCATTAAGTAGATTCTCTACAGACCACGTCAGAGATAACGAGGACAACCGCCAGATTCAGGTTTTACAACCTAAGCATTTCCTCAATGCCACCCAAGCACAATTCCACCCAGAAGTGGACTCCCTAGGGAATCACATAAGACTCGCATCCATCCAAGAAGCAGAAGTTATAGAGGGTCTTAAAAGTTTACAAAAGACCGCTCCAAAAGCTCTCATGGACGGAGTTGTGATGTGGGAGGAAGATGACAGCCTAGTTTACCATTGAGGGAAACTGTATGTTCCCAACGACCAGACATTACGACGAGATGTGGTCAAGTCATGCCACGACTCTGTCACCACCGGTCACCCTGGTAAGAATGGCACCATCGAGCTAGTCAGTCGCTACTACTGGTGGCCACGCATGGCAGGCTTTATAAGCTCATACATAGAAGGATGCGATCACTGTCAACGCTATCGCAAAGATCTGCACCCCAAAGCCATCATCCAGCCACAAGAAGTACCAGAGGGACCCTGGCAGATAGTCTGAGTCGATCTAATCGGCCCCCTGCCCATGTCACGTGGAAAGGATATGATCCTTAACATAGTGGATCACTATACCAAACAGATCCATCTATTTCCAGTGACCTCTCAAATCATGGCTGATGGGGTAGCATCCATCTACTTTGAGCAAGTCTTTCCCTTGCATGGGATCCCCAAGAAAATCATCAGCGATAGGGGACCCCAGTTTGCTGCAAGGAGCATGCGGGCACTGTACAAACGACTAGGGATAGATGCAGGTCTCACCACCACCTATCACCCTCAAGCCAATGGACAGGTAGAGCGCAAGAATCAAGAAGTAGAAGTCTACTTGCACCTGTTCATTAGCAAGAGGCAGGATGATTGGGCTGACCTACTCCCTACAGCGGAATTTGTAGTCAACAGCAGACTCAACTCAGCCATGGGACACACCCCCTTTGAGCTGCTGTACAGCTATATGCCTGACTTCACCATTCCCGCTGGTAGGCCTACCAGTATCCCAACGCTCGATAAGCGTCTACAACACTTAGTTTCCACAAGAAGGGACGCAGAGGCGGCTCTACGCCTAAGTAAAAGGCAAATGCAGACAGATGTTGAACACAGACACAAGCCATACATCTTCAACATCGGGGATAAAGTCTGGTTGCAAGCTAAACAAATAAAGATACACCAGCAGTCATCCAAACTGGGCCCTAAACAACTAGGTGTAGCGGTATGACACCTCGCTACGTTGAGTCCAAGTGTGAGGGAATGGATGAACCGTCAGGTGAACACACTCAACCTGAACGTGGAGATAAATCACGCGCTAAGTGTGCAGTCAATGCAGAGGGGACTAAAGCTCAGATCCTTTGGGCAAGGATGCGAATAGTCAGTGATCACGCAGTGGCACGCTGAGTGGAGAACCAAGAGGACAAGTTGGTTCCACTCAGGACGCTACAGGGGAGTTTATATACGCTACTGGAGCTGAGCTTAAACTGAGTCTAAAACACTATTACTAAGTGTACAGTAAGACTCCATGACTCAGGAGCTGACGCGTCATGTCTAATAATAGTGCTTCCTATTGTGCTGACTGATGCACTTGTCATAGCGCTGACGCGATGCCTTATCTTGCTGAGTAAAACCTAATACAGTGAGTAAGCGTAAACTACTAAGCAAGTTCTAGAACTATCTAGAATGTTCCTTCCTTATCTACCAATCACAAGAGTCCATACGTAAATGGAATGTGACCGGATTAGGTTGTCCCGTTAAGGGTGCAACTATCCCAGGGTCACGTGCTTGTAGGTGCACATGGTGGCAGCATGTGACTAATGATATCTTGTACTTTGGCCCTTTATATCTTCCTCAAATAATTCCGTAAAAATACAGAAAAATAAGGAAAATAATATACGCGTCCATGACATCACCCCCCTTCTTAAGGGTCGACATCTGCGTTGGCCTCTGTGTACATATGAGATGCTTGCCAAGGCAAGGACGCATAGATGAGAGCCGCTATTTTTCTAGGTGCGCCCGGGTTGGAGGAGTGGAACTCCTTGACTTTATCCAGGGCGTGCGCTAGATTTTTGGCTGGTTCCCAGGTGTCCTCGCCTTCACCGTAGCCCTTCCAGTGAACAAGGTATTTAAGAGTACGACCGAAGAGTTTGGAGTCTCTTATGTGATCAACTTCGTACTCTTCTTCCCCTTCGACTGTGATGGGTTCAGGTGGGGGTGGCATAAGCCCGTTGACTTCGTTTCCTTTGTAAGGGGAGAGGCGGTCTACATGAAATACATCATGGATCCGTAATGCAGGGGGGAGTGCAAGCTTGTAGTCAACGTCACTTCTGACTTCAGTGACTTCAAATGGGCCTAGTTGTTTAGGGCCCAGTTTGGATGACTGTTGGTGTATCTTTATTTGCTTAGCTTGCAACCAGACTTTATCCCCGACGTTGAAGACATGTGGCTTGTGTCTTTGTTCAACGTCTGTTTGCATTCGCCTTTTACTTAGGCGTAGAGCTGCCTCTGCGTCCCTTCTGGAGGAAGCCAAGTGTTGTAGACGGTTATCGAGCGTTGGGATCCTGGTAGGCCTACCAGCGGGAATGGTGAAGTCGGGCGTATAGCCATATAGCAGCTCAAAGGGGGTATGTCCCATGGCTGAGTTGAGCCTGCTATTGACGACGAATTCCGCTGTAGGGAGTAGGTCTGCCCAATCATCCTGTCTTTTACTAATGAACAAGTGCAAGTAGACTTCTACTTCTTGGTTTTTGCGCTCTACCTGTCCATTAGCTTGAGGGTGATAGGCGGTAGTGAGACCTGCATCTATCCCTAGTCGCTTGTATAGTGCCCGCATGCTCCTTGCAGCAAACTGAGGTCCCCTGTCACTGATGATTTTCTTGGGGATCCCATGCAAGGGGAAGACTTGCTCAAAGTAGATGGATGCTACCCCATCAGCTGTGATTTGAGAGGTCACTGGAAATAGATGGATCTGTTTTGTGTAATGATCCACTATGTTAAGGATCATATCCTTTCCACGTGACATAGGCAGGGGACCGATTAGATCGACCCCGACTATCTGCCATGGTCCCTCAGGTACTTCTTGCGGCTGAATTATAGCCTTAGGGTGCAGATCTTTGCGATAATGTTGGCATCGATTGCATCCTTCTACATATGAGCTTATGAAGCCTGCCATGCGTGGCCACCAGTAGTAGTGACTGACTAGCTCGATGGTGCCATTCTTACCAGGGTGACCGGTGGTGACAGAGTCGTGGCATGACTTAACCACATCTCGTTGTAGTGTCCGGTCATTGGGAACGTACAGTTTCCCCCAATGGTAAACTAGGCCGTCATCTTCCTCCCACATCGCGACTCCGTCCATGAGAGCTTTTGGAGCAGTCTTTTGTAAACTTTTAAGACCCTCTATAACTTCTGCTTCTCAAATGGAGGCAAGTCTTATGTGATTCCCTAGGGAGTCCACTTCTGGGCTGAAGTGTGCTTGGGCGGCATTGAGGAAATGCTTAGGTTGTAACACCTGAACCTGGTGGTTATCCTCATTGTCTCTGATGTGGTCTTTTGAGAATCTACTTAATGCATTGGCTTGCATGGAGTCTCCTTTCTTGTAAGTGATTTTGAAGGCGAAGCGACTTAAGTATAGGGCCCAGCGGGCCTGTCGTCTGTTTAAGTCTTTCATGCTTGCCCACCATTCCATGTTCTTATGGTCGGTGATCACTTCAAAGGAGATGCCTTTGAGGAAGTGTCTCCAGTCCTCTAGGGTGCGAATTAAGCCGAGCATTTCTCTGTCGTAGATTTCATAGTTGCGTTCTTCTTTGCTCATAGACTGCGAGTGATACGCAACGGGGTGCCAAAGACCATCAGGATACTTTTGGGTGAGTATACTGCCAGTAGCAAATCCTGAAGCGTTGGTTTCGACTCTTGTTGGAAGCTGTGGGTCGTACACTTTGAGAATGGGTTCTCGTACGAAGCTTTCCTTCAAGTGGTCGAAGGCCTTCTGCTGTTCAGAATGCCATTGCCATGGAGTGTCCTTCTTTGTGAGGTCATGCAAGGGTCGGGCAATAGCTGCGAAGTCCTTGATGAATTGACGATAGAAGTTGGCGAACCCAATAAACGCTCTGACTTCTCTGAGTGTTGTGGGTGTAGGCCACTCCCTTACTGCAGCGACCTTGCCAGGGTCCATCTGCACTTCTCCAGGACGGATTATCATCCCTAGGTACTCCATTTCCTGCCTTTCAAAGTCGCATTTCTCAGGTTTGAGATAGAGGTCATGCTCTTGCAGCCTCCTGAGCACTTCGCGTACAATCTTGCGATGGTGCTCCAGGGAGTTACTATAGATGAGGATGTCATCCATGTATACTGCGACCTCTCCTGCTGCGATTAGATCGGCGAAGACGGCGTTCATGAGGGCTTGGAAGGTGGCCGGGCTGTTGGTCATACCGAAGTACATGACCTTAGGTTCATATAGCCCGCGATTTGTGATTATGGCACCTTTCCACTCATCTCCGGGTTTGATCCGGATGTTGTGATACCCCCATCTTATGTCGAACTTAGTGAATACCTTCGCTCCTTTCAACCAGTTTATAATGTCGGCGGCGAGCGGTAGTGGATATTGGTTCTTAATAGTGATTTTATTAAGACGACGGTAATCCTGCACTAGACGGAGCTTGCCGTCTTTCTTTTTAATGAAGAATACTGGTGAGGCCATAGGTGACTTAGATGGGACCAGATATCCTTTTGAGATGTGTTCTTGCAGGAATTTGTCAAGTTCCACTTGCTCGCTCGGAGACATCGGATACGTTTTGACCCTCCAGTGTTTAACGGCATCTGGTTCGAGGTCTATTGCGTGATCCCACGGTTGGTGCTCAGGGAGCCTCTGGGATTCCTCCTCAGAGAAAACTTTCGCGAAGTCTCTGTAGTGCTCTGGTACCATTTCTTCGAAGGTTTTCTTAGGTTTGGAGGTGGTGGCTCTCTCAGCGATCTGTTGAGAGTATGTAAAGCCTGCCAAACAGAAAACTTCGT
The DNA here is from genome assembly GCA_021524915.1 of Lactarius akahatsu. Lineage (NCBI taxonomy): Eukaryota > Fungi > Basidiomycota > Agaricomycetes > Russulales > Russulaceae > Lactarius > Lactarius akahatsu. The sequence goes on along the minus strand of JAKELL010000001.1, from coordinate 1,723,888 downwards.
CTTGGACCGTATCGAGCACTTTCTCCGCAAGGAGACGGCGGCGTTCCATTCGGTTTGCCATAATGTGCGTCACCTCTACCTCTAACTCTGGTGGTGCTGTTTCAGCGGTTGAGTTGAGGCGCATAGTGCCTTCCTGCCAATCTATTTGCAGGTTCCTCTGCCTTAGCCATGGTAGTCCCAAAATGACGTTCTCCGGGCCGAGTGAAGTGACTAGGAAGTCGTGACTTTCTTCACTAGGGCCAACTTTCAGAGTAAGTCTGACTTTGTGGGTGATACTACCGGCTTCGTTGAGAGTTCCATCTATGTTGTATAGAGTGATGGGACTTGCAAGAGGAACCTGTAACATCTTGTGGCGGTCAGCATACCTTTTGTCCAGGAACAACGAGGTTGCCCCAGAGTCTACCATTGCTGCTACTTTTACAGTACAATGACGTCCTTTTAAATACACAGAAATATGAAAATGTGATTTTTTGTCTTTTGTTTTGGGAATAATAGTAGAAGACAGTGCTGCATCAGAAATCATCACGTGCGGCATTGCTTCTGAAGAAAGTGGAGCAAAAGAAACACTACTATTGTTCATCTCCGAGGCAGATGTAGATGTAATAGAATCAGGAAAACAAGAAGCTGAACCAACACTACTATCTAACTTACAGGCATGAGTCGTATGAATTACAGAAGGTGAGTCCGAAATGAGGCGAGAGCGTAAACATATATTACAACTACATGAAGCCGAGTCATCTACTGTAGAGGGGCTGGTCACAGCTGTACGCGACCCCTGATCTAAAAAGCCACTTTGAACAGCATCCAGCTGTTCCTGCTGCTTTTCTAACATTCCCAACAACTTCGCCACGTCTGCCTGGGACGTCTGGGCAGGGGAAGTACTTGTGGCGGCTGCTGCCGCAGTATTGGACGACGATGGTGGACTAGGGGACTCCGTTGTTGCTGCAGCTTTCGCTTTAGCTGGTTTCCCCATTCTTTTATTTTGGCAGACATTTGCTCTTTGCCCTGCTCTTTGGCACCAGTTGCAAACGTCGCGCTCATGATTTCCATCCTTCTTTGTGTGTTCCTTCGAACCACACCCGTAGCATCTCCCTCTCATCCATACTTGAAACTCGCCCCAAGTTTTGAAGATCTCCTCCTTTGGTTTGTTGCCTTGCTGACGTGTGGCGTCGACTTGCATGGCATCTGGGTTGGAGGTTGTGTGTGGTGATGACAATGAAAATTTTCCTTTCTTCTCGCTCTGGCGCTGGCGCAGTTGTTGATCAATGACTTGCGCGCTTTGCTTGAGCTCGTCGTATGTGTTATGGGGCTTGTCTGTGATGGCTAAGAGGTCCTTGATCTCGTCTGTCAGACCATCGTAGAAGCGGGTGCGGAGGTCGATGATGGACCACCCGGTTTGTCCAGAGTACTGCTCGAATATGGATGCATATTTGGCAACCGTCTTTTTACCCTGTCTTGTTTTCTTTAGCTCTTCTCGAGCTATGTCTTGGACGTCTAGGGGGCTAAACCTGCGGTTGAACTCCTTGACGAAGTCCGACCAGTTTCCTCCAAAGGGAATAGTCCCTTGGTTGGCGGACTCCAGATATGGGAGTGCCCAGGTTTTGGCGTCCCCTTCCATCAGGTTGAGGGCGGCAGCTATCCATCTATGCTCATCCGCGTACCATTTACTGTCCACTGCATGCCATGTGTTCATGGCGTCCCCTAGTGATCCTGCCCAGTTGTGGAAGGCGGCAAGGAAATGACGGGCATCCGAGGAGGAGCCTTTCCCATCCCAAGCTTTGGGACGGGCCACTATTTCCTTGTTCTTTCCGTTTCCTGGGCGAGTGGCAGTTGCCGAGGCCACCTGCGCTGTCAGGGCTGTGACTTGTTGCGTGAGGTTACCGACAGCTATGCCGAGGTGATTGATGAGGTCCAGGCAGTCCTGGACTGTGGGAGGGGGGAGTGGTGTGGGTGGTGCTGCGGGAGGAAGGGTGCTTCCGCTTGGTTGTGACATCCTATCCAGTTCTCTTTGTCTCTCCTCTTGTTCACTCTTCTCCTGTGCCCAACGGAAGTCTTCTAGTAAGATTAACTGTTCGTCTGGCAAGATCTCATCCCAGTCTTGGACACGAGATATGAATTCTTTTTCTGCTTTAGTGGGAGGAGGGAGGGCGAATTTCGAGTGAGCTCCTTTGGGATACTGAGCTTGTGCTAGACGAGCTGTCTGTTTCCCTTTCTTGGGAGCCACGTTCTTCGTTTTCCCTTACGTGGGAGATGAGGGGGTGAGGAGGCGATTCGAGACGAGGAATGAGATCTGCAGCGATGGCTATCAGCTGCGGGACTGTGAAGTTTGTTCCGAGGACGGGGATTTCTAGGCCGTAGGGGTCTAGTAGTCCGTATCGGATTTCTTGGTCGTGGTAGATTGCCTGCACGTATTGCTTGGTGAGGTTACAAGGGGGTAGTTCTAACTGGAACCCTTGGTAACGGATGTTGACACCGTCTTCGTCAATGAAACTTTCGCCTGACTGGGTGAGTGTGGCTTGGGAGGAGGAGTGGGCGGAATGGAATGATTCTACTGATACAGTGGGTGATGGTGATGCGTACACTGGTGAGGGGATCCGGTCTTCTTCGGACTGGGTGTCCTGGTGTACATGCAGCGATGCCGAAGCAGAGGCTGTAGTTTGTGGTGGTGTGATGGAAGCTTGTCTCCTCCTGAAGAGACGACGAAGTTGGGTTCGAACATTCACAAGTATGCGAGGCAGTTTGGAAATGTGTGAAGGTGGATTTGGATGACAGGATACAATGAGCACGCAACGCTAACTCGAGGATGACTGGAATGCCCTATCAAGCGAGACCAATACACAGTGGTTGTTTCACACTGTGCGAGGCTGCGGCGATAAAGGGACACTCAGGAATAGTGTAAGGGTATGTGTAGAGCTACAAGGCTGTCTGCCTCAGTCTTCTCGACCTGTTGGCTGCCTCTCATGCCGAAGCGCTCTCAAACTTTTCTGGTTGGTACACGTACAGCTGTCGCAGGCTAGGCCTGGCTGGCTCAATGTCTAACTGCAGCTTATCTGGCGTGGTGACCAGTTCTGCAGCCAGTACCCAGAGGCGTCTACTGATGACCAGATAGACCCAATAAAGGCAAGCACAATGTATGCCGATTTTACGGACACTACAGTTGTACCACAAATGCACAGATTCTGCTTACGGACTTCCCCAGGCAAAGAGTGAGGTAGATAACACAAGGGGCTGATGGTCGTCAACCACCTAAAGGGAAAGTGATAAAACTGGTGAGCGTGGAGCTCAAGAGAGTGAAAAGGAACTTGTCCTAATGTAGCGGTATGACACCTCGCTACTGTTGAGTCCAAGTGTGAGGGAATGGATGAACCGTCAGGTGAACACACTCAACCCGAATGCGGAGATAAATCACGCGCTAAGCGTGCAGTCAATACGGAGGGGACTAAAGCTCAGATCCTTTGGGCAAGGATGCGAATAGTCAGTGATCACGCAGTGGCACACTGAGTGGAGAACCAAGAGGACAAGTTGGTTCCACTCAGGACGCTACAGGGGAGTTTATATACACTACTGGAGCTGAGCTTAAACTGAGTCTAAAACACTATTACTAAGTGTACAGTAAGACTCCATGACTCAGGAGCTGACGCGTTGTGTCTAATAATAGCGCTTCCTATTGTGCTGACTGATGCACTTGTCATACCGCTACACTAGGCCCATTTGAAGTCACTGAAGTTAAAAGTGACGTTGACTACAGGCTTGCACTCCCCCCTGCATTACGGATCCATGATGTATTTCATGTAGACCGCCTCTCCCCTTATAAGGGAAACGAAGTTAACGGGCTTATGCCACCACCACCAGACCCAGTCACAGTTGAAGGAGAGGAAGAGTACAAAGTAGACCACATAAGAGACTCTAGGCTCTTCGGTCATACTCTTAAATACCTCGTTCACTGGAAAGGCTACGGTGAAGGCGAGGACACTTGGGAACCAGCAAAAAATCTAGCTCACACCCCGGACAAAGTCAAGGAGTTCCACTCCTCCAACCCGGGTGCACCTAGAAAAATAGCGGCTCTCATTTACGCGTCCTTGCCTTGGCAAGCTTCTCATATGTACACAGAGGCCAACGCGGATGTCGACCCTTAAGAAGGGGGGTGGTGTCATGGATGCGTATATTATTTTCCTATTTTTCTGTATCTATACAGAATTATCCGGGGAAGATATGAAGGGCCAAAGTACGAGACTTTGTTAGTCACATGTTGCCACCATGTGCACCGACAAGCACGTGACCCTGGGATAGTTGCACCCTTAATGGGACAACCCAATCTGGTCACATTCTATATACGTACAGACACTCATGATTGGTAGATAAGGAAGGAACATTCTAGATAGTTCTAGACCACGATTAGCAGAATACGCTTACGCGCTGTATTAGCATTTACTCAGCAAAGATAAGGCATCGCGTCAGCACTATGACTCATGCATCAGTCAGCACAATAGATAGTGCTATTAATAGACATGATGCGTCAGCTCCTGAGTCATGGAGTCTTACTGTACACTTAGTAATAGTGTTTAGACTCAGTTCAAGATCAGCCTCAGTAGCGTATATAAACCTCTCTGTAGCATCCTGAGTGGAACCAACTTGTCCTCTTGGTTCTCCACTCAGGTGCGCATTCCTTTGTACTCCTTACTCTTCTCAATCTAACTTGTCCTCTTGGTTCTCCACTCAGCATACCACAGTGTGATTACTGATAACCTGAGTTCTTGCATAAAGACTCTAAGTCGTTGTCCCCTCCGCTGTGACTGTACGTCTAGCACATGATTTATCTCCACGCTCAGCTTGGGTGTGCTCACCTGACAGTTCACTTTAGTTCACACTTGAGCTTGGTGTAGCGAGGTGTCGTACCGCTACACTCTCCTTGTGAAGCACCCTTACCAGCCCTGCGACGATCCCTTCCCCTTCGCTGACGTTCTCTCCTGTGCCCATGCTGCCTTTGCATATCATGACCCCTTCCTGTCCTGGCCCCAAGAGGAACCATTCAAACCCCAGAGCATTAGAGTCGAACTGCCAGTCATGGAGCATGTTCCGTGAGATACCTACAGATTTTGACTCGCACCATGCGCTGTTGCCTCAAATGCAGAGACCACCCTCAGCAATCCCCTTTCACCTTCACAGCTGATGACAGACCCTCAGCTCCCCTTCACGTCCTTGGTTTTGTGTCCTGAGCTTCACCACACCCCCGTGACTGCACCTATGCCTTTGACTCCCCCATCCTCCTCGGTCTCGCCCACAGACTCAGAACGCCTGCAACCAGCAATGGAGGTCCAGCCCCAGAACGAGCCTGAGCCCGCATTCGCATCTCTGGACATCTGACTTCCTTCCCGTCTTTGCCAACTGCTTCAGAGTCTCAGCTATCTCATGCACATTCACCTGCACTGTCTTGATTGTTGCTATCTTGTGGTGCTCAGCCCCACTCAGATGAGTTTTTTCTTTTTTCTTGTCACTTTTTGATTTTTTCTTACTCATTTCAACTGAGCAGGACCTCCCACTTGTGCAACTTCACCACCGCCTCAACACCACCACACCCAGCTGCCCCTCAACCTGGCCATGACACCCCCCTCAACCCCACTGACCCAGCTACCACCTTGACATGATCACCCACTGCCACCTTGCTACAACACTTCCACCAGTGCTGCACGCCTCAACCCCACTGCACTGGTGCCATCTCAACACGGCCTCCATCCCCACCTTGATGCTGGCACAACCATCCCCACCCACCTTGTTTGGCCAACCCCACTGTAACGCCACCAGTGGGGCAGCATGCAACTCTGGGTTTACCAGCAGACAGCATAACGAAAGAGCAAGATCAGGGGGTTGTAGTCGCAGACGATGACTAAGGAGACTTGGATCAGTCAAAGGCGTACACTTGAAGAGGCGCAGCGAGAACAGTGATGCACAAGATAAGAGGATGGTCTTAAGAGGCAGAGCAAGGTTCCCAAGGTACTAGCTGGTATTGCTAAGTAACTCAAGTCTGGGGACTTGAGTACGAAACGCTACAGGTATATATACATGCAGGTACATAAGGTTCGTACCCAGCTAAGTCCGCTCTACTGAGGGTTTGGTGGTCCGTGCGCAGCCATGGAACCTGCTAGAAGGTCACATGGGGCATTGCACCATCTATCGTCATCAGTCTAGGTCGATCCAGGCCCAAGTCACGTGATCAGTGACGTCACAGGCCAAGGTTCTTCCGTAACCGCTCCCTAGTGCCAGGGGATCCGGCGCGGCTGCTTGTCGGGCTCCGTGGAGTCTCTACAATGGGAGGCAGTCTCTCTGGGCCATCACTCGCGAGGGCCGCACCTTCGGTGGTTGGGGATCATAACACCCACCTCATCGGCACCATTTCAACACGGCCCCCCACTGCCACCTCAGATGCCAGCACAGCCATCCCCACCACCTATGGTGCCATTTCAACATGGCTGCCACCACCACCTGACTCAACCTGCCACACCCACCTGTCACAATCCTAGCATACAAGAAGTCTGCTAGAAGGGTTCACCCAGTCACTGCTTCCCTCTTCAAGGACTTTCACAACATTCAGCATTGTCCTGACCCCTTCCTTCTCTTCCTTCTCTTCCTGCACTCCTGGCCCACCCTCCCAAGTTCACACCTGGCGCCTGCATCATGTGAGAATACTTTATGATGAACAGCGCACATGAAGGGACTATACTCACAGTGACAAAGTAGACTGTGGTGAGATACAGAGGGTGGCTGGAAGGCAGCAACAGAGTAATCTTGCAGGTGAAGCAGAGGTAGTGTCTGGCACACAACAGATGAGAACTGATGTTACATTGGTGAGGAGAAGACATACCTGGCACACAACAGATGAGAACTGATGTGGACCAGGAGCGTACAAGCTGCACTACTTATACAAAAACAGAGTGACGGTGGTAACACAGAATCACAGTAAATACAAGAGTCATTGTTCTTCATACAGACAAGGGAGTGGATGTTCTGAGAACAAGGGATAGAAAGAACAAGAAGAGTCTAGACAAGTGACATCATACTGACATCATAATAAAGATAGAACAAAGGGAAACTACAAGGGCGTTTGAGTACAACGCAAAGTCCAGATCCTGTGATGTTATATTCTACAGTGATGTCATAGATAGGTAAGTACAACAAGTCCGAGATTGTGTGATCATAATAATCTAATCTACATAAGTCCTGTATATCTTATCTACAGCAGTCCATATCTGATTGTCCACTGAGCCGCTAAGTGTGCAAGGGTCACTTATCAACACTTTAGAGCCCTCGAACCCAACTTTCTTTGTCCTGAAGAGGTGAAGCTCATGGCTCATGTTCTCAAGGTAAGCAAGAAAGTGCTCCTGTGGTTTGAGGAAGGCCCCCACGAGCCATATTGGAACCCATGAAATGTGAGTTCAGAGACCAAAACTGGAGTAAAGGGTGGAACGAAGGTAGTGACCAATGTCACAATTGGTGAAATGGACTCTTACTATACGGATATGACCCCTTAGTAAGTAGTAATGTGTCATGGACTAAATGCATCAGTCAGCCGTTGTAGTGTCACATGTTAGATACTATGACTTGTCCCAAGTAGTAGCTGTATTAGGGTTCGAGCTATTTATGCTACAAGTTGTCTCAGATTGGAGGGGAGCTTTAAAGCATCCCCACATATGTATAAATAGGGAGTTGGAAGACCAAGAAACGCCATCTTGGTCTTCTTCAATCACTACCTCTTGACTTGCATTCACATTCTTTGCTTGTCTCTCCCTCGAGCAAGTTGACTCTCTCACTGCCCAGTGATCCAAGAACATCCTGGTGCAATGGTGTTGGTCACGTGACCAGATAGAATGCATGACTCTAGTCATGAATCTCAAGCAGCGCATAATCTGCTAAGTCGTGAACGCCCTTTCAAAGCCTAAGTCAGACTTAACGCCGGTAGTGGCATAACAACCAAGGTGCAATGAACCTCCCACTTGGGTATGAAGAAGAAATGAATACAAGTGTTCTTTCTTGCTCTGTGCTTATTCCAATGAATATGTGAACAGTCACATGCTGTGCTCAAGAAGACTGAAGGTATGTACTTCCGCATCTGCAAAGACCTGCTGTTGTTGGCAGCAAAGTGAAGCCAAGTGAAGACAATTTTGAAACAATCATTTTCTGCCTGTCAAGATCCTGACAATCACCCACATCCCCTGGGTCTACAAGAACATTCCAATTCTGACTGGCCTACTCAACAAGGTCATTCAAAGATAAGATTCCCACTGATGTGTATGCCTTCAGACATCTCATACCACTTTCACTGGTTCTGTGTCCCAAAGAAGAACGGTTCCCTTTGGCTTGTACAACCTTCAACCCCTCAATGCCATTGCTATCCATAGTGCTGCAGTCCTACCCTTCATCGGCCAGTTTGTCAAGGGTTGGCTGCATACCCTTGTTAAGTACATGCTTGATCTATTTGTTGGCTATGACCACTGGACCCTTGATGTCGCCTCTTAAGATCTCACAAACTTTCAGTCCCCCTTGGTGCCTTTACAACACAACAACAAGGCTGAGAAACAGAGAGCGAGGCGACAGGTGAGAAGGTTTTTATCTTCTCCCTCACCCAGCTGCCTCACCAGTGTCATCAGTCTCACCCCAAACCCTAACCCAATGACAAGGAGAAACAGGGAAAAGTGACAGGTGAGACAGTTTTCTTTGCCTCCTCTCATGTTGACAGTACCTTATCAGATGCTTCTGATGATGAGATTGAGAAACAGAGAGAGGCAGGGGTGAGATAGCCTTCTAGGCTTTGTTTTGGTGGTAGAGGAATGTTTTTGACTCACATTCATCTTTCTCATGTCATTGTTGATATATTTTTTCCCAGGTTAACATAAATGAGTACAGACTCTTTTCCCTTGACCACTACCTCGCCGACCTTGCTTCTCTTCCACCTCAATGTGTCTCATTGTCATCCTTGATACCCTCTATAGCTCAAAGGGTCGTGAACGAGAATGGGAAACAGCCAAAAGATGCATTTTGGCCCATTTTGTAAGGATGGGATTTGAGAAAGATGGGGTGGAGGTAGCCACTGTGAGGTATGTTCTTACACACTGCTTAACACTCCCTGGCACTCACAATCACTTGCAGGAATATAGGTTGGCATGGCAAAGGCAGGGTGGTACAGTGTGGGGGACATCTTACCGTCAATTTCGGCAAGTGGAATGGCTGGTTCATGACCAAACATGTCTACCGCATGGACGCAGCATATGAGGGTAGGTGCATTGAATTATATGGATTCTTTATTTATTCTTACATTTTGTTCTATTACAAAGGACTGGCTGAGAGAAGGCAGGTTTGGAAAACACCCAACAGAGTTCGGAAAGCATCCAAGAGAGTTCGGCGAGCACATAAAACACATTAGAGAATCAGTTTTCTCAACATACAGCTTCTATACTTTCTTTTTTTAGACAATTTCTACCTTTTTTCAGCTTTGAAGTTGCACCACCACAGCCGCCACAGTTGCACACAGACCATCCCCATGGCCCATGAAAGATGTAATTGACGACAAGCAGGTTTCTGCCAGTGATGGGTGGTCACATCACCAGACTGTCTGTCATCAGTGCAAGACCTGAACCCAACCCCTTGCTTAGGACCCTTAGTATGTTTCATGCATTTCCCATTTCAGTCATTAGCATCCTTAGTGCGCTTTGACATTTCACACTTCTGACTTGCCTCCTTGCATTCCCCAGCATGCCACACCCATGTGCAGCCTTAGTGACTCAATTGTGACGTGTCTTTGACAATGGCAGCCACCTCTGCAAACTTTCATGTTGTGCGGAAGCATGTGCAACAGTTTATGATCACCTGCAACCACCCAGACCAGCAGGGGGTCCATGCAGCCCACTGTTCCTATTCCCAACCTCCCTGCACCCACATGTGTCCTTAGCAACTCAAGCACAACACGTCGCTGACCAAGGTAGCCATCTCCGTGAAGTTTTGTGTCATGCAGAAGTGTGCATGACCATGTGTGATCACCTGCAACCACCCAACCCCCCAGCCAAGTGAGCTACCAACTGCTGCCACCATACTCATGCAAGTCACAAATGCAGTGGCAATGGCACCAGCACTGTGATAACGGCTATGACACCAGCAGCAGGAGCAACAGTGAGGACGACGATTCAACCATGATGATCAGGGTCCATGGCCAACTCTGAGCAACTCAACCACAACAAGGTAATGACAATGACAATAACAACAACAACAACAGTGACAACAATGACAATGTGGCAGACAATTATGGTGATGCAACGACAGCAGGGGGTAATGACAACGTGGCAGACTTTTGTAGATCACAGATATGGGACAATGTGTTAGAGTAGATACTATCTAGAGCTTGAATAAAGAAACCTCTATTTTTTGCTAAAGAATGCAACTCTGGTCGACTTTGAGTTGAAGTTGTGACTTTGGAGCTGTGACTCAGAGGGTTTGCCACACTATCATGACTCAGCTTGACCCGGCTCAGGCCGAGATTGACTCCAACTTGAGTCGATTCAGAGTCAGAGTTGTGGCAACACTAGTCACAAGCAAGCAAGATGAGTCTGAGTGGAGATTCAAATGCCCATGTGAGTGACAGTGAGTGACAGCCAGTTGACATGTCCTGCACCCCACTCGTCTCTTGTCTACTATCTACTGCCAACTTCTCCACTCAATGTCCCTCTTTGGCCTTCTGGGCCCATGGGCCCCTGAGCCTTGGGCCCCATCCAGGCTGCTAAAAGCTCAGGGGGCCCAGTCTCTGTTGACAAGTGACCTGTGTGCACTTAGCAGCTCAATAGACATGCAGATAACAGACTGCTTTAGATTAGATATACAGGACTTGTAGATTAGATATTATGATCTGTACAATCTCGGACTTCTTGTATTCTCTTATCTATGACATCACTTATGTACATGACATCATGGACTCCTTTGGATTTCCCTGGTACTACATCTATGTACCTTCCTTTGTTCTTATCTTTATTGTGATGTCACTATGATATCATAGTCTGGACTTTTTCTTGTTCTTTACAGCTTGTTCTTTAACTAGTCCACTCCTTTGTCCATGTCTAGAACAATGCGTCCTTGTATTTACTGTGACATGTTGTTACCAGCGTCACTATCTGTAGCAGTATAAGTAGTGTACCCTGTACGCACTGGCACCACACCAGTTCTCATCTGTTGTGTGCCAGACTCAAACTCTGCTTCACTTGCTTGACTACTTCCTGTTGCTGTTTCCAGCCACCTTTGTGATGAACAGCACACATGAAGGGATCATACTCACAGTGAACTAGAGACTGTGGTGAGATATGAAGAGTGAGTGTCATGGACACGTATATTTTCCCTATTTTTCTGTATTTATACGGAATTATTTAAGGAAGATATAAAGGGCCAAAGTACGAGACATCGTCAGTCATGTACTGCCACCACATGCACCTTTATGCACATGACCCTGGGATAGTTGCACCCTTAACAGGACAACCTAATCCGGTCACACTCCAAATATGTATGGACTCTTACGATTGGTAGATAAGGATGGAATGTTCTAGATAGTTCTAGACTTCGCTTAGTAAATTACGCTTATGCACTGTATTAGGTTTTACTCAGCAAGATAAGAGCATCGCGTCAGCACTATGACTCATGCATCAGTCAGCACAATAGATAGTGCTATTAATAGACATGACGCGTCAGCTCCTGAGTCATGGAGTCTTACTGTACACTTAGTAATAGTGTTTAGACTCAGTTCAAGCTCAGCACATGTAGCGTATATAAACCTCCCTGTAGCGTCCTGAGTGGAACCAACTTGTCCTCATGGTTCTCCACTCAGGTGCGTATTCCATTGTACTCCTTACTCTCTCAATCTGAACTTGTCCTCTTGGTTCTCCACTCAGCGTACCACAGCGTGACCTTGATAACTTGAGTTCTTGTATAAAGACTCTAAGTTGTTGTCCCTCCGCTGTGACTGTACGTTAGCACGTGATTTATCTCCACACTCAGCTTGGGTGTGCTCACCTGACAGTTCGCCTCTAGTTCACACTTGAGCTTAGCGTAGCGAGGTGTCATACTGCTACAGTGAGCTTGAAGCAGCAACAGAGAGATCTTGCAAGTGAAGCAGAGTAATAGTCTGGTACACAACAGATGAGAACTGGTGTGGTGCCAGTGCGTACAGGGTACACTATTTATACTGCTACAGGGGGTGATGCTAGTAACAGCAGGTCACAGTAAATACAAGGGTGCATTGTTCTACACATGGACAAAGGAGTGGACTAATTGGAGAACAAAGCATAGAGAACAAGAAGAGTCCAGACTATGATATCATAGTGACATCACAACAATGATAAGAACAAAGCAAAGTACAAAGATGTAGTACAAAGGGAATCCAGAGGAGTCCATGATGTCATGTACATAGGTGATGTCATAGATAAGAGAATACAAGAAGTCCAAGATTGTACAGATCAATATATCTAATCTACAAGTCCTGTATATCTAATCTAAAGCAGTCCATTATCTGCATGTCCATTGAGCCACTAAGTGCACTCAGGCCACTTATCAACACTTTGATATCTCACCACAGTCCTCTTGTCACTGTGTGTAACGTCTACCATGGACGTTTGCCTGACTTAGGCTTCTGACTTGGTGGCAATCCTCTGAAGATAGAAGTTCCTATTCACAGGAGAATCAGGGTGGAATCTGGGATGGGGTAAGAGACGCTTGTCAAGTCCGAAGTACGCATAGATGTCTTTGTGGATTGGGATTCCTGGTGGTACCTCTTGGATGTAATGGGCTGATCTCCACTGGTTGTTGTCAAGGATGTAGAAGGAGGTATAGGGTGAGGCAACTTGTTCATTGCAGTACAAGAGAACTTAATAGGCTGCAGTGCTGATGGGGTATTCCACTGCCCACGAAGGGGATCTCAGGATAAGTCACAGGAATCCCTGGTCTAGGGGGGATATACCAGACGACTCACTTAAAGGGGGAGAGCCCTGAAGATGATGAGTACAGATGGTGGTATTCAAAGAAGACCAAGATGGTTTTCTTGGTCTTTGCAGTAATCTACTTATACAGATACGTGTGGGCTCTAAAGCGCTGCTTCAAGAAGTACTAGCCAATGGCATAAGTAGAGCGAACCCTAATATGACTATCCTAGTATGAGTCACTACAAGTCATTCCAAGATCCGATCTGTACCATACAATCACATGCGCCGGAGCTTACCCAGCTGACTGATCCCATAAGTCCATGATGATGTACTGCTGATGAGAGTGTCATAGCTTGTACATCAGTGTCCACTTCCCAGCCTGGGGTGCCAATCAATCTGAAATGTAACATCACCCCCTTTTCACAGTCAAAGCCCCAGCTCGACCACACTGGGTGGTCTCCCTCTCTGCCGCAACCTTCTGTCCTTCCTCCACTCTGGGGTGGTATGAGTCCTGCTCAGCCTCAATGTGGGTGATTGCGTTGGCCTGCTGTAGCTGGAGCATGCAATCCCTCCTTACCCTGGCTATCTTGTCTAGCTTGTCCATCTTCCTCACCAACTCCACCTCCTTGGCCTCATAACCCACTTGTGTGCAGCAGTAGCAGTGGACCTCTGCAATGAGGGTAAGGTCCTTCATGCCTGTGAGGGCATGGTTGACCGACTTGCACATGATGCTGTGCTGATCTAAGAAGATCAGGTCATCATTGTAGTAATGGCTGTCTGCAGGGTAGTCATAGTTGGGGGCAGCGTGCACCAGCTTGCCGTACTGCTGGTCGCTGCCCCTCCTGTGGGCAAGGACAAATGGGTCTGCCATGAGGATGAGCTGCATATAGTGAGCTGGGTGCAGGTGGTCCTGAGCATTGCAGATCTGGAAAGGGATATAGTGTACTCCCCTGTTGTGTTGGAACCCAACAGGTGGAGGAGTCTCCACTTGGCATTGTAAGGTTACCTTGGGCGCTGGGCCCAAAACCATCCCTTTTCAGTCTTTTCAGCCTTGGACAGGCATTGCATGGCTCACCTGCCAAATCTGTCTCACACTCCCATGACATTGCTCCACATTCGATTTCCTCGTTTCCCATCCCTTCCTTATTGCTTGCTCCATCTATCCACACATACCCTCACCCTCATTCACCTCATCACTCCTTCTCATTTGCTCCCTCCCTTGCAACCACACAAATGGATGACAATGATGCCAATGACCCATAAGATGGCCTCTAGGCCACTCACAGACAGGCTGTGCATTCCCACACCTCAAGTCACCTTTGTCCACTAGCCTTCTGACCTCCTTGTACCATCCACCACAGCCTTCCTCTTTCAAACTGTCAATTCACTTTGCCCATAGAATGCCTTGGCCACACTGTTCCTTTGTCATTGGAAGTGCACTGTTGTCAGGCACGATGCCGGCCTCCTTTCACCATAGATCCTTTGTCTCATATCTGTTCTCATTGTCACCCCATTAATTCCTGTCTCAGCTCACACTTTGCCTTACCCCTTCTATCTCATCTCTGTGTTTCGATCGCCTCGCGTCTTGTCTGTCCATGCCACCATTTCTATTCCCCACTTCTCCCTTCCTTCTTACCATTACTTAGCCTTAGAAGTACAGGTTCTGTGTACTTAAAAAGGCTTCTGGTCTTCTGCTGAATATCATTGTTGATTTCCCCTTTTTGTATTGTTTACTTGTGTGAATTCTGAGGTCAGGCCACTTGACAGCACCCAGAACTCTCGCAATCCTAACAACTCGCTTTCCCTTCAGCTCACTACTCTTGTCCTTATCTCTTGCTTGCTCCCAGTACCATGGTCTGTTTGCCATCGCATCAGCACTTTGCCATTGCACATGCTTCTGGATCTTGGTCTCAATTTCTCTTGCAACTCTAACACCTGCAGAATCCCTCTCTGCCTTCGAACTCATGGGACCCTATGTCCCTACAGATTGGCTGCCCCAGTGAGGCAGAGTCATCTTGATTCTCCTCAACCCTCCTCCATTGTTCCTTATCTCTTTGCTCTCCCTCTCAGTCACTTCACACGGCCCCTCCTATGACCAAAAAGTCCACTTGTCCAAGGAACCAAGCCAGACAGTATGCTAAGCTGCCTGATGATATCTCATCTCCCAATTCCTACTTAGACACTTCCTCCTCCAACTTAAATGACCCATCTCCTTCCACCTCTTCTTGCTCATTGATATTTCCTCCCCCTAAAACTCACACCATCCCCGGCTCATATTCTGAATCCTCCATTCCCTTCGCCTCCCTCATTAGCCATGCCAAGGAACAGCTCAACGCACCTGCTATTCTCTCAACTTCAACTTCATCTTCCTCTCCATTGTCTTCTTCCTCTGCTCAGCCTTTGGATCCTAGTGCTAGTGTGACGGTAGTGCCACTGGAATACTCTAACGATGATCTTCCCCCTGCTATCCCTCCCATCTTGCTCGCTGATTTTGACCCAGATACAACTTCCCATCCCACACAAACAACTTCCCATTCCATTCAAATGACTTCCCATTCCACCACATCAGCCACTATTCACCCTACACCATCCATGTCTCAAAATGTCACTATGGGTCCTTCAGCTATGCCCACTCCGCACTCACACCAAGCGCCATTCTACTCTGATGAAGGCAGGGACCCACTGGAGGATTTCCTCACTGAGTACAAAGAACTGGCTACGAGATACAGACTCACTGTGTGTCAAAAAGTAGAAACCATTCTACATTACGTCTCCCTGGAACTGCGTGATCTGTGGAAGTGTCTAGATGGCTATTCCATGCACAACTGGGCTGTTTTCCAGCACTCTCTTGAGGAGATCTACACCAAGTCTTCAGCAGATAATAAGTACTCTACCCACAAGCTGCTTGAGTTCACCAAACGCACCTTTGGCTTGCACATGAGTGATGAGGAAGATGTTCGCCAGTATTACTGAAGATTCCTTGTTCTCACTAGACCTCTCCTCGACACCTGCCACCTGACAGACAAAGAGCGCGACAAGGCGTTCTGGTGTGGGTTTCACCCTGACGATCAACGCCTCATGATTTCCCATCTCATCACCATGCACCCTCATCAGCCCACCAGGAAGGCCTCCAGTTGCTCAGACATTCTTGAAGTCACTCAAGTGCAGTTTACTTGCCCCCAGTTGCTTTCCTTCCCCATACACAATGCCTGGGATCAGCCGTTTCATCCATCTTCAGACAGAGCGGCCAAACCCAATCTGATATTGGATGGATGGTTTGGGCAAGGCCCGTGCAACCCCTGTTTAGTTGATCGCAAGTGGCACAGTTATAATCGAGAGCCTGTCTCTGCCTGCCGTGATGCTGACTTCACTCATGCTCCTACCCCTGTCTTAGGGTCCAGGACTGTCAGGTTCAAGGAACCATTGTGCAAAGAGGAGAATGAGCAGCTCAAGGACCTCATAAACAGGATGCATGACTTGTCACCCAGGGATCATGCCTATGCCATGCTGTATGCTCAGTGTGCTCACCACTTTCCGAGCTTCACCAATCGGCTCGCAAAGCCCAAGACCTCCACTTTTTCCTACCAAGCTTCTACCCCTGTGACCTGCCAGACTTGGCCCACTGCACAAGAACAGTCTCATCCTGTGTCACCACCTTCCATCACCAACCCCTCCTCTTTTTGACATTCACGCTTGCACAGCTGTGCCTTCTGTCTTCAGCCTGATCACCACATTCAGGAGTGCCCTGCTGCTGAAGAATGTGTTCGCACTGGACAGGCTGTCATCATTAATGATCATATCCACCTCCCCAACTGCCAGCCTGTTCCAAATGACCTCCCAGGGCAAACTTTGATGGAAAAGATCTACACTTGGCATGCTAGATCCTCTGCCACTGCAGCTGCACCCCCTTCCTTCCAACATGACATCCCTCCCCATTCTACCATGAGCTTTGAGACAGTCGACTACCCTACCCATGTCCCAACCGATGTGTACATTGAGATGATGGACACAGACACTGATGTGGATACTGGTTCGGACTCAAGCTCAGACTCAGATGTAAATGAAGAAAATGGGCTCAACATCTTCAGAGTCTTTGCAACAGAATGGAAGAAGTGCAGCGCAAAAGCAGTGAAGCTCCCCAAGCTCGCACCACAAAAGGCTACCTCAGCCCCATGCACTTCTACTACCAAAACAACCATGGCACTGAGCCCTTCCGCCTCTCCTTCATTCTCAGCCCCGAGCCCTTCTGCATCCCCATCTACCCCAGCCCCCAGCACTTCTACCGCCATGTCTCCAGACTCCACCACCCTGACTACCAACACTGCTGACGCTGCCCCACATGCGACCCCTCAATATCGCTATCAGTCCAGTGCCAAGGACCATCAACTCACAGCAGAGCTTTCCAGATGGCTCCTCAATGGGAAACTCTCCCAGACTACGCCTGCACGCATTCTCACCTCCAGCCTGACAATTCACAAGGAGCTTGTAGAGAAGCTCAGAACTCACTGTGTTGAAACTGCAGGCTTCAAAGAGTCTCCTGGCGATGATGCTGAGCCCCCTGCTTCCGTACTTGGACTCATCGCTCCTCGCATGGCTGAGTACTCACTCCCCCTTCACGAAATCAACATCACTATCAATGGCATTATCTCTGAGGCCGGCGTTTTAGACCAGGGCTGTAACGCCACCACAGGGGCGTTAAGTACAATGTGTACTTCAGCAAGTCGATGGGATCGGATAGGTGCAAGTCGGTTAAGACTCAGTTCGGTGATGAACAAGTATCACTTGGTCTCCCAGGGACACAAGGATAGTAGTGGAGGGTCAGGGCTCAAGCAAAGAGGCAAGCAAAAATGGGGACTCAAGCACAAGGGCAAGTCAAGGCTGGTTCGTGAGGCAAAGACAATGTGGTATTACACAAGAAGTCAAGTCTACCATACAAGCTGGGTAGGGCGTGACTTATATACTAATACAAGGTGTTTGGCTAAGCCAAACACATGATGCCAGACTGACACCTCATGCTAAATCAAGTACAAAGGGATGCACTATATCGAGGGTTATGAAGACACGCAGGTCCATGCGTGTGTCAGGTCAACTCAGAAAGGTATAGTGGTTTTCGATGGCGCAAACCACTGGTCGAAAGGAGTCGGGCGCAAGTGAAACGAAGCAAAATGGATGGGCGCATGACAAATGAGAAGTCCGCAGAAACCGTGTATTGTACAGTAGGTGATGAAACGAGTTGAGACACACACAGTAAGAAGCAGAAATTGTAACAAAGGCAAATTGTTGTCATTAGAAAGGACCTTGTGGAAGAAGTGGGCGCACACATCAATCAGGCCAACCAGCTGCATATGGAGGTGGCCAATGGCTCTGTTTGTAAGACTTACAGATGCATCGAGAATTTGACCATGCAGATCAGCGATGTCACTTTCGTGATCCATGCCCATGTTGTTGAGAACGCGCCGTTTTGGCTGCTCCTTGGACAACCTTTCCATAACCTTCTGTTGTGCAGACTCAAAGACCAAGTGGGTGGCCACATTGACATCACCATTCATGACCCTGCAAATCCCACTCATTTGATCACCATCCCCTCTCACACTTGCCAGGTTCAAGTCACCCTCATCAAACATTTCACCCTCAGCTTGGATTCTACCCCCACACCTTCAGCAACCAGAAACAATATCAAGACCACGCTTCCCCTGACATCTTTGCCATTCACTTCCTACCTGGGTGCTGCACCTCATATGTCACTAATCTGCACCTTGCCTCACCCCTTCAACCCTCTCCCTTCATCACTTGCCAATGAGCCCTCCTTGTTCCCTGCCCTGTTTCATCAGTCAAAGGATTGGAGATTCACAACGCACCATTTCTGGACCCTCGACTGCTCCTACATATCAACCCTTCTTGCTCCCACTTCCATCTCCTCCTCCTGTTCATAACTTACCTCATCATCTCCCTTGTCTTCTTTGGCCTGGCAACCCTGGCTTTGGGACTTTTCATGCTACCATTTCCCCCCTTGGTTCTGCCCTCCCACGCTTGCGAATGTGATATTGGTGCCATCCCTATCACAACATGCATCATCACTCCTGCTGTAGATGACAATCCTACCATTTTCAGTGCTGAAACCACTCAAAACATCACTAGAAGAAGCTTGACTGAGGATGGTCAAGATTTTGACCCCCCAGGAGGTGTAAGGTTACCTCAGGTGCTGGGCCCAAAACCGTCCCTTTTGGTCTTTTTGGCCTTGGACAGGCATTGCATGGCTCACCTGCCAAATTGGTCTCACACTCCCATGACATCGCTCCATGTTCAATTTCCTCATTTCCCATCCCTTCCTTATCACTTGCTCCATCTATCCACACATACCCTCACCCTCATTCACCTCATCACTCCTTCTCATTTTCTCCCTCCCTTGCAACCACACAAACGGATGACAATGATGCCAATGACCCATAAGATACCCTCTAGGCCACTCACAGACAGGCTGTGCATTCCCACACCTCAAGTCACCTTTGTCCACTAGCCTTCTGACCTCCTTGTACCATCCACCACAGCCTTCCTCTTTCAAACTGTCAATTCACTTTGCCCATAGAATGCCTTGGCCACACTGTTCCTTTGTCATTGGAAGTGCACTGTTGTCAGGCACGATGCCGGCCTCCTTTCACCATAGATCCTTTGTCTCATATCCGTTCTTGTTGTCACCCCATTAATTCCTGTCTCAGCTCACACTTTGCCTTACCCCTTCTGTCTCATCTCTGTGTTTCAATTACCTTGCGTCTTGTCTGTCCATGCCACCATTTCTATTCCCCACTTCTCCCTTCCTTCCTACCATTACTTAGCCTTAGAAGTACAGGTTCTGTGTACTTAAAAAGGCTTCTGGTCTTCTGCTGAATATCATTGTTGATTTCCCCTTTTCGTATCATTCACTTGTGTGAATTCTGAGGTCAGGCCATTCAACAGCACCCAGAACTCTTGCAATCCTAACAACTCACTTTCCCTTCAGCTCACTACTCTTGTCCTCATCTCTCGCTCACTCCTGGCACTGTGGTCTGTCCGCCATTGTATCAGCACTTCACCATCACGCACGCTTCTGGATCTCAATCTCAATTTCTCTTGCAACTCTAACCCCTGCAGAATCCCTCTCTGCCTTTGAACTCACAGGACCCTACATCCATACAGCATCAGGAAATTGGGCTGTGTTCCTCCACACGATAGTGGCAGATCTGGGGTCAAGCAGCTTTCAGCATATGGATGGGCTCCCCATTGGTGGTGCATAGCGGTGGGGTTTTGTTGTGCATGGTAGTGAGGTGAGTTCCATACTTGAGGTGTTCATGTAGAGGGCAATGTTCCTCTGAGAGGTACTTGTTGAACTCCTGGTCCTCTTGAACCTGAGTCTCATCTGTATTGGGTTGGGCTGTTGTCAACATGTTGGTCAGTGAAAGATCTCTTGTACCCACTCTTGTAGTGGTGGGTGAAGGAATGAGGGATGGTACAGGGGTAGATGGATGACTTCCTCCTGAGTGAATGGACTGGGGAAGCGACAGGGGTGATGGTGGCGCATCTTGAATGATGAGGATAGGCTGGATGGAGATTGGGAGTAGGTCATTGAGGACATAGTGGACTTGGACTGAGGGAGAGGACATGAGTGGATGGGAGAGTAGGAGAGGGAGATGGGGACATCTCTTGGGATTTCCCTGTGCTTATATGTGTTTCTCTGGCAGGATTTGAACGTTTGAATTCCTGAATCATGTCATCAGTGAATATGTCATCCTTGGAGACCCACTGGTTGTCCAAGTCTGGGTATCCACACCATTTGACCAAATACTGCAGTTTCTTTGTCCTGCCAAATCGCTGGGAGTCTAGAATCTTCTCAACCTCGTATTCCTCTTCTCCATCAACCAAATCTGGTGGTGGGCGCTGATAGTTTGGGCCATGCATGGGAGTTTCTTGGTACACCGTCAGATGGTCTGTGTGGAATACAGGGTGGATGCTCCACTGTGTGGGAAGTTCTAGGCAGTAGTTGACTGTGGACATCACCTGGATCACCTTGAATGGGCCATGTCTTCTTGGCATGAGTTTTGCAGTTGGCTGGTTGGTATGTAGGTGGCACCCCTCAAGCCACATGAGGTCCCCGATTTGGTATTTTGGGGTATTCTTGTGTTTGATCCACCCCTGCTGCACTTTGATCATCAGTTCCTGGGCACGTGTTCTAGCTTCTTTGAATTGTTGGGCATGCAGTGCTACCTGTGGGATGGGGGGTGGTCAATCAATCCAATCAGTGTGCAGGTTATATCCCATGAGGATGTTAAAGGGGGACTCCCTAGTAGACTCGTTTGGCCAGTTGTCATGCGTGAATTCTGCCATTGGTAGATTGTGGGTCCAGTCATCCTGCTGCTCATTGACCCAGAATGTTAGGTACTGTTCCAGCCATTGGTTGGTGCATTCTGATTGGCCATTGGTCCTTGGGTGGTATGCTGTCAAGATGTTCTGTTCGATGCTGAGTATTTGGCACAGCTTGCAGGTGAACTTTGATGCGAATCTGGGGTCTTGATTGCTGATGATGCATGCCAGTAGTCCAAACCTTGGGAAAACATGTGTCATGTACAGGGCTGCAGTCCCTTCAGTGTTTATCTCTTCCAGGCATGGGATGAATATTGCTGCTTTGGAGCAGTCATGGTCTCTTACTGTTAGTATGGAGTCACAGCCATCTGCTAATGGTAGTTTTGTGATGAAGTCCAGCACTATTGTCTCAAATGAGGTTGCTTCTGGTTTTGGGAAGATTGGCTGCAGAGGTGCGCACGTTGGTCAGTTGTTGACCTTGACTTGTTGACAGTCAGCACATCCCTTGACAAAGTCCTGTGTTTCTTGCTGGAGTCTGGGCCACCAGTAGTATCTTTCGATCAGTTTGATCATTTGGTTGATCCTGGGGTGTCCATGGGCCAGGGTGTCATGGTGGGCCCGTATGATGCATCTTCATTCATGGGCATCTCCTGTGATGATGCATCGTCCATCCTTGTACCAGGTGTCTTTGATGTGTTTGAGTTTGTGCAGGTCTACCCATTTTATGATTGTGTTGTTGTCTTGGGTGTACACTGGGTGTGTGGGTTGCATTTTGGCAACAGTGACTGTCGGGTTTGTGTGAGTGGGGTTTTCTATAGTGTTGATTTCTGCTGCTCTAATGAATATGTGGTCAGGGAGGACAGTGACTTGTTCATTGTTGTGTTCTCCTTGGTCATAGTTGGGTCTTTGTGACAGAGCATTGGTTCTTCCATTCACAGTGCCTTTGATGTGGTGAATCTCTATGTTGTATTCTGAGAGTTCTAGTACTTCCCTTGCTATGTGTCTGCTGATCTTCTGGGGGGATCTCCAGTATTGCAAGTTCATGTGGTCGGAGAACACCTTGATCTTGTGCGGGGATCCTGTGAGGTATGGTCTCCAATTCCTCAGTGCTTTGACAATTGCCAGTAGTTCTAGGTTGTAGATGTCATAGTTTTGTTCTGTCACATTGAGGGTGTTTGAGTAATAGGCAATTGGGTGGTGTTTGTTGTCTGTATCGCATTGGAGGAGTACCGCTCCTACTGCATACCCTGAGGTGTCAACTTCTAGTTCAAAGGGTTTGTTGAGTTCCGGATGTTTGAGCACAGGTTCTTTGGTTACTAGAGTTTTGAGTTTGTTGAATGCCTGTTGTTGTTCCGTTCCCCATAGCCATTCCAAGTCTTTGCATGTAAGTTTGTTGAGTGGTCAGGCATGTGTGGCAAAGTTTCGAATGAAAGCGCAGTAGAAGTTGCAGAACCCTAGGAATGATTGCACCTGTTTGATGTTTTTGAGGACTGGCCATTTGCGAATTCCAGAAATTTTGATGGGGTCCATGCAAATCACCCCCTTTTTAATGATTACCCCCAGGTAATCGAGGGAATTGGAGTGGAAGGTGCACTTTTTGAGTTTGAGGTATAGGTCATGTTGTTCCAGTAGGTCTAGAATGTCATGGACAGCCTCTGTATGTGCCTGTTCTGTTGTTGAGGTAGTGACACCAATGTTGTCCATGTAGGAGCAAATGATGGTCCCTTTCTTCTCATGGTATTCGATGACTGGGGTGAAGATGTGGTTCATCATGTCCTGGAAGGTTGCCATGTTATTTGTAGCTAGAGCGTGCTATTCTCCTCTGTTCTGTGACTGTACAACGCTCCAAGTGGAGTTCCCTTATTTAGATATGCTTAGTCAGGTTGGTATATCCTGCAGAGGACGGAAAATATTCCCTTAGTCTTATATCCTCCTCTGCAGGTGAGTAATTAGTTTTACCTTGATCAATATAGTCTTATATCCTCCTCTGCAGTCCCCTTGTGTCCTCTGTGACTCAAGGGCCCTCTATAGGTCGCACTTTCACATGCCAGAGAGTTTGTCATGCTGAAGTACATTACCAGAGGTTCAAAGAATCCTCTTTTTGTCTTGAAGACCACTTTGTGTTCATCTCCTGGTTTGACTTGGATGTTATTGTATCCCCATTGAACATCAAATTTAGAGAATATCCATCCCCTGCTGAGGTCTGCAATTAGTTGCGGTATGAGGGGGAGTGGGTATTGGTTGTGTATGGTCCACTTGTTGAGTTCTCTGTAGTCCTGTACTGGGTGTAGCTTTCTGTCCTTCTTTTTGATGACAAAGAAGAGGGATGTGTCCTGTGATTTAGAAGGGCGTATGTACCCCTTTGCCAGCTGTTCGTCCAGGAATTCATCAAGGGCCTTGTCCTCCATTTGGTTAAGTGGGTATATCTTGCAGTTGATGCTATCTGGGGCATTGGGTTTGAGGTCTATGGCATGGTCCCATGGTCTGGAAGGTGGGAATCGTTGAGACTCTTCCTCACTGAATACTTTGGCATGCCTTTTGTATTTGTTGGGGATTTCCTTCTTTTCCGTGTATTGTTGTGCTGATATTGCTAAATCCATTGCCATTGTTCATATGTGTACCAGGAGAGTTTCTTCTTCTAGTTCCTGGAAGGCCTGTTGTCACTGTTCGTCCTGTATCTGCATGACAATCCTTCAGATTTCTGTTTGGGCTAGGATGGGGTCAGGTGGTCTGTTGGGGTTGGTTGTATGGATGATGATGGGGTATTGTTTTGTGTCCATTGTGGTGGTTGCCCATTGTATGTTTGGTTGGAATGTGGCTAGCCATGGATACCCTAGGATGAGGTCTTCCTCCCCAACATTGGTGATGAGAAACTGAATGGTTTTAAGCTTTCCATCAGTTTGTATGTTGAGATCAACACAGTGGGTGATTTTCCCTCCTTTGTTATGCGTTGTCCCATCTATATTCCATATGTTGTGAGGGTTGGGTAGTTCTTTGGTTCCCAGACCCATTCTCCTAATGAAGTCTAGATGTATGAAGTTGTGTGTGGCTCTGGAGTCTACCAGCGCTCTTTTGTCAGCCATGAAGTTACTTGTGCGAATCAAAACTGGGACATGCATAGATCGATAGTGTGTGATAAACAACAAGTTACAATTTGAAGCCCTCACCCAGGCCGTTGGGTTCAGGCACTTTGAAAATCCTGCCTCCCCACCATATCCCTTATGAATACCTCCTTCTGCTCCTTGGGTAGTGCCGCAATATGACCCATGATGTTGCTTATCTGGGGATCTGCAGCTGCATGGTTTGCTTGGACCAGTTTGTCCAGGTCGATAAGGGGTTCTTCTGCTATGCTCTGGGGAGCAGTGGGTATTTCTTCTATGTATGCCCCTCTGCCTCATGCCCTTCTGGGTTGATTACAGTCTTATGAGAAGTGGCCTTTCTGGTTGCAGTTGAAGCAGGTTACATCCCTTATGTTCATTATCCCACATCCTCCTCCTCTTCACTGCATGAACCCTGCTCTTGGCAGGAACGGTGGTCTTCCCTGTGTGTAGTCCCTCCATTCCCCAGCATTGTTTGGGTTGGCTTCTTCTGACCCAGTGATGCATGCTCAGATTCTTCCTGGGGTGGTGTCCATGGCGTCTGGGTGGTTGTGGTACTGTTGCCATCCTTGTGGTTGTGTCTGGTGCTGTGGTGCTTGGAACTGAGCAGGCTGGTTCTGACATGGGTGTTGTGGTGCTTGTGGCTGCCTTCCAAAGCCTTCTGTTCTGGCTCTCATGTGTAGATAGTGTTTTGTTGTTCAATGAGTGCACTCTTCCATTGGGAGTAGTTGTGTGGGTTGTGGAATTGGTAGGCATTCTGGTAGAGTTTGATGGGTACTCCTCTTGTGAATTTGTCGAGGACAAGTGGTTCATCCAGTCGATAGTCAGCCTGTCGGACTAGTTTTTCAAATTTAGTGATGTAGCTGTCTATATCCTCGTTCATCATTTTGAACCCCTTGTCTAGTTCCAGTCTTGCACAATCCTTTTCCAGATTATCACAGAATTGACTTTTGAAGGCGAGTTCCACTCCTGCCCATAGCCATGAGTTGTTCTTGTTTGGTTGAGTGTTGAGCCATTTGGTGGTTTCTGCTGCCCATTTGTCAACGAGTGGTCCTTGTATGTGTTACAATCCTAGTGGTGGACTCACGACGATCTGCATCACTACCACTTAGTTGTAAGGTATCTGCCAGGTCACGCTTAGTTAGCACACTGGTGCGTCTGGTCAATCGATTGGTCAGTCAATCGGCAGGGGCTCTCCTGCTACGCCAGTCTTGAGCTACCAAGAGTAGTACTGCCAATATAGCCTGGCAGAGCCTAGTAGTGGTAAGAGTCAAGTGGAATTGGACAAGACTAGAACGAAGAATACAGGGTGTACTACAAGCTCTTTAAATACTGTACAAGAAATCTATTTTTCCATGTTTTCTCCCATTTTGTGAGCTGGCAGGGACAGAAGGTCAGAGTCTGAAACACACAGAATATTCTGACAGAAAAGGAAGCAGAATTTGAAACACGAGAAGCAGAAGCAAGAATTCTGAAGAACAAACAGAATAGAAAGATCTGAAACACAAGAACCGAATCTGAGATATTTCCAGAAACTGATTATCAGAGATAATCAATGGCACAATTGTTGGATCGTGACAGTATGTATGTGAGGAACATCATGGCCTTGATATATGGAACTTTGAGGCTTTGGTTTGTGGCATTGACTCCAGCAAATCTGAACCATTGGGCGAGGAATGCTTGTGCTTCATCACGATTTCGGGTAAACACCTTGGGTTCTTTCCCAAGGAATTTGTCAGTGTTGGGCATTGTGAAGTTTCCAGGGTTTATTCCAGTGTTTTCATCCTCGTGGTGTGGGTCATCATCTGGGTCTCCTCCTGGTGGTGCTCCACCCCCACCTCCTCCTTTTCCTTCATTGGGGGATTTTCTGAATAGTGCAGTTCTAGCTTGAGCCATTGTTACTGTGGCAGACATGTCTGTGGGGATGGACTTAGCGATTTGTTCCAGTCATTCTTCTTCTTCTTGGCTTTGGTTGATGCAGATTTCCTCTGGGTTGCTGGTGATAGATGGAGATGGTGCTGGTGTTTTCAGTGTTGGGGAGAAAATGGGTTCCTCTTCTTTGCCATCAATTGGTCCCCACTGGTCTTGGGTGATGGTGTTGGATTGTAGGATGTCAAGGTTGAGGCTGGAGCTTGCTGGTCTGGTTACTTGGTACTTGTTGTGGAGGTCGTCCCAGCAGATTTCAACCCAGCAGGTGTTGTCAAAGTTGAATTCTACTGGTATGAGCCAGGAGTTATTCTGTCAGTTGGTGTAGTAGGTGAAGTAGCCTGGGTCTTCTGTGTCATCTTTCCAAAATGCATTCTCTAGATATCTCTTGGGGACGTTGGGATCTCCTCTTCTGTCGATGTGGTAGGGCCGGAAGGGCACCCAAAAGTCCTTGGTTGTTCTCATAGGATTGGCCACAGTGGGATCTTGGTCTTAATGTAACGTCTACCACAGACGTTTGCCTGACTTAGGCTTCTGACTTGGTGGTGATCCTCTGAAGATAGAAGTTCCTATTCATGGGAGAATCAGGGTGGAATCTGGGATGGGGTAAGAGACGCTCATCAAGTCCGAAGTACGTGTGGATGTCTTCATGGATTGGGATTCCTGGTGGTACCTCTTGGATGTAACAGGCTGATCTCCACTGATCATGGTCAAGGATGTAGAAGGAGGTATAGGGTGAGGCGACTTGTTCATTGTGGTACAAGAGAACTTGATAGGCTGCAGTGCCGACAGGGTATTCCACTGCCCACGAAGGGGATCTTGGGATAAGTCACAGGAATCCCTGGTCTAGGGGGGATATACCAGACGACTCACTTAAAGGGGGAGAGCCCTGAAGATGATGAGTACAGATGGTGGTATTCAAAGAAGACCAAGATGGTTTTCTTGGTCTTTGCAGTAATCTACTTATACAGATATGTGTGGGCTCTAAAGTGCTGCTTCAAGAAGTACTAGCCAATGGCATAAGTAGAGCGAACCCTAATATGACTATCCTAGTATGAGTCACTACAAGTCATTCCAAGATCCGATCTGTACCATACAATCACATGCGCCGGAGCTTACCCAGCTGACTGATCCCATAAGTCCATGATGATGTACTGCTGATGAGAGTGTCATAGCTTGTACGTCAGTGTCCACTTCCCAGCCTGAGGTGCCAATCAATCCAAAATATAACACTGTGAGTATCATCCCTTCATATGCACTGTTCATCAGTCTCTGCACCATGCATACCTGTGTTATAGAGACTGCCCCCTCTGCCCACTCAGTGACTCGCAGGCCACACCATCTTATAGATGGTTAATCTGGTGGGCAGTTGGAGACCTACCCCTGGGAAGTGGAGGTGAAGGAGGGGGGGGATACAGTCAATGCCACCTTACCCTCCTTTTTTTTTTTCCCATTGTCAGATGTCCCTACCACTTCCACTCAATGTCATCTTGGACCCATGAACTGCAGGTCTCTCCAGCCCACTAAAAGCTAAAGGGGGCTGGTCTCTGCACCACACAAACCCATGTTGTTGGGGCTGCCCCTCTGGCTATCCAGTGACTTGCTGGTATGTCTAATGAAATGTAATTTACTGACTTGGTGACTCAATCCAAGCCATTCAGAAAGACACCCATTCTACACATTGAGCAGCAGTGGATTCTTGCAAGACTCATGAGTATCATATTGTACATATGAACAAACACATTTTCCAAAAACCAGTCAGTCAGACCTCTCCATGCCTTGCAATTTGCCACTTGCTGGCCCCACATTCTTGTTCAGCAGACTAGTAAGTTGCCATCTCTTTCCTTGTCATTGGCCTGTGGGTTCTCTGTTGTGTGAGGCATAGGTATGTCCAGAAACTCCTACCAGGCCCATGTTGTAATTTTGCAGGCCAGTAAGTTACCCTTCCAAACTTCTTGCACTGCATCAAGACATTCTCTCCCATCTCATGGGCCTTTTCAACAGCATGGCTGCATCTATCAAGGCCACACAGCTGGTGCATGCCATCACAAAAGCCCTCATTCTTCCTGGTGACACTCTTGCTCTTTCTTTTCTAGCACATTTCTTTTTCCTGTCAGTTTCACCTAATTGTCTCTGCTGTTGCATTGCATTTATAATCACACCAGCTCAGCTTTTGTACACCTTTGATTTATTGAAAGGTCAGGCCATCACAAAGGTACTGTGACCAAAATCCAGATTTGGGTGCAGCTCTTTGACATGGTGGTGCATTCAGATGGGTACACTTTCATTCACTCAGAGGAATTGTATGCTCACAGAATGTGTAAGCAACTTTTCAAGGCTTCTCCACCCCAGAGCACCTTCTTTCTGAAAGGGACAGGGCCCAGTCGAAGCAACATATCTTTGCAGCTCTCATGCACCTCTGCACAACATGGGGGATTGCAATAACATCAAAGTATGTCACACAAACACAAAGAAATGGGTTGCTATTGGCCTTTGGAGTCCACCCTGATAATGATTGCCCAACATTAGCACCTTAACAGTGACATGCTAATGGTGATAACATGACATGATGGTGTTATGCCCATAAAACTCACATCTTTTCCAAAATAAAATTTAAAAAATGCTGCACTATTTTGTCCCAGGTTGTAGTCAACAACAAGTTGAGATTGAAATTATTAAACAAGTATATCATACAAATTGAGGGACATTGTAAGGATAGCTTGGGTGCCTACCCTGAACCTTCTGATTTTGCCTGTTTTGGCAGGCCAGCCAAGGGCACTTCTCAGCAAGCTTTTAAGAACAATTATCATCACTTTGTCTTATGTTGCTCATCTTGTCCATGAGGAAGGGGATAAACAAAAATCATTTCTGTTGTAACACCACCACAGGGGCATTGAGCACGACGTGTGCTTTGACAAGTCAATGGGATCAGAAGAGCGCGAGTTGGTTAAGACTCAGTTTGGTGGTGAACAAGTATCACTTGGCCTCCCAGGGACACAAGGATAATAGCAGATAGTCAGGGCTCAAGTGTAAGAGCGAGCAAAGGCAGGGACTCAAGCGCAATGGCAAGTCAAAGATCGGTTCATGAGGCAAAGACAATGTGGTATTACACAAGAAGTCAAGTCTACCATACAAGCTAGGTAGGGCGTGACTTATATACTAATACAGGGTGTTTGGCTAGGTCAAGCACATGATGCCAGAATAACACTGTGCACTGAATTGAGTACAAAGGGACATACTATAACGAGAGTCATGGGGACATGCGGGCTCGCACATGCACCAGATCAACTCAGAAATATATGGTGGTTTTTGATGGCACAAACCACCAGTCGAACGGAGTTGGGCACAAGTGGAATGAGGCAAAATGGATGGACATGTGACAAATGAGAAGCCCGCAGAAACCGCGTATCGTACAGTAAGTGATAGAACAAGTCAAGGTGTACACCACAAGCAGCAGAAATCATAACATCTGTCATGTTGCCAAGTCACACACACTCTCCAGGCAAACAAGGTCATCTTCAACAAAGCCAACACTGAGTACCTTGTAATATACATCAAAAGGAACCAACATTGCTAACCTCTTCAGTGATAAATGGCAAAATTAAGAGCCGCATTGAGAAAATCAAACAGGTGGAGGACCATGCCAAGCCTTTCCCCTTTGGTTTCTTGACTTTGAAGTGTGACATACATAAGACAAAAAAAAAGAGGAACTGCATATGTTATGTTGGAAATCAGTATATAGTAATAATAATAATAATAATAATATTGAGGCCTCAAGAGTCACAATGACATTGAAGATGCGAGCATTGTGACAAGGGAGGAATGACCATAACCTCATTGGAGGACTTGAAAATGGCCACAACAAGATCTGTGCAATGGGTATTCATTAACATTATTCCAGGCCCAGAATATGCAATGTACCATCCTTGTGCTTTGACTTCAGCAAGGTGAGCCCCATCCAGGCCTGGAGCTTTGAGACAGGAAGAGTCCTAAGGGATGTGGCATCTGCACAAGCACCCTAGAGGTTGTGGGTGAGCTGGAGTTCATGACCAAAGGCTGACTTACTTTGTCTAATGTCACTGAAGGCCCTTGTGTGGGTTGAAAGTTGGGGCTGTTGGTGGCCAGAAGAGTTAGTTCCTGTGGGAACCTCTGGTATTTTGCTTGCAGTGACAATGTCTGTGATAGGGTGGCCCACTTGATCTTGATCACACATGCTGGGGACAAGATGGTGATGAGTGTAGGAATTGGACACAAGGATGGATGGTTTTCTAAAATAGAAAACCTGGAGAAAATGTGAACACATACCACCAGTGCCAACCTAGTGATTCTCAAGACAAAACAAAGTGTTTTTTCCAGTAGACATCAATGATGTCTACTGAGTTCCTGCATTTGCACACATCAACCATGCTTCCTGGCACATCTTGATGGCTACTGTCACTAATTTAAAGGCAGTAGAATGCTACTGGCTGGTTATCGAGGATGATGGGCAGGGTATCACCTACTGTGAACTGCTAATGTCTTCAGCTTTGACATGCATCATCCTCATCAATGTCTGATGAACCCAGGTTGGCAGATGGAAATTGCTTGAATCTTGGGGATCTGTGCAGTGCAAAAATATATGTACACTCAAGTGGTTGACACCATAGTGCAACACTGAGTCCAATATGTGGGAAGGTGGACAACAAGCAGCAGTGAACACAAAGAAGTTGATGTTGTTGCCAATGGTTGGGTGTTGTCCAGGAAAGTTGATTGGAGGCACATGCTAAGTGTCCACCCAATGGGTTTGTTGTCTGACTGCCAAATGACTCTCATCCAACTTGGTCAGAATACTGTTGGAATGTCTGCGACATCCAGACCACCAGCAACCAACTCCAGCAGGACATGTGACTCTTATCTCTGATGTCGAGAAGTCCTGATGTTATTGAGTCACAATGTCATAACATCGGGTCTCATGTTGCATATTTTCACAGTGAAGCACTTGAATATATTTAAATAATATTGAAAATATTTTTCACAATATCTTTCAGATAGATTATCCATACTCATTGTCAATTACCTTGATGGGCACACAGGAATCATATAACTGGATTCATTATGAAAGTAATTAACATGTATTGAGTACTTTCACCCTGAAATCATTGCTGACTATATTGTGAATATGATCATGATGTTTTGTGCACTTATTTTTGAAACATTTTTGAAATATTTTTGCCATTAAATTAGCATGAAACCCACCTTAACATCTTAAAATGCCTACAGTGTCTGTGGCTCATCACAATCAGCTATTGTCTCATTCACCCCCTCAAACTCTTCTTATTTGGTTGGCTCTTGGCTGCAATTTTTTATTGTTTCATAGATCATCCTAGATTGTATCTGCTTATATGTCAACTATTTCATTTTCTTGCACACCAGCATCAACTGACTTTTGCATATGCAGAATTTATATTATCTCCTTGAGGCATCACACCAATTGTAAGCAATTGCTAATGAATGGAAACCTGAATTTATCATACTAAATGTCAATGTTAATACCACCATCTCAACCTCTGCTTCTTTATCTGAAGCAGAAGTAATAGCAACATTAACATTGTAAATTGACAGATGTTTGTTGAGGAGCTTATGACTAGATAGTGTACTCACAACTGTATCACTCAAAATTTCCATATCTAGCCTGGGCCCCTCTACCCTCTGTCACTTTGTCTGATATCAGTTTATTAGTCAATGTAGCAAGCTTATCCCAACTCACCTAACATCTATGTTATTAATTGAAAATTCATTTACCCTTGATATGGCTAAGATTTAAGGTATTAAGTCATTTATATAAGCACTAAAATTGATATGCCTTTTAAATAAAGTTTTAATCATATTTATATTTAGGTCATTCTGCTAACAGAGTGGGTCACATAATTTGATGTGTACACAAACACCCCTAACAAGTTAAATACAAGATGAAGACAGTGAGGAAATTGGCTAGTATTCTTCAAAGACTAGTTTAAGGCAATGCTACCCTACCTACTTATACTGTCATGATCCATTGATCATGCCATCAATATTTGACTCAGAAGATTCTCAGTTTCTGATCTACTTCTTGTGCTTCAGGTTTTACTTCTCATTCCACCAGAATATTCCAAGTGTTTCAGGTCTTGCTTCTCTCTCCTTGCCAGCTCAAAGATCATGCAATAGTCATGACAGACTGATGTGCTTGATCTATATTTAGTTCCACACTTACTGCTGTCACGATCACCAGATTGTGCCATCGATCTCAGAAGATTCTGCACAGAATGTTCCGTTTCTCGCTTCCAATTTTCGTGTTTCTAGATTCTTCTACGTTCTCATGCTTTGGAAGTTTCCGTTTCTATTCCGGAATGTCCTACTTACAATACGATTGCGTGCTACTGACGATATGACTGATGATGCGATCCTTGAGACTGAGAAACTGTGCATTCCAGAGAAAACTATAGAAAAATACAGAAAAATAGGGACTTTGTACTGTATAAAAGAGCCAGTAGGGTAGCTTGTATTCCCTTGTTCTAGTCTTGTTTTCCGTCTCTGCAATCTATTCCCTTGTCTCTTCGCTTGCATGTTGCAAGTTGTCTTATGTCATCTTCATCTCTGCCACCCGGTATTGAGCCTGGGCGCATCTCGTCCCCTGAACACAATCACCTCGATAATCGATCGAGGCTTGGATCGTGAAATATGCGTCCCCCAGAAAATAGTTAGAAAAACAATAGTCTGTAGGATACTTAAGGAGGCTGTTGTGTACTCTGTAGTCCTTATACTGGTCTTGTTCTCGAATATAGCCCATCTACCACTCACAGCGCTCTGCCTGGCTATATAGGTAGTACTCCTCTTAGTAGCTCAATCCCGAGGGTATCAAGCCCCTCCCCACTGCACAGTCACACAGTCACAGTCAAGAGCCACACATCTGCAAGGGTGGACCCTGTCAAAGCTGTCAGGGACCAGTCGGCAACAGTCGGCAACTGGTCCCTGACAGCTTCGTCCACTTTTGCAGATGCAGACAATCCAGGTGATCATAAAATATACAACTAAAACTACTACTGGGTAGTCAACTTAGTGAAATGCCAGTCTATAATCCTTTGCACTTAAGATATTCCTCAAGTTGATACACATTTCACATTAATTAGGCCTAGTTAAGCCACCAGTATTGAACATACATAGAAGCCACCTATGCTAGTAAGTTAGAGGATTCAAATCAGTAAGTTGAAGGGATATGGACATGTTTAATGGTTTGCATTGTTTAGGTGAATAGGTGCCACAGATGAAAGATGCATAGCTCAGACAAGCAGTGAAAGCAATTACTATCAGCAAGTTAAATAGAAATATGAAAGTAAGTAAACTGTGCACAATATGGCTTTAGTATATATTGGTCAGAGCTCAGTCACTTCAATAAGGAAGAACTATAGACTGAAGGCAGCTGATTTTCAGCTAAGGCCTGATGGTGCTTGTGGCTGCATTTAAAGTTAAGACAAGCGAGGACATTTTGAAAAAACAGCTGAGGAATATTGAAGAAATGTAATTAATACTCACTGGGCAGGTTGCCTCTATGATGATGAAAGGTGAGCCTAGTTAACTAGGTAGTAATACACACTCAAGTACAGAAATATAAGACCGATATTAGCCACCTTCCTAATCATAGGACTAAACAAAAGTCTGTAAAAGTTATGATAAAGGTGGCATCAGGTAGAGTGGTTGACACAATGTGCCTGTAACTGTTGTAGTCAGAATGAGTCAAAATATCTGAAGCTGAAAAAGATCCACATGAAAGATAAGGTGAAGTTTGACTTTGCACCTGAGCCTATGATAAACTGGTTTATGAGGGTGAAGCACCTACAGAGGAAGACACTCAAGCAACTGTCAGCTGCTTGGGTTAGAAAGGCTGTTCCTTAGGGATGGAATTTCTAAAAAAGTTAACATATCTAAATAATATTGTATGAAATTATTTATATTATGTTCAGTCAGACATTTTCAGATTCTGTGATGAACACTCACTCAGAGTGCTCATGCAGGACACTTGGCTGACAAGGAATGCGAGGGATGAGGAAGAAGGCAGGGAAAACTTGATACAACTTGGCTAGAACAAGGATAACGATGAGGTTGCGAATCCAAGCTATGGTGATAGTGAAGAAAGGCACTAGGGAGTTATCCAAGTGGGAGTCACAAGTGGACAGTCTGAGGGACTGTCCGTTCTATTGCTCTAGCTTATATACCTGGGTACATGGTCTGTGCATACTTTAGGGGAGGCTTACTACTTCCCACAGGTGCTGCGCATTGGAAGGTTCTGGAAGGGTTCTAAATATATCAACCAATCAGAATAATCGTAGGTATCATATGACTGCTCCACAGTCCAATAAGATTAATCCAAAGAGTGGTATGACTTTCAGTCATCAGGTGACTTGATAAACATAGGATAATCACGTGACCAGTCACGTGATCGTCAGAGTATGAATTTGGAACTCCGACTTCGGATTTCCCCTTTAGGAAGTTGATTATGTAAAACCAGTCCAACACGGATTGGTCTTAACTCTTGAGTCACAACCTAAGTTCACAGGTTTGTGACAGATTCATCAGCCCAGAGTTGTTGACTAAAGCCACACTTGCATCCACTTGAAGATGAACTAGTATGCAATAGTGGCTATTTGAAAGAAGGCTCCACAAAAATAGCATTTGATCAATTGAAAAATCTATGACACAATTTCCCAAGCTCTCTAATTGTAGGAGGGCCACAAGGAGGTTATGCAGAGCTTAATAAAGCTTATCCTCTAAAATGTAAACACTATCTACATGTTCAGCAAATAAATGATATAGCACCATTTTAGCTTCAAACTGGGTTTCCACACCCTTTAATTTAATTGGGAAAAATCTTGTCAAAAGCCTGCATGAGCATTAGGAAGACAGGCTGCTGACCAGCCAACACATGTGGGCTTTGTTTCTCAGCTTTTTAGTCCCTCTAATACCTTTCTAGCCCTCTTCATCTAGTCAACAGCCTCAAAACTCCTCTTCCTTACACAAGCCAAGCTCACTGCTGCCAAGTTGCCTAATAAAAATAGACTGCAGAAGCATTGCCATTAAAATGGGCTTAAATATGTTCCTATTTCTCAAGTTTTCCTAAAAGTGTAGCTTTATCATAGCATAATTAAAAGGCATGACAGCTTGATAGATCTTTTAGAAGAGGGATACAAATATCTCTCTATTGATCATACATATGTTTTTTTATATAATCAATTTAAACTCTACTAATAGCAATTTAGTCTCAGCTTGGGCATAATTGACAGTAAAAGCTACCTTTTTGTCATTAGATGCTCACTTCTTTTAGATACTCCTAGTCAAAACCTTGGCCAGAGTCCATAAAGGCAATATTAATGAGATGGTCATTTATCTTCTTTCTGTATTTCTATGTAATGGTCTTCTGTATTATCTTGAAAATTGTCCTCAAATATTGACTATTTAACCTTTCTCTTTTGCAACTCATGGTGCTCAACTTTGGCCTTAGTACATCATCAGACTGATCATGTATGACACTATTAATCCCTGACATATCTAAAGTAACTGGAGGCACTCAATTGAGGAACTGTTAGCTTTGAAATTTGAGAAGTTTGACCAGTAGACTGAATAGAACTACTAGGTAAATAAGATCTAGTTATTGAATTCATTGATTCTAGCCTTAGAAGTTTATTGTTTGACAAAATGAAAGTAGATGAAATTGAAGGTAGCCTGGCTAGGAAAAGGGCTTTAAGACATGTCTATTGGTGGTGAAAAAGTGGGCAGACAAGATAGTGGGGAGTTTGGCTGGTATTTCTCAAAGACTAGTAAAAGGAGACTTTGAATAAAGAATTCCTTTAATGTTCAGATGTGTTATATTTTATCTTAAAACAAGGTTCAAAGTGGTGTTTCACTGAGACTTTTAAATTTCTCAAAGTGTGTTTTCATTAATACAGTTGTAGATCTCATCAAGATATTATTCAATTTTTTTGACCTCAGTTATTTATTCATTTTACATTTTGTTGTAAAATTACATATTTATTTAGAGTTTATTCTTATTTTTTAATTCTTAAAATAATTTTTAAAGCACACACAACATGACTATTTTATATATTTAAATCACTAACTAACTTATGTATTACCACTATTTACTTTTCAACTATCAATTATTTAATTCTTGTTATTTTAAAATTATGCACTATTTTAACTTGTTACAAATAAGTTAGAAAAATATCTACACAACAAAAAAAAATTTATTATATTAATTTTTTATACTCCCTTTAATTTAAAAATATTTAATATATAATTTAAGCATGAAAGAATATTTAGAAATATATTATCTCTGAATTAAATGTATTAACTTAATTGTTTAATAATGATAAAATCAATAACTTATTGTTATTTTATTATGTACAATATTTTTGATTAATTCTTCATTAAAATATTGTGACCTACTTAATATTTTTTAATCAGATAAAAGAAAAACTGTAAAGAATATTTCAAATATGTGTTAAATCATTTAATTAATTAATATCATATTTTATTAAAATTATTAAATCATAATGTATTTTAAAAATTGTCTTATTACAGAAAGATAGACTTTTGTTTAGTCTTGTAGATGATCAATTAACTGTATCAATGTTTATTCCTGTGTTATATATATCTTCATTAATTTATATGTTTTCAACAGAATAGATAGGATCTTTCTCATATTCAAAATATGATATTCCAATTAAAGATAGTCCACCTAGGTGTGTTCACCTAAGAAATTTAAAGTTAGACCTAAATCTAAGGGGGGAGTGGAATTACTGCCCAAATGAGGTCAGGGAGGGAGGGTCACCCAAAGAGTTATTAAGAAATTTTTATGAAGAGGCATTTGGTGTGTCTGTGGTAGGTGTCTAGTGGGGCAGCTATGATCAAGTTGACCAAATGAGTGCACATTGTAGGGGTATCTCAGGTGCTGAACCTGAACCTGTCCCTTTTTGGCCTTTTTGGTCTTGGACAAGCATGTGTGGCTTCCCTACCAAATTGGTCTTGTGCTTCCACAATGTCACAGCTTCTTCAATTCCCATTCCCTCTCTATCACCTCATCCATCCATCCACTCTCTCTTTCCCTTTTTCTCTCCTTGTTGCTCATTCTCACTTGGTCATTTTCTCACCATGCAAACAAATGACAATGCCAGTTTTCTGCAAGATGGCCTCTAGGCCACTCACATACTGGCCACATGTCCTTGTGCTTCCAGTCGCCTTTGTCTACCAGCCCTCTGATGAACAGCACACATAGATAGATCATACTCACAGTGACAAAGGAGACTGTGGTGAGATATGAAGAGTGGCTTGAAGCAGCAACAAAGTATTCTTGCAAGTGAAGCAGAGTTTGAGTCTGGCACACAACAGATGAGAACTGGTGTATATACACACCGTGGGCATTATGTGATGTTAAGCCATCTTTTATGCTAATTTAATGGAAAACATATTTCAAAAAAGCTTTGAAAATAAGTGCACAATACATTGTGATCTCATTCACAATACTGTTCACAATAAATCAAGGGTGACAATGCTCATCACATGCTAATTACATTTATAATGTATCCAGGCATGGGACTTGCGTGTGCTTATCAAAGTCATTCACAATGAACACAGTACATGCATTAAAAAGATACCATAAAATTTATTCATAATATTATTCACATATTTTCAAGAGTTTCATTGGAAATACATTCGACGTGACACCCAATGTCATGATGTCATGACTCAATGACTCTTGAAGTCGAGACTCATGGTGTCCATACACAGACACAACTGCTATAGTTTTTGCAGAATACAGTAAAAAACAAATAAAATACATCGCTGCTGTCATTGCATCGCCATCATTGCACCCTCCCATCATCGTCAACACTGTTGGCCCTTGTCAATGTCGCTGTTGCCTAACCATCAACATTGTTGCTTGTGGCTTGCATTAGTGCATAGTCACGCTGCAGCTGGAAGTGGGGTGATGACATTGACGTTGCAATCTTGGGGATACAAGGGTTAATGGTGGTGCCAGGTCGTCATCCTGAAGGTACAGACCTGGTGGTCGTCACCTTGCAGGTGTAGGTTTGGTGGCATCGCCACAGTCATCATTGTTGTCTGTTTTGGCGGGACTTGTGTGCCATGTTGAGGTAGTATTGTGGCGGGGTTGTTGTGTGGTGTTGTGGCATTGTGAGGCTTGCACACCATGTTGGGTGGCATCACATTGAGACTTGTGCACAGCAATGACATAGCACCACAGCAAGCTTTCACACAGTGGGTGGTGTTGTAATGGGTCTTGTGCGCTGTGACATGGTGAGGCTGGTGAGGATGGTCATGTCAAATGAAGTCAACAGACTTTCCGACGCATCGCCTGGTTGCAGCTGGGGGAGTCTATTGCCAGTTTTGACTCAGAGTGTCAGGACCAAGCTGCCAGTGTGGATGTGAAAACCAAGCATGATCAGTACATGCTCAGATCCAGTCAAGAGGGGAGTGAGGGAGCCAAGTATGAAATTGAGGAGTTGGGAGTCGGGAATGTAGGAAAGAAGGGAGCAAAGTCAAAGAACAGGAGAGGCAGGGTTCGAGGAGAGGGAGCTGAACACAACAGTTTTTCATGAAGATCATGTTGTCACGGACACGTATATTATTTTCCTTATGTTTCTGTACTTTTATGGAATTATTTGAGGAAGAAGGACCAAAAGTACGAGATATCGTTAGTCACATGCTGCCATCATGTGCACCTACAAGCACATGACCCTGGGATAGTTACACCCTTAACGGGATAACCCAATCCAGTCACATTCCATATATGAACAGACTCATACGATTGGTAGATAAGGAAGGAACATTCTAGATAGTTCTAGAACTCGCTTAGTAGTTTACGCTTACTTGCTGTATTAGGTTTTACTCAGCAAGATAAGGCATCGCGTCAGCGCTAAGACAAGTGCATCAGTCAGCACAATAGATAGCGCTATTATTAGACACAACGCGTCAGCTCCTGAGTCATGGAGTCTTACTGTACACTTAGTAATAGTGTTTAGACTCAGTTTAAATTCAGCTCCAGTAGCGTATATAAGCTCCACTGTAACGTCCTGAGTGGAACCAACTTGTCCTCTTGGTTCTCCACTCAGGTGTGTATTCCACTGTACTCCTTACTCTACTTCAATCCTAACTTGTCCTCTTGGTTCTCCACTCAGCGTGCCACTGCGTGATCTCTGACTATTCGCATCCTTGTATAAAGGATCTGAGCTCTAGTCCCCTCTGCATTGGCTGCACGTTTAGCGCGTGATTTATCTCCGCGTTCGGGTTGAGTGTGCTCACCTGACTGTTCACTCCTTACCTCACACTTGGACTCAACGTAGCGAGGTGTCATACCGCTACATTAGGACAAGTTCCTTCTCACTCTCTTGAGCTCCATGCTCACCAGTTTTATCACATTCTCTTTAGGTGGTTGACGACCATCAGTCCCTTGTGTTATCTACCTCACTCTTTGCCTGGGGAAGTCCGTAAGCAGAATCTGTGCATTTGTGGTACAACTGTAGTGTCCGTAAAACCGGCATACATTGTGCTTGCCTTTATTGGGTCTATCTGGTCATCAGTAGATGCCTCTGGGTACTGGCTGCAGAACTGGTCACCACGCCAGATAAGCTGCAGTTAGACATTGAGCCAGCCAGGCCTAGCCTGCGACAGCTGTACGTGTACCAACCAGAAAAGTTTGAGAGCGCTTCAGCGTGAGAGGCAGCCAACAGGTCGAGAAGACTGAGGCAGACAGCCTTGTAGCTCTACACATCTCCCTACACCATTCCCGAGTGTCCCTTTATCGCCGCAGCCTCGCGCAGTGTGAAACAATCACTGTGTATTGGTCTCGCTTGATAGGGCATTCCTATCACCCTTGAGTTAGCGTTACGCGCTCGTTGTATCCTGTCGTCTAAATCCACCATCACATATCTCCAAACTGCCTCACATATTTGCGAATGTTTGAACCCGACTTCGTCATCTCTTTAGGAGGAGACAGGCTTCCATCACACCACCCCAGACTCAAGCCTCTGCTTCGGCATCGCTTCACGTACATCCGGATCCACAGTCTGAAGAAGACCGAATCCCTTCACCGGTGTACGCATCACCATCACCCACTGCTTCAGTAGAATCATTCCACTCCGCCCACTCCTCCCAAGCCACACTCGCCCAGTCAGGCGAAAGTTTCATTGACGAAGACGGTGTCAACATCCGTTACCAGGGCTTCCAATTAGAACTGCCCCCTCGTAACCTCGCCGAGCAATACGTGCAGGCAATTTTCTACGATCCAGAAATCCAATACGGACTACTAGACCTCTACAGCCTAGAAATCCCTGTCCTCGGAACAAACTTTACAGTCCCGCAGCTGATAGCATTTGCTGCAGATCTCATTCCTCGTCTCGAATCGCCCCCTCACCCCCTCATCTCCCATGTAAGGGAAGATGAAGAACGTGGCTCCCAAGAAAGGGAAACAGACAGCTCGTCTAGCACAAGCTCAGTATCCCAGCGGAGCTTGCTCGAAATTCGCCCTCCCTCCTCCAACTAAGAAAGAAAAGGTGTTCATATCTCGCATCCAAGACTGGGACGAGATCTCACCAGACAAACAACTCCTTCTTTTGGAAGAATTCCGTCGGGCACAAGAGGAAGCAGAATGAAAAGAGAGACAGAAGAAATTAGACGAAATGTCACAACCAAGCGGAAGCACCCTCCCTCCCGCAGTACCACCCACACCACTCCCCCCTCCCACAGTCCAGGACTGCCTGGACCTCATAAATCACCTGGGTATAGCCGTCGGCAACCTCGCACAGCAAGTCACAGCCCTGACTGCACAGGTGGCCTCAGCAACCACCACTTGCCCAGGAAACGGAAAAAACAAGGAAATAGTGGCCCGCCCCAAGGGATGGGAAAGGCTCCTCTTTGGATGCCCGTCATTTCCTTGCTGCATTCCACAACTGGGCAGGATCACTAGGGGACGCCATGAACACATGGCATGCAGTGGATAGCAAGTGGTACGCAGACGAGCATAGGTGGATTGCTGCTGCTCTCAACCTGATGGAAGGGGACGCCAAAACCTGGGCACTCCCATATCTGGAGTCCGCCAACCAAGGGACTATTCCCTTTGGAGGAAACTGGTCGGACTTCATCAAGGAGTTCAACCACAGGTTCAGCCCCCTAGATGTCCAAGACATAGCTTGGGAGGAGCTAAAGAAAACAAGACAGGGTAAAAAGACGGTTGCCGAATATGCATCCATATTCGAGCAGTACTCTGGACAAACCGGGTGGTCCATCATCGACCTCCGCACCTGCTTCTACGATGGTCTGACAGACGAGATCAAGGACCTCTTAGCCATCACAGACAAGCCCCATAACACATACGACGAGCTCAAGCAAAGCGCGCAAGTCATTGATCAACGACTGCGCCAACGCCAGAGCGAGAAGAAAGGAAAATCTTCATCGTCATCACAACACACCACCTCCAATCCTGATGCCATGCAAGTCGACACCATGCGTCAGCAAGGCAACAAACCGAAGGAGGAAATCTTCAAAACTTGGGGCGAGTTCCAAGCATGGATGAGAGGGAGATGTTATGGGTGTGGCTCGAAGGAGCACACAAAGAAGGATGGAAATCATGAACGCGACGTCTGCAACTGGTGCCAAAGAGCAGGGCACCGAGCAAATGTCTGCCAAAATAAAAGAATGGGGAAACCAGCTAAAGC
This sequence comes from Lactarius akahatsu, assembly GCA_021524915.1. Lineage (NCBI taxonomy): Eukaryota > Fungi > Basidiomycota > Agaricomycetes > Russulales > Russulaceae > Lactarius > Lactarius akahatsu. The sequence continues at coordinate 1,681,846 of JAKELL010000001.1, read as the reverse complement.
GAAAGCTGCAGCAACAACGGAATCCCCTAGTTCACCATCATCGTCCAATACTGCAGCAGCAGCCGCCACAAGCACTTCCCCTGCCCAGACGTCCCAGGCAGACATGGCGAAGTTGTTGGGAATGTTAGAAAAGCAGCAAGAACAGCTGGATGCGTTCAAAGTGGCTTTTTAGATCAGGGGTCGCGTATAGCTGCGACCGGCCCCTCTACAGTAGATGACTCGGCTTCATGTAGTTGTAATATATGCTTACGCTCTCGCCTCGTTTTGGACTCACCTTCTGTAATTCATACGACTCATGCCTGTAAGTTAGATAGTAGTGTTAGTTCAGCTTCTTGTTTTCCTGATTCTATTACATCTACATCTGCCTCAGAGATGAACAATAGTAGTGTTCCCTTTGCTCCACTTTCTTCAGAAGCAATGCCGCACATGATGATTTCTGATGCAGCATTGTCTTCTACTATTATTCCCGAAACAAAAGATAAAAAATCACATTTTCATATTTCTGTGTATTTAAAAGGACGTCATCGTACTGTAAAAGTAGCAGCAATGGTAGACTCCGGGGCAACTTTGTTGTTCCTGGACAAAAGGTACGCTGACCGCCACAAGATGTTGCAGGTTCCTCTTGCAAGTCCCATCACCCTATACAACATAGATGGGACTCTCAACGAAGCCGGTAGTATCACCCACAAAGTCAGACTTACTCTGAAAGTTGGCCCTAGTGAAGAAAGTCACGACTTCTTAGTCACTTCACTAGGCCCAGAGAACATCATTTTGGGTCTACCATGGTTAAGGCAGAGGAACCCGCAAATAGATTGGCAGGAAGGCACTATGCACCTCAACTCGACCACTGAAACAGCACCACCAGAGTTGGAGGTAGAGGTGACGCGCATTATGGCAAACCGGATGGAACGCCGCTGTCTCCTTGTGGAGAAAGTGCTCGATATGGTCCAAGATGAAGTTTTCTGTTTGGCAGGCTTCACATACTCTCAGCAGATCGCTGAGAAAGCCACCGCCTCCAAACCTAAGAAAACCTTCGAAGAAATGGTACCGGAGCATTACAGAGACTTCACGAAAGTTTTCTCTGAGGAAGAATCCCAGAGGCTCCCTGAGCATCAACCGTGGGATCACGCAATAGACCTCGAACCAGATGCAGTTAAACACTGGAAGGTCAAAACGTATCCCCTGTCACCAAGCGAGCAAGTGGAACTCGACAAATTCCTGCAAGAGCACATCTCAAAAGGATATCTGGTCCCATCTAAATCACCAATGGCCTCACCAGTATTCTTCATTAAAAAGAAGGACGGCAAGCTCCGTCTAGTGCAGGATTACCGTCGTCTTAATAAAATCACCATTAAGAATCGATATCCACTACCACTCGCCACTGACATCATAAACCGGTTGAAAGGAGCGAAGGTATTCACTAAATTCAACGTAAGATGGGGCTACCACAACATCTGGATCAAACCCGGAGATGAATGGAAAGGTGCTATAATCACCAACCAAGGGCTATATGAACCCAAGGTCATGTACTTCGGTATGACCAACAGCCCGGCCACCTTCCAAGCCCTCATGAATGCCGTCTTTGCCGATCTAATTGCAGCAGGAGAGGTCGCAGTGTATATGGATGACATCCTCATCTATAGCAACTCTCTGGAACACCACTGCAAAATTGTACGCGAGGTGCTAAAGAGATTGCAAGAACACGACCTCTACCTCAAACCTGAGAAATGTGACTTTGAAAGGCAAGAAATGGAGTACCTTGGGATGATAATCCGTCCCAGAGAAGTGCAGATGGACCCTGGCAAGGTCGCTGCAGTAAAGGAGTGGCCTACACCCACAACGCTCAGGGAAGTCAGAGCGTTTATTGGGTTCACCAACTTCTATCGTCGATTCATCAAGGACTTCGTGGCTATTGCCTGACCCTTGCATGACCTCACAAAGAAGGACACTCCATGGCAATGGCATTCTGAACAGCAAAAGGCTTTCGACCACTTGAAGGAAAGCTTCGTACGAGAACCCATTCTCAAAGTGTACGACCCACAGCTTCCAACAAGAGTCGAAACTGACGCTTCAGGATTTGCTACTGGCAGTATACTCACTCAGAAGTACCCTGATGGTCTCTGGCACCCCATTGCGTATCGCTCACAGTCTATGAGCAAGGAAGAACGCAACTACGAGATCTACGATAGAGAAATGCTCGGCCTAATTCACGCCCTAGAGGACTGGAGACACTTCCTCGAAGGCATATCCTTTGAAGTGATCACTGACCATAAGAACATGGAATGGTGGGCAAGCATGAAAGACTTAAATCATCGACAGGCCCGCTGGGCTCTGTATTTAAGTCGCTTTGCCTTCAAGATCACTTACAAGAAAGGAGACTCCATGCAGGCCGATGCACTGAGCAGATTCTCAAAAGACCACATCAGAGACAACGAGGATAACCGCCAGGTTCAGGTTTTACAACCTAAGCACTTCCTCAATGCCGCCCAAGCACACTTCCGCCCAGAAGTGGACTCCCTGGGAAATCGCATAAGGCTCGCATCTATTCGAGAAGCAGAAGTCATAGAGGGTCTTAAAAGTCTACAAAAGACCGCTCCAAAGGCTCTCATGGATGGAGTAGCGATGTGGGAGGAAGATGACGGCCTAGTTTACCACAGGGGGAAACTGTACGTTCCCAATGACCGGACGCTAAGACGAGACATGTCACGAACCTGTAAACTTGGGTCGTGACTCAAGCGTCTAAGACCAGTCCGCGCCGGCCCGGTCTTATGTAATCAATTTCCTAAAGGGGAAATCCGAAGTCGGAGTTCCAAATTCGTACTCCGACGGTCACGTGACCGGTCACATGATTATCCTATGTTTATCAAGTCACCTGACGACTGAAAGTCGTACCACTCTTTGGATTAATCCTATTGGACTGCGGAGCAGTCACGCCACTATGGCACAATCTTGCGCAATCGACTGCGGAGCAGTCGTACAATACCTACGATTATTCTGATTGGTTGATATACTTAGAACCCTTCCAGAACCTTCCATTGCGCAGCACCTGTGGGAAGGAGTAAGCCTCCCCTAAAGTACGCACGGACCATGTACCCAGGTATATAAGCTAGAGCAATAGAACGGACAGTCCCTCAGACTGTCCACTTGTGACTCCCACCTGGATAACTCCCTTGTGCCTTTCTTCGCTATCGCCATAGCTTGGATTCGCAACCTCATCGTTATCCTCATTCTAGCCAAGTTATACCAAGTTTTCCCTACCGTCTTCCTCGTCCCTCACGCTCCTCGTCAGCCAAGTGTATTGCAGGAACACTCTGAGTGAGTGTTCATCACACTTGGACAGTCTCACCATCTGACCTGGACGCTCCTTGATAGTGTCTGATTTCGGAGACGAATTTGGTCACTGGGACGGCGATTCCAGTTCTTACTACACCTCGTGGGAGCCCCAGTATAGTGGCCCCCCTCGTCGTCGTCTTCCCCCTTCCTCTCCTCTCACGTTCCCCTTGTCTCCGGTGGGCCTAAACACCCCCCTTCCCATCCAAGTCGAGCAAGTCGCTCAACCCCAAGGCCCAGCTGCTTTTACAGCGCCCTCATCCCCTGTCCCCAGTCGCCCCCCGTCACCTCGCCCTGCTACCCCCCTCTCCTACGCAGAGGCCTCCCCCGGCGTCGAGTACATTCTACTTGACGAAGATTACACTCCCGTCTCCGGTGCCCCGTCCCCCATCACTCGCCCCGCGTCCCCGGACTTTGACATCCGGACCCAAGTAGCCGTTCGATCCAGCGCCCCCCTCGTCCCTCGCTCCCCGTCCCCTGAATTGGTGTACCCAGACCCAGTTCAGGTATTCCAGTCCCCCTTGCTCGGGCCCTTGTCGCCCCTCTCTGATCTCCCGTCCCCGTCAATCCATCTCGTCTCGCCCCGCCCCTGGTCCTCGTCCCTTCCTGCTCGCCCCGCCACTCCAGACTCGCCCATTGACTACCACCACGTAGCAGAAGGCGTCCCCCGCATTGACACCCCAGACCACGAGCTCCCCCACGAAGATCAGGAGAACATCCCGCCTCCTGCTCCCTTGATTCGCCCCCCTTCCTGCGTCAACATCACCACCGGTCCACACCCCCACCAATTCGTTAACGTCCAGACCCCGCAAGGAGAAGAGTGGAGACCCATCTCAGAGTTTTATCAGGTCTCCTTAACACAACTTCCGTCCATCGACCACCTCCTTGCGTACCCCCCTACCTTCCCTGGAGTCACGCCCTTCCGTTTCCGGTCCCCACACTACATCAAAATCTACCCCCGTCACCGTCCTCTTGCCCTCGCCTTGGGAATTCCCCCATCTACGCCTGTTCGCGAGCCGTCTTAGATCTCCCTAGTCAAGACCTTCCCCTCGGGTCCATCAAGTACAACTTCCGGGAAGGTATCCGTAGGGGTTTCGCCCCCCTCAACCAAGTAATTTGGCAGGCATACGTAGGGGCCTTAGTCACTCTTGAACTCCAAGACTTCCTGGACGGGAGGATTATCACCACATACGGGTATTTGGCCTTTTGGGAAGACCGGATTTTTGTTATAGACCAGGGGTATCACTTTGAAGACGCAGTCAGAACCAGTCCCCCTCTCCTTTCCTACTGTTTCGCACCTCGTATACCCGCTGACCCCTTCCTATTTATCTCTACCTACCCAGACCAACAAGAACTATAGTCACTTACTATACTAGTAAGTGTTGTAGTTAGTTGGGTAATTGGTACGAAATAAAAGGGGTTTAGTGTCCTATCGTTTCCCGACCCAAATCTCTGAACAAGAGCAAGTAAGACGCTCTCAAGCACTCTTTGAAACCCACAGAGAACGACAACTTCAGTTGTACTATCCCCCAAGCACTCTTTACAATCTCGCCCACTCAAACACCATCGAAGTTTGGAGTGACAACACTCAAATACTCAAGAAATTAGAAGAAATCCTCCCCTTCGGAAGAACACTCAAGTTATCCCAGTTTCAAGACTTCATTTCGGGCAGCCTAGCACGACTCGCCAACCTAGCCCAAGAGCAGCTTCTCTATTGGCACTTAGCGAAGACTTGCGATATCCACGGCGCTCCTGTCGAATCCCTTCTTCTTTGGTATAAAGAAGATTACTTTTGGTTCGTCCACCTCAGCCCCCCAAGAAGACAGGACCTCATTCAAAATCTCCTACGCGGAGAATGACACTATTTCCTCGAACGCTTCCGGTTGGACTACGAACAAGTCCAAATATCTTTCCAAGAAATCCGCATCGAAACTACCCCCTTTGGATCACAGCCAGTAATCACCGAAGGAAGAGAATACACCCTTAAGTGGGATCACGTGTGGGAAACAACCCTAGAAAACCCGGACCGCGACATAGTCAATCCACGAATTTTCCACCAGCCACCAGCCACCCCAGACGACCCCAAATTTGTGGCCCGCTTAGAAATCGACGAAGAACAAAACGACGACAGCTTCCTGCCACCTAGCAGCCCCCCAAGTCCCACTACACCTTCTGACTCTCTAGACGGTTGGGGAGAACCTTCCAACCAGTGGGTCAGTAATTCAGTTTGTTGGTGTAGTAAAGAAGTTTGCGACTGCGGTTATCGTCCCGATACCCCACCTACTCCACCTAGTGTAGTATTGTGGGCTCCTGGCCAAGCGTACCTACCTTCTAGAGAAAGAATATAGAAGGTTTCTTGTTTAAATCACCCTGGCAGAAAGCGCACTTGATTGGGCTATCACCCTGGCATCTCAACAAGTATCTCAACGTCACAGAAACCTGAAGACAACGAAACCAGTTTATAAGAAGGGATACACCTATTCCCTCTCCAGAAGAACACCCTCCAGTAATCCCTAATAGAGACATTAGGAGAGTAAATCAAGCAACAAGTACACGTCCAAGTAACCCAGTTCAAGCGACCCCCACGTATCCAAGTTATCACGAGCTTCCCCCAGTCGTTCGTCAACCCTCCACTAGTAGTGAAGAAGGACAATTCCTAGCAACCCAACCCACGTATTACCACCTCCCAGAAGTACCCTTCATATCAAGAACACTACCCACGAGAAACCCTAGAGAATTACAGACCTTCAAGCAGCACTGTCAACTCATATTCCAGAGACACGGAGTTCCCTTAAACCTCCAGCACACAGTCAACAACATCCGCGACATCACCACAGACCCAGTAGGGTTCCAAGGACTCTTGTGGAGATCTAGTGTCTTAATATCGCATTACGGGATATTTGAAGAATACTGTTGGATTCGATCTAGCCAACGACCAAGTGCAACTCACGGGATAACACTACAACCAGGGTATAAAATCTTTTACGCCTGGGACTCAGATGGTTGGACCGTATCAAGACTACAAAGACGCTCTAGTGAATGAGCAATCAACCAGGCCAAAATACTAGAGACCTTACCCCTGAAGAACTAGCAAGAGTCCCCATCTACTTCAAGAACCCCTTCTTCTCCCTTGACGATAATCTAATCCACGTTATCTGGAACACAGAAGAACTCACGAGCCCAAACGGGAAGTTCCCGTGGAAATTCTTTGGGACAGACGACACTGTCAGCAAAGACGATTTTGAAGACGCTTACCCAGGATATAGCAAATTTGACAAAGGATCGTACGATCACCACAATCTCACAGCCAAGTACAACGGAAAGGAAGTCCGTTGGTCGACCAAACGAGAACTTTGGGTCTACAAGAATAACAGAAGAGTAGTCTTCCCAGACTCTGACCAAGAAGGATCAGACTTATCTCCACCGCCAAGTACAGACCAAGAGAATTCAGAGACAGAACAGGCAGAAGTATCAGGCCTCCTAGACAAAACCACCAAGACCGTCGCCTCAGTATTAGCTAGTTTATCAGGAACACACACCCCCCAGTCACCATCAGCAGGAAAGCTACCAGGCGCACTCCCAAGTACCCCAGGACCATCCAGTCAACCAAGTTATCCACTGTTCACGCCAAGACAACCAAAGCTTTTTGGTACCAAGAGCCAATCCCCTTCTCCGCCACCAACACCCCCAGTAACAAGCACCATGGCTTCAGGAGGAGGCGCCAAGTTATTAGGAACACCCCCAGAACCATTCGATGGCAAACAAGACAAGGCAGAAGCCTTTTGGAGTAGTGTCGAAAACTACTACTATCTCAATGAATCCACGTACACCAATGAAGGCAAGCGCGTATCGGCTGCCTTAATGCACTTCAAGATTGGTACCCCAGCAGGAGATTGGGCCCAAGATCAGCAGACTAAAGCCCTCACAGCCACGCCCATAGACTTTGGCACCTGGAACGATTTCAGAGACGCGTTCAAAAAGCACTTCATTCCGTCACACACCAAGTTAGAATCAACCAACCTCATGTACTCCTGTCGTATGGGGAATCGACCCTTCAATGATTGGTACCAAGAATGGTCCACGTACGCGTCCAGATCAGGTGCAAACGAAGAAACCAAGATGTTCACCTTTAGAAAGGCACTCCCTGCAGCTCTACACCAGAAGATTATTGGTGTATCACCACAGCCCACAACCCTAGACAAATTGGTCGAACTAGCAAGAGAATTCGACCGCGTATGGTGTCTCTACAGTAACCCAGCATTCACAGGACAAAGACTTCAAGGGCCAAGAAATAGGGCCATGTACGCCGAAGAAGACGGCGCTCACGTCAACGCCACCACAGCCACGAGTATAAGACCTCAGCAAGCAGGCAGAATAACCAAGGAAGAAAAAGATCGACGCTTCAAGGAGAAGCTCTGTTTTTATTGCGGAAAGCCGAACCACCGAGCCAAGGACTGCCGGACCAGGAATAGCTCCCAACGACAAGGACAAGGGAATGGAAGACCCAGTAATCAGCAGTCAGACTTTAGGGCACGCACGACCCTAACTCAAGAAGAATCCTACGAGGATCCCCCCAAAGATCACCCTGCCCAGATAGCGGCAATGTATCACAGTCCCCCAGCACACATCACGATTCCACGCCCTCAATCAGCCCCCCTTCCAGAGGATTTTTAAACTACCCTACTGAAGCACTGTCAGTTAGGGCTTTACGAGTGGCCAACCATAGTTTTACCCAAGGATACTCATTACTAGAGATGTTAGATTCTGAGCCTGTACCCGGTGATACGATACGGAATAGACGATCACCCTCAATTACGCTCAGAATCACTCTAGTAGGAAAGAAAACCGGTCGAGAAATCAGTGCACGGGCTTTACTAGACAGCAGCGCAGAAGGAATCATCATAGATCAAGACTTTGCCAAGAGGAATAACCTAACTCTCAGAACCCTAGTTAACCCACTTCCAGTACGGAATGTGGATGGAACACTGAACAAACAAGGATCAGTTCGATATACTACTATCCAGACAATCCGGATAAAGACTTCCGATGGAGAATACCACGACGAATGTGCTGAACTCTACGTAACCACGCTAGGCGACCACGATATCATCCTAGGAACAGACTGGCTCAAAGCACACAACCCAGAAGTTAACTGGGCCACGCCACAACTTGCCTTCACAAGATGCCCCAAGACCTGCACACTATCCACCAAGTCCCTAGTTATTACAGCCAAGAAGCCGCAGACGCGAACAACCACGATCAATGTTTTACAAACCACGGAAGAATACCAAGTCGCAGGTGAACCTGCCTTTAGTCAAGAAGCCATGGAGCCGTTCCTGTACCTACATCAAGAAACCAAGGAAGAAGATATACTCATTAGAGCCAAGACCACCACGAGCACAGAAATTGCAGCTAGAACAGCACCCAAGACATCCACGGAACACATCCCAGCCCAGTTTTCACAGTACGCTAAGGTATTTAGCGAGACAGCCTCCCAAAGACTACCACAGCACCAGCCATGGGACCATGCCATAGAATTGAAACCTGGAGCCACCATGAAGAATTGCTCCATCTATCGTCTTACGCCCAAAGAATCAGAAGCATTGAAGATTTATATCACGGATCACCTACAAAGGGGATATATTCGCCCTTCCAAGTCACCCATGGCCAGCCCCTTCTTCTTTATAGATAAGAAAGACGGCAAGTTACGCCCAGTACAAGATTATTGAGCATTAAACGATATTACGATCAAAAACGCCGCCCCATTGCCATTAATCCCTGAGCTCATTGATAAACTACGCGGCGCAAGATGGTTCACCAAGTTAGATATCCGATGGGGCTACAACAATATACGAGTCCGCAAAGGCGACGAGTACAAAGCTGCTTTCAAGACACCCCTCGGACTATATGAACCCACAGTCATGACATTCGGCCTCTGCAACGCCCCTGCCACGTTTCAAACATTCATGAACACCATCTCCGAAGACCTGATAGATGAAGGACACGTTGTCGTCTATCTCGATGATATCCTGATATTTGCAGAGGACCTCCCCACGTTAACCAGGCTCACCCACGAAGTACTATCACGCCTAGCAAAATACGACCTCTACTTGAAACCAGAGAAATGCTCTTTTGCCCAGACATCCATAGAATACCTCGGACTCGTTATATCCGAAGGACAAATTGCCATGGACCCAGCCAAGGTGGCAGGAATAAGAGACTGGCCACCTCCTAAGACGGTCAAACAAGTTCAAGCCTTCCTAGGATTTTGCAACTTTTATCAACGCTTCATCAAGGACTTCTCTACCATTGCACGCCCCTTGTTTGACTTAACCAAGAAAGAAGTACCCTTCCTATGGACCCCAGAAGCATCCACAGCCTTTCAGACACTCATCACAGCTTTCACCACTGCACCTGTCCTTGCCCTACCAGACCACGAGAAGCCTTTCCGCTTAATCACGGACGCTAGTGACTTTGCCACTGGCGCCATCTTAGAACAACCCGATGCACTCAACCGTTGGCACCCCATCGCGTACCACTCCAAGTCTCTACAGCCTGCCGAACGGAACTATGAAATCCATGATAAAGAACTCCTTGCTATCATCCGCGCCCTGGAAATTTTTCGCCACTACCTTGAAGGACGCGAAGACACCCTCGAAATTTGGTCGGACCATGGAAATTTGGTCTATTTCTCCACGAAACAGAAACTTACGCGGCACCAAGCACGATGGGCCCTCTTCCTCTCGCGTTTCAAGTTCACCATTGTCCACAAACCCGGTACCCAAAATAAGTCGGATGCCCTGTCCAGGCGTCCAGACCTTAAAGAGGGGATAGCTCACGAAGAAAATGATTGTGTGCTTCTGGATAACAAATTTTTCGCAATCCATGCAGTCCGACCCACAACAATCACAGTCCAAGGGAACACCACATTACGACAACAAATTAAGAGCACTCAAGAATACGACAAAGAAGTTAGCCTTGCCTTAGAAACCCTTCTAAAGAATGGCCCTAGATCCCTCACAAAGGGCTTAGAAGATTGGAACTTAGAAGATGGAATCATCCTGTACAAAGGACAAGTATATGTCCCCAAGAATGAAGATCTCCGAAGAGAAATAGTCAAGCAATACCATGACCATCTTGCCACAGGACACCCTGGAAGATGGAAGACCTACGAACTAATTTCACGAGAATTCTGGTGGCCAGGCATGTCCACCTTTGTCAAGAGCTATGTGGACGGATGTGCCACTTGCCAAGCAACAAAAGTTAAACCAAGAAACCAAGTACCCCTGCAACCAAATCAAGTCCCTAACGAAATTTGGGAAATAATCACCATGGACTTCATCACGGACCTCCCCACGTCACAAGGATACGATTCACTATTCGTCGTAGTGGATCGTCTCAGTAAAGCAACGATAATTGCTCCATGTAACAAGACCATCACTGCCGAAGAAACATCCAAGTTATACCTAGAACAAGTCTGGAGACGAACAGGTCTGCCACACCAAGTCATATCCGATAGAGGACCACAATTTGCTTCCAAAGTAATGCAAGAGGTTTGGAGCAAACTAGGTGTCAAGTCAACCATGTCTACAGCATTCCATCCACAAACAGATGGAGAAACAGAACGCGTCAACCAGGAACTAGAACAATACCTACGCGTCTTTTGTAATTTCCAAGTCGACAACTGGGTAGAACTAATACCCTTCATGGAATTCGCGCACAATGCAAGACAACACAGCGCCACAGGAAAATCACCCTTCGAGATCTGGTACGGCTACAAACCAGAATTCATTCCACCAGTCAACTTTGCGTCCAAAATACCCACAGTAGAAGAACGCCTTCATTCCCTAGAACAAATTCGCATTGAAGTATCTGCTGCACTAAAGGTAGTGTCACGAACCTGTAAAACTTGGGTCGTGACTCAAGCGTCTAAGACCAGTCCGCGCCGGCCCGGTCTTATGTAATCAATTTCCTAAAGGGGAAATCCGAAGTCGGAGTTCCAAATTCGTACTCCGACGGTCACGTGACCGGTCACATGATTATCCTATGTTTATCAAGTCACCTGACGACTGAAAGTCGTACCACTCTTTGGATTAATCCTATTGGACTGCGGAGCAGTCACGCCACTATGGCGCAATCTTGCGCAATCGACTGCGGAGCAGTCGTACAATACCTACAATTATTCTGATTGGTTGATATACTTAGAACCCTTCCAGAACCTTCCATTGCGCAGCACCTGTGGGAAGGAGTAAGCCTCCCCTAAAGTACGCACGGACCATGTACCCAGGTATATAAGCTAGAGCAATAGAACGGACAGTCCCTCAGACTGTCCACTTGTGACTCCCACCTGGATAACTCCCTTGTGCCTTTCTTCGCTATCGCCATAGCTTGGATTCGCAACCTCATCGTTATCCTCGTTCTAGCCAAGTTATACCAAGTTTTCCCTACCGTCTTCCTCGTCCCTCGCGCTCCTCGTCAGCCAAGTGTATTGCAGGAACACTCTGAGTGAGTGTTCATCACAAGACGTGGTTAAGTCATGCCACGACTCCACCACCACCGGTCACCCTGGTAAGAATGGCACCATCAAGCTAGTCAGTCGCTACTACTGGTGGCCACGCATGGCAGGCTTCATAAGCTCATATGTAGAAGGATGCGATCGATGCCAGCATTATCGCAAAGATCTGCACCCCAAGGCTACAGTTCAGCCACAAGAAGTACCTGAGGGACCATGGCAGATAGTCGGAATCGATCTAATCGGCCCCCTGCCCATGTCACATGGAAAGGATATGATCCTTAACATAGTGGATCATTACACAAAACAGATCCATCTATTCCCAGTGACCTCTCAAATCATGGCTGATGGGGTAGCATCCATCTACTTTGAACAAGTCTTCCCCTTGCACGGGATCCCCAAGAAGATTATCAGTGATAGGGGACCCCAGTTTGCTGCAAGGAGCATGTGGGCACTATATAAGCGACTAGGGATAGATGCAGGTCTCACCACCGCCCATCACCCTCAAGCTAATGGACAGGTAGAGCGCAAAAATCAAGAAGTAGAAGTCTACTTGCGCTTGTTCATTAACAAGAGGCAGGATGATTGGGCAGACCTGCTCCCTACAGCGGAATTCGTAGTCAACAGCAGGCTTAACTCAGCCATGGGACACACTCCCTTTGAACTGCTATACGGCTACACACCGGACTTCACCATTCCTGCTGGTAGGCCTACCGGTATCCCAACGCTCGACAAACGTCTACAGCACTTAGTTTCCACAAGAAGGGACGCAGAGGCAGCTCTACGCCTAAGTAAAAGGCGAATGCAGACGGACGTTGAACAAAGACACAAGCCATATGTCTCCAATGTCGGGGATAAAGTCTGGTTGCAAGCTAAGCAAATAAAGATACACCAACAGTCGTCCAAACTGGGCCCTAAGCAACTAGGCCCATTTGAGGTCACTGAAGTTAAAAGTGACATCAACTACAAGCTTGCACTCCCCCCTGCATTACAAATCCATGATGTATTTCATGTAGACCGCCTCTCCCCCTACAAAGGAAACGAAGTCAACGGGCTTATGCCACAGCCACCTGAACCTATCACAGTCGAAGGGGAAGAAGAGTACAAAGTTGACCACATAAGAGATTCCAAACTCTTTGGTCGTACTCTTAAGTACCTAGTTCGCTGGAAGGGCTACGGTGAAGGTGAGGACACCTGGGAACCAGCTAAAAATCTAGCACATGCCCTGGATAAAGTCAAGGAGTTCCACTCCTCCAACCTGGGTGCACCCAGAAAAATAGCGGCTCTCATCTACGCGTCCTTGCCTTGGCAAGCATCTCACATGTACACAGAGGCCAACGCGGACGTCAGCCCTTAAGAAGGGGGGTGATGTCACGGATGCGTATATTATTTTCCTTATGTTTCTGTACTTTTACGGAATTATTTGAGGAAGAAGGACCAAAAGTACGAGATATCGTTAGTCACATGCTGCCATCATGTGCACCTACAAGCACGTGACCCTGGGATAGTTACACCCTTAACGGGATAACCCAATCCAGTCACATTCCATATATGAACGGACTCATATGATTGGTAGATAAGGAAGGAACATTCTAGATAGTTCTAGAACTCGCTTAGTAGTTTATGCTTACTCGCTGTATTAGGTTTTACTCAGCAAGATAAGGCATCGCGTCAGCACTATGACAAGTGCATCAGTCAGCACAATAGATAGCGCTATTATTAGACACAACGCGTCAGCTCCTGAGTCATGGAGTCTTACTGTACACTTAGTAATAGTGTTTAGACTCAGTTTAAGTTCAGCTCCAGTAGCGTATATAAGCTCCACTGTAGTGTCCTGAGTGGAACCAACTTGTCCTCTTGGTTCTCCACTCAGGTGCGTATTCCACTGTACTCCTTACTCTACTTCAATCCTAACTTGTCCTCTTGGTTCTCCACTCAGCATGCCACTGTGTGATCTCTGACTATTCGCATCCTTGTATAAAGGATCTGAGCTCTAGTCCCCTCCGCATTGACTGCACGTTTAGCGCGTGATTTATCTCCGCGTTTGGGTTGAGTGTGCTCACCTGACTGTTCACTCCTTACCTCACACTTGGACTCAACGTAGCGAGGTGTCATACTGCTACACATGTACACAATTGCGAAGACAAAAGATCTAGAAGAGAATAGAAGGAAGTTAGCAGATTAGAATTGCGAAAATGAGAAGAAAGTTGATCTTGTAGTAAAGGAGGAAGGGCACAAAAGGCGACAACATGATGTCAATCAGCTGAGGGTGAAGATGCAAATGATGAGATGGAAATGGCAAAAAAGATGAAGGAAAAGTGGGTGGCAGGACACTTGAGGCTGTTGGCATCGTAGTTGGTGGACACTTGAAGGACCTCAGGATGTTGTAGTTCTAAAATAAGGATGGTGCAAGCAATGAGGGGCATCTGGTAATGGTGGAAGAGACAGATATACGACAAGGTAAGGAGTGGCAGTTTTGCAGACAAGATGAGGGAAGGAAGAAAGGTGAAATGAGGTGAAACAAAGTGAGCAAAAACAAGTGGGCAAGTTGGTGGCAATGTCTGAGACAGGTGACAACTCAGCAGGGACTGAAACGAATGGAAATGGCTGATTTTGAGGCCAAGGGCCGAGCTGCCCTTACACCATTGTATGTGCTCAAGAGCACACACATGAGTAGTCATGGACAGAGTGTGGACAAGGAGGGGTTGAGGTCTGAAGGACAGCAGTGAAGAACCAAAGCCCAAGTCGAGACGCAAGAACTGAGCAAAAGTACACAAGTGAATTTGGTTTGGAAGAGAGAGAACATCAACAGGAGGAGGGTGGAAGTGGTGAACATGTGGGGGAAGTAGTTTGAGGGATGCACAAAGTCAAGAGAGTTGGGAATGTGTGTGATGGAGGCTGGGGAATTGGAAAGGCAATTCAAGGGGTTTTGGGATTGCGCAAGATGTTTGCACAGGATCAAATGAGTCTGGGGGGGAGAATTTAGAGAGCGCGAAGTTGAAGGAGTGGAGAAGAGCCAAACGCGAGAACTGAGCCCAGAGGTCCTCTGTGAAGGTCGAGCAACAATCGCGAAGGAAAGACCTAGAGACAGGGTAAAGTAATTAGTAGTATGGGATCAAGGAGTAGATGAGAGTCGATCTTGACCTTGTCCGACTCATCAATGATACCAATGACCATGGGATCAGGGCCCATGATCACTTGGTGTGTTACGATTTCCTCTTTTCTCTTGTTTACGCCTTAGTTCACCTTATTGCCTCTTGTACAATATGCAGTTTCCACAGAGTTCTCATTTGTCATGTGCTCATCTGTTTTGCCTCATTCCACTTGCACCCGACTCCTTTCGACTGGCAGTATGTGCCATCAAAAACCACTATACATTTCCAAGTTGATCTGATTGCACGCATGGCCCCGCATGCTCCAAGACTCCCATTATAGTGTGTCCCCTTGTACCCAATTTGACATAGCATGACATTCTTGCGTCAGGTGTTTGGACTAGCCAAATACCCTGTATTAGTATATAAGTCACACCCTACCTAGCTTGTACGGTAGACTTGACTTCTTGTGTAATACCACATTGTCTTTGCCTCACGAACTGACCCTTGACTTGCCTTTGTGCTTGAGTCCCTGCTTTCGCTCACACCTTCACTTGAGCCCTGACCATCTGCTATTATCCTTGTGTCCCTGGGAGACCAAGTGATACTTGTTCACCATTGAACTGAGTCTTAACCAACTCATGCCTTTCTGATCCCATTGACTTGCTGAAGTACACGTCGTACTTAACACCCCTGTGGTGGCATTACATTAAGTCAAGTCTCTCACTGTGGTGATGTCCAGTCGCAGCCAAACCAAGTTCAAGCCCAAATACATTGACCGTCTCAGCTCCGATGAACTATCTGACAGAGTCAAAGGAGCCACAGTCTGGGCAGAAAATAACAGAGTCAAAGGATACTTCATCTTCAATCCTACCACAAGGTCCTACTGACAGATCCACTACCTTGAGGACAAACACCTCTGGGCTTTCATTGAATACTCCCCGAATGAAGGGGCATGGTATACCACTGGACCTGTACCCCTTACCTTGCAAACTGGCCCTTTGGGATCATCTAATCCCTCAGGAATTGATATTGACCCCCAAGACACCACGTCCCTGAGCATATCTGAACCAACAACAAACCTCCCAGTCTCAGCATTCCCTTCCTACACAATGGCTCAGCAGGGACAAGCATCCACATCAGCAAGTACCACCCTCACTAGTGGGGGAGGAGCACCCACTGGAGGAACCCCCACTAGTGGTGGCAGTGGTGGTGGCGGTGGTGGTGGTGGTGGACTGGCCCCAGCCAGAGGAGCTGCACCATCTGCACCAGTCCTAGGAGGCAATGGCCGCCTGGGAGGAAACCCACCCCTGGAATTTGACAGGAATCAGGGGCAGAGCAAGGCATTCTTATGAGCCTTCAAGTTGTACCAAGGAATGAACCCCACAGTAGACCTCCTAGCAATACCCACACAGCAGGCCATGACCTTCTTGTCCTATATTTGGGGACTGCTCATCAACGATTGGGTCAACAAACAAATGAAGTGGATTGAGGCCCAACTAGCAGGAGGAGTCTTATGAACCCAAGAAAACCTCTGGAACGAGGTAGAAACCCAGTTCACACAAGCTTATACCAACACCGCTGAACAGACTAAGGCCTGCAAAGCCTTGCAAAATCTTGTGATGAAGGGAGAAGACATTGACTCTTATATTGCACAGTTCAGCAACTTGATTGTGAAGGCCAGGTACAACCCAAACGAAGCCACCACGTTGGAACTATTCCAAGACAGACTCCCAAATCAGTTAGTAGTCAATGCCATCCACTTCCAACACCCCATCACATGGGAAGACTGGAAGTGGGCCACCTGTCTACAACAAGCTGAGTACCTGGTTTTAAAGGACCAACTTGGCAAGAACCGAACCCCATGACAAAAGAAGGGAGGGCATAACCACAAACAGTGGGTACAAGCCCTCAACAAGAATCATGATCTGAACACCATGGATGTTGGACACGCCCGAGTGTAATGTTCCACCAGACGTTCTTCTTGTTCTGCAGACAAGGCTACCGAAGCGACCTAATGATCACCACATATGTCGAAGTCACGTACTTGATTGACTACTAGCTCATGGATGAGACATAGTAGTGTGGCCCAAAGGATACAAAGGGCGCAGTAGAGAGTGAAGCAGATGAGATGTATGGACAGCTGGCAAGACAGCGCAGCAAAGGAGATAGGCAGCACACCTGAGGCAGCAAGAGATGAATGGAAAGGAAGGGATGCAAGGCCTTACAGCAATTCACCAGCTAAGGACTAGGAGAATGGCAACCAAAGTCTATTCAGCACTCAACTGGCAGACAGTGCAGAAGAGGCAAGGTGTTTGGGTGGTATAATCCAAGAAGTCAAGCTTAGGTCTTCAGCAACCATAAGCCAGAGCCTATATACTACTCCAAGGAGGTTTGAACCCCAGCTTGGAACTCCAAAACCCTAATGCATGGATCCTAGGAATGAGTCACAATGAGTCAGAGATAATCAGAAGCCAATGGCATAAGGCCCTCATGGCATGAGTCAGAGATAAGGGATCACAAGTCGTATGGGCACAGTCACAAACCAATCATGAAGCAGGAAGCATATGGTACACATCAGAATCCAGGCACAATCAATAAGACGTATGAGTCATTGCAAACACAAGGCAGTCAAGACCAGTCCAGGCACAAGCTCATCTGGACCTTCTGGTGCAAGTCTAGCCAGGTCACATGCCAGGGTCACGTGACAGGCAGTTGATGTAAGATCACATGATCTAGTCCCAATAATCCTGAGGTCTTTGAGCAGTACCCAGGTGGTATCGGTAGTCAGGTGACTTAGCTTGTTCTTGGGTGCTTAAAGTGTCACGATCCACTGATTGTGCCATCGATAAGAAAAGTCTCGGAACATTCTCGGTTTCTCGATTCTCGTCTCATGTTTCAGTTTCCGCTTCTTGTTCTGTTCGGAAGATCGCGCCAGCACATAAATCACGCAATCGTCACAACAGACTGATGTGCTCGGTCTATATTTAGTTTTCCACTTACGCGTCCCTAGAAACTAGCTAGAAAAACAGAGAAAAATAGGATTCCTGTAAGATACTTAAGAAGCCAGTAGTTACCCTGTATTCCTTGTTCTAGTCTTGTTCAATCCAAGCTATTGCCACCCTCTGTTCATCTACCTTGCTGAGGTAGAGAGTCTGACTACTGTCTTACTGCTGCATCTGTCGCTGACAGAAGAGCCTACTGACTGACTGCCGCACCAGTGTGCTGACTAAGCGTGACCTGGAAGTTCACTTACGACAAAGTGGTAGCGACGTGGTCGTGAGCCCACCGCTTGATCATAAAATAAAGCCACAATCTTCATAACTTTGGCTTCCTCCTCAGCCAAATCAGCACGTGATTGCTTCACGGCAGTGTTCCAGGGTCATGCAGGGGGTGTCCGAGGGTCCATTACAGGCAAAACTGTAACACCAAGCCTCTGTGGCCCTCACCAATGCTGACCGACTCCAACTCCAAAAGGAGGGACACGGTTTTAGGTGCCATGCTATGGGGCACATCTCGTGCAACTGCCCACAGAAAGGCACTTGAATTGCTGCGTCCTCCACAACCACCCAATCAGCTCCCATCTCTTCTACCTCAGCCATATCAGCACCCACTGTCACTACTATTGCCATACAGTCTAGCTGTGTACTTTTGGCAGAAGAACAGGCTGAGGCACAGATCACTGCGATGAAGGCTCAACCACAGGAGGTACGAGACCTCATGGTAGAGAAGCTATTCACAAAAGAGGATTTTCTCGACGCTTGAACCCAATGGCCTGGCTAGAGCATTAAATGCAAACATGTACCATAGCAGATATCGATCCATGCGAATTCCAGTTCTATTTAAATCTGCACACGCGATGGCCAAACCACAAGTACTCCTGGACTCAGGAGCAACTGACAACTTTATCTGCGCTTCACTGTTGAAACAACTACAAATTGGGACGCATGATGTCACACAACCAATATGAATCTGGAACATGGATGGAAGGAACCCATAACCAAGATGGGGCTATCACCCAATACACCAACTTGAATGTCTGCACTGGGGAAGACACCAAGCCGCTTCGCTTCCTGGTAACAAACTTAGGAAAGGACGAAGTTATACTGGGCTACCCTTGGTTCTCAGCGTTTGAACCACTTGTGAAGTGGGGAGAGGCAACACTGAATGAAGAGTTCCAACCAGTGGTTATATCCAGCCTCCAGTCATCGGATGAAGCCACACCTGTAGAAGCATCCATATGGGCGTTGGAGATGTATCAACTCAATGAGGAGGCATGGGAGCAGCTGATGGATGACAAGCAGGAGCCCTGCATGGCATTAGTGTGCAAGACCACAACTGCATCCGAATTAGCACAACAAGAGGCAGCCAAAAAGGAGGCATGAACCTTTGAGGAAATGGTCCCACCGGAATATTGACTGTACCACAAGGTCTTCAGTGAAGAAGTGTCTTGTTGCTTCCTGCCTAAACGACCATGGGACCATGCCATCAACTTGATGCCAAATGCCCCTGCAACAATGGACTGTAAGGTGTACCCACTGACACAAGAGGAAGACAAGGCGCTTGAAGTATTCCTTGCTGAACAACTTGAAAGGGGATATATTTGACCGTTGAAGTCCCCATACATCTCACCATTCTTCTTCATAAAAAAGAAGGATGGGAAGCTCAGACCCGTACAAGACTATTGACAACTGAACAAGGTCACTATTTGCAACCATTATCCACTGCCCTCATTCCAGAACTCATTGACAAAATCTGTGATGCGCAACTCTTCACCAAACTGGACATTTGCTGGGGGTATAACAACATTCGTATAGATGAAGGAGATGAGTGGAAGGCTGCCTTCAAAACAAATAAGGGCGCCTTCGAACCACTTGTAATGTACTTCAGCCTCACGAACTCCCCAGCCACGTTCCAAGCGATGATGGACTTCACATTCAGAGGCCCAGTTTTGACAGGCAAGGTAATTGTGTACATGGATGACATCCTCATTGCAACTATCGATAACCTTGAACGTCATCACGAGAGAGTCCACCAAGTCCTGACGATTTGCAAGGAAAATGACCTCTATATCAAACCAGAAAAGTGCGAGTTTGAGGTGCACGAGATGGAGTACCTAGGGCTCATCATCAGACACAGGAAGTTGCAGATGGATCCTGTAAAAGTATGAGGAATCTGTGACTGGCAACCCCTGAAAAACCTCAAAGAAGTGCGCACCTTCATTGGCTTCTGCAACTTCTACCATTGATTCATCAAAGGGTTCTCCACACTCGTGCGCCCCCTTCACAATTTCACAAAAAAGGACACACCATGGCACTGGGGGTCAGACCAACAACGCGCATTCAAGTGCATTAAAGACCAAATATGCAAGGAACCAGTTCTCCTATTCCCCGATCTGGCAAAACCATTCAAATTAGAAGTAGACACGTCTAACATCGCGATTGGTGCAGTACTCAACCAGCTAGGGAATGACCAGAAACTCCACCCAGTTGCATTCCACTCAGAATCACTGTCCCAGGCCAAGTGGAACTATGACATTTATGACAGAGAACTACTTGCAGTAGTTAAAGCCCTTCACACTTGGTGCACGTATCTTGTTGGCTCCCCTCATAAAATCATCATACACACCGACCATGCCAACCTTCAGTACTGGAAAGAACCATGGAAGATCAGTTGCCGAGTGGCACACAAGTTTCTGGAGTTGTTGGAGTACAACTTCATATTAAAACACGTCTCTGGCATCAAGAACGGTCAAGCAGACACCCTATCACACTGAGCAGATTACGTGCCAAATGATGAGGACAACAATGACGTTATAGTCCTCCCCGCTGAGCACTTCATCTGAGCCACGGAAATGTCAATGCACGACATGGACATTTGGACCCAGATCGCACAAAACCTTGATGAGTCACAAGTGTTGCGATGGGTTGAACCACACAACCTGAAAAAGCACAACAGGTTATGGTGGAAGGGCGAGGCTCTTGTCATTGTCAGGGACAACAATCTTAAGCAGGGGGTAATCACCTTTTTCCATGACACACTAGCCATGGGCCACCCCAGAATCACAAACACCTACGAACTTCTGTGACAGGACTACTGGTGGCCCAACATGCGCAAAGATGTGGAAGAGTATGTCAAAGGATGTGCCATGTGTTGATAAGTGGCCTGAGCGCACTTAGCGGCTCAATGGACACGCAGATAACGGACTGCTTCAGATAAGATATATTGGATTTATGTAGATTAGATTATACTGTATATGATCTTCACAATCTTGGACTTTTCTTATCTATGACATCACTGTACAATGACATCATGGACTCCTCTGGACTCCCCTTGTATTTCGTCCTTGTACTCTGTCTATTTGTTCTTATCTTTATCATGATGTCACTATGATATCATATTCTAGACCTTCCTTGTTCTATATGCCTTGTTCTCCAGAACAGTACACTCCTTTGTCCACTTGTAGAACAATATGTCTTGTATTTACTGTGACCAGCTGTTACCTGCATCACCCTGTATTCTGTATAAGTTGTACAACTTGTACGCTCCTGGTCCACATCAGTTCTCATCTGTTGTGTGCCAGGTATGTCTCCTCTTCTGTAATACCAACATCAGTTCTCATCTGTTGTGTGCCAGACTTCACATCTGCCTCACTTGCAAGATTCACTCTGTTGCTGCTTTCCAGCCTACCAGCATATCTCACCACAGTCCTCTTAGTCCACTGTGAGTATGCACTTCATGTATGCTGTTCATCACCATGTGCCAGGCTAACAAAATCAACCCCCATCAACAAAAACCTCACCTTTTCCCCATTATGATAGACCCAGATGCAGAACCATTCAAAGTCATCTCTATGGACTTCATCACAAAATTACCACCATTGCAGGGATATTGTTACGTTTCGGATTGATCGGCGCCTCAGGCCGGGAAGTGGACACTGACACGTTGGCTATGACACCACCGTCAGCAGAATATTGTCATGGACTTGTAGAATCAGTCAGCCGGGTAAGCTCTGGCACCTGTGATTGTACGATAACGGATCGGATCTCAGAAGTGACTCATACTAGGATAGCTGTACTAGGGTTCACGGTACTTACACTATTGGCTAGTAGTATTCAAGCGGTGCTTCAAAGCCCGCGCGTATTTGTATAAGTAGAGTAGTGCGAAGACCAAGAACGGCATCTTGGTCTTCTTCCAATACCACCACCATCTACTCGTCTTTACTAAGAGGCTTCCCCTCTTAAGTGAGTTGTCTGGCATATCCCCTTAGACCAGGGATCCCCGTGACTTACCTTCACCTGTCCCTTCGCGGATCAGTGGACTTCCCTGCAGACGTCGCAGCTTACCAAGTATACCTGTATCGCAACGACTGTGTGGCCTCTCCATACCACTCTTTCTTCATCATCAACAGCACCTCTTGGGCCACCGCCAAGTACATCGACACGATTCCCCAAGGCGTCATTCAGCTAGAGGATCTCCACGCTTATTTTGGAAGAGACGAAAGCCTTCAACCTCATCCCGCCTTCTACCCTCAGACCTTTGTTAATTGCAACTTTCGACTCTCAAGGATCGCCACATGCCAAGAGGCCTAAGTCAGGCAAACGTCCGTGGTAGACGTTACATTAAGACCAAGATCCCACTGTGGCCAATCCTACAAGAACAACCAAAGACTTCTGGGTCCCCTCCCGACCCTACTACATCGACAGAAGAGGAGACTGCAACGTCCCAAAGAAGTATCTAGAAAACGCATTTTGGAAGGACGACGAAGAGAACCCAGGATACTTCACCTACTACGTCAACCAACAGGGACAAACCCAACTCATCCCCGTAGAATTCAATTTCGACAACCTTTGCTGGGTCGAAATCCAGTGGAACGACGCACACAACAAGTACCAACTTAACAGACCTGCAAGCTCAAGTCTCAACCTCGACATCCTCCAATCCAATGTCACCACCAGAGATCAGTGGGGACCAATAGATGGAGAAGAAGAGGAACCAGTCCGCTCACCAACACCAAAGACACCAGCACCATCCCCATCCATCACAAGTAACCCGGAAGAGATCTGCATCATCAAGGATCAACAGGAGGAAGAACACCTTGAACAAATCGCTAAGTCTATCCCTACAGACATGTCTGGCACCACTACATTAACGATGGCACAAGCCAGAACCGCAATATTTGGGAAGTCCCCCGACAAAGGAGGAGGAGGAGGAGGAGCACCACCAGGAGGAGACCCCGATGACAACCCCCACAATGATGGGCAGGCAAGTGTACCCGCATTCACGATGCCTGACACAGATAAGTTCCTAGGGAAGGAACCCAAGATATTCACGGGTAACCGTGATGAAGCAGAAGCGTTCCTCTCCCAGTGGAACAGATTTGCAGGAGTTAACGCCGCAAACAGAAGCCTCAAAGTCCCATACATCAAAGCCATGATATTCCTCACATACATCCAAGGACCGCTTGTCGACGAATGGGCAACAGAAACCACCAAGTGGCTCGACTCCCAGACAAATAAGAACGACCCATGGCTCTGGGCAGGAGTAGAGCTCGCATTCAAAGGCCAATTCTGCAATAACCTAGAAAAGGATCGCGCAAGGGTGGAACTTGACAAAGGGTTCAAAATGGTCAATGAGGACATTGACAGCTACGTCACTAAATTCGAAAAGCTGGTCTGACAGGCTGACTACCAGCTGGATGAACCACTAGTCCTCGACAAATTCACAAGAGGTGTCCCCCTCAAGTTGTACCAGAACACCTATCAATTCCATAACCCGCGCAGCTACTCTCAATGGAAGAGCGCGCTCATCAAGCAGCAGAAACAATACCTGCATATGAAGGCCAGGTCAGACGGATTTGGGAGACAACCACAAGCCATGCCACGCCCTCGCCTGAACCAACCTCTTCGGTTCCAAGCCCCACAAAGGCAAGGAACTCAACAAGGGTGGCAACAGTACCGAAACCACCCCGATGCGATGGATACCACGCCAGGAAGAGTCCGGGCATGAGTCGCTGAAATAGGCGACGTCAACCGTAATCACCCGGAAGATCCAAGGGACTGGACCCCCAGAAGACCCCCGTTCCCACCAAGAGCTGGATTCATGCAACGCAGAGGAGGAGGATGCGGAGTCCTAAACATCAGGGACGTAACCTGTTTTAATTGCAACCAGAAGGGTCACTTCTCACGAGACTGCAACCAACCAAGGAAAGCACGAGGCAGAGGAGCCTACATAGAGGAAATTCCCACCGCCCCTCAAAGCGTAGCCGGGGACCCCCTCATCGACTTTGACGGACCTGTCCAAGCCAACCGCACAGACACCGATCCCCAGATAGATGACATCATGGGTTGCATCGCAGCCCTATCAGAGGAAAAGAGGGAGGTGTTCGCGAGGGACATGGCGGGGAGGCAGGATTTTCAAAGCGCCTGAACCCAATGGCCTGGGTGAGGGCTTTAAATTGTAACTCGTCGTTTATCACGCACTATCGATCTATGCATGTCCCAGTTTCGATTCGCACGAGCTACTACATGGCCGAAAGGAAAGCACTGGTGGACTCCGGAGCCACCCACAACTTCATACACCCAGATTTCGTAAAGAAGATGGGGTTAGGAACCAAAGAACTACCCAACCCCCGAAATATCTGGAACATAGATGGGACGCACAACAAAGGAGGGAAAATCACTCATTGCGTCAACCTGAATATACAAACTGATGGGAAACTTAAAACTATTCAGTTCCTCATCACCAACGTAGGAGGAGAAGACCTTATTCTGGGGTACCCCTGGCTAGCAACGTTTCAACCACGCATACAATGGGCTACTGCCACTATGGACACTAAGCAGTACCCGATCATCATACGCACCATCAACCCCGATAAAACCCCAGCCATCATCCAGGCAGAAATCCGAAGCATCGTCACAAGGATACAAGATGAAGAACGCGAACAAGCCTACAGGGAACTGGAAGAGGAAATGAACCCAATACACAGACATACAACGGCAACGGAACTAGCAATCTCGGCACAGTCAACGGAAACGAAGGAACTACCTGATGAATACAAAAGACATGCAAAAGTATTCAGCAAAGAAGAATCCTACCGATTCCCACCTCCTAGACCATGGGACCACGCCATCGACCTCAAGCCAAACACTCCAGACCACATTAACTGCAAAGTCTACCCACTCAATCAAACGGAGGACAAAGCCTTGGAGGAATTCCTAGATGAACAATTGGCCAAAGGGTACATTCGACTGTCTAAATCTCAGTATGCAGCTCCATTCTTCTTTGTCAAAAAGAAGGACGGAAAACTACAGCCAGTACAGGACTACAGGGAACTCAACACATGGACCATACGCAACCAATACCCACTCCCGCTTATACCTCAGCTAATTGCAGACCTCAGCGGAGGGTGGATTTTCTCCAAATTTGACGTCAGATGGGGATACACAAACATCAGGATCAAACCAGGAGATGAACACAAGGTGGCGTTCAAAACTAAACAGGGGTTCTTCGAACCATTGATAATGTACTTCAGCATGACAAACGCACTGGCAACCTTCCAGGCAATGATGAACACACTCTTCGAACCACTCATCGAACACCATGAGAAGAAAGGAACCATCATATGCGTATACATGGACGACATTGGAGTCGCAACGGCAACCACGGAACAAGCCCACACTGAAGCGGTTCATGACATCCTGGACTTACTAGAACAACACGACTTGTACCTCAAATTGGAAAAGTGCACATTCCACTCCGACACCCTCGATTACCTGGGGGTAATCATTAAGAAGGGGGTGATTCGCATGGACCCTGTCAAAATTTCCGGAATCCGCGACTGGCCGACCCCAAAAAACGTTAAACAGGTGCAATGGTTCCTAGGGTTTTGCAACTTCTACCGCGCTTTCATTCGAAATTTTGCCACACACGCACGCCCACTCAACAAACTCACGCACAAAGACACGGAATGGTCATGGGGAACGGAGCAACAAACAGCATTTAACAAACTCAAAACCCTTGTAACGGAAGAACCGGTGCTCAAACACCCAGAACTGGACAAACCCTTCGAACTGGAAGCCGACGCCTCGGGATATGCAGTAGGAGCGGTACTACTCCAATGAGACAGGGACAACAAACGACACCCAATCGCATATTACTCCAACACCCTCAGCGCGGCAGAACGAAACTACGACATCTACGACTTGGAACTGTTAGCCATAGTCAAAGCACTAAGGAACTGGAGAGCTTACCTTGCGGGATCCCCACACAAAATCAAGGTGTTCTCCAACCACATGAACCTGCAATACTGGAGATCCCCCCAGAAAATAAGCAGACCAGTGGCAAGGGAAGTGTCGGAACTCTCTGAATATGACATAGAGATTCACCACATCAAGGGAACAGCAAATGGAAGAGCTGACGCCTTATCAAGGAGGCCCAACTACAATCAGGGAGAACACAACAATGAACAAGTCATGGTACTCCCTGATCATATATTCGTCCGAGCTGCAAATATCGACACCACGGAAAATCCGACATGCATAAATCCAGAAATCACAGTGGACGAAATGCAACCCACACACCCAGTATACACCCAGGATAACAATATCATCACGAAATAGGTGGACCCACACAAACTCAAGTGCATCGAAAATACGTGGTACAAAGAGGGACGAAGAGTGGTTACAGGAGACGCTCACGAATGAAAGCGTATTATACAAGCCCACCACGACACGCTCACCTATGGACATCCCAGAATCAACCGAACCATCAAATTAATCAAAAGGTATTATTGGTGGCCAGGCCTTCAGCAAGAGGCACAGGACTATGTAAAAGGATGCGCCGACTGTCAACGAATCAAGGTCAACAACCGACCAACACACACCCCTCTACAACCCATATTTCCCAAACCGGAAGCAACGCCATTCGAAGTCATAGCACTAGACTTCATCACGAAACTGCCCCAATCGAATGGCTGTGACTCCATACTGACAGTGACAGACCATGACTGCTCTAAGGCAGCGGTGTTTATCCTGTGCCTGGAAGAAATAAGCGTGGAAGGAACTGCAGCCCTGTACATGACACATGTTTTCCCTAGATTTGGACTGCCAGTGCGCATCATCAGCGATCGAGATCCAAGATTCGCGTCAAAATTCACCCGCGAACTATGCCGAATACTCGGAATTAAACAAAACATTTTCACGGCGTACCACCCCAGAACTGACAGCCAATCGGAACGGACCAACCAGTGGCTAGAGCAATACCTAAGGTTCTGGGTCAATGAGCGACAAGATGACTGGACACGATACCTACCAATGGCAGAATTCACGCACAACAACTGGCCGAACGAGTCTACCAAGGAATCCCCTTTCAATGTCCTCATGGGGTATAACCCACGTGCCAATTGGATCGATCGACCTTCCCCTATCCTACAAGTAGCGCTGTGGGTGCAGCAGTTCAGAGAAGCAAGAACACGCGCCCAGGAACTGATGATCAAAGTGCAGCAGGGGTGGATCAAACACAAGGACACCCCAAAATACCAGATTGGAGACCTCGTGTGGCTCGAAGGACGCCACCTACGCACCAACCAGCCAACCGCAAAACTTGCGCCAAGAAGGCACGGCCCATTCCAGATTGTCCAGGTGATGTCCGCAGTCAATTATCGCCTAGAACTTCCCACACAGTGGGGCATCCATCCAGTATTCCACACGGACCTTCTGACTCCGTACAAAGAAACTCCCACACATGGCCCCAATTATCAGCACCCACTGCCGGATTTGGTCAATGGAGAAGAGGAATACGAAGTCGAGAAGATTCTAGACTCTCGGCGGTTCGGCAGGACAAGGAAACTGCAGTATCTGGTTAAATGGCGCGGATACCCAGACTCGGACAACCAGTGGGTCTCCAAGGATGACGTATTCGCTGACGAAGCCATTCGGGAATTCAAACGTTCAAACCCCGCCAGGGAAACACATATAAGCGCAGGGAAAATCCAAGAGACGTCCCCATCCCTCTCTCTCCTTCTCCCACATACTCATGTCCTCTCCTCAAGTTCAAGTTCACTATGTCCTCGATGACCTACTCCCAGTATCCATCCAGCCTACCCTCATCGTTCAGGACGCACCACCATCACCCCTGTCGCTTCCCCAGTCCATTCACAACGGAGGAAGTCGTCCACCGACCCCCGTACCATCCCTTCTTCCTTCGCCAACCCCTACCAGAGTTGGTACAAGAGATCCTTCACCGAGCAACATGTCAACGGCAGCTCAACCCGATACGGACGAGGCTGCGGTTCAAGAGGACCGGGACTTCGACCGGTACCTATCGGAGGAACATTGCCCTCTACATGAACACCTCACTTACGGCAACCACCTCACCACCACGCACAATGAAACCCCTCCGCTATGCACCTCTGACGGGGAGCCCATCCTTATGCCGAAAACTGCTCGACCCCAGGTCTGCCGTTATCGTGCGGAGGAACACAGTTCGGTTTCCTGACGCAAAGTGGAGACTCCTCCACCTGTCGGGTTCCAACACAACAGGGGAGTACATTATATCCCTTTCCAGATCCGCGATGCTCAAGACCGCCTACACCCAGCTTGCTATACGCAGCTCATCCTCACGGCGGACCCATTCGTCCTCGCCTACCAGAGAGGCAGCGACCAGCAATACGGGAAGCCAGTACACGCCGCCCCCAACTATGACCACCCTGCGGACTCTCACTACTACGACGTCAACCTGATCTTCTTAGATCAGCGCAGCTCCATGCGTGAATCAGTCGACCGCGCCCCCACGGGCATGAAAGACCTTACCCTCATCGCGGAGGTCCACCGCTACCATTGCGCACAGGCAGGGTACGAGGCCAAGGAGGCGGAGCTGACGAAAAAGATGGATGAGCTAGACAAGATAGCTTGGGTAAGGAGGGACTGCGTACTCCGACTCCAGAGGGCAAATGCGATCACTCGCATCGAAGCGGAGCAGGACTCATACCACCCAGGGATACAGGCGGGGTTACAGGTCACAGGAGAGAGGGAGGCCACCCAGCGCAGTCGAGCTGGGGCTCGACCATAAGAAGGGGGTGATGTTACGTTTCGGATTGATCAGTGCCTCGGGCCGGGAAGTGGACACTGACGTGTCGGCTATGACACCACCGTCAGCAGAATATCGTCATGGACTTGTAGAATCAGTCAGCCGGGTAAGCTCCGGCACCTGTGATTGTACGATAACGGATCAGATCTCGGAAGTGACTCATACTAGGATAGCTGTACTAGGGTTCACGGTACTTACACTATTGGCTAGTAGTATTCAAGCGGTGCTTCAAAGCCCGCGCGTATTTGTATAAGTAGAGTAGTGCGAAGACCAAGAACGGCATCTTGGTCTTCTTCCAATACCACCACCATCTACTCGTCTTTACTAAGAGGCTTCCCCTCTTAAGTGAGTTGTCCGGCATATCCCCTTAGACCAGGGATCCCCATGACTTACCTTCACCTGTCCCTTTGCGGATCAGTGGACTTCCCTGCAGACATCGCAGCTTACCAAGTATACCTGTATCGCAACGACTGTGTGGCCTCTCCGTACCACTCTTTCTTCATCATCAACAGCACCTCTTGGGCCAGCGCCAAGTACATAGACACGATTCCCCAAGGTGTCATTCAGCTAGAGGATCTCCACGCTTATTTTGGAAGAGACGAAAGCCTTCAACCTCATCCCGCCTTCTACCCTCAGACCTTTGCTAATCGCAACTTTTGACTCTCAAGGATTGCCACACGCCAAGAGGCCTAAGTCAGGCAAACGTCCGTGGTAGACATTACAGATATGACTCAATCCTTACCATCACTGACCATGACTGCTTGAAGGCAGCCATCTTCATCCTGTGCAACGAAACCATCACGGTGGAAGGTGTAGCCTGACTACACCTCCATCACGTCTATCCCCACTATGGAATACCCTGCAAACTGATTACCAACCGAGACCCCCAATTTACATCAGCATTCATGAAACAACTCTGCCAAGTCCTCAGGATTCAGCAGAACATCTTGTCGGCGTATCACCCTCAGACGGACGGCCAATCCAAGCAAATGAACCAGTGGCTAGAGCAGTACCTACACCACTGGAGTAACATGCAGCAGGATAACTGGGTGGAGGCTCTCCCCATAGCCCAATTTGCGCACAACTGCATGGCCAAATGCAACCACAAAGCACTCCCCCTTCTCATTGATCATGGGCTGGGAACAACGCGCCACTTGGACCCCAAAACCCACGACATCTCCATCAGTTGACCAACGACTAGAAGGCATGGGTAACTTCCAACAACATGCACAAGATTGCATCAAACATGCCCAAGAACTCATGATGAAGCAAGGGCACACCTGCTTTATCCCCTACCAAGAAGGGGCGCAAGTATGGTTGGAAGGAACGAACCTTAAAACATTCTACCCCACCACCAAATTAGCCCCTAAACGTCATGGACCATTCTGTATTAAGAAGGCCTTATCAGCAGTATCTTATGAACTAGAACTCCCAGAGTCATGGAAGATCCACCCTGTGTTCCATGCTAACCTCCTCACCCCATATAAGGAGACAGAACTACATGGGGAAAACTTCACGCGACCTCCCCCTGACCTTATCGACAGAGAGGAAGAGTTTGAAGTGGAGCGAATCCTCAGATCAAGGCTTTATGGCCAAGGGCACAAACACCAGTTCCTAGTCCAGTGGAAGG
Source organism: Lactarius akahatsu (assembly GCA_021524915.1). Lineage (NCBI taxonomy): Eukaryota > Fungi > Basidiomycota > Agaricomycetes > Russulales > Russulaceae > Lactarius > Lactarius akahatsu. The sequence goes on along the minus strand of JAKELL010000001.1, from coordinate 1,651,194 downwards.
GATTCCCTGTGAGCGACAGCTTGTGGGAACCACTCGAAAATGTCTGACACACACCTGACCTTATTGCTGACTTCTACTGGCACAATCCTACCGCCAAAGGGGCTGGATAAAAGATATAAAGGAGCACCTTATGAACCCCAGCAACGCATCCCCCTCTCTCATCTCCACCACCATGACCCCCACTCCCATTGTCTCAAAAGTCCCCTCACACCCCCCAGCGCAGATCATACTTGAACAACTGACCGTACCGTCACAGGACTTGGGTGTCCCCTCACAACCAGAGGGTTGCACACCGTACTCAGTAATCCCTGGTCCTGACCCCCCTATCCTGTCCTTAATTGCCCCTGCCCTTGATTGTCTTGCCCAGGAGGAGGCAGCTACCTCACTACTCACTCTCACCGCTCTGCCCATTGATACTCCCGTTACCGTACATGTTCCTGCCATTCCTACTCCCCCATAACCACAATTGTACATGCCACCACCACCTCTCAAGTACGTACCCCTTCCCCCATTCCCCCCTGGGATTGGCCACATAACCACACCTACCACGCAACCCTGCCACGTAGAACCAGACCCCACTCTAGCCCTCCTTGATGACAAAGGAGAGGAAGAGAATGTCGTAGACCCAGGACTCCCCTTCCTTCATAACGACCCCAACCTCTCCTATCTGTACTTCCCCCTAAAGATTGGGGAGGCCGGGTACCTGAAGAAGATAGCCTGATTCATCTACTACCAGAAGAACTACCAGGAAGTCGTCAGGACTATGGGGAGGAGACACCCTTGCTACAGACGGTCAGTCTACTTGCAGGGTGTGTACGAAGGTCAGCTCCCCCAACACATCACAGACCACCAACTCACCATGTTCCACCCCCACAATCCCCATACCATATGCATTGATGAGGTCCTGACGGAGCTGCGCAATGTCCACCTTCATGCAGACATATCTTGCCTCTGAGAGTGCCTCCTGCAGTGGGATGCCATCATGACACGCAAGTCTGAGCTCCATCAGTTGGAGATGGATCTCACATGTGACTGCTTCCATGTGGACCTGGACCTTGCAAGCGTACGAAAGCATTTGCAGTATGCACATGCTGTACCACTCATATCAGGAGAAGTACAATGAGCTTCAGGCCAAATTCATACATCCATGACCTACCCCCAAGTCCATTCCCATTCCCCTGCATATCGGAGGGCCTTGTGAGATGCCACGCTTGCAGGGAGAGGACTGCAAGAGGACTCACAAGTGTTTTTCCAGTGCAAGTCAACTGACCACCTGATCGCACAGTGCCCACATCAGAGGGCCAAGCAGCTGTGTCAGTGGTGCAGGAGTCACACCCATCAGTACGATGTGTGCCTTATCTGTCATATCTCCCTGATGTCGCCAGCCTACGTCGACCCTGATGATCATCCTCGGTGGTGTGGCAAGTGTCTGCAGTACAATGCATGACATGCAGAGATCTACTGCCCTCAGTACAAGCAGTGTAGGGAGTGCAGGGAGCAGGGTAGGCATATGTTCTTATGTTGTCACACGTGCCCACAGCCCCCTTTGCCAACTCTGGACACCACCCCTGTCAAAGACAACTGGTGCTACACCAGTGACTAGTTGAAGTTGTGGCGACTTCGAGTCTGACAGGGGGGTAATGTTACAATTTCCTCTTTTCTCTTGTTTATGCCTTAGTTCACCTTATTGCCTCTTGTACAATACGCAGTTTCCATGGAGTTCTCATTTGTCATGTGCTCATCATGTTTTGCCTCATTCCACTTGTGCCTGACTCCTTTTGACTGGTGGTTTGCACCATCAAAAACCACTATACATTTCCGAGTTGATCTGACACACATGTAGCCCCGCATGCTCCAAGACTCCCATTATAGTGTGTCCCCTTGTACCCAATTTGACATAGCATGACATTCTTGCGTCAGGTGTTTGGACTAGCCAAATACCCTGTATTAGTATATAAGTCACACCCTACCTAGCTTGTATGGTAGACTTGACTTCTTGTGTAATACCACATTGTCTTTGCCTCACGAACTGACCCTTGACTTGCCTTTGCGCTTGAGTCCCTGCTTTCGCTCACACCTTCACTTGAGCCCTGACCATCTGCTATTATCCTTGTGTCCCTGGGAGACCAAGTGATACTTGTTCACCATTGAACTGAGTCTTAACCAACTCACGCCTTTCCAATCCCGTTGACTTGCCGAAGTACATGTTGTACTTAACACCCCTGTGGTGGTGTTACATGGTGGTAGTGGGCCTCACTCTTGACCCTGTCAGGGGAGATGATGTGGAACAGGATGTAATCAACCCCCTTGTTGGCTTTGAAGCTGGCAGGGGTGCATGTGTTGATGGTGATGAGGGGTTGGTGAGTGGCACCACCCAGCACTCTGAGGTCCTGCTTGTATATGGGGGAGCCATCAGTGTTGAGGGTGTAGGGAGTCTCCCGAGGGTCATCAGTGTCTGTGGTGGAATGTGGGGGTGTGTAGCTGGGTAGTTGTTGGCAGCCTCCCTAACCAGTCCCCATGTTACGCCACTACCGGCATATAGTCTGACTTAGACTTCGAAAGGGCGTTCACAAGGTCACGTGACCTGCGTCGTTGCACCAGGACACTCTCTAAGTTCACTGGGCAGTAAAGGATGTTCGACTTGCTCGAGGGAGACAAGCGAGAGGCAGAAGTACAAGTCAAAGAGGTAGTGATTGAAGAAGACAAAGATGGCTGCCTTGGTCTTCCGTGTATCCTACTTATACATTTGTGGAGATGCTTTAAAGCTCCCCTCCAATCTGAGATGACTAGTAGTGTAAGTAGCTCGAACCCTACTACAACTACTACTTGGAATGAGTCATGATATCTAACATGTGATACCACGACTCGCTGACTGATACTACTGTCCATGACTCATTACTACTTACTAAGGTGTCATAACTGTATAGTAAGAGTCCACTTCGTTGACCGCAACATCACCCCCTTTTCAGCTGCAACGCCTGCAGCGCTGAGTGGGGCCAATCCCTCCTACCCAGGCTTCCTGCCTCTCCATAATTCTGTCTAAAATGTTGGCCATCTCCAACCTGAACTTGCACCGTGTGAGTTTGCCTTGCACCCCCCTGAGTGCCTGAGCGAGGGCATGGAGGCGCTGCTCCATCCTCTCAGCCTCGTGTTTGTAGGTGTGGTAGCAGGTCAACTCAGCTTTTAACCCCACGTCCCTCAACTCGTTCACCACCCTATCCACCTGGTGCTGGTTGCTGTGACTGCCGATGAAGGCATACATGTCTTCAGGGGGAGTAGTGGGGTTTGCCAGCCTCACGGACTTGTGGCTTGGCATAGAGGGGGCAACTGTAGACTTTGTCACTGTCGTCCACGAGCCCTAGTACAAGGGGGTTGGGTCCTCCCACGACCTGGACGAAGGTGGCTTGGCGGGTGACCCCCTGGGCATCGATGATGGGGTAGTGGACGAAGTCATCTCCCCAATTATGTTTGTATCCATGAGGCACGGTGCACGCGGTGCCTCCGAGGTAACAGAGGCGAACCACGGGCATGGGCGCGGCCTCTGTGTCAACAACCACTCCTGCGCAATACAGTGGGCGCCCCGTTGTGTCACATGTGTAAGGGGTTTTGCGGGGGTCGTCAGTGTCGGTGGCTGTGATTAGGTAGGGTTGCTCAGCTGGGTACCACTCCTTCAATGCCCCCTCGACGGCTTTGTACACAGCCCGTTCAGCATCTCGGTGTGCTGTTGGCATCGGATGAGGATGCAGGCTCTCCATCCCGCCGCAGCTGCTAATTGCCATTGTTGCCAGCTCTCCGTGGGTTCCTTCCACGACTGAGTTTTCATCCACTCTTCCCATCATAGCGTGGCCGCATTCTTCTTCTTCCTTGACGTGGGTGGCGATAAGTTGAGGTGAGGGACTTTTGTCCCCTCCAAGAGCTTCACAAAGCCAAGTGATTTCAGCTTCGGTGTACAGCGCAGTACACAACTGCTGCCCCCAGCCATCGGTGAGCCAGTAGGTGGTGGGCTGGTCGGGGTCCTCAAGGTCAATGATTGATTGGGCGTTGTTGAGGGCCTCGCGGAGCTCTTGTCGGGTGAGGCTGTCGACGAGGCGGGGAGCAAGAGCGGTGGGAGAGGAGGTAGCGGGAAGAGACATTGTGGAGTGTGTGAGGAATCCAGTGTGAGGAAGTGATAAGTAAGTCGTGGTACTTCCTCGGTTTATATGTGTCCGTCTGACGTTTGAACTCCATTTGTACTCCGCTATTGCTTGATCAGCGAATATGTCATTTTTGTCGACCCACTGATTCTCCAAGTCTGGGTAGCCCTTCCATTTCACGAGGTATTGCAATTTTTTGCTCCGGCCAAAGCGTCGGTGGTCTAGAACACATTCCACCTCGTACTCCTCTTCGCCATCTACTAGATCTGGTGGTGGGCACTGGAAATTTTCTCCATGCATGGGCGTTTCTCGATAAGGGGTGAGTAGATCTGTGTGAAACACCGGATGGATACTCCACTGTGTGGGAAGTTCCAATTGGTAGTTGACCGGAGATAGTATTTTTGTGATCTTGAATGGTCTGTGCCTTTGTGCTGCAAGTTTGACTGTGGGTTGATTGGTTTGTAGATGGCACCCTTCTAACCATACTTGATCTCCTATTTGATATTGTGGAGTCTTTTGGTGCTTCACCCATAGCATTTGAGCCTTTTTGATCAAGTCTTGGGCGTCCTTCCGTGCTTCTCGGAACTGGTGTAGGCATGTGAGTACCTGTGGTATTGGTGATGGCTTATCAGCCCAATCAGCCAGCGCGCGGGTCATATCCCATCATTAGGGCGAAAGGGGAATTCCGTGTTGTTTCATGGGGCCAGCTGTTATGCGCGAATTCCGCCATGGGGAAGAAGTGCGCCCAGTTATCTTGACGCTCGTTTGCCCAGAACCTTAGATACTGTTCTAGCCATTGATTGGTTCGTTCTGATTGTCCATCTGTTCGGGGGTGGTAGGCCATAGATATATTTTGGTGGATTCCCAGGATACGGCATAGCTTGTGTGTGAATTTGGATGCAAACCGAGGGTCTCGGTCGCTGATAATTTTGGCTGGTAATCCGAACCTTCGGAATATGTGTGTCACGTACAATGCTGCCACTCCTTCTGCTGTGATTTCTTCATTGCACAGGATGAATACCAATGCTTTGGTGCAATCGTGATCTGTGACGGTGAGGATGGAATTGTACCCTTGAGATATGGGAAGTTTGGTGATGAAGTCTAAGGCTATGACTTCGAATGGGTTGGCGTCTGGTTTTGGGGTGATGGGTACCAGCGGTGCCTTCGTGGGTCGATTGTTGACTTTGTGACGTTGGCATTCGGCGCACCCTTTGACATATTTGGTTACGTGGGCAATCATGTGGGGCCACCAGTAGTGTCGTTTGATGATTTGGGCCATCTGTTTGATGCCTGGGTGTCCGTATATTGGGGGGTCATGGTGGTTTTGGATGATGGTACGAATCACATCTCGGTCTCCGGTGACGACTTTGGCTCCTTGTCAATACCATGTCCCGTCGATCTTCTTTAGTTTATGTGGGTCTACCCAGTGTCATATCTGATCTTTGTCTTGTGTGTGGTCTTCTGGTGGTTGTATCGTTACTGTGCATATGAATACAGTTTCCGGTAGGACGGTGACCCCTTCGTTGTCTCGTTCCCCTTGGTCATAGTCTGGTCATTGAGAGAGGGCATCTGCTCTGCCGTTGCTTGTTCCCTTGATGTGGTGGATCTCGAAGTCATATTCCATGAGTTTCGAGTACCTCTTGGGTGACTCTATGACTTATCTTTTGGGGTGTTTTCCAGTGAGTGAGGTTAAGGTGGTCGGAGAAAATCTTGACTTTGTGCAGTGATCCTGCAAGGAATGGTCGCCAGTGTCTTAGGGCTTTTACTATGGCTAGGAGTTTGAGGTCGTAGATGTTGTAGTTGCGCTCTGCTTCGCTGAGTGTGGCCAAGTAGTAGCCTAACGGGTGTTGCTTTCCGTCGCCTTTCTTCTGGAGTAAGACGGCTCCTACTATGTAGCCCGATGCATCTACTTCTAGTTTGAATTGGTTGGTCAGTGTGGGGTGTGCCAGTACTGGTTCGGATGTGACAAGGTCTTTGAGCTTCTGGAAAGCGGTTTCTTCATTCTGTCCCCAGGTCCATTCTGTGTCTTTGCACGTGAGTTTGTTGAGGGCTTGTGTGTGTGTTGTGAAGCCCCGGATGAAGAGGCGGTAAAAATTGCAGAAGCCTAGGAATGAGCGGACATCATGTACTTTGGTGGGTTGTGGCCAGTTGTGGATGCCTGTGATTTTTACCGGGTCCATGCGTGTCACCCCCTTTTCAAGGATGACCCCCAGGTAATCCATACACGGTTGGTGGAATATGCATTTGGACGGTTTAAAGTAGAGGTCATGGTCCATTGCGACTTGGAGGACTGCGCAGATGGCGTCGATATGTGCTTGGAGGCCAGCATGTTCTAGTGTTGTGATGCCAATGTCGTCCATGTAGACACAGATGATCGTGCCCATCGCTGCAAAGACCTGGATTGTGTTGCCCAGTATGTCGTTCATCATGTGCTGAAAGGTGGCTGGTGAGTTCATGAGTCCGAAGTACTTGACAAGGGGTTCAAAGAGTCCATATTTCATCTTGAAAGCCACTTTGTACTTGTCGCCTTCTTTTATACGTACGTTGTTGTATCCCCAGCAGATGTCGAGTTTGGTGAAGATGCGTCCATTGTCGAGGTCGTTAATGAGTTCGGCCATAAGTGGTAGTGGGTACTGGTTACGTACAGTGTAGGCGTTGATCCTCCAGTAGTCTTGTACTGGTTGCAGCTTCCCGTCTTTCTTTTTGATGAAGAAGAAAGATGAGGTGTATGGGGATTTGGATGGTTGAATGTAACCTAATTTCAGCTGCTCTTCTAGCCATATTTTCAGTTGTCCGTCCTCTTCTTGACTCATGGGGTAGACTTTGCAGTCTATGGTGGCGGGTGCTCCAGGTTCAAGGTCGATGGTGTGATCATAGGGTCGTGAAGGCAGGAATCGATGTGATGCCTCTTCGCTGAAGAGTTTGGCGAATCGTTGATATGGTGCTGGTATTTCAACTTCCCCCGGTGGTTGATGGGCTGCAATTGCTAGTTCCTGTGGCTGTTGTTCGTATTTGGCACTCTTCCTCTAGTTCTTGTACGATCTCTTCCGCTTCGTTTGGCGTGATAGCTGCTGCAAGAACAGTACAATCCATGGTGGGATCTATTGACCACAGAACTACAGGTAGTGTGCTTTTGTGTATGGTGGCATGTCTCCAGCTGATCATGGGTTCGTATGCCGCAAGCCATGGATATCCTAGCACTAGATCGTCAGCGCCGATGTCCGTGACCAGAAAGCGAATGTTTCTGTGGATGCCTTTGGTCTGTACGTCTAGGTCTATGAAGTGCATGATCAACCCAGCTTTGTTTTCCGTGTTGTCTATATTGTATATCTTTTTGGGCTTTTCCAGAATTTGTAATCCTAGGCCCACGTGTTTGGCAAATGCTGGTCGTATGAAATTGTCGGTGGCTCCTGAATCTACGAGCCCTTTTATGTTGGCCATTGAGTAACGCATGCAAATCAAGACTGGAATTCTAAGAGATTGGAAGCGAGTCATGATTACAGAGTTACAATTTGTTGCCCTCACCCAGGCCGATGGGTTCAGGCGTCTCAAAAACCCTCCTGATTCCATAAATCTTGGAATATGAGGTCTTTTACTTCGTCACTTGCCCCCCTCACTCCCTCCAACCATTCTCATGCCGTTTGTTGGGGGTTTGGAGCATGTGTGGCTCGTAGCAATGACTCGGGTTCTTGGTATGTGTCTGTGCCTTGGATGCTGGTGACTGGATTTCATCCTTGCTGTGATTGCCTTCAGGGTCTCATACAATCTTGTGAGAAGTGACCTGGTAGGTTACAGTTGTAACAGATGACTTCCCTCATGTTGCGTTGAGGGCCTTCTTGCCTTCCCTGCCCATACCTTGGTGGGAACGGGGGTCATTGCGGGGGTCGTTGCCTTTCCAATATGTCCTCTGCTCCCACGAGTCGTGCTTGGGAGCGGTCTGCTGATGTATCCATGGCGTTTGGGTCGTAACGAGGTGGCAGATTGTGTGGCAGATTCCATGGTGCTCTGAATCCCAGTCCTTGTTGTTGGGGGTGCTGGGGCATGTTTTTGGTCGGTGAGGACAGGTTTAACCTGGCGCGCAGGTGGATGTATTGCTTCTGTCGCTTCATGGTGGCTTCTTTCCACTCGTCAAAGGTCATGGGGTTGTCAAGTTCGTATACTTTTGAGAATAGCTTGCCCAGAAGACCCACAGTGAATCAGTCGATTGTTTGCCGGTCATTGAGGCAGTAGTCAGCCTTTCTTGCTAGCTGCTTGAACGTGGTGACATATGTATCAATGTCATCTCCGACCATTTTAAGTCCTTTGGCCAAGGTTGCTTGTGCCTGTTCTTGTCCCAGTACATTGGAAAATCTGTCTGCGAATCCGGCCATTAGGGTGTCCCAGAGATATTTGTCGTAGCAATCTATCCCTCGCCGTAGTTTGTTGTTCAGCCACTGGAGGAATCCCAGTGTCCATCCGCTGACCAGCGGTCCTTTGACATACCCCAGAAATAGGAGACAGCATCGGTAGACATTGCGCATCACAGGTGCGTCACTGTTGAGTCCCCAGTATAGATGCCATTGCGTGAGGAAGGATTTGTAGAGCGCGGTCTCCTTTGAATACGGTAGGAGGTTTGCCACTCAATTTATCAGGTCCTGGTACTCCTGCTCCTGCTCCTGCTCCTGGTGGTCTGCCTCCTGGTGGGGGTGGTCTAAATGGATTCCCTTCTGGGGGTCCGCCCCTCGGCGGTCCTCCTCCGAAGTCTCCTGGTGCTCCTCTGAATGGTCTTCGTGGTGGTGGTCCTCCTCTTCCAGGAGGTGGATCTGGTTGGTCAGGGCCTACCGCTTGGAATATGGCGGCGTCGTTGGCTGTCATTCGATGGCCTGTTGCTGGGTTGATGGGTCGCAGGTAGGATTCTGCTTCCTTGGCTATTCTTCTGGCTTCTTCGACGGCTATTGCTTCTTCTCGTGTTTCAGTGACAGTGGTGGTGGCCATGGCGGTTGCTGGGGAATATATCTGGATGGTCTCGGGTTTGTTTAAATGGAGGGACTCAGCTGTCTGGATGATTTCGGCCGCTTCCTTGGATTCTTCTTCGGATTCGTTGTTTTCGTGATCGGTGGTTTCCCCTTCGCTTGTTTCTGATGGTGCTGGGGTTCTTGGTTCTGATGTGCTGAGTTCCGGTTGTCCGTCTATATGTCCCCACTGTTCTCTTGTGGGTAATCCTCGTGCATCGATGTCGCAGTTGTAGTTTCGTCCAGCTGGTCTTACAGTGTCCCACCTATTGTCGATTGGGTTCCACGTAATTTCTACCCAACAGACGTGATCAAAGTTGAACTCAACTGGTTGGTATCGGGTGGGTCCCAACACGAAGTCTAAGAAGTATCCGGTGTCTCCTTGGTATTCTCTCCAACGGGCTGCTCCTAGGAATTGTGTGGGTATGTTGCAGTCTCCTCTTCGTTCGAGGGTGTATGGTCGAAAGTTGGTCCACTGTTCTCGGGTTGTGAACGCCACGGTGGGTAGATCTTGGTCTTAATGTTACGCCACTACCGGCATATAGTCTGACTTAGACTTCGAAAGGGCATTCACAAGGTCACGTGAACTGCGTCGTTGCACCAGGACACTCTCTAAGTTCACTGGGCAGTAAAGGATGTTTGACTTGCTCAAGGGAGACAAGCGAGAGGTGGAAGTACGAGTCAAAGAGGTAGTGATTGAAGAAGACCAAGATGGCTGCCTTGGTCTTCTGTGTATCCTACTTATACATTTGCGGAGATGCTTTAAAGTTCCCCTCCAATCCAAGACGACTAGTAGTGTAAGTAGCTCGAACCATACTACAACTACTACTTGGAATGAGTCATGATATCTAACATGTGATACCACGACTTGCTGACTAATACTACTGTCCATGACTCATTACTACTTACTAAGGTGTCATAACCGTATAGTAAGAGTCCACTTCGTTGACCGCAACACCCCAGCCCTCACTAGGAGGTGTCAATGCCTCAGCAGGGCCTGCCGTATCTGCTCGTCCCTCCACTCCCTCACTATCTCCTTCCAGGGCCACACAGGCCCGAACTTGGTATGGTACCTGGACAGGTTCACTGTCACTTTGTCTGTCAAGGTGTTGAATGAGGCTACTTGCGGTTGGGCCCTCAAGTAGGGCGCGTTCTTCCTGATGCGCAACCCCTTTGTAAGTGAGAGGCTGTGCACTGGGGGAGCTGACCTCACCTCCAATGGTGGGGTCTGGGAAGGCGTGGAGGACAGCAATGGCATCCTCATGGGTGGCAGGCCCATGGGTGGTGACCAGGGCCTGGGTGATGGTGTCGATAGTGGCATGTGAGGGGAGCGAGCAGGAAGACATGTTTCAAAGGTAGACAGTTTGTGAGAGTGTAGCAGGGATTGCTGGGGGACTTAGCTCGCTGTGGGTCTTCCTTATATGTGTTTCTTGTGAGGGATTCAGCACTTTGAAGTCCCAAATGGCTTGGTCAGTGAATACTTCACTCCAGTTGACCCACTGGTTCTCTGAGTCGAGATATCCCTTCCATTTCACAAGGTACTGGAGTTTCCGAGTCCTTCTGAACCTTCAAGAGTCTAGAATCTTCTCAACCTTGTATTCCTCTTCTCTGTCTACCAAATCTGGAGGTGGGCACTGGTAGTTGGGTCCATGAGTTGCAGTCTTGTGATATCTGGTGAGAAGATCGGTGTGGAACACCGGGTGAATGCTCCACTGTGTGGGAAGTTTGAGGTGGTAATTGACAGGGGACATCACCTCTGTGACCCAAAGGAGCCATGTCTTTTGGGCGCAAGCTTGGTGGTTGGCTGGTTAGTTCACAGGTGGCATCCTTCTAGCCACATGAGGTTGCCTTCCTTGTACTTGGGCGTATCTTTGTGTTTGACCCATGACTTTTGTGCCTTGATAAGGAGCGATTTAGCCTGTGCCCTGGCTTCTTGAAACTGATTGATCTGTAATGCCACCTGCGGTATGGGTGATGGCCTATTGATCCAATCAGCGCGTGGGTTGTACCCCATCAGGAGGTAGAAGGGGGACTTCCTTGTGGTCTCATGAGGCCAGTTGTTATGCATGAACTCTGCTATGGGGAGATAGGCCGCCCAGTTGTCTTGCTGCTCATTGGCCCAGAAGTGGAGGTACTGTTCTAGCCACTGGTTAGTCTGCTCAGATTGCCCATCTGTTTGGGGGTGATAGGTGGTGGAGACGTTTTGCAAGATTCCGAGGATTTTGCATAACTTGCAGGTGAACTTGGACACAAAGCACAGATCTCTGTCACTGATCACCCTCAGTAAAAAAGGAAGTCAGCTGAAAGTCAGCTAAAGTTGAAAAAAAACGGTAAATGAGTCAATTGAAGTCAATTGAAGTCAAGTAACTTTGATGAAGTCAATGAAAGTCAACTATTAGTCAGTGAAACTTGGGCAAAAAAATCACCATTGACTGGGACATTGTATGAGGACATCACAAAGTCAGACAAAGTCAATTGCTAGTCAGTGGGAGTCAAGAGAACTTAGAGACAAAAAAAAAAAACTTTACCAGGAGATGGGGAAGGGGAATGTGTGTGTGGGTGTGGGGGAGATGGGGAAGGGGAATCTGTGTGTGCATGTGGGGGAGATGGGGAAGGGGAATCTGTGCATGGGTGTGCATGTGGGGGAGATGGGGAATGGGAATGTGCACATGGGTGTGGGGGAGATGGGGAAGGGGAATCTGTGTATGGGTGTGGGTGTGGGGGGGATGGGGAAGGGGAAGGGGAATCTGTGCATGGGTGTGGGGGGGAAGGGAAATGTGCACATGGGTGTCAGGGAGATGGGGAAGGGGAATCTGTGCATGGATGTGGGGGAGATGGGGGTTCTGCACTGCACCATGTGCCAGAGAGTCCTCAGCTTTATCTTCCTTCCCTGACCACTTTTCATAACAATACAAGTTCATGCTATTGCCCACACAGGAACATGTATGCAGCACAAGCAAGGTGGAGAACATGTGAAGACTTATTTCTCCCTGTCATAACAGAGAAATTAGAAGTAAGAGTGTGCAAGAGTTGGGCCTTGGCCTTGTCACCAACAATGACAATGGGTGAATCATTTCACCCACCATTTTCTCCAGTATTAATGGAGCAATGTGTGGCCTTCAAAACAGAAGAGTGGATGCCACTGCAAAGACCCTTGTCTGAGGAAATTACAGTGAAAAGATTGTCATCCCACACATTCATACCAGAAGCCTGTTGTTGTAGACATTTTTCTTTATACATGAATGAAGCACAAGTATAAGACATAAACTACTTTACTCCTCTTCTTGCTCTCCAATATTATGCTCTTCAGAACTAAGCATATCTAATCCTGGATGCTTTCTCAAGATATGAATATTTGCCTCCCATGCCCAAACTCCAACCAGATTAGTAAGACTGGATGTTTCCAACACCATACAGTCACTTGATCACTCTCCAGACCATCTTCCCAATACATCAACTATCTCCACTAGCCAATGACAGACTACTAAACTGCAATCATGGTCTGGCAGAGAGTAAAATGCCAATGCCTCTCCAAAGATAGGCCCTTCCTCTCCCTGAGCCTCAAAATATCTAGATGATCTTGAGGCTTGGCCTCCCTCCTCAGAGACTCTGCTTCTCAGAGTGACACCTCCTGGAATATTGCACTTCCCCCATCTTTGCATTGGGAGGTCCATATCCAAATTAACTTCAAGATAATCACAGATTGCAGCAAGGTGATTATAATAGTCTGAGGGACTTTCTAGCTCTGCTTTCTTGATTGGCAGTGACTGAAATAGGTGTTCTGTCTTCCTCTTCTCTTTAGGAGAAATGCTGAGGAATGGGTACTGCAAGGTCAACACCTTGGTGTTTGCCCTTTCATAGAGAAGTGTGGCTATATTGGGAAAGGGTGCCTTCTTGGATCTGACTTTATGATCAATTTCTCCAATGGCCCTCTCCACTGTAGCTTGAGAGCCAAATCTGATTGAACCATTCCAGGAGATATGAAATGGGATATGGATCAATTGCCAGATACACAGTCTGCATCTTGAAACTTTGACTGGGTCATCTCCAACATAAAGCCTTTCAAATCCTTGGAGGAAGGACTTGATTAGGGTGTGTAAGGATGCCAAGTTCTTATCAGACTTTGATGAGCGAGACATTGCAGTTTCAACAATGTCTGCAAACTGGCTAAAGTTCTTGAGCACATCCATATCAAAGCCTAGTTCCCATGCCATTGGTATAATATACCAATGAAGGAGGGCCATCCATTCCTAGACTTTGTACTGGCTATGGCACTTTTTATATGGGTCTCTAATTGGTCCACAGAAAGATGAAGGAAGGGTCTTCATTGCTCTTTCAATCTCTGCACCAAGTTTTGAAGCCATGTCTTTATCCATATGTATCTTCTCTTCAATGGAACTATGTGTCACCCACAAATCCCAGATATGCACCATGTAGTTTTCATAGAATAAATGGAAAGGGTCCAATGGAAAGAATGATGGGTGAAAAATGCAGGGCTGGCTGCACACAGTGTGAGGTGTGAGATTCCTGTCTCTTTCACAATCCTTTGGAGGTCCTTTTTGGTTGTTGCAGCTTCAAGCCTCTCAATAGTCTGCCAATAATGCCTTTGTCCCCTCATTGGCAAGTCATCTAGACTGACAATATGGTGATCTGGATTATATTTCTCCTTTTGAAGTGGGGAGATTGGATACTACTGGGCTCTAGCACCCCTTTCCTTGGCTGGGTGAGCACCTTGTACCAAACTAAAGCGGTCTCCATAAAGGGCTGAATGTCCTGCCATCCCACTCAATTTGGCAGATCCAAGCATGTCTCCTTTTACACCACAGAGATATGCTCTCAGAACAAAGTAGGATGAGTCAACAGCATCCCATGTCCACATCCCTACACTTGCCATTTCCATCTCTTCAAAGAGGGGATATATGAAGGACTCAATATTCCCAGGTGCTGTTGGGCCTGGGATTGCAAGTGGAATGATGACATTTTTTGCCCTATAGCACATCTCTGGTGGGAGATTGAGCAGCACAACAATTAAGAGCCACATATTGGACTGCTTTTTCATGGTGAGCTGAGCACCATCTGTAGAGATTGATAAGGCAGTATCTCTTTTGTCATCAAATAGCCCCAATTCCTCATAGTGGCGAATATGGTTGTCAGAGTTGGCAAATTCTGACCTCTTCACACCAGCACCCATTGCAAGTGCATCTAGTGTTTGCTTCAAGCATTGATCCCTATGGCGCATCTCATGGGATGTCTCTGCATTGGCATAGTATGCCTGAATAATGGGAGTGATAGGCATGCAGAGCATGGTTGCTCTTGGCTTGGTTTTGGCTCTAGAATTTTGTTGTGGTTTATAGTGTGGTTCATGGCAGTCTTTGTATGAGCAGGTGGACTGGGAATGAGAGTCTCCAGTATATGCCATGCAGCTTTTAGGGCACATATCAATGAAGGATGGGGCCATCCCTGTAAGATCTGAGGCCAGCTTCCTTATTTTATAAAGGCTGAGAATTTCCTCCTTTGTGGCCTCTGAAAGCACACATGCATGGGCATTGTATGCTTTAACAGTTCCATGAGACTCTGACCATGCAAGGTAGTGCTGCAGAGACAATGTCTCCGCCCTAGATAAGATGCGCTGTGATGGTGCTGCAGTGGGGCAAGGAGGGAGTGTGTATCCATTTAACAACTGGTTTTGGAGCTGAATGACAACACCAGGCAAAGTGTCATTGCCCTCATATAAGGCTGAGTCATCAGGCTCTGAAGAGCCATCATGATCATCACCACCCATTTGGCTAGCACCAGACTCAGACTCAGACTCAGGGCCAGAGTCAGGGCCTTCATAGGGCTCCTCTGGGATGCCAAAGATGACTGAGCTGTCATCATCTTCATCAAACATGTAGTTCACATCATCTTGATCTTCCACATCCATAGGATCTCTCTCCTGCAAGCCTGAGGGAAAAGAGGCATCTAGTGTCAGAATAAATATATAAGTCCCTAATATATAACTTACCATCATCATCCACCATCATAGCATCATTATCTCTTGATCCTCCTCCCAGAAATGAAGGTGGGGCAACAGAGGCATCAGCTAGATCTAGGCAAATCAGTAAGTGATTAAAGCATAAAATCTGGGGCACTCACTATCTGGATTAGGATATCCTGACCACCTAGATGATCTAGACCCCTCAGCCAGGCTATTGAGCAATTGGGAGGGAGACCTGATTGTAACAGTTTTGCACAAAGTCTACACTGCTTTGATGTGCCCCAGATGCTCTAAGATGGTTGAGATGGGCCATATTCTCCTTAAGGTGAATCTTGATAGTCCTCTCAGTAAGCTCCTTTTTTGAGCTGCACTTGAAGCATGGGCAAAGGTACTTGGTGACTGGGGCCATTGTTGTTGGAAGAGGATATGTGGTTTGAGGTTCAGACAGTAGAAAGTGTGCACTGATACTAGTAGATAATGCAAAGGATAACACAAAGAAGATAACGCTGTGGTGGCCCGGGCCTGCCACCATGAGTGAATCAGTTTGTCAGCACAAGTGGCGCAAGTGGACTTAGGTTGAGTTTTTTGTTCGCTCCCTCTTCACTCTGTCAACTTCCTTACCTCTTCATTCACCCGTTTTTCATTCTCTCTTTCTCTCTCTTTCTCACATCTCTTCTTCCCTCTCTATCTCTATCTCCTCATCTCCCTTTTTGTCTAGGTACACATGTCATCAGCATCTACATTTGACAAACCTGGGATTGATTACAATGAACTGGCTGGCTCGGACGATATTGGAACATATCCTATAGACCCCTCCCCCTCCTCCCTTCTGCCTTTGGGCGTCAGCATTGAGACAGTCACCAGGCTCACGCATGATGAGCTTCTTCACAATGCTGAGTTTGCGAAGCAAGTCCATTTGGTCGCCACACTGCAAGAACTCCTCAAGTTCTGTTCAAAGACCATGCCGAATGGTAAGTCTTCTCATCCTAATTCTAAACCAACTAATAAACTCATGTGTTTTAGCCTCAATCATCAATCCCCTGCGTCCGGACTGCTCCACTTGACAGGTTAGGGTCAACTCTGGCGACCTCCCCCTCCCACACCCTCGACCAACAATCCACCCTGCCCATTATCCAGAAAAGGTCCTCTGGACCCTCACAGATTGCAAGGTCGACACCAAAGTCAATTCCTCCACTGGCAACAAATCCCAACCCCCCATGCTTTGCGCAATCCACCACGAAGACGGCACCATTGTCAGCAACAACGACTGAAAGGCCATGTGCCAGTCAGCTGTCCTCATTGTTCGCCCCCATATTCAGCCGCTCAATGTCACACCTTATTACAAGTACCTCACTGAGCAGGTTGAGAAGAGCAATGCCAAGGGCGCCAAGAAGTCTGGGAAGAAGAAGCCTGGGGAGAGTACCACCCAGCAGGCCAAGGTGAACAAACATTTTATAAACATTTTTTCTTCAAGGAATGGCTCTCCAAGAGCTCAAGACTGCTGTCCCTCTCATGTCACTTTGTGCAAGGTATTGGAAGGCCGACATGACCCTCAGGTTGGTTTTGCCCGACATTTGTGTCAATCTCCCCACTCCTGCTACTTCCCATGTGGGGACGCCCTCTCGTGCTGCGACTCCTTCCAATGCCTCTTGGGCTCCTCATTCTCAGTCTTCCATGCCCCCCCCTGCTCGTTCTCAGTCCTCCAGGCCACCCCCCACTCCTTGTTCCCAGTCGTCTATGCCACCCCCACTCCTCATGTCCATTCGTCAGTTTCCTCACATACCAATCCCCCTTGCACTCAGCCTGTTGCTTCTCGACCTGCCACTCCACCCTCTCCCTGTCCCGCCCCTTCTGACTCCTCTCATGCTGCGGCTTCCCGTTCTGAACCCTCCACCCATCACAATTCATTGAAGGCCCCACAACCATCAGCTTCACGTGCACCACCAGCAAAGAAGGCCAGGACCAAAGGCAAGCACAGGCATGATCCAAGCCCACCACCGCAAAGTGAGAAGAGGCGAAAGTATGATGACAATGCAGTCCTGGGTACATCGTTCATTCTTTCTGATTTGAGCCAACTAAATATGTTGATGTAGATGTTGGATGAAGTTGGCCTGCTTCACCCCAACCTGCTTTCCTCTCGATTGTCAAGTCTGGTGCTGTGCCTCTCGAGCCGGTGAGATCTACTTTCATTTCTTGCTTCTCAGTGGCTTTCTGACTCCCACTCCCACTGCCCCCACCTCCTATTCAACCATCGCGCTCATCCATGGCTCCCCTCAACCCAGGATCGGCAAACCTCACGCATCACATGTGCCAAGTCGGCAATGCAGGCTGGCGATCGTGTGACAGACAGGGAAGAGGCTGGCATCGACAACATGGCTGCCCAGCAGTGGGAGTCCTCGCCTCTGCCCCCATCATGCCCAACAACACCTAAGCGTGTGTCCTCAGCTCTGACAACACCGTGCACATGTTATTTGTAGCTAGAGCGTGCTATTCTCTGCTGTTCTGTGACTGTACAACACTCCAAGTGGAGTTCCCTTATTTAGATATGCTTAGTCAGGTTGGTATATCCTGCAGAGGACGGAAAATATTCCCTTAGTCTTATATCCTCCTCTGCAGGTGAGTAATTAGTTTTACCTTGATCAATATAGTCTTATATCCATCCTCCTCTGCAGTCCCCTTGTGTCCTCTGTGACTCAAGGGCCCTCTATAGGTCGCACTTTCACAGCACGCTTGTGTCCTACGAGGAATCACAGGTTGAACCCAACTACAACATGAGTCCATATTTAATCACCTAATAAATAACTGAAACCAATACCATTTGTTTAGGATTTAGACCAAGACAATGGCAATGGAGATGATGAAGGCGACAAGCACGGTGATCGCAAGAGTGGCAGTGGCAACGGCGATGATGGCGACGAAGACGATGGCGACAGCAACAGCAATGGCTTACTCACCACTCTCAAGCATGACAATCTCATTGCCTGGATTGCTGCCCACCACATCAAGCTGCAGGGCAAGCAGGTGACAAAAAAAGGTATTTATTTCTCCTCCCTTCAGAGCTAACCACACCTTTCAGAGATTATCAAGGCAATCATGGCAGCCGCAAAGTCAGAACATCCATCAAAGGAGGATGTTGAGAAGATTATTGAGTCGGTAAGTCTTTATTCTATTTCATTAGGTACACTACTGAGAGGAGTGGAGACAGGCTTGGAATCGCTCAGACCATGCTCCTGGAGGAGATTGGAGATGTACTGGCTCTGGGAGATGGTGAGTGTGCGATTGGCACGATCTCTGATGATTTCCAGGCCAAGTAACTGGGTGGTAGGGCCAAGATCTCGCAGTTTGAAGTGACTGGACAGCTCTTGGACGATTGAATCAATCTTGGCTCCATCCTTGCAGGCAAGTGTGATATCATCGACAAACACAGGCATCATGATCCTGACATCATCTCTGAGGTAGATGTAGAGCCCATGGTCGGATTGGACGCGATTGAAGCCCATAGATGTGAGCACAGTGTGAAGGGTCTTGTTCCAGACCCTGCCTGCTTGCTTCAAGCCATATAACGACTTTCTCAGCCTACAGACATGATCTGGACCGCCTACTTCAAATCCCTCAGGCTGCAGCATGTAGATCTCTTCCTCCAGAGTGCCATTGAGATAGGCATGAGAGATGTCAATGGAGCGAAGTTCGAGGTCTTCCAGAGCACCTAGGGCAAGGACAATGCGAATGGTGGAGTAGTGAACTGTGGGAGCAAAGGTCTCCTTGAAATCAAAGCCAGGGCGCTGAGAATAGCCCTTGGCCACCAATCTGGCCTTGTACCGGTCCAGGGAGCCATCAGCATTGTGCTTCACCTTCATGAACCATCTAGAGCCAATTGCACGCTTCCCAGGCGGCAGCTTGACGACCTCCCAAGTGCCATTCAATCTGTGAGCCTCCATCTCTTCCTCACGTGCCTTGTGCCACAGATCTGCGTCAGAGCACTGCTGCGACTGCCTATAGGATGTGGGCTCAGCTGTAGATGCTGCACCAGCTTGGATGATGTCAAGGGGATCATCAGAGTCGTCATCTTCGTCTGAAGAGACCACTGCTGGTGTAGGCTCCGAACGGCCCATTGCTCCGGCAGCCACTCATCTCTGGGACGTCTGGAGCGCTGCAGACGAGGGGGAACAGGAGGATGATGAGGATGTTGAGCTGGAGGGGTTGAAGGCGATGAAGATGAAGGAGGAAGTGAGTGATAGATGGATGGAGGTGTCTGTCAGTGAGCAGGCACTGGAGCGACGCTTGGAGGCGAGATATGGTGAACAGATGGCGGATCAGAAGCAGTAGACCCATCTCCCCCATGAACTGGTATCTGTGAATCAGATGGAGCGTCCAGGACATCATCTGAGATGTCTGGGAGTGAAATCGAGGTAGGAGGTGTCTCAAGCAGGGAATTGAGACGAGGGGGAGGCAGGTGGGGTACAGAGTGAGCCTGGAGCATGAAGAACCGTTCATCAAAGTCAGCCCTCTCTGAGATGAACACCTTCTTGGTCACAGGGTTGTAGAACTTCCATCCCTTGTAGCCCTGAGGGTATCCAATGAATACACACTTCTCCATGTGCGATCCAAGGCTCCCAAGTGGACGCTTGTCCCTCTGGATCAGCACATATGCAGTACAGCCCCAGACACGAAGCCTGGACAGATCTGGCTTGCTCCCATTGAATGCCTGATAAGGTGTGCTGTCTGGGAGCGCTGAGGTGACGAGTCTGTTGCTAGTGTGAATGAAAGTGGCAAGAGCTTTGCCCCAGAAGGCTGTAGACATCCCAGACTCGTGCAGCATGGAGATGATGGCTTCCTCTATCGTCCTGTTGGCCCTCTCAGCGACCCCATTCTGCTGAGGGCAATTCCTGACAGTGTGCTGCCTCTGAATGCCATGCTCTATGCAGGATGCCTCAAACTCGCCAGACATGTACTCCCCACCCTTATCATCCCTCAGAGTGATCAGCTTCGCTCCAGTGAGATTCTCAGCCCAAGCCTTGAACTGTTTGAAGGCAGCAAAGGTCTCAGACTTTTGCTTCAAGAGGTAAACTGCCTTGAAGCGAGAGAAGTCGTCGATGAATGTCACCCAATAGCGATACCCTTGATGTGTAGGCACCCTGACTGGGCCATGGACGTCGCTGTGGACTAGCTGAAGCGGTTTTGAGGCTCTAGAGGTCGAAGATGGAAAGGGATCTGCATGCATCTTGCCAGCTTTGCAGGCTTCGCATACTGGATCAGGGTTAGCCTCTGAATCAAGCTTGAAACCCGTCACCAGGTTGCCTGAGAGCAGCTTCTTGATGCCTGCCAGGTGATGGTGGCAGAGGCGACGATGCCAGAGGTCCCAGTCCAATGGAAGGGTGGTTGCAGATGATAATGAGGCGAACTCCTCTACTGGAATGGTGTGCCCAACAACATAGGCTGCATTTGAGGCTCCAGTCTTCGCTTGGAAGGCGATCCTGTTGTCCCTGATGAAGTGTAGGGTGTCCCTCTCAATGGAGACGACGAAGCGGCGATGGAGAGTGAGATATAGGACAGATAATAGATTACTGCAGAGTGCAGGGACATATAGGACATTAGTGAGCTCTAGAGGCGCCATTTCCTCGCCATTCACCACAGGATTGAACCGGACCGACCCCACTCCTTCAGAATAGACCACAGACCCATCAGCCAGCCTAATTTCGACGCGATGCGGCTTCAAATTGCGCATCCAGTGACGATTGAATGTCATATGAGCTGAGGCACCAGTGTCTGCATTCCAGGAAGTGTGAGAGTCGACCTGGAGAGCAGAAAAGAGGGCACTTGCTGATGCAGCTGAAGCGGACTGTGGTGCCTCTGGAGGTGGCTGAGACGAGATTGAAGCAGGTGAGGCTGTGGAGGATGAAGGGGGGTTGATCTGACGCATGAGGCGCTCCTTGAGGAAGCACTTGGCCTCAATATGGCCCAAGCGAGAGCAGAAGTCACATTTGCGACTCCTGGAAGAGCCACCTTGTGGTGCATGGCTGGAAGGTGTGGACTGAGACGCTTGGGGCACCCTGGGATGCGATCTGGAAGGCCCAGATGTTGCTGAAAAGGCAGATGAGGTCCCAGATAGGTTTGAACGCGTCTGATCCATGTTCCTGAGCGATTGGATCACAGATTGCTTGTCAAACTTGTCCAGGACTGAGATGGTGCGTATAACTTCGTCAAACGACTGTGG
This sequence comes from Lactarius akahatsu, assembly GCA_021524915.1. NCBI lineage: Eukaryota > Fungi > Basidiomycota > Agaricomycetes > Russulales > Russulaceae > Lactarius > Lactarius akahatsu. The sequence continues at coordinate 1,629,879 of JAKELL010000001.1, read as the reverse complement.
GAGCGCCCTAATGATGGCCATGACAGCCAGCCAGCTCGTCATAGAGATTGTCCAGAGTGAAGGAGGAGGGTGAAAGCGACTGGATGACTCTAATCTGCTCATCCACCTTGTTAATGAGCGATTCCAGGGACTCTGAGTCGTCCTTCTGGATGGATAGGAGAGTGTGGTAGGCATTGAAGCGAGGGGCAGTGCGCTGTTGCACAAAGGAGGCCTTGAGGGTGTCCCAGATGGCAATAGGGTCGTCTTCACAGTCCCTAATGAGCACCCTGAGCTCATGAGACATGGCAGTCTTGAGAGCTCCAGCAGCCTTCTCAGCCTTGACCTCCCATCTCTCCAGCTTGTCCTCGTCTGGAGGCGTAGCAGCAGTGAGGACAGTGCCCTTAGAGTCCAAGACCTCGGGTTTTCCCACTGGCTTCTTCTCTGAGCCAGACACCAGTCGCCAAAGGCCATTGAGCTGTAGCCAGGACTTGATGTCATCAGCCCAGAGACGATAGTTTTCGCTGGTGAGAGTGGAAATGGACGAGATGGAGGAGTCTCTTGATGCAGACATGGTAAACGCGGTGGGTGTGATAGAGTGGGAAGGAATGGAGTGATTTAGATGAATGGAAGAGTAGGAATTGAATGGGAGTGATTGGAATGAGTGTGAAGGCGCTAAGAGCAGCCAAGATGATGGAAGCAGCTAGGAGAGCAGGAAGGATGAATTAAGGCGCAGGGCAGGGCCCATAACCTGTTAAAATGCGACCTATAGAGGGCCCTTGAGTCACAGAGGACACAAGGGGACTGCAGAGGAGGATGGATATAAGACTATATTGATCAAGGTAAAACTAATTACTCACCTGCAGAGGAGGATATAAGACTAAAGGGATATTTTCCGTCCTCTGCAGGATATAACAACCTGACTAAGCATATCTAAATAAGGTAACTCCGCTTGGAGCGTTGTACAGTCACAGAACAGCAGAGAATAGCACGCTCTAGCTACAAATAACAAACCAGCTCCTGACACCTTACAACTGAGTCATAATTATTCCCGACCATTACAATCTCAATTGCGATCAAGTCAAACCGGCTATAATTAGTACCTAACATTATAAGCGAACACAATGAGATCTGATTGCAGGGACCCAATTACAAGATATGATTATACGATTATCATTAGAGTATAACCAATTTATAGTCATGTGCCGATTCTGAATCATCCGTTGATTACAGTATTGTGTTGCCTTATTCATTCGTCACGGTTGTCCATTGTTGTACCTCTATCCTTTTGTTGTTTTTTCCAACGTTGTCACTCTGTCTCTATTGTCCAACGTTTGCAATGCCAAAGGTCGCATCTTCAGGACCCACCAAACGGTCATCAGCAGCAGGGAAAAAGCCTTGTACAATTTGTGGGGGCCACTTTCATCCTCAGGTGTTCGCTGCGCACTTCAAGAAATGTGAGAGGGAGAAACGAGATGAAGAGGGGCTACTAGAGTACAAAAAAGATATGCTCAACCAGGCGCAGGCTAAGCTGGGAGGTACGTGATATTACTCCACGTTTCCTACTTCTGCTCTGACTTTCTTTTCCCCAGTCCCAGGTGGACTCAGAACGGCCATCGGGACACTGCCAGCCCACGAAGACTCTATAACTGCAGAGTTGGATACCCAACTGGACATCACGGGTGCGTCATCACCTGTGAAAGTGCGACCTATAGAGGGCCCTTGAGTCACAGAGGACACAAGGGGACTGCAGAGGAGGATATAAGACTATATTGATCAAGGTAAAACTAATTACTCACCTGCAGAGGAGGATATAAGACTAAGGGGATATTTTCCGTCCTCTGCAGGATATACCAACCTGACTAAGCATATCTAAATAAGGGTACTCCACTTGGAGCGTTGTACAGTCACAGAGCAGAGGAGAATAGCACGCTCTAGCTACAAATAACACTCCCCCATGAATGTGCAAGGCTCCAAACTGTTAACTAAACAAACCAAGCATGCTAGCACACTTCTGCACCTTAAACCGGTCAAGGGCCTTTGTGAAGATGTCAGCAGCCATCTCCTGCGTCGTCACAAAGCTAGGAGTGATTAGCCCGTCCTGAACAGCATCCCTTAGCCAAAACAGGCGAAGGGAGAGATGCTTCATCTTGCTGTGATGCTCTGGGTTCTTGCTCACTGCAATGGCCGATTGATTGTCCATTCTCAACAGTGAAGGGCCAGAAATGCTGTAGCCAAGCTCCCCCATGAACTGACGCATCCACAGGATCTCCTTGCCCGCCTCAACAGCAGAGATATGCTCTGCCTCAGTTGTGGACAAGGCAACCAAAGGCTGCAGCTTGGAGCTCCAAGACACCGCTCCAGAGCCAATCTTCACCACATATCCACCAGTCGACTTGCCATTGTCCGGGTTACCACCATGATCAGCATCTGAGTAAGTGATGAAGGGCTCAGGCGATGTGGAGGGCTTGTAGACAAGCTTGTAGTCGATTGTACCCTTCAGATAGCGAAGCACATGCTTGGCAGCTTGCCAATGAGCCAGGCCAGGATTGGAGTTGAATCTGGCAAGGACTCCGGCAGCATAGGCGATGTCTGGCCTTGTGGTGACTGCCAGATACATCAGGCAGCCTACAACAGAGATGTAGGGGAACTGGTGCATTTCTGACGCTTCTGCATCGCTCTGAGGGCACATGGAGGTTGAGAGACGTGTGCCAGGGTTGAGAGGAGTGGAGACAGGCTTGGAATCGCTCAGACCATGCTCCTGAAGGAGATTGGAGATGTACTGGCTCTGGGAGATGGACAGTGTACGATTAGGACGGTCTCTGATGATTTCCAGGCCAAGTAACTGGGTGGTAGGGCCAAGATCTCGCAGTTTGAAGTGACTGGACAGCTCTTGGACGATTGAATCAATCTTGGCTCCATCCTTGCAGGCAAGCGTGATATCATCAACAAACACAGGCATCATGATCCTGACATCATCTCTGAGGAAGATGTAGAGCCCATGGTCGGATTGGACGCGATTGAAGCCCATGGATGTGAGCACAGTGTGAAGGGTCTTGTTCCAGACCCTGCCTGCTTGCTTCAAGCCATATAACGACTTTTTCAGCCTACAGACATGATCTGGACCGCCAACTTCAAATCCCTCAGGCTGCAGCATGTAGATCTCTTCCTCCAGAGTGCCATTGAGATAGGCATGAGAGATGTCAATGGAGCGAAGTTCAAGGTCTTCCAGAGCAGCTAGTGCAAGGACAATGCGAATGGTGGAGTAGCGAACTGTGGGAGCGAATGTCTCCTTGAAATCAAAGCCAGGGCGCTGAGAATAGCCCTTGGCCACCAATCTGGCCTTGTACCGGTCCAGGGAGCCATCAGCGTTGTGCTTCACCTTCATGAACCATCTGGAGCCAATTGCACGCTTCCCAGGCGGCAGTTTGACGACCTCCCAAGTGCCATTCAATCTGTGAGCCTCCATCTCTTCCTCACATGCCTTGTGCCACAGATCTGCATCTGAGCGCTGCTGGGACTGCCTATAGGATGTGGGCTCAGCTGTAGACGCTGCACCAGCTTGGATGATGTCAAGGGGATCATCAGAGTCATCATCTTCGTCTGAAGAGACCACTGCTGGTGTAGGCTCCCTTGGCTGCTTGTAGCGATCTGGAACGGCCCATTGCTCCGGCAGCCACTCATCTCTGGGACGTCTGGAGCGCTGCGGACGAGGGGGAACAGGAGGATGATGAGGATGGCGAGCTGGAGGGGTTGAAGGCGATGAAGATGAAGGAGGAAGTGAGTGATAGATGGATGGAGGTGTCTGTGAGTGAGCAGGCGCTGGAGCGACGCTTGGAGGCGAGATATGGGAAACAGATGGCAGATCAGAGGCAGTAGACCCATCTCCCCCATGAACTGGCATCTGTGAATCAGATGGAGCGTCCAGGACATCATCTGAGATGTCTGGGAGTGAAATCGAGGTAGGAGGCGTCTCAAGCAGGGAATTGAGACGAGGGGGAGGCAGGTGGGGTACAGAGTGAGCCTGGAGCATGAAGAACCGTTCATCAAAGTCAGCCCTCTCTGAGATGAACACCTTCTTGGTCACAGGGTTGTAGAACTTCCATCCCTTGTAGCCCTGAGGGTATCCAATGAATACACACTTCTCCATGTGCGATCCAAGGCTCCCAAGTGGACGCTTGTCCCTCTGGATCAGCACATATGCAGTACAGCCCCAGACACGAAGCCTAGACAGATCTGGCTTGCTCCCATTGAATGCCTGATAAGGTGTGCTGTCTGGGAGCGCTGAGGTGACGAGTCTGTTGCTAGTGTGAATGAAAGTGGCAAGAGCTTCGCCCCAGAAGGCTGTAGACATCCCAGACTCATGCAGCATGGAGATGATGGCTTCCTCTATCGTCCTGTTGGCCCTCTCAGCGACCCCATTCTGCTGAGGGCGATTCCTGACAGTGTGCTGCCTCTGAATGCCATGCTCTATGCAGAATGCCTCAAACTCGCCAGACATGTACTCCCCACCCTTATCATCCCTCAGAGTGATCAGCTTCGCTCCAGTGAGATTCTCAGCCCAAGCCTTGAACTGTTTGAATGCAGCAAAGGTCTCAGACTTTCGCTTCAAGAGGTAAACTGCCTTGAAGTGAGAGAAGTCGTCGATGAATGTGACCCAATAGCGATACCCTTGATGTGTAGGCACCCTGACAGGGCCATGGACGTCGCTGTGGACTAGCTGAAGCGGTTTTGAGGCTCTAGAGGTCGAAGATGGAAAGGGATCTGCATGCATCTTGCCAGCTTTGCAGGCTTCGCATACTGGATCAGGGTTAGCCTCTGAATCAAGCTTGAAACCCGTCACCAGGTTGCCTGAGAGCAGCTTCTTGATGCCTGCCAAGTGATGGTGGCAGAGGCGACGATGCCAGAGGTTCCAGTCCAATGGAAGAGTGGTTGCAGATGATAATGAGGCGAACTCCTCCACTGGAATGGTGTGCCCAACAACATAGGCTGCATTTGAGGCTCCAGTCTTCGCTTGGAAGGCGATCCTGTTGTCCCTGATGAAGTGTAGTGTGTCCCTCTCAATGGAGACGATGAAGCGGCGATGGAGAGTGAGATATAGCACAGACAATAGATTACTGCAGAGTGCAGGGACATATAGGACATTAGTGAGCTCTAGAGGCGCCATTTCCTCGCCATTCACCACAGGATTGAACCGGACCGACCCCACCCCTTCAGAATAGACCACAGACCCATCAGCCAGCCTAATTTCGACGCGATGCGGCTTCAGATTGCGCATCCAATGACGATTGAATGTCATATGAGCTGAGGCGCCAGTGTCTGCATTCCAGGAAGTGTGAGAGTCGACCTGGAGAGCAGAAAAGAGGGCACTTGCTGATGCAGCTGAAGCGGACTGTGGTGCCTCTGGAGGTGATTGAGACGAGATTGAGGCAGGGGAAGCTGTGGAGGATGAAGGGGGGTTGATCTGACGCATGAGGCGCTCCTTGAGGAAGCACTTGGCCTCAATATGGCCCAAGCGAGAGCAGAAGTCACATTTGCGACTCCTGGAGGAGCCACCTTGTGGTGCATGGCTGGAAGGCGTGGACTGAGACGCTTGGGGCACCCTGGGATGTGATCTGGAAGGCCCAGATGTTGCTGAAAAGGCAGATGAGGTCCCAGATAGGTTTGAACGCGTCTGATCCATGTTCCTGAGCGATTGGATCACAGACTGCTTGTCAAACTTGTCCAGGACTGAGATGGTGCGTATAACTTCGTCAAATGACTGTGGCAGCGCCCTAATGATGGCCATGACAGCCAGCTCGTCATAGAGATTGTCCAGAGTGAAGGAGGAGGGGGAAAGCGACTGGATGACTCTAATCTGCTCATCCACCTTGTTAATGAGCGATTCCAGGGACTCTGAGTCGTCCTTCTGGATGGATAGGAGAGTGTGGTAGGCATTGAAGCGAGGGGCAGTTCGCTGTTGCACAAAGGAGGCCTTGAGGGTGTCCCAGATGGCAATAGGGTCGTCTTCACAGTCCCTGATGAGCACCCTGAGCTCATGAGACATGGCAGTCTTGAGAGCTCCAGCAGCCTTCTCAGCCTTGACCTCCCATCTCTCCAGCTTGTCCTCATCTGGAGGTGTAGCAGCAGTGAGGACAGTGCCCTTAGAGTCCAAGACCTCGGGTTTTCCCACTGGTTTCTTCTCTGAGCCAGACACCAGTCGCCAGAGGCCATTGAGCTGTAGCCAGGACTTCATGTCATCAGCCCAGAGACGATAGTTTTCGTTGGTGAGAGTGGAAATGGACGAGATGGAGGAGTCTCTTGATGCAGACATGGTAAACGCGGTGGGTGCGATAGAGTGGGAAGGAATGGAGTGATTTGGATGAGTGGAAGAGTAGGAATTGAATGGGAGTGATTGGAATGAATGTGAAGGCGCTAAGAGCAGCCAAGACGATGGAAGCAGCTAGGAGAGCAGGAAGGATGAATTAAGGCGCAGGGCAGGGCCCATAACCTGTGAAAGTGCGACCTATAGAGGGCCCTTGAGTCACAGAGGACACAAGGGGACTGCAGAGGAGGATATAAGACTATATTGATCAAGGTAAAACTAATTACTCACCTGCAGAGGAGGATATAAGACTAAGGGGATATTTTCCGTCCTCTGCAGGATATACCAACCTGACTAAGCATATCTAAATAAGGGTACTCCACTTGGAGCGTTGTACAGTCACAGAGCAGAGGAGAATAGCACGCTCTAGCTACAAATAACATCACCTTTATCGGCAAAATCGGTCAACGCCATGCTCATCCTTGTCCCAGCCCCCTACCCCTTGGACGAGCCAGCTGCTGTGCCCAACAGCGCCACTCGCAGGGAAATCCGAACAGAGTATCATCCTAACAGTTGCAGGCCCACTAAGGTCCATGGTGTCAATGACCCCAGCCATGCCCCTCAACGTACTTCCACCCGTCAATCATATTCCGAACCCTGGTCACCCTTTTTCCAAACACGCAAGGATTTCCTGCTTGCGGAAATATTCTTGCAGAGTGGCCTGGGTAATGAATACTCAGATAGAATCCTCAAAGTTTTCGATTTGTGTAACGCCGGCAAGGGAAAGGTGACTCTCTCAAAGATCTCAGAGGTCCATACTGCTTGGGAGTGTGCATCTTTGAAACTGTCTCCCATGAGTCCAAGAGCTGTGTCTCAGCGACGGGCTTATCGCCCTTTGTAGTTTGAATCGTCCACAGTGTCTGTATCATACAATGGCAAAGATTTGAATTTTGATGTATACCACCGTGCGCTCTGGGACTGGGCAACGGATCTAGTACAGTCTCCACAACTCGCAACGCACTTTCACTGGGATGCGGAGAAGATTTTCCGGTGTAACGAGGGATCTTCCGTTCGTGTATTCAATGAGCCCTGGTCAGCAGATGCCTTCTGGGACGCCCAGGTAAGCGTCCGTTGATCTGTTGCACTTGAGGTCGTGATCCAATGCCTCATACTGCAGTCACAAATTCCCGAAGGGGGGAAACCTCTTGGCTTTATATTATATGCTGACAAGACACGACTCTCAAGTTTTGGGACAGAGCAGGGGTACCTGGTCATTGCACGTTGCACCAACCTTCCTGCCAGTATTCGAAACGGCAATGGTTTTGGTGGTGGCCGCGTTGTCGGATGGCTTCCAATTGTACATTCATAATTACATCTCTTCGCTACTAAGTGTTTTCCAGGTCCCTGAGGATCCGATGGGCCACAAAAAGCCCACCTTTGTCAATCTCAAACGAACGATATGGCATGAATCATTTTCTATGATCGTCCAGTCAATCGTCACGCACTCAAAGACTGGTTGTTGGCTTGAGTGTGGCGATGGTGTAGAACGGTGGCTCTTCCCAATTGTCCTCATTTTGTCTGCAGATTACAAAGAACAGTACATCTATACTTTCCCATGGTAATACACTCAGCCCTGACATGCGATGATTAGGTGTGTAATGTCTTTAACCTGCGGGGCAATGTCAAACTTCCCTTGTCCGATTTGTCTTGTCAAACATGATAAGCTCACGGACCTCACGAAGAACTGGCCCCGCAGGACAGCTGCCCACACACAAGAAATCGTTCAGCAGGCCCAAAGCCTTACACGTGCGCAAGGTGAAGCACTACTCTCCAAGTTTGGTCTCCGTGATGTCCAGGTAAGCGTATATCTTTTCTCATATCACGTACCTAACTTCAATCGATGCGTGTTGAATAGAACGTATTCTGGCAGTTGCAACACACAGACCCATATCGCGCATTGTCTTTCGACAGGCTCCATTCTAACAACACCGGTGTCTTTGGCTACCACCTCTGGGAAGTTTTCAAAGAGCACGTTGAAGGTTATGGTCGTCAGGCAGTGGCGCAGGTGGACGACCAGTACGTTTTATTTTCTAGTACTCATATACATCATGCAAACTGACTCAAGGTTTCGCGCCATACCTCGCTGGAGTGGTTTGAACCATTTCCAGGGGGTCATGAAAATTTCTTTCACCAACGGCACGAAATTCGAGGATATATCCAAGATTCTTATATTTGCTGCGCACAACATTATCCCATGGGAGCGCAGCGAGAAAGTGGGAAAGTCGTTACTTTGCGCTCTGCGAAGCTTCACCATCGTCGATCTATTCCTCTCATTTGAGGAACACACAGAACACATAATTGCTGTTGGACGACGAGAGCTCCACAAGTTTGGATGCCATATGCAGGTATGTGATACTTGACTCTCTTGTTATCTCTAGTAATTAATCGGCTATAGGCATACATTGACACATCTGCAGAAGATGCAGAGGCACAGCCAGAAGCTAAGCTTAAGAATTGGAACTTCCCGAAGATGCATGCGCTGGTGCATAGTTTCGACGATATCGAGGCAAAAGGGGCCTCTCGCAATTACAATACGAAGCCTAACGAAAAGCTCCATGGGCCTCTGAAGAAGACATATGCAAGGCAAACAAATTTCAAGAACGTCGCCCCACAGGTATGGATATCTATGAGTAGATTTTCCACTAACAGTCTCCTTGTAGATTTTGAGGATTGAGCACGCTAAGTTCGTGTCGATCCTTATTCGCAACCATATTGATGAGCTCGATGAGGCCTCTTGTGAATCCATCACCAATGAGCCCTCTCATGAAACTGTTGCTGACGAAGTTACCGACGACCTGATACCCAATCAAGAGATGCTGTCAACTCCTACTCTCAGCGTCATACAGTCTAAGGGCGTGTCAGGGCAACGGGGCAAAGTCTTTTGTGATGGACACATCGTACTGCACTCACAGCAACCACCAGCAATCCTCTCTTCATTCGGGAACACCTTCCACCGCCGCCTTGCCGCTTGGTTGACTGCTGAACTGACAGCTGCTGCTGCCAATACGCCTGGACTGTTACCTCGTGCCGTTGTATTGAGTCCTGACGACCTTGTAAGCATTTTGTGTGTTACTCTTCAGAGCGCTTCCCTGATATCTTTTAGATCACCGAGTATCGATCCATTAAGGTCGTCTATGAGTCTCAGGTTGATCAGAAGCAATATATTGACCGCCTACACTGCAGCCCGAGATTTCATGGCAACGAGCGGCATGATTTCATAATGGTGCTCACCACGCATGGGCATTTTTTTGCTCAACTTCTTCTGGTTTTCACTGTATCTGTTACTAACAACATTTATTCTGTTTGTCTTGTACAACCACTCGACGCACCCATAAGTACACAACGTGTCAAGGACTGTGAACTACGGCTGTGCCGTGTTCATGCTCACAGGGATGTAACAGAATTCATATTCGCATGCACTATCATTCGCGGTGCTCCCCTGATCAGGGATTTCGATAAGGAAGGGTACTATTATGTTATGGACGTCGTTGACCACACTGGGGATTTATTCCTCCGCTGTAATGAGATATTGTGATGTATTCTTGGATGTTTTTCTTTTTTCTTCAGGAATGTGCAAGTCATCTTTTTACACTGTGCAAGAACCCCCTGAGACAAGCGACGCAAAGCGACGTAATTGCACCATTGCCGCTACCCATTCGCAGCAAGGGACACATCAATTTATTCTCAATCCATTCAAGACCTTGCCACGTGACCCGACATATCAAGAATCCCTCATCCAAGAATTGATTTCGCACTCTGCCCGGGCACTACCGCTATGGAGAAGCAAGCTGCATGTACAAGAGTACGGCCCGGAGCGACAAGCCTAATACCTCTCGATAAGAAGGATGAGATGGTGGCCAATGTGATTTGGCATTTCCTTGAGCTTCGAGGGTGCGTTTTTTTGCCATTGTTTTCTCTCTCCCCAGGTTCTGGATATCGCTGGTGCTTGTGGCTTTGATAACACATTGACATGCAGCTATGACACGTACTAACTTTTTTTTCTTTCACATGTACTGTAACTCAACTTGGGTTGCACTGCATTATCTCATTGCTGTCGCCTCACAACAGTTTCCTATTGAAGACCCACAATCATTCGCCCATGGCACAGGCGATGCACTCAGCTATCCGTCAGGCACATTTAAATGACAAATTCCAGGACTCCCTCCACTTGTTCCTGGAGTTGGTTAGAGCTGGAGTAATGCATGGCCGTCTTTGGTCTGGAAGGGCCTTCAGCGGGGGACCGAGTTTTGGTACAGGTGAGTGTCAGGTGGTGTGGGTGATCCTGTGTCTGGGCCCCTCTTTGACCTCGGCTGACAATGGGAACGTGTGTGCGGCAGATGACGAAAAGTCATGCATGTTGCTGGTCATGCACACTCTGAGCATAGTGCCACTCAATTTCAAGGTGGGTTTTATGCCCGCTGTGCAAAAATCTGATTGCGAGGTGCCAATGGTTGAATTGATACAGTCTGTGCCATGGTCTGTGCTGCTGTCACAGGAACTCCTGGTATTCAACTCATTTATCCGATCGCTTTCCTGCGCGCTTCGAATGCTTCTTGAGGTGACTACGCTGAACATGCTTCTGCGGTCGGATGCATGCCAGGCTCGGGACGACCTTTTGGATATCGCACTATCACTACTGTTTCAGGGTGAAGTGAACACAGGGTTTGGTGTGTTATTTGTAGCTAGACCGTGCTATTCTCTGCTGTTCTGTGACTGTACAACGCTCCAAGCAGAGTTACCTTATTTAGATATGCTTAGTCAGGTTGGTATATCCTGCAGAGGACGGAAAATATCCCCTTAGTCTTATATCCTCCTCTGCAGGTGAGTAACTAGTTTTACCTTGATCAATATAGTCTTATATCCTCCTCTGCAGTCCCCTTGTGTCCTCTGTGACTCAAGGGCCCTCTATAGGTCGCACTTTCACATGGTGTGCTGGCAAAGGTATATTTGGATGCATTGACACATCTGAACAATCAACAACGTGTGTGTGATCCAAACGCAGAAGGGGTGCGTGAGGCGAAGGCGATGGTGCTCGAGATCTGCGAAGAGACCTTCCCTGGAGTTAAGTCACCACAAATGGAAGTTGAACGCGGGTTCCAGTTCTGGGATGTGGCTGTGAAAGTGCAACCTATAGAGGGCCCTTGAGTCACAGAGGACACAAGGGGACTGCTGCAGAGGAGGATATAAGACTAAGGGGATATTTTCCGTCCTCTGCAGGATATAACAACCTGACTAAGCATATCTAAATAAGGTAACTCCACTTGGAGCGTTGTACAGTCACAGAACAGAGGAGAATAGCACGCTCTAGCTACAAATAACAGTGGTGAGTTTTAGAGACCAATGAGCCATGATGTTCAGGTTCTGACATGGAAATTTCAGGCGCTGACTGCCATGCGGCAGCTGCATTCAGAGCAAGCTGTGTTACCAGAGCTTATTGACCAATTCAAGGCGGCGGAGGCTTGGCTGGGACCGATGCGTACGCAAGGCCTGAATCAGAGGGGGTTCACGAGCTCTCTGAGATTTCCAGTGACCTTGGTATTATGCTCGTCACATGCTTGGCCATCAGTCCTTTTGGTGGCTGGTTTACATCATTCTGTTCGATGCAGAGTATTTCTATAGCCAGTATGACCGCACCACTATCCCAGAGTTAAAGGTGCTCCTCTACAACCCTAGCAAGCCGGAGGAGAAGTGTCCTCCGTTTCCGGCAATGCTTTTCCCTTTGAATGACTGCAACAGCACAAGTCCATTTATGGTCAAGGAACTTGCAAGGGTGAGTGTAACCAATCTGATGCTGGTGCAATGCATAACTAACTATGTATTAGTTCCTGAAGTCCATTTTATTTGGTCTTTTGACATTAGGTGGGGATGCTGCAGGGAGATGCACACCAAAAGCCACTCTTTGGGGGATAATGGAAACGACGCCAGGTATGATTGCTCTTGCAGCCACAGTTGTACATCTGTCCATCATCATCGTCGGCGGCTCACTTATCTGATGTCACACAGCTTACATTTGTCTGTGGGCCTGATCAGACATTCTCTGAGAAATCAAAGGGCCAGAGCTGCGTTGATTGGGGAGAACGCTTTCTCCTCTACAAGCAGGCGATCTTGAAATTCCCACCCGAGTATTACGAGCGACTCATATCTTGGTACAACGCTCAGATATTCGGCACGTGCAAGGACAAGACTGCAACCTCTGAATCAACCTCTGCAAAGAAGCCACCCCCACCCCGGGGGCGTTTCAGTGATGTTGACGACCTTATCCAGCACATGTAAAGTACAGATGTTACATCCCCATCATCTTCCACAACTGTGGCTCCCACCCCTTCATTCCACGCTTCAGCTCTCCAGCCTGCTGCAGCTTCGGAGCTCAATCTCGGTGACCAGGTCAGGGGTGATCCCATATCAGAGGAGGCTCCTCAGGTTGAAGCTGTCGCCCAAACGAACAAGAGGACTAGAGGGGGGGGATCGAATAAAGTGCAAGCTACTAATACTAGGAAGACAAGGAGTCGTGCTTCGGGAGCTCAGGGGTGATAGCCCAGAAATTAGTTACTCATTTTACTGTTTTGGTTTAAATAATTGCATCTGACTTTGTCGGGCAGTCTCCAGCACTGCGTCGTCCCTTGTGCCATCATCTGAATCGTGTCTCAGTGGATCACCTGTTAGGATCCAGGCGACTTCGGGGCGGAAGTTTGATTTGTGGCGTGGGGAAGTGCGCTACTTGGCCGACGCAACATGTTCAAAATTCGAACCCCCCTCCTCTCCCTTCCTTCACGCAAATACAATGTCGTTCCCTTGCACCTGTCTTCACACCCTCGCATGAACGGGCCCAAAGCTGAGTAGTCTCCTTGTTTCCTCACATACCTCTGACGCATCCTCCTTGCACCCACCACCTTCCCCCACTCTATCTGCTCACTTGTCAGGTTCCATTCTGAATCGTTGGGCCACTTCTGCTATTTGTAGCTAGAGCGTGCTATTCTCCTCTGTTCTATGACTGTACAACGCTCCAAGTGGAGTTCCCTTATTTAGATATGCTTAGTCAGGTTGGTATATCCTGCAGAGGACGGAAAATATTCCCTTAGTCTTATATCCTCCTCTGCAGTCCCCTTGTGTCCTCTGTGACTCAAGGGCCCTCTATAGGTCGCACTTTCACAGGTTATGGGCCCTGCCCTGCGCCTTAATTCATCCTTCCTGCTCTCCTAGCTGCTTCCATCATCTTGGCTGCTCTTAGCGCCTTCACATTCATTCCAATCATTCCCATTCAATTCCCACTCTTCCACTCATCCAAATCACTCCATTCCTTCCCACTCTATCGCACCCACCGCGTTTACCATGTCTGCATCAAGAGACTCCTCCATCTCGTCCATTTCCACTCTCACCAACGAAAACTATCATCTCTGGGCTGATGACATGAAGTCCTGGCTACAGCTCAATGGCCTTTGGCGACTGGTGTCTGGCTCAGAGAAGAAGCCAGTGGGAAAACCCGAGGTCTTGGACTCTAAGGGCACTGTCCTCACTGCTGCTACGCCTCCAGACAAGGACAAGCTGGAGAGATGGGAGGTCAAGGCTGAGAAGGCTGCTGGAGCTCTCAAGACTGCCATGTCTCATGAGCTCAGGGTGCTCATTAGGGACTGTGAAGACGACCCCATTGCCATCTGGAACACCCTCAAGGCCTCCTTTGTGCAACAGCAAACTGCCCCTCGCTTCAATGCCTACCACACTTTCCTATCCATCCAGAAGGACGACCTGGAGCGAAGCTGATCACTCTGAGGGATGATAAGGGTGGGGAGTACATGTCTGGCGAGTTTGAGGCATTCTGCATAGAGCATGGCATTCAGAGGCAGCACACTGTCAGGAATTGCCCTCAGCAGAATGGGGTCGCTGAGAGGGCCAACAGGACGATAGAGGAAGCCATCATCTCCATGCTGCACGAGTCTGGGATGTCTACAGCCTTCTGGGGCAAAGCTCTTGCCACTTTCATTCACACTAGCAACAGACTCGTCACCTCAGCACTCCCAGACAGCACACCTTATCAGGCATTCAATGGGAGCAAGCCAGATCTGTCCAGGCTTCGTGTCTGGGGCTGTACTGCATATGTGCTGATCCAGAGGGACAAGCGTCCACTTGGGAGCCTTGGATCGCACATGGAGAAGTGTGTATTCATTGGATACCCTCAGGGCTACAAGGGATGGAAGTTTTACAACCCTGTGACCAAGAAGGTGTTCATATCAGAGAGGGCTGACTTTGATGAACGGTTCTTCATGCTCCAGGCTCACTCTGTACCCCACCTGCCTCCCCCTCGTCTCAATTCCCTGCTTGAGACGCCCCCTACCTCGATTTCACTCCCAGACATCTCAGATGATGTCCTGGACGCTCCATCTGATTCACAGATACCAGTTCATGGGGGAGATGGGTCCACTGCTTCTGATCTGCCATCTGTTCCTCATATCCCGCCTCCAAGTGTCGCTCCAGTGCCTGCTCATTCACAGACACCTCCATCCATCCATCACTCACTTCCTCCTTCATCTTCATCACCTTCAACCCCTCCAGCTCGCCATCCTCATCATCCTCCTGTTCCCCCTCGTCTGCAGCGCTCCAGACGTCCCAGAGTGTTGAATTCGTGGGACCTCAACAACCCAATGGGGACGACTGCCCCAATGGGAAAGCATGTCCATATAAGGAAACATGTCCAAAGGGGGATGGGCCCAAAGGGGAAACTGCGGGTCCACACAAGAAAATGACCAGACTGGGGTTTGAACCCAGGACCTCCCAACTATATACTGGGTGCTCTAAACCACTGAGCTATATGGTCCTGGATACAGGGAATTGGTTTCACAATCTTGACAGATTGCATATCCAACACAGAGATGAGTGGCTGCCGGAGCAATGGGCTGTTCCAGATCGCTACAAGCAGCCAAGGGAGCCTACAGCAGCAGTGGTCTCTTCAGATGAAGATGACGACTCTGATGATCCCCTTGACATCATCCAAGCTGGTGCAGCGTCTACAGCTGAGCCCACATCCTATAGGCAGTCCCAGCAGCGCTCAGACGCAGATCTGTGGCACAAGGCATGTGAGGAAGAGATGGAGGCTCACAGATTGAATGGCACCTGGGAGGTCGTCAAGCTGCCGCCTGGGAAGCGTGCAATTGGCTCCAGATGGTTCATGAAGGTGAAGCACAATGCTGATGGCTCTCTGGACCGGTACAAAGCGAGATTGGTGGCCAAGGGCTATTCTCAGCGCCCTGGCTTTGATTTCAAGGAGACCTTTGCTCCCACAGTTCGCTACTCCACCATTCGCATTGTCCTTGCCCTAGCTGCTCTGGAAGACCTCGAACTTCGCTCCATTGACATCTCTCATGCATATCTCAATGGCACTCTGGAGGAAGAGATCTACATGCTGCAGCCTGAGGGATTTGAAGTCGGCGGTCCAGATCATGTCTGTGTGAAAGTGCGACCTATAGAGGGCCCTTGAGTCACAGAGGACACAAAGGGGACTGCAGAGGAGGATATAAGACTATATTGATCAAGGTAAAACTAATTACTCACCTGCAGAGGAGGATATAAGACTAAGGGAATATTTTCCGTCCTCTGCAGGATATAACAACCTGACTAAGCATATCTAAATAAGGTAACTCCACTTGGAGTGTTGTACAGTCACAGAACAGCAGAGAATAGCACGCTCTAGCTACAAATAACATCCTTCCCAAGAGGTGCATGTGAGTTTGAGGGGTGTGGAGGCTATGCCATGTTTCCTCTTTGTGAGGAATCCCTGCCCTGCTTTCAGAAGATGAGCTTGTGGCTTTGATGACATATTGGCATAGGCAAGGATTGTCCAGATGCAACCTATGATGAACAGTGCACATGAAAGGATCATACTCACAGTGAACCAAGGACTGTGGTGAGATATGAAGGTGAGCTAGAAAGCAGCAACAGAGTAGTCTTGCAAGTGAAGCAGATGATGTCTGGCACACAACAGATGAGAACTGATGTTATATTAGAGAAGTGAAGACATACCTGGCACACAACAGATGAGAACTGATGTGGACCATGAGCATACAAGCTGCACTACTTATACAAAATACAGAGTGATGCTAGTAACACAGAGTCACAGTAAATACAAGAGCCAATGTTCTATAGACAGACAAAGAGTGGACATTCTGAGAACAAGAGGCAATGGGAACAAGAAAGATCCAGACAAATGATATCATAGTGACATCATAATAAAGATAGAACAAAGAGAAAGTACAATAGCATTGAATACAATGCGAAGTCTGGATTCTATGATGTTATACAGTACAGTGATGTCATAGATAAGAAGTACAATAAGTCTGAGATTGTAAAGATCAAAATAATCTAATCTACATAAGTCCAATATATCTTATCTATAGCAGTCTGTTAGCTGCATGTCCATTGAGCCGTTAAGTGCACTCAGGCCACTTATCAACAACCTATAGAGGGCCCTTGAGTTACAGAGGACACAAGGGGACTCCAGAGGAGGATATAGGACTAAAGGAATATTTTCCATCCTCTGCAGGATATACCAACCTGACTAAGAATAAGGTAACTCCACTTGGAGCATTGTACAGTCACAGAACAGCATGATAGATGCTCTAGCTACAAATAACACAATGTTGCCTCATGGATGTTTTAAATAGCAAGAGCTTCTGCAAAACTGATTGGAGCCTTGGACCAGTGGTAGAATGATTGGACAACTTTGATATGACTGCAGCTTTGGGGGACTTGTGTGCATTGTCAGATTCAGAGGACATGGTGGGGGGAGTAACTCAAGAGATCTACAAGGGAGGTGGAGCATTGGCTGTATTTATGGATGCCAAAGCCCTGAAGTGTGACATGCAATTGGGTGGGGGATGATCAACAGATTCACAGGGGACTACCACCACTCTCTCAAGAGTGCAGGCAGCAATGAAGGTCAAATCACATATTTGACAGACCTTGGACTGATGCCAACACACTGGAAGAGGAACAAGAACCCCAAAGTGATGATCTGGATTCAAGCACAAGTTTGCCCCTGCAATAGCCAAGGCTCAGAAAGGGAAGTCAAGCAGAGATCCATCAATCAGTGTTGAGACACCTGGCAATATGGGTGTCAAAGCAAGATCCATCTGGGACTTTCTCCTCAAGATGGGGATGGCCACCCCTATGTTCTGCAAGTTGCCATGGTACATGTCCAACTTGTACACACATGCCATACTCACAGATCCTGAATTTGACTTCCTTCTTTTATGCAACAACATAACATGGAAGCTACAGGAGTGGTCTATCCAGAACTACCCAGGCTAGGCTGGCAACTAATGAATAGTGCACATGAAGGGATCATACTCAAAGTGACAAAGGAGACTGTGGTGAGATATGAAGAGTGGCTTGAAGCAGCAACAGAGTAAACTTGCAAGTGAAGCAGATAGTAGTGTCTGGCACACAACAGATGAGAACTGATGTGGACCAGGAGTGTACAAGCTGCACTACTTATACAAAACTACAGAGTGACGCAGGTAACACCAAGTCACAGTAGATACAAGAGATGCATTGTTCTATACATGGACAAAGGAGTGGATGTTCTGGAGAACAAGACATAGGAAACAAGAAAAGTCCAGACTATGATATCATAGTGACATCACAATAAAGATAAGAACAAGGGAAAGTACATAGATGTAGTGTAATGTTCCACTGGACGTTCTTCTTGTGCTGCAGACAAGGCTACTGAAGTGACCTAACGATCACCGGGTATGTCGAAGTCACGTACTTGATCGACTACTAGCTTGTGGATGAGATGTAGTAGTGTGGCCCAAAGGATACAAAGGGCACAGTAGAGAATGAAGCGGATGAGATGTATAGTCAGTCAGCAAGACAGCACGACTAAGGAGAATGACAGCACACCCTTGGTGGCAAGAGTAGAAAGGAAAGGAGAGGATGCGAGGCCTTACGGCGATTCACCAGCTAAGGACTAGGAAGATGACAACCAAAGTCTATTCAGCACTCTACTGGCAGACAGCACAGAAGAGGCAAGGTGTTTGGGTGGTATAATCCAAGAAGTCAAGCTTAGGTCTTCAGCAACCATAAGCCAGAGCCTATATACTACTCCAAGGAGGTTTGAACCCCAGCTTGGAACTCCAAAACCCTAATACACAGATCCTAGGAATGAGTCACAATGAGTCAGAGATAATCAGAAGCCAATGGCATAAGGCCCTCATGGCATGAGTCAGAGATAAGGGATCACAAGTCGTATGGGCACAGTCACAAACCAATCATGAAGCAGGAAGCATATGGTACACATCAGAATCCAGGCACAATCAATAAGACGTATGAGTCATTGCAAACACAAGGCAGTCAAGACCAGTCCAGGCACAAGCTCATCTGGACCTTCTGGTGCAAGTCTAGCCAGGTCACATGCCAGGGTCACGTGACAGGCAGTTGATGTAAGATCACATGATCTACTCCCAATATTCCTGAGGTCTTTGAGCAGTACCTGGGTAGTATTGGTAGTCAGGTGACTTAGCTTGTTCTTGGGCATCTAAGGCCACAATCTTCATAACTTTGGCTTCTTCCTCAGCCAAATCAGCACATGATTGCTTCACGGCAGTGTTCTGGGGTCGTGCAGGGGGTGTCTGAAGGTCTGTTACAGGCAAAACTGTAACATGTAGTACAAGGGAAATCCAGAGGAGTCCATGATGTCATGTACATAAGTGATGTCATAGATAAGAGAATACAAGAAGTCCAAGATTGTACAGATCATAATATCTAATCTACAAGTCCTGTATATCTAATCTAAAGCAGTCTGTTATCTGCGTGTCCATTGAGCCACTAAGTGTGCCCAGGTCACTTGTCAACAGCAACTGGGGACCAACCAAAGGACACTGACAAGAATGCAGGCCAGATTGCAGATGACTTTGATGACCCAGCTCTCATCAGGATGAAGTCACTGCGTGCAAAGCAGAGTTTTCCAACCAATAAAACCCTTAGAAAACCCTAAAAAAACCCTTGATAAGTGGTTATGTTTAACACTCCATAGGGTTTTCTATGGGTTTTATTGGTCTGAAAACCCTGCTTTGCACGCAGTGAGTTGAGCAATGGAACAGATGATTCCAATGACAGCATACAACCAGCTGACAATGGATTTGAGAGCAACAACCACAGGGACAGAAGATGCAGGTGTCCCACAACCAGATGACAATCCTGAGGAAACCCCTGGCCCATCAACACAACTGGTACATAGTGTCCTTGCTATCCTCAATGACACTAATACACATTCTAAGCCCTGAGGTCCCATTGTCCCCAAGGAACACCCCAGCCCATCAACTCAATTGGTACATCATGCCCTCCCTATTCTTGGCAATGCTAACATATGTTCCAAGTCCTGAGATCCTGTACAGTCAGTCATAGCAAACCCATTGTAAGGACCCTGGTCCTGTATCCATCCCCCCACATCTCTTACACACATCACTTCCCTCAGCACACCTGTGGCATCAAGTTTGTCACTGAGGACTCCCACAGGAGTGATGAGGATCAAGATGTCATTGCACCTCCATGCCATCCAAACCAATGCAGACACCAGTGACTGGTGCATCTGACAGCCAAACCCCTGTTTCAGTCCATTGATGAACAGTGCACATGAAGGGATCATACTCACAGTGAACTGAAGACTATGGTGAGATATGAAGGTGAGCTTGAAGCAGCAACAGAGAGATCTTGCAAGTGAAGCAGAGTGATAGTCTGGCACACACAACAGATGAGAACTAATGTGGACCAGGAGCATACAAGCTGCACTACTTATACAAAACTATAGGGTGACGCAGGTAACACTAAGTCACAGTGAATACAAGGTGCATTGTTCTGTACACGGACAAATGAGTGGACCAAAGACAGAACAAGGTGTAAAGAACAAGAAAAAGTCCAAACTATAGCATCTGTAAATGCAATTAGGTGTTCAGAGCTGTTCAGAGCTGTTTGGAGTGTCTTTGAATGGCTCCAAACAGCTCTGAACACCTACTGTGGTTACAGATGAGTGACATCACAATAAAGATAGGAATAAGGCAAAGTACAAGGACATACTACAAGGGGAGTCCAGAGAAGTCCATGATATCATTGTACAGTGATGTCATAGATAAGTAAATACAACAAGTCCGAGATTGTGTGATCATAATAATCTAATCTACATAAGTCCTGTATATCTTATCTACAGCAGTCCATATCTGATTGTCCTATGAGCCGCTAAGTGCACAAGGATCACTTATCAAGATCCATCCCATCCCAGCCTCCACAGATGTGCCCATTTCCAACCTCTGTATCAAATGAGCAATGGCCAACACAGAGAAAAAGTGAAAGGCCAAGGGCAGGACCATGGCTGCAATATTGATGAAACAAAAGATGTGATGACTTTAGCTGAACCCACTGGGATGACCACCATCAAGTGCATCTCACTGCTGACTTTGATGCATACTTCAAGGGGCTATCTTATGCAGACAAAGAGGTGTGTTCTTTCACACAAGCACACATTGACACAGGCCTATTACCTCAATGCTCCACCCCCAGCCATTCAAAAGGGAGATGTGTACAGGCAGCTTCTATGGTAAGCACTTATTATCTTAATAGTGGCATATATTTGCAACCCTCTCTTCAGAGGAAAGCAAATGAAGATGGCTGCCAAGAAGCCTGGCAGGGCACCATTGGTCAACTGACAAAACCTATGTAGGGCATGTCACTCAGAGACCTCCTATTCCCCTCCCCTTATGCTGTTGGCTTGCATTCACACACTCATCCTGGATTGTCTGTCCCTCATCTGCTCCTCCATTCTGTATTCTTGCCTTGCCTGTGTTGATTTGTGGATGCTATATGCTTAGATGCAGTCCAGACAGCCCAGCCCAGCCAAACCCAGTGGTAGTCCTCAGATTGAGTTAGCATTGCTCCTCTATGATTACCAGACTCCTTCCCATCAGCCTGTGCATAAGAGACACATGCACCCCCACCTTCCTATTATATCCAAACTTTGTATCTTGTTACACTTGGGACCAACTGGGGACTTTTGTGTTGGCATTTTCCAGGCATGTTTTATTATTGAGATGTGTGTGTCCATATCAGGATTTTTTAAATTAACATACATATGCCTGAATGCATGAAGTCCTTTGAGAGTTCCAGACTACAGCAGACTCTATACCTTGCTATACACAGTACATATTCGCCCTGAACTCATTACTGTCCTTTCTCACCTCTCTGAACATGGGTACTTGATATCCTCATTAGTGGAGGATGTCCTTGCTTCCAAAACACATGATCTGAGATATCAAGCAGTACTACAGTCAGCCAAAGATCAACTGGAACACAAGGCTGTCAATATATGCACCCACCTTGTCAATCACATCCCAACCTCTGCTTCAGTATCTGCTTGGGCTCTCCAGAATATGCAACTTGTGCTGAGGAGAGAAGCTGAAGAGTTGATAAAGAAGGATCATGGCCATCATTTTCATGCAAATGCTGCTACTGTGGAACAAGTTGAGTCTTATTTCATGCCCCCACCTTGCAGGAAAGATTTGGCACATTGGTCCAACTCTGTGGGCATTCATTTTGCTTTACTTGGCA
Source organism: Lactarius akahatsu (assembly GCA_021524915.1). Lineage (NCBI taxonomy): Eukaryota > Fungi > Basidiomycota > Agaricomycetes > Russulales > Russulaceae > Lactarius > Lactarius akahatsu. Next base: position 1,607,951 of record JAKELL010000001.1, on the reverse strand, counting down.
CACTCAAAAAGCAGGGTCCATGTTGTGCAGTTGACCCCATGGGTATCAACTTGTCTGAGGTCTTTGATGAGTCTGAAAGAAATCTTGGAGAGCTTGGTGGAGATACACCGGCCAGCAAGACTGAAAGCAATGCTGGTACTGACTCAGATTCAGATTCAGAAGACAACTTTAGGCACCCTCTGAAGAGAATGCAGAAAGATGTATCTGTGAAGAACACAGACAGCCAGCCCTTTGGGGTTATTGTGTGTTGCAGCTCCATTTGGACAACATCACATATTGGTTACTTACACATAATGTACTTGAACTTCATTAGAAAACAATTGTCTGTGCCAGTATCATCCTTAAGAGGGCAAACAAAAACCGAAATCACTTACAGAGCATCATGGGGATCTTCATGCACTTAGCAAATGTCCCTCAGTGTGTCATTGATGTCAAACAACAGTGCATGTAGGATCAAAGACCATCTGTGCTTGCTTAAGGTGGCCATTGCCTATGACAATTTTGATATCAATTTCAAGCCTATGAGGTCCATAAAGATAAAATGGTCATCAGTCAATGGAAATATTTAAGTTATGGAAACCTTACTCCAGCAAGGTGGTCTAGGCAACAGACTGTTATTTGTCGCTAGAGTGTCCTATTCTCTGCTGTTCTGTGACTGTACAATGCTCCAAGTGAAGTTACCTTATTTAGATATGCTTAGTCAGGTTGGTATATCCTGCAGAGGATGGAAAATATCCCCTTAGTCTTATATCCTCCTCTGCAGGTGAGTAATTAGTTTTACCTTGATCAATATAGTCTTATATCCTCCTCTGCAGTCCCCTTGTGTCCCCTGTGACTCAAGGGCCCTCTATAGGTCGCACTTTGACACAGACACTACAGATCCTGGGTTCTCAACTGGTAGAAATGTTGACATATCTGAGTTTGTACTCTTCATCCATGGATATCCCTTGACAAAAGAACATCTTGAAACAATTAGGGACTCTCAGCATATAGAAGATACACCTAAAAACTGGTTCTTTTTTTTTTTTTGATCAATTTATATTCCAGGATATACTACAGAGACTGGTTGCAGCATGTACCACTACAGTTATGAGAGCCTAAAAACTGGTTCCAGTTTGTCATCTTCCTGTTGGGGCTGTTTCATTATAAGATGATGGCCTGTGTGGATGCTCTGTGGAGAACCAGACTCTGAAAAACAGGGATTACCTCCTCTATGTCAACCTCTGTTGTTACGTTTTGGATCAATTAGTGCCTTGGGCCAGGAAGGGGACACTGATGCGGCAGCTATGACACCTCCATCAGCAGTATATTGTCATGGACTTAGTAAGATCAGTCTAGCTGGGTAAGCTCTGGCACATGTGATTGTGTATGATATGGATCAGATCATGACTTGTAGTGACTCACCCTAGGATAGCAGTACTAGGGTCTGCTCTACTTACACTATTGGCTTGTACTTCTTAAAGCGGTGCTTTAAAGCCCACGCATATCTGTATAAGTAGAATACACTGAAGACCAAGAATGACATCTTGGTCTTCTTCAATACCACCACCTTCTACTTGTCATCTCTAGGGCTCTCCCCCTTCAAGTGAGTCGTCCAGCATATCCCCTTAGACCAGGGATCCCCATGACTTATCCTGGACTCCCCTTTGTGGACAGTGGAATATCCAATGGGCACAGCAGCCTATCGAGTACTTCTCTATTGCAACAAACAAGTTTCTTCCCCATACACCTCCTTCTACATCCTTGACCACAATACTTGGGAGTCAGCCAAGTATATTCAGAACATACCACCAGGGCTCACCCAACTAAAGGTCATACACACTTACTTTAGTCTAGATGAATGTCTTCTACCCCACCCCATGTTCTATGCTGATTCCCCTGTAAACAGGAACTACTACCTTCAGAGGATCACCACCAAGTCAGAAGCCTAAGTCAGGCAAACATCCATGGTAGATGTTACATTAAGACTAAGATCCCACCGTGGCCAATCCTACAAGAACAACCAAAGACTTCTGGGTCCCATTCCAACCCTACCACATTGACAGAAGAGGGGATTGCAATGTCCCCAAGAGATACTTAGAAACTGCATTTTGGAAAGATGACCCAGAAGACCCAGGCTACATCACCTACTACATCGACTGACAGAATAACTCCTGGCGCATTCCTGTAGAGTTCAACTTTGACAACATCTGCTGGGTCAAAATCTGTTGGGATGACCTCCACAACAAATACCAAGCAACCAGACCAGCAAGCACAAGCCTCAACCTCAACATCCTACAATCCAGTGTCATCACCAGAGACCAGTGGGGACTAATTGACAGACAGGAAGAAGAACCCCTCCAATCCCCAACCCAACACCAAAGACACCTGCACCATCCCCATCCATCACAAGCAATCCAGAAGAAATCCACATCATCTGAAATCAGGAAGAAGAACACCTAGAACAAATCACTAAGTCCATCCCCACAGACATGTCCACCACAATCACACAAGTAACTGCAGCTAGAACTGCACTCTTCGCAAAACCCTCAGGGGGTAATGGAGGAGGAGGAGATCCTGACAACAACCCACACAATGATGAAAACATTGGAGCAGACCCCCCAGACTTCACAATGCCTGACACTGACAAGGTCTTGGAAAAGAACCTAGGATATTTACCAGGAATTGCAATGAAGCAGAAGCATTCCTCTCCCAGTGGAACACATTTGCTGGGGTCAATGCCACAAATTGCAGCCTTAAAGTTCCATACATCAAGGCAATGATGTTCCTCACATATATACAGGGACCACTTTTTGACAAATGGGCAACAGAAACCACCAAATGGCTTGACAGTCAACCAAACAAGAATGACCCATGGCTGTGGGCAGGAGTAGAGCTTGCCTTCAAAGGACAGTTCCATGACAACCTGGAAAAGGACTGTGCAAGACTGGAACTAGACAAAGGGTTCAAGATGTTGAACAAGGACATAGACAGCTACATCACTAAATTTGAAAAACTAGTCCGACAGGCTGACTACTGACAGGACAAACCACTTGTCCTTGACAAATTCACATGAGGTGTCCCCCTCAAACTCTACCAGAATGCCTATCAATTCCATGACCCACGCAACTATTCCCAATGGAAAAGTGCGCTCATCAAGCAACAGAAATGCTACCTACACATGAGAGCAAGAACAGAAGGCTCTGGGAGACAGCCACAGCAACAACAGCAACCCCACCAGACCCAACCCACTTGATTCCAACCCCTGCAATGGCAAGGGCAACAACAAGGGTGGCAACAATACTGCAACCACCCAGATGCAATGGACACCACACCAGGGAGAGTCTGTGCATGTGTTGCAGGATTGGAAGAAGCCAACCTGAACAACCCTGGAGAATGGAGGGACTACAGCCAGGGGAGACCACCATTTCCCCCATGGGCATGATTCATGCAGTGTAGAGGAGGGGGATGTGAAATCATGAACATAAGGGACATAATCTGCTACAATTGCAACCAAAAAGGCCACTTCTCACAAGACTGCAATCAGCCAAGGAATGCCAGAGGCAGAGAAGCCTACATCAAAGAAATACCTACTACTCCCCAGAGCATAGCAGAAGAACCCCTCATCGACTTAGATGAACCCATACAAGCCAATCATACAACTGCAGACCCCCAGATAAGTGATATCATGGGGTGCATCATGGCACTCCCTGAAGAACAAAAGGAGGTGTTTATAAGAGATATGGTGGGGAGGCAGGATTTTCAAAGTGCCTGAACCCAACGGCCTGGGTGAGGGCTTCAAATTGTAACTTGACATTTATCATGCACTATTGATCTATGCATGTCCCAGTTTCAATTTGCACAAGTAACTTCATGGCTGACAAAAGAGCACTAGTGGACTCTGGAGCCACACACAACTTTATACACCCAGACTTCGTCAAAAGAACGGGTCTCAGAACCAAGGAACTACCCAACCCATGCAACATATGTAACATAGATGGGATGCACAACAAAGGAGGGAAAATCACCCACAGCATTGACCTTAACATACAAACTGACAGCAAACTTAAAACCAACCAGTTCCTCATTACCAATGTAGGAGGGAAAGACCTCATCCTAGGATACCCATGGCTAGCCACATTCCAATCCAACATATGATAGGCCACCACCACAATGGACACAAAACAATATCCCATCATCATCCACACAACCAACCCCAACAAACTAACCAATTCTGCACTGGCCAGAATGGAGATCCAAAGGATCGCCACCCAAATACAGAATGAACAATGGCAACAAGCTTTCCAAGAGCTCAAGGAGGAAATGCACCTGGTACACATATTGTAGCGGTATGACACCTCGCTACGCTAAGCTCAAGTGGAAGATTTGTAAGGTGAACTGTCAGGCCTTCAGGACTCAAGCCTAGCGCGGAGATAAATCACGCGCCGAACTTACAGTCACTGTGGAGCGTGCTGGGTCAGAGGTGATCCTTATACAGGAGCACAACTCGCGATGTCACACAGTGGTAAGCTGAGTAGAAACCAAGAGGACAAGTTAACATTGGAAGAGTAAGGAGTACAGGAGGATACGCACCTGAGTAGAAACCAAGAGGACAAGTTGGTTCTACTCAGGACACTACAGGGGAGTTTATATACGCTACTGTGGCTGAACTTGAACTGAGTCTAAACACTATTACTAAGTGTACAGTAAGACTCCCTGACTCAGGAGCTGACACGTTGTGTCTAATAATAGCGCTATCTATTGTGCTGACTGATGCACTTGTCATAGCGCTGACGCGATGCCTTATCTTTGCTGAGTAAAACCTAATACAGCGAGTAAGCGTAAACTACTAAGCGAGTTCTAGAGCTATCTAGAATGTTCCTTCCTTATCTACCAATCACAGGAGTCCATACATAAATGGAATGTGACCGGATTAGGTTGTCCCGTTAAGGGTGCAACTGTCCCAGGGTCACGTGCTTATAGGTGCACATGGTGGCAGCATGTGACTGACGATGTCTCATACTTTGGCCCTTTATGTCTCCTTAAATAATTCCGTAAGAATACAGAAAAATCCGGAAAATAATATATGCGTCCATGACACATATGAACAATGGCAATGGACTTGGCAATATTGGCACAACAATACACAGAAAAGAAGGAAATCCCCAACAAATACAAAAGACATGCAAAAGTATTCAGAAAGGAGGAATCCCAATGGTTTCCTCCTTCTAAACCATGGGACCATGCCATAGACCTCAAACCAGACGCACTGGACAGCATCAACTGCAAGATATACCCACTCAACCAAACAGAAGACAAGGCACTAGACAAATTCTTGGACAAACAACTGGCAAAAGGATACATATACACCCCTCTAAGTCACAGTACGCATCCTCCTTCTTCTTTGTCAAAAAGAAGGATGGAAAACTATGCCTGGTACAGGATTACAGGGAACTCAACAAATCAACCATATGCAATCAATACCCACTCCTGCTCATACCACAATTGATTGCAGACCTTAGTGGGGCATGGATATTCTCCAAGTTTGACATTTGATGGGGATACAACAACATCTGGATCAAACCAGGAGATGAACACAAAGCCACATTTTTTTTTTTTTTTTGATCCATTTATATTCTGGGATATACAACATGGTCACAGACCAGTCACAGCGTGTACCACTACAGTTATGAGAAATAGAGTATCTGTATGAGGTGCCCCGAGAATTGTAACATAAGTAAGAGGTACGAGTCAAGAGAAAGAGTCACGGGTTGGTCCCCCTACTTGGGAGGACATGGTCAGTCAAAATGAGTCACAAGTCAATATTGACAGTTTTTACACCATGGTTTAGCCGAGTCACATGAAACACATACAAGCACAAACACAGTGAGATGGAGAAGGAAACAAACCTCCTAGTGTCCACCTTACCTAGTTGGGTTCAGGAGGCATGGGTAGGGGGGGGCCAGATTCTGGAGCAGAAAGGGCACATGTCAAGTCAAAGAAGTCCAGAAGCATCCCAATACCCTTGCGGGTACCGAGGAGCGACTGGAGTGAGGAAAGTGGTTGTGGGTGGCCAGGTCTAGCCAAATAGATACCTGAATCCACCTGTGCCCTGATGAAGCGTGGGCATTTGCAAATGATGTGTTCAGCATCCTGGACTGCCTCACCACAAGGGCAGGATATGTTTTCTGGGGGGTCATTCGTGTGGAAGCATTGCACATAGGTGCCTGTGAAGGTGTGGTCCATCGCCACCTGCATAAGGGTGGATGTGGTGTGGTGGGTGTGTCTAGGTCAGCAACGGCCATTGGGTAGTTTTTCAGCAGCTGTGGCCTGCTGCCAGAGTGGGTGGGGTCATTTGGGGTCAGGGGGGAAGATGTTGGAGTAGGTTTGGTGAAAGGATAGTGGTTCCCCCAAGGCCTGTGGTTGGAAAACGGGGATGAGCTGGTTGGCATACCAGCGATGTCCCCAGGCATTGAATGCCAATGTTCATACACACACTTTCTGGAAGGGTCGAGAGTTGACGTGATTCAGCCCATCAGGGGGTTTGCAGGTGCACCCTTGGGCTGCCCAGTCCCGTGCCAGCCATTGCCCTCCTAGTTCAGTGTCTACTGGGGTCCAGACTAGGAAGAGGCAGAAATTAGTGTGACAGAGAGAAAGTATAGTAAGTGCTTGGTGGAACATAAGCGCATGGCTCTGGGCCATTCAAGAATGTGGGTTTAACACAAAGCCACATTCAAAATGAAAAGAGGATTCTTTGAACCTTTGGTAATGTACTTCAGCATGACAAACTCCCCAGCCACCTTCCAAGAAATGATGAACCAAATCTGTGCACCACTCATCGCACACCACAAGACAAAGGGAACCATTATCTGCATCTACATGAATGACATTGGCATCACCACATCAACAACAAAACAGGCACACATAGAAGCAGTCCACGACATACTTGACCTGCTGGAGCAACACAACATGCACCTCAAACTCGAGAAATGCGCCTTCCACTCTGATTCCCTTGATTACCTGGGGGTAATCATTGAAAAGGGGGTGGTTTGTATGGACCCCATCAAAATTTCTGGAAATTGCGAATGGCTAGCCCCCAAAAATGTCAAACAAGTATGATCCTTCCTAGGCTTCTGTAACTTCTACTGCACTTTCATCCAGAATTTTGCTGCACACACCTGACCACTCAATCAACTCCAGCATAAAGACACAGAATGGCAATGGGGAACAGAACAACAGCAGGCATTCAACAAGCTCAAGACCCTGGTGAATGAAGAACCCATACTCAAACACCTGGAACTGGACAAGCCCTTTGAACTAGAAGTCAATGCATCAGGATATGCAGTAGGAGTGGTACTCCTCCAACATGGCATGGACAACAAACAACACCTGATCACTTACTACTCCAACACCTGTAGTGGTATGACACCTCGCTATGCTAAGCTCAAGTAAAAAGGTTGTTTGAAGTGAACTTCCAGGTCTTCAGGACTCAAGCCTAGTGCAGAGATAAATCACATGCCAAACTTACAGTCAACATGGAGCATGCAAAGACAAAGGTGGTCCTTGTACAGGAGCACGACTCGCGATGTCACACAGTGGTAAGCTGAGTGGAAACCAAGAGGACAAGTTGGTTGCACTCAGGATGCTACAGGAGGGTCTTTATACGCTACTGGAGCTGAGCTTTAATCTGAGTCTGAACACTGTTACTAAGTGTATAGTAAGACTCCATGACTCAGGAGCTGACGCGTCGTATCTATTAATAGCGCTATCTATTGTGCTGACTGATGCACTTGTCATAGTGCTGATGCGATGTTACATTCCGGACTAATTGGCACCTCGGGCTGAGAAGTGGACACTGACATATGAGCTATGACACTCTTGTCAGCAGTATATCATCATGGACTTGTAGGATCAGTCAGCCAGATAAGCTCTGACACATGTGATTGTACGATACGGATTGGATCTCAGAATGACTCGTAGTGACTCATACTAGGATAGCTGTACTAGGGTTTGCTCTACTTACACTATTGGCTAGTACTTCTTGGAGCAGTGCTTTAAAGCCCGCGCATATCTGTATAAGTAGAGTACTGCAGAGACCAAGCACAGCATCTTGGTCTTCTTCAATACCACCGCTTCTACTTGTTATCTACAGAGCTCTCCCCCTTTGAGTGAGTTGTCCAGCATATCCCCTTAGACCAGGGATCTCTGTGACTTATCCCGAGATCCCCTTTGTGGGCAGTGGAATATCCAGTTGGCACAGCTGCTTATCAAGTCCATCTCTATCACAACGAATGAGTCTCTTCACCTTACACTTCGTTCTACATCCTTGACAATGACAACTGGGCACACACTCACTACATACCTGAGGTACCCCCAGGCATTCTGCTTCACGATGACATCCATGCATACTTCTCACAAGACGAGCGTCTTCTACCCCATCCTGCATTCTACTTTGACGCCCCCATAAACAGGAACTTCTTCACACAAAGGTTTGCCACCCCTCGAGAGGCCTAAGTCAGGCAGACATCCATGGTAGACATTACATGCGATGCCTTATCTTGCTGAGTAAAACCTAATACAGTGAGTAAGCGTAAACTACTAAGCGTGGTCTAGAACTATCTAGAATGTTTCTTCCTTATCTACCAATCACATGAGTCCATATGTATATGTGATGTGACCAGATTAGGTTGTCCCATTAAGGGTGCAACTATCCCAGGGTCACATGCTTGAAGGTGCACATGGTGGCAGCATGTGACTAACAAAGTCTTGTACTTTGGCCCTTTATATCTTCCTCGAATAATTCTGTAAAAATACAGAAAAATAGGAAAATAAATGTACGCATCCATGACAACACCCTCAATGCAGCAGAACAGAACTATGACATCTATGACTTGGAACTGCTGGCAATTGTCAAAGCATTGAGAAACTGGAGGGCATACCTTGCCTGATCCCCACACAAGATCAAAGTGTTCTCCAATCATATGAACCTGCAATACTGGAGATCCCCCCAAAAGATCAGCAGACATGTAGCCAGGGAAGTATTAGAACTCTCTGAATATGACATAGAGTTTCACCACATCAAAGGAACCACAAATGGAAGAGCTGACACTCTGTCTAGAAGACCTGACTATGACCAAGGGGAACATGACAATGAACAGGTCACTGTCCTCCCAGACCACATATTTGTTAGAGCAGCAGAAATCAACACCACAGAAATGATGAACAGCACACATGAAGGGACTATACTCACAGTGACAAGTAGACTGTGGTGAGAGACAGAGGGTGGCTGGAAGCAGCAACAGAGTAATATCTAGCAAGTGAAGCAGATGGAGAGTCTGGCACACAACAGATGAGAACTGATATTATTACAGGAGAGGAGACATACCTGGCACACAACAGATGAGAACTGATGTGGACCAGGAGCGTACAAGCTGCACTACTTATACAAAATACAGGGTGACACAGGTAACAGCTGGTCACAGTAAATACAAGATGCATTGTTCTACAAGTGGACAAAGGAGTGTACTGTTCTGGAGAACAAGGTGTATAGAACAAGGAAAGTCTGGAATATGATATCATAGTGACATCATAATAAAGATAAGAACAAAGGTCAGAGTACAAGGACGAAATACAAGGGGAGTCCAGAGGAGTCCATGATGTCATTGTACAGTGATGTCATAGATAAGACAAGTCTGAGATTGTGAAGATCATATACAGTATAATCTAATCTACATAAGTTCAATATATCTAATCTACATAAGTTCAATATATTATCTTATCTAAAGCAGTCCATTATCTGCATGTCCATTGAGCCGCTAGATGCGCTCAGGCCACTTATCAATGTCTCCCCGTGATCAGCAATCTAGGACTAGCACAAGCCCATGTCTACATTGTGTTGCTGCAGCAGGACACGTGCAAGTGACTTGGTGAAGCCATCCGCAACCATTTCTGCAGTAGGGGTTCTCATAAGGGTGATGGTCCCCTTTTCAATGTACTCCCTAATGACATGATGCCTAATGGCAATGTGCTTTGATCGCCTCCCAGTGACAGGGTTCAAGGCCAAGTCAATGGCACCCTTATTGTCACCATGCAGTGGGATGGGGTTGTTGACCTCATACCCGAGTTCCATAAGGAAGCTCTGATACCATGCAGCTTGGTTGGCTGCGTCGGTCATGGCCATGTATTCCACCTCTGTAGTGTTTTGGGCTACAGTCTTTTGCTTTCGCGAAGACCAGCTTATTGCACCATTGGCTAACAAGAACACATAACCAGAGGTGGAGTGTCTGTCATCAACCTGGTCACCCAGGGAAGAGTCAGAGTAGCCATGAAGGCTGTCTCCACTGGCGCCATCATAAACTATACGCATGTCCACAGTTCCTACTAAGTAGGACAGAACATATTGCACAAGCCGCAGATGTTGGGGTGAAGGATTTGCTGCATACTGCGCCAAATGTGATACAGCAAAGGAAATGTCTGGCCTAGTACCAATCTGAACGTACAGTAGACTACCAATAAGTGACTGGTAGTGCGTGATGTCAGAGGCAGTGGCCTGACCCATATATTTATGAAGGTGCTTGTCAGCACCAGCAGGTAAGGGTGTGGAGTGTGGAGTGGCATTGGACATGCCAAAGCGTTCAAGGACATCCTTGACATAGCCAGACTGGTCTATTTCGATGCATCTGAGGGAGTGGTTGCATACAATGCGCATACCAAGATATGACTCTATCTCCCTGAGGTCTGTCATCTCATAGTGTTCAGAGAGATCTGACTTTAAACACTTGATCCTCTCCAAAGAGGCACCCAAAATTGTGATGTTGTCAACGTAAACGATAACGAAGAGTGGTCCATCCCCCTCTCGTTGAGGCAACACATATACGCCTGCATCGGCGAACGTCCGCTTGAAACCGAGTGCAAGCAGCACTCCATGGAATTGTAAGTTCCATGCACAGGAGGCTTGTTTGAGACCATATATCGCCTTAACTAGGCGACACACCTTCATCTCTGCACCAGTGACGGTGAAACCTTGTGGCTGCTCCATGTAAATCTCCTCATCAAGCACGCCATTGAGAAACGCAGACTTGACATCCATTTGATGGATGTGCCAGTCCTCCAGCACGGCCAACACCAGAAGCAATCTCAGTGACTCAAATCATGCGACAGGAGAGAAGGTTTCATCAAAATCTATGCCAGGGATCTGTGTGAATCCCTTAGCCACCAAGCGAGCTCTGTAGTGGCCATCCGCTTTGAGCTTAAAGACCCATTTGGATTTTACTGCCTTACGATTAGGCGGGAGATCCACTAACTCCCATGTGCCATTGTGGGTGAGTGCGTCCATCTCATACTGACACGCCTTAGTCCACTCATCTGCGTCTGCAGACCGCATGGCCTCTGCATAGGATGCAGGGTCTCTGCCGACATATGCCGCAGCTAGCAGCTCCACATATCCCAGTCGCCTGCCGCGCAGTGCCACATTGTCCCCACTGTAATAGCGAGGGTTGGGCACAGGCACACAGCTAGAGCGCCTTGGTGCATTGTCCATCTCTCGCAACAGCTGACTACGCTGTGCATGAGCCTCAAATCCTCCAGGCATATCTGGTGAGGGAGGTGGGACATGGCACATAATGCGCATTGCACTTTGGCGTGGCGGTGGTGAGGTAGGGGTGGCTTGCTCACGCTTTGGAGTGGTGGGCAGAGTGGGCAGTGCAGGTGGTGGTGGTGGCGTGTGTGGACGCTCTTGTTTTGGGTCTAGGAGTTCTTCAACATCCTCCTCCTCACTACTGCTGGAGTGTGCAGGGGAGGGAACTTGCTGTGGTGGAAACGCCGACGTGCTAGGTACGGCAATTACTGGTGGAGGTAGTGGTTGTGACACCACTTGAGAAGGTTGCAGGTGTGGCTCAACAAACACCCTGGAGGGATGGGAAGCTGCTCTCGTCGAATGTCACATCCCTGGACAGTCTGACAGAGCAGGTTTGGCGGTCCCAGAGCTTATAGCCCTTAGATTCAGGCTCAAACCCAATAAGCGTGACCTCAATGGCCTTCACATCTAATTTGCGATGCTTATCAGCAGGTACGTGCATGTACCCCTTGCATCCAAAGACGCGTAAATGTGAGACATCTGGTACTTTGCCAGAGTACCAGAGCTCATAAGGTGTGCGCCACTTAAGCGTACAGGTGGGAGAGCGGTTATAGATGTGTACTGCTGTGCTCATAGCATGCTCCCAGAAGCCTTTAGACATGCCAGCTGTGTGTAGCATGGCCATTGCCTTATCTGTAATGGTGTGGTTAAACTGCTCGGCTTTCCCGTTCGACTGTGGTGAACCTGGCATCGTAAGGTGATGCTCTATCCCCCTCTGCTTGAGGATGTCCTGCACTTGGCTAGCCATGTACTTGCCACTGCGGTCAGAGTGGAGTGCACGCAGCTTATGGGATGTCTGAGTTTCACCCCAGGCCAAATACATCTGCAGCGCCTTCACAAACTGATCCTTCGACTTAATGAAGTACACCACTGCGAACTTAGAGTGGTTGTCTATGAAGGTGGTGGTGTATGCAGAGCCTTGCAGGGACTGAGTTTGCATAGGACCAGCTAGGTCACTGTGTACAATCTCAAAGATACAGGTTGTCCTTTTGGTGGAGGACGCAGAGAAGGGTTGGTGAGTGGATTTGCCTAACTCACACCCACGACACACACCAGTGTGCGTGATAGAGCTGTCAATGTCCATACCAGTAGTGGCAGAGGGACCGTACGACTTAAGAGCAGCAGAGGAGATGTGTCCCATGCGCTGATGCCAGATATTGAGAGTGGTGGCAGCACTTTTAACGTGAGCGTTTAGGCCAATGCTTGAAGCATCCAACCAGTATAGGTTGTCCTCCAAGTAGCCAACAGCTACACAGCTTTATTGACAGATATTTTAAATGAGCCACTGTCAAAGGTTACTTCCGCACCCTTTTGTGCTAGAGCACATGTCGACAAGAAGCATGTTTTCACCTGTGGAAGGTGTAGCACATTACTCAGGGTGATGGGAACGCCCTGGCTCATAGTGAAGACGACAGAGCCTACACCAACTTGGTCGATTGTGGACTTATCCCCTAGGCGCACGCTGCCTTGACATGGGGTATAGTCTTTGAAGTCAGACCAATGTGGTGTGATGTGGTGTGTTGCACCACTGTCCATCATCCAACGCACACGCGAGGCAGCATACAAGGCAACACCAACTGAATTTGCAGCCCAGTCAATGGCAGGCTCATCAACAACCTCCTTAATGGAGGCAGTGGTTGGTACTAATACATGACTATTGGCAGCCTTGTTGCTAGTGTCCTTCGCCTTCCCCACAGCTTCATCCTTCTTCCTCTGCCTGCAGTCAGGCTTGATGTGCCCCTTTTTGTTGCAGTAGTGGCACGTAAGCTGAGAATGGTCCTTCTTCTTACGAGCACCGCCACTGGGTTTGATAGGGGCAGCCTTATTGAGCAAGGAACCAGAGGGGCCAGAACAGCACACCTCCTCTGAAATGATGCGCGCAATTATTTCAGTGTGCTTGAGCTTGGAGGGTGGGCCACTGGCAAGGATGGTGGACGCCAGAACCTCATAGGAGGCTGGCAGGGCGTGGAGGAGAATGAGACAGAACTGGACGTCAGTGATGCCCATCTGTGCGTTGGAAAGGCCGACCTGCAGCTCATTGAGCTTGGCCAACTGGGAGGCCATTGGTGTGGAGTCGTCGAGGTGGGCTTGTGTTAGCTGGATCCACAAGTTAAAGATGGTGGTGCTGCTTGAAGCACCAGCATATACATCCTTCAGCTTGTCCCACTTCGCAGTGAAGGTAGGATAGGCATATGGGTCGGCAACGAGGGAGTAAATGTCTGGTTTAAGATATAGGTGGAGGTACGCCTTAGACCGACGCTGGATGGACTTCCCACTCTTCAGGGGAGACTCCAGTGGGAGGGGCATGACAGGTGAACACATCCTCAGCCTCATGTAGAGTGAGGATGGCCTCAAGTGTCCCAGACCATTCGTTCCAGTGAGTCCCATCAAATTGCTTGAGGCAAATGCCAGAAGGCATGCCAAATGTTGTGGAATATGCATTGGCAATGCGCGTGGAGGGTGTGGACCCAGAAGTGATTGGGGGCAGGCCAGTTGAGGCACCTGCCATGGCTCCTGCAGCCACACCAGTGGTGGCAACACCGGTGGGCGAGGCAGCGCGAGAAGAGTGTGCGGAAGACATGGGGATGATTTATCTATCGCCAGGGAGCAGTCAGCGACAGTGCTTCAAAAATAGTTGCAAGATGTGATGGGGATACCACTCCTGTCTGTGAATCTGTAAGGCCAGAACGCTAGTGCGTCCTGCCTCCTGTGGTATGCCAGTGGTACAAGGGCTAGGCCCAGGATGGAAGATCCCTTTGCCATACTAGGAGCCAGCTGCCAGCCAGGATGTGTCTAGGACACGGCTCACTAGTTTGTGTCAGGGGGATATGGAATGAATGCTTTCAGAGCCCAAGGCTGTCTACCCCAGCCTCCTCGGCCTATTGGTTGCCTCATCGCCATGAGTGGCTTTACTGAATCCTTTCCCATTGCCACTACAAGGCAGGTATCTGGTTGCAGAACACCATAGTGGTGAACACCCCCCAGAGTCTGAACCAGGTTTTACACTCCCATGGTGAGGAGATCCTGCACCCAGTGTGGAGCACCAGAGACAGCTCCTCTGCTTCATCATGGTTTCCAGTGAATATCTTGGGTTCCTTCCCTAGGAATTTGTCTGTATCGGGCATCGTGAAGTTGGGTATGTCTGTTCCTCTGTCATGTGGGTTGTTGTCGGGGTGTCCTCCTGGTGGGGCTCCACCACCTCCTCCTCCTTCATCAGGGGATTTCCCAAATATTGCGGTTCTGGCCTGGGCCATTGTTAATTTGGCAGTGGCGGACATGTCTGTGGGGATGGACTTAGCGATTTCTTTGAGGTGTTCCTCCTCCTATTGGTCCTTGATGATGTGGATCTCTTCAGGGTTGCTGGTAATGGATGGGGATGGTGCTGGTGTTTTTGGTGTTGGGGAGCAAATTGGTTCTTCTTCTTCTCCATCAATTGGTCCCCACTGGTCCCTGGTGGTGACGTTGGATTGGAGGATGCCAAGGTTTAGGCTTGTGCTTGCAGGTCTGTTGACTTGATATTTGTTGTGGAGGTTGTTCCACTGGATTTCAACCCAGCAGAGGTTGTCGAAGTTGAATTCTACAGGGATGAGTTGGGATTCTCCCTGTTAGTCAGTGTAGTAGGTGAAGTATCCTGGGTTTTCTACGTTGTCTTTCCAAAAGGCATTTTCTAGATATCTCTTTGGAACATTGTGGTCTCCTCTTCTGTTGATGTAGTAGGGCCGGAAGGGCACCCAGAAGTCTGTGGTTGTTCTCGTAGGGTTGGCCACGGTGGGATCTTGGTCTTAATGTTACATCTACCATGGACGCTTGCCTGACTTAGGCTTCTCGAATGGTGGCAAACCTTTGTATAAAGAAGTTCCTGTTTACTGCTGCATCAGAGTAGAAGGTGGGATGAGGTAGGATGCACTCATCTAATCCAAAGTAGGCATGGATGTCTTTGAGGATTGGTATTCCTACAGGTACCTCGGCAATGTAATGGGCGTAAGTCCAGGTAGGGCTGTCGAGGATATAGAAGGTATGATAGGGCAAGGTGACTTGTTTGTTGCGGTATAGATGGACCTGGTGCACAGCAATGCCAACAGGGTATTCCACTGCCCACAAGGGAACTTGAGATAAGTCATGGGGATCCCTGGTCTAAGGGGATATGCTGGACAACTCACTTAAGGGGGGAGGGCCCTCTAGAGATGACAAGTAATGGCAGTGGTATTGAAGAAGACCAAGATGCGGTTCTTGGTCTTCGTCGTACTCTACTTATACAGATATGCATGGGCTTTAAAGCACCTGCTTTAAGAGTCACTAGCCAATAGTGTAAGTAGAGCAAACCCTAGTACAGCTATCCTAGTATGAGTCACTACGTGTCATTCCAAGATCTGTTCCGTATTGTACAATCACATGTGCTGAAGTTTACCTGGCTGACTGATCCTAAAGTCCATGACAATATACTGCTGATGAGAGTGTCATAGCTCATACATCAGTGTCCACTTCCCGGCCCGAGGTGCCAATCAGTCCAAAACGTAACAAGTAGGTTGTTGAGGACATAGTGTACTTGGACTGGGGATGAGGACATGAGTGGAAGTGGGAGTGGATGAAGGAGATGGGGACGTCTCTTGGAGTTTCCCTGTGCTTATATGTGTTTCTCTGGCGGGGTTTGAACGTTTGAACTCCCAAATTGCATCATCAGCAAACACATCATCCTTGGAGACCCACTGGTTGTCCAAGTCTGGGTATCTGTGCCATTTGACCAAATACTGCAGTTTCTTTGTCCTGCCGAACCGCTGAGAGTCCAGAATCTTCTCGATTGACTAGATCCAGTGGTGGGTGCTGATAGTTGGGGCCATGTGTGGGAGTTTCTTGGTATGGAGTCAGAAGATCTGTATGGAACATGGGATGGATGCTCCACTGTGTGGGAAGTTCTAGGCAGTAATTGACTGTGGACATCACCTGGATGATCTGGAACAGGCCGTGCCTTCTGGGTGCGAGTTTCATGGTTGGCTGGTTGGTGCATAGGTGGCACCCTTCGAGCCACACAAGGTCTCCAACTTGGTATTTTGGGGTGTCCTTGTGTTTGATCCACCCCTGCTGCACTTTGATCATCAGTTCCTGGGCGCATGTTCTAGCCTCTTTGAATTGTTGGGCATGCAGCGCTACCTGTGGGATAGGGGATGGTCAATCAATCCAATCAGCACGTGGGTCATACCCCATGAGGACGTTAAAGGGGGACTCCCTGGTAGACTTGTTTGGCCAATTGTTATGCATGAATTCTGCCATTGGTAGATATCAGGTCCAGTCATCTTGTCGTTTGTTGACCCAAAATCTCAGGTATTGTTCTAACCAGTGGTTGGTGCACTCCAACTGGCCGTCGGTCCTTGGGTGGTATGCCATTGAGATGTTTTGCTCAATTGTAATGTTCCACCAGACATTCTTCTTGTACTGTGGACAAGGCTACCAAAGCAACCTAACGATCACTGGATATGTCAAAGTAACGTACTTGATTGACTACTAGCTTGTGGATGAGACGTAGTAGTGTGGCCCAAAGGATACAGATGGGAAAGTAGATGAGAAGGCGAGAGAAGTAGATGGTGAACACACCCATGGTGGCTAGAGATGATAGGGGATAGAGCAGATAAGGAAGGGACAGTGGCAAGACAGCACACACAGCTAAGGACTAGGAGAATGTCCAGTTATGGCTCAAAAGACAATGTCAATTGATAACAGCCAACAGCCTATACAGCTACTAGAGCAGGCACTGGGTGGATAATCCAAGAAGTCAAGCTTAGGTCTTCAGCGACCATAAGCCAGAGCCTATATACTACTCCAAGGAGGTTTGAACCCCAGCTTGGAACTCTGAAACCCTAATACACAGATCCTAGGAATGAGTCACAATGAGTCAGAGATAATCAGAAGCCAATGGCATAAGGCCCTCATGGCATGAGTCAGAGATAAGGGATCACAAGTCGTATGAGTGCAGTCACAAACCAATCACAAAGCAGAAGGCATATGGTACACATCAGAAATCAGGCACAATCGATGACACATACAAGTCATTGCAAACACAAGGCAGTTGAGACTGGTCCAGGCACAAGCTCATCTGGACCCTTCTGGTGCAAGTCTAGCCAGGTCACATGCCAGGGTCACATGATGGGCGGTTGCATAAGATCACATGATCTATTCCCAATATTCCTGAGGTCTTTGAGTGGTACCCGGGTAGTATTGGTAGTCAGGTGACTTAGCTCATTCTTGGGTGTCTAAGGCCACTATCTTCATAACTTTGGCTTCCTCTTCAGTCAGATCAGCACGTGATTGCTTCACAGCAGTGTTCCGGGGTTGTGCAGGGGGTGTCCAGGGGTCTGTTACAGGCAAAACCATAACATCAATGCCAAGTATTTGGCATAATTCTCAGGTGAATTTTGATGCGAATCTGGGGTCTCAATCGCTGATGATGCACGCCAGTAGTCTGAATCAGGGGGAAGACATGTGTCATGTACAGGGCTGCAGTGCCTTTGGCGCTGATTTCTTCTAGGCACAGAATGAATATTGCTGCTTTGGAGCAGTCATGGTCTGTTACTGTCAGTGTGGAGTTGCAGCCATCCGCTAGTGGTAATTTCGTGATGAAGTCTAGTGCTATAGTCTTGAATGGGGTTGCTTCCGGTTTTGGGAAGATCAGTTGGATAGGTGTGCATGTTGGTCGGTTGTTGACCTTGACTTGCTGGCAGTCGGCGCATCCTTTGACGTAATCCTGCATTTCTTGTCAGAGTCTGGGCCACCAGTAATACCTTTTGATTAGTTTGATCATTCAGTTGATCCTGGGGTGTCTGTAGACTAAGGTGTCGTGGTGAGCCTGTATGATGCGTCTCCGTTTGTGGATGTCTCCTGTAACGACGTGTCGTCCGTCTTTATACCAGGTGTTTCCGATGTGCTTGAGCTTGTGTGAGTCTACCCATTTTGTGATTGTGTTGTTGTCTTGGGTATATACTGGGTGTGTTGGTTGCATTTTGGTGACAGTGACTGTTGAGCTGGTGCAAGTGGGATTTTCTGTAGTGTCAATTTCTGCTGCTCTGACAAATATGTGATTGGGGAGGACAGTGACTTGTTTGTTGTCATGCTCTCCTTGGTCATAGTCGGGTTTTTGTGATAGAGCATCAGCTCTTCCGTTCGCAGTGCCTTTGATGTGGTGAATCTCTATGTCATATTCTGAGAGTTCTAACACTTCCCTGGCCACGTGTCTGCTGATCTTCTGTGGGGATCTCCAGTATTGCAGGTTCATATGGTCGGAGAACACTTTGATCTTGTGCGGTGATCCAGCAAGGTAGGGTCTCCAGTTTCTCAGTGCTTTGACAATTGCTAGTAGTTCCAGGTCGTAGATGTTGTAGTTTCGTTCTGCCGTGTTGAGGGTGTTTGAATAGTAGGCGATTGGGTGGCGTTTGTTGTCTGAGTCGTGTTGGAGTAGTACTGCTCCTACTGCATATCCTGAGGTGTCGACTTCTAGTTCAAAGGGTTTGTCGAGTTCAGGGTGTTTGAGTACGGGTTCTTCAGTTACCAGGGTTTTGAGCTTGTCGAATGCCTGTTGTTGCTCCATTCCCCATAGCCATTCCAAGTCTTTGTGTGTGAGTTTGTTGAGTGGTTGGGCGTGTGTGGCAAAATTTCAGATGAAAGCATGGTAGAAGTTGCAAAAGCCCAAGAATGATTGCACCTGTTTGACACTTTTGGGGACTGGCCATTTGCGGATTCCAGAAATTTTGACGGGGTCCATGCAAATCACCCCCTTTTTAATGATTACCCCCAGGTAATCGAGGGAGTCAGAGTGGAATGTGCATTTCTCGAGTTTGAGGTACAGGTTGTGTTGTTCTAGCAGGTCCAGTATGTCGTGGATGTTGAGCCGTAATACTTACTATAAGGCTCATTACGTAGGAATGACAGTACAATTAGTTATGCTATACACGTAATTCGGAGTGTTTAGTCATATGGTATACGTACAGAATCCCCTTAAGGGATTATTCCAAGTCCACCGGTGATTAGACATTAGGCGACACTGAAAACGCGATATTGTGGACACCTCTACTCATCACTTTTCCCCAAACAGACATGGGTGGACCATAGAGTATATAAATCCTACTGTAGGAGCGAGTACCTATACACATCTCTCTCCACCCCACTCTGAGCTTCCTCTGCTTCACTCTAAGCCTCGTCTAAGCTCTCTACACAGGTAAGGGTCTACCTGTACACTGCGTGCATTGCTGCGCAACAGGTTATGGGCCCTGCCATAAGTCGCTTTGTGCCTTCATTGGCTGCAACGACGGCGGGTTACCTTTAGTACCTGCAGTGGGTTGTCGCCTTCATTGGCTGACATTAGTCTCCTCCACTATGGGGAGACTATGACAGTATGTCACCTTTAATGGCAGACATTAGTCTCCTTATAAGGGGAGACTATGCCAGTTTATTTTTCTGTTACTAGTCACATACCGTGCTGACTATTTCTACACAGAAACCTTTTTACAAATGTCAACTCTCACCACTCTTGTCCCCATTATTGACAGTAACAACTACCAGATTTGGGCTAAGCAAATGGAGGCTTTCTTGAAGTCTTCTGCACTATGGGATATTATAAGCAGAAGATGGATCCTTCCTGCTTTCAAGGACAAAGACGCTCCTACCCCTACAGAGGTTGAAGCGTACAATGCGTGGGCTACTGATGATGATCATGCCCTAGGCTTGATGGTGCTGCACCTTTCACCGGCTATTCAATGCCAGGTTGAAAAATTTGCGACTGCTGGCAATGTTTGGGGTCATCTTAAGTCCCAGTATGGGGGCGTTAGTGCTGCTAACGTCTACCAGGATTTCAAGCGTGCCATGACGTTCCATCTGGACTACACCAAGCATCCTGGCCCCCAGATCGATGAGCTTGCAACAATTTACAACCACCTTTCTGCCAACTCCACCAAAGTACCTGACGGCCTTCAGGCCATGATGCTTCTTTCAAAGCTACCTGCCAAATGGGAGTCATCCCTTGTCCCTATCCTTATGTCGGGCACTACAGCGAAGAGGCTGACCTTGACCGACATTCGTACTGCGGCAGTCAATCAGTGGGAAATTGAGTGTTCCAAAGGCCACCCTTCTAATAAGGAATCGGCCAACAAGTTGTCGGCGGTCAAGTGCAAGTGGAACAACCCTGACTTCCTACAGCAGCAGCAGCAAGGCTCTTTGGGCCAGAACAAGCAGCATGGCCAACAGCAGCAGCACCAGCAGCATGGAGGGAACCATTGCCAGCATAGTAAACACGCCAGCAAGAAGTTCAAGAAGCAACATATGCAAGGGCATACGCACATTGCCGACGTTGTGGTGCTCCCAGTGCCAACCTCTACTACCATTGCACATATCTCACCTTCTGGGCTCAAGCAGCGCATTTCCTCTGCCCCTCCTGCGAAGAAGCGTGTTCCAGGACACTACAAGACCTTCAATAAGGCTCTGGACGTCACCCAGGCCTTAGAAACCCCTGGAACTGTACAGACGGTGAAGACACTTGAGCAGCGTTTTGGAAAAATGGTTGTGGATTCCCCGTGGACCAAGAACCCGAATACCTTCACAGAAGATTGGGAAATGTCAGATGAGGATGAGGACCTCCCTACAGGCTGCAGTGCACCCATTAATTCGCCTCCAGACACTCCTAAACTAACCTTGACCCCTTTAGTCTCGCCTTCTGAGCAAGAGGCATGAAAAGACAAGGGCAAGGAGCCCATTCGCACGGTTGAGCCTATCGAAGAATGCCCAGATAGTCCTACTGCGGTTGAAATAACCAAAATGTGGGAAGGCTTTCACAAGAAGGCAGCAGTACATGCCCCCTCTCCAGATATTTCTCTGGATTGGGGAAGCGAAGCGAACAATGACGATGACCGTGATGTCTACAACGACCTTGCTGATGCAGTAGGACAAGATGACTTCAACCCCTATGAGGATGGGTTAGTAACTTTCCCTCCTCTAATAAGCAAATCTGACCACTCTACAGTGCTACTGGATATGACGCCGACTGGCGCTTCTAAAAATAGTAGTTACAGTGCACTTGTAAATAAAGTTGTAAATAGCGAGTATCTATGCGCTCATGGTCTTGATTTTGCTTTATGCTCGAAATGTAAGGGAAAGAAAAGTCAAACAGAGCAAGAACCTATTTGGTTACTTGACTCTGGTGCGTCGGCACACTTTACAAACAATAAACTGGACTTTATAAGTTATACCCCCCTTTCACAAAAGCCTATGGTAAAGACTGCAGCCCATGCTCTTTATATACAAGGCAAAGGCTCAGTCTTACTGAAGCATTCTGTGGAGCACAATGGCATTAAAACAGAGCGTATTACACGCATATATCCTGTCTTCCATATACCACAGATGACAACTAAGCTATTGTCCATGGGGGAGTTTCTTCAACAGGGATTGTGCGTTCATGGGGATTCGCAGCATATATCTCTATTCTATAAGGGCAGTACGACGCCCATACTACAAACAAAACCCCTAGCAGATGGTCAGACACTTTACTGGCTTGATGCCGAAGTCACGCAAGTAAAAAATGTACATGCAGCCCATAGTACAATCTATACTGCTGACTACGACATTTGGCATAGACGTTTAGGACACCCTTCGAAGGAAGTACTACGTTGTGCCAAGGATCACACTAAGGGATTCCCTAAGGACCTTAAATATTTTTCTGAGACACCCATATGTCCTGGTTGTGCTCAAGGGAAAATACCTGCTTCAACGCATAAACCCTCTGAGACGCGTGCTAAGAAACCTTTTGAAAAGATTCATTCTGATCTTAAGAGCTTCCCAGTTGACTCATACCACAAATATAAATACTTCATTAGTTTCTTTGACGACTTTTCCTCCTATGCGTGGGTCGTGCTATTACGCACCAAAGCACAGGCCATCAATGCGTTAAGGCAGTTTGTTGCCATGGTCAAAAATCAGCATAATGCCACTATTAAACAGTGGATGTCTGATGCTGGAGGAGAATACAAGTCTGACGAGTTTACTAAGGTACTGAAAGATATGGGTATTACTATCCTACAAAGTGCACTGCATACTCCCCAACAAAATGGTCGCGCTGAATGCTTCATGCGTACTTGTATGGATAAGGCTCAGGCTATGCACCTTGAAGCCTGTCTCCCTCAATCCTGGTGGGAATTTGCGGTCCTACATGCAGTACATTGCTATAATAGGACTCCAATAAGTCGCCTTAATTGGCAGACACCCTATATGAGCTTGCATGGTGAAGCACCTAGTCTTTCACACTTACAAGTGTTTGGATGTGGCACATATGTGCACATACCAGAAGATCGCAGATCAAACAAACTTGACCCCAAAAGCGAACAAATGATCTATATTGGTCATACTGAGGGCATAAAAGCATATAGATTCATGCGGATCAAAAACAACACAGTGTTCACCAGCACTACTGCATTATTTGATGAGACCATATACCCTAAGTGTGAGACACAAAGGGTGCAGGGTACAACCCGCATAAATGAGCCAGTAGAGAATCAACCTCCTATGGAGGATGAACCATCACCTACACAGCCCATTCCAAGTGGTTTTGACGATGATATGCCTACTCATCATCCCCCTAAACAGAGGCAAAATAGGGAGGATGCGCCAGACCGTGACAGTGGATCTGTGGAACCAGAGGAACCAGAAGCGCAACAGCCTCCACCTCCTGCGCCAGAACCAGCACTACCACAACAGTCTGCGTGCTTGAGGAAAGTACCTACTCGTCCTGGCAACGTCTATGAAGAAGACAGGCACCCCACAAACATTACTAAAGACATTGAACAGAGTAGCAAGTGGAAAGAAATGGTTGGAAGACAGCCTGGTCGCTCCAGAGCTGATAGTACGCCAGGGCAAAGGCAGATTCCAGGAGGATTTCCTGAGACAAACCCTGACCCTCCACCTGCTGAGAGTGAAGCTCCGCCAGAACCCTCAGAGGATGAAGTAGATGATTTATTGTCACGCCTTGCTCAGGAAGGGGGAGTAAAATTCCTAGATCATCTGCTTGCCAAGGCAGTTCCATCTAATGATCTGGAATCACTGGACACTTCTAATATACAGGAGTGGACCTATAAAGATATAATGCGCATGCCTGCAGCACAACAAAAGGAATGGAAGACTGCTTGTTGCGAGGAACTAGAGGCACTTTGCAGATGAAATGTCTTTGAGTTTGTGAACCCCCCTAAAGGGAGACAAATAATAAAAAATAGATGGGTCTTTGATCAAAAGACTGATGGTTACAAGAAAGCCCAGCTCGTTGCCAAAGGCTTTTCTCAGGTTGAAGGCGTTGACTATGATGAAATATTCTCACCAGTAGTGTGCTTTGAGACTGTCCGGATGATGCTTGCGCTTGCAGCACTAGATGATTGGCACATCACTGGACTAGATGTTAAAACTGCCTTCCTATATGGAGAGCTTGATGAAGAGCTATACATGGAACAACCTGAGGGCTTCAAAGCCAAAGGGCATGAAAATAAAGTACTGTGACTAAAATGCACCATTTATGGACTTAAACAAGCTGCTCTAGCATGGTGGAAAGCGCTGGATAAGTCCATGGCTGCGATGGGCTGTAAAAGGCTACTATCTGACTCAGGACTCTTTACCCATAGAGGTAAGAGTGGCGCCCTTGTAGTGATCATTGTCTATGTTGATGATGTGATCTTTATGGGATTGGACAAAGCCCTTTTAAATGAGCTTAAGAATAGGTTCATGAAGGCTTGGGAATGTCGTGACTTAGGCGATGCAAAGGAATTCTTGCATATGCGCATTCAGCGGAAACATGGAAAGATCTTTTTAGATCAAACCGCTTACTTAGAAAAGGTGCTGCAATGCTTTGGACTCGTAGATGTGAAAGCAACTGCAACTCCACTTCCTGAAGGGTACCAACCTGTGCCCAATAATTCGCCAGTCAACCCAAGCGTCAGGAGCAAATACCAGCAAGTTATAGGTTCACTCCTATACATAATGCTTGGGACTCGCCCTGACATCGCCTATGCAGTTGTTAAACTATCACAATTCACTGCAAACCCCTCAGAGGACCATTTGAACAGAGCACTATATATCTGTCGCTACTTGCTTGGGACTTCTTCATACTCTTTGGTGTATGATGGAAGATCAAATGGAGGCTTAATCGCCTATGCAGACTCTGACTGGGCTTCAAACCCAGATAATAGGCGATCTACCACAGGTTACATGGTTAAACTGGCTAATGGGATATTCAGTTGGAACTCTAGAGCACAGAAGACAGTCGCATTATCTTCCACTGAAGCTGAATATATGTCGCTGTTGGATACTAGCAGACAATTAGTTTGGATTAAGTCACTCTTCACTGAGTTTGGCATCAAACTAAGCCCAATACCACTCTGCGGTGATAATCAGGGGTCCATCTTTATGGCCTCAAACCCTGTCCAAGAGAAGCGTATTAAACATATTGATATACGCTATCACTACATAAGACAGTAGTGAAGGACAAGAAAATAGAACTATTCTTTATAGATGGTTCAGAAAATCCCGCAGATATGTTTACCAAGAACCTAGGGCGTATTAAGTTCGAAAAATTCAGAAGTCAGTTAGGACTTGAGTTTTACTCATCCAACTGAGTCACAAGGCAACAAACTTGGCCTTGAGACGAGCCTGAAAATTCCATTAATACTATGGAAGGTATATCAAGCGACACTTGAAGACATTGTCTTCTGGATACATAGATTCTTCTCAACCAGAGAATCACAACATTTCTGCTCGTTATACCAAAAATTGGCCCAATGAACTGTAATAGTTCAAAAGCTGAAATGGGATGGTGAAGAGAACTCAGTCTCGAAACCGCTCTCATGGTTCCAAGATAGACTCCCTTCTAAATTATGGCTAGAATATTAATTCGCCTTACACACTTGCTTAGAGCGCTTAGTAGCTGCACTTAGCAAGGGGGAGTGTTGAGCCATAATACTTACTATAAGGCTCATTACGTAGGAATGACAGTATGATTAGTTATGCTATACATGTAATTCGGAGTATTTAGTCATACGGTATACGTACAGAATCCCCTTAAGGGATTATTCCGAGTCCACCGGTGATTAGACATTAGGCGACACTGAAAACGCGATATTGTGGACACCTCTACTCATCACTTTTCCCCAAACAGACATGGGTGGACCATAGAGTATATAAATCCTACTGTAGGAGTGAGTACCTATACACATCTCTCTCCACCCCACTCTGAGCTTCCTCTGCTTCACTCTAAGCCTCATCTAAGCTCTCTACACAGGTAAGGGTTCACCTGTACACTGTGTGCATTGCTGCGCAACAGTGGACTGCTTCTGTGTGTGCTTGTTCCATTGTTGCTGTTGCAACACCGATGTCATCCATGTAGACACGGATGATGGTTCCTTTCTTCTTGTGATATTCAATGACTGGGGTGAAGATGTGGTTCATCATGTCTTGGAAGGTTGCCAGGGAGTTTGTCATTCCGAAATACATTACCAGGGGTTTGAAGAATCCTCTCTTTGTTTTGAAGGCCACCTTGTGTTCATTGCTTGGTTTGACCCTTATGTTGTTGTACCCCCACCAGACATTGAACTTGGAGAATATCCAGCCTCCACTGAGGTCCACAATTAGTTGTGGTATGAGGGGGAGTGGGTATTGATTGCGTATAGTCCATTTGTTGAGTTCTCTGTAGTCCTGTACTGGGCATAGCTTTCCATCCTTCTTTTTAATGAAGAAGAAGGGGGATGCGTACTGCAATTTAGAGGGGCGTATGTATCCCTTTGCCAGTTGCTCATCAAGAAATTCATCAAGAGCCTTTTCTTCTGTCTGATTGAGTGGGTATATTTTGCAGTTAATGCTGTCTGGGGCGTCGGGTTTAAGGTCTATGGCATGGTCCCATGGTCTGGAAGGTGGGAATCATTGGGATTCTTCCTCGCTGAATACCTTGGCATGTCTTTTGTATTCATTGGGGATTTCCTTCTTTTCCATGTATTGTTGTGCCAATATTGCCAGATCTGTTGCTGTTGTTTGTATGTGTACCAGGTGCATTTCCTCTTCCAATTCCTGGAAGGCTTGTTGCCGTCGTTCGTCCTGCATTTGAGTGGTGGTTCTTCGGATTTCTGCTTGGATGGTTGTGTTGTTGGGTGGTTTATTGGGGTTAGTTGTGCATATAATGATTGGATATTGTTTTGTATCCATCGTGGCAGTTGCCCACTGTATATTTGGTTGGAATGTGGCCAGCCACAGATACCCCAAGATGAGGTCTTCTCCTCCGACATTGGTGATGAGAAACTGGATGGTTTTTAACTTTCCATCAGTTTGTATGTTAAGGTCAACACAGTGAGTGATTTTCCCTCCTTTGTTGTGCGTCCCATCTATGTTCCATATGTTGCAAGGATTGGGTAGTTCTTTGGTTCCCAGCCTCATTCTTTTGATGAAGTCCAAATGTATGAAGTTGTGCGTGGCTCCGGAGTCTACTAACACTTTCTTTTCGGCCATGAAGTAACTTGTGCGGATTGAAACTGGGATGTGCATAGATCAATAGTGTGTGATAAATGTCGAGTTACAATTTGAAGCCCTCACCCAGGCCATTGGGTTCAGACGCTTTGAAAATCCTGTCTCCCCACCATATCCCTTTAGAACACCTCCTTCTGTTCTTTGGGTAGGGCCATGATGCAACCCATAATGTCACTTATTTGGGGATCTGTGGCTGCACAGTTTGCCTGGACTGGTTCGTCCAGGTCAATAAGAGGTTCTTCAGCTACGCTTTGGGGAGTGGTGGGGATGTCTTCTATGTAGGCCCCTCTGCCTCGTGCCCTCCTTGGTTGGTTGCAATCTCGTGAGAAGTGGCCTTTCTGGTTGCAGTTAAAGCAGGTTCCATCCCTTATGTTCATTATGCCATGTCCTCCTCCTCTGCGTCGCATGAATCTTGCTCTTGGCGGGAACGGTGGTCTTCCGGGGTGTTGATAAGTGACCCTTGCGCACTTAGCAGCTCAAAGGACAATCAGATATGGACTGCTGTAGATAAGATATACAGGACTCATGTAGATTAGATTATTATGATCACACAATCTTGGACTTGTTGTATTTACTTATCTATGACATCACTTTACACTATGACATCATAGAACCTGGACTTTGCGTTGTACTCAACGCTGTTGTAGTTTCCCTTTGTTCTATCATTATTATGATGTCAGTATGATATCACTAGTCTAGATTCTCCTTGTACTTTTTGTCTCTTGTTCTCAGAGCATCCACTCCTTTGTCCGTCTGTAGAGCAATGTGCTCCTTGTATTTACTGTGACCCTATGTTACCAGCGTCACCCCTGTAGCAGTATAAGTAGAGTATTTTGTATGCTCTGGCACATCACCAGTTCTCATCTGTTGTGTGCCAGGTATGTCTCTTCCTCTGTAATATCACCAGTTCTCATCTGTTGTGTGCCAGACCACCATCTGCTTCACTTGCTTGATTACACTCTGTTGCTGCTTCCAGCCACCTCTCATATCTCACCACAGTCCTCAGTTCACTGTGAGTATGAATCTTCTATGTGCACTGTTCATCAGGTTATGGGCCCTGGTGCCCTAGCCACTCCACTTGGCTGGTCACTGTGTTCTTAGGATCACACACCAGGCTAAGGTCTGTCTGGGGCCTCACCAGCCTTGCCCAAGGCAGTAGACACTGGGGCACCAGTGATCTCTGCTGAGGAACCTCCTGTTCATGTACTGCCCAGTAGTCCTACTTTCATCCCTACTGTTTTCCTAGCCCCTGCGCTATGCGCAAGGAGATTGGGTCTGGTAGCCCTTCGATCCATATCCAGGTGTGCATGGCCCACTGGGCTGTGTATTGTGGAGCTTAGTGCCAGCTGTCTCTGGTGCTCCACACTGGGCACAGGATCTCCTCACCATGGGAGTGTAAAACCTGGTTCAGACTCTGGGGGGTGTTCACCACTATGGTGTTCTGCAACCAGATACCTGCCTTGTAGCAGCAATGGGAAAGGATTCAGTAAAGCCCTTTGTGGCGATGAGGCAACCAATAGGCCGAGGAGGCTGAGGTAGACAGCCTTGGGCTCTGAAAGCATTCCCTTCATTTCCCCCTAACGCAAACTATGAGCCGTGTCTTAGACACATCCTGGCTGGCAGCTGGCTCCTAGTATGGCAAAGGGATCTTCCATCCTGGACCTAGCCCTTGTATCACTGGCATACCACAGGAGGCAGGATGTGTTAGCATTCTGGCCTTACAGAATCACAGACAGGAGCGGTATCTGTTGATAAGTGACCTGAGCGCATCTAGCAGCTCAATGGACATGCGGATAACGGACTGCTTTAGATAAGATATATTGGACTTATGTAGATTAGATTATACTGTATATGATCTTTACAATCTCGGACTCTCTTATC
This sequence comes from Lactarius akahatsu, assembly GCA_021524915.1. Classification (NCBI taxonomy): domain Eukaryota; kingdom Fungi; phylum Basidiomycota; class Agaricomycetes; order Russulales; family Russulaceae; genus Lactarius; species Lactarius akahatsu. Next base: position 1,578,931 of record JAKELL010000001.1, on the reverse strand, counting down.
TATGACATCACTGTACAATGACATCATGGACTCCTCTGGACTCCCCTTGTATTTCGTCCTTGTACTCTGATCCTTGTTGTTATCTTTATTATGATGTCACTATGATATCATGTTCCAGACTTTCCTTGTTCTATACGCCTTGTTCTCCAGAACAGTACACTCCTTTGTCCACTTGTAGAACAATGCGTCTTGTATTTACTGTGACCAGCTGTTACCTGCATCACTCTGTATTTTTGTATAAGTAGTGTAGCTTGTACGCTCCTGGTCCACATCAGTACTCATCTGTTGTGTGCCAGACTCCACATCTGCTTCACTTGCTTGATATTACTCTGTTGCTGCTTCCAGCCACCCTCTGTATCTCACCACAGTCTACTTTGTCACTGTGAGTATAGTCCCTTCATGTGTGCTGTTCATCAGTATCCCCTTCACATCTTGCAAACTATTAGAAGCACTGTCGCTGACTGCTCCCTGGCGACAGATAAACCATCCCTATGTCTTCCACACACTCTTCTCACACTGCCTCACCCACCGGTGTTGCCACCACTGGTGCAGCTGCAGGAGCCATGGCAGGTGCCTCAACTGGCCTGCCCCCCCATCACTTCTGGGTCCACACCCTCCACGTGCATCTCCAATGCGTACTCCACAACCTTTGGCATGCCTTCTGGCATTCACCTCAAGCAATTCGATGGGACTCACTGGAACGAGTGGTCTGGGACACTTGAGGCCATCCTCACTCTACATGAAGCTGAGGATGTGTTCACCTGTCACACCCCTCCCACTGGAGTCTCCCCTGAAGAGTGGGAGTCCATCCAGCATCGGTCTAAGGCGTACCTCTGCCTATACCTCAAACCAGACATCTACTCCCTTGTTGCCGATCCATATGCCTACCCCACCTTCGCTGTGAAGTGGGACAAGCTAAAGGATGTGTATGCTGGTGCTTTGGGCAGCACCACCATTTTTAACTTGTGGATCCAGTTAACTCAAGCCCGCCTCGACGACTCCGCACCAATGGCCTCCCAGTTGGCCAAGCTCAATGAGCTGCGGGTTGGCCTAACCAACGCACAGATGGGTGTCACTGACACCCAATTCTGTCTCATTCTCCTCCACGCCCTGCCTGCCTCCTATGAGGTTCTGGCATCTACCATCCTAGCCAGTGGTGCCCCCTCCAAACTCAAGCACACTGAGATCATTGCATGAATCATTTCGGAGGAGGTGCGCCACTCTGGCCCCTCTGGTTCTTCCCTCAACAAAGCTGCCCCCATTAAGCCCACTAATGGTGGCCATAAGAAAAAGGATCACTCCCAACTTACGTGCCATTATTGTAACAAAAAGGGGCACATCAAGCCCGACTGCAGGCAGAGGAAGAAGGATGAAGCTGCGGGGAAGGCAAAGGACACTAGCAACAAGGCTGCCAATAGTCATGTATTAGTACCAACCACTGCCTCCATTAAGGAGGTCGTTGATGAGCCTGCCATTGACTGGGCTGCCAATACAGTTGGAGTTGCCTTGTATGCTGCCTCGCATGTGTGTTGGATGATGGACAGTGGTGCAACACACCACATCACACCACATCGGTCTGACTTCAAGGACTACACCCCGTGTCAAGGCATACAGTGCCTGGGTGATAAGTCCACAATCAACCAAATTGGTGTAGGCTCCATCGTCTTCACTACGAGCTAAGGCATTCCTATCACCCTAAGTAATGTGCTACACCTTCCACAGGTGAAAACACGCTTCTTGTCGACGTGTGCACTAGCACAAAAGGGTGTGGAAGTGGCCTTTGACAGTGGCTCGTTTAAAATATCTGTCAATAAAAGCTGTGTAGCTATTGGCTACTTGGAGGACAACCTGTACTGGCCGGACGCTTCAAGCATTGGCCTAAATGCTCACATCAAAAGTGCTGCCACCACTCTTGATATCTGGCATCAGCGCATGTGACACATCTCCTCTGCCGCTCTTAAGTCGTACAGTCCCTCTGCCACTACTGGCATGGACATTGACAGCTCTACCACACACACTGGTGTGTGTCGTGGGTGCAAGTTAGGCAAATCCACTCGCCAACCCTTCTCTGTGTCCTCCACCAAAAGGACAACCCACATTTTTGAGATTGTACACAGTGACCTAGCTGGTCCTATGCAAACTCAGTCCCTGCAAGGCTCCGCCTACACCGCCACCTTCATAGACGACCACTCCAAGTTTGCAGTGGTGTACTTTATTAAGTTGAAGGATCAGTTTGTGAAAGTGCTACAGATGTATTTGGCCTGGGGTGAAACCCAGACGTCCCATAAACTGCGCACACTCCACTCTGACCGTGGTGGCGAGTATATGGCGAGCCAAGTGCAGGATATTCTCAAGCAGAGAGGGATAGAGCATCACCTTATGATGCCAGGTTCACCACAATCAAACGGGAAAGCCGAGCAGTTTAACCGCACCATTACAGATAAAGCAATGGCCATGCTTCACACAGCTGGCATGTCTAAAGGCTTCTGGGAGCATGCTATGAGCACTGCGGTACACATCTATAACCGCTCTCCCACCCGTACACTCAAGTGGCGCACACCTTATGAGCTCTGGTACTCTGGCAAAGTACCAGATGTCTCACATTTACGCGTCTTTGGATGCAAGGGGTACATGCACGTACCTGCTGATAAGCGTCACAAATTGGATGCAAAGGCCATTGAGGTCACGCTTATTGGGTTTGAGCCCGAATCTTAGGGCTATAAGCTCTGGGACCGCCAAACCCGCTCTGTCCATTTGTCCAGGGATGTGACATTTGACAAGAGTAGCTTTCCATCCCTCCAGGGTGTTGAGCCACACCCACAACCTTCTCAAGTGGCATCACAACCCCTACCGCCACCAGTAATTGCCATACCTAGCACATCGGTGTTACCACCACAGCTCCCTCCCTCCCCTGCACACTCCAGCAGTAGTGAGGAGGAGGATGTTGAAGACCTTCTAGACCCCAAACAAGAGCGTCCACACACACCACCACCACCACCTGCACTGCCCACTCTGCCCACCACTCCAAAGCGTGAGCAAGTCACTCCCACCTCACCACCGCCATGTCAAAGTACAACGCGCATTATGCACCATGTCCCTCCTCCCTCACCGGACATGCCAGGAGGATTCGAGGCTTGTGCACAGCATAGTCAGCTGTTGCGCAAGATGGACAATGCACCAAGGCGCTCTAGCCATGTGCCTGTGCCCAACCCTTGGTATTACAGTGGGGACAATGTGGTACTGCGTGGCAGGCGACTGGGGTATGCAGAGCTGCTAGTTGCAGCATATGTTGGCAGAGGCCATGCGGTCTGCAGATGCAGATGAGTGGACTAAGGCATGTCAATATGAGATGGACACACTTGCCCATAATGGCACATGGGAGTTAGTGGATCTCCCGCCTAACCGCAAGGCAGTAAAATCCAAATGGGTCTTCAAGCTCAAAGCGGATGGCCGCTACAGAGCTTGCTTGGTGGCTAAGGGATTCACGCAGATCCCTGGCATAGATTTCGATGAAACCTTCTCTCCCATCGCATGATTTGAGTTGCTGAGATTGCTTCTGGCGTTGACTGCGCTGGAGGACTGGCACATCCATCAGATGGATGTCAAGTCCGCGTTTCTCAATGGCATGCTTGATGAGGAGATTTACATGGAGCAGCCACAAGGTTTCACCATCACTGGTGCAGAGACGAAGGTGTGTCGCCTTTTCAAGGTGATATATGGTCTCAAACAAGCCTCCCGTGCATGGAACTTACAATTCCATGGAGTGCTGCTTGCACTTGGCTTCAAATGGACATTCACCAATGCCAGTGTATATGTGTTGCCTCAACGAGAGGGGGATGGACCACTCTTCATTATCATTTACGTTGACAACATCACAATCTTGGGTGCTTCTCTGGAGAAGATCAAGCGTTTGAAGTCAGACCTCTCTGAATGCTATGAGATGACAGATCTCGGGGAGATAGAGTCATATCTTGGTATGCGCATTATATGCAACCACTCCCTCAGACGCATCGAAATAGATCAGTCTGGCTATGTCAAGGATGTCCTTGAACGCTTTGGCATGTCTAATGCCACTCCACACTCCACACCCTTACCTGCTGGTGCTGACAAGCACCTTCATAAATATATGGGTCAGGCCACTGCCTCTGACATTACACACTATCAGTCACTCATTGGTAGTCTGCTGTACATTCAGATTGGCACCAGGCCAGACATTTCCTTTGCTGTATCACATTTGGCACAGTATGCAGCAAACCCTTCCCCACAACATCTGCGGCTTGCGCAATATGTTCTGTCCTACTTAGTGGGAACTGTGGACATGTGTATAGTTTATGATGGCACCAGTAGAGACGGCCTTCATGGCTACTCTGATTCTTCCCTGGGTGACCAGGTTGATGATAGACACTCCACTTCCAGTTATGTGTTCTTATTGGCCAATGGTGCAATAAGCTGGTCTTTGCAAAAGCAAAAGACTGTAGCCCAAACACTACAGAGGTGGAATACATGGCCATGACCGACACGGCAAACCAAGCCGCATGGTATCAGAGCTTCCTTGCGGAACTCGGGTACGAGGTTGACAACCCCATCCCACTGCATGGTCACAACAAGGGTGCCATTGATTTGGCTTTGAACCCTGTCACTGGGAGGCAATCGAAGCACATTGCCATACAGCATCATGTCATTAGGGAATATATTGAAAAGGGGACCATTACCCTTATTAGAACCCCCACTGCAGAAATGGTTGCGGACGGCTTTACCAAGTCACTTGCGCGTGTCCTGCTGCACCAACACAATATAGACATGGGCTTGTGCTAGTCCCAGATTGCTCATCACAGGGAGATGTTGATAAGTGACCCTTGCACACTTAGCAGCTCAAAGGACAATCAGATATGGACTGCTGTAGATAAGATATACAGGACTCATGTAGATTAGATTATTATGATCACACAATCTTGGACTTGTTGTATTTACTTATCTATGACATCACTGTACACTATGACATCATAGAACCCAGACTTTGCATTGTACTCAACGCTGTTGTAGTTTCCCTTTGTTCTATCATTATTATGATGTCAGTATGATACATCAGGAAAACCATGTATTTACTTATTCATACTTTTCCATACTTTTTCATTCTTTTCAGAAAACAAGTAGAAAAAGTAAGAAAAAGACATCCCTCTTTCTTTTTTTTTTACTTGCTGAGCTACCAAAAAAAGTACAGGATAAGTAGAGTACCAAATGACCAAAAATTGACAAAATAAAATGTCCAAAACTGGAAATATTGGACCAAACTTTTTTTTGGTCCGAAAATTTCCATATATGGTAATAAATTGGACCAAAATTTCAAAAAAAATCAGACCAAAATCCAAAATTTCCCCAGAAATATGCCTAAAAAGTAGGAAAAGTAAAGAAAAAGAAGAGGGGATTTCTTTTCTTAAGTAGTTGGTACTTTTCTGAAAGGGTCCTTTTTTCCCTTGCTAAAAGAGCAAAAAGAACAGAAAATACAAATAAGTAAAACATGTGTTTTCCTGATGCTATCATTAGTCTAGATTCTCCTTGTACTTTTTGTCTCTTGTTCTCAGAGCATCCACTCCTTTGTCTGTCTGTAGAACAATGTGCTCTTTGTATTTACTGTGACCCTATCTTACCAGCATCACCCCTGTAGCAGTATAAGTAGAGTATGTTGTACGCTCTGGCACATCACCAGTTCTCATCTGTTGTGTGCCAGACCACCATCTGCTTCACTTGCTTGATTACACTCTGTTGCTGCTTCCAGCCACCTCTCATATCTCACCACAGTCCTCAGTTCACTGTGAGTATGAATCTTCTATGTGCGCTGTTCATCACAGGGTTGTAATCCCTTATGTCTTCAGGGTGGTTCCAGTTGACATTGCCTATCTCTGCGACTCATGCCTGAATTCTCCCTGGTGTGGTATCCATGGCATCTGGGTGGTTGCAGTATTGCTGCCATCCTTGAGGTTGTGTCTGGCGTTGGGGTGCTTGGATTTCACAATCTAGAGCTTGGGCTGGCACTGAGTTAGTCACAAACAAAGATCGCACAGGGCCCAGGCTCAATACCAGGTTGTGTATGGGTTCAGTCGATTATGTAAGATGACTCACACACAACTGGATGCAAGTGAATGGAAATAGTTGTGAATTCAGAGACAAGCACAGAAGACAAGACTAGAACGAGGGGATACAAGCTACCCTACAGCTCTTTTATATTGTACAGAAATCAATATTTTTCTAAGTTTTCTACATTTTTCTGGAGGCCATCTTTCATTGTTATGCTGCAAGATGATGCAATACACAGTACTATTCTAACGGAAAAGATCTGAAACGTGAGAAGTTGATCGTAGAAGTGCAAAATGGAAGAGACCGGAAACTCTTATAGATTCCTTCAGAAACTTCTCCGATTGGAGCAATCGATGGCACGATCTGATGATCGTGACATTGGAACTGCGCTGGTGGTTTTGTCATGGGCATTGCAGTGCTTGTGGTTGTCTTCCAAAGCTGTCCGTCCTAGCTCTCATGTGCAGGTAGCGCTTCTGCTGTTCGATAAGTGCAGTTTTCCACTGGGCATAGTTCTGTGGGTTATGGAATTGATAAGCATTCTGGTAGAGTTTGAGGGGAACACCTCTTGTGAATTTGTCGAGAACGAGTGGTTTGTCCAGCCAGTAATCAGCTTGTCGGACTAGCTCTTCGAATTTAGTGACGTAGCTGTCTATGTCCTCATTCATCATCTTGAATCCTTTGTCTAGTTCTAGCCTTGCGCGATCCTTCTCCAGGTTGTCACAAAATTGGCTCTTGAAGGCGAGCTCTACCCCTGCCCATAGCCACACATCATTTTTGTTTGGCTGGGCGTCGAGCCACTTGGTGGTTTCTGCTGCCCACTCATCGACAAGTGGTCCTTGTATGCATGTGAGGAACATCATGGCTTTGATGTATGGGACCTTCATGCTTTGATTTGCAACGTTGACTCCTGCAAATCTGTTCCATTGGGTGAGGAATGCTTGTGCTTCATCACAATTTCCAGTGAACACCTTGGGTTCCTTTCCCAGGAATTTGTCGGTGTTGGGCATTGTGAAATTTACTTCAGGATTCTCGTCTCCCTGGTGTGGGTCATCATCTGGGTCTCCTCCTGGTGGTGCACCACCACCTCCTCCTCCTTTCCCTTTGTCAGGGGATTTCCTGAATATTGTGGTTCTGGCCTGGGCCATTGTCATTGTGGTGGTAGCAGACATATCTGTGGGAATGGACTTAGCGATTTGTTCTAAGTGTTCCTCCTCCTCTTGGCTTTGGATGATGCAGATTTCTTCTGGGTTGCTTGTGATGGATGGGGATGGTGCTGGTGTTTTGGGTGTTGGGGAGCGAACGGGTTCTTCCTCTTCTCCATCAATTAGTCCCCACTGATCTCGGGTGATGATGTTGAATTGTAGGATGTCGAGGTTGAGGCTGGAGCTCACTGGTCTGTTTACTTGATATTTGTTATGGAGGTCATCCCAACAGATTTCAACCCAGCAGGTGTTGTCAAAGTTGAATTCTACTGGTATGAGCCAGGAGTTGTTCTGTCAGTCCATGTAGTAGGTGAAATATCCTGGATCTTCTGTGTCATCTTTCCAGAATGTGTTCTCTAGATATCTCTTGGGGATGTTGCGATCTCCTCTTCTGTTGATGTGATAGGGCCGAAAGGGCACCCAGAAATCTTTGGTTGTTCTTGTAGGGTTGGCCACAGTGGGATCTTGGTCTTAATGTAATGTCTACCACAGATGTTTGCCTGACTTAGGTGTCTGATCGTGTTACAATTCTTGCTTCTCACTGTATGTGTCTTGGCTTGTTCTATCTCCTACTGAACGATACGCGGTTTCCGCGGGCTTCTCATTTGTCACACACCCATCTGTTTCGCTTCGTTCCACTTACGCCAGACTCCTTTCAACTGGCGGTTTGCGCCATCGAAAACCACTATACCTTTCCGAGTTGATCTGACGCACGCGCGGACCTGTGTGTTCTCATAACCCTTGATATGGTATATCCCTTTGTACTTTATTTAGCGCGAGGTGTCAGTCTGGCGTCATGTGTTTGGCTTAGCCAAACACCCTGTATTAGTATATAAGTCATGCCCTACCTAGCTTGTACAGTAGACTTGACTTCTTGTGTAATACCACATTGTCTTTGCCTCACGAACCGACCTTGACTTGCCTTTGCGCTTGAGTCCCTGCTTTCGCTCGCCTCTTCGCTTGAGCCTTGACCCTCTGCTATTATCCTTGTGTCCCTGGGAGACCAAGTGATACTTGTTCATCATCAAACTGAGTCCTAATCGACTCACACCTATCTGATCCCGTTGACTTGCTGAAGTACACGTCGTACTTAACGCCCCTGTGGTGGCGTTACATTAAGTCAAGTCTCTCACAGTGGCAACATCTAGTCGCAGTCAAACCAAGTTTAGGCCCGAGTACATTGACCACCTTAGCTCCGACGAACTATCAGAAAGAGTTAAAGGAACTGCGGTCTGGGCAGAACACAATGGAGTCAAAGGATACTTTGTTTTGACCCCTCAACACGATCATACTGACAGATCCATTACCTCGACAACAGATGCCTTTGGGCCGTTATCGAATATTCCCCGTCTGAAGGAGCGTGGTACACTACAGGACCAGTACCCCTCACCCTGAACACCGGACCCCTAGGATCCTCCAATCTTTCGGGCATTGATATCGATCCCTCTGACACCCCATCCCCAAGCATATCGATACCAACAACCAACCTCCCTGCTTCAGCATTCCCGTCTTACGCAATGGCCCAACAAGGACAAGCATCCGCAAGCACCACCCTCACAAGTGGAGGAGGAGTACCCAGTGGAAGTGGAGCACCCACTGGAGGAGCCCCCGCCAGCAGTGGCAGTGGCGGTGGCGGTGGCGGTGGCAGTGGCGGTGGTGGTGGACCACCGCCGGTTGGAGGACTTGCACCAGCCCCTGGCGGCAATGGACGCCTAGGAGGGAACCCCCTGCCAGAATTCGACAGGAACCGAGAAAAAAGCAAGGCATTCCTACGTGCCTTTAGACTATATTGCGGAATGAATCCAACAGTAGACCTGCTTGCAGTGCCCGGACAACGAGCCATGGCCTTCCTCTCCTATATCTGAGGACCACTTGTCAACGATTGGGTCGATGAGCAGATGAGATGGCTCAAAGGTCAAGTGGCAGCAGGGGTCTTACGAACCCAAAACAACCTCTGGAATGAGGTAGAAACCCGGTTCCTGCAGGCATACACCAACACCACAGAACAGACGAAGGCCTGTAAAGCCTTGCAAACCCTGGCGATGAAAGGAGAGGATGTCGACTCGTATATCACCCAGTTCGACAACCTAATGACAAAAGCAGGGTATGGCCTGGACGAAGCCACAACGCTGGAGCTATTCCAAGATAGACTCCCTAACCAGTTAGTCATTAACGCCATCCGCTTCCAACACCCCGTTACGTGGGAGGATTGGAAATGGGCTGCCCGATTACAACAGGCTGAGTATCTGGTTTTAAAGGACCGACTCAGCAAGAACCGAACCCTGTGCCAAAAGAAGGGAGGGCATAACCGCGACCAGTGGGTACAGGCCCTCAATAAGAACCATGACCCAAATGCCATGGATGTTGGACGCGCCCGAGCCTCCGTGGCCCTCACCGACGCTGACCGAATCCAACTCCAAAAGGAGGGGCGTTGTTTTAGATGCCATGCTATGGGGCACATCTCGCGTAACTGCCCACAAAAGAGCACTCGAATTGCTACTTCCTCCATGACCATCCAACCAGCTCCCATCCCCACTTCCCTGGCCATATCAACTCCCACCGTCACTACTGTTGCCATATAATCTAACCACGTACTTTCAACGGAAGAACAGGCTGAAGCACAGATCGCTGCGATGAAAGCGCAGTCCCAGGAGGTGCAAGACCTCATGGTAGAAAAGTTGTTTGCAAAAGAGGATTTTCTCGACGCTTGAACCCGACAGCCTGGGCTAGAGCACTCAATGTAAACGTGTACCATAGCAGATATTGATCCATGCGAATCCCAGTACTCTTTAAATCTGCACACACAATGGCCGAATGACAAGTGCTCCTGGACTCAGGAGCAACAGACAACTTTATCTGCGCCTCACTACTGAAGCAGCTGCAGATCGGAACACGTGACATCACCCAACCAATATGCATTTGGAATGTGGATGGAACTCATAACCAAGATGGGGCCATCACCCACTACATGAACCTGGACATCCGAACCGGGAATGACACCAAAACACTTCGCTTCCTAGTAACAAACTTGGGAAGGGACAAAGTTATACTAGGCTACCCGTGGTTCTCAGTGTTCGAACCACTTGTAAAGTGGGGAGAAGTGACGCTGAATGAAGAATTCCAACCAGTGGTTATATCCAGCCTCCAGTCATCGGACGAAGCCACACCCATAGAAGCATCACTACGGGTGTTGGAGACGTACCAACTCGATGAGGAGGCGTGGGAACAAATTGCCGACGACGAACAGGAGCCATGCGTGGCATTGCTGCGAAAAACCATGACAGCATCCAAACTAGCACAACAGGAAGCTGTGAAGTGGGAGGTACAAACCTTTGAGGAAATGATCCCACCAGAGTACCAGCAATACCGTAAGGTGTTCGACAAGGAAGCATCGCACCACTTCCCACCGAAACAACCGTGGGACCATGCCATCGACCTGACACCCAACGCACCTGCGACGATGGATTGCAAGGTGTACCCGCTAACGCAGGAAGAAGATAAGGCCCTGTTGATAAGTGACCTGAGCGCGCACCTAGCGGCTCAATGGACATGCAGATAACAGACTGCTTAAGATAAGATATATTGGACTTATGTAGATTAGATTATACTGTATATGATCTTTACAATCTCGGACTTTCTTATCTATGACATCACTGTACAATGACATCATGGACTCCTCTGGACTCCCCTTGTATTTTGTCCTTGTACTCTGATCCTTGTTGTTATCTTTATTATGATGTCACTATGATATCATGTTCCAGACTTTCCTTGTTCTATATGCCTTGTTCTCCAGAACAGTACACTCCTTTGTCCACTTGTAGAACAAATGCGTCCTGTATTTACTGTGACCAGCTGTTACCTGCGTCACTCTGTATTTTTGTATAAGTAGTGTAGCTTGTACGCTCCTGGTCCACATCAGTTCTCATCTGTTGTGTGCCAGACCCCACACCTGCTTCACTTGCTTGATTCACTCTGTTGCTGCTTCCAGCCACCTTTGATATCTCACCACAGTCCTCTTGTCACTGTGAGTATCATCCCTTCATGTGCGCTGTTCATCAGGCCCTCGACACATTCCTCACTGAACAGTTGGAGGGTACATTCGACAGTCAAAGTCCCCATACATTTCGCCCTTCTTCTTCATAAAGAAGAAGGACGGGAAGCTCAGACCCATACAAGACTACCGATGGCTAAATGAGGTCACTGTCCGAAACCACTACCCGCTACCCCTTATCCCCGAACTCATTGACAAAATCTGCGATGTGCGACTCTTCACAAAACTGGATATTCGCTGGGGATACAATAATATCCACATAGACGAAGGACACGAGTGGAAGGCTGCCTTCAAAACGAATAAAGGAACCTTTGAACCACTTGTAATGTACTTCGGTCTCACGAACTCCCCAGCAACTTTCCAAGCAATGATGGACTTCACATTCCGAGGACCAATATTGACAAACAAGGTAATCGTATACATGGACGATATCCTCATCGCAACTATCGACAACCTCAAACAACATTGCGAAAGAGTTCACCAAGTTCTGACTATCTGTGCAGAGAATGACTTTACATTAAACCAGAGAAGTGTGAATTTGAAGTGTGCAAGACGGAGTACCTTGGACTTATTATTGGGCATGGGAAGCTGCGGATGGACCCCATAAAAGTACGAGGGATCCGCGAATGGCAACCCCCAAAGAACCTCAAGGAAGTATGTGCCTTTATTGGCTTCTGCAACTTCTATCGCCAATTCATCAAGGGGTTCTCATCCCTCGCACGCCCCCTCCATGATCTCACCAAAAAGGACACTCCGTGGCACTGGGGAGTAGAACAACAGAGGGTGTTTGAACGCGTCAAAGACCAAATATGTCAAGAACCAGTCCTCCTTTCCCCCAATCTGACAAAACCGTTTGAACTGGAGGTAGACGCATCCAACGTCGCCATTGGTGCGGTGCTCAATCAGTTAGGAGATGATCAAAAACTCCACCCAGTAGTGTTCCACTCAGAATCGTTATCCCAAGCTGAGCAGAACTATGACATCTACGACAGAGAGCTACTCACAGTAGTCAAAGCCCTTTGTGCCTGGTGCACGTACCTTGTTGGCTCACCCCACAAAATTATCATACACACCGACCACGCCAACCTTCAATACTGGAAGGAACCATGAAAGATTAGCCGACAAGTAGCGCGCGAGGTTTTGGAGTTGTCAGAATACGACTTTGTACTAAAGCACGTACCCGGCATCAAAAATGGTCGTGCGGATGCCCTATCTCGACGGGCAGATTATGCACCAGGCAATGAAGACAACAACGACGTCATTGTTCTCCCTGTGAACCACTTCATCTGGGCTACCGAAATGTCAATGCACGACATGGACATTTGGACCCAGATTGCACAGAACCTCGATGAGTCACAAGTACTGTGATGGGTCGAACCACACAACCTGAAAAAGCATGGGGGGTTATGGTGGAAGGGAGAGGCCCTTGTCGTTGTCGGGGACAACGATCTTAAGTGGGGGGTAATCACCTTTTTCCACGACACACCTGCCATGGGACACCCCAGAATCACAAACACCTATGAACTCTTATGACGAGACTACTGGTGGCCCAACATGTGCAAAGACGTTGAAGAATATGTCAAGGGTTGCGCCACATGCCAAGCCAATAAAATCAACCCCCACCGACAAAAACCACACCTTTTCCCTATCACAACCAACCTGGAAGCAGAACCATTCAAAGTCGTAGCCATGGACTTCATTACAAAACTACCACCATCACAGGGGTATGACTCAATCCTCACCATTACCGACCATGACTGCTCTAAGGCAGCCATCTTCATCCCGTGCAACAAGACAATCACCGCGGAGGGCATAGCCAGGCTATACCTTCGCCATGTCTACCCCCGTTATGGCATACCCCGAAAACTGATTACCGATCGAGATCCCCGGTTTACGTCAGCATTTATGACACAACTCTGCCGAGTGCTCGGAATTAGGCAGATTATCTCATCGGCATATCACCCCCAAACAGATGGGCAATCAGAACGAACCAACCAATGGCTGGAACAATATTTATGCCATTGGAGCAATGTGCAGCAGGATAACTGGGCAGAGGCCCTCCCCGTAGCGCAGTTCACACACAATGTGTGGCCCAACACGATGACGAAACACTCCCCTTTTTCACTCATCATTGGATGGGAGCCACGTACCAATTGGATCTCAAAACCCACAACTTCCCCATCTGTCGACCAGCGCTTGGAAGCCATGGGCAACTTCTGACAACATGCGCAGGATTGTATCAAGCACTCCCAAGAGCTCATGACAAAGCGAGGGCGCACTCGCTTCACTCCCTATCAAGAAGGAGTGCAAGTGTGGTTAGAGGGGACGAACCTTAAGATGTTCTACCCCACAGCCAAATTAGCCCCCAAGCGTCACGGACTGTTCCAAATTAAGAAGGTCCTATCAGCGGTGTCTTATGAACTGGAACTCCCGAGGTCATGGAAGATCCACCCTGTGTTTCATGCCAACCTCCTTACTCCATATAAGGAGATGGAACTACATGGAGAAAACTTCGCGCGACCTCCCCCTGACCTCGTGGATGGAGAAGAAGAGTTCGAAGTGGAGCGAATTCTCGGATCATGGTTCTATGGCCGAGGGCACAAACTTCAGTTCTTAGTTCAGTGGAAGGGATTCCCTATGAGTGACAGTTCATGGGAACCACTCGAAAATGTGTGACACACACCTGACCTTATCGCTGACTTCTACTGGCATAATCCTACCGCCAAAGGGGCTGGACGAAAGATATAAAAGAACGATCCTCACACCCAAATAATGTGTATCCCCTCTCCCAGCCTTAGCCTCATGACGTCCACTCCTATCATCTCAAAAGTCCCCTCACGCCCCCCGGCGCAAATCATACTCAAACAACTGACCATACCCTCACAGGATCAGGGTGTCCCCTCACAACCAGAGGGTTGTATGCCATACTCAGTAGTCCCTAGTCCAGACCCCCCCATTCTATCTTTGATCGCTCCCGCACTCGACCGCCTTGCCCAAGAGGAGGCAGCCACTTCACTACTCACTCTCACCGCCCCACCTATCAACACTCCCGTCACTGTACAAGTCCCTGCCATCCCTACTCCCCCTGAACCACAACAGGATACCCCACCACCACCTCTCAAACACGCACCACTCCCCCCATTCCCTCCTGGTATCAGCCACGTGACTACGCCGACTATGCAACCCCGCCGTGTTGAACCAGACCCTGCCCTAGCCTTCCTCAACAACGACGAAGGAGATGCCATAGACCCAGGACTCCCCTTTCTCCGCAACAACCCCGACCTCTCTTATTTATACTCCCTCTGAAGATCGGGGAAGCTGGATACCCAAAACAAATTGTGCGTTTCATTTATTACCACAAGAACTATCAGGAAGTTGTCAGGACTATGGGAAGGGGGCATCCTTGCTACGTGCAGTCAGTCTACCTGCGAGGAGTGTACGAGGGACAGCTTCCCCAGCATATCACGGATCAACAACTCTCCATGTTCCACCCCCATGATCCTCGCGCTATATGTGTCGACGAGGTCTTGACGGAGTTGCACGATGTCCGCCTCCATGCAGATGTATCCCGCCTTAGAGAGTGTCTCTTGCGGAAGGACGCAATCGTGGTACGTGAGTCCGAACTCTGAAGATTAGAGACGGACCTCACGTGCGATCGCTTCCATATGGACATGGATCTTGCAAGCGTGCGGAAACGATTGCAGTACGTGCGCGCCATACCACTCATATCAGAGAAGTATGACAAACTCCAGGCCAAATTCATACATCCATGACCTACCCCAGAGTCCATTCCTATTCCCCCACGCACTAGAGGACCTTGCAAGATGCCGCATCTGCAGGGCGAAGAGCGCAAAAGGACTCGCAAGTGTTTCCAGTGTAAGTCGACAGACCACTTGATCGCTCAGTGCCCTCAGTGGAGGGGCAAGCAGCCGTGTCAGTGGTGCGGGAGTCGTACTCATCAATACAACGTCTGCCTCATCCGTCGCATATCCCCCATGTCACCATCTTATATTGACCCTGACAATTGCCCTCAATGGTGTGGCAAGTGTTTGAGGTATGATGCATGGCACGAAGAGATCCACTGCCCTCAGTACGAGCAGTGTAGGGAGTGCGGGGAGCGAGGTAGGCATATGTTCCTGTGCCGTCATGTATGCCCACAACCCCCTTCACTGACCCCAGACAACACTCCTGTCGAGGATGACTGGTACTACACCAGTGACTAGTCAAAGTTGTGGCGACTTTGAGTCTGATGGGGGGGTAATGTTACGATTCTTGCTTCTCACTGTACGTGTCTTGGCTTGTTCTATCTCCTACTGTATGATACGCAGTTTTCGCGGGCTTCTCATTTGTCACGCGCCCATCCGTTTCGCTTCGTTCCACTTACGCCAGACTCCTTTCGACCGGCGGTTTGCGCCATCGAAAACCACTATACCTTTCCGAGTTGATCTGATGCACGCGCGGACCCGCGTGTTCTCATAACCCTTGATATGGTATATCCCTTTGTACTTTATTTACCGCGAGGTGTCAGTCTGGCATCATGTGTTTGGCTTAGCCAAACACCCTGTATTAGTATATAAGTCATGCCCTACCTAGCTTGTACGGTAGACTTGACTTCTTGTGTAATACCACATTGTCTTTGCCTCACGAACCGACTTTGACTCACCTTTGCGCTTGAGTCCCTGCTTTCGCTCACCTCTTTGCTTGAGCCTTGACCCTCCACTATTATCCTTGTGTCCCTGGGAGACCAAGTGATACTTGTTCATCATCAAACTGAGTCCTAATCAACTCACGCCTATCTGATCCCGTTGACTTGCTGAAGTACACATTGTACTTAACACCCCTGTGGTGGCGTTACAGATTGAGTGGTGACCCTTGATAGGTAGAAGTTCCTGTTAACGACGGATTCAGGGTAGAATGCAGGATGCAGTAAGAGATGCTTGTCTAGTCCAAAGTAAGCGTGGAGGTCTTTGTGAACAGGGATTCCTTGAGGAACTTCTTCTATGAAGCAGGCTGTCTCCCAAGTGAGGCTGTCGAGGATGTAGAAGGACGTGTAAGGGGATGTGACCCTTTCGTTGTGGTACAGGTGAACTTGATAGGTGGCGGTGCCAACTGGGTATTCCACTGCCCACGAAGGGGATCTCAGGATGAGTCACAGGGATCCCTGGTCTAAGGGGGATATGCCGGATGACTCACTTAAAGGGGGAGAGCCCTGTAGATAATGAGTAGAAGCGGTGGTATTGAAGAAGACCAAGATGCTGTTCTTGGTCTTCATGGTACTCTACTTATACGGATACGCGTGGGCTTTCAAGCACTGCTTCAAGAAGTACTAGCCAATGGTGTAAGTAGAGCAAACCCTAATACAGCTATCCTAGTATGAGTCACTACAAGTCATTCCAAGATCCGATCTGTATCATACAATCACATGTGCCAGAGCTTACCTGGCTGACTGATTCCAAAGTCCATGATGATATACTGCTGACGAGAGTGTCATAGCTCGTATGTCAGTGTCCACTTCTCAGCCCGAGGTGCTAATCAGTCCGAAATGTAACAGGTAGGTTTCATGGTGCCCATCTGCTTTGGGGTGGCCCCCACTGGCTAGGACGTGGGGTAGTCTTTGGAGTGGATACTTTCAGCAAGTTAAGATGTGCCTGTAGGTGCATGTACTGCTGTTGCTTCTTCATCGCCACCTGTTTCCATGCTTCAAATGTGGCAGGCTCATACTGTTCATACACTTTGGTGAATAGTGCCCTTGGTAGTCCCACCATGAATAGGTCCAGTGTTTGAGGGGTGTTGAGGTTGTAGTCAGCTTGCCAAGCCAGGCATTCGGAGGTGGCTACATAGCTATTGATGTCTCCTTCCTTCATGTGGATGCCTTTGTGCAGCTCCACTTGAGCTTGCTCTTTCTCCATGGTGTTGGTGAATTGCCTGGTGAAGGCATTGAGGGTTTCTTCCCAGAGGCATCAGGTGTATTTAGGGAATCTGGCATTGATCTGGCACATCAGCCAGTCCATCATGTACATTACCCACTCATTGACTAGTTCTCCCTGAATGTATCCAAGAAAGAGGAGTGATCATCAGTAGTAGTTGCACATGATGTTGCTTGTGCTGTTGACCCCTTGGTAGAGGTTCCACTGCGCTCGGAATTGAAGGGCCTTGGTGTGGTCGCCATTGAAGACCATAGGCAGGTTACCTTAGAGTCTGTCTGAGGATCGGGGCAGGTTTCCGATGGGGGCCACTCCTGGGAACCCTCCTCCAGTGGTCCTCCTCCTCCACTGGGTCCTCCACCTGCTCCCCCATGTGGGTGACCTCCTCTGTGGTCTCTTCCAGGTGGCCCTCTGCCTGGAGGGTCCAGTTCATCTGGTCCTATGGCTCACATCAGAGCTGCATCATTCATGGTCATCTGGTGTCCTGTGCTTGGGTCTATGGGGAGCAGTTCTGCGGGAACTCCTTCCTGTGGTTGCTGTACAGGGTCTAGTTGGAGTGCATATGTCAGTTCTAGCTGTGTGGTTGTCATCTCATTTGGTGGGTGTACAATGATGTGCTCAGCTTGTGGTGCTTCATTACAGCAAGTTCCAATGAGATAGGCCTTTTGTTTGGGAACACATAAAGCAGACTTCCAAGATTGAGGGGCAGTGTTCATATTTAAGTGCAATTTGAAATCTTGAGGTGGAAGTCATCTTGCATAATTTGGGGTTATAAAAAAGTTATCTGTTGTGTGCCACCACTCCCATACAAAAAATAAGGTTCTTGATAAGGTTACTGTACACCCCTGACATGTGCTCAGTGCCTTGCTCAGCACTCAACAACCTACCACCTCCCAATAGTTCTCTGGCACATATCTGATGAGCTTAAAGATGGCACTATCAATGTTTTTGTGGGGTCTCTCTGATTTGGAGGTTCATCAATTCACAGGGATCAGTGTGAACCAACTTGGCTTGAACTGCCCATTTCAGGTCACTATCACATGGCTTAGTAAGATGCCATTTCAGACTTGACACACCCCAGCTTCGTTGCTTTGCCCATCTCACCATTCTGTCTTTCATTGCATTGCCTGAACTTTTGTTGGATCACCATGGACCCCTTCAGCTGTTTGGAGTCACCTTCAAGATGCCATTAGAGGTTGCACAAATTGCTGCACTGGCCATTGGATTTGGAGGAAGGGTTCTCATTGCTGTGCGTCATCGTCTCTCAGTTTCCCTTGTTCATAATTCTCGTATGCCTGTGTTTCTCCACCACTTCCTTTTACTGAGATGTAGTTTCCGTTTCTTGTGTTCACACTCATTTCCCTTTGACTCGCTTAGACCCATTTAGCTCTTGCCACACCCATACTCTCCCTACCCCCCTCTACACCTCACACCCTCACTACACATTTGACTTGGACTTGAAACACTTCATCTACCAGCTTGCATGTATTTAATCTGGCGTTCTTGGCTCAAAAATGGGATTTGCTGTGTTTTCCCCCTCTCTGTTTTGTGCTAGCATTACTGTCTTGACTTGAAGTCAAATTGACTTTGCACATGGACTGATTATATGATTTTCTTTTTTAATTCCTTCAAATAATTTGTGTGAGAAAAAAATTTGGCATGTGCTCCCAGAAAATACATTTAATCTCAGCCTACTTCCTAATCCAAAATTGAAGGGCCTATCTCATTGGAACTCACTGTAAGCATAATTCCTGCAGCGAGGTTTGCTAGTTCTTCCTGTTCCTCTGCATTTACCTGGGAGAGGTGGTCTTCCTCTGACTCATTATTGCTTTGTTCCGATCCAGAGTCCTCTTCTTCTTCTGTGGTGCTTGCAGCGGTTATGCCATCAATGGGTCCCACCCTGGCAGGGGGAACTACTTTGCTTTCCAAGATGTTGCTGTTGACAAGTGACCTGTGTGCACTTAGTGGCTCAATGGACATGCAGACAATGGACTGCTTTAGATTAGATATACAGGACTTGTAGATTAGATATTATGATCTGTATAATCTCAGACTTCTTGTATTGTCTTATCTAAGACATCACTGTACACTATGACATCATAGGATCTGGACTTTGTGTTGTATCCAACACTCTTGTAGTTTCCCTTTGTTCTAACCTTATTATGATGTCAGTATGATATCATTAGTCTAAATTCTCTTTGTTCTTTTGACTCTTGTTCTCAGAACATCCACTCCTTTGTCCGTCTGTAGAACAATGTCTCTTGTATTTACTGTGACCTGGTGTTACCTGTGTCACCCTGTAGTTTTGTATAAGTAGTGCAGTGATGAACAGCACACATAAAGGAATCATACTCACAGTGACAAGGGAGACTGTGGTGAGATATGAGAGGTGGCTGGAAGCAGCAACAGAGTGTTATCAAGCAAGTGGAGCAGATGGTAGTCTGGCACACAACACAGATGAGAACTGGTGTGGTGCCAGAGCATACAGGGTATTCTACTTATACTGTTACAGGGGGTGACACTAGTAACACAGAGTCACAGTAAATACAAGGACGCATTGTTCTGGACATGGACAAAGGAGTGGACTGATTCAGAGAACAAGGCATAAAGAAAAAGAAAAAGTCCAGACTATGATATCATAGTGACATCACAATAAAGATAAGACAAAGGGAAGTACAAAGATGTAGTATAAGGACAATCCAGAGGTGTCCATGATGTCATATACATAAGTGATGTCATAGATAAGAGAATACAAGAAGTCCGAGATTGTACAGATCATAATATCTAATCTACAAGTCCTGTATATCTAATCTAAAGCAGTCCGTTATCTGCATGTTCTTTGAGCTGCTAAGTGCATCTGTAAAAGTGGGACCTGTCAAAAGCTGTCAGCAACTGGTCCCAACCGGTCTCTGACAGCTTTTGACAGGTCCCACTTTTACAGATGTGTGCTCAGGCCACTTATCAACATGCAGCTTGTACACTCCTGGTCCACATCAGTTCTCATCTGTTGTGTGCCAGACACCACCTCTGCTTCACTTGCAAGATCATCTCTGTTGCTGCTCTCCAGCCTACCTGCATATCTCACCACAGTCTCCTTTGTCACTGTGAGTATGCTCCCTCTATGTATGCTGTTCATCAGTCACACCAGTATTTGTGCATTGTAGGTCTGACGACTGTTCATACTCCTGTGTCATTTGTTGTGAGTATGCACCAACAAGTATGCTCGTGGTTGAACTCAACTGGGTAGTAGTGACTTGGTCAATTGGGGAAATCAATGAAGTATCCAGTTTCTCCTCTGTGTGTCCTCCACCTGGCAGCTTTCAAATAGCGCGTGGGGACATCTTGTTCTCCTCTTCTGGGGATGGTGTACAATTGGACTTGGTTCCAGCCCCAACAATCTCCGGTCGTGGGCACCACTGTGTTGTTCTTGTAGAGGGCAGCTTGGTCTTAATGTTGTGTTAGGCTCGTCCTAACGATGCTCAACTTGAGCAGTGACAGAGTGGCTTGGTATGCAGAGATGACTTAGCAGATGTAGATACACACCTTCAACAAGGACATGATCGCTTTGAGCACTGGGGCGAAGTCCACCAGGCGTACAAGTCATCAGGCGATCTGCCTTGTAAAGGCCAGATGCACTAGCAGGCTGGGAAGGAGAGAGAGGCAGGTGATGAGTAGAAGTGCAGAGGTGATAGTGATTCAAGAAGACCAAGCTGGGGAGCTCGGTCTTCGTACTGCCTACTAGATATACAGTTGTCAAGGAGCTTTGAAGCTCCTCCTAAATGTAGGGTACCCAGTAGCAATAGTAGCTCGAACCCTACTACGACTATCCTAGGTATGAGTCAAGTCCAAGACTGGATACATGTGATACTGCAGCCCAAGCAGCTGACTGAGACAACTGTCCCTGACTAATACTAGGGTAGTCAGAACCCCACGAGCCATCAGTCCATAATAGTGAGTCCGATTGTAACAATATAGGCTCTGGCTTATGGTTGCTGAAGACCTAAGCTTGACTTCTTGGATTATCCACCCAGTGCCTGCTCTAGTAGCTGTATAGGCTGTTGGTTGTTATCAATTGACATTGTCTTTTGAGCCATACCTGGAGATTCTCCTCGTCCTTAGCTGTGTGTGCTGTCTTGCCACTGTCCCTTCCTTATCTGCTTTCCCCTAAGCCACCACAGGTGTGCTCACCATCTACTTCTCTCATCTTCTCATCTACTTCCCAATTTGTATCCTTTGGGCCACACCACTACATCTTGTCCACAAGCTAGTAGTTGATCAAGTATGTGACTTGACATATCTGGTGATCATTAGGTCACTTCGGTAGCCTTGTCCACAGTACAAGAAGAACGTATGGTGGAATGTTACACCATAGCAGAATTTGCACATAACAATTGGCCCCACAAGGCAACAAGGAAGTCCCCTTTCTTGCTCATGATGGGATATGACCCATGCACTGATTGGATTGATAAGCCATCACCCATACCCCAAGTACTCATGTGCCTACAACAATTCCGAGAAGCACAGAAGAATGCCCAAGATTTGATAAAAAGGGCCCAAGCACTGTGGATGAAACATTGGGATATGCTGAAATACTAAATAGGTGACCAAGTGTGGCTAGAATGTTACAATTTCTACTTCTCACTGTATGCATTTCGATTCGTTTCATCATCCACTGTACGATATGTGGTTTCTGTGGGCTTCTCATTTGTCACGTGCCCAGCCATTTTGTTCCGTTCCACTTGCGCCTGACTCCTTTCGACCAGTGGTTTGCACCATCAAAAACCACTATACCTTTCTGAGTTGATCTGACGCACGCACGGACCCATGTGTCTTCATAATCCTCAAAGTAGTACATCCCTTTGTACCCGATTCAGCGCAAGGTGTCAGTCTGGTGTCATGTGTTTGGCTTAGCCAAACACCCTGTATTAGTATATAAGTCACGCCCTACCTAGCTTGTACAGGAGACTTGACTTCTTGTGTAATACCACATAGTCTTTGCCTCACGAACCGACCTTTGACTCGCCAGTTGCACTTGAGTCCCCGTTTTCGCTTGCCCTTTCACTTGAGCCCTGACTTTCTGCTATTGTCCTTGTGCCCCTGGGAGGCCAAGTGATACTTGTTCACCACCGAACTGAGTCCTAACTGACTTGCACCTTTCCGATTCCATTGACTTGTTGAAGTACACGTCATAATTAACGCCCCTGTGGTGGCGTTACATTAAGTCAAGTCTCTCACCGTGGCGACGTCCAGTCGCAGTCGAACCAAGTTCAAGCCTGAATATATCAATTGTCTCAGCTCCGACAAACTATCTGACAGAGTTAAAGGAGCAGTGGTCTGGGCAGAAAATAACAGAGTCGAAGGATATTTCATCTTTGACCCTACGACAAGATCCTACCGACAGATTCACTACCTTGAAGACAAACGCCTCTGGGCATTCATTGAATACTCCCTGAATGAAGGAGCGTGGTACACTACCAGACCAGTAGCCCTCACCTTGCAAACCGGCCCTTTGGGATTGTCAAACCCCTCAGGAATTGATATTGACCCCCAAGACACTACATCCCCAAGTACATCTGTACCAACAATGAACCTCCCAGCCTCAGCATTCCCATCCTATGCAATGGCTCAGCAGGGACAAGCATCCGCATCGGCAAGTACCACCCTCACCAGTGGAGGAGGAGCACCCAGTGGAAGTGGAGCTCCCACTGGAGGAACCCCTGCCAGTGGTGGTGGCAGTGGTGGTGGCGGTGGCGGTGGTGGACCGGCCCCAGCCGGAGGAGCCGCACCACCCATGCTAGTCCTGGGAGGCAACGGCTGCCTAAGAGGGAACCCACCCCCAGAATTCGATGGAAACCAAGAACAAAGCAAGGCATTCTTACGAGCCTTCAAACTGTACTGGGGAATGAACCCCACTGTTGACCTGCTAGCAGTACCAGCCCAATGAGCCATGACATTCTTGTCCTACATTAGAGGACCACTTGTTGATGATTGGGTCGACGAACAAATGAAGTGGATTGAGGCTCAGCTGGCAGGAGGAGTTCTTCGAACCGAAGAAAACCTCTGGAATGAGGTCGAAACCTGATTCACGCAAGCCTACACCGATACTGCCAAGCAGACCAAGGCCTGCAAAGCCTTGCAAAACTTCATGATGAAGGGAGAAGATATCGACTCTTACATCGCACAATTTGGCAACCTAGTCACGAAGGCTGGATATAACCCGGATGAAGCCACCACGTTAGAACTGTTCCAAGACGGACTCCCAAACCAGTTAGTAGTTAACACCATCCGCTTCCAACACCCCATTACATGGGAAGACTGGAAGCGGGCCGCCTGTCTACAACAGGCTGAGTATCTGGTTTTGAAGGACTGACTCGGCAAAAACCGAACCCCACGACAAAAGAAAGGAGGGCACAACCACAAACAATGGGTACAAGCCCTCAACAAAAACCGCGACCTGAATGCCATGGATGTTGGACGCACCCAAGCCTCCGTGGCTCTTACAGATGCCAACTGACTCCAACTCCAAAAGGAGGGACGCTGTTTTAGATGCCATGTTACAGGGCACATCTCACAGTAATTGCCCACAAAAGGGCACTCGAATTGCTACATCCTCCACAATCACCCAACAAACTCCCGTCCCCTCTCCCTCGGCCATATCAGCTCCCGCTGTCACTACTATCGCTGTACAATCTAGCCGCATACTATTGGCGGCAGAACAGGCTGAAGCACAGATCGCTGCGATGAAAGCACAACCACAGGAGGTATGAGACCTCATGGTGGAGAAACTGTTTGTGAAGGAGGATTTTCTCGATGCTTGAACCCGACAGCCTGGGCTAGAGCACTGAATGTAAACGTGTACCATAGCAGATATCGATCCATGAGAATCCCAGTTCTTTTCAAATCTGCACACACAATGGCCAAATGACAAGTACTCCTGGACTCAGGAGCCACTGACAATTTTATTTGCGCCTCACTGCTGAAGCGGCTGCAAATTGGAACACGTGACATCACACAACCAATACGCATCTGGAACATGGATGGAACTCATAACCAAGACGGGGCTATTACCCAATACACCAATCTGAATGTCCACACCGGAAACGACACCAAGATGCTTCGCTTCCTAGTAACAAACCTAGGAAGGGACGAAGTTATATTAGGCTACCCCTGGTTTTCAGCATTCAAACCACTTGTAAAGTGGGGTGAGGTGATGCTGAATGAAGAGTTCCAACCCATAGTTGTATCCAGCCTCCAGTCATCGGACAAAGCCACGCCCATTGAAGCATCCATACGGGCGTTGGAGACGTATCAACTTGATGAGTTTCACGATCTAGAGCTTGGGCTGGTACCAAGTTAGTCGCAAACGAGATAGCACAGGGCCCAGGCTTGATACCGGGTTGTGTACAGAGGTTTGGTCGATGATGTAAGACTGCTTGCACACGACTGGGCACAAGAGAATGGAACTAGCAGTGGATTGAAAGACAAGCTACAGAGGACAAGACTAGAACGAGGGAATACAAGCTACCCTACTGGCTCTTTTATACTGTACAGACCTCCTATTTTCTGGTATTTTCTATGAGTTTTTCCAAGAGATGCGCAGTCTCTTGCACCATCCAAGTCACATGATCCGCAGTACTACTTTCCAGAAACACGGGTCTTTTCGAAACATAAGAACTCTGAAACGTAGGAATTCTGAAACACAAGAAATTGAAACCGAATCTTCCAGAAGTCATTCTAGAATTGATGGCACGATCAGGTGATCGTGACAATGAGGAGGCATGGGAGCAACTGATGGACGATGAGCAGGAACCCCATGTAGCGCGAATACGTAGAACTACGACCACATCCGAATTGGCGCAACAGGAAGTGGCCAAAAGGAAGGAGCGAACATTTGAAGAAATGGTCCCACCAGAATATCAATGACACCGCAAAGTCTTCAGCGAAGAAGCGTCCCATCGCCTCCCACCAAGACGGCCGTGGGACCACACCATTGACCTAGTACCCAATGCCCCTGCAACGATGGACTGCAAAGTGTATCCACTAACGCAGGAGGAGGATAAGGCCCTTGAAGTATTTCTCACTGAGCAACTCAAAAGAGGGTATATCTGACCGTTGAAATCCCCATACGTCTTGCCATTTTTCTTCATAAAAAAGAAAGACGGGAAGCTTAGACCTGTACAAGACTACCAACGTCTCAACAAAGTCACCATTCGCAATCACTATCCACTACCCCTCATCCCTGAACTCATCAACAAGATCCGTGATGCACGGCTCTTTACCAAGCTGGATATTTGCTGGGGATATAATAACATCCGTGTAGACGAAGGAGACGAATGGAAAGCCACCTTCAAAACGAACAAAGGAGCCTTTGAACTGCTCATAATGTACTTTGGCCTCATGAACTCTCCAGCCACATTCCAAGCAATGATGGACTCCATGTTCAGAGGGCCAGTACTGACAGGCGAAGTGATTGTGTACATGGATGACATTCTCATCGCAACCATCGACAACTTAGAGCGTCATCGTGAGAGGGTTCACCAAGTCCTAACAATCTGCGAAGAAAATGACCTCTATATTAAACCAGAGAAGTGCAAGTTCGAGGTGTGTGAGACTGAATACCTCGGACTCATCATCGGACACAGGAAGCTGCAAATGGACCCTGTAAAAGTACGGGGTATTCGTGACTGGCAACCCCCAAAGAACCTCAGGGAAGTGCGCACCTTCATCGGCTTCTGCAACTTCTATCGCTGATTCATTAAAGGGTTCTCTTCGCTCACACGCCCTCTTCATGACCTCACAAAAAAGGATGTCTCGTGGCACTGGGGAACGGACCAACAATGTGCATTCGAGCGCATTAAAGATCAGATATGCCAAGAACCGGTCCTCCTATTTCCCAACCTAGCAAAACCATTTGAACTGGAGGTAGACGCGTCCAACGTCGTGATTGGCACCATGCTCAACCAACTGGGAGATGACCAGAAACTCCACCCAGTCGCATTCCACTTGGAATCACTGTCCCAGGCCGAGAGGAACTATGACATTTACAACAGAGAGCTACTTGCGGTGGTCAAAGCCCTCCATACCTGGCGTACATATCTCGTTGGCTCCCCCCATAAAATTATCATACACACCGATCACGCCAACCTGCAGTACTGGAAGGAACCACGAAAGATCAGCCGTCAAGTAGCGCGTGAGTTCCTGGAATTGTCGGAATACGACTTCATACTAAAATACGTTCCTGGCATCAGAAATAGTCGCACAGACGCCCTATCACGTTGGGCAGACTACGTGCCAAATGATGAAGACAACAACAACGTTATCGTCCTCCCTGCCGAGTGCTTTATTCGAGCCACAGAAATGTCAATGCACGACATGGACATTTGGACGCAAATCGCGCAAAACCTTGACGAATCGCAAGTGATGCGATGGGTCGAACCACACAACCTGAAAAAGCACAACGGGTTATGGTGGAAGAATGAGGCCCTTGTTGTTGTCAGGGACAACGATCTTAAACGGGGGGTAATCACCTTTTTCCACGACACACCAGCAATGGGACACCCCGGAATCACAAACACCTACGAACTCTTACGATGGGACTACTGGTGGCCCAACATGCGCAAAGACATAGAAGAATATGTCAAAGGATGTGCTACATGCCAGGCGAACAAAATCAACCCTCACCAACAAAAACCACACCTCTTCCCCATCACGACAGACCCAGAAGCAGAACCATTTGAAGTTGTGGCCATGGACTTTATCACGAAATTACTGCCATCGCAAGGATACGACTCAATCCTCACCATCACTGACCACGACTGTTTGAAGGCAGCCATCTTCATCCTGTGTAATGAAACCATCACGGCAGAAGGCATAGCTTGGCTGTACCTCCACCACATCTACCCCCACTATGGGATACCCCGCAAGTTAATCACAGACCAAGACCCCCAGTTCACGTCGGCATTCATGAAACAACTCTGCCAAGTCCTCGGAATCTGACAAAACATCTCATCAGCATACCACCCACAGATGGATGGCCAATCTGAGCGAACAAATCAGTGGTTGGAGCAGTACTTATGCCATTGGAGCAACGTTGTAACGCCACCACAGGGGCGTTGAGTACGACATGTACTTCAGCAAGTCAACGGGATCGGATAATCGTGAGTCGGTTAGGACTCAGTTCGGTGGTGAACGAGTATCACTTGGTCTCCCAGGGACACAAGGATAATAGCGGAGAATCAAGGCTCAAGCAAAGAGGCGAGCGAAAGTGAGGACTCAAGCACAAAGGCGAGTCAAGGTTGGTTCGTGAGGCAAAGACAATGTGGTATTACACAAGAAGTCAAGTCTACCGTACATGCTAGGTAGAGCGTGACTTATATACTGGTACAGGGTGTTTGTGAAGTGCAAACACAAGGCGCGATCCTGAGGTGCTGGCCCCAGCGAGCTAATGAAGAAGTATGAAGGGGAAGTCTATAAGAAGTACAAGGGAATTCCGCGGGGGCACGCGGGGCTCAAATGACGTCAGCAGACTCTAGAAGTCGTAAGCCCAGCTTCCCTATGGTCATGAGGTCAGTGCAAGATAAGAATCGGAGAATGAATCGAAGCGGGTCATGGGTAAAAGTACATGCGAACACGAGGCGAGATAACAGAGCACACCATACAGAAGGCAAAAATCGTAACAAATGTGCAGCAGGACAATTGGGCAGAGGCCCTACCAGTGGCACAATTTGCACACAACTCATGGCCCAACACAACCACGAAACACTCCCCATTTTCACACATTATGGGCTGGGAACCATGCACTGCATGGACCCCAAAGCCCACGACATCTCCATCTGTTGATCGACAGCTAGAAGATATGGGCACACGCTGACAACACGCGCAAGACTGCATCAAACACACCCAAGAACTCATGATGAAGCGAGGGCATACCCACTTTATCCCCTATCAGGAAGGGGCACAAGTGTGGCTAGAGGGGACGAACCTTAAAATGTTCTACCCCACAGCCAAGTTAGCCCCCAAACGTCATGGGCCGTTCCGCATTAAGAAGGCCCTATCAGCAGTGTCTTATGAACTGGAACTTCCGAAGTCATGGATGATCCACCCCGTGTTCCACGCCAACCTCCCCACCCCATATAAGGAGATGGAACTACATGGGGAAAACTTCATGCGACCTCTGTAACGTTCCACTGGACGTTCTTCTTGTACTGCGGACAAGGCTACCAGGATGACCTAGCGATCACCAGATATGTCAAAGTCACGTACTCAATCTTCTACTAGCTCGCAAACGAGTTGTAGTAATGTTCCCCAAAGGATGCAAAGGGAGGTGAAGAGAGTGAGTTGAAGTAGATGTGGCAAAGATAGTCGGCAAGACAGCGCGACTTAGGAGATGGTGCAGCACGTTCCTTGAACAGCAGAAGTAGAGAGGAAAGGAGAGGATGTGAGGCCTTACAGTGATTCACCAGCTAAGGACTAGGAGTTGACAACCAAAGTCTATTCAGCACTCAACTGGCAAGACAGCACAGAAGAGGCAAGGCATTTGGGTGGTATAATCCAAGAAGTCAAGCTTAGGTCTTCAGTGACCATAAGCCAGAGCCTATATACATGTCCAAGGAGGTTTGAACCCCAGCTTGGAACTCCGAAACCCTAATACACGGATCCTAGGAATGAGTCACAATCGAGTCAGAGATAACAATCAACCAATGGCAGTAAGGCACAAAGGTATGAGTCAGAGATAATCATCCGCAGCTGTATGGGCGCTGCTCCCATCCAATCAGAACATGAACATTGTATAGTACATCAGAATCAAGGCACAATTGATTAGGCACATACAAGTCATCACGAACATGAAGCAGTCAAGACCGGTCCAGGCACAAGCTCATCTGGACCCTTCTGGTGCAAGTCTAGCCAGGTCACGTGCCAGGGTCACGTGATGGGCGTTTGATGTAAGATCACGTGATCTACTCCCAATATTCTTGAGCGTTTCCAAGGTAGGCAGGAAGGTCATGTGACTTAGCTGGTTGCTGGGTGTGTTCAGCCACAAGTCTCATAACTTCAACCTCTTCTTCGGCATATTCAGCACGTGATCGCTTCACGGCAGTGTTCCGAGGTCTTGCAGGGGTGTTCTGGGAGACAGTTATGGGCGAAACCGTAACAACCTCCCCCTGACCTTGTGGATGGAGAAGAAGAGTTCGAAGTGGAGCAGATCCTCAGATCAAGACTTCATGGCCGAGGGCGCAAACTCCAATTCCTAATCCAGTGGAAAGGATTCCCCATGAGCGATAGCTCGTGGGAACCACTTGAGAATGTCCGACACGCACCTGACCTTATCACCAA
This sequence comes from Lactarius akahatsu, assembly GCA_021524915.1. Classification (NCBI taxonomy): domain Eukaryota; kingdom Fungi; phylum Basidiomycota; class Agaricomycetes; order Russulales; family Russulaceae; genus Lactarius; species Lactarius akahatsu. The sequence goes on along the minus strand of JAKELL010000001.1, from coordinate 1,549,346 downwards.
CTTCTACCAGCACAACCCTACCGCTGAAGGGGCTGGACAAAAGATATAAAAGAATGCCCAATGAACTTGAACAACGTGTCCCCCTTCCCACTATTACTACCACCATGACTTCCACTCCCATCGTCTCCAAAGTACCCTCGTGCCCACCAGCACAAATCATACTTGAACAACTGATCATACCCTCGCAGGACTTGGGTGTCCCCTCGCAACCAGAGGGTTGCACACCGTACTCTGTGATCAATAGTCCTGACCCCCCCATGTTATCCCTAATTGCCTCCACTCTCAACTGCCTTGCCCAGGAAGAAGCCACCACCTCACTACTCACACTCACTGCCCTGGCTGTCAACACTCCTGTTACCATACATGTCCCTGCTGTCCCCACTCCCCCAGAACCACAGACATCTATGTCTCCGCCCCCCCTTGAACGTGCACCCACTCCCCAGTTCCCTCTGGGGCTCGATCATGTGCCCACACCCTCCTCTCACCCACATCGTGTAGAACCTGACCCTGCTCTTGCCACCTACAACGACAATGAAGGAGGGGATGCGGAAGACCCAGGACTTCCGTTCCTCCACAATGACCCCGACATCACTTATCTGTATTTCCCCATGAAGATCAGGGAAGCCAGATACACCAAGAAGATAGCCCGGTTCATCTATTACCGGAAGAATTACCAAGAGGTCGTTGGTACCATGGGTAAGGGACATCCCTGCTATGTGCAGTTGGTGTACCTGAAGGATGTATACACGGGTCAGCTTGCCCAGCACATCACGGACCACCAACTCACCATGTTCCATCCCCACGACCCCCATGCCATATGCCTTAATGAAGTCTTGACAGAGCTTCGTGATGTCCACCTCCATGTGGATGTGTCTCGCCTTCGGGAGTGTTTGCTACGACAAGACGCCATCACCGTACAGCAGTTGGAACTTCGTCGAATGGAAACTGAGCTCATGTGGGATCATTTCCACATGGACATGGACCTCGCAAGCGTACGTAAGCAGCTCCAGTATGCGCAGGCTATACCCCTCATTTCAGAAAAATATGACAAACTCCAAGCTAAGTTCCTACGCCCATGCCCCACTCCTGAAGCTATTCCCATTCCCCCACGCACTGGAGGGCCCTGCGAGATGCCATGTCTGCAGGGGGAAAGCAGCAAAAGGACCTGCAAGTGTTTCCAGTGTAAGTCCACTGACCACTTGGTTGCGCAGTGTCCACAACAGAGGGCCAAGCAGCCATGTCAGTGGTGTGGAAGTCACACGCACCAGTACGATGTATGTCTCATCCATCATATCTCCCCCATGTCCCCAGCCTACATCAACCCCAACAATTGTCCTCGGTGGTGCAGCAAGTGCCTGTGGTACAACGCACAGCATGCAGAGATCCACTGCCCTCAGTACGAGCAGTGTAGAGAGTGTGGGGAGCATGGTAGGCACATGTTCCTGCATCACCATACCTGCCCGCAACCCCCTTCGCCAACTCCAGATAACACTCCCATCAAAGACGACTGGTACTACACCAGTGACTAGTCAAAGTCATGGCGACTTCGAGTCTGATAGGGGGGTAATGTTACGATTTCTACTTCTCACTGTATGCATTTCAATTCGTTTCGTCATCCACTGTACGATACACGGTTTCCGCGGGCTTCTCATTTGTCACGTGCCCAGCCGTTTTGTTCTGTTCCACTTGCGCCTGACTCCTTTCAACCGGCGGTTTGCGCCATCAAAAACCACTATACCTTTCCGAGTTGATCTGATGCACGCACGGACCCACATGTCTTCATAATCCTCAAAGTAGTACATCCCTTTGTACCTGATTCAGCACAAGGTGTCAGTCTGGTGTCATGTGTTTGGCTTAGCCAGACACCCTGTATTAGTATATAAGTCACGCCCTACCTAGCTTGTACGGGAGACTTGACTTCTTGTGTAATACCACATAGTCTTTGCCTCACGAACCGACCTTTGACTCACCGTTGCACTTGAGTCCCCGTTTTCGCTTGCCCTTTCACTTGAGCCCTGACTTTCCGCTATTGTCCTTGTGCCCCTGGGAGGCCAAGTGATACTTGTTCACCACCGAACTGAGTCCTAACCGACTTGTGCCTTTCCGATCCCGTTGACTTGTTGAAGTACACGTCATACTTAACGCCCCTGTGGTGGCGTTACATAGAAGGGCAACATCTACAAACCAATCAACCCACTGCCAAGCTCACCATGTGAAGGCATGGCCCCTTCAAGATCACATGGGTGCTGTCACCTGTCAACTACCAACTGGAGCTTCCCATGCAGTGGAGTATTCACCCCATGTTTCACATTGATTTACTCACACCTTACCAAGAAACACCCATGCACAGAGAAAATTTCCAGTGCCCACCACTGGATCTAGTGGATGGGAAAGAGGAGTATGAGGTGGAGCACATTCTGGACTCCCATGATGAACAGTGCACATGAAGGGACTATACTCACAGTGACAAAGTAGACTGTGGTGAGATACAGAGGGTGGTGGCTGGAAGCAGCAACAGAGTAATATCAGGCAAGTGAAGCAGATGTAGAGTCTGGCACACAACAGATGAGAACTGATGTTACATTGGTGAGGAGAAGACATACCTGGCACACAACAGATGAGAACTGATGTGGACCAGGAGCGTACAAGCTGCACTACTTATACAAAATACAGAGTGACGGTGGTAACACAGAGTCACAGTAAATACAAGAGGCATTGTTCTTTATACGGACAAAGGAGTGGACGTTCTGAGAACAAGGGACAGAAAGAACAAGAAGAGTCCAGACAAGTGACATCATACTGACATCATAATAAAGATAGAACAAAGTGTAACGTTCCACCGGACGTTCTTCTTGTACTGCGGACAAGGCTACCAGGACGACCTAGCGATCACCAGATATGTCGAAGTCATGTACTCGATCTTCTACTAGCTCGCAAATGAGTCGTAGTAATGTTCCCCAAAGGATACAAAGGGAGGTGAAGAGAGTGAGCTGAAGTAGATGTGGCAAAGATAGTCAGCAAGACAGCACAACTTAGGAGATGATGCAGCACGTTCCTTGAACGGCAAGAGTAGAGAGGAAAGGAGAGGATGTGAGGCCTTACAGCGATTCACCAGCTAAGGACTAGGAGTTGACAACCAAAGTCTATTCAGCACTCCACTGGCAAGACAGCGCAGAAGAGGCAAGGCATTTGGGTGGTATAATCCAAGAAGTCAAGCTTAGGTCTTCAGCGACCATAAGCCAGAGCCTATATACATGTCCAAGGAGGTTTGAACCCCAGCTTGGAACTCCGAAACCCTAATACACGGATCCTAGGAATGAGTCACAATCGAGTCAGAGATAACAATCGACCAATGGCAGTAAGGCACAAAGGTATGAGTCAGAGATAATCATCCGCAGCTGTATGAGCGCTGCTTCCATCCAATCAGAACACGAATGTTGTATAGTACATCAGAATCTAGGCACAATCGATCAGGTACGTACAAGTCATCACAAATACGAGGCATTCGAGACCAGTCCAGGCACAAGCTCATCTGGACCCTTCTGGTGCAAGTCTAGCCAGGTCACGTGCCAGGGTCACGTGACGGGCGCTTGATGTAAGATCACATGATCTACTCCCAATGTTCTTGAGTGTTTCCAAGGTAGGTGGGGAGGTCACGTGACTTAGCTGTTTGTTGGGCGTGTTCAACCACAAGCCTCATAACTTCAACCTCTTCTTCAGCATTTTCAGCACGTGATCGCTTCACAGCAGTGTTTCGAGGTCTTGCAGGGGTGTTTGGGGGAACAGTTATGGGCGAAACCATAACACTGTCTTTGCCTTCCACCTCATCAACAACCTCACCCACCAGGAACTCAAGGACACCCTTGTCAACATCCAGTCCATCACCAACATTGACGACCCCACGGAGCCCCCAACCTACTGGCTCTGTGACCTACAGGGGCAGCAGCTCAACATGGCCCCCTACACCAAAGCTGAAGTGCATCAGCTTTGTGCAGCTCTCAGATGGGATGAAAGTCCCACACCTCAACCTGTCCCACTATGAGGACCTCACAGGGTCAAAGCGGAAGAAGATGTCAGCCACACTCAGATGGGAGAAGTGGATGAAGGATCAACCATGGAGGGTGGAGGCCGAGGACTGGAAGGATTGGCAGCTGGCAGCAGCAACAAGGAGAACATCACTCCTCCACCAACACCGACGATTCACCACCATGATGCTCACACAGTGTACAAGCAAGTTGAAGGACCGTTGAGGGAGTGGTACCCAGCTGAGCAGCCTTATTTAATCACCACCACCAACTCTGACAACCCCTGTGAAATGCCCTATGCCTGCAACACTGTGGGGTGCCCCCTCTACCATGGAGACATCATTGTCGACACCAAGAGCACCCCAGTCCCCTCTGTCCACCCCCACTACCTTGGCAGCAACTCCCACACAGTTACAAGCACAACTGCAGGGATGACTTCGTACACTACCCCATCACTGATGCTCAAGGGGTAACCAAACAGGCAACCCTTGTCCAGGTTGTCATGGGGCCAGACCCCCTCATACTCACCCTCATGGATGACAGCAACAAGGTGTACAGCAAACCCTTGTATGCTGAGCCACAGGTGTGCGAAGCAGGGAAGCCCCACTACTCCCCCAAAGACCTGTATGCCTTTGTTGGCAGGCACAGCAATCAACACTGAATGGATCGTGCAGTCAACAAGTTGAGGGTGTTGCGCAGCAATGCACGCAGTGTACAGGTAGACCCTTACCTGAATAGAGAGCTTAGACGAGGCTTAGAGTGAAGCAGAGGAAGCTCAGAGTGGGGTGGAGAGAGATGTGTATAGGTACTTGCTCCTATAGTAGGATTTATATACTCTATGGTCCACCCATGTCCGTTTGGGGAAAAGTGATGAGTAGAGGCGTCCACAATATCGCAGTTTTCAGTGTCGCCTAATGTCTAATCACCGGTGGACTCGGAATAATCCCTTAAGGGGATTCTGTACGTATACCGTATGACTAAATACTCCGAATTACGTGTATAGCATAACTAATTGTACTGTCATTCCTACGTAATGAGCCTTATAGTAAGTATTACGGCTCAACACTCCCCCTTGCTAAGTGCAGCTACTAAGCGCTCTAAGCAAGTGTGTAAGGCGAATTAATATTCTAGCCATGATTAGAAGGGAGTCTATCTCGGAACCATGAGAGCGGTTTCGAGACCGAGTTCTCTTCACCATCCCATTTCAGCTTTTGAACTATTACAGTTCATTGGGCTGATTTTTTGGTATAATGAGCGGAAATGTTGTGATTCTCTGGTTGAGAAGAATCTATGTATGCGGAAGACAATGTCTTCAAGCGTCGCTCGATATACCTTCCATAGTATTAATGGAATTTTCAGGCTTGTCTCAAGGCCAAGTTTGTTGCCTTGTGACTTAGTTGGACGAGTAAAACTCAAGTCCTAACTGACTTCTGAATTTTTCGAACTTAATACGCCCTAGGTTCTTGGTAAACATATCTGCGGGATTCTCTGAACCATCTATGAAGAATAGTTCTATTTTCTTGTCCTTCACTACTTCTCTTATGTAGTGATAGCGTATATCAATATGTTTAATACGCTTCTCTTGGACAGGGTTTGAGGCCATAAAGATGGACCCTTGATTATCACCGCAGAGTGGTATTGGGCTTAGTTTGATGCCAAGCTCAGTAAAGAGTGACTTTATCCAAACTAATTGTCTGCTAGTATCCGACAGCGACATATATTCAGCTTCAGTGGAAGATAATGCGACTGTCTTTTGCGCTCTAGAATTCCAACTGAATATCCCATTAGCCAGTTTAACCATGTAACCTGTGGTAGATCGCCTATTATCTGGGTTTGAAGCCCAGTCAGAGTCTGCATAGGCAATTAAGCCTCCATTTGATCTTCCATCATACACCAAAGAGTATGAAGAAGTCCCGAGCAAATAGCGACAGATATAGAGTGCTCTGTTTAAATGGTCCTCTGAAGGGTTTGCAGCGAATTGTGATAGTTTAACAACTGCATAGGCAATGTCAGGGCGAGTCCCAAGCATTATGTATAGGAGTGAACCTATAACTTGCTGGTATTTGCTCCTGACGCTTGGGTTGACTGGTGAATTATTAGGTACAGGTTGGTACCCTTCAGGAAGTGGAGTTGCAGTTGCTTTCGCATCTGCGAGTCCAAAGCATTGCAGCACCTTTTCTAAGTAAGCGGTTTGATCTAAAAAGATCTTTCCATGTTTCCGCTGAATGCGCATATGCAAGAATTCCTTTGCATCACCCAAGTCGCGACATTCCCAAGCCTTCATGAACCTATTCTTAAGTTCATTTAAAAGGGCTTTGTCCGATCCCATAAAGATCACATCATCAACATAGACAATGATCACTACAAGGGCGCCACTCTTTCCTCTATGGGTAAAGAGTCCTGAGTCAGATAGTAGCCTTTTACAGCCCATCGCAGCCATGGACTTATCCAGCGCTTTCCACCATGCTAGAGCAGCTTGTTTAAGTCCATAAATGGCGCGTTTTAGTCACAGTACTTTATTTTCATGCCCTTTGGCTTTGAAGCCCTCAGGTTGTTCCATGTATAGCTCTTCATCGAGCTCTCCATATAGGAAGGCAGTTTTAACATCTAGTCCAGTGATGTCCCAATCCTCTAGCGCTGCAAGCGCGAGCATCATCCGGACAGTCTCGAAGTGCACTACTGGTGAGAATATTTCATCATAGTCAACGCCTTCAACCTGAGAAAAGCCTTTGGCAACAAGCCGGGCTTTCTTGCGACCATCAGTCTTTTGATCAAAGACCCATCTATTTTTTATTATTTTCCTCCCTTTAGGGGGTTCCACAAGCTCAAAGACATTGCGTCTGCGAAGTGCCTCTAGTTCCTCGCGACAAGCAGTCTTCCATTCCTTTTGTTGTGCTGCAGGCATGCGTATTATATCTTTATAGGTCCACTCCCGTATATTAGAAGTGTCCAGTGGTTCCAGATCATTAGATGGAACTGCCTTGGCAAGCAGATGATCTAGGAATTTTACTCCCCCTTCCTGAGCAAGGCGTGACAATAAATCATCTACTTCATCCTCTGAGGGTTCTGGCGGAGCTTCACTCTCAGCAGGTGGAGGGTCAGGGTTTGTCTCAGGAAATCCTCCTGGAATCTGCCTTTGCCCTGGTGTACTATCAGCTCTGGAGCGACCAGGCTGTCTTCCAACCATTTCTTTCCACTTGCTACTCTGTTCAACGTCTTTAGTTATGTTTGTGGGGTGCCTGTCTTCCCCATAGACGTTGCCAGGACGAGTAGGTACTTTCCTCAAGCGCGCAGACCGTCGTGGTAGTGCTGGTTCTGGCGCAGGAGGCGGAGGCTGTTGCGCTTCTGGTTCCTCTGTTTCCACAGATCCGCTGTCGCGGTCTGGCGCATCCTCCCTATTTTGCCTCTGTTTAGGGGGATGATGAGTAGGCATATCATCATCAAAACCACTTGGAATGGGCTGTGTAGGTGATGGTTCATCCTCTATAGGAGGTTGATTCTCTACTGGCTCATTTATGCAGGGTTGTACCCCGCACCCTTTGTGTCTCACATTTAGGGTATATGGTCTCATCAAATAATGCAGTAGTGCTGGTGAACACTGTGTTGTTTTTGATCCGCATGAATCTATATGCTTTTATGCCCTCAGTATGACCAATATAGATCATTTGTTTGCTTTTGGGGTCAAGTTTGTTCGATCTGTGATCTTCTGGTATGTGCACATATGCGCCACATCCAAACACTCGTAAGTGTGAAAGACTAGGTGCTTCACCATGCAAGCTCATATAGGGTGTCTGCCAATTAAGGCGACTTATTGGAGTCCTATTATAGCAATGTACTGCATGTAGGACCGCAAATTCCCACCAGGATTGAGGGAGACAGGCTTCAAGGCGCATAGCCTGAGCCTTATCCATACAAGTACACATAAAGTGTTCAGCACGACCATTTTGTTGGGGAGTATGCGGTGCACTTTGTAGGATAGTAATGCCCATATCTTTCAGTACCTTAGTAAACTCGTCAGACTTGTATTCTCCTCCAGCGTCAGACATCCACTGTTTAATGGTGGCATTATGCTGATTTTTGACCATGGCAACAAACTGCCTTAACACATTGATGGCCTGTGCTTTGGTGCGTAAGAGCACAACCCACGCATAGGAGGAAAAGTCGTCAAAGAAACTAATGAAGTATTTATATTTGTGGTATGAGTCAACTGGGAAGCTCTTAAGATCAGAATGAATCTTTTCAAAAGGCTTCTTAGCATGCGTCTCAGAGGGTTTATGCGTCGAAGCAGGCATTTTCCCTTGAGCGCAACCAGGACATATGGGTGTCTCAGAAGGATATTTAAGGTCCTTAGGGAATCCCTTAGTGTGATCCTTGGCACGACGTAGTACTTCCTTTGAAGGGTGTCCTAGACGTCTATGCCAAATGTCGTAGTCAGCAGTATAGATTGTACTATGGGCTTCATGTACATTTTTTACTTGCGTGACTTCGGCATCAAGCCAGTAAAGTGTCTGACCATCTGCTAGGGGTTTTGTTTGTAATATGGGCGTCATACTGCCCTTATAGAATAGAGATATATGCTGCGAATCCCCATGAACGCGCAATCCCTGTTGAAGAAACTCCCCCATGGACAATAGCTTAGTTGTCATCTGTGGTATATGAAAGACAGGATATATGCGTGTAATACGCTCTGTTTTAACGCCATTGTGTTCCACAGAATGCTTTAGTAAGACTGAGCCTTTGCCTTGTATATAGAGAGCATGGGCTGCCGTCTTTACCATAGGCTTTTGTGAAAGGGGGGTATAACTTATAAAGTCCAGTTTATTGTTTGTAAAGTGTGCCGACGCACCAGAGTCAAGTAACCAAGTAGGTTCTCACTCTGTTTGACTTTTCTTTCCCTTACATTTCGAGCATAAAGCGAAATCAAGACCATGAGCGCATAGATTAGCGCTATTTACGAATTTATTTACAAGTGCACTGTAACTACTATTTCTAGAAGCGCCAGTCGGCGCCATCTCCAGTAGCACTGTAGGGTGGTCAGATTCGCTTATTTGGGGAGGGAAAGTTACTAACCCGTCCTCATAGGGAGTAAAGTCATCTTGTCCAACTGTATCAGCGAAGTCGTTGTAGACGTTGTCATCATCGTCCGCTTTGCTTCCCCAATCCAGAGAAATATCTGGGGAGGGGGCACGTACTGCTGCCTTCTTGTGAAAGCCTTCCCACATTTTGGTTATTTCAACCGCAGTAGGACTATCTGGGCATTCTTCGATAGGCTCAACCGTGCAAATGGGCTCCTTGCCCTTGTCTTTACGCGCCTCTTGTTCAGCAGGCGAGATGCAGCCTGTAGGGAGGTCCTCATCCTCATCTGACATTTCCCAGTCCTCTGCGAAGGTGTTCGGGTTCTTGGTCCACGGGGAATCCGCGACCATCTGCCCAAGACGTTGCTCAAGCGTCTTTACTGTCTGTACTGTACCAGGAGTTTCTAAGGCCTGGGTGACGTCCAGAGCCTTATTGAAGGTCTTATAGTGTCCTGGGACGCGCTTCTTCGCAGGAGGAGCGGAGGAAATGCGCTGCTCGAGCCCAGAAGGCGAGATATGCGCAATGGTCATAGAGGTTGGCGCTGGGAGCGCTGCAACATCGGCAATGTGCGTATGCCCTTGCGTATGTTGCTTCTTGAACTTCTTGCCGGCGCGTTTACTACGCTGGCGATGGTTCCCTCCCTGCTGCTGGGGCTGCTGCTGCTGCTGCTGTTGATTACCGCGCTTCTTGTTCTGCTGGCCCGAAGAGCCTTGCTGCTGCTGCTGGAAGTCGGGGTCGTTATGCTTGCGCTTGACCGCCGACAACTTGTTGGCTGATTCCTTGTTAGAGGACTGGCCTTTTGTATGCTCAATTTCCCACTGATTGACCGCCGCAGTACGGATGTCGGTCAAGGTAAGCTTCTTTGCCGTAGTGCCCGACATAAGGATAGGGACAAGGGATGACTCCCATTTGGCAGGTAGCTTCGAAAGAAGCATCATGGCCTGAAGGCCGTCGGGTACTTTGGCGGAGTTGGCAGAAAGGTGGTCGTAAATCGTTGCAAGCTCATCGATCTGGGGGCCAGGATGCTTGGCGTAGTCCAGACGGAACGTCATGGCACGCTTGAAGTCCTGGTAGACGTTAGCAGCACTAACGCCCCCATACTGGGACTTGAGATGATCCCAAACCAAGCGAGAAGTCGCATATTTTTCGACCTGGCGTTGAATAGCCGGCGAAAGGCACAGCACAATCGAGCCAAGGGCACGATCATCATCAGTAGCCCAAGCGTTGTACGCTTCAAGCTCCTTTTCAGTGGGCTTGTCTTCATCTACAGCGCTGGGGGCACCACGCCTCCCAGACACTACATCCCACAGCGCAGAAGACTTCAAGAAAGCCTCCATTTGCTTAGCCCAAATTTGATAGTTGTTGCCGTCAAGGACGGGGACAAGAGTAGTAAGAGTCGACATGTTTGATAATAGGTTTCTGAATAGAGAGTAGTCAGCACCGTATGCGACTAATAACAGAAAAATAAACCGGCATAGTCTCCCCTTATAAGGAGACTAATGTCTGCCATTAAAGGCGACATACTGTCATAGTCTCCCCATAGTGGAGGAGACTAGTGTCAGCCAATGAAGGCGACAACCCCACTGCAGGTACTAAAGGTAACCCGCCGTCGTTGCAGCCAATGAAGGCGCAAAGCGACTTATGGCAGGGCCCATAACCTGTTGCACAGCAATGCACGCAGTGTACAGGTAGACCCTTACCTGAATAGAGAGCTTAGACGAGGCTTAGAGTGAAGCAGAGGAAGCTCAGAGTGGGGTGGAGAGAGATGTGTATAGGTACTCGCTCCTATAGTAGGATTTATATACTCTATGGTCCACCCATGTCCGTTTGGGGAAAAGTGATGAGTAGAGGCGTCCACAATATCGCGTTTTCAGTGTCGCCTAATGTCTAATCACCGGTGGACTCGGAATAATCCCTTAAGGGGATTCTGTACGTATACCGTATGACTAAATACTCCGAATTACGTGTATAGCATAACTAATCGTACTGTCATTCCTACGTAATGAGCCTTATAGTAAGTATTACGGCTCAACAGAGGGATGTAGGGGTAAAAGCTGAGTTGGCCTGTTTCCAAGCCTACAAGCACGAGGCTGAGAGGATGGAGCAGTGGCTTCACACTTTAGCCCAGGTGCTTGGTGGGGTGCAAGGGGAGCTTGTGTGCAGCAAATTCCAATTGGAGATGGAGAACGTGTTGAACCAGATCATGGAGAGGCAGGAGGGATGGATGGGGGGCATTGGGCCCACTTGATGCTGCAAGCATCACAGCTGAAAAGGGGGTGATGTCACAGATGGACTGAAGTGGACACTTACTTGTGGGGATGACTCCCCTTGTAAGCAGTAATTAGTCATGGACAGTCATATCAGTCAGCACACAGAATCACATGCCAGTAAAGGCATGAGTCATTCCTAGGATAGTGGTAGTAGGGCTCAAGCTACTTTAGCTATTCATAGTACCAGATCAAGGGGAGCTTCAAAGCGACCCCTCTTCATGTATAAATAGTGGACTGCAAAGGCCAAGATACGCCACATCTGTCAGACACAGTAGGTGTTCAGAGCTGTTCAGAGCTGTTCAGAGTGTCCTTGAACAGTTCCAAACAGCTCTGAACACCTACTGCAATTACAGATGCATCTTGGTCTTCTCAAATCACCACCTCATTCTCTCCTTGCTGTTGATAAGTGGCCTGGGTGCATTTAGCGGCTCAAATGGACATGCAGATAACGGACTGCTTTAGATAAGATATATTGGACTTATGTAGATTAGATTATACTGTATATGATCTTTACAATCTCGGACTTTTCTTATCTATGACATCACTGTACACTATGACATCATAGAATCTGGACTTTGCGTTGTACTCAAACACTCTTGTAGTTTCCCTTTGTTCTATCTTTATTATGATGTCAGTATGATATCATTAGTCTAGATTCTCCTTGTTCTCTTTGCGCTTTGTTCTCAGAACATCCACTCCTTTGTCCATCTGTAGAACAATATCCCTTGTATTTACTGTGACACTGTGTTACAATTGTCACCCTGTATTTTGTATAAGTAGAGCAGCTTGTACGCTCCTGGTCCACATCAGTTCTCATCTGTTGTGTGCCAGGTATGTTCCCTCCTCTGTAATAACATCAGTTCTCATCTGTTGTGTGCCAGACACCACCTCTGCTTCACTTGCTTGATCTACTCTGTTGCTGCTTCCAGCCACCCTTCATATCTCACCACAGTCTCCCTTGTCACTGTGAGTATGATCCCTTTATGTGTGCTGTTCATCACTTGCTTGTCATGATCCATCGATCGTGCCATCGATAGGAAAAGTCTCAGAAAGTCCTCGGTTTCTCAATTCTTGTCTCATGTTTCAGTTTCCGCTTCTCGTTCCATTTGAAGATTCTCACCAGCTCATGGATCATGCAATCGTCACAACAGACTGATGTGCTCAATCTATATTTAGGTTCTTCGCTTACGTGTCCCAGAAAATAGCTAGAAAAGCATAGAAAAATAGGATTCCTGTAAGATACTTAAGGAGCCAGTAGTTTGCCCTGTATTCCTTGTACTGGTCTTGTTCTCAAATATAGCCCAACTACCACCCCTAGTGCTCTGCTTGGCTATATAAGCAGTTCTCCTCTTGGAAGCTCAAGAGTTGTCTTAGGCTCCGTCTAGCTATATAGACAGCACTCTGCTTGGTGACTCAAGCGAGTATCTGAAGGTATCAAGTGTAACGCCACCACTGGCGCTAGTCCGACTTGGACACGAAAGGGCGTTCACGACTTAGCGGAATATTTCCTCGAGGTCACGTGACCTGATCGCGGGATACACGGCGCTTACGGGCACGTGATCTGAATATACACTAGGGCAAGTCGTGCCACTAGGTAGTCCGATAATCGGTGAAGACGACTTGCTCCGGGGGAGACAAGCAAAATACGCGTAAAGAGACGAGTGAAAGTGGTGAATTGAAGAAGACCAAGATGGCGTATCTTGGTCTTATCGAGCCACTATTTATACATATACGAGGATGCTTTAAAGCTCCTCTCCAACCCGAGGTGACGAGTAGCGTAAGTAGCTCGAACCCTACTACCGCTATCCTAGGAGTGAGTCATAGTATCGTTTACATGTGATACTATGACTGCTGACTGATGATGAAGTCCATGACACATTACTACTTACTAACGCGGTCATATTCGTAAGTAAGAGTCCGTTCCCGCGATCGTGACATCACCCCCTTTTCAGCTGCGACGCCCACGGCGCCGAGTGGGCCCAATGCCACCAACCCATGCCTCCTGCCTTTCCGTAATTCGATCTAGCACGTTAGCCATCTCCAACCTAAACTTGCACCGGGCAAGTTCTGCCTGTACCCCACCAAGCGCTTGAGCCAGGGCATGAAGCCTCTGCTCCATCCTCTCCGCCTCGTGTCGGTACGCGCGGAATCGAGTCAGCTCGGCTTTGAGTCCTACGTCCCTCAACTCGTTTACCGCCCGATCCGTATGGTGCTGGTTACTGTGCCCGGCTACAAGGGTGTATAGGTCTTCCGGGGCGTAGTGAGGCTTGCCCGCTTCGCGTACTTGTGGTTCCGCGTACAAGGGGCGACTGTAGACCTTGTCGCTGTCGTCGACGAGGCCTAACACGAGGGGGTCTGGTCCACCGACTACCTGCACGAATGTGGCCTGGCGTGTGACTCCTTGGGCGTCGGTGATGGGATAGTGAATGAAGTCGTCCCCGCGGTTGTGCTTGTAGCCATGGGGGGCGGAGCGTGTGGTGCCTCCAAGATACCGGAGGCGAACGGCAGGGAGGGGGTTAGCCTCCGTGTCGACGACGACTCCGCCTCGGTAGAGGGGACGACCCGTGGTATCGCACGCGTAGGGAGTTTCGCGAGGGTCATCAGTATCGGTGGCGGTGATGAGGTAGGGTTGCTCAGCTGGGTACCACTCCCTCAAAGTCCCTTCGACCGCTTCGTACACTGCTCTTTCAGCATCGCAGTGTGCTGTCGGCGTCGGATGAGAATGCACGCCCGTCGTGCCGCTGCCGTTGCCAGTTGCTGCTGCCTCCAATGTTCCGCGGGGGGCCTCCACGGCCGGTTCTTCATCCACTCCTGCCACCGCAGCGTGGCCCGAGTCTTCTTCTTTCTCGTACTTGACTCGAACGGGGAGAGGTCGAGGTGAGGAATCTTCACCCCCTCCGAGAGCTGCACGAAGCCGAGCAATCTCGGTTTCCGTATAGGGGGCCGTTGAGAGCCTCTCGCCGACGCCGTTGGTGAGCCAGTAAGTGGCGGGCTGGTCGGGGTCTTCCAGGTCGATAATGGACTGGGGGTTTTCGAGGGCGGTGCGGAGCTCTTCGTAGGTGAGGCTGTCGACCAGTCGGGCAGTGAGAGGGGTGGAAGAGGAGGTAGTGGGAAAAGACATTTCGAGTTTAGTGGGGAGTCCAGTGTGAGGAGATGGGGGTGACTTAGCGTCGGATGTCCGGTTTATATGTATCCTAGCTACCGTCGAACTCCGCTTGTACTCCGCTATGGCTTCGTCAGCGAACACGTCATCCTTGTTGACCCACTGATTCTCCGAGTCTGGGTATCCCTTCCATTTCACGAGGTACTGCAGTCTTTTGTTCCGGCCGAATCGTCTGGAGTCTAGAACGCGCTCCACTTCATACTCCTCTTCCCCATCCACTAGATCCGGTGGTGGGCGTTGGAAGTTTTCCCCATGTAGGGGCGTCTCGCGATAAGGTGTGAGTAAATCGATGTGGAACACGGGGTGAATACTCCACTGCGTGGGAAGTTGGAGTTGGTAACTGACCGGTGATAGGACTCGTGTGATTCGGAATGGGCCGTGTCGCCGTGCCGCAAGTTTCGCTGTCGGTTGATTGGTTCGGAGGTGCTTCCCCTCTAGCCATACCTGGTCTCCTATTTGATATTTGGGTGTGTTGCGGTGTTTGACCCACAGAGATTGTGCCTTTTGGATAAGGTTCTGGGCCTCCTTTCGTGCTTCTCGGAACTGTTGGAGTCTTGTGAGAACTTGTGGGATTGGTGATGGCTTATCGATCCAATCAGCGCGAGGGTCGTATCCCATTAGAAGCGAGAACGGGGACTTTCTTGTGGCTTCATGTGGCCAATTGTTGTGCGCGAATTCTGCCATAGGTAGGAATTGCGCCCAGTTATCTTGGCGCTCGTTGGCCCAGAACCGGAGGTATTGTTCAAGCCACTGATTGGTGCGTTCTGATTGTCCGTCTGTTCGTGGGTGATACGCTGTGGAGATGTTCTGATAGATGCCCAGGATCCGGCACAATTCTCGCGTAAATTTTGATGCAAAGCATGGGTCACGATCGCTAATGATCTTTGCCGGTAATCCGAATCTCCGGAACACGTGGGTTACGTACAAAGCTGCCGTCTCTTCCGCCGTTATTTCCTCATTGCAAGGGATGAAGATCGATGCTTTAGTACAGTCGTGATCAGTTACAGTGAGGATGGAGTCACATCCCTGTGATTCTGGCAGTTTAGTGATGAAGTCAAGAGCGATGACTTCGAATGGCTTAGCGTCAGGTGTCGGCGTGATGGGCACTAGTGGGGCTCGCGTCGGGCGGTTGTTAACCTTGTGGCGTTGGCATTCCGCGCAGCCTTGAACGTATTCCGTTATTTGTTTCAGCATGTTTGGCCACCAGTGACTTCGCTCGATGATTCTCGCCGTTCGTTTGATTCCTGGGTGGCCGTAGACTGGGGGGTCGTGGTGGTTGGCGATGACAGTGCGGATTTCTTTAGATCCTCCGGTGACTACTCGTGCGCCTTGGTGGTACCAGACTCCGTCGACTTTCTTGAGTTTGTGTGGGTCTACCCAGGGTCGTAGGATGTCTTCGTTTTGTTCGTGGGTTTCCGGCGATTGCGTGGTGACGGTCCGCACAAATACCTTTTCAGGTAAGACGACGACTCCTTCGTTGTCTCTTTCTCCCCGGTCGTAGTCGGGTCTTCGCGACAGGGCGTCTGCGCGTCCGTTGTTAGCTCCTTTGATGTGGTGGATCTCGAAGTCGTATTCCATAAGTTCTAGGACTTCTCGGGCCACTCGACGACTTATCTTTTGCGGTGTCTTCCAATGTGTAAGGTTGAGGTGGTCGGAGAAGATTTTGATCTTGTGCGGTGAGCCTGCCAGGAACGGTCTCCAGTGTCGCAGTGCCTTGACAATCGCCAGAAGTTCTAAGTCGTAGATGTCATAGTTGCGCTCCGCTTCGTTTAGGGTGGCCGAGAAGTAACCGAGAGGGTGCCTTTTCCCGTCTTGCTTCTTCTGTAGGAGTACTGCGCCTACTGCGTATCCCGATGCGTCCACTTCGAGTTCGAATTGGTCTGTCAGTGTGGGGTGTGCGAGTACTGGTTCACTTGTGACTAGGCGTTTGAGGGTTTGGAAGGCCTTTTCTTCGTCTTTGCCCCACGTCCACTCTGCATCTTTGCGTGTGAGTTTGTTGAGGGCTCGTGCGTATGTGGCGAAACCGCGAATGAAGAGGCGGTAAAAATTGCAGAAGCCTAGGAAGGAGCGTACATCGCGTACCTTCGTGGGTGTGGGCCAATCGCGTATGCCAGCAATTTTTACGGGGTCCATGCGAGTCACCCCCTTTTCAAGAATTACCCCCAGGTAATCCATTCGCGGTTGGTGGAAGGTGCATTTGGACGGTTTGAAGTATAGGTCGTGGTCCAGTGCTACTTGAAGTACTGCGCATACAGCGTCGATGTGCGCTTGAAGGCCTGCGTGTTCAAGTGTTGCGATTCCGATGTCGTCCATGTAGACGCGGATGATGGTGCCCATTGCTGCGAAGACTCGGATCGTGTCGCCTAAGATGTCGTTCATCATGTTCTGGAAGGTGGCTGGGGAGTTCGTGAGTCCGAAGTACATAACGAGGGGTTCAAATAAGCCGTATTTTGTTTTGAAGGCTGCCTTGTACTCGTCGCCTTCTTTGACACGTATGTTGTTGTACCCCCATCGGATGTCGAGTTTTGTGAAGATGTGCCCGCCGCCGAGGTCGTTGATGAGTTCCGACATAAGCGGTAGTGGGTATTGATTGCGCACCGTACAAGCGTTGATGCGTCGATAATCCTGCACCGGCCTTAACTTTCCGTCTTTCTTTTTGATGAAGAAGAATGACGAGGCGTAAGGTGATTTCGAGGGTCGGATGTATCCTAGCTTGAGTTGTTCATCTAGCCATTCGCGCAGGTGGCCGTCTTCATCCTGGGACATTGGGTATATTTTACAATCGATACTTGGGGGTGTGCCGGGTTTGAAGTCGATTGCGTGGTCCCAAGGTCGTGATGGTGGGAATCGGTGGGATGCTTCTTCGCTGAAGATTTTTGCAAAGCGTTGATAGGGTTCGGGGAGGGCTTCCGTGACGGCGTTTTGATTAGCTGCAATGGCTAATTCGGTAGCTGTGGTACGTATCTGGCATTCCTCTTCGAGTTCTTGAACAATATTTTCTGCTTCGTCTTGGGTTATTGCACCGGCAATGGTGGTTTGCGTTTCTGTGGGGTTGATTGATCGAAGTACTACTGGAAGGGCCCCTTCGTGAATGGTGGCGTGTGCCCAGCTGATAGTTGGCTCGTAGGTTGCTAGCCAGGGATACCTGAGGACGAGATCTTTGTTTCCTATGTTGGTGACGAGGAACCTCATAGTCTTAGAGACATTATTGGTTTGGACATCTAGGTCGATGAAATGCGTAATAGACCCAGCTTTGTTTTCCGTGTTGTCTATGTTCCAGATTTTTTTTGGTTTCTCGAGGGTTTGTAGCCCGAGGCCCATGCGTTTGGCGAACGCGGGTCTTATAAAATTGTCGGTGGCTCCTGAGTCAACGAGCCCTTTGATATCGGCCATAGAGTAACTCGTGCGAATCGAGACTGGAATTCGAAGCGAACGGTAGCGAGTCATGATTACAGAGTTACAATTGACTGCCCTCACCCAGGCCGATGGGTTCAGGCGTCCTGAAAACCCTCTTGGGTCCAGAGATCTTTAAATACGAGGTCTTTGACCTCGTCGCTGGCTCCCCTCAACGTTTCCATCCACCCCTTGGCTTGTTCCTCGGCCGTGGTTTCTGTGCGGCGCGCAGTCGCGGGTTCTTGGTAGTAGTTGGTATCTGCGCTGCGACTCGTACTGGCGCGTGGTTGGAACTGTTGCCTCGGTTTTCTAGGGTGTGTACAGTCTCGTGAGAAGTGGCCTGGGTTGTTACAGTTGTAACATATTACTTCCCTCATGTCGCGTCGTGGTCCGCTTCCCCGATTCTGTCCTAGTCCTCCTCTTGGTGGGAAGGGCGGTCGTTGGTTCCCACGGTTTGGGTCGCCTACTTCTGCGAGGCGCGCGCGCGTTCTGTCTGCTGACGTGTCCATGGCGTTCGGGTCATAGCGCGGCGGTGGAAACCTGGGTGGTGCCCATTGCGGGGCGTATCCTCGGTTTTGCTGAGGTCGTGGTGTTGGGGTGTTGCGGGGTGTGGTGGTGAGCCCTAGGCGCACGCGTAGGTGAATGTATTGTTTTTGCCTGCGCAGTGCTGCTTCCTTCCACTCGTTGAAGGTTTGCGGGTCGTCCAGCTCGTAGATTTTGGTGAATAGGGCTCTCGGGAGGCCCGCCATGAATCGGTCCAGTGTTTGGCAGTCGTTGAGGCGGTAGTCAGCCTTCCGTGCTAACTGTTCGAAGTTGGTGACGTACGAGTCAATATCGTCACCAATCATCTTAAATCCTTTGGCTAGTGTGGCCTGCGCTTGTTCTTGTTCCAGTACGTTTGAGAAACGGTCGGAGAATCCCGCCGTCAAAGTGTCCCATAGGAATGGGTCGTATCGGCTGCGTCCTTGGTGTAGCTCGTTGTTGAGCCACTGGAGAAATCCGAGCGTCCAGTTGGACACTCGTGGGCCTTTGATGAAACCTAGGAATAGTAGGCATCGCCGGTAGACGTTGGTCATGATCAGTGCCTCTGAATTCTGTCCCCAGTATATGTGCCACTGCGTGAGGAAGGACTCGTACTCATCTCTGTTTCCATCGAATATAGTCGGAGTTTCTCCTACTAGTTTGTCCGACCCGTGTGGTGCTCCTGGCGCTGGTCCTGCTGCCGGTGGTGGCGGGGGTGGTGGTCCTCCTCCGAAGGGATCCCCTCCGCCTCCTCCTCCGAATTGGGGTTGCCTTCCTCCGCGTGGTGGTCCTCCACCTCCGCGTGGTCCTTGACCGAAGGGGCCTCCCGGTCTTCTGGGTGCTGGGGGTCCTCCTGCGCCCGGTGGTGGGTCGGGGACATCTGGGCCTACTGCTCTAAAGATGGCCGCGTCGTCTGCGGTCATGCGGTGTCCCGTTGTTGGGTTGATGGGACGTAAGTAGGATTCGGCTTCCTCGGTAATTCTTCAGGCTTCTTCAAGGGCTAGGTCTTCTTGAGTAGTTGTTGCGGTTGCCATTTCTGCGGGTGGGTGGACTTCGATATTTTCGGGTTCGTTGATACGTAGGGACTCAGCTGTTTGTATTATCTCTCCTACTTCGGATTCTTCGTCGTTGTCGGTTTCTTCGTCGTCTCCACTGGTCTCGGATGGTGCGGGTGTTCTTGGCTCGGATGTGCTGGGTTCTTCTTCGGGTTGTCCGTCTATGCGTCCCCACTCTTCTCGTGTGGGTAAGTTCCTTGCGTCGATGTCGCAGTTGTAGTTTCTCCCTGCGGGTCGTACCGCGTCGTATCGGTTGTCTATGGGGTTCCAAGTAATCTCGACCCAGCACAAATTGTCGAAATTGAACTCAACGGGGCGGTATCGGGTTGGCCCCGATGCGAAGTCAACGAAGTACCCGGTTTCCCCTCTGTATTCTCTCCAACGCGCCGCTCCTAGAAATTGTGTCGGTACGTTGCGGTCTCCCCGTCGTTCAAGGGAGTAAGTCTGAAAGTTTCTCCACTGGTCTCGAGTTGTGAACGCCACGGTGAAGGGATCTTGGTCTTAATGTAACGCCACCACTGGCGCTAGTCCGACTTGGACACGAAAGGGCGTTCACGACTTAGCGGAATATTTCCTCGAGGTCACGTGACCTGATCGCGGGATACACGGCGCTTACGGGCACGTGATCTGAATATACACTAGGGCAAGTCGTGCCACTAGGTAGTCCGATAATCGGTGAAGACGACTTGCTCCGGGGGAGACAAGCAAAATACGCGTAAAGAGACGAGTGAAAGTGGTGAATTGAAGAAGACCAAGATGGCGTATCTTGGTCTTATCGAGCCACTATTTATACATATACGAGGATGCTTTAAAGCTCCTCTCCAACCCGAGGTGACGAGTAGCGTAAGTAGCTCGAACCCTACTACCGCTATCCTAGGAGTGAGTCATAGTATCGTTTACATGTGATACTATGACTGCTGACTGATGATGAAGTCCATGACACATTACTACTTACTAACGCGGTCATATTCGTAAGTAAGAGTCCGTTCCCACGATCGTGACACTATGACACCCTAGTCAGCAGTATATTGTCATGGACTCTTGGATCAGTCAGCTGGGTGAGCTCCGGTACATGTGATTGTACGATACAGATCAGATCTCGTTGTGACTCATACTAGGATAGCGGTACTAGGGTTTGCTCTACTTACGCTACTGGTCAGTCGTTTCGAAGTGGCGCTTCAAAGCCCGCGAGTACCTGTATAAGTAGAGTAGCCGGAAGACCAAGGACGACATCTTGGTCTTCTTCAATACCACCTCTATTACTCGTCTTCTCTAAAGGGCTCTCCCCCTTTAAGTGAGTTGTCTGGTATATCCCCTTAGACCAGGGATCCCTGTGACTTATCCCAAGTGTCCTTTGCGATCAGTGGCATATCCCGTCGGCACCGTAGCCAACAAACTCCATCTGTACCGCAATGAGCGCGTCTCTTCGCCTTACCACGCCTTCTACATTCTCGACAGTCCCGGTTGAACTTACGCACACTATATTACCGAGGTCCCACCTGGGATACCTGTCTTCGAAGACCTCCACGCATACTTCGGAAGAGACGAGCGTATTCTACCTCACCCAGCCTTCTACGCTGAATCCCCCATGAACAGGAACTTCTTCTTACACCGGTTCGCCACCATCTGAGAAGCCTAAGTCAGGCAAGCGTTCGTGGTAAATGCTACATTAAGACCAAGATCCCACTGTGGCCAACCCTACGAAAACAACCAAAGACTTCTGGGTGCCCTTCTGGCCCTATTATCGACAGAAGGGGAGATCGCAACATTCCCAAGAAATACCTAGAGAACACATTTTGGAAAGACGACGTACAGAACCCAGGATACTTCACTTACTACATCGATTGACAGAGAGTATCCCAACTCATCCCCATAGAATTCAACTTTGACAACCTCTGCTGGGTTGAAATCCAGTGGAATGACCTCCACAACAAATATCAAGCCAACAGACCTGCAAGCACAAGCCTCAACCTCGATATCCTCCAATCCAACGTCACCACCAGAGACCAGTGGGGACCAATCGACAGAGAACAAGAAGAACCAATTCGATCACCGACACCTAAAACACCAGCACCATCCCTGTCTATTACGAGCAACCCAGAAGATATCCACATTGTCAGGGACCAACAGGAGGAAGAAAACATCAAACAAATCACTAAGTCCATCCCCACAGACATGTCTGCTACAGTAATGATGGCCCAAGCTAGGACCACACTATTCGGGAAATCTCCTGATGAAGGAGGAGGACAAGGTGGAGCACCACCGGGAGGAGACCCAGACGACAACCCAAATAATGAAGGAGAAGAAGCCACACCCCACTTCACAATGCCGGACACAGACAAGTTCCTAGGAAAAGAACCTAAGATCTTCACTGGGAACCGTGACAAAGCAGAAGCATTCCTCTCCCAATGGAACAGATTCGCAGGAATCAATGCCACAAACCGAAGCCTCAAAGTCCCATACATCAAAGCCATGATGTTCCTCACATACATCCAGGGACCACTCGTCGATGAATGGGCAACCGAGACCACCAAATGGCTCGACACCCAAACAAACAAAAACGACCCCTGGCTATGGGCTGGAGTAGAACTCGCCTTCAAAGGACAATTCTGCGATAACCTGGAGAAAGATTGTGCAAGAGTAGACCTGGACAAAGGGTTCAGGATGATGAACGAGGATATAGACAGCTATGTCACTAAATTCGAAAAGCTAGTCTGACAAGCTGACTACCAGTTGGACGAACCACTGGTCCTCGACAAATTCACCAGAGGCGTACCCATCAAGCTCTACCAGAACGCCTATCAATTCCACAACCCATGCAGCTACTCCCAATGGAAAAGTGCGCTCATAGAACAGCAAAAGTGCTACCTACATATGAAAGCAAGGACAGAAGGCTTCGGGAGACAGCCCCAACAGCAACAACGACCCCGCAACAACCCACCAGTGCGGTTCCAAGCACCGCAATGTCAAACACAACTGCAAGGGTGGCAGCAATATTGCAACCACCTGGACACCATGGACACCACACCAGGAAGAATCCGAGCACGTGTCGCCAAAATAGGCGATGTCAATCAGAACCACCCTGAAGATATAAGGGACTACAACCCCAGGAGACCACCATTCCCACCAAGAGCAGGGTTCATGCAGTGCAGAGGAGGAGGACGAGGGATAATGAACATCAGGGACGTAATCTGCTTCAACTGCAACCAGAAAGGCCACTTCTCACGAGACTGTAACCAGCCAAGGAGAGCACGAGGCAGGGGAGCCTATATAGAAGAAATCCCTACCGCCCCCCAGAGCATAGCCGAGGAACCTCTCATCGACCTAGATGAACCAGTCCAGGCGAATCGAGCAGCCACCGATCCCCAGATAAGTGACATCATGGGTTGCATCGCGGCCCTCCCAGAGGAACAAAAGGAGACTTTTATAAGGGATATGGTGGGGAGGCAGGATTTTCAGAGCACCTGAACCCAACGGCCTGGGTGAGGGCTTCAAATTGTAACTCGTCATTTATCACACACTATCGATCTATGCACGTCCCAGTTTCAATCTGCACGAGTTACTTCATGGCCGAAAAGAAAGCACTAGTGGACTCCGGAGCCATGCACAACTTCATACACCCAGAATTTGTCAAAAGAATGAAACTGGGAACTAAAGAACTGCCCAATCCTCACAACATATGGAACATAGATGGGACTCATAACAAAGGAGGGAAAATCAGTCACTGCGTTGATCTCAATATACAAACTGACGGAAAACTGAAGACCATCCAGTTCCTCATCACCAACGTTGGAGGAGAAGACCTCATCTTAGGATACCCCTGGCTAAGCACATTTCAGCCAAACATACAATGGGCAACCACCACAATGGACACGAAACAGTATCCAATCATCATATGCATGACTAACCCAAACAAGCTGCCCGACAACACGGCCATTTGGACAGAGATCCGGAGGATCGCCACACAGATACAAGAAGAGCAGCGAGAACAAGCCTTCCAAGAGTTAGAGGAAGAAATGCACCCGGTACACATACGAACAACGGCAACAGACCTGGCAATATCAGCGCAACAATATACGGAAAGGAAGGAAATCCCCGAGGAATACAGAAGGCACGCCAAAGTATTCAGCGAAGAAGAATCCCAAAGATTCCCACCTTCCAGGCCCTGGGACCACGCCATAGACCTCAAATCCAACGCCCCCGACTGGTATCAACTGCAAGATATAACCACTCAACCAAACAGAGGAAAAGGCCCTCAATGAATTCTTGGACGAACAATTGGCAAAAGGATACATACGTCCTTCAAAATCACAGTACGCATCCCCTTTCTTCTTCGTTAAAAAGAAGGACGGAAAGCTACACCCAGTACAGGACTACAGAGAACTCAACAAATGGACCATACGCAACCAATACCCACTCCCCCTCATACTGCAGCTCATCACAGATCTAAGTGGGGGTTGGATATTCTCCAAGTTCAACGTTCACTGGGGGTACAACAACACACAATTCAAACCAGGTGACAAACACAAAGTGGCCTTCAAAACCAAAAGAGGGTTCTTCAAACCCCTGGTAATGTACTTTGGAATGACAAACTCCCTGGCAACCTTCCAAGCTATGATGAACCACATCTTTGAACCCGTCATTGAGTATCACAAGAAGAAGGGAACCATCATTCATGTCTACATGGACGACATAGGCATCGCAACGGCAACAACAGAGCAAGCACATACCGAAGCGATCCATGACATACTGGACCTACTAGAAGAACACAAGCTATACCTCAAGCCCGAAAAGTGCACCTTCCACTCCAACTCCCTCGATTACCTGGGGCTAATCATTAAAAAGGGGGTGATCTGCATGGACCCCGTCAAAATTTCCGGAATTCGCGAATGGCCAACCCCCAAAAACATTAAACAGGTGTGATCATTCCTAGGCTTCTGCAACTTCTACCGCACTTTCATCCGAAATTTTGCCACACACGCACGCCCACTCAACAAACTCATGCGCAAGGACTCGGAATGGCTATGGGGAACAGAACAACAACAGGCATTCGAAAAACTCAAAACCCTAGTAACCAAAGAACCCGTGCTCAAACACCCAGAACTCGACAAACCCTTCGAACTAGAAGTTGACACTTCGGGATACGCAGTAGGAGCGGTACTGCTCCAACGCAATTCGAATAACAAACACCACCCAATCGCCTACTATTCAAACACCCTCAATGCGGTGGAACGAAACTACAACATCTACGACCTGGAGCTACTGGCAATCGTCAAAGCACTAAGGAACTGGAGACCCTACCTCGCCGGATCTCCACACAAAATCAAAGTATTCTCCAACCACATGAATCTACAGTACTGGAGATCCCCGCAAAAGATTAGCAGATGAGTAGCCAGGGAAGTACTGGAACTTGCAGAATACGACATGGAGATTCACCACATTAAAGGCACCACAAATGGAAGAGCTGATGCCCTATCACGAAGACCTGACTACGACCAAGGGGAACACAACAACGAACACGTTACCGTACTACCCGACCACATATTCGTCAGAGCAGCAGAGATCGACACAACAGAGAATCCCACTCGCACCAGCCCAACAATCACTATCGCCAAAATGCAACTTGCACACCCAGTATACACCCAAGACAACGATATAATCATGAAATGGGTGGACCTGCACAAGCTCAAGCACATTGAAAATACGTGGTACAAAGATGGACGACACATCATCACAGGGGACGCCCACGAACAGAAACGCATCATACAAGCCCATCACGACACCCTAGCCTACAGACACCCCGGGATCAGCCGAACAACCAAGCTAGTTGAAAGGTACTACTGGTGGCCCGGGCTTTGACAGGAAGCACAGGACTATGTCAAGGGATGCACCAACTGCCAGCGAATTAAAGTCAACAACTGGCCAACACACGCCCCCCTACAGCCGATATTCCCAAAACCAGAAGTGACCCCGTTTGAGACCATAGTGTTAGACTTCATCACAAAGCTACCACCAGCAGACGGCTGCGACTCCATACTGACAGTAACAGACCATGACTGCTCCAAAGCGGCAATATTCATCCTGTGCCTGGAAGAAATCAGCACCGAAGGAACTGCAGCCCTGTACATAACACATGTTTTCCCCCAATTCAGGCTACCGGCACGCATCATCAGTGATTGAGACCCCAGATTCGCGTCCAAATTCACCCGTGAACTATGCCAAATACTCGGCATTGAACAAAACATATCGACAGCAAACCATCCAAGAACCGATGGCCAGTCAGAACGCACCAACCAATGGCTGGAACAATACCTAAGATTCTGGGTCACGAGTGACAAGACAACTGGACCCACTACCTACCAATGGCGGAATTCATGCACAACAACTGGCCAAACGAATCCACCAGGGAGTCCCCCTTTAATGTCCTTATGGGGTACAATCCGTGTGCTGATTGGGTCAATTGACCATCCCCTATCCCACAGGTGGCACTGCACACCCAACAATTCAAAGAGGCTAGAATGCGTGCCCAGGAACTGATGATCAAAGCGCAGCAGGGGTGGATCAAACACAAGGACACCCCAAAATACCAAATTGGGGACCTTGTATGGCTTGAGGGGCGCCACCTACGTACCAATCAGCCAACCACAAAACTCGTGCCCAGGAGACATGGCCCATTCCAGATCACTCAGGTGATGTCCACAGTCAATTACCGCCTAGACCTTCCCACGCAGTGGAGCATCCACCCAGTGTTCCACACAGACCTTCTAACCCCGTACCGTGAAACTCCCACACATGGCCCCAACTATCAATGCCCACCACCGGATTTGGTCAACGGAGAAGAAGAATACAAAGTCGAGAAGATTCTAGACTTGCGGTGGTTCAGCAGAACAAAGAAACTGCAGTATTTGGTCAAGTGGCGTGGATACCTGGACTCGGACAACCAGTGGGTCTCCAAGGATGATGTATTTGCAGATGACGCGATTCGGGAGTTCAAATGTTCAAACCCCGCCAGAGATACCCATATAAGAGCAGGGAAAATCCAAGAGACGTCCCCATCCCTCTCTCTCTCTCTCCCACATACTCATGTCCTCTCCTTGAGTTCAAGTCCACTATGTCCTCGACGACCTACTCCCAGTGTCAATCCAGCCTACCCTCATCATTCAAGACGCGCCATCATCACCCCTGTCGCTTCCCCAGTCCATTCACAACGGAGGAAGTCGTCCACCTACCCCCGTACCATCCCTCCTTCCTTCGCCAACCCCTACCAGAGTTGGTACAAGAGATCCTTCGCTGACCAACATGTCGACGACAGCTCAGCCCGATACGGACCAAACTGCAGTTCAGGAGGACCGGGACTTCGACTGGTACCTATCAGAGGAACATTGCCCTCTACACGAACACCTCATCTACGGCAACCACCTCACCACTACTCACAACAAAACCCCACCGCTATGCACCACTGATGGGGAGCCTATCCGTATGCCGGAGACTGCTCGACCCCAGATCTGCCACTATTGTGCAGAAGAACACAGCCCGGTTTCCCGACGCAAAGTGGAGACTCCTCCACCCATCAGGTTCCAGCACAACAGGGGAGTACACTATATCCCTTTCCAGATCCGCAATGCTCAGGACCGCCTGCACCCAGCTCACTATATGCAGCTCATCCTCACAGCAGACCCATTCGTCCTCGCCTACCGGAGGGGCAGCAACCAGCAATACAGGAAGCCGGTACACGCCGCCCCAAACTACGACTACCCCGCGGACTCCCACTACTACTACGACGACTTGATCTTTTTGGATCAGCGCAGCTCCATGCGCAAGTCAGTCGATCGTGCCCTCACCAGCATGAAAGACCTCACCCTCGTCGCGGAGGTCCATCGCTACTGCTGCACACAGGCGGGGTACGAGGCCAAGGAGGCGGAGCTGACGAAGAAGATGGATGAGCTGGACAAGATAGCTCAGGTAAAGAGGGACTGCATACTCCGACTCCAGCGGGCCAACGCGATCACCCGCATCAAGGCGGAGCGAGACTTATACTGCCCAGGGATACAGGCAGGTTTGCAGGTCGCGAGGGAGAGGGAGGCCACTCAGCGAGGTCGGGCTGGGGCCTCGACCGTAAAAAGGGGGTGATGTTATGTTTCGGATTGATCGGTACCCCGGACCGGGAAGTGGACACTGACATATGGGCTATGACACCCTAGTCAGCAGTATATCGTCATGGACTCTTGGATCAGTCAGCTGGGTGAGCTCCGGTACATGTGATTGTACGATACAGATCAGATCTCGTTGTGACTCATACTAGGATAGCGGTACTAGGGTTTGCTCTACTTACGCTACTGGTCAGTCGTTTCGAAGCGGCGCTTCAAAGCCCGTGAGTACCTGTATAAGTAGAGTAGCCAGAAGACCAAGGACGACATCTTGGTCTTCTTCAATACCACCTCTATTACTCATCTTCTCTAAAGGGCTCTCCCCCTTTAAGTGAGTCGTCTGGTATATCCCCTTAGACCAGGGATCCCCGTGACTTATCCCAAGTGTCCTTCACGACCAGTGGCATATCCCGTCGGCACCGTAGCCCACAAACTCCATCTGTACTGCAACGAGCGCGTCTCTTCACCTTACCACACCTTCTACATTCTCAACAGTCCCGGTTGGACTTACGCACGCTATATTACTGAGGTCCCACCTGGGATACCTGTCTTCAAAGACCTCCACACATACTTCGGAAGAGATGAGCGTATTCTACCTCACCCAGCCTTCTACGCTGAATCCCCCGTGAACAGGAACTTCTTCTTACACTGGTTCGCCACCATCCAAGAAGCCTAAGTCAGGCAAGCGTTCGTGGTAAATGCTACAAGTGATGGTTTTGTTACAGGGGGTGATTATTGTTGCTTTACTGAGATGATTTACTACAACGAATAGTGAATCATATCCTTGTGACATGGGGAGATCTGTGATGAAGTCCATGGTGACTATTTCCCAAATTTCATTGGGGACTTGATTTGGTTGTAGGGGTACTTGGTTTCTTGGTTTGATTTTTGTTGCTTGGCACATGGCACATTCGTCCACATAACTCTTGACAAAGGTGGACATGCCTGGCCACCAGAATTCTCGTGAAATTAGTTCATAAGTCTTCCATCTTCCAGGGTGTCCTGTGGCAAGATGGTCATGGTATTGCTTGACTATTTCTCTTCAGAGGTCTTCATTCTTGGGGATGTATACTTGTCCTTTGTACAGGATGATTCCATCTTCTAGGTTCCAATCTTCTAAGCCCTTTGTGAGGGATCTAGGGCCGTTCTTTAGAAGGGTTTCTAAGGCAAGGCTGACTTCTTTGTTGTATTCCTGAGTGTTTCTAATTTGTTGTCGTAGTGTGGTGTTTCCTTGAACTGTGATTGTTGTGGGTCGGACTGCATGGATTGCAAAAAATTTGGTATCCAGGAGCATGTGATCATTTTCTTCGTGAGCTATCCCCTCTTTAAGGTCTGGACGCCTGGACAGGGCATCCGACTTATTTTGGGTACCAGGTTTGTGGATAATCGTAAATTTGAAGCATGAGAGGAAGAGGGCCCAACGTGCTTGGCACCGGGTAAGCTTCTGTTTCGTGGAAAAATAGACCAAATTTCCATGGTCCGACCAAATTTCGAGGGTGTCTTCATGTCCTTCAAGGTAGTGGCGAAAAATTTCCGAGGCACAAATGATGGCAAGGAGTTCCTTATCATGGATTTCATAGTTCCATTCGGTGGGCTGTAGAGATTTCAAGTGGTACGCAATGGGGTGCCAAAAGTTGAGTGCATCGGGTTGTTCTAGAATGGCACCAGTGGCAAAGTCACTGGCATCCGTGATTAAGTGAAAGGGTTTGTCATGGTCTGGCAGGGCGAGGACAGGTGCAGTGGTAAAGGCTGTGATGAGTGTCTGGAAAGCTGTGGATGCTTCGGGGGTCCATAGGAAGGGTACTTCTTTCTTGGTTAAGTCGAACAAGGGGCATGCAATGGTAGAGAAGTCTTTGATGAAGCATTGATAAAAGTTACAAAATCCCAGGAAGGCTTGGACTTGTTTGACCATCTTAGGAGGTGGCCAGTCTCTTATTCCTGCCACCTTAGCTGGGTCCATGGCAACTTGTCCTTCAGATATAACAAGTCCAAGGTATTCTATGGATGTCTGGGCAAAGGAGAATTTTTCTGGTTTCAAGTAGAGGTTGTATTTTGCTAAGCGTGACAGTACTTCGTGGGTGAGCCTAGTTAGCGTGGGGAGGTCTTCTGCAAATATCAGGATATCATCGAAATAGACGACGACATGTCCCTCATCTATCAGGTCTTCAAAGATGGTATTCATGAATGTTTGAAATGTGGCAGGGGCATTGCAGAGGCCAAAAGTCATGACTGTGGGTTCATATAGTCCGAGGGGTGTCTTGAATGCAGCTTTGTACTCATCGCCCTTACGGACACATATGTTGTTGTAGCCCCATCGGATATCTAACTTGGTGAACCATCTTGCGCCGTGTAGTTTATCAATGAGCTCAGGGATTAATGGCAATGGGGTGGCGTTCTTGATCATAATATCGTTTAATGCTCAATAATCTTGTACTGGGCGTAACTTGCCATCCTTCTTGTCTATGAAGAAGAAGGGGCTGGCCATAGGTGACTTGGAAGGGTGAATGTATCCCCTTTGCAGGTGGTCCATGATATAAATCTTTAATGTGTCTGATTCCTTGGGCGTAAGACGATAGATGGAGCAGTTCTTCATGGTGGCTTTCGGTTTTAGGTCTATGGCATGGTCCCATGGCTGGTGCTGTGGTAGTCTTTGTGAGGCTGCTTCACTAAAGACTTTGGCAAAGTGGGAGAATTGTGCTGGGATATGGTCTAAGGATGATTTGGGCGCTGTTCTGGCTGCAATTTCTGTGCTGGTGGTTGTCTTGGCTTGGATAGCTATATCTTCGTACTTGGTCTCTTGGTGATTGTACAGGAACAGCTCCATGGCCTCTTGAGAGAAAGCAGGTTCTTCTGCATCGTGGTGGGTCTCTATGGTTTGTACAGTGTTGATCATGGTTAAGCGCATTTGTGGTTTCTTGGCTGTGATGACTAGTGTCTTGGTTGATAATGTGCAAGATGGGGGGCATCTGGTAAATGCCAACTGTGGTAATGCCCAATTAACTTCTGGGTTGTGTGCTTTGAGCCAGTCTGTTCCTAGGATAATATCGTGGTTGCCTAGCGTGGTTACATAGAGTTCCACACATTCATCGTGGTGTTCTTCATCGGAAGTCATTATCCAGATTGTCTGGATCATAGTACATTGAACTGATCCTTGTTTGTTCAATGTTCCATCCACATTTCTTACTGGAAGTGGGTTGACTAGGTTTCTGAGGGTTAGTTTATTTCTCTTGGCAAAGTCTTGGTCTATGATGATTCCTTCTGCGCCGCTGTCTAGTAAAGCCTGTGCACTGATTTCTTGGCCAGTTTTCTTTCCTACTAGAGTGATTCTGAGTGTAATTGAAGGTGATCATCTATTTTGTATAGTATCACTGGGTACAGGCTCAGAATCTAACATCTCTAGTAACGAGTATCCTTGTGTTACGTTTTGGATTGATCGGCACCTCGGGCCGGGAAGTGGACACTGACGCATCGACTATGACATCGCTGTCAGCAGTATATCGTCATGGACTTGTAGGGTCAGCCGGGTAAGCTCCGGCACATGTGATTGTACAATAATGGATCGGATCTCGGAGTGACTCATACTAGGATAGCTGTACTAGGGTTCACGGTACTTACGCTATTGGCTAGCAGTATTCGGAGCGGCGCTTTAAAGCCCGCACGTATCTGTATAAGTAGAGTAGTGCGAAGACCAAGAACAGCATCTTGGTCTTCTTCCAATACCACTACCTTCTACTCATCTTTACTAAGAGGCTCCCCCTCTTAAGTGAGTTGTCCGGCATATCCCCCTTAGACCAGGGATCCCCGTGACTTACCTTTGCCTGTCCCTTTGCGGATCAGTGGACTTCCCTGCGGACGTCGCAGCTTACCAAGTACACCTATATTGCAACGACCATGTAGCCTCACCATACCATTCCTTCTTCATCATCGACAGCACTTCTTGGGCCAACGCTAAGTACATCGACGAGGTTCCCCAAGGTGTCATTCAGCTAGAAGATCTCCACGCCTAATTTGGGAGAGACGAAAGCCTTCAACCCCATCCCGCCTTCTATCCTCAAACCTTCGCTAACCGCAACTTTCGACTTTCGAGGATCGCCACACGCCAAGAGGCCTAAGTCAGGCGAATGTCTGTGGTAGACGTTACATTAAGACCAAGATCCCACTGTGGCCAATCCTACAAGAACAACCAAGGACTTCTGGGTTCCCTTCCGACCCTACTACATCAACAGAAGAGGAGACCGCAACGTCCCAAAGAAGTATCTAGAAAATGCATTTTGGAAAGATGACGAGGAAAACCCGGGATGCTTCACCTACTACGTCAACCGACAGGGACAATCCCAACTCATCCCCATAGAATTCAACTTCGACAACCTCTGCTGGGTCGAAATCCAGTGGAATGACACACACAACAAATACCAAGTTAACAGACCAGCAAGCTCGAGTCTCAGCCTCGACATCCTCCAATCCAACATCACCACCAGAGATCAGTGGGGACCAATCGACGGAGAAGAAGAGGAACCAGTCCGCTCACCAACACCAAAAACACCAGCACCATCCCCATCTATCACAAGCAACCTGGAAGAGATCCGCATCATCAAGGACCAACAAGAGGAGGAACACCTTGAACAGATCACTAAGTCCATCCCCACAGACATGTCTGGCACCACTACATTAACAATGGCACAAGCCAGAACCGCAATATTCGGAGAATCCCCCGATGAAAAAGGAGGAGGAGGTGGAGGAGCACCACCAGGAGGAGACCCTGACGACAACCCCCACAACGATGGACAAACAGGCGTACCCACATTCGTGATGCCTGATACAGATAAGTTCCTAGGAAAGGAACCCAAGATATTCATGGGTAACCGCGACGAAGCAGAAGTGTTCCTCTCCCAATGGAACAGATTTGCAGGAGTCAACGCCGCAAACAGAAGCCTCAAGGTCCCGTACATCAAAGCAATGATGTTTCTGACTTACATCCAAGGACCTCTCGTCGACGAATGGGCAACAGAAACCACCAAGTGGCTCGATGCCCAAGCCAACAAGAATGACCTGTGGCTTTGGGCAGGAGTAGAACTCACGTTTAAGGGCCAATTCCGTGACAACCTAGAAAAGGATTGCACACGAGTAGAACTCGACAAGGGTTCAAAATGATCAACGAGGACATTGACAGCTATGTCACTAAATTTGAAAAGTTAGTCCGACAGGCTGACTATCGATTGGACGAACCACTGGTCCTCGACAAATTCACACGAGGCGTTCCCCTCAAGCTGTACCAGAATGCCTATCAATTCCACAACCTGTGCAGCTACTCTCAATGGAAGAGCGCGCTCATTGAACAGCAGAAATGATACCTGCATATGAGGGCCAGATCCGACGGATTTGGAAGACAACCACAGGCCATGCCACGGCCTCGCCAGAACCAACCTCTTCGGTTCCAAGCCCCACAAAGGCAAGGAACTCAACAAGGGTGGCAACAGTATTGAAACCACCCCAACGCAATGGACACCATGCCAGGAAGAGTCCAGGGCACGAGTCACCGAAATAGGCAATGTCAACCGCAACCACCCAGAAGACCCAAGGGACTGGACCCCTGGAAGACCCCCGTTCCCACCAAGAGCTGGATTCATGCAACACAGAGGAGGAGGACACAGAGTCCTAAACATCAGGGATGTGACCTGTTTCAATTGTAACCAGAAGGGTCACTTCTCACGAGACTGTAACCAACCAAGGAAAGCACGGGGCAGAGGAGCCTACATAGAGGAAATCCCCACCGCTCCTCAAAGCGTAGCCAGGGATCCCCTCATCGACTTTGACGGACCTGTCCAAGCCAACCGCGCAGACACCGACCCCCAGATAGACAACATCATGGGTCGCATCGCAGCCCTATCAGAGGATAAGAGGGAGGTGTTCGCAAGGGACATGGCAGGGAGGCAGGATTTTCAAAGCACCTGAACCCAACGGCCTGGGTGAGGGCTTTAAATTGTAACTCATCGCTTATCACGCACTATCAATCTATGCACGTCCCAGTTTCGATTCGCACGAGCTACTACATGGCCAAAAAGAAAGCACTGGTGGACTCCGGGGCCACCCACAACTTCATACACCCAGACTTCGTAAGGAAGATGGGATTAGGAACCAAGGAACTACCCAACCCCTTGTTGAGCCATAATACTTACTATAAGGCTCATTACGTAGGAATGACAGTACGATTAGTTATGCTATACACGTAATTCGGAGTATTTAGTCATACGGTATATGTACAGAATCCCCTTAAGGGATTATTCCGAGTCCACCGGTGATTAGACATTAGGCGACACTGAAAACGCGATATTGTGGATGCCTCTACTCATCACTTTTCCCCAAACGGACATGGGTGGACCATAGAGTATATAAATCCTACTATAGGAGCAAGTACCTATACACATCTCTCTCCACCCCACTCTGAGCTTCCTCTGCTTCACTCTAAGCCTCGTCTAAGCTCTCTATTCAGGTAAGGGTCTACCTGTACACTGCGTGCATTGCTGCGCAACACCCCTGAAATATCTGGAACATAGATGGGACGCACAACAAAGGAGGGAAAATCACTCACTGCGTCGATCTAAATATACAAACTGATGGAAAACTTAAAACCATTCAGTTCCTCATCACCAATGTAGGAGGGGAAGACCTCATTCTGGGCTACCCCTGGCTAGCAACATTTCAACCACGCATACAATGGGCCACTGCCACCATGGACACTAAACAGTACCCGATCATTATACGCACCATCAACCCCAATAAAACCTTAAACCCAGCCACCATCCAGGCAGAAATCCGAAGCATTGTCACAAGGATACAAGACGAAGAATGCGAACAAGCCTACAGGGAACTGGAAGAGGAAATGAACCCAATATACGGACATACAATGGCAACAGAACTAGCAATCTTGGCAGTCAACAGAAACGAAGGAACTACCTGACGAATACAAAAGACATGCAAAAGTATTCAGCGAAGAAGAATCCTACTGATTCTCACCCCCTAGACCATGGGACCACACCATCGACCTCAAACCAAATGCTCCAGACCACATCAACTGCAAAGTCTACCCACTCAATCAAATGGAGGACAAAGCCCTAGAGGAGTTCTTGGATGAACAATTGGCCAAAGGATACATTCGACCATCTAAGTCTCAGTATGCAGCCCCATTCTTTTTTGTCAAAAAGAAGGACAGAAAACTACGGCCAGTACAGGACTACAAGGAACTCAACACATGGACCATACGCAACCAATACCTGCTCCCGCTCATACCTCAGCTAATTGCAGACCTCAGCGGAGGATGGATCTTCTCCAAATTTGATGTCAGATGGGGATACACGAACATTAGGATCAAACCAGGAGATGAACACAAAGCAGCATTCAAAACTAAACGAGGATTCTTCAAACCATTGGTAATGTACTTCGGCATGACAAACGCACCAGCAACCTTCCAGGCAATGATGAACACACTCTTCGAACCACTCATTGAACATCACGAGAAGAAAGGAACCATCATACGCATATACATGGACGACATCGGAGTCGCAACGGCAACCACGGAACAGGCCCACACCGAGGCGGTCCATGACATCCTGGACTTACTAGAACAACACAACTTATACCTCAAACTGGAAAAATGCACATTCCACTCCGACACCCTCGATTACCTGGGGGTAATCATTAAGAAGGGGGTGATTCGCATGGACCCTGTCAAAATTTCCGGAATCCGTGACTGGCTGACCCCCAAAAACGTTAAACAGGTGCGATCGTTCCTAGGGTTTTGCAACTTCTACCGCACTTTCATTCAAAATTTTGCCACACACGCACGCCCACTAAACAAACTCACACGCAAAGACACAGAATGGTCATGGGGAACAGAGCAACAAACAGCATTCGACAAACTCAAAACCCTTGTAATGGAAGAACCAGTGCTCAAACACCCAGAACTGGACAAACCCTTCGAACTGGAGGTCGATGCCTCGAGATACGCAGTAGGAGCGGTACTACTCCAACGAGACAGGGACAACAAACAACACCCAATCACATATTACTCCAACACCCTTAGCACAGCAGAACGAAACTACGACATCTACGACTTGGAACTGTTAGCCATCGTCAAGGCACTAAGGAACTGGAGAGCCTACCTTGCAGGATCCCCACACAAAATCAAGGTATTCTCCGACCACATGAACCTGCAGTACTGGAGATCCCCCCAGAAGATAAGCAGACAAGTGGCAAGGGAAGTGTTGGAACTCTCCGAATATGACATAGAGATTCACCACATCAAGGGAACAGCAAACGGAAGAGCCGACGCCTTGTCAAGGAGACCTGACTACGATCAAGGAGAACACGACAACGAACAAGTCACAGTACTCCCTGATCGTATATTCGTCCGAGCTGCAAGTATCGACACCACGGAAAACCCGACATGCATAAGCCCAGAAATCACAGTGGATGAAATGCAACCCACGCACCCAGTATACACCCAGGACAATGATATCATCGCAAAATGGGTGGACCCACACAAGCTCAAGCGCATCGAAAATACGTGGTATAAGGAGGGACGAAGAGTGGTTACAGGAGATGCTCATGAACGAAAGCGTATTATACAAGCCCACCATGACACGCTCACCTATGGACACCCCGGAATCAACCGAACCATCAAATTGATCGAAAGGTACTATTGGTGGCCAGGCCTCCGGCAAGAGGCACAAGACTACGTCAAGGGGTGCGCCGACTGTCAGCGAATCAAGGTCAATAATCGACCAACACGCGCCCCTCTGCAACCCATATTCCCCAAACCAGAAGCAACCCCATTCGAAGTTATAGCACTGGACTTCATCACAAAATTGCCCCAATCGAATGGCTGCGACTCCATACTGACAGTAACAGACCATGACTGCTCTAAAGCAGCGGTGTTTATCCCGTGCCTGGAAGAGATAAGTGCGGAAGGAACTGCGGCCCTGTACGTGACACATGTCTTCCCTAGATTCGGACTGCCAGCACGCATCATTAGCGATCGAGATCCAAGGTTCGCGTCAAAATTCACCTGCGAACTATGCCGAATACTCGGAATCGAACAAAACATTTCTACGGCATACCACCCCAGAACTGATGGCCAATCGGAGCGAACCAACCAGTGGCTAGAACAATACCTAAGGTTCTGGGTCAACGAGCGACAAGATGACTGGACACGATACCTGCCAATGGCGGAATTCACGCACAACAATTGGCCAAATGAGTCTACCAAGGAATCCCCTTTCAACGTCCTCATGGGGTACAACCCACGCGCCGACTGGATCGATTGACCTTCCCCTATCCCACAAGTAGCGCTGCGGGCGCAGCAGTTCAGAGAAGCTAGAACACGTGCCCAGGAACTGATGATCAAAGTGCAGCAGGGATGGATCAAACACAAGGACACCCCGAAATACCAAATCAGAGACCTTGTGTGGCTCGAAGGACGCCACTTACGTACCAATCAGCCAACCGCAAAACTCGCACCAAGAAGGCACGGCCCGTTCCAGATCGCCCAGGTGATGTCCGCAGTCAATTATCGCCTAGAACTTCCCACGCAGTGGAGCATCCATCCAGTATTCCACATGGACCTTCTGACTCCGTACAAAGAAACTCCCACACACAGCCCCAATTATCAACGCCCACCACCGGATTTGGTCAATGGAGAAGAGGAATACGAAGTCGAGAAGATTCTAGACTCTCGGCGGTTCGGCAGGACAAGGAAACTGCAGTATCTGGTTAAATGGCGCGGATACCCGGACTCGAACAACCAGTGGGTCTCCAAGGATGACGTGTTCGCCAATGAAGCAATTCGGGAATTCAAATGTTCAAACCCCGCCAGGGAAACACATATAAGCGCAGGGAGAATCCAAGAGACATCCCCATCCCTCTCTCTCCTTCTCCCACATACTCATGTCCTCTCCTCGAGTTCAAGTCCACTATGTCCTTGATGACCTACTCCCAATATCCATCCAACCTACCCTCATCGTTCAGGACGTGCCACCATCACCCCTGTCGCTTCCCCAGTCCATTCACAACGGAGGAAGTCATCCACCGACCCCCGTACCATCCCTACTTCCTTCGCCAACCTCTACCAGAGTTGGTACAAGAGATCCTTCACCAACCAACATGTCGACGGCAGCTCAACCCGATACGAATGAAGCTGTGATTCAAGAGGACCGGGACTTCGACCAGTACCTATCGGAGGAACATTGCCCTCTACATGAACACCTCACTTACAGCAACCACCTCACCACCACGCACAATGAAACCCCACCGCTATGCACCTCCAACAGGTAACCCATCCTTATGCCGAAAGATGCTCGACCCCAGATCCGCTGCTATCGTGCGGAAGAACACAGTCTGATTTCCCGACGCGAAGTGGAGACTCCTCCACCCGTCAGGTTCCAACACAACAGGGGAGTACACTATATCCCTTTTCAGATCTGCGATGCTCAGGACCGGCTGCACCCAGCTCGGTATACGCAGCTCATCCTCACGGCGGACCCATTCATCCTCGCATACCGGAGGGGCAGCGACCAGCAGTACGGAAAGCCGGTACACGCTGCCCCCAATTACGACTACCCTGCGGACTCCCACTACTACGACGATGACCTGATCTTTTTAGATCAGCGCAGCTCCATGCGCGAATCGGTCGACCGTGCCCTCACGGGCATGAAAGACCTCACCCTCATCGCGGAGGTCCACTGCTACCGCTGCACACAGGCAGGGTACGAGGCCAAGGAGGCGGAGCTGACGAAGAAGATGGACGAGCTGGACAAGATAGCTCGGGTAAGGAGGGACTGCGTACTCCGACTCCAAAGGGCGAACACGATCACCCGCATCGAGGCGGAGTGGGACTCATACCGCCCAGGGATACAGGCGGGGTTGCAGGTCGCAGGAGAAAGGGAGGCCACCCAGCGCGGTCGAGCTGGGGCTTGACCATAAGAAGGGGGTGATGTTACATTTCAGATTGATTGGCACCTCAGGCCGGGAAGTGGACACTGACGCATCGACTATGACATCGCCATCAGCAGTATATCGTCATGGACTTGTAGGATCAGTCAGCCAGGTAAGCTCCAGCACATGTGATTGTACGATAACGGATCGGATCTCGGAGTGACTCATACTAGGATAGCTGTACTAGGGTTCACAGTACTTACGCTATTGGCTAGCAGTATTCGGAGCGGTGCTTTAAAGCCTGCGCATATCTGTATAAGTAGAGTAGTGTGAAGACCAAGAACAGCATCTTGGTCTTCTTCCAATACCACTACCTTCTACTCATCTTTACTAAGAGGCTCCCCCTCTTAAGTGAGTTGTCCGGCATATCCCCCTTAGACCAGGGATCCCCGTGACTTACCTTTGCCTGTCCCTTTGCAGATCAGTGGACTTCCCTGCGGACGTCGCAGCTTACCAAGTACACCTATATCGCAACGACCGTGTAGCCTCCCCATACCATTCCTTCTTCATCATTGACAGCACTTCTTGGGCCAATGCTAAGTACATCGGCGAGGTTCCCCAAGGTGTCATTCAGCTAGAAGATCTCCACGCCTACTTCAGGAGAGACGAAAGCCTTCAACCCCATCCCGCCTTCTATCCTCAAACCTTCGCTAACCGCAACTTTCGACTTTTGAGGATTGCCACACGCCAAGAGGCCTAAGCCAGGCGAACGTCCGTGGTAGACGTTACACTTGGGTAAAACTATGATTGGCCACCTGTAAAGTCCAAACTGACAGTGCTTCAGTAGGACCATTTAAAAATCCTCTGGAAGGGGGGCTGATTGAGGGCATGGAATCATGATGTGTGCTGGGGGACTGTGGTACATTGCCGCTATCTGGGCAGGGTGATCTTTGGGGGGATCCTCATAGGATTCTTCGTGAGTTAGGGTCACGTGTGCCCTAAAGTCTGACCTCTGATTACTGGGTCTTCCATTCCCTTGTCCTTGTTGTTGGGAGCTATTCCTGGTCCAGCAGTCCTTGGCTCGGTGGTTCGGCTTTCCACAATAAAAACAGAGTTTCTCTTTGAAGCATCGATCTTTTTCTTCCTTGGTTAATCTGTCTGCTTGCTGAGGTCTTGTATTCGTGGCTGTGGTGGCGTTGACATGAGCACCATCTTCTTCGGCGTACATGGCCCTATTTCTTGGCCCTTGAAGTCTTTGTCTGGTAAATGCTGGGTTACTGTAGAGACACCATATGCGGTCGAATTCTCTTGCTAGTCCGACCAATTTGTCTAAGGTTGTGGGCTGTGGTGATACACCAACAATCTTCTGGTGTAGAGTAGAGCTGCAGGGAGCGCCTTTCTAAAGGCGAACATCTTGGTTTCTTCATTTGCACCTGATCTGGATGCATATGTGGACCATTCTTGGTACCAGTCGTTGAAGGGTCGTTTTCCCATACGGCAGGAGTACATGAGGTTGGTTGATTCCAACTTGGTGTGTGAAGGGATGAAGTGTTTCTTGAACGTGTCTCTGAAATCGTTCCAGGTGCCAAAGTCTATGGGTGTGGCTGTGAGGGCTTTGGTTTGCTGATCTTGGGCCCAATCTCCTGCTGGGGTACCAATCTTGAAGTGCGTTAAGGCAGCCGATATGCGCTTGCCTTTGTTGCTGTATGTGGATTCATTGAGGTAGTAGTAGTTTTCAACACTACTCCAAAAGGCTTCTGCCTTGTCTTGTTTGCCATCAAATGGTTCTGGGGGTGTTCCTAATAACTTAGCGCCTCCTCCTGAAGCCATGGTGCTTGTTACTGGGGGTGTTGGTGGTGGAGAAGGGGATTGGCTCTTGGTACCAAAAAGCTTTGGTTGTCTTGGTGTGAACAATGGGTAACTTGGCTGGTTGGAAGGTCCTGGAGTACTTGGGAGAGTGCCTGGTAATTTTCCTGCTGTTGGTGACTGAGGGGTGTGTGTTCCTGATAAACTGGCTAGTACTGATGTGACAGTCTTGGTGGTTTTTTCTAGGAGGCCCGATACTTCTGCTTGCTCTGTGTCTGAATTTTCTTGGTCTGTACTTGGCGGTGGAGATAAGTCTGATCCTTCTTGGTCAGAGTCCAGAAAGACTACTTTTCTGTTATTTTTGTAGACCCAAAGTTCTCATTTGTTCAACCAACAGACTTCTCTTCCGTTGTACTTGGCTGTGAGCTCGTGGTGATTGTAAGATCCTTTATCAAATATGCTGTATCCTGGATAAGTGTCTTCAAAGTTGTCTTTGCTAATGGTGTTGTCAGTTCCGAAGTATTTCCATGGGAATTTCCCATTTGAGCTGGTGAGTTCTTCTGTATTCCAGGTGACATGGATTAGATTATCGTCGAGGGAGAAGGGGTTTTTAAAGTAGACGGGAACTCTTGCTAGTTCTTCGGGGGTAAGGTCTCTAGTAGTTAGATCTAGGGGATTGCTCATTCACTAGAGCATCTTTGTAATCTTGATACGGTCCGACCATCTGAGTCCCAGGTGTAAAAGATTTTGTACCCTGGTTGTAGTGTTATCCTGTGAGTCGCACTTGATCGTTGGCTTGGTTGAATCCAACAATATTCTTCAAATATCCCGTAATGTGAGATTAAGACACTGGATCTCCACAAGAGTCCTTGGAACCCTGCTGGATCTGTGGTGATGTCGTGGATGTTGTTGACTGTGTGTTGGAGGTTTAGGGGGACTCCGTGTCTTTGGAATATAAGTTGACAGTGTTGTTTGAAAGTCTGTAGTTCTCTAGGGTTTCTTGTGGGTAGTGTTCTTGATATGAAGGGTACTTCTGGGAGGTGGTAACACATAGGTTGGGTTGCTAGGAATTGTCCTTCTTTGCTACTAGTGGAGGGTTGGCGAACAACTGGGGGAAGCTCTTGGTAACTTGGATAGGTAGGGGTTGCTTGGACTGGGTTACTTGGACGCGTGTTTCATGCTGTTGCTTGGTTTATCCCTCTAATGTCTCTATTAGGGATTACTGGGGGTTGTTCTTCTGGAGAGGGAATAGGTGTATCCTTTCTTATAAACTGGTTTCACTGTCTTCTGTTTCTGTGATGTTGAGTGTAACGCCACCACAGGGGCGTTAAGTACGACGTGTACTTCGGCAAGTCAACGGGATCAGAAAGGCATGAGTTAGTTAAGACTCAGTTTGGTGGTGAACAAGTATCACTTGGCCTCCCAGGGGCACAAGGATAATAGCAGAGAGTCAGGACTCAAGCGAAGGAGTGAGTCAAAGACGGGGACTCAAGCGCAGTGGCGAGTCAAGGATCGGTTTGTGAGGCGAAGACAATGTGGTATTACACAAGAAGTCAAGTCTACCATACAAGCTAGGTAGGGCGTGACTTATATACTAGTACAGGGTGTTTGTGAAGTACAAACACATGGCGCAATCCTAGGGTACTGGCCCTAGCGAGCTAATGAGGAAGTATGAAAGGGAGTTCTGTAATAAGTACAAGGGAATCCCGCGGGGGCACACAGGGCTCAAATGATGTCAGTGGGTTCTAGAAGTCGTAAGCCTGGCTTCCCTATGGTCATGGGGTTAATGCGAGATGAAAGATAGAAGACAAATCGAAGCAGGTCACGGGTAAAA
The DNA here is from genome assembly GCA_021524915.1 of Lactarius akahatsu. Taxonomy (NCBI): domain Eukaryota; kingdom Fungi; phylum Basidiomycota; class Agaricomycetes; order Russulales; family Russulaceae; genus Lactarius; species Lactarius akahatsu. Next base: position 1,507,126 of record JAKELL010000001.1, on the reverse strand, counting down.
GTACATGCGAACACCAGGCAAGATAAGAAAGCGAATGAAGTCTATTGTACAGTAGAGCGAAAATCGTAACATTGAGATACTTGTTGAGATGCCAGGGTGATAGCCCAATCAAGTGCACTTTCTGCCAGGGTGATTTAAACAAGAAACCTTCTATATTCTTTCTCTAGAAGGTAGATATGCTTGGCCAGGGGCCCACAGTACTACACTAGGTGGAGTAGGTGGGGTATCAGGGCGGTAACCGCAGTCGCAAACTTCTTTACTACACCAACAAACTGAATTACTGACCCACTGGTTGGAAGGTTCTCCCCAACTGTCTAGAGAGTCAGAAGGTGTAGCGGGACTTGGGGGACTTTGTTCTTCTTCAGCGATTTCTAAGTGGGCTACAAATTCGGGGTTGTCTGGGGTTCCTGGTGGCTGGTGGAAGATTTGTGGGTTGATTATGTCATGGTCTGGGTTTTCTAGGGTGGTTTCCCACATGTGATCCCACTTAAGGGTGTATTCTCTACCTTCGGTGATTACTGGCTGTGATCCAAAGGGGGTAGTCTCGATGCAAATCTCTTGGAAGGATATTTGGACTTGTTCATAGTCTGGCTGAAAACGTTCAAGGAAGTAATGATGTTCTCTGCGTAGGAGATTTTGGATGAGGTCCCGTCTTCTTGGTGGGTTGAGGTGAATGAACCGAAAATAATCTTCTTTATACCAAAGAAGAAGGGATTCAACAGGGGAGTTGTGGATATCGCAAGTCTTCACTAAGTGCCAATAGAGAAGTTGTTCTTGAGCTAAGTCGGCAAGTTGCGATAAGTCATCCGAAATAAAGTCTTGAAACTGGGATAACTTGAGTGTTCTTCTAAAGGGGAGGATTTCTTCTAACTTCTTGAGTATTTGGGTGTTGTCACTCCAAATTTCAATGGTGTCTGAGTGGGTGAGATTGTACAGAGTACTTGGGGGGTAGTACAGTTGAAGTTGTCGTTCTCTATGAGTTTCAAAGAGTGCTTGAGAGTGTCTTACTTGCTCTTGTTCTGAGATTTGAGTTGGAAAGTGAAAGGACACTAAACCTGTTGCGCAGCAATGCACGCAGTGTACAGGTAGACCCTTACCTGAATAGAGAGCTTAGACGAGGCTTAGAGTGAAGCAGAGGAAGCTCAGAGTGGGGTGGAGAGAGATGTGTATAGGTACTCGCTCCTATAGTAGGATTTATATACTCTATGGTCCACCCATGTCCGTTTGGGGAAAAGTGATGAGTAGAGGCATCCACAATATCGCGTTTTCAGTGTCGCCTAATGTCTAATCACCGGTGGACTCGGAATAATCCCTTAAGGGGATTCTGTACGTATACCGTATGACTAAATACTCCGAATTATGTGTATAGCATAACTAATCGTACTGTCATTCCTACGTAATGAGCCTTATAGTAAGTATTACGGCTCAACAAAACCCCCTTTTTATTTCGTACCAAATAACCAACTAACTACAACACTTACTAGTATAGCAAGTGGTTATAGTTCCTGTTGGTCTGGGTAGGTAGAAATGAACAAGAGGGGGTCAGCAGGTATTTGGGGTGTAAAACAATAAGCAAGGAGGGGGGGGCTGGTCCTGACTGCATCTTCAAAGTGGTATTCCTGGTCTATAACAAAAACACGATCCTCCCAAAAAGCAAGGTACCCGTACATAGAAATGATCCTTCCATCCAAGAAGTCCTGGAGTTCTAGGGTAACTAAGGTGCCAACGTATGCTTGCTTGATGACCTGGTTGAGGGGGGCAAGAGCCTGACGAATACCTTCCCTAAAGTTGTACTTGATGGATCCAAGGGGAAGGTCTTGGCTGGGTAGGTCAATGACAGCTTGGGAGTAAGCGTACAAGGGGGGAATGCCTAGAGTGATGGCCAAGGGATGGTGGTGCGGGTAGAAGGTGATATAGTGAGGGGACCGGAACTGGAATGGGGTGACACCAGGGAAGTTTGGGGGGTATGTGAGGAGGTGGTTGATGGATGGGATCTGAGTGAGGGAGAGTTGGTAAAACTCAGAGATGGGATGCCACTCTTCTCCTTGGGGGGTCTGAACGTTGATAAACTGGTGGGGGTGAGGACCGGTGGTGACATTTACGCAGGAAGGGGGGCGAATCAAGGGAGCAGGAGGGGGGATGTTCTCCTGGTTTTCGTCGGGAAGGTCCTGTTCGGGGGTGTTGATGTGTGGAACACCTTCAGCTACATGGTGATAGTTGATAGGTGAGTCTGGGGTGGCGAGGCAAGGGGGCAGAGATGAGGACCGGGGCTGGGGTGTGACAAGGCGGATCGATGGTGAAGGGAGACCAGAGAGGGGGGACAAGGGGCTGAGCAAGGGGGACTGGAAAACTTGTACCAGGTTGGGGTAAACAAGTTCTGGGGATGGGGAGGGCAAGACGAGAGGGGCACCGGACCTGATTGCAACTTGGCTCCTTATATCAAAGGAGGGGGATGAGGGACGAGTGATGGGGGATGGGGCACCGGAGATGGGAGTGTAGTTTTTCTTGAGGAGGACATACTCGACTCCTGGGCTAGCCTCTTTGTATGAAAGAGGGGTAGCAGGACGTGGTGACGGGGGGTGACTGGAGACGGGAGATGAGGGCGCTGTGAAAGCAGCCAGGCCTTGGGGGAGAGCAACTTGTTCAACTACTTGGATGAGAGGGGTGTTGAAACCCTCTGGAGACAAGGGGAACATGGGAGGAGAGGAGGGGGAAAGAGTTCGACGAGGGGGGCCACAATACTGGGGCTCCCACGAGGTGTAAAAAGAACTGGAATCTCTGTCCCAGTGACCGAATTCGTCTCCAAAATCAGACACTATCAAGGAGCATCCAGGTCAGATAATGAGACTGTCCAAGTGTGATGAACACTCACTCAGAGTGTTCGTGCAGGACACTTGGCTGACAAGGAACATGAGGGACAAGGAAGAAGGCAGGGAAAACTTGATATAACTTGGCTAGAACGAGGATAACGATGAGGTCGCGAATCCAAGCTATGGTGATAGTGAAGAAAGGCACTAGAGGTTATCCAGGTGGGAGTCACAAGTGGACAGTCTGAGGGACTGTCCGTTCTATTGCTCTAGCTTATATACCTGGGTACATGGTCTGTGTGTACTTTAGGGGAGGCTTACTACTTCCCACAGGTGCTGCACAATGGAAGGTTCTGGAAGGGTTCTAAATATATCAACCAATCAGAATAATCGTAGGTATCGTATGACTGCTCTGCAGTCAATTGCGCAAGATTGCACCATAGTGGTGTGACTGCTCCACAGTCCAATAAGATTAATCCAAAGAGTGGTACGACTTTCAGTCATCAGGTGACTTGATAAACATAGGATAATCATGTGACCAGTCACGTGATCGTCGGAGTACGAAATTGGAACTCCGACTTCGGATTTCCCCTTTAGGAAGTTGATTACATAAGACTGGTCTGACATGGATCAGTCTTCACTCTTGAGTCATGACCTAAGTTTTACAGGTTCATGACAGTGACTGGCAACCCCCAAAGAACCTCAAAGAAGTGTGTGCCTTCATCGGCTTCTGCAACTTTTACCACTGGTTTATTAAAGGGTCCTCCTCGCTTGCACGCCCCCTCCATGACCTTATAAAAAAGAATGCCCTGTGGCACTGGGGGGCAGATCAACAACATGCGTTTGAATGCGTTAAAGACCAGATATGCCAAGAACTGGTCCTCCTATTCCCCAACTTAACAAAACCATTTGAATTGGAGGTAGACGTGTCTAACGTCGCAATTGGTGCAGTACTCAATCAGCTAGGAGATGACCAGAAACTCCACCCAGTTTCATTCTGTTCAGAGTCACTGTCTCAGGCCGAGCGGAACTACAACATTTATGATAGAGAGTTACTTGCAGTGGTCAAAGCCCTCTGCACCTGGCACACATATCTCGTTGGCTCCCCCCATAAAATCATTGTACACACCAATCACACCAACCTGCATGTTACGAACCCCAACCACCGAAGGTGCAGCCCTCATGCATGACGGCCTGGAGAGACTGCCAGACCCTGCAGAGACTCCGTGGAGCCCAATACACAGCTGCACCGGATCCCCTGGTGCTAGGGAGCGGTTACGGAAGAACCTAGGCCTGTGACGTCACCAATCACATGACTTGGGCTGGATCGACCTAGACCGATGACAACAGATGGTGCAATGCCTCATGTGACCTTCTAGCAGGTTCCATGGCTGCACATGGACCACTGAACCCTCAGTAGAGCGGACTTAGCTGGGTGCGGACCTTATGTACCTGCATGTATATATACCAGTAGCATTTCGTGCTCAAGTCCCCAGACTTGAGTTACTTAGCAATACCAGCTAGTACCTTGGGAACTCTGCTCTGCACTTCTAAGACCATCTGCTTATCTTGTGCATCACCGTTCTCGCTGTGCCTCTTCGAGTGTATGCCTTTGACCGATCCAAGTCTCCTTAGTCATTGTCCGCGACTACGACCCTAGACCTTGCCCTTTCGTTATGCCGTCTGCTGGTAAACCCAGAGTCGCATGCCACCCTGCTGGTGGTGTTACACTGCAGTACTGGAAGGAACCACGAAAGATCAGTTGCTGAGTAGCACGCGAGTTCCTGGAATTGTCAGAATATGACTTCATGCTAAAACATGTGTCTGGCATCAAGAACAGTCGGGCAGATGCCCTATCACGTCGGGCAGACTATGCGCCAAACGATGAGGACAATAACAATGTTATAGTCCTCCCCGCTGAGTGGTTTATCCAGGCCACAGAGATGTCAATGCATGACATGGACATCTGGACCCAGATTGCACAAAACCTCGATGAGTCACAAGTGTTGCAGTGGATCGAACCACACAACCTGAAGAAGCACGATGGATTATGGTGGAAAGGCGAGGCCCTTGTCATTGTCAGGGACAACGATCTTAAATGGGGGGTAATCACCTTTTTCCATGATATGCCAGCAATGGGACACCCCGGAATCACAAATACCTACAAACTCTTACAACAGGATTACTGGTGGCCCAACATGTGTAAAGATGTAGAAGAATATGTCAAAGGATGCACTGTGTGCCAAGCAAACAAAATCAATCCACATCAACAAAAACCACACCTCTTCCCCATTACGACAGACCCCAAAGCAGAACCATTTGAAGTCATAGCCATGGACTTTATCACAAAATTACTGCCATCGCAAGGATATGACTCAATCCTTACCATCACTGACCATGACTGTTCGAAAGCAGCCATCTTCATCCCGTGTAATGAAACCATCACGGCAGAAGGCATAGCTTGGCTGTACCTCCACCACGTCTACCCCCACTACGGGATACCCCGCAAGTTAATCACAGACCGAGACCCCCGGTTCACGTCGGCATTCATGAAACAACTCTGCCAAGTCCTCGGGATCTGACAAAACATCTCATCAGCATACCACCCTCAGACGGATGGCCAATCCAAGCAAACAAATCAGTGGTTGGAGCAGTACTTACGCCATTGGAGTAACGTGCAGCAGGATAATTGGGCAGAGGCTCTACCAGTGGCACAATTCGTGCACAACTCATGGCCCAACACAACCACAAAACACTCCCCATTCTCACTAATCATGGGCTGGGAACCACGCACCGCATGGACCCTGAAACCCACAACATCCCCATCTGTTGATTGATGGCTAGAAGATATGGGCACTTGTCGACAACACACACAAGATTGCATCAAACATGCCCAAGAACTCATGATGAAGCGAGGGTGTACCCACTTTATCCCCTATCAGGAAGGGGTGCAAGTGTGGCTAGAGGGAATGAACCTTAAAACATTCTATCCCACAGCCAAACTAGCCCCCAAACGTCATGGGCCGTTCCACATTAAGAAGGCCTTATCAGTGGTGTCTTATGAACTGGAACTCCCAAAGTCATGGAAGATCCACCCCATGTTCCATGCCAACCTTCTCACCCCATATAAGGAGACGGAGCTGCATGGGGAAAACTTCACGCGACCACCCCCTGACCTCGTGGATGGAGAAGAAGAGTTTGAAGTGGAGCAGATCCTTGGTTCGAGGCTTTATGGCCGAGGGTGCAAACTCCAATTCCTAGTCCAGTGGAAGGGATTCCCCATGAGCAATAGCTCATGGGAACCACTCGAAAACATCCAACACACACCTGACCTAATCGCTGACTTCTACCGGCATAATCCTACCGCTGAAGGGGCTGGGCAAAAGATATAAAGGAATGCCCAACAAACCCAAACAACACACCCCTTCCCATTAGTACTACCACCATGACTTCCACTCCTATCATCTCCAAAGTCCCCTTGCACCCACCAGCACAGATTATACTCGAACAACTGACCGTAGCATCACAGGACTTGGGTGTCCCCTTGCAACCAGAGGGTTGTATGCCTTATTCTGTGATTGCTAGTCCTGACCCCCCTGTCCTGTCCTTGATTGCTCCCACTCTTGACCGCCTTGCCCAAGATGAGGCAGCCGCCTCACTACTCACACTTACCGCCCCAGCTGTTGACACCCCTGTTACCATACACATTCCTGCCATTCCCACTCCCCCTGAACCACAAACATCCTCACCTCCACCTCCCCTTGAACGCACACCCACTCCTCAATTCCCTCCAGGACTCGATCACATACCAACACCTCCCTCTCACCTGCGTCATGTAGAACCCAACCCTACTCTCGCTATCCTTGACAACAATGACAAAGAAGGTAATACAGAGGACCCAGGACTCCCCTTCTTCTGCAACAACTCTGATATCACCTACCTGTACTTCCCCATGAAGATTGGGGAAGCTGGGTACCCCAAAAGAATTGCCTGGTTCATCTATTACCGGAAAGGTTACCAAGAGGTCGTCGGCACTATGGGCAAGGAACACCCCTGCTACATACAGTCTGTGTACTTGAAGGACGTATACACAGGTCAGCTTGCCCAGCACATCACATGTTACGCCACTACCGGTGTCACGTCTGACTTAGACAGCGAAAGGGCATTCACGACTTAGCTGATTGTGCGAAGGGTCCAAGTCTCGTGACTTGAATGTGAAGTTCGGCGCGATCCGTGATCGGCTTTCGAGGCACCAGGGTACTCTTTAAGTCCACTGGGCATAACAGGGGTCGACTTGCTCGAAGAGACAAGTGAAGGGCAGGATACGAGTCAACAGAGGTAGTGATTGAAGAAGACCAAGATGGCGTTCTTGGTCTCCCACATACCCTACTTATACAGTTTGCAAGGTAGCTTTAAAGCTCCCCTCCAATCCAAGACAACTAATAGCGTAAGTAGCTCAAACCCTACTACAGCTACTACTAGGAACGAGTCATAGTATCTAACATGTGATACTGCGACTGATGACTGATCTGTGGAGTCTATGACACATTACTACTTACTAAGGGGTCATATCTGTATAGTAAGAGTCCGTTTCTCTGATCGCGACATCACAGATCATCAACTCTCTATGTTTCACCCCCACGATCCCCGCGCTATATGCCTCAACGAAGTCTTGACAGAGCTTCATGACGTTTGTCTCCACGCTGATGTGTCTCACCTCTGGGAGTGTCTGCTACGCCGAGATGCTATCACCACACGTCAGTCGGAGCTTCGTCGGATGGAAACCGAGCTCACATGGGATCATTTCCACATGGCTATGGACCTCGCAAGTGTACGGAAGCGGCTGCAGTATGCACGAGCCATACCCTTCATCTCAGAAAGGTATGATGAGCTTCAGGCTAAGTTCTTACGCCCGCACCCCACTCCTGAGGCTATTCCCATTCCCCCACCCGCTGGAGGGCCCTGTGAGATGCCACGCTTACAGGGAGAGGGCAGTAGGAGAACCTGCAAGTGCTTCCAGTGTAAATCCACCAACCACCTGATTGCGCAGTGCCCACAGCAAAGGGCCAAACAGCTGTGTCAGTGGTGTGGAAGCCATACTCATCAATACGACGTGTGTCTTATTTGTCACATCTCTCCCATGTCACCAGCCTATATCAACCCTGACGATTGTCCTTGGTGGTGTGGCAAGTGCCTGCGGTACGATGCACGGCATGTGGAGATCCATTGCCCTCAGTACAAGCAGTGCAGAGAGTGTGGAGAGTGTGGTAAGCACATGTTTCTGTGTCGCCATACATGCCCGCAACCCCCTTCACCAACTCCGGACAACACCCCTGTCGAGGATGACTGGTACTATACCAGTGACTAGTTGAAGTTGTGGCAACTTCGAGTCTGATGGGGGGGTAATGTTACAACTTCTGCTTCTCATTGTGTGCGCCTCGATTTGTTCTATCTCCTACTGTACGATACGTGGTTTCTGTGGGCTTCTCATTTGTCACATGCCCATTTGTTTTGCTTCGTTCCGCTTGCACCTGACTCCTTTCAACCAGTGGTTTGTGCCATTGAAAACCACTATACCTTTCCAAGTTAATCTGATGCACGCGTGGACCTGTGTGTCTTTGTAACTCTTGTTGTAGTGCATCCCTTTGTACTCAATTTAGCGCAAGGTGTCATTCTGGTGTCATGTGTTTGGCTTAGCCAAACACCCTGTATTGGTATATAAGTCATGCCCTACCTAGCTTGTATGGTAGGTAGACTTGACTTCTTGTGTAATACCACATCATCTTTGCCTCACGAACCGACTTTGACTTGCCTTTGTGCTTGAGTCCCTTCTTTCGCTCACACCTTCACTTGAGCCTTGACCTTCTGCTATTATTCTTGTGTCCCTGGGAGACCAAGTGATACTTGTCCATCACTGAACTGAGTCCTAACCGACTCGCGCCTATCCGATCCCGTTGACTTGCTGAAGTACACGTCGTACTTAACGCCCCTGTGGTGGTGTTACACTGTCGGTGGTGCATAGCGGCGGGGTTTCGTTGTGTGTGGTAGTGAGGTGGTTCCTGTATACGAGGTGTTCGTGAAGAGGGCAATGTTCCTCTGATAGGTACTGGTCGAAGTCCCAGTCCTCTTGAACCACAGCTTGGTCCGTATTGGGTTGAGCGGCCATTGACATGTTGGCTGGAGAAGGGTCTCTTGTATGCACTTGTCACGATCGGGAAGTGGACTCTTACTATACAGACTTGACCCCTTAGTAAGTAGTAATGTGTCATGGACTTAACACATCAGTCAGCAGTCGTAGTATCACATGTTGGATACTATGACTCGTTCCAAGTAATAGTCGTAATAGGGTTCAAGCTATTTACACTACTAGTCATCTTGTGTTGAAGGGGAGCTTTAAAGCATCTCCGTAAATGTATAAGTAGAGTATCCGGAAGGCCAAGATAAACCATCTTGGTGTTCTTCAAATCACTACCATCTTCAACTCGTATTCTCATCTCTCGCTTGTCTCTCCTGAGCAAGTCGATTTTCTTACTGCCCAGTGATCTTGGAAGCATCCTGGTGCAATGGCGTAGGCCACGGGGCCGTGCAAAATACAACATCCAAGTCATGTGACTTGAAGGATTCTTAACGAGATAAGTCATGAATGCCCTTTCAACAGTCTAAGTCAGACTCAATGCCGGTAGTGGCGTAACACACTGCTGTAGGAGTGGGTGAAGGAAGGAGGGATGGTACGGGGGTAGGTGGACGACTTCCTCCTGAGAGAATGGACTGGGGAAGCGACGGGGGTGATGATGGTGCATTCTGAATGATGAGGGTAGGCTGGATTGAGATGGGGAGCAGGTCATCAAGGACATAGTGCACTTGAACTGGGGATGAGGACATGAGTGGAAGTGGGAATGAGTGGAGGAGATGGGGATGTCTCTTGGGATTTCCCTGCGCTTATATGTGTTTCTCAGGCAGGGTTTGAACGTTTGAATTCCCGAATCGCATTGTCAGCAAATATGTCATCCTTGGAGATCCACTGGTTATCCGAGTCCGGGTATCTGTGCCACTTGACCAAATACTGCAGTTTCTTTGTCCTGCTGAATTGCCGAGAGTCTAAAATCTTCTCAACTTCATATTCTTCTTCTCCATTTACCAAATCCAGTGGTGGGTGCTGATAGTTGGGGCCATGTGTGGGAGTTTCTTGGTATGGGGTCAGAAGATCTATGTGGAACATGGGGTGGATGCTCCACTGTGTGGGAAGTTCTAGGTGATAGTTGACTGCGGACATCACCTGGATGATCTGGAATGGGCCATGTCTTCTGGGTGCAAGCTTTGTGGTTGGCTGGTTGGTGCGTAGGTGGTGCCCTTCGAGCCATACAAGGTCTCCAATTTGGTATTTTGGGGTGTCCTTGTGTTTGATCCACCCCTGCTGCGCTTTGATCATCAGTTCCTGGGCACGTATTCTAGCCTCTTTGAATTGCTGGGCACACAGCGCTACCTGTGGGATAGGGGACAGTTGATCGATCCAGTCAGTGCACAGGTTGTATCCCATGAGGACATTAAAGGGGGACTCCCTGGTGGACTCGTTTGGCCAGTTGTTGTGCGTGAATTCTGCCATTGGCAGATAGCGGGTCCAGTCATCTTGTTGTTCATTGACCCAGAATCTTAGGTACTGCTCCAGCCATTGGTTGGTGTGTTCCAATTGGCCATTGGTCCTTGGGTGATATGCCATTGATATGTTTTGTTCAATGCCGAGTATCTGGCACAGTTCGTGGGTAAATTTTGACATGAATCTGGGGTCTCAATCGCTGATGATGTGCGCTGGCAGTCTGAATTGGGAGAAAACATGTGTCACATACAGGGCCACAGTCCCTTTGGCGCTGATTTCTTCTAGGCATGGGATGAATATTGCTGCTTTGGCAGTCATGGTCCATTACTGTCAGTATGGAGTTGCAGCCATCTGCTAGTGGTAATTTCGTGATGAAATCTAGCGCTATGGTCTCAAATGGGGTTGCTTCCGGTTTTGGGAAGATTGGTTGAAGAGGTGCGTGCATTGGCTGGTTGTTGACCTTGACTCTCTGGCAGTCGGCACATCCTTTGACATAATCTTGTGCTTCTTGCCAGAGTCTGGGCCACCAGTAGTACCTTTCGATTAGCTTGATTGTTCAGTTGATCCTGGGGTATCTGTGGGCTAGGGTGTCATGATGCGCCTGTATGATGCATCTCCGTTCATGGGCATCTTCCGTGACGACGCATTGTCCATCTTTATACCAAGTGTCTTCGATGTGCTTGAGCTTGTGTGGGTCTACCCATTTTGCGATGGTGTCGTTGTCTTGGGTGTATACTGGGTGTGTGGGTTGCATTTCAGCGATGGTGATCATTGGGCTGGTGCGAGTGGGGTCCTCCATGGTGTCAATTTCCGCCGCTCTGACGAATATGTGGTTGGGGAGGACAGTGACTTGTTCGTTGTTGTGTTCTCCTTGGTCATAGTCGGGCCTTCGTGATAGAACATCAGCTCTTCTGTTTGCGGTGCCTTTGATGTGGTGAATTTCTATGTTATACTCCAAGAGTTCTAGGACTTTCCAGGCTACACGTCTGCTAATCTTTTGTGGGGATCTCCAGTACTGCAGGTTCATGTGGTCAGAGAATACTTTGATCTTGTGTGGTGATCCTGCAAGGTAGGGTCTCCAATTTCTTAGTGCTTTGACAATTGCCAGTAGTTCCAGGTCGTAGATGTCGTAGTTTTGTTCTGCTGCATTGAGGGTGTTTGAATAGTAGGTTATTGGGTGGCGTTTGTTGTTCAAGTCGCGTTGGAGTAGTACTGCTCCTACTGCATATCCTGAGGTGTCAACCTCTAGCTTGAAGGGTTTGTTGAGTTCAGGGTGTTTGAGTATGGGTTCCTCGGTTACCAGGGTCTTGAGCTTGTCAAACGCTTGTTGTTGTTTTGTTCCCCATAGCCATTCCGAGTCCTTGCGTGTTAGTTTGTTGAGTGGTCAGGCATGTGTGGCAAAATTTCAGATCAAAGCATGGTAGAAGTTGCAGAAACCTAAGAATGATCGCACCTGTTTGACATTTTTGGGGACTGGCCATTCGTGAATTCCGGAAATTTTGATGGGGTCCATGCAAATCACCCCCTTTTTAATGATTACCCCCAGGTAATCAAGGGAGTCAGAGTGGAAGGTGCATTTTTCGAGTTTGAGGTACAAGTCGTGTTGTTCCAACAGGTCTAGTATGTCGTGGACTGCTTCAGTGTGTGCTTGTTCTGTTGTTGCTGTTGCGACACCAATGTCGTCCATATAGATGCAGATAATGGTCCCTTTCTTTTCGTGATATTCAATGACTGGGCTGAAGATGTGATTCATCATGTCTTGGAAGGTTGCCGGGGAGTTTGTTATTCCAAAGTACATCACCAGGGGCTCGAAGAATCCTCTCTTTGTCTTGAAGGCTGCCTTGTACTCATCGCCCAGTTTGATTCTTATGTTGTTGTACCCCCATGGAATGTTGAACTTGGAGAATATCCAACCTCCGCTGAGGTCCACGGTTAGTTGTGGTATGAGGGGAAGTGGGTACTGATTGCGTATAGTCCATTTGTTGAGTTCTCTGTAGTCCTGTACCGGGCGTAGCTTTCTGTCCTTCTTTTTAACGAAGAAGAAAGGGGATGCATACTGCAATTTAGAGGGGCATATATACCCTTTTGCCAGTTGTTCGTCCAGAAATTTGTCGAGGGCCTTTTCTTCTGTCTGGTTGAGCAGGTATATTTTACAGTTGATGCTATCTGGAGCATCAGGTTTGAGGTCTATGGCATGGTCCCATGGTCTGGGAGGTGGGAATCGTTGGGATTCCTCCTCGCTGAATACCTTGGCATGTCTTTTGTATTCATTGGGGATTTCCTTTTTCTCCATGTATTGTTGTGCTGATATTGCCAGATCCATTGCCGTTGTTTGTATGTGTACTGGGTGCATCTCTTCTTCCAATTCTTGGAAGGCTAGTTGCTGCTGCTCGTCCTGTATTTGGGTGGCGATTCTCCAGATTTCTGCCTGGGTGGTCGTGATGTCAAGCAGTTTGTTGGGGTTGGTTGTGTGGATAATGATCGGGTATTGTTTGGTGTCCATCGTGGTGGTTGCCCACTCTATATTTGGTTGGAACGTGGCCAGCCATGGGTATCCCAGGATGAGGTCTTCCCCTCCGACATTGGTGATGAGGAACTGGATGGTTTTCAATTTTCCATCAGTTTGTATGTTAAGGTCCACGCAATGAGTGATTTTCCCTCCTTTGTTGTGTGTCCCATCTATGTTCCATATGTTGTGGGGATTGGGTAATTCTTTGGTCCCTAATCTCATTCTTTTGATGAAGTCTGGGTGTATGAAGTTGTGTGTGGCCCCAGAGTCCACTAATGCTTTCTTTTTGGCTATGAAGTAACTTGTGTGGATCGAAACTGGGACATGCATAGATTGATAGTGTGTGATAAATGATGAGTTACAATTTGAAGCCCTCACCCAGGCTGTTGGGTTTAGGTGCTTTGAAAATCCTGTCTCCTCACCATATCCCTTATGAACGTCTCCTTCTGCTCCTTGGGTAGGGCTGCGATGCGACCCATGATGTTGCTTATCTGGGGATCTGTGGCTGCACGGTTTGCCTGGACTGGTTCATCCAGGTCAATAAGGGGTTCTTCAGCTACGCTCTGCAGAGCAGTGGGGATTTCTTCTATGTAGGCCCCTCTGCCTTGTGCCTTCCTTGGTTGGTTGCAGTCTCGTGAGAAGTGGCCTTTCTGGTTGCAGTTGAAACAGGTTATGTCCCTTATGTTCATTATTCCACGTCCTCCTCCTCTGCGTTGCATGAATCCTGCTCTTGGTGGGAACAGTGGCCTTCCGGGATTGTAATCCCTTATGTCTTCAGGGTGGTTTTGGTTGATGTCGCCTATTTCTGTGACTTGTGCTCGAATTTTTCCTGGTGTGGTGTCCATAGTGTCTGGGTGGTTGTGGTATTGCTGCCACCCTTGTGGTTGTGTCTGGTGTTGTGGTGCTTGGAACTGTGCTGGTGGGTTATTGCAAGGTCGCTGTTGCTGCTGTGGTTGTCTCCCAAATCCTTCTGTTCTGGCCTTCATGTGCAGGTAGCACTTCTGCTGTTCTATGAGCATGCTTTTCCATTGGGAGTAGCTGCATGGGTTGTGGAATTGATAGGCATTTTGGTAGAGTTTGAGGGGTACACCTCTTGTGAATTTGTCAAGGACTAGTGGTTCATCCAATCGGTAGTCAGCCTGTCGGACCAGCTTTTCAAATTTAGTGACGTAGCTGTCTATGTCCTCGTTCATCAACCTGAATCCCTTGTCCAGTTCCACTCTTGTGTGGTCCTTTTCTAGGTTGTCGCGGAATTGCCCTTTGAAGGCGAGTTCTACCCCGGCCCATAGCCATGGGTCATTCTTGTTTGCTTGGGCGTCGAGCCATTTGGTGGTCTCAGTCGCCCACTCGTCGACTAATGGTCCCTGAATGTACGTGAGGAACATCATGGCTTTGATGTAGGGGACCTTGAGGCTTTGGTTCATGGCGTTAACTCCTGCGAATCTGTTCCATTGAGAGAGGAAAGCTTCTGCTTCATCACAGTTCCTGGTGAATATTTTGGGTTCCTTCCCCAGGAATTTGTCTGTATCGGGCATTGTGAAGTTAGGTATGCTTGTTTCTTTGTCACATGGGTTGTCATCGGGGTCTCCTCCTGGTGGGGGTCCACCTCCTCCTCCTTTTTCATTGGGGGATTTTCCAAATATTGTGGTTCTGGCTTGTGCCATTGTGAGTGTGGTGGACATGTTTGTAGGGATGGACTTAGCAATTTCTTTGAGGTGTTCCTCCTCCTGTTGATCCTTGATGATGCGAATCTCTTCAGGATTACTGGTGATAGATGGTGATGGTGCAGGTGTTTTGGGTGTTGGAGATCGGAGGGCCCCCACTGGTCTCGAGTGACAATGTTGGATTGTAAGATGTCAAGGCTGAGGCTGGAGCTTGCTGGTCTGGTGACTTGATATTTGTTGTGGAGGTCATCCCAGTGGATTTCAACCCAGCAGGTGTTGTCGAAGTTGAATTCTACTGGTATAAGCCGGGAATTGTTCTGTCGATTGGTGTAGTAGGTGTAGTATCCCAGATCTTCTGTGTTGTCTTTCCAGAATGTGTTTTCTAGATATCTCTTGGGGACATTCATCTGCAAAAATGGACCCTGTCATGGATGTGTACATTTATTTCCTATTTTTCTGTATTTTATATGGAATTATCTAAGGAGATATAAAGGGCCAAAGTACAAGACATTGTTAGTCACATGCTGCCATCATGTGCACTCTTAAGCACGTGACCCTGGGACAGTTACACCCTTAATGGTATAACCTGACCAGGTCACATTCCATATATGTACAGACTCTCATGATTGGTAGATAAGGAAGGAACCTTCTAGATAGTTCTAGACCACGCTTAGTAGTTTACACTTACTCGCTGTATTAGGTTTTACTCAGCAAAGATAAGGCATCGCATCAGCGCTATGACAAGTGCATCAGTCAGCACAATAGATAGCGCTATTAATAGACACGACGTGTCAGCTCCTGAGTCATGGAGTCTTACTGTACACTTAGTAATAGTGTTTAGACTCAGTTCAAGCTCAGCTCCAGTAGTGTATATAAACCTTCCTGTAGCGTCCTGAGTGGAACCAACTTGTCCTCTTGGTTCTCCACTCAGGTGCATATCCTCTGTACCCCTTACTCTATGCAATCTAACTTGTCCTCTTGGTTCTCCACTCAGCTTACCACTGCGTGACACTGCAAGTTGCTACCTTGTATAAAGGTCACCTTGATCTTGCCCGCTCCACCGTGACTGTAAGTTCAGTGCGTGATTTATCTCTGCGCTAGGCTTGAGTCCTGAAGGCCAGACAGTTCATCTCATCAATCCTTTCACTTGAGCTTAGCGTAGCAAGGTGTCATACCACTACATTAGGACAAGTTCCCCTTACACTCCTGAGCCCTCTTTGCTCACCAGCTTTTTCATTATTCCTCTACGTGGTTGATGACCATCAGTCCTTTGTATTACCCACCTCACTCTTTGCCTGGGGACCTCCGCATGCAGAATCTGTGCATTCGTGGTACAACTCTAGTGTCTGTAAAATTGGCATAGATTGTGCTTGCCTTCATTGGGTCTATCTGGTCATCAGTAGACACCTCTGGGTACTGGCTGCAGAACTGGTCACCATGCCAGATAAGCTGCAGTTAGACGTTGAGCCAGCCAGGCCTAGCCTGCGACAGCTGTACGCGTAGTAACCAGAAAAGTTTGAGAGTGCTTCAGCATGAGAGGCAGCCAACAGGTCAAGAAGACTGAGGCAGACAGCCTTGTGGCTCTATACACATCCCCACCCCATTCCTGAGTCTTCTGTTATCACTGCAGCCTTGTGCAGTGTGAAATACCACTGTGTATCAGTCTCACTTGATCAGATTTCTCCTACCATCCTCAAGTTAGCATTGCACGTGTTGCGCAGCAATGCACGCAGTGTACAGGTAGACCCTTACCTGAATAGAGAGCTTAGACGAGGCTTAGAGTGAAGCAGAGGAAGCTCAGAGTGGGGTGGAGAGAGATGTGTATAGGTACTCGCTCCTATAGTAGGATTTATATACTCTATGGTCCACCCATGTCCGTTTGGGGAAAAGTGATGAGTAGAGGCGTCCACAATATCGCGTTTTCAGTGTCGCCTAATGTCTAATCACTGGTGGACTCTGAATAATCCCTTAAGGGGATTCTGTACGTATACCGTATGACTAAATACTCCGAATTACGTGTATAGCATAACTAATCGTACTGTCATTCCTACGTAATGAGCCTTATAGTAGGTATTACGGCTCAACACTCCCCCTTGCTAAGTGCAGCTACTAAGCGCTCTAAGCAAGTGTGTAAGGCGAATTAATATTCTAGCCATGATTAGAAGGGAGTCTATCTCGGAACCATGAGAGCAGTTTCGAGACCGAGTTCTCTTCACCATCCCATTTCAGCTTTTGAACTATTACAGTTCATTGGGCTGATTTTTTGGTATAATGAGCAGAAATGTTGTGATTCTCTGGTTGAGAAGAATCTATGTATGCGGAAGACAATGTCTTCAAGCATCGCTCGATATACCTTCCATAGTATTAATGGAATTTTCAGGCTTGTCTCAAGGCCAAGTTTGTTGCCTTGTGACTTAGTTGGACAAGTAAAACTCAAGTCCTAACTGACTTCTGAATTTTTCGAACTTAATATGCCCTAGGTTCTTGGTAAACATATCTGCGGGATTTTCTGAACCATCTATAAAGAATAGTTCTATTTTCTTGTCCTTCACTACTTCTCTTATGTAGTGATAGCGTATATCAATGTGTTTAATACGCTTCTCTTGGACAGGGTTTGAGGCCATAAAGATGGACCCCTGATTATCACCGCAGAGTGGTATTGGGCTTAGTTTGATGCCAAGCTCAGTAAAGAGTGACTTTATCCAAACTAATTGTCTGCTAGTATCCGACAGCAACATATATTCAGCTTCAGTGGAAGATAATGCGACTGTCTTTTGCACTCTAGAATTCCAACTGAATATCCCATTAGCCAGTTTAACCATATAACCTGTGGTAGATCGCCTATTATCTGGGTTTGAAGCCCAGTCAGAGTCTGCATAGGCAATTAAGCCTCCATTTGATCTTCCATCATACACCAAAGAGTATGAAGAAGTCCCGAGCAAATAGCGACAGATATAGAGTGCTCTGTTCAAATGGTCCTCTGAGGGGTTTGCAGCGAATTGTGATAGTTTAACAACTGCATAGGCGATGTCAGGGCGAGTCCCTAGCATTATGTATAGGAGTGAACCTATAACTTGCTGGTATTTGCTTCTGACGCTTGGGTTGACTGGTGAATTATTAGGTACAGGTTGGTACCCTTCAGGAAGTGGAGTTGCAGTTGCTTTCACATCTATGAGTCCAAAGCGTTGCAGCACCTTTTCTAAGTAAGCGGTTTGATCTAAAAAGATCTTTCCATGTTTCCACTGAATGCGCATACACAAGAATTCCTTTGCATCACCTAAGTCACGACATTCCCAAGCCTTCATGAACCTATTCTTAAGCTCATTTAAAAGGGCTTTGTCCGATCCCATAAAGATCACATCATCAACATAGACAATGATCACTACAAGGGCGCCACTCTTTCCTCTATGGGTAAAGAGTCCTGAGTCAGATAATAGCCTTTTGCAGCCCATTGCAGCCATGGACTTATCCAGCGCTTTCCACCATGCTAGAGCAGCTTGTTTAAGTCCATAAATGGCGCGTTTTAGTCGCAGTACTTTGTTTTCATGCCCTTTGGCTTTGAAGCCCTCAGGTTGTTCCATGTATAGCTCTTCATCGAGCTCTCCATATAGGAAGGCAGTTTTAACATCTAGTCCAGTGATGTCCCAATCCTCTAGCGCTGCAAGCGCGAGCATCATCCGGACAGTCTCGAAGCGCACTACTGGTGAGAATATTTCATCATAGTCAACGCCTTCAACCTGAGAAAAGCCTTTGGCAACAAGCCGGGCTTTCTTGCGACCATCAGTCTTTTGATCAAAGACCCATCTATTTTTTATTATTTTCCTCCCTTTAGGGGGTTCCACAAGCTCAAAGACATTGCGTCTGCGAAGTGCCTCTAGTTCCTCGCGACAAGCAGTCTTCCATTCCTTTTGTTGTGCTGCAGGCATGCGTATTATATCTTTATAGGTCCACTCCCGTATATTAGAAGTGTCCAGTGGTTCCAGATCATTAGATGGAACTGCCTTGGCAAGCAGATGATCTAGGAATTTTACTCCCCCTTCCTGAGCAAGGCGTGACAATAAATCATCTACTTCATCCTCTGAGGGTTCTGGCGGAGCTTCACTCTCAGCAGGTGGAGGGTCAGGGTTTGTCTCAGGAAATCCTCCTGGAATCTGCCTTTGCCCTGGTGTACTATCAGCTCTGGAGCGACCAGGCTGTCTTCCAACCATTTCTTTCCACTTGCTACTCCGTTCAATGTCTTTAGTTATGTTTGTGGGGTGCCTGTCTTCCCCATAGATGTTGCCAGGACGAGTAGGTACTTTCCTCAAGCGCGCAGACCGTCGTGGTAGTGCTGGTTCTGGCGCAGGAGGTGGAGGCTGTTGCGCTTCTGGTTCCTCTGGTTCCACAGATCTGCCGTCGCAGTCTGGCGCATCCTCCCTATTTTGCCTCTGTTTAGGGGGACGATGAGTAGGCATATCATCGTCAAAACCACTTGGAATGGGCTGTGTAGGTGATGGTTCATCCTCCATAGGAGGTTGATTCTCTACTGGCTCATTTATGCGGGTTGTACCCCACATCCTTTGTGTCTCACACTTAGGGTATACGGTCTCATCAAATAATGCAGTAGTGCTGGTGAACACTGTGTTGTTTTTGATCTGCATGAATCTATATGCTTTTATGCCCTCAGTATGACCAATATAGATCATTTGTTCGCTTTTGGGGTCAAGTTTGTTCGATCTGCGATCTTCTGGTATGTGCACATATGCGCCACATCCAAACACTCGTAAGTGTGAAAGACTAGGTGCTTCACCATGCAAGCTCATATAGGGTGTCTGCCAATTAAGGCGACTTATTGGAGTCCTATTATAGCAATGTACTGCATGTAGGACCGCAAAATCCCACCAGGATTGAGGGAGACAGGCTTCGAGGCGCATAGCCTGAGCCTTATCCATACAAGTACGCATAAAGCGTTCAGCACGACCATTTTGTTGGGGAGTATGCGGTGCACTTTGTAGGATAGTAATGCCCATATCTTTCAGTACCTTAGTAAACTCGTCAGACTTGTATTCTCCTCCAGCGTCAGACATCCACTGTTTAATGGTGGCGTTATGCTGATTTTTGACCATGGCAACAAACTGCCTTAACGCATTGATGGCCTGTGCTTTGGTGCGTAATAGCACGACCCACGCATAGGAGGAAAAGTCGTCAAAGAAACTAATGAAGTATTTATATTTGTGGTACGAGTCAACTGGGAAGCTCTTAAGATCAGAATGAATCTTTTCAAAAGGCTTCTTAGCACGCGTCTCAGAGGGTTTATGCGTTGAAGCAGGCATTTTCCCTTGAGCGCAACCAGGACATATGGGTGTCTCAGAAGGATATTTAAGGTCCTTAGGGAATCCCTTAGTGTGATCCTTGGCACGACGTAGTACTTCCTTCGAAGGGTGTCCTAGACGTCTATGCCAAATGTCGTAGTCAGCAGTATAGATTGTACTATGGGCTTCATGTACATTTTTCACTTGCATGACTTCAGCATCAAGCCAGTAAAGTGTCTGACCATCTGCTAGGGGTTTTGTTTGTAATATGGGCGTCGTACTGCCCTTATAGAATAGAGATATATGCTGCGAATCCCCATGAACGCGCAATCCCTGTTGAAGAAACTCCCCCATGGACAATAGCTTAGTTGTCATCTGTGGTATATGAAAGACAGGATATATGCGTGTAATACGCTCTGTTTTAACGCCATTGTGTTCCACAGAATGCTTTAGTAAGACTGAGCCTTTGCCTTGTATATAGAGAGCATGGGCTGCCGTCTTTACCATAGGCTTTTGTGAAAGGGGGGTATAACTTATAAAGTCCAGTTTATTGTTTGTAAAGTGTGCCGACGCACCAGAGTCAAGTAACCAAGTAGGTTCTTGCTCTGTTTGACTCTTCTTTCCCTTACATTTCGAGCATAAAGCGAAATCAAGACCATGAGCGCATAGATTAGCGCTATTTACAACTTTATTTACAAGTGCACTGTAACTACAATTTTTAGAAGCGCCAGTCGGCATCATATCCAGTAGCACTGTAGAGTGGTCAGATTTGCTTATTAGAGGAGGGAAAGTTACTAACCCATCCTCGTAGGGGTTGAAGTCATCTTGTCCTACTGCATCAGCGAGGTCGTCGTAGACGTCACGGTCATCGTCATCGTTCGCTTCGCTTCCCCAATCCAGAGAAATATCCGGGGAGGGGGCACGTACTGCCGCCTTCTTATGAAAGCCTTCCCACATTTTGGTTATTTCAACCGCAGTAGGACTATCTGGGCATTCTTCAATAGGCTCAACCATGCGAATGGGCTCCTTGCCCTTGTCTTTGCGTGCCTCTTGCTCAGAAGGCGAGACTAAAGGGGTCAAGGTTAGTTTAGGAGTATCTGGAGGCGAATTAATGGGCGCACTGCAGCCTATAGGGAGGTCCTCATCCTCATCTGACATTTCCCAGTCCTCTGCGAAGGTGTTCGGGTTCTTGGTCCACGGGGAATCCACGACCATCTGCCCAAGACGTTGCTCAAGCGTCTTTACTGTCTGTACTGTACCAGGAGTTTCTAAGGCCTGGGTGACGTCCAGAGCCTTGTTAAGGGACTTATAATGTCCTGGTACGCGCTTCTTCGCAGGAGGAGCGGAGGAGATGCGCTGCTCGAGCCCAGAAGGCGAGATATGCGCAATGGTCGTAGAGGTTGGTGCTGGGAGCGCCGCAATGTCAGCAATGTGCGTATGCCCTTGCGTATGTTGCTTCTTGAACTTCTTGCCGGCGTGTTTACTGCGCTGGCGATGGTTCCCTCCCTGTTGCTGCTGCTGCTGCTGCTGGCCGCGCTGCTTGTTCTGGCCCAAAGAGCCTTGCTGCTGCTGCTGGAAGTTGGGGTCGTTACGCTTGTGCTTGACCGCCGACAACTTGTTGGCCGATTCCTTGTTAGAGGACTGGCCTTTTGTACGCTCGATTTCCCACTGATTGACCACTGCAGTACGGATGTCGGTCAAAGTAAGCTTCTTTGCCGTAGTGCCCAACATGAGGATAGGGACAAGGGATGATTCCCACTTGGCTGGTAGTTTTGAGAGAAGCATCATGGCCTGAAGGCCATCGGGTACTTTTGCAGAATTAGCGGCAAGGTGGTCATAGATAGTGGCCAGTTCATCAATCTGGGGGCCAGGGTGCTTAGCATAGTCCAGACGGAACGTCATGGCACACTTAAAGTCCTGGTAGACGTTAGCGGCACTAATGCCCCCATACTGGGACTTGAGATGTCCCCAAACATCACCAGCAGTTGCAAATTTTTCAACCTGGCGTTGAATAGCCGGTGTAAGGCCAGCCTTCGGGCTGAGCCCGAAATCATTCATATTTGCACACTCGATCACCTCGGCCACGCGGCCCTTTGTCTACGCTTCTTTCCTCTTATATGCTACCCTTTCTGTTCCTCTTTTACCTTAGCATTAGCTACAGGTTCCTCTGTATATAATCTCTTACTTCTGTGCTGAATATACTCAGCGCCCGGTCGCCCCTTGTCCCTAACTCAGTGTGTGATTGCCCCGGAAGTCAGGCCCAAACGCGGGCACTTGAAGGACAATCCCACTCTCTCTTCCCCTACTCTTGGAGGTAGATCCTCTCCGCCTTCGAACTCACCTAGGACCCTCACGTCCTTACACCGGTGAAAGGCGCAGCACGATCGAGCCTAGGGCACGGTCGTCATCAGTAGCCCACACATTGTACACTTCAACCTCCGTAGGGGTAGGAGCGTCTTTGTCCTTGAAAGCAGGAAGGATCCGTCTTCCGCTTATAATATCCCATAGCGCAGAAGACTTTAAGAAAGCCTCCATTTGCTTAGCCCAAATTTGGTAGTTGTTACCGTCAAGAACGGGGACAAGAGTAGTGAGAGTCGACATTTGTAAAAGGTTTCTGAATAGAGATAGTCAGCACTGTATGCGACTAGTAACAGAAAAATAAACCGGCATAGTCTCCCCTTATAAGGAGACTAATGTCTGCCATTAAAGGCGACATACTGTCATAGTCTCCCCATAGTGGAGGAGACTAGTGTCAGCCAATGAAGGCGACAACCCCACTGCAGGTACTAAAGGTAACCTGCCGTCGTTGCAGCCAATGAAGGCGCAAAGCGACTTATGGCAGGGCCCATAACCTGTTGCGCAGCAATGCACGCAGTGTACAGGTAGACCCTTACCTGAATAGAGAGCTTAGATGAGGCTTAGAGTGAAGCAGAGGAAGCTCAGAGTGGGGTGGAGAGAGATGTGTATAGGTACTCGCTCCTATAGTAGGATTTATATACTCTATGGTCCACCCATGTCCGTTTGGGGAAAAGTGATGAGTAGAGGCATCCACAATATCGCGTTTTCAGTGTCGCCTACTGTCTAATCACCGGTGGACTCGGAATAATCCCTTAAGGGGATTCTGTACTGTATACCGTATGACTAAATACTCTGAATTACGTGTATAGCATAACTAATCGTACTGTCATTCCTACGTAATGAGCCTTATAGTAGGTATTATGGCTCAACAGCACGCTCGTTGTATCCCGTCATCCAAATCCACCTTCACACATTCCAAACTGCCTCGCATATTTGCGGACGTCCACACCTGCCTTTGTTGTCTCTTCAGGAGGAGACAAGCTTCCATCACCCCACCAAACACTACCCAAGCCTCTGCTTCGGCATCGCTTCACGTTCACCAGGACAACCAGTCTGAATAAGACCAGATCCCATCACCGGTGTACGCATCACCATCACCAACCATCTCAGCAGAATCTTTCCACTCCACCCATTCCTCCTCCCAAGAGACACTTGCCCAGTCAGGCGAAGGCTTCATTGCCAAAGATGGTGTCAACATCCATGTCCAAGCTTTCCAACTAGAGGCACCTCCATGAAACCTTGCCAAACAATACATTCAGGTGATTTACCACGACCCTCGGTTCTCACACACCCTTCTCGAGCTCTACGGCATCAAAGGCGTCGTAGATGGAACCACTTTCACTGTCCCTCAACTCATCAGGTTCGCTGCGGATTTAATCCCGAGCCTCTCTCCTCCCCTGTCTGAATGTGGCTCCCAAGAAAGGGAAACAGACAGCTCGTCTAGCACAAGCTCAGTATCCCAAAGGAGCTTGCTCGAAATTCACCCTCCCTCCTCCCACTAAAGCCGAGAAAGAATTCATATCTCGTGTCCAAGACTGGGATGAGATCTCACCAGACGAACAATTACTTCTTTTAGAAGACTTTCATCAGGCCCAGGAGAAGACCGAACAAGAAGAGAGACAGAGAGAGTTAGACAGAATGTCACAACCAAGCGGAAGTACCCTCCCCCCTGCTGCACCACCCATGCCGGCGCCCCCTTCCACAGTCCAGGACTGCCTGGACCTCATTAACCACCTCGGCATTGCTGTAGTTAACCTAGTGCAACAAGTCACAGCACTGACAGCACAGGTGGCCTCAGCAACCACCACCCACCCTGGAAACGGGAAGAACAAGGAAATAGTGGCCTGCCCCAAAGCATGGGATGGGAAAGGCTCCTCTTCAGATGCCTGTCATTTCCTTGCTGCCTTCCATAACTGGGCAGGATCACTCAGGGATGCCATGAACACATGGCACGCAACAGATAGTAAATGGTATGCAGACGAACATAGATGGATCGCTGCTGCCCTCAACTTGATGGAAGGGGATGCCAAAACCTGGGCACTCCCATACTTGGAGTCGGCCAACAAGGGAACTATTCCCTTCAGTGGAAATTGGTCCAACTTCGTCAAGGAGTTCAACTGCAGGTTCAGCCCCCTCGATGTCCAAGATATAGCTTGAGAGGAGCTAAAGAAAACAAGACAGGGTAAAAATATGGTCGCCAAATACGTATCAGTATTTGAGCAGTACTCTGGACAAACTGGGTGGTCTCTCATTGACCTCTGCACCCGCTTCTATGACGGTCTCACTGATGAAATCAAAGACCTCCTTGCCATCACAGACAAGCCCCATAACACCTACGACGAGCTCAAGCAAAGCACGCAAGTCATTGACCAACGACTATGCCAACGCCAGAGCGAGAAGAAAGGCAAATCTTCATCGTCATCACCCAACACAGCCTCAGACCCTAACGCCATGCAAGTTGATGCTACATGTCAGCAAGGCAACAAAGGAAAAGAGGAATTCTTCAAAACTTGGGGCGAGTATCAAACCTGGATGAGAGGAAAATGCTATGGGTGTGGATCGAAAGACCACACAAAAAAGGATGGAAATCACGAACGCGACGTATGCAACTGGTGTCAAAGAGTAGGACACCATGCCAATGTCTGCCAGAACAAGTGAATGGGGAAACAAGCCAAAGCGAAAGCAGCAGCAACAACAGACTCCCCCAGTCCACCATCCTCGTCCACTACAGCAGCAGCAGCTGCCACAAGTACTTCCCCTGCCCAGATGTCCCAGGCAGATGTGGTGAAGTTGTTGGGAATGTTGGAAAAGCAGCAGGAACAGCTGGATGCATTCAAGGTGGCTTTTTAGATCAGGGGTCGCGTATAGCTGCGACCGGCCCCTCTACAGTAGATGACTTGGCTTCATGTAGTTGTAATATATGCTTACACTTTTGCCTCGTTTCAGACTCACCTCCTGTAATTCGTACTCACCAAATTTCTGCCTGTAAGTTAGATAGTAGTGTTAGTTCGGTTTCTTGTTTTTCTGATTCTATTACATCTGATGAACAGTGCACATGAAGGGACTATACTCACAGTGACAAAGTAGACTGTGGTGAGATATAGAAGGTGGCTGGAAGCAGCAACAGAGTGTAATCAAGCAAGTGAAGCAGAGATAGTGTCTGGCACACAACAGATGAGAACTGATGTTATTACAGGAGAGAAGACATACCTGGCACACAACAGATGAGAACTGATGTGGACCAGGAGCGTACAAGCTGCACTACTTATACAAAATACAGGGTGACTGCAGGTAACAGCTGGTCACAGTAAATACAAGACGCATTGTTCTACAAGTGGACAAAAGAGTGTACTGTTCTGGAGAACAAGGTGTATAGAACAAGGAAGGTCTGGAATATGATATCATAGTGACATCATAATAAAGATAAGAACAAAGGTCAGAGTACAAGGACAAAATACAAGGGGAGTCCAGAGGAGTCCATGATGTCATTGTACAGTGATGTCATAGATAAGAAAAGTCCGAGATTGTAAAGATCATATACAGTATAATCTAATCTACATAAGTCCAATATGTCTTATCTAAAGCAGTCCGTTATCTGCATGTCCATTGAGCTGCTAGATGCGCTCAGGCCACTTATCAACACATGGTGCTCGGGTCATGGTTCTTGTTGAGGGCCTGTACCCATTGTTCGCGGTTGTGCCCTCCTTTCTTCTGTCATGGGGTTTGATTCTTGCCAAGTCTGTCCTTCAAAACCAGATACTCAGCCTGCTGTAGATGGGTGGCCCACTTCCAGTTTTCCCATGTGATGGGGTGCTGGAAGTGGATGGTGTTGACAACTAACTGGTTTGGGAGTCTGTCTTGGAACAGTTCCAACATGGTAGCTTCATCCAGGTTGTATCCGGCTTTTGCGATTAGGTTGCCAAATTGCGCAATATAGGAGTCGATATCTTCTCCCTTCATCGCAAGATTTTGCAAGGCTTTGCAGGCCTTGGTCTGTTCTGCAGTGTTGGTGTAGGCTTGTATGAACCAGGTTTCTACCTCATTCCATAGGTTCTCTTGGGTTTGTAGGACTCCTCCTGCTAGCTGGGCTTCTATCCACTTCATTTGCTCGTCGACCCAATCATCGACAAGTGGTCCTCTAATGTAGGACAGGAATGTCATGGTCCGCTGGGCTGGTACTGCTAGCAGGTCCACAGTGGGGTTCATCCCTTGGTACAACTTGAAGGCTCATAGGAATGCCTTGCTTTGTTCCTGATTTCCATCAAATTCTGGGGGTGGGTTCCCTCCTAGGCGGCCATTGCCTCCCAGGGCTGGTATGGGTGGCACGGCTCCTCTGGCTGGGGCTGGTCCGCCACCTCCACCGCCACTGCCACTGCCACCACTACCGCTGGCGGGGGTTCCTCCAGTGGGAGCTCCACTTCCACTGGGTGCTCCTCCTCCACTGGTGAGGGTGGTACTTGCTGACACGGATGCTTGTCCCTGCTGAGCCATTGTGTAGGAAGGGAATGCTGAGACTGGGAGATTCATTGTCAGTACGGATACACTTGGGGACATGATATCTTGGGGGTCAATGTCAATTCCTGAGGGATTAGATGATCCCAAAGGACCAGTTTGCAAGGTGAGGGGTACTGGTCCGGTAGTGTACCACACTCCTTTGTTCAGGGAGTATTCAATAAACACCCAGAGGCGTATGTCTTCAAGGTAATGAATTTGTTGATAGGACCTTGTCATGGGGTCAAAGATGAAATATCCTTCAACTCCGTTGTTTTCTGCCCAGACTGCTGCTCCTTTAACTCTGTCAGATAGTTTGTTGGAGCTGAGACAATCAATATATTCAGGCTTGAACTTGGTTCGACTGCAACTAGATGTCACCATGGTGAGAGACTTGACTTAATGTAACGCCACCACAGGGGTGTTAAGTATGACGTGTACTTCAGCAAGTCAACGGGATTGGATAGGCGCGAGTCGGTTAGGACTCAGTTCAGGTGATGGACAAGTATCACTTGGTCTCCCAGGGACACAAGGATAATAGCAGAAGGTCAAGGCTCAAGTGAAGGTGTGAGTGAAAGTAGGGACTCAAGCACAAAGGTGAGTCAAAGTTGGTTCGTGAGGCAAAGACAATGTGGTATTACACAAGAAGTCAAGTCTACCATACAAGCTAGGTAGGGCATGACTTATATACCAATACAGGGTGTTTGGCTAAGCCAAACACATGACGCCAGAATGACACCTTGCGCTAAATTGAGTACAAAGGGATGCACTACAACAAGAGTTATGAAGACACGCGGGTCCGCGCGTGCATCAGATTAACTTGGAAAGGTATAGTGGTTTTCGATGGCACAAACCGCCAGTCAAAAGGAGTCGGGCGCAAGCAGAACGAAGCAAAACGGATGGGTGTGTGACAAATGAGAAGCCCACAGAAACCGCGTATTGTACAGTAGGAGATAGAATGAATCGAGGCGCACACAATGAGAAGCAGAAGTCGTAACAGATGGGGAACCAATCCTTATGCCGAAAACTGCTCAACCCCAGATCCACCACTATCATGCAGAAGAACACAGCCTGGTTTCCCAATGCAAAGTGGAGACTCCTCCACCCGTTGGGTTCCAACACAACAGGGGAGTACATTATATCCATTTCCAGATCCACGATGCTCAGGACCGGCTGCACCCAGCTCAGTATACGCAGCTCATCCTCACAGCAGACCCATTTGTCCTCACCTACAGGAGAGGCAGCGACCAGCAGTATGGCAAGCCAGTGCACGCCGCCCCCAACTATGACTACCCCGTGGACAGCCACTACTACTATGACAACCTGATCTTCTTAGATCAGCACAGCTCCATGCGTGAGTCGGTCGACTGTGCCCTCACGGGCATGAAAGACCTCACCCTCATTGCAGAGGTCCATCACTACCACTGTGCACAAGTGGGGTACAAGGCCAAGGAGGTGGAGCTGGTGAAGAAGATGGACAAGCTGGACAAGATAGCTCAGATGAGGAGGGACTGCGTGCTCTGGCTCCAGCAGGCCAATGCAATCATCCACATTGAGGCTGAGTGGGACTCATACTGCCTGGGATTGGAGGCAGGACAACAAGTCATGGCAGAGAGGGAGGCCGCCCAGTGTGGTCGGGCTGGGGCCTCGACCATAAAAAGGGGGTGATGTTATGTTTCAGACTGATTGGCACCTCAGGCTGGGAAGTGGACACTGACGCATGAGCTATGACACTCTTGTCAGCAATATATCCTCATGGACTTTTAGGATCAGTCAGCCAGGTAAGCTCTGGCACATGTGATTGTACGATACGGATCGGATCTCGTCGTGACTCATACTAGGATAGCTGTACTAGGGTTTGCTCTACTTATGCTATTGGCTAGTGTTTCTTGAAGCAGCGCTTTAAAGCCCATGCATATCTGTATAAGTAGGGTACCGTGAAGACCAAGAACCGCATCTTGGTCTTCTTCAATACCACCATTGTTACTCATTATCTCTAGGGCCCTCCCCCTTAAGTGAGTTGTCTGGCATATCCCCTTAGACCAGGGATCCCCCGTGACTTATCCTGAGTTCCTCTACAGGCAGTGGAATATCCTGTTGGCACCATTGCCCACAAGATCCATCTATACCACAACGAATGAGTTGCCTCACCCTATCACACTTTCTACATCCTTGATAGTCCCGCTTGGACCTACGCACACTACATCACTGAGGTACCTGCAGGGATACCAATCCACAAAGACATCCATGCCTACTTTGGACTAGACAAGCATATCCTACCTCACCCTGCCTTCTACTCTGATGCAGCAGTAAACAGGAACTTCTTTGTGCAAAGGTTTGCCACCATCTGAGAAGCCTAAGTTAGGCAAATGTCCATGGTAGACATTACATTCCAGCCACCCTTGATATCTCACCACAGTCACCAGTTCACTGTGAGTATCATCCCTTCATGTGCGCTGTTCATCAATAATTTTAGCTATTTTATTTAAAACATTGAAAAATGTGTGCAAAAGCTGGCTCTGGAGCTGTCACAACACTAGGCAGCTATGATGTATATGTATTATTGCTATGACTTCAGTCTCTCGAACATTCCTTGTGTGTGCCCATTCCCATCTAAAGGACAGTTTGCAGCCACAAATGGGAAGCAAGCACAACTATCTTGTGCTTAGGTATCATGCCCAATGGTCTTGTACTTATAAAAGCAGCTCAAAAGGAGCCCAGAGATGTAATGTAACGCCACCACAGGGGTGTTAAGTACAATGTGTACTTCAGCAAGTCAATGGGATTGGAAAGGCACGAGTTAGTTAAGACTCAGTTCAATGATGAACAAGTATCACTTGGTCTCCCAGGGACACAAGGATAATAGCAGACAAGCAGGGCTCAAGCGAAGGTGTGAGCAAAACAGGGACTCAAGTGCAGTGGCAAGTCAAGGTGGTTTGTGAGGCAAAGACGATGAGGTATTACACAAGAAGTCAAGTCTACCATACAAGCTAGGTAGGGCGTGACTTATATACTAGTACAGGATGTTTGTGCATTACAAACATATGGTGCAATCCTAGGGTACAGGCCCTAGTGAGCTAACTAGGTAGGGTGAAGGGGAAGCCCTTATGTAGAACAAGGGAATCCTGTGGAGGCATGCAGGATTCAAATGATGTCAGCAGGTTCTAAAAGTCATAAAACTGGCCTTCCTAATGGTTATGTGGTGGGCGTGAGATAGAAGCTGGGAAGAGAAATGGAATGGATCATGGGTAAAAGTACAACCGAACACGATGCAAGAAAAGTACAACTGGACATAGGAGAAGACAGAAATCGTAACATGTAACAAATTGACTCCATTGACTTGTCTTTCCCCATCTGCTCTCAAATGCGAATCATCTTCACTTGCACTTGTACTCTCTCTCAGCTTGATACTCTTGCGGTCACTGGCATGTGACTGCTCCCTACACTGGAGTCGCTTGTAACCTTACCAACCCCTTGGCATTTGGAAAAATCTACCTGCACAAATATTTTCATTGATTTATCTATTTTATTCCTTGAGATATCAGAAATATTAGCTTAGCTGGCACTGGCAGCAATACTATTTAAATCAAATCCCTTGTGCTTTTGTAGTAATAGTTGGTACCTATTTTTCATATTTAAACACTCCTATATACTCTGTAATTTTTTGAGGCAGAATGATTCAAGGAAAATGTGTGATTTTGTGCAGACACATACTCAAATTGACTTAGACAAAAAATGGTGTTTGTGATGAACAGCGCACATGAAGGGATCATACTCACAGTGAACTGGTGACTGTGGTGAGATATGAGGGTGAGCTTGAAGCAGCAACAGAGAGATCTTGCAAATGAAGCACAGTGATAGTCTGGCACACAACAGATGAGAACTGGTGATGTGCCAGAGCATACAAAGTACTCTACTTATACTGCTACAGGGGGTGACACTAGTAACACAGAGTCACAGTAAATACAAGGAGCGCATTATTCTACAAAGGGACAAAGGAGTGTACTGTTCAGGAGAACAAGGCGTATAGAACAAGAGAAGTCCAGACTATGATATCATAGTGACATCACAATAAGATAAGACAAGGAAAAGTACAAAGACGTAGTACAAGGACAATCCAGAGGAGTCCATGATGTCATGTATATAGGTGATGTCAAAATACAAGAAGTTTGAGATTGTAGAGATCATAATATCTAATCTACAAGTCCTGTATATCTAATCTAAAGCAGTCCGTTATCTGCATGTCCATTGAACTGCTAGATGTGCTCAGGCCACTTATCAACATCTCCCTGTGATCAGCAATCTAGGACTAGCACAAGCCCATGTCTATGTTGTGTTGCTGCAGCAGGACACACGCAAGCGACTTAGTAAAGCCGTCTGCAACCATTTCCGCAGTAGGGGTTCTAATAAGGGTGATGGTCCCCTTTTCGATGTACTCCCTGATGACATGATGCCTCATGGCAATGTGCTTTGATCGCCTCCCAGTAACAGGGTTCAAGGCCAAGTCAACCCTTGTTGTCACCATGTAGTGGGATGGGGTCATCAACCTCATACCCAAGTTCCTCAAGGAAGCTCTGATACCAAGCAGCTTGGTTGGCTGCATTGGTCATGGCCATGTATTCCACCTCTGTAGTGTTTTGGGCTACAGTCTTTTGCTTTCGCAAAGACCAGCTTATCGCACCATTGGCTAAGAGGAACACATAATCGGAAGTGGAGTGTCTGTCGTCAACCTGATCACCCAGGGAAGAATCAGAGTAGCCATGAAGGCCATCTCCACTGGCACCATCATAAACTATACGCATGTCCACAGTTCCCACTAAGTAGGACAGAACATATTGTGCAAGCCACAGATGTTGAGGGGAAGGGTTTGCTGCATACTGTGCCAAACGTGATACAGCAAAGGAAATGTCTGGCCTAGTGCCAATCTGAACGTACAGTAGACTACCAGTTAATGACTGATAGTGTGTGATGTCAGAGGCAGTGGCCTGACCTGTATATTTATGAAGGTGCTCGTCAGCACCAGCAGGTAAGGGTGTGGAGTGTGGAGTGGCATCAGACATGCCAAAGCGTTCAAGGACATCCTTGACATAGCCAGACTGATCTATTTCAATGCGTCTGAGGGAGTGGTTGCACACAATGTGCATACCAAGGTATGATTCTATCTCCCCGAGGTCTGTCATCTCATAGTGTTCAGAGAGGTCTGACTTCAAACGCTTGATCCTCTCCAGAGAAGCACCCCAAGATTGTGATGTCGTCAACGTAAACGATAACAAAGAGTGGTCCATCCCCATCTCATTGAGGCAACACATATATGCCAGCATCAGCAAACGTCTGCTTGAAGCCGAGTGCAAGCAGCACTCCATGGAATTGCAAGTTCCATGCACAGGAGGCTTGTTTGAGACCATATATCGCCTTGACAAGGCGACACACCTTCATCTCTGCACCAGTGACGGTGAAACCTTGTGGCTGCTCCATGTAAATCTCCTCATCAAGCACGCCATTGAGAAACACGGACTTGACATCCATCTGATGGATGTGCCAGTCCTCCAGTGTGGCCAACGCCAGAAGCAATCTCAGCAACTCAAATCATGCGACGGGAGAGAAGGTTTCGTCGAAATCTATGCCAGGGATCTGCGTAAATCCCTTAGCCACCAAGCGAGCTCTGTAGCGGCCATCCACTTTGAGCTTGAAGACCCATTTGGATTTTACTGCTTTATGGTTAGGCAGGAGATCCACTAACTCCCATGTGCCATTGTGGGCGAGTGCATCCATCTCATATTGACACACTTTAGTCCACTCATCTGCATCTGCAGACCTCATGGCCTCTGCATAGGATGCAGGGTCTCTGCCAACATATGCCACAGCTAGCAGCTCCACATACTCCAGTTGCCTGCCGCGCAGTGCTACATTGTCCCCACTGTAATAGCAAGGGTTGGGCACAGGCACATGGCTAGAGCACCTTGGTGCATTGTCCATCTCACGCAACAGCTGACTATGCTGTGCACGAGCCTCAAAACCTCCAGGCATATCTGGTGAGGGAGGTGGGACATGGTGCATAATGCACGTTGCACTTTGGCGCGGCGGTGGTGAGGTAGGGGTGGCTTGCTCACGCTTTGGAGTGGTGGGCAGAGTGGGCAGTGCAGGTGGTGGTGGTGGCGTGTGTGGACACTCTTGTTTTGGGTCTAGGAGTTCTTCAACATCCTCCTCCTCACTACTGCTGGAGTGTGCAGGGGAGGGAACTTGCTGTGGTGGTAACACCGACGTGCTAGGTACGGCAATTACTGGTGGAGGTAGTGGTTGTGACACCACTTGAGAAGGTTGTGGGTGTGGCTCAACACCCTGGAGGGACAGGAAGCTGCTCTCGTCGAAGGTCACATCCCTGGACAATTGGACAGAGCGGGTTTGGCGGTCCCAGAGCTTATAGCCCTTTGATTCAGGCTCAAACCCAATAAGCATGACCTCAATGGCCTTCGCATCCAATTTGCGACACTTATCAGCGGGTACATGCATGTAGCCCTTGCATCCGAAGATGCGTAGATGTGAGACATCTGGTACTTTGCCAGAGTACCAGAGCTCATAAGGTGTGTGCCACTTAAGCGTATGGGTGGGAGAGCGGTTATAGATGTGTACCGCAGTGCTCATAGCATGCTCCCAGAAGCCTTTAGACATGCCAGCAGTGTGTAGCATGGCCATTGCCTTATCCGTAATGGTGCAGTTAAACTGCTCGGCTTTCCCATTCGACTGTGGTGAGCCTGGCATCGTAAGGTGATGCTCTATCCCCCTCTGCTTGAGAATGTCCTGTACTTGGCTAGCCATGTACTCGCCACCATGGTCAGAGTGGAGTGCGTGCAGTTTATGGGACATCTGGGTTTCACCCCAGGCCAAATACATCTGCAGCGCCTTCACAAACTGATCCTTTGACTTAATGAAGTACACCAATGTGAACTTAGAGTGGTCGTCTATGAAGGTGGCAGTGTAGGCGGAGCCTTGCAAGGACTGAGTTTGCATGGGACTGGCTAGGTCACTGTGCACAATCTCAAAGATATGGGTTGTCCTTTTGGTGGAGGACGCAGAGAAGGGTTGGCAAGTGGATTTGCCTAACTCACACCCACGACACACACTAGTGTGCATGGTAGAGCTGTCAATGTCCATGCCAGTAGTGGCAGAGGGACCATACAACTTGAGAGCAGCAGAGGAGATGTGTCCCATGCGCCGATGCCAGATATCTAGAGTGGTGGCAGCACTTTTGACGTGAGCATTTAGGCCAATGCTTGAAGCATCCAACCAGTACAGGTTGTCCTCCAAGTAGCCTATAGCTACACAGCTTTTATTGACAGATATTTTAAATGAGCCACTGTCAAAGGCTACTTCCGCACCCTTTTGTGCTAGAGCACACAGTTGATAAGAAGCGTGTTTTCACCTGTGGGAGGTGTAGCACATTACTGAGGGTGATAGGAATGCCCTGGCTTGTAGTGAAGACGACGGAGCCTACACCAATTTGGTTGATTGTGGACTTATCACCCAGGCGCACAGCACCATGACATGGGGTGTAGTCCTTGAAGTCAGACCTATGTGGTGTGATGTGGTGTGTTGCACCACTGTCCATCATCCAACGCACACACGAGGCAGCATACAAGGCAACACCAACTGAATTTGCAGCCCAGTCAATGGTGGGCTCATCAACAACCTCCTTAATGGAGGTGGTGTTAGGTACAAGTACATGTGAGTTGGCAGCCTTGTTGCCAGTGTCCTTCAACTTCCCCGCAGCTTCATCCTTCTTCCTCTGCCTGCAGTCAGGCTTGATATGCCCCTTCTTGTTACAGTAGTGGCACGTAAGTTGAGAGTGATCCTTCTTCTTACAAGCACCACCACTAGGTTTGATAGGGGTGGCCTTGTTGAGTGAGGAACCAGAGGGGCCAGAGCAGCATGCTTCCTCCAAAACGATGCACACAATGATTTCAGTGTGCTTGAGTTTGGAGGGGGCACCACTGGCTAGGATGGTGGATGCCAAAACCTCATAAGAGGCAGGCAGGGCGTGGAGAAGAATGAGACAGAATTGGGTGTCAGTGACACCCATCTGCGTGTTGGAAAGGCCGACCTGCAGCTCATTGAGCTTGGCCAACTGAGAGGCCATAGGTGCAGAGTCATCGAGGCGGGCTTGAGTTAACTGGATCCACAGATTAAAGATGGTGGTGCTGCCCGAGGCACCAGCATACACATCCTTCAACTTATCCCACTTCACAGCAAAGGTGGGGTAGGCAAATGAATCGGCAACGAGGGAGTAAACATCAGGTTTGAGGTATAGGCGGAGGTATGCCTTAGACCGACACTGGATGGATTCCCACTCATCAAGAGTGACTCCAGTGGGAGGGGCATGATAGGTGAACACATCCTCAGCCTCATGTAGAGTGAGGATGGCCTCAAGTGTCCCAGACCACTCGTTCCAATTTGAGCCATCAAACTGGTCAAGGCGAATGCCCACAGGCATGCCAAAGGTTGTGCCATACACATTGGAGAGGCGCATGGAGGGTGTGGACCCAGATGTGATTGGGGGGCAGGCCGGTTGAGACACCTGCCGCAGCTCCTGCAGCCGCACTGGTGGTGGCAACACCAGTGGGTGAGGCAGCACAAGAAGAGTGTGTAGACGACATAGGGATGATTTATCTGTCACTGAGGAGCAGTCAGCAACAGTGCTTCTAATAGTTGCAAGATATAATGGGGGTACCACTCCTGTCTGTGAATCTGTAAGGCCAGAATGCTAACACATCCTGCCTCCTGTGGTACACCAGTGATACAAGGGCTAGGCCCAGGATGGAAGATCCCTTTGCTATGCTAGGAGCCAGCTGCCAGCCAGGATGTGTCTAGGACACGGCTCACTAGTTTGCGTCAGGGAGATATGGAATGAATGCTTTCAGAGCCCAAGGCTGTCTACCTCAGCCTCCTCGGTGTAATGCCACCAGCAGGGCGGCATGTGACTCTGGGTTTACCAGCAGATGGCATAACAAAAGAGCAAGATCAAGGGGTCGTAGTGATGAACAGCATACATAGAGGTGATACTCACAGTGACAAAGGAGACTGTGGTGAGATATCAGAGTAGGCTGGAAGCAGCAACAGAGTAGTTCTTGCAAGTGAAGCAGAGGTAGTGTCTGGCACACAACAGATGAGAACTGATGTGGACCAGGAGCGTACAAGCTGCACTACTTATACAAAATACAGGGTGACGCAGGTAACAGCTGGTCACAGTAAATACAAGACACATTGTTCTACAAGTGGACAAAGGAGTGTACTGTTTTGGAGAACAAGGCGTATAGAACAAGGAAGGTCTGGAATATGATATCATAGTGACATCATAATAAAGATAAGAAACAAAGGTCAGAGTACAAGGACGAAATACAAGGGGAGTCCAGAGGAGTCCATGATGTCATTGTACAGTGATGTCATAGATAAGAAAAAGTCCGAGATTGTAAAGATCATATACAGTATAATCTAATCTACATAAGTCCAATATATCTTATCTAAAGCAGTCCGTTATCTGCATGTCCATTGAGCTGCTAGATGAGCTCAGGCCACTTATCAACACGTAGTCACAGATGATGACTAAGGAGACTTGGATCAGTCAAAGGCGTACGCTCGAAGAGGTGCAGCAAGAACGGTGATGCATAAGATAAGAGGATGGTCTTAGAAGCGCAGAGCAAAGTTCCCAAGGTACTAGCTTTTTACAATCAAGCAGTGGGCTCACAACCACGTTGCTACCACTTTGTCGTAATCCTGAGTCTGGAGGGAATCACGTGACTGTGCTGAGTCAGCGATTCAAGTGTCGATACCAGAGAAGAGAACTGGGGCTCTGCAGAGCAGAGGATGGGGCTCTGCAGAGCAGAGGATGGGGCTCTGCAGAGCAGAGGATGGGGCTCTGCAGGGGAGTGGCTAAAGTCTGTATTGAACAAGATGATGAACAGCATACATGAAAGGCATACTCACAGTGGACTGGGAAGACTGTGGTGAGATATGCAAGTAGGCTTGAAGCAGCAACAGAGTGAGATCTAGCAAGTGAAGCAGATGGAGAGTCTGGCACACAACAGATGAGAACTGATATCTATACATGAGAGGAGACATACCTGGCACACAACAGATGAGAACTGATGCGGACCAGGAGCGTACAAGCTGCACTACTTATACAAAATACAGGGTGATGCAGGTAACAGTTGGTCACAGTAAATACAAGACGCATTGTTCTACAAGTGGACAAAGGAGTGTACTGTTCTGGAGAACAAGGCGTATAGAACAAGGAAGGTCTGGAATATGATATCATAGTGACATCATAATAAAGATAAGAACAAAGGTCAGAGTACAAGGACAAAATACAAGGGGAGTCCAGAGGAGTCCATGATGTCATTGTACAGTGATGTCATAGATAAGAAAAGTCTGAGATTGTAAAGATCATATACAGTATAATCTAATCTACATAAGTTCAATATATCTTATCTAAAGCAGTCCGTTATCTGCATGTCCATTGAGCTGCTAGATGCACTCAGGTCACTTATCAACACAAGACTAGAATGAGGAATACAGGGTGTACTATGGCTCTTTAAATACTGTACAGGAAATCGTATTTTTCTATGTTTTCTCTCATTTTTGTGAGCTGGCAGGGACAGAAGATGAGACTCTGAAACATACAGAATATTCTGGCAGAAAGAGAAGCGAAACCAGAAACACAGAAGCAGGGTCAGGAACATTCCAGAACAGAATAGAAAATGGAGAGAATGAGAATCTTCCAGAACTGAGAAGCAGAACCTGGGAATTGCTGAATCTGTTATCAATGGCATGATCGGATCGTGACATAGCTGGTATTGCTAAGTAACTCAAGTCTGGGGACTTGAGTACGAAATGCTACTGGTATATATACATGCAGGTACATAAGGTTCATACCCAGCTAAGTCCGCTCTACCGAGGGTTTGGTGGTCCATGCGCAACCATGGAACCTACTAGAAGGTCACATGAGGTATTGCGCCATCTGTCATCATCGGTCTAGGTCAATCCAGCCCAAGTCACATGATCGGTGACATCACAGGCTTAGGTTCTTCCATAACTGCTCCCTAGCACTCGGAGATCCGGCGTGGCTACATATCAGGCTCCACAGAGTCTCTGCAGGGTCTGGCAGTCTCTCCAGGCCGTCATGTGCGAGGGCTGCACCTTCAGTGGTCGGGGTTTGTAACACTCGGCCTATTGGTTGCCTCATTGCCACAAGTGGCTTTACTGAATCCTTTCCCATTGCTGCTACAAGGCAGGTATCTGGTTGCAGAACACCATAGTGGTGAACACCCCCCAGAGTCTGAACCAGGTTTTACACTCCCATGGTGAGGAGATCCTGCGCCCAGTGTGGAGCACCAGAGACAGCTGGCGCTAAGCTCCACAATACACAGCCCAGTGGGCCATGCACACCTGGATATGTATTAAGGGGCTACCAGACCCAATCTCCTTGTGCATAGCACAGGGGCTAGGAAAACAGTAGGGGTGAAAGTAGGACTACTGGGCAGTACATGAACAGGAGGTTCCTCAGCAGAGACCACTGGTGCCCCAGTGTCTACTGCCTTGGGCAAGGCTGGTGAGGCCCCAGACAGACCTTAGCCTGGTGTGTGATCCTAAGAACACAGTGACCAGCCAAGTGGAGTGGCTAGGGCACCAGGGCCCATAACCTGATGAACAGTGCACATGAAGGGATCATACTCACAGTGAACTGGTGACTGTGGTGAGATATGAGGGTGAGCTTGAAGCAGCAACAGAGAGATCTTGCAAATGAAGCACAGTGATAGTCTGGCACACAACAGATGAGAACTGTGTTGATAAGTGACCCTTGTGCACTTAGCGGCTCAAAGGACAATCAGATATGAACTGCTGTAGATAAGATATACAGGACTCATGTAGATTAGATTATTATGATCACACAATCTCGGACTTGTTGTATTCACTTATCTATGACATCACTGTACACTATGACATCATAGAATCTGGACTTTGCATTGTACTCAACGCTCTTGTACTGTAACGTCTACCACGGACGTTTGCCTGACTTAGGCCTCTTGGCATGTGGCGATCCTTGGAAGTCGAAAGTTGCGGTTAGCAAAGGTTTCTGGATAGAAAGCGGGATGGGGTTGAAGGCTCTTGTCTCTTCCGAAGTAGGCGTGGAGGTCTTCTAGTTGGAGGACTCCCTGAGGGACTTTGTCGATGTATTGAGTGCTTGCCCAAGAGATGCTGTCAAGTATGAAGAAGGAGTGATACAGGGTGGCTACGCGTTCGTTGCGGTATAGATGCACTTGATAGGCAGCGACGTCTGGGGGAAAATCCACTGATCTGCGAAGGGACAGGCAAAGGATAAGTCACGGGGATCCCTGGTCCAAGGGGATATGCCAGACACTCACTTAAGAGGGGGAGATCCTCTTAGCAAAAGACGAGTAGAAGATGGTGGTATTAGAAGAAGACCAAGATGCCGTTCTTGGTCTTCGCACTACTCTACTTATACAGATACGCGTGGGCTTTGAAGCGCCGCTTGAATACTACTAGCCAGTAGCATAAGTACCGTGAACCCTAGTACAGCTATCCTAGTGTGAGTCACATCAAGTCATTACGAGATCCGATCCATTATCGTACAATCACATGTGCCGGAGCTTACCCGGCTGACTGATCCTACAAGTCCATGATGATATTCTGCTGACAGCAATGTCATAGTCGACGCGTCAGTGTCCACTTCCTGGCCCGAGGCGCCAATCAAACCAAATGTAACATGTACTTTCCCTTTGTTCTATCCTTATTATGATGTCAGTATGATATCATTAGTCTAGATTCTTCTTGTTCTCTTGACCCTTGTTCTCAGAACATCCACTCCTTTGTCTGTCTGTAGAACAATGTCCCTTGTATTTACTGTGACCTAGTGTTACTTGTGTCACCCTGTAGTTTTGTATAAGTAGTGTAGCTTGTACGCTCCTGGTCCACATCAGTTCTCATCTGTTGTGTGCCAGACACTCCATCTGCTTCACCTGCAAGATTACTCTCTGTTGCTGCTTCAAGCCACTCTTCATATCTCACCACAGTCTCCCTTGTCACTGTGAGTATGATTCCTTCATGTGTGCTGTTCATCAAACTGGTGATATTACAGGAGAGGAGACATACCTGGCACACAACAGATGAGAACTGGTGATGTGCCAGAGTGTACAAAGTACTCTACTTATACTGCTACAGGGGGTGACACTAGTAACACAGAGTCACAGTAAATACAAGGAGTGCATTATTCTACAAAGGGACAAAGGAGTGTACTGTTCAGGAGAACAAGGCGTATAGAACAAGAGAAGTCCAGACTATGATATCATAGTGACATCACAATAAAGATAAGACAAGGAAAAGTACAAAGACGTGGTACAAGGACAATCCAGAGGAGTCCATGATGTCATGTATATAGGTGATGTCAAAATACAAGAAGTCCGAGATTGTACAGATCATAATATCTAATCTACAAGTCCTGTATATCTAATCTAAAGCAGTCCATTATCTGCATGTCCATTGAGCCGCTAGATGCACTCAGGCCACTTATCAACAGTTTGAATTGGGCAACTTCTGGGCAGAAGTTTAATTTGTGGCAGGGAAGCACGCCATGTCATGCATCACAACTTGTTTGAATTCAAATCTCTCCCATTTTCCTCTCAACCCCTCTCAACCCTTGTGCAAATGTAAAGCTACATTTTTTTTTCTTTTCTTTTTTCTCATTCGTCTCTAACCAGTGCAGCCCACAGGATAGTGCCACCCTTGTCATAGAGGCCTCCTCCCACCACCTTCACACCTCACAGCATGCAAGCACCCAGCCTACCTAGCCTGCTGCTCAAATGAGCTTTGTACACATGATATCTTGAAAGTTGTCTGGCACCATGTTCAGTAATACATAAATCCAAGACTGTTTTAGTCAGATTTTGGGTCTTACCCTGTAATAGTAGTAACATTGCAACACAAGCACAAATGGAACTTCTTTATTTTTTCTGTGATCTGCAATTGAGTGGTATATGGGAATTGTATCTCAGTAAAGATCAGCTGTTTTTCTGAAGCAATCCCTTTAAAAGCTGTGATTTGAAACTCTCAACAGTTTTGAAACCCCTAACACGTGATAGTAACTTACAGGACAGTGGTCCCGCCTCGGCATCTGCCGATCCTCTTTCCTTTACTCCTCGAGCTTTCCAAACGGAGGTCAATTGGAGGTCGACCGACATGACCATGGCCTCAACGGCCCCAACACCCACATCTCTCAGGATGTAAGAAGGATATGGCCGTATGAACATTTTCTTCGTATTATTAATTGTCATTAGACTCGTTGTGGGCTCTGCAATGGGCTCAATCCCCACATTGTTTGACAAGATGTCGGCTATACATGAGAAGCACGGTCCATTCAACCTCGCACTTTGCATTGGTGACTTCTTTGGTCCATCAGCAGATGTCAACGGCGGAAGTTACACCGAAAAGCTTTTGAATGGACAATTGCGGGGTGCGCCTCGGTTGTGTCGTAAAGTCGGAGACTTGATACACCGAATCTTTTCAAGCTCCACTACCTTGTTACATTATGCAAGGTGAACACCCAATGTCCGAAATAGTGATCGAACAATTCTCGAAAACGAATGGGGAGCTCTGCGATAATGTATTCCTTCTCAGTGGGCCAAATGCTATCCCATTCACTCCCTGCACAGGTACTGATATATAGTACTCAGCTAAGTCACAGCTCATGACAACAGCTGAGGGCCTGCGTATTGCCTGTCTCGGTGGGACGTACAAACCCGAGATTTACCATGGATCAGAAATCCCCCATGTGCGTGTCCTATACTCATTTTAATTCCCTTTGACCACATTATCATGTCTTAGGGCTTCTCATCCCCTTATTACACATCGCGCACTGTCTCGAAACTGCTTTCCAGCGCTGTCTCCTCTCCTGCATCTAAAACTCCTCTTCGCTCGTCCACGGTGTCTGCGCTTAGATCTTCTCCGTTGGTTGATGTGTTCATTTCGCATGACTGGCCCTCCGCTGTCACCGAGCTCTCGTCTGTACCGCTCCCTTCGCCCGAGTTACCAGATGTCGGCTCTCCGCCAATCGATGAAATAATTGAAAAAATCAAACCAAGATATATCTTTAGTAGTGGTGGGGGGGTGTCCCCATGTTTTTGGGAGAGGGAGCCATTCACGTGGGCGGGAGAAACAGACAGAGTGTGTAGATTTGTAGGTCTTGGTGCGTTTGGCGGAGAGCCGGTCGGTGGAAGAAAGCAGCGCGTGAGCGCGCCTTGTTGATGCCCGCTCTGCACACTGAATTTCTGGACAGTGGTTTTATGCGTTCGCAATTGCACCCCAGGTGCAGACGACGGAGGCTTCGTCACGACCTGCGAATGCAACGCCCAATCCGTTTACAAATAGACCCCGTGCATATAAGCGCCCATTCGAAGCTGCAGAAGACCAAACATTCAGGTGGGAAAATGTGCAGCGATCGAAGCGTACTCACACAGGTGTGGTTCCTTGATTCGCGTCCTCTCCTGAGGCTAAGGATCTCACCACCAGGAGTTGAATGGGACAAGCCACCCCCAGGTTATCGTTGTAAACGGTGCGATAGCACAGATGTACGTCCCGTGAATTGCCCATCTCCAGAAAACTCAAGCACAGCCAGCACTTCATCAACACCTGTCCCGAGCGTGCAAAGCCACCTGAAAACTATATCTGCAGGACTTGCCATAACGTTAGGCAGACCGCTTCTGATCCCAGTTGTCACTGACATCACGTTTGACAGCCAGGGCATTTTGTTCGCGACTGCCCAACTCGGCATGCCGTTGGTGATACCGGTGGTCGCAAACCACACGAGGGTTACGTCTGCCGTGCTTGTGGCAGCGAGTTGCACTACATTAAGGACTGTCCCATAGTACAAGAGCGACGAACTCCTGACAACCGGATGAGTTCCAGACGCGGCCCCACTCGTGAAGTTGGACCAGACGAGTGTTGGTTCTGCTTGTCCAATCCCGCCCTAACAAAGCATCTAATTGTCACAATCGGCGAAGAATGTTATCTCACCTTTCCCAAGGGTAAATTGCTGCCAACGCGGAACCCTGGGCATTACCTGGATCCAGAGATACCCAACGTGCCCGGAGGGG
The DNA here is from genome assembly GCA_021524915.1 of Lactarius akahatsu. Lineage (NCBI taxonomy): Eukaryota > Fungi > Basidiomycota > Agaricomycetes > Russulales > Russulaceae > Lactarius > Lactarius akahatsu. Next base: position 1,464,252 of record JAKELL010000001.1, on the reverse strand, counting down.
GGCACGTGCTCATTGTGCCCATCGCACATTGCATGACGCTCGATACTGTTTCGAGCGAGTTGCGCACCTCCGTTCTCGGCGAGTGTGACAGGCATGACTCTTTAACAGTTACGGCGAAACAAGCCTGATGCCTCGTGCTATAGATATCAGGCAGCGCTTCGCGCACTGTATGCCAAATACAATGCGACAGCCGTTTTCTTCGAGACAGGTCGTATTTCAGCGAAAGGTGGGCATGCACACATCCAAGCAGTACCTGTGCCACTCTCCCTCCAAGACAGGGTCGAAACTGCATTCCGGGATGCCGGCAAGCTGCATGGTGTTGAATTCAACACGGAAGAATCTGACCATGGGGAAAGAGAGAGCTACTTTTGGGTAGAGCTGCCAAGCGGAAGGAGATTGATATATCGAAACCAAGGCGGCTTGCCATTCAGTGTACAGTTCGGCAGGTGCGCCATGCAGGAGCCATTTTTACAGTCATGTCTCAAGTCTGATGATTTCAGGAACGTGTTGGCCTCGCTATTGAAAATGGACGAAAGATCGGACTGGAAGACTTGTCTGCAGTCCGAAGAGGATGATAAGGCCGATGTGTTGGCATTTAAGACTGCGTTCTCCCCGTTCGATCCCTCAAGATAATGCCGTTGTGACCATATAAACGCATCCCAATGGAAGTGCCTGTCTGTACTTTCCATGCGCAGCTTAGTTTGTTCTCTTCCTACATTTATATGGGGAGTGCGAATCCCACCATCGGACGCCTTGTCCACAGATATAATTCATACATTCGTTTCCTCACAGCGTTGACTATCTCTCGATCAGCATCCCTTCAGACATGGGAAGTAAGACTGGCAGGGCCATCGATGCTCCTCCTGTAACTGTGCCCGAATGAGCGCATACCCTCTTTCTTAGCCTTACGCAGCACGCGCGCGATGGCATCAATACCTGTTCCAATATTAGCCGTGTGGTGCGGACTCTGGAATTGAGTGTTTGGCTTACCTTTGTCGAGATCCTCAAGCGGGGGGCCAAAAGACAGCCTAACAAAGTGGTGGCACGGTGAGTTGAAAAGATTCCTCCGGTGTGCAGGATTGATGTCGAAGAAGATGCCAGGGATGACAATCGTCTTCTCTTTCAGAAGTTCCTCGAAGAATGTAAGGCCATTGTTAATGGGATCAGGGAGGTTCTCCAAGTTAAGCCAAATGTAAAACGTTGCTACTGGAGGAAGTGTGACCTCGACCCCAATAGCCTTCAACCGCTTCAGTACGTGATCACGCTTCATCTTGAAATGCTTCTGGAGGGCGATCCTCTCGCTGTGAACATGCTGTGGGTCCAAAAGTGGGACGGCCGCCAATTGTAAACTGGGGAAACCAACTGGCTGAGCATGAGTCCTCAGCTAAAGGAAAGGCGGATAGTTACGGATGATTAGCCCCGCCATCTAAGAAGGAGCCTACCAAGTAACTAGTCTGTCTGCCGTTAACGTTCCAGAATCGTTATCGACATACCAGACTGGGACAGGGCAGTTATAAGATTCTTGGGACCAATAACCCAACAGATCCGCCAACCAGGCAGTCGCCAGTTCTAAGTAAGAGTCAGCTGGGGAGTTTTCGAGCACTAAAAAATCAGTGCCTTTGTGAGCCCATCGACGATGACTACAGAGTCTTGGTTGACGTCCTCAACATATTCTGCAGACGAGATTGACTTCCCGATGTCTTTGTCATCGTCATGGTAGATGTACCATGAATAGAACTACGTTGGAACTATGAGTAATGTTTGTGGTTAAAAAGAAAGACTGAACCTCGTCAAGGATGACAGTGGTTGTGCTCTCCCGGCTAATGTCAACAAGCTCTTTCAGGTCCTTTCCCCTAGGGTAGTCGAGTTGGCGGGATGCAAGCGCAAAATGTCTCGGACGCACTTAATGACCTGACCTGTAGGGTTTCTAGGATTGGACGCAATAATCACCGCGAGGCCTTGAGTATGGATGTCTTTCTGTGGGAATAACAAAGGGCGAATGAGGAATAGCCAAAAGGGTCTTAATTGGGGCGTGCCTTGACTTGCTTTATATCCAAGTTATAATGGTCCTGAACGGTGCTGTCAGGGAATGGCACCCACGAGGGTAGTAAAACTCACCTCCGGATCCAAACTGCCAAGTCAGGTGTCAGCGTATAGGCGGCTACTTACTATCATTTGTCAAATCAGTGCGCACGCTGTAGGGACTGGTACAAGACGCCTAAACGCGGATAACATTTGATCGTATGCGGTATAGTCAGGAACCTGGTACGACTGTACAATGATTTGTTAGTATATGTTTGATTATATACCAGACATGGGACAACGAACGCAGTAAACGTCGCCAATGACAGCAGCAACGCGGGAGAGACCAGCTCGCCCGCCAGGAACTATGCAAACGTTCTCGTACGTATATTGAGAGGCTTTCCCTTGTCGATAAGTTGTGTTATAAAGGTTGGCAACAGCCTCCCGAAGCGCTGTTGACAATTAAAAAAAATCACGTCTGCGTAGCTACCACTGAGCCGCACGCACCTTTCACGCCTGTTGTGGGGGCGTATTCAAGGGCGTCATTGTCGTACTCGACCTTGAGAGGACGGTCCGGCGCTCCAGGTATCGGTCCGACCTCTGGGGCACCCTGACCCAGGTTGGACCATTCGTGCGAAGAAGCATAATTGAATCCATTGGCCTGCGCACGGTCAGAACAGTAGATGACGCCAGTGGAACCTGGATGTTGGATGCCAGGGACAGTCTCTTCGTCCTAGGATCGCATGAGTGAGGTCGCAGAAAAACAAGCAACACAGGAAGACTAACAGGATTGACAGTCTGCGGAAGGATGGTACCCTTCACCTTATGGCCGGCTGCTTGACGGTATAACTACAGTATATAAGCATCCGTTTCGGGTGTTGTGCGGGCGTGAGCACGGGAGAGATACCTGGTGTGCTTCAGACTCATCTTCGTGCTTGTACGATTTCGAGACATCGAGATCCTAGGAGAAATGTGGGCGAAACGCACAGTTGTTACAACAATGCGTCGCAAAAATCAATATCTGGGTTTACAGGGTGATCGTGGCGCCGTATCCACTGGATCGGATGACGTACGACATCTCTGAAGTGAAGGGGGGTATTCGCACGGGAAGCTTGCGCGCTGGTTGGCCGAGGCGAAGACATGCTGTTTAGAACAGGGAAGGTAGCGACAAGGTTAGGTCCTGCCCTTGACGAGGCTTTTATGGTGCCCTGGTATCTTCTTCATGATTCCGACCCACTCCACTGATTGATTGTGATTGTGTGCCTTCCACTACTAAATTTATACAAATGCTCATTGGTTCCGTGCCATCACACCCCCCTGCGCCGCAAAAGCACTCATACAGTGGGCGGTTCCTACAATACTCGGCTGACACGGTTCATTCAAAGTAGCGTCTCTCCTGCATAAACATGTCGGATAAGCGATCAAAATCGATGATTGCTCAAATGATTTGGCGCACCAAGCGCAGCGCGGACTAGAGAGCATCCCACAGCAACAGTTTGTTGAGCGTCCGCTTCTTCCTTCAAGGACGGGTTCACCTCCTGTTACGAAAGGAGTGACTAATCGATGCCAGCAGTGGCAATATTCACACACCATTAGGTCGACTGCAACCAGGAGCCCCGTTTCATACAGCCTTTCACAGATGTAGTGGCCCTCTCTGAATGTCAAGCCACCTCTTACCGGCGTACCCGTACTTGGGGCTACACTTGGGTCCAGGGCGTCGACGTCGAAACTGAGGTGGATTGGCTTCGATCTGTCCGGGTTTACCCGGTCCAACGCCATTTCTACTACCTTCCCAATACCATATCGATCTACTTCGTGCATGGAGAACGCGGCGATATTATGTTCCCGGATGATCGCCTTCTCCCCCTGATCAACATCCCGAAGGCCGATATACGCCAGATTCGACGGAGGTAGGTGGACGGAATCGAGCCAAGAAAATGGAATTGGCTGACTGCTCGCAAAACCACCAAGAGAAGTGGATCCAGAAACCGAAGTGAGAAAGGCTAAAGGCATGCCGTGAATATTTCCTACACCACAGCCGTCCGTCAGAAGAATGACGGTCTCAGATTCAGTAACAACTTGCCTGAATCGGTAGTCTCCGGTGTGTTGATGTCAGCGTGGGCATCGATCCAGATAACGCAAGCATCGGGGTATTTACTAGTTCCACAATCAGAAGACACCACAAGAAGAGAAAGTAAGATCTTACGATAACGTCCCGGCAATGGTTCCCATGGCCAGGGAGTGGTCTCCGCCAAGCGTAAGCGGCAGAGAGCCTTTGCTTGCGTGGCCAGCAACAACCCGTCCAACAGCTTCAGTAACATTGGAAACGAGTCTCGGGTTCCTAAGTTTTCCTGTAGGAGGATCCACCGCAGCTGATATTTCTTCGAATTGATGGTGCCCGTCGAATTCTACGACCCAACCTAGGTCCTTGAGTTGTTCCACGAGACCGGCGTTGACCAGGTGGATTGGGCCTTTGTCGACCCCGATTCTATGCTGCAGTGGTTTAAGCGGGGGAGATCTGGTAAGCGCCAGAAGTGACACACCTGTCCACCGCTACACGTCATAATAATTTAGCGACAGGCACGCCGTATTCAGAGAATTATAACTTACCTGAACGGACATCCAACGATCTGTGGACACATATCAAAAAGGATCAGATACCAGAGAATTCGCACTTACTGAGACCGTCTTGGGCTCTGCAATGAACTTCAACTTTTCACCCATTCCTAACAGCGACACCGTAGACTAGCGAGGAAGAACGAAATGCTCCAGCTGGCAAGCCAGCTGGCGACACTTGAGCTGATGATGTAATCTCCCGAATTAGGTGACGACCGGGCGGGAAGGGACACACCCATCTACAGTACTAGTATACTATGCCTTGGCCCTCATTCGGACCCCCCTCAATAGGACACTTCCAATTTCTCGCCCATTTCTTGCTCAATCATTACCAAATTAAATATATGATGTCCTACATGGCTCCTTAACACACTCTGACCTTTTTTTCGGTTAAAATATGTTGTGTTGTGAAGTTGGCAAAATGGCCATCCGTCACGTTTGCCGGCCCATGCCATGTCGGGGCTTGATTTGGGTGGCTGACCGCTTCCTAAAAACGGAAGCCAGCGTTCGAGTGTTGACCCCCACCAAACAGTCAGCGGAGTCCCGAACTTTCCAAAATGGGACTGTGACTGGTCGTGACCGTCCTATTGAGGGGGTCCGAATGAGGGCCAGGGCATAGTTTTTTTTTTTTTTTTGATCCCATTTACAGTGCGCCTTGGGGCCTAATACCCTATGTAGCACGAGACTGTAGAGCTTATAGAGTGTATGTCTGGTCTGCACCTGGGCATGGTAACGGTGCTGGTGACAGGCGGTCACATCACCAAGGCGTCACCAGCACATTACCCGAAATATATGTGCCCCCAAGCGTTCTGATGACTCATAGTGTCCTTAGTGCACTTCGGATGTTTCGGCACATTTTGTATGTTACATGTTTCGAACGCTTTCCGCTTTCAGTCGTCGGCATCCTTTGCACGTTTCGCACAATTCCGACTCACCCCCTCGTCTTCCCCAGCGTGCCGCACCCTCATGCGGCCTTAGTGACTCGAGCTTGACGTGTTGCTGACCACGACGCCCCCCTCTGCAAATTTTTGTGTCACGCGCAAGCGTGCATGACCGCTTGTGATTGCCCGTGACCACCCAGACCAGCAGGGCTCCATGCAGCCCAATGTTCCTATTGCCGACCTTGCCACACCTGCATGCGGCCTTAGAAACTCAAGATTGACATGTCGCAGACCAAGGTAGCCCCCTCTGCAAAGTTTCACGTTGCACGGAAGCATGCACAATCATTTGCGATTGCCCATGACCACCCGTGTTACGGTTCCGCCCGTAACTGTTCCCCCGAACACCCCTGCAAGACCTCGGAACACTGCCATGAAGCAATCACGTGCTGAATATGCCGAAGAAGAGGTCGAAGTTATGAGGCTTGTGGCCAAATACGCCCAACAACCAGCTAAGTCACGTGACCTCCCCGCCTACCTTGGTGTAACGCCACCACAGGGGCGTTAAGTACGACGTGTACTTCGATAAGTCAACGGGATTGGCTAGGCGCGAACCGGTTAAGGTTCAGTTCGGTGATGAACAAGTATCACTTGGTCTCCCAGGGACACAAGGATATTAGCGGAAGTTCGAGGCTCAAGCGAAAAGGCGAGCGAAGAGGGACTCAAGCGCAAGGGCGAGTCAAAGTCGTTCGTGAGGCAAAGACGATTGTGGTATTACACAAGAAGTCAAGTCTACCATACAAGCTAGGTAGGGCGTGACTTATATACTAGTACAGGGTGTTTGTAGAGTACAAACACATGACGCGATCCTAGGGTACTGGCCCTAGCGAGCTGAATAAGGTGGTGTGAAGGGGAAGTCCGTAAAGAGTACAAGGGAATCCCGCGGGGGCACGCGGGGCTCAAATGACGTCAGCGGGCCTTAAGAGTAACGAATCCGGCTTCCCTACGGTCATGGGGTGGGTGCGAGATAAGGGTCGGAGCATGAATCGAAGTGGGTCATGGGTAAAAGTACACGCAAATACGGGGTCAGGCAGACAAGGCATATCGTACAGCAGTGCGGAAATCGTAACATTACCCCCCCATCAGACTCGAAGTCGCCACGACTTCGACTAGTCACTGGTGTAGTACCAGTCATCCTCGACGGGTACGGTATCAGGAATCGGTGAAGGGGGGCGCGGACAAGTGTGACGACGCAAAAAGAGATGGCGACCGCACTCACCACATTCCCAACACTGCTCGTACTGAGGGCAGTGTATCTCCTCGTGCTTCGCATCATACCGCAGACACTTACCGCACCACCGAGGGCGGTCATCTGGGTCAATGTAGGCTGGCGACATAGGGGAGATCCGGCGAATGAGGCACACATCATACTGATGAGTGCGGCTTCCACACCACTGGCACGGCTGCTTGGCCCTCCGTTGAGGGCACTGCGCGACCAAGTGGTCCATCGCCCTGCATTGGAAGCACTTGCGGGGGCGCTTGCTACCCTCGCCCTGGAGGCACGGCATCTCGCAAGGCCCCCCAGCACGTGGTGGAATGGGGATGGAATCGGGAGTAGGTCGGGGGCGTATGAACTTCACCTGAAGCTCATTGTACTTCTTGGATATCAGTGGTATCGCGCGTGCATACTGCAACCGCTTCCGCACGCTCGCGAGGTCCATGTCCATATGGAAGCGGTCTCGTACGAGGTCCGATTCCATCCGGCGGAGCTCGGACTCACACGCCGTGACTGCGTCTTTCCGCAACAGACAGTCTTGGAGGCGCGCCACGTCCGCATGGAGGCGCACGTCACGCAACTCCGTTAGGACTTCGTTAACGCATATGGCACGAGGGTCCCGTGGATGGAACATGGCGAGTTGCTGATCTGTGACATGTTGGGGTAGCTGACCCTCATATACGCCCCGCAGGTAAACCGACTGGACGTAACATGGGTGTCCCCTGCCCATGGTGCCAACAACCTCTCTGTAGTCTTTTCGGTAGTAGATGAAGCGTGCGATCTGCTTCGGGTATCCGGCTTCCCCTATCTTCAGTGGAAAGTATAGATAGGTGAGATCGGGGTCATTATGGAGGAAGGGGAGACCCGGATCTGTGGTGTCTTCTCCCATTTCTTCGTCATCAATGAAGGCGTAGGTAGGATCTGGCTCAACGCGGCGGGGTTGCATGATGGGTGTGGTGACGTGGCCGATGCCAGGTGGGAATGGGGGAAGTGGTACATGCTCAAGTGGTGGCGGGGTGTGCTGTTGTGACGCGGAAGGGGTAGGGACGGCGGGGACATGTATGGTGATGGGGGTGTCGACAGGTGGGGTGGTAATGGTGAGTAGCGAGGCGGCTGCTTCTTCCTGCGCAAGGCGATCAAGTGTGGGGGCAATTATCGACAAGATAGGGGGATCGGGGCTAGGGACTACAGAATATGGCGTACAACCCTCTGGCTGTGAGGGGACACCCTGGTCCTGCGAAGGTACAGTCAGTCGCTCGAGTATGAGCTGCGCTGGTGGGCGTGAAGGAATTTTTGACATGATAGGAGTGGTCGTCATGGTGTGAGGAGTGAGAGGGGAGTGCGTTATGTGGGTTTGTGGGGCGTGTTCTTATATCTTTCGTCCAGCCCCTTCGGCGGTTGGGTTGTGCCGGTAGAAATCGGCGATGAGGTCAGGTGCGTGCTGGGCGTTCTCGAGGGGTTCCCACGAACTATCGCTTACGGGAAATCCCTTCCATTGAATCAGGAATTGAAGTTTGCGCCCTCGGCCATAGAGCCTTGAGCCGAGGATTCGCTCCACTTCGAATTCTTCTTCTCCGTTGATAAGGTCAGGTGGAAGTCACGTAAAGTTCGCCCCGTGTAGCTCCGTTTCCTTATATGGGGTGAGGAGGTTGGCGTGGAACACGGGGTGAATCTTCCATGATTCTGGGAGTTCTAATTCGTAAGACACTGCTGAGAGGGCCTTCTTGATGCGGAACGGCCCGTGGCGTTTGGGAGCCAACTTGGCGGTGGGGTAGAATGTTTTAAGGTTTGTTCCCTCTAACCACACTTGTGCCCCTTCTTGATAAGGAATGAAGCGAGTGCGCCCTCGCTTTGCCATGAGTTCTTGGGTGTGTTTGATACAATCTTGTGCATGTTGTCGGAAGTTGCCCATGTCTTCCAGCCGCTGGTCAACTGATGGAGAGGTCGTGGGTTTCGAGACCCAGTTGGTGCGTGGTTCCCACCCCATAATGAGTGAGAAGGGGGAGTGTTTCGTCGTCGCGTTGGGCCACGCGTTGTGTGCGAACTGTGCTATGGGGAGGGCCTCTGCCCAGTTGTCCTGTTGCACGTTGCTCCAGTGGCGTAGGTATTGTTCCAGCCATTGGTTGGTATGTTCTGACTGCCCATCTGTTTGAGGGTGATACGCCAACGAGATGTTCTGCCTAATTCCGAGAACTTGGCAGAGTTGTGTCATGAATGCGGATGTAAATCTGGGGTCTCGATCGGTAATCAGTTTTCGGGGTATGCCGTAATGGGGGTAGACGTGGCGAAGGTATAGCCGGGCTACGCCTTCCGCTGTGATCGTTTCGTTACACGGGATGAAGATGGCTGCTTTGGAGCAGTCGTGGTCAGTGATGGTAAGTATCGAGTCATATCCTTGAGACTGTGGTAGCTTTGTAATAAAATCCATGGCTACGACTTCGAAGGGTTCTGCGTCTGGGTCGGTTGTGATGGGGAATAGGTGTGGTTTTTGTCGGTGGGGATTAATTTTGTTGGCTTGGCATGTGGCGCAGCCCTTGACGTACTCCTCGACGTCTTTGCGCATGTTAGGCCACCAATAGTCTCGTCGTAAAAGTTCGTAGGTATTTGTGATTCTGGGGTGTCCCATTGCGGGTGTGTCATGGAAAAAGGTGATTACCCCCCGCTTAAGATCGTTATCCCCGATAACGACAAGAGCGTCGCCTTTCCACCATAATCCTCCATGTTTCTTCAGACTGTGTGGCTCAACCCAGCGCAGCACTTGTGATTCGTCGAGGTTTTGTGCTATTTGGGTCCAAATGTCCATGTCGTGCATTGACATTTCTGTGGCTCGGACTGAAGCGGTCCGCCGGGAGGACGATGACATCGTTGTTATCTTCGTCGCCTGGTGCGTAGTCGGCTCGTCGAGACAGGGCGTCTGCGCGACCATTCCGGATTCCAGATACGTGCTTCAACACGAAGTCGTATTCTGACAATTCTAGGAATTCGCGTGCTACTCTTCGGCTGATTTTTCGCGGCTCCTTCCAGTACTGAAGGTTGGCGTGATCGGTGTGTATGATGATTTTGTGAGGAGAGCCGACGAGGTAGGTGCGCCAGGTGCGCAACGCTTTGACCACTGCAAGCAACTCTCGATCGTAGATGTCGTAGTTCCGTTCAGCCTGGGATAACGATTCTGAATGGAACGCTACTGGGTGGAGCTTTTGATCGCTTCCTAATTGGTTGAGGACGGCGCCAATGGCGATGTTGGACGCATCCACTTCCATTTCGAAGGGCTTTGCTAGGTCGGGGGAGAGGAGGACTGGTTCTTGACATATTTGGTCTTTGATGCGTTCAAACGTGTGTTGTTGGTTTGCCCCCCAGTGCCATGGGGTGTCCTTTTTCGTAAGGTCATGGAGGGGGCGTGCGAGTGTCGAAAATCCTTTGATGAATCGATGGTAGAAGTTGCAGAAGCCAATAAAGGCGCGCACTTCCTTAAGGCTTTTTGGGGGTTGCCATTCGCGAATTCCTCGTACTTTTACGGGATCCATGCGCAGCTTCCCATGTCCGATGATAAGCCCTAGGTACTCCGTTTCGCGTACTTCGAACTCGCATTTCTCTGGTTTGATGTAGAGGTCATTCTCTTCACATATGGTCAGGACCTGATGGACTCGTTCTCGATGACGTGTGAGGTCGTCGATGGTTGCGATTAGGATATCGTCCATATACACGACTACCTCATTCGTTAATACCGGTCCTCGGAACGTGAAGTCCATCATTGCTTGGAACGTTGCAGGGGAGTTTGTGAGTCCGAAGTACATCACGAGCGGTTCAAAGGCTCCCTTATTCGTCTTAAAGGCAGCTTTCCACTCGTCTCCTTCATCTACACGAATGTTATTATATCCCCAACGGATGTCCAGCTTCGTGAAGAGTCGTGCATCGCAAATTTTGTCAATGAGTTCCGGAATCAGTGGTAGCGGGTAGTGGTTGCGGATGGTGACTTCATTCAGTCGTCGATAGTCTTGTACGGGTCTGAGCTTCCCGTCTTTCTTCTTTACGAAGAAGAATGGTGAAACATATGGGGATTTCGATGGTCTAATGTACCCCCTCTCTAGTTGTTCGGCGAGGAATATGTCGAGGGCTTTATCCTCTTCTTGGGTCAATGGGTACACCTTACAGTCCATCGTCGCGGGTGCGCTTGGTGTTAAGTCGATGGCATGGTCCCACGGGCGCTTCGGCGGGAGGCGATGGGATGCTTCCTCGCTGAACACCTTACGATACTGCCGATATTCTGGTGGTAGCATTTCTTCAAAGGTGCGTACCTCTCGCTTGGCCACCTCCTGCTGTGCTAATTCAGATGCCATCGTGGTTTTTCGTAGTAACGCCACACATGGCTCCTGGTCGTCATCCGCGATCTGTTCCCAAGCCTCCTCATCGAGTTGATACGTCTCCAACGCCCGTATGGATGCTTCTATGGGCGTGGCTTCGTCCGATGACTGGAGGCTGGATATGACAACTGGTTGGAAGTCCTCGTTCAGCGTCGCCTCTCCCCACTTTACAAGGGGTTCGAACGCCGAGAACCATGGGTAACCCAGTATGACTTCGTCCCTTCCCAAGTTCGTTACTAGGAAGCGAAGTGTTTTAGTATCGTTTCCGGTACGGACATTCAGATCGGTATATTGGGTGATCGCTCCGTCTTGGTTGTGAGTTCCGTCCACGTTCCAAATGCATATTGGTTGCGTGACATCACGTGTTCCAATCTGCAGCCGTTTCAGAAGTGAGGTGCAGATAAAATTGTCCGTTGCTCCTGAATCCAGGAGTACTTGTCATTCGGCCGTTGTGTGTGCAGATTTAAAGAGTACTGGAATTCGCATGGACCGGTATCTGCTATGGTACACGTTTACATTGAGTGCTCTAGCCCAGGCCGTCAGGTTCAAGCGTCGAGAAAATCCTCCTTCGCAAACAGTTTTTCTACCATGAGGTCTCGTACCTCCTGGGGTTGCGCTTTCATCACAGCAATCTGTGCTTCAGCCTGCTCTTCCGTCGAAAGTACGCGGTTAGACTGTATGGCGACAGTGGTGACGGCGGGAGCTGGTACGGTCGAGGGAGCGGGGATGGGAGCTGGTTGGGCAGTCGTGGAGGATGTAGCAATTCGAGTGCCCTTTTGTGGGCAGTTACGCGAGATGTGCCCCGCAGCGCGGCATCTAAAACAGCACCCCTCCTTTTGAAGTTGGATTCGGTCCGCGTCGGTGAGAGCCACGGAGGCTCGGGCGCGTCCAACATCCATGGCATTTGGGTCACGGTTCTTACTGAGGGCTTGTACCCACTGTTCGCGGTTATGCCCTCCCTTTTTTTGACGCGGGGGTCGGTTCTTGCCGAGTCGGTCCTTCAGAACCAAGTACTCAGCCTGCTGTAGTCGAGCAGCTCGTTTCCAATCTTCCCACGTAACGGGGTGTTGGAAACGAATGGCATTAATCACTAACTGGTTCGGGAGTCCATCTTGGAATAACTCCAGCGTTGTGGCTTCGTCCGGGCCATAGCCGGCTTTTGTGGTCAGGTTGTCAAACTGGGCGATGTAGGAGTCGATGTCTTCTCCCTTCATCGCTAACGTCTGTAAGGCTTTGCGGGCCTTCGTCTGTTCCACAGTGTCGGTATACGCTTGCAGGAACCGGGTTTCTACCTCGTTCCAGAGGTTGTTCTGAGTTCGTAGGACTCCTGCTGCTATTTGGTCTTCGAGCCATCTCATCTGCTCGTCAACCCAATCGTCAACTAGTGGCCCTCGAATATAAGAGAGGAAGGCCATGGCTCGTTGTCCTGGTACTGTGAGCAGGTCCACTGTTGGGTTCATTCCGCAGTATAGCTTGAAGGCGCGCAAGAATGCCTTGCTTTTTTCTCGGTTTCCGTCAAATTCGGGCGGGGGGTTTCCTCCCAGGCGGCCATTGCCACCAGGGGCTGGTGCGAGTCCTCCAGCTGGTGCCGGTCCACCGCCACCACCGCCACCACCACCGCCACCGCCACCGCCACCACTGGCGGGGGTTCCTCCGGCGGGCGCTCCACTTCCACTGGGTACACCTCCCCCACTCGTGAGGGTGGTACTTGCAGATGCTTGTCCCGGCTGAGCCATGGTGTACGATGGGAATGCTGAGGTGGGGAGGTTGGTTGTTGGTACGGATACACTCGGGGATGGGGTGCTGGGGGGATCGATAATAATGCCCGAAGGATTGGAGGATCCCAAGGGTCCGGTGTTCAGGGTGAGGGGTACTGGTCCTGTAGTGTACCACGCTCCCTCAGATGGGGAATATTTGATAAAGGCCCAGAGGTGCCTGTCGTCGAGGTAATGGATCTGTCGGTACGATCGTGTCGAGGGATCAAAGATGAAGTACCCTTCGACTCCGTTGTGTTCTGCCCAGACCGCGGTTCCCTTAACTCTGTCTGATAGTTCGTCTGAGCCAAGACGGTCAATATATTCAGGCCTAAACTTGGTTCGGCTACGACTAGATGTCGCCACTGTGAGAGACTTGACTTAATGTAACGCCACCACAGGGGCGTTAAGTACGACGTGTACTTCGATAAGTCAACGGGATTGGCTAGGCGCGAACCGGTTAAGGTTCAGTTCGGTGATGAACAAGTATCACTTGGTCTCCCAGGGACACAAGGATATTAGCGGAAGTTCGAGGCTCAAGCGAAAAGGCGAGCGAAGAGGGACTCAAGCGCAAGGGCGAGTCAAAGTCGTTCGTGAGGCAAAGACGATTGTGGTATTACACAAGAAGTCAAGTCTACCGTACAAGCTAGGTAGGGTGTGACTTATATACTAGTACAGGGTGTTTGTAGAGTACAAACACATGACGCGATCCTAGGGTACTGGCCCTAGCGAGCTAATAAGGTGGTGTGAAGGGGAAGTCCGTAAAGAGTACAAGGGAATCCCGCGGGGGCACGCGGGGCTCAAATGACGTCAGCGGGCCTTAAGAGTAACGAATCCGGCTTCCCTACGGTCATGGGGTGGGTGCGAGATAAGGGTCGGAGCATGAATCGAAGTGGGTCATGGGTAAAAGTACACGCAAATACGGGGTCAGGCAGACAAGGCATATCGTACAGCAGTGCGGAAATCGTAATACTTGGAATCGCTCAAGAATATTGGGAGTAGATCACGTGATCTTACATCAAGCACCCGTCACGTGACCCTGGCACGTGACCTGGCCAGACTTGCACCAGAAGGGTCCAGATGAGCTTGTGCCTGGACCGGTCTCGAATGTCTCGTGTTTGTGATGACTCGTATGTGCCTGATCGATTGTGCCTTGATTCTGATGTACTATACAACATTTGTGTTCTGATTGGATGGAAGCAGTGCTCATACAGCTGCGGATGATTATCTCTGACTCATACCTTTGCGCCTTACTGCCATTGGTCGATTGCTTATCTCTGACTCATTGTGACTCATTCCTAGGATCCGGATATTAGGGTTTCGGAGTTCCAAGCTGGGGTTCAAACCTCCTTGGACATGTATATAGGCTCTGGCTTATGGTCGCTGAAGACCTAAGCTTGACTTCTTGGATTATACCACCCAAATGCCTTGCCTCTTCTGCACTACCTTGCCAGTTGAGTGCTGAATAGACTTTGGTTGTCATTCTCCTAGTCCTTAGCTGGTGAATTGCCGTAAGGCCTCACATCCTCTCTTTTCTCCTCTACTCTTGCCGTTCAAGGAACGTGCTGCTTCATCTCCTTAGTTGCACTGTCTTGCCGACTACCTTTGCAACATCTACCTTGACTTACTCTCTTCACGACCCTTTGCATCCTTTGGGCAACACTACTACCCCTCATCATCAAGCTAGTAGAAGATCGAGTAGGTGACTTCGACATATCTGGTGATCGCTAGGTCGTCTTGGTGGCCTTGTCCTAGTACAAGAAGGACATCCGGTGGAACGTTACAACCCAACCCAGCAGGGCTCACCCACCACTCCCTTTCCCGACCACGCTGCACTTGCATGCAGCCTTAGCTATTTGACACAGACACAGCTGCAACCGCTATGGGCCCACCTACAACACCTCGCACCACACGGAGGCATGCGCGCTCACTTGCACCACTTCACGCCCCCAAAATCCTGTGCGCCTCCGCCTCAGACACATTCCTAGCAATCATTTAGGTATGTTTTGACTCTTTCCAGTCTATTGACTGATTCGGACATTTCGGAAGTTTTGACCCTTCAGGTTGCTTAGCACACTTCAAACATTTTGGCCACCATGCAGATCCCCTATCCAAAATGTTCACAGACCATATATGGTGTACTTCACCCAGTGGTGGCGTCACCACAAATATATTTCACCCCCACGTACGGTGTGTCACGACGTTACCGGTCACGGGCACCCACATCACCCTGGTGATCACCACGACGCAGGGACATACATGTATGAAGTTTGCGAACGTAATAGTGTCTGTGCATCGTATTGCCAGGGCATAGTAGTTCGCTCTCGTTCCAAGCTTCGTTCGAACACTTCGAAATTCTCACGCAATCTCAATATCTCAACAATGGACCAAATACTACAAAATGAGATATGACATCTGGTACGAATCTTGTCATGTTCGTTTTACTATAAAATTTGCTCTGGCGCAAGGGGGGGAATGGCCAAGGGAATGGCTCTGTTCGATTGGGTGGGAGTGAATTCCATTGCGAGCCCGAGCTATGCCTACTGAAAGAAAGAAAGTACTGTACTGCGTGGATGACCAAATTCATGTGACCTATTCAAGAAAGAACAGAAAAATCTTTCTGTCATTCGTGTCGTGTCGGAAGAGCAAGGTCAAGAACGACTCCTTTAAACAAATGCTTCAAGAAGTGCCTGACGTCCATCGAATTATAACTTACTCGGGGCAGACTTCGGTGTCGATACTGTAAAACCAATTTCCCGCTGTCGTCACACCGAGGGTACATTGCATAGCTCATGCAACATAGGTTGTATTGTTTAATGGTTTTCGCTACTCTTTAATCTCAAGGGGCAGCACTGCGTGGAATCGGTTTGTGGATCAACATACTAGTAAGTGGAAATAAGCCGGACACAAAGTATGATCCAATGTCATGCTAGCAACTCCTGGTTGAACTCCCGTCCGATCAACATGCGCCTGATCTCCTGTGTACCTGCCCCGACAGTGTAGAGTCGCGAGTCGCGTAGGATCCTACCTACGGGGAAATCTTGGGCATTCAAGTCAGCTATCGAACACCCCAATGACGATACGATAGTCACCATTTATATATCCATTCCCTCCGAGACACTGCATTGCTTCTGATGCGACTTCGACGGCTTTCTCAGTAGAGTACAGGATGGCTCCCGCACAATCCTAACATGGTTAACAAAATAAGATGTTATGGGGAGTCAAAGCATCACGCACTAACTTTACGGCTGATCTGGCCCCGGTCACACGCCCTGGCGACGGCGTAGACGTAGGATCTACTTGCGTTCAGCTTTGTATACATGTCTGCAATCTTGCCTGCCGTGTGTCAGATCCAGTCATTGTGTTCGTAGGATCGTTCCAACATACCTTGCATCAATTGGAAAGTCCCGACTGGCTGGCCAAACTGTTTACGATCGTGGACATACTCTACTGCATGGTCAAAAGCTGCTTGCATGAGCCTGGCGCCAGCCGTCAGTAGGTTGCGGGTGCTCAAGACGTAGGTAAAGCTACCCGAGTGGTCCGCCACTCAGAACCAGTCTCTCCAGGTCCAGGCCGGACATAAGAACGGATGCACCCTTGTTGACGCCTCCGAGGACATTCTCTGTACGAGACGCATTTGGCACTCGCTACACATGAAAGGGGGCACGGAACCAACCATCGGGGACTTCACAATCCTCGAAAACTAGCTCACATGTGTCGCTTCCGCGCATACCAACCTTATCAAGTTTTTGATGCGTCGAGAAACCTTTGAAACCGTTCTCAACGATAAACGTCGTTATTCCTTTTGGTCCCATTTCTGGGGCTGTCTTCGCGTACACGACGAGCGTTGACGCAATTGGGCCATTAGTTATCCTGAAGGTGGGAAATGTCGGAAACAAGCACCGATTACAAGTTGTATTGAATTTGACGCACCAAAACTTATTGCCGTTTAATCTCCAACCTCTATCGGTCTTGTCTGCTCTCAATCGCATGCTGATTACGTCGCTCCCGGATCCAGATTCACTCATCGCCAAACTCCCAATCTTTTTCCCAGAAACCAAGTCGGGCAAGTACTTTGCCTTCTGCTCCTCCGTTCCATGACGATGGATCTGATTTACACACAAGTTGGAGTGTGCACCGTAGGAAAGCGCTACTGACCCTGAGGCACAGGACAACTCTTCCATGGCGAGAAGATGCTCAAAATACCCCAGCCCTAACCCTCCGTATTTTGGAGTTACCGTGACCCCGAGCAAGCCCATATCGCCAAGCTTCTCCCAGATATGCTGCACGTTATGGTTGAGCACGGTGTGAAAGTGGTTGACTACTGGACCGACCATGGGTGAACTATTGGTTCTGTCAATTTCTGCAGCCAGCGGCGCAACTTCACGCTGAGAAAATTCACTGACAGCATTTTTGAACTAATTGTATTGTTAACCATGTCTTATGTCTTCTCGCAATGGACAAGCCTGGCACACCTCAACCTGCTCTTCCGTAAGACCCGCGATATTTGCGTTGTAGAACGACGCCATCCGGCGAGGGATGAGTCCGATTGCTGAATATCTACCAGCAATCTGTGGGGTAATGAACTTGGAAGCACGAATATTGCGTATGAGTGGCATGGTGAAGAGTCAGGACGATTGCAAGGACGATCGGTGAATGTAAATGATCCGGTTACAGTAAGTTTACATTTACATATTCATTAAATTTGATAATTCTGCAGGGTGCATTTTCCCACATGCGACGCTCGCTTCATGTCCCAGAACTGACCTCGGTGCACGTTTTCCTGAGCCCTGTGTCGATCTTTGCATATTCCCTAACAATCTTTTTATCCAGCTTCGACCAGCCAGGTATTCTATCCACAACCTTGATATCAAGGTCAATAACCTTGATGCCGTCCATTTCAGTGACATCTGTTTGAGAGCGTATTGGGACGATTAATGAGCAATCCTTGAAACTCGCAGAGAGCAAGTAAGCGAGCGTGTGATAACGCAGGTTGGAAGGACTGAAGCTAGAATGCTTCTGGCGTTCTTGAGACAGGAAGATGTCCACGAAGGACGTCCAGTCGTCCATGGTAGGTTGCGTCAGATCAGCGATGGGGAGGGCAGCATTTATACTGTCACTTGAGCCAGCAGACTGGATACGTTTCGATTCAACCAGCTTTGCAAATCCCTCGCAATCCAAAGGGTCCAACGAGCGTTGAAGAGCCGAAATGTGTTGCAGGAGTGAATTATGGAGAAATAGAGGGAGCAAAGCGCTGATAAACTTTGACTTGATAGAGGTGATCGGGGCATCGGGAGGCAACGAGAGGGTCTCTTGTGACCATACTTGCAGACCGAGTTCCTGTTCTCCGATCCGCGTCAGTAGCGGCAATTGGGATAGTTGACGGCCTACATCGGTTGGAAGTACCATCTTCCCATAATGAAAAATGCGCAGGTTATTGATAGCACCATTTGATTGCGTCCAAGAGTTCCAAAGCCCTTCGAGGGCTATTTCAAGCCGTTCTCTGGATCCTGAAAAGAGATCTAGTGGGCAATAATGGACCGCTACGTTGTTCCCTTCTGTCTGCTTCAGATGGGTATGCATGCAAGTTCTGCAGGTTCGAGTCTTTATGGGCTTGCTCTCTGGCGAAAGATGGGTGGGATTAGGAAGGAAACCCCATTTCGGCTTTGGAAAAGTTGTCATTCCAGCTACCAGTAAGTGTTGTGGTTGTTCACCTTAACTTCTACCGCACATGGTATTCCACCTACGAGATCCGATGCTAGAACGGCGGTGCGTTTAGAATTGTCGATTGTGCTGGTGCTCCTCCTTTCCGGCGGGCGCGATAATTCGTGGTGAAGGGAGAACGTCTCCACCCAATGCGTTTCCAAAGGAACGATCTGTAGGTCCACCAGATAGGTAGGATCCACAAGACGTGAGATTATATTTTGTTGAAATGTCACCGCTGGCTCTGGTATGTCGATGTCGATGGGTCTTCCACCGGCTTGGCTCGAGGTTTTTCTGAGGCGCAACACCTTCCCAGTCAGAATGGGATGAGGATGACCCCTGTAAGAGAAAACGGCCGTTGCGCCGCCTTCAGATAAGTATTTCCAGTCAGTTGGCGAGGTTTGAGAGAGCATAAACATCAGTCCAATTACGGACAGTGCCGTGAGCCGTCGTGGCGACGGGCCGTAAGCGAAAACACTTTAACCGCTCTCAACATCACCGCAACAATTTCCCCCGCGGCAACGACTCCTCACCTTCTCCCAACCTGCCTCGCTTGGATACACAATGGCGCCTTCACCGTCGCCGAGTTCTTCTACAACCTCCGTACAAGTCGGTGAGTGATATTTTTTAGATGCTCTTATTCGGCTTCAACTCTCCCCAGCGCTCCGCATCAGACCGGTGACGCCGCAGGACGCTGTTAACATCCCCGCTCGTTTTCAACGCACCGTCATCCATGCCACTACCACCACCTCTGTCTCTGTTGATGTGACAACGTCAGCTCCCGCGGCTCCTGGGGCAAGCACCGCGACAGCCCCGCCGTCTCCTTCT
Organism: Lactarius akahatsu; assembly: GCA_021524915.1. Taxonomy (NCBI): domain Eukaryota; kingdom Fungi; phylum Basidiomycota; class Agaricomycetes; order Russulales; family Russulaceae; genus Lactarius; species Lactarius akahatsu. Next base: position 1,444,814 of record JAKELL010000001.1, on the reverse strand, counting down.
CCAGTCGCCAACGCCAAGAAGCAACACTTTACGTTCGACCAAGTCCATGGGCAAGATACAACCCAACACGCTCTCTTTACAGCTACTGCACAACCTCTTATAGCTCGGTTTTTGGAGGGGTTTAACTGCACAATCCTTGCATATGGTCAAACCAGCTCGGGCAAAACCTTTACCATGACCGGCGTCGATCTTGATGCCGACCCCTTAGACCCTACTAATAGTATTGGCATCATCCCTCGCGCGGTGTCAGCCATCTTTCAGCGTGCACGAGCCATCAAAGAGGAACGTGGGAGCGCATGGAGCTGCAGCATTAAGGGTTCCTTCATCGAAATATACAACGAAGACCTCATCGACTTGCTTGTTGATGACGGTTCCGGAGCCAGACGTGAAGTCCAGATTCGCGAGGGAAAGGACGGTTCAATTATCTGGGGTGGTCTTCGCGAGGTTCAAGTCAAGAACGCGGCAGAAGTCATGAAGTGAGTGGCATGATATACACGTCCTACGGTTCTGTATATTTAACGAATCTAGTCTGATTCGTCAAGGAACTTCTATTCGACGGACGAATGAAACGGACATGAACGCTCAATCTTCGCGCTCGCATGCCATTTTTTCCCTCACACTTGTTCAAAGACGATATTCAGGTACCGGCGTACCTCCACGCTCTTCCTCACCCCTGCCACTCAATGGGCGATCCCCGTCTCGCCTGGCTCGTCCGGGTTCAATGCTCGCTGGTCCATCTGGGAACCGTGTCTCCTCACCCACGTTTGGCCGCCCGGGGACGCCCGGCATACCATCAGCTATGGGACGCACAAGCATGTTTCGGCCAGCGAGTTCGCTTGGGCATCACGACGCTAGAGGAAGCCTTGATGACGATAGCGGTGACTGGGTGACTGTTGTTTCGAAGTTCCATTTTGTAGACCTTGCGGGTTCTGAGCGCGTGAGTTGTGACCCTACTTTCGTGTTTCTCATGCTGACTGTTGGTAGCTCAAACGAACCGCCGCCGCAGGCGATCGTATCAAAGAAGGCATATCTATCAACAGTGGGCTCCTAGCCTTGGGCAATGTCATCTCTGCCCTCGGTGACCCATCACGCGCAAAGTCTCATACCGCCTCCCACGTCCCATATCGCGACTCTAAGCTCACCCGCCTTTTACAAGACTCGCTTGGCGGAAACGCCCACACCCTTATGATCGCTTGCGTCAGTCCTGCCGAGTGGAATGCTGCCGAAACAGTAAATACGCTCAAGTATGCAAATCGCGCCCGGAATATTAAGAACCGCGCAACGATAAACGAAAAGGAGGAGGGATGGGACGACGTCGAATGGCTCCAGGGTATGGTTACACGGCTGCGCAAGGAGGTCAAAGCCATCAAGGAAGGTGGAACCCTCAACGGATTTCCCTCTGAACCAGAAACCGGCCAGGTTATTCCAGTAGAGAGCGCAGCGTCGAAGGGAATGCTTGCCAACTACAACGAAATGAAAAACAACTACGAGGAATTACGCGAAAAGTATGTCGCTCGAAATGAGGAGCTCACGAGGTTGCGCAAGGAGCATGGCGAGTGGCACCGTGCATCATCATCCTCTGGCACAGTCACGGGCATGAGCAAATACGAGGAGATTGTCGGACCAGTCATCGAGGAATACGAGAAGACGATCAGCGCTATGGAGGCTGAATTAAGTTTGAATCGCGCGGCGCTTCGACATACAAACGATCTTGTGGAGGAGAAAGACGAAGAACTGACTCAAACGACGGAGCGGAAAGTCGCAGCTGAACTCTATATCGAGGAATTGCGTGCGAGGTTGGTCAAACTAACAGAGCGGGAGTCTTCGACTGAGGTGAGTGGTCTCCGTTCGTTACTGTTTGGCGTTCAAACGAATGCTCTCAGGCTTACGTCCACGACCTTGAGGAGAAAATGAGACAATATGACGAATCGAATATCAGTTCAAGCGAATCTATGAGCGATCTCAAACGCGAGCTCTCACGCTTCAAAGAAGCAGAGTCGCACTCTGCGAAGTACATAACTGATCTAGAAGTACGTTTGGCCAAGTCAGACGAGTCTCTTCTTGCCCTTCGAGAGCACGTCGAGAAACTAGAACTGGAGTGCGAACGCCGACAGGCCGAGGCCCGAGTCCTACAGGAGCGACTTGAAGGGCTCAAGAAGGACGGCCAGAGCTGGCGTACCGACCTCGAAGAGCGCGAACGAAGAGTACTCGAGCTCGAGGCAAAAATGGAAGAATGGCAAGCGAAGAAAAAGGAGGCGGGCGAAGCGTGGGAGCGCCTCGACAATGTGGCCAACGAAGTGCAACAGGAGCGGAATAGGCTCGACGTCGACCTAGCTAAGGTCGCGACTTCGGGCAGCAACTCTGCTTCTGGGACGTCGACACCGAAGGAACCGGAACTTGACCTCGAGAACCAGCTCGTGTCACTGCAGCAAGCACATGCTGCCACACTCGCCGACCTGTCGTCTGTCACTGCAAAGTACCGCGATGCTCTTTGCGAGATCTCTGATCTTGCTGCTCAAATTCAGGAAGCCAAGCTTAGCAATGCCTCTCTGACTGACTCGTCCGAGCGGTCCGTCGATTCAGGCACCCACAGGCGGAGGATGACGGGCGGGCGAATGAAAGAGAGCAACGAAAATTCCATCAACAGCACAGGGAGGCGCCATTTTTTCCACCACGCGGCCTCGACGGAGTCCCTTCATTCGAGGTGAGTTTACCCTGACCGAAACGCTTTGCTCTGTACCCTTAACGATTTGTCAGGTCGCTCTCCCAGTCGGTTTCGCTATCACAGGAATTATCCTCAGCGCGTTCACGCAAAGCCTCCTTCTCAAGCCATGGGACGAGTAGCCCTGCGCAGTCTCCGCACCGACCGAACCTCTCTATCTCACTTCCCGCTCTCAGCGTCTCTCCCAATGAGCGGTCGGCGGCGAGCCTCGAGAAGGAGATTATGCGTCTACAGGACGTGCTTAAAGAGCGCGAGCAGGAGATCGCTCACCTTGAGATCTCTCTGAAGGAGAAGGAAGCTCTTACTCTTTCGATATCAAATTCACAAGCAGCGACTAGTCTACACACTGCTGACGAAGTAGACAGCCCTTCTGCTTTCTTGTCGCCAAGAACGATGAATCAATTCGATGATATCAAGACAGTTTTGCAGAATGGATCGGACGGAGCAGATGTAACGGCCAACTCCGAGACTGACGAGTCTCTGGATCGTCTGAACGAACTAATGCGGTTTGTTATTACGCGTCCACCTACCTTACAGTTTCTTATGCTATTCGCAGGGCGATGGCTCAAAAGGAATCGCAGCACCGTGAGACCATTGAGACGCTCAATGAGGAGCTGGGGCAACTCCGACGTCAACACGACGAACTGACCGTCTTGTCGAACAACCAGGTGCGTTACTGAACTGACAAGTGGAACGACGATATTCACTGTGGTGTTTAGACCATCAATATGTCCAACGAACTCGGAAGTCTTCAAAGCAAGCACGAAGATTGCCTTGCGCGACTCGAGGAGGTCGAGCAACGCAAAGCCGAGCTCGAGAAATCTGTCGAACAGGCCAAGGTTGACCACGCTCTAGCCGTAGAGCAGCTTCGCCTGGACCACGAGCAACTACTCCGAGCCAAGGTGCAGGAAGTCAACGAGCTCGTAGCGCGCCTCAAAGAAGAGCACTCGTCCTCTGTAACTTCTCTTCACGAACAGTTGCGCGAGGCGTCCTCAGCTCTGGAGAAGTCACACAAGGACCATGCCGAAGCATTCGGTCGTCTGCAGGCTGAACATGAGGACGAACTACGCCGTCGCCTCGGGGAAGCCACTGCTGCGCTTTCTGCGGCCCGTGAAGCGCACGAGGCCACTCTCCGTGAGACCCAAGTCAGACACGAGGAAATCTTGAAGCAGAAGGACGATGAAATGGCAAAGACGGAAGAAGAGTATTATAATGGGCTTGTCAAACTCAGGACCCAGCACGATACGGCATTGGAGCACCAAGCTGCACAGGCAAAGATAATGTTAGAGAGACTTCACGAAGACCACACCGCTGAACTCCGTATCGCTGAGCTAGCCCGAGACGGTTTACTTTCAGAGTCCCAGTCTGCACAAGTTGGCGCCATCAATGACATTCGAAACGAGCACGCTGCAACCCTCGCCAAAAAGGAAGCCGCCTTTGCTGACGACTTGCAGAAGCTTAAATCGACTCATGCAGCCGCTCTGTCCGAAGCCCAGGAGGATCACAAGAAAGATTTGGAGCGGGCCCAGCAGGCGTTGGTCAAGGCTCAAGCAGAGTACAAGGAATCAAGCTCACGGTCACGCGAACAGTTCGAAGCTTCTCTGCTCGCTTTAAAGGAGCAACAAACCGCTATTCTACAAGAGATCGAGTTGGGACACCAGCGAGAAATCGCGACTTTGAAGTCTTCGCACGAAGTCGCCATTGACACCCTGACTTCCCGGGCAGAGCAGGACTGCGCCAACTTGCGACAGCTTCACGATAGGGAGCGGGCAGAAAATCTCGATGCCCGGGAGAAGGCGTTGACCGAACTCACAACGAAGCTCGAAACCCAGCACGACAGGGCAATGGTAGACGCCCTTGCCAAGGCCGAGCAAGAGCACACCTTGTTGATCAAGACCCACCAGGAAAAGTTCATGTCCTCTCAAGTGGAACACGAAGAGGCTATCTCGTCTGAGATTCAGGATCTCCGGGAAAAACTCGAGAACGATCTCCAGGAAGCTTTGGCCAAAGCCCGGGATGAACGCGCCGCCCTCATCCAGGACCACGGTAAACAAATGGCTGCTATCCGTATGGAACATGACAGAAGTATGGCCGACCTCAATGCTACTCTCAAGACGGAGGAAGAGAATCATCGAAAGGCTTCGGAATTGGCGAGGCTGCAAACCGACAAGCTTCGCGCCGATGCAAAGGAGGACCTGGAGAAAACGACTAAAGAACTTGAGATGAAGCATCAGCAGGAACTTGACATCGCTCACAAGAACTGCGAGTTACTCACAGAAGAGTTGGCTTCTCACAAAGTGGCAACGGAGGAGTACCTAATCGCTCGCGAACAAACTCGCACCGCGCACGAAGACGCCCTGAACAAGCAGTCCGAGATCATCGTGAGTCTGCACCAGGATCTGTCTGAGGCGCACAACGAGCGGGAGGAACTGGCGAAAGAAGTTGAATCGCTCAAGGCGCAGTTGGGCACCACCCGCGGTGAGCAGGTCGACTTAATTAAGGAGGCGTCCAATCGAGACTCGTTGGTGGGCGAACTGGAGAAGCATCGATCAGTCCTGGCAGAATTGCAACACACCCTGCAACGTGTCAAAGACGAGAAGGATGCGATCCAAGAAGAGAAGGCCAAGCAGGAAGGTATAATGAGGGACTTGCAGGCTCAGCTTTCCCGGATCCCAACGACTCGTAACGCACCACCTTCACCCATCTCTCCCGTTCGCGCGCCTCAGGAACGTGCGCTTTCGTCATATAGCCGTGTCAACGGCCTTGCCACCAAATTGCCGCCACCTACACCTCCACCCTCCGTCCCCCCACCTCCTGCCCCGAAAGTAACGTCGACACTAGCACATCAGCCGTCAACATCCTCTGCCACGTCCTCCGCCGTATTATCACCGTCTTCCTCGCGAGATTCGGACATCGACTCGCCTGCAACCTCGGTTACGCCATCTGCCACCAATGGTCACGCATCAACCGTGGTTGCAGACACGGAGTTCGCCCAGCAACTACAAGAACGAAGTAAACAAATGGAAGAGCAAGAGGCCATCATTAAGACGCTGAACAAGCAATTGACGCACTGTGAAGCCGATCTGCAAGCTCATATGGAATTGGTCAGCAATTTGGAAACCTCCCTTGGAGACTCCGAGAAAAATCGTAAGACTTAGTCGCATGCGGCTCGACTCGACTTGTCCTTAACTTTTCGTTTACAGTTCGCAAAGCCCGCATGCAGGCTACAGAACTTGCTCGGGAGCGCGACGGCCTCAACGGCCAGATAGAGAGCCTGCGAAGCGAGCTAGCAGAAGCCAAGCGTGAGGTCGCGTTGGTCCGGCGATCAGTTGTTGAAGAGAAACAGTCCCTCGAACAACGTCTCGACGAAGAGCGTAGAGCCAAGGAACGGGTCCGTCATCAACTGGACGCCCGCATGGACGAACTTTCAAAACGGAAGTCCAAGTTTGTGTGCATATAGTTTCTTTCACGTTTTCTCTACCGTCGCATTGCTTGCCGTACTCTCATCTGTCTCGTCCTTGTTCTTTCATTTCAGGATATAATTTATCCGCTACTATCATGACGCTGAGTGGGATACCTGCCGCAGTCACCCCCTTCGTCTTGGTCTATCGGTCTTCGGTACATTATATGTCAAATACTATACCCGCGCAAGCGCGTTCTCCATTTATATTCCGTTCTATATATCTCTTGCATCACTATGTCACTTCATATGTTCCATGTCTATTGCGACTCGCAGTGCGATCTAGTTAGTGTAGACCAGGTCAGGCGCCATCGGAGTCATGCCCAATAGTACTAGTGTTTAAGACTGCCCCAGGGATCGGTTTGACTAAATAGGTGTACACATCTGGTGGTCGAGCCCTATAACTTAGGTCAGGCACAAGTGATTATCGAATGGCCTAGCAACAGCATCTGCCAGTGGCAGGCCTTCAAGTTTTCTCATTCTTTCCAGCATGACACCCAAGATACTCCCAAGTTTTTCGCTACAAAACAAGGTCGGTTGCGTCGCTTTCTTAGCAATGCGTAGGTAGACTACTATGAGCGATCGATGAACAGGTTTGTCTTGTGACCGGAGCGGCTCGAGGGCTTGGAAACGAGTTCTGTCGCGCTTTTCTACGCTCGTGTGTTCTCTATTGGAACTTCGGAGGTAATAAAGGCGCTGAAGCTCAGTAAAGCGGGTGTACTTCCATTGTCGTCCTCGATCTAAAGCAATCCGACGCAGAGAGCGCCGCAGAGGAGCTCGTCCATTTTGCTGGTGCGTGCTCATGGGTGCATCTTTCTTGTTACAGAGCATTTTTTCTCAAGTCTCTGAAGCTAGCGAACAGCTAGAGGACGATACTCTAAAGGTAATCGGACTCGAGTGCGATGTATCCTCAGAGGCATCCACGGAGAAGGCCTTTACCAGAACGATTGAAACATTCGGACGTGTGGACGTCGTCGTTGCATCTGCTGGTGAATTTCCTTGATTATCCTAGCTTTGCTAAGTCGTCATATCAAAGGTACTCAGGAATTGTTGAGAATTACCCTGCACTCGAGTGAGCCGCTGTCTTGTGTGCTTTATATGTTTTATTCGTGCTGACCTCACACCCAGCTATCCATCTGATCGCATCAAGCGTTTGTACGACATCAATGTCCACGGTGTTTTCTTCACCGCGCGTGAAGCCGCGAAGTATATGATTCCCCAAGGTGGAGGAAGTATCATCCTAATCGCTAGCATGAGTGCCGACGTGCGTTTATTCTTCTGGCACACGCACACACCCACTTTATTGTACTTTTCCAGATTGTCAACATACCTCAGGTATCATCAGGCCCGCCGTTCCCGTTTGCTGAGTTTGGTTAATTTGATTTATGTGTCCGCAAAGCTACAAACGCCGTACAATGCGTCGAAAGCAGGTGCTCTGCGTTCTGCCCGTCCAATTCGCCAAGATACTCAACGATTGCAGCCGTCAAACACATGGCGTCAAGCCTTGCTGTGGAGTGGGCAAAGAACGGAGTGCGCGTAAACGCATTAAGGCAAAGGATTTCTTTTTACTATTTCTGATGAGGTGCTAAATTATCACCCCGCATTAGCCCCGGTTATATGCTGACCAAACTGACGCGAACGATACTATCGAATAACCCAGAACTCAAGGTGACACTTCTTCTCCACCGTCCGCATCTAAAGACCTCACGGTGCTTGTCAGAAAACGTGGGAGGATTTGACGCCGGTGGGAAGGGTGAGGAAATTGTTGTTCTGCAATAGGCCTGTCAGGAGCCGATCTGACTAAGATTTGTTTTTTGACAGATGGGGGAACTGGAAGATCTCGACGTGCGTGGTTCTCTGAGTTAAGTTTTTTTTTCTCTCAAAGTTTTTCGGTTTTTCAAATGCAGGGCGCCATCGTGTTTCTCGCGAGTGACGCGTCTCGGTTCATGACAGGGTCAGAGATACGAATCGATGGGGGATATTGTTGTATTTAGTCCGCATTTGTGTCCCGCGAAAATCGCCTTTTTCCTTTTGGAGAAATGCCGACGGCTTCTTCTCGGGAAACGGCCGTTCCTGGCTCCACAAATTCACGCCGCGCCGCGAGCCGCGTTGCCGTACTTCATGCTTCAAACAACACTTATATACACCTGCCCTCCCCGTCCGTCACCCCGTCCGTTCCCCCTATGAATGCCGTAGCGAGTCCCTCGTCTCGTCCTGTACAATTACAGTCAAGCCCACACCCCACCCCTCCATGGGAGTTCACGCGACGTAAACGTTGGGCAGACCTCATAGTCACAGAGTTGAGCGAGGCCATCGTGCTCGTCCTCTCACCTGGACGCAAGGTCCTTTACTGCAACCCGTCCGTACGCGAGATGTTGGGCTGGCTGGACGATGATTTGGTAGACATGGATTTTACCGAACTCGTCAATGGTCTGTACCCCCCTCAATCTTCCGAGGCCATCCAACTCATCAACCGTTTTGTGTGTCCAGTGAATGACCGACTTAGTTTCTGTACAGCGTTCACTCGCTCCGTCGAGAGTTTCAATGAGCTGCACACCTACGTGCGGTTACGTTGCAATTCCGATTCCTCATTTGCTCATTTGGCGATGGCCCCCCCGCCTCCTGCTAAAGAGGTCCTCCTTGAAGTCATGGGATATCCCTACATTACACCCGGGGACAATGCGTGCCAGTGCATTTTTGCGGTTGCTAAATCATATCCCAGCAGAAACTCGGCGATGTGAGTGCTTTATGTTCAGTGTCGGGTTATATAAATACCAATGGTTCGTCGCAGGATGAACGCGTTGATAGAACTGAAGGTCGAGAACGAGCGTTTACAACAACATATAAGGGCGCTCCGTACCCAGGAGTTGTCCGCGACACCGTCCGCGCAACATATGGATCCGTACACCAGCGACGACATGTCGGCGCAGCTCGCTGCCGACCTAGGATTCCCGCCGCGACCGACCCTCGGTGGGGATCCGTCGCGATCATACTACGCTTCCATTCCGCATGGCTACGAGGCGGGTACCTTTCCTCCTATTACAGTGCTCGAAGACGACGGGGAAGCTGAGCCTCGAAGGAAAAAGGTAAAGTTGTCTCTCTACCCCGGTCGTTGCGCCGGGTCCTCATATTTCCTTTGTAGCTCAAGAAATCATTCGGTGGGGGAGACCCGTACATCTGTAATACATGTGGGCGCACTGACTCCCCCGAGTGGAGAAAGGTAGGCTAGGTTCAGTTTTCTGCCTCAGCGACTCCTCGTTGATTGGTCCTACAGGGACCCCGTGGTCCCAAAACCTTGTGCAATGCCTGCGGTCTCCGATGGGCGAAGAAGGTGCGCAAATTCGAGGAGGCAGCCGAAGCAGGCGATACGAGTCAGGTTCCCCTTGACGACACTGTACCCCCTTAGGCTTGTTGTTCTCAAGGTTATGTCTTAATGGTGCTAGCTGCTGTCTTTAATCGCCGAATGCATACCACGGCCTAGGGCATGGAAATTGTTACTTGAAGATCGCACGCATATATATAATAGTGAGAACACGGATATTGAACAGCACGCGCAGAGGTAAAGAAGACACGGGGTGAAGGTAAGATGAAGATGTAGAGTAGAACTATCATTAAACATCTCCCCGATGTTTCCAAGCGCTGGTAGAATAAAACAAAATGTCCAATTTCTCGCAGATCAGCAGCAGCTACCGGACTGAGCTTGTTGCACGTTCTGGCCGGGGGTGATCGTTGTTGACTTACCCGTGCCAGGAGCAGACGGGGTAGAACCCATTCTTGGTGTGGATGTTAACGCCTCCACATGCAAAAGGATAATAATGTTGCTAGCTGAACTCACCGGTCTTTAATCTGCTTCGCCATGGTCAGGAAGGCTTGCTCTACATTTGTGGCATTCTTCGCAGATGTTTCGAGGAAGGGGATGGAAAGTTGGTCAGCGAATTCCTGGATAATCGACGTTATAAACTAGACCAGATTGGTAAAAAAAAAAAAACGAGGATGAACCTTTGCCACACCGTACTCCACGACCTTCTTGCTAGTGAGGTCAGACTTATTGCCAACGAGCAGCTTGTTCACACCCTCAGAAGCGTAGCGGTCGATCTCCTGCAACCACTGCTTGACATTGGTGAATGTATCTATAAAAAATAAGGGAGTGTTGGAGCAGACGACCGCGGGACAAAGGAACTGACCATTGTCAGTGACATCGTAGACGACAATGATGCCGTGCGCTCCGCGGTAGTAAGACGAGGTGATAGTGCGGAAACGCTCCTGTCCTGGAAACAAGGGCATTGAAAGGCGGACTCAGTGGCACAGCAACGAGTGTCATATACCTGCGGTATCCCACTGTAGGATAGGACAGAAGTTAGCGGACGGTCGCCACAGAAGTAGATGACGGGTGACGGCGACGAAAATTGTGAAAGTGACGACGCCGAGCGCCGGGTGCCAGGCAGCGCGGAGGTATGCGTACTCACAATCTGGAGTTTGACCGTCTTTCCCTCGAGCTCAATAGTGCGAATCTTGAAATCGACGCCAATTGTAGAGATATAACTTTCTGTGTAGGTATCGTCCGCGAAACGGAGGAGAAGGCAAGACTAGAGCCGAAGGACGGTGAGTTAATAATAGGGTTTGAGGTCAATGAAAAGGCGCACCTTTCCGACGCCCGAGTCACCAATAAGAAGGAGCTTAAAAAGGTAGTCGTACTCGCTTGTATGCATGGTGAAGATGAGTGATTGGGGTGGTGCAAAGGAGAACTGTTGGTGAGCGGTCGTCGAGTCGGGGTCGAGTCGTGAGTTGCGTGGATTCGCCTGCGTGACGCGTGACACGCATGCATTGCTCCCGTCCAGACAAATACGTCACGTGTTTTTTCACTGCCATCCTGTTCGGCCTGCACATTCAACGAGCAAAACTTGTCTCTGTCTTTTCGCTTTGGTCGGCTGCTGAGATACCTTGAAGCGTGTATCTGGTTTTTATCAGGTCTCCTTTTCTCTCCTCTTCACCTAACTCTAGACACAGCATTGGGCTCTTCTGACTTCGCACCCAACTTTCATCATATTTCCGCCCTAACTCTTTTTCTCCAGTGGATCACGGGATCAAATTGCGAATGCAATCGCATCACGAAATATGACGCCACTCCGACGCTCTCCAATGTCGAATTACAGCTTCAACTTGGGTTACTTGTCGGATCTGTTAACGGAATCGTCGCCTATGAGACGGTTGCGCTTGGATCTTACGAAATATCCCATCGGGCTATCAGCGAGTTTCATAGTCACTCAACGAAGCCTCGTTTACAGATACCCCAGCTCTTGCCAACGGTATCCGGGTCCTTAGTCTGTCTGGCGCAGGTAAATAGTGGGGTCTTGGGGTTATCCTTCCCCTCGACCGCGGTGATCCCTCGGACTGCCGGTACAACTCTCTTAGAGAATATTCTCTCATAGTTTGATGACGATGACACCGCTTCTTTACTTTTTGTCTCGATCGTGACCTTTGGGATTCATCTCTTACTTTCGGTCAGCTTGATCCCTCAATCACCAACAACTCTGGAGGCTTTGCCTACTCGCATGTTCATCAAGGGTCTCGGTCTGCTTCCGATTACTGGAAGCTCCCTCTTCGTGCCATCTCATTCGAAGGCAGCATCATCTTCTCTGACTCCACTCAGTCGCGGGTCCCTGGTTCTCCCATACCCATCGATGTTCTTTGTTCTGGTACAACATATATCTCGGGTCCATTGGCGGACGTTGCAGCCTTCTGTGTAATAGTCGGTGGCGCCAGGAAAGACAATGAACTATGGCAAATAAAATGTTACCGTGCGGGTACGTGTTGGCTTTGTTCTTGGCGATGCTGGTGCGACTGGAGAGTGCATAGTCGTTCTAGCGGATGTTTGCTGGAGGGCAGACGATAAGGGAGACAGGCGGTGTGCTGGGAGCATACAAGAGAACAATAGTGATGCTTCAAACTTTGAACGGGCAACGAAGATCGAGCTAATGCATCATTTCAGTGAATTATGGCGACTCTGCCGCTATCGGACCTTCGGATGGCAGAGGGGTCCCACAGCGATATGACCTCGCTGATGGGGACCATATGGGGTCGACAAAGAGCAGCCGGGGCCTCGAAAGGGGTTACCCGTTTTGGCTGCCCAGAGTGCGTGTGGGAGCCAATGCCGTGCTGGCTGGCTGGCGATATAAGCCGAGTAGGAAGCCCTCTCTCCTCCCCACTCACGCTCACCTATATTGCAACCAGTCCACCAGGGGTCGTGCCGCGCCGCGCCGTGTCAACCAACTCCCCTGGTAGGTCTTAAGACTGGTAGGCTCCCTAAATGGCCTCGGAAGGCGCAGCGGTCGGGGTAGCGGTAGCCCCCTGACGAGAACTTTCGCAGGTTCGAAACCGCTACTGACTGCTTGGCTTTGCCTGCCTCTAGGCATACTGTACTGACCCTTATCTTCGGAGACGGGTGGCAGACGGATGTACCATGTTGGATCTGACAGCCCGAGCGCCCCTCTGCACAGAGTCATTGCCCTTTGCCCTAGCAGGCAGAGGCCGCGCGATTAGGATCTTGGTGACTACCTTCCTTCGCATATGTCTTTGGCACATTTAGGTAATTTCCACGCGTCTTACTGACAGGCGGGAATGTTTCATGTTACCCACCACGGCGCAACTACTGCCTCACCCGCGGCCATTGGCCTATTCAACCTTATAAACTCTTCGAAGGCTCTATAGCATTCTAGCGTGAGCGTGGAGAAGATCCGCTCGCACCCAAATACGGGCACGCCAAAATCAGCGCATATGGGCGCCTCGGTCCCGGAGTGATCTGTGCAGCCGCGCTACTCGTCTCGTTCTGGTATCGCGGATTCGCAGCGTGGCTGGCCTTGGCCGCCTGCACCGATGGTCGGACCGGGAAGGCATGAATGGTGTGGTTATATTTGATACGGTAGTTATTCTACATATCCAGTCCACACGAAGTGTTGTCGTACAGAAGCACACACGCCGCATCATGTGGAAACATAAGTGATACATGGCATAGTCAAATTGAAAGAACACCAAGAGAGGGGGGGGGGATGAGAAATGGAAGCAAGACCGGGACACAGAGAGTTTTCAATAGCCGTGTGGACTGCCGTAAGAGGGTTGATACCCTTGGTGGGGACTTTGGTACGCATATTGATATCCTGGCTGGTAAGAACCCCACCCTACATTGCCCGCTGGCAGGGCCGGCTCCCATCTGAGCAAATCATCATGTCCTTATCAGAGAGGAGAGCAGACAGATGTGACACAAAGACGCACCCGTCCCGAATGGGGACGTGCCAGTTACAGGTTGAGCATATCCAGATGTGGTTCTTTTTGAATGGGACGAGGGGGACTAGGAAGAGGGAGAACCACATGCGAGATGTAGCACGCACGACGGTCGCTGTGGGATCCGGTTATGCGAGCTGCCGAAGAGAGGAATGAGGGCCACCCCACCGTTATGACATTTCGGACAGATGCGAGCAGTGCTGTCAATGACCTTGAGTTTGTCTGAAAAACCGACTGGGGGAGAGGGTGAATTAAAACGGGTAGATTCGAAGCGGACACATACAAAGTATGGGGAGAAAGACTAGTGGGACAGGTCAAAGACAGCACAACGCGTAGATAAGGTTGGAGAGGCTCACGGAACATGGTCGTTCTGGATAGAGTGGACTTTTCCTTTTGTTGATACAATTCGAAAACAACAATCTTCTATATTTTTTCTTCCACTAATGATGCCAAGAGACTTGGATGTCACAACAAAGGTCAACAGTGCACTACAGACAAATAAAAATATCTATGTATGAAAGACAGAATGATCAAGATAAAGATGCAGCGAAACGACACCGAACCACATAGCCAGAGAGGCTATAGCGCTATTGTATAGCAAGCGAGCTGAAAAATAAACCACTAACGTGTATGTGACATAAATAATAATGTCCGACCAAGTGTCCGGAAAAGTGATGTGAATCTTATATATAAATATATATGGGCCCGCGCTAGAAGAACGAGGAAGAGAGGGAAAATGTATGATCGAGAGTGGTGCCACTGTGGAGCGCGGACGGAGATGTTCCTCCGATCGGGTAGACGACGGAGCTTGTGTCAAAGAACGAGGTTGGGCTGGGGTGGTTGTATGCCGCGTCTACATCATCTTGAATAGTGTTGTGCGACGTCGGGCTAGGGGACAAAATGGACGAGCGAACTTGTCCCACGCTTGAGCTAGACGGCTGGGTGTTCGTCAAGGCAGATAGACCGCCAGCTGAAGGCGGAGGTGTAGTGAAGGTGTAGTGACCAGTGTCGGTGCAAGGGTAGAACATAAGTGGGGGGGAATGTCGTTGTGAATCACTTTTGATCCCTGATGACATTTGTGAGAATGGTGTAGGTCCTTGTGCAAGCGCGAAGAACGGCGGGGACCCGTTCGAGGAAACGAGGGTGGACGAGGGTGAACCCCCAGTCGAGCCGGAAATCAGTGGATTCTCGATAGGGGAATGAGGGCTGGATGACGTTGCGGACAGTGGTGACGCCCAGCTACCGTCCTCTGTACATGCTGTCGTCGGGGCCGACGTGTCCAACATAGAAAGCCCAGACGTGGAGGATAGAGAAGGGATAGATAGGGGGGGAGGAAGAGGGCGCAACGAGTGATTGCGGAGGAAATGTGTTCCGGCAGGCTGGAGCTCGAAGACAGGTGTACTCAGGGATGACGGCCTTGCGCTCGATCCTTTGCGAGATTCCCAAACCATCCGAACGGTTTTCTCCCTTTCCTCGCTCTTGGAGAACGCCCATCTCATCTGGCGCAAAGCCTGTAAGCAGATTTGGACGTCTTCGTCGGAACCTCCTTCGCCGGCAAGTAAGAACCCAGCGAAAAAGCACCCGTCTCGAACGAGGGACGCATCGTATTCGAAAAAGGGCGTGCCCAGATGTTGGCGAATGATAACGATCACCCGTCGCACAACCTCGTGACATCGGGCGTCAGCGATTTTCAGCAAGCGAGTCGCCGCGTCGAGCGGCGGATTCCTCGGACTTGAGTTGGGGTGTGCATTGCTAAGACTTCTGTCACGGTTTGGGTGGACTACCGTCCGTTGTTTAAGTGCTTCACGAATCACATTCACTATTATCCAAATGTCAGTTATCGAGGCATCGACGGAATTGATGGAATGCGCTGCTTACGGCATTCAAAAATGAAGATCTACGAAAGGAAAGATTAAAATCGAAAGGTCCCCAGAACTGACAGAGTGCTGACATACCTGCCACCCATGAATGTAACGATCGACGTCCTCCTCATGGACATTCCCCGAAGTGCCTAACATGCGCAAGTTGTCGAAATCTTTCCACAACTTCTCAAGGGCGTCCCAGACATCATGAAGGCTCTTCTCATCTATCTCGTTCTGTTGTCGAGCTTTGGGTCCAGTCAATGCTGCGTGAACTTTCCGACAGGCTGAAGCCAACTCGAGGGGGACCATCGCATAGCGATATGTGAACTCGTAAGCGACGGTGGAAGCCCGCGTCATCGCATCGCTATCGAGCGGGGGTAAGGTCTTCTGGAATGAAGTTAGATCGTCATCGGAACTGTTAAACCAAGTCAGCATTCGGAATCACTTGCTCAAATTCCGAGCTCACATTAGTAGACGACCACCACGAAGTCCGCTGGTGACACCTTCTACGATATGCGAATACCAGAACAGTCGCGCGCGGACAAGAGTATCAACGGCCTGCCCTTGTCCGCTCCCGACGGATGACACCGATGCCAGACTACAAAGGGTGAAGACCTGGCTAACCATGGCTTCGTACATGACGAGCCGTTCCATTGGAGACTGAACCTCTGAGTGAACACATCAATAAGATGGGAGCAAGAGGACGATAAGAGATCACTGACCTTGCGTTAACGGCAGGAGAAGATGCAGAGCACGCACACCGTCCCAGGTGGGTTTCCTTAGGATACCATGGACATCAATCAATTGGAGCATTTCTCGAACCATTTCGTTGGTGGCTTCACGCCGGTTGCGGATAACAGTTTCTCCATGATGAAGCTCTTCGATGCCATACTCGTTTACGCCGAAGCTTGCCGCCCAAACGGCAAGCAGCGTCGCGATGAGCTGGCCCGGGACGCCGAGGGCATTGTAGTTGCCCTTACTGAATTCGAAGAAACGTGCACAGAACTCAGAAGGATCGATGATAGGATCTGCACAAACCCCAGAGATTTAGCTGAAGATCGAGTATCACAAGGCTGAAATGCTAACGCTGTATGTGGAAACGACGGAAGAAGGGGGAAGAAAAGAATTCCGGTTGGAGCTTCGGAATGAGACCGGGGGACAGGGTCGGGGCGGTAAAAAGGCCACCGTCCTCATCAATAGATTTACCATAGACGGCCCTGGGCACAGACGCGTGAACAAAAAAAGGTGCCGGAAAGAGAGCAATGGGAACGTACTCGACCTGCTGGAGACGGCGACCGCGCCTGAGTAATTTGACTGCCTTCACTTCGGCAAACTCATCACTGCGTGGAATGTCAAGAGAGGGAGGGAGCGGCAAAGGGAGAGAATACAAACACGCATTTGAGACCGCGTTCCTTGCAGTTGGAACATTGTGGCTGTGTACCTGTGCTCGAAAAAGGCAGGTCTTTCAGATCGCAGCGAACTCTATTCGCGGTTGAGCACGTCGCGGCCTCTGAAGGAAGAGCCCCCACCTTCGCATGCGACATGCGCCACATGCTGAGAACTGTTGACGAGAAGACTTTGGCTGAGAGGATGTACGACGAGCGGCAGAAGAGGGATAGGGAGAGCTAGGAGAGCTCGGACTCCTAGGCACAGAGGCGGTCTTGAGAGGCATGAGAAAGGAGCAGGGGAAGGGGTGTGATGGAGAAGGCGGAGAAGGGAGGGATATTTGAATGTTTTGGATGAATGAAGAAGGAAGTGTACGCACGTTCAGAAGAGGATATTCAGAGGGTAAGAATGCTCGGCGGTGACGTTGAACGTTGAACGTTTACCGTCGACGGATTCTTGGAACTGTACGTCTACGTCGTTATCTCCTTCCTCCGTCAAACGGTGGACTGGACCGCATGAGGGTGGGTCCACTCCATGTCGTAATCGTAATTCTGCCTGTCATTTACCTATTCCTCGGCTCGCGATGACTGGTCCCGGGAAGATCCTACCTACTTTGTCCTCACACCTATTTTCCCCTTCAAGTTCGAGTCGATGGAGACGCCACTCATGTAACCCGTTGAATGTTCCCGGCATGCGACGTACCCCGGAGTAAAAGACCCTTCCATCCATGCCCCCTCAATTTGCTTTGTTCTCGGACTTCTTTCATCATTTAGATAGTTAAATGAGCCAGTCAAGTTGACAGGCGACAGAAAAATTAGTCTATTCTTACTTGCTGCCATCCTGGCCCCGCTGTTAACGGAATTGGCATGGGAATCACCCCCCACTCGCCCTTCGTATGGCCCTTCGTATCTCTCCTTCTGTCCGCTGGTCGGGGTTCAGCTTGCGATCACGTGCCATGGCTCCTACGTCGCTACCATGTCTTGATATTAGCTTCTGCAAGAATGTCACTTCGCCCTTGGAGGAGAACCTCGAAACGACGGGCACAGAATGCACGTCAGGTAGTGCTTCCAAAAAACAATTTGGATCGAGATAGAGAGCGGCGAAAATGATGATTCCGTAACAAGTCAAGGTCAAAACGGTTATCTCCAGAAGCCACCGGGCGTCCCGTGCTCACCTCGAATTATGGGGTCCTCAGTGCCAGGCATATGACCTAACGAAATCCAACTCTGGCACTCTGAGGGGAGAATCGCCGCCGCCGCCGCTTCCTCGACGAGATCCCGCTCACAGGTAGGTAAGGGAGAGCCAATGTTGTCGCCGGTTTCAATGGCGACGACCTGTCCGGTTTCGTCTCTTGTGATGCGCCCCAGGCCACTTGGAACGCCGTTGCTGCTGCCGCCGCTCATCAGCGGCGCCGGCTCCAAGCCATTGATGAAAGCATCCTCATTCGTTGCTGTTCGTGCTTGAGTGACAGGTGCGGCGCGTTCCGCGCCCCCAGATGCCCTCGGATTCAGTGAAGCAGCCAGACCTAGCGCTGCGTAACTGGAAGCAAGGACGGCCCATGCGGTCCATCATCGATTATCAAACATTCTGTGTGACAGGGAGTCCATGAGTACCCACTTTTGTCGAACGGTCTTATGCTTGTCCCATGCGTCCCGTAATGCCTTTGGACCCCGAATGGCTAGGTGTCAAAACACCAGCATCAGTAGTGCGGTGATCTCCACAAAAAGTCTAACACACGAGGCTGCTTCTTGAGGAGCTTCTTCGCTTGCCTCGAATGACGCACCGGTTTTTGGGAAGAGCGAGCTTTACGACGCTGCCGAGGATTCGCCATGGGCCTGGTCTACCAAAAAAAGTCTAACGATGCGACGGACGTAAGAGCAGGAAACGAAGGAATGCAGGTACCGAGGACGAAGCTATCGTAGGAGGACCGAGCCAAGTCGGGTAACCGGTTCCCAGCCGGCTGATCCGGGCCCACCGACGAGTGCGACTCAACCGAGCCAACAAACTCCGTATCCACAACCATGTCCCGTCTCGCCTACTACCCAACCCCCGCCAACCGCAGATTGGGAAATTTCACCCTCAATGTACGTCCTTTCGTTGTCGTCGTGTGCATCGCTGACCCTTTCACAGACCGCAAAACGATGGACAGGTAGTCTCGGTGTATGGGGCGTAGGAGCTGGCACCGCTCTTCTTTTCGTACGGGGTCCCACTCACAGTGTTGTACCGTCTGACTTTTCTTTTGGTCTCTAGCTCCTCTCCGTCACTCCTAAGGTGAAAAACACCTTTCTTCTCAAGGTACCCGTGGTGGGTTGCACAGTTCTCCCATGTCATATTCCCGTGAACTCCTCCCGACTCCATTTTCTAGCTCAGCAACTACTTTGAGGACAAGACCCCCGCCTCAGACAAGCCTTTCTAAGACGATGCTTCCTTTAGAAAACATAGGAACATTTTATTAGATGCGTTAATTAACATTCCTTTCCCATGCGTGTCTCCGCGGTTTGGCGGAGGACGCTTGCGAATTCATAGTTTTGACGGCATCCCCGCTTCGGTTTCCAAGCCATCGATCAGATTGATACCCAATTTATCACCCAATGTTTTGAGGGCGTATACCGTGCCACCTATCGGCACGTCTATCAAGGCATGTTATGATGTATCAGACGTTGGATTGTTCAGTGGAAAAAAAATGGCAAGGTTCTGACGTATGGTTTCCATTCCAAGCTCTTTGGCGGTTTTGAGATTTCTGTGGGATGTCATACTCCGTCAACCACGGGCACAGTCGTTCCTGTTATGTTGACACAGAAATTACTCACAAACCCAAATCGTCTAGAAAGATAGCTTCCTGTGGCTGGATATCATTCCTTGCGCAGGCCAAGAGGTAGAACCGATGCTCTGGCTTCCTAAAGGCACGGATCGGTGATCAGCGCGTGCCTTTTCTCGGTCCCATCACGCCTATCTGTCAATTAGTGAGTCGCCCACCTCATGCCAACTTCGCTCGAGTCTACGAAATCGTCGAATAATTCATGGATGTACGATGGGACCGCGCCGCCTTCCCACCCCAGGAACTCGAGTTCAGATTGGAGGGTAACGCCGGGGTATCGTTCCAGATGTCGGGCGTCGAGACCGAGGAATGTTGCGTCAATTTTTGAGTAGTTATTCGTGAGGGCAATGACACGCCAACGTTTTGCCGCTAAGAAAAGGTCGATGAATTGAAAAAGAAGTGTCGCGGGAGGCCCTCGAACCTTTGATTCGCAAGATAGCCTCATAGACATATTCATTCACCTTTTGGGCTGTTCTCATCATGCGACCGAAAAGCTGTCACATTGTTAAGCATCTGAGCATCAAATGTTGGAGAGGACTCACTTCCCGGCCGTCGATGTGTAACCCCTGTGGAAGCTCTGGACATGCTATTATCCGAATAGATCGATCCAGCGTTAATAGACAATTGTTTCCATGGCTGACCTATATTCTTCCTCTCGCAGTACTCAACATACCATTTATTGCCGTTATGAATATCAGACAGCTCTTGACTAAACTGCTCGTAAAATGGGAATAGGGGGAGTTGGCCCCTCTCGAATTTCTGCCACGCTCCCTGTGAACCACGGGCAGTACTGGGGACCAAGATGAGAGGTCAAGTTGCTGGAATACTGTAAGACTAGTCACGTACATCATGCAGTTGACATAATTATGAGGTATGCCACGCTCGATCTCGTACTCGCGGACAGCTAATAGAGGGCTTTGCACGACGACACCCCCAATCTGTTGAAAAAAGAGCGTTTGTTTCCCAAAGTACGAAATAGAGAGGGGACGCACGTCGAACAAGACCGCTTTGAAGACGGTCTGGGTCATCGTTGTCGAATCGATTAGGGTTGGGGTTTCTCGCTCTTATCTTCATTCCCCTATGTACTCCAATCCAAACTACGGCGCTGGTAATCTCCATCACTCTCAGAGTGTCTCGTCTCGTCGAGGTTATACACCTTCATATTCTAACCAACCTGGTTATTCCTATTCACCCGGGCCTCCTTCTGGTGCCGACCCGCAACTTTGGCAATGGTTTTCGGCGGTCGACACGGATAGGTCTGGCTCGATCAGCGTCAACGAGCTGCAGGCCGCGTTAGTCAACGGTCAGCCCTCTTTTTTCCCCTTTCGATCGTGCAACTCACCTTATCACAGGAAACTGGTCGAGTGAGTGTCCCGAACCAATTTGACGTGAGAGCGGTGTGCATACTATTGACCCCTTCACTGTCTCACCACCCATCCCCAAAATGCGTTTCTCCGTGCTCACATTTCCCCTTACCTCAGGCTTCGACCTGGACACTGTGAAAATGCTGATGAATATGTTTGTGAGTTGTGATCGCACCCATCTGATTGAGGGGTATCGGCTAAGGCGCGCATTGGTTAGGACACGGATCGAAGCGGAACCATAGGTTTCGCTGGTACGTGCTTCTCGATATCGGGTGGGGTTTTCTCCACCCAACAGATTAACAGAGTTCTCTGGACTTTGGAAGTACATCAGTGACTGGCAAGGGGTTTTTCGCCACTTTGACAGGGACCGATCGGGTTCCATTGATGGTCACGAACTATCTGAGGCTCTGCGGACTTTCGGATACAACCTTGCGCCATCCCTCCTAGTACTGATCGAGCAGAAATATGGTATGTAACCAGATTTGACAATCCCATTATTTATCTATTCACCCCCCATCTGCGTCGTTAAAAGCCTCTGCACCAACATCGGGATATGGACCTCCCCCAGGGATCACTTTTGATCGGTTTGTTAGGGCGTGCGTAACAGTGAAGACCCTGACAGAAGCTTTCCAACGGTATGGGTGCCCAATACGGTTCGTTGAAAGTGTTTTCTGATTGAGACGAAGGGTGGACTCGGACCGCGACGGATGGGTCACGATAAGCTATGAAGATTTCATGAAGGTAATTATCGATAACTGTTGTCTTTGATTCGAAATCTAATCGTGGATAGATTATACTAAATGCACCTTAGCACCGTCCGTACGATTCAAGCGTGTTGGAGAGAAGGTACTGTAGTACAGTAGCGGAAAGTAACATGTAACGACGATAACACGCTTATGTTACTATTTACGCTTAAACGCACACGCACGTGATAATCGCCGACATAGCCGGTAACTCGAATCAAACTGCCGAGGAGAAAGATTTAAGACGCTTCTGTCTCCTCCTCTTCCTCCTCCTTGAAACGACCACACCTATGGCAGTACACAAGGTTGTCCCCGTACCAGAAAACGCTGACTTGAAGAGGCAGTCTCTCGAGGTGCCAGGCACAAAGCGACCTGGCCAGACAGGTACGCGTGTCATTATCTGCTTAGGTCCAGGGCGTAGCCAAATTGAGTTTTTTTGTTGTCTGCCAGCTCATTACAGAAATGGTGCGTGGCGTTCTCCACGTTGGCACCTCACTCGTCATATTCACCGTAATTTCCAGCGATTTTCGGCTACGTCGATTTGAACACACCCGGTGCTCTCACCACTCTCCCCGAGATATTCGATGCTGGTTACGCGCTTTCCAAAGATCTCACGTTCCTGGGACACCGCCCTGTTGTTTCAAAGAGTCCTCTGAAATATGCGGACCACTATGTCTGGCAAACGTATGCGCAAGTAGACGACAGGAGACGCAATCTCGGTAGCGCTATCCACGCACTGTTCGAGAATGGGACCGTAGGTGGTGGCGAACTTCCCACTGTCGGACTTTGGAGCCCGAACAGACCCGGTAAATCACTCACTCGCTGCGCATTCGCCCACTCACTCATCATCGTTGCCTCTTACTCAGAGTGGGTGGTGGTTGAGCTAGCATTAAACGCGTATGGGAAGGTGGGGGTTAGCTTGTACGACACTCTGGGGGATGAGGCCGTCGGTACGTCCCCACACAGCTAGGTCAATCCAATATTGGAGTTAATCTGACGCTTCCTAGAATATATGTAAGATTCCTGAGCTCTCTTAAGTCGTAGGCGACCTGATCATCATCTAGTATCGACCACGCCCACATCACAATGATCTTCACTACCTCCTATCACCTGGCACGGCTGCTCAAGGCCGCTCCACGTCACCCTCATTTAAAGCTAATTGTGGTCATTGACGAACTAGAGCCCGAAGCCAGACGGTTGGCTGAGGTGTGGTCTCAGACCCAAGGTATCAAAGTTGACGAACTTAGCGAATGTAGGTCTTGGGTTATTTTTTGTCTTCCCTTCTTCAGCTACACGGCGCAATTCAGTAGAGAATTTTGGGAAGAAGCACCGTCAAGATATCATTCACCCCGCACCAACTGATCTTGCCACCATCTGCTACACTTCTGTCAGTTCCATCCAACTCTACCATCACGTTCTGTTGAGCTGACGTAAATCGAATGGGCAGGGAACTACCAGTGTGCCAAAAGGCGAGAACACGTCTACTCAGCCCTCTTTGCTGTACTTATTAGGTACCTGGTAGGCGTTATGCTGACGCACGGCAACTTGGCGACGGCTGCCCAGTCAAATCTCTATGGGTATGCGATCGGCGCTGAAGACCGCGCCATTCTGCTGTCCTACCTTCCATTGGCACACATCTATGAGGTGTGTTACCGGTGTATTTTTGTGGCTGAACACTCTCACAGTGCGTGGTACAGCGAATTAATCAGTTGGCTATGATCGCCCTCGGCGCCTCTATCGGCTTCTTCTCTGGAGATCCCCTTCGACTGCTCGAGGATGCCCAAGTCCTCAAACCAAATTATTTCCCATCTGTACCTCGAGTTTTGAATCGGATATACCAGGCCGCAATGGTTGCAGGCGATGTCCCTGGCGTCAAGGGTGCCATATTCCGACACGCTGTGCGGACAAAGCTCAATAATTTGTATTCCACGGGGGCAGTTACACATCCCTTATGGGATAGATTAGTATTCAGGAAGGTAGGATGACGTTCAGTCTCTGTGGGCCATGTATTAATACCAAAAGCTAGGTTCGGGCCGCTCTAGGAGGCAACCTGAAGTTGGTAGTCTCGGGCTCTGCTCCTATCAGCGGAGAAGTGCTCGACTTCCTCAAGATCGCCCTTGCTTGCGAAATAACTGAAGGTGAGCCTTCCATTTACCGAATTGAGCGAACCCTACCCATGCTTTTTCATTCATAAGGGTGAGTAAGGCAGTGCTGTGGAGCTGAAGAGTTGTTTATCTCACGCTTCTGTAGCTACGGCATGACCGAGACTGGCGCCGTTTGCACGCGGTGCCTCCCGGGCGATCCGACTTCTGGGGGAACTGTTGGGCCTCCCCAGCCTGCCATAGAACTGAAACTGGTTGACGTTCCTGGGATGAACTACACCGCAGAGGATAAGCCATTCCCGCGAGGAGAGATATGTTGTCGCGGCCCGACGGTTTTCACCCTATACTACAAAGGTCGGTCCGTCACTAGATAACACAGTTTGTCAGTGCCGCTAACAGGAAGGTGTAGACGAAAGGAATACTAAAGAGACTGTGGAGGCCGACGGCTGGGTGCGCACAGGGGACATCGGCGAGATTGATGACTTTGGGCGCTTCAGGGTCATAGATCGCGTGAAGGTGTGACCTCTGTTCATCCTGTTGCTCATATGAGCATTACTCAACCTTGCGACAGAACATCATGAAACTTTCACAGGGCGAGTACGTTGCATTGGAGAAGATCGAGAATGTGTATTCTCGCATCCCCGTCGCCATGCAGGTTTTCGTCCACGGGAGCAGTCTCAAGTCGTACCTCATCGGAGTCGTGGTTCCGGACCCAGTGCAGTTCGCCACGTTCGCTTCACGCGTCCTTGAACGCAGGATCGACCCAGACGATGTCACAGTTCTGAAGGAACTTTGTACAGATTCGCGAATAGCGGACGTGATGCTTGCGGAGCTGAATAAGGTAGCCGCGAAGAGTCTGAAAGGGTGAGCGATCCCCGTTGTCGGTTTCGACCGAGGTCTTGCTGATGGCTCATTCGTTATACACAAGATTTGAGCAACTGAAACGCATACACCTGAGTCTTGATCCCTTCACCGTAGACGACAACACGTTGACCCCGACCCTGAAAATCCGGAGGTGCGCCCTATCACACACTCATGGGATGATCACGACCAACGCGGAGGCTTGCTCCTTTCTTGACAGACGTGACGCGTATAATAAGTACAAAGTGGTGCTCGACTCACTTTACGAGCTTCCGGACCCGTCTCCTGAGTCGGTGTCTGCGAAGCTGTAATGTTCCATGGTGCCAACCCGTTATAGTACATTCGAATGATTTCCTTCGCACTGCAGACCTCGTTTAACAGACATGTACATAAACACCTCGAGTTTTTTTTATTTTATTTTTTTTAAAAACTTAATCCAAGAGTTCAAGAGACAACACAAGTTGCGTTTTGTGCAGTTTGACATGCTCGACAAGTGGCGATATGGCCTTCATTGGAATCCTGCCAAAGAAGGTTCCTATTCTGTAGGATACTGGATGACCTCCCCTCAGCCTGGGGCTCCGAATCCTTTCCGAAATTCGATACCATTACGGCGACTAAATGAGACACCTGTTCCACCACTATAACCTATGTTGTCTCGTGCGAGAGTTCAAATATGTCGCCATTTCATAAAGTACAAATCTCGATAGAGTTAGTGGCTGAACAGAATATCACGTAAACATTCACACGCAATACCAGTCGAATGTTGTTACAACTTGTTCATTTTCTGGAAAATGGGTGTCTTCCTTGCTCTCAATGTTTCAAAAGAAAAAAATGACAGCAAAAAAGTCGTTGCATTTCTTTTTCGAATCCATTTTCGTGCCTTAGATTACAGAGCCCTGTGTAGCACGTCTCCTTAACGAACTCCCTATATGCTCGCATTATTCTATTGCTATTGCTATGTACAAGCTGAGTAGA
Source organism: Lactarius akahatsu (assembly GCA_021524915.1). Lineage (NCBI taxonomy): Eukaryota > Fungi > Basidiomycota > Agaricomycetes > Russulales > Russulaceae > Lactarius > Lactarius akahatsu. Next base: position 1,419,243 of record JAKELL010000001.1, on the reverse strand, counting down.
ACTGTTGTGTTGTTGGGGCTACAGAAACCGGAGAGCTCATGTTTCACATGTTGGGGACCGTTAGTACTTTGTGCATATGTTCGAAACTGACAGGAATGGAGAAGCCATACAATTATGAAAGATAGATACAGAAGCGTGAGCCAGCAATACTGTACATCTACACGACGAGCCGTGGACCGCGAGTGTTGTCATTGCACATACGATTGAAACTTGAATGGAGAGAAACGGTGAAGCAGAAGTTCCAGATCTCATCGATGGCTCGCAAAAAAAAAAGCACCGGGGTCCATTTTCGCTGTCACTTCATAGCTTAAGAAATATTATGATGGGAACGCGCTGGGCATGTGTGCGCTTGGCGAGGGCGGCGGGGACCGGGGAGAGTGGCAATGTTGTTCCATAGATGGGATTCGGGTCCCACAAGCAGGAAACTGATCTTGTTTAAAGAAAAGAGTACCAAAAAAGAGAGACGAAGAACAATCCCTTGCAGAAGACTGCGTCGTCTTTTGACACATGCCAATCCTGATCTGGTTGAGACATGTCCAAACAGGACTGTGACGGTATTAAGAGTGCAGAACGATGGAGCAGCGATGACGTCAAATAGCTATCCTGGTGTCCGTGGACTAGCCAATATGTCCCAAAATCAGTTGCATATTTACATAACGGCTGTTCGCTACAGAAGCGTGAAGGACCCAGTCAAGCAAGGCATTGAAAGCAGTAGACTGGAAGCAGGCGGGCGGTGCGCGCAAGATCTGGATGTGTACAGAGCGTGGGAATAGCAAATTCAAATAGTGACGTGTAAATGTGAACCTAGTTTGTTGTTCGCCACGAGTTTTTGACTTTTCGCACAGATCTCACGATCCGGGCCGCTCTGACCGTTTCGCCGCCACTCAGTTTGTTTCAAACTCGGATTTCTTTGGTATTTCCGGTGTAAATAAAACCAAATAACACTTCGCCAGTGTATCAAATAAAGTCCTACTGAGATGTAAGGTAGCCACCACCACATTTACTGCGCCGCTCCCTGAGGGTGAATACATCTATCATTACAACAACGAGGACTAAGGAGTACGCAGTGACGAAAAGGTATCGCGAGGGGGTAGGATCCGTAGCTTGATCCGTAGAAACTACTTTCAAGGTCTCATGTGGGCGGCCACGCCGTCAGCTGGCTGTTGACACTCGCACCCCAGGATTCCCAAATGCAACGCTGCACCTGTGCAACGAGATCTGCAATGCTATGCTTGAATTGGTAGGCCGGACCATCTACACCCAAACGTTCGAGCAGAGATGGCTTTATCGAGGCTCGTCGGAGAAATGAAAATAGATTGGTATCGTAAATAAACTCGGGTTTGGTGGGATGCAGGTGGAGGTTAGCGTAGAACGGGTCGAAGTATGTGGTGAGGAACTGGTGTCTCGCGTATATTTTTGACATGCTATTGATAAAAGGATCAAATTTTGTCGTAGGAACCAATCGAGCTCACACACCGATACATAGCCAAGGAGACGATGAATTGAAGCGAAAAGATGCCCCAGAATAAACAATGGTTCCAAGATATCACTCTTGACTCTGGGAGGAAGTTGGGCTACGTCAACGTGCATCATCAGTACGACGGTCGCGAAGATTTTAAGCGCATCTCTTACCATGAATCGACTCTTCCGCATGCTGTCTTCATATTTATGCCGGATCTGTGTGGTTTGTGCTTGTTGCAGTGACGAGGCGAGCTTGCTTCGCATGTGCCGCGCTGCCTTCGACAAGTCATAGAGTTCGCACAACCGCGGGTCATCCAAAGACCCGTTACCCGAGCTATGGTGAGTCGGAACGCGGTCGGTCGTACAAATTAATCGAGGAACAGAATAAAAAGGCTCACGTGTCCACGCTGTTGAGGCCTACCCGCAGGTCTGCGACGGCCTTCTTCATTCGCTCTAGGGCCTCTTGGCGGGCGTGCCGGGCTTGGTCACAGTATCCTTACTGTCGTTCTATTCAGATGGCTCCTCGAGCTCGTGCCCCATCGCATCGAGTATTCGCACGCTGGCGTTGCACGGGGTTGAGCGGGCCGCCTCTAGGCATACACGCATGGATGCCAAGTGCTCCCTGACGTTTTTCCGTGATGGTGTGCTTGGGAAGTCCTCCTTCGCGCTCCCGTACTCGTCTACCAACCGTACGCTAGGAGTTCGTCGCAGCTTGCGGCGCGACGCGGAGCTCACAGCTGTACCATCAACGGGGCCTACTGGGGAGGTCCACAACCGGATCGTCCTCTTTCTGGTCATCGCCACTCGCGGACGTGGATAGCGCTAGCACGGGAGACGACGACTTGACGTTGTTGAAGGACGGTTCGGACATGGACTCTGAAGTACCATAGATCGGTCCTAGGGGGTTATATCCCAGTTCGCTTCGGGTAAGGAAGTTTCGACCCCTTGTCGCCCTTTGCGGTCGCGTCTCCGTCTGATACGGCGCTACCTGAAGGTGTAGTCTCGAACCGCACTTTCATGAGACTCCTCCGTCGAAGCGAGCCAGGTGTCGAAAACCAGCCCCCAGGTGGCGCGGGTGTTCGAGCGGGGAGCGTTCCCGCGTGGGTAAGAGCAGGGGTGGTTGTCGCCCTCGACGATCGAATCTCCGTGAAAGAGGGCTGCGGAAGCGAGTTCGATCGTGTGCGCAAATGCCCGATCGACAACAATGTGGGTTGGGGAGTCTGCGAACGCGCAGGCGCGGGAGCCGGCGTTGCAGCCCATGCACCGGGGGGACGGGGCATCCTTGCAGCGGTTAGGTTGAAGTTGAGTACACCGCCGTTTTTACGGGTCGCAAACGAATTGTCTCCTGTGTCGTCCTCTGAGGGTGGTCCTGGAAGTTCGGGAAGGGGAAGGTCCTCCGGTGGAGACGGCGAGTGGAGCTTTTCCGGAGGTGGAAGCTCGATCGGACGCGCAGTGGGTGTCAATGCATCTGAAAAGACCTGATATTAGCCTTCTATGACGATACCGAAGACTCAGATGGCATACCAGGTATCTCCGGAGGGATCGCACCGTTGGCCTCTGCGAACTCCGTCGTCGCGCGTTTATGACCCTTCGTGAATTTCTTCACGCCTCCATTTGGCTTCATGTCGATCTTCAGTATCCGGCCTGGTGAACGCACAGGAATGTGAGAAGCAAAACGTCGGCGTTGCTGTTGATGAACCCGTGTCAAATGAGGGGAAGCCGGGTTACGTTCGCGCTCGGAATTCCCTTCTGCTTCTTCTTCGGCTGTGCGGCTACGGTCCGATTCGCTCGGTGAGGATGGTCGAGAATGTTCTCGCGAGCGAACTACTCGATCTGGCGTAAACCTTGGCTGGTCTAAGTCAGAACGGGCCGGGTGACCAGTGGTATCCGTGTTCGAGGTGGTCCGAGAGCGTGCTGAAAGAGGCATGTCCCACGCTCGTGTTGGCGCTCCTTCTCGGTATCTTTCATTCGATCCCGGACTTCACAAACTTGTCAGGTCGTGTAGCCTGCAGCACGGTGCTACTTACAATCGTTCAAGGAGGAGGTCGACCCAGTCCGGGAGGACGACCTGCTACTCCCACTCTGTGCAGGCGAGTTCCTCTGAGGCGGAAATTCTTGAGGCAGTGGAAATCCCGTTAAGGAATGAGAGGCACGATGGTGATGATAGCCATCACGACGCGGGTGCTAGGAACGCTTGGCACTACGGGTGACGTTGCTTAGCGCATAGACAAGTGTCTCGGAATAACACTCACCAGTTCCCACGACGGAACCTGGATTGGAGGCCGCAACGGGAGGTTCGACTACCCCGTTCGCGAATTTTGATGGCCGCTCAACAGAAGCGGTACCGAAACTATCCGCTACACCCATAGCGCGTTGCATCTCAGAATCTTGGTCAAGGAGGTCTGATAGCACAGATATTAGAAGCGAGGACAACACACTGGCATGAATGGCCTACTGTACTTGACTGGCTCTGGAATTGGGTAGAAAGGTGTACGGGGGTTTGTAGAGACGTGCTCGATATTCCAAGTGCTGGAACAGTGCGACCATGCATCTCGCGAATCAATGCAGCATTGTCAGTGCTGGAGTCGGAAATAACTGACATGAATTCGGTCTTACGTTCCATTCTGATGAATGATACGGCGAGTGCTCACCATCTGGTAGGGATGCATGAATACCCAAGATGCGACTTCTGAGGGCTTCCATGTTAGCAACATGCGACGCTGGAATGGGCGTGTTCCTGTCTTGTGAACGGGAGCGTTCGAGGTCAGAATGAGTGAGGACGACAGTGACAAAACGAACTTGACGATGTTTCCAACTCCTCGTCACTGAAGCTCGTCCTCTTGCCCTTATTCCCAGACCGCTCCTGGATGACCCGGTTGATCCTCGGGCTGTCCTCGACTTCGCTTGAATCGATGCTATTCCTGCGTGCATCTTTGCGCGGGGTGTCTCCGGGGTTGCGGAGGGCGTGTGTGAACAAGCTCTTGAGATTTTCACGAGCAGAGCTTGTTGCCGACGAGTTGGCCCATTTCGGGGGTGGATCAAAGTCAGAATTGCGATCTGAAGGGAGCGGAGGTGGAGGCTCGTGGAGGAGCTGTGTACGCGAGGCGGATGAAGTATTTGGCACCTTGGCAAGAAGCGCACGCAGTCGAGCGGCAGGGTGTCCTCCACGGCGGCATAGATGGACGGGAGAGATGAGCCGACGGGGAGACGTGGCGTAGAGTCGGTGTCCTCATTGTCCCGGGGTGGACCGGGAGTACGATGGTGATGGGTACCGCTCTGGCCTGGGGTGTGCTTCCTGTCGCCCACTCTGTATTACATAAGGAAGGTCTTATTCTGTCATCCCGGTCCGGATATGCCTAAATAAATACACATACGGTACAAGAGCGGAGGCAAAGAGATCGAAAAGAACGCAAAATAAGTAGTGTTGGATACGTGAGGGACAGATAGAGTCACACAAGGCAGATAAGATCCAAAATGCAAGTCCGAGAAGTAGTCGAGTTGTACAGTAAAAGCGTCTCGGGGCGCATCGTCAAAGCATCGCGGAATGCGATACGAGTGGCAAAGAACAACCAAAAAGGGCTGTATATATGTGCGGGATGGAAAATGGGGATATTGTGGGGACTTGCGTTGATAGATGGACTTAGATTGACTCGAGCTCGCTTGGTGTAGGAGAAGGCAGGGCGATTGCGGCGGGCGAGAGGGTCCGATCCTGGAGAGGCAAGTACGCACCGGAAGCGAATGGCGGTTCGTAGGAAGCATGGCGCTGAAATGGATTACGGGTGTGCATACGTGAGATGGGGGAAGCTAGGGTGATCACGCAGGATAGATGTGGGGTCAGCTAAAATGTCATGGGCGCCAATAATGAAAGAAAGACCTAATGGACCAGGGCTAAAAACCCTTGGAGGAGTGACTGGTCTCGTGTCGTTCTCTTCGTTTTCATGCTGGGGAAGAACCCGAGAAGCGAAGTTGGTGTGTTTACTTGGGTTGCGAGAGTCTTCCCGCGGAAGGACGGGAAGGTTGTCGATTCCGCCGAGGGGCTTTGGTGGAAGAGAGAAGGTACGATCGTGGAATGCAGAGATGGGGTATCGAAGGGGGCGGAGGGTGGGGGAGCGGGGAGGAAAAAGAGAAGGTCTAAGGATGGAAAGAAATTCCTCGAGTGCTTCTGAGGGTAAGGTGGATCTGATAAGACAGAGGGTTAGCAAGTGAAAAGGGTCGGAACCGGGAAGGAGGCGCAGACCTGGGGGATGCACGGGGAGAGGTCTTTGGAGATAAGGAATCAGGATCTAAGTGGTCATCATCCAAGGAATCGACTGTATCCGCGGGAGTCGAGATAATCCGGAGGGAGTGATGACGGTGAGGGGAGGGGAGATGGATAGAGAAGTTGGTCAGTCTAACGGGACGAGGGGCGACGAGGGTGATGTTGTCTGTGTTTGATGGCATGTGAGTGTGAGGACGAGGGCGGTACGGACGGAGCAAGGGAGGGGGGATGACCTTGGTCACAGAGGTGTCACACGACCACGTGATAGCGGGGACTTGATTAAGTTTTTGGGATTTAAAGATTGTAAGTTGTATAGCAGTCTGATTGTCAAGTCTTTGCGCACAACGAGTCAGCCACGATGCTCGCCTAATCTCTCACCAAGACCACTCTCTATGGCTCAGTTGAGTGACGAGTCCTGTCCCCTTCTCGCTCCCTCGCCCTCGACTCCCCTTCCAAAGGCTCAGTTGTTCGCTCTCTGCCTCATCCGTCTGGTCGAACCCATAGCTTTCGCCCAGGTCTTTCCCTACATAAACGAGATGATCGCCGACCTCCATCTTCCCGGCGGTCCCTCTCGCATTGTCTTTTACAGTGGCTTGGCTGAGAGCGTTTTTGCCATCTCTTCTCTCTTCTCCATATACTACTGGGCTCGCCTCTCCGGTTGGTCCCTTTCCTTTCTTCATCGTCTCCCACTTCATCCTTTTTGTTCGAGATGTCGTCGGTCGTCGTCCTGTCATTTTCATTGGCATGCTCGGAATGAACTTGGCCACTCTTCTTTTTGGTCTACAACGGACACTCGTCGGACTTTTGCTCGTCCGATGCCTCGGTCAGTCAGTTTGCTATATTTGCTTCACACCCATCACATACCATACCCTTGTTTCTGGACCATCGCAGGTGGTTTTTTCTCAGGCAACGTGGCCGTTATCTATTCAGTTCTCGGAGAACTCACGGATTCCACGAACCAAGCTATCGCCTTTCCTCTTTTCAGTCTTGCTTGGCCAGTTGGCTCCATTATAGGGTGAGTCAACGAACAACCCGTCGGTCATCTCCCTCAACTCGAATATCTCCCTCAATAGGCCCCTCATAGGTGGAACTTTCTCAAACCCGGCAAGTACTTTCCCCAATTCTAATCTATTCCATCACGATCTTTTCCGCACCTATCCTTATTTCCTTCCTGGTTGCATCACGTCCGCCGTTTCCCTCATTGGCGTTATTCTTGGCTACGTCTTACTCGAGGAGGTTGGCTCTTCCTGTCATGTCCCTCATCTGCGCCCTCGCTCACACGATTGTAGACTTTACCTAGCAAGCGCCGTGGGTTGTCTTCCCATGGCTCCATCCAGGAGGTATACCAGCCACCGAGATCAGCGCCATTTACTCTGAAGATGCTCGTTTCCGTTCCTATCATTCGCGCCATCAGCTTGTCAGGCGCAGGCCTTAGTTTCACGTACACCGCCTTTGACGTACTATTCGTCCTTTTCTGTTACTCCCCCATCGAGTCAGGTGGTCTCGCACTTTCTGTATGCTCTCTATATGCACTGTTATATCTTCGTCGTTGATTGTCTGGTAACAGCCTACAGACATCGGTTTCTGTCTTGCCATCTCGGGCCTCGTCGCCTGCTTCATTCAGTTATTCGTCACACCCGTCCTTATTGCTCGTTGCGACCACATCCGCGCGTACAACAGATGCATGAGCCTTTGGCCATTTTGCTTCCTTCCGCTACCGTTACTCAATATTGTGGCACGTACCGGCCTTTCGGCTATCAATGGGGATGTAGCGACGGACACACTGCGTCTGTCGGACGCAGATGGACACGTGCAAGCGATGGTGTGGTGCGGTATCGTTGCGTTGTTGGCCCTGTCAAGGCTGGGCAGCGTGGCGTTTGGGTGTGTTGACGCACTTTGGAATTCCGGGTCAATCTTACGAGAGCTAACTTAGAACGAACGTAGGCTCAGCATGATATTGGTTAAGGAGACGGCACCAACCCCAGAATCCCTTGGAGCCACGAACGGACTCGTCCAGTTCGCAATGAGCCTCACGCGATCGATTTGTCCCGCCTTCGCCAGGTACGTGGATGGTTATTTCATCGTGCTTCAGTTGCAGAAGTGCGAACCTGAAAATAGTTCGCTCTTTGCGTTGTTAGCTAGCGGCAAATTCCCCTCGGGCTACCTCTGGGTTGTCGTTATGGCAGGTATATCGTATGCCTGGAGTTTACTTGGTGGCCAAATCGAACGCAGTCGAGAATCGGTCATCATCAATGAATAGTACGTCGCAGATCTGGTGCCCTTACAATCTCCAACCATTCTTCCGAGGATTTCTTACGAACGGTATGTGTGTTATTAGGTGGTGTGGTGTGGATATCCATCGACATTACACCGGGCAATGAATCAGACTTTTTTCCCACGCTAACCACGGTTTTGTCGGCGGCTCTTTGACCCCCCCAGTAAGATAGACAGCATTTCTATCTTCCTACATGGCAGCGACTCCCGATAGTTGAAATAGAGGCACGTCATGACCGATCATTTGGAAGTTTGAAGGAGTATTTACCTCTCCCACCGATGGCGATGTCCGGCTCGTTCAGAAATGTGTGCAAAAATTTGTATGATGTCATCGGAGTCGCCGCGCAGATAAAGAGACTCGTGCGCTTCGATACGTTTGAAGGACACACGACCGCCGCAAGTCAAGCGAAGAGCAACGACGGGTGAAAACCTGGGTAACGCCGTATCGCTTTAAGAAATCGCGCGCGGCATCTGCGTGTCACCTAAGCCTCCAGCTTCGACCTCTGGACACATCATTCGTATATCAATAAAGAGAGCCCACGCCATCGACGAGCACCAGATCTCTGGGTCGCGAGGCACGGTCGGTGCCCAAATCCATGTGGAAGGGTCGCATTTTTGCGAGGCGCTCAGGTGCGGAGCGGGTCGCGTGGGGGAAAGGGGAGGCGCAGCTTCGACAAAAGAAGAGTACGACAATGCGTGGCACGGAGACTGCGTAAAATGCACAAAACTTCGCCACACCTTCCCGATCTCTCAAGAAGCCCCACGGCGCCGCGCGTTGCGAGACGGATCGCCGTGAGGATTTAGATGTGCTCGTTCGCGAGAAGCTCTACGTTAGTCCTACGACTGTTTGGGCGTGCACTAGCCGCCCGCGGGGTAGTGAAGGGCCGTTTTTTTTTTTTCTTCTGTTTCCTCGGTCCAATGTCCGGCGACGCTAACCACCCACTCTTCCGCCAACCACATCCCGCCCCTGCAAAAAATAAAGAGAGCACACTGGCACCGTACCTCGTTCTTCGCACGTTTTGAGTTGTCCGCGAGCCCTTTCCTGGCCTCGCGCTCGCGAAGCCGCCGCGTCTCTGCCTGGGGCGCGAGAGTGTCGATAAAGATGCGGCGGGACGCCGCGATCTGGTTAATGCAAGGAGGTCGTGCCGCCGCCGTCTGGGCACCTTTCTGGCCTTCTGGCCCGAGCACCCTTTCGCCGCATCAGCCGCGGGGCGCTCCCCCGTGTCGCTTCTCTCGAAGACGGAGGCGACGAACGACCGAGATGCGAGCGTTTCATAGAACGGCGCCTCCGGTATTGAGGGAGCAGATGTCGCTCGCTCTCCGGCTCGGCGATGTACGGAGACGCGTCCTGCGCCCTCCCGCGTTGGGCTAGGACCAAGCTCGCAGTCCAGGTAAAGAAGATGACTTGGGGATGGGGCCACCGTGTGTGCTCGCAGTTGTGAGTTGAAGCAACCAGGTCCCTCACGGTACGGCGATCGGGATGAAAAATGTGGCGGCTTGTTGGACACCCAGGTCTTTGTCGTGCCAAGCGGTTTCGGGAACTCATTGAAACGTAGAGTGTGCGTAAAGGTGGCGCGACATGCCCTTGCGGCAGTGCGAGGAGAGGCAGGTTAGCGCGGATCGCTCAAATTCGGAGATCGCGGAACATACAACCTGTAAGCGTCAGTGATGGGTATGGTAAGTAAGTAAAAGCGAGGCCGACGATGACCCGGACAACCAACAGAAGCCCTAGACTGGCAACCGATTTTATGTGTCATAACTTTATGAGTGTATTGTGTGTATCGCATATACTGTACGACAAAACTTACCTTGATGGTTATTTGATGTGACCCTGATGTTGGCACCGTTCGGTTCCAGCCGTGTGCCCCCACAAGACAAGAGCACACGGCCATCGCGAAGTTTCCTACCCAACGCATACAATACAAATAGTACTAGTACTTATCTGGATCGCGGGTAACGACCAGTTGGCAGGTTAATACTGACCCAGGTCCCTTAATCACAAGGACCGAGGCGCATGATCAATCAAGCGCACATGTGAAACCGAGTTTGGCTGTCTCTGTTCTGTTCACAACCAGCAGGCGACGGGTCGGAAATAATATAGTAGATAATAGGAGATTAAGTTGGTCGGCGGCGGCGGCAGTTGGAACCATCTGTCACCAGTCCATCAGTGCTGGATTGAGGGCGCTTCGCGGGTCGCGGAGAAAGCGAGGTAAGGGTGAAAAGCGCTCAATTTGTAAACGGAGCAAGGTGGAACAGGCAGCCAGCAAAATCACCGCGGTGAGAAGTGTCATTTGGGGGGTTCTATTAATAAACACGTTTTCTTTTTTTTTTCTTTCATGGATGCATGTGTCGAAGCAAGTATGTATGTATGTATGCGCGTGCGAGGATGTGCAAAACTGAAACCGGCAAATATCAGCGTCCATCACAGTGTCTAAGAACGGAGAGACTTACGATGAATGAAGATGTGGGTATTGAAGCAGGGGCATAAACATAAACATCAAACAGGGCACGGTCACTTTGAGAACCGACGGTGGGACCCAAGACCGTTTAGCCCTCGGAAGACGGACTCTGTGGCGCGGCGCTTTGAAACCAAAGAAGAGTCGTCCTGTCCGTCCCGTGTACGTGTACGCTTCCTCTTGGAACTCGATCGCGTGTAAGGGGGGCGTGAGAGATCCTCATCTGGGTCAGGAAGCTCAAAACTGTCAAGGAATGCCGGTGGTCGATATGGAAGCGGCTTGGGTGCCAATAATGGCGCGTTGCAAACCACTTGGAGAAACTCCGGCGCAGGTGTCGGCGGAGCGGCAGTTGACATCGGCGATCCGGGATTGGAAGAGGTGGAAATGGGCGATGCTGGCAGGCTGCGTAAATACGGTGTACACTAATAAAAATGTAAAACAAAACTCACGTTCGAGCCCTGGTGTGGTCACTGGGATGGGGAGCGCAGAAAGCATCGGGGGCACCTGAGTACGCAGTACCGGTTGTGACCCCGTGCGAGGGGACCTCGGAGACAAACCCGACGTCGGCTCAAGACGAGGATAAGGTGGCCGCCTGCGGGACGAATACGGATGTGGACGGGAGAGCCGTGAATCCGATTTGGAAAAGACGTAGACATCAGGCCAGGAGGGAGTCCATTGGTCGAGGTGGGAGAAGGAGGCGAACGGGGCAGCGAGTGGGAGAGGCTGGAAGGTGTGGTGTATCATGGTGGGGAGGGAAAGTCGGAAGCGAGGACAATGTGGAGGGGAGATGGGTATAAGAGGGGCGGCATAATCGGCTATATTATGATATATGGATGGGTGAGGGGCGGTGTGAAATCGGGAGATGGATGGAAGGAGATGACAGCGTTGCGGGCGGCAGTGCCAAGTTACCACACCACCACACACATACCAGTTTGTCAGTACTACAGGAGGGTTATCCCGCGCCTTCATCTCAAACACACGCCACATTTCTATTATTCTCTCCTCTCCACCCCTCAGCTCAGATCTTCATTCCGATTCAGATTCGTGCCCTCTCCTTCCTCAGCTTATACCCACACCCACACACCCACACGCATCACTGCACCCCTCCATTCCTTTCTCGTGTCATGAAGTTCCCAAAACCCATGCCCTTTCCCTTCATGGGAAGCGCAACATGGCGTCTCCTTCCCCGTTTCTTCACATCCAGTACCGTATCAGGACCAGCCCCGCTTTCTCCCCGTCCTCCCTATTTCGTCCCCCGAAATACCCGTGGTTCTCTTCCTGTCTATTCAGACGTTCGTAATGGCGGCACGCGGTACCTCATCTCGGTTCGCAATGTGGAGGGAAACATAAAGGCAAGTGATCCGGTTTCTCACAACCGCTCGCCTCTCATTTTCATCACAACAAAAGGCATTGGCTGATGATCTGATTCGCGACCTGTCCAACCCTGTATCACCAGAGTCGACCCGTCTGAATGCACGCATCACTAGATCAAATCATCTCGTGCTTAGCGGCCTTTCACGGAAACACGCCGTCCTGGACTGGCTAGTCAGTCACGGCTTCTGACACGAGACGGCCGCCCATTAGTTTATATTATCCCCCTTTGATACAATCGAGTCTTTTCAAACGCTCCATTTTGTTGCGCCGCCCTACATCGCACCGGTCCTATAGCGCCCGTTTCCGTTGGGAATTCTTTCTCGCCTTGCTTTTTGCTCATCGCGACGACAGGCTGCCTTGATGCCACATCCTGATCGTAGAGTGCCTGTCCCCTTATGGATGTTCCGGGTCCTTTTATTACATAGCCAAATCCAAGAGGACTGGCTCCGGTTCCATAGTCGGTCAAATCTGTCCCGTGGTTCAGCCAACAACCAATATGCTTCCTGTGTGGAGCAATCCGTCACTTTGGTTGGATAAACCGTTGCTGCGCTTGAGGCGTTGAGTCAAACTTTCCCCTATCTTCCGCCGCCCTGTGCGGTGCCAAGACTGACAGGAACTTGGAACTATTACGAGAATGTTGGCGTCAGAACGGTATCCTTCCTGATCTGCTCCAACCCTGTTTACAACTGGAAACAAGAGACCAGAATACACACTTTGTACTACTCGGACGCTCAGGATCGAAAAAAACGAATCATCACTGCTGCGGGCGATCGTACATGAACATGCAACATGTGCTATTGCCTTACCCCTGATACTGTACCAGAAACGGCATGTTCCGATTCCAATTCAATCTCGCGCGGAGTTGACTTCTCTCATGTCATTTTAAAGTACGCGCACGAGGGGCATGCGCAATCACTACCGAGACATATAAATGGCACTCACAATACGTGGTCTTTACTTGCACCGCCGGCGTGATTTCTTATCCTCCGTTATGACTATCACCTGTCGACCTTGTGCCAAAGGAAGCGTCTTTTGGAGTGATCATGTGTCAAGAGTTAGGACTTGGTTTTGGCCAGAAGGGGTATCCAACTGACAGATAACGCGCGGGGCAAGAAAAGATAGCACCTTCTTGCCTCCAGGAACAGGTCTGTCCGGCCCCACGCCAAGTTGCGAGTGAGGATTGCTGGGGGAGAAGGAGAATCAGGAGGGCACGGCGGCGCTCCAATGGCACACCGGAAGGCTCTCAGAGCTTTCATGCGCATGCGCATGCCCACATGGGCCTGTTTCCTCGAAATGTTGCCATTACGCCCACCCTTCCGGTTCAGAAGCCCGCTGTTGTATGAATGCAATTTAATTTCTTCGTTCTTAGACTGTCCGTCAATTTCATATACGGTATAAAAAACCCATGTGTGTGAAAGGAACGGACTAATGCTCGCGCAGCGATTACAGTGAAAATACTCTTACACCGTTTTTGTCGTCCACAGCTCATGCACTTGTTTCGCAGATGGGACGGTTGTTCCGCGCAGCCGAGTCGCGGAACCAGAGGAACGTCATGTCATCGGTTTATTCGGCCCGCTTGCGCAGGAAAAAAAAAAAAGAATCGGTAGGCCCCGAAAATTTTTGCAAATGGTAAGTTTTCCCCCTCTGTTTATCATAGATAGATAGATCCATTCCTTCGACGAACTGCCTAGTGATGAGTGCCTCGCCGCAGCCGCAGATTCAGGTTCTCCAAGGAGCGGGAAGCGCTGTTGGATCAACAGCTGGTGCGCCGACACGCGTAAAGGATGCAGGAAACAGCAACATGGGTACATTTGGGGTGTGTTTCCATCCTGGTGTCTTGCCAGAATAATCGAGTGACTGAAACGGACATGCCTATGCCGCTGTAGGTCAAGTCTGGGCTCGCCCAGATGTTGAAGGTGCGCACACGCTGTAGTCGAGTGTTCTTGATCTGAATAGGTTTTTTCCCGCGAGTAGGGTGGCGTCATCATGGATGTCGTCAACGCAGAACAGGTGCGCATGCCGTACATTGCCACACCGCTGCTGTAATGTGGTTATTGATCGCTTTTATTCGTTTGCTACCATCTCACAACAGGCGCGGATAGCTGAAGAAGCTGGCGCGTGCGCTGTCATGGCACTGGAACGTGTACCGGCAGATATTCGTGCCGCAGGTGGTGTTGCGCGTATGGCAAGTGCGAGGTTTCCGTCGCAGTCCATCATGGTGCTAGACCCCATACCCCTTTGGCTCAGAGCGATCCCCACATGATCAAGGAGATCGTCGAGGCCGTGTCCATCCCCGTCATGGCAAAAGTGCGGATTGGACATTTCGTCGAGGCCCAGGTAATGTGCCCTCGGATAATAAGAAGCGCCACGAATACTCAACTGCGTGATCGCCCCCCCCCATCAAAACGTAGATATTGCAAAGCATTGGGATCGACTACATCGACGAGTCAGAGGTGCTGACACCCGCAGACGAGGAGCACCACATCAACAAGCATACTTTCAAGGTGCCTTTCGTTTGTGGCGCACGCAATCTCGGCGAGGCTCTCCGACGTATATCCGAAGGCGCATCCTTTATTCGTACCAAGGGCGAAGCGGGGACGGGCAACATCGTGGAGGCGGTGCGACACCAGCGCGCAGTCGCCGGCGAGATCCGCAAGGCAAGCGTTCTGACGGAAGAGGAGCTGTATGTATACGCGAAGGACATCCAGGCACCCTTCCATTTACTCAAGGAGGCGGCACGTCTGAAACGGCTTCCGGTGGTCAATTTCGCTGCCGGTGGTATCGCCACGCCTGGTGCGCAGCAGTCTTCTCTTTGGCTCCTGTGCTTCGCTAACTGCGGTTTTACTGTTATTGTTTGCAAAAGCCGATGCTGCACTGATGATGCAGTTGGGCTGTGATGGAGGTCGGCAAGACTTTTGTCCCCTGGCATGCCCACGAATTTGATTGTCTTTTCTTGTTTTCAGTGTTCGTTGGGTCTGGCATCTTCAAGGTAGTTTTGATTGTTATCTCTATACAAGACCCGCAGCTCGCTGATGGCTTGTTCTGCATCGCAGTCCGGAGATCCCGCCAAGCGTGCCCGCGCGATCGTACAGGCCGTGAGACTCAACCCGATCCTCGTGCCCATTATCAACGCTGAAACACTTTCTAGGTCACGCATTTCAATAATCCGAAAATTCTTGCGGAGGTATGGGCCCGAATTATTTTGCATCCGCTCGTTCAGCGTGGCGACCCTGGATGGTGTGAAACAGATATCGGAGAACCTTGGTGCCCCTATGGTTGGTCTGACAATGTGAGCGGCGAGAGATTTGTGGTGTAATCATCGGCTAAATTACTCGGCTAGCGACGCAAACCTCGAGGGAGGACGGCTGGCACAGCGCGGCTGGTAAAGGTGGCTTACTAAGGAAAAGGCAAAGCTGAAGGTTTCACGTGAAATGGATTTATGATGACGTCATAACCTGTAAGTCAATCTGTGACTGTACTTGGTGAACATGGTGTACCTCAACTGTACTTACTGTCATGACGCCCGTTAAAAGGGTTTTGTAAAGCGGTTCATTTCCGTTTGCGTTCTTTCGTTGTTTCCATTACGCAGTACACCCTCGATTGCGAGCTCGATCTGTCGCGGGTTGGACAAGGCAAGGACAATAGTACAAGGACATGAGCGAGTGATCGCATACAATTCCATATGATTGATTGTTCCTTGGTTCAGGTCGGGCTACCGGCTGGCACGAAACACGCCAGACAGTTATTTACGGCGGTGCAGGTTCGCCTGTATGTTTGTCGAGACCGCTGCCACCAGCTATCGTAACCGATACGTTACAACATTGTGAGTTGTCACTTTGGACGTCAATGATTGCTTGTGTGTCCTATTCTGCGCACCACTTATGGGTCTTTGAATCCCGCCCAAATGTACATGGGTGCAACTTGATCTCAGAGCCATTAGTAACCATCATGCTTCTGTATCACACCTTTTGCTTTCACCACACGCGTTCGACGTGCTTCCTCACTTACGTGTACTTTGCATTGTCGTGAAGAAGGGCGACATGACACAAACCCTAGGTATCCGATACTCCGGTCGAGTACTCGTGTCTACCCCCGATACCTAACGTTCCTGCACGTGCCTCCTCAACTTGTGCGGCAGCTGCTTTACGACGCTCCCCCGCCGCATACAGCTCGAGTAGACTCATTTCGAGCTCATGTCGTGAGCGCTCAGCTGCGCGAATGAGCGGCTCGGTGGCGGCTTTCTGCGACGCGTTCAGACTAGCCAATCTGGTTATCTGCACGACGTGCGTGTGAGGATGGAAAAGGTGTACAACTAGAGAATAAAGTCCGACCTCTTTGTTAAGGCTCTCTTTTACGATCTCCTTTACCTCGTAAGGCGGGATAGGAGGCATTCGGACATTGGAAGACCGGCCTGCGTTTGAGTTCGGCAGGCTGAATTGCAATGTTCGTGACCGCTTTGGGTTTGCTGGTAAACCCAGGTGGGGCGGCACATAAGTCGTGGTAGGGGCTCCTGTTGAGGGCTGCGGGCTAAGTTTCCTTGGCTGGTCGGTGGGTTGTGGATTCTGCTGCGGAGGAGCCACATCCTCCATCTTCACATCCTCATTGGCATCAGAAGCAGGGTGTGCGGTCGCCTTCGCCTTGCCCTTGTCGAGAAGAAGGGGTATGGAAGATTCCCGTGGAGTGCTTGAGCGTGCTTCTATCGGCGGCGGAGGTCGAGGAGAAGTGGGTGGTGGTGATGGGTCCCGTTGAGCATGCCGCACATCCACCACATTGTCGCGGTCAAAAGGAGACTTTGGCTCTGGAGGGGCCAATGGTCCGGAAGGCAGCGAAGCATTCGACCTCGCGTCTGCAGTTAAACGGGCACTTGGGGAACCCCGGTGTGGTGAGCTACGACGCGGTGGTGGAGTAGGGGAGCGAGGGCGACGATCTCGGGAAGCTAGAGGGAAGGATAAGGCATGCAGAACGAATGATCACGGGGATTTTAAAGAGAAAGAGGAAACTTACGTGAACGACGGCGGGGTGACCATGATCGCTCACCTCGCCGACGGCTCCTGGAACGTCGACGCGGTGGACCATTACGCGGATCATATCGGCGGTCGCGGTCACGTTGGTCGCGGGTACGATCAAAATCCCGTTTTTCATAGTCGCGGTCACGATCGTACCCACGTCTGTCGCGGCCATTGTCATGATCGCGTGGGCGGTCACGGTCATGATCTCTGCGGTAGTCAAAGTCCCTTCTGTCAGGCTCGTAATTCCGTGAGTCATATCGTCTGTCGTCGCGGTGATAATCGCCTCTTGCTCGCGCGTCCGAGTCGAAACGAGACGGACCGCGTGAGTTTCTGGGACGAGGACGATGTTCATTGGGATGGTAAGAGTCACCGTAAGGTGGACGCGACCGAGGCGGTGGGGATTTTCGAGGAGAACGTTGACGCCTGTCTGGAGGAGGGCGACTCGGAAGGGCCTCAAAGTCGGGCTTGGGTGGAAGTGGAAGAGTGGAAGACATCCCACCTCCTTGTTTGCTCCTTGTTTGTCCCCTCTCGTCTCTCCCAATGTCGACGGGCACCGTTACGGTCCGTCGGCGACTTCATCCTCTCGCCTCGCTCTCTCAAATTCAATCGACACCCTCAGCTCAGGATGGCGTCCCTCATAGTATCGAAGAGGATCTTAGAGCATACGGCTGCAAACTCATTCATCAAGCCGGCATACTGCTGAACCAGTTCGTCTCTTCCTCTTCTCAGTTTGTTACCCCCCACATCCTGGGTGACAGAAAGCAAGTTGCCGTGGCCACCGCCCAGATTATCCTTCAAAGATTCTTCTATGTTAGCTCCCTGAAGCAGTTTTCAGTAGCCGTGCGTCCTAGTCGTTGTCTCCTCGTGTTTGTTCCTCCTGACTCTTCGTAGGACGTCGGCATGGGGGCACTTTTCTTGTCCTCGAAGCTGGAGGAGTGTCCAGTCCGCATGCGTGACCTCATCAATGTCTACGACCTCCTTCTTCAGCGCGCGGCGCATACCGTCGCGTCCACATCGTTCGCGCATCCGCCACCCGAATTCAAGTACACGCCTATGTCATACTTTGGCAACACCTTTTACGACCTCAGAGAAGCATTGGTCGTCTCCGAGATGCAAATCTTAAAGCGATTAGGATTCGACGTACAGGTGGTGCTACCCTATGGCACACTGGTAAATTACATGCGTTTACTCGGACTGACAAGTCGCAACGAAGCGATGTCAATGGCATGGGGTTACCTCAATGACGCGTGCGTTTAACCGATTTGCTACTTTTCTTAGCACCTTGATTCAATGGCTGAATAGATTGCAAACGTCGGTATATGCACTGTATGCTGTGCCCACGGTAGTGAGTGCAGCAATTTTGCTCACGACGCGTCAATTGGGCATCGCATTACCCTCGGACCCAACGAACTGTTGGTGGGAATTGTTCGATGTCGAGTGGGAAGATTTATGGAGTGTGTGCGGGTACGTCATGCGGCTGTACAGGGAACGGACGACCGACGAACGGGTTGAAATTATGGGTTTGTTAACCAAAAGAGATTTCCGACAATGGCTTGAGAATAAAAAATAATTAAATAAACTAATTCTTCACCTCGTCGTCGTCGTCGTCGACAATGCTCGACCATTGCTCAATAATGCATAAAGGTCTGCTCGCTCTCTTTTAACGAATACTGTCGGCCTTCCCGTGCTCATTCATGAGCAGGCGGGGTCGTCCTTTGGTCCCGCTCATTCACGCCAAATGCTGCTCACGCGGCCTCGTCCCCCGCCTCGCCCGTCAATGGCCTTATTCGTGATGTTCTCATAGAGGGTCGTGCGGCAGAGCAAACGTATGAAAAAGGTGGTTATGCTGTCAAGTGGACGTTCGTCAACGACCTTGAACTGATCTTCGTGGTAAATACCCTCCCCCTACACCACAAACTTTTGACCCATCCCACATACAGGTCGCATACCAACGCGTCCTACAGCTCACATACGTCGAAGAACTTTTGGGTGCACTCAAGACTATATTTGTCAAGCTCTTCCAACCTTTCCTCGCTGCATTCGTCGCCTCGCTTCACGTCGTCAAAAACACCGCGATCGCACTTTCTAATTCCGCGCCGGAGCCTCCACGTTGGAATTTGGCCGAGGCACTTGAGGGTTGGGATTCCGCCTTTGACAAGTTGCTCCAGGGCCTGGAGAACAAAGTAGCAGAGGTGCGCTCCTAGTGTAGATCACACGAATTCGCACTGACTTTCGGCATTTAAGGACCGCAAGCATCGCTTGCGCCCCGCTGCCAGACCGCCCCCGCTTACGCCGAGTCCTGGTTCCAGTGATGTTGATGCTCGTCGGTCATATTTCGTCTTCGCTTCGCTTCCGCTCATGGTGTTTGTAGCACCTCCGGAACATCATCTTGGGACTGTGGATGAACAACAAATTGCACGCAACGTCCAGGCACTCAAAAATAGGCTACGCGGGCGTGGAGGCGCCCGTACAGCTGGGAGGGGGGGGAGGACGCGTGGAGACACTGGGAGCGGCAGGGATAGTCACACCAACTCTGAGTGCGTTATATTCTTTAAGCCCCTTCCTGAACTGACACAGAACGCGGACGATTAGCTCTGACGTCACCGTGAAGCGTAAGCAGAAAGGCAAAGTTCTCCGTAAGTGGGGCGACGAACTACTTAGTGAATCCGAGATGGCCTCTCTCGACTTCTCATACGCGAAGTCGAGCGATCTAGGCGAGCGCCCGACTTCAAGCAACTTGCAAGCACTCGTGGACGAGGCCTCACTTGGGTCTCGCACTAAGGACGGGCTGTATGAAGTCAAGGATTGGGAGTTTGCCAACGGCGGGACGGCAGACGACGTGATCGCCAAAGCGCTAAGCGGAAGCTTAGGCAAGGAGAGCAAACCAGCACAGAGCTCGCTGGGCACTCTGGGCTCATTGTTCGCGCGGTTCACTGGGACGAAGGTCCTTTCGGAGGATGATTTGAAGCCCGTGTTGGAGGGAATGAAACAACACCTCATGAAGAAGAACGTGGCTAAGGACATCGCAGAGAAGGTGTGCGAGGGTGTTGGTCAGAATTTAGTTGGGAAGAAAGTGGGGGGTTTTCAAAGTACGCTCGACGCCCATTCTACTCGGCGCGATGACTCACGATTTCATCTTATAGCAACGAACGCGGCCGTGCGGCATGCGTTGTCTAATTCCATCACCCACATCCTCACTCCGAAGACGTCGACGGATTTATTGCTTTCCATCCGTGCAAAATTGTCCTCCCCCCTGACTTCGACACAACAGCGTATACCCTATAGTATCACCTTTGTCGGCGTTAATGGCGTGGGCAAGAGCACTAATTTGTCCAAGGTCTGCTTCTGGCTCATCCAGAATGGCTTCAGGGTCCTCGTCGCTGCCTGCGATACATTCAGGTGCGTCTTCTTAGACACCCGTTCTGGCCGCCAGATACCCATGGTCGTGTAGGAGCGGTGCGGTGGAACAGCTACGCGTGCACGTCCGGAATCTGAGTATGCTAGGCGTGAACGGAGCTGGGGACAGCAAAGGCCGAGTTGAGCTATATGAGCGGGGTTATGGCAAGGACGCTGCGGGGATCGCCAAGGAGGCGATTGCCTATGGTAACGTCACGTCCCGACTCACTTGTTATACGCACTCATGATCTCGTCACAGCTAAGGATAATGACTTTGATGTTGTCCTGGTCGACACCGCCGGGCGTATGCAGGACAATGAGGTATGCATTCTTCTAGATTCAGAGGCAGTCCAAGCCGTACTCACGAAGTCGTACAGCCCCTCATGCGCGCCCTCGCCAAGCTCGTGTCAGTGAATAATCCTGACAGGGTTCTCTTCGTCGGCGAGGCGCTTGTCGGGAACGAGGCCGTTGATCAACTGTCCAAATTCGACCGTGCCCTGCGCGATTTTTCGGGCATGGGAGGTGCGAGTAAGGGACGTGGCATCGACGGCATGATCGTCACCAAATGGGATACCGTTGACGACAAGGTCGGTTTCCCCTCTCTTTTTGTGCATCTCCCAGGTACCGATGAACGCTATCATCGGTCACAGGTTGGTGCGGCTTTGTCCATGACCTATGTTACAGGGCAGCCAATCGTCTTTCTTGGTACCGGTCAGGTATGTTGCTCCTCTTTTCCCAGGACGACACGGACTGAAAGGAATAACTACAGACTTATACGGATTTAAGACAGTTGCGCGTGGCGAACGTTGTGCAGGCCATTTTGAGTGATTAGCTTCGTATTGAGTGGGCTAGCTTGAGAATCCGTAGCGTAACGACTCCGAGTCGAGTCGGTCTTAGACAATTGATGCTGCTCATCGACTGTTCGTACACGAAACCCAGGACGAATCGATTATTTCCTCTCTACTTCGACAATCTTTCCACCGGCGACCAGCTATGGCTCAGGCTCCGAGACTACATCCCCTTGCAATTTCCGGCCCATCTTCAACGCTGCCCTGAATGCGTACGAGAAAAAGACGAAGAAGGACGCGCATCTGCTTACAACACAGCTTCAAGCCTGCAACTCTCCCGGTGAAATTATAGCCGTCCTTCAGGACAAAATCAATGAGTGTGATCAGTCAAGGAGTGCCGACGAGAGATTATCACGGTAGTTGAACTCGACTATCAACGTCCTCTACGCGTTCTGCGCAGCGCTCGGGGAAGGTGTCGGACTCGTAAATCTCATGAAGTCAACCTGTCTACTCTCTACGTAGTAATGAGTTTGTACACAGCCTGCCCGAGAGTATTGTTGTGAAGATAGGAAGGGGATGAGTGCCGGGTATTCTCGCCTGCAAAAGTTATGAACTTCTTCAAGCGCCTCGAGTCTTATATGGCCGCAGTGCGTCATGCTTCAGTCCCGCGTCTCCTTCCTGAGAAAGTTTCATTCTTCCGTCTGTTCCAGCATGAGAGTCATCCCAGTCCCAGTCCGGAAGGACAATTATGCTTATCTCTTAGTTGACGACACTGTGAATGAAGCTGCCGCGGTGGACCCTTACACTCCTTCGAAAGTGAAAGCAGCCGCAGAACAACTCGGTGTCAAAGTCGTTGCTGGAATCACCACTCATCACCACAACGACCATAGCGGTGGGAACGAAGTACGCTCCGGTTGTTTTTTTTCTCGAGTTCTAGCTAGATCATGAATCGCGTAACCACTTAGGAATTTGTGCGTAACTTCTTCCAAGCACCATTACCCTTCACCCCATTACTTTTGATGTTAGGCCAAGCTATTCCCTGGCGTACCGATATACGGCGGGAGCCATAAAAGCCCAGCTCTGACCCACCTCGTCGGAGACAACGACCGATTCACCGTCGGCAAAGCGCTCGACGTGAAGTTCGTTTTCTCCTTCTGTCTATCTCTCTCACTCTTTCTCGACTAATATGATATGTTCAGGTGTCTCGCGACGCCATGCCATACGCGCGACTCGATCTGCTACTACGTGACCGACACGTCGTCGTCCTCGGACGGTGCACGCGCGGTCTTCACGGGGGACACGCTCTTCATTGGCGGCTGCGGGGTGTTCTTCGAGGGCACCGGGGCGGAGATGCACGCCGCGTTCGAGCTGCTCCGCGCGGCCCTGCCGGACGACACGGTCACGTACGTCGGGCACGAGTACACCGCGGGCAACCTCCGGTTCGCGCGCTCCGTCGACCCTGAGAACGCGGGTCTCGCGCGGCTCGCGGGGATCGTCGATGCGCACCCCGTCACGGTCGGACGCACCACGATCGGCGACGAGAAGGAGTGGAATATTTTCTGGCGTTTAGCGAGCGACGCGGTGCGGTATGTATTCTGTTCGTTTTTGACCGCCGAGATGCACACATACCCGTTGTTGGCGCTTTTGACCTGCGACGCACAGGGTTGCCACGAAGACGGAGCCAGACACGCCACCGAGCGAAATAATGGACAAGTTAAGAACGTTGAAGAACAACTTCAAGGGATGATCACAATTGGTATCGATGGGCCGTTCGTTGAGTCGTGTATGAAGCATGGGGCATGCCTTGTACGTGGCCCCATTTGCTTTGTTGTCTGTCGACGTTGTGAATATATCGCGTGCTACTTGCGAACTGCTCTCAGAGACTGAAGATTGTAAGGCATTATAAATCGGTAACTGTGCTACCCAAAAAAGTTCATCAAACAGATACTCGTAACAACATTGGCCGACCAGTGACTAAGACAAGCGACAGGGGATGATAGGTCATGATGATTGTATGGTGCGAGGAGGATTATGCCATGCCGAACACCTTGAGAACTGCGGTGCGCGCGTACGGAATGTACGACAGTGTGTACCAGAGGAATGCGAGGTACTCGAGGACGACGAAGACTAAAAGCTTTCGCTTAAGCAAATTGTGACAAAAAAGAGGGAGGACGGAGGCTTACCGATGCAAAGAGTTCCGCTGCTGAGAACAAAGGCAGCGACAAAAATCATCACAATCATAGCTAGGAAGACGATCGTTGCGACAACGCGAACGGGCTTGAACATCTGGGGGGAGAGGTGATGCGTGTGAAAGAGCAGAGGCAATCACGAATGAGCACGGTTGCGATTAAGATACGCGCGAGAGTCCTCACGAGCTTCATTTGCTTGGCAAACTGTTTGCAAAGAAAGAAAAAGGGCCTCATGTTGAGCAAAGCGATTAGATAGGGGTTCAAAAACGGCGGACGTACCCCAATCAAAAATCCTGTGCCTATGAGCGAAATGACGGTCCCGAGTGCGTAGAGGACTGTGATACCGGGTAATTTACAAGACTACGTCATACAAGGGGAAAACACACCTGCGAAGGAGGCCAGACCACCGATAAAAAGCATCACCGTCCCGAGTACGCTCAGAACCAGTCCAATAGCGTAACTGCGGAACAAGCAGATTTCACGTCGTCAGGAGAGGCGACCACGACACCGACCCACGACCATGGCCAAATCTGGGTGGTTTTCCTTTATCAATCTGAAAGAACGCACCACCCGGCAAAGCCATAAAGTCTTTGTGTGCGCGTGAGTCCCAGTGATTTGAAAGCGGAATCGCCCTCAAAGAATTGGGTTTCGGGGATAGTACCGGCGGCCGTCTCGAGGTTGAACCAGCCTTTTGAACTCATATTTTGTGCGGAGATGGTGTGAGTGAGAGGTTTTCAAATAGTGGAAGAGAGGAATGGTGAATGTTGTTGTCGTGGGTCGTGGACGGCCAATGTCGGTACCAATGACGATACAGCCGATGCTTACAAATCAAGGTGGTAGCTGTGCTTGTCCCGTCTATTGATTTTGGCTGGAGTTTGCCCAGCAAACTTATGAGACGGATATTCTTTCAAGTTCTGTATGTTGCTGCAGTGTTCAAGTGAGAAAAAGAATTTGTCGATAGGGCTGCGCTTCGGACGTCCTTCCCAGGGATATGCTTTCCGCCTCGACAGCCCTCAGTGTTGACACCCTCTCTTGTCCTCAGCTGCCTCGGCAACCCATCCCCACTCGAGTCACAACACTTATCTGTCGTCCTCGGTAGACGGCCATGGATGCCAATCCTTCCAGAGGCGCTGTTTGGCGTTGCATTTCCGCTGCCGCACTTGCGATAGACATGGGATCCAGGTATCTCATAAAAAAACGAACTCTGCCTGTATAAGAGCATAGGCAGAAATGCGAAGAGAGGCTCGAGCATGGAGGCTGAGCGCTGAGCCTTTGACTGGCGGTGGTCATGAGTGCAATATAAACGTGAGTCTCCCTTTCGACCGAGTTGGTCGCGTTCTGCAGCGCTCAGGCTCGCAGTCGCAGTCAAAAGCCAAGATGGCTCTTCAAACGTCACCAGATTCGCCCCCAAGCACCAGCAAAGACGTGTTTCGCCCAACCTGCTACTCCCACCTTCGGCCATCGACATCGTAAATCACCACATTTGTGCTGATGCGCCTTGTTCAACCCCATCCTATAGCTACAGCCTGTGTACGGCAATAACTGTCTTCGCACGAGGTTTCCTTCCACGCTCTGCATTCAAGGTCGACCCCGAAACGGGAGAGATACAAAGCGAGGATGGTTCTGATGACGACAACGACGCTACTCTAACATTCTCACTCTCCAAACACTCTCTCCGAGTTCGCGTCCAGCTTTTCCTAGCGCGTCGGCTCATTTGTCAGTAGCGTTGGCGGTGCACTCTCTAAACTGACTCCGGCCAACCCGCCCGACGCTGGCCACCACACCCATTACCACATTGTCATGCCCATGCCCATCCCCGTGCACACCAACAGCTGCACCGCTCATGCTGCTAAGATCGAAGGCCGAGGGGTTCGCGCCGGAAGAAGTAGACGCAGTCGAACGCATCGTGAAGGACCCGGATCTCGCTAACGCGTGTCTGGCCCTCAGCAATCCGGACCTCGGTGCGGGATTTATCCGCCGCGAAGTCACAAAGTTTCCTAGGTCGGGACGACACCCCACCCTGCAAGTCCTGGCTACAGTATTGCTAGAATTGAAAATGGATGGGGGGTTCGCGCCGGAAGAAATCGCCAACGCGGCCGAATGTCTCCTGAGGCGTGAGGGACTCAGATATTATGTATCTGTCCCTCAGCAAATCCGGACACTGGCGCAGTATTCACTAGCATCCGCCGCGAAATCACGAAATTCCGGAGTCGTACGCAGTAGATAGCTGCGCGGTAACTTATTGCTGTCATTCGCGCCTTGTACACGCAAAGACGCATGTATGCTATTTATCTTTTATGATCATGCATGACGGCTGGTCACATCTGACACTAGGAGGTCCGACTTTTTATTTGGCCGGGCTGGAAGCGTTCGCGAACACAGCACCGCTGCACAGAAAAACTTTTTCGAACACAAACCGCGCGCCAAACAGGGCCTAAGTTTTTCTTATATATCCCAAAAACAGAGGTTCGAGAAAAAATTGCACACAAAACTAAAGCATCGACCGTAACCAGCGAGATGAGGTGCGAGAGACGTAACAAGTCGTAAAGAGATGAACAGAAGAAAGAAAACCATATGCATGCGTGGTAGGAGGTTACAGAACGAACCTAACTTGGGACATGAATGAGACATTAGCGGACTGCAACCTGACATATCATGAGACCAGTCATCATGAATTCATACAGGGAATCAACGCCGATGATGTGATGAGATGAAATTCTGGAGGCACGCCTCCACAATAATAATCACCCACAGGGCGAGAGGATGAATCGTCAATCCCGTGACGGGTGCTCTAATTCGGCTTG
The DNA here is from genome assembly GCA_021524915.1 of Lactarius akahatsu. Taxonomy (NCBI): domain Eukaryota; kingdom Fungi; phylum Basidiomycota; class Agaricomycetes; order Russulales; family Russulaceae; genus Lactarius; species Lactarius akahatsu. The sequence goes on along the minus strand of JAKELL010000001.1, from coordinate 1,393,234 downwards.
TGGCTCAGGACGTCCTGGATCTCGGCAATCGACCTGGCCGTCTCCAACACCTGTGGCCCTCCGGGAAGGATGGCGATCCGTTGTTTCGTCGTATTGAGCATCGCTTGCACGTTTGGCAAGACGCGGGAGATGTAAGGTGCGATGAGCGGATCGTTCGTATTCAACACCGTGGCAGCACGCTGTAGCCACCACATCGAAGACTTGAACGACTCGTCGACCGGCGCACTCTCACCAATCGCCCCAGCGAGCTAAAAAGGTGAATCACACTTCAGCAACCAGCCAGAGGCAAGTAAAAGGGGTGGGCATACTCTGTGCACGAGCGTCAGGATCACGGCCTGCGATAACGGTGGTGACCCTTTAAGGGGCATGACAATTTCGGGATTGGACCTCGCCAGCAGCTCACGGAGTTGGCGAGTGTCCTGCGTGCCCAGGACGGCAAGGTATGTATCGTCCCACTCCTCTGACGGTGCCGGAGGCGTTTGCTGAGTCGGAGGGGGGAGGGCGGGATGAGACGCTTGAGGTGCGGGGATACCAGACGGGAACCACGGTCCCTGCATGGCCTGTTGCGGGGGCTGCGGGGGAGGCGGTCCATACATCTGAGGGATATTGACAGGAGGAGCAGGGTGGCGGAATGCTTGCTGTTGGTTGAACGAGACCATTGTGCCAGGGCCTGTACTGGGACCGGGAGAACCCCTCACTTGAGGTTGCTGGAGCGGTGTGCCAGTATTGATGCTCAGGAATTTGATCTGCTCTGAGAGTGTGCGAACGGATTGTTCGAGTTCTCTAATCATTGTCTGGGAAACAGTAACGTTAGTGTGGTGGTGCAAATAATTTCAGAATGATGAACCAACCTCCTGTCCGCGCAGGGCTTCACTTTGCCAAGAGATAACTTCTTTCTTGAGGTTCAACATCTCCGCATGAATTTCCCGAGACAATTCCTGGTGCATGGCAGACGATTGTGCCTGATACGCGGGAATCAGCGTCTTGTTGATAGCTTCCTTGACATGGCGTTCGATAATCGGGGTAATCGCAGAGGAAAATGTGCGCGCGACATGGCTGGACACGTCAGGTCGAAGGAGTAACCTCTCAATCTCGGTAGGAATTGCCTTGATACGAATACAGTAGTCAGCGTTCCGAGGCTTGAGGGTCCAATGAGTGGACACACCTGGTTCATTGATTCGCCGAGCCCCTTAGCAATCTGGCCGACGAGGACGGCTTTCACCTCGCTCTTCGTGATGTTCTCAAGGGCTGGGAGAACAGAGTTCTGAACCTCCGCCTTGACAGCCATCTCCACCACTCTGGTCGTGTTCTTGGTCAACTCATTGGAAATGAGCTTCAAAAGCTTCTCCTGACGTGCGATATCTGCCGCCTGCTCGCTGACACGAACATCCTCCAGGCGTTGGTCTATAAGAGTGCATTTCAGTCACCTCGAAACCCAGAAAAAGGTGAATACATACGCTGCTTGTCAAGCTCCTTTCCTACGAGGCGGCCGATACGGCTGTACAAATTCTCCTCCATCTTCTTGATCTCTCTCGACATGACTGCACCCAGTTGTGCTTCATTCCCAGAATCCAGCGGTTTCGCAGAGGTTTCTTTTACCTCTTTCTCCCTCCAGCCGACATTTTTGCCCCTTCCGCGACCACGATTGTCGTTAGAGCGGCCCTCCTCGCGGATCTCAGCTTCTACATCCTCGGCTGAAGGAGGAGTGCGGATCCTCGGGCCAGGGGGAGGGATCATGGGTTGTGCTACCGGTTGGACAATGCTAACTGGAGCTTGGATGGGTTGCTGACGCTGGTTCCTTGGCTCTGGCGCAGGAATCTGAGCTAGGTGCGGGGTTGGCGGGAATTTGGCGAGGGACGTCGCCAACGCGCTATCAAACCATTCCTTGCGAATGAGGACCTGGTCCACGCCAGACGAATGTACGGAGAATGCCACGAGCGCGAGTTCTCCAGGAGGAACCTTTGCCGCAACGCAAGCAGCATGGGCTTCTTCGCCCCGCGGATCTGCGTCTGCAGTCAAGATGACAAAGTGGATGGTCGGCTTAGGTCCAGAGAATTCCAGGACTTGTTCGATATAGGGGCGCATGTCATTCCCTCGGCCTGGCGAGGACACGTCAAAGCCCAGCTTGAAAGCGACCATACTGTCGCGACGGTTGTTGGCAACCCATAAAGTCTGGATTCGGGAGTCATAATTGGCATGGCCGAACATATCTGGATCATCAGCAAATCCGTTATTGATCCCATTTACAAACTTGATAGTGGAGAGGACGGTGCCGCTCTTGTTTGGAAGAAGCTGGAAGATCGTGCCGTGCTTGCGGCCGATAACCACACCACCGTCAACAAAGGTTATGGAAGAAGGGGGATCCTCGCCGCGAATGGTTGCGGACCAGAAAGGCCGGCTGCGGTCGCGAAGGCTCCAAAGGCCAAGGAAAGAGTCACTGGAAATTGTGGCGATGGCGGAGTGTGCGATATCAAACTCAAATGCAACGAGCGACTACAAGACGGGTTAAGCTATGACACTCAAAACAAGATGAGACTGGAGCTTACGGCAGGCATCCTAATAGACTGGACAATACGATGCAGGTCAGATTGAACAATGGGCTCGCCATCGAACATCCGAGCGGCTTCGCTAATGTTCAGCACATAAATATCGTTTTCAGATGCCACGGCCACGGTGTCCTGCTGCTTCGGGTGCCACTTTACAGAATGGAGTGCCTCCTGACCCATGGAAGGTAGAATGCAGAGAAGAATTTTGCCACTGTGACGTTGTACAAGTAAGTCCGAAGCATTTCGTCGGCGGCCAGCTAGCGAAACGTACGGGACATCATCTGTGATCAGATCGGGCAACTCCCAGACGACAAAGCCTCCATCAGAAGTAACGCCTGCGAGTCGGTTGCCGTAGACGGCCATATCGGTCACCGATGTAGTGGGAGCGAACACAGCCGGAAGTTGAAGTAGGGTACGATCTCCGCTCGAACGAGATATTACACGAACACGACCTTCATAGAAACAAGTAAGGTTGACCGATTTCCTGTCTATGGCAAAACGTTGACACACCTTTCGTCATGGCGTAGGCAACCCAGTGCGTAGCGCCGATAGTCGTGCCGGGTAAAAAGTTAGAGTCAACTCTAACCAGAGCGATTGCCGTCGATTTCACAGCATCACGAGGTGCTTGAATATCATCCAGCGGTTGCGCAACGTCCACGATGATCATCTGCGGCTGGGAGCTAAAGGGAGCAAAGTCAAAGCGAGCCAGGAGGTGGTAATTATCGTTGCTTACATGGGACCGGACTGGGTCTTGGCTCTGGATCCTGAACCACGGTTGCGACCACCTTCGTGTCCCTTCCAGCTCCCGCGTGGACCTGGTGAACTTTCCTTTTCTCGCTGAGCTTGTCCCGTAGACACGTGCGAAAGAGTGGGGCCGACTTGCGGCCCTAGAGGAGGCTCCGGCGCTGGTACGTCCCGCCGGACGGGAGGTGAGATCTTAGGCGGCGAGCCACGCGGGGAAGGAGCTTGCGTGGGCTTCGGGGGTAGTGGCCGGGACGCGGCCTTGGATTGGACTGGCTCGGTCATCGATGTCTCTTCATCAGGGCTATCGAAAGCGGGGACCGGGTAAGCAGACGGGGGCGCGGGTGCCTTGGAGACGCTAAGCTGCTCAAGAAGATTGTCAACAGACCTGCGCTTAGGGTCGATGACGGACGACCAAGTGTCTTCGAACGGTTCAGACGGTCCTTGCTGATGGGAGACCGGAGGGGCAGGCTTTCGGATAGGGGCCACTGAGGATGATGCAAGGGCATCGAACGGTGATACGAAGTCAAACATGGTCTTGTTTGGCTGAGGGGAACCTTGCATCTGTGATTGTCCTGTTGGAGCGGTAGCTTGAATAACCTCGGCGGTCGTAGTCTGTGGGGTGACAAGTTCCGACTCGTAATATGAGCTTATCTCCGATTGTTGAGGGGCAATCAATGGGTAGGTGGGTGAAGGCCCCGTTGGAGGTGAAAGTCGTTGCTGAGACGTGTCCGAGACGTTAGAACGCGGAGCATTACTGTGAAAACCGTGAACAAGGTAAGTATGACGTCGAGACCAGTTAACAAGCTGATTACCCTGCCATGAGCTGTTCCAGGAGAAAACGACCTTGAGACTCATTATTAACCGCTGTAGTGGGCCCGGTGCGATTAGGAGGACCAGAGGGACCAGGAGGGGTCGGAATCTGCTGGGGTGCGTTGGACGAAGAAGAACCTGCAGGGGATACGGTGCTGAGGAGAGAAAGAAGGGCGCTTTGCCTGCTGTCACTTGGCGGGTTCGCAATCGGCGGGGTGTTAGTGGACGTAGACATGTTAGTAGGAGCTGAGAGAGCTGTGATGGAAGAGGCAGGAGATGTGGGTCCTGACGCGGTCGCAGCCGCAGCAGTGGTGGTGGTGGTCATAGGGTGAGCGGTGCCCTGAAGAGGAAGGTTGGAGTTGACGCTGGACTGGCCAGTGGCTGTTAAGTTAGAAAAAAGAGATTCAACGTGTGTAGGTGGGGACGAGGGTGCCACGTCCTTGAGACTTTGTGAAGGGGAAACGTGCTGGAACTGCGCAAAGTGTGTGGACGGAGATTGGTCGTCAGGATAAGATTGTTGGATTGGAGGGCTGGTATTTCGTGAAAAGATGTTACGGATGAGATTGTGATGATCCATTCAACGCAAACTAGCCGTGGAAGCAGTAGTCGCAGCGGACAGGGAGAGAAAATATGGGGAACGAGATAGAGGAGGAAAGAAAGAGGGGGTGTCTCGTACTCGTCCTCGTACTCGTAACCCAATTGCCCAAGCCTCGTTGAACCCACGAGGCCAGGTTCTTGACTCGGGCCCTCAAATCTTTTTTTTTTTTTTTTCACTCACGATGTGAAATATCATTTATATAGTACTTGGCTGGCCCTGAGAATACAGACGGGGACTACGCCGATGCAGGGCCGTGGTTAGGAACAGGAACTCTGAATGCATATATTCATGCTGCTCCAAGCCAAGCTCCAAGCTCTGCTCGCATATGTTCATGTGATACTTCTCGGGCCGTGACCAAACAAGCGCATACACTCTCCGACTAGATAAAAAGGACCATCTGCCCGTAGTTAGCAGAACTATTCTCTCTTCAGTCTACAATGTCTTCCGTACGTATTCATACACAATCTTACTTCTTTTGTTCATCTTGTCCCAGGTCACACAGAACCCTGTCAACCATCACGGAGCTTGCGGTGTGTCTACTTGCAACTGCGGCGACAGGTGGGTCTTTCAGGGATCTACTTGAATCTTTTGCTGATTCTCTTACAGTTGCCAGTGCGCGGCTGGAAGTTGCAAGTGCTGAACATATCCGTTTTTGCTACCCCCAGCGAACGAGAAGTGGTGTATGAATATCCATGGAGTAGCCTATGTAGTCAGGCTCTTTATTACCGTCAATTAAGAATATGTCTTGTCATAATATGAACGCTGTGAGTTGTACAAATTCGTGTTAAGTAAACCCTCACGTTAGACAGAAAGTCAAAAACGAGACATGTGCCTTTGATCCCTAGTCATGTCCTCCGATCACAAGACATCGTCCTTAAGCATTAAGTAGGGCACCTGCAAGTAACATGGTTGAACCCCGCTCACGTCTGATTATTGGCGCTTGCACTAACCTATATCGTGGTATCTCTGACGTCGCATGGGATCAATTTCCTCCAACTGCGCGAGCAGTGCCAGACACTGCTTTGTGACATTGATACTCTCCTGTGATCCCACGTGAAGGTGATTATTTAGAAGCAACAGCTTGTAAGTTACAAGCGAATCCATACACCCTGCACAACAGGCGGGCACGTGAGACAGTACGAATGTCACTGGGCCGAACACTCACATTTACTGTCTGGCTGCTCGGCTAGGAGTGTCTGGACGACCTCGATCTCACGTTCGAGTATGACCTTGTCATCTCCTAGCCAACGATAAGGCCCACGGACGATTAAAATAACAGGATCAACGACCTACCGGAGCCAATCAACCAACGATGATATAACCAAGCGCTCTGGTCCTCGGGCAGTGTGAACATGGCGTTCTGAACAAGCGCAAACTCTACGTGACGACTGATGGGGGTGTAGACAGCAGCAAAAATATCCATTCACACCTTTCTGGAGCGACGACGCCTTGTCAGTCTCACCGCTGGCCCACAGAGAGCTTATCACTTTAGTTCTCTGGTGCCACGCGCTAAAGTTGGAGAAGTTGGCCTCGATCTTCTTCGTCGTATACGCAAGCTCCGCCTTGTCGGAGCGACGAGCGGGCATGCTCGCTACGACATAACGACGATAGTCCCACGCTAGAACTAGAGCAGAGAATGTTTCATGAATGATTTCCCTAGCGTGAGCGGGGGGGACAGACAGTTCCGAGAATCTGCCTCAAGCATCTTTTCTACGATGAAAAGCTCTCTCTCCCAGGTTGACAGTCTCCACGCCTGAGCATTCGCAGAATTAGGACCTTCGGGAATATGCTCGAGACACCATCTTCTATGGTTCCAGATCCAGTAGACTTTCGGGTGGACTTTGAGTAACTTTGTCGTCATCGCCAAGTCGTTATCGAGCACTTCGTGAATCTCGTCGGGAGAGCTACGGAGGATAAATGGTGACCGAATGATGGAAATGTGAGGAGGGTGGCATACCTTTCCGGAAAGATACCGTTGAAGGAGGATATTCCTGCGGTAGTTCCATATTGTGTAAAATTCGGGGTTGATAACATCGGTGTGTGTCGAGAGCAACTGTGTCGTGAGACCGAAAGCCTCTCTGCTCCAGTCCTTATTCTTCTTCTACAAAAGACGAAGGTACGCGTGAATAGATTATGAAGAAGGGAGAGTGTGCATGCCCTGATAAGAATGTCGTCCGTCAAGACAAGGTAGGCCGAAAGTTTTGCCTTGTCACGCTCGCGTTTGGCGGCGAGTGCTTGTTGAGTATCTCTTGTTCGTCGGACGCCGTGCTATGAAATACGATTAAAAAACACGATTGACCGATATCTCGGTTTTTGCGTACCATCAGATCGTGTGAAGAAACCAAGCAGAGCGTCTGAGCGTCAACGCGCGGGACGCGTTCTTGCTTGGCTTTGCTCGCTATGGCTGTCGTCCTTTCTGCCTCTTTTCCACTCACCGTTCCTGTTCCTACGCCCTTCACTCATCCGTCACTCCTCTCAATAAAAGATTTACATAGAGAAGAGGACCTCCTCCGCAACCCGTTTTCTTTTCGTCAGTGGTGGTCAGCAATCAACACAACACGCGAAGCACAAAATGCTCTCGTCAAGCTTGAACCTCTATCCGACATCTCTCCAGAGACACGTTCCCTCCTCGGCCCTCTCTCTTCGCCCGTTGCTCGCCAGTCCCTTCAACGTCTCACTTATCTCTATGAAGCTGCCATCATAAACTTTCCTGGCTCCTTCAAGCTCTGGAAGTCTTATCTCCAGATGCGCATGTCCTACGTCTTGGGAAAACAGCTGATAAAAAAGAGGGCTGGCGGAAAAAGGAGACTCCCAGACATCAAAGACGCGCTCGAGGAGGAGCAGGAGGACATGGAACAATGGGACGGTGGTCTTGACGGCGTAGTCGGCTGGGAAGAGTGGAAGGCTTTAATCGCAACCTTCGAACGTGCTTTGATGTGGTTACCAAAGGTGCGTCAATAATCCCCCATGCACACTCTTGAGTGTTCAAAGCGGCGCTGCCCATTCCTCCAGCTACCCAGGCTATGGTTGATGTATCTCTCTATATTTGACCACCCAAACTGTCCTCCGGTCCTCTCTCATTCTCATGCACGTCGTACCTATGACCGTGCGCTACGAACGCTACCTCCCTCTTTGCATCATCGCATATGGGTTCGTTACCTCCTATGGGCAGAGGCCCGAGGTGGTCTCACTACCGTCGCCGTCTATCGTAGGTATCTTGTGATAGACCCGTCCGTGACGGAGCGCTACGTTGCTTTGCTACTTTCCCCAAGCAACCCCTCCCCCCGACCTCTCGAAGCTGCCAAACTGTTGTTGCTTCTCTCAAGAATGGCTGCGCGGGGAGAGTACATCAGTTCGGAAGGAAAGAGCCCTTACCAGCTTCTTGGCGACTGGCTCGACGTTGTGGAGGCGCATGCGGAGGAGGTCGGTATCGGTATTGAAGAACTTGCATCGATCAAGAGTGCCGAGGATGCTGTGAATGCTGAAGCAAACGATTCACCAAAACAGTATAACGGTAATGGTCTCATTCGTCTTGCTGGACCTCCAACTGCTGTTGGTGCCGACGGAAAGCCAGCATCCGTCTACGACGAAGACGAAGACCCCAACAGTCCGCGAAAGCTTGATATCGAGAAAATAGTCCGCGAAGATGGCCTTGCCGTATATAAAGACCAGGCGGGTCGACTGTGGACGGGATTAGCCACCTACTGGATCAAGCGGGGCGAGTTCGAGCATGCCAAGGAAACGTTCGAAACTGGCATTGCGACTGTTCTCACCATTCGCGACTTCACGCAAATTTTTGACGCCTATGCCGAATTCAGCGAGTCAGTAATCAGCGCCCTGATGGAAGAGTTAGCGGATCCGGACGAGGAAGACGAGGACTTTGACGCGAAGGAGACGGAGGAAGAGCTTGACGCGAAGATGAAAGAGTTTGAAGAGTTGATGGATCGACGGCCCTTCCTAGTCAATGACGTGTTACTCAGGCGCAATCCGAACGACGTTCAAGAATGGGAGAAGAGGGTGGCGCTTTGGGGACAAAACGACGAGAAGGTCTGATTACATCGCGTTCCCGTTTTCTTTCAGTATTCACTAATGGTGTTTGGCAGGTCGCAGAAACTTACACACAGGCGCTCTCCACTATTGCTTCGCGTAGAGCCACTGCGAATTTCCACCGCCTGTATATCAACTTTGCCAAGTTTTACGAAGAAGGCGGAACAGCAGGCGAAGCGGAGGCGGACCTTGCTAGTGCCCGCAAGGTTCTCGAGAAGGCTACCAAGGTCAACTTCAAGAATGTCGAAGACCTCGCTGAGATTTGGTGTGAATGGTGCGAGATGGAAGTACGCCACGAGTAAGATGCGTCCGCATTTGGTGGTTAAAAGCAACCTGACAATACTGTAGGAACTACGATGATGCCATCCGTGTTATGCAACGGGCCACCGCCATCCCAAAAAATACAAAGGTTAATTATCATGACCACGTACGTCCCAAAAACCGTCTGGGAACCTTGCCAAGTTCTTTTTAACATTTTCGTAGTCGCTTCCAGTGCAGGTGCGACTCTTCAAGTCACTCAAGCTTTGGTCATTCTACGTCGACCTTGAAGAGTCCCTCGGAACCGTGGAGTCCACAAAGGCGGTGTACGACAAAATATTGGAGCTCCGTATTGCCAATGCCCAGATCATTGTCAATTACGCAGGATTCCTTGAAGAGAACAAGTACTTTGAAGAATGTTTCAAAGTATATGAGAGAGGTGTAGAATTGTTCACGTTCCCAGTCTCCTTCGAAATATGGAATATCTATCTCTCCAAATTTGTCAAGCGATACGTAGGTCCTTCCTTACACAGGTTTTTCGCGCGGATTTTGATTTTTGTTCAGGGTGGTTCAAAACTGGAAAGAGCGCGCGATTTGTTCGAGCAGGCTCTCGAGAAGTGCCCACCGAAATCGTGCAAACCTATCTTTCTGTTGTATGCTCAACTCGAAGAGGAACACGGTCTGGCGAAGCGGGCAATGACCATCTACGATCGCGCTACTCAGGTTGTCGAGAATGAAGATAAGTTCGAGGTGGGCTGCTTCTCTCCTGTCTTCAACGACACGGGACCCGTGACTGACTGGTCATCCACATCAAGATGTTCACCATCTACATCGCCAAAGCGGCCGCGAATTATGGCCTCACCGCGACCCGCCCTATATACGAGCGAGCCCTGGAGATTCTTCCCGACCGACAAACAGCCAAGATGTGCCTTCGCTTTGCCGCGCTGGAGCGCAAGCTCGGGGAGATTGACCGGGCACGCGCCATCTACGCTCATGCCTCCCAATTCTGCGACCCACGGACGAACCCGGAGTTCTGGACGGAGTGGCACTCCTTCGAGATCGACACCGGCTCCGAGGATACGTTCCGCGAGATGCTGCGTATCAAGCGCAGCGTGCAGGCTCAGTTCAACACGGAGGCGAGTTACCTTGCGGCCCAGGCGCTCGCCGCAAGACAAGGTGCGGCGAAAAATGCAGAGGAGGACGTTGCGTCGGATCCTATGGCTGCGGCAGAGCGGCAATTGGGTGGCGGCAAAGCCGGGCCCTCATTCGTGTCGGCGAAACAGCAAGCAGCACTCAAGGATGGTGAGGACGCACCACCACAACCAGCAAGTCCTCAGGATGTTGTGAATGCAGATGAGATCCAAATATCTGACGAGGATATCTGATTGTCACGTTGTAGCCTTTGTTCCCTCTATTTGTCTATTATTGCTATGACCTCTACACACACAAAGAACAAAAGCGGATGATTTTTGTCACCGACTGTCCCATCGATCGACCTCAACCTCGCACAAAGCTTCCCATTTCGCGTCCCAACTGTCGTCTTCGAGACATGGCTGTTCGACCCACGTATTGGCAGCCTTTCGAGACGTCTCAAAGGAGACGTCGTGCGTGCGTAAGGTGTCAAGGAGTTCAACGTGTAGTTCCAACGAACGCCGGTACGGCCAGAGGATGTCAGATGCTGAGGTGACTGGCGGAGCTGTATTTTCGGAATCCTGCACCCTCAAGTAGAATAGCGCTTCGTACCGAATTTTTCCATGGGCCAAGTGGTCCACATTGGCTCCGAGCAGACCCAAAGCCACCCTTTAGTTCTGTGGGCGTCAGCAAGCAGAGCCTCCATGTCGTCGATGATGGAAGACATCTTCTGAAATTGCTTTCTCTGTGGGACCACGGGAAGTATGCAGAGTCGAAGGGGCAAGAGGACAACGCACGAGCTTTGATATGACCAGGTCTATCGTGGCGATACGCTCGTCCATGTACGAAAGCTTTGGGCCAACTAGCAGAGACCGTGGCTGCTCCCCTTCTGGTACGAGCGTTAGCATATTGCTGATTTCAGAGGAAAAGGACTATTAGATCAAGGTGTACAAGAAGAATAAATAGGCAGGACATACTCGAGATCAGTTCTCGCATCCACTAGCTCGCGAACGGCTTTGAGGCCATCTTTACGCACGAGATCGTCCCACGTCCGACAGGTCGCCCGTAGTTCCTGCAGTGAAGCGCGTAGTTTTCGATGATAGGTCGATTCTGTGGACCTAGCCGCGTGTGGTGATCTAGGCGACTGAGGGTTCTTCACGGGGGAGGATGAGGGAGTAGACGGTGCACGGAACGAGGCCAATCGTGAACTCATTTCTGTGCTTGGATCTCATCTAATCTGTGTGTTTATGTCTTCGACCAACGAAAATTTACTCCGTTCAGAGGCGGAACTCAAGCTCGACTTGGTACTACCACTTTAATCATTGCCATGGGCTAACCAACACTGGGTCACAGGCAAGGAAGAAAAAGGCAGAGAAATACAAGGACGTCGGTGACCCCATAGCCCTTCCTGGCATACCCATAGACATAAAAATTCGAGGAAACTATGCCTGGATCGCCGGGAGCGACCATACCGCGCGCAAAATCGACCTCCAGGTATATATTCGTTCACCTCACACGCGGTATCCAATCGCGATGTTGATGTGGGCGTTGCCGCCGTCGCGCGGGTCTAGACGGGGAAAACAACCCAAGCCTACAAGGGTCATTCCGGACCAGTGACGTCTCTGGTATTCTGTGACAAGAGGCCCGGTTCTGGAGAGGGGGACCTCTTGATCACTGGTTCATGGGACAAGGTGGAGTTCGCCGTCTCGTTTTTAGAGTTGGGCTCCTTGACGCCTCCAAGCGAAGACCATCAAGATTTGGGACACGGATGTAAGCGCCTGCTGCTGGGGCCAGGACAAACTTCTGACTGGTCTCTTCCAAGACCAAGGCTGTGATCTCGTCGACCGTGGCGCACTCGGACTTTGTCAAGACCCTCCTCGTCGTCCCGTCTCTTGGACTGCTCGTGTCCAGTAGCTCGGACAAGTCCGTGCGTTTCTGGTTAGTGGTTTTGCTGATCGCGAGCCCCTCCTCGTTTTTCGTTTTTTTGAGCGGGAGTGACTAGGGACATATCCTCGCCCGACTCGTCAGATGGACTGCCCCCGGTCGGTTCTATCTCTGCGCATACCCGACCGGTCGAGTCGCTAGCCGCGTATCTCGACGTGACTGGCACCTCCCCTCATCTCGTCCTGTTCACGGCGGACACGATGGGTGTTATCAATGTGTGGGATGTGGTCAGGGACACCACGGAAGACCGCCCTATCTGGAGGAGCACTCTCCGCGACGAGTTGAAGTACCATCGCACAAGAATCAATGAGATCGTGTACGGAGATGGGCATCTGTGGTCAGGCAAGTAAAACAGAACTACGTTTTTGGGACCCGGCTCAGCTCCCTATCTCGCTGAAAACAATGCCTTTCCTATCCAGCTTCTTCGGATGAAACAATCCGGTTGCACCTGGATCCTGTGCCAACGGATGCAAAGCGAAAACCCAGTCCGCCAATCACGCACACGAAAGCATTCAGGGCCGTCCTTCCTGTCTACCTCCATTCAAAGTTGGATTCGGACGCGTTCCCCTACCTCATCGCAGGGTCTGGCGATTCCATCCGTGTCTACGATGTCTTCTCTCTCGACGAAGTGGAGCTGATAAAGGAAGTTGAGGGGCATTGGCACGACGTCACACATTTACGTATATGGTTGCAAGAATCTACGGATGGGACGCGTAAAGACCTGTGGATAATCAGCGGGAGTCTTGATAGTACTCTCCGCAAGTGGAAACTGTCAGGTGCGAGCGGTATCACGCGACTCTGATGGGCTACGTTCTCACCGAGCGTGTCAGGGCTTGTCGTGCCCACACCACCCGTGACTGAAGAACAAAATGACACTCCTGTAAAGAATGCCACTAGTGGACCCAGAGAGCAGCTTGGCTTGACGGAAGAAGAGGAAAAGGAGCTCGCTGAATTGATGGAAGATGAAGATGGTATTTACAGTAGATGATGTACAGGGGATAACTTGACATAGTGACAGCTGTTTTCGGCCTATACATGGAAAATTACTAGCGAGCTGACTCAGCTGAGTGAGCGAGAATAACTGAGGTCCAATCAACGAAAATAAAGCTTGTATTTTGTTTGTCTGTCTCGACTTTTTGTTGTTGTAGTCTCGTAACTCTCTTGACGGGGGTTCCTGAAACTCAGCCCGCTACTAATTTTTTCCGCAAATAGGCCTGTCGATATGAAAACGGCTGTAAGACCCAATCCGCTGAGCAATTATAGTTTAGCGTGAGGCCCCATCAAGGCGTTCGCGTGGCTAAGTGTCTTGGCCGCAGTAGTTACAAGTTCGTCCACACTGATAACAAGGTCAGGTGCGACCCAAGGACAAAATCGCGCAAACGGCTCACATCTCTTTTGCCGGTTTGATATCCTAAGGGGGGATAATACCGCGAATTAGCAATGATTTTTTCAAGATAAACAAAAAAGAGCAACCTTGATCGAAGCCGCAACTTTGCCCATCAACCCTGCGAGAGAAGATGAAGTTCGATTGCTACTCTAGACTCGATGAGGCTCGATCTCAAACTCACACATGTGGCCATCCACCGATTTTTCGGGGTATTTATCCACCTCGACCTGGTGGGGTATCTTACCCTCGGCAACTAACTCCGATATTTCTTGCCGACGATTCTCTTCCCTACAAGTGGGTGTTAAAACGTACGAATGTACCGGATTTTCAAGTGGGATCCTACCAGTCTCGGACGTACTCAGTCTTGCGTACGTGCATCGGCCGACCGCTATACACCAATGTTTTGACCGTGTCATCGTAGCCCGACGATATGACAAGCTGCTTGTGCAAGGGCGGCGCCCCGGACTCTACGCTGGCCACGAAGCGAGTACCAACCCACACCCCCGAGCGCCCGTAGGACAGTGCGGCGGCGAGGCCCCGTCCGTCAGCAATGCCACCGGCTGCGACAACGATGATGGGCTCTCCCGTCAGAGGGCTTTTCGCGTCTTTACAGAGGTCGACGACGGCCGGAATCAGGACGGAAAAGGGCGTGTCACCGGTATGTCCGCCACCTTCTCCGCCCTGAGCACATATGATATCAACACCTGTAAAGCGTCCCCGTTATTCAATGATAAGCGCCATGAACCAAGGGAAAAACTTGACCTTGGTCGAGGGCTTTCTTCACGTGCTGCGACGGTCGTTGATTTAATACTGTAGAACTGATATTCACCGGTGGGAAGTACCTTTGGATGACCTATCATGCTACCAAAGGATTGAGAAACAGATCATTACACGTTTAGTTCGAATTTTTAGCATACTTCATGACGACAATTCCAGCGGCATGGAGCTTGTCGACCATTTCCCTCGGTGGAACACCGATAGCACAGACGAAGAGAGCAGCTTTCTTTTCGATGATAACATTGGTGAGCTCGGACAAGTGACCTTTGGTATAATCGTACTGATGGGGCGGAAAATTGATCAAACTAGCCCATTGATAACCAGTAGATTTGACTTGCATTTGTCTTGCGAGCTCCACCACCAACTTGGGGAATGGCGAGGTCGATGCCAAAAGGCGCATCTTTGTTTTCCAGTTCGGCCTTGAGGTCATCAATAGCTTCTCTAAGTAACCTCGGGGTATAACCTATCCCACCGATGACACCAATTCCACCTGTGCAGTGTTAATTATTGTTTTCAGTTCTATCGTTTCAAGTTGAACACACCTGCATTAGTGACTGCAGCAGCCAGCCTCGGCCCCGAGGCGACGTTCATGCCTGTAAAAATAGATGAGAGAGGGAGAAAGAATAGTAAAGAGCCTACCTGCAAGCATGACGGGGTGATTTATTTTGAACAAGCGGGTTAGAGGAGTGGTGAACATCTGGTGTGAGGGAGCCATTCCTAGTTCGGTTCTTCAAGTTGTTGGCTCGCATTTATGGTGAACCGGCTATCAAGTAAACCGTTACCCGGTTCTTTTCTTGTGGACCCATGTCTCCCCCACAGGACACATGTCCAGTCAATCACCTCAAAGAGGCCACCACCTGTCCCGTGGATCATGCAACTTGGTCTAACATTCAGCCGCATTCCTCCGATAATCTATTGTCGTCATCCTCGTCAGGGACTCCCTCGCCCACTCCCACACAGGGACCCCTCTCCACATCCCGACAGGTCTCTTCCATCCCTCGCAATGACAACGAAAACTGGGTGTACCCTTCCGAGGCGCAGTTCTACGCGGCGATGGCCCGCAAGAACCACGACCCCAAGGCACCTGACATGAGCGTCGTCGTGCCCATCCACAACGCCGTCAACGAGCGCGCTTGGTCCCACATCCAACAGTGGGAGGCCGGGCGCGGCGGTGAGCGCTGCGGGGGAGTCCGTCTGGTCAGCTTTAAGGGAAAGCCGGGGGTGCCCAGTCCAAAAGCAAGGATCCTGACCCTCCTCGGGTGCGTGTCTTCCTCACACTCTCCTCATCTAGTCTGACTCTGTACACCCGCAGGTACAACCCACCGTTCGACAGACACGACTGGGTCGTGGAGCGCTGCGGAACCCGTATCCGATATGTGATCGATTTTTATGCTGGTCGTTCCTTACCAGGCACCTCCAACAACGTTTCCTTCTTTCTCGACGTACGGCCCGCCTTTGACAGCTGGGAAGCCGTCAGCATGCGCACCAGCATGTTCATGAGCAGGTGCACACGCGCGATTCGGGACGCCTTCTCTGGTTCTTCCTCATTACCACCAGCATCTGCCAAACCCGACTCTTAGCTACGCTTCCACCGTCATCTCCGCGTTACCAGCACCTCCCCCTTTCACATAATAGATGTAATCGGATACCTTGGTTCTCATATATAGTTGGCCAAGTTTGATGAAACTCTCTCAGCCCGCAGTCAGGTATCATACTTATACAGTATAAAGGTATTGGTTGAAGGCGAAGTGAAACTACAGTACTGTCAAAACGTCGACTACTGGGCAGATTCGTCCATCCTTTAAGCCATGTCGACCGAAGCTAACTAACCTCGACGAGCGCAGTTGTCTCCCGCAGCGGACTTTCGAACACAGATTAATCAATTCGCAGACTCTAACGTACCTCGGCGCCGCACTGCGGTCTAAAATAAATAAGAAAACACAGGGGCGCGGCGGAGCCTGTTTTCTCCGCAGCTGAGCTTGCAACAGTCGAATACAATCACAGGGATCGTCGGCCGGTCTTTCTCATCTGTGGTCGCTTGCGGCACGACCTTGCGGACCACATCGCCGAAACCCCGGATGACACTTCCAAAGGCGGCGTAATTACACAGATACGTATGGAAGAGGAGATGGAGGACTCCTAGGGAGGATCGTATTAGAAGGACAAGAGAGAAAGAGGACGGACGAACCTTGAGTGGAATAGTTCAAGGGCATGATGTCAGTGTGTACTCTTGCCACCCGGCGCAGTTATCAAATCCATCCCGTCGCAGCCGTCTCCGGCATGAACCGAGGGTCTCATACATCGGTGGGAATACCATGACTGTCTTATCAAAGGTCGCTTGCGGACGCCATGCGATGGCCTTGTTTGTACCAGCCATTGTATAGGTGATGGCAGTTTCCTGTCCGATGCCGCGAGATGTGCCTGTGATGAGTACGACCTTACCAATGCGTGTTTAATTTGCGAAGCAACCTTTTCCAGTCAATTGTCGAGTACATACTACAGAGAGGGTGAGGAGATGAAGCACATGTATGAAGTAAATGGGAATTTACATCGTACTGATTCTTCGTCGTAACTGACAAGAGTGGGTCCATAAAGCTGAGAGGAACAATGGAAGGGATGCCGCGGCCTTTCTCTCGCCTAAATTTCAAAAGGAACGAGCGTTCTCGATCAAGCTCGTCATCACAGTCTACACTTCATTAATTGATAGCAACTTCGATCAATTTTGAACGTGTTTCGGTGTTAAGAGCGTCAAGACGCAGTGCTGTAACCCCGACCGCTTACGCATCAGATACGGACTTGACACTTAGCACAAAATGAGATACAAAAATTTCAAGTCCTGAAGATGAGGCAAATAATGACACACGAATGAGGCCTCGCAAGGGAGACTACCAAAGAAAAAAGGAAACTGTGGGCGAGGATCGAGTCCACGGGAACTTTTAGAGGTGTTGCACATTTCTGGATAAACACAGCAGTACAGACTGGTCTGAGTGGGCCCGTAGCTGGAATGGAAATGGTTTTTGTTTGTTGAAACTGTGTATATACTAGTGTGGTCGTACCTATGCAAAAATCGACATTTCATTTTCTGTAGCTTCAACAACACATCGTAGCTACTTCATATTGTACATACAAATAGAAGAATGGATATACTGTCCCAATGGTAATTTTTGCTTATTTTTTATTTTGGCTCCTAGGGAGTACGACCGACTTCACCCCCCGATGCAAATTTGATCGCGCACTGGCCCCTCAAGGTGAGATTACCTTCTACAACTCTATCGCATGTACGGTATCACCTCAAATTTATTATGGGTGTTCTCATTGGCAGTTTTCTAACACTCTATTCCGATAGATCTGCATGGCATTCAGCAAGATTGTTGGGATCTGGTGGTCTGGGCCTTTACTTTTTACGACTCCCCTCTCTTCCTTGTCGCACTGTAGTCGAAATTCTCAATACATTTTTATTTTTTGTTATGATCTCATATCTACAGATCCTACTTTACCTACTGTATTTCTTTTGGGCAGAAAGGACCACAGGAAGAGGGTGATCTGAGGCCATTTTTGAACTTTGCATCCTCGTGACCATTTGCATCCACCTGACGCCACTAACTTAGTATACCGACGCCCTGCCCTGTTTCCCACGGTACCAATAGATGTTGGTAGCTTCAAGTTCGCCACTACTTACCCTTGACCTTACCCTTGCCGTTCACGCCTTACTGGCGCTGTGGCGTCATAGTAGCCACGCCCCGGTACACGTCGTCGAACCAAGCAACAGCTGCCTATATGTGGGTCCGTTGCAGTGCAGAGAGCGTGTGGACCTTACTATATCGTCTAGACCTTTGTCTGGATAACCTTAAGTTATCACAGACCGCCGTCCATTTGACCGCTTCCGTGACTCACAACCAATATTTTCAACTGTCTCCTTTTGCGAGGCTGAGCTCATGTATGATTCCTCTAGCTCGTTCATGGGTATGTACCTCCTATTTCTTCAAGACTCTTGGTCTCCTCATTTTGCTCAAAGGCCTGGTCCACAAGCGATCGGGGTTACCATGCGAGTGTAATGCCGCTCGAAATTCTTAACGCCGAATTAGTGCTGTTCGATTATCGACGAGGTGTATCGAGGTGATGACTCATTCGATTAGGAATGCTCAGTCAGCTCAAGCGTTCCTTGTGAATTTTGGAAAGAAAGCAGACATAAAAAGGTCCCGACTCAGATGGCGTCCCCATCACCTTGTTCCTTCCTCATGGAGTCCATTGCCGGTTACGAAGAAGAGCTCCCTGTTACGAATCGCCACGAGTAAATTTCAGTTTACTTCATACATGTGCCTCATCTCCTATCCCACTTACCCTCATACCCTTTGTAGTATATACTCAACGATTGACCCGAAAGAGGCTTTCGCAAACCAAACATACCGCGGCAAGGTCGTGTTCATCACAGGCGCATCTCGTGGAATCGGACAGGAAACTGCCATCACCTACGCAAAGGCCGGTGCGAGCGTGGCTATCGCGGGACGCTCGCAAGAGACTCTTGATAAGACAGCTGCTATCATCCATGCGGCAGTTTCGGGCGCTCAGGTACTTGCAGTTCCCACTGATGTGCGAGACCCCAAGGCCACAGAGGCAGCAGTACAAGCCACACTCGAGCGTTTCGGTCAGCTCGATGTCCTCGTTGCGAATGCAGCTGCTTTGACTACCTTTAACCAAAGTACGTAGGTTAATGAAGAATTACACCCGTCTCGGTTTTAACTTTGCGACTGCAGAGATGGGTGACAAGGGCCCTGATCAGTGGTGGAACACATTCGAGGTTAATGTCCGAGGCGTTTACAATACCGTCCGGTTTGTTTTCCTTCTCTGTCCAGAGATCGGGTCCTAACAGAGGTAAGGGCCTCGCTATCGGCGCTCGAGAAGACTAGCGGCCGTATCGTGGTCATCTCCTCTAGTGTCGCGCAGCTCCGCCTCCCACATGCAAGTGACTACGCTATTTCGAAACATGCTATTAATCGCCTGGTTGAATTCATCGCCCTTGGTGCGTAGGCTATCTGAACCAGTTTCAAATGTCTCAGGCTCTACTCTTTGGAAGAATATCCCAAGTTGACTGTCTTTGCGTTGCACCCGGGAGTTATCAAGACGCAGTTGTCTGAAGAATCGGGCGTCGTATTCTCTGATGACTTTCCCTGTGACACGCCGCAACTTCCAGCGGCAACGATGCTCTACCTCACTTCTGGTCAGGTCGACTGGTTGAACGGAAAGTCAGTGCTATATGTTCCTGATGGTGCTGCAGTTCACGTTCTGACGGCTCTGATACGCCAGGTATCTGGCGGCCACCTGGGATATTTCAGAAATTGAGAGGGACTGGAAAGAGAAGGTACAAGCGGGGAGTGTTCTTATTAGCAAGTTGGCTATTTTAAAGTAGTTTGCCACATCGCGAGATGTTGATAAAGCGCTCAACGGTAGTGCATGATATCATTAAGTGGTGGCCGGTGGCCAGAAGGAAGATGATATCTATTCCGCCTTTGTCTTATGATCATCCGACACACTAGCCCCCCAAGATCCTGTAGCCCAGCCCGGAGTCTCGTGCGGTTCAAACCACGAGCCGCGGCTCCTCCGACGCCGGTCTCTGAACTAGACTGGGGTGCTGCTGCTGAGGGCGAAGATAGCACGAAGGCTGCCTTTCGCAGGAACGAAAGCGCTTCGGGCCCACCTTAAATAAATCACACCAGAACTATCGCCACCTCACACAACCCAGTACAGTTGCCACTTCCACTGTCTCAAGATGCCGAGGAGCCAGGATATCAACATTACACTCCCTACAGGAAAATCTACTAGCTCGACGTAGTTTTAGTTTTCCATGTGTCGTGGGCAGTCTGCAAGGCTGTAAAATACGGGTATTTTTTTTTCTGTGGTCTCTTCGCAGGTTTGACCGTTAGCCAGTCTTCATGACGGTAAAGGGTGATTAGCGTTTAACCTTAAGCGGGCACGGGAAATCCTTAACTTACAAGATAATTTTCACACAAGGGAAACACGTGACCTGGGGTCGTATTCTGGGACGAGGATCGAATTGGCGAATAGCATGTCCGAGTTGTGCTCCCTCTGGGAACCTGGGCCCTCAGGCTCCTTAAAGTGGTTGTTTGTTCTTCTGAGCCATGGACCCGACTGTTGCGGTGCGACTGGACGGAGGTCACCGAGGCGGCCCTGAAACAGCCGACCTGGGGGTCGGTCCGTTAGGCGCTGCAGTGGCGGCGGGGATGCCTCAGTCCGCCGAAGGTGTAGGAGGACTGAGCGGACACATGTGCAGACACGTCCGCCGCGAAAATTGTAGCTAACGTGTTCCCGCTTACCTGGGTAGTGTGAAGGTCGTTCGAAAATTTAAATTTAACTCATATTAAAAAAACTTGCCCCGCCGTGGTGGGGGCTTGTGCAGCTCGGAGGGCGTTGTCGGTCAATCCCAGAGTGCGTTCTGAGACCTCGGTGAGGAGGGAACCGCCCGGTCACAGTGTAGTAGTTGTATATGGGGTCTTCTTGGCGTGAGGGGGTCTGAGAGTGTTGTCGGATCGGAGAGCTCGCCATCCCCTGCGAGGAGTCTCCCGTGGGGTAGTTCGTGACGGTGTATTCGGCCACGGGCGTTAAGGTGGGGGGGAGTGGGGGTTGCCAGCCCGTGTGATGGGGTAGTTGAGGGTGATACGTTCGTGGGGAGAGGATTGTCGGCGTCGTGCCCCATAGAGCTCTAGACGGAGCAGATGTCGCGAGGTAATCCAGGCAGTATTTCTGCAGCAAAGAGGTGTTGGTATTGGCAAACTATGCTAGGACCAGCACTATTCTAAAAGAGATGGTGGTGGTGCGGAGGAAAGGGGCGACATATGGACGCAGCATCTTGTACCTCTTTTGCGATATTTTGGAGGAGAGTGAGTATGATCTCGTCGAACGGGACCGGTTGGCGACGTTTGTAGGCGGCGCTTCGGGTGATGGATTTGTACGCAAGCGGTCTACCTCGAACGAGAAGTATGACGAGCCCGACTGAGCGAGCATAAGCTGAAGGACGCGAAGGCGAGCGAGAAGGACGTCGTTACAAGCAACCCCGGCACCAAGCTGTTCGGTACGACTGGTTGCGCGCCTCCCGCTTCTCGTGGACGTCGCGCTGGTTCCACCTGCGGCACGTTGAGATGGAAACATTGATTTCCGGACAAGGGAAGAGAGGGACCGAATGAATGATATTTTGTCGACGTTGGGATATCGGAGTCGTCAAATACCTGTAGGGAGGATCGTATTAGAAGGACAAGAGAGAAAGAGGACAGACGAGCCTCGAGTTGATCCCACTTGGAATAGTTCAACGGCATGATGTAGGCTGTGCACCCTTACCACCCGGCGCCGTTATCAAATCCATCCCGTCGCAGCGGTCTCCGTCATGAACCGAGGCCTCATACATTGGTGGGAAGCAAGTATCTAAGCGCCCGAAGCCGCCGGATGGATCACCGTGACTGTCTTATCATGGGTCGCTTGCGGACGCCATGCGACGGCCTTGTTTGCACCAGTCATTGCGTACAATAGGTCCCCCCTTTTGGGAGATGTGCCCGTGATGAGTACGACCTTAGTCACCTCACCACGGCGTGTTTAATTTGCGAAGCGACCCTTTCCAGTCAATTGTCGAGTACACACTACAGAGAGGGTGAGGGAATGAAGCACATGTATGAAGTAAATGGGAATTTACATCCCAGCGATTCTTCGTCGTGACCGACAAGAGCGGGTCCATACACTTGAAGCTGAGAGGAACAATGGAAGGGATGCCGCGGCCTTTCTCTCGCCTAAATTTCAAAAGGATCGCGTGGTTCTCGATCAAGCTCGTCATCACAATCTACACCTCAATAAATGACAGCAACTTTGAACGTGTTTCGGTGTTAAGAATGTCAAGCAACGTAACTTAGTTGCTGCAGATATGATATGATACCGCCGCCTTGTTTCCCACGGTACCAATAGACCACAAGGCCTTGACCTCACCTTGCCACTAGCATTCACGCCTATCGCCGTGGCGTCATAGTAGCCTCGCCCTGGTACACGTCGTTGAACCAAACGACCAGGGAGCGTGTGAACCTTACTATATCGTTTGGACCATTGTCTGGATGAGCCCTCTGAATAAAAGTTCAAAAGTTCCTACAGACCCCTCTGTTCATTCAACCGCTTCCGTGACTCTCAACCAATATGCTCGACGGTCTCCTTTTGCGAGGCCGATCGCACGTATGATTCCTTCAGCTCAGGTGTGTACCCCCTATTTCTTCAAGACTTGAATTCTTCGTCTCATTTTGGTCATATTATTGTAAAGGCCTGGTCCGCTGGCACGCACAAGCGATCGGGGTTACCTGCGGGCGTAACGCCGCTCGCACCGAATTAGTGCCGACTGTGTCGGGATTGTGATGACTCGTTCGATCGGGAATCCTCACTGGCAAGCGTTCCTTGAATTTTTGGAGAGGAAGCAGACATATAAGAAGGTTTCGGCTCAGACGGCGTCCCCATCATCTCATTCCTTCTTCATGGATTTGATTCAGTCCATTGTCGGTTACGAAGAAGAGCTCCCTGTTACGAACCACCACGAGTAAATTCCAGTTCACTCCATACATCCGCCTCATCTCCTATCCCACTTACCCTCTCTGTAGTATATACTCAACAATTGACCCGAAAGAGGCTTTCGCAAACCAAACATACCGTGGCAAGGTCGTGCTCATCACAGGCGCATCTCGTGGAATCGGACAGGAAACTGCCATCACCTACGCAAAGGCCGGTGCGAGCGTGGCTATCGCAGGGCGTTCGCAAGAGACTTTGGATAAGACAGCTGCTATCATCCATGCGGCAGTTTCGGGCGCTCAGGTACTTGCAGTTCCCACTGATGTGCGGGACCCCAAGGCCACAGAGGCAGCAGTACAAGCTACACTCAAGCGTTTCGGTCGGCTCGATGTCCTCATTGCCAATGCAGGTGTAATGGGTAACTTTGAACAAAGTGCGTAGGTCAATGAAGAAGCACACCCGTCTCAATTCTAACTTTGCGACTGCAGAGATGGGTGACAAGGGCCCTGATCAGTGGTGGAACATATTTGAGGTCAATGTTCGAGGCGTTTACAATACCGTCCGGTGTGTCATCGCCATATTCTCTTTCCAAAGATCGGGTCCTAATAGAGGTCAAGGGCCTCGCTATCGGCGCTCGAGAAGACTAACGGGCGTATCGTGGTCATCTCCTCTAATGCTGCGCAGCTCCGTGTCCCACATGGAAGCGACTACGCGATTTCGAAACATGCTGTTAATCGCCTGGTGGAATTCATCGCCCTTGGTGCGTAGGCTATCTGAACCAGTTTCAAATGTCTCAGGCTCTACTCTTTGGAAGAATATCCCAAGTTGACTGTCTTTGCGTTGCACCCGGGAGCCATCAAGACGCAGTTGGTTGAAGAATCGGGCTTTGCATTCCCTGACGATTTTCCCTATGACACGCCGCAACTTCCAGCGGCAACGATGCTCCACCTCACTTCTGGTCAGGTCGACTGGCTGAACGGAAAGTCAGTACTATATGTACCTGATGGTGCTGCAGTTCACGTTCTAACGGCTCTGATACGCCAGGTATCTGGCGGCCACCTGGGATATCTCAGAAATTGAGAGGGACTGGAAGGAGAAGGTACAAGCGGGGAGTGTTCTTGTTAACAAGTTGGCCATTCCAAAGTGATTTGCTACCTCCGTGCTTGTAGGCACAGTATGTGTTGTGTAGTACTAAAGCGGTCAATGATGTGAATCATATCATTAATCATATCATTAAGTGGTGGCCAGTGGCCAGACGAAATATGATATCAATTCCACATTCCTCCAGCATAATTCGACCCACTAGCCTGTCAAAACCTGTAGCCCAGCCTGGAATCTCGTACGGTTCAAACTACGAGCTGTGGCTCCTCCTCCGAAGTCGGTCTCTGAACTAGATTGGGGTGTTGCTGCTGAGGGTGAAGATAGCACGAAGGCTGCCTTTCGAAGGCACTTCGGGCCCACCTTAAAATAAATCACACCACAACTATCGCCACCTCACACAATCCAGTACAGTTGCCACTCCCGCTGTCTCAAGATGCTGAGGAGCCAGGATATCAACATTACACTCCCTACAAGGAAAATCTACTAGCTCGACGTAGTTTTAGTTTTCCAGGCCATGTGTTGTGGGCAATCTGCAAGGCTGTAAAATACGGGTAGTAGGTGGTCGTATTTTTTTCTATCGTCACTTCGCAGGTTTGACCGTTAGCCACTGGCAATCTTCATGATGGTAAAGGGTGATTAGCGTTTAACCTTAAGCAGGCACGGGAAATCCTTACAAGATACTCTTCACACGCGGACACATGCACATCGGAGCTGCGTTGGCGGGGCGCAGCCTGTTTCCGCCACTGCCATCGCCTTCATCAAGGACACTTGGCTCGGGGTTGCGTCGGCTGAGCACCCCTGTCATCATTCTCGTCGGGAGTACAATTGCAACACCAAGTAAATGACATAGGTGGTCAGTTGGCAGGCGGTTACAACAGAGGGCTCGAGTTGACGACTATATCCTCAGCAGTGTCCAAGCGTGCACGCTTGCGCAACTGCAAAACGTCCACTTGCGGCCTAGATTTGATGGTATACCGTGTCCCAAGTCCTCCAACGCCCCCATTGGCACCAGTACCTGCCTGACTAGCAGGAGGACGTACAAATGGCCATTGACGCCTGCTTGTCGTCTCCTGGCAAGTTCTCACCAATCTCGGTTTTTGAGAGTGGGCATGACCAGCGGTCTTTGATGCTCCGGTCGAGGAGTGCTCTGTGATCAATTGCAGTGGCCATGGTGAGCTGCGTGCCCCTGCACGACGATGAGTACGCACAATATCCGAGTAAGGCCCTTGTACAGCCCATGGTTTACCACTTCGAGGTCCTTCGGATTCGTCTCCCTGCTGGGAACCATCTTGGAGAAACCCGGCACGAAGCGTACACAGAGGAACTGATCCGATGATGGGCTGAGGACCTGGCCGATGAATTTAAAATAGTCGGGGTGCTCACCCTGGGCCAAGTCAATCTGTAGTGTATAGTTGTCGTGTACGGAGAAGCGGTAGCTCGGATAGAATATCGTGTGCTTGAGGAAGAAGGACCACTCGCGGGAGACGTCGCCATGGTCGAGCACGAACTCGCCCTCAAAATAGACCATGAGCCGCTTGCTGTGGTCATCCGGCTAGGGACACATGTTTTCCACGAAGATGTCCTCGAAGACCCACCAGCAGTGCATGCGCACATCGTCCTTGGCGTCGGTAATCAGGCACATCGTTAGCTGGCTTCGGAAGTAGACAGTCTCCCGTTAATTGTTGCACGTACACTGCGGCGCGTCCGCATCGACCGTTGACGGCAGCCGCGGGTCGTGGCCGTGCGCGTGCTGTGATTCAGAACGTACATTTCCAAACCCGATGGCAGCGGACCTAGCGTGGAACGGTTCGCAAGCGCAGTTGTCACGGCCACTAAGGCGAAGGTTCGCCAAAGGTCATTCCACGTTGTCGTACGCGTGCGGCGCTCCACACATCTGAGAGGCGAGCGAACATCGGCGTTGGTGCCGTCTGCGTTGGTTGTGCTCGGAAACGTTGGTGCATGAGCGGCAGGAATAGGTACTGGTTGATTGGGAATGAACGCGTCGGGCAATGCTGCATGTATCGCGATCAACGTCGTATGGCCAGCACGGATTGTGTCGGGGCTCCTATCCAGATGGGAGAATCTGCAACCGGGAGAGGCAGGGCAGCCAGCTGCTCCGTAAGGCGATGTGGAAGAACGGTGGGTGACGTGGGTCCTGACAGATTCTGGTTGCGCTGGGCCTGGGGATTGGCAGACATGCAAAAAAGAAAAGGATATGTGCTAAACTGCAAATGCGGAAGTCGATGAAGGGGATAAGTGCATATCGTCGAAGGACTGGGCAACCTTGGCGCCGAGTGGCTTTCACGGACCGATTCCCGGCCGGTTGAATCTTTCCCACGTTCCGTCAGACGTGACTCGCACCTTTACCTTCGACCACAATGTCGACAAAGGTCTCGTTTACTGTCCGAAGACCCACACCAGAGTCGCGCGCGCCATCTGCTGGCCCGGATTCCGATGATCCACGTTTCAAAGTGCCAGCCCTGCCACGCCATCTTGTCAACGACCACAGTGCCGGCAATAGCTCACCAGGTAGTCCACTTGCAGGCAACTCACCCAAACGGAGGGCCCCCGATAACGCAGATTCGAGCGACGAAGATGAGAATGGACCCACAGATGAGCTCGTAACCGGCTTTGACCGGTTCGGGGTGCAGCGGTGCGTTACAACAGTCGTCTCGCCCTCAAGGTGCAGGGGTCCGCAACTCACCATAGCTAATCACAGAGTCATCCCTCGACCGGAGCCTCAAGGACCACTTGTCATACCCGCTCTCAAAAACCGGGATTGGCGAGAGCTCGCCAGGAGGCGACGAGCGGGCGCCAACGGGCAGATGTATGTCCCTCCTGCTGGCCAGGCAGGTACCGGTGCCGATGGGAGCGTCGGAGGTCTTGGAACACGGGACACCATCAACTCTGGGCCGCAAGTGAAAGGCTTGCAGCTGCGCAAGCGCACGCGCTTGGACGCCGCTGACGACATGGCCGTCGAACCCGAGCCCTCTGATGTGACCACTGAGGAGCCTGAAGAATCTGAAGACCAGCGCGCAATACGGGCGCTGCTCGCTGGTACAGAAGGTGACGACGGCCACGACGGCCCCATCGTCGACACCATTCCCCTCACAAACGGGGGTTCTGCGCGCCGTGGTCCCACGGAAGACGACGCATTCAAGCAGGACGTCGACGAGCTGCCCAGCGAAGCCTCACTCGCGGACTACGAGCGCGTACCCGTCGCACAGTTTGGTGCGGCGCTGCTGCGCGGGATGGGCTGGAAACCTGGAGAACCCGCAAGTAGGAACAAGAAGCGCGGGATCGTCGAGCCCTGGCTGCCTCCCTCCCGACCTGCGTTACTTGGCATCGGTGCTAAAGAACGCGAGGCGTTGGACGATGGCAGTGGCGGGAAGCGTGGACCTTCACGTCCTGAGCGCAAATACGTCCCGCTGTTACGCAGGGAGTCGTCGGACAGGTCGTCGCCTCACTCGCAAACCCCATCGCGCAGCGATTCTAGGATGGCATCGCCGTCCTCGTCCGAAAGGGAGAGGAGGGACCCGACCGATACTAGAGACCGACGCCGTGAGCGTGACCGAGAGCGGGAGAAGGACCGGAATCGGGAGAGGGAGAGGGACGGACGGGATGGTGATCGTAAGACCAAGCGGGAGATGGACAGAGATAGGCACAGGGACGGCAGGGACAAGGCTAGACAGAGAGAACGTTCGCCACGGTCGAGTCAGCAAGACCCTGATCGTCGTGGCCGATGACGAAGAAGTATTGTATAACTTCAAGCTTTGTCTGACCCCTTACTTACTGTAGATCCTTTTCTGTGAGACGGTGAACGTACTCGACAGTGCGTGCGTGAAACGGTTGCGCGAAGCCGAACGAGAGGAAGAAGTCTTCTACGAAGGTCAGAGCGACGATCGCGAAGAAAAGACCTAGACTTGGGAAGAAACAGTCAGTAGAACAAAGTCGCGAATAAGAGAGGAGAGGAAAGGCGAATGTGAAAAGAGAACGACGAGTCGGGTGCCCTTTTATCTAGGCCTGACCTCGAAAAATCGCTGAAATCACACGAGCGAGAGAGATGAGACGAGGGGAAATCGATTGATACATTCAACGCGCAATTCGAGAGCCCTTTATACAAATGATCAGTACCTAAGGCAAACGCAATCCGAAATCGTTGAAGTCGAAACTTGTGAGGGACGAAATGTAAAGTGGGGAAAAAGTAGACCAGGAGTCGTAGGTAGGGAGGGAGTCGAAGGGTGAAAACACGAGTCAAGAGTAAAGTAGGGGAGTCGGTGAGGACAGGTGCATGGCCGAAGAACAGCGCCTGCGATAGCAACGACGCGCACTACGAGTACATAGAAATGTCAGAAGAAGGTAAGTAAAATTCAGAGAAATAATCGGCGCGCCTGTGCCCGAGTCAGAGAACGCGAACTAGAAAAATCCAACAATCCAACGGGACTTGAAATGCGACGACACGCGGTCGATCGGCCGAGAGTGAAGATGTGGCCGTGATAGAGGCATGGCAAGCTTGAGGCAGTCGGCGTCGCAGTTCAGTTCGAGACGAGTGGTAAGGTGTGGGTGATCGAAGGGCGTCCTACGAGGGCAGGAGAGACGGGGATACGAGACAAGGAACGGCGAGTTTGGAGACAAGATGATGGAGAGAAAATAAGATAGAACGAGGCGAGAAAAGCGAATGAGAACGAGTGGTGGCGACTCGGCGGATGGAAACTGGAATGGGCCGAGCTACCGTTACAGTTGATCCTCGGACTTGGAACACACTCGAATACAAGTATAACTAGTGATGGTGTGGAACATTCCTACCAATGATGCGCGCGTCGTACCCTCCCCAGATGCGTCTCTATTGTCAAAGGAAACGAGCTCGTTCTGATCGACAAGCGAATCTGCACAGTGATAAAGTGCTCTTGCCCCTGGCCTGTATAAAGGAGCTAATCAGATCAGGATTTTAACATGAATCATGTCTATCGAGCTTGTTCTTTCAGTTTTGTCTTCTTTGTCGGCGGTTCATCTCGGGGCTCCTCCTCCTCCTCTTCCTCATCATCATCTCCACTCACTTCTCCCTCACTGATCTCTTCGTCCTCGTCCCAGGAGCTCTCCTCTCCCTCCTCCTCTTCGTCAGTCCCCCCTGTCGTGCTGGCCTTGCCCTTTCCTGCCAACGCCGTTTTCCGTTGTACATTCCGTTCCTGCTCCTCGCGACGTTCCTTTCTTAGTTTCGCCTTGGCGGCGTGCGATGCCTTTTGAGCTACGACCTCGGCCTTCGTCTTCTTGACTGAAAATTCAAGTCAGCCAAACGCAGACACCGGAAGGACAGAGGGCTTACCAAATTCGTGAAAGATGACCGCGCTTTCCCTCCCTGGCAAGCCCTCGGTGATCTTCACCAAGCGCAGCTCCATCCGCGGGCCAATCTCATCGAGGCGCACCGCGCGCTTCTGGCCCTTGCGGTTATTCCTGCCGACATAGTCCTCCGCGAGCGACACGACGTCCGCCTCGTCCTCCGCGGCCGACGACACGTCCGACGTCACGGCGCTCTCGTACCCGTCCGCCGTGCCGCCCCGCGCCCGCAGCACATAATCCGCGACGTCCTTCTCGCTGCCCAAGTCGAGCATCGCGCCACCGCTGCTGCCACCGGCACCGGCGCCACCGGAGGCGCCGTTGCCCTGCAGGACGCGCCGCACGCGCCGCGAGACGCCGTACGGCTTGACGGTGATGCGGAAGTGGCGCCAGTCGATGGTCCCGCGCTCTGCGTTGTACGCGACGAGCACGACGCGGCGTGCGGAGGAGAGCGCGAGCTTGTGCGGTGCGAGCGGGGGGAAGAGCGTCTGGAACGTCTTCATTACGAGCGTCAGGTGCGGTGGGGCGGATGGGCCTGGTGGAGGGAAGGACGCGAGAACGAGCTGGGTTTACTTTTTTTTTTAGAATGATAAAAGAGAAAGAAGGGTGGTTTGAGAAACGCATTGTACGTACGAGCGGCGCGCTCATAGATTCGATTGAGCTCAGGTGCTTCGCGTGGCGCGAGGACGCAATGATGTCCTTCACGAGGCTGTAACGCTCGACACGGAAGCTGAGCGTAGGACCGTTGGACAGGCGCAAGATGCGCAAAGAAGGGGCGATATCGGTCAGAGAGAACGCGAGGAGGTGAGTGACCTGCAGCGCGGGTGCCATGGTCAAAAAGTCTTTGAGTTTGTTTCGGGAACGTTCCTTCACTTGCACGAAAAGGTCACATTGGCATTGGGATCACAAAAGTAAGAGCTGCAAGCGACAAAGACAAACCCTGAGTCTGGTCGCTGTGTTGGGTTCCATGACCTTGCGAATGTCACGGGTAAGTTGTGCGAGAGAGGTGCCAACGTGGCCATGCTTTATGACGAAGGATTTGGGAACATTGGCGGTAGACGACTCTTGGGGTCGTGTCCCCTTCAAATGGGTTCGATTTTTCCGTCTGCGAGGCATTATTCCAAGACAAGTGAGAGATGAACCGGGCCGAGTTGATAATAAGATACAAGGTGAACTAAAGCATATCTGTGGCTACACTCGAACGGAGCAGGTACAGCACCGAATCGGGGGTACTAGTAGGAGAGAGAACAAAATGATACAGCTCCAGAAGTGTGCGACAATTAGTCAAAAAATTTACCGGATGGACTGCGTGGCTGCGTACTGACTACAAGGGTAAGAGAAATGAGCGTGAGGGGGTAACTACTAGTTTAGAAAGGTATGTAGTTCAACAGATGATAACGATAGAGATTAAAATTCGCTGAACTGAAATCCGACAACGTCAAAGCGGCGCTGGAGGGTGTTCTCTTCCTGGATGAGGCCTGGAATCTGATCTGGAGGAGGTAAAGGAAGCCGAGTAAAGTGGCGTGTGTCATCATAGGATGTCACATGAGGTACGATGGGTGCCTAACGATGTAGGAAAATCGAAAATTAGGACCTAAAAATGTGAACGAGACAGATAGGGGAATGGACTCACTCTGATCTCGCGCCGTTCTAGCGCACCCCAATCCACGCCTCGAAACCAGGGATGCTCGAGAACATCGTCCACGCCAGCGAGGAGATTTCCTAGGCGCTGGGTGCGATCTGGGTGCAAGAATCCACGGATGAGATTGCGGGAGAGGGGATCCATGTCCCTGGGCCATTGGATTTTCCCCTTTAGAATACGGTCGTAGATACCGTACGCGGTCTCGTCAAAGAATGGTGGATGGCCAACCATCATCTCATAAGCAAGGATCCCACAAGCCCACCAGTCCGCGGGCTTCCCATGGCCATCAGACTGAATGATTTCAGGGGCGAGGTATTCCGGGGTACCGCATAATGTCCAAGTACGGTCGTCGACCACTTTAGCAAAGCCAAAATCGGTAAGGCGGAGGTATCCGCGATTGTCAAGAAGGAGGTTTTCCGGTTTGAGATCGCGATAGATAATATTGAATGAATGTAGGTACTTTAGAGCAAGGACGATGGTCGCAAGGTAGAAACGGGTGACATCAGGGCTGAAGCGTCCAGCGCGGCGAAGATGGGTAAAAAGCTCCCCACCGGGGACGTAGGAAAGGAGCATGTATATATTCACGCTGTCTTGAAAAGTCGCATACAAATCGACGATAAAAGGGTGTCGCACACGGGAAAGGATGCGCCGTTCTGCCTTGACGTGTTCAACCTGACGGAGGCGAATTACCTCGGTTTTTTGAAGCACCTTCATTGCAAAGAATTTGACGGAATTGGTCTGGGTAGAGACCGCGGGACGGTATTTGACGAGAAGCACGCGGCCAAAGGTACCAGTGCCTAAGGAACGCCAGATTGAGTGAGGAGAAGATAATGACGAGAGTGACATCGTCTACGTACCTAAGGTACCCCTGACCTCGAAGTCCTGAAGGCGAAGGGAGCGATGAACATGTTCTTCTTCTTCGTCGAGAAGTCTCACGGGGGGGTTGGCGGGTTGAGGAGGCGCACAGTCATGATCCATATCATGATCTGGGGAAGATTCTGATAGTGAAGGGGGCGGAGAGTGAGGTGGCGAGTGAGGTGGGGACTGGTCAGGGGAGTGGTCGGAGGATGCACTGGTGGAGTAGGGCACTTGGGGCTCGATGGTCAGCTCGGGCCCGAGGAGGGTTTTGCGGGGAGAGGAAGGAGGAGTGGCAGAGTCTGTGAGGACCATGACAACTGAACCACGGGGGGAGGGTCGACATGGACTTTCGCAAACGGAATTGGCGGGGATGGGGATGGGTAAAGAGGAAGAGCGAGTGGGGATTGGTATGATAGGCAAGAGAGCGACATCCATGAGGCGGTAACTGCCGGAAAAAGGTGAAATTTGGTGAAAGCTTGTTGTTTTGGCTGGTAAGAGACGTCTAAGGTGGGGTAAAAAGGTAAAAACAAGGGCGACAGGCGACGGGTGAGGCGACCAGCGCAGTTGCGAGTCTCGGTCTCGATAATACAAGTCCTTCCTATTTCTGCCACCCCATTCAATGATCACGTGCGATTCGTCACACGTATACTATCTGTATCTGTAAATTTCAAAATCTGGGTGTTGGGACTAGAGGCTTTTTTTTGTCAAGTCTCCCACGCGGGTACAGTGCGCTCCTACTGAACACCGTCCTTCCTCCTTACTTGTACAGGCGTCATGACAGGGGCCTATATTAACAGTGCTGCGAGTAGGGTAATGAACCACTCTCCCCCTTCAGCCGCTCTCGACTTTTGTTTGCCATGCCCGCATTAATCCCTGTGCACAACACCCTTGGGGCGTTGCTCATTGGCACTGTCCTCTCGTCCATGTGTGTCCTACTGTCTGTAATACACTCTCGCAGGACCTGATCCATCGCCCATCCAGTATCTATGGTGTTACCTGGTTGCAAGTCTATTCCTACTATAACAGTCACTGCTCAAGGGATCGGTGGCCTCTGAAGTCCCTTGTGAGGCCCCACTTGCTATGTCCCATGCTCGGGATCTTAATGAAGCCTTGCAGGTCTCTTTTTTGATGTATGCATCTTGAAATGCTTTGCCATCCAATACATGATAGTGACATCGTCTTCGACTAGGCTCGTTGACTCTACCAACGTGGTTTTCGTTATTTACACGACTTACCATATTGGCGTTACAAATTTTGGAGATTATCCGTCCCTCCAATTCGTACCATGGTAAGCCGCTTCAGAACTGCTATAATGTATTTGAGGTTCTTAAGGTGTTTCCAGGAGTCTTCCCGTATGTCTGTGTTGTGACTCATAGCTTGTCTTCAAACTTACATCTCACTGAAGGCGATAGCTCTATCTGGCTGTGCGCTAGTCCGTTGTGATTGACCTTTGTAATACTTATGCATACGTGACCAGTTGTTCTTGAAGCTACTGTGCAGCAGTACGTTTTCATGGGGAGCTCACGGAGCAACTGTTACTGAAGGGACGTAGCTTCTACGCATATAGGATCTATCTTTGTGCGTTTAATGGTGTTCTTCATCTGTGTGGGACTTATTTTTGTCTAGTGAGCAGGGGTTCCCCGTACCTGCCAGCAGCGATCGTACGTATGCGCGATTGTTCGGAGCTGGCACCCACTCACATGAACAGTCCACCATCTCACTCACAGCATTCGGTGAGTTCCCCCACAGTGGTATGCCTTCGAGACTTTCGCCTTATTTTTAACCGACTTTTACAAGGTATTGGGATTGGTGTGTTTTTCCCTTCTGTTTCTTTGATTGTGGGTCGCTAAGGTGTTGTCCTCGTCTTCAGTGTTTGGTACAAAAGCGTCAGCCGTAGTCGTACATGTTCTTTTCCTTGTTGTTGCTCACAGGTTTGGCATATAGCCTGAAACACATACACGAACCGGGAAATCACTTTCGGGCACGTTTACTCCTCGTATTATCATCTGGGCTACAGTCTCCAATTGCTGCTCACACCAGGATTTTTGCATTGCCGCATCATCTTGCAACGTCTTCTGTGACGCCCTTATTACTTTCGGAATGGTTTACACCCTCTTGAGTAACCGCACTCAAGTTCGGAGGTACGTTCGTAACAAACATAGCAAAAGTGTCATTACTTTGTTTACACCGGGTCTCTTGCTAGAACAAACAACGTGCTGAACCACCTTGCGATTTATTCTATCAATTGCGGCACACTTACCTTGTGAGCCAGCGCGCTGATGTGCGTTGACTTATTTTCTTACGATTGTGCTGTTCTGCAGAGTGTTTGCTATCTCTTGCGTCATTTTGGTACTGCTCACTTCCACTTCCTGTGCCCTCTTGTCAAATATTGACTCCCTGAACGAAGCTTGCCAAGTATCCAAATGCGCTCCTATACACGCCGCCCTTCTTCATCTTGAACCGACTCTATTTCTGTGCGTTCATGTCCGTGTGCGTGTTCTTTGTTCGTTATTTCTTTGCGATCTCCCTGATTCTTGATACCCTATCCTAGCCTGAACTCACGAGATCACCTTCGCGAGACACTCGACGGACACGAAGGTGTTATCACGTTCAGTCAGCTCAAGGAACGCACGGGCACCACACTCCCGTGCGCTGTGCAAGTTACGATGGAAACGAGCACCACTGCGGCTATCAGTCTTCCACCGGTCTCAGTTTCCTTCGACACGTCGATCTCCGACTGTGTCATAGCTTTTAACAGAGAAAAGTACCCAGTTTCCCTTGCAGTTCCCCAAGCACCCGGGGTCTTGACGGCATAAGCGGGTGGATATTTAAAACCCATTAGGCCCCCTACATGCTACCGTCGTCCGCCTGCCTCGTTGGGTTGTACTTTTGCCAAACATAGTTTTTTGTTCCGATGATATCGATGACTTGGTGAAGAGATACGGGCCACCACCCGCCACACACGATCAATCATTTGTTCCTAAAACGGTGCCCGGCCTGGATTACTTAGGGATTATTTCCGCAAAGTCAGCTAGCAAATGAAATCACATCACTCTTTAACGCCCTCTCTTTATCCTCACCCGGGGCTTTCCACGTTTGCTGTATATGGCAAGACGCTCATCAACAACGTTCAAGGGGTCACTTAGATGGGCTAGCATCGAATTGGGACCATATCATCAAGTGGCACCAGTGACTACGGTTGCATGTCAGCCTTCGGCGTACATCGAGTCTGTCAGCGCCATACGAGTTCACTCCTCTTCTCTTGTAAACTTAAGATGCTACAGTTCCACCGGCATTGCCCCACTGGCATATGCGGTAAGCTCCGTGTTCAAACTTTGCCAGGCGACGATCAAAGTGCTTCTTACGACATTGTCTTCGTCAATCAAGCTAATCAAGTCTACACTGTCTGCCAGGGGATCGGCGGGTTGCACTCCGAGATTATCACTTTGCTTGTCGGACATAGTTACTGTATCTAAACGATCGAAACTTCCAGCCTCCGCTTCAGAAAGCAAGCAAGGTTTGCGGTTGGCCATACCCGTACTTATGACGAATGAGCGAGACAGATATGCGGCAATCACCATCAAGTGAGTCGCTTCTATTAATAATCACAGCGAAACCGAGACCGTGGCTACACAGTGCAGCTTACAAACCACCAGGCTGCTGTCGGGCTCCGTGACTCGGGCAGTAGGAAGCCACTCGGCGACTGTAATATGGCGATTACATTTAAGCTCAATACGAGACGAACGACATCGTTCTCATGGCTGAGCTCGACATTAAATGCTTTCCTAGAAATCAAACATCAACACATCGCCTTACCATTGCTACAACTCCTCTCA
Source organism: Lactarius akahatsu (assembly GCA_021524915.1). Lineage (NCBI taxonomy): Eukaryota > Fungi > Basidiomycota > Agaricomycetes > Russulales > Russulaceae > Lactarius > Lactarius akahatsu. The sequence goes on along the minus strand of JAKELL010000001.1, from coordinate 1,357,674 downwards.
CAAAACCTTGCCGCTCTTTTCCAGTCCCTCCGCGTCGGCACTACCCATCTTCACCACCGCGTGATCATGGCTCCTCTGACACGTCACCGTGCGAACAAGGACCACGTCCACAGTACACGGTGGACTCGTCAAAACATACTACGCGCAGCGTTCGAGCGTACCGGGAACGCTCATAATATCAGAGGCCACTTTTATCGTTCCTCAAGCAGCCGGATATGCGAACGTACCAGGTATCTGGAACGACACACAAATCGATGGATGGAAAAAGGTTTGTATTTCCCCGCGTCCTACGACGACTGTGTGGCTTTGATCTCGTTTCCCCCAGCCCTATCCCACTCGGTAGTGGTGAGCCACATTCCGGCGATGGAGAACTAGTTGTTTCGCGCGAACTTAAAACCGCGGAGATCAAAGAATATGTTCAATTGTACTCGAAAGCAGCAAGCAACGCCATCGAGGCAGGTTTCGACGGCGTGGAGGTACATGCGGCCAATGGCTACATCCTAGACCAGTTTTTGCAGACGATGTCGAGTGAACGGACGGACGAATATGGGGGATCTGTCGACAACCGTGTGCGCTTCCCTCTTGAGGTGAGCGACGCGGTTGTGGAGACTATTGATGCGGAGAGGACAGTTGTCCACATCAGCCCATGGTACAAATGTCGGGGTGGGGAATACCCGTCTCGTAGTTTTGTCTCGAGCTTCCTAATGCGGCTTCATAGACATGGGTACGGAGGATCCGCTCCCTGATTTCGCCACCTTTGTTGAACGGATCCGTGATGGGCACCCGAACTTCGCTTACATTCACGTTGTCGAGCCACGCGTTCATGGCATCGTCGGAGACGGTGACGGATGAAAACCGGGCTCATTCAAATGACGCATTGCGGAAAATTTGGGATGTCTCGCGCTTAACGGTGCTGCGCAATCAACATGGTGGAGAAGTACGGAGGTTTGGTCGCATTTGTTCGGCACTTCATTGCAAACGTGAGTCTTGTTTTCGGCAGTCGACAGTTAGTGGAGCCATTTCTCAGATCACATCGCAGCCGGATCTTTCCTTGCGTCCGAGGGAAGGACACTTTCTGGCACTGCTATGACCGTGATACATTCTACACTACGAAGGCTGCAGCTGGATACACTGATTATCCGTTCGCCAACAGCGTCGTCGCTCCGTGGTACGTGGCTGAGTGATAGAGTGACCTAGACCTGATAGAATTGCTCTGTACTTTATCAGGGTCATTATCAAGGTCGTGTTCCACATGAACAAAGTGATATGAACAGAACTTCCGAAAGGTTTACGTCGACACAGCTCACGCAAACTGACGGCTCTACACCCTCTACTCCCAACGATCGATTTGTCCAGCGAAGAATGTAAATGAGATAGAATTAGAAAAATGTGGCGGAATCATGTAAAATATAGAACGTTTACTATACTACAACCTTTGAATCGAATGCATAGGTGAAGCTGTGAGTGGACGATGGACGAGCTGGACTAGCAACAACGTCAAACAATATGTCGAGCTCAGTCGCTTGGTCGCGACGTCGTTATAGTATTTCACATCACCTTCCACCAATGCCTGACCGGACTGACCCTCACTGACTTAGCTACAACTGTATGCATTTACTTCACCACCCCACCACCCGCTCTGCCTGTCAAGTGAGGCCCGGAAAAAGGCACCAGTCATATATTTCGACTCCAGGTAGTACAAAGGATCTTCAACGCTAATACAAGGGTTTGTTCGGGTAGACTCTGTCAGAAGAGCAGTGGGGCCGTTTGAAAGACTATTAGACTTGGTTCTGGTTGGCAGCAGAAATCAACAACAGATGGACGGATACGTACGACGTGGCCCCCGCACCGAGCATGCATGGTCATTTGCCTTGAGGTCTTCCCGCAGCGGGCCTAGAAGCGGGGCCTTTCGGGCGAAAAGGGGGAGGCCTGGAGTACGTTAGTTTGGGTACTAGGGTAAGCTGCCGTTGTACGCACTGCTCAGGAGATGATGTGTCTGCCCTGGGTTGTGGTTTGAGCGCTATGGGAGGTAGGTGAAGCGAAATATGCTAGACGTACGACGAGGGCACAGATGGGACTGTGACGGAACTGCTGGGCACCGGATAGATTAGATTAAGGAAGATCTCGGGCTGTCAGGTAATAAGACAGGTACCTCACGACGCTGCTGGTTGTCTCGGAAGATGCAGACATATCGGATGGTGTAGCTATTGCACAGAGTACGACTGAGTTGTGCCTGCACAGGTAGCTTGAGCGTCACGCTCGAACCATACACGGAAACAGAAGACCACGAGTCGACAAGATCATCCCTCTCGTGCAATTCGATCGAACCAACCCAGTCCTTTGACGATATGCCCGTATCCCCTTCATCAACTCTCACCACAGACACTGCAGTTTAGCGCATCTACAACCATCCAATCAGCTCATTCCTTCACATCTGCCAGGCCCCAGGTCCATTCTTCCCAGTGCGGCCAGAATCCGTCCAACACACCGTTCTTCCACATCGCCTTACGGAGCAGCTGCCTGCCTAGCCCCTCCCGCCCAGACCACATCGGCTAGTGGGTTCTCCCATCCGGATAGGAGCCCCGACACAGCGCGGGTGCCCATACTACGACGTCGGCCGCGATACACGCAGCACTGCCCGGTCGCGTTCGCCCCCCAATCCACTGCTGTCTATTCCAGCTGCCCACGCTCCATCGTCTCCGAACACAACCAACGCAGACGGCACCAACGCCGATGTTCGCTCGCCCCTCAGATGTGTGGAGCGCCGCACGCGTACGACAACGTGGAATGACCTTCGGCGAACCTTCGCCTTAGTGGCGGTGACAACTGCACTTGCGAACCGCCCCACGCTAGGTCCGCTGCCAGGGTTCGGAACGTTCTGAATCACAGCTTGCCCACGACCACGACCCGTGGCTACCGTCAATGGTCGATGTGGATGCGCCGCAGTGTAAGCGCAACTATTGGCGGGAGACCATCTAGTAGATGGTCTCCCGCCAATGGGGGCGTTAAAGGACTTGGGACACGAAATACCATCAAATGTAGGCTGCAGGTGGACGTTTTGCAGTTGCACAAGCGTGCACGCTTGGACGCTGCTGAGGATATGGCTGTCAACCTGAGCCCTCTGCTGTAACTGCCTGCCAACTGACCACCTATGTCATTGACTTGGTGTTGCAATTGTACTCCCGACTCGGACGACGACAATGACGACAGGGGTGCTCAGCCGACACAACCTCAAGCCGAGTGTCCTTGATGATGACGATGGCAGTGGCGGAGACGGGCTCCCCACCAACGCAGCTCCGAGGTGCATGTGTTATCCTCGTGTGTAAAATATCTTGTAAGGATTTCCCGTGCCCGCTTAAGGTTAAACGCTAATCGCCCTTTACCATCATGAAGACTGCCAGTGGCTAACGGTCAAACCTGCGAAGTGACCACAGAAAAATAATACGACCACCTACTCGTATTTTACAGCCTTGCAGACTGCCCACAACACGTGGCCTGGAAATCTAAAACTACGTCGAGCTAGTAAATTTGCCTTGTGGGGAGTGTAGAGGTCGATATCCTGCTCCTCGGCATCTCGAGACATCGGAAGTGATAATTGTACTGGGTTGTGTGAGGTGGCGATAGTTATGGTGTGATTTATTTAAGGTGGGCCCGAAGTGCCTTCGTCCCTGCGAAAGGCAGCCTTCGTACTATCTTCGCCCTCAGCAGCAGCACCCCAATCTAGTTCAGAGACCGACTTCGGAGGAGGAGCCACAGCTGGTGGTTTGAACCGTACAAGATTCCAGGCTGAGCTACAGGATTTGAAGCTTGAAGGGCTAGTGTGTCGAATGATGATAAGAGATCTTCCTTCTAGCCACCGGCCACAACTTAATGATATCATGCCTACCCTTGAGCGCTTTAGCAACATCTCGCGACGCGCAACACATACTGTGCCTACAAGGACGGAGGTAGAAAATTACTTTGGAATGGCCAATTTGTTAATAAGAACACCCCCCGCTTGTACCTTTTCTTTCCAGTCCCTCTCAACTTCTGAAATATCCCAGGTGGCCGTCAGATATCTGGCGAATCAAAGCCGTCAGAACGTGAACTGCAGCACCATCATGCACATATAGCACTGACTTCCCGTTCAACCAGTCGAGCCGACCAGAAGTAAGGTAGAGTATCGTTGCTGCTGGAAGTTGCAGCGTGTCAAAGATCATGTGACAACGCCCGCTTCTTCAGCCATCTGCGTCCTGATGGCTCCCGGGTGCAGCGAGAAGACAGTCAACTTGGGATATTCTTCCAAAGAGTAGAGCCTGAGACATTTGAAACTGGTTCAGATAGCCTACGCACCAAGGGCGATGAATTCAACCAGGCGATTAATAGCATGTTTCGAAATAGCGTAGTCGCTTCCATGTGGGTCGCGGAACTGCGCAGACTTAGAGGAGATGACCACGATACGCCCGCTAGTCTTCTCGAGCGCTGATATCGAGGCCCTTGACCTCTATTAGGACCCGATCTCTGGAATGAGAAGACGGCGAAAACAAACCGGGCGGTATTGTAAACGCCTCGGACATTGACCTCAAATGTGTTCCACCACTGATCAGGGACCTTGTCACCCAACTCTGCAGTCGCAAAACTAGAACTGAGACGGGTGTGCTTCTTCATTGACCTACGTACTTTGGTTAAAATCACTCAAAGCACCTGCATTGGCAATGAGGACATCGAGCCGACCGAAACGCTCGAGTGTAGCTTGTATTGCTGCCTCTGTGGCCTTGGGGTCTCGCACATCAGCGGGAACTGCAAGTACCTGAGCGCTCGAAACTGCCGCATGGATAATAGCAGCCGTCTTATCAAGAGTCTCTTGCGAACGCCCCGTGATAGCCACGTTTTCACCGGCCTTCGCGTAGGTGATGGCAGTTTCCTGTCCGATTCCACGAGATGCGCCCGTGACGAGCACGACCTTGCCACGGTATGTTTGGTTCGCGAAAGCCTCTTTCGGGTCAATCGTTGAGTATATACTACAGAGAGGGTAAGTGGAATAGGAGGTGAGGCGGATGTATGGAGTGAACTGGAATTTACTCGTGACGATTCGTAACAGGGAGCTCTTCATCGTAGTCGACAATGGACTGAATCGAATCCATGAGGAAAGAACGAGATGATGGGGACGCCGTCTGAGTCGGGACCTTCATGTATGCCTACTTTCTTTCCAAACATTTAAAAGAAACGCTTGAGCTGACTGAGCATTCCCGATCGAACGACTCATCGACACACCTCATCAATACATCAGTAATCAATCAGCACTAATTTGGTGCTAAGAATTTCGAATGGCGTTTCGCTTGCAGGTAACCCCGATCGCTTGTACTGACACGGACGCGGTGGGCGTGTCCGCAATGACCTGACCCCCCGTTCCAGGGCCGCATCGGCGACCTCCGTCCGGTCGCACGCAACAGTCGGGCCCAGGACTAAGAACAGAACAACCACTTGAAGGAAGGCCTTCAAGACTCAAGCTCTCAGAAGGAGTTCAACTCGGACAAGCTATTCGTTAATCCGGTCTTCGTCCCAGAATACGACCCCAGACAGCTTAGCGACATCACTAACCACCTCCTAGATCTTATCCATCAGGAAAACTCCCCGCGCTAGCGAGAGGTAAAACCCGCGTGAGTTGGCGATAATGGAAGTGATGGGGATAATGCATCAATACTCGACCATAAGATCAAATAAGTTGCATAAATGCTGTCGAATAAATTCATATTAGCTATTTACGATTAACTGCCGCAGTGAGGCCTTGAAGCCACCACAGAAGAAATACAGCGCTCAAGCTCGCGTTGAGATTGCAAGATGGCTGTATAGCTGAGAGGTAATTACAGATGGATGTGCCTGCCTGCAGAGAAGAGGGAGAGGGTCGCCGAGTCTTCGTGCACTGGATCTGGTATGAAAACTAAGCCTCCAGGGTCGAAAACGAGGCGTGCGGCGCGAGGCGTGAATCCGAACCAAAGTTGTTGCGTCGGGGTGTTGCATGGATGTCTTGAAGGTGCCGTTCTGACGGTTGCCAACGTCTTCATTCTTCTTCCAGAACTTGCGTGCGAAGGTGGAAACGGTTGCCGAAATGTTGAGTATCGAAGCTAGAACTGCTGCAGGAGTGCGAAACCGAAAGAGCAGAAGTACCGGACTCGGACTCGGCGCTCGCGCCGGCGGCTTGGTCGACGGGACTTCGTAAGCCAGCGAAGGTTCTTGCCGTTCAAGCAGTTGAGGGTCCAGATACAGCAGCCATTGGGCCGTTGTGACTTGCTGACCGTTGGCGACGCAGGGGAGGGCGTGACTTCGGGCTGGGTGGAAACTAAATGGATTCGTCTTGCGACGACTCGGACTCGGAAAACTCCGGGGACTCGGAACTCAGCGGGGCGACATCGACAGCAGACGAAGGGGAAGACGGGGACTCGCAAGATCTGATTCCAACAAGAATGGTGACTGATTGTGTGGTGGGACCAGTAGGAAGTCAGGTGTCGAAAGCGCAAACGACGACGAGATCTCAAGGGTCGAAGGTGAAAGATGGGACGCAGATGAATGGTCGAGAGGGGACGATAGTATGTACGAGGATGGATCAAGCTTCGAAGGGATCAGAGACACTAACGCCGACTTGGGCTCGAGCCCATCGTCTACTGCCAATATCACCAGGGAAGGAACGCACTCTAAATCCATTGATGTGACTGAAGACAAAGGAAGGGGTACGGACGCGAGCTCGGGGACGTCGTCAAACTCGAGGAAGCAAGTGAGGGAGCCGATGGCAGAGAAGGGGTAATCGGAGTGACCGAAGTCGTGCACACAGGATCGGGCTCGAGTTGAAGTTCCATCGCTGAGGGCAAGCACTGAAAACCGGACGAAATCGAATTCATGGGAGAGGGTGTGGGCGCAGTCGAAGGCAAAGAATGTGTAGATAAGATCTCGGGGACGTCAGCAGCAGCCGAGGGTGCGAGCAAAACAGTATGAGTCGGGGAAGGTGAGGCTGGGGGGAGCAACGTGGACGACAACGTGTACGCTGGCTCGGGCTGATTGACCATCACCAAAGGCGCGCGTGTGCTGAGATTCCGAAGGCAAGATCAAGGAGGCACCGTCATACACGAATGCTGCTCTTGTGCAACCGAACATGTCTTCGAAATAGAAGGGGATACCGGGGGGTTGGAGGGGACGCTTGCCGGGAAGACGGGGTCGAATGACTTCGCGGTCCTCGGGGTGAATCCATACCAAAATGTAGCGTTGCGTTCTTCTTCCGACAGGTGGCCCAAGTGTACCAGCGGAGCACCAAAGCGGAGGAACTGTATATAGTACTGTAGCACATCGTCCTCACAGCCCATCCGTCTTTTGGAAGAGTGAGTCTTGAACGTAACCGCGCGGCTTCTGTTTCATGATCTGGTGTGGAGTGGTATTGCCGAGGACATTGACGAGGGATTGTCGGAAGAGGACTACTCAGAGGGCGAATGCACGAATTCGGAGAAAGGAAAATATAACGTAACGACGAAGTGGAGAGGTGCATTCTGATGTTGAGTACTGTAGTTTCACTCCGCCCGCTTCACCACCTCACCAACACCACCCGCTGCCTAGCCTATCCAGTGAGGTCCGGAAAAAGGCACTAATCACATTTTCAACTCAGGGTAGTACAAAGATCGTCAACGCTAATACACCGGGTAGACTCTGTCAGAAGTGCAGTGGGACCATTTAAAATACTATTAGACTTGGTTCTGGTTGACAGCAACAGATGGACGAATACGTACGAAGCGGCCCACATCGAGCACGCACGTTTATTTTCCTTTTGGCTTTCCCGCAACAGGCTTGGAAGGGGGGCCTTTCGGGTGATAAGGGGAAGGAGGCCTGGAGTACGTTAGTTTGTGTAAGGGAGGCTGCTGTTGTCGACGCACTGCTCAGGAGATGTGTCCGCCCTGTGTTATGTTTGAGCACTATAGGAGGCAGGTGAAGTGAAAAATACGCCAGACGTACGACGAGGGCACAGATGGGACTGTGGCGGCAGAACTACTGGGCACCAGATAGATCAGATCAAGGAAGATTTCGGGCTGCCAGGAAAGACAGGTACCTCTCGACGATGTTGGTTGTCTCGGAATTGGAAGGTGAAGACATATCGGATGGTGTAGCTATTGCACAGCAACAAAAAGGGACAGGAATACGACCGGTTTGCCTATATATGAGAAATCGATGTCACGGTATCGTCCCGGCCTCCAGCGGTGGCTTCGGCGTGACGGCCACCACAGACGGCCAGAATCCGAACCAAGATCTCTCGTGGTTCGTGGCCAAACAGCTCGATCTTACTCAGCCCGTCAACGACATGGGCCTATCCCCTTCGTCGACTTCCGCATTTACCAAGCTGCAGCCACAGGCAGTTTAGAGCATCTACAACCATCTCGTTGCACGCACGCCAGGCCCCTTCCCGCGATTGTGGAAAAAGAAAACGTGCAACCGGGAGCGCACGTGGGATAATATGACGCAAGAGGACGCCATGTGAGGGTGCGATCAATAAAGTGGGCGGGACATGCGAACGCAGGCAGGACAGAACACGCGAACCGTACAAGATATGTGCAAACAAGTTCAGTGGCTGTGAAGATAGAGACATGGCACGCATGTGTTGGATATTGTGTGTGTGAACATTGGAAATCTCGATGTGTCAGTGCTGTCAGCATCGGATTCTTATTCGTCTTACGTTGTGTCATCGCGTTTACTTATTAAAGAGGGATGATCGTTCCCTCGTTCCCATTCACATTTCATCCACATGGACCATTCTGGATCAGACGAACACGACGCACTCATGGGCAACGACAACCAACAAGCCATTGACCCGACCAGGTCCGGCGACACCCCCGCTTTCTACATCGCCTTGGTATGTCTATCTGTCCTCTTCGTCCCGTCACCGTCCCTTACTGGCACCACTCTTAGGCATCAGCACTTGTCAGTCGTCGTTTCCACACAGCCTGCCCGTCTCTCACCTTTTCAACGAAACACAGGTCTTGGTCCTCACGACGTGGACCGTCATTCTGTCCAATGACCCAATCAATCTTTCCTGGTTTGCTTTCCACCCCACCTTTAACACCTTCGCTATTGCGTGCTTCACCTTTGGTCCATTTCCTCTTGTCTCTCTCGACCCAAGACTGACTGTATGCACGCATATAGGCATCCTCACCCTTCAACCGACGTCCCAGCCAAAGACAAAGGCCGCCGGCCTCTGGCGCCATCAGATTGCGATGATTACAGGCTTCCTGTCTATCGGTCTTGGCTCATCTGCCATGTGGTACAACAAGGAATCCCACGGCGCTCCTCACATCACCACCTGGCACGGTGTATGCCCGTCTCCTCTCCCCCTCTCCCTTTTGCAGGATGCTTACAGCCCCCCTTATATTCTAGGCCTTCGGGTCAATCGCTGGCTCTTGGCTCTTAGTCCAGGTCTTAGTCGGTGCCGGAAGCGTCTGGTTTGGAGGCGCGGCGTTCGGAGGGGGTCACAGGGCCAAGCTGGTATGGAAATACCACCGGTTGTCTGGGTATCTCCTTTTGCCTTTCCTCCTGACAACGGTCCACCTTGGCGGCGCTTGGTCGACCTGGATGACCATGACTAGCGCCTTTGTTGTCCGTCTCGTTGTCTATACGCTGGCGCCACTTGGCATCGTCGCCGCCCTCTATTCTCGCGTCAGGTGCGAAGTCCTCTCTATGATATCTCCAATCCATTTGACAGGCCTTTTTCATTCAGACCATCCAAGATGAAATTCCTGTAGATTGTCAAACCGTGGTTCATGACCACGTCCTGTTGTTTCTTGTAAAAGCAGTCGGCACAGTAGGTAGCACTGCTCGTTCATTTGTCATGGAATTCGAAAGAGTGCGAAAGAATAACAAAGAGTGCTACGACATGAAACGGACGCCTGGCTAGACAGTGGGTGTTCTCACGGATGATTCTTTTGCGTAATCTTCCGAAGCGTTTGGCGCTGGCAAATCTGGCTTTTCAGCAGACGTGGCAGCTATCGTTGTTGGCCCGGTGGAAGGGGCCGGTGCCGGCGGTATGACGCTTCCCATGAATCCGGGCATGAACTGCTCAATTTTGTCGTGTGTGATTTGCCATAATAGCCGGTTCGGCTCGTCTCGCGGGTCGCCACGTTCGTCCACCGTGGGGGGTACAAGTAAGCCCGCCGACTGCATGACGAGGATTACATTCTTGAGTGACTCGGGCACCGCTTCCGACTGCACAACACGGGGCGATCCGTCAGTCAATGCAACGTTCCAAAAATAGGAAGGCGGGTGCGTACCAGCTGGTCACTTCGGTCCGTGCGCATGAGCTGGTCTAAATAGTCGAGGACTTGCACCCAGCGCTCGGTGACGTTCTGGCCCGTCACGTTGTCGTTCATATCAAACCTCATGAACGCCTTGCACAGCAACGCAGACGCGCGCAGCCGACTTTCCGTCATTTCTGCGTCACTTGGGGCAGCGATCAACGCTTCGAGCAGTGGGTAGAGCACCCGTTGGAAAACTTCTGCGACGTCAGCGGGAGGCACGGCGACGAGCGGTCCAAGGAGCGCGCGGGAGAGCGACGAGAGCGCAGAGTAACGAATTTCGGGTGAAGCAGAAGTGGCATGGCGAGATAACGAAATCAACACCGGAAGAGTGAGCTGATGGCGACCTGTGCCAAAAAGTCAGCTAGAATAAAATAGATCCGGGCTGGAAACTTGGCTGACTTTTGTCGTGCGCGTCTCCCCGGTTTTCCGTCAGAGAGGGTACGCACTTGAGGACTTCGAACAGGAGATCGACAGCCCTCCGCCCACGGTCGACGATGGAGGAACTGAGGCCAAGTCAGCAAACAATGTCGCCACGGCTGCGAACCTTTTTACCTAGATGGACCAGGTTGAGGACGCCGTCTTGCGTGCTGATGCTCTACTTTGGCTACGATCCCAGCAGCAGTGACAAAGTCATCGAGCACAGCGACAAGACCGGCGACATTGTCCGTACTGATGCGTTGCTCGGGACCTTCAGCAGTGAGTCGCTGGATGAGGTCAAATGACACGCGAGCCGCCTCGAGGTTCGAAACGCTCGAGCGGACCAATGCCAGAACGATGTTCCATTCAGTTTGCGAACTGATGACCTCGCGGTGGTTTTGCACGATGAGGATCAGCCCTGAAATAACCTGCTCTGCTACCGAATTCGCTACTGCTGGCGGGAGACCTCCAAGAAGATCAAAGGAGAGGTATATCTGATCGCGCAATTGATTTGGCTGTTTTGACCCGTGCTGTCAGTCTAGTTTTTACGACGACGCGTCGTCAACTCACCTTAGCGGCCAAGATAAGGCAAATGCGCATCACAGAGACGACAGCGCGCTCGACGAGAAGAATGCTGTATTTTTGAGAAGATTTGAGCAGCAGAGACAAGTGCTCGAAAACTATGGGCCTGAGAAGTAATTAGCTAGGTGTCTCCTCATGACGGCAGACCTCACCATAGCTCTTCTATGTGTGCGGGTGTATTGCAGACAATGCTGACCATCATCTCGAGTAAAAAGACCGAAGCTGGGTCATACGGCAGTGGTCGAGGCGACGCGTAGTCGGAATGGCTATCGTCGGATTCGTGTTGAAGTCTTGCATTTGTTCTCTCATAAGCCAGAGCCTCCAGTGACCTAACAGCTGCAACCAAAGGGTCCAACTCCAGCTGCCTGTGACGAGTCAGTAATGCATGCTAAGTGACGATGCCAATACAAACATGATCTGCGCGTATAGTTCTTCCAGCCGACAAGTCGAAATGCAATCAAGTGCACAAAGGGTGTTTTCGATGTCGACGTCAGATGCACTGGGAACAGGATTGTCCTCTGCGGAGCTGTACGGTGTCATCAAATATGAGGAAAGAGTGGACAGAAGGCCGTCGCTCCTCGGTGCCGATCGTGTCGGCTGACTACTGCTTCCGCGCAAAGGTATCATGGAAACACCACCCAAAAAATCCTCCATCTGAAGCATTCTGGTGGGGAGCAGCGAGTGAATGAACAGGTTTAAAAGAATTTCAAAGACCTGCATGGCATAGCATCAAGCACCTGAAAGAGTAGAAGAACAAAGCGACGGACCTGAATCCAGCCCTCGCGAATGGCGTCCCCATTGCCGTTCATGATGTTGAACAAGACGACAGCAGCGAGTTGCCCCTTCAGGTGAGCACCGAAGTTGACAGCCAGTGAGGACACGGTGATAGATTGCCCTTCGACTTCCACCACCGGATACACAGGAACCTCGGACGGGAGGTTCTCAGAAAGTAGACTCGTTGCCTGGGAGAGCGAAATAACCACATAATCGAACACTTCCGGAAGTTGGAAATGACCGGCAAGAGTCGCGCATTGTCGAAAGCCTGCGATCGCACGTTCGATGATGTAGTCGTCGTCAAAAGTCATGAAAGCAAAAGTGATCGCAGAAATAACAGGTTTCCACATGGATCTGAACAATTCCTTGTCAAAGACAGGGGCGTTACAGATCATGAGTTCTCCTAGAAAGCAGGGGTGGTCTCAATACACGGAGACATGCACGTCACTGCATACCGGATTGTCTCGAGCGAACGAGCAGCTCTTTCCAAGCAAACTCGAAGCCCAGCTGGCCTGTATGCTCCTCAGGCATTACTATCTCTTGTTTTCTTATTGAGTCGTAAACAGCTTGCTATGAAGGGCTTGAGTAATACCGCCCCGATACATTCATCGTATCACTCACAAGATATTCGGGCGAGAAGTCGGATCCATCGTTGACGCCTCTCAGATTTCGCTGGTAATCTTCGATGGTCATCCGTTTCTGAGAAAGAAGTTGCGGTCAGAACGAATGAGCTACGGCCATGCAGATCGACTTACCCGAACTTGCGGGTTGTGCAGATCAGTGTTCAACATGATCACCGAATACGCAAGAACGTAGACCGCATCTTGGCTTTTTATCTCAGCTAAGAGGTGGCGTGAGCGACAGGACTGCGACTGCATGGAGAGAAACGAGACCTGGCTGAGACGCAAAGTAGATCTCGGCGAATGTCTCAGTAATTCTGGCAATCTGCTGAGCTTCCCCAGGTAATCGGAACGTTTCCAACATTTCTCTCATCGCGTCCGCAATAGGTTTCTAAATTAATGAGCGAAGGTTGAGCACAGGAATGATATACGCACTTCGCGAAAGTCGAAGAGACCGATGAAAGCCTTCAGAACCTCAATATTCTCTGGCTTCGAGATAAAATCTCCTAAAAGTTTCTTGTCTAGCCGAGTGCTGCTTTTCAGAAACCGGGCAAGGCTCTGCGGGTGAGTAACCCCTTCGGAAAGGTCGTGGTAGATGAGGCCGTTTTCTTCGAGGAATGCGAGCCCTGCCTTTGGTTTATTATTGAAGCGAGCAGCACCAGCCAAAATGAGCCTCTTCTTGGATTTTCGTCGCATCAGCTCCTCAGCGGAGATATAGCTCTGAAAAGGATTAGAACACATTGGGACATGCGCGCGTACTGGGCTTGTGTTGACGAACCTCAGGCCATTCTATGCTCGGCTGACCATCTGGTCAGCATGGTGCCATCCGCTGAATTAAAATCACTCACATCAGTGGCACGGGTAGCCATCGCATTGACGAAGGTAAGAAGAACGTCCAGGCACAGGTGCTGGGCGCTCAAATATGAAAACGGCAATGATTCCCCGTAATAATCGGTGTATACACCCTAGAAAATCAGGAAAGCCATGAGCGACCAATCAGTTAATTTGTCTTTTCGCGTCGACCTTAGTTAATAGTTCCAAAACTCTGTCAAACAGGTTTTCGGCATTAATGTCGCAGTCGTAGTTGCTGAATAGCTCGATCAGGTAGCCAGGATGGCTCGATATTTGACTAAAGGTCTCTAGCAGCAGATCCCGCGCCCCGCCGCGTGCTGGTACGACGGATGGCTTGTTTGGTGTGGGGCTTTCTGTTTCGGTCTCAGCGACGAGCTCAAGGCTGGGGGAATGTGACCTGGGAGTTTCAGGACGAGGAGAGAAAAACCCGCTCTTCGGCACTGGCGTCCCGAGACGACTCGGCTTGCCCGTCACCGGAGGTGCAAGCCGATCTAACGTATAAGCGAGAAATAGTTCTTGCTGAAGCTTCAGGTACTTTCGCATAGCGTTCATCATGGTGGATATCGTGCGGAGTGTCAGTTGGAAAACGGAGGAATTATCTGATTGGGCAAGCTGGAACAGGTACTTGCATCCGTGGTCGAGGATCATGGCGCGTAGAGTAGGAAAATCGCCTAAACGCGAGCCAGACACCTCAAAGGACGTGTTTAGTACGCCTAGTGCCAAGAGCCTCGTCGAGTCTGTATGGACGCGGTCATGTGGGTCGAGGATGTTCACCAGAACACGGAGAAGCTCGACAATCGACGGCAGTCCATCTTAGACACACGTCAATGCTGGGACAATCGACGGAAAGGGCAACGACATACATCCTGATTTCCGTATCCCGGAAACATCCGGCGGGGCCTGCGCGGTGGGGGTAACTGGTTGACTAGCAGTTGCGCCGTCACCAGATAACTGGTCTGTAGGTGGTGGGGATTGATCTGTCCCCGAGAGCGGCACGCTCGACAGTTTTTTCTCTTCACTCTCAGGGTCGAGGTCGTGTAGTTTCGAGAAGACCGTTCTCACGAGCTGGTGCATCGTAAGTTCCGCTGAACGTCGCAGAGCCTCTGTGGACTTGTGAATAAGCAGAGGACGGGAACGAAAGGGGAGTACCGACCGCTAAGTCTCATCTGGACACACGTTGCAAGGACGGTCTCCAGCATTTCACACACCTCAATATCACCGATTTGTGGGCCCCAACTCCCGCACATACAGTCCTCGATGACGGTCAGGATCCGAAGCAATACAACCTCGTCGCCGGAAGAGTCGCTAGCCTCAAACTTGCAGTGAGAGACAGCCGAGCTGAGCTCTGCAAGGGCGACATCGACGGATGGATCACCTTGCAAGAAGAGATCGCAGGCGAAGAAAGAGTGTAAAGCAGAAAGAGCAGCCGACGCAATTGGGCCTGTGGATAAAGGCGACCGAACGATGGCGAGGAAAGGAGCGAGAACATCAGGGAGAGGAATAGACGAGACGTCTGCAAAGATTCACTTCAGCTAAAGCCTCCGCGCGCAAGAGGTGCACGTACCCTGCGTACTTCTAAGAGTCCTCTTCAGCTGTTCGAAACCCAACATGAGATCCTCCTCCTTGCTCCCTTGCTGCAGTACTACTGCGGTATTAGTGCCCGGCCGCCGAAGTCCGAGGTTGCTTGCGAGAGCTGATTCTCTGGTGTAAAATGTCTGCGTACTTGAAGACCATCTGGAATTCTTTCGCATTACAGAGGTTACGGACAGGATCTCAGAATAAATGATGTGTCCAGAAGAGTTGGTAACCATCTGTGAGGCGACCATCGTCGACAACGTAACGCGCGGGTTCGTGTCCGACGCGATCACAGGCGTAACTTTGAGAGAGGGGTGACCAGGGGTCCCTTGGGTAGCGTACCAGAATAGTATAACCTGTTTCCAAATTCGGTTCAAACGAACCCCTGCCACCTTCACTCGTGGTGAATTCATCCAGGATTATATAATTACAAACAATACAACTACTGTCCACTTCCGCTTGGCGCATCTGTCGCACGGGTAGCCATCGCAGCCTGGCCAGCCGCGGTAGCGGCCAACCTGGAGCGCTTTCTTTCGGCCTCTGCATGAGTCATAATGAGTAGGACAGACAGAAGATGACTTGGTGAACTTGGTCTCACCGGCTTCTTTCTCCTGCTCGATCTCTTGGACGATGGCTTCTATTTGGGCTAGATCCAAATTCTACGTTCAAGCGAGGATGAACTAGGCGCAAACGATGGATATATGATGCCTGAACTCACGGTAACTTTTCCGTAACTCTCCATAACGCTGATCTCGATGTTTTTCGCACCGGTCTGCACTACCTCCAGGAGACTCTTTACAGTAAGTTTGATACTCTCGTCGCGCGTCATGTCATCTTTATGATTCTTCTCTAAAAACTCTCTAACTGTTTTAGAAGACCTGCCGATAGCATTGGCCTTGTGTTGACGTGAACTGATGAGTATAAGAGGTGGAAGGCGGAGAAGACGTACCTTCCAGGCACTGTAGATGCCACTGGGTTCCGTTTGGTATAGCCGAGGTACTGTATCATTCGGGTCAAAACCAACGATGAGGGTCGAAATACCAAATGGTCGAACGCCTCCGGATTGCGTGTAGCGCTTTCGAAGGGAGAAATTAAGTGTATGCGAGGCTTGCGCGTACCGAGGAGGTTACCTGCTGAATGCCCGCAATATGTCTAGTAATGTACTCGACAGTAACGGGATCTTCTACTGTGAGGCGGTGGCGTTGGCACTCTACTCTTGCCTTGTCGATCAGTACGCGTCCATCAGCGGTGAGACCTAGCCAAAACCATCCACGGTTGTTTCTCCATTCCAAGGGTTGAAGATCGAGGTGCACTAACCGGCGAAAGCAAGACAGATGTGATCATCGAGCATGACAACCTTTCTCACTGTCCGTGGGTCTTGTAATTGAAGGACGGACTTCTTCTCGACGCCCAAGACTACGACATCGGTTCCGCGCACACCGACCTATTTGGAGTGAGATCGATCGAGATCCATGGAGACGACGGTGCGTACAGCGCAGGTTCCCTTTCTCACTGCTTCCTGAGCATATTCGACCTACAAGACATGAGACGCGCGTCAAGGGCTGAGGTTCCAGGTGCATACTTGGAATAGATGGCCATCAGGTGAGAAAACGGTAAGGGCTGCAAGAGGTGTTTAGTGATGTGGTAGAGAGAAGCGACATCGAGTACGAACCGCGATCGTATGACCTAGACATATCGTTTAGATGTCGAGTGGGCTGCTGAGAGAAACGCGAGATTGGAGAGACGCGTAGGCCTAGTTCTTAGATAATCCGGAGTAAGCCGAAACGCGTGGTATCAAGCAAGCAAAGTGTCGTGCGGCAGGGTCAATGGACAAGATGTTTCCTAGCTCTTCTGCTAAAGACCGTTTCTGGTACCACTCCCTAGACAGTGAACCCCCCTCTAATCACACCCCTGGTTCATGCTCCCTCAACCTACTGGGAATGATGCTTACCCTATTTTCAGACCTCATACCACTCTTGAGAAAAACTCTCTTGGACTCCGTACAAAAAGGCGCGACTCGCCGTGCTGTTCTCGGTTACGAGAGGGCAGTCCACATCTATCACGAGATTTGGGATGCGGGTTGGGGATGTGGGTTTGTAATTTTACCCACCGAGATATGGGTGTCTTCATGAGTTTCCAGTTACAGGAACTTCATGATGCTATGCGCCGCTTTGATGGACCAGCCCACCCAAGCCGCGTATTCATCACTGTTGAGTGCCCACACACCGCCTAGCGTCAACAGTTTGAAGGTTCTAATCGAAGAAGCTTGGAAGCATGGTAAGCTCACTCTACCATCCGCATTGTAACGCGCTGCACGCTATCACCTCAAGGGTTTGACCCGGAAGGTGCAGAAGGGCTCAAGGGAGAACTTGTCGGCCACAAGAAGTGGATCGGGACCGCCGGTACGGTTGTGCCCAAATCATTCTATCGTTTGACTGACCTCTGCGTATGCAAGAATTATACGTGGCATTCACGTACAGAGGGATCCCGTATGTTATATCCTAAAACAAGGTGGGGGCACCGGTCTTACTGTGCCTCCAGATGTCACATTGCAGATTTCGATACCCCTCACCGCAGTAGGTTCCAGGATATATAACTATCCGGATGAATGAACGCTGGTTCCTGCAGAAGTAGGCCCGTTGCTCGACTGGATCAGGCGGTATTTCGATGCCAACTCTCGAGACCACCAGGCTTCCCCGCAAGAGTGGTGGAGAGGGGCTACCCCCGTGGTAGTGACGGACCGCATGCCACTCATTCTCCAGTACCAAGGCCACTCGCGCACTGTCATTGGGTACGAAATAACGAGAGATGGCACCACCAATTTGCTCGTATTCGATCCTTCAGTGTAAGCCTTTCACTTCTCGGATGCTTGGCTGGCTGGTAATCTGCAATAGCCACATGAGACAGCTGCGTGACATGGCCCTCTCATCCTACAACTTATCCAGAAAGCGAGATGTTTGGCCCAATAAGAGCAAATACAGCACAGCGCAACACGTCGTGCAGTCACTGAAAGAGCCTTTCCGGTCCCACAAAAAGCGGGCTACCCGAGGTGGGCGCCGACACAGTGATAGTTCTGCAAAGCGACCGCGTTCCAGTCCTCTTGGAGATGACAACGTCATTGTCATCGAAGACTCAGAACCTGAGGAGGGTGCATCGACGAAAGTTGGGCCCCAGAGTCACGACAGCGGAACAAAGGTCGACAAATGGCTTGTGAAAACAGGCGAAAACAGAAAGGTATTGGATACCAAGAAAACTTTGAAGTTGTTTCGAGTCGACGAGAAGAAACTGGCGTGAGTCTTGCGTAGTTCACGACGTGAAGTACGACACTCACACCAAGGTAGAAAAAAGGACAAGTATCAGGTGCTGTGGTTTCCCATGGAGGATCCGCTGACCGAATCGGATAAACAAGCAAGACGGGAGGTGACAAGTGAACGCGTCTGCTAACTGGCTTTTACCGTCCGTCATTGGGGGTAGCAGTATACCTTCGTAATCAGGCGCCATCGGTGTTGCCTTGTTAGCACCATATCTAGGAGTTTTTCTTTTTCACTACCACTATATTTTATTATGGATGCATAGGATATTGCATTTTGGAGTACAATATATTGCAAGTCACGGTTTAATCGGATGGCGTCGGCGCCATCACAATGTCATGTCTGCATCAAGTCCCTCAGTGTTAGTTCCCTGGGGAGAGTAAGGTAGAAGGTCCAGACCCGCCACTGCGCTTCGGATAGCACGTGCCCACGCTTCCTCGATGCGATACCCGCCCGCACGCATGATGCCCTCCTTGTCCCGCCTCACGGCATCGCTAGCGGGGTCGAAGTACGAGCTCCGAAGCGAGTACAAGGTCCTCGTACGCGTAATAGTCGTCCTGCAGTGGGACGTGGGGCTGATCGGGGACGACGGCGCTCTGCGCCGCGCGCGAGCGCAACAGGTTCGCCGAGCTCTGCTGCACGGCCTGTTGCGCGGCGGCGGTGCGCGCGGCTGCCCGCTTGAGCGCCTCGGAGCGGGCCTGCGCGACGAGCCGCGTGGCGTCGGCGTCGCTGTGCTCCAGGTTGTCGATGAGGGCGCGGCGCTCGCCTTCGCGCGCCTCGCGCTCTTCCTCCTCCGCGCGGCGTATCTCTTCTGCCCTCAGCTGTCTCTCGCGGCGCTCGGCATCTTCTTGTTCCTTCAGGGCGTGGGCATATGCCTCCTCGCGTTGTTGGTTGAGCTCGATGAGGGCCGCGTTCTCCTTCCGGTACGCAGCGATGCGCGCCTGGGTTTCGGGGATGTCGATATCGTTGATGAGGTTAAAGGCTGCAATGTGGGATGTTCACAGGCTGCGAAATCTAACCGCGGGAGGGTCGGCGCTTACTGATGTCCTCCACCTCCTGTAGGTAATCGTTGTATGAACGAAGATCTGGGAAGTCCTCTCTCCGCTTGTTAAACCTAAACACCATGAGTACAATACGTAGGAGAGATTGACCCGCAACTGACTCTTTCGCGAGTTTTCTTCTGACTGCGACCTCCTTTTCCACGACAAGATCCTCGAACGTCTGAGGGATGAAGGTCATCTTTTTGAGAGTTTTCCCGCAAATAGGACATGGTGCGGGTCCCAAGGTGTACAAGCGATCTATACAAGATTCACACCTTATTGTGAACGTGAAGAAGAAGAAACGGTGTAAACGAAGAAAGCGTGGCGCACATCTTGTGGTAGCAAGAGCTGACAAGCAGCCGTAGTTTTGGATTCAAGTATCTGTCTGATTTGCATACGGGACACTGGTCGTCCATAGCCTAACTCACAGTCAGTCGACATTGTGCAATGTGGGGAGATGGACACGGACGAAATACTCTGACGTCCTGCCCGAGGCATCCTTGACACCGCCGCTAAAGACTATCGATGTATTCGACTGTGATTGAGGTGTATGAGAGCGTGTCGTCGGTGTGGCCGTGCCTTTTCGAATGGCGGTCCCTCGAAGCCAGCTCCCAGCATTGGACCTGTTGGACATGAGATCAAGAGAGAATCTGAGTCACACGACGTTTGCCATGGCTTCAGACCTCCCGCTCACTCGCTCTGCCTGGCAAGATCGTCTTGCTACGCTCCAAGGCTCTCCTGACTCTATACCGTCTTTCTTTTTCGGACACGGCTCTCCCGTCCTAGCCATCCCCAGCAATGTCGCTGATCGAGATCCTCAGTGGCGTTCCATAATCAAGCACAGTGGTCTAGAGAGTCCCCTTGCCAACTTCCTGCGTGATTTCGGACCTGCTCTACTTTCCAAGTACCAGCCAAAGGGCATCCTGGTATTTAGTGCACACTGGGAGACGGAAGGGGAGCAACTCGGTACGTCCTTTCCCCCTTCCGCGTTTTGTGATGTCCACCTTATGGTGAAAAAGTAACCGACTATGGGGACGAAAATCCTCTATTCATGGATTACTACAACTTCGATCCAGAAGTCTACAGACTCGAGTTCAGTTCGCGCGGTGACGCGACGCTTTCCCGACGCGTCGTTCAGCTGTTCCAAGATGTACTACTGCTGCTGCGCCTCCATAGCGTCGACGCGGCGCCCACTCACGCCCGTTCCCTTTTTTCTATAGGCCGGTATTCGCGCACGTTTGTCGACGAAGGATGAAGCCCGTGGTCTAGACGGACGAGGTTTCGAGGGTTCCGGCTTAGATCACGGAGTCTTCGTTCCATTCCGTCTCATGTTCGGCGAAGTTTTTCGCGACGTGCCCATCGCTGCAGGCCTCCATTGACGGATCGTTGAGTCCGGAGGGCAATTGGGCGCTTGGAAAGGCGATCACAAGCCTCAGGTGCGTGCAGTGCATGATTGACCAGTCTTTGGCAACGACCTGATCAAGAACCACAGGGAAGAAGGCATCTTGATATTATCCGGCGGTTTGACTACTCACAATCTGCGTGATCGGGCGAGCTTTGTCCCCGAAACTGCTAGCCTACCCTTTCATCGGTTCAACGACGCCGTAGCTTCCGCCATCTCTGTCTCCGACGTGAGTGGTTCTTCAGAACTGTCGGTCCGTACGTTTCCGTACTCAGTCCCGCTTCAAGCCTGATGCAAGGAGGACTGCGCTTGTCACGCTCACCCAACACGAATGTTTTCGATCAGCGCACCCACGGTAAGAGCATTTCGTGCCCATCTATGTAGCCGCGGGTGCTGGTGAGGACGGAGGGGTACACGTTCTATCTGGGCTGTACGGAAGTCAGGCCGTTGCATTCGGTGTATGAACAAATTTGGGTTGAGACAGTCAAAGTAAATGGTTCATTAAATGTTGCGTACACTAAGTATCATCGAGGTGGTAATAAACGGATGCCAGACGGTCACCGCAGGGAAACACTGTCGGCGTACAGACCAAATGCAAAGAGATGTAAGGTCCTGTGCTCTGAGTAAGACGAGACGAGCAACCTAATCATGGACAAAATCGTGAGAAATACTCGTATCGCACGTCATCTAAAATATCCATCTTCTAGCTCTTGATGCTTGGCCAGCTACCTTCGGTCTTCCACTTGTCGACGATTTCGTAAAGGACATCAGATGTCATGTTCGGTCGCTTCAACTGGTAACCGAGAATGCGCTGTATTTTATTGTTGGAGAAGGCGACAGTATGCTTCGAGAGTGAAAACGTGTCCATGTATGCGCTCAGAGGAGTCTTGGTTACCGGAGGGTCGGACTTGGTAAGCATTTCTGCCCATGCGCCGACGTGTGACTCGTTGATATCTTCGACAACGTCTTCAAGACGGAACTGAGCGCAGTGACGTCAAATTAACCAAAGGATGTAGCACAAAGCTCGCACACGCACCCTGATCATTGCACTGGTGACAAAATTGTGATATTCAAAGGTGGCGCCAAAGATTCTAGTCATGGTCTTTCCAGCCTTATCGAGTGTAGTCCCGTTGTCATCAGTCTAATGGGATCAGTTTTCTTTCAACCCAAATCATTGGTGAGATGGTTATCGGCTCACGAGGTTGAATAAGGGCACGACAATCGTCTTGTCTGGTGGGGGCATGCCTGCTACTTCTGCCACCTTACTTTTATCATTCCTCCAATGAATCACCTCTCCAGCTACGCCTATCGCCTCAGAACGACCAACGCGAGACATCCACTCAGCGGCACTCCACAGGCCGCCCGCCACGTCATCAGAATGGATGGTATTCATCGCGTTGTGACCAGGACCCCATCTGCCGAGGAATAACAATCAAGACGCGTGATGTGGGCTAGCTGTAAAAGCTTACAGCGACTTCATAGGCTTCTTCATGTAACCATACACGGCTGCCACGGTTAATACATTTGACACTTCACGCCATGTGAGCCACGGAGATCATTAGAACGGTGACACACCCACTGAGGCCAAAATCAATGTAAGGCCCATAGATGAGGCCGATGCGGACGATAACAAGGTTGAGCCTGATACCGAATTGGAATGAGCGACAATGCAGATGGGCGGTGGGCATACTCTTCGATAGCACCCAAGATGCGGAGAGACTCGTGCCACCACGTTCCAATGACACCATAGGGCTTGACATCTTCCTGCTCACTGTGCGAGCCTTTGTCGGAGGATTCATACCAGGGCTGCTGCAATCGCACATATGCCTTCACATTACGGCGAGCGGCCTCCTCTCCGATCAAACGTGCAATATTACACGTGTGTTTGATTTGGACCTGTAACAAGTGAGGATTACATACGTGAGATGAGAATGATATAACCCACCTTCTCAGGACGGTCATAAGCTACATTCACCGGTCAGGTCAAATACAATCGAATAGGGTTCCTGTTCGGGTGGTGGATCGAAGGTGGACGAGACAATCGCTGGTGGTAAAAGTGAGTTCCCCCCAAAAGAAAACTAGAGGGGGTGAACAAACCCGGAACGGTTAAATTTGCCTGCTGATATTCGACGTTGGGCTTCCCTAGAATTTGAGGAAACTCTGATCCGAGATATCTGTTCGTTCGATGGTATGGAGCCGGGGGGGAATCAAGGTCAAGATGGAAGCTCGCACGTTGTAGGAGGTACGACAGAATATTTATCGACGATTCGCAAATTCTATAATACACAATGAGATGACAGTGTAAGGGGCAAGCGATCGAAATCGGATACCGACCGAGACAAGGGCCTCTCCCTCTAGAGGCACGAGAAAACCTGCCAGTGCACGAGAACAAGTGTTGAGACCACCTAGGAGAGGGGGAGAAACGATGTCTCAGACGAGGCAGCGACAAGAGCATGGTCACTAGGGAAAGGGAGATGGCAGAGGACCAACCGAATATGATGGCGTTAGGCTTTTGGGACATCGCGAGTGGATCAGCGGAGGATACGTGGTAGGTGGTGGTATGGGGAGAGCAAGTGAGGATCGTGGGTAAGAGACGAAGCTTATATGCGGTGTCTCCCCGCCAGGGAAGAAAAACGGAGAAAGTATGTTAAAATGTGAGGGAGAGTGTGAGTGTGAGTGAAGGCGAGCGAAGGGGAGGACGAAAGTACGAGAGGACGAGAAAGAGAGGAACAAGTTGGTTACTATTGTTAATTAATTTACTCGATGAGACTACTCCCGTTCTCTTCCGCCGCATATAGCCTAGTCCATCTCTGACTCATCACTCTTTTCTTCCTTCTCCTAAATATCGGTATACCGACGAAAAGTCTTTCTTCGAGAGCTCCGGATATCGTTCCACTGCATCCGCATAAATCCCTTCTGCTGCTTCTCCTAGTGGCACCGGAGAACCTGACAATTTTGAGACTTCGGTTGCCAGCCCCAAATCCTATCCCAACCCCCGCAAATCAAAAGCGCTATCCTTGAATAAACTAGTTCTTCGTAGAGATCCGAATTAAATTACAGACCTTAATCATCAATGCCGTGGCAAAGCCACCGTCAAAGTCACGCTCGCACGGTGGTGACTTTTCTGGCAACGCTCCAGGCACAGGGTTGTTCACGGAGGATGACCAACAGGCCCCTGTGGAGTTGTTGATGACACTGGCCAATACTACGGGATCCAATCCTAATCGTTGGCCCAACAACATAGCCTCGGCTACCACTATTTGTTCCACGCCAAGCACGAGATTGTTGCATATCTTGGCAGCGAGCCCGGATCCTGAAGGTCCGCAATGGATTATGCGCTGACCCATGAGTGCTAGTATCGGTGAGGCGCGGCTGAATGCCTGTTCGCTGCTGCCAACGAGGAAGGACAACGTTCCTGCTTTAGCTCCGGAGACACCTATCCAGGTGTTCACTTGGATTTGCGGCGGTTGTATGCCAATAGAAATTCATACCGCCAGATACGGGGGCGTCCAACATTGCTCCACCCGCAGCGTGCGCTTCGGCAGCGACATCCCGGCCCACTTGCACATCGAGAGTGGTGGAATCAATGCAAATAGTACTCGACGCGTCTGCTTGCGATAGTGAACGAAGTGTTGGAATAATGCCGCTTGAATTCAGATAGACCTGGCGTACATGAGGCGAAGACGGGAGCATGGTGACGATCATTTCGGATGCCAGCGTGGCCCTGTACATTTCTTTTTAATTTGGGGCACGGTTGACAGAACAGACTCACTCTTCGGGGGTAGCGGCGATTGTTATATGAGCCCTAGGAAATTGTTTCTGGAAGTTATCAGCGAATCGAGTTGTAGCCGCCGGTATCGCGTCGCAAACAACGAAACGAGAGTCGTTGGCTTCGGTGAATCTTTTCGAGAATAAATTGTAGGCCATTTCGGAGCCCATACGACCCAGGCCGATAAAACTTATGCTCTTTGAGCGTGAGTGAGTAAGAATACGACAAGTGGGCCGCATGTGTAAAGACGATCTGTCGACGGTCGACGACAACGACGGCAATAAAGGAGATGGCCCTTTGCGGCTTTCGGTTACGGCCACGGTCTTCCTGGGCCGAACTTGCCTTTATAAGCACTGGCAACTAGCGAACGTTCTGGACCTCTCGAAGCACTATTTATGTGTGTTTACAGTAGTGTGACCTTTTCCGCCAACCATTCGGTTCGGATAAGCAGCAAACAACTTTTGATGTAAATCATCGGGTTCGTTGCAAATCATCGGCGCTTTGCAGTGTGACTCGACTCTCTGTATGTGCCGACCTATGTATTTAGGAGCTAAAATTAAAACTGGGACGTTGCCTGTAAGGCACCTTAACGACTCGTCCTCGCCATTGACCCATCCTCACAAACGACACTTTCAGCTCCCACAAAGCTGATCCACCCAAATTATTTCATTCAAGCCTCTCGAAGTTTCAGTTTCCCCCCATCCATGACTCGGAGGTTCATCCCTGCGGATGAATCTTGGGTGGACGATCAAGGCTTTGGCCTAGCTTCCCCGCCCTATTCCCCAGAGGCATTAGGCTCAGAACGCATCCTTGAAGCGTCCTCTCTAGCACCCTGGTCCGCCGGAAATGCCGACCTACTCTCGTCCTCTGCTGACTCTTTCTTGTACGAGAGTTCTCTGGTCAGCGTCAACCTCGGAAGACGTGTATGGGGTCTTCGGCAACCCGTCTATGGTCACAACGATGTCGTGCAAGGCGCCGTCAAGCTTCGTGAAAAATGCACGCATGTCTACCGCCTGGAGGTCTCGGTTGAGAAAGGTTTACCCGATGTGTCGGCATGGAGTACGGCTAACCGATGTGCTCTTTTTTAGCTTCTTGGAAGACTCGAGGTGACTACGTCTGACAGAGGGATGTTGTCCGGCGTCATCGACCACAATATAGTCTCATCTAATGTCGTCCTCTCTTGCCCTCCACGCGGTGAATCCTCTCCCACGGAAGAATGGCTCTCTTTCTCCGTCCCCTTTCCGTCATTTGTGAAGGGCGGTACAAGCCCCCTCCCACCCTCCTACTCTGCATGGTCACCTGCGTTTTCAGCCGAAATACGGTATTGCGTGAAGGTCGATATTTTTCGCAAGGGACTTCGCAGACACGAGCTGTAAGTATTTTCCTAGTGTCACGCGTTCATCCTTTCACTCCTGCGCTTCAGAAGGTTTTTTCCCGTAATGTATCTTCCAAAGACGTGGCCCTCCCATCCAATCCCAAGGAGATACTCAGCCTTTGACTTACCTTCCGCTCTAAGCACGTATAAAACCGTTCCGTTGTACCCTGTGTGGCCCGACAATGCCCGTCCTGTGGCTAAGGCAAAAGCTGCGACGCCGACAGTCCAGGCAAGTTACGCCAAATCTTGGGTCTACGCCCATCGCCGTGCTCACAAAACAGTAGCTGTGCTTCCCATCTGGTGTCACATACTCTTCCGGGCATTCCGTTCCTCTGAGACTTACTCTTCATAGTAGAGATGCTCCCGCACTTGCAAGACTCCTTATTCAAGGCGTGGAGGTCCAGTTGGTAAGGCGGATAATAGCATGGACCAAATGTGACCCGGTCGTTGGGGGACGAGACGCCACCATCAGTAAGGGGAGCTTGACGGAAACCGACACCTCTCAGGAAGGTCTTGCCGTCGCATACTTTGATCTTACTCTCGGTGAAGCAGGAAAGGAACAGTCATGGGGTGTTACCAATATATTGGAGATGGTTGTAGGTCGGCGGGCCCTTTCCGTCTCTTCGAGCTAGCTGACGCTTACTGTAATATAGTACCTGATCCGGGTCTCAATACGCCATCCAGAAGGCGCAGTCAATTTTGTGCCGACATACGAGCACGCGTCACGTGTCCTACGTAGCTAGCGAAGCTTGGGGAACTCGCGAACGAGAGCTGCATGAGCTTGGTAACGTTTCGTCTCCGGCTATCGGTATGGCCAATGCACGGATAGAGCAAAGACCAGTTTCGAGTGTAGCTTGGTAGGGAGTGTTGTGCCATTGTTGTATACATATACAGTATTAGAATATTGTACCGAACCCAGCCGAATTAAATTGCGTGCCTACTGCCAACTGTCTATTCACTTCTCTCATGTTCGCCGCAGCTACCTCTTTCTTCTCAAGATCAAACATCTCTCAGAACTACACCATCGGTGGGCCATCGACTGGCAGTCGCACGGCTACCCCAATACCAGCGGCTGGAGCAACATCCTCTGCCCTTCCTACCCCCGCTAATGTCCCTCCATTCCAAGTAGGTCCATGGCGCGTGCAGTCGGCAACCCACAAAGTCACTGGGAAACGCGTCTCTGTGTGGACTTTCGACAAGAAGAGTGCAGAAGTAGATCGCTTGTCGCCTATGGCCAGGGATAAATCAATGGACGTTCTCAAAGCAGAGGTGCGTTGTGTTCCAAACGGATACCCATGACAGACGTCGCTCACAGCGTCGGCCTTTGTGAGTACGTAGGCGACGTCACTGAGCAAGTTAAGGCATCCCTGTATCCTCGGTAGGTACAACGTTTAAACACTTGTATCACACCCTCACGACAATGAAGAGATGGTCGAGCCTCTGGAAGAGACCCGCAGTGAGCTGATATTTGCGACCGAAGCCTTACTATCTTCTCTCTATCTCGCCATCCCTGGCTCCCCATACGCTACTTCGCTGGTCGACCTAGATGAGGTTGAGGGGAGTGGTGTAGAGAGCTGAGAGTAGAGATCCACCAGCTAACGAGACATTTATAGATACAGAAAGGCATATTGCAACTTTGCAAGGGATTGTCCTTCCTCCATACATCGGCGCGCACCATCCACTCCAATATACAGCCAGAAACCATTCTGATCAATAGTGCCGTACGTGGAATCGTGCAGCATTACCGGCGAGGGAGCGGCTTAGGTTGTTTACAGGGTGACTGGAAACTTGGTGGGCTAGGCCTCACTATTCCACTCAAACGTCCTGATGGCTCCTCGACCGAGTGGGAATTTCCATCCTATGACAATAGGATGCCGCCCTTCGCTCAACGGTCATTTGATTACATCGGTACGTGAACACCACGGGTGGCAGGGCTATCGTGTTCATGTTGCCGCTAAAGCTCCAGAATATGCTCTTGATGAGATCTTGAACACCGCTTCGGACATGTACTCGCTGGGCTGCTTGATACATGCAGTGCACCTCAAGGGTGACCCGCCGTTCAAGAATTTCGGCAATTTAGGAAGTGTAAGGGAACACGCTGGACGGCCGCTTGCGGGAATAGCACGCCTAGATAAGGATCTCCAAGGTACTTCCCTTTACTCCTCCGTTGGCGTCGCTCAAAGAGCCCCGTCGCAGCAATGCTCGCCTCTCTGGTTACGCGGCATCCACAGAGCAGGCCGACGCCCGCCTCTCTTCCGTCACACTCCTTCTTTTCGTCCTTGCCAATTTCGACCCTCAATTTCTTGGACCGATCTAATTTTGCGGCCAAGTCGAGAGAGGAGAAAATATCCTTCATGAAAGGATTAACACGTGTCCTTGATCGCTTCTCAGAAGGTCTTCGTACACGGAAGATTCTTCCATCACTGCTCGAAGAGGTACGGGTCACAGCCCAAAGAGGGAATTGAGCCTCATGATCTTTTCACTTAGATGAAAGACACCCAACTGCTACCCTACATTCTGCCTAATGTGTTCTCTATCTCGACAATTCTCAGTCCCCAACAATTCGCCTCCTTGGTCTTGCCCAGTCTTAAACCCCTGTTCACTATAAAGGAACCGCCACAAAACATGCTGACGCTCCTAGATAATCTGAACACTCTTCAGGAAAAGACCGAAAAGACCGTATTCCGAGAGCGTTAGTTTTGATTATCTTTGTAAATGTCGTCCTTTTCTTGACGCCTCCTTCAGATGTCCTTCCCCTTGTGTACAATGCGCTCGAGTCCGAGCATGCGGCTGTACGTCATTTGTTGTCCTTCCTCGAGTCATACTTATTCGTCTCAAGGTCCAAGAACGTGCCCTTGGGGTTGTACCAGGTTTATGCGAAAGTATTGACTATGCCGAAGTCCGAGGGGTTCTCTTTCCAAGAGTTGCGGTACGGTGTCCCACATTGTCTCATGAATGTGCCCACTAATGAGGACGTTAGGTGGTTTTCACCCAAACACGACTTCTGTCCGTGAAGGTTGCCACCCTCGTCACATTCCTTAGCATGGTCCAAACACTTGATCAGGTAAAGCGCGTATTTCCCATTTGCGCTCCCAAGCTTTGCTTATCCAGGTCAGACGAGTCTCACACAAAACCTTGTTCCTCTTCTCTCGAAGATTCGGACAAAGGAACCAGCGGTGACGGTAATCCCCGGATTATTTCATCCCGTTTCCAGTTGTCTCATAGATGACTTTATAGATGGCGACTCTCTCTGTGCAAGAGGCGATGGGTCTCAAGGTCGACAGAGAAGCTGTGGCTACCCTTGTTCTCCCACAACTTTGGGCAATGTCTATCGGCCCTCGTAGGCAGCTTTCTCACTTGCATTTCCACTTTCTAAATACCTTACTCGGGCAGTGCTAAATATTGAGCAATTTCAGCGCTTTATGGCTGTAATTCGAAAACTAAGCGACCGCGTCGAAAAAGAGCACAATCAATTTCTACGCGATTCGCAGCGTATAGAGGATCGTTCTGCGACTGCAACTAATGGTGCCGACGGTAGACAGATATCTAGAGGCTGGTATAGACTTTGAGACACTCGTTGGTGGAACTGGGGCGGGTACAATCAAGGCCGATACTGAGTTAAACTTAAACTGGGAAGATGACGTCTGGGGAAGTATCTTGTCGTCTGGCACCACGGAGGTTTGTTTTTCTCCTCAGACCCTGGAAGGAGATTGCTGATTTTCCGCTCTGCACTTCAGAATGCATCGCAGACTCCGTCGATTCCTCAAGCAGTTGTTGTTCCTTCAATTCCTGCCACTTCTCAGTCTACACCGAGTCTCCCGTCGTCGCCACGCGTCAGTGGCTCAGGGTCCCTTGGCGTTGCATCGTCGAAGCTCCCAGCAACCCGAATTAGCGCGGGAAGTCATGTGCTCAGGGCGACATCCATCCCTCCTCCGTCCCTTGCATCTTCATCGTTTGCGCCGAATTCGAGTTCTCACCGGGATATCACCAGCCAACCAGCCCAGAGCTCACGGCTCGGTCACCCGCGAAGCTCCTTCACACAAAGTCCGCCTCAACAACAGATACCGGTTCTCTCAAAACCTAACTACAACATCTCGTTATCTGATGTGTTCGCGAACACCGGTCAACAACCGCCGCTCACCGCATCTTCCATGACGCCATCCAATCAATTGAGCCAGCTCCACCCGCCGATCAGCAGCACCTTCTCTGCCCCCGCATTGACACCGTCGTTCTCCCCTCCAGCATTTGCTTCGCGCCCGGCGATGGGCGATATTCTTACACCTCTTAAACCCCAACAGCCTTCGTTGTCTGGCTTTGGCACGAATAAACCGACATCGAAGGATATCTGGAACGATTTTGACCCTCTTGCATAGGTAGCAATATATTGTACATATAATTATACGTGCCGCATGTCATACCATTTGATCACCTATCATCAACTGCGTAGTCCTTCAGTTGAGGTGGTAGGAAGATGTATAATGATGTTTTAGAACCCGAGATGTGCCCTCGTCCTATATCCGGGTGGTGGAAGGACGAGGGTCCAGTGCACTCTATGCGTCATACTTCTCAACGACGACGCCCTCGGCAATACCTACGCTTGGTGCCTCTATCACCGTCAAGGGCCGAGGGTCCACGTCCTCGTCCTCAATGGGCTCCGGTTCCCCGAGGGGGATTCCCAAGATGTCCTTTAAGATCACGAGGGCACCCCTCTTCGACATGACCTCGTTGCCCTTCCTACAGAGGCTGCTAAGAATGCCTACTCCCTTGTGAAATAGACATCTCAAAATCTGGCCGAAAAACTCACAGTTTTCGCAGCCCTCGAGACAATCGCAGGAGGTGACAGCTTCCAAGGCATGGATGAGGAAGTCGGACGCTGGGTCGTTCGATTTATTGACACGTTCGACTCCATTAATAGCCGTGACGTGACGTACCGTGGTCGAACGCCTTCGCGGCGACGCCACCTATGCTTCTCCCGACGGGGTCGTAGAAGATCAGGCTGTACACGTGCGACGCAATTTGAGTAACAGCCGCGGTCTCTCTAGCCGAATGACCTACCGGGCAGGCCGCTTTCGTGCGGATTCTGTTGCTTTCATCTCTTTCTCGATAGGCTTGCATTCCGTCCGTAAATCGCCGGCCATGGGAAACTGGTTGAGGAACGCGTGGGATGCCGAGTGGATAGCTTCGGCACGACTAATAGCTTCGATGTCTAGAAAGTGCAGTGCTTCTTTAGTTACGTCCAACCACATTCCGGTTGTAATGTTTTCGTAAGGAGGCATGTCAACCTCCACCGATTCGATGATCCTCTGATCGCTTGACCTACATAAATGTCAGAGACGCGTATCTTTTCGCACTTTCAGACTTGCCGTATCTTATGATAACCTGCGTCGGACACATCAGCGACGTAGTGGAGACAACGCGCAGTGAGCAGCGTACCGTATACGATTGTACGTACATCGACCCCTGCGCAATTCCGGTGAGACTTCAAATATGTATGACCGAAGTCTAGCTACGCACTTCCATATAGAGCCCTTCGTGGCGAAGCCTTGACTTCCCGGATCCGCCATGTCTGTATGGGGTCCGATATCCCTGTCAAGGAAGGTCAAGCGCTGTAGTTGGTGCTAGAAAACACGCACGTAAAATCCCTAGTGGAGCGGTTGCTCGGTGAGTGTCGTTCTACTCTCACACTGAAATGAAAGTACCTGGGAGTTGTGATCCAGCCAACATCCGTCCGTACGAGCCTGGCTTGCTTCGAATCGTGGTTGATTTCTTTGACCTGCAAAACGGGGCACAATATAACAGTGTAGGATTTTGGATGGTAGCTCTTACCAGGAAGGTTTTACCCTGGTGGAGAAACTATAGCAAGCGCATAGTAGGAAAGCAGTTCGACAGTTGAAAAACCCAGGCTCACTATTGCTCCTTCGTATAATTCAAATAATGCTCTTGAGACCTCGGTCTCCTCAAGAATGCGGCCTTTAACTCCGAACCCTGAGCTACTAACGTCAATGACAGCATATTTCTCCTCCTCTGCTCCTCGAATAGAGAGTGCACCGGCAGGATGAGGTAAGTGCTTTGGGTGCGTGTGAAACCTGAAGAGTGGTTGTGTCTTCCCTGACTCAGTCACGAAAATTATTCCTACGTACCAGCCTTCCTGGTCTCGTACGAGGTTGTTCTCGCAAATCGTCTTTGTCAACGGGCCAAACCAACGCGCGTCGTCGCTCGATAGCGGCATCTCGAGAGCAGCGCACTGTAGATGGGCCTCAATAATCACTGGGCTTTCTAAATTGACGACAAGGTCTGAAGTAGGCTTGTCAAACAGGTCATCCGGATAGGCGACATAGTGGCTATCGGTTCCAGATTGTTCCGCAACATAAATAGCCAGGGAATCCCGGGCCCTTCGACCCGCACGTCCAATTTGCTGACGCTAGGAAAGTGTGAGTTTAAGCGGAAGGGTGCGATGGATATATCCCTACAAAGCTGGCAACAGACACGGGAAATCCGCACACAATAACGGCATCAAGTACGCCTATATCTACGCCGAGCTCGAGGGCATTCGTGGCCACCAGGCCAAGGAGTCTCCCGGAGAAAGCTTCTTGCTCAATTTGTCGCCGCTCGGAAGGTTGGTAACCTAAGAGAACTTATACGACTGCGATATCTACAAGAAAGGGGACTCATACCACCACGGTATGGCTTGACCTTATCGAGGATGTCGTACCGTTGCTCCATGCTCAGCGTAGTCCTGAGAGATTTCATTGCCTACATGTCACGGAAAACGGTTAGAAGGACAACGTGTGAAACGGATTTGAGATGTCTGACAAGCTCGCATGATTTTCTAGTCTTGAAGAAAGTTAGCCACCGGCCGAGGGGAATTCATGTTCATAGTGATTCACCCTACAAAACAGGATGACACGGATACCCCTCTTCATGAGATACGACATGACTCGTGTGGCCTCGGATATGGGAGATGCTTTCGACACATCAGGGTAACGCCATAGTAAGAATTCTTTCCTTCCCGATGGGGCCTCATCTTGGGTGATTGCTTCGACATCCTGCCAGTAATGACGAGGTAAGGTATAGAAATCTATAGGAGCTGTGCGGGCAAACCTCCAATCCAAAGATAGTTTTCATGTGTTCCTTCGGTCTTGAGATAGTTGCGCTGCATGAGACAAATCGAATGTGGCGGTCTGTGAGTCGTGAGTCAGTAAGGTTCATGGCACGCAACCAAGACACTGACTGCCCACGGCGACGCATATTCTCCTTAGCCGCCTCATCACCAAAGCAACGTGACTTTAGAGTGTCTACGAGATGTCAAGAGGGAGAAAAGTTGGTAAGCGTACCTGCCAAGCATATCGTGATAATAATGCAACTCGTCGACTGCAACAAGTTTAAGATTCTTCAAGAACCTTGGGGTGCTATGTTAGCTATTGAGAACAGCCTGGTTAAGGCGGGCAATTGACCTGCGCCATCGTTCTTCGTGGGGTAAGATAGAAGCATGAATGGTATCCTGAAAGAGTATATGAGAACACAGGATATTCAAAGATCTAGGGCTGAGAACCGACGATGTTCGTAAATAAAACGGATGCCGTGTCACGAATAGCTAAAACAAACCAATCGGTTAGGTTTGTGCTTAACCATTTTTGAAGACTTCTCACTCGGTCGCGCGTCCTGCGGGGTGTCGCCGTCATACGTCGAGATCTTGTTTCACGTTTGAGAGGTACAATAAAGAGAGTAAGCGGCAGGGCAACAAACAGGAATGTGCTCTAAACCAGGGCAGCAAGCCAACAGCTGTTCAAGTGCTGCCTTCTGATCCTGCGCCAAAGCCTTGAACGAGCGTTGAGACCTAGTTTAGATCAAAGGTAGATCAAGACTGACCTTGGTCGGATAAATGAAAAGTGCCTTTGCCCCTTCATCTTGTTCAAGGATACGCAACAGCGGGACCTTTAGAGAGAGGGGGGTTAGTACAGACGCGATAGGAACACGATAGACGTTACTTGATAAATTACAGATTTTCCAGAAGCTGTGCTCGTGGAAACGATGACGTTCTTCCCTTGGGACAGCGCAGCTATCGCAGTCGCCTGATGAGTGTATAGTGTACTTATTTTTCGGGCATCGAGAAGGGCGGCCCTAATGGAGTCAGAAAGGGGTGGGTCTACTGTCCCTGCAAACGTTGAGACACAGATAGAGCGTATTCTCGGTAGACCTACCAATGGACCCTGGCTTGGCATCGAAAGTTCTCCTGTATTTGATTTGATCCTGATACCACTTCTGTTCATAAATCTCTTCGACGATCCCATCAATGGATCGCCGGTTCTCAGGATCAGGGATGTTCTGTGGTTCCGCTTCGTCGCCAGTAGATGTAATAGTGAGAGGTATATGATCCCGAGCTAAAGCCACAAGCAGGGTGACAGGGTCTTCGGCATCGGGACAGGCCTGCAATAACCTAAGAAGGACATGACAGCGCGTCCCATAACTAATTAATCGTTAAACTTCATACTCTTCAATTGCTCCAAAAAATTGAGCATTCCTCTTCTCAATCAGCTGCTTGAGAGAAGCAGGGTCCAGAGGTTCTGGAACGAAAGGCGTGCTAATATATGGATGACGTCAACGACATGGCCAGGCTGATACGCAAAACCACTTGCGAGTCAGTCAGCAGTTTTTTTTTGCGAACCATGCTGTCGTCCATTTCAAGAACGAGTACGTGGTCGCTCTCGTCGTACGACGTAGGGCGTGCGTTATTTGCATAGTCGGAATATACGTCTTCCTGGGATGTCCGCTGTTGAGTAGAGCTATTGAATTTCAGGTGGTTGGCAGGGGTATAGGCGAAAGTCAAGAGTTCAGGTACAAGGACCCTGCGAAGTTAAATATAATGAACGCGAATTCAGCATGGCACACCCATGGTTAATAATACTTTATTTCCGCAACCCTCGCTAGCTCGAGTTGGCTGGAAGCGGAGGCAGTGTGAGAAAGAGACCCAAGTCAAGTCGGGAATGATACTAGCCGTTTGAGTAGGCCCTCAACAGAAGCACGGAGAGAATCGAACGAGGTAGCGAACTGTTTCCTGGAAGTACAAAAAGCTAACACCGTGTTTAAAGCCTGAGGCACGGGGTCGATTCAAGTTCAGGGCAATGCTTTCAGAACAGACCTTGAATATCTTGAGACAGCAAATGAGTGAATTGAAGGCCACCCGTAACATGAACTCGGAGACACACCTTGAACAACTGGAGAATTTTCCAGATTTAAGTCCAAAGCAGTCGACGTCTTTACAGATGCTCACCTCCTTGAAATAGTCAGGCCATTTAGAGTCGTCTTGTGAGTTAGACTTGGAATTCCCCTGAGCTGCTGACGGCTTTCCAGTTTCTGGGTGATTCTTGCTCGTCTTCGATTTTTTCCCTCGAGACGTGCCGACGCTTGGGACTTCAGCTTCAGCTGCATCAACTTTGCGTTTTCCGGTGATCAAGCGCCTTTGCATTATGAAACTTAGTCTGGAGAATGGACGAAGCTCAACGCGTCGCGACTCTTTCTTTACGCGTCTGTCACATAACGTAACGCGTAACGCGTAACAGGTCCAGACAACTCGCACGGCAGCCACCCCCAAGAGTTATTCCAACCCTACTGAGAGGTCGCGAGGTGCGCGCCCACTGCCATTGACTTTGAATGCACCGGCACTGACTTCCTAGTAGTCTCCTAGAATGCGTCCTTCTCTCCCACGTCTTGTTCGCGTGTTGCCTCGCTCGGCAATTGCTCCACCTGAACATAGCCACCCTCCACCGAAGATCTATGACGAACTGCCAAGGAGCTCCCGAATGTCACCCCCTCTCCTGGAAGTTCTCCTGAAAGAGAAGGAGCTTGCCGGATCCGATTACCCACCTAACATTCGAATTGAGACTACCGTGTCAAAGAGGACATTTACGGGTGTAAAACGCGATTTGGTGGCACCTCTGAAGGCTATCCTGAAAGAACGATGAGAAGAGTTGCGTCGGTAGGAAGCTTGGGGCGATGAAGATCTCTACATGTGTTCGTCCTTCCTGCACAGCGGTCTACAGTAGTTTCGTCTACATCTCAATCGATAACTTCTAATAAGTCCCCTGAAAACTTATTATTATGACAATTAGACTCGACCACGTGATAGTTTTCTGAGCTTTTGACGGGCAGTGAGATCGACTGAGATCGGCTACTACGTCGTATCCAACGCACGTCCACGCAACCAACACGACGTGTCGACCGTTAAAATGCCAGCTCTAGTCCTCCGCGGTAGGTGGACGAGCGCACGTCGTCGTAAATTAATTGAATGGACATCCCTGAATGTTTTGTTTCGTCCTCAGGTATCTTACCCGCGATTTTGTTCGCTGCCCTCGCGTATGGGGCACGCCACTTTTTAATCGGCCACGTCACCAAATCTGGGGGAGGCGCTCTCCTTCTCGCGCAATGTCCACCCAACCCAGGGCCGTACAACATACGCTATACCGGACTAGGCCCTGTTGACAGTTTGCTCTGCATTCTCGTCGCATTCTTTCAGTCCAACTTCGACTCGGAATACCTTCCCTTTTCCGCAGATTTCCTGGCTTCGTTGTCGTCATTTGTGGCGCTGACTTTTGTCGAGTCTACCCGGAGCGGACGTTCAGTAGTCTTGGCGTTCCCTGCGACCATGGGCCTGTTTTACCAGACCCAAGGCGCGGGAGTCTTTTTCCCTCTCTTTTGGCTGGCGCTCATTCTCTCAGGACATACCCGCATGTCACCTGCTGCGGCTAGGATTGATCAGGCTAACGCTGAAGCCGCCCTCTTCGCCGTTTTGATTGGCTTCGCCGTGCCGACCGCCCTCTTGGTGACCCTACAGGATCCCATCGTGACAGCTCTTTGGAACTTTTTCCCATTTTGGATGTGGCTGGCGCAAAGGGGACATCTCTTCATCCGCCCCTCGTCGCGTTTCCACACGTCGGGCTACTGGACCGTACAAGCAACGTTCATCTTTACCTTCATATCCTCTGCGATATCCCATGTTTCCGTCATTTGGCCAGCAAGGGACAACCTCGTATTGCTCAAAAGTTTCTACGTGCCGCCCATCTCACCCCCCAACCCCACAACGACAAGCCTTCAATTGGCCACTCACATATTTTTGCAATGGGATTATGTATTCACAATGGTTTCGGGCTTGATCGGGGCGCTCTGGTTCGCTAGCAATGTCAGACAGGCCGCCGCGATCGCCCTGTGGGATGTGATCGCGACTATGGTCGTAGGTCCCGGTGCTGCGATGTCAGGCGTTCTCATTTGGCGGGAGTGGAAGCTTAATGGGGCGTCAGGAGAGGACTCCAAAAAAGAGCAGTAATGGTATCGAGTTTCGCGTCACCTAGCTGCGGCGGTCCCAGTTTACTACTGTAGGGCTGGCACAGCGGTTTGGCCTGAAAACCGCGCCGCTCCTCCCTCTTATCGACCCTTTGTTGCACTTCGGCTGTTGTCATCACTTCTTTTCCTTTGTCGTTTATCCCCTGCTCATTGTTTCCTCACCTAACTTCCCCTACTTACACAGCGCTATGCACAACTACTCATATTTTCCTGTATAATAAACTTGGCTCTTTAGTCTAATACCCAGCACTGGTCGTCCCGCTCATTTAGTGTGATTGCCTCGGTAGTCAAGCCTAATCGAGGGCACTCGAAAGGCAAGCCCACTGCCTCGACTAAGTTCTTGTTGTCTCGTCATCGCCTAGTCTCGTTTCGCTCTTCTCGTTCCCGTAGCCCTTGGCCACTCCCTATCCCTTCCTCCCTTGCGGAATCGATTCCGCCTTCAAACCCACAAGGTCCATCGTCCATACGTCATCAAAAAAAAGCTCTTTTAGATTGAAATGCACTACTGTATACAAAACGAAGGGACTGAACATAGCCAGGAGGTGCGACGAAGGGATGGGGGGCTCGGCTCTCAGCGCTTGCCTTTGCCATTCGCTGAAGCCTTGGATTTCGATTTGGCTGGTGCTTTTTTCTTGGGCCGATCGGAGTCATCAGACTCGTCACCCTTTGGGCCACCGTCTGCCCGCTTCTTGTCCGCTGCAGTGCTAATTAGTTCCGGTTCATGCCCATGAAAGATCAAGTGTGACTTACACTTCGCAGCCTTTCTTTCGAGCTCATCCCAATCCTCCCCTGAACGTTTCCCAGTAAGATTCGTAGCCAATGCCGCAGCTAGGGGAGCACTTTACCTTCGCTCTCGTCGTCAAAGTCGGAGCCGCTGCCTTCGTCGTCACTAGCATTGGAAGCATCGAAATCACTCCCAGCATCACTAGAGCTCGACTTGATAGAGGACTGCACAGATTCTGCTTCAAACTCAGATTCAGTCGAAGACTCTTCGTCCTGTTCGCTCTGAAGGAGATTGAGTCGGGAATGATGGTGTTGGACATCAAAAGAGACTGTACCTCATCGCCGGTGCCACCTAAGAACGTCCAACCTCCACCTCGGAAGAATTCATAAGGACTGTCATTAATTGTCTTCATGATGGGTCCCCAGTTCAAGTTAACGGGACCCTCTGCGATCGGTATGTCGACAGAGCTGTAGATGATCAGCAATTCATCCCAGTGGTGGGTATAGCCAAACATACTCCAACCAGTTCTTCACATCATCGAGTTGAAGGCTCGGTATGGAATTGATGTGCAGTGGGGCTTTCGTGAAATCCTTGAAGACGAAGACAAGATCGAACTGCTTTAGACCGAATTGCACGCGCTCCAAAGATGCAACCTCAATATCTCCCAGGGTAACCACCAAAAATGGCGGATCGGATAAATGGACCAGACATTCGGTCGTGGGCTGAAGGCGAA
This sequence comes from Lactarius akahatsu, assembly GCA_021524915.1. NCBI lineage: Eukaryota > Fungi > Basidiomycota > Agaricomycetes > Russulales > Russulaceae > Lactarius > Lactarius akahatsu. The sequence continues at coordinate 1,318,859 of JAKELL010000001.1, read as the reverse complement.
CATTGGTCCGGAAGGGGACGCCTTCGAATGATAATTCCCGGAATGGGATATCGGGCTCTAGCGCGTCACCAGTCTAAGGAATCGTGAGTAACAATCAGGGGATGGGCCGTAATGACGAGAGAGGTGCGCACGGAACTAACGGCTGCCTCCGCGATCTTCTCCGAGAAGGCCCTGAACTCCTTATTGAGCATCTGACGCCGCTTTCGTTCTTGCTGCTCCATCTCAATTTCGTCTTCGTCGCCGTATCGGTACTTGCGCTTGCGGTTCCCGGTTTCGTCAAACTGAACATCCGAGGCTTCTCGGAAGAATTGCAAATCCTTACCAAATGAGTGTTCAAAGGTAAAATTTACGAAGGATAGAGAAAAGGGGCCGTACGTAAGTTTTCTTTTTGCCGATCATGATTGGGGCCTTTAGATGGATGTGGAGGATCACGAGGAGTTCGTGGTCGCAGGGCTGGAAGAATAGGTGCTTGATATTGCTGAACAGGATGTCTTGGGCACGCATGTCAGACGAGTCCGTCTATTGAACTACCTAGCTCACCGATCTTCTGCGTTCCCAAGGGGGCTTGGTATCGAAGCCCATTCTGGTGGATCTCTACCTCTCCGGGTAGGCGCTTGCCATCGGGGGCGGGTCGTACAAAAACTTCAGGGAGTTTATGGGGTCTCCGGCCCCTCATTTCCACCAGAACATCTTGTTCGATGACATCTGCGAGTTCCTTCTTTTGTTGCTCCCGCTTGTTCACTTCCTTTTTCAAGTCAGTGATCTGCCTGTTGAGGGTGTCAAACCGATGGCCGTCAGTAGACCTGTACGTGACCGAACGGATAAAAGTCGCATCTGGATCTTCGAAGGGCTGGCAACGGGTGAGCAAATGGATTACCCAATTACACGCTCGACGAACCGTATCCTCCTTTTTGCCGGCGAGCTGTCCTGGCGTTTGGAAGTTGACTCGAAGATAGGTGAAGTCACCTTCGTCATTTTTGCTAACATTCTTTATCGTGTTGATGTGGAATGGAACTGCGAAACCATGGATGGGCAGAATCACCGTCTGTGCTTTGCGGTCCACGAAGATCTAAAGTAGGAGTGAGCACAAACCACCAGGAGAATGATCTTGGCTTACTCGCAACGTTTCGACTTCTCTAGGCAGACCCGCTTCACCTTTGTAACTTTGGAACTTCTTCCAAGATTTCCCTTCCTTGCCGTTTGCGCCATCACCCTCCTCTGAATACCTGGCTAATCCTTGGTCCTGCAACTGACGGTGAAGTTCCTTCTGATGCTCAGCAATCTTTGCACTTGTTGACTGCATCGCCTCTTCTTGTGCTGCACTGCGAGTCTTGTTCCGTAGCACCTTGCCACCGGCGGTCTTGTTTTTCACCGGGGAAACATTGCCATTGGTTTTTGGCGCCGGTTTTTGAGCGACCTTTTCTTCCTCCGAGTCCTCGCGAGTGAGGTAGAAGAGTGTGTCCTTTGTCGATTTAACACCTTCCGTTATGCAGATACCTTTGTCTTGGCCAACTTTCACGGTGTCGTTGATTTGCAAAGCATATCTGCGGGGGCTTTAGCGCATTTCACGACCTACGGTATGGTAATATACCGCTTATGGTCCTGGTCTTCGAGATCTTGGAAACCCAGGGAGAGACAGAAGACCATGTTTGCTTTCAATTGTCGACCGTTCTTGGGCGAAAGAAGATAGGTCGAATCACGGAACTCCATGCCCGTCTGTTGCTGGTGTGTTATGAATCGTCAGGGCGCCATGATATGTGACTCACGCCAAAGCCAATGTTCTTCACAAAGTTTTTTTCAAGGTCGGGTTTGTGCTTCTTGACGTAGGACAAGGCGTGCTGATACAGATCTCTAGCCACGGCACCGTCCTTCATCCTCTGCAACATCTCTGTTTGGAGATTTAGCAGCAAATTATAGACCGACTCTTGCTCCTGTAGAAGAGTTGAGATCCACATAAGACAAAATGCACCGGAAAACCAACTTTGTCGGGGTCTACAATAAAGGTTCGACCGAGATTGGCGCAATAACCCTTATAACGCATCCCGAGAGAGACTAAGAATACGCCCTTGTGAGACATGTCATCGGGACTTGATTCAGCGGTAGGCTTCAGGTCATAGCCACCAGTAGATGAGCGAGACTGGATTATAGGGGAATAGCAAAATTCCGTCGATAACCAATCGACCTGCGGGAAAGTAGGCATATAGTAGGGGTGAAACGTTTCGTGCCACCTACGTCGTTAATTCCTCGCCCCTTTCCCCAAACTTTCATATCAGGACCCTTCGCACTCTCCCCTTCACCTGAGCCCAACCTAGCTTCGATCTGAGTGGCAAACTGGTCATGGGAGATCTTCGTTTCTCGGTCAAGGATGGTCTCGAGCTTGACAGCCACATAGTGTGTCAACAGTGTGACCGTCAGGTTAGCGGCAGTTCTCGTCACTTTCTTCATTCCAGAGTGGACGTCACTACCAAATAAAATGTTGATGTCGATCGAACGGCGTACCAGTTCCTCGTCATCTTTGACAGACATGAAGGTAGAGATAGCAGAAGCGATATCTACCACCTCAGGCTTCTTTTCCGAGGCCGCCAAGGCGTTGTTCCATTCATCAATGAGCTTGCCCGCGTAGGTTTCTTTACTCAGGCTCCCGATACGTTGATTGGAAGTGAATACACTCAAAAAACGAGGAAGTGCATCGCTTGGGGGTTCTTTGGACTTTGCTAGAGTGAAAATTTCTACAGGGACGATGGTCCTATGCTTTTGGAGCTGTTCGAGTATCCTTGCTGAAAAGAGTGTCAGAATGTCGCGGGCCGCTCATGAGATGAGTGCGGCACCTTTACCTTTTGTCGCAGAGCAAAGGATAGATAACTTGTCTTTCTGGAATAAAAGGAATGTGGAGGGAAACTCGTATCCAAGGAGCCATGTCTATGAAGAGCAAGGTCAGCAGGAGGCAAGTAAGAGAAGCGGAGACGGACCTGGAAAGCCGTCCCTTTCCTAACGGGTTCATCCTCTCCGGCGGCAAGGAATATAGCATCAACGTCGGCTATGGTGCTATACTCATCGTTTTTGCCAGCTTTCTGATGGATATTCATGAGTTGTTGCAAATAGGGAAATGTAGTGATGACAGACAGTCCATGAGTCATAAATAATCTTCATCCGGGAGTTGATGAGCTCCTTGTTCAGTTCTACTGCCATGATGGGTGAGCAAAGAGTGTCTGAGCCGTGAGGTTGAGTTGAAAGTGACGAGATGACTCCCGGCGCGCAGGCGCGTCGGTGGCAAAACAGAAAAGCGCGTCTGACATTATTATGTAATCTTGAGATCTACTATGACCGCTTGTCCGTATCCATCTGCCATGGCCGCATTCACCGACACACGCCCCCCGTCTGGGTGAATAAGTCCACCGTGTGCCTCATGAATGTGCCCAAATACGTGCAGCTTGCATTGCTTGAGTTCACCCAAGGTAGCAGACAACGTTTTACACCCTGCGTGCACCCCTCTCCGAGCCACGTCTAACACCCCATACGCTGGCGTGTGTGTCAGAAGGATCTCCGTATCTCGTGGTATACGTCCATATATCGCTTGAAATCAATCGTCAGTCTTCCGCGATGAGTGCAGATGAAAGAGGTCGATGCCATCTCACCCTGCGCTTCTACGTCAGTCTCGTATTGAAAAGATCCTGGCATAAATCGTGGGGCAGCCTGCGTAATGTTAGGTGCTGGTATCTGGACGTACGAAGGTGAGGACGTACGGGAGAGCCATAAATCTTCCACACTTTGTCACCTGTCTTCAACTCCATCGACTCATGCTCTAGATAATACAAGCCCGCAGCGCGTGCAGCCCGACTCTGCAGCATAGAACGCGCCTTGACCACATCCTGACCACACCTAAGTCACACCGTCTTTGAAAGGATACTATAGACCCACCTCTTTTCTGACGCTCGAATATAGCAGTCTCCCCGAGTTCACGCTACCCTCATCTAGACACAGCTGTGGTACGGGATCTACTTTAGTTGGCGGCGCATGTCGGAAGAATACCTGTCACTCAACGTCATGGTTCCCAGCGATGACACTGCATGCCACGCAACTTTGAGCATGCCACGTCAGACAGGTCAGAAGAAACTGGGCACCCACATTTTCACGGGATGGGGTAAGGACAGCAACCAGTCCACCGTCACCTTGAGCTGTTTCACGCTGCCCCAACTGCTAAGGTCGCCAGCGTGAATCAAGACATCGCCAGCAGGTACAGCGAACGTCTTGGAGTGGGTATCCGAGACACACACAAATCGAGTCCAGCCCTGACCAGGATGTGAGGGTACATCGTTTCCGTAGTGGTCGTGGATAACAACACTAGTAGAGGCATTGCTGCCTTGCGAAGTGGATGTACCCGGGCCCTTGAAAAGGCGTGTAACGAGTCCAGGAAGGGACGTCATGGGGATAACTGAAAGTAATTCAAGGTTTGCAACGTTGCACAACCCAACCTTGGTATTTGAATGGAATTTTTTGGCTGTGCACCCTGTCCGAGTTCGCGTACATAGTAGTAAGAAGCAGCGCGCGGAAAAGGTGAGGCACAGATCTGTATAGCATATATAGCTATTAGTATGTCGTTGGTACACGAGGCACACCGGCGTAGTGTGCAGTGCCCTTGTGTGCGGTGTCCTTCCCAGTATCAAAATTTCGAGTCATAATGCCATATTTTGCAAAATCAATGCCCAAGGTAATTTCGGGTCAATATTATCTATTAATGTCCATGGTAACTGGTGATCTAGAGTTCATTGGATTAAAATCTGTTCACTGTGAGACAGGAACATCTCCTGTAGTTGTGTTCCATTCATGGCCTGCTGGGACCTCCCAATCTCCATGACAGGCCCATGCCCAATCTGTGCTGGCGATGATCTTCTTCTGCGCGGCGACAAACGTCGCAACGGGGCACATCCCATCAGCATCTTCAGGGCACCCCTCGATGCCAGTGAGAGGCGCGACTGCGTCATTTACTATGATACGAATTTGTTCGCTCTCTCGCGAGGGGCAGGAAAGAACTGGGAGCTTCCTCGGTTTCAGTGTGGACAGCGATCACAATTTAAACTCACGTTGGAACTGCACATTCGTTGAGAACGGTGCGAGTTCGGACACGCGGAACGACCTTTGCTTCGGAATATGATCGGTGGGCAGTGGTCCATTGGCCGCAAAGCTTGAGAGGTTGAGGGCTGTTATGACTACATGAAAAGACAGTGAATAAGAGTGGGCTCAACGATTGATGGAGGTATCAGCATTACTGTTCAAAACAACCACCTCGTGGGTCGCATCCACATATAAATTATGATCTAATGGGAACGTAATATGACTGTCGTCAAGAGTTGAATTGGTCGAGGAGTTGTGAGTCTGGATTGGGGTGTGTGTTAAACGAGCAACTAGCTCTTGTATATACCCGATGCCTTGTGCGCGTGCCAGAGGGGCTCCAAAAGCAGAGGTATACCTTTGAGCAATAAGTGGTCGGGATTGGACAAAAAGAAAGCCCACTGATGTCTCACCAGAAGTATACATCCAAGCTAAGGGCCTCATTTAAGAATCAAAACATGTGGAGCATGTATTGGACATACCCGTAATTAAACCCCTCCCATTCTTCCTCGGTAAATAAGCCACAGAATTTGGAGAAGCCAATGGCCACAGTCTACAACGGGTGTCATTAGGGACCAGAAGACGGCGATTATGGTGCTGATGGTAGCGGACGACACTGACTTCATAAGCGCACATTTGCTGCATCGTATACACATCCTCGATGGTGAGTGCGTAGCCGTCAATGTGCCCCTGTAGCCGATCTCGCGTCTCTTTAAGGTAGACGCTTGTCCACTCTTTGAGGAACGGCGTGCCACGGTCGGCCTTTCCACTTACACCAGCGTTAGGGCAGCTGAGAAAATATTAGTATAGCGAAGATAGGAGACGAAAAAGTACAAACGTCATATAAGGAGCGAGAGTATTATTGAACTATCGTATTATTGAGTTCAGTTCTGACAAACAGACCGACGAAGACTTACGTTACCAGCTTCAATAGTAATACTTTGAAGATATTTATCTTCATAAGGAATGCCCCAGAATCCAGCGGCGAAGTTGAGCGCTGAAGCTAGCATACGGTCTCTAATGGGGGAAATTGTATCAGTAAACGTTACAGCGGCATGTATACCAGGACGCACTGTGACTCGGTGCGAAACACGGGTAGCGCATCTGTGAAGTTCTGGAACGAGTCGTCAAGGACAGATATGACCCGCACTACGGACTTCAAACCTGGAGTAGGAACCCATATTTCAAACGGATCGAAATGCCAAGGTCGACTACATTTCACTCAGCTGGTGACAGCGCTCCAGTATGCTAGGACTCACAAAGTTGCTGTCTTCCGAAAGGAGTCAATACTGCAAGGGGTAAGCCCAGAGTCTGACGTATGCCTTTAGAAGAAACACACCCTCTTCGCCGAGCTTGTATGTCCTAGGGCGTATTAAATTAGATGATGTATGATAGTTCGACCCACACTTACCAGTTGTTCAGAAAGTCTAGATCACCCTGCGCCTGTCCAATCCGCCGCTGCTTCGTTCAAACGACGGGCCAAAGAGGCGGGGCCACCATACGAAGCTATCTCGTCGCGATAAGAGAGTAAAATAATGGAATCTCGGAGTGCAGCACGTACACCAGGAGGTGGGGTATCTGGCCCCATGGCGGTGGAGAAAATGAAGACCGGTGACGCTGCAGTCCATCAGGCGCACCAGGGTCGGAATTGACGCCAAATGTGCCTCGCTTGACGCTGTACCACGGAGAGAGGTTACCCCATTTTTTGAAAAGGTCGAAGCCCTTATTTGACTTTCCACCCGCGTGCAATGCCGGAGGTAGAACCAGCTGCGCTGCACCAGTGTGAATTGGATAGGACGGCGCAGTGAGGACGAGCGCGGGCTCTGCCCCGGTAGGGGTTACACCGGCATGGCCAACGTTGGTAGGAAATAGGGTCGGAAGGTCGTTCGTTGGGGAGGGAGGTGGCCAATTGTGCACTTCGGTTGATCCAACATAAGGTGGAGCGAGAACGTGGGCAGAGTCGTCCGCGGAAGACATTGACGAGGGACAAGAAGAGCCAGAAAAAACATATTGCGGAAGCAAACACACGAGAATGCCAGAAACGAAAGCGAGGAAAAGGTACGGCGTGGAGACTGTTCCGCCCTTGGAAAGCCAGAACGTTCGAAAAGCCGGTGGAGGGGAAGAGATGTCCGCAGCATGAGACGGGAGGAGGTGCTGCTGCTCCTCAGTTTCTCTCTCGCTCATCTTTGTGTTTGTGGTGGAGTGGAACAAAGTGTCAAGACGAAGCGGCGCGGTCAAGTCGGCTCGTTCTGACAAGCGCCGAAATCGTTCAGGATAAATACAACCTCCTCTACCCGCGCCTCCAACACAGTCAACTTTTCTATTCTCGACTCCCATTCCCTCAAAGTTTCCCGCTCGTTCCGAGTCAGCAGCCCCTCGTTCTGACTCACATCACTACGCTCTCGCTTTTCCGATACGGCCTTTATTCCCCTTTCCTCCGTTTCTGCCTGTTTCCTCACGTTGATATTATACACCGTCTTGTATAGGTTTCCCAAGAGTACGGAACAAGCTTTTGGTAAGTCAACATACCTAAAGAAAGTCGTCATTACATGGTGCAGCCCTATGATTATATTGGTGGGCTTTACCATAGGAAGAACATGCGCGTCGGATTGCGGTCGGCGCTTTTGGGAACTTCTTGGATGCTGATCAGAGATTCAGCTGACATCGCGGAGAGTAACGGTCGGACATCCTTGGGAGCAATCATTGTAAGTTTTGAGATCTGCAAGTTACTCTGCTAAGGAACTAAGGGAGAATCGAGTCGGGGTGCACATACTTGTTTCTCGTCAACCTTGCCAGAATCGATTAAGAGCCGTAATATCCGCACGCCTTCATCTCCGTGCCGCTCTCTAGTAACAGCTTCCAGCACACGCCTTCGCAGTCGCGAAGCTATGATCCCAAATTCTACATAGACTTTTGACCCGTTCAATGAGACGAAGGAAGAGGCTCTCCCTGTTGGTGTCGGATTGTCCACGAAGGCAAGCATGTTTAGGTAGGCTTTTACCAGCACAATATTCTTGGGCTTCCTTGTGTTGAGAACGAGCCCAGATGCCAATGCGTGGTCGTGTTCAAGCTGCATGGATATATTGGCAGCTGTAGTAGGGTCTACGTCACGAATCAGTAAGGGTAAGCGAACTGCAGTTCGAGAAGGTAAAGACTCACCTGAACGAATATCTGTTATTGTCTTTTGTTTACTCTCGGTTGCCTTGAGAGTAGCTTTGAGCACCGATGCAGCGCCGTCGTTAAAGCGTTCTCTCGCAGCAGCCTCTATTAGCTGCCGAGGGAGCTCAGTTACCGCGAGCGAAGGGCGAAAGACGCGCACCTTGTTGCGAATATGGATGTTGAACTTGGGGTAGTTAACCCGAAAGTATACATCATCCTATGAGAACTGTCAGGAGAAGCGAGCCAGTAGAAGAAGCGTTAGCACTACATCAACGGCGTTTTCATCTAAGACTTTAATTCGCTACCAAAGGGTAAGCAATTACATATAAGGGATAGCACCCTACGTGCCTTGGAGGGCCTCGAAGAGACGTGGCCCTTGGATTTCTGCAATCTTCCGCGTCAATTGCAAGGGTACGCCCACGCGAGGTGGTCGACGTACCAAACCAACTTTCTCTGCCTCCTCCTCTTCTCGTTTGAGGCGGTCTATCGCAACTTCACGAGCTTGGCGAAGTTCTTTGGCCGTCGGAAATCCAGCAATCTTCGCCTTCTCTTCGGTCTCATACAAAATCCGCTTGTCTTGCGGAGAGATGTGTGACAAAATAGTAGACGGTTTGAGATAGGATGAAATCACGAGCCCATGCAGGGCTTGAGCACAGGCAGTAGATTCTGTACACGCAGGTCAATGACCGCGTTGTGGGTGGCTGTGGCGGTCGTACCCTTCGAGCCTTGAGGGGCCATATGTGACATGATGTCTGGCGGGCGAAGCTTTCCATGGTCGAGGATGAGCTGCACAATGCTGGCACCCTGCAGCGGGGTTCATTTGCCAGTCAGAACATCAGGGGAATGAGACATACCAGCGTTCCAAAACACTGTTCCGCTAGCCAGACGTATCTCCCAAACCGTAGCCGTGCCAAACATTCGTTGGTGTTTACCTCGAATACTTCACCCCCATCCTCCGTGGTCGCATGCCAAAGGATGTTGTGCTGAATTAGCACAAGAATAGCCGCACGCACGGTACGGGGTTTCAAGTTTGAATATCGCACAAGTTGGGGAAAGGGAAGGCGACCCCGGCTTAGGAGCGTGGAGACTACGATCTAAGTGCAAAATTTTGTGGTAGGTCAAAACGGCGACGGGAGAGAATACATGGAATTATATGTCCCTCACCGACTGTGAATTGACCGAAATGCGAGTGAATGATTTGTGCACACACATTCGCGGTGTCGCCGTCCGCCATGATTTGATGAATGGTTTTAATTATTGTTTTATTTTCGTTTGAAACGTTGCGAGAAATCATTAATATATAATTTTTTGACCACATAAATACAAGGAAAGAAAGGAGTAAAGCTTTGAATGAACAGTGAGCTGAACAGAACCCGATTTACTCTGAATAAACCGCTAGTACAATAAACACGGACACATCAAGGGTCGTCTGAACGATTCCCGTCCCTGCCCCCTCCCCGCGGTAGGTGCTGTCCATGTCACCTAAAAATGTCAGTAGGCGTAGGATAACATGAGGAAAAGTACCATCCGTGGTACCAAGGAGAGCCATCAAAATACAAAACAGGACACCAGTGAGACACTTAGCCTTTAATGATACCAACTTGAGACGCGCGACGAGACGCGCCAGATAGCCAGGAAGTGCCAATGACAAAGCCATGTGCTGTGAGTGACTCTTACGTGACGCGCTGTGTGAGAAAGTCGAACGTTGATGCAGAGGAGGTCGGCGGGCCAAGGTGGCCGAAGAGCGTGGTAAGTATATGTCACCGCGTTCGCGTTTTTTTAGGGCCTAAAGATGATTTTGTGAGTGCTTGTTAGTATTCTGTGAAAGGCGAACTGACTTTGCGACGACGACTGTTCTACCAAAGATTCGCTCTCTTCGACCTCGATCTCATCGAAAGACCGCTTTGACGCTATCGAAGCCGTCTTCCCCGATAGCGTGGAACTACCAGTTGATGCCGAATCTGGTTCGCCAGCTAGTGCAGTGTCGAGGTCGTCACCCTCGAAAGTGTCGTCCCAGGCACCGTAACCGTCATCAAGCTCCCAAGTGTCTGCATTCTCATCCTCCTCCGTGCGGGGAAGATCTGCAATTTCGGGGAAATCTCCTGAGGATGACAATGCTGCTGTTGCTGTCTGAGCTAGGAGCGCATTGTGTCCCCCAGTGCTGTCGTGGTCGACGGCGCCGTGATCTAAGTTGTCTGCAAGACCTGTGGTATTGCCCCCAGCCTCAGCGGGTTCGGTCAAATCTTCGCCAGTATTATCTGTCTCCTCTTCGAGGTCATCTTCACATCGTAAGTAAAATGTCGTAGGAAAGGTCTGGACCGACAAACCTGTAAACGCATCAAACTCTTGTTCATCCTCCAAGTCGCTACCGGCTCCAGGGAACTCAGTGTCGGGAGTCTGTGTTTCTGCGAGGCATTGGTAAGAAGGAAGAGGTGAAGGGAGGAGACTAGAGATCTACCTTCGGTCACTCCCAACTCGGCGGATATACCCTCTGTCAACGGTTTTCTTGCTTCGGTGGGGACAGGGAGTCCAGCATCCGACTCTGGATTGGAAGTAATACTCTCTCTGGCGTGGGTACTAAGTGTTGTAATAGTACCAGCGGCCTCCGCATCACCGGAGACCTCGTTTTCGCGCAACCCGTCACATTCCTGATCCTCCGTCGAATCAGGATCAGCTGATCCGCCTTGGTGAATAACATCGACTTCTAGTACAGACTCTGGTTCGTCGTTAGCAACAACAACTTGATCAGCTTCTTCTCGGGCCTGTACGTCCTCGGACGTGGGAAAATATTCTTGAGCATCAGCATATTCTTCATAGGCCTCCTCTTCATGTTCAGCTCCTCCGTCTTGGTCTTCTGCGTAACTACAGGATGTAGACTCCGCGTTCTCGTGCTCCTTCGCGCCGCCTTCAGTGAGCCCTTCGGTGTTGCCTTCGTTCGTGGCTTCTCGATGAGTCCGTTCCTGGTCATTAACAGCTTAGGTGGCAGTCAGCTCGTTTCCGGAAACATTGATTCAAAGAAACTGACCTAGATGAGAGGTTTGATCGTCGGAGCTTTCGGCTGAACGGCCTGCCGCTCCGGTAACGTCATTCCGCGTTGTTTGATTTTGAAGGGAGCGATAGCGACGGATGAATCTGGGGAGTACAGTTCGTAATCGGAGGCGGAGGGGTCCGGCGAAACCTAGGCCGTGATGCAAGATATTCAAGTCGTGCAACGATATTTCACGAGCATGCACGTTGTCCTTGAATAAGACGAAATAAGCGCAACATCGAAGGGAGAAAGAGAGGATCTACCTCGGACACAAGCAACTCCAAGTCGTAGGCATCGATTATCATCTCGCCTTCAGCGAATTCAATTATGGACTGAACGCGTTCCTCTTGGCGTAAGGCCTCGAAAACGTCGTTCAGCGTTTCGTAGTAGAGGGTGGGTCGGCTTTGGAACAATACGGTGTGAGCAGCCTCTGTAGCTGGTGCCACCGTCTCGAGGTCGTGTGTGTCGAGAGATACTGGCGCATTGAAAAGGGAGCACTCAGGCTGATCTGAGGACGAGGGTAGCTCCAAAAGAACCGGAGGTGGTGGCTCAATATAAACGCCTTCTGAGATTTCGTGGGGATCTGAGTCATCGTCGTCTTCGGCTTCGTGTGATTCAACAGCCACTGTGCCATCTGGCGCATCTCCAGGGAAGTCACCTTCATAACTTTCATCATGCTCTTGTACATCTTCATGAGCTGAGTCATTCTGAATCTCCGATTGACGAGGGCTCTCCTCAACAGTGGCGGGCTCTGCGGTAGAAACGTCTTGCGCGTTCTTTTGTTCCAGAGGTTGATGAGTGTCCAAACCGTTGGACATGCCGTCGGCTACGGCATCCGTTGTCTTGAGGTTCGCGGAGCCATCAGCATCGGGAATTTGGTCTTCGGACACGACCTCTGAGCCACTTGCTTGCGGGACGACGACAACATTGGGCTGGTCTGAGGTTGGAGCATCGGTGTTCTCCGGTATCTCTGCTTGGGGGAAAGTTGGTGTGAGGCGTCCTGGTTCCGCAGCCTGAGAATAAGGGGGTTCGAGACTTGCGGACCCAGGAACGTGTTCTGAGACAATACCAGTGTCTGAAGAAGGGAGATGAGCCTCTGATGGTTTTTCGGAGATATCCTGGACAGTGAGGTCTGTGGAAAGAGACATGGGTGGGTGAGTTGAGAATATTTCCTCCCGCGGGGCGTCATAGACATCAATGTCGACCAACTCGGTGTCAGGGACAGGAATTTCGCCATCCGCCATCTCATACTCCACATTCTCATTGAAATAATCATCCATGTCTACCTCCACGTCTTGCTGAGGACCGTGAGAGGGAAACGGGTCAGAAAGGTGTATTGGATGGAGGTCTTCCTCCATGATCGTTTCGGGTTGACTCCAAGGCTTTGGGGACGACAGAGTCGTATGCATGTGAACGTCCATATCTCCGGAGTAGTCAAGCATCGGAGCATCGTATGAGTCCATTATCGTTGACGTTGACCGTGACACCGACAAGGACATTACCAGTGGTGGTTAAGGGCAGGCTTTCTTGTGACGCGAGACATGTCACATTTTTTGTAAACAGTTACTGGACCGGACCGGACTCTCCTACTAGTCACGATGTCCTCTCAGGCTCAGGCGAATTCAGACGAACAAGCACTGGCGCGTCTTGCTGACACTGAATACCTCGTTCGGCGCTCTGTGACAAAAGGATATCAACTATTTTCCATCCTAACTCCTCCTATCTATGCCGGTATCAATATCTTTCGGAAAGGGAGAGGTCATCTCACAGTAAACCGTCTATTGCGTGCAACATGGCTAGGTGGAGCGGCCGGTATGCGCTACAACATATCTAGCGTCCCATGTATCCCTCATGTATCCGTTCAGGTATCGCCAGTGGTGGGGCATCTGAGTATATCAGGTCCTCGAATTCAAGTTCAGAGACCCTTCGCTCTCGCCGGATCCGCGCAGCATACGACGTATCTGCAATATTACCTAGTCCCTTCTTACGGCCCTGATACATTTCTCGCAGACAGACGCTCTTAGGGCGGACGATCACGCAACAATCGGTGCACTTCTCTGTGCTGTGCTCACTCCCGCAATCTTTTGGAAACGTGGAACGGCTATTCACTGTATGTTCTAACTTGATTTGCGATTAAAATCCGGAAATAACCGACGAACCCTTTCAGTGATTTTCGGTGGTGCGGGTTTAGGCACCGCGGCGGGATACTTTACACATGTTGCGAGAAGCGCGTCTGGCGATGTGCCACCAAGACCGGTCGTCCCACAGATCGCTCCCGGCTCTTGAAATTCCCATTCCACTCACTTGAGGACGTCTGTTTCAAGCACCGTCGAAGACACTCTTCTTCCATTATGCTCTCAGACGACCAATGTTGCAATTACTACTTCTGTGCTTCATCCCTCAACCTGCCATCGACCCATGGATACACAACTAGCAAGTCCTCGTCAGACGGTCTCCCCAAGCCGTCGCTTTCACCCTGGAGCTCTCCAGCGCGCTGTTTAGCACCGTCGAAACAGTCGACTCCGCTCATATGTTCCTTTGAGGTTATGTGAATGTGCTCGCTGAAGCGCCTTCCAGACCGTGACCAACGCAGGGCAGATGATGTTATCTTCTGCCATTTCTCGGCGGCGGCGGAAGGACGAGAAGTGGCTTTCACGAGACGTGAACGCTCGTTTTGAATGATTTTGTGTGTTTCTTCGTGCAGATGAACTTGGGACTCGTTGAAGCGTGCCAGCCTCGTCACGAATTGTGAACCTATGACAATTGGTAAGTAACAGAGCTTTGTGTCCAGGTAAAAGGAAAGGACCTAGTAGATATTTTCTCACAACGGTGCTCGTTATTTGCCCAGACTCGTCATCGATCAGATATTTGTTTCCTTTGAGCGGAGTGAAACCGTCGTGACCCTGTGCCATGTACTCCCTTGTCAAGATTTTATACTTGGGTTCGATGTCATCCTGCAGAATGGGTTCACCATCCTTCAGGACTGGCGTAGAAGGACCATCGTCAGAAGACTTGATTGATACGTTGTCAGGATACTCTTCTTGCAGCCATACTCCCACCACGCGCTGACCGGGTGGGCAGCGGGAATCCCAGGACACACGAAAGCCGGAAATTACGGGGAATCTCCTGCAGGCGATGATGAACAATAAATATTTCGAGCGAAATTGACGAAAGCCCTCACCCCTCTTGAGCCGGCCAGGTTGATAAAGATGCTTCCAATGCTTCCCATAGTGACTTTCCGCTGATTTCCAAAACTACCAAGGGGTCCTCGAACGGAAGAATTTCGAGAACGTCTCCGAGGGTCAAGAAACCTACTCAACCGATACTCATGAGTCCGCGCAAACTCTAGCTGTTGAAAATATTCATACCGGGACCGTATACAGAGTCTCCACGCAGCATGCCGGCGCAGATTAAAACGCCATCCGCGCCCCCTTTAATTCCCTTCATGCATAGCGCGTCGTCATACGTGTGCCTCAGAATATCTGCGAACCAATTTGCGCTGGCGGACTGCAGAAAGAAAGAAATCAACGAACAACGAACGGTCAAGAACGAACAAGCGTGTCCTCAACCTCTCTTGTCCGAATGAGCTGAGACCTAACATCCAGCTCTGCCGAAAGCTTGCATAAAGGTGCTTTGAGTGAAGCGCCGACGGAAGCGAGGATACGATCAAGAATCTTGCGGAGCTTTTGGCAGGACCGCAAACTCGGAATAATATCGTGACGCTTTCCTACAGTAAACGATTATGCTCCGAAGCCATTCAGCATTTCCATACTGAGTGTGCTTACCAGTAACCCTACTGATCAACTTCTTCCTAATGCTCCCTTCCGGTGTGTCCTTGAGTTCTAACAGGATTTCGCTTAGTTCGCGGAAATCTGTCCCGCTTTTGACGACCAACGCATCGCCCTCATCGTGTTCAGCACCAAGGACGTGGCGAGAGAGATTGTAATTATCCCATTTATCGACTCCCCGCCCTACGAAATAGAGGTGATCATGGCCACCGAAGATGATGTCCGCACCATGCTCGTTAGCGATGTCGGAGGAAGACTGTGACGAAGGTGTTATCGCAAGTAGTTGCTTTGCGAGCTGAATATCCTAATCGAAGAGTTAGCAATCGTTCGCGATGCCTTGCGACGCTCTTCATAATTCACCTTGGGAAGTCTGTGAGAAAATGTCAGTCAGAATGAAGAAACAGCTCGGAGGTTCTAGCAAGCTTACCGCGCGTGGGTCAGAGCAATGACGATATCGCATTTATGCAGACCTGCTGGATCGCGCAGGACCTGAGACAGCCGCTTACCCGTCTCCGCCATGTCCTGATACACGAAGGTGGAGGGCCATGAAGATACTGTTGTAATCCATTCTCTGTTTTGCAATAAAAAAACCAAACCATCAGTATTTAGCGTAGATGAGCGAATACGCAACAGGACGTCACTTTTCAACGAGGCCAATGACTCCGATCCTGGTCCCGCTCCTTTCTAATACAATGAACTCCAACAACTTGTCTGGTACTTGGGACGTATTGGTGTCGACGATATTGCTCAGAAGCCATGGCTATGCCACCGAGAAGATGTTATGACACTCTACAATTCGTGGCACGCGAAGAACTCACAAACTTTGTGTCTTGAAGCAATGTACAAAGATGGGGGTATCCTACGTTCATTCTTCAGAACTTGAAGCAAGTTAAGTGGATCTTTGGCCGTACCAAAGTCAAAGTCATGGTTTCCTGGGGAGATGCGATTAAATATGGTTTCATTGTGAATGTCACGAATTTTGCTCACCTACAAGAGACACATCAGGAGCGAGTGTATTCATCACCGGCACCTGGGGAGTTCAGCAAGTGTATGGCTTCAGTACGAACAAACGCACCATATGGCTCCCTCTAGTCACAGAACTATCGATACTGGGTGAAAATACATCGCCCGAAAACAGCGACAAGCCATCTCGTTTTCCATCACCTCTCAGCGGCCACTGGTCACGAATGTCTTCCAGAAGACCAGCAAATTGGGTTACATCTATGGTCTCGGAAGAAGTGGGACTTGTTTTTTGAGGCCGAACACGATAGACATCGTTCCAGTGCAGAATAGAGAGTTGGGACATGTTAAACTCGTGCTATGCTCGAGCTTCATCATGAATGCGATGTGATTGTGATCATGAGCGGCTATCAGTGATTATATAAGTGGTTGCATCACAAGGCCGCGGAAGCTCCGCCTTAGACTCGTAACCAGCCGTTCGAATGAGGATTTTCGAGGGGTCGCAAGCGACTGGAGGGTCCTCGATTCTCCGCTCTATCGAGCGGTCCTTGCGCAGCTGGCACCCCATAGAGCGAGCGGTCACCGGTCTAGCTCCGCCTAGCCGGATCACTACTCGCCGTACTCACCCCGCATCTCCTAAACTGGCTTCGTGCCTTCTGGGCGTGTTCTTTTTCACAACCCAGACAACCACCTTTTTACCTCACCTCCCCACTGGGGTGCTGCAGCCTTCAGCTTACGAACTCTAATCTCCGTAGTCACTATCGATATCCCTCCTCTCCCCCCCCTTTCTTCTGGTCTCAGGTTTCTTTCTTATGCCATCCAGAAATAGTAGGCCTTCGGTCATGCCTTCGGTGGTTCCATCCCGTATTTAGTTAGGCGTGGCCTCGGTACGGAAGGAGCAGGAACGGCAACATCCGGTGCGATCGAGCACGGTGTGAATGCTCTGTGGCGTTTACGTACAGAGTAGCGGCTGGGACCGAACAGCCTTGTATGCCAGTCAGCCTGAGTCCAGACCTGGCGTTTCCGTGTTATTGGCCCATCCGGGCATTTTTTACCCTGCGTGCTTCCTCATTCAAACGTCTCTAGCTCTAGTGGTGCTGTTGTGGAACGTTCATTGTATTACATTTCGCAGTAGCATATCTGCAAACTTGGAGGCTCAGGCTGTCAATGTTGTCAATGGATGTCAGGGACCGGCCCCTGACAGCTTTGATAGGGTCCAGTTTTGTAGATGTAGCTGGACAGGATTACGACTCATAGGGCTGGTATTAACATAAGAGTGGCCCCTTCGTCCTCAGAGCTTAGTTCAATATCCACATCATTAATGGGCACTCAAAGGTTTGTCCAAGGCATTCGTTTGCTATATTACCGGGCTAATGGACCAAATTCTCACCACCAATCTCTAATCAGCCAGCTGGCAGTCTCCCTGCCGACTTTTTCTGAATTGCTCCTATCGATCAGCTCTCCCAGCCTGAGGTGTGTCTAGTGCCTTTGTCTACCATGTTGCGTGACCAATTGACTGGGTACTCACTGCTAATATTCGAGTAGCCTTAGTTCACTTTTCCCATCGAGTGATCTATCCTCTAGTGCCACCTCGCATTTCAGCAGGATTATTCAAGGCCACCACAAGAAACGGGAGAATGCACATGCTCAAGGTGCGTCCTCAAGTACCCCCGTGGCGACTGCAGCGAGTATTGACTTCGTGTGGCAAAGGCGAGAGGTTTGAGCATGTAACAAGAATTGGCATGCTCCCAGACAATGTCTTACTGGAAATATTTGATTTATATCGAAGTGATCACGACTACGCCAGCCGCACTGTATGGAAATGGCACTTACTTGTGCATGTATGTCGAAGATGGCGACAAATCGTACTTGCATCACCGCACCGTCTCAATCTCCAAATTCTCTGCACACACAGAACTCCTGTCAGGAAGTATCTGGGTATCTGGCCAGCCTTTCCTATCGTTATTGATTATTGCTATTTCGGGAGCGGCATTACATCTAACGATGAAGATAATGTCATCGCTGCACTTGGACACCGCAGTCATATATGTTATGTCAGGCTTGACATGACGGGCCCGCAGTTGGGAGAGATGGCAACGGTGATGCAGGAGCCATTTCCGGTTCTGACACATCTCTTCATTGGCTCGGACGATGTGAATGCACCGGTCCTTCCTGGCGGATTTTTGGGGGGATCTGCACCATGTTTACAGGAAATCGCCTTATCCGGAATTCCTTATCCAACACTACCAACGCTTCTTTTATCGGCCAGTAACCTCGTCGAGCTCAGCCTTCACAAAATCCCCCCAACTGGCTATATTTCACCTGAGGCAGTGGTCACATGTTTGGCCGCGTTGCCCAGGCTCTACACCTTTCGCATCGGATTTCGATCGGCCACTCCCCGCCCTGATCGACTACGCCCGCTTCCCACAACACGGACTGTCCTGCCTGCTCTCACCTCCTTTCGATTCCACGGTCCTAGCGAGTATCTGGAGAACCTAGTCGCCCAGATTGACAGCCCTCAACTGGGCCAGATCTTCATATTTTACTTGAATCAGCATGTTGACTTCCAGGTTGCTCAACTCTCCAAGTTCATTGATCGATCAGTAGGCCCCGAGATATCCTTATTTAGGCACGCACAAGTTACCTTTGTCAGTGACTGGGTCTCCTTCACCACGTATCGTCACGAAACCCATCCAACTTCGGGTTGGCTCCCTGTTAGAACACTCATTTCATGCCAAGGGATTGACTGGCAAGTTTCCCACATCGCCCAGGTGCTCAGCCAATTTTCCGCTACACTCAATGTAGTCCATCTCAAGCTCGACGCCCAGCTCGAGGGAGGACGTCGGTTAGAGGGTACAGACGACGTTGAATGGCTGTACCTCCTCCACCAATTCTCTTACGTGCAGACGCTGCATGTATCTCAGGAGCTCGCGGGGCACGTCGCTGTTGTACTGGAAGACATCACGAAGGAGATGGTCGCCGAAGTGTTGCCATCTCTTGACTTGATTTGCATGGTGGGTCAGCCGGCATCATCCGTCGAGAAGTTTGTCGCCGTCCGCCGGCTCGCTGGTCGCCCTGTGACCACCATCGACACAGAAACAGAATTTTATGAAAGACTCAAGTCTTACGTCGGCGAATAAGAGATTGTTCCATATCAGTGCATACTCTATTGCCTGGTGGATTACAATCCGACAGTCCCAATCACCCATCTGTCGTATTTAGGAGATTGCCATACATGCCGACGAATATATCTAATAGTGGACCATATGGACTTGTCATGATTGGCCTCAGACTAAGAGTCCTGTTAGCCGTCAACGACAGTACAGCGCAATCAGGTTCTACGCCTGGATGAATGTTTGGCAGGCATAAGCAGGATATCACGACATGGAAGGTGGAGAGGGTGGTGCTCAGAGTCTGAGTCGCATTCGGGGAGTCATCCATCTACACTCGGTCGTGTTATCGCTTGTTGCATGACAATTGAAAGCGGGACCTGAGCCTATTCACTGGTGTGCCATCAACTCGAACCTAGTCGAACATGTGAGAGAGGGAGACGGGAAGGTGTCAGGAAGAGTAGTATTGGAAGGAGTAAATTTGCATGTATTCACCCCACTGTGACCGAAAACACTGTGAGACCAAAAATATGCCATCAAGAGAAATGGCATGAATTAAAAACACATTCAAGTGAAGAAAATAAAACCGGAGAGGATACGCGAGAAGAACGGTCGTCGACCCTACCTTCCGATGCAATGGCGCAACTTTGGGTCAACATCGGAACTGAATTGAGGGTGGCCGCCATACTGTGGGGACGTTCCCATTTTTCATGAAGTCTGTGTGACCACGAGCTTTTATAAGTGGTGGCTGTATCACGTCAAGTTAAGTTACAAGGATGTGGAAATTGTTTCTGTTTCCCTGACGGAGCACCTTCTTCTTGCTAAAACGCTCGCCATGACACCCCTCCTGTGGTGTTTTCTTTTGGTATAGCCAATATGCCATCTTCCCTCCAGGCCTCCACCGCTCCTCTAGCTGATGGAAGCCGATAGCGTCCATGAGTTCCCTGATATGTTCCATGGTTATGTAACGCGAATTGTTCACACAAGGGAGGGGGAGCTGTGGTGGGCATAGGTCATATATGTTCAAAAGAAAACTCATAGGACGCACAGCAAGGAAACAAAGGCCGCCAAGGCGGAGCATTGAATGCGCCTGGACTAGCATCCGACCTAGTTGGAAGTAAACTCGGACGTTATCATCTCATGATTGAGGCATGCTGGGCGTACCGCGATCTTCCCCGTCTGGAACGAAGTTGAGGACGAGACTGAGGCTAATTATATCCCATGCCTCGCGATGCTGGCCCGGGTCCATGAGTAAAAAATCTTGCTCCAAAATGGACGGATGGCGTGAATGCAGGTCGATTGCCATCACATCTATCCAAGACGCGCAATCACCATAGTTGTCAGGCCGGACAGCGCCCACCTCCAGTAACCTAGGGAGAGCCCGTGTCAAGGGGAAAGAGACGATACTCTGACATTCGACTCGTACAGCACTCACCTGTGTCTCTCTTTCTCGTTTTCCTTCGCCACCAGCCCCGCCCACCCCATTTGTTTCAGCCATCCGATCAGCACCTTTTCGCTCCCACCTCCCCTGTCGCTGCTCTGCCCGATACAGGACATGCGCTGATATGCCTCCAGACCACCCAGCTCCTCTATCTCGCGGTTCACGTTTGCCAGTGCATCTCCCTGGACACTTTTTTGTTGTTTGAGTAATGTGTGGAATTTGCGGATCACCGTGCGGCTAGCGCGTGGTGTGCTAGAGGAGCCATCATGTCTCCCAGTAAGCGTTACAGGAAATTTACGCCTGGTGGCTTTAGGCATGTCGAAAATGTACCACACTAAGGGACCAGCATGATCAATCAACGGCAATATGGGAGTTGGGAGTGTGAGACTGGCTTGTCGCGCTTTAGGAGGATGAGCGGTGTTTGTGTCAATGCCTTCCCTGAACGATGAGTCACCTGACTACGTTCCCGCTGAATCATGTGGGCGAAGGCATACTATCGCTCCCACACCTCTGCAAAAAAACGGTAATTGTTTTTTGTAGCTTCAACAACATATCGTAGCTACTTCATTTTGTGCATAGTGATAGATACATGTATCTCCCACCCAAATCAGATTTTTATTCGTTTGTTTCTGAATCCGTTCAACGTGGAGCGATGGGACCCACCTCTGCAAATTTTGGTCACGCATTGTCACGGCAGCGGCAGGGTTTTTGGCAGGCAGAGGAATGGGCGGCGTTTCGGCAAATGTGGCAACATGTGCCAATCATTTGCTGTCCGAAAAGGAGTTTGCCGAATTGGGTCACGTTTTGTCACCTCTCCATGGTCCTTGGTGAGATTGTTGTCTCCAACTCGATCGCCTCCGTCTATTGACTCCAAAATTTGTAGAGTCACTGTAGTAATGGATAATAACATCACAGTAAGGTGAGGTCCAGTAGGGATGTTGGGATCGCTCAGATCTGGGGGGTGTGGGCACGCGTTTTGGACCTCCCCATCACCTTTGTCGATTTTTCATGACCCTAATTTTGTTCTGATCCTCATTATATTGTGTGATCTCATATCTACATATGCTAGAGAACACAGTGTTTTTTTTTTTGGGAAGAAAGGGTGCCAGGAAAGTACTGATCTACTAAGATCTTTCGGAATTTGCAGTAATGGGTACGTTTGCAGAGGTGTGGGAACGATAGCATAGTGTACGTCCCGTCCGTAGGTGCGGATCAGCAAATATTCCCCTAACGTGCTGTCTTCTGCGATCGGCTGCAAGTTCGCGATGAATACCACACAGGTGGAAAGAAGTAACCCCGACCCATGTACGCCAAGTGGCACCAAACGGAATCAGGCGGTCGACTGGAGTCTCCTTTGGTGTCGGTTGTCTTTGTCTCCAGACATATCCGCGCAACACGGGGGTGGCGGATCTTAGACTGACAAGAACGACCACTAGCACGCGGCGCATCTAGATAACCTAGTTTTCACGTCTGCTATATCCTCCTGAGTACATGTAACGTTCTGTGATTGATCGGCATATGGGTTGCAGTCAGCCTAGCCGCTAGAGCTTCCCTAACCTCAGTTGCGCAGCGGACTCGTCCCTGGCAGCGGATAGTGATGGAATCCCCAACCGTACCAGTTCGATGACTGGACGATACAATTCGGTCTGCAAGGCGACATCGGTGACCCGTCAGCATCTGAATGTATTGGAATGGCAGCCGGACCTTAATCAATCCCCATACACCCTCACGTGCTTTGGGTGCTTTCTCTTGAGCGATCTCGTGCGCCCGCTTGAGCACACCGCTTGTGCCCCCCGCAACGATCTCGTCAACGAGACCTGCGTCGCGCGCTTCCATAGGGGTGAAGCGATGTCCTTCAACCACAAATCTGTGGGTGGCAGTAGCAGAAACCTTGGCGCGCACAATGGCTGCGAATGAAACGGGCCAAGCTGCACCAATGTCAATCTCGTTCATGCACATCCAGGCGTTGCGTTTGACGCCGTCCGTCATGACGCGATAGTCAAAGGCGAGCGAGAGCATGGCACCGCCGGCAAAGCAGTGGCCATTGATGGCGGCCACGGTCGGAACTGTGGGTGTGGTTTCGTCAGCAGAAGAACAGAATTGGCGCTGGGTGCCGGAAAGTAGGGAATGTAAACTCACGGGGGAAAGTGAGCAGATAGAGGAGGAGTGGATCAAAGGTTGCTGTAGGAGTTGTGTAAGTTGGTTCCAAACGGGACTTGTAAGGTCTTGCGCATCACGCACCCGGGAACCACGCCGGGTCGGCGACAGCACTAGCGAAGTCAAGCCCTGTGCAGAGGGCTCAAGTAGGTCAATACAGAGTCATAACACCTCTGGCGTACCATTGCTGAAAAACTTCTCTTGATCGAGACGACCAACGATGACAACGGCACCTGCACCAACGTTCTTGTCCTTCCTAGCTTCTCCATCCGCGCGCTCCTTTCGCCACTCACGTTCTATGGTCTGAAGGGCTGGTTTCAATGCGTCGTTGATCAAAGTCTTCCCCAAAAGGTTATCGGCGCCGTTATGCAGCTCAATTTGCCAGACGGTGGGAGAGGCTGTGAAAAGTTGGTTATTGTCGTTCTAACAATTCCTGGGTTGACAACCCACGTCGTGTTAATGTTAAAAGAGATGTTTGGGAGCCTGTGGGTAACCGGAGAATGAACGCTGTTGACATGTTGGATAATTCCTTGTGTGGTCCGCGAGAGGGCAGACACTATGGTTTGTTCCTTCGTCGAGCTTTTTAAGAGCCTGTCCGGTGGGGAAAGAGGGAGCGGCCGTAGTTGCATGCAGCCTCTTTCGTCAGGGTGGGAGAAAGAGGTGGCGTGCGACGGCAAAGGAACTCAGTCGCGTTCCCGAACGCTAGTTTGGTTGCGAAAGTGTTCGCGAGAGAAATACGCGCCATTACGCGTTGTGACAAAGTCAGGGGTCACCAGTCATCACTACTCTGCTGCACAACTTGGCTAAGGACCACCTATCGTCTCTCTGGTTCTCCCAATACCCACGCGGGTCTCTGCGTGCTCGACCCTCGGCAAACAGGATTCTCTGTTTAAGGTTGCCCTTACAGCTGTGACATTCAGCATCAAGGTCTTGGCTGGTATTTTTAATTCTTGGTGTGTCGGCGGATCGTAGGGTTGACCGTGTGATACACACGATGGCGTCGACCGCACCTGTGTTATCCTCCTGCGTAGAAAATGATCAATGTGTCATCCCGGGGCTGTATGCGGGCTGGAGCGGCAGCCGCATTGTCTAGCGTCACCCGGTCTGCCGTTCCTATTAGTGATTATATTCCAGCTGACGGACGCATGCCAGCTATGCTTGGAGTCCTCATTTCCAAGACCGCTGCGTATGCTCTTGAACCAAAGGGTATCCGAACTCGTTATCATTGAGCGCGCGCGCTTCTGGTACTGACAATACAACATTATTCACCCGACAAAACACCCATGTCATGTCACGTCAATAATCAAATCTACCGCCTTAGACCCAGACATTCGGACAGGCCATCTCTAAATTTGATATTAATCGAAGCG
The DNA here is from genome assembly GCA_021524915.1 of Lactarius akahatsu. Classification (NCBI taxonomy): domain Eukaryota; kingdom Fungi; phylum Basidiomycota; class Agaricomycetes; order Russulales; family Russulaceae; genus Lactarius; species Lactarius akahatsu. The sequence goes on along the minus strand of JAKELL010000001.1, from coordinate 1,294,737 downwards.
AGTAAGTGAGGAATTTGGGGCGTCGGAAGTCCGAAGGACTGGTCCGGTCTTGGGTCCGGTATTTGGGTGTTTGGTTCTGTCGGAAGTCCGGACGGGACGGGTCCCATTATTGGCAGGCCTCGGAACGGAACAGACGGGATCTACCCAAACTACGGGCCCCGGAACCGGGGAGACGTAACACTTGGCGGACATACTCAGGCTGTAGTGCCATCATCTTATCTACCCCTGCCCCTACCTCATGTCACTGGCCTACGCAATTCCAAGTCTGACTCGACGTGCGCGCTACAGATCCTCCACCCAACTATCGATGTGTTTGGCGCAGTGCAGGAGACTCTAACATTCAAGTATAAATACCAGGGCGGATCTGCGAGTTTAGCTCATTACTCGTCTTTCTTCATTGCTTCTTCACCATGGAAAAGGACTCGTCGATAGCCAACGACCAGAAAGACTTGGAGGTTGGGAGCGGATTTGACCTGCTGAATGAGAGTTTTGTTGAGAACATCAAGATGGGCACCGTGTGGGACGTCTACATTGTGCGTACCCGGTTGTCGCAGTATCTCCCTACTTGGTGGAAAATCGAGGAGTACGCGCGGATCCGGGAGGACGTTCCATACTTGTGGAGGACCCTGCGTGACATGAGCACCGTGGCAGGGCCGCTTTTGTTACTTTATCTGGTCATTACCCTCGCCAAATCCCTGCTTCCTGCCTTGAGTTTGTGGTGCGTAGACCTCTTTTTTTTTTTTTTCTTTTTCTTGAAGGCTGAAGGCACTTTCAAGGTTTTCTGGGCAAATCCTTGGAATAGTGAGCATCTATTTTTCTTTGAACCCCCGTCGCTGAATGCTCACCTTTGGCTCACAGGTGCAATCCGCCATTGACAATCGCGCCGTTGATGCCCATGTCCTATTTCGGGTGGCTGGAGGACGTGCGCTCTGTACGGCAGCTGATCATGTTTTGTATTATGCTTTAGCGGAGGTGTCCGCTTCCCTCGAAGCACGCTCCCGGCTGTTTTACTCGGGGCGCATCTTCCGCTCCATAGCTCGCCTCGATGCCCCAACGTGGGATAACCCTGCTGTGTCTTCACATATCAGCGCGCTCTTCACAAAGTTCAATGATTCGGATGCTGTCGCGTGGACGGCGATCATGACCCTAACGGAGACGGGGTCCGCATTCCTTAGGATGTTGTCCGAGGCGGCCGTCCTATTCGGTGTTCTACAGGGGCAAGGCGACGGGTCGTTACTCGTCCTAGTGTCACTTGCTAGCGACGCAGTGTCCTTCTTCGCTTTCAAGGGTGGTTTCAGTCTAGGCAAGAGTATGACAAAATTCCCACCTCTGTTCTCCCTCCGATGAACCAAATTTTTAGCTTGGGCCGCCACCACGCGCGATGGCGATTACATCAAAATGGAGGGCCTCAATCGCGTGGTCAGCGATACCAGACATCGCAAGGAACTCGTCGCGGGTGGCCTTGACGAATTTCTCATAGAAGGTGTGCAGAATACCTTTTGGTGTGCAGGCATCACTAACGTGTCCACAGAATATTGTAGCTTAGCTAACAAATTGAGGGGCCGCGCAAAAGACTTTTGGTCGACGTACTCTTCTTCTAGGAGAATTGAGACCTTCGAGCCTATTCGCCTCCTCAGAATCCCTATACAAGAATTACCACAAGTTCGTCCATGGAGGTGCCCCCTGCGTTTTTTTTCTCGAACCTCATGTCTTTCCAGATCATTTTCACACTTCAGGTAGTCCAGAAGCCATCATCTATACCTGTCTCCCTCGCCTCCCTGCCCCTGTTGCAGCAGTCATCAAGCACATTTATGATGCGCATTAATGAAATTCTGCAAGATGTGGAGAGCATCTCCACCCGACTATCGAGCTTGCGAAATCTCTACGAAGCTGAGAATATCGCGAACAAAGTCGTCGATGGAACTATCCCGTTCCCAGAGAATGCGCAGTCGATAGGCGACGGAATATCGCTAGAGTTCAGGTAGTTTGTCTATTATCCTCAGATACTCTAGTGTTCATTTAGCACCCACAGGAATGTCTCGTTCCGATATCCTGGAAGCGAAAAGTATGCTCTGCGTGGCGTGTCTTTCAGGGTCTTGGCGGGCCAACTTTGCGTACGTCCACGCATGATATATATTCTCGGGGAGCAAGAGCCTGGTCTTACGTCGCGTCTTACTAGGTCATAGTTGGCTCAAATGGATCCGGAAAAAGCACCATTCTCAAGCTTGCTGCTCGAATATTTGACCCCATGGAGGGAAGCATTCTCATTGACGGACACGATATCAAGACATTGAGGCTGGCGGACATTCGACACGCAATGGCAATCCTGTTCCAGGACTATACTCTCTTTCCTCTTTCCGTACGTGCCAATGCTTATATACCCCCACCCGAGTTCGCCAACCCGTATGATTACAGATTAGAGACAATATCGCCATGGGGAATCCCCGTCGTGCGCGTGACAACGCCGCGATCGAGGAGGCTGCACGTCTGGGAGGGGCGTCTGAATTGATCGCACAACTCCCGGGTGGCCTTGATGCCTACCTTGCGCGGCCCGTGTCTGATATATATTCTGGGTCACCAGACGGGACGGGAGCGTTGCTCAGCCAGAAATTTATTGGTGATACTACCAACCAAGAGCTGAGTGGGGGACAGATGCAGAGGCTCGCCGTTGCGAGGACGTTCATGCGGTCTTCGACAATGGAACAAGAGGTGGGGTTACTCATGTTCGACGAGCCAAGCGCATCACTAGACCCCACTGCCGAACACGGTACGTTCGATATCTGTCCCGTGTCCGTGCGTTCCCGTTCGGTCCTGAGAGCTCTTCTTTTCTAGATCTCTTCTCACGGCTTCGAAAGTTGCGAGGGAACAAAACGATGATATTCTCGACGCATCGTTTTGGAAACCTTGCGCGACACGCCGATCTCATATTGTGCGTCTCTATCATTTCTCTCCTTGCAAGTCACGTCGACCTGACGAATTACCGACAATAGGTACATGGACGACTCAGCTATTGTTGAGATCGGCACGCATGAGGAATTATTGAAGCACGAGGGCTCGGATTATGGTCGACTGTGGCGCATGCAAGCTGAAGCGTTCTTGTGAATGATGACAATTGCTGGTCCCGGTCCCGGTTGTGTGCTATATTGGTCTAACCCATCGATAGGTGGGTGTGCTTTTGTCTGACCGATTTGGCAAGGCTCCTGGTAAAGACGGCATAGTTACTGTACTACTACGGTGCCGCTCACACAACACAACAATGCAGCTGAGGTTAAATGGGTTATAGAGGGACATATGAAGAGTTGTATTTTATTTTAGTGAAAACGAACAAGTCATATGATGCCGAAAACGGGAGACTTTTTCGATCGACTGTCAGACTTGCGGAACAACGTTATGTCGTCCATAGATAGAACTTCATGCATGCTTGATGGTATTCCGCGCCTCGCGGTGGCTTGCGTCCATGATTTAAAAAATTAGGACGGCGTGAATGCAAGCCGATTGCCATGGCGTCAATCTCTTGGTCTATCTAAATCACGCGGCCGGATAGCGCCCACCTCCAGTAACCTAGGGACAGCCTGTGTCAAGGGGATCAGACGGACTCTTTGGCATCATTCAACTCGTACATACTTACATGCGCCTCTCCTTCGCCGTCAATGTTGCCCGGCCCATCCGTTTCAGCCATCTGATCAACGCCTACCCCTGTCGCTGCTGATAGAGGACATGCGCAACGTGTGGAATTTGCGGATCTGCACCGTGCAACTGAATCAAAAAAAGATCACCGTGCGGCTAGCGCGTGTTACGCCCGGCGACTTTTGGCATGTCGAAAAGCACAAAGTCTGCCTCCGAATGTATGACACTAAGGGGCTCGCATGATCAATCAATGCTGATGTGTTGGGGCTGTGAGACTGGCTTGTCGCGCTTCAGGAGGGTGGGCGCTGCTCAGCCATGTCAATGCGTTCAATATGTGTATCACATCAATTGATGGGCTGTGACCCTGGTACAAACTATGTCAATACACGATGACACCACCCTCCCAACTACCCGTAGTTGACCCAGGAACGTGACCTCGAAGGTGACAGAAAGTAAACAAGCTAAAGAAAAAGTAAAGAAAAACGTGATAAAAGAAAGAAATGTTGAGCACTATCTTTGCCAACTAGGTTCAAACGAGAGAATGCAGACAAAGTATTGAGTAGCGCTGCGAGTGTACGAAGCGCCGACTTTGAGGCGATACCGAAGGAAGGTTGTCTTGACCCTAGACAAATCCCCTCCCTCCACGCTTTGCGTCGATCCTCCTGAACCGCTCGATCTCCTCTCTCTGCAAGTACAGTTAATAAACCGGACATGAAAACGACAGGACGATTTACGCACAACTTTGATGACACAGAGTGATGAGAGGAACAGCCCGATTATGCCAGCCATGAAGCCATAGGTGGTCCTGAAACAAACCTCGTTACTACAGTCGGCGACAAAGAACGAACGGACATACGAGAACACATGATTCAAGGAGACATCGACATGTGAAGTAACGGGTGAAACGCAGAAGTTGCTCGCAACGGTGGTATTGAGCGCGTTCGCAAAAGCTGAGCTCTGGCAAAAGCGACCGCCAATTTCAATGAGGTCGGTTGCATTGAAATATCCACAGCAACTGAACTGATTGCAGTTTTCAGACGTAGTTAGGAACAAGCGAAGCGAAGATATGGATGATAATGCGTACCTGATCCTGAATGGTGACGCGCTGCGACGGCTGCAACTTGGCGTATTCGGTGTGAAACTCGCTGCGTTCGCGGAGAGTGAAAAACCAGACAAAGGAGCCGATGACGAGGACGATTATGGCGTCCGCAATGAGGACCCAATTGAGGACAACGAGACCGACGGTAACATGATTCCGTTGAATGATGGCTCCAACGGATAGGAAGCTGGTAAGTAGCAACGCAATGCCCATGACAAGCCCAGCTTAAAACGTCTACAATTTGAGAAGGGCATGGAGATGGGTAGGCCGAAAACGCACCAGTCAGGTCGGAATTACTAAACGTCATATTCAAAAGTAAGTCATTCTTCCTCCAAAGGATCGAGAACAATATGGATATTATGCCGGCAACCGTAAGGCCAAGCGTGAAGAACCCATAGAATCCATACAAATATTTCGACGGCATTTCGACGGTGTCGGTCGTGAAAGGAGAGAGCGAGGTGGAAATCGAGTGGAGGCGCACAGTCACAGGAATGAGAGCTAGTTAGGCGTCCGAACTCGCGGAGACGGAGATAGGCTTGGAGACCAGCACCAGAAAGTTAATGATTGTGGGGGGAAAGGAAGGTCGACGGTCAACGTCGGGGCTTGCACTGAGGAAGGCGAAGGTCAGTGAAGTCCAAAGGGAGGCGCGTCACCCCGAAAGAAAGTGAAAGGAAATGGTGGTGGGAGTGGAAGAGGAGGTGAGGTAGGGACTTACCAGGAACGAGCTAGACCAAATATTGTCGGGTTTGATTTTGCACAGCACCGTCAATTTATCAATTTATGCACGGCCGCGGATGGCTGATTAGCGCTTAAATTTCGGATGGTTGTAACTTAAGGCTAAAAGAAAACGACTGTCGCCAGAGACGGTAGTGCCAGGAGTGGTATAGAGGCGAAAATGTGGTGTTGAATGGGGCAACTCGACACAGCGCTACTTGCTGCGCCGTTTCCCTGACAACTACTGTATTGTGCGGGGCATGTGTGGGAATGGAAACTATCACCTCAATCGTTTACCCGTATTGTCATGTCTGGCTCCTTGCTTATCGCTTGGCAACTCAAAGACAAGCACGTCCTCGTCGTCGGAGGCGGAGAGGTCGCATCTAGTCGAATCCAGCATGTCCTGGCTGCTGGGGGCAACGTGACGATCGTCTCACCCTCGAATGGTCTTAATAATCAAACAAGATCGCTCATCGACTGCGGTTCGGAAAATCGCGTCATATTCCGGGATCGCACATTCGTATCTACAGATCTAGACGGAGTAGACATGGTTTTGACGGCCATCGACGACGTCGAGCTCTCGAGAGACATCGGCACATCGTGCAGAGCCCGTCGAATCCCGGTGAATGTCGCGGACGATCCATCCTACTGCGACTTTTACTTTGGCTCTCAAATCCAACAGGGTCCGCTGCAAATCATGGTCTCCACCAATGGCAAGAGTCCAAAGTTGGCCAACATTATAAGGAGGAGGATAGAAGAGAGTATACCGAAGACCGCGGGGGAGGCGATCGAGAGGGTTGGCCTACTTAGAGAAAGGCTCAAGGAGCGTGCGCCGGGGGTCGGCGGGGATATCAGCAAAAAGCGGATGAAGTGGATGGTGGACCTCTGCACGAGCTGGGAGATTGACGACCTCGCTCTCCTGGACGATAAGCAAATCGAAAAGTTGTTGGACGAAGGTTGGGAACGGAATCTTGTGCCGAGCCGAGAGAATATGGCTGAGTCAGACTGAGTCAGAGTGGTGCCCGTGCTGTGCAGTGCTGGCATAAAAACCGCGTCACGGTAACTTACTCTCTAACTGTAACCGCAACTGTAACAATTTTCTATCATGAGCAACGTCGACTGGGATGTGAAGACCGTCATTGGCAACAAGGCCAAAGCCCCGAAGGTCACTAGAAATGCCGCAGATCTCAATGGTATGTCCCATCGCGGAATAAATTATCTAGTGGCCCACTCATCACCGACTCTTGTTGTATTGCGTTTATCACAGCCGTGCGTGTTCTTCTCTATTATTCATTATTTTTCTATAATGAGCACGCATCTTACGATGGCTTCTAGGCCCGTCGAGCTGATGCGGTCATCGCAACGGAGAAGAAGATGTCCGGGGGAGCAAACAAGGCCCGCCAAGGTGGGCACCTTGTAGTCCTGTTCTTCCGTCAGCTTATCTCCTATCCTCTAGGCACGGACCACCAACGTATAGTCAAGCTTGACCGAGAGAATGAGGTTGCTCCTCCGCCGAAGGTGGCACCCAGCGTCGGACGGGTACGTGTCTTGTTGTCGCCAGCTGTTCTGTGCTTACATGTGTCTTTTTACATCACCCATAGGCGATACAAACCGCACGCATGGAACTGAAACTCTCGCAAAAGGACGTGGCTCAAAAAATTAATGAGAAACCGTCCGTGCTGCAGGATTATGAGTCCGGCAAGGCCATCCCCAACCCTCAGATCCTCTCTAAGCTCGAGCGTGTCCTTGGGGTCAAGTTACGCGGTACGTCCCGATTTCTAGATTGACCATCTGCCGACCTCAGTTCTTACTTCCGATGTTCTAGGTACTGACATTGGCAAGAAACTGGAGGGTTCGAAAAAGCCGTAATTCGTTCCCTCCATAGATTGCCATTGTGTTACGGCTGTTCCTCGCTTTCTACCTTAGCCGGGTGTTGTGTAGTTACAAATTCATAGATGGCCTAGTCTGTTCCGCCTCCTAATTCATCGTTACCATGGCCAAGGAACGTTGTCGAAACTGACTGGAAATACATTTGAGGACGGAGGTATGTCAGGCAGGAATACATATACAGAGAGTTGACTAGCTAGCCCCGAACGTCCGTTCTTAGCTGGCTTGTTCACCGTCATTGGAACCCTGAGGACGTTTAAAAAGTACAACTTGGAAAACGACGATCAAGGCACGTACGTATGAGATATAGTCTGGACTCTCGCAAGCCTTGTACTCCTTTAATAGTTCGTCTGCTGTCGCCCTGGATAACCACAAGGTCAATTAAAGCTGATCTCGCAAAGCCGATTCCATGCGTACCTTGCGTCGTCAAACTCTTCCAGCCCGTTCTCAAACATCCTCTCCTTTTTGTATTGCTCAAGAAAGGCATTTCGCTTTCGCAAGCGGTCGAATTGATCCAACATCCGCTTGAATAACTGGACATGCGTGAGCGCAAGCGTATCAAATCAGCTGCACCGTGTATATGCTCACCGAGGCGATGCTCGTGTGGTTTGCAAGCATGAGCCCACTGACGCGATGGTTTGTCGTCACGTATGGCGAGCGACGCGTCAGTGCCACTTGGATGGACGCTGGCCCCCACGGGATGAAGTTGGCCAGCTGGCGCTCGCGGATGCGCAGGAGCGATTGGTGCACCTATCACACGTCTACCTCGGGTACAAGCAGGAGGGGGGCTAGACGTACGTCGGTGGGGTCGACGTCACCCTGAATGATGTTGAGAATCGAGATGTAGCACGCCGTCTTGCTTGGTACGGTCGAGACCATCCTGTTCTTCGGTTGCAGGAGCCGACGCATCACATCCAGCACGGTCGTGCGCCGTATTGGCTTTGCCTGGTCAGACAAGATCAGATACGTACTCCAACAATAAATTAGAAAATCAAATTGTGACCTTGTCGATCGAGTCAGAAGTAAATGGAGTGTAGGACGTCATCAGGAAGTGACAGCGTGGTGTTGGGATGAGCGAAGCGATGATGCCGACCAAGTCGTTGTTCATATATCCTGGGTATCGCAGTGTCTGTGTGCTTGCTGCCATGACCGTCGACACCTGAGGCATCGTGAGCGAATCTGATCCGCATGCAAAAACGGACCGCACACACGAGCTGATTCGTTTGGTCAAACGAGGGCATTTGCAAGTGCAAGCGGTCCGCGTTGATGCGTGCCAGTGCGCCATTGTCGAGCACGACGACGGAGTCGGCGTGGTTCGCGAGGCGCTTGAGCGTCAGCAGCGCGTTGTACGGCTGGACCACCACGTCGCCCTCTTGTGCGTTGGGAAAGACCGAGTAGGTTTGCACCAGCTTCTTCGGGAATTTGTCGTTTAATCGCTCCAGCAAGAAAGAGCCAAGTCCTGAGCCCGTCCCACCGGCTATAGAGTGCAGTAACATGAAGCCCTGCGCAAAGACGACCCCGAGCGTGTGGTCATTATCGCGCGCTGGGATGTAGAAGAGCAGTGAGGAGAAGGATAGAAGGGAGTGCGCACCTCCAGTGAGTCACTCCCCTCCGCCTCGCGGTCGACCATCTCCATGATGTCCTCGTACAACTTCTCCCCCGTCGCGTATCCCTGTGCCCAGTTGTTTCCTGCACCACCGCCGTCCTTAGACATGAAGATGTTCTCTGGGTTATAGAGATTCGCGAATGGAGATGTCAATATGTTGTTAATGACCTGCCGGACATGCAGTTTATATTACCACGCGCCGTCGCCGATGTATGGGGGAGCAGCAGAGGCGCACCCGCGGCTCGAGGTCAATGAGGATTGCGCGAGGGATGTAATGCTCATCATCGGCCTGATAAAAGAAAACGTCCTTGCGATCGCCGCCCTCGGTCGCCCAGTCTTCGAGGATGCCTTCTTTGTTGATACCGTGCTCGGCACAAAGCCGTTGCCAGAAGACCGAGCCCACTGAAAGATAGAATCCAACATCATGAGCATGGTGCAAGCCGCGCCGAGTTCACCCATACTTTGGTTGCCGCATTGGCCGATTTGTACGGTGACGATTTCGCGAGGCATGTTGGCCGGAAGGTGAACGCGTCTTGACGCGTCTTCTGAAAGAAAAATACTGTACCCACGGGTTACACGCACGCTTCCGAATTACCGGTCGATCCAGAACAAAATACAATTGCAAGAAAATACGTAGTCAAGATGCCAATCGGCCTTGAGCCGTGTGATAATGATAATGTGCGGGGTGCATGGCCTTGAGCCTGCGAAAGACTATTGTGGTGTTTGTGTCTACGCTTAGATATCGATATCCCAGTTGTGCAAAAAACAAATGCAAATCAGTGAAAGCAGGGTTGCAAAACGGTGCGAGAAAAAAAAAAAAAAGGTAAGAGAAACGTCAAGGACGACGGTAACCCAATAGGCGGTGTCAATATACTATTGGCTATACAGCCTTGTACAGGATCGGAAATCAGAAACGGCAAGCAACCTGTTCGGGGTTTCAGAAGCGGAAAGAGTTGGTGAGAGTGTGTAACGAACCAGAACCCAGATAAGAACCGAACCATGAGGCATGAGGCTTTAATCTTCAGAACAGGTTGCGAGAATAGTTGCGAGTAAAGGATCACATAGGGATTGAGATGCACAAGAGAGGGAAGAGTGAATGATCGAGTTATTTCGTCGCCGTCGGGCCTTATATACGCAGATTATTTGGCGTCGATTGTTATTCACCTCTTGGCGCCGGGTCTACGGGGTAGTTTCCTCACTGGGCGGCTAGACGGGGGAGCACCCATAGTGAATATTGTGCCGCCACTATCACCCGTTGTTGGGGTCTGCGGTGTAGATGCGCCAAACGTTCCCGTAGGTGTTTGAGGGGTGCCACTCCCGAAATTAAATCCGAAACCTTGCTGCACAGCAGGAGACGTAGGTTGCCCGGCACCCGAGCCAAAGCCAAATGGGTTTGATGCAGGCTGTTGCGGCGGTGCGCTGGCGGGTCCTCCGAAAGAGAACGGCGCGGATGACGTTGGCGCCAGGGGCTGTGTGCCGAACGCGGGGCTTGCAGGTGCAGATCCAAATGCGCCGCCGCTTACAGACGAACCAAACGTGAAAGGAGAGGCGGGGGCTGGTGGCTGGGCCTGAGATTGTCCAAAAGCAAACCCGCTCGAGGAGGACGTGCGTGCTGGCTCAGGCGCTGCCTGGCCGAATGTAAAACTCGTTGACTGTTGAATCGACTCTGGTGCCTTGAAGGAGAATCCAGAAGACGTCGCGTCCGCCGTCTTTGGGCCGGGCTGGTTGAACGCGAATCCACCAGAGGACGAAGGCCTACTCTCTGAAGCGGGTTGACCAAATGCGAACCCTGTGGTCGCCGTATTCTCTGCAGGTTTAGTCGTCCCGAATGAGAAACCCCCACTCGCACTCTCGGATGCTTTTGCGTTCGCACCAAAGGCAAACCCTCCACCTCCACTCGTACCCTGACTCGTTGCTTGGTTCCCCTGTCCAAATGTAAAACCAGCCACAGGAGACCCCCCGAATGGGGAAGGCAACGGTGATCCGAAACCCGCTCCTGTACCGGAATTAAACGAAAAGCCGGACTTGCCAGGCATCTGCAACTGCGGTAATGATTGCGGTTTAGCACTTCCATTGTTGACATCTATCCCGCCCCCACGCGTAGGGCTCTCCTCCATGCGCATACCGTCGTCAGCAGATGGAGGTGTTAGAGGACGAGTCGACGTTGGTGTCCCGAACGAGAAAGCTGGCTTTGACGTATCCGATGGAGCGGGGCCAGGCGTGCCAAACGAAAATCCGCTCGTGCTAGTAGCGGGTTTCGTTTCGGATTGCGCAGCGGGTGAGCTAAACGGGAACCCGCTAGGAGCACCGGCCGGTGTTGTCGAACCAAACGTGAAACCACCAGATGCGGCACCTGACTTCTCCCCAGGAGCAGCGGGGCGAGTAGAAGGGAACGTAAATAGGCTCTTGGCAGGTGTTGCAGGAGGTGCAGGAGCAGGAGCGGCAGACTCTTTGGTCGATTGGCTGAAGGAAAAGAGCGCGTTTTTGGAAGTCTCAGTCGCAGGCGCAGTTGCTGGTAAAGATGCAGAAGTCAAAGCAGGACTCGAAACCGGGAGAGCGGGCTTGAGAGGTTGTTCAGCTTCCGCTGGAGTAGGAGTCTTTGCCTTAGGAAAGGAGAAGGCGTGGGTTGTAGCTTCTGTTGATTGGATTTCTGGTTTCGTGTTTGGCACAGGCGCCAGCGATGAGGTCCCAAATCCACTGAATGAGGACATCGAGCCACCAAAGAGAGGTTTCTGCGGAACTGGGCTAGCGTCTTTCTTCTCCCCGGGCTGCGAGGTCAGAGAAGGGGTGAGGCTAAACGGAAGCGAGCTGCTATTAATTGACTGCGTGGACGCGGTGGACACCGATTGAGCTTGCGCGGGAGGTCCAAAAATGGATGGTGCCCGGGCCTGAAGAGTAGGCTGAGTAGACTTTTGAGATTCTGGACTTGCCGTAGAAGCAAGGGGTAATGGGGTAACTGCACCAAATACAGGAGGGGTAGGGGCGGTTCGAGTTTCTGGAGCTGCTGTCGCTGTCGCGGGACTCGTTGACCTGAGAGGTTCGGGTTGCGGGCTGAGTAACAGGTTCGGATGCAGGTTGGGACACAGGCTTGGGCTCTGTCTGGGGGGGCGGTACGCCCGTGCGCGCAAAGATCTGGGAGTTGGCAAAGAAATTCGGAAGAGCTGGCTCGGGTAGAGGCTTCTCCGTCTGTGGTCTATCAGGAGTAGGCGGGACGAGCGCGATCGCAGGAGGCTGCGGAACGGGTGCGACAGTCGCAGGTGCCAGAGATGCGGCAGATGGTGCCAGAGATGCGGCAGATGGTGTCTGGGCTTTGGAGAATGTGAAGGGAAGGGTGGTAATTGGCGGTTCATCATGGACGGAAGGTGTGTCAGAAGCTTGAGGAACCGAAGTAACGGAAGGAGGCTGTTTAAAGGCGTTACATAAGTGCCATTGGATGGAGTCAAAGGAAGGGAAAGACGCACGGGAGCAAAGCTGAACCCGGTTGGGGCTTCGAACTTGGGAAGACCTACACTCACACCTTCCTTATCCTTCGGGGGTTCCTCCGACACACCAGCCAGGTCATCGACGTCTTCGGGTTCATCGTCCTCGAATGCCGCCGAGAACCGATTTCTGGTACGCGTAGGACCAACTATGCGGGTATTTGCCTGTGTACGACTTGCACGGAGGGAAGTGGGCTTCCTACCACCTGCAATACCAAAAGAAGGGACAGAGGTTGGTGGTGCGGAGACCTTGCGAGCAAAGGTAGCCGGAGCGCGAACAGGTTCGGTAATCTTGCTCGTGCGCTTGGGGGGCACAGGTTCAAGTTCACTGTCATCGACCATCGGTTGTGCGTCTGTATCATCTTCCGCTGGTCCTGCATCTAACTCTTCCTGTTTGCGCCGGGCCAATAATTTCTTGAGACCACCTTCGCCAGAATATGGCTTGTTATTCTTGCTCTTCGAAGGGGTTTCCTTTTCCTTATCTTTTGGTGCACTGATATACTTGCTGGCATGACCCAGACGGGGTTTGTCATCACGCTTGTCACGTTTGATGAGGACGAGCGCGCGTGCTTTTTTCCGCGTTTGGAAGAGCTCTGGAAGCGCACCATCGACGTTAGCTGACCCGAGACGGGTAGGTACGAGGGGAGTGCGATATCTCTCGAGCTGCCGGAGTGCAAGCTCCGCGGGGTTGGTAGGTCGAAAGCCTGTAGGAAACTGAGAACAAAGAGCGTGGAAGAACAAAGACCGGACTTACCATCAGCGGGCTGAGTAGGAAGGACAAGGGTGGAATGGGATCGATTCGCGGTAGGTCCCTGATGGTGCTGATAAGTGAGAGAAGGAAATGGATGGGAAAAGAGGGTCTATACCGATTTTTGAGCACCGACGAGGGAACCAAGTGTGAGGGAAGAAGAGACATCGTTCACACGCCTCTGCTCTTGTGGCACCGGAGGCGGTTTCACAAAAATTGGATTCTCGATGAGAGCGGTAAGCGGTGGGGGTTCCGATGGATTACGTTCACGCCTCTGTGGATTGGGACCATAGAGAGGAGCACCTGGCTGAGGGGTCAGGGCAGATCGCATGCGGAAGGGGGGGTTGGGGGGTTCAGCGGAAAGGTTTGGAGAAAACTCCATGGAAACATCCCGAGAAATGGGAGGAGGTAATATGGAAGACGGTGGGACAGAGGGGCGATGAGCAGTCGGGGGATCCATAGACATTGTGCGGGCAATGGGGAGAGCTTGTATATGAGGAGGATTGGAGAGGGGAGAAAAGCGAGACGTATCCGGGCGAGGGATGGAGATACTGTTAGAGGAGGTGTAGGGACGAGTAGACTTGGCCGCATGAGTGCGATGACGAGTTGATGGTCGAAGTGAAGGAGTGGGAGGGTCGAGGTATGGTGCAGGAGGTGGGACAGGTGGAGTGGCGACACGTTCTGGCGAGTTGAGTCGGATACGTTTGACTCTGTATGCGGAGGGTGTGTCTTGCTGTTCTCCTTCGCTGTCATAATGATGAGAGGGAGCATGTACGAGTTTGCGTTTGCCTTGGGTATCTTCGGGCTCGAAAGTATCGTTTCCAGCGTTGGCAAACCATGAAAAAGGAGTTGTAACGAGTGACTTGAGTGAGGAAAACATTGAAATGGCTCGAGAAGGAGGTGGCCTTCTTGTGTGATGAGAAGGTTTCTTACGACGAAGGCTGCTGAGACGAGCCGACGACGATGGGGACGGAGCCGCGAGTGCAGCGGGAGATGGGGACGAGGTCAACATGATGCGCAAGCCAAACTGTCGGAGCAACAAGACCAAGCCGCCCACACCCTTTGTTTGAGACTATATGCGCATCCGCATACATTCACCCATCCGGCTCTCTCATTCGCTCTCACAAAAGAACACATCCCAGGCGTGGCTCTTTGTCGACTCAGTCTTTCCTGTGAAGCTCGTCGCTTGGGAGTCAGTCGCGCGCCGTTAATCCCCTTCCCATTTTCTCTAAACTCATCGCATGTAGCCCTCGATATTACTACGGAAAGCTTCGTCAGGAGTACCTTCTCGACTCTATCAAAAACCTCATCTCTACAGTGCACACGCATGGTTTTAATCCCATTTCGGTCGAACCTCACGTGAAAGATGGAGGCGTCTTTGTTCTTTTCGAATACACCCCCTCTCAGTCAGAAGATGTCCTGTCTACGATCCAGTCAGATCTCAGAAATCATATCCGCTCCAAAGGTGGTGTACCCTCGTCCGCGGGTATTCGTAGAGGCAACATTTGGGTCGTGCAAGGACAACCGTGGCGAGAGGTGCTGACCATGCTACTCTCCTAATATGTGTCCTCACACACATCCTAGGACATGAATAGATTTGCCTCTCCTCTCCTTCGCGTGGCCTTTGATGGCGCAGATCCACACGAGGAGTCTCTTTATCATACTTTCAGAGTATTCTCTCCTTTCTTTCACACGTCAACACGTCCCTCATTGCCGTCATTAGCCGTATGGTCGCATCATTGATATTACACCCCCTGCTGCTGTTACCGGCACCTCTTACCGCAGTTCGACTGTCACCTTCTCAGACCTTCGCTCGTCTATCATTGCTCGCAATGTTGCTCACGGCCTCTACATCGGTCAAACGCGGATTCGTACTTCCTTTGTTCCTACAGTCCAAGCTCACGTCATTCGCGACTGGATTTCCAAGCACCCTCGCATTGTCATCCCAGTCATTGTCTTCTTCTTAGGCACTTTGACATACACCGTACGTGGCATCCATTTTTTCAATAACATGAATTCAGACGTTCGACAGATCTTTGATCCCGTCCGCGCTCTCATGGTTGAAGGAAAGATGCTAGACTGGTTCGATTATAGAGGTGATTTAATTTTCTTTCTAGATAACCTCCATCCAACCTAATTCTGTACACAGAATTCCGCCTGTACCAGTGGCTCCGTAGAAATACCGTCGACAAGTTAACCCGAAAGTCTACAGATTCCACAGACGTAGATGCAGGTGCAGCTTGGCAGGAACGTCGGGACGCCGAAATTGCTCTCTGCAATTATCTCGATGACACACCCGGTATGTCTCAGGAGTTCTTGTATTTCCCCGTCGACTCATATCGTCCACAGCCAGTGTCGCGTTTGTACATGGGCCCCAGGGGAGCGGCAAGTCAAGGATGCTGTCTCGCATCCTGCAGGACAAAAATCGGTGCGTACAGTCGTCTTGTTTCTGGCTTACATCATTCTGGTGACACTCACTTGCTATAGTCCCAGTACTCGTCATTGAGTGCGCGGAACTGCAACGCGCCGACTCCGACATGCGTCTCCTAGACATGTTATCGAAGCAGACAGGCTATTGGCCGGTCTTTACTTTCCTCAAATCAATGAATCACCTCATTGATCTCGCCAGTGTAGGCCTCATTGGCCAAAATGGTGTGTTATGCGGAGCCGAATGTTCTATGTGGCGGACACCCGTTGATCTTGTTGCCAAACAGCTGGCTTGAGCACTTCACTTCCTGACCAAGTTAGACAAGTCCTCGAAGTCGTTGGGAGGGCGCTCCATTCTATCTCCTCTAGTCGCAATGAACGGGCACGCCATGACCGCGAAAGCGCCATCCAAGCGGAGGAAGAGGTACGGGCTGCAGAGCGAGTCCAAGAACTCATCCGCCGCGGCATCTGGCACGACCCACGCATGGGGGCAGTTGCAGGAGGTGGTGTAATTGCTGAGCTGGGCGTCGGAGATGAACCCTTCAATGAACGTGATGAGGACTTTGTAATTTACTCCCCCAAGACAGAAGCCCCGACGGCGAAACGAGGATATGACCTATCAGGCCTGAAAGCAGTAAACACACTGCCCATCGTAGTGCTGAAGAATTATACTGCGAACGGTAAAGAGGAAGTTATGAGCGTGTTTGCAAAGTGGGCAGCAGCATTAGTCGAGGAACAAGTGCGTCCCCCCCCCGCTTCATTCGTGAGGTTATGGAGGTAGAATTGCCTTCAGGCTGCACATGTCATTGTCACCAGCGACAATCGAGAGAATTCGAAGGCAGTTGCCAAAGGTCTGCACGATTATCTGATTACATTTTCTGGACCGCATTGACGACTCGTTCACGAAGCACTCCCATCGAGACCGCTCAATATGATTGCCCTGTCTGACGTGGATAATGCAAGCGCTTTGCAATTTGTCAGGAGCCAAACTGCAGGAAACAGGCACCGAAATCCAGCTCTCGCATGATGATACGAAGATGGTTGAGTGGCTAGGCGGTAGGGCGAGCGACCTTGCTAGTGTACGCCTTTATCCTATCCGCATTACTTTGGAGGACCAATCTTCAGTGCATCTTAGCTGATACATAAAATACGCGCGGGGCAGACGCCAACTGACGCAGTTGAGGACATAATCCGCCAAGGTGTCTCCGAGTTGCGCAAACGTGCAGTTCGGTGACGACGCAGATGATGCACGTAGCCTGGCCTGGAGCAGAGACCAGGCGTGGGCCGTGCTTCGTGCGCTTGCTAGCAAGGATACAATTCCCTACCATGAAATATTGGTGAATTCCCCATTCAAGGGTGAAGAGAGCCCATTGCGAAGTATGGAGCGGGCAGAGATGATTTCTGTGGACACGCAAAATGGTCGACCGTCAGCGATTCGCCCTGGACGGCCCATCTATCGTCACGTTTTCCAGCGACTCGTTGATGGTGAGTTTTTATTTTTAATTTTGATTCGCACTGTCTTCACAAGTTCGTGTCTCATATACTGTATGTATTCTTCCCAGATCCAATCTTCCAGGCTTCTCAAGATCTCGCCTCCAACACAAGGCTGATTGACAGTGCTGAGGCAACCGTGCGCGCATGTGAGCAGGAATTGCAGGTACTTCGCACCATTGGGCTTGACACGGGACGCTGGTGGAGTGGTGCGACCGCGACGGGGATACGGGCGAAATACTTGACGGATAAGATGGCAAATGCGCAGGGGACGTTAGAGAAGTTGGAGAAGCATAATGGAGAGCTGAAGAAAGTGCTAGCACGGGGAGGGTGAGAAGGTGGTAATTGATTACAGTACTACATCTTATATCGTAACTCTCAAGACCCCCCTCCTGCTCGATTGCAAATGGATGGCCCAGGACACCTTCTGTCGCTCAAAGTGATGCGACTCTCTGTACGTGTCTGTTCGAATGACAAGCCCGTCTATTTGTGATGTTCGTCCCAAGTAGCGACCTGCTCTGGCTAGCGCATGGGAGCCATTTTACTCCAATTCACCCTCCTTTTCGGCCCACTCCACCGCCTCAGTTCTCTCCCTACAGGGGAGCGCGCCTCTCCCAGGGCACCCCAAGACCCTACGCGACCTGACCAATGCGTCGACTCTCCTGACCCTCCCGTCCTCCTTCGGCGCGATCCAGCTCGGCGAGACGTTCTCCGGCGCACTCGCAGTGAACAACGAGTCCGCCGCTGCCGTAGACGGCGTCGTCCTGCGTGTCGAGATGCAGACTGCGACCAGCAAGATACTCCTCGCCGAGCTCGGCGGGCCGACGTTGAGCCTCGTCGCGGGCGAGACACTCGAGTCTATGGTACATCACGAAATCAAGGAACTCGGCCAGCATGTATTGGCTTGTACGGTGTCGTACCAGCTCCCTCCTGGTGCGCGTCGACCCATGGTGGCGGGGACCTCCGCTGCCGCTGGCGGCGATGTGGATGACGCCGGGCTGCAGACCTTTCGCAAGTTCTACAAGTTTGCTGTGAGTTTCCCCCTAGCATGGAGCACATGTTCGCGCGCTCTAACGAGGGTGACATTATTCGTGTAGGTGACTAACCCTCTGTCGGTCAAGACGAAGGTTCATGTGCCTCGTTCACCCTCTGCGCAGCTATCGGCCAAAGAACGTACGAAGGTCTTCCTTGAAGTCCACATACAGAACCTTACGTCCGAACCAATGTGGTTCGAGCGCATCGTGTTTGAACCAGCTCCCGAGTGGGATGTCCAGGACACCAACCTACTCCCTGATGGACAACGTACCCTGTTCTCGGGGTCAATGGCCATGATGCAACCTCAAGACACCAGGCAGTATATATACGTCCTCAGCGAGACCAATCCGCCCTCCATCCCCGCGCAACATGCGCCCGGGACAATTCTCCCTCTCGGGAGACTTGATATCTCCTGGCGGTCGTCATTCGGCGAACCCGGGAGACTTCTAACTTCTGTGAGTGTTTGGTTGAATATCTGATCTCCAGTCCACCTCATAAATAAATGATAGATGTTGTCGCGTCGAATCCCATTTCCGCCAAATCCACCACCTCCCCGTCCACAGCAGCCGCAACAGATGTCCGCTCTCCCGCTTCACCTCCAGCGATCGACTACGGTTTCTGGGCTTTCCCCTCATCCACCCTCACGCTCAAGCACCCCTCCAGCAGGCGGTCCGGCACCCTATCGTCCTTCCTCGCCCTTCCGCAACCGCCCCATGTCCGTTCCACCACGTCCACAGAGCCCCTTAACAACATCCTCTGCGGGAACGGGCAGTCATCCCATCGCCGCCGCCGCTGCGGCGCATCTGGTCCCGCCGGTCGATCCCATCGACGTGGACCTCGTCGTGCGCTCGATCCCACACGGTGCGCTTCCCGTCGACAAACCGTTTCGCGTCGCGTGCACGCTCGGCGTTGCGGCGTCTGTCCGTGAGGGCCGTCAGCGCACATTGAGCCTTGCTGTGCAGCACGTCCAGCTGCAGTCTGCAGCTCCGGCGGCGGCACCGGACGTGGTCGCGCCCTTACCGACGACGGCTTCTCACCTCCCGCCGCTGGCGGCGGCAGGCGCGACCACAGCACCGTCGTCTCCTGCGGCGAGAACGCCATTGGTGCTTCTCGGCGGGCCGTTCGTCGGCTCGCCGCGCACGACGCAACAGCTTGCGGGACCAGAGGCGGCGGACGAGTCCACCCTGCGCGTTCCGCCACCTGAGCCCGTGGCGGGCGATGAGGGGCGTTACGAGAAGCTCCGTGGAGCGACGCACTTTGTTGGCCCGTCGACGCTGCTCGTGCCGCCGCTGACGTTCGTCGCCCGCACTATTCCTGAGACGTCGACGTGGACGCCTTTCGGGGGCGGAGGTGACGACAAGAAAGACGTTGGTGGGGCCGGGGCGACGAAGAAAGAAGAGCATTTCTGGGAATTCGAGCTTGCGTACGCCCCGCTTAAGACCGGTTTCGTGCCGGTCGGCGGGCTGAGAGTGTTGCTTTTGGAGGACCGGGTGGACGGCGGTGCGGAGGCGTATGCGGACAAGCGAACGAGTGTCCCTGCGACGCTGAGAGAGTGGGATGTGATTGGTGAAATTTGGGTCAAGTCATGAATTAAGAATGCTGGTTGGTGGCTTGCGTATTTATTTTATGGTACCCGTAAAAGGATATCAAATATTAATGCATTCATACTTCGCGAGCTGTTACAATGTTCATTTCTGTTTGTCTACCCTCCCGTGCGTCTGCATATCCCGACGCACCTGACACGATCATAATAATCATACGGATTGCCATGGATGGCTGACAAGTCGCTGCACGGACAGTAACGCTTGGTACCGCACTTCCTGGCTACTGTGTGACATGAGCTCCATAACGCGGGTTTTTGCACCGAGGTCGGTGACAACCCTAAAAAAAAACAATAGGTTGTGCAGAAATGGATGCTATAATTACGAAAACATACTTTTTCCCGCGTTCGTAGTACCTCACATACTGTCCGAGGTCGTGCGCAGCGACTGCGAGAACAAGAGGATCTTGTGACGTTCGTAACAGCTCGATGAGTCTCCTGGAATATCAGACCAAAATCAGTCGGTATTGTGATTCCAGCCTGGTCAAGACGAACTTCAGGTGAAGGTGGTCCTTCTCGTTCAGTTTCGCGGCATTCTCTTTCCAGAACAAGTTTGAATCGTGCACCGGTGTCCACGATAGGTGTCCCGAGGTGAGTTCGGAGGTGTATTCATCCCAGGTCCTGCTCTTTTTGAGTGTCGTCCAATGCATTAATCAATACAGACGGGACGTACGTCAGGCTCTCGAATCTCGCGTTGAGTTCGTCTATAAGGAATTGCACATCCTCCAGGATATCCTCGTCCGACCACTTGCGCGTAGCAAGGTTCTTAACGAATGGAAGCAGCTCTGCGACCAGCATCGCGGGCAGATTGGCAGACGGGGCTTTCGTGACAAGGTTCTAATGCACCTCGCGGCACGAATAAGTGCTTGAATATTTGGAGACCAAGAGTGGAAACCCACACGAAGCGTAGCTATATTCACGCGCACAACTTTTTCCTTGGCGGCTGCTTGAGCAACACTGATGAAGAGGGGGATGACATCGTATCTCCTGCATAGCTCCTCAGTAACGCCATTACTAGAGGAAGGTAAATGTACGTACTTGTTGATTTGCTCCGCGATATCCGCCTCAAACGTCAATAGCCAGAAACAAAAGCCGACTTGATAGTTCATTTGGGGAGTCTGGTTTGATTTGAGAACTTCGACCAACCTAAAGGCGAGGAAGAGTTCGGATCATCTATGCCGGCAGTCAAATGTAGTGTTTCTAACCCGCTCACGATACCTGGGATCGCCCAGACGGCTTGACGAACTTCGTGTCTCGGCAGAATGGCCTCTAGACACTGTACTGCCACATCTCGCTTGTTCGGAGAAGTTCCTTGTACGCATATAGATAAATAGCTTAAGAGGGGTTGAAGTTGCCACTGCTGGAGTGGTGCCTGTTCTGCGCTGGAGGACGAATCGAAGTGAGCGGCTTGCAACTGAGCCCAGACGAGTTAACGAACGGACCTTAACAGGACGGTCAATATTTGGGACGTCTTCAGCTGCACAAAATCGTCCTGAGTCTCGAGTATCCTGGTATGTGGCTTGTCACTAAGGGAGGGAAGCTATCGGCGAACCCGAGCACACACTGACCGCAAAAGGGGACCAAAAGGAAGATCGGGGTCAGATGCTGACGCCCTCGTAAACAACACAATGCGCTCTTCATGATCTGCTCAAAATGCTTGGATCAGTTCAACGAGAAAGCTAAACGAAGCGTACCAGTGAGAGCGTCTGCAATGAGAACGAGGATAGACTGCAGTGTGTCCACTCTCTGGAGTTTCTTGAGCAGTCCGAGGTAAAGCTGGGCATACGCCTGGCCATCTGAGAGGTGAAGAGACTCTGTTTTTGCTCTGGGCTGCCTGTCTACTTTCTTGATGAGCGCGAGCTCCTCGAGAGTAACATGTCCGGCGCGTTGATATCCCTACTTGAGATTTGCACCAGACGTGATGAAAAAGGGCCAAAGACGCACCTCCCAAGGAACCTGTTTGACGCGTATCTTTGCCGTGCTTTCTTCGAGATAAGAATTCGAGACGAGATTGAGCGTCATGGTGGGAGTGTCCGACTAACCCAATTCGGGATTCGTTTGCTGTTCCTGCCATGTCCACATCACTCCTCAGACCGACTTCGCCTTTCCTCTTTCCTCCGTCCCTCTGCAGGGGGTTCGCGACTGAGGTGACACACCGCCATCCAAAGAAGCCCCCACGTCCCAACTTGCACACCGCAGTCATCCTCAACCGTTCTCCCATCCTCACTCGCACGCCGACGCCCTTCGAACGCGCCTACTATGCCTACCAAACCCGCATCCAACGCGCGCTGCACAACCCCTTCCCGTACGAATTCTACTTCAAGCCGGGCTCCCTCCTCGAGTCCAAATTCAACCTCGAGGAGCGCAAGCGCGACCGCAAGGCCTTTGGACCTGGATTCGGCGCGGACCATCCCCTCGCACCGGGCGCCGGCGTGTCCGCTCAAGATTTGAAGAAGTTCGGTCGTGACGAGGACGAGACGCCCGCACCCCGCGTCCACGCGAGCGACGACAGTGGCGACCTGAAAAGCTTGGACAGGAAGGGCCAGCGAAACCTTTACCTCTTGGTCAAGCAGAAGACAACGGACGCTGCAGCTACGGTGTGGAGGTTTCCCGAGAGCGAGGTCACAACCGATGGCGAACTTTTGCACGAGGTGAGAGCACCCTCTCTGCCTTGCCGCAAAATCATCTCATAATCTCTTCTGTAGTCTGCAGCGCGTGACTTGAGGGGATTGTGTGGTGAGGCCATGGACACCTGGATTGTTGGCCGCAAGCCAATTGGCCTGTACGAGATCCAGCCTCCCACCGCACTCCCTGACTCGGTCCCATTTCCCAAAGTACGTCTTCCCCAACTTCTCGGGTTCAAACAATAACTAATTCCATGGAAAGACCTGTGTATTCTTCTTCAAGGGACACATCATGGCCGGTCAAGTAAAACCAAGCGAGTCCGTTGCAGACTTTGCTTGGCTCACCAAAAAGGAGATCGAAAAGCGCGTAGATGAGCAGTACTGGGGCGGCGTTAAGGATATGCTGTCCGACTTTTAGAATAGATTGCCATTGCTAATAACGGATAATCTTAATACGTAGCAAACATCGTTTGGTCTAGGTGTGCTGCGTGCTACCGGGGAGAGGAGATCGCTCGTCTCATTTCGGGCCTTTTCTGCGCGTCATCGAACCGACGCACGACGACCTGGCATTTGGTCGTTCTGCAAATGTGCTTCGATCCTCCCTTGATGGCGTCCGAGAACAGAGTCAGGCCCGCGGCACGCTCGACGGCGTCAACTAGCGGGAGAAACGTCAAGAACGCTCAACGGGGGATAGCGAGCGAGAACGTGACGATTACCAGGAGTGACGAAGCTCTCCAGAGGTGCATCGTCTGGGATGATGGCATTCGGGAGTACGAACGCCCCGGTGGAGATCTCTGGGACGTGGGGCGTCGAAGGTGACGACGGCCGAGACGCAAGAACGACCTTGGCGAAATGCGTCGGAACGGCGACGTTCGGCGGGTTGCCTATCATTTCGTACGTCTAGGGGAAAAATGAGTATGTCGTCGTCTTGAATTTGGGTGTGTGCCCAACGTACGACGCGCCACTTCCCGTCTGTTTCTTTGTGGGGGAGATACAAAGGGATGGTAAACACGTAGACATCGGAGAACGAGCCTGTCAATCGGCGACACCAATCTTCTAGATAGGCCCAGTCTAGCAAAGTAGTAAGCATAACGAAGCGTCGCGGGGGGAAAGGCATTTGCAGACGTACAATGGCGATTGAAGCCGGAACCGACTTGTGGAGCGATGTTAGACAGTAAAAACGTCTCATCCATGGCTTCCTACGGGGTGGGTCAGAGACAAGTATCTCGAAAGCTCATGACAGAATCTTTTTGACCTGTGATCGCTTTGCATCTGCAGCTGGTACCCTGCGCAAAGTTTGCAACCAGGACGCGACTGCGACTCGACTAAATTACGCACATGTGTCCGCGGTCGTAACCACTACGAAAGTAATCCTGCAATTTTGCACGGAATTGCACCGGAAGACTCTCATCCTCATGGAAGGTCGACTTTCCCCGGTCCCCAGTTTCTCCATCTCCCGGAGCAGGTTCGAGAGGAGATTTTCCCAGAGAGGCGAGCGTCAAGTGTTCTGCGGTCTAGAGAGAAATACCAGACCTCCAGCAGGAGAAGGTGGCGCAGAAGCAGGGAAAGATGTGAACTGACCCATGCGGGGTGCCGCAGCCGACGGTCATACGCAGCCACGTATGCCTGGTGCACGAGCTGGTCAGGGATGGGGCCTACGTACGGTCGAAAAGTAAGTGACGAAGGAGAGTGTGAGGGCCAACTGGAGTACGCATACCAGGATTCCCGTATTTAAGAACGGGGCCGATTGCGGTCGTTGCTGGAGCAGCGATACGAGGGTCGCCGGTGACACCAACCTCTACCAGTGGCGGTCTGACCTGAGTGGGGGATGGCGGTACACCTGGAAGAGCGACGGCTTCCTTTTTTTTGGACGCGTTCAAAACAGCTACGGCGCCCCCACCCACGGCTGCACCGAGAGCAAAGAAAGTAGCTCTGAGGAGGGTCGTAGTGGGCATGATGTCCGCTAAAGTTGCGTGCGTGCGTAAGCGAGGCCGACTATGACAAGCCAATACAAAATGAACGGGTGCGGCACAACTACCGATGCATGCAAACAGTATGTTATATATCAACACGGTAAGGGGTGGTAATACTCAAGCAGATCACTTCGTCTTGCCCAGCAGCAGGAATATGGAAGACAGCCAGGAGAATGAGTAAAGTCACAGACTTATATGAGTTACACGAAAATGAGGTCGGGAAGTTTAAACAAGAGAATACCGTGGAGAGTTATTGAATGTAGTGATGTAAGAGCTCTGCAACAAACGGCCGGAAACTTCACATCTCCAGCGGCTCGTGAGAGCGCGCATCTAAACCGCGTAGTGCACTCTCGCTCGCCACGACGCGTTGTTCCCGGCGACTGTTGAACCCACCAACACCTGGGCCACGCGGCTGCCGCATAACGCCACTAGTCGGACTTTCGAGCCGATCTAAACCGACAGATGTGGGCAAGCTCGGGACCGGCGGAACGGTGTCGAACGGATTCGAATTCCCGAAGAGCGAGCCAAAGCCACCCCCCAAGCGCCGTGAAGGGGAGGCGATGGTTGCGTAGCCCTCACGGATGTTGCCATTAGAGGAGCGGGTGGTAAGTCGAGGCGCCTGCGAGCGTAGCGCCCCCATGTCAGGCATCGATTTCTTGACGCGCAAGGACGGAGGAATGCCGCCGGACGTAGGAGAGGTTGGCGAGAGATAAGCAGAAGGCATACGTTGCAACCCTGGGTGGTGATTACCTTGCTGTCTCTAGGGACCAGATGTACGTGTCAGCCCGACAGGTTATGATAAATAGATTTGCGCGGACCTTTTCTGGTTCGATACGGGTGACGACAGCATACCGGTCTTCACCTTCACCGACAGAATAATGATACACGCCAAGCTTCTGAGCAACCAAGTGGACTATGCGTCGCTGTTTTGGAGAGAGAGTTCTAGAAAATGCGAGTTCGTCCCTCATACGGTCATCTTTGAAAAGTAAGATACGGGAGTAGATCTCCAAAGTAGATGGGTCATTGAGGTCCAGCTCAGTGGAAGCTGAACTGCCCTTAAGGGAAGGGCTAGGTGCGACAGGAAGTACAGGGGGTGGTGTTTGGACACTGTATGTCTGGGGGACAGGCATTGGAGGAGCTGAAGGCGGGGAGTACTGCTGCGGGGGCTGGTAGGTGGTCCCGGAATACGAGCGCTGAGGGGTGAATGGAGGAGCGATGACTGGGGGGGGGAATTCGTCGTAAGGGGTTTGTGGGGCGACCTGAATTTGGTGCTGCTGCTGTTGCTGCTCCTTCTCAAGCTGCATGGAACGCATACGCCGAATGGCCTTTTCCCGTTCGATGCGCTCCTTCTCTCCGGCTTGTAGTACCTTTTTATACTCGACGCGTAACTTACGACCCTGTACGTCGAAACCGTTCAAGGCGGCGACGACAGCATCTGCGTCTGAGGCCTGCCGGAAGTTGGCAAAGGCAAGACCGCGGAAAGAACCCGACTGGTCTAAGTGGTAGTTAAAGGCATACGGTGTTGGGATGGACAACGACGCCTATTTGGGAATGGATGAATGGGAGGGAGGAGAGCGAGAGCAGAAAACATACGATGATTTCCAGAAGAGTCTCGCGTTTGACATTAAAAGGGATGTTTTTGATGACAATAGCTGTGGGTATAATCTCGTCTTCGGCACCTTGACTGGAGGGCGGGGCATTAATGTGAGGAAGAGGTGGCGAACCTCCGCCCGAGGAAAGGTCAGAATTATTCGGGGAAGAAAGAGAGCGATTGTCAGGGAAAGTCGAGCCGCTATCGAGCCATTGCTGTCAGAAGATTATAATCGTGGTAAAATGAATGATAACTGAGTAAGCGAAAAAGTGGGGGGAAGGGGGAAATAAAAGGCGCACAGTAGGGAGGCCGGCGCGAGTGGTCTTGCTGTTCTTGAGAGGGGGTTGGTTCATGCTGAGAGGATGGAAGGGGGGCTGACCCGGAGGAACAGGAGGAGAAGTAGCGAAATGATACTGAGGCCTGATGTTGCCTGAAGTGCCGTCGTAGTCGTAAGTGTCATGAAGACGTTGGTGGGGCGGCTGAGATGAGAGGGACAGCGAAGCGATGTCGGGAGTAGGAGAAGAGCTGGTCATGAGGGCGAGACGGACGATGAGACGATGATGATGATTATCCCACACCGAAAAAAATAGAAGAAAGAACAACGAAAAAAATATAACAAAAGTGAAGAAACTGGAGATGTTAAAAAAAAAGACAACAAACGGTTGGACGTGGAGGCGAGTTGCGCAAAGTCGTGCGAGTTCACGGCATGACCCGGTACCATGAGGCCTTTCTATTACATCGTCCCTACTGCTGCCTTCGGGGGCATCACCACCGTCCCACTCTGTGCTACTATCCTCCAAGACCCTGAATGGTCCCAAGGTCCCCGAATCCTTCCACCGCCACCGCCACCTACTCGAACTCCCGGTCCTGGCGGCGATTCTTGGACACCCTTCATCCCATATTCCGGCTTTGTATTATCCCCGACATTGTGCACCTGTTGGCGAGTAGATCCACGGGTCACCATAGATGGTGGGAGAAAAATAGGACGCGGTATTGAGGGCATCGTAAATTTAGACCGACTGCGAGGCGGTAGTGGTCCTTGATACAAAAGAAGAGGCGTTGGAGCAGGTCGACGGGGCATGGATCACGAGCAAAGTTATGGTGAATAATCTGAACAGACGTTAAGAACAGCACGGTGACTACCACCGAAAAAAGAGACTAACCAGATTGTCCCCAAAACGCCGGCGGTCGGGGAAAAAAAAAGGCTCAGCCAAAGACGAGGGATCAACCCAAGAATACGAAGGAGAGTTGGTTCGTGATCGGTTCGGACGACGGGTGATAGAAATATCAGATCAGCATCAGCGACGGGCACAGCAACTGGATGACAAAGCAAACACCAAAGAAGACATGCGAGATTGCGGTACAGACTCAATTATACAACACAGCCACCAAAAACGGGGGTATATAGCCATCACTCTATCCGCTCCATTACGCCGCAGCCAAGTCGTCGTTGATTGGTCGGTAATATTTCAGAAGTTGAGCTTTGAACACTAGGGCGCAAGTAAGCATACAACACCACCCTCGACAGTTACTGCTCACATTCTGGAGACTTCCCAGAGGTTGGATGCGTCCGTATTTAAGGGAGACGCGTTGTTCGGTTCTGAGATTGAAGATCAGGAAAGATATTATTTCTCCGAAGAATAGTTCTGTACCTCCAAGGAGAGATTGCAGGGACAAAAGAATGGTCTGGACACTGTAGACGGCCGACCACTTGTCCTGAGGTGAAAACATGGTCAGCTCACAAAGCTACACTACAACCGAGGAGACTCAAACCTGAAGAATGTCGAGACAAATTGCGCCCGAACCAATATCAACATTCGGGTGAAAACATGGCGATTCGAACTTGATGACAGGTGGCACATATGGATAATTCGGCGGGAAGTGTATCGCGATCTTAAACGACATCCCTCCGTAATACTGTTCAATTCAGATCATAAGACGTGCAATCGCTTAGAGAAGGCACATACTCACAGTTCCCACAGCTCCCTCTATTGTGCCTACCCATTCGAAGAGGTTGGCATCAGATTTTGGGAAGGCCGACTAGATCGACACAAGACGCGAGTTAAATGGCGAACCGGTAGGAAAGGTTTTCAGTACGTACGATTCCAGGTGACGAGGACATCTGGGGACGTATAAGAAATACTGACGTGTATAACTGGGAGGTAATATACTTACCATTAGGGTCATCAGTTCATTGCTTAACCTGAACGGCGAAGTCAGTGTCTATCACGGGTGAACAGTCAAAATGATGAGCAACCTCTTGGTGACGCTACCGGTAACGTCACCACCGGATCCAGATACTGCAGACTTTGGAGCAGGGCGGGCGACAAGAGATGTAGTGATTTGTTCCATTTGTTTTTTTTTTGAAGGACAGTCCGAGTTGAAAACCGAAACCAACCAAATTAACCAGGTGACAGGGTCACGTGTACCCAAGAAGCGGGGAAGGCGGGACGGTTCGGCACCCCCAGGAGAGGCCAACCCACTTGAACTGGCAGACGACTTGTATTCGTAACTTCACTTATGTCCATGGCTTCAGCTTTCTCCCCGACACAAGGAGAGGCGGCTCTCGTAAACCAGATATTTAACAAGCATGATCCTCAAAAGTTTGGCGTCATCACTGGCGATGTTGCCGTCAAAGTCTTCGGGGGTGCCAACCTCAACGCTACTACCTTAGGTCAAATTTGGGGGATTGCAGACGCGGAGAATCAAGGTTTTCTCACTCGGAAGGGTGTTTCGATAGCGGTGCGTCTTCTTGGTTGGGCACAGAAGGGCGATGCCATCTCAGCGGATCTAGTCAACAAACGTGAGCGCGACGCGTCTTCTCACCTTGAATCTTTGGACTGACCCTTGTAATCGTTACCAAAGCCGGCCCTCTTGCAGTCATTGACGGATTCCCCTCACCTTCGGAACCTCGTAGAGCTATCAGCCCCTCCCCCCAATCCCCGGGTTCACGTCTTCCCCCTCCGTTGACTGCCCAAGATAAGGCCAAGTTTGTGAGGCTTTTTAATGGATGCGGTCCTGTAAACGGTCTTCTTTCGGGTACGAGCACGGACTTTTCTAGCGTGCGTCCTATGTTGATACCGTGCTTCCAGGCGAGAAAGCACGCGAGGTATTTGTCAAGTCCAAGCTCCCGGTTGAAAAACTCTCTCAAATATGGCATGTTCCGCTACGTCACGACAAGTTACTCCTATTGATTCATCTCTTGTAGGAATTTATCGGATACACACAACCGTGGCACTCTGGATGTTACAGATTTTACAGTCGCCATGTACCTCATCCAGGCTTCGATGTCCGGACAACTTTCCTTCATTCCGACAACTCTCCCTCCTGGCTTATATGAGATGGCTTCTGGCTCATCGGGCAGCGCTGTTGCTTCTCATACTACCGGGAACAGTGGTTCTTTCAGCCCCGGTCTCTCTAGCACTTTCCCCCAGAATAATGGGTCAAGTGTAGTCCGACAACAGCTAACAGGAAAGCCGCTACAACCCCAATATTCAGGCCAACCTCTGCAACAGCAGTTCACAGGACCGGCGTTACAGCAGCACCAGACTGGTCCCACTAAACTGCCTCGGAATGCGCCGGCACCGGGCCCGTTTGCCGCTGCGTCTGCTGCGCAAACCCAACCAGCATGGGATGTCACCCCCTCTGAGAAAGCTAATGCAGACAAGTTCTTTGACACCCTTGACGTGCATAAGCGGGGCTACATTGAGGGTGATGTTGCCGTCCCCTTTATGATCGATTCAAAACTCCCCGAGGATGACCTCGCTTTGATTTGGTTAGATTCGTCCGCACTGTTTCTACCGGGAACCATGTCATCTTACGAACACGTGCAGGGATTTAGCTGATCTAAACAACGACGGGCGTCTCACCCGTGAAGGTTTTGCTGTTGCGATGCACCTCATCATAGGAAAGCTTGCCGGGAAAGACCTCCCATCTACTTTACCGCTTTCTCTGATGCCGCCATCCATGCGAACGGCAGCTGTTCCCCCCACCTCTCCTTTTCACCCACCCCCCTCAGAATCCTTGAAGGACTTAATCTGGGATGACAGCCCTACGTCCCCCGTAGCGTCCCAGCCGCAGTCAATTCTGCAACCTCAACGAACTGGGCCCCTTAGCCCACAGTCGTCGTTTTCACCCCCGCAGGCGACAGTGCCTCAGTCTTCGGGACGAGGTGTTTTCGGTCTCCCAGGTATTTCATGTTCCGTGCTCGAGAAATAGAAGACTCATACTTTGTCGTAGCTTCTAACAAAGATCTCCTAGACGATGACGATGACTGTTGCGACTGGAGCCCCGTCTGTTGCGATTCATAATCATTCGGTAGAGATAGGAAATTTGCAGAACCAGTTGCAGTCAACGACTCGTTCTCTTGAGAACACGAAGACCGAAAGGAGCACCGTCGAGGCTACCGTCCAAGATCAAGCAGCCCAGCTCTCCACTCTTCAAACTCAGCTGAGTTTGGCCAAGGCGGCTTATGAAACCGAATCCCGTCTTCTCAGCACTCTTCGCGAGCGTTTCAGCAACCAGACGTCTCAAATCCAGAAGGCCAGGGAGGAGCTCATTCGCGCCGAGAGCGATCTTAGCGCTATCCGCGTCGAGAAGGCCGAAGTGGAGCAGGGCCTGATGCGCGATAAAGAGGAAGTGCGCGAACTTCAGCGGAAGATGACTGAGACGGGTTCCGTGATCGAACAAGTCAAGGCTGAAATCGAGAAGGCGAAGAAAGACGCAAAGCAACAGAAGGGCCTTTTAGCAATCGCTAAGAAGCAGCTCTCTACAAGAGAAGCAGAGAAGAGCAAGATATCCCAAGAACTTCAGGATGCAGTAGCCGAAGCTGAGGCGATCACAAGGGAGCTAGAGAGCGCGGAGGCAGAACTTGCTGCCGAACCCACGGTAGCAACTGGATCGAACGGACTGCCTCTCACCTCTTCACCTTCGCTATCGGGAGACAGCGTCACGTTTGCTGCGACGCAGCCACTGCCGGGTACCCCAGGAAGTCCCAGCTCCATCAGTGGTTCTCTGGGGCCCAAGAGCAACAATCCGTTTGAACTACGACTTGCTGCAGGATCCGGTTCGCGGTCGCAATCGCCATTCCTCCCTTTCGCTGATCCATCCATCCCCACTCCGGCTGGTGCAACACCCGTGCCGAACGAAGGTACTACGACTGACAATACATTCAATTTCGATCAAGTTTTCGGTGGTGGCGAGGAAGTGAGACGTGCACCCGACGTTGACGACCTCCCTACCAGTCCCGAGGAAGATTTGTCACTCTCCACTCCGAAAATTGGCGGGGAATTGCAAGCTATAACGAACGAAGATTTGTCGCCACCTTCCAGTGACCAGGACTTGTTTAGCACGCCACCAATGTCTGCCCTGGATGCTCTTGGGGCCGGGGCACAGTCACCGTCTGGAGAACCAGACGTTCTGAAACTCCCACCGGCTGGTGTCCCTTCTGCACCGCCGTCAATTGATCAACCACCGGGAACCCATACCGACATCAATACATCACTTCAAAGAGCTCGATGTGGATGAGTCTGACTCGAGCGACGAAGATAGCGAAGATGAAACCCCACTTGCAACACTGGTCGGTCTTGCCCCAAATAAGGCCAACGCGGGGAAGGAAGCACCTGCTAGTAACGGGCATGCGTCACCCCAAACCGGTTTCGAAGCGTCATTTGTGCCCTTGACAGCTGTCGTCACCTCATCAAAGGCTACTGATGCCCAGAGCACCAATCCGTTCCCTCCGGCTCCTACGCAGAATGCCAGCCCCTTTGCAGCTGCAACCTCCCCATTTGGGGTCTCTCTAGACTCTGCAAAGGTCGCAGGTCTCACCGACTTCAACGAGGCATTCAGGCGGCTTTCCGGGCGCCGAACCTGTCGCCACAGAGAACAAGTTCACATCTGACCTTGGGTTCGACGCAGAGTTTGACTTTGGCGCGAGCGTATCTCCCCCAGTCGTCGCCGTGTCTCCCTCTGGCTCGACCGCATTCCCGCCCCCGCCGACGAGCAGTAGTGGCATTACTAAATCCTCATCGTCCCCACCTGCGGGGTCAGGCTTTGAAACCACATTTATCCCTCAGCAAGTCACTACGAGCTCAGCCCCCGCGGCATCTGCCGTTGATGGCCTTCCTACCCTTCCTCCAGTCGTCGAATCCAAGCCTTTCTCGTTTGAGGACGCCTTTTCGTCCAGCCTTTCGCCTGTAACCGTTGCCGCGACCCCAGCTGCGCCGGGCCAACCTCGGCCCAGCGCGGACGTGCCGCCGAGCCTCTCGTTTGAGAGTGCCTTTGGTTCCAATACGACACAAGGGGAGAGTGGGTTCAAGACTACGTCTTCCCGAACTTCATCGGTTCCGCAAGCGACCGAGTCACCCTCTACATTGTCCACGTTTACTCCGAGTTCCCCCATTCATGGGCCCACGTCACCCCATGATACAGTAAGCTTTCCACTTTCGCCACCCCGCGAGGCGTCTCCACCGCCCCGGGTGGCATCCCCTAAGGTGAGGACCTCTACGTCGTCCTCCAGGGAAAGTGGGGACAAGGGCAAGGATCAAGGACGGCACTCGAAGTTGAGCGTAAGTGGTTTTGTTGTTTTACCCTGAAAGCAAAAGGAGTTGACGCTTGTCCTCAGATCCGCCTACCGGGGTTTGGGAAGAGGAAAAAGACACAAGACACACAGCCACCTTCACAGCTATCCCAGCAGCACTTGGCCCCGATCGTCGACGAGAACGTAAGAAGGACATCGCCCGCGGTTGATGACGACGTCGAGCCTGTGAAGCAGCTGTGCAGTATGGGTTTCAGTCGTACACAGGCCGTTGCTGCTCTGGAGGCCAATTCGTACGACTTCCAGAGGGCGCTGAACAGCCTTCTCAGCAGTGCATAAAGGAGACAAGATATGACTGGAAATGAGTGGGGAGGCGGGGGGAGGCTATTCATTACTTATCTGACTTTATTCTTTCGCTCGTTTTTTTCTCGTTTCCCTTTTTCTTTTTTATCCCCTAGTAGCACCGAGTCACTCCTTAGCTTGCTTTATGAAATTCCGTTTACTATCATTCTTCTCTACTCTCGCAAGCGCTGTCTGTCCCCCTTGTTCGGCCAGGGCCGACCCGGAATATTTATTGCGGGATGTAAGAAAAAATCCCAATCCCACCACCCGCTCCCCCATGCCGCCCACCTTTGACTTGGTCGTCGTGGGCAGCGGCGGAGGTCCCTTTGAGACAAACTTATCCTCGTTCGTCCCATGTCACTTTGTTCTTCGTGGGACACATGGTTCACACGCGACCGTGAACGTGAACAGGTACTTATTCAAGCCATGTGACGTACCCTGGGCAGATGGGATCATTGCTCTCGAAGCAGGTGAGCACAACGTCGACGCTGTTTGTACTACGCTCTTGACCGTCGTTCGCTGTGTGACACAGGCTCGGGAATCGGGGCTCTATACCACCTAATTAATAGAAACGTCGCTCTCTTCGATGGACTTTCGGCTCATCAAGTGTATTCGCTCATTCAGTTAGTATCAAATTCCCTTCTTTCCTAGCGTGGCTGCAAACGGTCCCCAGTTGTTTCCTTATTAGTCATGCGCATCTGGACCACGTCGTTGGCCTCGTCCTGTCCGCCGGTGCTCTTCATGGCTGCCGGAAACGCGTGTGTGCCCCACGGAGTGTTCTCAAGATTCTGGAGACCGTCTTTTCCGACCGGATATGGCCCAACCTCGCGTCGTGGGACGAGGACGACGCCCCGTTCAAGCTCCTCTATGACCCGTACGTACCACCGCACCCTCCCCAACGCCACCACTTTAAGTCCACGAAGATTTAACTTCGACGAGGCGTACCGCACCGTATTTCGCGACAGCGTGTCCGTGCGCGCGATGCCGCTCCTGCACGGGCAGAACGACACGCTAGGCGACTACGAGTCCTCGGCCTTCTTCGTGCGGCACGACCCCTCGGGGAAACAGTTCCTCTTCTTTGGCGACGTCGCGCCCGACAGCCTCGCCGCGCGCCCGCAAACGATCGCCGTCTGGCGCGCCGCAGCGCCCCTCATCCCGCACGCCCTCTCCACCGTCTTCATCGAGTGCTCGTGGCCCTCGGGCCGCCCGGACGAGCAGCTCTACGGACACCTCAGCCCAGAGCACCTCGTGGACGAACTCGTCGCGCTCGCAGCGGAGGTCGCCGCGGTGCGTCTTGCGGAGACCGCCGCTGAGGGCCCCGCCGCCGGTGCAGACGCGCCACTTCCTCCCCCTCCTCCTGAACAGAAGGGCCGCCGGAGGAGGAGGAAGCGTCGCCGGAAGTTGTCAGCAGATCCGCCGGCACCGCCCCCGGGACCGCTCGCCGGTCTGCGCGTTTATATCATACATTGCAAGGAGGATTTGGAGGGGAAGTATGACGACCCGATATCCGAGGTTATTCGGAATCAAGTGGACGCGCTCGTACGGGCCAGGGGACTCGGGGTGGAGGTGTTGAGTGCCGATCAAGGAATGACGATCAGTACGTGTTAATTTTCACTGTTTTGGACAGCGGTTCTAAGTGCACCTTTCTAGCCATTTAATCTTACGTTCTACAACATTACATACCAGTGTATTATACCATATGTAGCCATACACTCTTTCTTGGATGATTCGCACTGTATCCATAACTTTTTGCTCTTTTTCTTGCTGGCTGGTGCTTTGCACCTCGCATCCTTTTTCTTGTCGACTACTTCATCGCAAAGGATCAAATTGTAATGTGATTAATTATGTGAAGGTGTCGGCAGGCCTGCCGTTCCTTAGTGAAATCTCTGACATACAATCATGAACAGATGGTAAAGCGACGTAGAGTCTATCCGAATAAGTCGGGAGGTATACGAATTATGATGATGCGTATAGCTTAACAATCCCATCCGCACCCGCACTAGCCATGAAGGGCAAAGACGGGTGGAACTGCACGTCAAGCACGCCCTCGCTCGCCTTCTTGCGGTGACTCGTAATCTCCTGGATACACGCTTTAGTACCAAGTATGT
This sequence comes from Lactarius akahatsu, assembly GCA_021524915.1. Lineage (NCBI taxonomy): Eukaryota > Fungi > Basidiomycota > Agaricomycetes > Russulales > Russulaceae > Lactarius > Lactarius akahatsu. The sequence goes on along the minus strand of JAKELL010000001.1, from coordinate 1,259,851 downwards.
CCCAAAAGCGGATAGAGCAGTCATGACCGCCGGATACGAGAGAGAACCCGGCGGCATCTATGGACAGGGAAGTCACGCCATCTAAATGGGCAGGCATGGTGTATGTGCGTTGGCCTGAAAATATTTCAGCACCCAGACAGCGTCGGTCACTCGCCAAAGGGTAACCCACCAGTGTTAATGTCATATATGCTTATATATTTATCCTCATGAGCAGTGATAAGAAGGGGCATGGTTGGGTGTGAAACAATGCTGTTTGCTTGCGAAAGGCCCCCATCTGAACCAATAATTAGACGAAATAAGAAGGTTCAAGACGTATATACGACTTACCAGACCCCGATTCGCCATGCAGAACGGCCAACTCCTTCCCGTGCGCGATATCAAATATCTTAATCGTTGCATTCTGGTATGCGACAGCAACCTTCTTCAAGTCGACTTTGATCGCCTCGACGGCTGTTACGCCCGGCTGGTCATCAATTTCCTCGCCGTCATAGTCCACGCCATTATATGTCCATGAGAGGCGTTGCGAACCGCGGCCAGATGGATCACTGACTTCCCACACCTTGACCATCCCTTCCGCACCACCACTGATAAGCGTGCACTCGTCACGCACAAGCGCAAGATCCCACACAGCGTCGGTGTGTCCAATGAGCTCTCCCCGAAGTCGCGATGCATCGAACGGGGCATAGGTAGTATGACCTGACGATGGTAGTGCCCAGACACGTATGGTAGAATCGAGAGATGCGGAATAAATAAGCTGCTTCGAGGGTGCGACGATAAGGCGTGTGATGGCTGCCGAGTGGCCGCGGAGAGTCAGCTGGGGCTCCACTTCTGTGACAGGTCGAGAGCTGTGCATCAAGACAAGGTGAGCTCGAGCGAGAGTAAACTAGAGACGGCTACGCACTTGGACGAAGCAAGACCGGCCACGTCTGTTCGCCATATTTTAACAGTGCAATCGTCGCCACCAGTAACAAGACAGAGCTCCGTGGGGTGGAAGGCAATCGCTCGAACAGCATCGAGATGGCTGTGACGCTCGTAAGGGCCATTGTATGTCAAGAGAATCACGGGGCTCACTTTCTCAGTGTTCTCTTGGTTTTCCACACCTTTGTGCCCTCACCTTCACCAAGCACATTCGACTCGTCATCTTCGACCTCAGTATCGTCTTCCTTAACATCCTCATCGTCCTCCCTTGGACGGCGGTCCCAGGCACTGTCGGCCACAGTGCTCGCATAGGGGAGCCCTAGCTTTTCCCTCCACTCTCCTTTGTCATCCGGTCGAAAAATAGAGGTGCGGGAGTGAGCATCCAGGATGGCCTCTTCCCTGTCCTTTTCTGCGTCCGATGTCTGTCCAGATTGTAGTGCGGCGGATTGGTTAATTTGTTGCTGGGTCGACTGGTATTGTGCCAGGGGACTTTGTTGCTGTTGTTGTGAAGGTAAAGATACCATGCCAGGCCCACGCTCGAGAGCAGTACCCTGAGGCCCTGTGGACGAAGGTCCTGCAGCGGGATTAGGAGCAGAGATGACATTCATATTATTCAGAAGCGGGAAATCTTTGCCCACGTCAGGCATGAGCTTTCGCGGGCGAGCACCGTAGCCCATCTGATCGAACGACGGAACATTAGGGAGGGAGACGGGAAGTGTAGGGTTCGTTACAAGTTGTCGTGAGGGCAATGGGTTCAATGCCTGAGGCGAGGTGAGATATTGTATTTCTTGCAAACATCTAAGATGGATAAGAAAATGATATAATTCTTTAAAGCCGTAAGCGTACTGTTTGAGGTAGTCCCGACTGCGAGCGCGGCTTTTAGGGGTCGCGGCCGAGTGATGGTTTACCGATGGCACCCGTCGAGCCGGGACCATTGGAACTCACCCAGCTTGACGGACCTGCCCACGTGCTCGTTCGTGTTGAACCAACGGCGGCGGCACCATTGGATCCCCTTTCTGGGGGTATGGGTGAACCTCCGGTACGTCAGCACACGAGGAGTGACCAAGACGAAAGATAGATTACCTTCACTACGAGGAGAGCTGGGACTGCTACCCTCCTTGTGACTAGAGGTCTCGTCTTTCTGTGAGGTAGACTGTAAGGAAGCGACCTTTGTGGGGGGTATCGAATGGGACGCGGAAGGAGCAGGTTGCGAGAGTTGTTTTGAGCTGCCCGCGCGGAGCGTGTCATGTCGCAGGATACCGCAGACCGGGAAGCTACACACCGTTCAACTCGAAGGGCATATTCCAACATTTTAATGCGACGCATGAGGTCCACTTTAATATTTTCGAATGAGCGTCGTTCTCCCTCTAGAAGCGCGATGCGGGCCTAAAAACAAAAGGGATGAAAAGACGGGCAAATGTATGCCAATGGAAAAGGACGAACGCGCATCTCAGCTCGCTCAATCTCCCATTCGTTGCGGTCGCGTTCGTACTTGCGCCACTCTGATTGAAGAAAGTGAAGGACGTTTGAGAGTGTAAAATCTTGGCCATTGAGGGGAGGAGGGGGCACGTCTGGACCACCCTGGGGCTGTTGAGATTGAGGGAGTTGGGGTTGTTGTTGGAGTATTGAGGGGCCTTTATTCTGTACCGAGCCCAACATCGTAGAAGACAAGACAGCCAAGGTTGGTCTGATTCACACGCACACGCCAAACCGTAGTAATTGTAATTGTAATTACCAGATCCATCCATTCCCTCCTATTTATTTCTTGCCTGAAGACCTGTCATTCCTTTTTCAGTATTTTCTTTTCCTTTTTCTTGTTATTTAACTTACTTCTTGATCCCTCCTCCGACCATTGGGCCAGCTGTACAACACAGTTTGATCAGTCTCTCTCTTTCTCCTTTCTATATTTCCCTTACATTTTAATGCTACAGTAGTTTGCCGTCAGATCGGTTATACGGTGTAGGGTTCCTTTCACGGACCTTTTTCTTTCGCAGCTTTCAGCGCTTCAGCTTCTTCCTTTTTCTTCGCCTTGAAAGCAGCAGCGTCCTCATCTTCTTCCTTTTTATCCTTCTTTGGTGCCTGTGGCGGCTCAGCGAGCGAGAATGCGTGTCAATAAATGCTGTTTTTACCTTCAAAGGCTTGAGCTTGCCACCTTGTCTGCCGGACATGAGAACGATGATGATGGTAGTTTCCAAGTTTGGTTCTCTCACGAACTTTTATTTCATTCCGAGATGCACGGCGTTCGTCACTGGTCTGTCCACATCGCCCAAAATTGGGATGTATGCGCCCGATATCTCCAATACTATGGTCCACCGAGAACGCCTAACCTTCCTTGATAGGTCCTGGGTCCATTCCCCATTCACGCGAGGGAGCAACATTTCCTCTCCCCGTCTTTCCCTCTCGAGTGTGCGCATACATTCATTTCCATCCACCGCGGTACTTATCCAGCAAAGTGACGAAACCTATCGATCTTGATGCCTCGTATCCCTCTTCACTCGCTGACGGTGGTCGTGTGCATTGGTCGAAAGCTTCGTCCGATCCTGACTCAAATCTCACTGTATCGTTTCCTCACATCCGGTCGGTCATTATCCAATCACCACGTATCTCTCTGACTCCGTACACCCAGTTGGGCTTCTCTAAGATCGACCGAGGGCTGGGCAGCTCTACAACATCATGTCGTCCTCCGTACTACCCTTACCGTTCTTCCCCCTCGGTCCGACTCGGATTCACAAACACGTCCGACTATTCCAAATCTTCTCCTTCAGATAAAAAAGGGTTCTTTCTTCACTCTCGTTCCCACCGACGTCGAGGACCACGTATTTATACCGGAGTGGTATTCAGGAAATATATACGAAGTCGATCATGCACCATCACACCTCGTCAGGTTTCCGACCGTGCCGTCTCCAGTATCACCTACCGTGTATCACCTATACATAAGTGGGGACTATGAGGTACTTGGACCAGTTCCCTACTCACTTCCTACTAAGGCGTGCGATCTAGATCAGATTGTTCGGTGATCCAAGGGACATCGGCTCAGAAGTCCCTGCACTCAATATATCTGTTAACGTATGCCTCAACTCACCTACCGTAGCGATGAGGCGTGAGGCATCCCGCGACGTGATCCCAGACTTTGTCGATGGATTTGCCTTCGGGGATGCACTTGGGATCGGATTGAGATGCGTCTCGACAAGTTCGTGGACTGTCACGGCGCTCTCCCCATCTCCCGAGTCGCGCCAGGCGGTAAGCCCTAAGACATTTGTAGGGCCCAAGGGGCTCTTCACTTATTTTGGCTTAGGGAATTACGCTCTCTCTCCTTCACGAGACTCTGTTTGTTATGGGTCAGACACGCATTTTACCCGTTCGTATCGCGCAATCTCGGGTGTTCAGCGGCGATACGCTCTCATTCGATGTACACGCTACTTCCGGTGAATCATCCTTGGTTCTTCCAGTCCAAGTGCACGTCTGCCAGCTCGATTCCTGCTCCATGGCAGATACCACGGCCATTAAAGCGGCCTACTTCTCCCCCGACACAGCCCCTCTAGGATTCATCACACTCCCCCCAAAGAATTTGAATGCATTGCATCAGGTACCGGGTCCGCCAATAATGGCTTTGCGTGTGTTGTGCACTCCTTTGCAGTGACGCAGAATCTCATATGCGTTTGGGACGGACAGATGGCGCAGGAGTAGATATATTCAAGCAACCTTTCTGGGTCGATGCCATACCCCGCCAGGAACGGAGCTGGGTCATCCTACCCGAGGGCAGGAGTCCGTGGGTACGCTACCATATATCCGCGACGAATTCCCCACCTGATACTTGGAATCTCCAGGGGCTGGACTGGCATGGACCCAGCGCAGATGATGCGTGGGGCACTGTCTCCGCACTCGACGTCATCTTGAAAACGTGCTCGAGGCGGAATGCCTGGGCGATTGCACCAGAGAAGGTCGTGATCATTGGCCATTCAAACGGCGGACAAGGTACTTGGCACAACGCCGCAAGACAGCCCGACAGGGTAGTGGCAAGTAAAAAATTGCCATCTGCTTGTTCTTCGGCGATGATTTAAGCACCGTATCACAGTCATTCCGGCCGCTGGGTACATCAAAGCACAGGCTTACGTTCCCTTGACGCAATCACGGTGAGGGGCACGCACATTACCGTCCCAATGTCGTTGCCTCAACACGCACGAACTGGGTACAGTTCGGCTCACTTCATAGATCCATTCCTGCGGGCTATCTTAGAATTTTCCTTCACACCGGACGACAACGACTTGTTCTTATCAAACTTGGTGGACACCCCCGTGTTGGTTATACACGGGTGCGTTCTTCATGTGAGACTCTACAAATGAATTTTCGCTTTACGCTTCCCAGCGGTGCAGACAAGAATGTACCCACTTGGCACTCGAGGGAAGCCGTTAGCATCTTGAAGACCTGGGCCACAGATGCGATCGTAGAGTATGTCCACACTCTCCGCCCTTACTCCATTTCTTTATCGCTGTTATGGGTCCACTAGCTATCGCGAGGACCAGGGGAATGGCCATTGGTACCCATCTGTTTTCAGGAATGCGCAGGTGAAGGCTTTCCTTGATTCTGTCCTGGCCGAAAAACGAGATTCCCCTCGACGTTCCGCCACGTTCACCTTGACGACAGCGGTGCCTGCAGACACGGGATCTCTTCACGGTTGGCGCATACTTAACTTGCTATCCCCGGGAAGGTGAGTACCAGGTTTATTTGTCATATACCGGTTCTTAATTCCTGCCACCACCAGATTAGCACGTCTAACCGTAGACATGGTCGAGGGTGTAGTTGTGGTCCGCACGTCCAACGTTGGACGCTTCAGCATCGACGTCGCTCTGCTAGACTGCTCGGCAACTGGACATCAACGGATGCATTATAACCGTTCCCGACGTGCCTGGCTCACGGTTCTTTTTCCAGAATTGCTCTGGCAAGTGGAAGGTGAGTTCAAAGCCCCCTTCCCGCGGCTTCACATTCACAATGGCTTTGTAGATCATCGCCACGGGAGAATCTCCAGCATGGGAGGCACAGAGGTCTACTAGTCCCTATACGATCCTGCGTTCCTCGGGACCACTCAAAATCGTTGTCTCTGGAGGAGGAAACTCGGGCCACGAAATGTCGGTCGCACGACGACTTGCCCACGATCTGGGCGTGTACTACAAGTTGGACGCCGACATCGTGCTCGAAACGGATGTGATGGTCCCGTCTCCGTCTCCAGATGGTAGAAGAACCCTTGGTGAATTGGAATCGGGAAATGTCGTCGTCATTGGTAGTCCCAGCGGTCGGTACATACGTCAGTGCTTGGAAAAAGGGAAAACGGCCTTCAGTATTGCGGACAGGCAAAAAGGTCCTTCCGTGTTGCAACTAAGGGGGGAAACATTGAATGATCCATCCCAAGGTATATATATGTCTTTTTATCACGGTCATTCATTATTGCGAAAACCACTCGCAGGTATCGTGTTCACGCATCCACACGAAAGCTCTCCGTCGTCCACAATGCTGTTCATAATCGCACACGACCGATCAGGTCTGGAGCGAGCCGCGCGTCTCTTTCCTACTCGCACTGGACTGGCTTTGGCGGATTGGATGGTGATCGGTAAACGGGCAGACGAGGTGGGGGCCTCGGGAATACAGAAAGCGGGGTATGAAGAAGTCTCTAATTTACGCAAGAATTCTGCACCTAACGTTTCACGATTTACAGACTTTGGGGATCCTCTTGGGAATATCACAGTGGAATGTCGTGGCAGCATTAATGGGACGTACGGGGAACGATATTGCGCTATATAGGTGTGTCGACTGTAATAGGAAACAGAGTCCAGATCGTAGAAAGCAGGATGATAATGGCAGTGTGCGAGTACAATACAGTGCGGTGCGTGATGTAAGGGCCCAGAAATGAAGAGGAAGTAGTAGATGGGACAGATGGTGGACACTCAAGAGCACCGCCGTCCTTTTAAGATACAAAGATGGATCTGGCAACCTAAAAACAGGGATGTAAGCTCGGATCCAGTGTCGACAAATGATGGCCTACACTATCAAGCAGAAGCGTAACCTCGGGCGCAGCCCTAACGAAGTTCTTACTCCAAAAATCGTACTTGGGATTGCGAAGCAACTCAATGAAGGTTACCAAAGCCCCCCATGGGTGAGGCCGATGGACAACGAATCGTTCCATGAGGACCCTCGTGACGATTTCCCGGAAAGAGTCATCGCTGGCATCAAGGAACAGATAAAGAAATAGGGAGCTAAACCAATGGGTGTGCGCATTAGGGTACCGGAGGTGCAGCACCATCGAACTCAGCAGTAGATATTGACCTGACAGGGTTGTGAGAGGGGATAAATAGCATAGAACTGGGCGCACCGTCCGAGTCCAGATTCTTTGCTAAGTACCGAAGGGCCACCACCCCAGGATCGGAGGAATTGAAAAGGGAGGAACCACTCTTTGCCTTGGCTTGAGCGACAGAGGAGACACCGATATACATCACAAGGGAATTGGTGAATGGTACGTCATATGTTTCTGAAGTATCATCGGATGTCGGCGCCCGAAGACGATCCTTCAGTGACGGTAGATAGGATGGGGAGGCGCGACCCAGGAGGTACTGATCAAGGTAGGTGCGTAGCTCGCCGCTTTTGAGTCCTGGGGTAAAGTCGGATAGGATTGGAGGGATCGGTCCCATCTCTGGGATGGAATCATAACCACCATTGCGAAGGTAGGGGTCTGGAAGAATGATGGTCGAAGGGAAGGCACTTAAAATGATATTGCGCAGTTGAATGCAACCGGGGGGTATGGCGTCGCATAACGTGAAATAGTATTCACTCAGAAATTCGGGAAAGTCGTGGAGGAGAACGAGTAAGAGTCGGAGACAGCCGCGATAAAGGTCTCTAGAAGAACCCCGGAATCTGGTTGATCTAAGGAATGGGGACAAGAATTTGAAGAGCGACAATAGTAATTTGTAGAAGGCGGACCAGCCCTAGGGATTAGAAGTCAACATAGCGAAAGCCATGACTTCGGCTTGAGCCTCACCTCGCGATTCTCGGACATGAGAAGCTTTGGCATGAACAGCCGATGAGAAATCAGGCTCATCCAAGAGAACGCAAATCCTGGGAAGTAAGTGGGCTGCAACGAGCTAAATGTATCGCTAGCTCCGGTATGAGATTAACGCTTTCAAACATGGTCGCGAAAACGGTACCTGATCGCAATGAGCAACTGGAAGTATGCAGAGCCGAGGCTCGCCTCAATGGTGTGCAAATCATTGATTAGGCTAGAGAAAAACCGGAGGAAGGGTTTCTGCTGGAATGCTTGCCCTTGCTCCTCGTGCATATTGGCCAACACCAGGACGAAAATGGATAAAATTTTCGTCAGGTAGTGCACCTTTGCTTGGTCATTGTTGACACCAGATGCGTCACCGTGGTACTTGATGATATAGACGATGAGTCGAGACATGGCGTCAAGGGCGTGATACGCGTAAGAGAAGGAAAAGTCGCCAGATGCGACGCTCTTGGTGTAGCTGTTCACACTTGACTCGGCGCATACCCGAAAGAAGAAAGAAGAAACATCGTCCATTTTGAGTATGCCTTGCTTCGTTAATTGCGTAATGAAGGGTACGAAGGCCTTCTCTGGTGATGGGGAGCGTTGAAAGATGCTCACCCACTGCTGGAACCAGATAAACAGCTTTTCTCGAAGTTGTCCAGCGTCGGTCTTGCCATTCGTTTGTCGCGCGGCATAATCACTACCTGGGCCACGTCGCACCCCTCTGAGATCATCCAGTAACCTCTGGGTCCTAGAGCCCAAGTCAGCACACAGTCACATGTGTCGATTTCGAACCCACTCCTCATTTGCTTTTCCGCTCTGCATGATTTGGCTTAGCACCTCGATCGTAAAGCTGAACTGACTTTGTGAAGCGAGGGGTGGGTCACAGGTCAAGCATTCTCTGATAAGCCCAGCGGCAAAGTTCTGCAGGGTAGATTTAGCATCAGCAAACAAGAACTTTGCTAGCTGCTGATCTTGCTGAGCAATGCTGATTAAACCGCTTCGGAGTAGTGTGGCAGTCACCGGAACATTGAGTTTTCGCTGAGTAAAGCCGCTTTTGAGAGGATTGAAGGATAGAGTGAAAAGTGAGGACGAACCTCGTCATCGGCATAGATAAGCCACGTGATAGCCTCCTTTGCAACGTCTTCAAACGTTCGACAGAGTTGATCCAAAAGGGCCACGTAGACTTCGCGGGTCAACTGCTGAGAAGTCTTGTACAACAGCTGTACAATTTTCTGAGACATCAAAAGAGGGGTGCGATGCCGATCCGATGATTCAACAGCGAGATAAAGGATCTGCCTGACGATATGCCGGACGTCGTGATTTGGAGGGAGCGCAGCTAAGGATTGCATGGGAAGCTGACTGAGTGCCGCCTCTAATTCTTTCACCGAATTCTATAGCCAATTTAATGGAATTAAACCGCCAAATGTCAAAAATCACCCACATTGAATCGGTCCATAGCTTCCGGGTGGGACAAAGCAACAGGTCCAGCAACGTTCTGATCGATGGCGGGGGATGGAGAATAAGTAGGGGCATCGTTGCGGGAATAAGACACGGTTGAGGATGGCCTGCTCGACCAGTGCCGCTTCACATCGATTCCTAATCGACCATGGAATGAGTGTGCCGTTATGCAGAGAGTTGAGACATACCAAAGTCTTCGTAGACACTGATTTGGTTGGCTTGTACACCTGTCCCTTTGATTCGCAAGGGGTCGGGGAGATTAGCAGAGAAGTTGGAATTCAGTGCCGATACATCCCAGAAAGGCTGCCCTCGATTTGTCTATAATGGGAAGTCAGCCCCGTGACTATGCAGGTCTGAGCGATATTGATACCTGACGATGCCGCCTACGGAGTTCGTACGAAGGTGCAAAGTTCTCATCGACGTCAGCAACAGCACGATCCATCGCTGCTTTCTCGATAACACGGCAGGCAAGCTCGATATTATCCTGAACAAGTAGGAGTACAACCTGATCCGGTGTCGTTTGCTGCGGGAATTTGTTAATATGAGTTGAGCGGCGCCAAGAAACGCACCTCCGTAAATCCTTGCTCACTCAAGAACTGTCGCATGTGGCTGGATAGATTGCTCCTCAGGGGCTCCTTGCAGGTCACTAGGGCAAGACTTCCTGCCAATTTCTGGGCCATACGATGAGCCGCTTGACGTAATGTTTCCTCGTTAGGTTCCGTAGCGAAGTCCTTGGTCACTAACTCTCTGGTCGAGATCCCGGCAATTGTCACAGAACGTTCGACAACCGGTAGGATGATCTGCAATGTGTCAAAACTTGACCCACTGGATCTAAAATAAGTCTACTGACCTCGCGAACAGAGCGGTCTATGGCCATTTGGACGGCGCTCTTAAAGGATAGATTAGATGCAAGGGGACCGAGATGCGGACTAATAGAGACATGGTGGACGAGTTCGGAGAGGATCTGCTCTAGCTGGGGACCAACTGCCCGATGAGGTTCAACGGCACCCGAGCCACTCAGTGCCAACACCTGGGAAGTCGCGTTCATTTGTGTGTTGGGATCATAACCACCCATCGGTAAGATATCAATATCTCCGACGTATTCAGGTAATGGCGGCCCAGCTAGTGAGTCAGTGACGGGTCGGTTGCGGAGGATGGAGGTAGCCTCTATGGTGTCGAGTTCGATCCCCAAACCTTTGCACAAGACCTCTATCTCGAACTTCAAATTCAACTTGAGCTCTGCGAAGTGATATAGCTCAACAAGTAGGCTGATGACAGCCATTAACCACGGGTTAGGGGGCCTAAATACCGTTGATCGAGCCGCAGGTTCCAGGGTTTTGCAAACGAACGGGATAGCGACGATAAGCCGCCCACCGTCATACCCCTCAACAAGGAGGTCTTTGAAGGAGATGTTCCGAAATTTGACTGGGCGATCTCGGGCAAGTGTGACTGTCCCCAGCCAAGATCCAAGGTTTTTTAGGACAGACCGCTCTGAGCTTGAGTGCAACGTCTTCTCGGCATTCAACATCACCGCCGACTTAGAGACTGTTTCTTGTAGGATGAAGTTGAAGAGCGATGGACGATCCAACCCATCTAAGAGCTGGAGATACAGTTGATGATTATTTGGTTCCGTACTGATGCGTTGATCAACCAGATAGTTAGCGAACCATCGCGCATGTTCCTCCTGGAAATGGACCTTGATGTCTTCCAGTTTCGAGTTGACGTTGACGGGGGCAAGATTGTTGATAATGAACAAAATTTTATCCGAGACTTCCTCCGGTGGGGGAAAGAAGGTATCATCACTGCGGTCAGGTTTGATGGCAGTAAAAACAGCCGACGCTTCGGCACGCGCAACCGGGGCAATACGTGCATCCCCAACGTTGTCTCCACCACCACTGGCTAACGCACGCCGGAGGAGTGAAGCCAGATCAGGACGCGCTTCCAACAAATGGGGTATGTCAAGAAGGGCCTGACACAGTGGAGCCCACTCGGAAAGCCGCGACTCGAACCGGGACAGCGCTTGAAGGCCGAACTTGAAAAGATTGGTCTCCGGAGGACAATTAAGAGCGTCCACGACGTAGCGTATTGCAATACCGAGTGGGATGTAGTCGACTAGTTCGTGTTGGATAATAGATCCGAAAAGGTACCCCGTCATTGCCAGCTCTCGAGATGGATACCAGGTCTGGAAGAATTTGTACTCATCGAATAGGAAATGGAGCATGCAAGAGAAGATCTCGTGATCGCGGGAGCTGGACGAATTTTTGTGGCGCTGAAGCATCGCAATAACGTCGTCGATCGTGATTTGCTCGTCGTACATCTGCTTAAAAATACCATCGACTTCAAGTTCTATCTCCGGCGTGTAATTGACAACCGAAAATCCAGGTTCAGAGTCCAGTCCCGGCGTAAGGTTCATGAGACGGGGGTGGATTTGCAGACAAGAGTTTCGAACTTCCAGACAATAGTCAACATCACTAGGACGCATGATATTTGAGCTGGAAAATAAATTAGTAGATGGGAATGGAGTAAAATCGAGTACACACTTGTTTCGAAGGACACGAAGGAAGATCGTGATTGTGAGCGGATTTAAGGTCATAGTGCGACTCTCAATGGCAGGGTCTGATATGCGGGTTGCCTTTTCACTTTCCATCTTCGACTCTAAAAACTCAATCACAGCGTGCAGGAACTCGGCGCCATGTGATGCAACATTGTCGGCCAGCCACTTGTCGAGGTTGAGATACTCACGCCTTGACGCCAGGGCAGCGACATCGAGGGCGAAATCAAAAGGTTTTACATCGAGGAGCGCATCTAGGATCTAAAGACTCGTCAAATACACAGTTATGAAGATTATGAAGCACTCGCCTTTAAATCCTGAGCGACGTCGAGAATTCTTGTGATATTGAGGGGACTCTCCTTGTAAAAGGCAGCAAACGCGTTTGTCAAATACGCTGGACGAATCTGCCAAATCCGCATAAAGACCAATTGGTGATTGGGGTGCCCGGCCAAGAACATGGCGAGCAGCTTTTGCGAGTACTCGGAACGAATTTCATTCCATTCGGATTGCTGCCAATAAGGATCTGTTAGAATCGTGACAATGTGAGGATATATAAACTGACTGGGGCCTCGAGTAAACCCATGTGAACTAGCTCGGCACTAATGCGGACAGCCTTGTCCAACATTTCCCGAACGAAACCCCTGACTTCGACGTGCTCCGAGTCTGCAAGACGGACTAGAACTTCGAAAAGATCCAAGGAATTCCAAGTTGAACCCTGAACGTTGGCGGCCAAAGCCTTGATGGTAGGGCTGGCGCTAGCTACGTCGTCCATCGTCACGATTCGGCGACCGGGGAGACTGACAAAGTTGAATGTATCCCCGGGAAGGGATAGGAGAGCGTCCAACAATCGTAATTGGTACAAGGAATTACGCCACGTGCTCCAAAAACCCGCTACTGCGTGGACATCAACATCACGCGGGGCATTGATTAGTATGGCGATGAGAAGTTTCAAGGTTGCTGTATCCACTCCAGAACGATCCGGGATGTCGAATGCCTTAATGACTTCAACCCAATTGACGGTACTCGACTAATGCACGTGAGTTGAGTGGGTAACACCCGTGAAACGAAATACTCACAAAGCTACTTATCGCACGCACGAATGACCCAACGTCACCTAGTCCAGAACCGTCCGCAGCTAATCGCGCTAGGACGACCATGTACTCAATTATGGTACTATCCTTTGGAGGATTTGCTTCTGAGATGCCAAAGCGATGCATCAGAGCTCGAATCGTGTCCGCGTCACTCGTAATCTCAGGACCGAGTTGATTGAAGGCCTGAACGAGAGTCGTTCCAGGTGGTAGGCTAGTTGAATAGGGTTAGCACAGCATAGATGAGGCAAGACCGCCCGCCTAACCTTAAGCGAGGGATGATTTGTTGCAAAATCGGGGCCACAACTTCTGTACCATACTTTGCTTGTGCCGCCGCGATCAGAGCCTGACGCTGAGGGCCGTCCAAGATGGGTGTCTCAGTTGATAATTCCAGCAGATTGGAAAGTAGCTTGGCCACTTGCGCCGGTGAGAGATCAGCGTGATCAAAAGACGGATGCTGACATAGGGCGAGAACGGCGTTCTCAAATTCGACACGTATTATGGTTGCGGCTTGAATGGCGAGTTCTTTGCGGGTTGGGGCGGTCACAATCGACGATGCCAGAACAAGACGCTCCAAAGGGCGAAGTCCAACTCGATCCGCAAACCTTGCCAGGTCGAAATGCCGGAAAATGTCGCCCTCACCGCGATCTAAGCCATCACGGAATCTATCCGCTAAAAACGGATCGCGTGCGAGTCGTTGAGTCTCTTGAACCAGTAGCCGGAAAGTAAGCGAAGTAGAAGTGTCGAAGGCTGACGGCGCAGCGGTGGACTGAAGTCGGGCTTGGGAATGAACGATTAGGCGCCGTATAAAATGCAGGTATGTTTCGAGCCCATGCTGTTCAGATAACTACGGACATACTGAGCATGAGAAAACAGTGCGCCAATAGATGGAACGACATACCGAACGGATTTCAGCTTGATTTCGGTCAAAGTTGTCTTCCGTGAGCGTTGATAATAAGAAGACAATTTGGGCTCTGACGATAGTGTGTATATTGTTGTTGGGTGGATTGTCCATGGCAGGAGACCGAGCTGAAGAAGGCTCCGTCCTTCTACCGCCACTTCCGCCGCCTGGAGCCGTTTTGCGTGTGAGGTGAGGTCGAGAAGCACGAGAAAGCGCGTTGTGCACGCCGTCTGCGACGGTGAGCTTGAGTGAGGAGAAACGTGACTGTCACCACCAACGCGCGTACGAGTGTGGGAAAATATATAGTCTCCGTTTCAATTCCAGTGGCTTACAGAGAATTCAAAACGATACAGTAAACACGTTATTTATAGTTATTTATTTGGGCGGACTTCCCTAAATTAGAGCGGAGCACGAACTTAAGTCATCGACAAACACTAGACAGATACAATACAGTACATACAACTAGACCTAGTACTGTGGACGTATAAACAACAAAACCAGTATCGCGAAAAAAACAGTGCTCGTGACGGGTACATTCAAGCGCTGTCCGTCATTATTTCAGTCGCTCGTGCTACTAGTATTGTCTACTTGACGACACAGTTTGGAACCCTCTAAAATGTCATCCGGGACTAGAATAACCGGTTGAACGCCCTTGGAATATTCAACCTCCACGGTTCCACCGCTTCCCACAGCATATTGCTTACACGACAGAATACTAAAGAGAGATCGTGTCAATGTGTGTACGGTCAAGTTTGAACACAGACTGGACTGACTCTGTACTTGAGAAGCTGTTGGGCCAAGATGTATATGCAAATACGCTCGTATTTTGCGGCTGCACAATTCTAAGCCACAAATCCATCATTTTCGTTGGAACCCGAACTTACTGGTGAACCTATGTTGGTCATAATCGTGACTATATTCTCCTTCATAATCGCGAGGCCATCAGAGGTCACCTGGAGGACTTGAGTACGAGACTGCGCCCAGTTTGTGTTATTCACGAGATAATTTCGTAGCTAAGACATAGGATAATGAAAATAATTTCTTCGTACAAGGCAGTACGAACCTTGTTGAGCGTTGTTGTCAGATTGTAGGTAGCAGTTTGTTGATATCCAGACGTCCAAAGGGGACCACGGTTGTACTAGACGTCTTTTGAGTCCCGACTTTCCTGGACGAGAAGCACAGACGTACGGGATCTGCAGTTCCGTCCAGGCTCTGCTCTTGACCATAGTAAACGATAGGGATCCTGGTCATAGTATGAATCCGCGAGCGTGACAAGAGTATTTATAAGGTCAGTTACCCGTCAGACATGAACGTCAGAACCATGGCATTACTACGACACGTTAGAGGGCGAGAAAGTGGAAGAGAAAGGGTGTAACGGACTAGAGACTCTGTGGATCCACGGACAAACTGTGCCAGCGAGGAACGTCCTGATTCTCTAAAAAATTTCCGAGTACTGTAGAATCCTAAAACTACGTGTTAGCGTTAACCATCGTGAAAGGAGCGAAACGAACTTCGAAACCGTTTTGAATTTGGCCCATGACAGCAGCCAAGCCGGACACATTGGCGGGACCAGGAATGCTAAAGGCCTGAACAATGGCATCGTAAAGGGGGTAATTGAGGACAGAGTCCATGACCTGTTGATAAGACGAGGCCGTTCTAGAACGATGGATTAGAACATTTCCCAGACGCGTAAAGTACCGTACGACGGACGGGATATCGTCACCGAAAACCTCTCCAAGGCAGAAAACACCAGCACTTGCACAGAACGAGGCCCAGAACGGTGCTTGCACGTGTCTGCGGTGTAAAGTCATTAGGTCCACATAAAGACATTTACTATAACGGTGTCGGCCTCACTTGGCAGCTAATATTTGTTAGATAAATTGAATACACAAGAAAAATTCACACACCATCAATACGCAAGCCGTCGATGCCGTATTCCTGTACCAAATTATTGATCCATGTACCATAAGTAGAGGCGACGGTTGGGTCCTCGGTGTTGAGGTCTGGAAGTGTAACTTTGGTGTCGCCAAGCCAACAATCTTGAACGCTGGTCACATTACCCCAGTCAATAGGGCAATAGGGATGGTATTGGGTCTCAAGAGAGGACATCGTCAGACGTATCAAATTGAAAGACACAAATGCATTACCGGTTCCTTGAACATATAGTTTGAAAAATCGGGAGTGGTGGACGTCGCCATAACGTTATTTGCAACTATATCGACCATCAGGTACCTGGTAGAGTAACGGTGAGCGTAGATATATGCTATGGGTACTGGTCACGGACATTCCCCGCCTGTGTAGCTCAGCTGAGAGCGCTTTGAGGTCATCGGAGGTGCCAAAGTGCGAATTCAATTGTGACGCATCCGCAATCCAATATCCATGATAGGCGTCACCATAAACTGTGCGAGGGCCTTCGTAATTCTGGGAGACAGGACTGATCCAGACTGTGATCTTTCAAGTAAGGACATCCTGGTTTGGAGAGGGCAAACTTACCAGCCGTGAAACCAGCATTTTGGATATAGTCCAGATTGTCCTTGATGGTGAGCCATGTACCACCACACCAAGTCTGGTCAGTCACGTTGCAAGCGTTAGCATCGGCACCGTTGGGGAGCGCGTAGCGGTCAGTGATTAATCTGTAATCTAGTGTTAGCCGATTTGGGGCAGCGTGAAATCATGTCATTCGAAGCCCACTGATATATTGCACGTCCCCTCCATTGGTCGGCGGTGGCGGCGAGCGTTGAACCAATGAACACCAGAAATATCCAAGGGGAAAGGTGGAACATGTGTCAGGGGTATAGTTTTAACGGAAAGGACTGGATGGAAGGAGCGGCTGAGTGAGCGGGAGGGGGAGGGGGTACAGAGCCAGAGGGGTGAGCTCTCGACCAGCAGGAAGCTCTATGGAAGGGGAAATGACCACTGGTAGAGCGAGAGGTCACGGTGACGAAGCTGGCGTGCGTAAGTTTAAAAGAAAAATCCAACATGTCCACATGGAAGCCAAGGTCCAAAACCGGATCCGTGACGATGAATATCATGATTCACGGCGAGTAGGAATCGAACCTATGATTGAGAAACATTCCCCGGTAATAGGCCGGGACAAGGCCAGCATAACGACTGGCAAATATCGTGAGATCAGAAGACCTCGTGAGTTTACTGAAACTTGCAGTGCTGCCGATGGATGCATGCGACTGTGGTCATATGTCACCGTTCGATCACTCTGGTACCTGTCAATAGGGTGTGGGGAAGCGAGAATTCAACGCAAGATTCAACGAGAATTGTCGTTTCTGTTACCGGTAACATGGCGAGTCAAATTCCGGGATCGGGGCGGCCGACGATTGGTCGCGTCGTGCCAGCACTGCCAGCACTGTCAGCACTCACTCAACAGTAATTCAGCAGACCCATGTCTGAGGTGAACGCTGTCACAAAGTTTACATCCTACGGCTGGCTTGTTTGCATTTGGGCCCTCGTCGTACCCTTCCAGGTGATCAACTAGCTTCGGCTGTACTTTTTTTCGACCTACATCTCATTAGAACTTTGTCTCAGTATGGGTACCACATTTCCGCCCTAAATCAAATCCAGGCTGTATTGACCTGTCGAACAACCCCCCACTCCTCCTCTAATGGATTATCTACTTGCATATCCATGTCCGATGCGACATTCTCACTCATCACATCCATGTTTACGGTCGGCGGCTTCCTTGGCAGCTGCGCCGCCAGCAATGTCATGGACCGTCGTGGCCGAAAGGCTGCCTTACAATTCAGTGGGTTTTTGGTAGCAGTAGGCTCGGGTCTGATGGGCGTGGCGTCGTCCACTGTCTTATTGCTTTTGGGAAGGTGAGATCTTACTTCTCTCATTGTCTTTTGCCCTGATCAGTTTGTAGGTTTTTGATAGGCTGCGGCGCTGGTCTCGGTTTGTGTACAGTACCCATTTTTCTTGCAGAAATTGCTCCGCCGAACATAAGGGGTAGCGTCGGTAGGCACTTCGGAATCTATCGACACCCCGAAGTTCATTTCTGTGACCAGGTGTCCTAAATCAACTCGGTATAGTGACGGGAATCATGATCACCCAACTACTAGGATTGCGTATGGCGACCCCAACCCTATGGAGATTCGTGTTGCTTTTTTCTTCCTTCGCCTCCATCGTGCAGTTATGTCTGAGCCAGTTCATTGTTGAGACCCCCGTATGGCTCAAGCAACAAGGCAGAGCAGATGACTTCGGTGATGCGCAAAGGTGTCTCTTCCAGCAGCGAGGTGTCATCAGGTTCGTATTCTAATCCTGTCTACTTGTGTCTCCTCCATGGACTTTTTTCGGCTAGTGTCGAAGGCGCTTTGCTGGATGAAGCTGGCGACGCTTCCCAAAACGAATTAGACGATCACTGGGAAACACCCAGGTCTACATCTGTCTCCGTAACAGAGCTCTTGACAAGTCGCGAGCTTCGCCGGCCCTTGGTGGTGGTTTCCTCTGTCATGATATCTCAACAGTTGTCGGGTATGAACGTCTGTTTGTTTGTGCCCCCTCTTCTAATCTCGATTGCAGGCATCAACGCAAGTACGGAATCAGGAATGCTGTACCAGCTCGTGCTCATATCAACAAGTTCTTTATTATAGCAACAATATCCTTTCGCATGTCCTGTCCGAATCGGGAGCATACGTTTCACTAGGAATCACGATTGTCAATACGCTCATGACATTCCCACCAATCCTTCTCATCGATGTGAGTTTCACTTGTCACTTCCTTTCTTACTTCTAAACGTGGCCACAGAGAGTTGGGCGTAGACAATTACTTCTTACATCGGTCGTCGGTGCACTGGTCTCTCTTGTTCTCACCGGCTACGGCCTGAACACGGGAATGATGGTCACTTCAAGTATTTCGATTGTGACCTTTGTAATGCAAGTGCTTCCCCTCCTCTTTTATATGAGTTGCCCAATCTATTTTGTAGGTCTTTTGCCGTCGGACTGGGTCCCGTTCCCTTCGTTATTGTTTCTGAAGTGGCTCCCCCTCACGTACGGTGCCAAGTTCCTTTTGTCGATGTACACTGAACCATTGAGATATGGTTTAGGCCGTTCCAGCCCTATCATCTGTTGCTCTCGCGATGAACTGTATGGTTTCTATGCCCTCTCCTTCAGTGCGCTTTTTGATTTTGTATAGGGGTCGCCAATTTTCTTGTCGGTCTCGCCTTCCTACCGCTTCGTAACAAGCTATCAGGAGGAGATCCAGCAAAGGAAGGCAGAGTTTTTTACGTTTTCGCTGGACTTCTGTTCCTGTGCTCTTTCGTCTTTTTCCGGAACTATCGCTCAAGGATATGAAGCCCGTCTTACCGAAGGGCATGCCCCCCTGACCTCGGCCCTCATTCTATGTCGTTCCCTTGATAGAGTCGTTAGTCGTTTACCTTAGTAGTCGGTCAAGACACAGGACGTGATTGCGACGCTACTTGTATGGCAGTGCGATGTCAAGCACGTGGACTCGTATGGCCCGTACGGTCCGAGTATCAACAACACACGGCAAGTACACGCCACTGGCAGAGTGAACTTTTCGCCTGTAGGGCACCATCACTAAAACACTCGGAATCGATCACTCAGGGGGGCATTCAACCCTTGTATCCCGGATATGAGCGTGAACCGTTCTGAGGCAAGTGATATGTCCACAGGTTGCGGAAGGATCTCGATAACCTGTCGGGGATCTTTCTAGCCATCCCTACTCGAACATCTAGACCTATCTCAGTCGAACTGCCTCAACGAAGTCGAAGGCTACAATCTCAAGGGTATTGTGGCGGACAAAATTAGAAACACTACCGACGCCCATCTTCTAAGCGATGTCGATGAGCAACTCCTTCTTAACATTCACGTTTGTTTTCACGCCCGACGTTCCGTTGGGCGACTGGCTGACAGGGCTATGCAATCAGTTCAATCAGCGTGTCCGAATCAGGAGCATCGTCCTTCATACGACCGATCCACAGAAAGGACCCAAAACAATAAAATTGCTCGTTAACCGCACTGCGATAGCATTCGAGGACGTACTAGATGCCGAAGAACCAGAGGTGGCACAGGTCCTAGAAGTTTCGGACGACACAGTGAAAGAGGGTCAGCCGATCGAATTGAAGTTTGTGCGATTCCAATCGGTGAACAGTTTGCATGTAAGCACAGTACTGTCCCAAGCCTCCCTGGTGAACGTGTTACCCTCATAGATCTTCGTCGAGTCCAATCACGGAGGAGGCGAACAAACTCGCATAGATTCTATAGATATATTCGGATTCCCGTGCGGGTACGTGGACTGAACATCGCGTCACATCTGAACCTCGCTCAACTGTGCACCTGGCAGCGCGACAAAAGATCTGAGTGAGTTGAAGAAGCAACAAGACGATTAGATAAGATAGCCATAGTTGTATTATATAAGCGAAGGTGACGGACAGCGCCGGTGAACTTGAAGCTTGGACTTTGACCAAGACTTTGACCTTACCTCGTGAGATGACAGAATCGCAAAACAAAGAGTTTGATGCATTTCTGGCATACTTTGCGACTTTCAACCTTCGTCGTGGTATCACCTCTGCCGCAGACCTGAACGATGGTGCTAGCATTTTAGAGATTCTTTCAAACATGTGCGACAATCCAGAACTTGCCATAGCTTCTGACCTCTGAGACGCCTTAGAGATGCCGTATATTTCCCCCCGAACTCCCGTACTGTCCAAGAGCCGTCTGACCACGACAACTGGGTTCTACGGTTTAACTCCATGAAACGCGTATATCGGCTCATGTCACAATATTTCTCCGATCTGATTGGCCAGCCTACGGATGCTCTCGAGGTTCCAGACTTGAGGGCAGTGGCACAGTTCAATGACGTTCCTTCTATTTTATCAATGTGTCGCCTCACGCTTGCTATCGCTGTTCACTGCGACAAGAACAAGGAATTTATTGAGAAAATACAGGGTTTAAGTGAGGCTAATCAGCACCATCTCATGAAGGCTATTGAACAGGTATGATACTAGAGAACGTTTCCGGTTTCGCCCGCCACCCTTAATGTTGTCTGTGTCCAGATTATGGCCAGGGTTGGTCACCCTTCAGGAGATCGGGGTGTCGGAGAGCGGAATAGGACCGAGTGAGCGATAATCTCACTGCCCTGTCAACACACGAAACTCATTAATGCAGAGACGACCATTACTATCAGATCCAATCGGAACGTAGCCGGATACTATCAGAAAAAGCAGCCCTTGAGAAAGTGCACCAAGCACTTCTTGAGGAGCACCGTGTGATCCAATCCCAGCTCGACGACGCAGTATCAGAACGAGATGACGCATTCGCCCGTGCGCACGAGCTGTTGCAACAAGCTGACAGTAGGAGAAGCGACAAGGCAGATGTCATGATGAAAGCAGAGATCGACAGGCTACGCGCCGAATTGTATGTTTTCGTTCCCGGAGTACGTCTTAACATCCACTCACCTATTTCAGGCAGAAGAGCGAGGAGAACCTAGCCGCCACAGAGTCCGAGCTCGAGAAACAGACCAAAGTTATAGCTGAGTTGACGCATCGCGTGGATGAGCTGCAAGGCCATGCGGACGAGGCTGCGCGACTCAAGGACCAGGTCGACGAGTAAGCATGCCGACAAGGATTTGGAATTACTTTTGACGTGGAGAAGACTCCGCCACGCGTCAGATCGACTTACCAAGACGGAGAATGTGATGGAGAAATACAAAAAGAAGTTGCAGGAAGGTGCCGACCTCCGTCAGCTCGTGAAGGTATGTTTAGCGACTTACGACAGGTACATATATGTCACTGAATTTCCCAGTCGCTGGAAAAACAAAACGCCGATCTAGTAGATAAGAACGTGTCCTTAGAGGAAGAGTACCGCAAGGTAGCCGCATTCAAGCCGCTTATGGACTCCTACAAGAATCAGATTGCAGACCTGGAGAGCAAAGCTGCCACACGCAGCAAGGCGCACGAAACTGCCCTGTTCGAACTGGAGCAGACACGAACCAAGTTGCGAATAACCGAGGAAGAGCGCGCCAAAGATTCCGAGGCTTTAGAACTGTACCAGGAGCGAGTCCGCGAGCTAGAACTATCTTCTCATCGTCCTGTGGCCTTGGATCAACATAAACGCCAGTCGAGTCAAGGTACGGAGACGGGCGTTGTTGTTCAAGGAGATGAAGATGAAGATATGTTCAAAAGACTGGGCGGCGAACTGGACGACGCACTCTCGGGGACTACTATGACGGATCTGAAACTACAGGTTCGAAAGCTCAAGAAAGAGCTCGAGGATCTCAGAACGAACCAGCTTGACTCGAGTAGAGTCTTAGTCCTGGAGAACCTTCTGGATGACGCCAATCGTATGAAGGCCCGTTATGAAGCGGACTATTTAGCTTCACATCGCGAGAAACTTGTCCTGCAAAGTGAGCTGGAAGAGATTCGCAGTGGGAAGGCTTTGGGAGACGGGTATGACGACCCATAGCCCAGTGGTGTTCTTCCTGATCCCCCGTTTTCCACACAGACCCGAGGCAGCTATTGCTCTGCGTCAGCGCTTAACTGAAACGATTGATCAACTCGACAAGCTGAATAAAGAACATGCACAACTTGAAGTTCAGTACAGTACCGCTTCCAAGGAATTGACGATCGTAAGATCCGATTGTCCGTCTCCTGTCAGATTTGTCGCTTCGTCGTTGACAAGACTGGATCTAGTGGCACTCGTCAACAGGGATCAATTAGACATCTTGTCATCTTTGCGGGAGTCTGTCAATGACGACAAAGTTGCCCTCGAAGAGGAGGTCAATGACCTCAAGCAGCAATTACGAGAGGCTTCCGAGAAGAACAAGATGCAACTTGAACAGATCAACAGCCTACTCCTGGAGAAGGTGAATCTCCAGAGCGAAGGGATCGGTCAGAGAGAGAAGATGCTGCAACGAGAACGTGACTTTGGGTGCGTTGAGACCATCCGGGTGAAGCCTCTAACTGAGCGATGAATCGACACACCTCAGCGATTTGCGTGCATCGATGTCGGGGAAGGGTGTCCCGGAAGATGTCAAGTCCCGTGTTCTGGGCTTGCACGAGGACAATGTCCAGCTCAAAGAACAACTGAAGACCGTACAAGACAAACTGACTAAAGCTCGTACAGTACGTGATTTTCTCTTCTTCTGCCCTGCTTTATCAAACTCCCTGTTAGTTTATCAAATCACAAGATAAGCTCTTCAAAGAAGAACAGGCTAAACTACGAGGGATATCCCCATCGGTGAGATTAGCTCAGCCACCAAGTTTCCTGACCGTGCAGAAGGCAGAGTGACCGGTGTTTAGGGCGCACTCGAAGAGACCGATAGTCGAACCCGAGTTAGGATACTCGAAGACGAAGTGAAACGACAACAGGCAAGCGCTCCCGATGAACGCAACTGCCGTGGCGTACTGACTTACTCGTCCGTATAGCGCCTGCTAAGCGAGGCGCACCACCGCTACCGGAGGGAGCAGGAGCTGATGCTCGGCGCCGTTCATGGTCTCGGCATGCACACGGCGCGAGATCCATTTGGACGTTCCCATCAGCAGAGTCGGGCGTCTCCAACAAGTTGGCTAGGACAGCAGCGGCAGAATGTGAGTTTCATGATGCGCGCGTCTTTGCTATTAATCTCTCTGATCCCATGTGCGGTGTACAGCTCAGCCCGCTGCTTCATAGGTAACTCGATAACGAGCGCTGCCTGTCTTGTTTGTGGAGCGGTTGAACTTCAATACGCATATCCCCTAGTTTCTCAAAACCGGGTGGATAGTTTTCCTCAACAATTATTATAGTGCTCAGATATGGATAACAAGCATCGGCAATCTTGCGGGAAAATAATATAGCTCGGTCCTTACAGGCAGCGCTGGGGACATGAAGGAGCCAGGGCTAAAGCCGAAGTCTGGAATAACGACCATAGTAAGGTCCGCTTTATATAGTACCATGAGTAAACAATGATGTACATAAACAAACACCGGGCAGCTGATCGACGGGAGTAGAAAGGGAGAAGATGAGGCTCTCATTGATTCCAAGACAGGAGAGACATGTCACCCAGGCGCCTGGGTTTCATGACATGTCGAATAGTTCCCGCAATCGCGAGAGCCACAAAGAGCGAAGCTGCTGCGACATATGCCCATCCGAGGAAAGGGTTCTTGCCCCCCATCCACGATACCGTGGATATGACAATCGACTTTGTGCCGGAGTACGATCTAACCGGGTAGTCTAGAACAGTGTAAGACAACTAATCACAGGGGCCTGGTAGTCAGACACTCACTCATATCGATAGTAATTTGGTAGCGTCCTTGGACAAGTTGGTCATTATCGTTGCGGCCGTATAACTTCGTAAACGTCGGAAGACCAGCTGTGCGCATCCAGTTTTGGAAGTGCTCGTCGGTGTGGAGATCGGGCGGGGGCTGATCTGTGGTGTAGCCATTGGGGAACCTCTTCGCCCAGTTGGGTGGGGGAATGATTTCAGAGAGATTGTAACCAGGTGGTGATTTGTATTTTTTCGCTTCGCCTGACCAAGCGATACCTTGCTGTGAGAAGTTGTAGGTCGAGGAAGCCCCAGACGGCGGGTTTAATAAAGTAAGGTTACTGAACGTGTCTGGCTACAGCGTAAGACGGCATTCAAAGCCGGCAATGGTTCCAACATACCATTGAACAAGGAGTTAGCAATTAAGCCACAAGGATAGATGACCTTGTCGCCAACGGTCGCAGCAGGCTTGCAGTTGCCGTTCTTCAAATTGTCCACGGTGCGATTGTCGCCCCTCAGCTGCTTCCAATCAAAACTCTGGACGTAACGACGGTGGTTTTGGTAAAAGTTAGTGAGCTTGTAGTATAGTAGTACGGTGGAGGGAACGTCAAATGGGATGTCGAACTGAACGAGGCACTGGGAAGACGAGGAGTCATTCTGCGCGGCGACGAACGCGTATTGTGGTGGCGAGAACTGGGCACCGGCCTCTGATGAACGGAGACGGTAGTTGTAGTGCGGCACTGTGACAAAGCTGCTCGCTTGCCCGTTTGACGCCGGGCTGAGCTGATCACAGTCGGTGTAGTTGATGGTGATTTCGGTGACCTAGGTGACAACGGCATGGTTAGACAGGGATATGGCCTCGCCAGATGGATATGGTGCGAGACCTTGCTGCTTCCGATGACCAAGAGTGCGCCTATCGGAGCAAAGAGAATGCCGATAATGAGAAGGGTGGGAAGAACGGTCTTTGGAGTCAAAATAGGCTGCCATGCTTTCAATCGTTGTTGCTTGAAAGCCGTATCTATGTGAGGGGCGTTGGTGAACGGTGAACATCTGTATAGTCCGAAGCAAACACACTGGCTGGTCGTTTCCAATTGCCCTTTTCTCTCTTGGGTTCCTCAGTAGAACCCGGTGCCGGCTGAGAGTTCTTCGCTCTGCGAAAGAGAGCCATGGTGGGATGAAAGAAAGATGGTGTTGTTGATGGGAAGAAGGGGAAGGAGTAGGGAAGGGTCAACCGGGTTCGGACGGGTCGGGAGATGGAGATGGGACGGAGACGAGGATGAGTAATGGGAAACACCGGTTCTTATGTAATCATTCTCGCAGAGTCTAAAGTATTACACTACCACAATAGGTAATCACAGAAAAATCACTCCATCGGACTTTCTCCCGTAGAGCCCCGGCCGTCTGCCTTCGAGATTGACGTCGAGGAGGATCCCGTTGTAGATGTCTGCCGTCGTAGTGACCGTCGCGGTCGATCGCCCGTCTTCACTTGTACAGGCGAAGCCGACGCCGACTTGGCGGTTAGACTGAAGCGGGGCAGCCTTATTTTCAAAGTCGGAGTATTACTTGTCGTGAGCATCGTCGAAGGATTGACCATTGAGCCTGGCTCTCTTTTGTCCGCAGGAGACGAGCTCAACTGAGATACCGGCGCAGTCGGGATAGTGGTTCCGGGTTGTGTGTGCTGTGTGGGTGCAACAGATGCTGCGGCAGTTCTTGGCTCTCCCTTCGTTACACGAGCGGCCTGCGACGACCTTGGCTGTCTCGGGTGGCGCGCTCTCGCTCTAGCCTTCCGTTGGGGCTCGCGAGAGGTTGCCGAGCTAGCCGCAAAAGGTTTGATGTCACGCGCGCTTTGTTCGTCATCTCCTGACCCGTTGCTTTCAAAGAGGCTTGCGGACTGCAGACCAATCAAGATTTAATGCTACTGCGCATTTTTACGTTAAAGTCGCCTTACATATCCGACGTTCCGCTTTGACGCTCGCGTCGGTTGCTTGCGTTCCGGGTTCCTTTCGTTAGATTTCGTACCAGGGTCTGATTCTGAAGGGGTTGGTGCCGTCGGTGCTGGTATTACGGTGTCCAAACATTTCTGACTGTCTGGTGCGTCCTCGGCGACAACTTGTGCAGGTTGCTGTATAGTTGTAGGGTCATCCGTTGGGGCACTGGTCCTTGCCATGTCTAGAAGCAGCTTGTGTGATGTCAGCGACACCACCAAAGACTAACAGATCAAAAGATAACCTACGAGAGCAAGCCGCACATCCTCAACGCCCATTGCCTGTAAGCGATTTTTAGTCGTCGTTTCGTTCTCGTCACCATCCAGAGAGCTCAAAGACGTGAGCGGTGATAGTAATGCGTCTGCGTTGTGTCTAGGCCTGTGAAAAGACATCCCCTTGTGAGCGCTCAACCCTGTGAACACGCTAAAACAAACCTCTGGGTGGGACAATGCAGCATATGAACTTTGTCCCAAAAGTCAAGTTTAATGATTCGCTCAGGAACACGATATCTTTTTCCGTTGATGAAGACCTCATCGACAGTGAGTTTGTCATGGGTTGATAACGTTCCAGTATCGAGTATTTCTATATTCCCGTTATTGGCTTCCCCAGGACGGGCGACATCTACCACCACGGGATTTTGTCGTGGAATCCGGTGTTTGATACGCTTTATTATCGGCTCAGAACAGGAAAGGCGGCTGCAATGGGTGAAGCGCTCACAAGTGTATGATCCACGTGGTTTGGGCACATCCACTTCTTGTCCAACGGAGGCATAGTCAGCAAAGGCGGGTTAAGGCAATCGAGATGCCAATGAAGCGGGCAGAAGTCACAAGAAACAATGCTCCTCCACTGTTCTGGTTCGGTTTCGCGAGTGCTCGACCGCCGAGATCGTTTCACAATGGCAGGTGCATCCTCAGAGGCCTGCCGAGGCAGTGCGGAAGTGCCACATTGAAAACACAGCACTGGGGAGCCATTTTTATCCTTTGTGCGGTGAGGATCGCGATACTCCATTTGACCGTACCGACTAAAAAGTATTTAGCCTGATACGTGTGTGGACCTTGAAGCTGAGACGTACTTGAGACGTGGCGCTTTAATTAACGAGGTGTCAACGTATTGCCCACGAGGGTTACTTCCAACTAGGACGCCACAGGGTTAGTCAGTCCCGGATGTCATTGTCAAACAACTCACCAAATTTGAAGAAAGTGCGGATGTCCTCAGGGAGTTGAAACTCCACTGGCGGACTGCTCTGGACAAGGTGGATGAGGGGGGACAACACCGACGATGGTGGCTTTGATGGCGGATCCTGGTGGCACACACAAGGGACGATATGTCACGATTAGTTGCGCTTGGAACCAACTTCCTTACCTGGTGTAGTTCACAGCTTGGGCAAAACCACCTGCTCTCTCCCTCCGGAATGTCTGCCGCCTCCATCGGCGGATCGAGACACCAAAGGTGATAAGCACGAGTGCAACCATCGCAATACACCAAGGATCCCAAAGAACGACATGCCGAGCAATGATCCTCGTTTCGCTAATAGAATGTGAACGTCGTGACGGACGGGAGGTAGGGGAGCAGTTACCGCAGAAGAGAGGTTGTTGAAGAGCGGAAGTACAACGGGCAGTGGTTCCTCTTTGATCCTGCTAATCGTCTTATCGTTGTCCTTCTCTTTTGTCTTTCCTTTGCCTTTCTCCTTTGTGCGAGTGACCTTTGAGCCTGGAGGAGCATCTTCGGGGTATGCCACCGAGCTGCACCGAGAAACGAGTTCGGGGTCCCAGCTGTTAGTCTGAGAATCCGTTTCCAACTGCCCCGCAGCCATATGCTCAAGGGTGTCTGCACCCGCCAGGACTTGCGGCGGGGTATTGAGACCGCGCGAGTGACCGCGCTGTGCCAGTTGTGAAAGGGACCTGGTACGAAAGTGGTCGGCCATGATTCAGCTTGTAAGGAAGTTTGGGAAGTGATCAAAGGGACCCGTTGGGGGAACACCAGGCAAATACTTCAACACATACCCTTTATCTAGCCTAACCCGTTTTCGCCGTGGGCCGTCCACCTCGGGTATACTTTCCAGACTACCGACAATGGGACCAGTCAGAACCCCCGCGTACGTAGTCCCGGGGTCATGTTGAGGTAGGTAAGTCATAGTCGGAACGGGCTTCCTAGGATCCCGCTTGCCAGAGGCCTGAAGGACAGAGGACAGTGTCGGAGGAGCGGGGAGGACTTCGGTCGCCAGACTTGCGTCCCCTGTTTCCAGAGCAGACCGGGGTGGCTGCAAAACCGGCGCACCTGGCAACATGTACACCGGGATGCTCGCGCTCGCAACCGATGTCATTCTACCTAAGTCGTAAATTTTAGGAGCACCCATAGACAGAGGGGGGCGAGATATACCTATGAGATTTGAAGGAAACCGCTACGATGTAACAAATGTTACACGTAGTGGTGGTGACGGGTTGGGGCTGACAGTTATTGCACAAGCGGGCTTCAACATCATTGGGACCCTTTAGCCTATCTTTTGCTCAAACATTTCATATTAACTTCGCTACACACATCGACGGTACATCGCCACATATTCATTGCCCTATCGAAGTTACCTATTGTCATACTCGCTCTAAAGCACGATGACCAA
Source organism: Lactarius akahatsu (assembly GCA_021524915.1). Taxonomy (NCBI): domain Eukaryota; kingdom Fungi; phylum Basidiomycota; class Agaricomycetes; order Russulales; family Russulaceae; genus Lactarius; species Lactarius akahatsu. Next base: position 1,231,085 of record JAKELL010000001.1, on the reverse strand, counting down.
GTGGAGTCGGGATTGACGACAACGACAAACCATCCAAGTGACGTCCTCCATTTACTCTGCGAACGTTCGAAAAATCGTACCTGGCTTGGAACTGTAAGCCCTGAGCCTTGAGCTGCTCCTGGACCTGATGCGAAGACGTGATGAAAATTATTATTCTTTTGCGTGGAGAATATGGCCCACCGACCAAAAAGAAAACGTGCTTTGCACTTCGCTGCTGCGCACGAGGTGACCCGAAATCACTAGGCGACTCCACGAGGTTCGTTTTCTTGTCTCAATAGCCTGTCGCACAGAGTTAAACACCTGGGACGGGGTGGCCTGCCTATCATGTTGCATACCATTCTGGTTCGACTTCGGTCAGGATCGACATTCTACAGATTCAGTGTTATCGATGAAGAAGTGTTGGTCCGTGACCTGGGACATACTGTATTTTTTTAGTCTCCTCGATGTCGTGGAAGATAACCCAGCCAGAAGAGGGTTTTCTTGTAAAGAGGGTGGAGTTTGGGTGGACATGTAGCACCTAGAGCGGCTCAGTTAGAAAAGGTCTAGAAGGTATTTCATTGGAGCATTCACGGTATTGCCTCGAATAGACCTGTATGTTCCGTCGGCGACCCAACGTGCGCCATTCTGCTTGTATCCATTGACCAGGCACTGTCTGAGGCGCTTAGCATCCCCTTGACAACTTTCGATCGGAATGTTGAAGCGTTGCAAGTACTTCTTCAATTGAGCGCGGATCGAAACGGCGCGTGATAGCGCTCTGAAAGACAGCGCATGCGACTTGCACCATGACGATGACTTGCCATGACTGACAAAAGCATTGTATGCTACTCAGAAGGTCAGATCGGGTGACTGACAGTCAGAGAGAAAGTCACCATTCAGAAGAGTGAGGTGATCCTGACAAAGTCAGAAACCGTCTTCTCATATGAACGGTGATGACATTACCCCTTCCTCAGCGGTGAATTTTCGGCGTTCAAGCTCAGCTAAAGCTCCCGCGGCGCCAGAGGGAATGATAAATACATCCTGAAAATATGGAATTTTGGTCGTAGTTGACCAATCAATTAAGGTCCAATTACCTGAACAGCAGTCATAGCCAGGATAGTTAAGATCTCTTCCCCGCATCGGAAATGATGAGAGTTAAGTAACTGGAGCAGACTGCGTCAGCCGTCAGCGGATTCTCGTATGACGGGCTTACTACGCAAGCCGCTTTGACATCTAAAGGGATCTCTGCGACTTTGCTGCCAAGAGATGTCATGCGGCCGTCATCATCTATAATGGAATGGATGACGAGAGAGCTGAAGCTCTGAGCAATTGCATCGGATGGCGGAATGGTAAGCCATTGCAATTTCATGAAGTTGTCAATGCCCAAAGCTTTTAGCTGGAGAATTGCAGAAGAGAGCTCGGTGCGACTGATTTCGGGTATGGCGACAGTAGACAATTGGTTGTAGGTGGAGAAAGGGTATAAGCGATAACATAGCCCTTCTGAGGTCCGGCCTGCTCTTCCTGCTCTTTGGATTGCGGACGCTTGAGACACAGGTACAACTTTTAGCGACGATAGCCCGATAGAGCCATCAAACGTCCGAATCTTAATCGAGATGGTCAATGCAGTCCCATGAAAGGTAAGCTATGTTAACAACCTTTACAAACCCGCAATCCACGACGAACTTGACGCCTTCAATAGTTATGCTCGCCTGGTGGAGCACAGGTGTTGAGTTAAGATAGAATGGCGGTTACGGCTGAGGGCAGACCTCGGCGATGTTAGTAGCCACCACTACCTTTCTGGAGTCTGGCGGGGTAGGTTCGAAAACCTGCATCTGCTCGGTCATACTGAGACCAGAGTGCAAAGCCACTGGTCTCAGATACGGCCTTTTATCCGGGAGTCTGTTCGAAGACCCGAGACGTTAGCATCATTCCTAGATGTTAGAGGTCAGTATCACCGACGAAGATATAGCATCCATCAGTTCTTCAAGACACCTGTCTATTTCTTCCCGGCCGGTTAGAAAAACTAGAATGTCGCCTCTGCCGTGCTGGAGTACGTTGGACTGTTTTCATATAAGAGTAAGAGGAGAACGGACCTGTCGATGTATGGATATCACAGTCTCAGCGGCCTTGCGCACGTAGTCATCGGTCGGTTGATCCAGGTAAGCTATTTGAACGGGATAAGCTCTCCCTTCCAAGCTGACTATCCTAGAATCAATCGGTTCTGGATGGGAAGAGAAGAACTCCAGGAAGGCAATGGCGTCCAAGGTAGCAGACGACACAATAACCCGCAGCGATGGACGTTTTCGACAAATTCTGTGGACAGTGTTGTTTAATCAAGTAATGACTGGTACCAGGCAGCGCAACCAACTTTTTAAGAATAGCTAGGAGTAAGTCGGTGTACACGCTACGCTCGTGGGCTTCATCGACCTTGAAAAGCAGTTCAAAAGTGGGCCTGAGGCATACAGAAAGATACGCACCATGATGACGCTGAAACGACTCAAGAGGGGGTCTATAAGAGCCTCCCGAAAAAGTACACCATCCGTCATGTAACATATTCGCGTGAGGCTCTTGCTACTAACGTCTTCGAAGCGAATCGTATAGCCCACCTGCTGTGCGGTCAGGAGCGGTTCAGGACCAGAAGACTAGTAACGGGCTGACCTCCTCGCCTACAATGGAACCCATCTCATGTGCAGTGCGGGCTGCTACAGAGGTGACGGCAACACGGCGGGGTTGCGTACAGGCTATGACCCTGCCTCCAGAAGACCACCCAGTCTCGTGAAGGTATTGGGGAATTTCTGGGAGAGTTGAGACTATGAGTGGGACAGGGCAAAGGAGGGACGTACGGGTGGTCTTTCCGCATCCGGTATGGCCGATGACAATGACCACTTGATGATTCTCCACACAATGCATAAGACTGTCCTCTGGAAGCCAGGTTGTAAGATTGATATGTGAGCGATATATGAAATACTAACTATGTTTCGCAATCGGTAAGCGGTCCCTTTGAGACGGTGCAGCAGATGGGATAAAACCATCGTCCTCGCCAGATGTTCTATCAAGAGAACTGCCTGGCCCCAACGTTCCGGGCTTCCAGAACTGAAGAGTAGCAGACATGAGAGGGATACGAGACCCAGGCCCACGGTGCGATTAAACACCAATATATTATATAATCAAGTTTCGCCAACAGGAACAGGCTTGTCTCGGCTTTCACCTCTCCCTCTTCCACGGCCTCTGCCTCTGCCACGCCTCCCCACTCCTCGTCCGCGGCTTGTGTCCTCAAGTTGCTTTGCAGTAGGTGCAGACGCTGTTTCGCCATCTCCCGTATTTGTTTGTGTAGTTGACGTCGACGTAGTTGCCTGCCGGCTGTTCAGACTTAGACCATCGCTCCCCTTTTTTTTCAGAATCCCACTCCCTACTCTGAATCTTGTCCATTTTTCGCTGTGCATTCTGCTCGCGTGTGCGATTGACCGTTTCCTGCACCTTTCGTATCTGTGCCTGTCGCTGCCGTTCAGCAGCTTGAGTCTGCTTGAATGCGTCCTCATCTGCTGCAACATCCTGAAATCGGGTGTGAGGTGCCTGCCAGTATCTATAAAAGATAGAATGTGATGTGTGACAACGCACGAGTCTCCTCTGCTTAATTTTTTCATTCTGTTCTCGCATCCGTGCCATCCTTTCCGCGAGTTCCTCATCCGTCAATTTGTCCTGAAATGCGAAAGTGTCAGCAGATGTACAGACCCGATGTAAGAGCGAGAGAAAAATCTTCTACCCTGGGCAAACCTCCCGTCTTGACACGTTCGAGATTAACATATGGACTCTTCTTTGGGAGGTTCGACTTTGCCACATCTTCGACCTTGGCCACATCTGTTGTAGGTGTTGTCGCAGCAGCGGCAGTGTCGGCGTCTGGGGTGGAATCGGCAGTTGCCTCTGTCGCGGGTTGGAGGGTGGGAGACGATGCCAATGTCGGTGATGTTTGAGGGTCCAACACAGGCTCGGGACGAACGAGGTCCAGACCAAGAGAGTTGGGAGGAGGGTCCGGAGTGGCCATTGTAACGTTACGGGGGAGTAAGGGACTCGAGCACCGATTTGATTACGGAGCAAAGCGGGGAGCAAGACGCAAGGCGAGGCGAGGCACGGGCGAGGCGCATCATCAGTAATGATAAATAGGGCGTGATTATCAGAATCAATCATCCTCCTGTCGCTCATCGACCCACAAAATTATACGAGCCATGTCTCTCTCCAACAAACTCGCCATTACTGACCTTGATCTCAAGGACAAGCGCGTTCTCATTCGCGTTGACTTCAATGTCCCTATGCAGGATGGAAAGATCACTAATCCTGCTGTATGTGCCTCATCGGCTCAGTCCACCCAGCGCTCGTCTTGAGGCTCATTTCCTTCAAGCGTATCGTCGCCGCTCTTCCCACCATCAAATATGCGCTCGATAATGGTGTGTACATACAGGGTTCACAGTACCAGATCTAACGTCCACAAGGCGCGTCCGCGGTCATCCTCATGTCTCACCTCGGTCGTCCGGATGGCAAGCCCAACCCAAAATATTCCCTTGAGCCCGTCTCCCACGAGCTGTCCAGGCTCTTGGCTACTAATGTCACCTTCCTACCCGAGTGTGTTGGTCCGAACATCGAAAAGTCAGTCTCCGAGGCTCCGAAAGGCTCTGTCATCCTCTTGGAAAATCTCCGGTTTCACATTGAGGAAGAGGGCTCGGTAAAGGACAACGAAGGGAAGAAAACTAAAGCGGACTCTGCCAAAGTCGCTGAATTCCGCAAACAGCTCACGCAACTCGGTGACGTGTATGTGAATGATGCCTTTGGTACTGCCCATCGTGCCCACTCCAGTATGGTTGGCATCAAATTACCTCAGCGCGCGGCCGGCTTCCTCGTCAAAAAAGAATTGGAGTTTTTCGCAAAGGCCCTGGAGAAACCAGACAGACCCTTTCTGGCTATCCTCGGTGGCGCCAAGGTTTCTGACAAAATTCAACTGATCGATAACATGCTCGACAAGGTAATTCAGATCGTTTCCAAGTGCGAATAACCGATACGAAAGGGTTTTTAGGTTGATTCGCTCATTATATGTGGCGGCATGGCTTTTACGTTCAAGAAGACACTTGAGAATGTTTCTGTAAGTATTTGCTCTGTGTGGTTTTGACAGGCTCGTCATGATGGACACCAGATTGGGAACTCTCTGTTTGATGCCGCTGGTTCAGGGAACGTTCAAGCACTTGTCGACAAGGCTCAGAAGAACAATGTGCAACTCGTTTTCCCGGTCGACTATGTTACTGCGGACAAATTCGACAAGAACGCAAATGTGGGCCCGATGATTGTGTATTATTTGCTTTCCCTGACAGAGTCCCTCGAACTAGACTGGCGCCGCTACTGATGAGGAAGGTATCCCCGAGGGTTGGATGGGCCTCGACGCCGGACCAAAGAGTCGCGATATATACCGACAAGCAGTTCTAGCTGCAAAGACCATTCTTTGGAATGGGTTAGTGGCCACTTGTTTCATCACGTTGACATTTTCTGATGCGCAGTCGCAGTCCTCCTGGTGTCTTTGAGTTCCCTGCCTTTGCCGAAGGCTCAAAAGCGTTGCTTGATGCTAATATTTTGGCCGCCAAGAACGGCGCAGTCGTCATCGTTGGGGGGGGTGATACCGCAACACTGGCGGCACAGTATGAGGCCGAGGAGAGCCTTAGCCACGTGAGCACTGGAGGCGGTGCTAGTCTCGAGCTGCTTGAGGGAAAGGTAGGTTGGTTAACACTGGGGAAAACTTAGGCTGACAGTCGGACAACAGGTGCTGCCTGGTGTAGCCGAGTTAAGTGAAAAGGAAAAGTAAGGACGTGCCCGACGAGAGTGGAAAAAGTTTATAGTTAAAGTATTTCCGAAGAAGAGAAAGGGCGGGTGTATTGTTCGCATAGTTAGTAAACGTTACAGTATCACGAGTGTCGACAACATGACTCGGCCCACTGAAAGTAGGTGGAGCCGATTATCTGATGAATATTTATCAGCCGCCACGGAATTGTCCCACACAACACAACACCGCCCACCATGTTACCAATGTCAAGAGTTGCTCGGCGTGCTGCTCTTCGCAAGCCCTACATTCTACCCACTCTTGCCCTTGTATCTAGGCGAACATATGTCCAACCTTCTGGTGCTGACAGAGCAAATGTTGTTGACATACCGTCTACTTTCCAAGAAGAAAGCCACTTCGCTCCCAGAACCGGCGAGTCTGTCCCTCTTGTACCCCTACCCGCACAAGAAAGTGACGCCATTTCTCACAGACATGCTCGGATTCAAGCTGGAGCTCCCACAGCGGGAAGCACAGAAGACTCGACCAATTTACCTCGACATGCAGGTAATAGAAGCCGTGTCATTTTTGATGCAACCTTCTGACTATGCCAAGGCCACTACACCCGTAGACCCGCGTGTCTTGGATGCCATGCTTCCCTACTTGACCGACCAGTACGGAAATCCGCATAGTCGTACACACGCATACGGGTGGGAAGCGGAGAAGGGGGTGGAAGATGCTCGGAAGGTTCGCCATAGGTCGTTCGCTCTCCACATCTCCTATTCTTACAAATCTTGTCAGCACATTGCCGACCTGATTGGTGCTGATCCGAAGGACATCATTTTTACGTCTGGGGCCACAGAGACGAACAATATGGCTATCAAGGGTGTCGCACGGTTTCACAACGACAAAAAGAAGCACGTCATAACGACTCAGACTGTGGGCCCTATGTTCTTTGTCCCCGTCACGACCCTTCTTACACCGTACAGGAACACAAATGCGTACTCGATTCGTGTCGAAAGCTGCAGGAGGAGGGCTTTGACGTGACATACCTTGCTGTGCAGAAGAATGGCGTTATCGATCTAGAGGAACTCCAGAACGCTATTCGGCCCGACACTTCATTAATTTCCATCATGGCTGTCAACAACGAGACGGGAGTCATCCAACCCATCAAAGAGATAGGTGCCATGGCACGCAAGCACCGTGGTGTACACTTTCACACAGATGCCGCGCAAGCCGTTGGGAAGATTCCTCTCGACGTCAATGCCATGAACGTGGATCTGATGAGCATCTCGGGACATAAACTTTACGGCCCAAAGGGCATTGGGGCAGCTTATGTTAGGAGACGACCTCGGGTGCGATTGGAACCTATTTTGAGTGGTGGGGGGCAGGAAAGGGGATTGCGTAGTGGGACCTTACCTGCTGCACTTGCGGTGGGGATGGGTGAAGCCGCGAGGATAGCTAAGCAAGAGATGGAGGTGAGTGTATTGTCCTGGCTCGCGATGATGTGAAGCTGCACGCCAGCTTTGCTGGAGAGCGGGTGACATACAGAGGCCACTGGGCTTCCCCAGACCTCGTAGTCAGCCACGCTATGACTTTCGTGCAGGGGTACTGAGCGACATTCATTTTATCTTTTCGTTATATATACCGTGTTTTGCTGACCCGGCGCAGAGAGATCATGCCAGGATCACGCAACTTTCGCAACGGCTCATTAACGGAATCAATGAGAGAGTGGAGCATGTCGTTCGGAATGGCGACCCGAACGGGTTTCCCGGATGTGTCAATCTTAGCTTTGCCTACGTAGAGGGTGAGAGCCTCTTGATGGCGCTGAAGGTGAGTGGATTTGCGATGGCTAGTATCGTATTACTCAATGATTGGGCTTGAAGGACATTGCCTTGTCTTCGGGCAGTGCGTGCACTTCTGCTTCGCTAGAACCGTCATATGTGCTCCGAGCGTTAGGTCGGCGCATTCTTTACTGCCCAGGGAGGTTGCTCACGTTCTATCGCATAGGTGCTGCTGAGGATATGGCACATTCATCGCTTCGATTTGGTATCGGTCGTTTCACGACTGAGGCGGAGATAGATTTCGTGATTGAGAAAATTGTCGCAACCGTACAGAGGTTGCGTGACATGAGCCCACTCTGGGAAATGGTGCAAGAGGGCATCGACATCAATACGATTGACTGGGCACAGCACTGAAAAACTCCTGGATATCTTATTTTATGCTATCCCTTTACACATAGCTACCGATTCATTGCCTCCGCTCTATATTTGGCCCGTAGCATAAAATAGTATGAACGAGCTGCTTAACCGACGATCGAACCGCGTGCCATGTTTGTTCCCTTCACTCTGTAAGTTTTAAGCTCCGCGTGGATTTAGCGAGTTCCTCGTTTCTTTCTTCCTACCCTCTCGTCGCCATGTCTCGCCGTCTCTATCTCGGAAGTATGTGCCCTTATTCACGCTTGTGGTTTGTTCTCAAGGCATCATGACCACAGAACTTCCTCCGGACACTAGGTCCGAAGACGTGTCCAAATTTTTCGACGGCTATGGTAAAATAGTGGATTGTCGCGTCATGACTGGTTAGTTGTACAGTCTCCCTTATTTACACCTCGCATACCCAAATGTGTTAGGTTTTGGTTTCGTCGAGTTTGAAAATGCGAGGGTACGCATTTCTTCCACACGTCATTGTCCGCCACTGACCTTGCAATTAGGATGCCGAAGACGCCTTACGTGACTTCAACGGCAAGAACTTCATGGGCCAGAAGTTAGTCCTTTCCCTACTTAGTTGGCTTCGACTATGACTAATTCTTCTATGCAGCATCGTTGTTGAATTCGCCAAGGAATCTCGTCCTCGTCGTGAACCCTACGAAGACAGACATGGGTACCTGTCCCATTGCTACTGGAATCGTTTCGACCATATGCTCATGTTGAAGTAGGGCTCCTGTTCGTGCTCGCAGGCCCCCTGGTATCAGAATTTTAGTTTCTGGTATCTCCAGAGACACTAGCTGGCAGGTACGAGTACATTTATCGCATGTCGCATGTGTTATCGTGAGACCTCTGTGCGATATGACTGGAGCGTTATGACTATCTGCTCTACTATTGATTTGTTCCCCGGAACAGCATGCTGATGACAGTCACACCTTTGTCGCATAGGATCTCAAGGACTTTGGTCGCGAGGCTGGTAACGTTTCCTTCGCCGACATTGACCGCGATACTCCCGGTCAAGGGTACATCGCATCCTTTTAGAGCTAATTTATGCGCTAAACCGGCTGGTCAGAATTCTCGAATATTTGAGTCGTGAAGATGCCGACCGTGCAGTAAAGGATCTAGACGGCAAGGACCTCCGTGGTCAGGCCGTTCGTGTGGACCTATTTGGTGATGTGCGTTTATTTATTTTGACCACGGAGACTTGCTTTTATCGTCTTTGGCAGCGCGGCCCTGATAACTATCGCCGTGACGATCGCCGGGAGCATCGGGATGATCGTTATAGAGACGACCGTGTTAGGGATGAGCGCTACCGCGACGATCGCTACGAACGTCATCGTGGTGGCGAAGAAAGGAGTTCCTTCCGGCGCGAGAGGTCACGCTCTCCTGCCCGTCGCGGAGAAGATGAACGTCGCCCCAGGTCGCCTCCGGCTCGGAGGGAATATGAAGATAAAAGGCCTGCAGGGTACGATGATCGACGGGGGGGCTATGATGACCGGAGAGGTCCTGACCCTTATTATGATCGTCGCAGGGACGATCGCCGCCGCGACGAAAAGGACGACCGGTACGACGAAAGGGCTTCCAGACACAATGGGGACGGCGGGTGGCGTTGAAGGCGGGTGTCGAGTGGTCGTGGTTCGCGGGCCAAACAAAAATGAAAGGGACGGAACGGAACGGGCGACAGATTCCCCCGACGGACGAAGTCTTGCTTTCGTCAGCTTCCTTTGCCTCCTTTTATCGCGCGTATCCAGTCGAACTGCTCCCATGTTAGCCCGTTGGCGTTGGCATTGTGCACGAGGTCTCGTAGAATTCTGATCGTGGTCGTGGCTTGTCCGGGTTGGCCCAATCCAAGACTTGAGGTTCCCACATCCTCATCAAGTCCTGCATCTGGTCCGCCATGCCTTGGGGGTCCGCAAAAAAAAACAATATTCAGGCGAGGCCACCAATTCGTGCGCGACTTGGAAATGCAATTTTGAAGAATTACCCATCTCGTTACGTTTGCCGTGGGCACGGAGCCCTCGCTTCTAGATGTACCTTCCCATTCGGATCACGACGCGAGGGTGCACGGTCAATTTTGTATAACGCGGGCTGCATTTCGTGACAACGGCCGTGCAATCAGGTACTGGAATTCCCTGTCGGTTTACGTGGTTGGCGATGACAATGGCAACGTCACTTGGAGGGCGTCCTTGGTGTACTCCTTCCTGTTCAAGCGGCACTTGGTCGAGCACTGTACCAATGGGCCAGGCTAGGCGTGGAATCGTGGATAGACGTCTTGCCGCAATTTTTTCTCTATAACCGAAGACCTGTCTCGCTGAAGCTGGTATTTTTTTCAAGCTTCCAACAGAAAGTACGTGTTTTCCTGTTTATTATGGACAAAATCGTGTCATATGCCTCTAATAAAAGTAATGAAATCGATCGTATTTGCATCTGGGTGTGACCTAACTGTCTCGATACTTCACGACATCCGTGTTGTCTTGCCGCACTTGCGTCTACGACTATGATATGGATTACACTCGTACACAATGTTTTGATGGATCACTTTTTGACGTAAAGCAAAACCTCGGAGTCGTTTCCTACCCACCAGTCTATCTCCTTGTCGTCATCCGTTCCCGCGTTATCTCCGAGAGGGGCGACCTGCCCATCCGCCGTGCGTATCCACAACTCGCTCTCAGCGTCTCGCGGAGCCTTGAATAGCTTCAACAATTTGAGACGGAGGTTTCGTAAAGACGCCGATGACAACACTTTCACAGGCTTAGTCAACATCAGTGCCTGGGGTGCCGATGACGGCGGGCTGACGGACGAAAGGCTGGCCTTGATCTCTATGGGGAAACGAATAAAATAAAAGATTTGTGGAGCAGGGAAGACCAACACAAACCAATGAGGTGATTCTTCAGCTTGTCGCCCTTAGTCTTCGTTCCTGAATCGATGTCCGGAGTGCCGTGCACTGTACCAGGTGAAGTGCAGAGAAATGTGAGGCAAAGCGGATGGGTTGCGTCACCAGTGAGCCTGCAGGTAAATTTTCGAACATGACTTACGTTCACACAGCTCAACCCAACGCGGGTGAGCTGCGTTGCGAGCGGCATCCGACAAATGTGATTCCCGTGCTATACGTGAGAGATAGAAGAGTTCTGCATCAACGCGGTGACGTGGGCTGATCTTGAGCGGAAAAAAAACAATGTATTGAGCAAAATTTGGTTTCAAACATTGCGTGTCAGGCAATAGCCACGCATGAACGTAATACTGTACACTGACAGAGGTTCCATCAAGGGTTCGAAGCCTAGGCAAACGGGCAATGACAATCTGTTGCCAGACTCGGCCCAGCTGTGAATCTGTGTGTGGCACAACGCAACGCAATCAGACGGTGTTGGCGCCGAAAAAAAGCCTGGACCGCGTGGCGATGTGTTCTGGGCGTCAGGGGGCTCGCACCTTCAAGTAAGGGTGTTCCATTCAACGAGAGCGATTCGAGATCAGGGCACCACAGATTCAGGGTGTCGATAGAGGACCATTTCGATATTCCTGTCGACGAAAGGGACAAGTGTGTCAATTTTGAGACAATTTGAGGGTCGGTGGGAACGGGTATCGCATCGAACAAATTCGAGGAGAGGATGAGGCGAATGAGCCTGGCAAACGGTCAACGGGAGGCGCATAATCGGAGATGATGTGAGTACTTCTGGAAAAGGGATAGTGCCTGGAAAGTCTCGGCCCAACTGGAAAGCTGGTTACAGTCAAGATTTATCGTAGTCACCGCAGGTACTTGGTGTCTTGGAGGCAGGGGTGTCAAAGCTTGAAGGCGATTATAACCTGACTCGAGGCGATCCAATCTTGGCATCAACGTGATAACGTCCAGGATCGCTTGCCAAGTCATGAGCGTGGCATTCAGTTGCAACTCGGCGATACAGGAAAATGCATCCGTTACGAGCTTCAGGTCGGAAGGCGGCCGTAGGCGATTGTTGCTAATCGGACGGAGATGAACATAGCACGGAGTAAATCAACACAAATGCATACTTCAGGGCAAGACGCTCAAGTGATGGTAGTTCGGTGGCAATGAGTGCAACAACGTCCCAGCTCGGAATGAGGCTATGCGAAAGGTCGACGGCCTTTATGTCTTGGAGGGGAAGCGATACATTAGAAGTGTACATCAGGCTACATTATATCGCAGGACTGACTGGGACACCGCTTGCGAGTTTCGCCGGGAGCACCGGGTCCAAATACATTCTCCTTATCCAGACTGACTTCCTGTAAGTTTTCAAGGCTTGCGAATTTTCCGCGAATTTTGTCAAGATTGACGGCTTCAACCCGAATGGTACCATTCGAAGAGCCAAGGATAACGGTCTCTTGTGTATCCGAACCGTGCAGTTGTTCGATGTATTTGCCGGTGAGCGCTTCGAGGAAGGTCTTCCCATATTGCAGAGAAGGAAGGGGTCGAATAAAAGATCCTGCACCAGCTGATCTAGATTACAGAGGAGTAGTGTCGTATAATCGGAATACACCCAACTCACAGGCATGTGAAGTAACGCTGTCCATCTTTGATGCCATCATGCTTCCCTCTGTTCGAGTCATCCCATTCTACTCCAAGCCATACACCGCTTGTACCCTCCACCCCGCCTACATATTTGATGGTTCCGATGTAACCAGAGAGTGCGAAACGAGTACCCAGACACGGGAGGTTGCTACCACCAGTTGTCTGAAACATACCGGCCCGGATTTCCGCAAGGGGAATGTTTCGAGTTGTAACGTGTCGGATGTTTCCGTTCGACGGATTGAACATGTATCTTCTTCTACCCCGAATGCCCACTCGGTCCCTTGCTGCAGCTCGTAGAGCCGGTGTTCTTGCGAAGCACATGGCCTCGTCGGTTTCATCCGAGCTCCAAGAAGAGGTCACTACACCCCACGACGCCAGCCTTTTTTTCTGTTACTGAATGTGAGCTTCTAGCCGCTTGTCAAGTTTGAAGAACACCTCGCGGTACGGAGGTTCATACTCAACCGGCCACAAAAGCTCAACGCTCTCAACGCGCAAATGCTGGACTCTTTGGCTTCCCGGATCGAAGTACGCCTTACTATGTGCCCTGTGACTTTTGCTCATTCTCCAAGCAATGGGATCATGCGGAACTTTGCGGGGTCATTGTAGGCACCGGCACCGGCAAGGCCTTCTCTGCCGGCGGTGATGTCGCCGGTCTGTAACTCTTCTCACCGTCTCAACTTCCCATTCACCGTTACGATCGCCAGGTGTGATTGAGGATGCCGCGCATGAGGCCACCCGTCCTAAGGCGGTCGACTACTTTCGGCGAGAGTACGACTCAACAATGTGCTCGTTCGAGTTGTGGCTGATCGCGACGCAGATATGGGCTGGACTACACTCTTGCCAATCTATCAAAACCATTCGTAGCCATCATGGACGGGCTGACCTGTCCGTGTTTTATCACTGCCTTTTCTCCCACTTAGGCTCTGCGCCTCTAATATACTCTCTAATTTAGTTGGTGGTGGATTCGGTCTAGTGGTACCCGCTCCTTTCAGGGTTGCTACGGAGAAATGTGCCGTTTCAATGCCCGAAACAAAAATTGGATTCTTTCCCGACGTCGGCGCTTCTTACTACCTTTCTCGCCTTGATGGGCAAATTGGAACATATCTCGCCCTTACAGGGACTTCGTTATCCGGCAGGGCCGTCTTGTAAGTTGTTCTTTCCGCGTGTATTCACCTGCCCGAAATCATTCTCAAAGATTATCTCAGCGAGCATGGCCTCGCGACCCACTATATCCCTTCTGCACGTGTGCCTTTACTTCTAGAGAGTCTGGCTGGGTTAGAAAAGCCGACGTTTGCGCAAGTCAACGAAGCTATTGAAGATTTGCACTACGACAGGGAGCCATCAGATACAGTTGCTCCCCTGAGTGGCGAGATCCGCGCCGCACTGGATTCTGCATTTTCTCAAGGAACTGTCAAGGGCATCATCTCCGCGTTACAGACCTACGTAACAAGTGGGGCTACAACCGAAGTTGTTCAGTGGGCGAAAGATACGCTCTCAATGTTGGAGGAACGCAGCCCGACTAGCCTTGAAGTCGCCCTCGCAGCCATTAGAAAGGGCAAGTCTCTCGACCTTCTGGAATCTTTCAAGATGGAACTCGCCATGGCAGCTGCGTTTTGTGTAGGTTCTTCTCGACTCACCTCCGCTCGGCCAACTTAAATATTTCCCAGAATGGCGCTTCTTCCGACTTCCATACCGGCGTAACCTCGGTGATCGTGGAAAAGGTGAAGAGTCGCCCTGCCTGGTCCCCAGCTTCTCTTAGTCAAGTGGACGTGGCCAAACTTGAGGCTGCATTTTTCCGACCCGGAGCGAACCCCCCCCAACTCATGCTCCCAGAAGCCTTGCACAAACCTCACCCTCCCCCGACATCTTTCTTGCGATATGGTTTACCAGCCGAAAATGAAGTTCAAGCTCTTGTTGAAGGTCGCCATGCGTCTAGTGGGTCTGGAGCGCTTACGTTGCAAGAACTCATTGTCAAGGCGGAAGACCTCAGAGGGGGTAAACATGGTGTAGCCGAGAAAGTGCGGGAGGTGGTCAGCCGACGCTGCACTGCCGACAAAGATGGGTATCTCAAGTGGAAGCATTGAGCCCGAATTGAGCCCGAATTGGGCTGATGCGCCAACGTTCGGTACTATTGTTGTCCATTATTACCCCTTGGGACGTACATTGCGTGCTACTTTGGTCACAGTACCGACAGTTGGTGCCTGCTGTAATGTCCCAGCTGCTCTAGACATACGTCTGTCGGCCCCCCTCTTGGTAAATTTTACGAATGGCATCCTATCTTTCGCACGCGTCGGATTTCCACAGCATAGATCCCGTCACCACCAAACGCTTAGCACTGTGGCGAACTTTAACTTTTGAGTGCGTGGAGCCGTCATTGCCTCCGTGGCTACTCATTTGGGCTCATACCGGACTGCATTCTCGCTACCTGGGCTTACCGGTCGCTATGCCTTGATTTTTTCCCGTTTACTGTAGGCGCCAAGTCGTCTCGTCTCGCATACTTAAGGTTGGTCGGGTGACACGAACACGCGACTGTCGGATCCGACTGGCACCGCCATACCATTCTTACTATAGTAGTGCCGCCAGTCACATCCCGCACCGCCTGCGCCGTGTAAGTTTCAGCGTTGGACAGCTTCTGTCGACAGCTGGATTGGTACGTGTTTGGGGTGTGTTTTCTTGGATCGGGCGGTTAGCTCACCCGACCCACCCGACCCCGGGTCTAATGGTCGCACTCACCACTTTTCGCCTAAGGCATGGGAAACGTCTGGATGGCATCGGCCACACTTCGGCCACTGACAACCATCACGGCACCTGCGACTCCCGGCCACAAGCTGTGCGCCTATCTTAGCGCCTATTGAGTTACCGGTTTTGAGGCTTACTTGTGGCCCCTCGGCTCGAGAGCTGAAACCCATTCGAGTCATCAGTGATGAATCTTCGTTTTCTCTACCAGTAGGTGTAGGCACTATTGTACTCTATTTTTGTATTCAAGTTGTATGGCGGTTTCCAAGAGTTCTGAGATTCCAGTCGGAGCGGAGAGCGAAATATTTTTTGGTGGACGAAATCAGCGGCATCAGTTGCCGGGGCCCCAGGATTGGTGGCCTGATCTGATATTTAATATCAGCCAATCCCCGAAAACGGGTCAAGCAAGGCAATACTTTTGGAAACAGCTGTAAGCTACAGAATAAGCCAAAACCCAGCCACGTTTTAAAAACAGACACGTACGGAACAATGTTCCGAGTGCGAATCAGAGGTAGATCAACGGCAATGCACCTGATGCAGGCCTGATGGTTTGTATTGTAGTTGCAATGTTTAGCCCGGTTGCCCCAATGTCTGGGCTAAAAACTGATGCGATCGCGATCCTGGTCACTTGTAAACTCGGTAGTTTAGTTTGGTGCTGTTCACCCGATGAATGGAATATCTCCAGGTCATGATACGTGATGCATGCTTCATTGACGTGACGTGCTCTCGAAGGAACTATTTACAGTAAGACGGTTGAGAAGGAGAGTGCAGTGCACTTGTCAGTGTATTGTTGGTATGCAGATGACAGAGAGGGTCAGGTTCGGGAAAGCATATGTTGCTCTGGACCATCTGGATTCTGGATCACCCCACTGGTTCGGCAGTGCCCATGTGGCCCCATGTGGATGTGGATGCCTATGTGGATGAATGTCTTGATGGATCAACAATCGGGGTCAGGACCAGGGGATAAAATTTGCCTGTGCACCGAAAATCAGTTTCGGCCTTCCTTACGGCGACATTGCATTTGCTAATTCTGAAAAGAACAGGTCCCGAAGGAGAAAATTATATGTCCTATGTGCCTCTATCGAGTGAAAGCCGTAGCCTGGCGGAGCGCGGAGATACTATATTGGGTAGTAGGTACAGTAATCCTGGCAACGTCCATAAGGGGTCGTGGCTCAATCACGTCGTGTGATATTTTTCTTTCAACATCGAAGTATTGGCCCCATCTCATGTACATCGGACACTACCTGGTCTGATCCGCGACGTTTCACTCACTCGGATGATGGCCAGTGCTCATGGCCGCCACATGGCCGCGGGGGATTTAGACGCAAGTAATGCGGTGGGATGGATGGAGGACTGACGCACGGTGCTCGGGCGGTTATACTCCGGAGGTGAGTCAGGGGCAAAGGGATGCCGTGCTGTGCTTGCTGCAACCACATGTGTGTAACGTGGGTAAGCGTTTGAACAAGTGCACGTTTCCACTAACTGAGCGAGATTCGTGCTCAGAAGCCTCGCAAAATTAACAGTAACAGGCACGCACAACCGAGTTGATTTGCACCGTCCATATGGCTACGCCAGGGAATCCAATTGCTACGTGTATACGGCTATGCGCATATGTCTAATCTATGGTCCGAGGTGACTCGCCAATTGTCATGGGTGTCGACATCATCAATACACTTCGAGAATAGCGGACACCGCGCATCGAATCTCTGGTTGATCAAATCACGGCAACTTGGATGGCCGCTAGCTCCAGGTGAGCCCGTGGAAAGTTGTGGACTGCACTGGGACATGAAACGACTCGCGTAAACGCATATAAAGCACAAGTCTGTTTGTGTAAGTGCATCCAGTTTTCCAAGCACCATCTCACATCTCGCAAGCATCTCACATCTCCAAAATGAGCTTCATCAGTGGGCTGCCTCATAGATCATCTCCCTATTTCTCCGTTGGACACTTCTTCCGGGTGCTCAACGCGTCTGTGTTCGGCGTCGAACCATCCCGTGCTATCGCTGGCTTCAAGCTGGAGAACTATGATGTAGACTATGCTACAGGCTTCTTTCCTCCAGAACCACTGCCGAGACTGAGCGGCCCATTCGAGCTATGGGAGCGCGCACTCGATGATGCTGAAGGAAACATCAGCCTGGGCGAAGACACCCGCGAGAGTGCCAAAGCCAAGAGACCATATGGGGAATCGTGGCGGGAGCGAGTTCGGGCTGTGAGTATACGCGAACCTGTGTGTGTCATAGCCAAAACTAACATCTCCTTAGTTCCCCGTCCTCGATACAGATCACCTCGATGAGGATTGTTTCCTGCAACGTGCTCACATGATTCTCGCCTTCTTGGTCCATTTCTACGTCCACTCTCAACCCCCTAGTGACACTCCCACGCCAGTTCACGTCCCTGAAAGTCTTGCCATTCCAATCGTCAACGTTTCTCGCGCACTTGGAATTGCTCCAGTTCTGACTTTCGCCGACACGGTGCTATGGAATGCAATTCCAGCAGATTCGCAATTGCCGATTTCGGCCAACAACATCAAGTTTGTACGTTCCTTCTCCGGCAACAGCACCGAGAAGAATTTCCACATAGCGTCTGCGAAAGCAGAGCTCCGGGGAGTGGAGATACTGCGCATCATCGAAGACTACGCGCAACTGCCCGATATCGTGGACGTACATGCCGTCTCCAAGACAGCCAGGGACCTCAGGCGGCTGGTAACGGTGGTCCAAGATTTGACAGACATCCTTCAAAATGTGAAGGAAGCTGTCGATCCGTATAGCTTCTACTGGGAAGTTCGGCCATGGTTCCGTGGAAGTGGCTGCGGCGCTTCCAAATGGATATACGACGGTGTCCCGGAATCAGATTCTTTGGATCTTGCCGGACCGTCGGCAGGTCAGAGCTCTGTCATGCACGCCATAGACGTTTACTTGGACGTCGACCACCAGCTCTACCAGAAGAGAAGTCCGGCGCCATCGGAGGAGAACAAGAGAGCGGACAAAGGGTTTCATGGAGCGTATGAGACGGTACATGCCCGGCGACCACCAAGCCTTTCTCAGAGATCTCGCGGCGCTCCGCGTTTCGATTCGAACACGGGCCAAAACATCACCGTTGCTACGGGAGTCGTATGACCTCGCCGTTCTTGCATTGAAGAAATTCCGGGATGCACACATGCGGGTCGCGTGCCTTTACGTCATCTCGATGGCGAATACGACACCACCCGGTACCCCTGAGGAGGGATCAGAGCGTCAAAGAACACAGCAAGGACCGAGACAAGGCACAGGGGGCAGTCATATTTCATCACTGCTCAAGGCGGGAAGGGACGCGACCGATCGCACTTTGCTGGGGAGGAGGTGAAAATATACGTCTTATATAATATGGACACGTGATACGCGTTTGATTATTTGTTTATGTTATGCTATTTTATTTGTCGCGTCGCGCTAGGCGCGCTTTCTAATTTACACTTTGACTTGACCTCCACCATGAGCACTGATCTTACCCAGGGTATCTGCGAAAGGCTTAACTTCGGGGACAAAGATGACGAATATCTTTGGGGCACTAAGCCAACCCTTCAGTTCCTTTCCATCAAAAAGGTCGTAGCAAGCGCTGCTACAAACTCTCCCAACAACCAAGGCGCCCCAACCACCGATAGATACCGAATCATTATCTCAGACGGCGTACATTTCCTTCAAGCTATGCTCGCCACCCAGCTGAATCATCTCGTCGAGGAAGATCGCATCGGTAAAAATACCATTGCCCTCATTGAGAACATGTCCTGTCAGCACATTATGGACAAACGGTCCGTCTGTTCTCTGTCACTTTTGTTGCCAATGGCTCATCACTACATCAGACTTGTGATTCTACTCAGCCTCAGGGTTCTACAGAGGGATGCGCAAAAAGTTGGTAATCCAGCCCCTCTCCTCAGTCAACCGACAGTGGATGGCCCCGTGACATCCATCCCTGTGAAAACAGCACCAGCACCGTCTACAGCAGCCCAAACTCAGAATCAGCAGACAGATAATCAGAATCCTATTTATCCCATCACTGGTCTTACGCCCTACCAAAATAACTGGCGGATCAAAGTACGAGTGGTGCAGAAAAGCGATATCAGAACCTATTCTAATCAACGGGGCGATGGTCGATTATTCAACGTTACCCTTATGGATGACTCGGCGGAGATCAAGGCTACTGCCTGGAATGCTATGGTGGAGGAGCTATATGAAAAGCTCCAAGAAAACCGGGTCTATTTCATCTCCAGAGCTCGCGTCAACCTTGCAAAGAAGAGGTTCTCCACTGTGCAGAACGACTATGAGCTGAGTCTCGACCGTGGTGTAGAAATTGTAGAGGTCTGTTAGCCATCACACTTTCTCGACTGTGGCTAATTTTGGTTGCAGTGCCAAGACACTGATGTCCCTGTCATCCGCTACCATTTCGTCAAGGTGGCGGCTTTGCAAGAACTCCAAAAAGAAGCGATTTGTGGTATGTTTCTCAATAATCCCTAACTGAAGATGACTTAATTTTAGATGACAGACGTTATTGGTGTTGTCAGGGAGGTAGGGGATTTGTCGGAGATCATGACGAAAAATAATAAAACAGTACGCATCCGTGGTGCGAAGAGCGGACGCGTCTTGATGTAGAATTTGCAGGCCCAAAAGCGCGATCTTAAGATAGTGGACGACTCGGAATACGACGTGCGACTCACGTTATGGGGCAAGCAAGCGGAGCAATACAGTACGCCTGTAGACACTGTCATCGCTTTCAAAGGCGTTAGAGTCGGCGACTATCAAGGTGAGTGCATTCCTCGGTTCCTAGATCCTTCTAACCTCCGCTTCCCGATCAGGGCGGTCTTTGTCTCTCCTGAGCTCTGGGTCCGTCGCTGTTAGCCCTGATATCCCAGAAGCGCACGCTTTGAAGGGCTGGTATGTAGACGGAGGCGCTCAAACGACTTTCACCTCACATTCTCAGGCGGGATTGTCATCTGGTTCTGGCGGGACAATTAATCGCAATGAAATGCGAACGATTTTCGACGTCAAGGAAGCTCAGCTTGGCATGTCCGATAAGGCCGATTTCTTCTCTACGCGCGCTACTATCATGCACATCAAGACCGACAATCTCGTGTATCCTGCTTGCCCCACGTGCAACAAAAAGATGACAGAGAGCCATGATGGATGGAGGTGTGAAAAATGTGACCGTAGCTACGAGAAGCCGGAGTATAGGTCAGTGCGACTCGCATTGTTTTTGTCTATACTGATGCGAAGGGCTTGTCTGCAGGTACATCATTTCGATGGCTGTTGGCGATCATACTGGCCAAATGTGGCTTTCTGGGTTCAACGAGGTAGGGAATATACTCTTCGGCATGACTGGCAACGAGTTCCAAGATATTCGGGCCCAGGTACGTTCATATGATCTTGGCATGTCGCGGAATCTTTATTTTGTCGTAGGACGAAGCCAAGGTCAACCATATCGTACACAGCGCTACGTGCAATTCGTATAATTTCGTTTGCAGGGCCTCTCAACAATCGTTCAACGTAAGTGAAACTACCTCCGACTCAAATAAAACTTATTTTTAATGAACAGGACCAAAACCGAGTGAGGTATGGTATTCAGAGGGTGCAACCTCTTGATTACCTCAGCGAGATGCGCAATCTTGTCGAGCTCCTTCATTCGGCTTGGGCGCAGTGAAAGACTGTTCTCGTCAATTGTCCCAGTTCTTAGCCTACCGTTACCGTGTATTAGTAGTAGTAGCATTGCGTGCTTGCCCGATCAGGCGTTGAAATGATATCAAAAAAGCATATGACCTAGTATTGTGTGGTATTAGTATTCGTATCTATGGTATTCGTAAACTGTCTGGATCTGGATGTCATGGTGGGTCTAGAGGGTAATGGTAGAGTCGTCTCAAGAACTCCCAGGCGACGCCCAGGCCGTGGTTGACGGCTTCTATGGCCACCTCTCTGGTAAACGGGAGCTCGAATCGTATCGGCCACGGGAACGGCAGGCCTTGTACGGGAAGAAGCGCATTATGTTCGCCGTGTGCAGACGTGTCGCCCGATGGAGGCCGACCGCGGTCACGATCGCGTGTGTCAGAGGACGGTGAAGTGATATCGATCATCGTGACTGATGTTGGCGTGGAGCTCGCTGGGCCCTCCTCGGCGGGGGCGAGTGGCGTCGAATCTGGGGTGGCACTGGTGCTCGTGCTATAGCTATAGCTCACGACAGTAGCTGTAACGGTGACCGAGGGTGCTGCGCCCGCCCAACTCGGCCCTGAAGCGCCGCACCGGTCCAACGAAGTGCGCAGTCGTCCTAGATCGTTGTGCATCGAGAGAAGGAGGACGAGCAAGACGGCGGAGAAGAAGGCCGGAGCCATGAATGCTGCGGCTCGAAGGATGGAGGAGGATGCCGACAACCATGGTGGTGTGCCGAGGCTGGGTCGGCGGGGAACGATGTGGACACGGGTCTGAGAGTAGAAAAATTCTTCTAGTCCGAAATGTCGCAGTTTGGGTTGGCCACCGGATGTCTGCTCATATGCCAAGTTCGATCGTAGGGATGCTATCTCGAACCCTAGTCAGAATAAGAGTGAGCCTTCGGATATCGGAGCAAGATAAGACACTCAACATACCTGAGGGGGTTTCAATATCGACTTGGAGTCGACCGACGGGTATGCTAAAGGCCGGGAGGATGATGTCCAGGTCAGAGCCATCCTTCGCCCGTTCTTTACCCTTACCCTTCACGGCTTCACTGCGTTCTTTGACAATGTATGTGACCTCCACCAATCCACCGCTCGATGCCCCCGTGCGTACGCGCACCCATGTCCCCCACTCTTTCCCACTCATCTGTTCAAAGACGAGGGCAGAACTCGCGGACGGATCCGTCTTTGCAACCGCAGTAGTCTCGAACCTGACCGGCACATCGTCCAGACTTGCCGACACGATCTGTACGCGGACAGGGCCACTGCCGCCGCCTTGACCCTTTTCCATGCTCTGAGACGAGGAAACATGTCCCAACCCAAAGTCCAACCAGTCGCCGTCCACGTCCGCCGGGGCGGGCAGTCTGACGCATACCGCGTACGAGCGCGGCACTTCTGCGCCTCCGGACGATATGGGGGTGACGGTGGCGTTGACGTACGGTATCATGAGCGGGCCGTCGCGAATCGGTTTCAGAGCGGTGTGCAGCGACTCTCGGAGCGCAGAAGACGAAGAGATGCGACGCGCGTCCGGAGTCCGCGAGCGATTCGTCGAGCGGCTGGGGGTCTCGGCGTCGTCGCGTCGCGTGGCGAGCGGAGAAGACGTCAGGCCACGCGGAAGCGGCAGCGGGCGGAGCGCGACGCGACCGCCATGGGAACTGACCCGGGAACGAGCACCGCGAGCGACCTCAGTCTTTCGCGCCCTTGGATCCGAAGACTGGTACACGTCGAGGACTTCCGCCGGGGCGTCCGTGTTGTTGCAAGCGGTCGTTTCGATCTTTTCGCTGTCCGCTGCGAGTACGCGAAAGCGCGGGAGCGAGATCAATAGCCCTCGCGACTCATCATCGGCGTCGGATGTGTGGGGGGAGTCCTCGCGTGGCGCGGGGGATGGAGGGACTCTTGGGGTGACGAGGACAGTGCCCTTCAACGAGAATGTAAAGGTATTCTTGTTGGGGGGAAGAAAGTCGTTGATGTTGAGGTGTAGGGTGATAGGTAAGGATGGAAGGGGCACGTCTGGTGCTGGCTGATCGAGAGAGGACGCCCTCGTGGGCTCCCTGGTATCGTTGTCGGTCGTCGTATAAAAAACGGATGACAAACCGGTCTCTGAGCCTGGTGTCGTTGGCGCACTCTCGAAGGAATATTCGGGAACATTTTGAGGTGGCAGCGGGGCACGCAAAAGCGAGGACGTCGAGGAGATAGAGCTCTGCCGTGAAGGGGTATGTCCGTTTAGGGCCGCAGATGTGGGTAGGTTTGATGAAACGGTCAAAGTCGGCATGTCGAAAAGATTCCTGCTTGCCAGTGAGACGGCGTTCTGCGCCGCCTATGTCGTGCCCTGTATATCCAGGACCCCCTTGGACATCCCAGCCAGACTCACGGCCTGGCGCCCAGCTCACGTCACAACCCCTTGCCTCAAGTCCGACATCCATGCCGAGGAGGGTAGCAACGCCCGGATACCAAATTCCCTGACAGGTTCCTTTGTAATCCAAGTGAACCAGGACACCCTCTTCGCCGCGAATCCTGTCACGGCCACGTCCCAGGATCGTGCACAGCATCTCGCCTCGTATGTCCACAACCCCAACCCTGCGGCGGCCCTCACGGGTTCCGCCTTCAAAGTTCCGCACTGGAGTTGCCCAGCGTACACGGATGCGCTCTGTGCTAGGAAAGGTACCTTGGATACCGAAACCATCAGAGAAGCCAGGTGCACTTGCGGAATCGCTGCTTTCGTCATCGGCAAAGTGTTGATAGTGGTATGCAGAGCGCCGGGAGTTTGCCATGCGAGTAACATGAGGGTCGGCGGTCATATCCCATGAGGGAGAGTCAGAATCGCCCTCGCCTGAAGAAAGGGACTGGAAAGACGAAGCGGCAGTTGACTCTGGGGGGAATATGCGCAATTTGAGAGTATTAGAGAGGCAACGAGGTGTGGGTATGGAGAGCTTTAAGACGGGGTAGTCAGAACCGGGACTAAAATATCTAGACGACACTCACCAACCACGGGGCCCTCTGAGGGTGAGTCAGATAGGGCACAACCATGCTAATACCAGCCATGAAAAGGAGAACACTCTTCTCGCTGACAGAATTCCTCCTCCCCCTTAGCTTTGTCGGTAAAGGCGTATAGTCCCCACCACTGTCCGATCTGCCGCCTAGTTTGGACAGTGGTGGCAGTTCACTTGGGAGTACAAAGGAAACTTGATAACCGCTAACGAGAATATGACCGGTATATTTCTCATCTAGAGAGGGCACGTCTGCGTCGGAAGATATCGAAGGTGAGGAAACGAGACGAGTAGAGACATTGGGCCGTTGGTCGAAAAGGGTGAGATAGGAATGATGAGAGCGAGCAGGGAGATTCAAGGCACGAGCGGCGTTGTGAAGGAGTGGGGAAGCGGTGGATGAGAAGTTGTAAGGGACTGAAGAAGGATCGAGAGGATGAACCTCTGACTCCAGAATCTTAACGTTCTCCTCTGCAAAACGTGTCAGATGTTAGTGAGACAGGTTACGAACGGGACAGGCCTTTGAAGAGCGGAATTGCGCTTCCAGGGACAATACTGTCTATCGGAAGAGCGAGCTTCGGATTTAAACAAACCAAAAGTTGGCATAGGAGAACGTCGTTAGAGATGGGATACAGACCTTCATGTACATTTTAATAGGAACATTTTCGGCTTTCTTGGCATTTCCTTCGACAGCTAGACGAGTGACGATATTCAGCCTCTGTGTTTGAGGGCCAAGTGTGCTCGGAGAAGATACTGAGAGGGGAGGGCTGCTTGCTCGTGAATGTCGGGAAGTGTAGGGGATAGCAGTCATGTTCGTCATGAACGACGCGGTCAGAGTTGTGTTGAACGAGCGCGTAATGTCGACGCGTCTGCCACAGACGCGTCCGATTCTTGCTATATCTCCGCTTCGGCTTGTTCCCTTGATTATCGTCTTATATGAGTCACCCTGACAACTCACCAACGACCGCACCAGTCATCATTGTATACAATGAACCTTGAACGTTTAAACACCCATCCGATTCACCTATCTCCTATATCACCTACCATCCATCACCCTATACATCTTACTCTGGAAATTATATCGACTAGAATTGTTCACTCTCCAACGTGGACGGAGGGCAAAAACTCCGACCGGTCTTAGACACAAAGGGCTGCAGTCCTTATTGTCAGACCCCGTCATCGTGGCGGTCCCCACTTTTAGGTTCGGCCCAATTATGCCATCTCCCCTTAGGCTTGCGACACCTCGCTCGGTCTTTCTTTCCGTCACCACCATCTCACGTATCAGCCCCGTAGCCAGACGTCTCTCTATGACTTCTCTACCTTTCCTCGGCGTCGGCGTTTCTGACGACGTTCAACATTGGCGTCCCCAGACCTCACCTGACATCGCCGCTCACTGGGTCTATACCAAACCGATACAAAAGTCTCAGCAGGATGATCGCGAGTACAGGCTGATCCGACTCGAGAACGGCTTGCAAGCTATGTTGGTTCATGACGCAAAAACTGACAAGGCCGCTGCTAGTTTGGACGTCGCTGTTGGCCACTTGCATGACCCTGTGAGTAATCCTGGACCCACCCCCAAATGCGGCCGTGTAGCTAGCTAATTCTATGAACGTAATAGGCTGACATGCCAGGCCTTGCGCACTTCTGCGAGCATCTCTTGTTCATGGTATTTACTCCATCGAATTGGAATGACAGATAGCTCTCTGACCAGAGACTCTAGGGAACCGAGCAATTTCCAAAGGAGAACGAGTACTCTGAGGTCCACCACTTTCCAGATAATGTCGAACGGATCTGATGATTGTACAGTTTCTTTCCAGGAATAATGGCTCCTCGAACGCATTCACGGCATCCACAAATACCAATTATCACTTCAACGTGTCAACGTCCGCTCTCGCCGGCGCACTCGAACGCTTCTCTGGCTTTTTTCATTCTCCCTTGTTCGCCCCGTCTGGTACCGTCCGCGAACTAAACGCCGTTGATTCCGAACACAAGAAAAACCACCAGAGCGACGTGTGGCGTATTTATCAGGTCAACAAGCATCTCTCCAAACCTGGTCATGTATGGAGCAAGTTTGGTACAGGAAACAAAGCGAGCTTGACGAGCGCGGCGCGAAAGCTGGGGAAAGACAGTTTCAAGAACGGCATCAACGGTGCTGCAAGTTCGCAAGATAGAGCGCCTTCCCCTTATCCTTCCTCCCTCCCGTCCCCGGTTTCGTCCGTAAGCTCTCTTTCTACTCTCGGATCTGACGACGGGGGTCCTGTCGGTCGGGAGACCCGCCGCCGTCTCCTCGAATGGTGGGGCAAGGAATATTGTGCTAGTCGGATGAGGTTGTGTATAATTGGCAAAGGTTAGAGCTGGCTCTGGTATCCACCTCTCGCCTCTGATCCAACTTGATAGATTCCCTTGATCGATTGTCCGACCTGGCTGTCAATTTATTTTCGCCCATACCCAATCGTGGTCAGACACCTTTACCTTCTATTCCAGATCACCCATTCGGCCCAGATGAGAAAGGGGTATGTTTTAACTTTTGCTCTGCGTCTGTATCCAGCTATAGCTATTTCGACGACAGACCCTGGTCCACATTCAAACTATCATGGACTTCCACGCAATGGAAATATCTTGGCCAATAAACGAGCAGATCCCTCAATGGCGCTTCAAGCCAGGAAGTTATCTGACAGATATAATTGGTCATGAGGGCGCAGGTTCACTACACTCTTTTCTGAAGGAACGTGGCTGGATCACAGCATTAAGCGCTGGTGTTCAGGATTTGGCGCGCGGCTTTGCCACGTTCAAGATTACTCTCTATCTCTCACAGAATGGATTCCGTGAGTCAATTTCCAGCACCCCTTCGTTCAACTAACAGAAAATCCAATAGAAAATCACCGTGAGGTCGCGATGTCTACATTCAAATTCATGTCCATGTTACGGTCAACCGATCTTAGCCCAACTCATCAGAAGGAGGTATCCACCCTTTCAAACATTCGCTTCAGATTCTCAGAGAAGCGACGTCCCGACGACTATGCGGTCTGGGTGGCCGACAAACTTTCGTGGCCTGTACCACGCGAGCTAGTGATCAAAGCACCTCAAGTCGTTTCGGAATGGGATCCCGATGCTCAGGCAGTAGCACTCCGTACTCTAGAAGGATTGGGCGTTCAGAACAGCCGTACGGTGCTCATGACGAAGAAAGAAGAATTTGAGAGGACAATCGGGTCCCAGCAATGGCAGACAGAACCGTGGTACGGGACACAATATCGAGTCGAGCGGCTCGACGACGAGTTTGTCCGAGAGGTGCGTCGATCACTTATATCTATTTGGAACTGCACATCTCACACCCTAGTGCAGGCAGAGGGTCCAAATACCATCGATTCTTTCCATCTTCCCCGACCAAACGAGTTCATTCCTAAGCGATTGGATGTCGATAAGCGGGAGGTCACACAGGTAAGCCCCGTGGTGATTGTACTAGTGCACTCAAGCTTACAAGAACATAACTTGTTCAGCCGCAGCCGCGTCCCCATCTGATATACCAAAGCCCGCGCACGACCCTCTGGCACAAGAAGGACGACCAGTTTTGGGTACCCAGGGCTCGTGCTATCATTGAATTCCGTTCCCCAGTTTCAAACGAGTCACCAATCGCATCCGTATTGACAAAGTGCGTTATTGACACGACATTCAAAAATTTATGACCGAGCATCGGAATAGATTGTATGCCGTACTGGTGACAGACGCTCTCAACGAGTACTCCTGCGATGCGGCTCTCGCAGGTCTTTCTTACTCAATTGAAGCGTCTTCACTCGGGTTTTACGTTTCCGTTTCTGGGTACAACGATAAACTCCACGTCCTTCTGAGGGATGTGCTGGAAAAAGTAAAATCCCTGGAGGTTCGTGCGGAAAGGCTAGAAGTCATGAAGGAAAAGGTGTGTTACGTTTTTCGACCTCATCAAGAATCCGTTCAAATTTCTTTTTGCACAGATCAAACGAGATTGGGAAAACTTTTTCCTTGGTCAAAGCTATCGACTGTCGGATTACTACGGACGGTACATCATGAACGAGAAGCAGTGGACAGTCTTGGAAAAACTACAGGTTCTCGATTGTGAGCTGTTTGACTTCATGAGAGAAGGGAAAGCTAATCGTTTTTCTGTACTTCAGCCATCACTCAGGCGCAAGTTCAAAACCACATAGGGGTGCTATTGTCACGTCTTGAAACCAAGATGCTCGTGATCGGGAACATGTACAAAGATGAGGCCATTCACCTGGCCAAAATGTCTGAAGATATCATCCCAGCAACTCCTCTCTTGAGCGCCGGCCCCGTCGACCTATCACTACAGCTCCCAGAAGGTGGTGTACTGTGGCTTCTATAATCGTTCGTTCGCATCTGACACCCAGTAACTACTGCTAGCCTCTAACCATGTTTGGTCCTCCCTCGTTCCCAATACTAACGAACCCAACTCAGCCCTAACGTACTACGTTCACTACGGATCCAATGTCGATC
This sequence comes from Lactarius akahatsu, assembly GCA_021524915.1. Classification (NCBI taxonomy): domain Eukaryota; kingdom Fungi; phylum Basidiomycota; class Agaricomycetes; order Russulales; family Russulaceae; genus Lactarius; species Lactarius akahatsu. The sequence continues at coordinate 1,202,713 of JAKELL010000001.1, read as the reverse complement.
GTCGCTCACGAGTCACGGCGGCTCTACTTACCCAAATCCTGTCCGAGCCGGCCTTCGATACCCTTCGCACAAAGGAGCAGCTAGGCTACATCGTTGGGGCGAGCATGTGGACCGCCCCGGGCGATAACGAAGCAGGTCTGCGTATCGTCGTGCAAAGCGAGCGCGGGCCTGTGTATCTGGAGGAGCGTGTGGAAGCATTCTTGGGCCATATGAAGGGCGTCATTGAGCAGATGACAGACGAACAGTTCGCAGAGCAGAAGAACGGTCTCGAAAGAAAATGGCGGGAGGTACCAAAGAACCTTAGCGAAGAGGTCAGCAGACACTGGGGGCAGATCGACTCTGGATACGTAGATTTCCTGCGCCGTAAGTGTCTTGTTCTCCTCGATAGACACCATTCGGTCGTACTTAAACGACCCACAACCCACAGGCACCGAGGACGCCGATTTTTTGGGTTCGGTCAGCAAGCAGGATGTATTGTCGCTATTCCTTACTCGTGTCCATCCGTCATCCAAGACGCGTTGCAAGCTATCGATTCACGCACAATCGCAGAAGCCGCAGCCGAAGCACGTCAGCCGTGCCGCCGCCGATGCCTTCGTACAGATTGCGAACGAACAAGGCTTCGAGCTCGAAAACGTCAACTGGAACAGTTCACTGTATACGGATGGGGAGCCATCTGAAACCCAATTTACCACTTTCTGGAACACTGCACTCGCGGACGGTCCTGCTGGGGCAGCTGAGAAGATTTTTGCTGCACTTCCCCAACTCACGGAGCGCTTCCCTGCTGAAAAGGATGCGACAGGCTCGCTAACGGAGGATGTAGTCTACATCAAAGACATTTCGGCATTCAGAAAATCCCTTCAAGTGTCCGAACCACCAAAGCCATTGGTAGTTTGGAATGACTTGCCAATTTCGAGGTTTTGATCGAAAGTTTGCTTTTACTTGCAGTGCCAACTGCATTTTTTAGGCGACTAGACAGTGCAATGTAATATGTGTATCATGGTACCAAACAACTTCGTAGAGTATACCAATGTAGTGCTCTTTCGAAACAGAATGTTATGTGGTCTTTTCTTGGATGCGCCATTCCCGCCATGCATGTGCCATCGTATTAACGCTAGTTCTGCGTCATGGATGCAGCGCCCCCCATAGTCAATTGTCTGGGCAAATCGTTAATTACGTACCGAGTCGTAACGTAGTGCATCATAGATCAAGGGCAGGCAATCGTTACAAGTGTCAGCACGGAACAGGACAGGTATGAATAATATCACAGTGGGATCTAGGAACAGGGTGGCAAAAGTACACAGCAAAGCGCGAAAGCGGCGGAAAACAAGCGTCATGAAAGTTGGCTGGTAGGGTGAACACGAGAGGCAAGGGACCGCTGAATGCGTTACTTTTTCCGACCGTTCTTCGCAGCGCCCGCCTTGTTTTGTGGCTGTCCATCATGGGCCTGGGCTTGCTGAGCCTGGTGCGGGTCGAAATTCTTTGCCCTGCGGAAGAGGAGAACGTGAGGTTCTGGAGCTACGGGTGGTGGCATCAAAAAAAGACATGCGATGAGATGGAAAGAGGCGAGCGCACCGTGGACTTCATAATGTTCCCAGCCCAAGCTCTGAGTAATACCGATCCCCCTCCACTCTGCCTCTGACAAGAGACGAAGAACGCCTGGATCATCTGCATTGAAATAGGTCTTGGGAATCATTTTGAACAGGGGCTTTGGGAGGATGACATGCCGATATTCGAACTCGTCGTCGGCATAGCGATCAGAATAATGGATGCTTCAAAGGAAACGAATGAGAATAACTCGGTGGGAAGAAAGGATGATGAGCTCACTTTGCTATGTATTCTTTAATCTTTTCCGCCTCTGCCTCTGCAGCTTTCTGTTTCGCGAGTTGTTGTTGTTGTTGGGTCTGTTGAGCCTGCTTGGTGGCCATGATAACTATTACTACCCAAGTCAGTCAGGTGGATTGTAAACGCGTGGTGTCACAAATTTACTCTCGCGTGCACAGATAGACCCTACCACGTGATGTGAATCGATCGTGTCTCGTGTCGAGACGCGGGCCTTCGCTCCTTCAGCCTCTTCCCAGTGACCCGATGGACGAAGAAGACGAGTACGGAATTCCACATGATTACTATTCTTCTGAAGGGTCGCTTCAGAATTATTACCCGGAGAAATTCCCACCTTCCTCGTTTGATGGCACCCTGGAAGACTTTCTCGGTGAAAGTCAGCCCGACAGTTTCGGCGAATGTATGCGTCCTACTTTGGTCTATTTCTGAGCTGAGCTCTACGCGACTAATAGGGTCATGGAACCCTCTTTCTGGCTTACCCTCTGGAGCACCGTCTGAGCCAGATGACATAGAGCAGTTCGATGATGAACCCTTCAGCCATCGCGGACTTGCTGGTCGTCCATTCCCTCAACACTCTCCAGTGCTGTTACCTCATCAAGTTTCCCGGGAGTCAGACTTGTCGACAACGTATCATACTATAGGTCGCTCATGTATGCGTTTGATCATGCGCGGGTCTAGTTGCTCTGCGTTGACGTGCTCTCGTTCTTTATAGTCCACGAGCAGGAGAACACCGTGGCGCGCCTCCCTAATGGGCCCATGCAGAATGCACATATGAACCAAATGTCGGTGCAAAAGCAAAGGTCTAAACTCGACAGCGATATGCAACGTGGCCCTCTGGATGGTCGCTTGAATGGGCACAACGACCCTAACATATGCAATCCAGACGACATACGGCTTCGAGAGGTCTCGGAATTGCGTTCGTGTCTATTCTTTTTGCCTAACATCGTGACGTTCGTTGATTCTCTCCTTAGCTGCTATGTATCGTACCATGTTCAAGTTCGCAACCTTCAATGCCATGCAATCAAGTTGCTTCGACACAGTAAGAATGCCCTTTGATGTTTCGTTGTCTAACGCGCGAGTTATCTCCGCTTATCCTAGATCACGAAATCAGATGAGAACGTGGTGAGTCTGCGTAATTTCACCTCAACCCCTGCGCAGACGACGATTCTGCTAGGTTGTGAGCGGTGAGTGTATGCAGCACAGTAAGGGCTGTCACAGTTACATAGCCCGTCTCCTTCCTTCGACCCATATCGACACAGCGCCAACTGGTAGCGGCAAAACAGTCTTGTTTGAACTCTCTATAATCCATATGCTCTTTACTTCGGCGGGTCGCAATTCCGCTGAAAAGTGCGTTTACATGGCTCCTACCAAGGTGAACTCTTTTATTCTCGTGAAAACCTATGGACTCAGCCGGAGAAGGCGCTGTGCGCAGAGAAGACCAGGGATTGGACGGAAAAGTTTGGATCCCTGGGCATAAGGTGTACGTGGGTTCGCTTAAAATGCTGCATCGGCTATCCTAATATAATCCAGGCTGCGAATTTACTGGCGACACAGTGCAGCCTAACAAGAGCGTCTGGGGAGATGTCAAAGGCGCAAATATAATGTTGAGTGCTCACGGTATACTAGATATCTTCTGCGCCGTGCCGACTATTCATCAGCGTTACTACGGTGATGTGTACTGTGGACCCCACCCCAGATCTAATAATTGACAAGGCACGGTAGGCCGAGAAGTGGGATAGTCTAACAAGGAACTGGTGAGCGACAGTCGTCGGAGCAGCTCTAGATTCTGAAGTCTTTGTAGGTCCGCCCACAGTCAACTGCTTTCTCAGATCCAGCTGTTCCTCATCGACGAAGTGAGCTATTTCATACAGCGCCATTTTCTCTCAAAACGACTGTACACAGGTTCATATACTCAACGAGTTGCGAGGAAGCACCCTCGAAGTTGTGGTGTCTCGTATGAAGACGCGTGGCTCGGCTGTGCGCTTCGTTGCGGTGTCCGCTACGGTCCCGAACATAGATGACGTTGCTCATTGGATTTCAAGCCGGCATTCAAACGGTGCCGCTGCGACTTTCAGGGTAATTTGTTGCTATGTTGACCCGCGTGTGTGTTGACTTTTCAAACAGTTCGGAGAAGAGTATCGGCCCTGTCAGCTTTCACGTTTTGTATACGGTTTTCCAAGAGGGAAGAATCAGAACGATTTCTTATTCGCACGATCGTTGAACTACCGTCTATTTCCTCTGCTCCAACAACACTCCGCTAATAAGCCGATCTTGATTTTCGTGTCAACACGGAAAGGTGATTCCGTTTGAGATGTCGCGAACCTTTACCTTTGGCATCTAACAAGAACACTAGGCGTCCTTACCACAGCAGAACAGTTAATGGTGGATTATTACAAAGCGGTGAACAACAAGCACACGGTACCCTGGTCGCCACCTAAGAGGCTTGTCTGTACCCCTTTCTGCCGAACGAATGCTGATTCAGTCTCTAGGATCGAAAGGACATTTCAGAACAAACAGCTAGAAAGAAAGCTCGCTGCGTCTAGTTCATAGTAACTTCAAACTCACCGTTTTTCATCTATGTAGAACTTGCCGCGGCCGGCATTGGTGCTCACCACGCTGGACTGGAGCTCTCAGATAAACGACTTGTTGAAGAATTGTTTACAAACAGGATTTTGCGTGTCATCGTCGCAACTTCGGTGTGTTGGCTACTCATCTTAATTTCCATTACGGTGATGTTCCTTATCCCCTTCAGACTCTTGCTGTAGGCGTAAATCTTCGTGAGCCACCCACTAGAAGAACGTTCTCGTCTGCCAACACCTCCTTTAGCCGCTCACATTGTCGTGATCAAAGACGTCAAAATATTCCAAAACGGCGTCTCTCAAGAATACTCGGACTTGGACATAATGCAGATGATCGGACGAGCTGTAAGTCAGATCAGCGTCAACTTCCACGCATGACGCAATGAGAAACATCGTTACTTGACCAGGGGCGACCCCAATTCGGTGCGTCTATTCTCTCACTGTTCCGATTCTCACCGAGAACACGAGTGCAGATAAGGAGGGCGTGGCTATTATCATGTGCGAGTCTGGACTGGAGAGTAAATATCGTGCTCTCGGACAAGGCCAGACAATCCTGGAAAGCTCTCTACATACAAACCTCGCGGAGCATCTGAATTCGGAAATTGGCCTCGGGACCATCACGAACATCGCTACAGCGAAGGAATGGTTGCGCAACTCATTCATGTTCCGCCGAATGGCTCAGAACCCCCAGCGGTACATGTCGAAGGAACTGAACTGGCAAGACGGGCTAAACGGCATGATCATGCAATGCGTCAGCGACCTTAGGAGTGCAGAACTTCTGAACTATGTCGAAGGGGGCGCGACAGAGCTGCGCTCAACAGAATTTGGGGACATTATGAGCAAAGTACGCACACTACGTTGATTGTGCAACTTTCAGCTCATCACTCCGACAATAGTACTACATGAAACAGGCTACTGTAGGAATATCTCTTGGCTCGATGTCCTATGCACTAATCGTCTTGTCTCGAGATGGCTCTGATCATGAACCTCCCTATCAAGGCCACCCTGCGGGAAATGGTAAGTCTGGCCAATGGAGCTGTCTGCGCCACTTAAGCTACGTCCCTGGAAAAGCTAGAAATGCTTGCGGCCTCGGAAGAGTGCGTGTACTAACCTATCTCGGACCTGCCTAGTAAAGTTTGTATCCTAGGTTCTCCGAGCTGAAGATTCGAGCCGGAGATAAGCAGGTGAACCATCACGGGGTCCCTGCGGATACTTGATCACTAAAGATCCTAGGTTTACAATAAATTGCAAGAACATATCGATATTCGTTTCAAGATAAAGCGGATTGAAAAGGCCGCCGATAAAGTGTTTCTGCTGATTCAAGTAACGTAGTATGTCAAGTATAAATACCCTACTAATCACGATCGCCGCCAGGCTATTCTTGGAAAGGTCTCTCTCCATGCGACGGAATACAAATCCAGAGAAAGCAATCCACTACTCGACTCGGTCATCGTCTTTCGGCACGCCAGTCGTATTGCTAGAGGTAAGATGTACAGCCATCGTAGTAAACATTTACAGCTCAGCCTTGTAGCCATGGTTGAGGTTGCGATAGCAAAGCGGAATGGAGCTCAGATTAAGCATGGGTTAGAACTGTGAGTACACATCGATCGGCGGTGTCGTTCCACGTAGCGGGGCGCTTACGAAGGTTTGTACGAAGGGCGCGTAACATCAGCGCTCGGGTCTGGGAAGACAGGCCCTCAGTACTTTGCCAGATCGAGACAATTGGCGAAAAGTCGTAAGTCATGAGCCATATCCCTGCTTCCTTTTGTCACTGACCATGACTGGTTTAACACCCAGGATGAAGGTCGTAGAAAAGTGTTACTCCACATTCAGTCACGGACTCACGTATTGCTCTTAGATCCTTGCAGAGAACGGTATTACGAATTTCGACAAACTGCGGGTACAAGATCCCGGCTATATTGATATGGTGCGCTTACTGAAACGGATCTTCTTCTTGGCTTACCGTCAATTAGCTGCTGAACAAAAAGCAACCCTCTGGGCACAAGATTTTGTTTGCCGTCAGAGAGCTCCCTCGGTATTCGGTCACCATCGACGAGCTGTCGGTCGTACATTCTACCAGCGATAGTCCCATCGACGTGGAGCTCGATATTCAGTGCTCAGTTTCTTGGGGAGGGGGCTCGTCAAAGCCGAAGACTCAAAAAAATCGACACTTCGCCGATATGACCTACATCTTGACAGTGACATCTGACTTGGAATTTATCGATTTTCGAAGGATCCCGTTGAGCCGCTACTCCCCAACAGGTTTCTGGAAACTGACTACATTTCATCCAGCACTAAGAGTCTCCAAGAATCGAAATCATTCTCTGTCACCGCCAAGCTTACCAAGCCCAGCCAGAGTATATTTGTCTATATGTCGTCGGTGAGTCGGAATCACTTTCGCACCTACTATTGATCACAAAAAATCCAGGACGCTGTCGCTGGGGTCACTATCAGTTCACAGTACAAGCCTCAAATCGATGTGAACGAGTTTCCTGTCGTAGATACTCGTCCAATGACTGACATGGTAAACGAAGACCATTCTCGGGATTGGAACAGTCAACACTAACCGAAGCCTTTGACTGCGATAGGAAATGGTGCTTGATGGCCTGGAACACAACGACGACTTCTGGAACATCGCCCCGAGTGATGACGAGGTCCCAATCGTGGATTCAAATCAGGGTCATCTCGGTAAGGGTACCCATGGTTGCTAAGCTGCACGCCCACGTTGTCCTTGAACAGACGATAAGACGAAAAACAGACAGGACACAACACAGCCTCCGCGTAATTCTGACAGTCGAGCGGACAAAGAGCACTGTCCTACCCCAGAGAAGTTGCCCAACGGGAGATACAGGTATTAGGGTGTTCACGCTGTTTGTTGCCTCTTACTGCATGCCTTCAGGTGCAACCACCCCTGCAAGGATAAGTCGATCTGCCGCCATTTGTGGTATGCGTCGTTCCCTCCTCTCCCCTCAACTAACTTGAACACGAGTGTCTGTCACAAAGCTGTCGAGATGGTGTTAAGAGACCCCCATCCACCTCGAGACGGGGTGTGGGGTCCCAGCCTAGGGCAGATCCGTCAGTTTCAAAGACACGGGTGGTCATGCCTAATGACGGTCAAACCTCGAAGCGGACGTCCCTCTCCAAGGCTCCTGCTCAATGTCTCGATGCCAGTCTTCGGCAGCTCGAAGCCCTTCATAAAAGCTCTGGGACGGATTCGCATATGAGGATTTCCGATGGAAAGCGGATTAAACTCCCTCGTAGTCTTTCCGGCGACAATGCTCAGCTTAAAGGCAATACAACGACAAAAGGGCCGAGGCTTGACGTGGACTTCTCTACCTTGGAGGAAGGTGACGGCATGTCTGGCAACACACGGCCCTTTGACTTGAGCGACTCTGACGAATTCCCCGATGTCCATGAACTTGTGCGGACTCGCGTTGGTGGTGCGAAAGCGGCTCAAGGAAGTCTACGTTCCTGCAACTCTGATTATTCGGACCCTGATATGGATGCTTTGGTTCGCGATGCTCATCTGGAAGAGATCACGCCGACTGGGACAGATGCTGTGAGGACTCAGAACAACCTGGCCTCTAACTCCATTCAGTTGAACCCCCCTTCCAAACGCAAGAGGAGTATTGAAGTGGCCGAGAACCTCACAACAATGCAGGTTACGGCTGCGTCATCTCTGGAGTCCCAGAGGCCCCGCTTTCGACCGCAGGTGCGTGCACAGGGATAGCGTGCATCCCAATTTTAACCAAACTCCAGAAAAGAAGGCTAGAAGCCGAAGCACACCCTTGCCAGAATTCTGAGAGTAACACGGGGCTTGGCGTCCTTGCTGGGGATCCACGACCTACTTTGGGTAACTTCTCTGCAGGGAAAGAAGACTTTGTTCTCAATAGCGAGCCGCTCCACATCATCGACCTGGAAGAAACTAGATATCCCCCTGCCGTGCCGTCTCCTTGTCAGTCGCCGCCTCTGGAACGAACCCAGCAGCTTCCAACCCTCGACTTTGAGGAGCCTTCATTCTATATCGCTTGGAAGACAAGACAGAAGGAGATATACGGGGAAGACTGGAGCCCCGTACCTGTCATTTTGGCACCTCAGGTCCCCCCAGAGCCAGAGCACGATCATCTTGCTGAGTTCGAAGAGTGGCTTGCAACTACCGACAGCATCGAGATTGTTGGGTAATGTCGGAAAAGGATCAATGGGCGAGAGAAGGGCTTATGTCTCGCATGACTGTAACTTGCGAATGAGTAGTGCTCTGAATATTCCCTGGGTAGTTGTACATGCAAATGATTATCGGGGCACACATATAACCATCGCTCGGGGGTGAAAAATTATGCTATTAGGACGAGCATATCCTTAGGCGGGCATAGATATTCTATGGTAAACCAAATCCAAGCACTCATTCTGTGAGGATTTTGGGTTGTCATTCCCAATGGGACTCTGGTGGGTCAACGAACACCTCTAGTGCACCACCTTCCCAGCGTTCGTCCCACTCAACCGGCGTGTCTGGACTGACCAAATTCCACCCACGCTCATCCGCCTTCCACCGAGTCTCCTTTTTGAGCCGCTCCGCACGCAGCTCCACCTCTGTCGGTGGGGGTGCCTCGATCTCCAACTTTGTCGGTTCACGTTCTCCGCGTGCGAGTGCACGGGCCGTCGCAAGCTTCTCCGGGAGCGTCTTGTAGTACTCCGCGCGCGCCTTTTGCACCTCTGCCGGGAAGGCGGCCGTCGAGGATTTGTAGTAGGACTCCGCGGACACATCAAAGTCAACGATGTCGGCGGCGCGCTCGAGCGGGCGCGTGGCGCGCGAGACGAGCCTGTACGCGGCCTCGGCGCCCGCGCGGACCTTCTGCCGCTCGTTGAAGAAGTCCCAGATCATGAGCGGGACGAGCTTGATGCCAACGAGGTTGACGAAGGGCACGAGGAGCAGCGGGGGCTGGGGCGGGATCTGCGCCGGAGGAGACACGTCCGCACCCGCGTCGCGCGTCTGCGCGGGAGCGGAAGTAGAGGGAGAGGAAGGGCGAACGGCTGACAGAGGGGGGAAGAGGCCGGGAACGGCGCGCGAGGGGGGCAGACGCGAGGGCGTCGGCAGGGGCTCGCCGTCTGCGAAGTCCGCTGATGACGACGAGGTCGACGAGGGGTCCAGAGAGGAGGATGTCTCGGGCTCATCGAAGTGTCCGTCGCTCTCGAGCTCCCTGGAGAGCTGCTCGTCCTTGTCGACTAGCTCCAGCGAGTCGGTCCACCCGCGTCGGAGCCCCGCCATGTATTCCTTGAAGGCGGGTCGCCCGACGATGACAGTGCCGCCGTCGAGTGCACGGCGACGCCTGGCGTCTAGCGTGCCCTTGATGGACGGGGCGAGCAGGGACTGCTGGGGTGCCTCTAATCCGAGGGCGATGCGACGCTCGGTTTTTATGTCGTTGGCGACGCGCGTGGCGAGGTCGCCGTGACGTTTGCCAGCAACGACGGTGTAATCGACGGCGGCGGCTACAAATATGGGCTGCGTGTGGTTGAGCCAAAGACGTTTATTTTTCGCTAGGGAGAAGCGCGAGGGGAAGGGCAGACCTTGACGTACTTCCTGAAGTACCGCGAACCACGATCCCAGTCATCGTCACCTGGCCACTTTGCGCTGTACACGGTGACGGTGCGGGGAAAGTCGAGACTATGGAGGGGCTCCGCCGCTAGGTGCTTCACTTTGTCTACGTACTCTTGACGTATCTTTTTTGATTGATGACGGTCGTAGACATAAAATGCCACGAATGACTGGGTGACGGAGAGGAAGATGAGCCAGTTGCGCGACGGAAGTCGAGGACGCTTGTCGAACCAAGACGGGGGTATTCCAGTGAACTCAAGAGCCGCACGGAAGCCAGATTTTTTGCGCGGGGGCGAGTCGTTCAAACTCATGCCCAATGGCGCTTGGCAGGTTGGCCTTTCGTTTCCTCCTCCAAGTCGCGGGTCATGTCGGCTTTTTATTCTATGCGGCCCGGCCTCAAACTGAGAGGCGCTCAACAATTTTTAAAGTACAACCGACGTAAAGTTACACGGAATCACCAACTACACCTCCAGCCAATCCAGAAACTGTGGGGTGAAGTATGATAGGATGAGCGTCGCTCCCGCTCGCACGATACTCTCCGTCGTCTCGAATGCCATCACGCGCAGATCGTATACACCGGCACGGGCACCCGCGACGATCATCGCGTACTCGCCGCTGACCTGGTACGCGGCAAGCGGATGGTCCGGGGCAAGTTGAGCAGCGTCTGCCAGAATGTCGAGATATGGCAAGGCGGGTTTTACCATGATGATGTCTGCGCCCTCGGCAACATCGCGTTTCTATCCGCCATTGTCAACAGTCTACAGCAAACGGCACACGGGAGGACGTACGAGGGCACGACGTGCAAGGCCTTTAGCACCCGGCGGAAGCTGATAGCACTTACGGTCGCCGAACGAGGGGGCGCTTCCCGCAGCATCTCTGGTGGCAAAAACATTCACATAAGAACGTCGGCCTGGGGGGAGAGGTGGGCAATTCACCTGAACGGCCCGTATAGACCGCTTGCGAATTTGGCGGAGTAACTCATGAGCAGGCACTTGTTTCCCAAGCCTCTATCGATGAGTCCGCGCTTGATGACCTTGATGCGCCCATCCATCATGTCGCTCGGGGCGACGCAGTGGGCGCCTGCTCGAGCGTACGCAACCGCTACCTCCGCGATGCGCTTTGCGGACTGCACCGCATTGATTGTACCGTCCTCGTCGAGAACTCCACAGTGCCCATGCGAAGTGTACTCGCAGAGGCAGACGTCCGTGGCGATGAACAGCGCTGGAAAGAGCGCCCTCAGCTTTTTTATGGCGAGGATGACGGGCCCTTTGGGATCGTCTGCGGGTAGACCTAGGGCGTCCTGGGTGTGTCTGTGTGATTGAGGGCCGCTATCGCAAGAAGTATGCGAGTACCTTTTCGCATGCCAATGGCACGCCGAAGATAATGACGCTTTTGAGACCCTTCTTCACCAGTGGACCGATGAATTCTTCGAGCCGGTCAACACCCCAGCGACATTGCCCCGGTAAAGACGGAATCTCTACACGAGCCGCAGGGTCATCGGTAATAAAGATAGGGTACATGAACATCGACTTGTCAAGTCCACGACGAGATTGCCATTGTCGAGAGAGGGGGTGGTTGTAACCTCCCTGGAGGACTGATCTATAGTGCGCGTGAAGTGAATACCACAATAGTCAGTTACGACCTCCGTAAAGATCAAGGAGAAAGTACGCGCGAGATGTCGAGGGTCATGGTTGTGGTGATGAGAGAATGTTTTCAGGCGATGATAAATACTTGCAACTGGAAGCCAGCCGGGAAGCCGACAACGCTGAGATCACTCGGAATTCCCAGGCACCCCGGCTCGAAGGAGATAACGGAAGAAGGGAAAGAAATATTGACGACTGAGAATGTCGCTTTTACGCGTCTTGCTAACGTTACACGGTTCCAAAGCTCGCATCTCCGGCTTCGACTCGCTCCCGAACCCGAACAGAGCCTTAATTTAAGAGTCTTAATTTAATATCCTCTCCGCAACCGCTCGTTTTCTTCTCGTAGCTTCCGGTTCTCCTCTCTCAGCTCCTTCAGATCACCCACGTACTCCTGCATCGCCGTGCGCATCTCCTTACGCCACGACTGGCCCATACGCACCAAATCGAGGTGCAGCCCGACAATCTCTGAGCGGGTTTCTTGCCGAAAATCGAGCATCGCGTCCGAGATCAGTGCGTGCAGCAACCCCTTTACCCCATTCAAACCAGGAGAACCCTCTGCGATACTGTGACGGAGCGGTGATGCAGCCCACGCCGACTTTCGCGGCGTGATTTGCATCGAGAGCGTCCGCAGGCGTCGTGCCTCGGTGCCGTTTCCTTGTTCGACCAGCTCTTCCTCAACTCGGATCCCTCCAAGCTTTCCCGCGCCTTCAACCTCGTCCTCCTCACCACCGTCGATGGGGAACTTGATAACGTCACCCTTTTCTGGGCCCTTCCTTGCGATCCATCGCTCGACCTCGGGAGTGGCGAGCCCAAGCACCGACAAGCCTTTTTTCCGCGGCTGGTCTTGCTTCTTTATTGGGAAAGGCGGCGCCGTGTCACGAAGCAGCGATGTCATTGAAAGCTCTGGTGACGGTGTACGTGTGCTGGTGCTCCGCGCTAGCGAAGGTACCCTCGGTACTGGCGGCACAGGCGAGCGTGCACGCGTCGTGGATGTGCGCGATACAGCCGAGGTCGTACGTTGTCGCACTGTCTCTCGTACCTGGCCACCGGATGCGGCAGCTCCTCGCGTAGCGGCAGCTGGCATCCGTCGCGAAGATACGGAAGTAGTAGGCGGCGAGGTAGGAAGGCGGGGTGCTGTGGATTGTACCGGAGACGTGGCTTGTTTAGTCCGCTGGCGAGGGGCCTGGGGACTGAGGTTTTTTGGCGCGGACGTCGTCCGCGCGCGCCGGGTGACGCGCGGGGTCGTCAGATTGCCTGCTTTCACCTCTGGACCACTCGTGTTGCGTGTCGACCCCGATACTGTCCGTTGGCGCACTCTACTTCCAGGAACCGATAGTGTCGCCGGAGATACTTGGCTTGCTGGCTTGGATCGAACAGAAAGGCGCGAAGGGGGTTTGCTAGTGGGGGTGGTAGAAACTGGTGGAGGTGAAGGAGGCGTAGTTGTCACACGAGCTTTGTTTGTCTTTATGGCAGGTGTCGCTGGATCTGCGGCTGCAAAACACGGACTTAGCAATCACACATCGCAGTATTTTCTAGGCGCACGAGACGTACCAATCGGCTCATTTGCAAAAATGCTTCGCACGGATGACACGATCTTCCGGTTTCCGAGGGCTGTAGTGGAATTGACGCGCTTTCGGACTGGATGCGTGTCACTTTTCGGTGGGAGTTTACTCGCCTCAGCTGGGCTGTCAGACGTCGACTTCTTCAGTGACGTGGGATAGGGCACTTTGGTTACAGGTGATCGTGCGGGGCTATTAACATCATGCTGGGTCAACGGTTTATTATTGAGGGAACCGGTGGTTCTCGAGTTGACCTCGGTCGAGAGTTTGCTCATTTTCTACAGAGGAGAGTAAAATGAGACTTGCGCCATAGTCAGAGAGCGTGTACGCACCGCTATAGCCAGCCCTTCGACTCTGCAGCCATGGTCGCCAACGGCGATTGTTTTGGGAGTCTCCTTGGAGCGAAGTGTTTGCACAAGCAGGTCGCCATCCTCCGTCCCGACATACAACGTCGCACCATCATTGGAAAAGAGTAGCGACGTCACCGTAATATCGTAGCGGAAAGAGCGAATGATACTGAAAAAAACGTAATGATGAATTACTCTTTCGGCACAATCACATAGGCCGCGACATACCTTAATTCTTTGTCAAGATCCACGAGGGCAATATAACCCTCACGACAGGCGACTGCGAGCAACGTCTTGCTATACGGGCTGCACGCTACACCTATCACGCTTCCTCCGACACCATCACCAACAGATGCGATGCGCGAGGGCCCCGACGGGCGCGTAATGTCGTAGATTACCAGATTATGGCCTATCCCCAAAAGCAAGCGCACGCGCGAGTGGATGTGAAACGTGCATACTTCAACGGGCCCTGGGAGCCCACGGAGCGCGGTCTGGACACCGAGTGCGAGGTTGTGCACGACGACGGCACTTTTGGACGCTACCGTAAGCAATGTTCCGTCGTGAGAGAGCGACAGGGCCAGGATGGGACCCGGGTCAGGGTGTGTGGGTAGTGTCTGTACGATCTTTGTAGATGATGATGCCGAGGAAGAATGCTCAACGAGGTGCACCGAACTTCCCGTAGACAGGATGAGCGTGCCCTTGTCTTTCAAAGCGAGACCACTGATGCGATTGTGATCTATGGGGGCGTCACTGTCAGGCAACGGCCATAGTGATTTTAGAAGTGTGCCAAAAGGATCGTAGCGAGCGAGCGAGTCTGTTGTGGCGACATAGAGGGAAGCGTTATCTGGAGACCAAACGCTCGCCACATACGAGGAAAGAGGAACTGGACAAGTTGTAGCGAGAGTTGTTGGACCTTTTTGGAGAGCTGAACGTTCTGTGATAGTGATATGATTAGAGGTCAGTACGGCGAGCATCTCGCCCGTTAGTATCACGATCACCGTGAAAGCAAAAGGCACACGACGGCCAACTTTGACGCGTCGTGGTCACGCTGTAGTCACGTGAGATTCGGGTTAAGCACTTATTATCAGCTAAAGTAAAACTACAACTAAAACTAAATATAATAGGGCAAGCTCATTCTCGTTCTGTGGCCTTCTCGATTTGCTGTCGTTTTCTCGAAGATCCCCTGTCCAGTTGCAGCCCGTGTCAGCACAAGCGTCCCAAAGACAAATGGAAAATCAAACTCACGCGTCAGTGTCCAGTCCCCGTTTCCGCCCGCTCTTCGCTTCATCCAGGAATTTATCGACGCCGAACACGTCTGCCGTGTCCTTTTCAAACTGCACAGGCCCCTCCCGCACTTCCTGCTCTCGAGAACCCTCGAATCCAATCTGTGCTTGTCCGAGTCCAAACCGGTCGTTATCCAATGCACGCCCGATACCCTCCTCCGTACCACCCCCGAAGCGTTCTTCATCTTCTTCCGTGATATTGCCACGCGCCTTGTATATCGCCGCCGCCGCGGAAGAGCCGTGGAAGAGTGGCTTATCATATAGGCTGTAAGATTCTTCGTCGCCAAATGTGCCGGATAGCGATTCCTGGTTAAATAACCGCGAGTCAAGCATCGACTCTTTTGATAACGTCGGTTTCGCGAGACCCAACGCGATTTTTTCAGATATATCGCGATTCTGCTGACGGGCAAGCATTTTGGCGCGCTGCTCAGTCCCCATGTTGTTCATGCGCATTTCGCGCTCGCGTTCACGTCGTTTGTCAGCGCGCATCTCGTCGCGCACTTTGGCGGCCTCTTCCTCTTCCTCTTCGGATTTGTCGCCTTCCGACTCGCTTCCCGACTCGCTCCCATAGGCAGCAAGGGAAGACTTCATCGCACCTAGAGTCTCTGCCGAAGGGCGAGGCGGTGCAATCCCAGCGCGCTCCTCACGCGCACGTTGCGCCAGCAAGCGCAAGTTCTCCTCCTTGGCAGCTTTCTCCTTCTGGGCAAGCTTTCGCTGCATCAAGGAACGCTGGTGAACCTCCTCGCGTGAGTGCCGGTCGGCAATGTACAGAGCCTCTGAGAACTTGGCAAAATTGTCGTTTATGTGTACCTATAGAAGCAAATCAATGCTGCACTTAAAGCAGAAGGTAGGTAGTTCACGTACGTCTTGTAACCCACGGCCGTCCGACGCCAAACGTTTGTCCAGGGGAATTGTGAAACCCTTGTTGTTTTTCCAGTTAGATATTGATGGAGGAATCATCCACTCCTTTTGCTCTTGTGCGGTTGCCTTCCGTGGTGGACTGCGGAGCACTGGTGGCGGTGGGCTGGGTGGTCCACGAGGGATTTTCTTGTGCTTGAAACGCGGAGGTTCGAGCGGATCCTCCACGACTTCAGTCATTTTGATAATACGTTGTTGAAGAGCACCACTAGCTTGTTGACCGGGAGTGTATCGAATGAACGACGTCTTCCCTTGGCTGTCTGGGACATTTTTGGGCTGCGCAGCTTTGATCTTGCCATTGGTGATCTTCTCGAGAGCAGCACGAGTCCTCTCGGCCGTAGCTTGTACCTCATCTTCGGAAGGCCGCTCCATAGCACGTGCCTCCTCGTCGATGTCTTTTCGGTGGGCTAATGGGACGAGGTCCTTAAACTGCGATTGGACGAGCTTTCCGTGACGCTGCCCTTGTTGCGCAATGGCGTCATAACGGACGTTACCCTCACTGTCTACTTGAAGAGCGAGTGTATTTCCCGAGGAGGCCTATGAAAGCATAAAACAGTGAAAGTGATGATATAACCCAAAAACATACCTTCTTCCGACCCATATCCAGAGGATATTGGGCGACATGGCACTCAGGAAAGGCACCTCCGTCACCTTAAACTATAGTGTGAGTTACGTTCTCAAGACGTTCCAAATAGCGCGCACCGTAATCCTCCTGTGAGGCCGGCTTCCATTCATTCCTCTGACCATAAGGGGGTACTATCTGGCGAGAAGCGACGGTGGGTGGAGGTGTGGAGGTGGATGGAGTAGACTGTTGAAAGATTTCCTCATTGTCTGCTACAGCAGGGGCATGAACCGGGGGAGGAAGGGCACTATTCGTGGTGTATTATGAGCCATTGAGGAAAGAGAGAGACAAGGTTACTCACGCAGCGAGGGCAGTAGCCAACATCTTGATCCAGGTCTTGGTTATAGTAAACAGTTCGCGGTCGGTAAAGCACTGGCACTGATGACTCAGCCTTTTGCTATGACCAAACGAAACCCAACAAACACGGACACGTGCACGTGGGGACAAGTCGCGATCATTGACTGTACTGTATCGCAAGCTTGCCATGTCATTACCATCGCCCAGCACTCAGTCTGTACAAGATTTTTTGTTTGGCCAGGGGAATGACTCTACGTCTCAACCCTGCGCCGGACTTGTTGACGAGGATGTTGATGATAAGCGACAATCTATGTATATTCAACTCTTGGATGGTACGTTGTACCCCTCACCTTGCCAATTGTAGTTGCATTGACAGGATATAACAGAGATGTTGGCTGCCATAATCAAACACGAGTCTCATCTTCTCCATTCCTTCGAACTCGATTTTATCCATCGTTTGAACATGCTTCCATGTGCGTATCGAAATGCGATAGCCATCTAAGTGTTTCTGCTTATCCCCGTCCACGTAGACTCAGCCAGGTATCTTCTTATTCGTCTCTGCCTCCGCAAACCCGGGAAATGGCATCGTCTCAGTACACTGAGGTACCAGCACGAACTGGGTGATGATATTAAAGTCGCCCTCCATACACTCTGTGCCGCGGCAAATCAACGTCCCACTGAGGAGCCAGTAATCAAACAAGAAGAACGGGAGGTCATAGACCTCACTTTCGACGATACTCCATTACAAGATGCCGTGGGACACCCCGCTGTTCTTCCGCAGTATCACAACGCTGAAGCAGGGCCTTCTTCGATAAAGATCGAAGATACTTCCCAGCAACCGTGTGAAGAGCTGTCTTTCTTCGCTCAGGACCACTCGCATGCGGAACTCCTTGAGCTCCTGGAGTGTTTGACCTTGGATGAGCTCAGACAGCTAGCAAAGGATATGAAGATAAAGAAGACTAGCTGGAACGTAAGCAACGTTTACACAACAGCGCAAAAATATGCTGACTTCCAAGATACCCTGTATAGCGTGCGGCGATCGAGAGCGCGCTGATCAAGCAGGCTTCCTCACAATCAGGTTCTACTATTTCATCAGGTTCCTCAGAAAGCAAGAGCCGGAAAACAACAGACACAATTGCCCTTCGTTACGCAGTGCGGGCGTCTTCGCCAAATGGTAATGAAGATTCTCGGTGCGTCCCCGTCTCCTCGGCGTACCCTTGCTCGAATGACAAAATTTGCAGGAACATGCACCCGCATCAATGATTCCGTGTTCACCCTTTTGCGTAGGCTCAACTTGATTTACTTTCGTTGGTATGTATGCCCTACCCCTTCTTATGCTCGGAGTAACGTGAAGCGGCCCCAGTACGCAGTACACCCCAGCCATTCTTACTCCTTCCATTCTCTCAAAAGCACATCGGCGTGCTTTCCATCCGTATGCTTTCACACGAAGTTCCAATATTTGGCCTACACGCACCGCACTCCTTGCATATGAGCGCGCTCTCGAGCTCGAAGGGCAAATAGATGCGCTCAGCGACAGCACCCTCACTCCATCCAGAGCTCGTTCACGTTCCCGCTCGGTGGCAAGTCATCTGTCCTCTCTCTCCCAGTCCCCCATCAAGGGTGAAGCTGGCGTTACAAAAGAAAGTGAATTAGAGGAAGACGGCACCGTCAAAGAGAGCCTGCGCTTCCGTAATGCGCGGCTAGTGTTGACCATATTTGAAACCGCCTATGCTGAATGGAAGGCGCTTGGGGAGGGCGACGGTTGTCCAAGGCCTCGAGGACTCGAGAGATTTGATCGGGGTGTGTTCTTGTGCCATACATATCCATATCCACTTGTACTCAAATGCACCTTTGGCAGGTCACGTTCTCACGCGCATTGTGCAGAAAGGCGCAGAAGCTCTTGGCGTCCTTAAGGATTATGATCGGGAACTCGAGGTCCTTGAGGCTCTATTGAACCAGCGCCGTTGGAGACGAGGGCGACGAGGGAAATGGTACGAGAGGCGAGCCCTTGTGTTGACTAGATATGGTGATAAAAGTCCCGAAAATCTGAGACGTGCCATGCTTGGCTTGATCAACTCTCTGAACGACCCAGATACGCATCTCGGTGGGCGCATCTCATTTAGTCTCCAACAACTGCAGCTGATTATATCCCACGCTCAGTCTACCGCCCGAGTCTATCGCGAAGACTCACGGCGTTGGAGAAAAGGATGGGCATCGGCCCAGAGGAGAGACACGAAGAAGCCCCACTCGCAGTCGCTGAGGACGTATACATTACAGGCGTTCGACTGCGAAACCCCGCTGCGATACAGACGACGCAGCAACCACCGCTCAACACACCAACGAAAGTAAAGCAAAGCATCCTGTCGTTCACTGTTGCGAAGACAGCAACTCTTAAGATCGAGAAGGAGGCGAAACTGGTCTCTATCTCACAAAGGGTGTGAACATTCTTTTTAATGAATTTTACTCTGATCTGACGGTGTCTCTATGAACGCCAAGGACTCTGAAAAAGGCAAATCAACATGGCAAGGACAAGGCGACGAAGCTGTGAGCGTAGAAACGTACGCGCTACAGCATTATGAGCGCCTTGGCTACAAAGGGTATCATTGTGAAGGCCGGATTGTCACCACCCTCTTTGGCCTGCTGTTTTGGGACATCATTTTTGCTCCCATACCCGGAGCATTCGAGACTCCTTACCAGACTGCCCCGCTCGACATGTTCGAGGACACCTTTCACCTCTCACGGGAGGAAATCATCGAAGCCCGCCTAGACGAGATAGGCGAAGGCAAAGCACGCACCATCATAGAAGGCATGGACAATGAGCACCGGGAACGTGGGACTTGGTGTCTAGGCGTGCGTTGGGACCTCTTCCCCAAGCAGGACCTTCTCGAAATAGCCGAGGTACGTTCGGATTTCGACGGCTAGTACGATTGAATGACGTCCGCGCAGTGCTTTAGCGGGGAGGGGTTGGCTTGTTTGTGTCGCGTCCTCTGCGAAGACTATGCCCAGCGTGGATCGGGGGTCCCAGATCTCTTTCTCTGGAATTTTCAGAAAAAGACTGCAAGTTTGTGGAAGTCAAGGGCCCTGGTGACAAACTACAAGAGAACCAAAAAGTGGGAATATTTCATTAACGTCGTCCGCAGTGAACAGTATTTAAGGGTCCCTACCAGCTCTGGATTGATGTCATGCAGCGTGCCGAGGTCACAGTCGAGGTCTGCCACGTAGCAGAGTTGGGTGAACCTTCCAAAAAACAGCGAACGACGATCAAGAAGCGGTCAACGAGGCCAAAACCCAAGCGGAAGAAGGCGAAGCAGATGGATTCCGATTGGGAGACACCAGCATCGGAGTGCGACGAGGAAGATGAACTGGATGCCTCGCAGAACCTTCAGGAGGACGACATGAACCTCGCCCTGGTCAGGAAGCGTTCGGCGGAGGATAGCTCGCCCTGCATCGACTCGGAAAACAGACCCGCTGCGAAGCGTCTGCGTACGGACCTGCCCGAGATAGGGTAAGAAGTTGCCCGATCCGTGCCGGGGGCTATCCAGTCGTGCAGCATGTGTGTTCCATAAGTTACGCATCGCCAATGAAGGTCCGCCCATCTCGCCGAACCATGGCCTAATAACGAGGGCGTGTTACCGGGAGAACGCTCTGCCTCCGCTTCTCGACCTTCGCCATCATGGAGCTCGGCGATACTTGAGCCGTCTGTTGACGGCAACCTCGTCTATCGTTTACGAATCGGGTAATTGTCGTGACATAAGAGTGGAGTTAGCCAACACAGACATGGGCAAGATGCCCGAGAGAAGGCAATGTGACGGTAATACACTGCATAAGGCGGTGGCTCCGCCGTCCTTGTCTGCCGAACTATTGTAATAGACCCGGCTTCCGCGAATTAGCGAGGATTGCAGTCATCGTCTCATGATCAGCTTCGGACCATAGGTACTGTATAGCGAGTGGTGTCAGCAGCAGCGAAATATAGTTGCCGACGTTCGAGTTGCTGGCACTTCTCAGCTCCTATGTGTGATCAGCAAGTATCAGGTCCCTGGTTTGTCAGGTAGGGCGACGGGGATTAGAAATGAACATCGGCGAGCCCAGGGTTGTGCTAGGCTATGCACTTACCGGTCAAAGGGCCAGACGCCCATTCATTCACCGCTCCGCACCGCGGCTGCGGGCGGAAAATGTTGCATTCATATTGCCCGAACAAGTCTAAGTCCGAAACTCGGGCGACGGAGACACAGAACAACGGCGGCCGCTCGGGCTCATCTCTGACTTAAAAGGACAGAAGAGGGCAGGTTGAGCCTCAGGCAATTAGTCTCCTCTACACTACACTTGAAACCCATCTCTCCTCTGTATTGACCACATTATGCACTTCATGACTACCCTCACAAACATCTTCGTCGTCTTCATTGTCGCTCTTATGTCTCTTGTGGCGGCAGCTCCCCTCGCCGTTCGGGATGTCTATGTTCCCCCTGTCACGTATCCTCACGATGGGACTGTCTGGACGATCGGGAGCGTCCACAATGTTACCTGGTATGTTACACGATCATGGGCCGACTCGGGAAGCTTATTGGATGCTCTCGACAATAGGGACAACAGCAACCCACCGCAACAAATTACGAACCCTAATGGCGTCATCATGTTGAGGAAGGGTGACCGAACCACCAACAGTGCGTAGGATGGGCCGTGATTCGGTCCGATTCCGATGAATGCTGACGCTGTTATAGTTGTCCTGGCCTCTGATTTTAAAGTTGTCATTGGGCATGCGACGGTGAAAGTCCCCAAGGTGCAACCTGGCGACGATTATTCCCTTGTCCGTAAGTGCTAATTGTGTCTTGTTTCTTACAATTGGCCTTTTCTTACGTAACCGGCGCAGTGTTCGGGGACTCGGGAAATTTTAGCCCTCAATTCACCATCAAGGAATGAGCGCTGTTCTCTCTACTCACGGACATGATTTTGATACACGACGATGACAATTCATTGACACTATCACACGGACACGGACATGATTTCATTCACATCTTCACGTCGCATTTTTGCCTGCATACTGTACCTTGATTTCTGTAATCCATCGGACTGTATAGTACATCACCAAATAATTTACTATATACAACGCGTAAAAAGAGAAGGGACCCCTGCGGCTAAACGATTGAGAGAACTTCTTGAGATTTAGGCCTATTTTTGGACCCGAGTTTCGTTTCTGACTTACCTGGCCGCCCCTACTTCACGATCAATTCAATGATCCCTTGTTTGACATTTTGATTTATAGATGGAGGTGGGTCTAGGCAATCTGCCCCCTTTTGTACCCTCGATAAGCTTGTCGGGATTACATACTACACATGTGATCCAACCGTTGCCGTCCCTACGACCCGTCGCAACGAAGCGGCTCCAACTGAAGTGGCCCGCTTGTTCGCCATGGGGGGCTTCACACACAGCCCTGTTTCTTGTTCACACACAGGACACTAATGAACTGCGCGCAGTAAATCCTTTCTCCTTTTCAACCTCTGGCCACTGGCCCCTCCTCTTTCTCTATGTCTCCCCTCTTGCCTGCTGTGCGGGCCCACCAAGCGGAGCGGCATCCCGCCTTGGATGTCGGTTTTAGACGCAATGCCCTGTACATAGACCCCTCGCCTGGCGCGGGAAGGACTCCTCAGGGTTCAGACCATCATTGGGATGAGCACTACGAAGAGCCAGGGCTCGGTCCCAACCCCCTACTCCCAGCTAGCCCGGTGGATCCCACGGGTGTATCCTCCTCGAGTACACAGGGATCGTTCACACTCCCCACTGTTGTGCAGGTTTCACCAGTGGTTGGAATTCCCACCCTTTCCCTGTCGTCCAATAGCCTCGTCCCTACCCCCACACTTTCGTCAGTGACATCGTCCACCACATCGTCGTCGTTACCATCTGTCACCACTACAAGCACGTTTACTCCGGGCACCACGCCGCCACAAAGTACCGGACTGGGTTCCCAGGGCCCCCGCTTTGGGACTACGGGCATTCCTGCACTGACCCCGTCCGCAGACTCGAACCCAGTCCTTGCTGGTTCGACGGGTGGGGCGAAAAAACCCACTGGAGTCTCGGGCGGGGCCATCGCAGCCATTGTCATTGTCCTTCTTCTTGTGATGGGTGCACTGTCATTTTTCCTTTTCCGGAGGCGCCGAATCCAGATGCGTACTGCACGCCGGGCGACTTGGACTATCAATGCATGGCGACGCCCAACCACCGATGCATCATTGGAGAAAGTTGCCACCGAAATAAACCCAATATCACTACCAGACAGTGGTATGGCACCTGGCGCATCAGCGACACTTGGTACCGAGGGCGGTGGGGGTGAGGCTTCCCAACCACGAATTCTGATCATCTCGCGCAAAACGCCACCGTCTTTTATCCAGGACCTACAGACTGGTGAAGCTCTGACCACACAGCCCGGGTCTCACAGCACCCCTGTTCGCTCGAGCGCGCCGAGTCCACAACCGTCTGCTGCACGTACGGTGGTAGCCTCGGGGCTACAAGACGCGATGGTGCTCGTTCGGGTAACCTTTGTGCCCCAGCTCCCTGACGAGCTAGCGATCACCCCTGGGGAGAAACTGTACATCCGTACCGAGTTTGACGATGGGTGGGCTTTGTGTGCGAATACGCGTGGGGAGCAAGGAATGGTGCCGTTGGAATGCCTGGAAGGTAGTGGAGGTCAGTTTGCTGGATTTCCGCCCCCTCTGGTCGACTGGCACAACCGTGATTCGCGTCGTGTGAGCTCGCTTCGTTTGCCAGTTGCTTGATGGTTTTTCTCTTTGCTTCATTTCCACTTACCTCTCGTCCCCTGATCGGGCGAGAATTTGAATGGGCTATTACATTGTTGTACTTTACATTTTCACTTTACTCTGGAAGTACAGTAAAGCAGTGTGTCTGGCCGTGGGAGAATAATATGACCTTCCTAATTAAGAGAATGGGAAGGGTTAGCAACGGTTTATCGCGTCTATGGTACATTGAATGGAATCATCGTCACACTCAAATTCGGTTAAGGAGCGCGAAGGTACGCCTGGTTGTCTTTGACCTTTTCCTTCCTCTTGCTCATCCGCGGAAGATCTCGTATACGCTTTGTTGGCTTCTCTCCCAAGATCGAGCCTTCTTAAAATTCAGAACAGGATTGTTCCTCTTTTACAGTTGGACGTCGTCGGTGTGAGTCCGCCTTGTCTTATCCAGCCTTCTCCTTTTCATACCACCTCAGCTACTCCCTTCTGAGGTCGCATTGCACATATTTTCCTATCTCCCATCAAAGACTCTCTTGCATTGCACCTTGGTTAGTCAACGTTGGCGCACACTCGCAAACGACTACTCCCTCTGGAAACGACTCTGCGCAACTAAAGGATGGCACTGGAAGAACACACCCTCGCGACCGCGTCTAGAGCACTTTCACTCTCAATCCACCCAACATGACACAGACGACGAAGGGATGGGCGACGAGGAACTTGAAATGACACCCCAAAGCCTTTCATATGATTTCGATGATTCTGGTTTCGCTTCTGGTCCTCGCGTCTTCCTTAGACGACCTCAGCGAGGAATTGTCTCACCACCTTTCGGGTCTTCCTAAATTCGCAGTTCAATCTCGATCGTTGACCGACCAGAGCCATGGCACTGGTTCAGGTTCCCAAGGTCAAAGCCACAGTCGCAGTCACCAAGTCCCCACAGCAGTTGTGGCTCAATCAACTCAGCATCTTCGTCCAAACTACAAGCTCCTTCATCTCACTTGCACCCGTTTGCAACACCGGTTCCTCTCGGGCTCCTATCGTCTTTCGACTTTGCAGTCACGGGGAACCCCTGGCACTCATACCAATACGATATATTGCCTCCAACTCTACACTTATCCTAGAACCGGCCACCAGGTCCTCTTCACCGGGTCTAAGGATCGCACGATCAAGGAGTGGGACCTTTCAACCGGGGCCGTCCTACGCACGATTGAGGGCATCCATGAAGGGAGTGTTCTGAGCATATGCGTTCATGGCAACTATCTTGCCAGTGCAGGGAGCGATAGTAACGTCGTTGTATGGGACCTAGTACAAAACCAGGTGGCCAAGATCATGGATGATCACGAGGACAGCGTCTTATGTGTTCGCTTTGACGACACGCGCTTGGTGTCGTGCTCAAAAGGTGAGTTGTTTCCGGAAATGCTACTGCTACGTCTGATACCCGACCCTGAGATCGTACTGTCCGAACTTACCGCTTCCCGGATCTCAATCCTCAGCACATCCTGAGAGGCCATCGTGCCGCCGTCAATGCAATCTCTATCTCACCGATATACATTGTTTCTGCCTCGGGCGATCGCTCTTTGAGACTTTGGGATGCCAATACAGGAGCCCTTTTGCGCACTTTCGAGAATCATCACAGCCGGGGGTATGTTGTCTTTCACTTTCCCGATGGAATTTCGGCAGAATATCCACCCGTTTGACGTACTCTCTCCCCGACAGTATCGCTTCTATTGACTTGGATTTCCCTATCGTGCTCTCGGGCTCCTCGGACAAACACATCAGACTCTTCAACCTCGAGTCTACGATCGGTTGGTCTACATCGTCCGAATTCGACCCACAAGCTACAGCGTTATTACCGGCACCGCCGCCATTAGATGAAGATTCCAGCGAAGAAAATGCGCCGCTTGCGGTCTGTCAGAATTGTGGGGCCAATGTTAGTGTCGTTGATCCTACGCCAAGTAGGGCACTATCGAACGAAAGGCCGCACAAGTCCCGCCAGCAGTGTGCACACGGCGATCTAGTGCGCAACGTCGCGTTGAGTGCCGATTTCGTAGTCAGCGGCAGCTACGACTCTAGTGTCAAGGTATGGGATCGCAAGGCGGGACACCTTGTCGCCGATCTGGTGGGAGGAGGACACACAGGCCGAATATTCTCTGTGGGCTTCGATTGCACAAAAGTAGGCACGACTGAACTTCCCCCGTGATTATGCGTCTAACGGACTCTACAGGTTGTTTCCTGCGGTGAGGATCAGGTAAGTGAGATACGTGCCAACGCTGCTCGCCGACGTTCACGGACTTTTTCTGCGCTCAGCGGATCTGTATCTGGGACTTTGGGTATGGCATGGACACTTCCTTTGTGACGTTGTAACTCCGTGACAGGCAGCGGCGCCTCATCACCCCCAGCCCACCGCCCATTCTCTGCAGCTTCCAGCGAAGATAGTATTATACCCTATGCTCACCCGTAAACACTATACCTTACTGCCCGATATACTCTTAGCATTCAGAAATTTTGCAAGCCACGAACTCGACTCTCTTCGGCTAGTCTCCCGTGAACTACTCACGTTTTATCTCAATGTGGACCTCGAACTACATCGGTCCTTCGAGGAACCGGCTTCATCCAACTTAAAGCCGTGGAGACCAGGGGTCCATATAGACGTCCACATCTCTGCAAGGCGCTGCATCATGGTGTGCCACTCCTGCCGATCCTTATGGAATCTACCATGGCCCGTGAAAGACACGCATTTGTGAACATTCACTGATTGTCAGGACTACGCCGTCCGAGTTCGGCCAGAGCTCACCTACCGTCGGCTTTCTCCGGCATGTTGATTGAAAGTGACGTTCTACACATCTCGACTGCCCGGTAGACGAGGAGCCCTGTGGCCTTATGATTCCAGCCATTATTTTGTGCTATCATTCAAGCTAAGCTAACTCGAAAAGGTCCCGGTCTCCGCGGAACGCCACTTTTTCTACGGTTTATCTCGAGAAGCGCACGAGGAAGCCCGAGGCCGTCTGTCCGACCCGTGTTTGTTGACTAACACCGCACTGGGGCATCCTCCTCCTTCTTGGCCGCGTGAAAAGACACGACTAAGAGGGGAATGTTGTCGACTTGACTAGGGAATATTCGAAGCATTTGCCCATCAATCGCCGTATCGCCAGATGTAAGCCCTCTCGCGGTGGGCCGGCCCGGCTGGGTCAACTCATTGCTACCGCTGATGCTGTTGGCGCTGTGCTCCTGAAGAATTTATTTTTGACCACGCCATCAATATAAGGAAGAGGCTGGCCATGTTCCTGTGCGGTTCGTAGAAATTCTACGAACTTTCTGTTTTCCATGCCAGACTACTAGTATTGTCAATACACCGGGTCCCACCCTGGCGAAAACTCAAGTCCCTGGTGCGCAACCTCTTCACTCTTTGGGCATTATTGACCGACAAATACAGCCCCGGAGCGATATATGCAGCTTCGGAAAAGTATGTCTGACGTCTTCAGGTATCCCGACTTGTGGGCTTGATACAAGGCTCGATCCGCATGTGTGCCTTGCGTGCGCTTTACTAGTTGCTACCAAACGCCCTTTCCTTTCGTTCTAGAGGGACTACGTCCTCTGACCCCGTTGTAAAATTTGCCTTGAACACCGGCTGATGTGGCGTTGTGACACGAAAATGCAAGAAAGGCAACGGCAAAGGATCTGGGGTCATCTCTGTTGGTTCTAGTCCTGACCGAGGTGCCACTCAAACCGTCAGCCACTACGCTGGCTCCGGAAATCCTCCCAACGTCTCCTTCCCTCCTTGACACGCTCACCACGATACATTCTCGATTTCCATGTAACTTTCGAGCCCGACCATAAACGCGGATATTGGCTTCCCGGACTCTGTCAACTGTATTCGCGTTCGCAGTGTCTCAACCACCTACAGGCCTCGCCCAAGAAACAAGATAAAAGGCGCACTCATGTTCCGTAGACCTCTCAGCTTTCCGTGCTCTGCAGCAGATCTGCTTGCTCATAGCTTGTACCAACTCGAATCGCCCCATTTCATCAGTCGCACTCGCACCTACGACTCCATGTCCTCAGTCGACAGTTCACCGACCCTTTCGCCCTCGTCAACACCCCCCGACTCCCCTCTCAGTTCTACCCGTGCTCTTTCGCCTACTCCGACAATCCTCGCACCCACGTTCTTCGTCCTCCCAGACCTCGTCTCCCATTGTCCTTTCTCTCCCACATACCACGACGACGGCGACGCGGTCGCAGCAGAATCTCTCGACTGGATACTCTCGTATGTCCAACATTTCGCCCAGGACAAGGTGGCCGCCATGTGCGGATTACAAGCTGGCGAACTCACCGCGTACTGCTACAATAACTGCTCACGTGACCGCCTCCGTGTCGTGAGCGACTTCATGAACTATCTCTTCCACTTGGACAATGTCTCCGATGGCTTTTTGGCGAGGGACGCTGCGGGACTCGCGGACTGGGTCATGAACGCGTTTCGAATGGCCGGACTCGTACCGTCCTGTACAGGGCCAACAAGGCGGCGTCGAGGAGATAAGTGCAGCCAAGTTGGCGCGAGAGTGAGTGTCGACCCATAAATAAATCTCCCAACCCGAGGCTCACTTGTGGGAATCTGGTACCCAGTTATTGGTCGCGCTGTATTCGCGACTGTGCACCAGCGGTCCAGCAACGCTTCAAATCGTCCATGCAAATGTTCTTTCAGGCCGTGCACCAGCAAGCTCTCTTCCGCGCGAACGGCGTTGTCCCAGATCTCGAGACGTACATCGACATGAGGCGGGACACGTCCGGGTGCAAGCCCGTATTCGACCTCATTGAATACTCGCTTGATCTGGAGCTGCCTGACGTAGTGGTCGAAGATCCTGTGATCGTGGCACTCAATCAGGGCGCCAACGACCTCGTGACGTGGTCCAATGTGAGCGCCGTTCCTTCGTTCGTCTCATTAGGCATTCCCGCGGGCACTCACTCACTTCGTTTTTTCAGGACATATTCTCGTACAACGTCGAGCAATCCCGGGGCGACACACACAACATGATTTGCGTTTATATGATCCACGACGGGCTAAGCCTCCAACAAGCCGTGGATCGCGTCGGAGATATGTGCAAACGGACAATCGAGACGTTCGTCGAGAATCAAGCGCGGATACCTTCGTGGGGGGACGGCATAGACGAGGCCGTCAAGCTGTACGTGCACGGCCTTCGAGAGTGGATCGTTGGTTCTTTGCACTGGAGCTTCGTCACGACGAGGTACTTTGGTGATAACGGCGAGCTCGTGAGGACGACACGGATTGTAGACCTCCTCACTCAGGAAGAGGATGCGAAGGGAGAGGTTGTAGATTTATCATGTTGATCGATGTTATGCGGAGTTATCACTATCGTGAATATCCACCCCACCAGCATTTCCCTAACGTCGGTCTGTTTTCAATGGAAGTCCTATATCAGTCACAGTGTGCAAACGATTGACCCGACTATTGTCCTGTTTCGGAGCTGCCGTGATCGTTGCGCTGCCTATCACGGACACCGTTACTAGTGAGTCGCAGATATCTATTCGGATTCTAAACCGAGTTGTCTGGGAATCGTGGAGTCAAGAGAGAAACACTCCCATCGCGTCGCACACCAACGGAGTGTCGCATGGCCATATGCACGTACTACAGTACATCGGAGTGTAAATTTTGCTGTTGCTGCATTCATTTAACCTAGTTCGGCACCACATCACAGATTCCCGACCTCATCATGCATCCCCGTTGTCTAGATTTTTGCTTTCTCTTTAACTCCGTTCTTCTTGGGATCGCGAATGTTAGCGCGCATGACGCCTTCTTGATTCGCAACTGCTAGCAGCTTGCCTTCACGGGAATACAACTAAAAAGAAGTCAGCATATACAATATGTCTGGGGAAAGCTACTCTTGCGTCGAGGGTAGACGGGAACTTACCAGGCCGGTCGCGCATCCACGTCCATGACCGGACACCTGCGAAGTCATCTACGTATCTCTGTGTGAGCATACATCTACACAGAAACTAAAGCGGAGTGCATACAGCGTATAAGAACCACTCGGTGCAATCGAATTCATGTCTAGAGGAACAAAGTCAACATATCGTCGCTGGAAAGTGGACAAAACACACTCATAGAACACAATGCTATGATCCAAGCTTGACTTGTTGATGAGACAACATTAGTAAATAACCCACCGAAAAACTGAGCAGTAGACGCACTGCCATGGCCAGCGCTTTTGGTCCTTTGTTGTCGAGGCTTCTTTTGAGGCCCGCGCCAGTGATAGCTGGAGCCATGCTAAGAGACGGCACTGTATTCTCAAAGGTGCCACGAGTCATGATGATGATGTCACGTACAAGTGAAGGTCGGAAATGTAAGCCATTATGCACTTTGAAGGCTGATGTTAATCGCTCGGACCGAAGATAAAGGAGAAATACAACCTTATGAAGTGAAACAGGGAATTTCTTGTCAGTCTTCGCCTTCATCCAATATAAGAATGTTCTCCTTCCGTCGGGGCCAATGTGTTCGCCTGCGTGCTTGACAGCTACTGGACTCTCTTCTCGAGCCTGATAGGACACGCATGGAAGTGAGTTACGAAGCTTCGCGAGGGCGGAGGATGCCTCACTTGTGCGTATCCACGGAGCCACGCCTTGGCATCCTCAGTCCTATCGAGTTGTTCAGTTGCCATGCGCCTTAAGAGCTCGACCTCGTCTGGGCAGCTTTCTGGTGGTGCGACTTTGTACATTTTCCAACTCTGCGATGGCTGCCAGGGCTCAGGTAGCTGGAAAGAACACATCATGGTGAGGGCGTCCTTGCCACCTTGAACCGCGCGGACTAGGCGAGTAGCATACGATCTACCCTCCCGTACTCGATCAACATAATAAAGTACAGGTATAGAGGGAGTAACAGCTTGAAGGAAATAGCACTTGTCTCGAATGTCAACGATTGGAACCAATCAACGAGCAGAGATGGCGTACGTGCAACGACTAAGCAATGCAAAGTCGCATCATCAGAGAGTGATAACGCAACTGATGAACCAGGACTTACATGAAGAGCAAAATCTGGTTTCACCGATTTCGTAGCCGCTACAAGACCCTGCGAGATGACTTGTCCTCCGAATACGCCACGAGCACGGTAAGGGAGATAGAGACTTCTAGAACGGAAAAGGTTGGTGTCGAGCTGTTCAACATCCAGTGCGGATGAGATATCGAGCGGCTCTGACTGCTCGCGGTCTATGGGATCGGGTGTCGTGAGCGCACTGCGGTGGATATGATGAGACATAGTAGGGGTCGATAAAAATGTTGGCAGCCAGATGTAGCACTTATATACAATAAGCAGAGTGTTTTCAACGCGGCCAGAGAATCAGGATCCACTCAAGGCACCGGCGGTGATTGTCTTACTGCGTGGAGATAAGTAAGCCACAGAAAATTCCGCCAGAAGCAAGGTCCCAAAAACTTCAGCTTCGTTCGGGAGTAAGTGCCGGCGGCACTCGGCAAGCTGGTTGGCATCCCCTGACTGCTAATGCGATGGTCAGTGGTCAGTCAGTGAGTCTTTGATCACGTCGACTTGAAGTTTGTCTAGTACCCAAGCGAGTTATGACCTTGCGGGAGCAGTATAACCAGAACTCACCTCTCACTTTAAACTACGGGCGTCCTCAGTTATATTTAATAAGCAACGTCCAAGAGTAACTCAGGCCC
This sequence comes from Lactarius akahatsu, assembly GCA_021524915.1. NCBI lineage: Eukaryota > Fungi > Basidiomycota > Agaricomycetes > Russulales > Russulaceae > Lactarius > Lactarius akahatsu. The sequence goes on along the minus strand of JAKELL010000001.1, from coordinate 1,171,622 downwards.
GAAGCATCAGTCATACTTTAACACATGTATGCCAAAACAGTCGAGCCGGCATATTAATCGATTCCCTGCGAGCCCCCGAAGTGCCCGAAGAGTCCATTCTGTTGTTCCCCCGTGTGGTGAATTGGGTGGGTGTCCCTGATGGGATGGGATGCTACTAAGTCAGTTCAATTCCGAGTCCGAGCCGAGTAGACCGGTGAGAACCGAGCGAGCAAGTGACGGCGAGGTCATGTGATGAAGTGCAAGTGCGTCATGAATGACGTCGTTAGTCGTTTCGTCTTTGGTGTCCCCTAGTGCGAGCCGCTGTTGGTGTGAATATATTGATACGTTGGTGTGTGTAGGTGTTGGTACTCTACTCCTACCACCATGAACTTGCTCAGCAACATTCGTCCTGTTTTCAAGGCCTCAGCACTTCGCCGTTGTGTGCCACATTCTCACCTCGCACCTTCAACACTCGTCCGCCTAGAGCCTCCACACATTCTCAATCTTGCGAATGCTTTTCAACAGCAGCGTGGTGAAGCTTCCAAGGTATCTGGAAGACCTGCCTCCCAGACGATCTCTCAGGCTACCGTCAATGTTCGCGAAGAAGTCGGCAACTCTGCCACGGATTGGGCCAAAGTGATTGCTGGCGCAAACTTCACTGACGATGCCATCAAAGCAAATCGTGATACTTTTGTAAGTGGCCGTTTTGGATAGCATTCAGGTTAAGTTAATGATTTTTCGGTTTAGCTTGGTGTCACGAATGCTGTAGCGAGTTCTGTACCCAAACCATATGTAGTTTTTGGGTTGCTTGGCGGGATCCCTTACCTGGCGGCGTCCGCCACGACCATTTATCTTGCTCAACAGGCCGGTCTAACCGCATCGGGCATGTCCAATGCTATGCTCTGTTTAGGACTGCATCTCATCAAGCATAGGCGTGCTCACTAGCATAGATCCTGGTGTCGCGCTCACCATTCTTGATCGAGCCTTGAACATACAAGTCACGTACGGCGCCGTTATGCTGTCCTTCCTTGGTGTGTATTTTGCATACGTCCGTGTATGCCCGAGCCCATAGATTCTATAAGGGGCGCTGCATTGGGGAATGGAATTTGCGGGGTTGGGGGGTCACAAGGGTTACCAGCGTCTCGCTCTTGGAGCGGCACCAGTGATCTACGCTTGGCCGACGCTCGCACTTGACCCCACTATGGCTCTCATTGTGCAATGGGTCGGATTCACCGGCCTGTGGTACGCGGATCTTCGAGCCACCAGTGCAGGATGGAGTAAGTGGTCCAATTCGTATATGCTGACAGTGCCCAACGAAGCTAACGCGTGGTGGCTTGTAGCACCTAAATGGTACTCTCAATATCGATTTTATCTTTCCATTCTCGTTGGGACGTGCATCATCGGCACACTCGCCAGCACGTCTTACTGGGGGCCGGTTGCTGGCCATGGCCTACTTGCTCATGATCTCGAACTGATCCGTTCGCAGAGGTGGCGCTCCAATCCCGAGGCCGAGGGAAGGATTGCTGGGAACGTCGAAGCTATCAGCACTGGTGAGGCAGGCGATGCATATGTTATGGTCAAAAAGCGAGAGGGTGGGAAAGGGTCTGATTGACGTACTGGAATATTCTCGATACGAGTAGGAGCACGTGAATGAGAAATTAAGCGACAGCTCAAGTACTGTACTGTATCCCTGATCCAGTCTCTGACCCTGTCCCTTCGCGTGCCATCATGTCTGTTACTCCCATGGCATACAGCACCGCAAACTGGCACTGGAAGAACAAAACCGTGACGCCATGGGCCAAGGAGTGGTTCGAGCGCGAGCTTATCACCGTACAGGTCCAGGGTTCGGATGGCGCCGTTGTTTCCGTCGAGCGCGTTGTGGAGGTCGACGGCGATGTCGAGCTCGGGAGAAGAAAATCAAAGTACGTGCGAACCCTCGTCTGTATTTCTTTTGAAATTCGCTACCACCCTCATATGCAAGCGAGTTCCTTGATCTAACTGCGAGGATACTTTTTTTTTTGCTCCCACCACGATGAAAGGCCTAAGGACGTGGACTGACTTGTCACCTGCAGGTTAATTTCGATTTACGACTGCAAGGTGGTCCTGCAATGGAAAGGCATAGCTCCAGACGGTACCGAGGCCACGGGGAAACTCACCATTCCCGAGGTCTCACACGAGGTCACGCTCGACGGCATTTCAGATTACGTCGTACGTGTTGCTCTTTCACATTTACAATTTTAGATCAACGGGACTAAACCGAAAAAGTATCAATGGTCCCTTACGTCGCCGTCCTCCTCGGCAACCACGTCACTCTATGCGCTTGCTAAGGAAAAGCTCCCGACTGCCCTCGAGACCAAGTTCGCTGTGTTCCCCGTTGATCTGATTGACACCCATGGCAAAGATATTATCGTCGGCTCAAACGAGCCTAGTCGGACTGGTTCTCCGGCACCTCCATCGTCGACTTCCGGCAACAATACCCTAGGGCAAACGAAAAAAGTTACCCCTCCACAAAAAAAAATTAATTCATCCGTTGTCGAGGTCGAAGCGACTTTCCATGCGTCCGGAGATGACCTATATTCCCTTCTCACGGACGAGAAACGGATCCCAACGTGGTCTCGTGCGCCGGCCAAGGTAACGTAACTTCGAGGTGCCTACGAACTTGTGCGTCGATAAATACTGACGACATCATAGAGCACAGCTACGCCGGGTTCAGAGTTCGAGTTGTTCGGCGGTGGCGTGCGGGGCAAATACATTTCACTTACTCCCGGAAAGGAGATTAAGCAGACCTGGGCATTGCAAAGTCCGACCTGGCCAAGTGGTAGGTCATCGTGTTACGGGGGTGCCTCGCTTGACTGTCGCTCCTTGTTGGGCATGTAGAACACGTGGCAACGCTTACGACGACCCTTGATCAATCGACCGACTCGACCAAGGTCACGTTTACGCTCGACGGTGTACCCACTGGGATGGAAGACGAAACGCGCCGGAATCTAGAAGGGTATTAGTAAGTGTTACGACCTTTCTTTCCACTTTGTACGTCTTCACTAATCGACGCGGCTTCAGTGTTCTCGGTTTCAAATCGATTGGGTACGTACAACTCATCCTCGCTCCGGCGTCCTCCCCGTCTGTTTCGCGGGAGGCGAGCGGGAAGATGCACGCACGAACTCCTCCGCAGCCGCCCGCATTGTCGCCGCTAGTCATCTCGCTCGGCTTCGCGGCGCTTGTGGTTGGCGCTGCGTTTATCCTTCCCTACTTCCGTTTACCTCCCCCTCCTTCTCAGTAAACTGTGTGAGGAAAGGTACTGAGCGTACGTATGTATACAGGTTGGGGACGGTGCTATAATGGTCATGGTGTTTTGTTTTTGAGGAAGGCGTCAAGGCGTGGAAGTAGGCGAGTCAAGGCAAAGCACTCGAGACGCCGGTGAGGTACGATCGGACGTGGGTGAGAACGCAAGCGGCGGAATGTGGAACCCAAACAAATGTGATGGGTGTAAAGTAACGTTTCCTTTCTGTTGTATTCTCGTTTTGTAGAAATATCAAGTGAGATGTTCAGTTGCCAGTAGTGGCACAGTCGTACCACAACACGGACAAATTGAACTCACGCCAGTCGGTTGCCACAATTTTGCTCTTTTGCTCTCGTGTTCACCAACCTCTCTGCTCCTGCTAACTCGACACGCTCGCCATGGCCACCGCAGACGTCCAAGAAATTCGTGCCACCTCCTATGTCGGCTTTGACTCGATTACCCAACAAATTGAACACAAATTGCTCAAGCGTGGTTTCCAGTTCAACGTTATCGTAGTTGGTGCGCCTCTCAAATGGTTTTACATGCAATTTTTGAACCGTCGCTGGCTTTTAGGTCAGACCGGTCTGGGAAAGTCGACGCTTATCAACACCATATTTGCATCACACCTCATCGACTCGAAGGGGAGGCGCGAGGCAAGTGAGCCTGTGCGCCAAACTACCGAGATTCAAACAGTCTCTCATGGTATTGTCTTTTTTTTTTTTTTTTTTTCATCTTTTTTGGTTTCGTTGCTAACTGCGACGCTACCAACGTATTGTGAACACGTGTAGTTATCACTGAGAATGGCGTGCGGCTGCGCCTTAATATTGTTGATACCCCCGGCTACGGTGACCAGGTCAACAACGAGAACTGGTACGTGGCGTCTCCGTGTTACTTGTAGAGAGCATGCTAACGTAGATGTCGTCATTGTAGCTGGGACCCAATTATCAAGTACATCAAAGACCAGCACAGCGCCTACCTGCGCAAGGAGCTCACAGCAATGCGTGACCGCTACATCCAAGACACGCGAATCCATTGTTGTCTTTACTTCATTAACCCTACCGGTCACTCACTCCGTCCTATCGATGTGATTGTGATGAAGAAGTTAAGTGAGGTCGTCAACGTTGTCCCCGTTATCGCCAAGGCGGACAGTCTCACCCTGGAGGAGCGCGAGTCATTCAAGCAAAAGGTTAGTGTTACGTCGGAACGAGATGTTGTGTACTCATGGCTTCAACACCGGATCATAGATTCGGGGGGAACTCTTCCATCACAGCATCCGCCTCTATCCGTTTGACACTGACGAGTACGATGAAGAGGAAGTGCAACTCAACGAGAGCATTCGGGTGTGTAACACTTTCAAAGATCCCCCCAGCGCAACTGAATTGTTGCACACGTATAGAACATGATCCCATTCGCGGTGGTTGGTTCTGAAAGGGAAGTGAATGTCGGCGGCAAGGCCGTGCGCGCGAGGAAAAATCGTTGGGGTGTGGTGAACGTTGAGGATGAGACGCATTGCGAGTTTGTGTCGCTGCGTAATTTCCTGACGAGGTAAGGAGTCGAACGTGACTGCAAACGCGGCGATTGACACTGATGACTGTTTTAGGACACACTTGCAAGATCTGATCGAGACAACCGCCCAGATTCACTATGAGGCCTTCCGGTCCAAACAACTCCTGGCGCTCAAGGAGAACGCCCGCCCGCAGCAGGCATGAAACGGCTCCCAAACCCTGTGTGCCGACTCGTCCCGCACTTGATTTGATCGGGCACAGACGAAATGGGTTGATGGCATCAATAGACACGTCTGCTCGTTTAGATACCCCACGCGTACTCATGCTTGATTGTTAGTTGATTGATTGAACTCTTAGTGTTTCTTTATACCATTTTCGTATCAATTGAGGCTGATGAGTCAAGCGGATGATGTCGCGGAGTGAAAATGAGAACGGACCGAACGCCGGATGTGTAATACGGCGTGGCAAACGCGTCGGAACGGAGGGCGGTGTTGTTCGGGTGGTGGGTGTTCCGGGGATCCCCTACCCACATATTACTCACCTTTCATTCCTGACCTCAGCGTCAACTGTATTCTACCCTCTTCCCTCTCTTCCTCACCCTTCGTCCGTCATGCCGAAACGAACAGGCTTCATAGCCTGGTACGATAGGCTCATCTCCTCCTTTTCGATAGAGGATCTCTTTGTGCGCAGACGGCCTCCCGGACCGCCCCGCACCATCTTCATTAACGAACCCCTTCCCGAGTCGTATTTTGACCAGAAACAGCGGGTCCTCAAGGAGCACCAGTACAACTCCAATCAGGTCATCACTTCAAAGTACACTCTCTTCACGTTCCTTCCTCGTAATCTACTAGAGCAATTCCGCCGTATCGCTAATGTGTAAGGCACACTACCCATCTCTCGCATTCATCTCACTTACAGCTCGTGGTTGTCTAGCTTTTTCCTCATCATTGCTATTCTCCAATTCTTTCCCAAGTTTTCTACCGTTTCTCCCGGATTAGTTCTCCTCCCCTTGATCGTCGTCCTTGGCATGACAGGTGTGAAGGACGCTTATGAAGACATCAAGCGCCACCATGCCGATAGGGTCGTCAACTCTAACGAAATTCGAGTCCTTGAGGGTCCAGGGTTCACGAATCACAATGCCATGGCCCCAAAGAGCAAAACGTTTGTCCGCGCTCTCAAGAAGCGGTTCGGCAAAGGGAAAGGGGCAAACAAGGACGTTCAAGCGCTTGCGAACTCCGTCCTACCTGAATCTTCGGAGAAGGGCACTCGCCCGGCCAGCGATACGCCAGACGTCGAGTATGACGACTTTCTCGCCCCAGATAATGCTGCAGGGTCTCGACCGCACTGGAAGCACTCCACCTGGGAAGACTTGCGCATCGGCGACTTCGTCAAGATCACGGATCATGACAGCATACCTGCTGACATACTCATTTGCGCAACCAGCGAGGACGAGAACGTCGCTTTTGTCGAGACCAAAAATTTGGACGGCGAGACCAATCTCAAGTCCCGGAATGCGTTACCTGCGCTCACCCACCTTCGCTCAGCTGCGGATTGCGCCGATCCGCGTAACGTTTTCGAGATCGAGTGCGATCGTCCCGAGGTTCTGATGCACAAGCTCGATGCGGCCGTCGTCATCAACGGCGAGCGTCATCCGGTCGATTTGCAAACAACGTTGTTACGTGGCACAGTATTGCGCAACACGGCGTGGGTCATCGGCATCGTCATGTACACGGGTCTGGACACCAAGCTCGTTCTTAACGCCGGCGGTACCCCCAGTAAGCGCAGCAAGGTCGAGCGCCAGATGAACCCCATGGTCTTGGCGAACTTGGCAATTCTCGCGGCCATGGCCGTAGCTTGCGCCATCGTCGACTCCGCTCTGGAACATCATTACTACCCGAAACAGGCGCCTTGGCTTTGGGGCGATAACCGTAGTGACGACAACCCGTCCATCAACGGGCTCATCACCTTCGCGTTCGCGCTCATCACGTACGTAGGGCGCTGCTAGTTCGACACGCGCACTCACTGACTAATATCTTTTCAGGTTCCAAAACATCGTCCCCATCTCACTTTACATTTCGATTGAGGTTGTCCGAACATGTCAAGCAGCATTCATCTACTTCGATATGGATATCTACTACAAGAAAACGGATTCACCAGCCTTAGCACGGACGTTTACGCTTTCTGATGACCTTGGGCAGATCGAATACATCTTCTCGGACAAGACCGGAACGCTGACGCAGGTGGGTTTTTTAGGGTTTCGCTTCCGGTCTGTCTCGGCTGATGTGAGCGAACTAGAATGCGATGGTGTTCCGAGGGGCTTCTGTTGGTGGGAAAACATACGTCGATGAGGAACCGGTAGAAGCTGTTGAAGACAAAAAATCACCAGACCCATCAACTATGACGGGCTCCGATGTGGGTGCCCCACGAGAAACTGCGGATCCAGCCATTGAGCCTGAGCGCACCCAGCTATCTGGTGGCGTGCTCCGACATTTCCGTTCTTCTCACCTTTCCCGCGAATTGGAAGCAGCTGCCGCTGATTCCCAGGTCACTTGATCGTGATCGCCACGGACACTTTTGGACGACCCTCGCTCTTTGTCACACGGTTCTTGCCGGGATCAACCCGAGGTCAGGTTTACTCGAATACAAGGCTCAGAGTCCGGATGAGGCTGCTCTCGTTCAAGCGGCCGCTGACGTTGGCTTCGAGTTCCAAGGCCGTGAACGAGACGTCCTCTCCTTACGCACGCCATTTGCCCGCGAGCCTCTCCGCTTCCGCTTACTCAATATACTCGAGTTCACGAGTGCCCGCAAGCGCATGAGTGTCCTCGTTCGCCAGCTCGGCGAGGACGGTCAACCAGAGAACAAACCCATCTTGCTTTTCAGTAAAGGCGCGGACAATGTCATCTTCGAGCGGCTTGCCCCAGGTGGCGAAGAACTCAAGGCGGCGACTGAGGACCAACTTGATGCATTTGCCCGTGAGGGTCTCCGCACGCTCACCCTCGCGTATCGTGTCGTATCGGATGACGAGTACAGTTCCTGGGTCGCGCGATATCAGGGTGCGCTAGCGTCGATGGAAGATCGGGAGAGTGAGATCGGGCGCGTATCTGACGAAGTCGAGCAAGGCTTGCTACTCTTGGGTGCAACTGCGATCGAGGATAAACTCCAAGATGGCGTCCCCGAAGCAATCGCCGATCTTAAAAACGCGGGCATCAAGATTTGGGTCCTAACGGGCGACAAGCTCGAGACTGCCATCGGTTTGTTCTCCCTTACATTTCTGCCTGGCCTTGGTTTGATGCCCCTGGTGCCCAGCCATTGGCCACAGCACAAATCTCATCGGTCGTGACGCAAATATCATCATTATTCGTGGGGGCGGTAATGGCGCCGCCATCTACTCGCAGATGCTACGTGCGGCAGAGGAGTATTTCCCAAGCAGCGGTATCACCAGCGACCCCGAGGTCAACGCAGAGGCTCTCGGCGCTCTTGATGCAGAGGGCGCTCCGCCGCGTGGCACGCAGTTGTATCCGCTTCACCGCGTTAGCAGTGGTGTCACATCGCTCGTTGGTTCGCAGAATGGGCAACGTCCTGGCGGATACGTACTGGTTATCGATGGGTTGGCCCTTACAGACGTGAGCAAACCTTTACTTTCTTTTTCCACGACTGTTGACCTTTGACGCCGCTCCTCTAGGCTCTCAGCGATGAACCCCACAAGCACTTACTTCTCCGACTTGCAATGGAGTGCGAAGGCGTGGTGTGCTGCCGTGTGTCCCCGAAACAGAAGGCATTGGTGGTGAAGCTCGTCAAGGACGGCATTGATACGATGACCCTCGCAATCGGCGACGGTGCAAATGACGTTAGCATGATCCAGGCGGCAGACGTCGGCGTCGGCATTTCTGGCGAGGAGGGTTTGCAAGCGGTCAACGCGTCGGACTATTCGATCGCCCAGTTCCGGTTCCTGAAACGGTTATTGCTCGTCCATGGACATTGGTCGTATGCACGCAACGGCAATATGTGGGTCTATCTCAATATCGCTGGCAAAGTGACGCTGAACGATTTCGTGATAGGATCAACAATTTCTTTTATAAGAACATCATTTGCATTGGCGTTTTATGGTGGTTCGTGATCTATTGTGGTTGGTCCTCAGCCTAGTAAGTGTCACCATGTTCTCCTGAGATACTTTTCTTAACGCTCCCCTCCTCACTTTCCAGCGTGTTTGAGTATACCTATCTGTTGTTCTGGAATTCCTTCTGGACGTTAGCTCCTGTCATTGCCATCGGGTTGTTTGACCGAGTTGTTGGTTCGTACGCAGCGTTTTCTGCTAGTGATGTCGAACTGACCAGGATTTGTAGACGATCATGTATTGATGGCACTCCCACAGTTGTATCGCTATGGACGAGAAGGAAAATGGTTTGGAGAAAAGTTGTTCGCCGTCTTCATGCTCGATGGTGTTGTACAAGTAAGTCCACAGTCATCGTGCTCGTTGACGAAGTGAATACCGATTTGTGTTTTACAGTCTGCCATCATCTTCTTCATCCTGCTCTACGGGTACTTCTCTCCTTCTGCCCGGAACGACGGCTTCGGTGTCGCCCAGTACGAATTCTCCACGACGATGGCCATCTCCGCAGCCATGGCTGCCAATTTGTTCAACGGACTCAATACCAGAGTTTGGACCGCTTGGGTGTTCTTTTCTGTCTTCGTTGGCATTGTGCTCATCTGGGCATACACCGTACGTTCTGACACCTCTTTCTTTGATCACCAATCTGATTCGCGTTTCAACAGGCCATCTATTCCCTCATCGCTCCTGGGTGGTTCGCCACTCCTGTCTATGGCAACGACCACTATTTGTTCCGCTCCCCTATCTTTTGGTTCGGTATTCCCATAACGGTCCTACTCGCTCTCCTCCCGAGGTACCTCTACATGGCGTGGTCCTTCGGCTTCCAGCCAAATGACCTCGATATCCTGAACTGGAACTACAAATACAAACCGGACATGGACCTCATCCATGAGGCATACCTGCGCCACGGAGAGGAGGAAGAAGCCCGCCCGCCAATCACCCCCATCACCCCCACGACGCCTCATAGCGCCTCAGCGGCAGCTGGGGGGCCGCTCGGTCGTCCGTCGTTTCACGCCAGCCAGATCGACATGTCCACGGGCGTGCGTTCGCAGTCGCGCGGATACGACTTTGCGCAGGAAGAAAACGGCGTCGCTATACGCCGCATGCAGAGCAACCTGTCCGGCGCAGCGCCATCGCCGCTCGCGCAGACCAAGGGCCGCGGGAACACCCTGCTACGCTCGCTCCGTAACCCTCTCCGACGGAAACACCCTTCTGGAGAGCAGTGAGGGGGGCAAGACCAGTGACTCTATCCCCTCGCTGGACGTCCCATATATACGATCTATTGCATATTTTTGTTGTATTATACGTTCGCCCTCTAACTCGTGTTTTACCGTTTGCACTCTGTAGTAGTCATTCCGTCATGATCCTTCTCACGAAACGATTAACGTTGGTGTCCATCCACTTAATTACTCACTTGCTTTACTTCGTGTGCCGAGCCGAGGTAGAAATGATGACTTAATATTTCTTAGATTTCTCCGCCCACGCCCCAGAACAAAACTAAACGCGACCGAACTAGTAAGCAACGTGATTAGGGTACCATCTATTCTAAAAATCTGATAGTACGTGGCTTCTTTAATGTAAGCCGTCCCCCCTCTGTCGTTGGTCTTTGCCGTTCCTCAAAGGATTTTTCGCCGCCATCAACACCCACGATTTCATCTGCTGACGCCTCAATATCATCACGCGACGTCTCCCCCACGAGCGTCTCAAGAAGTGGGATATTGAGCGTCAGGGCCTCATAATCTGTCCCTTGCATGAATCTGGGGTTCTGTGGGCCCACGAGCAGAAATGAACCCTCCGCCCGCTGAGAGGACAACGTGGCTCACTCACCGCGATGAAATCTCTCATGGTGAAGTCGTCGGTCAAGTAGGTGACCTTTTGGTCTTGACCCTTGAGCTGGGCGCTGCGAGATATCATCAACTCCTCCGCCGAGTTCCGGATGGCAAGCGTCTTGACTGTGAACCAAGATGAGGGAAGAGACGAGGGATACAAAAGGTTAGATCCTACCGGTGATGGGCCTGGTCTGACCAATTCGGTGAACTCGCTGGCATCGTGGGTATGATCATCAACACGTCGTGAAAGCGACGTATATGTGTGGTGTTATTACCTTGACAGCTTGCGTTTCCACGTCTGCTTGCCAGACTGGTTCGCAAAATATCACCCGAGACGCAGAAATCAGGTTTCTAAACGGCGTCCATCCTCAGTGAAAACGTAAAACGTAACGTGTGTGGGCCGCTCACAAACCGCGAGATCCGTGTTTCAACTCCATGAGGAATACTCGGTACTTGTCGGACGTCTCGAAAGTCATGACGTACTGTTGGCGAACATGCACTGGCGAAGCGGTCGTGTACTGTAGGTACATGACGCCAGCGAGAGTGAGAGCATCGGCAACATGAGCTAGGGTCAGGGGCATGCTGGAGAAAATCAAAATTTTCTCCTTCTGGGAGTGTTCTAGAACCTGGGCGAGTGAGAGTGGGAGATTGTCGTAAAAAAAGTTACTAAGAAAAACATACCTCCTTCAGTAGATAGTTAAGCTTGGACGACCTTGAGGTGATCATGCGGGCATTGGCAAGAACAGCGTTCGACGCAGATAGCTGCCGGGAGGGATTCGGTCGTCTTGTGAACACCGCATCGCCATTGTCCCTTTGGGCGGTAATAGAAGCCAAGGGGCCCTGCTTTTGAGCGACGAGGCGTAATTCGTTCTGTATCTCGAGCACTTTATCCTGGTTCTGACGGGCGCCTTCTTCGGCCTTGCGGGTCTCCCTTGCGTTCTCTTCGACGGGGTGTTTCTTTGCCACTTTGGCCTTCTTGCGAATGGATTGTAAAAACAACGCGTTTCGGGTCTTGTCCTCATCTGCCTGCGCGTGGCCAGCATTTACCAGCTTAGCCTCGGTTGCGAAAGGTCGAGCTAGAACAAGTCCGCGAAGTTTCACAAGCCGTTGAGGGAACATGAGGTAAGACGCTAGAAACGAGGTTGTAAAGGCCGGGGGAGAATCAGACGAATGCTCGGTCCAGGCTTCTAGCACCACCCGTGGGACACCATCGACAACAAATGGTATTTCGGGGGTAGGGTTGGCTTGAATGGCACGCCATAAAGTGTCGTTCGCGGCCAATATTCTGTGCAGAATGAGAACGAACAGCCAAAAACAGGTTCGTATTGAGTGGCTCACATATGCGTCTTGGCTTCTCTAAGTGCATCCAAATCTTTCGGAGAAACCCCTCTTTCTTGTGCTCTCTCTACCATAGTGTCAGCGGTTTTGAAAAGCTCGCCCACATTGTATTGCTTCTCGTCGACGTGCCAGAACATCAACCTTTCGCGCATTGAGTCATTAGAAGGAATGAAGCAGGCTTAACGTACTGTGACATGTTTGCTACTAGTTGTCTTAAGTACGCAGCATTCTAAACTAGGTTCAATCCCTCGAATGACCAGAGAAATGTCTCGAGACTCACGTTTGGATGGAACAAATAGTCCTAAGAGACGGATCAGTCCATGCGAGTTTAAATCGCCGGCAAAAATGCTCACTTGGTCCTTGCGTTCAGAATCCACAGCATTGATCGTGATTGCGGCCTGAAGTGCATTGTATGACCTCACTGCAAGAGGATCCAAGTCCAGAAGCACGGTCTCTTGCGTCAGTGGGGGCAATGAGACATCAGTCTCGATGTCTTGAATCCTAAAGAAAGTTATGAAACCACTCTGACAAGCACCGATAGCAGCCTCACTGATGTCGGATCATAATACTGTTCATGACCTGTGTCAGGACTTGAATAGCGCCAGGGTGAGGACCATTGGTACCAAACAGCGAGTGTACTACATGGGTTCTAAACAACCCAGTTTCCGTACTGAACCTTGGTATTTGAAGAAATGTAATCATCATTATCCCGAGCCTCCGGAGGTCTTCCCTATCGTATCTTGTCCAGGTCCGAGGAACAGTAGCTTCTCTGCTAGATACCTGGCTACTACCCTGACCAGGAGATCCCGGATCTAGTTCTTCCCATATCGGTAAAATATCGTCTTCTTCAGACTCATCATCTGGGTATCGGAGCTCTGTGCCTATTTCCTGTCCGCGTAGGTTAATGCCGAGTAAGTTCGTAGTAGGTGTACCGGTGACAAGCCATCTCCTCTCTACACTCAAGAGGCTCGCAACTTTACTGATGTGGGTTTTATCGGTTCCGTGAACGTGACCTTCGTCAACCACCAGGCGCTTCCATCGGATTCGGAAGAGCGGAGAAATCTCGGATGAATCGTCGCACTTGCAATCCGGAACGCGAGTACCTTTATAACCCGTACACTTGCAGACGTTCCATGTGAACTTTTTCGAATGGTCTATCTTAGACACCTCTCTGGCAAATGCTGTCGAATAGTGACTTTCTGAAATAAAACATGGGGAAAAATGCGCACTCTCATGATTCAAAAGCACAATCTAACAACAGACTGGTCAGTAGATAGTCAGCAGAGACAGATTTAAGTTTGAAATACTAACGTCGTAATTCGAGGCAAGATTCCTGACAGAAGGCAGCTCATCTTTTGGCTTAACGATGAGGAAGCGAAGGGCATCGTCAGTTTCGTCAGGTCCAAGGCAATGCTTCAAAATCTCAGAGTTCCACTGGGCCAGCAAGTTGGAAGGAACCACAATCAATGTGGCGGATGTAAGGTGCATCTTGCAAAAGCCACGGTTGGCATCCTTCCTTCTTGAACGCTTGGACACCGCCGGTTCTTCGCTTTGAAGATAGAATGGGGCATTGAGATCTAGTAGAGTTTGGAGCCCCCGGTTTTGCAACCATTCTACATTTCGACGAAGGTGGAGGCGGTCTGGGGATGTTCGTACGTAATGAAGCATAAGTTCCAGTAAACGCGGGAACGAATCATCGTTACTGGGGGATACGCTTGCGCGGCCACGGGATAAGCGCTTCCGTGAAGCCTCGAACTTAGTGTCAGGGAAATGGCGGAAGGCCAGAGGAGTCATGACCGGCCGAGCATCGTGGATAGACTCCTCTGGTTTGGAAAGTTGGTCTATAGTTGCCAAAATCAGGGCAAGTGTCATGATCGTCTTTCCAGTCCCTTCCAAAAGTCCGATTAATGGCATTTCACAGTATCAAAGTTCATGGATCACTTACCTAGTTCCTCGCAGAGGATGCCTCCATGGTGTGTGGCGACCATAGGACGTTCCCGTAAGATTTCCATAGTGGCAGGTTGCAGATAGAAAACCGTCTTGTCAAGTCCAGTAATAGGAATGTATAAGGGATCGGGTGTGACAGAATCGACCATCTCCTTGGCAATCATTGCCGATACCGACTCCCTCTGATAGGGGTAAAGCTTGCTTCGCAAACCTGCAATTTGCTGACCTAGCATGACTTCGTGTATCATGTCACTTAAGACGGATGACTCGAATGGTTGGGAATTGATGTTCAACACAGGGGAGGGAAGATCACTATAGATCTCTGCCAACGTGCGATTATCCTATGTCACCGTGGTCAATGGTGTTCTCAACAAAAAAGCGAAGAAAGAGGAGAGCATCATTACCGTGTCAGGGTTCAGAAAGTAATGCGGAGAACTGGACGAGGGTTCAGAGTCATGGGCATCCCAGAGGTGTTCATCCTGTAGGATCCGAGGCACCACATTTCTCAAACAAAGTCTTGCAGGCTTCAGAACCGTGGCCTCGTCCCGCACTCTAAGCTTTCCCTGTGCACCTGGAAGGTCGTATGGAATAATGTATGCGCGAAGTACGAGGACTTTTCCAGAATCCCCGATCTTGCATTGAACATAGAGAAACATGTGTTCAACTAAGAAGCTTAGGTGGCGACATAAAGTCTCATCTTCGGAATCAGTCAGGTAAGGAAGCAAGGCCTCTCCGAGGAACGGATGCCAATCTTCAACAGGGTGGGAATGGTTGCAAATTGACCCTAGTTCCGTTTGTGAAATTGGTAGGGACAGTGCGCCCACGGGGAGAAGATTCTGCAGTGAGAGAGGTCCGACAACCGAGTCATTATGTGGACTCGGTACTGACCCAGACGCGCAAGATAAGCAACAGATGGGGCACGAACTTCTCAGGGTCATAACTCTCAGCTCGCGCGTGGGTGCAACTAGAGACCTGGCCAAGAACTATCAGTACTAGTCGCGGTACGGTTGTTACACGCCCTCGAGATGCGAGATGGGAGCAAGGATGGGAGCGAGCTGCGTACCGGCACGTGAGAATGCACGTGGCACGTGGCTAATCTTCGCTTCGCATCTCGCCAACGCGCACGAGAAATTGAACAGCCATGGCTACTCCTTCCCTTCGGCCTTTGCCATCAGCTCTGCTCTGCGTCCCGCGAAGACACGCTGTCGTGGGCTGTTCTCAGGGAAATATTTTATCGTCAATTCGTTCCAAGTCGACCTCTGCACCCTTGGCTACTAGGGATTCGTTGCCCTGGTCAGAATACCTTACTATTCGGCGGGCAAAGCGGAAATGGGAAATAGTATGTTTTTGGTTTTCAGCGCCACCCTCGACTGCGTGACTGATATATTCCCTCGCAGGCGTTAACTGTGCCGTGTGTGCTGGCAGGATTAGCGGGCGGCGCCGCGTACTTTGGCTCCATGGAATTGGACGCAACTAAGCCTATAATGGTGGGTCCACACGCTTTACTGCGTATGGGTACATATCGTTGACATTCCCTCAGGGAATTGATCCACTTCTCTTTTTCGGTGGTGCAACCATGGGCTGCATGGGCATGTACCTTTGTTTGTTGATCCACCTTCTCTCATTCACACGCCATCACTAGGCGCGGGATACCTCGTTGGCCCCGTAATCGGCTCGGCACTTTGGCGCGCGACGCACCGGCGCACCATGGCCCTCATAGAAGCACGGGACCGCGAATTCCACCAACATATCGTCAGAAATCGCGTCGACCCTACAGCACAGAGTGCTACTAATCCCGTACCAGATTTCTACGGCAAGCACCTCCTGATTCCACTTTGACGTGTATTGAAGTATACCGCTCTTACAGGTGAAAAGATCGGCTCCCTTCATCAATATAGACAGGTAGGATTGACCTACTCCACCGTACTTTTTGAGTTTTGTTAACGACTTGGAATACAGTGGCTGAGGGACCAAGCCAGGTATAAACGAAAATCACAGTGGCCCGAGGACCAGCAATAATCAGTACATAGTCATTTATGATGAGCCTGTAACTGAGCACGTATGCATGATGAACAAAAAAACCCTACCACATAATACGATGCCGTTTCCGTGCCACGGTCGCCTCACGCGCTTCACTGCCATGCTTTTGCGCACTCGCTCCCCGAATAATCTGAAGCACCACGCTCAACGGAGGCCTCTCACTCGAATCCGAGCTAAGTAGCCTGGCACATATGGGCTCAAAAGCTAAAGCTGAAGCGCCGATTGGAAGGAAGTCTGCGAAGTACTTGAGCACTTTTGCACAAGACCATCGGTCGGCCAGGACTGCACTATATATCTCCATGGGCCCATGCTCTCTTCCGACTTCTGGTGCAACCCGAGATGGAGTCCCACGATAGCCCTCAACCAAGGTGTCTTCGCTCTCCGCAAAGATAGAAAGTCCAAAGTCAATGATCGACAGTAAGCTTGCTCCCCAAAATCAACACGAATGATAACATCAGATGTTGAAGCGATGGTTATCCACCGTTCACCTGAAACTTCTCCTTAAAGTAACTGTGTAAGGTGGCAGGAGGGGATCTGTGAGGTGCTCTCGAGTCAATTGAAATCCATTGAGCAAATCAGAAACATGAATGGAGTGGTTTAATAGGTGCTTGTAGAACCTGAAATTTCCATAGTCCACACCCTGTAATGAAGGAGTGAACTCTACCACACAGCCTATAATCCTTGCTATAATCCCACCAAAAACCTCCTCGGAGGATACCATAATGGTGAACGAAGAGTCACGAACTTTGAGATTGTCATCTACCACAACACAGAGGAGCCGGACATTAGAATCGTCGTTCATTGTGGTTATAGCAAGCCAACGACGATGGTGGTGGGATAGAGCCGAAAACAGTGCGGTGTAGGTACGGTCCGTCACGGTACGGAGAGACGTCTTCTTATGGTTATTTTGGTGCACTTCCGTGCAGTTTCGATTTTTGAAGCACGACTTCTACGCAATTCTTTTTCTATAATACAATTTTTGCCACCTCATATTCATTAGAGATAACTCCCAGTAATTTTCTGTGACTTTGCGAGATTACTTCCGTGCGCCATACCGACGTCTCTTTTAAATCAAAACGATACAAGTCACCGTACGACTACGCAATCAATGCCTAATAATAGGAAGATAAAGAACCGCCATGGGTTTAATCAGCAGGTCCGACTAAGCGGAGGTCTGAAGAAGTTATGCACCCAGTGCGAGGGAGGTATCTGAAGACAATAGATAAAGCGAAGGCAGACTAAGGATGTCGCTTGACCGTCCTCTGGACCTAATCAAGTGGCGCAACGAAACAATCCAAATACAAATAGATAATGGAGGGGTGATAATAATACAAGAGAGGGGCGGGGCGGTGTTAACAACACCACCATTAGGTATCGCATGGCGGATGTCGGGAAGTCACCGTGCGTAGATTTACTTGCGCCGTACACCGTTGAAAGTAAGGTTCGAAAGTGATACGCGACCCTTGATAACGCGGGGACGATCGGCTAAACAGAAGCGTGGCACGACTCCCTTATCCGCATCGGGACGGCCCACGCGCTGTACGAGGCACCACTCGTCCTCGAACTCCTTCAGCAAGCGTAGGGTCTCGCCGGCACGCACACCGAGCTCGTCATCGCGAGTTGGGTGGAACGCGGTCGACACGACCATGAGTCGTGGCAGTGCCTTAGGGGCGAACACAGCCGGGATACCCGCCGTTCGAGGCACAGGAGGAGCGGTCGTGCTGGTGTTAAAGGACGCGGAGCGCGGGCTGGGTACAGGTGGCAAATCAAACGACTCGCGTAACGGGGTGGAGGTAGGCTCGGAGAACTTCCTAGACATGGGGGTAGGGGGCGGAATGTCAGTCGTAGCCGTATCTGGTGGAGGAGGAGGAGGAGGGACGGTCTGAAGTCCGAGGACGCGATAAGTGGGAGGCGGAGATGGGAACGGCGGCACCGAAGGGCCGCTGCGTGGCGTCGGTGGGTATTCACTCTGATGTCTTGGTGAACGGGATGACGCTGTGACGGCAATGGGGGGCACAGTGACACCTGTTGGAAGCTTAACACGCGTCGCCCAATCAACAACAGGACTATAGCCAACAGGTGGCTGCAAGGCGGCCTTGCTGGGCCCGTCGACACTTCCCGAGTCAACCAAAGAAACTATAGTTGGCTTTTCCGATGTTTTATACACGATCGAGAGGCGCGCGGGAACGGTGCGAGCCTTCTTGCGCTTCCAACTGGAACGTATCTTCCACGCAACGAAGGCTAGCGAAACTTCAGTATTAGGCCCTAATAATTTGTGATTTTACGTACCCAAAAAAATGGCTCCAATTACAGTCAGGGATCCTATTAACGACCTTGCCGAAGTGGAAAGGTGAATTGGAGGAGGTCCAGAGGACGGCACAGGGGTGCTCGAAGATTGTATCGTGGGGCTCGCGTCTGCTTGAGCGACTCGGACAACATGCCTCGATGGCGAACGGACTCCTACTGCAACGTACATGATACAGACAACGACTGCGTGAGGAGTGGGAAGGGAGGTAAGAAAGGAGGGGAAAGTGAAAGTGAAAAAGGAAAGGAAAGGAAGAAAGAGGTGATAGAGCGGTCGAACTAAGGAGGCCAGTACATATGGCTTCGGACATAACCCCCCATCCATAATATCATGATGAAGATGGGAATCTCAAATAAGATCCCGACTCAACACAGCATGAACAACATCAGGATCTGGCAGTCATCAAATTGCCACGTTATTATTATACCGGATTGCCGCCGCTTTTTCCACGGGTTGCTCTCCAAAGTACGCCGAACGTCGTCCCCGAGGATCGACCGAAAATAACAGGGCTCCTATATCCCGACAAAGTCACCTTGTAAACCGAGGATCGGCCCCGCAACGTTTCAACCATCCTGTTCTTTCGTTGTGCATTCACGTTCGCAAGTTGTTGTGAGGCATAGGCCATCAGCGTATACCTGTACCAACACGACAAACATCAGATGCGGCACACGATCATTCAGTGAGGTTGACGTATTGCCTAGCAACGGCAACGCGGCTCTCAGTCCAGTTTCCCCGCTTAGCAGAAGGCGGAACAATCTTGAACGGAACAATGCAGCAATAACTGAGCTCGAGAAGCCTCAACTTCCTTAGGGGGTTGCTACTGCGTTGGCCGCGCAGGTCACGGAGTAGACAAGAAGCTATTGATCACTACAAACTAGCAGGCCGTCGATGCAAAAACGCTGGAGATTATGTACTGCTTTGTTCTAAAGGCTCTGGTACATCCGTAAGCAAGTAAGAAATGGCACGGTGCAGCGAGCGAGCACCCTCCTCGGGTATGTAGGATTCGATTGCTCTACGCGAAATACGCTCCACAATATCGGAAGAAACCGATATGGCGCGTTCTCCACCGAGGGAATAGAATACTTCAGTTGCGATCGCCATCAGTTCGGCTTCAGTGAATGGCACGAAAGGAAGCACTGCCGTGACACGTGAACTCAATGAAGCCTGAACGTTAAAATAGGGGTCGATACGCATTTACGAGCACTAAAAGTAGGACGCACTCCAAGACACCGCGATATTTGGGGGCGTAAAAGCTGCATGAGTTCCAAATATTCTTCATGGCTCACACCTGCCCCTAACGACGTCTCGCAAAACTCAAACACGAGGTCGTGTCCGATGTTAGACGTGCCGAGCCAAACCACTTGACGGACGTCGATGGGACGGAGGCCTGTCTTCGGTGAGCAGCGTCCTGAGATGGCCCAAGTTACAATAGAGTAAATGGTTCAAGCTGGGGGCACTCCTACCGATCTCCCAGGGCATTAAGAGCGAGTACAACACTCTAGGTTCCTCGACTTTCTCTATCTCCTGTAGAGCAATTCCCCATTAGCATTTATTTGCTAGGACAGCGAGACGATCCCTACATCTAAGACCACCACGCAACGCTTACCCTCGTTCTCTAGTAGAAACTGGGCAAGTGTTGTCGCAGACAACTCCTGTGAAAAATGAGTACAGTAGCATAGCCTAGTGAACTGAAGCATACCTCGTAGGGACTCATTGAATATGAGTCCCATATATCGTGTGTAGATTGTAGGGTTGTTACATTCACAGTATGGGTCGGAACACCGAGAAGAGATCCGACTAAGCAACGAGTTCAACTCATGCAACGAAACATTCCGGAAGCTGACGTACATCTCCGCGCCAGGAAACTCTTTCCGTGGCCACTGGGCCCTATAAGGAGTGGAGATTTGACACATTTGGTCAACGATGGATACAAACGCACCACAAAGCAAGAACACGAGTGGGGATACCGAAAGCGTCCTTGAATGCTGATTCAACACAGTAAAGAGCTGTTCGAAAACCCGATCCTGTCCTACGATATCGTAACGGACGCGACCTAACGGGCGAAAGACTGATCTCTGAAGGAGCGCCGACAAGTGACGAGTCTGTGGCGCGTCGGCTCGTGAGACATAATACCTTTGCGAATATACACATGACTAATGTGTCAAATCTGGCAAATAGCATAGGAACTTACCGCGTCGCAGGATCCATAGCTTCCAGAGTCGTGGTTGGGGGTGGTGATAGAAGTATTGTGTCGTCGGCTGCCGCGATATCTCGGTGAGGGGGGTTGAGCTCCGGATTGCGGAGCGCGGCAGGATTTGCTCCGTGAGCAAGCAGCGCCTTTACGATGTCGAGTTTGTGGGTCAGCCGTTCGTTGGTAAGTGCGAAAGCCAGCGCAGACTGCGGGCCAATCGACTCGTTTGGATCTGCGTGACTGTGCTCGAGCACACGACGGACAGAGTCCGCACTATCGCTAGCGATGGCAAAGATCAGCGAGCGTTCAGGGGTTGCTGCGGAACTGGGAACAAGAGGAGACAGGCAGGATTCTTGCCGCGATGTGGGTGGTGCGGAGGCGGAGGGAAGAGGTATTGACCCCAGAGTAAAAGTGCGAAGCTGATCCCCGTTTTCTGAGGCATTGTCATCAATGGGAATGCCTGCCCGCGGTGAGGGAGGGGTTGCTGGACGTAGGTCTTTGTCGTGAGATTCGGAGTTGATTTGAGGTGAGTATGACTTTGTGGGAGGTGACGTTGGAGGCTTTGAAGCATTATTGGTGAGTACGCTCGAGACGTAATTTTCGGAGTGGAGGTTATTGCGAATTGGGATATGTGGTGAAGAATGCGAAGACGACGGCTATTTCCGAGTCTAAAAAACTGACCTGCATGATGATAGGAACACCTTCACTCACAGAAAAATGTTGAGAATGCAAGGAACTAGGAAATGTATTGGTAAGAGATGCAAGAGATTCTCTATACGTGCTGGAGCGGTAGGCTGCGGGTCCTGCCTCGGATGGCTGAGACTATGTGTATCGTCACCATGCAATATACGAAGTATCCACGGCGAACGTACGAGGTGAAGCGGCCGAGCCCAGCTTGGTTTTGACTGTGATGACTCGGAAGAAAAACTACGGGCACTGCCAGGAGTCTCAAATCGATCAATCGACGGGACAGGAATTATAGATAAGACACTCGGACGCTTCCTGGTTGCACTTCCAACCGGTGGACCTTTCTCTGACTGTATATGGGGGCCAGTGTCAATGAACATTCCGCTCGGTAGAGAAGACTGACGCACGGTGACGGAGCTACGAAAGCCAAATGGAACCTTCCTCGATATGGACACTGAATTCCATATACTTCTAGCAGGTTCCGGTTCATGACGATTGTTCAACAAGGATTTTACTTCCCCCGAGGGTCCTGCGATGGGTGAAGATTGAGAGAACAACTTTTCAGCAGGGAGTCGAGGATGCTTTGGTGGCGTCGACGGGGAAGTACGGGGAACGAAACCTGTCGTGGAGAGGGGGGAGAGGGGGGAAAGGCTCGTGCGAACTTGAATGGGCTGTGTGGAAGCGTCGGCCTGGCTTGAACCGGAAGAGACGGGGGTCTCTAGCAATGGGCTTGAAGTGCGGCTAGTATACTCAGACAACAAAGATGGCAGTACATGTGACTGCTGATGACGCGGCCAGGGAGAAGGAGGAAGATCGACAGCTGAATGGGAGCGTCTAAGCGTATCGGCATGCACAACTGCGGAGCCAGACACCGAAAGGGTACCCACTGACGAGGCCCTTGGCGGGGATGAGCGGGAAGCCCACGACATCCGCTTCGACGCGGCCTCCTCTGGGGACATAACCAGAGATTGATACAATGCTTCGTAGTCGAATTCTCTGACCTCTGCGGTTGCTCCCGGGGAGACGGGCGAATGTTCAGATACGGAGGCACTGTGAGTGGAAGTAGCCTGGATATTCGTGGCCATCGGCGTGGGGTGAGGCAATGGTTCCTCAAGGTGGTTGGCCTCTACCCCCATTGAGGAAAGTTGGCTCGGTATTTGGGAACTCCCAACTGTTCCACCAAATTCGGTGGACAAACATTCCTCTCGATCACTTAAGGAATCCTCGTTAGGGATGGTTGTAGTAGTGAACTGAGTGTTAACAAGGTCTTCATAAGATGTCATTGATATGGGACTTTTCAAAACAGGAATGTCGGAAGAGGGGACGGAAGCAAGGCAACATTCTGTGGGTGAGCTGTTCGACACATCGACAGACAGGTCTGATTTCTTGGTCATCCCATTACTTGGAATAGCGTCCTCGACCCCCTTTTGATCGGGCAGGGGTGAGTGAAGGAGACTGTGCCACGCCTGCGAAGCAGGCATTAAGCTAGTATTTTCAGAAGGTACATTGCGTTGGGAGCCGACGGTGGAAATAGAAGGTGGTGGGAGAATTTCAATGAAATCTCGAAGTGTAGGAGGGTTGCTCTGTTTCCGGCTAGCGGAAGAAGACAGCCTTTTCGGCAATACACGCGATACAGGCGAGCCGAACGGAGATGAAAGCAAATCCAGCGTGGAACCTGGCTGGCTCAAGTGGGGAGGAGAAAGGGAAAATGGTGTCGGACCAACCCAAGGCTCGGCTGAGTCGAAATCGATAGGGCCATTGGAGGCGAGAGCAGTGTCTGATCCGGCATGAGGAAATGGAACAGGAGGGACTGTACCGATCTGAACAGGGGATAAAAGACCGGGAGGAGACGATAGATTTCTCTTTTCATCCTCGAGAATGCCACTGTCACCTGCGGGGGAAGTGTCATTAGTGGAATCCCTCACTCCCCCATTGACGTCGGCGCTATTCCGAGGTTGTAAACGACCAAGTGCGTCACCTCCTTGCCCAAGTACGTGTTCCATATTTTCATCACGGACTGCGCCCGTGCCTTCCACAGCACCAGGAAGAAGGTGAGAAGCGCCGGAGATATCACATAATGGCTCCCCTCCCACAGAAGCAGACAATTCCGTACTTTCCTGGGGGTCGGGCCCGAAGATACCTTGAAGAGCTGAAAGAAGGTTGGCCATGCGAGGAGAGTGCGCAGGAGAGGGTAAGGAGGCGGGCGAATGAACTGTGACAGGTGCTTTAACAACAGAATCCATTGAGGACGTAGAACTCCGAGAGGACGTCGCATCGAGGGAAACGTTGGCAGAGTGTCGGTCCACGGAGCCTTTAACTTTGGCATCGTGGAGAAACCCACAGGACGCTGCAAAAACGCAGCGTCCTTGGGAATAAAACGGACACGGTCGAGCTGTCAGAGTAGGATGAACTACGGTCGTCCAGGTTGGGCGTGAAAGCGCGCTCACTTTTTTTCTTCCATGGTGGGTCGGGAAAATTCATTGAAGTAGCATGAAGACAACGATTTGAGGAAAAAAAAATAACAAATGAGAGATCTCAGGAAACAGAAAACGACATGAGGTTGAAAGACGAACCCGGTTCAACGGAACCGACGGCAATCGGACGGAACAATGCAGAACGCGGGACGGATGACAGAACGTGCTCGGCTCGGATTGTCCAACACGATGTCTGCTGGCAAGGCTGCAAGACTTGCTCGACTTACACTTTATTCAGGGCCAAATTGCTCTCTTTGCGACGTACGTATGACATGATGGATTTTGTCTGTCTCTCTGAACTTGATGTATCATTTACCAGGTCGCCAAGGCTGAGTTAGCGAAAGTCAGGCAAACGGTGTTGTCGAACCTTTAGCGCGAATGCAAGCTCCCACTTATTTTCTTTCAGTACCAATTCGAGCTCGATGTTGTTAATATTCAAGATCCAGGTCAGGAACATTGGAAGAGGAAATATGTTTATTGGATTCCGGCACTCCACATTGACGGTAAAGAAGTCGCGAAAGGTCGTTGGGACAGACAGACAGTGATCCAAGCCCTTGACTCATGGGGGAAGAACATCTGACAAACAAGGCAATTTGGGTCAAAATCAAGTGCCCAATGCCAGTGCAAGTGCAACTTTATGGGAAGTGTTCTTGGAAGTGTTGGGCCATAATTTATTATAAGCTGCAGATTGCCGTAGCATAGGTCAACAATCTTGTCAAAGATTTTGAGATGGTAGATCTTCGCCTACTTAGAGCCGGGTGTTCGAAGACGCGATTCCATCCAGCGACGGCTATGAGAAATCCCCTACAGTACCATGTTTCTGGCACATCTCGGCATCGCCCACTATTAACAATTAGTTGTCTCTATTATACATGTGGACACTATGGTTACAGTGATGCGATTTAGTACTACATCAGTGAACGTTAAACCCTAGTCAACCATATCGTGAATCGTGATCCTCCCAAGCGGCCGGCGAGTGGAGAAATAAGTATAAGTTTGTAGTAGAATTAGAGATAAGAGTTCAGTAAAAGCGTGTTTGCGAGTCTGCATAGCACGTATCCGAGGTAATCCCCGCGGCTAGATGATGCCGGGGCGTGAGGCATCTAAATTGCAATGGGGCTGGAACGGAACATCGGCTTGGCCTTATTGTTCTCGGGTTCGGTCGCCTCGGGTTCGACGCGACTTAGAAGGCTACTCGCACTGACTGGCCGAGACGAGTAGCGCGAAGCGGATTCCGTTGGCGGGGAAATCATGAATCCTACACCAAACACAGGTTAGACATAATGCTTGAATTCAAGAGAGCAACAGCCCGCACCCTTCAGGCCTGCTTGCTTTTCCCCCTGAGCGCCGAAGCCGAAGCCGTTTGGTTTAGAAGCACCGGCTGACTTCCCGCCGAAGAGAGAAGTGCGGAACGTCGGGGAGCCAATGTAGCCCGTGTGCATAGGGAGGGCACCGGCGTCATCTTCTTTCGCGGCGCGGATGCTGCGCTTTGACTTTGCGTGCTCTCGGAAGACGAGGCCAAGTGTGATATTTAAGCAGCCCACCGAAAAAAGGAAAAATGCAGAGACAAGTGTGAAGCCCTCGACGTGGTGGGAGAGAATTGTAGCACCGATGCTAAGACAATCGTTTAAGCTGTGGTGAGCACAAGTAAAGAAAGAGGAGCGAAACGTACAGCGTTTGGAAGACGCCGAGTGCGCCGAGACCGAATTCTGAACCGAGGACTGGGAAAAACCGGTCGAAGAAGGCTATCGGCCACGAAATCTCAGACAACAAGAGGAAAACGAGCTGGAATGTGATGAAGAGACGGTTGAGGACCGCCCAGAAGACACCTGCGGGTTGATCGGGAACAGTACTACTTCTGAAGAAGGGTAATTAGGTCAGAGTGGGATCGTACCGGACATGGCAGAGGTACGTACTCTATGTAACCACAGGATTTGTCATCAGAACTTGGAGTGTGTTGAAATTTGTTCACGGCCCGGATATCTGATACCATGACGACAATGCTACTTGAAAACGCGAGTAATAACGCGACGATGCTCAGCATACGGGCGACATTGAGACCATAAAAGAGGTCTAAAGAAGGTACCAGCGTCAGTCGATATATCCAGCGTGGATCGTGGAAGCATACAAGAACGAGAGGGCATCCCGGAAGGTGTAAGACCAAGTGTAAGACAGAACAAGAATCAAAATACGGGAGCTAGTGTAGCAGCGAAGGTGTTCCAGCACCGTGGCACAGTACAGTAGGAGGGTGGAGCAGAGGGATCAGAATAATGGGAGTTTGGGGGGGTTTTAAACCACAGCGCTATTGTTCTCGGGAAGTCCATGATTCAACTCAGACACACAACAGGTATCGCCAGCTGCCACTTTGTCCAGCGTCCATTATCTGCTTCTCTTCGCTTCTCTTCACGGCACGTTGCGCCACTATTGTCCGGTAGCACCGCATTTCGCGCCAGAAAACGACTGATTCCCTATTATAATACTCACGGCTTATGCCGTCCTTGTAAGTGAATCCCAAAGTAGGAACCCAAAGTAGGGAAAGGGGAAGAAGTACAAGTAGAGGAAAAGAAAAGAAAAGAAAAAACCCAGGAAATAAAAGACCAAAGAACCATAATAATCATCATATCCAATTACAATGTATAATATCATTCCAGTAGGAACAGCACATCTCAATCACCCGGATACATACTTGAGTACGGAGAAATGGGAGCATTGGGCAGTGTGGAATCCTGGTTAGTTCCGACCGGGTATTGTAATACAGTATTAGTGAGGGTTGTCGATGCGAGCGCGAGATACGAAGATGAGTTGAGTCCCGTGTCTAGGGTCGTGATGGCGTGGCGTCAGTAAAACTTATGTAGTCACCGATAACCCAATGCTGGCTTCTCCAAAAAGTACCTAGGCCACATACGCGGGCGGTGAGTCAGAGTTGGATATTTCGGGCTGGGCAGGGGTTTTGCTTCCTGAGCCTGATGCCAACAATCCATGGCCAGGGACCGGAAGACGACCCCCGTCCGTATGGACGATTACATCGCCCTCAGGCAAGGAGGGACCAGAAGCAGACTTTTTCTCGGCCCGTGCCGACTGCCCTCCCCCCTCAGATACAACCAGAGGCGCTTTGGCGGAACTATTGGAACTCCCCACCATTTCAACTGGGAAACTGGATCGGATCGATGGAGGGTTAACCACCTGAAGTGGATACCGACTGGGGGCAGGAGGAGGGCCTGACCCGCTACTACTACCCGAATAAGTGGAAGGGGCAGCCGCTCCTGGGGGTAATTGGCTGATTGAGCCGTGTGAAGTCTGGCGCCCAACTTCACCACCTTTGGACGGAGCACTGGGAGTTGATGAAAGTAAACCCCCGGCCGAGGCCCCGGTTGCCATTGCCATCGAGGCAAATCCTGAGGATGGACCGATCAAGGCAGTTGCCGAATCAGGCCTCCCATCGCTGGCACGAGAGTCACTAGGAGAACTTAGTGGGGCCATCACGGCAGCACCGCGGGTTGAGCCCCCCACGAGGCCATACACGTATGGCTTGGGCTCGTGGCTCAAGTCCAGATCCTGGGCGTGGTCCCGGTCTCTAGTAACGGGATAGGGGAACACGATGTCGTCGTCCCCGTCGCCCTCAGACGGTCCGCAACACTTTCTTCTAGAAAAAGATCTCGATAAAAGTTCACTCTGAGGGAGGGTGACAAGAACGCACAGAAGGAACCAGACTGCAACGACCACAATTACCAGGAAGGAGAAACCTCCAACTGCGCCGCCTACAATGGGGGCGAGGGCTATCGAAGACTTCGATCCTTGACTTTGCGAGGGTGTCGCAACAATAGAGGTCGAAAGGGCCACGACACTAGGCGGGGGAGTAGAGGTCGAAATGACTGTGATCACTGTGACAGCTCCATTGTCAAGCGTCGATGATGCCTTCTCAGTAACCACGATGGGTGAGGGAGTAGTTGTCACTAAAAAAGTAGTTGGGGTGAAGGATGAAACGGACGATGTTTGTGACGGTGTTTGTGACGAGGACGGGCTAATGCTACTGGGAATAGAAGATGGAGGTGAACAGCTGGCGAAGATTGTCGAAATCGGGTTGACCTCGGTAATGATGCTCGTGATGATAAGAGGCGCCGATATCGTTGAGACCCCGCCTATACAGCCGTCAATATGATTAGTCTTAGAAATAGAGTGCGCGAACGCAAAAAAATAAAGAACCGGGATAAAATCTCTCGAAGGAAAGTTGACCCGATACTACTCGATCACTCACCCGGTATTGTTGTTATTCCAGTACCTACGGTTGAGGAGACACAAGTCCCTGAAACAGTGGACAGGCATAAAGAAGATATAATAGTAGAGGTCGTGTCCGGCAGTGTCTGCACGCCAATAGAGAATGTAGTGATGACAGTCGTCGAGGTCACGGTCGTAAACAAAGTCAGAGTGGGAGTGGGGGTACATGTCGCCATGAAAACTTGATCAGCCAGTGAGCTTGACGTCAGACGTCGCAATCCGTGCGGGGTAAAGAAATGAGAAAAATTCCTCGAAACAGATAAGAGTGGAGAAGAAGGAAAAGAAATGAGAAGAGAAGAGAAGAGAAGATTAGGAAGAGAGGAGCGAAAACGCAAGGGTGGTGGCGATGACAATCATGTTGTTGAAGCGGCCTCATGACAGTCAAAGCACAGCGCCCAGCTCGACTTAGCCGATCCGCCAGCCCCTCTTGAGTCCACAGCCTCACTGCTTGTTTTGTCTCGGCGCTACGCCCACAAGTTCTTTTTTGGCACTCCTTCAGGGTCACAAAAGCTGTGCGTTCCAATCGGAATGCGCCAAGTATCGCGTTGGTACCTGTGATTTACTGTAGCTTAGAACTTAGGTATATGTAGGACATAGACACGAAAGCACCTCAGCGTGGGACAGTGCCCTCGCCGGGTGCAAAATCGATCAACGCAAGTGGAGGGGTATAATCCGACGACCGTATCCTGCCTGCAACTTTTGAGCCTCATGTCCACAACTGCCAGCACTGCAAAACGCACCATGCTTAAATATCACCCAACCTCGCACAATCCACCCCTATGAAGAGTCCCTTCGCCAATGATTCCTAACCGTATCTCCACCATTGTTATTCGAAAGCTCAAGTGACCGGTTGGGAGGATTTGATGACAATGGTGATTCTTCGCGTTTCGGCGACTGTAAAGGTAAAACAGCGTGGTCTTCTTCGTGCGTAGTAGCCTCTTCGTTGACGTCACCCGATGCGGCGTGTTTGTCCGACGGGTTTCCTTTCGATGCCACTCGTTTCCATAATGATTTGCTCTTGTCAGCAATCAATCTCCCTAGAATGTCGAGAGGATCTTCCTCTTGCACTTCTTCTGGGACGTGCGTCATCCCACGTTCATCAACATCTGACCATAAGGGAGGCCGTCGGTAGATGCCTTGCATTCGAGCATTTTCTCTCCGTTGCTGGAGCATCTGTGACCTCGCAGCGACGCCAAGAGGGTAGTTAGACCTGCGTTTTCGAGGACCTATCTCGGGAAGTGGTGCGAACTTGACACTCGTAGCTGAGGGTATGATTGGGAGGGATACTGCATATCGAAGGGCATGCTCCTTCGACGGCGGTTGACAGTCATCGGACAAGGCGGGTGTTGACGAACCAGAGGTCGACGGGTCGATGGCGTCGAGAGACGAGCGCTGTGCGGAGGGGGGTCGAGGGATTGGGGGCAGGGGTCGAAGGGCACGGGACATGTTGAGAGTGTGGAATGAAAAAAAAAAAGGTGCACTTCATAGCGACGGAGGCGATACCACCAACTGTTTCAGTGGCGGCGACGCTTGATGGAGATGACCACCGGGGGAACGACAGCGCGGAGTAAATACGGACTAACCCTGTTTCTATGTCGATATCTCGACCTGAATCACACTACGGTCGTCGTCGTTCTAACACTGCTCAATCGGCCTTCAAGAACCATTTCTCTCAACAACCCCTCGAACTTGGAGCGTCTAAAGTCCTCACCGCTTGGGTACATGGCGCAGGAGATTCTTCCAGTAGTGTTATACTCAACCATGCCCACCTCCCTGGTGTCGCAGCAGGCGACTTGCTATCTGTGACTCTCCCTCAACTTCATGATAAATCCCGCTTCCTTTTCCTTGCTCCCACAGAAGACCCCTCTATCCGGCCGCAGTTGCAGGTCCGTGTCAGAGGTCGACTTGATAACGCGCTCAATATAATACAATCACAGATTTCGCTTCCAAAGCCCGTCGCTGAAGCCTTCGCTATACGAAATAACACCGAGGTCACCGTGACCAAAGTAATGTCCAGCCTGTACACCAATGTTTCCACAAGTCATTCATTTGCTCGGGGCAGGTTGACAGGGCCGAGTGTCAAGCCGACTACCTGGAGCTCATTTTTCAAGACCAGTATCTCGGAAGGAATGACATGTGGAGACTAAGCGAACAGCTGTCTGGCCACTGTGTCTTCCTTGGCCAGGAGGTCACCTTTATAGGTTCGGTTGCGGCTAAAGTGGATGCGATATATGTCGGCGGTCAGAAAGTACGATATCCCTAGCTTCTATATACTCATTGGTCAACTTAAACTATATCTCTTGTAGGTCTCTAGCGGCCTCGTAACAGCCTCTACAAAGGCTATTCACCGTTCTCTGTCTGCAAAATTCACAATCTTTATCCAAGTTTGTCGCGAGCTCTGGGAGTTTTCCGGGGATGGCGAACGTTGCAACGAAAAAATAGTCCACTCCTTTCTCCCTGAGCTTTTCACCAAATGGAAAGAGGCAGGCACAAATCATACGGTCACCATCGTGCTGATATCACGCGTATTTTATGATCGCACCGAGGTCGACTACGCGGAAGGTCCTTTACTTCAAGACGAAGATGGCAGGTGGCATAAGGATTTCTACAAGGTCATCACAGACTTGGAGGTTTTATACGACTGGCAGTCCACACTCGTTAGTCTAAAAGACTCTTTTTGGGCCTTTCAGCGGGATATTCTCCTGGCGCACCATTACCACCGAACGTGGACGACCGCCTTTGGCCCAACAGGTGCACATGGCGAAGTACGCCTAGTAGGGCAACTTTCATTCGCACATGATGGCCCACTTTTGGAAGCGTTGAACATGGCCTTGAACCCAACAGAGACTCATTACATCGACCGCTCTCTCTCTTTAACGGGGTCTTCTACAATCGTCATTACTCCTGGGACCGGTTATTATCGTGTCTCCAAGCAGCTATTGCGGCTCACCAGCACCCGAATGTTGGACCAAGGATTTGGAATCGATCTCGTGTCTCTAGCAAAACCACCACTACACCGTAGCCCCATATTTTCTTTTCGTGGCGTCGAGCCAGAACTCTTCAGGGTTGAAAAACTTGGTCGTTATGGCTCTCGTGCATTGGATCCTCTCTGGGGTGGTGATGATGGTCCTACAGACTGTATTGGCCGTGAGAAGAAAACCTTCTGGTGGGAACCGTTCTGGATTGGCATAAGCTTCTGGGACAAGCAGATGGATCTGCCTTTGCGCGAGGATAGGTAGAGACCATCGTCCACATCGAGACGCCAACAATCTGACTGGGTTCTCCCCTAGATTCGTCGCTCGCGCAAAAATGCACGAAATTCAAATGCTTGGCTTACTTGATCATGACGTGTTATCCAGCATTGAAGTTCCTTATCTTCCTGAACAATATGCGTCTCTTCTCGACCATAGCCGCGTGGGCAACTTCGAGGCGTTCGTGTCAGCCAAGCGTGACGCAGAGAAGTTTGACACGGATATCTTCGAGTTCAAGGATCACGAAGTGAGGCCCCTTAGTAGTAATCGTACTTCGGGCGTATCCATCGGGGGTGTAACTCCAATGCCATCTTCCATCAGGATCGCAGATAAGCGTGCTGTCGCCCAACACCGCACTTCTCACCCTCCCAGCAACTTCCACCCCATAGAGGAAAGTCCGCGTCCTTCCGAAAGGGTGCCATTGCCAGTTCCCAAGAACGAGAAAGGGCTTTTGGTGGCTTCGCTCTCTGCCTCCAGTGAATTGAGCACATCCCCTTCTCAGGCTTCTATTCGCTCGAATCGCTCGAATCGCTCCGATGCATCGACTTCGTCTACCCAAGGCAATCGGAGTTCTCAAAGAGGCTCTACTTCTTTGTTACGCTCAAAGATTACACCTTGGCTATTCAATCCCTTCCGTAGCGGGCCCAGCCAGGCTGTGACCTCTACTGTCTCGGTGTCGGGCGAATCAACGCCGATCCAGGGTGCACACCGACCAAGTACCCCCCTGTTGCCCACCACCGTCGCTGGAACAGAGAAAAAGTCACCTGCGCCTCAGCCCCACATTATTAGCCCGCTCATGGCTCCTGCGGATACCTGGTCGTCGCCTCGTCCCATGCCTATCAAAGGCGTCACGAACTCGAGGCGTTCCAAAGTGCTCGATGACACGGCACCCATGACACATAGCCCTCTCGCTAAATATACCCAATCACCGATGAACACCCCTCCACGCGATGAAAGCCTGTTTGAGAAGAGACGTAGCATCGTGCATGGGAGCAGCGCATTTCCCATTGCTTCCTCGTCGCCGTCCGTTCTGTTGACCCCGTCTGGCCCACGAATCCCCATCTCATTTAGCGACTTGTCTCTTGCCCGACGCTGGCTGCATATGTTCCCGCACCCCGTCTTCAAGCACGACATCAAATGGCGTTCTATGGTGACCCCAGGCTGTCTGCCGCTAACGACAGAAGAGTTCCCGAGCACATCCGAGCTCGAAACGTCATACGATGTTTTCTCGTACGACTTTGTCGTAGAACCACCCGAGACACGCTCGTTCTTGGTCCGTCCGCCCGCCCTGCAGTCCCACAACCCAGATGAGGTCCGCCGTGCATGGGCGCTCGTTGTTATGCGTGGCATGATTGCGCTGCGGCTCGCGCAGGGATTCCAGATCGTCCTGCGCCCCGCCAACTCGCCAGCCTACGACCCAGAGCCCGACCCACGCGCTCTGCGGCGCTCCAAGTCGTACGTGTCCGACGAAGACATAACTCCGCGACCGAGCGGAGCTGCTGAAGCCCTGCGCGCGCAGGCCGACCCCGTCTACCTAAGCATGAGCAACGAGATCCACCGCATTGCGTACACGGGCGAAGCGATCCAGGTACGGCGATATGTGCGCCGCATGCCGCCCACGCATCCTCTGCGCTATAAGTGCTTGGTCTGGCCGAAACTCGGTGCCGGGTATACGGAACTGAGTTTGTCCTTCGCGTATCACGGTCTGGAGAATTACGGCTGGAATAGGTGAGTCTGCGCGATGAGACGCCCGCGTCGCACTGTATCTCTGACTGCAATTCGGGTGGCGGTGATGTAGACTGGACATGCTGGTCGCCGGATACGAACAACAGTTCAATGAATCGTTACGGTATTGGCGCACGCGTTTCGTCGTCATCCCCACACTGGAGCCTCCGACATATACGGGAAGCATCGGTGGCAGTGTAGGCGACAAGCTCAATGAAGAAGAGATCCGGATACTCGGGATCGAGAAGCTTACGGAGATGTTCTCTCGCGTGCGTTGGCAGCCATCGGACGAGCGTGCGCTTGCGCCGGCGCCATCGGTGCGCTTGCTTGTGACGGATGTGGGGCCGGCGGCGATGGTACTTGACGACCACCTCATGGCACGCCTCAACGAGATACACGCAGCGGGACCGCTGCGGAAGAAAATGAAAAGCGAACGTGATATCGCAGACATGAGCCTGGCGGCGATTGCCAAGGCCATGCGCGAAGAAGACGGCATACCGATCAAAGAGCACCGGTGGCAACGTCACAAGTACCCAGACTCGTTTCTTGGATTTGAGTTTGTGAATTGGCTCGTTCGAGAGTTCCGGGACGTGTCTACGCGAGATCAGGCCACGGAATGGGGGGCCAAGCTGCAGGAGCAGGGTCTGCTCGAGCATAGTACGGGCAGACATGGATTCTTTGATGGGTGGGTGGTTTGTGCTCGGGCTGGCAATCGCGAGGTCTGACGACGCCCGTTGAATAGGCACTACTTTTACCGGCTCAAGGGAGAATACGCGATTGCGAGCACTCCTAAAGGAGGCTGGTTCCGATCCAAACCGCTTGCCCAGACGGCAGACGACGCCCCGCGATCAGGCCATTATCCGTCCAGCCTTCCGAGAACCGTTGTCAAAAAGCCAAAGAAGCGCATTATCTTAAGCCAAAGTATGGTCATCGACATGGACCCCAACAAGGTACGGTTTGTTAGCATATAACGATCCGGCGAAAGATTGAGCTGGTTGTTTTCCCTTGATGAACAACAGAAAAGTGACCAGGCAGAAACTGTGATACTGCATCACGATCTGATCCATAACCCTGCGACCATCTTTCATTTCGAACTACATTGGATCGGGACCGCGGCACGGTGCATTGAGGACATGTTGCGCGTGTGGACTCGCACCATCGAGCGTTACGGGTTGACGTTGGTCGAGGCATACGTCTCGCCCATCAGCGACATCGCAGACCGCAACCCATTCCAATCATGTTTCCCCGTGCGGCTCGCAGTGCAACCCCCGATCGTGATGGACATCGAAAAACGGGTGCCAGAGCACCGACAGGGCGAGGCGGCGCACTACTTTGAGTATTCACTACTACGGCGCTTCGGATTCGTGCTCGACATCGAGGCGACGAATTCGTACCCCGCACACGTCGACGCGGTATACTCGTACCGCCGTGCCCCGTTTGCGTATTCGCAGTTCGTGCACCGGTCAGGCGTGGCATTCGTGCAGGTGCTCGGAGGGACGCAGGGATTCCTATTTCTCACGAACCGTCTGATGGGTTCAGGCCGTATCGGAGCTAATCCTGTCGGCGTCGGCAAGGCGCCACGTCCCGCAGCCGGCGCAGAAGAGCTGCGCATCAGACTCCAGGCGTTCTGCGGGGACAAGGAGGCACTGGTGAAGTTCTATGACGAAGAGTTGGCGCAGTTAGTACAGGTGCCTGATGAACCCCCATTGCTCTCAATATAGTGTATTCGGACCGGTGAAGCGGGGCAGCAGGCGTGGTTCGAGAAAAAGAGGGGGGGTGCTCTATTTAAGGGTATAGAGTGCGTAGAAACTGGGGCACAGGCAGACAGCGTGTGTCATTAAGGCTATGAGACGTCATGTGCGCTAACGATCATATCACGCCCATTTGGTCGCACGCTGCGCCGATACGGATCCCTTGACAAGGGCTTGCGCATGTCTAGGGACACACACGCGGGGCAGGGGAACGTCAGCGGGTGAGAGGGCAAGGGGATATGGTAAAAATAGGCACGAACCGAAAGCGTCTTCTTCGTCCTTGCCACCAGGACCAAGACCAAGGCTTCCGTAGTATTCGCGTACGCGTCGGTACACGCTGTACCCAAGGCCCTCGTAGAGCTCCATCGCAATCGTATTTGTACAGCGGACATACAGGTCGACGAAAAGGCCGCCGTATACGTCATCAGACACGGTCTCGAGGAAGTTCATGAGGACGCGAGCGAGTGAGAGGCGGCGGTATTCAGGAGCAACAGATAGAGCAGTAACATGTCCATGGAAGTCGTTCTGAGAGCCTTCGGCCTTGCCTAGAACTGCGGAGAGAGAGGTGGGTCAGCAAACTTGCGCCTCCGTGCGATGAAAGACCGTTATTTGGGTCAAATACGTGCCATATCCCATCAGTCGGCCGCTGGGGTGTTGGGCGGTACAACACATATCGGGCCAACGGGAAAGATAATTGAAATAGAAGCCCAGGCCATACTGTGGAAGAGGGGTTAGTATGGAAGGAACGGAGGTGAGAGCGGGTTTTTTGATGCGCACTGTCTCGGTCCAAATATCGAGGTTTCTGGTGGATGAGCGATGAGGACTTGAGCGTGGAAGAATGAGAATGCACGCAACATATTGTTGAATTTGAAAAGGTCGTCAGCTTTGAAAGGACGAATAATGCTCATTGTCAGCAGCAGACGAAGAGGGGGTGCGGTAAGAACGGAGAGCGTGAGAGTAGCGGGCGTGTGTAATAGCAGCTGACTGATATATCGGATCCACTCGGGTCGGCTGGGCACTCGGCACCCGGCCAACTTGTCATCAAAACATCCATCAGCCTAGCACAGCTTAGCATTGTCGGGTAGTCGGGCATTACTCTGCTGTAAATTACAATGTAGTCGTTTCTCCGAGCTTGATATAATGTATATACGTAGGTGAAAAATCGTAAGGTGTGTTACATGTTCATACGTAGGATTGAACAACATGTGAGACGGGAAGCGAGAAAATGAGATCAAGTGAATGGGTGCGTGCAGTAAACAATGATGTGCGTGAGAAGAGAAGAGAAAAGAAAAGAGAACGATCAGAAAAAGAAATCTAAGCGTAGACTTGTGCCGACGGTTGTGCGGCAAATGGCGGAAGTAGCTGACACCGCCCCTGCTGCTGTGCAGTGCTCTGTTGCGGTGCTTGTGACTCACTTGACGACGATGCCGATGATGATGACGACGACGACGACGTCAAATGGGAAAAGGGTCGTGGGAAAGGGAGAGACCGGAGAATTCGGAATGTGGAAGAGCTGTGTGATTGCCTTTTTTCATGTCGTGGCTGGGATACGTGTGCCGGCACAGGTGGGACCGGGTACACCGCATGGTCAACTTGGCGTGAGCGGTGATGGTGACGCTCAGCCTTTGGATGAGGGTCTACAGCCATAGGCCGCTCGTCAGTTGGGGTGCGTGGAGAGAAGGAGGCTTCGGTGGATGACGGGGAGCCAGAGTGAGCCAGATGGGGAAGTGGTGGGCTCGAAATTCCGTGCGAATGCCGGTGTGTGGGTTGAACAAGTGACATGACGGAGTCGTGGTGCGCCATAAGGTCGTCTTCGCTGATGCTCAACTCGAAATCAAGGACGTCGAGGAACTCGCGCTCGATCCGCCCAATGTCGCGTTTGCCAAACACACCTGTGCACACAGCCCAGTGCACGTTCTTGAGCGAAGAGTCATTTAGATACTACGGAGATGTAGGAGTCAGGACGGATGCACAAATGGGAATGCCAGGATGCTCACCTTGCTGGCTA
Source organism: Lactarius akahatsu (assembly GCA_021524915.1). NCBI lineage: Eukaryota > Fungi > Basidiomycota > Agaricomycetes > Russulales > Russulaceae > Lactarius > Lactarius akahatsu. The sequence continues at coordinate 1,134,929 of JAKELL010000001.1, read as the reverse complement.
CGATGAGGGCGCCAAGGAATACACGTTCGTTTGCCCACTCCTCGAGGGCAATGTGGAGGTGAGGCTTGGCCCTGTTCAGATAGACAAGGGTAGCCAAGATGACGGGGATTTCAACCTCAGCGCGAGTGACAACGTTGTTGACCATTGTGGCGAAGGCAGAACCCTCGGAGCGGCGTGAGAGGGCACGGCCACGACCCGAGTGTGAGGGGCGACCCAAAGCAAAGTCAACCGTCTCCACGACAGAGTCGATGAGGTATTCTGGAGTTTGGGTTTAGGGACGCCTGAAGTAACGTAAAGTGAGGGGCGACTTACCGATGATGGGGCGAGAGAGCTTTTGGTCGACAAGCTCGAGAAGGGCCTGTGGATGGGTAGCAGCGGGAACGAGGCTAGCTTTGTGCACGGGAGAGTAAGACATCATCTTTGTGGTGGGGATGGGGGATGGTGAGGGAGGGCCATGGGATTGAGGACGTTATTATATATCGTGTCAAAGGTGTTTTGTCGCGCATGCTGAGTCGTCGCGCCGGGTTTGGCACAGATCTGCCCATCTAGATCGGCTCGGCTCTCTACCACCCGGCTGAGCCCGTCTGTGCCGCACTACCTTTTCCGAAACTCCGCGACTAGCCACTAATACGAGTCTCATATATCATGACTCATGACACAAGCCGAGCCAGATCCACTTCTCCATACTCTCTATCCATCCCACTCACTTATCCACGTGTATTCCGCCCGTCGGCCCACCTATCCCCCTCTGTCTTATTATCCACATTGTTTTCGCGTACTTGGAAGCGTTGAATTACCCTGTGCCTTACCGCAGTTTCACGCAGCAGAGCGCAGTGATGATTACTTCTAATGGAAATGGATCTTCTTTACTTCATCATTCCCTCGATATGGAAATCTTGGATCGGTCCATTTGTCAGACGCATCCCATCTTTAATCCGAATCTGCAAACTGATGACAGAGCCTCCTTTGATTAGGTTATTTCAAAGAGCGTTGTGTGCCCCATCGTTGTCGCTGACAGATAATTCGATAATGACTCGTATGCCCGGATGCAGGCTCGCAAGCTCCGTCGCCTCCGCTGACTCGTCTCATCCCAACCCTTCGTATTGCGATGACAAACCGTCCGAATAGAATTCTCTACAGATACAACAGAAGGAGCGAGAGGCGAGAAGGAATTACGAAGGTGTGGCGAAATATGTGTTCGCTTCCAAAATCGGCTCTCCCCCGAAGCATCGCAGCTAATTCGCTTATACAGTAGGCGATGCGAGACGCAGTCGGCCAACAATATTCCCCCAACGAGCGTCTTTGCGTTGTTCCAAATGGTCGCCGCCACCATTACTCATTTACGCCGGGACAGCCTCCGGCGCTTGTCCGCTCCCACTAGGTACCTTCCCTCCCCGGTTTTTACTCCCTTTGGGGCGACCCCGTGGGCGTTTCGTGCTCGACGCCGGCGCTCCCTCCGGCACTATCTCGTCGGCTGTGCGTTTGCTGTGTTGCTCACCACCAAGGCGGCGTTCCTGTAGATACCTTGTCGTGCCAAGGGGTCCGGCGTTAGCAGATCGCAGCTCATTTCGGCGCCTACAGCGGACATACAGTTGCGACTTTTCTTCCAGCGTAGTTTGCAAACTCGGAAGTGGAGGTTGTCCGAGCTCCGCTCGAAGCGCATCAACATCGCGCTTGGCCGTCGCATACTCGCCGTCCGTGATTTGTTGTATGCGTGTACGGAGCTCGGTGCACCTGCCGCGGCTGGATTAGTATGTTGAGCCGTTCGGCCACGGGGTCGGCGGCGAAACCTACTCATTATTGAGTTGAGCCTCCATCATGTCGGTCTGCCCGCAAGGGAATCGTCAGAAATGATATTCCCGATCGTATCGATTCCTGCAGAACCCATACCTTGTCACGATCTTCGTTCACCTGAAAAGTGGAAACATGTGTCGTCAGTCTCGACAATTGTTCACAGGGAGGTACCGTATTCCCAAATGGGGAGGATCACGTTTAAGGTGAAACGCACCTCTCTCAGACAGTTAAGCAGCCTCGCCCGCTCGCTGTCAAGTCTAGTAGTACATCAGATGGGATGGCAGAACCAAATGTATGGCGGACAGGATTCGTGAGTTTACGGAGATTGCAAAAGAAGTCGCAACCTCACTTATTTGTTTGCTCCTTGAGATCCTGTATTGATCTCATCTTCTGTTCTAGCGTGGCGTGCGCCGAGAGTATGTGGGCAGTTTGTAGTTGTAGTGTCAGGGCATATTTCCTATACACAAACCGGTGCCTGTCAACTTCCGTTCGCCCCAATATGCATACTGTGGAGTCATGACAAGTGTGGCCAAAAATAAACCATGGCCGGTTGGTAGCACGCCCCAAGCGGCGAATACCAACAGCTTTTTCGCCAGTTGTTGGAAAGGAACCAAAACCTTACTTGAGTTCTGCTGTCTTTGCGAGCTGGACGAGGTTCTTGGTCCAGTCGCCTTGGGCGACGAGTGGAGTACCACCAGTCTTGCCGGCCTGCGCCGGTGCCTGCGTGCTGGTGCTTGCACTGGCCATCGAGAAAACGCAAAACACAAGAGTGGCTGGGGTCTGATCGTTGGATGTTTGAGGAGTGGAGTGGCCGGGGGTCTTCGCTTTTCCGTATTCCTACGCGCGCGTGTGCATGCGTGTGCACTCCTACACGTTTGCACCCGCGGCTTGGCTTGGCATCGCGACTCGTTAGTGGTCGTCTACCTAGCCAGCCAAAAACCGAGGCTGGGTCCTGAGACGAACTCATTCATATCACAACGAAACAATCAAACAGACTCTACACGCCGCTGCTATATCTTGACACGTGTCTTGGTGATCGTCGCGCCTGTCTACGGTTGTCTTGTCACAGATTTCGAAACTGCATCCATCCAAATCTCCGTACTACATCTTCCAATACAACTCGATCTGCTCCAATACTTGGTTCTTGTCTAGGCCCTTTGCACGGTAGCACACGAAAGTAGTGCGGGAAAAGAAGGTCGTCTTTTTTCGGTAATCTCTGTATAACCTTTTTCACCCGCTTAGCGTGCAACGATGGAGAGCCTAGGCAGAATCAACGAGGATATGCGGCAGAATTCGGAAGCTGTTTGTCCGACTTGTCGAAATGCAGCTGACTTCTGCGATCGTCGTCCAGTCGGGAGGGTGCGTTTGTTTGCACTTGACTTCAGTGCAAAAACTATGTACATGTACTGTATACAGGTCGTCCGAGTCTTTGTCCTTCTGACTTAGCCATGACATCATTCTCTACCTCGATCTCGATTAATGCACACCCGTAAAGGGGTACTCATACTTTCGGCTGGAGCTTGGCACCTTCTCCTCGGTAACTTACTTACAGTAACATTGGACAACAACTATCAGAATGGAACGAAGCAACCTTGTTTGTTTCAGCATCGAACGTCGACTGGGTGTAGGTACGGGGCAAAAGTCCGAGATCACCCGACAATATTTCCGCGGAAGGAGCTTAGCGTGTTAGTTCGATGGAATGGAGCACATCAGAAAACACGTTTATATTGTTCTGTCAAAGTTAATCCTACCATGTATGCATCGTTGCACGCCTCTTAGCCAGAAACGGGCATCAATTAATCTAGAACACTGGCCGTCCTATGTCCCCCTGACCCGCTCCCGTCCTTGGTATACGGTATGTTTCACTTCCGATCTGTCTGTTCAGTATTGGTAGAAGAAGGGACAAGCGTGCGAAAGGCAACGGATCCATGAGGTACAGGCACATAGGTCACGTAGAAGGTGCCTTTTCGGGAGTGCTACCATCGTGCGTTTGTATCGGAACATTTCGAAAGGTGGTCTTCAGTTGTTTCGGACAACAAGAATTCGCTGCTGCGCGGGGCATCATGGGATAACTGATAGCCCAGGTGGGATAAGCGCTCGATTCGACACGTGGCCCTGGGAGCGCGGTAAGCACGTGCGATCGCCACACATGTAGGCCACCGTCGTAAATGAAGGACAGGTGAAACCCGGGGTGAGAATACAGTATGCAGCGCCCTTCTTGGCGTTTGTGGGGCAGAAAGATAAAATGATCGCTAATTGTGTTCGTCCTTCTAGACGCGATCACTAGGATGACCAGGTCGAGAACCCCAACATTGGACGCAACCAGGACACAACACAGGTCCTTCATCAGACAAGCAGGTTGGCGAGACCTCGAGCTTCGAGCTTCAAGGCATGTTACGCTGAAGTTAATAACTGTAGGACGGATCTTGACAGTATCTTTGGTAGCCAAATGGTCACATGCGGAACAACGGTGGGTACCGCTTCAGTATCACGTGGAGTAGTGCTGCGTGATTGGATACTATATAGCCACGGTTGACTGAGCGTCTGGACGAAAGGGGATTGATGGCTAACCGTAAAGACGGCAAACGCGAAACGCTTGTTGCTCAGACATGTGTTCTATCCGTAAATGAGGTAAGCATCCCTGTCTACAAGGCTATCCGGGACAAGCTCGCTTCACGGGTTCAAAGTCCGAAAACTGTCGTTGGGGCAGCAACTCTGACGGTAGAAGGAATACGAGATACCTGCTCCGGGAAGCTGCTTCAAGGTGTTTATGCAAAAACGTCATACTATGACGATGTCTTAATCACCCGATAGAATCTGGGACCGAATCCAGCAGGCATTAATCCATGTCTTACGTTCCACACAGATGGGTGGTACGCAAAAAAGATCCAACATACTAGATGATACGTACACTAGCACGAGTCTTCATTCATAAAATACAAATTACGGGTTGGAGGCGGGTGCTCGTCAAGGAACATATATCTTGGAGAAACCCTCGACGCTGTTCAAACAATCAATATCAAGACACTGAGCCAACCTACGAGACGGACTCACGGTTGGCGGCAGCATGGGCACGTATGCTTCGATGCAGAGAAGCGGGATGCAAGATTCTGACGACAATCGTCACAGAGCGCTAGACATCTAGCACACCAACATCATCCAGTGAGATGGAGCCATGCGCTAGATAAGGGAGACACTCACCGGCAAGGCCAGCAGATAATTTGCCGCTCCTCAGCGGTGCAGATGACGCAGTTTCTTCGGGACTCGTTGTTTGCAGGGTTTTGCTGGCTCGCTTTGCCTCTCCTGTCATCAACAAACGCTTCCCATGCACTTTCCTCGTGGTCAGCCACATCTAGTTGACCAGAGACTAAGTTTCTATATCTCCGACGTGTCAAAGGCGATGGCGACGTGTTTGTCATGTGGGCCAGTAGAAGCGACGCAGTGGCGGACGACGAAGCGGTAGCAGAGAGGTCGTTATATAGTGCCAAAGTGTCGACTTCTTCATCCGGTGTGTCGCTATCGTTGTCGTTGTCGTCATCGTGTTGGGGGACTAAATTGCTAGAGGGAGAAAATTCTTCATCGTCATCACTGAGCGCCTCGCCGGAAAGAAAACGCTCGTATAGATCTTGCTGGGCAGTGGTGGTGCTTTCATCTTCTTGAGAAACAGTGGCCGATTGAACGCCGATAGGTGGATCCTGCCCACTATAGGGGGCCTGTGGCCGAAGGAAGACGGGTTGACCACGCAGAATACGTCCCATCATCCGCCCATATCCTAACCCAAACCTAGCAACGGCATAAGCAAATCTCTTGCACTCCATGAACCATGTCGTATCCACCAAGGGGTCGTTTTGCGAAGATGGGCCCACTCTGACACGCCTGATTTCGTTGGAAAAGCCTTCCTTCCGTGTACGGTGACCTTCGTGGTCCTCAGTCGCGTGCGTGATGGATGACACACCAACACGATTCATCTCGACTTCACCGTATTGCACTTGGTACTTGACGGTTTCCGAGTTCTCGGTGAGAGAGATGCCGCTAACTTCATTTCCCAAACCAGCAACGCTCGTTGCTTCTAGGCTGGCGATGCCAAGGCGGAGTAATGCGCTGGAAAAGTCTTCATCCCATTTCGGCATGAGAGACGCGGCATGTCCGACGAAGAGGCGAGTAACAGAACCCTCTAATAATAATTGCGTGAGGATATTGAGGGAAAAGGCGATCAGAATCATGAGGAGAAGCATCGAGTCAAAGATGCAAGATACGTAGTTGAGCAGCGGGTACGAGGCCGGTGAGAACCAAAGAACCGAGTGGAAATGAATGAGCGTTAGCATCGAACAGACAGTCGTCGGGATTAAACGTTGATTAGACCAGCTCTGCTTTACTCCAATGAAGTGGATCATTGAAAGCTGAGACGATGTCAGCTGCATTGTATCTCAAGCAGTGGTTACTTACCTGGAACAGGGGCACCAAGAGGGTGAAAATGACATTCACGTCTGGACGGGAGGGTAGCCCCTCTGGTTTTACCAGATGGGTTAGAGGTGAGGAATAGAAGTGCAGCATGAAGGCGTAGCCAAACTTTGAAGATGGTCAAAAAAATGGATTGAGTGGGATAGAAAGGGACAAACCAAGTTGAACGGTGACGCATTAGTGGTCCCAACGCCTTCCAACCCTCTGGTCAGCGCACCGACGCACAACGCTCCGCATATGGCAAGAAATGTGGACCAGCAAATCTCATCCATTTCCTTGCGGGCCGCCCAGTCGTTTAGCAACTGGAGGGGCTTCCAAGACGTGGAAGAAAGGTAATCCGAGGCCTGCAAGGCCAAAATTGACCAGAGAACAAGTGATTTGGAGATGTAGTACATAGTTGGCAGTCTGAGGACCGTCCTGGAGTAAGTTGATGACAAATCTATGGGAAATATTGGAGGGAGAATCATGCGCAAGAGGACCCAACGGGTTCGCAAGTCGTGGGCCGAACGAGTGTGGTGCAATGGCGGTCGCCGACTTGGCACAACAATGTTTTGTATGCGGTTCAAGAGCAGTGCCTTTGTGCAGATAAAGAAGTGTTCGAGGGTATTGAATGGGTGTGTCTTACCATCGCGAATAGGGAGACAGCATATCCCGACGCGAAGAACGACCAGGGGCCAGGATAGGGGGGGAATGCGGAGGGCGGAGGAGTGGCCATGTGTGTTGCGGGTGCACCAGAATCTGTGCCGTAGCTTAACAAGAAGGATATTGCTTGATTTGACTCTGCTTCTCTATCCAAGAGTCTGTCTAGCGACCGAAGACGGACAAGGAAACGGGACGGGATGTCGAGGAGGAATTTGAGAAAGTGTCTGTAAATAGACGATGGGGCGGTATTGTCCATATGGCCTGAAGAGAGAGACACGAAGTTCGCGGGAAAACTCATATAATGATACCAGAAAGCATGGGCGAGTGGAACGGTAGCACACGGACCCGAACAGGCGCTCACCCCGCTCCGAGTGTCCTCGATGTTGCGTCGCTGGCTTCCCCTTCTGCGGTCCACCGCTAATGTTCCGAAAACCCGGCGGCACCTCTCCAACCTAGCGCGATACCCAAATGTCCAGAACTTTGCGTCCTCCTTGGCGCACACCCAGCCGCACTTTTCTCTGTCACCAGAGAACATACAAATTCTGTCGACGCCAGCCGAATTCTATACCCAGTTGATTGTGAGACATTCGTTTCAGTGATTTCTCAAGACTAATCTTTCTTCAGGACTTAATCCGAGGTGCAAAAAGGCGGATATTCATCTCGTCACTTTACATCGGATCTGCGGAGACAAAACTTGTGAGCGAAATTAAGACAACCAGCTCGCTCCAGTTAGGACTTAGGACTCATTTCGTCAGATAGAAACCATACGTGATGCGTTGCATCGAAAAAAGTCCCTCCGCGTTTACCTACAGCTAGACTACAATAGGTCGACAAGGCCCGGGCCATCCTCAACCGTTGCTCTCCTAGGGCCGCTGCTCAACGATTTTCCAGATCGGTGTCACATTTCTCTCTTCCGCAGCCCCAAGCTCAAGGGTGCCCTTTCCAAGCTTGTTCCTCCGCGGTTCAACGAGGGATTCGGAACGTGGCACGCAAAAATTTATGGCGCCGATGACAGCGTCATCATCAGCGGGTAATGACTCCACAATCCTACAAGTTCGAAAATCATTGACGTTCCGTTGTGTAGTGCCAATTTGAATAAGTCGTATTTCACGAATCGACAAGACCGCTACTTGGTGTTTTCTTCAGCTCCAGAGTTATCGAACTATTGCTTCGACTTTTTGAAGACTTTGTCCTCTTTCTCGTACGGTTTACTCCCTTCGTCAACACAGAGCAGGACTACGACTTCCCCTGTACTCCACTGGCCACACTCGCCTATGTCCCCCCAACACATTGAACACCAAGCTGGCCTTGCACTTTCTGGCCTTCAACGTCATTACAAAGCGAAGAGTGGCAATGTCCAAGAGCGACTCCAAAAGGAGGACACCGTACTACTTTTTCCTGTCATCCAAGCCGGGCAGTTCGGCGTTCGAGAGGAAGAGGATTGCTTGAGGCTGCTTTACGACAATTTGAGAGCAGCTGATGATCGAGACACGACTTCTGATTTCCATCCACTGTTGAGTTTGACTAGCGGATATTTTGGACTCTCCGACTTTTACAAGAATCTGATCCTCCGCTCGCGTGTTCCCACCCGTATTATTTGTGCTAGTCCTGAAGTGACTTTAGCTTTTCATCTTCGAAATGAATGATGGCTAACTTTTATCAATCTCTAGGCAAATGGTTTCTACGGTTCCCAAGGAATATCTGGTCGCCTTCCTGAGGGTTATACGTGGCTCGAGCAGCGATTCATGGCAGCCGTGCGTGCCTCTCACTCTCAGGATCATCGACACATTTCAGGGCTGGTGGATCTCAAAGAGTGGAACAGACCTGGCTGGACCTACCATGCAAAAGGTACGCTCACTTCTTCTTGGTCCTACCTGTACGTTCCAATTATCTCCCCCTTTATCCGCAGGCATTTGGCTTTCACCAAAACCGGGCTCTCTACCGATTCTCACACTCTTTGGCTCTACAAACCTGAACTCGCGTTCTGCACAACTCGACACTGAATTGTCCTTTGTGATGCTTGCGAACTCTGTAACCGTTAGGAAGAAGCTTCTGCTAGAACTCCAAAGGTTGAACGAGTTCGCAGAAGATTGGAAAGGGGACCAAAGGAATGTGCGAGTCATCACAAAAGTACTAGCCCGCCTTTTGAGTGGATATCTCTGAGCTCAGTCCCCTGCTCTGGTGATTTTTGACTCCTCGCCTAAAACCCGCTGTATCCTAATCGATTTGTCCATCACGGTTACCTACAATCGCACGTACTCGTAATATCACCCAACTCAGACGTTCACACACATTCTGTGCTAGACAGCTCGTAGCTGGGGTACAGCGCAAGTAAGTAAAGACCCACCGTGCACGGGTGTGATACCATTTATTCAACATATATTTAAAGCGTGGACTACAATTGAATGGAAGATCTAGTCTGGATGCTCGTAGAGGATGTGATCCAGAACCGTGGGCCCTCATTTACCTATATTGGTGTCTGCGGACCTCTGCGGACCTCTCAGATTTGATGGCAGGATTCGTAGTCACAGCGCTCACGGTTCTGTATCGCGATGTATTCGCCTGGGAGCACGAGTGGACTGATCGCTGTCGGTGGTCATCATTCTGCCAGTAACGCTTGAGTCACTCATTTCTTGTTCCATCAGATTCAGGTGTGAACTAGCTACTGTAAGGGATAAGTGCAAAATTGATGGCCGTAGACAAGAGTGGTAAAATTGATGACCGGTTGCGAAATAATGATCGCCACCGACAGCATATAAGTATGTTTGACTTTGATGCATATTTCATGCCCCATCGGTGCTTTTAGCCAGCTTTCCGCCCGCTCGTACCTGTAACTGTGTGGCAATTGGCGGCACAACGTATTCAAATTTCCGAGAGTCGAGGGTGAATGTAACGGGGCCCTATCGTTCCTCGCCACAAATCAGACGGTGCAAAAAAGGACGCAGTCCGTGAGTGTCACCTCATTGGTTAGGCTAACGTTCATCATGGCCCCAAATCTCCCATCTGTCAAGTTGCTAGAGCGACTTGTTTCGTCAGGGATGGGGATAAAGGATTTACCCTTAATTTTCTCTGGAGCGTATTGGGCGCCCATGTACTGCAGAAACAAATCGTACATGGCCCGTGACTGATCTGCTGACTTTTTCTCGTGTAAACGGAACCGGATCGCGTGCGGCATAAAAAAGAGGAAGATATGAACCATGGCGCGGTGGAAGTCGGGCTTGCTACCCTTAGAGGTATTTGCCATGAGGGTGAATTGGGATACACACAGGATTTCTCCCTGTATTTCCTTGACGTTTGCTTTCCACATGTCGCCAGCGGAACGAGCGAACGCCTTGAGAGTTAATCTGGGTCGGATCAGAAGTCATGAGTATCATAGGGGATAAAGTTCAGCGACGACCAAATGCAATGCGAAGGCCCACATCTTCTTCGCCAGGGTCTCGATGTCGGAGACATTATCATCTGTGGGGTGATGTTCTCAGTCGGTTCGAACACTCTCGCTTGAAGGTATCGATTAGATGCGATATGTACCAACACCGATGCCCACGAGTACCATCAAACCCCGTGAAATTTCGGAAACCATTTCGCCATCCACTGTAGGGGTTATCAGAAATACCAGAGTATAATAATATAATAATGAGAGACCTGTGACGGATGCTGAGAGGACGCGCTGGACCACGGCTCTCATCGTGTTGTGAGCAGGAGTAGTCACGTGTTACGCGAAATGGTCTATCAAATATATCAAAGTTCGGAATTATCCGTGCTACTTCTTCCTGTTATGCCTGCGCCAGAATCAGTGATCCTAGAAACCAGTCTGGGTAACATCCACCTGGAGCTCTATTGGGACCATGCCCCCCGAGTATGTCTTTTCCTTTCCAAATCCTACCATTGACCAACCGCCGGGTTTTTCCAGACCTGCGAAAACTTCGCACAGTTGACGAAGCGTGGTTACTACAACGGCGTGGTATTCCACCGCATTGTTGCCGTGCGTTGTTGTCCTAGTTCTGCTAGTGGCGTCAGACTGTGCTGACCATGTGAAAGGACTTTATGGTTCAAGGCGGTGATCCAACTGGCACAGGCAGAGGTGGCACCAGCATATATGGCCAAAAGTTGTACGTCGTATTGTCGCTCTTCTCCGGCATCGAACGAATATGAACGACTCCATCGGCTGTTATAGTGAAGACGAGATCCACCCGGAGCTGCGGTTCACAGGTGCTGGGATTCTCGCAATGGCCAACGCGGGCCCGAACACCAACGGTCTGCCCACTTTCGTGCTGAGCGAAACCCCGTCACTCAACGTTATCTAGGTTCGCAGTTCTTTTTGACGTTAGCTCCGACACCATTTCTGGATAACAAGCACACAATATTTGGCCGTGTAAGCTCGGGAATGCGCGTGCTGCAGCGCTTGGGAGCAGTGGCAGTCGACGCTCAGGACCGGTCTGTACAGCAATTTTTCACCTATGAGAGTCGTTGATCGATGTCCCTCGACCGAACAGGCCACGTGAAGAGGTCAAGATACACAAAGCTCGGACGGGGTCTTGACCGGAACGAACGTTTGGCGTACGTATCTGAGTTATGTTCTCTTTTTTCTTCCCAGGAGAACTCGCCCGAAACGCACTTGACTACGGTGCGGCGCCCGCGCCCTCCTCTTCAACATCCCCCAAGGGTCATCAGAACAGTAGCCTATACTGTATCCTACATGCCGACACCTGATTTTAATGATGTTAACGTACAAGACGCCGCAGAGCATCCTTTGTGCTTGTGGCGTGCGCTTCGTAACTTGCCGCTATGTGCCCTAAAATCTTGAAAAGCCGCCGCTCAGTTCCGCGTGAAATGAGGGATCTCGCACCCATGACTTGACCCGTGTGAATGTGTGGGCGCTTCACTGCATAGGGAAGCGGCTGCGTACCATTTTCAGGCAATGTTTGTTGATCATAAGCTGGCTCAACGGTTAGGTTTATCTCAGCCTCCCAACTGTCGCTCACACCCAAGAATCGTTAGCGTGAATGTCCCAACTTGAAAAGAATGCGTAAGCTAAGCCATATTGGAGAATCTTCCTAAGACGTATACATATAGACTATAGTAAAGAGACAACGACATTCCCCAGCAAATTTCTTTGTGAGAAATGTGAAACAGAGCAAGATCTATTTGCTCTCACACGCGGTGGGTAATGGTGTTACGAAAGTGTACACAGTGCTTGGATACAGACAAAAGGACAAAAATCCACCCAAGATAAGATGCCTAGCGACGGCGCCCGAGCACGTTTTTCAGGCGTGGTCGAGTTGGGGTCTCGTCGTTCAACAGGGGCGGTCGAAGGCGGGGTGCTGTCGAAGAAGAGGGTATTGCGACACGACCTTGGGATTGGCTCGCTCCTGCCTGTCGTGACGTGTAACGACCAGCCTGTGACGGGATCTGACGCGAAGGGTCAGCAATTCCTTCGCTATGAGGATCTTCCCCATTCCAATCGTCGTCTGCACCGTCCGTATCGTCTTTGATGACGGGATCATCGACGAACGCAGTGGGTTCATTAGTCATATCAATCTCCGACGGTGAGATATCCAGGTCCTCGTCCATGGCATCAGCTTCTGCCTGCTCCATCTCCTCGTCTTCATCATCCGTCATATCTTCGTCATAAATGCCGCCGACCGGTTCCCCGACCCAATCATCGTCTGACTCGCCGTTACCAAAGTCCCACACGTCGAGGATCGTCGCGTCGGATCGGTGGCTGGCCGCCACGCACCAACGACCCTCGAAGACGACTTGCCAAACACCGTGAATGTTTGAAAGGAATTCACGGACGACCGTGCCCTCGCGGACATCCCACATCTTCAGAGTGCCGTCCGATCCACTGAGAACTTTGAATTCGTCGTGCTGGAAGCAGGTAATCGCGCCAGTATGTGCGGCCAACATATGGCGGACCTCGCCCGAATCGGGATCCCAAATGCGGAGCGTAGAATCGGCTGCAGCAGAGACCAGGTGTGACGGTGACAAGCCAAGGAGGCCAACCAGAGATGTGTGGCCGGTCAGAGTGTATTGGCAATCCCCTGTTCTCAGGTTCCAAACCCGTACTGTGCCGTCCATGGATCCTGAACACGCTTGATGGCGAGTAGAATCGAGGACCACGCTGTAAACTGTGACACCTTCTCAGAACAATGAATATGGAGGCACTTGTGACGGTACCGACCTTTCTGGGTATGTCCAACCAGTACCCACTTGCAAGTCCCAGTAACTGATATCCCAGACACGGACCATGGAGTCATAACTCCCAGAAACAAGAGTGCGTCCTCTTGCTGCAAGTGCACGGACGGCGTGTTCGTGGCCTTCGAGGTGTAGCTTATGATAAGGATTCTCATCGACATCTTCCTGAAAATGCACGACGGCAGTCAGTTCACGAGCGTCAATTACGCCCCAGCCGGAATGACTCACATCCGCAGGGTCAATATCAGCTTCGTCAGCGCCATCGAATCTGTACTCTGGTTCACCAGGTCGGGGGAGATCCCAGACCCTGAGGGAGTGGTCTCTACTTCCTGTCACAATCAAAGGGCGCTTCGGCCATTTCTCCTTGCGGACATTTCCGTGATCATCCTCGACGTCCACCCACTCAGGTTTGACAATGGCCAGACATCGCACAGTGCTCGTGTGCCCACCAAATACGTGCGTGCAACGCCCGGTTGAGAGGTCCCAAATACGGACAGTCCTATCGGTGGAGCCGCTCACGAGGGTGTCCTTGGTCGATGCAAGGGCCCACACACCTCCCTCATGTCCAGAAAGGGAGCGTAGAAGAAGACCAGTAACTGGCGAGTACACGTGAATCGAGTGGTCGTCAGAGGCAGATATGATACGGCCTCTGGATAAAAGCAAGCAGGTCACGACCGAACGGCCGTGAGCTGGGAACGCCAAGTGTCTAGGCTCAGGGTTGTTGATCCACCTGGTCCGTGTAAGGTATCTCGACTTGAATAGGACCTTATATGGGTTAGCGAGAGACAAGTCATTGGGATGTGGTAAGCCTGCTCTCCGCCGACGCCGTATCAACGCCTCAGCAAAAGCGCGTTCGGAATCACCGCCGAACCACAGTTTCTCGCTCTTCAGCAAGTCGCGCCAAAGAACGGGATCAGAGTCGATAATATTCCGCCATGATTTGGAAACCCGTGACGCCCGGGCGATGCAGTCAAAAGGGAGAAAGCTGAGTACATGAGAAACGAGTTCAGGAGGGAGGAGAGTGAGGAAGTCGCGAGCAAGAATAGGTGTTAGAACAGAGTGCACTGTCCGGAGGACTGGCAGTGGGGAGTGTCGGAGAAGGGTTATCAAGAGATGAGACTGCAGTTGGGCTGGCAATCCAGAGAAGTGTGTGGCAAGAGAAGGGAGGGACATGAGGGTGGAAAGTGAGGCATCAGGTTGGATAGGAAGTTGGGGTTGAGGAGACGATGCACCGCTGGGGGGAGCAGAGGGCCAGATGTTTGGTGGCGGAGATCCATGTGGTGAGGGTAAAGGAGATGGGGGGGCGGCAGCGTTCACGGTAGAAAGCTTGGGAAGTACGGGCGCGGCTTTGGCTTTCTTCCTCGGTGGGGGTGTGTGGCTTGCAGGTTCGGCAATTGTTTCGATCCCCTGCATCATGCCATCGTTGTCATAGGATCGCTTCCTTGCAAAGCGGTCGACGGCCTCGATGAGGCCAACTGACTTGGACGGGCCCGCACCGTCGTCCGACTTGACTAAACGCCACCCTTTTCCTCCGATTAGTTCGTCCTCCGGTAAGAGATCATCACCATCGTCATTGTCACGGAAAGTTGCGCGAGATCCATTTGGAAATACCAGAGGAAATTGGCGGAACGAGGGTGGTAATGGAGCATTTAAGAGTGGGTATTTCTGGGGGTCCTGAGGAATGGATGGGTTCGGGAGAGTTGGTAATGGGATAGGTGCATAAGTCGTGGTCGTCGTGGTTGTGGTCACAACGCTGAGAAAGCGCGTCAATGATGGGTTAGTTGAGCGATATGAGTAGCTTACGTCGTTGTATTCACGGACGGCGCAAGAATAAGTGTTGGCCTTTGATTTGAGGACATGATTTAAAGGCGGAAGCGGATGATCCCGCGGAGGAAAGAAACTAACTGACGGCGCACGGGCGACGGGCCAAAGAGACTACTCAGGGTCACAGTGTCACCGTCACGCTCCTCGCTCTGACTCGCTCGCCATCACGTCATATCTCGCGTAAGTCATCGCACGATCACGAATAGGTATCTTTTCGTGCATAAAACCTCATCTACACGAATGCCGTACGCTACTGATGAAGGCTGTTTCCGTGCTATCATGAGGTACGGCGCCGGTATGTCAGCCAACATATCGTGAGGAAAAACGCGGTCTCCTTTTGGCGCTCAGAGGCGTGGGATGGGGACGGGACCTGCGCCTCCATCGAGTGACTCCAAAGAGCGTCCGAAACACCCCCCTTTCTACGGGAGTCGGGGATCTCCATTCTAGAAAATCTTATAAGCTGCAACACCTGCATTTCAGGCCTGGGGAGAGACGGTGCGTGGAAAAGGTGATGCGATGACGATTTTCATGTCCGAGCTTCGCAAGAAGTGG
Organism: Lactarius akahatsu; assembly: GCA_021524915.1. Taxonomy (NCBI): domain Eukaryota; kingdom Fungi; phylum Basidiomycota; class Agaricomycetes; order Russulales; family Russulaceae; genus Lactarius; species Lactarius akahatsu. Next base: position 1,119,461 of record JAKELL010000001.1, on the reverse strand, counting down.
GGTCGTCATGAGACTTGGGCGATGAAGGAAATTTTCTTGTTTATGGAACGCAGGAGGGCGTAATGTCGCTATGTAGATTGGGTGAGGGCGCTCAATGAGAGCTCGAGCGTCTACCGGGAGGGCCTGATAACTCCTCTGAGCGACACATGCCCCTGAGGACGAGACGCGAGTCGAGAAGCGAGTTCACTTCCCCTCACGCAATGCGGGACGCTGGTGGCTCGAGTTCTTGACAATCTGGCATATGATGGAGCCAAAAACGTAGGAGTATGCATGGAGCCTCAGACATGCACATTTCGGACTGTTCTTCGATTGTGCAACGTAATGCCCGTGCAACACGCACGGGAACACAACTGAGCTTCGTTGTCCTTGGAAAGTTGCGAAATGAAGACCGATGCTCACGGACAATAAGGCTAAGGTTATCGGAAGGGGGTTAGAACCCAAGTTAGAGGTGCGAGAAGTAAAGGATACAACAAAACCCGCATAGGCCACGAGGGGTATGAGGCGGGAAAAAATTATGCTTGGAATCATCAGTCCTTTGACTCGAGTCGCGATCCAGAAACTCAATCAGGAAAGCAAGTGAAGTCAACAAAAATGATACTCTAGGGGACTCCCAGAGGTCCACTAGAGTTTAGCCAAGACAAAGGAGAACCAAAGGGGCAGAAACCATCAGGGAGAATAGCTGACAAGGCAGGCCACTTCTGTGTTGTCTACGAAGTAGGCCATCATCGTTTCTGGTGACCTATTACTGCCCCCCGTCGGCTCCGGTGAAAAAGAAAGCACACAAAGTAAATTTCCGCCAAGGAGAATAATCTGAGCGCTCAATCCCACGAGGCGCACGTCGTGTTAATAAATTGCGATACCACAACGAAAAGCATCCGTAAGTGAGACGCCAATGAGCCCATGGCCACCACCTGGATAGAACGAACAGACGTACAAACAAGCACGTTTCCACACAAACAGTGTAGTAGAAATGGGACAGGCTGGACCACGGTGCTGTGAGCTCAGTGGAGAAAGAGCAACAATGAGGGCGCCGATAAGTTAGAATGCTGTAATGAGGCGCATGAGGGAACCGTCACAGAGGCTCAGTAGAAACGCGAAGAGAGACCCAGACTAGACCAAAGATATCAGGTTAAACCATTGTCAATAAAATTTACTGTCTAAGGGGACGAAATAGTGCAAGGATAGATTCAGACCGTGGGTGTGGGAGTTGTTGCGTCTCCAAGAAAAATGCTGCCGGGGCACCTAGCGTTGCGGAGTTTAGGTCAACAAGGAAGCAATGAGGTCAATCAGTGTGCAGCACGACGTGAGAAGGGCGGTGAATCGAACCGGAGCTGAGATCAGACCGAACTACCAAGTCGGGGCTGATTCGTTGTTTCACCATCAAGCCAGGTACTCGTTAGCCAGCTCGCAGAGTCTCTCCCTCTCACACACTCCCGGGGATACTGTTCCCATACACACTCCTCTCGACACCCTTTTTTTGGTTCGCTTAAGCCTTCCAGACTGTTTTTTTTCCTATTTTGGTCCTCCAGGTCTTCAACATCTTCTCCCTTTCGAATTCTATCAGTCTCGCCTTCTGCCTGTGAGTAACACAATCTTGCATTTTTATTTGTCGATACATCTCCTTCTCCACGCGCGATGTCTTTTTTCTTTCTTTCTTTGTAATTCTCCCCTTTTTGCCTTTTATCGTTTTTTTTTTTCTGAGGGGCATATAGTCCCCTATCGTTCCATGGTCCAACTGGCATTTCTTCAGCGACCCTGCTTCGCTCTTCCCCTTCATTCCACTAAGCATGACCGTGATGTCGACTCATCCCATCGTCCTCACCCAGTGTTATCCTTCACAGCCTCGTTACCTCATGTCGCATCAATACAACAATCAGTCCGTTCCCATACATCCACAAGACCAGCAACACCTCTCCCACTCTATGCGACCAGCGTCTTCGCCGATACCAATCGATCCTGCTCTCTCGCTTTATTCACCCTCATATTATCCATACCATACCCAACAGCACCCTCAAGTGCCTCAGCAGCTTTCATTGGTCCCTAGTTTATCATCACCTTCCTCTCAAGCTTCTGACACTATGAGCACGCCCCCAACCGAGCAAATGTCATTCTCAGGTCCAAACAAGCGCCCACCCTCTACTGGCACGCTCGACAATGATAACGATAGTAGCAAGCGCCGTAGGGAGGATGATAGCGTTACCCCCGCTGCCGATGGAAGTGAGCCCAAAGCTAAGCCAACACGGGGCTCCCGGTCAGTTGTAACCCCTTTCCGATCGCAGTCGCTTGACATGAGCCACAGAGCCTGTACGGTTTGCCGGCGCCTTAAAATGAAATGCGTAGGTGCCGAGCAGGGACCTCCATGCAAGCGTTGCATTGCTGGAAGTCACGAATGCATATTCGAAGAATCTAATCGTGGAAAGCGCACTTCCAAGTACGCCGTTTACTCTTCAATGAATCAGTCATACGAACGCTCAGCCCTAGTACTAGAAAACACGAGCTCCTGACAAGGTCTCTCAGAAAAATGGAGCGTACCTTGGATACTGTGCTCAAATCTATCGGCAACCCCAGCATTGCATCGGGCATGGTTTCGCGATCTCCATCACCACCGAATCCTAACAACAATGCCACACAAGCTCTTCTCTCACAGGTTGACCAACCTCCCTCGCCCTCTTCGTCAACGAGACCTCCTCCAGCACTTAATCCTCCGACCTCTCCAAAGCTCCATTCTTTACCAGACAATAGCCTCAATCCACTGGGTTTACTGGCAGAGGCAAGCCTCGCTAACCGCCGCGCCCATGCTGCAAGCTCGGGCAAAAAAACTTCGGGAATGGCTCGTCCTCCTGCACCAATGGGTGTTGCCAGTGACGCCTACTTCAAGCCTGGTGGGGAGAATGCTTGCTTTCGAGATCCTTTCTTATCACACTTCTCGCAGGCCCTATGACTATCCTACCACTGCGGCGACTTTTCATTGAGCGTCAAATTCATCCAGAGATGCTCAGTTTCGTTTCAACCGAAGAGGTTGTTGCCTTGTTCGATATGTAGGTGCCGTTTGAGTAACGGGTTTCCCCTTCTAATTTTTATTGCAGCTATTTTGAACATCTTAATGTGCGTGGCGCCATGGTCCGAAGGTTCGGATACCCTGACGTGCAATCAGATTCACTGTAACCTGCTCGACCGTGATTTTCACACACCTTCCTTAGTGTGCTCCCGGTCACCCATTCTGCTGACCTCAAGTAAGTCTTAGCACACGTCTTTTGAGGGGTACACTGAACACTTCCCAAGTATGCGCCATATCGGCGAGATTCTACACCACTCGGCCAGAGCTTCACGGAAAGCTTACGGAGATATCCAAGAAGTTAGCGTTTACTGTTCCTGCCCAAGGATATAAATCTTTGGAGATTGTACAAGCCTATCTCTTACTTTCCCTCTGGGGCACGGGCCCTGTTGAACGATACGAGCAAGACAGAACTTGGATGCTTCTTGGTATGGCAATCCGGTAAGATTCTACTGTTCGATCTTCCCACAGATCTCATGGGGCTGACAATGTGCAGCATGGCAACGGACCTGAATTTACATCGCAAGTCCTCTACAGTAAGTCCAGATACGTCGGAAGGGAAAGCTCGGGACCTGGAGGTGCATAATCGGGAACGCACATGGCTGGTTTGTTACAGCCTAGATCGCAGCACCAGTGCCCAAATGGGAAAGCCACACTCAATTAAGGAAGAGTGAGTGAACGTGACCTAGTGTCATTGTGCTGATTCTAGAATCCCCTTCAGTTGCATCATCCGTAATGCGCTGCAATGGGTGCAATCTCCACTTGCTCGTCGAGGGGACTTTTCGCTTGTAGCTTACGTGGCACGTCGTTTATTCCCGATTTGCTGCCACCTCTCACACTCTCGTAGGAATTACAACGTATCATCTCGCGGACACTTGATCTGTTATATTCGGACACAAACTCACCATCTGGCCTCCTCGTTGATGTCGATTATTTACTCGTCATTAAGACTTTTGAGCGCCAGATCCAGACATGGTACTCACAGGTTGCTGACGCGGACAGTAAGTCATACCTATTCTATGGTAGTATGACCGTCGCTCATGTCGAGTAAAGAGGCCGGTGACAGGATTGCCAAATACAATGGCCTTATGGCAGAATTTTTTGCAAACTACGCTATGCTCGTCATCAACTCCTTTGGCCTTCAAAATGCAATGGAACGGTCCCCTGTTGACATTCCCCATTTCTTTGCTCGCGTTCACTCTTCTGCTAAGACATGTGCGGTTATTGTCAAGGAGGAGCTTGGTCCACTCGATTTTCTGAAGTATGCTCCGGATTCGCACTTTGTATTTGCCTCCTATGCAGTATTGAGTCTACTGAAGGTGAGCCCTGGACTAATATATCATCATCAGTGCTGTCCTTGTTTCTCACTGCCGCGAATTAGATGCTTCGTCCCGAATTCCCCGCGTCACGAGACCACGAACACGAAACGCTTCAGTTGGTCAAAGACGTCGCTGATACTTTCGACCACATTTCCGCGGGACCCAGCCATACACCTTCGTTGTACAGCGCATTCTTACGTGCACTTTTGGCGGCCAAGACCGAGCCACCAAGTGAAGTATGCAGCGAGTCAGGCGACAATGATGCGGTGCCACATGTGAATGGTAATTCAGACCAGCGGCAGGTCGGCACAGCAGAATCCTATCAACTGCTGTCCGAGTTCCAATTTGCTAGTGAAATGGGACCCGTGGCGGATATGTCCACTTTCCCTCCCACAATGGCCGCCACTCATCCCGAGGACAGCCTGGGATTGTTATCTATGGATAGTCTCCTGAGTGGCGGATTTTGGGACAACGTGCTCGTCCCTGGTAAGTTTGTCAATACTTTCTACTTAAACTTTGATGCCAATGTCACTATACAGGTTACTCTAACCCTATGGAAGGGATCAGTGGAGGTTTTGTGTATGGCGCGGGTGGTAGCAGCAGCTTTATCGCCCCACATTTTGGCGAGACCCCCACAATGTCGGCTGTGGCTAGTCCACGGCGTGCTGTTCCCACTGACGACCACGCGGCGCAGGGTCTTGGCGCCCCATTCCAGGCAACCCAGTCAAACGATGGTTCTGTCCAGACCAGGGTGATGTAAGAACCACCTTCTTGTATACGATATCTTATCTTCCCATTACGTCTCGATCTTTGGTGTGTGCTCGGTTTGTACTAGTACTTGTATGTCTGCTTTGTAATGGATGCTTTCAGAGGTTTTGACCAAACTGTTCGTGACCAACCGAAACCTGATGGAAAAACCAAGCCGTTTACCAGGGAGATTCATGACGGTGCCCAGGTAGAACCCGCCTATAGGCCGAGATGTGGGATGAGCAGTGGTAGGGTTTGGCGTCACTCCCTAGTAAGAAGCACCCGAGGATCGGCAAATCACACATTTTGGTTTGCAAACGAGTGGTCCTGCGTGGTTGGGAAAACGCCAACAGGTCCATTCGGCCAAAACACACCAATACATCGTGTATACTCTGGTAGAATCTAGAATAACGGGCTTACGTTTCCGAAATAAATAAATTGCTAAGTAGCACTACTTTAGTGCTGCCTCGAGTATGTCGATCCCCAGAGACCAAAACCAAACAAAGTGAGGTCCACATGCCACAACGGTACCTTGCTCGCTTGTCCTGTTCACAACACTGGGCCGTATGAGGTGTCGGTTTTCAAGTCGGTTATATAGTGTTTATTGGGCGCTGATCCTGTCGTGAATCTCAACTGCCCGGATCACTTTCACACGGACTTCAAAACCAATCAAGCACCAAGATCTAGGCCATCAGAGAAACCCTGTCCATCTGCGGCGACTTCGGACTTGTCACCGACTAAACCCATTCATTCAGTAACCCACATGTGTTGGCCTGAGCGACATTGTCACGAAGGCATGCGGTCTTACTCAGATACGCGATCGCTCGCATATTGGGATGCTTGTAGTGATTGTTGAGAAGACGGTTCCGAGTCAATGATTACAGCCTTGATATAATGTCACCGTCACAGTGTCACGCGACTTGAACAGATGTGCGCTCTGCTAGTGCGGAAGGAAGAAGATGACACAAGTCCGACTTTAACGTTGCCACTCCCGTCATTGCAACCTTCTTGCTACATTACGATCAGGCTAATACTTTTATTTCATTGAAGTATACGCGAATGCCTCCCCGTTCCCGGAAAAGGAGGATCACTTCAAATTCTGACGCTTCAGCACTCCGGCATGAATCCAATGCTGACGCTGGTGCGGCAGCTCCCACCGTGCAAAAGCGCGTGTCTTCAGAACGCCTGAGATCCGTGTCTTCGACCTCCAGTCTCAGTAGCATCGATGGTCTGCTAACGTCTTCCAAAATGATATCACCACATTGCTCAAAACGAGTTGTCTCCTGTCTATTTAGATAGTGTATCGCCGCTTTGCTCGCCGCAACATCATGACACTCAGCAACACAAAAAAGCACCTTGCCTCCACAGTCCATCGCAAGGCAGGGGTACAGATTCTGGTCCCTTAGTATGGGTTAGAGTGACTAAGTCTGGGAGGCCCGCACCTGATGATCAGGAGGGTTCAGGGGAGAGCTACTGGTGGCCTGCACACGTTCGTCAACGCGACGTCCTCTCATCACTATCGAGTGGATCTGATATCTCACACAGATTATGGAGGGGCTGTTGGCCGCCGGACCTCTCACTGTATCTCTATACGGGGAAATATCACCCCAGGCGCCACAAAGCATACACCTCGAGACGCCCTCTCCATCTCATGTCCTCCCCTTCAAACGGCCAGGCCAGGACGTCATACCCTTCAGCCCGGTGACCTTTCGATGCCGAAGCGGAAGTCCTCGGCGGAAATATCGAAGAACTGCCATGGACGAAGCTTGGCGTTCTGCCGTGGACCTGGCACACGAGGCTGATGCCAACCTCAACGATGGCCTACCTTCCAATTTATCGTCGTACAGGGTCGGGACAGTGCCCATACAAGAAAATGACGCGGAAAGGTCGATGAATAAAGTGAAGGAGTCAACAAATGGCCAGACAATTCCCCCTGGTTTGACTTTTATTACTTTGTGATAAAACAAGGGACCTTCTCACCTAAATCTCAGGCCGGTGGTCTCCCCCTCCTTGTGATCCATTGCTGGAGGTTCCGGGGGAACTAGTCTATTCTTTAGAGAAAAAGGGAAGGTCCCAATATTGGGCTGCGAGGGTGGAGCAATATGTTCCCCCTACGCTGCCCTGGGTGCCCCCAAAGTATCGGGTGCGGTTCAAGGATGACACATTTCGTACTGTGACAAGAGATATGTTTTTCACGTCGGACGAACCGGAATTTTACACATGTAGTGTAAGTCCCATATTTGGTCGGCTTCACAGGTACTTACCCATGAATAGTTGGGGCATTGGGCGAGCGACGATGAAGAATCAGAGATTGATTCGGGTGATGAACATGTTTCATGGGAAACCGTTACTGTCGAGCACGCGATGCCTCCACCTAACCCGGACGATTTTTGCGAGTTACCGATCCGAGAACAGTTCGCATATATCAAGCCAGTCATCAAGGCCGTCTTAAATGAGACCTATCTGCCTGCGAGGGAACGACACCAAGCGTTTATGCAAGGCGGCCCTTCCCGCATCCGCTTGCTGAAAACTGCCACTGGAAAAGGAGACTTGAGTGCGCGCGAAGTTTCTCAGTTAGGAAGAGTCCTCCAATTCTGGGTCCTGGGTCCCATGCGTGTACAGAGGGCCCGCCCCCAACTTCTCGAGGACTTGAAGTCTGAAAGTGGACAAGTAAGCCCCCCACAGTGGTAAATTCAGACCAGCGCTCAAGGTCCGTGCAAGTCTTCTTTGACAGACGTTCAGGTGGAGCAGATACTTTGTCCACCCTCTCCCACTTCCCCGAAAAGCGTAAGATTTCAGGTCCCATCCGAAACACGTACTGAACTAATCACAGACTTCTGGACGCAAGGCGGTTCTATCACCACCACCACAATCCTCTTTCGCATCGTCGTCGTCGGATGTGAGTAAGGTGCCCATAATCCACCCCTGTGCCAATAATATCTCTGGTAAAATTAGATCGAGCCGTCCGAATTCATGCGGCAGACAGGGTCTCCGGGATACGAGGCGCTTTCTGAGAGCGACAAATTACAGGCAAGATTATCCGCCGATCTACCGCCCAATGTTATTTCTCATACGGCTTGACAGTATTGCCTCCTTGTGCTCTTCCACGAAGCCACTCTTCAACTCCTCCTGTGGCGGTCCGGAGAGAGGCGGTCACCGGACTTGCTATCGCAGGATGAAGAGGCATCGCTCCGTGCGATAGGCTTAGCAAAATCCGAAGAGAAGGAGTGGGTAGAGGAAATCTCTCGGATGAGGGGGATGAGAGCAAAAGACCGCGACTCGCCATCCCCTGTTGTCGATGGCGGCACTGATAAGCTCCGGAGTGGAAGGTCCCTGCGGCCCCGAACTCTGTCATTTGCTCGTTAAAGATCATCCGACCCATGTCTCTGCCCAGCCGTCATGGCCTTCTCCAGTGCCAGTTTCTTTGTAGCGTTGGCTCCATCATTAGGCCCTCGGGGGTGAAATTCTTGCGCCCTATGCCTTAGCTTCTGTGTTCTCCCAATGATGCCGTTATCAGCACATTCTTCTACTCTATTCGGAATGGAGACCTGTGAATGTTCCTATCGAATCAGTGATCCCATGGTAGACCCTCACACAAATATCACAACGAGCACGAGGTGCGAACCAAAGTTAGAATAGCACTCTGAGACGCTTCCGGTTCTCTATGCCGTATCTGGATACCGAGGTGCATGTCGTGTGCAGCCTGCTTTCTAGGATTCTAGTATTAGCCCGGCGCAATATCGGAGCCAGGTTTCGGGACCGCGGTCGTGCTGTGGGGTCTTCTTTTCCTACTTTGTGCCTTAAGGTGGTCCCTCTTAGGCGCGTTCCTCGCGCTAAAATTTCCGTTTCCAACTTTCCCCGTTCGTTTAGGCGTTGAGCCATGTGCTGCATATTACCACAGTGACAAATCAGACTACAAAGTCGTCTAATCTCGTCTTCTCTCCCATAAGATCACTCATCAGCAGCGGCAGCGGTGGGTGCAGTCTTTTTATAACAGCTACTCGAGCTTGAAACTAGCCACAACTCGTTCAGAACGGGGGCATCTCGTAGAAAATCGGGCGTGTATGCGCGCTTAATATTAAGGCAAACGCTCAGGTCCAAGATAAGGACATACGGAATCGCAAGGGCACATGTAGTCCAGAAAACAAGGTAAGTCATATGGTGGGTATAGATGTAGTCCACGGCAGAGCGAAACATGTGTAATAAGGTAGCAGAGTGTCTAATATGACAGCCAAATGAGTGCAATACGGGGCAACAGCGTACGAAATGTCAGTGTAATTTATCAGATCAAGGCTGAAAAAAATAAATACAGTAACAGTCTCAGTGTAAAGGATGAGCGCTTGCTGTCCGTGACAGGGGCTGACGTGGGACCAGCACTGACAAACTTATGGTCGAGGAATTTCTCGATCTCGAATACAATGATACCGAAGATGCTTCACCGGCATCGGCGTTCTTTAAGGGGGCATAGTCGTCATGGTTTCCCAACGTCGGCGATGTCGATGTCGACGTCGATAGTTCCGATTGTTGAGCGAAGGTGAACGAGGGAGATGATCGTATGGGCGAAGCGCGAGCAGGTGACGCAGGCGCCAGCCGTGGTATTGGTCTGTACATTTGGTTGGTGTGCTGCGGTGAGCGGTGACGATGCCACATGGGCGTCATGCGGCGTAGATGTCTCCACCACCTTAGCGAAGGAACAAACGACGCCCTTGTAGAATACGGAGATGCGACGGGGCCGTCGCCGTACGCAGGTCCACCCTGCTCCATCGACGACTCAGCTAGGTCGCGATCGCGCTTGGGATAAATGGGAGCGAGACGGCGAAGACAGATGCGGATATACCGACGGAGACGACAAGTAATGAGCGAAATCAAGAGGATCATGAAGAGGCAGGACAGTACACCGGCGAGGGGATACCCGAGAGAATGCCGAGTCAGTGATGGGGGAAGATGGGACGAAATGTGGTCGTCGATTGTGTCGATGATTCGTGAGTCGTCAGAGTTAGAGGGGGCTTCGAGCGGGTCTGGGAGTGGAGTGCTATCCTTGGCACTCGGCGGGACTTCTTTGCTTGCCTCGAGGACCATTTTCCCCAGCGTCCAAGTGATAGCCATATCTCCGACAGACTCCATGGACTGGAACCAAGGCCGCCACAGTCCCTTCTTTTCTGCATGATCCTTAATCTCATCCGCTTGGGTCGTGTCGTTACCCCCTGAGTCCACTATCCTCGGCATACCAAGGCCGTCGTGTAGGACATTGATGACCCATGCCGCCTTGAAACATTGCATTTGCAATCGCGACACTTCCACCCTATCACCCCGTTTATCCAGCCCTGAAGCCTTGGCACCTTTGTCATCGCCATTCCCACCTGGTAGCCCCTTCCTTGACGCTTCGTGCATGCGAAGGATCTCGTTCCATGGCTTTCCACAAAACTCTTGCGCGGCCCGCTCGTATTGCACGAAGTTGTAAGGTCCACCCAAACCAAATACGTGCTCCGACGAGTACCAATATTCGGATATGCCGATGAAATGTGACACGGAGAAATCAATGGGTGGGACGTGAACACCGTTGAACAGACAAGGCGCATCACGGCATGGCGCCGACTTGTTGAGGAGTGGTGACGTTTCCGCAAGACAACGATCGAAGGAGCCCGTTCCGTGAAGGGTACGAGATTTCTGCTCGGGGCCTACAGACGGCTCCAGAAAGACGGGCGACTCGATGAGCGTGAGGTCTTTTGGTAAACAGGGGTCCTCGATAACATCCGTGATCGGAGGGGATTCGTCTGACGAAGGAGGGTGAGAAAGTTCGTGTTGTCTGATAGCTTGACCGACATATCGCTCTCTAGCTTGATTCGTTCCATAGCCTAGCCACGTCGTCACAAAGACCTTGTGACTGATCTCTTCTCCACCTATCAGGCGCAATCGCACTTCCACGAGGTTCTGTGCCTTTTCTTGTTCTTCTGGACTTGGTTCGAACGCGATCTGAGTCGAGGCACCACCCATGTCCAGGAAGCCATATGTGGAACGGTCTGAGTTTGACGGACCGAACCCATCCATGAGATAGTTGACAGCTATCCAGCCAAATAAACCCTCCTCTTCGCCTGTTATGATCCGAACGCTAGAACCACATGGTCCTGCGGGAGAAGGACCCTCTATGCGGAAGTCGGAGTGGAAACTGAGAAAGTCGCAGGTCGTCTGGAGTACAGCCGCCTGCTGTTCCGGAGATAATAGACGCATGCCAGCGGTGGCCAGTAAGAACAGCGGGGTTTCATGGTGAAGTGACGGGGGGATGTGGCTACGTGCATGCTTGAGCAACGGCGCGAGATAAGCGGGAATGTCGTCCAAATTTTCAGCGAAGGATGAGATACCTGCGTCCAAATCTTGAGATCAAAGAACGCGAGAATGTAGGAGGGGCGCACCTGGCTCGGCTTTGATGACCCAGTCTTCGTCTCTCTGTGTGCCCTTCCCTACCCTGGGTAAAGAGCGGCTGGCCTCGGCGCCAAGTGCATCCCTGACCATGCGGGCGTCCCTCCAGCTGTATATTTGAAGACGCGACCCAGACGAACCTGCGTCGACTACGATTCCGAAGCGACGCGAATTGAACCACGCGTCTGCGGCCGTCGGGGGAGGCATGCCTGGCTTGCCGTGATCGTGTGTGTGGTGGTGGCCCGGATTATTCGGCGCTCATACCACTCAAGAAGTTGATTCAAGTCAGGTATGTTATTCTCACGATTATTTACAGCCCGTCTTGCACAATCCCATAATGGTGCAGAAAACACGAGTGGACGGTGCTCGCTGTTGACCTACTATTATGTTGTTCTCCCTAATAGCTACTTTTAGGTCCTTCCCAGGCAGAACAACTCCTTCGGGTTACGTCTGGCATAGCGGCAGAGCTGATCAAGGCTCACGATGCGAATCAAACCGTCTCGCTTAACGAACTTCGCGCTAAAATCAGTAAAAAGTTTGGCTTTGGCGGTGTTCCTCGCCTAGTCGATATCATCAGCGCCATTCCCGATGATTACAAGAAAGCCTTGCTGCCAAAGTTGAAGGCGCGGCCAGTTCGGACGGCGAGCGGGGTGAGCCCCCTTATTTTACAATGAGATGGCATCGACTCAAGTTACGCTAGATCGCTGTAGTGGCTGTAATGTGCAAGCCTCATCGGTGTCCACACATCGCGATGACTGGGAACATATGCGTGTGCGCCGGGTCGTATTCACGATATCCTACCCACTAAACCAGGATCACACCTCGCGGTAGTTACTGCCCAGGCGGCCCCGACTCCGACTTTGATTATAGCACGCAAAGCTATACCGGGTACGAGCCCACGAGCATGCGCGCCATCCGCGCTCGGTATGATCCATACGAGCAGACGCGAGGGCGGGTAGAACAGCTGAAGAGCTTAGGGCATAGCGTCGATAAGGTGCGTTTTCGTTCACGATACCGCTCTTACATATGGCCCACGTAGAACAACAAAGGTCGAGTTCATTATCATGGGTGGGACATTCATGAGTATGCCCGAGGACTATCGGAACGAATTCGTCTCCCAACTTCATAATGCGCTATCTGGCTTCACCGGGGTGAACGTTGACGAAGCTGTAAGGTGAGTTGATGAGTAGCTTTATTTAATCGTGTCAGCTCATACACAATGCCCAGGTACTCTGAGCAAAGTAAATCAAAGGCTATCGGTATCACGATAGAGACCCGGCCAGACTATTGTCTCAAACCACATCTCAGCCAGATGCTTCGTTATGGGTGCACGCGTCTCGAGATAGGAGTCCAGTCTGTGTACGAAGACGTCGCACGAGACACCAATCGCGGACATACTGTTCGCGCCGTCTCGGAATCTTTTCACCTCGCGAAGGACGCAGGTTTCAAGGTTGTTGCCCATATGATGCCAGACCTTCCGAATGTCGGCATAGAGCGCGATATGGAACAATTCAAGGAATATTTCGAGAACCCTGCGTTCCGTAGCGACGGGCTAAAAATTTATCCCACGCTGGTCATTCGTGGCACGGGTCTTTATGAGCTGTGGAGAACGGGAAGGTACAAGAATTACACCCCAAATGTCCTCGTCGACGTTGTTGCTCGCATTCTTGCCTTGGTACCCCCGTGGACGAGGGTCTACCGCGTTCAGCGGCAAGTCGCTCTTCCCGATCTTGCATACCTCCTGTTTTCATCAATTTGATCTCTAGGGACATTCCTCTACCACTAGTTACCTCGGGGTCAGAAAACTCCGGTAACCTTCGCGAGCTGGCGCTGAATCGGATGAAAGATTTTGGTGTGGAGTGCCGCGACGTTCGTTTTCGGGAAGTTGGGGTGAAATTTTTTTTCTTTCTGTTTACCATCACTGGTCGGCCTTACGCGCTTTTTCAGATACACGAGATACACCACAAAGTGAGGCCAGAATCAGTCGAATTGCTGCGCAGAGATTATGCCGCGAATGGCAGGCTGGGAGACCTTCCTGTCTTATGAAGACCCTGAGCGGGATATCCTCGTTGGTCTCCTTCGGCTGAGAAAATGCTCCGAAGAAGGGACATTTCGCCCGGAGCTCGTGCGCAAAAATGGGGCAGAAGGCGGTACTAGCATCGTACGGGAACTCCACGTGTATGGCACAGCCGTGCCAGTGCACGGAAGAGACCCCACAAAGTTCCAGCACCAGGTGTGTGGACATCGCCACATATGATAATCATTGCTGAGCTACATTCAAAGGGGTTTGGAACACTGCTCATGGAGGAAGCAGAGCGCATCGCCAGGGAAGAGCATGGGAGCATCAAACTCGCCGTCATTTCAGGTGAGTTTCACTTTGTACGGTGGCGGATGTCATTGTTGACTTTCTCCCATAAGGTGTGGGCACGCGAGACTACTATAGAAAACTAGGGTATGAGCTGGATGGACCTTACATGAGCAAATCACTATTGTAATTTTGTAACTGCTGTACTACAAAGCGCACCTTCCGCCGCCGCAACTGAACGTCCAATTTGTGTTAAACTACCATACGCATGGGCCCCCGTCATCATGATCATTGGATCACCAACGTATGATAATTGGGAAACACGAGCTCCTCTTCTATAGTTTTGCGAATGACGTCTTGGATGAACTTCTCGACACGCGTGACGTTCTTCAACACATGCTTGTCAGCCTGCCCGAGCTCGCTCTCGATAAAGATGTCTGGTAGGAGGCGTTGCCCCACAGGTAGCGGCTTCGTCCCATCGGCGTCGTCTGCGTCTAGGTCGCTCGGCGTGCTGCCCTGAGAGCCCGAGCCCCGGCGCGCGGAGGGGCCATATGGATCGAGGTCGTCGAGCACGCACAGATGGATGCGCCGGCCGCCCTCATATGCGACGGCGAGCTCGCCGTTGAAGACGAGCCCCGTGACGGAGAGCCGGATCGGGAGCGACATGAACAGCGGGGAGGGGTAGTTGATGCGCAGGGACGTCGTGAGCGTCAGCCGCAGGTCCGAGTGCCAAGACACGAGAAGATGCATCTGGAGATTCGAGTGCTCCTCCGTCGGCGGCAGCGGCGACGATGGCGGTGAATACGGGCCTGGTGGCCGCGGCTCACCGTCTGACGTAGGCACCGGGTCCGCTGCGATATCCGGGGGATATGGATGAGGAGAGGGAGGGGATGGGGACGCGGGGGATGGTGCGGCTGTGGGACGCGTCGGGTCGAAGAGCGGCACTGATGGAGGGTGGATGCGCGTGTCAGAATAAGAATAAGAACGCGATGGCGCACGGCCACCGGACGTACAAGGCGTCGGTGGGTGCTCGCTGTGCGCTGGCCGCGCGCCGAGTGAGGAGGACGGGCCTGCGCCTGGGTTCCAGGCGCTCCCCGTGGGCGCGAATGAGGAGCTGGCAGACGTGGGAGATGTGAACATCTCCGAGGCGGGCCCACGGCCGTAGCGGACGTGTGGGGGCAGGTGGTGATACATGGGTGCCTCCTCCGCCATGCCACGACCAGCACTCCTGCGCGACACCCACTCGAAATCGTCGTCCTCGTCGTGGGTCCGTCCCGCTGGGTCCCTTTCTGCGTCTATATTTCCTTCGGCGTCGCCATCGTTGTCGTCATCGTCTTCGAGAAAGTCACGGTATATGTCGCGCAGGTCGACTAGCTCTATTTCTGGTGGCTGCGAGCCAAAGTCGAAGGAAGTGACTTCGACGGGTCCGATGAAAGACGGTCGCGTGGCGCTTTGGAGCTGTCTGTTGAGGATAACGATGAGCGAAGACGCGAGCGAACTGTCGAGCTTGTTCCAGTCGAGGTCGATAGACATTTTGTCACCAAAACCGTGACTTGTCGTACGGCCCGTAGCACCACAGAAAATATATATATAAATTGTGTTCAAGCGAATA
The DNA here is from genome assembly GCA_021524915.1 of Lactarius akahatsu. NCBI lineage: Eukaryota > Fungi > Basidiomycota > Agaricomycetes > Russulales > Russulaceae > Lactarius > Lactarius akahatsu. The sequence goes on along the minus strand of JAKELL010000001.1, from coordinate 1,104,006 downwards.
TTCAAGTGCTCTAACAGTATTTCTACGCCGACTGTATTTTAAAACAGGGAAAAATAGAACACGCAGGTGTCGTGCGTGGGGCGAGTGGTTGGCTGTTTCAAAAACATGACAAAAATTCGTCAAGGCACGCATAAAAAACCATGTAGAGTAGCAACTCTTGAAATGGGTATAAATTTCTTCGAACGCCAAATTGACCACTCTAGCTAGGCACAAACCTTTAGCAAAGACGAATGTCATCGCCGTTCGAAAGGTTGATGCGAAGATAGAACTGGGGCGGGTGAAGGCGTCCGCGACGGGAGTGGCGAACCATATGGCGCGTTCAGATACCGCGGAGTGTCCACCATAGGCGGGAAATGGTCAGTCTTTTCGAGAACGATAGCTGTCGACAGCGTTCTTGGAGAAGAAGAAGTTTTGTCGAACTGTCCCAGTATTGGTGCGTCTGCTTCAACAGGAGACCCGGGCCAAGGAGTACCTGCTTTGCTGCCCGTGGCGCTGTTGACAACGTTGACCAGGATAGTCGGCTCCCTTCCAGCTGGCTGATTATATAGCCACGTCGCGACGAGTACCGTCGAGGAACCGATGAGGAAAGATGGGGTGATTCTGAAGTTGAAGAGAATCATGGACGCGAGGAATGACAGAATGATGGAGAGACTTGTGGCGAAGCCTTTAAGGATGTTATCTGAGTACTTGATCACAACCGCGGTGACGAGCCCGCCAAAGACTTGGATCAACACTGTTGCCCACGCCCAGCCACCAAAATTGTTGAGCAAGTCGGCAAAGAAGCCATGGGAGTTGGGGACAGGGGGTCCGCATAGGACGGGGACGAGCGCGGGAGCTAAGGAGAAAAGTGACAGTTGAACGTTGCGGACCCACAGGTCCGCCTTCGAATTCTTGAGGACCATTTCGAAGTAGACGCCCGCAAGGCCTGAAGTGAAACAGGCTGCAGTGACCGCACCGAGTCCTTTGAGAGGACTCATGATGTGCATGTAACGCGGTGCTGACTCGTGCGCGCTCCCGACAAGGGTGCTAGGTTTGGGCGGTGCATGAGCACTGGTGCTAGTTTGAATTTGGACAATAGCAACTCCGATAGCGAGGAAGAAGAGAGAGACCCATTTTGTTGAGCTGAGGCGGCGACGCAATAACAAAACGGAGAAGGCGGCAGTGGTAAGAATCTTCATCTGATATGTCACTTGGAAGGTCGCGACAGGAAGGTTACTGATGGCGACAAACTGGAGTGAGTTTTGGACGACATAGAGAAGGGCGGGAATAGAGAGCTTCCAGCAATCGGGGCTGAAAATCTCATGGAGGAGTTGATTGAAAGGCCGTCGTGCGTCCGAGCCTGATACTCGCCAGAGGGCGATACCGAAAGATATCGAGCCCTTGAGAATTTCGTTGAGCAGGACGGCGGAGGCAGGTGAATACGATAGGGAAGGTGGGGTAGAGACTCGTGAATAATGCATGACAATGGAAAGGGCAGCATTCTGAACTGCAAGGGTAACGAGACTGTCATGAATGTTGGTGAGTGGACTGGAGACGAAAACATGTCATCACTCACGAGACGTATTTGAGGGGCAAACCAAAGATATCGGGTGTGGGTTCCTCTCTGGACAGCCGAGTATTTAGTGCCATCACGGGTGACGAGTTATCGGGGAATGGGGGTAAGGATGCGGAGGTGATCAGAGGGGATGGACGGTGTTTATGTTCTCTTGAAGGAGCGGAAGAGGGTGTGCCAGCGCCAGCTCTTGCGGTAGGAGACGGGCGATGATGGATATCCGGAAATGTTGGGGCCGCAACGCTGACGGAGGATACCGAGATTCGGGGATATCGTAGTTGTTCTAGAGGACGTTCCATTGCGCTCCCTTTGTTGACTGCGTAGGGCGATGACCTGGACGGCAGTGGCAATGGTCGAGCTCAACTGGTCAACGTCAATGCAACGTTCGGGTAAAGCCAGTCAGCGTGCTTCTTTTATTATTCATTCTATTAACTAATCTAATTTCACTATCTCTACGCCTACACACACAACCTATTGGACATCGCCAGTCAGCACAGCTACTCAACAGATAACATACAGAAAATAGGACATGTTTGAACCTCAGACTCGCCTTTATCACTTCATACACACCCTCTTGCTACGGATACACAGCGTGTGAATCCAGACGCAACTGAGCTGAGGGTGTGTCCCTTTACCAGGGTTTTCTTCCTCGGTTTCACTCATGACACAGAAAAAAGTACTCACGGGACAAATGTATGTATCTCCAGGTGATCCTGCGTCCTTACTCCTCAACCGACGGGAGGAGCAATCAGCATAGATTGTTTTTGAGATACAAGCTTAATCTTCGACGTTTGTCTGGACCATCCATCCTAGAGCAGTGACTGCAAAAGTCAACGGAGGACGGTAATTTGGACGCCGGTGAAATGAATGGAGAGAAACGAAAAACGTCGATTTTGAGGAAGCGGAATTGGAATTGAACCGGAAAGTCCCGAGGGAGCGCGACCCTCAACTCGCTGTTCTGCCTTCTTCACCCCCGCAGATTTGACATGGCGGCCGTCGTCAAGGCCGCAATCGTTCACCCACCGTCTCCGTCTCCCTTTGCGGCTCTTCTTCGCCGCTCAAAGTTTGCCTCTTATGATCCAACCATTGGCCAAGTGTATACCACGCATGACGGCAACGCCCATCGCGGCAATTGGGGCTTCAAACGGCCCCTTGCCCTCCGAAAACGAGACAAATTTATTTCTGTTCAAGCCGTCGACTCCCCAGAGCAGCAAACAGAGTGGGCATCCCGAGAGTCTGAAGCACGCTTCATCCAGCGTTGGGAGGAGGTGGCTACGGAGCCACACGTCCGTGACGAGTGGGAGAAGCACTACACAAATTCAAGATCTGTGCACCGGGCCGAGCTTGCAAAGGAAGGCGAAAACGGGAACATCGTGGATCCGGCCACAGAGCGTCAAGCAGACGAGGAGCTAGGCAAACGACAGTGGGTTGCGTCTGGCCCGCTCATTTCCTCTATGAATCCAAGGCAATTCGCGCGTTACCTGGACAAGCTGCGTCAAGAGCGGCCAGAGTTTCTTTCATTTTTGTCAGAAGAAGCCCAAAATCCGCAGGGCAAGACTGGATCACAACATATAGTTGCGCCTTCCGCTTATGAAGAGTCCGCCTTGGGTTCCGCCGAGACGGTACGGAAGAGGTTCCTACAAAGACAATCCCATACAATTTACGAGGCCCCGGATTCGCGCGTCATCGAACAACGTCCTCACCGCAACGGCGGCCTTTCCTACGCGCGTACTTCCCAGTTGACGCACTTCTTTACCACCAGCGAAGAACCCGGGAGATTCGTTGAGATGAATACCTTGGATGCGGCGCGTCCGTCGTTGCGCGCGAGCTTTGCAGGAATGGCGGCGAATCTCAAAACCCCTACAAGCCATCACAACATCGGTTCCAAATTCCGCATTGTTGAGTCTGTGCTCATGCGGGCCCCGAATGTCGTATCGGTGCAGCCTCAGGGACTGGATCGTGCAATCATTGGGACGACTGTGGAAGACGTCGCCAATTTGGACATGATACGGGCCAATCCTTTCCCTCCTGGAACGCGGGCCTATATTGTACATGCGCAGAAGGTTGTCCCGTGGAGGGGGAAGAGGTCGATGACGAAGGCTGCAACACAGCCTGAGACAGTTCCAAAATCAGGCAAGGTGTCAAAGGAGTTATTGACCACCCTGCGGACTTTAATCAAAGCATTGCCTACGAGTAAGGACCGAAAGGCTTGATAGTCTACAATGCTACGGTAGTTAATAGCTATGGTGTTATGAGCGCCTGCAGCGTCTTAGCAAGATCGCCGTTGTTGTCTAAAAGAGCCCTCTCGGCGTGGCCGCGGGGTATTTCCAGTTCTGAGACCTTTGAAAAGTGAGATTAAGGGACAAAACGAGATATGATATCGTACAATCAAGTCAACGTCCTCTTTCTTCACGTTCGAGTGCGTCTTGGCCGGTTTAGCAGGTTTGTCTGCGAGGACGATGCGAAGACCCTCCTCGAATTTACTTTTGGAATAGGCATAGCCATCAGCATACTACACAGCATATATGATCAACACTGCCGATATTTTATTATTTGTGACTCACGTTGACTATAACTTCGGGTTCTGGGTGCCCATTGTTGCTGCCACGCTGTAGTTGTTGAGACATCGTTGTTTATTTGCACTCTCCTCTTACTCATCCTCTCCTTCCAACCCCCATGGACTCTTTCGACAACTTTCAATATGACTCTGCTTCTTCATATGGAGGCATCGGCGTCGTCGACGACACGTCCTCGATATACACCTCTGGCACCCAGGGCCATGTCCCTGTAGATATAGAGAGCCTCTCCATCTTGGATGATCCTGCACATCCTTCTTCCTCTGTGGATAATGACCTGGAATTACAGTCTGCAAACGGGAGTATCGCGGAAGACTTTGATGCTGTTTTGGACGATCTCAAGGAGGAGAGTCAGGTTGACCTACCTCCACATGCCTGTTGGTTCGTACTCCCCATTTCATGTCTCGCAGCAGCGCCACTTCTGACCGACTGCTCTCAGCTATTGCGGCATACACAACCCTGCCTCCGTCGTAAAGTGTCTCGTATGTTCAAAATGGTTCTGTAATTCGCGCGGCAACACCTCGGCTTCTCATATTGTCAATCACTTGGTCCGAGCCAAGCATAAGGAAGTCATCCTACACGCCGAGAGCCCGCTCGGCGAGACCACTCCCGAGTGCTACAACTGCGGCAGCAAAAACGTCTTTATGCTAGGTTTTATTCCAGCGAAAAGTGATACGGTCGTTGTTCTACTCTGTCGGTGTGTAATTGCCACGGTCGTGTGATCCGCAGTCGTGACGAACTTTATTTGTGTAGGCAACCTTGCGCCGCCATTTCCAAGGACATCTCTTGGAACGCAGCTCTCTGGGCACCGCTCATCGATGATCGATCTTTCCTCTCGTGGCTCGTCAAACCGCCGTCTGAGACCGAGCAGTTGCGCTCGCGTCAGATCTCGTTCCAGCAGATCAACCGCCTCGAGGACCTGTGGCGCGAGAACGCTAAGGCCACCCTTGAGGACCTTGAGAAGCCTGGCGTTGACGACGAGCCGCAGTCCATTTTGCTGCGCTACGAGGATGCCTATCAATACCAGAACATCTTCGGGCCCTTGGTCAAGATCGAAGCAGATTACGACAAGCGACTGAAGGAGAGTCAAACGCAGACGGACATCACTGTGAGGTGGGACCTGGGCCTGAATCAAAAGAGGGTTGCATGGTTTGTGCTGCCCAAGTTGGAAAGCGGGGAAGTCCGCCTTGCAGCTGGCGACGAGCTGAGACTGCGCTACACGGGGGAGGTGCACAAGCCCTGGGAGGGCGTTGGTCACGTCATCAAAGTCCCTAACAGTACGTTTTTTTCCCCTCATCGTCTGACTCATGCCGACTCGCAGCAGACGTTTCGGATGAAATTGGTCTTGAGCTGCGTAGGACCGAGGGTGTGCCACACGAGGTCACCCAAGGCTTCGCTGCGGACTTCGTATGGAAATCTACCAGTTTCGACCGAATGCAGCTTGCCATGAAGACATTTGCCGTCGATGAGAAGAGTGTCAGCGGTTACATCGTGAGTATTATTCAACAGTTCTCTTGCCGTCTGTGCAGCTGGCTGACAGCGAACAGTATCACAAGCTCCTCGGTCACGAGCTTGAGCCTCAAGTTCTTCGTACCCAGATGCCCAAGCGCTTCTCCGCGCCTGGTTTGCCGGAGCTCAACCACTCCCAGATGTATGCTGTCAAGAGCGTCCTTCAAAAGCCTATCAGCTTGATCCAGGGACCTCCGGGCACCGGCAAAACCGTTACTTCTGCTTCGATTGTTTATCACCTCGCCAAGATGAACCCAGGCCAGGTCCTCGTCTGCGCGCCTTCGAACGTCGCCGTCGATCAGCTCACTGAAAAGATCCACGCCACGGGGCTCAAAGTTGTGCGCCTCACAGCCAAGTCGCGTGAGGCACTCGATTCGTCCGTCGCGTTCTTGACGCTTCACCATCAAGTCGCAAACAACACCACGCACGTTGAACTCCAGAAACTCATCCAACTTAAGAACGAACAGGGAGAGCTGAGTTCCAACGACGAGCGGAAGTATAAGAGCCTCATCAGGCAATGCGAGAAGGAGATTCTGTTGGCGGCAGAGGTCATTTGCTGCACTTGTGTTGGCGCGGGAGACCCCAGGCTCAGCAAATTGAAATTCAAGACGGTCTTGATTGACGAAGCGACACAAGCCGCTGAACCTGGTAAGCTTTCACCGTACACCGCCCCTTCCTTCCCAATGACTTTCTCTTGCAGAGTGTATGATACCGCTGGTGCTTGGATGCAAGCAAGTCGTGCTCGTTGGAGATCACCAACAACTCGGCCCCGTTATCATGAACAAGAAGGCGGCCCGAGCTGGTCTTACACAATCTTTGTTTGAGCGATTGGTCGTGCTCGGCAACCGCCCAATTCGTTTGCAAGTGCAGTATCGCATGCATCCCTGCCTGTCTGAATTTCCGTCAAACATGTTCTACGAGGGCACCTTGCAGAACGGCGTCACGGCACCGGAGCGACTGCGAAAAAACGTCGACTTTCCTTGGCCAGTTCCCGATACACCCATGTTTTTCTATCAAAATCTGGGTCAAGAGGAGATATCCAGCAGTGGGACTTCGTTCTTGAATAGGTGCGCTTCCTTTCCATTTCTATACCCTCGGATCACTCATGAGTTTCCAGAACCGAAGCGTCAAACGTTGAGAAAATTGTGACGAAATTTTTCAAGTCGGGTGTCGTGCCTGGTCAAATCGGCGTCGTGACACCGTACGAAGGACAGCGCTCCTACATTGTCAACTATATGCAGTACAATGGTTCGTTGAAGAAGGACCTCTACAAGGAGATCGAGGTGGCTTCCGTGGATGCGTTCCAAGGTCGCGAGAAGGACTACATCATCCTTAGCTGTGTCAGGAGCAATGAGCATCAAGGAATTGGGTTTTTGAACGATCCTCGACGGCTGAACGTTGCCCTCACGCGTGCAAAATACGGTGTCGTCATCCTTGGCAACCCAAAGGTGCTCAGCAAGGTGGGGCCGTCATTCCCAGTGCTCTCAACTTGATAACTTTACTGACGCGCACTTGTTAGCACCCACTTTGGCACTACCTGCTGACCCATTACAAAGAGAAGGGTAATCTCGTCGAAGGACCACTGAGCAATCTCCAAGCCAGCATGATTCAGTTTTCCAAGCCGCGTCGCACGCTCGCTAGATCCATTGACCAATACCGCCGACATGATACGAGCGCTCGCGAGTACCTTAACAACAACGCACCGAGCTCTGGCACACCATCACGCTTCGACGCGTCCTTCTATCGCACACACGACCCCCTGAACTATATCCCGTCAGACGTCCAATCCCTTCGCTCGCAAGCGACATACGCGTCGGGCCTTCCCGTCTTCAATGCCAGTGGTCCATTCAACGCCAGCGGCGTCAGCAAGCGCAGCGCGTACGGGTCTTACGCGCCGTCGATCGTGTCGCAGGGTGGAGCCGGCGACAGCGGCAGCGTCCTCGGCGGCGCATCCGAGCGCGTCGGCTACTCGCAGAGCGACAGGCTACGTCGTCGCGGCAGTTTCGGCAGCGTTGCGGGGGCGAGCGAGGTGGGCAGCTTGCTGAGCAGCGGGTTCGACTACAAGAGCCAAGACGAAGCGGCGGACATGGACGACATGAAGAGTCAGTATGCGGCGACGCAGAGCGGGGTCACGGCTTTCTAGCATCACGTTGCTTTGCAAAAAGCACAGCACAGCGCAGCACGGATGATTGCAAAGCAGGAGAAGCGTAAACTCGCATGGAAAGGCCGCTGAGGCGTCCTGGTCATTCACAGCGGTGCCTCGCGCATCTTTTTCGATGCTAGCTTATTGGGGCGTCGCGCCTTCGCACTGAGAAGGGCTGCCAAGAGCCTACGTCGTTGTCGGCTAGCGTTGGTACGAGGAGGATCGTAACAAGCACCACGATGAGGGCTTAGATCACGTTGGCGAACCTCCCCATTCTGTTTCCTCGACTGCAAACAAAATCGTTCGCAGTTTTCACATTTTCCCTTAGAAATCAATTGGGTGGCCGGCCTTGATCACGAAGTTGCTGTGCCATTCGATACAAAAAAATCAAAAACAATGTGTAATTATTGTATTTTTAACGTGCTATGTGTATATGTGCTACGAGTAAAGACTGAACGGTGATGGTTTAACAGCGATGACTTTTTCTAGCTAAACTTGTGCGAGGTTCTTAGTTTCGTTAATGGTCCCGCAGCCCAAACAGTGATCACCGTCATAGAGAACGGCAATCTGGCCTTGAGCAACCGCTTTATGCGGCTCGTCGAACGTAATATGCACCGTGTTGCTTGTCCACCGCTGGCGTACCCTGACGGGGACGGGGGGCATGCGATGACGGACTTGCACACTTGCACGGAAGCCGTCGCGTGAAAAGGCGGCCGATGGGGGCTCATCTCTCCATATCCACCTGAAGTCGTTGGAGGTGAGGCTGGCGGTAGACAGCGCAGGGTGGCTACGAAATGCGACATTAGATGCACCGGAAGGGGCAAAAAGTGGAGTGGCACAAACTCGGCGAGCGCGACATAAATCGCATTTTTCTCGTGATCTTTGGCCGCGACGAATAGCTTCCTGGTCAAGCCGGGGAGCCCCGAGCCCTGACCGATCGTATAGGTCCACAGGCCGTTGTGCTGACCCAGCTCGACGTTCGTGTCGATCGCGAGGATGGGTCCCGGCCGCGGGGCCACATAGTCCCCTGTGAACACGCACGAACGTAAGGTCTCGTGAAATCCAATCAAGTCCGAGATGGCGGACGTACCAAGGAAATCGTTGAAACGGCGCCGCTCGCCAATGAAGCACAAACCCATGCTCTCCTCGCGCGAGGCATTGTGCAAACGCCCAGCACGCGCGATCTCTCGGACTTGGGTCTTCGATACGTCGGCGAGTGGGAAAAGGGCCATGTCGAGGCTGGATTCTGGGATGGACGAAAGGTAATACGTCTGATCTTTTGTCTGGTCGCTCGCGCGCATGAGTTTTGGACGGTGATTGGATGGGTGGTAGGCTTTGCGCGCGTAATGACCTAGGGCTCACACGTTGGGCGAGGGATGCGTAGGTGAGGTGTGCAGGACTCACCAGTCGCAAGAAACTGAGTGCCTTGAGGAAGATGATCGAATAGTGCACCAAACTTGATCTCTCTAAAAAAACGTGAACGGGTGAGAAGCGCCTCGTGGAGGGTGAGACACAGTACCCACCCATTACACCAGACATCGGGATTTGGAGTGTTACCGCTCTCCCATGTCTCGACTGCAGGCTCGAATACTCTGAGCCAGTATTCTTTCGAGAGGTCAATCTAGACTCTCTTCGCACTTTCAGGAACAATTCAGTGGGAGGAGCAGTATACAGACCATCTGACACGGTATATCAAGCTTCTGGCAGACACGCTGGACGTCCTCCCAGTCCTTCTCCCACTCACAACCTACATCCGTGCCCGATTCGTCACGGGTGTCCCAGTTGCGCATGAAGATGGCAGAAAGGTCGTAATCCTAAATAAAAAATGTAAGCACGTAAAGATGCCTGACGCATTCGGCGCACTTTCTCAGCTAGCAATTTGGCAGTCACGGACGAGTCGACACCACCGGACATGGCGACAACGACTGTACCGGTGATAAGGATGCATTCAGACAAATTTTGAACGAAGTACCTTTAGAACCATTTGTTGGGAGCTTTGGAGCACGAAGAGAGGACGAAGCGACGGATTTGAGGGAGCGAGCCCACATGACTGAGTTGAAGGACGTCGTCGGAAAATTATCGGACTTAGTCGGATTTGACTCGATCGAAATAAAAATTGAGCCGAGTCAACAACTTTTACAGTAACAAGCCATGTCGTTCGTCACTGTAAAATTCAGCGCCAAGTCGACGCCAAAAACTTCGACTTCACTCACTCTGACGAGGTCCCGCTCGACCGCAGCCACAAGCGCCTCATTCCTCGAGGCCAAGGCCAGAGTAAAAGAGTACGCGCGCAACATCAGCCGATCATCAGCTCAAAACGCTGTCGTCTCTCAGACTGTGTATATTTCGCTTTTCTACCCTCTCCCTTCCCATGATATTCAGTAACTTTGCAGTCGCCCGGCTCCTGCCCCTGCCTTCCAGCAGCTGCCCTCGAAAACCAATGTCCCCAAACCTGCCCCAGTGCACCCTCCTCACACAGATGCCTCTTTGGACCATTCGTTCATCGGCATGTCTGGTGGCGAAATTTTCCATGAGATGATGCTCCGACACGATGTCAAACACATATTCGGATACCCCGGCGGAGCGATCCTTCCCGTGTTCGATGCCATCTACAATTCAAAACACTTCGACTTTATCTTACCCAGACACGAGCAGGGTGCGGGACATATGGCCGAGGGTTATGCACGAGTATCCGGAAAGCCCGGTGTCGTCCTCGTGACCTCGGGCCCTGGCGCTACGAACGTTGTCACTCCGATGCAAGATGCGCTCAGTGATGGTGTTGCTTTGGTGGTGTTCTGCGGCCAGGTCGCGACTTCAGCTATCGGCTCCGATGCCTTTCAGGAAGCCGACATGGTCGGTATCTCCCGCAGCTGCACCAAATGGAACGTGATGGTCAAGGACATCTCCGAGCTTCCCCGGAGAATAAACGAAGCGTTCAAGATCGCTACATCTGGGCGTCCAGGCCCTGTTCTCGTGGACCTTCCCAAGGATGTGACGGCTGGCATCTTACGCACGCCTCTGCCCTCCAAGGCGACAACCCCCGGATCCTATCTCGGCCTCCCGTCAAACCCCCTGCATACTCTCGTCCGTCCATCTTCCGAACTCGAACTCATTCGTCAGGCCGCGCGACTCATCAACCAGGCGGAGCGACCGCTCATCTACGCCGGCCATGGGGTCCTTGGGAGTCCACTTGGACCCAAGTTTTTGACACAACTCGCCCGCGATGGCAATATTCCCGTGACCACCACGTTGCAAGGTTTGGGTACATTTGATGAAACCGATCCGAAGAGTCTGCATATGATAGGTATGCACGGCTCCGCCTACGCGAACCTCGCAATGCAAAAGGCAGATGTGATCATTGCTCTTGGCGCACGTTTCGATGACCGCGTCACGGGAAAGGTCTCGCAATTTGCCCCAGCCGCACGCGCCGCCGCCAAGACAGGGCGTGGGGGCATCATACACTTTGAAATCCAGCCGAAAAATGTCAACAAGGTCGTGGATGCGTCCATTCCTATTCTCGGCGATGTCACGGAAAACCTCTCGGCAATGCTCCCCTTGATCAATTATTCGGAACGCAAAGCCTGGTTCGAGGACATCAAAGAGTGGAAAGAAAAGTACCCTTTCGTCTACTTGAAAAGCAAGCCGGAAAATGGCGAGAAGATGAAACCACAGGAGGTCATCGAAGAACTCGATAAACAAACTGCGTCGTACAAGGAGAACGTGATCATCACCACCGGTGTCGGACAACATCAAATGTGGGCGGCGCAACACTTCCGGTGGCGGCATCCGCGTACGATGATCACTTCGGGGGGACTCGGGGTAGGTTTTGTCCGTTGGTCCGATTGCTCCCGCCTTGACTGTTCGATTAGACAATGGGCTTTGGTCTTCCCTCAGCGGTAGGCGCAAAGGTCGCCTCACCGAACAAGACTGTCATCGACATCGATGGTGATGCTTCATTTAGCATGACTGCCATGGAACTCGCAACTGCTTCGCAATTTGACATCGGTGTTAAGGTGCTGGTCTTGAACAACGAGTTCCAAGGCATGGTGGTACAATGGCAGGGTTTGTGCTTACGCTATATAGTGACACATAGATGCTGACCGTAATATTGGCAGACCTTTTCTATGACCATCGATACTCGCACACTCGCATGACGAACCCCGACTTTGTCCTGCTCGCGAAGGCAATGGGGGTGCATGCTATCCGTGCGAGCAGCGCGAGCGAGCTACCTGAGAAGATGAAGGAGTTTCTGGAGTACGACGGGAACAAACCAGTACTGTTAGAATGCGTTGTCGAACCAAGCGAGCACGTGTTCCCGATGGTGGGCGTTTTCCCTTATCAATGCCTTCACGACCCGCTGAACTCAAGTCGTTGCACAGGTTCCTGCGGGCAAGGCGCTGCATGAACAGATCATGCACCCTTCGTTGGGGGACAAAAAAGCTTAGCGGGCGACTGTTGGTTCCCGTCCGAATGCCTCTTCTTATTGTCGCTCTTTCACGATCATATTTTTTTCTCTCTCACCCTATGGTGGGTTGTGATGGGGCTCTTACATCCGGTAGCTGGCATTGTATTTTTACTTGGACAAGGAAAACAAAAAGCCAGCGTGTTCATAGGAGTATCTAGCAATTACATAAACGTGAATTAAGCACGCGGGTGACGCGACTGCGTTTATTCCCACGTTCCTTCCATTGGTCCTGGCACACTTCATCTGCTGCTCATGCCCACCTCAGCTCGTAAAAGCTCTCTCGGCGCGTTGAGACGTATACAACAACGCGCTCACTTACCCTTTCGCGCGGATGACCTTGGGCGTGGAAAGAAAACAGGTTTACCTGTCCCTATAATTGAACACAAGTCTGACGATTTCGAGCCCTTCGATGAGATTCTCAGCAAAGTCGACACCCACACCGCGTGGCACGGCCAGAGGAACCGTCCTGGAAGCAATAAAAAGCGGAAGAGCATTGCGCTAATACAGGAGAATGACGACGAAGACGAGATGTCTATGGAACTCGATGACTATGGTGCGTCGCGTCTACATCCAACTTTCACGCTACTCAAAACAAACGCAAGGCGGACCGATTAACACGAACGCAAGTGTACACTTTGCTAATGCGCGTGGACCGTCGTCTTCGCCGCTGGACCGACGTGCGCGTCCCGTCGCACGTCGCACGGAGGTCGACTTTGACGAAGTGCCATCGCCCCGCCCACGAAAGTCGCTCGTTTCTAGCATGCGCCGCTCCTCCGTCGGCAGCTCTCTCCACTCTTCGTATGTTCCTCCGGACCTTCACGACGACGAGCCGTTCGACCTCGGCGACGGCGGAGAGGATGTTGAAATGGACGCGGAGATGGAGGACTCCGGACTCCGGAACAGGTCCTCTAAGCAACAAGCGGCTGCGCGGCGAGCGAACGCTTCAAACGTAGTTCAAAGCGAGAGCGATGACGACAATATGCCCAGGGCGCAGTCGAAGGGCAAGGGTAGGAGCGTGACTCAAGACGAGGACAATGACGTTGAGGAGGAGATCTCCCGAGGTCTAGTCGACGTTGAGATGCAACAAGATGAAGACGAAGAAGTCGCGGAGCCTCCGCCGAAGAAGCCACCCAAGGAGAAAAAACCTCGGAAGAAGAGAGCCCTGCCTGACGTCCCTCGTAAGAGCACACCGACCGCTATGCGAAACGCTCAGCCTTACTCCCTGCAGTATCCCCTGAAAACACGACTGGTATCCGAAGGGGCAAGCGACTTCGTTACGAACCACTCGAGTGGTGGCGGTGCGAGAAAGTAGTCTACGGGAAACGCGACCCGGGCAAAGTGTCCTACGTTCCTACAATTAAGGAGATCGTGCGCATACCGAAAGACCCCCCCAAGCCATTGGGTGCCGCACACAAAAGCAAGCGCCATACTGCCCCCCGTAGCAAGTCCGAAGTCGTTGTAGCAACCGACAATCCAGAGGAAGGGTGGGACGACAAAACGCCGACTAACGGTGTTGTGGTCGATTGGTTCACTGGGAACGAAGTATCGCGACGTACGTTCAGCATCTCTGCTCATACACTTTTTTCTGACCTTCGTCCCGTAGGTCTTGCCTTCCCGGGGCGCTTGGTGGGCCATCGCCCCGCGGCGAACAATGACTTTTTCTTCACAAAAGTGTTCGGAGACGGAGAGTATATCGCAGCCGGGCAGCTTCGAATACCTCCGAACAAGCACAAGCCAAGCAAGATGACAAAAGATAATACCTATGTGGGTGTCCGACGGTCTTCTAACATCGCAACCTTTTTTCTCATCCGTCAACAGGTATTCTACGTGATCGAGGGCGCCGTCACGTTCAAAGTGCACGAGTCGTCCTACGTCCTCTGCACGGGTGGCATGATCTTGGTGCCCCGCGGAAACACGTACTACATCCAGAACATCGCAGAACGCGACGCGAGACTGTTCTTCGCGCAAGCGCGCCGCGTCTCCGCAGAGGAAGAAACCCCACCAGAGGTGCTCCCCGCTATGGACGCAGAGACTACGGTGACTCCTCAGCGGCGCTCGAACAGTGCTGCGAGTGGACCGGCGCAACGGCGCTCGAACAGTACAGTCATCCATGGCTCTATGGAACATCGGGGTCAATGAACCAAATGACTCTGATGGCCGCATTTTTGGTTAAATTGCCTCAGACTTTTTGTAATATCCAATGTATAGCTCCAATGTGTGTCTCATTGGATTTTGCTGGAGGTCCAATGTGTAGATGTTGCAGGAGACTCGTTTCTTGTAATTTTGGCCAAAAACTGAAAATTGACGAGCAGAATTGATGAGAAATGCTCTGATTTTTCTCCCACTTTTCATGTCCATAATGCAAACTACATGCTATATAGTGGACTACAAACAGTTGTTTTGAATACAGCCATGTCAGATTGTACAGTATTCACAAAAGTATCTGAGATTGGTGCTCGGGAGTCGGGAGAGTCACACTCCGGAAAGTCACACCTGCCAAATTCAGAAGCCAGGAACGACATGGCCAAGTGACTCGCTCCCAATCGGGAAAGGAAGTCACAGCTGATGTGACTGTTCCATTGACGCAGTTTTAGCTGATATGGACTTTTCGCACTGATTCCTCTATTGCGTGGTTCAACACCACCCGATAACAGTTTTAAAGCATCTATTTGATAATTTATCCATATGACTACAGTTCTGTCTATTTATTCAGATCAATCAAATATCCCCTATGACATGTTTCCGAAGGTCAAAAACATTTGAGTGGTCCAAAGAGCCATGGATGACTGTATCGGTCAGGCACCCACTACTGTTCGTTTTTCGAGCGAGCGAGCACCGCCCGGAAAGCGTGCTGCGTCTACGCGAACATGACGACAGAACATAAACATCGCCCTGTGACGAACGAATAATGCTTGATTACTATTTTCTTTCCAACGAAACTCGCACGTTCATATGTACTTCCACCCGACCAGAATCTGTATACTTTTCTTTAATCACGTACACTGGTTTTTTTTTGGTCATACTGCGAATAACCACTGGCACTCAGCCATACTTGTAGCCAAGCCAACTGTCACGCAGACACATACTTGGGCTTGGGTAGACAGTGAATGGGCCCGAGCCCGAGGGCACCTCCACGGGTGAACCCTATCTGCCGAGGGGAGGACGTCATCGGAATATTTAGATGATAAGAGACCACCAAGGACGCGGCCTTGCTTTCAAATCGTAGATTGGTCGCGTGAGTAGAAATGATGCCGCGTGTGTTCTGAGTCACCGCAATGGGGCATCCTACCTTTAGTTCTTTCTTTCTCATGAACGCCAGATGTGCTCGCGTGAAGACCGCGCGGATGACCTCAGGGTAGCCGCTGCGCCGGTTGAAAATACTCTCGATGGCTGGTTCAGACAGAAGAACTAGCACACCAGGTCCGCAGGCTGCTAGCACACAACGACCACAGTCTGACTCCGGATACGTTCTTAGTACTGTAATAATGACGATGGCGGGGGTTCCAACGCGAAGATCGTCTCTGAAAGAGCAAGGTCGCAGCGAGGTCCCTGACTCGGATGATACTAGTACGGGATGTTCTCGAATTTTCGGGACGCGTCACGGTCATGGAGATTCTGCCACAACAATGAGTCAGAGACGCTTTGAAAGTGGTCGGTCACCGCCTTGACCCCCTCCACCATGTTTACAACGACGCGCGTACGCAACGCGTGTACCCGACGCGCACGCCCTGACAGAGCAGCTACTGATCTCTATAAATTACCCTCCTTTCTGTTGGAAACCGGCCACAAACAATTTCTTGATACACCACTCGACCATCTATTCACAACATGCACTTCTACAACCCGTCGCCGCTTTCTCTAGGTTATATCCCGCGAGTCTCCCATCGTCCTGCACTCGTATACACCTATCTAGGCGACGAATCCTCTTCCGCTCTCACTTCAGAGGGGCTCGGCTATCCCGCCTTCTCCCACACCTCCACGCCCCGACTTGGCGCCGAGACACGATACCGTCGGGCGGTGCACGGGCTGCAGACCGCAGAGGAAGAGCTTGAAGCTCATCTCACTCTGAAGCGTTCCCGACAGGCTGTCTTCCTATGCGAGCAGGCTGCGCGTCGTGAACGCGTGCTGGCCATCCAGGCTGAAGTTGATCGCATCGAGCGTGCACGCGCATTGCAAGCGCAGCTTGCAGAGGAGTACGAGTGGTACCAACGCGCTCCCCAGGCTCAGGTCGCACTCGACCAGAGGCCCCTCCTCCTTCACGCCTTCGCAGACACTAACCCCAGGGACCTTTTCGCCCCTGGGCTTCCCTTTGCCAGGGAGCGGCCAACCGACTCCGGGCCATCGCGTCATCCTGTGCTCCATGACAACGAAGTCCTCACTCTCGAGGGCCTTCTGAAGCTATTCGCTGGAATTCGCCCTCAACCCCATAGCCCACTTCAGCAATCTAGCCCACCTGCTCCTTCGCAGCACCACCCTGCAGAGCCCCAGCCCTCGGAGAAGCAGGATGCGGCGACAGATGCCTTCAACGCCGTCCTGGAATTTATCCACGGCCTTGCAGCCCATGCCTGTGACTCAGCCAATGGATCGGAGACCATTCCCGAGGTACGCTTGCTCATCTGGGCTGTTGACTTCTCAGGTCTCATACGTTTCCCGTTCCTCAACGCAGGCTGCACCTGTAGATGAGAAGGGGAAGGCCAAGGCTGAACCTGCCGCAGGGCACGCGGCAGGGCCCACGCTTCTTCAGACTCTACTCGGCGCACATACGCAGGGACCGTCTGACCAGGAGTCGAAGGACATTGAACTCGCCATCAAGCTCAGTCTCGAGGATCGCGACGCCGCTGATGCGAAGAAAGCGAGCGCTGCTAAGGCCTCGCAGTCCAGTCTCGGCGCGTCTTCTTCCAGGGTCAGTTCCTACTTCAGCTTCGATACTTGGGAAATAGCTGATATATGCATGTAGGTGAAGCTTGATGGGGCCGTTCCCTCGAGCCAAACGCCCTCTTCCACTTCAGACACTACCTCTGCTACCTCTCAGCCCATCGCCGGTCCCGTACCACAACCCGTCTCCCCTCTTACCGCGATTCGCGCCGTTCGTCATCAGCTCTCGACGCTCGAGTCCACGTTCAAGTTCCCTGTTGACCTCGACTTCGACCATTCTGTGCTTGCTATTTCTCCGAACAACGCGCCCTTGCGCGCTCACGAGAATACGCTAAATGGTCTCCTCGAGCACCTCGATGCAATTGAGAGCGACGGTGACGAAGAAGTTCGCAACACACGAAGGGGGGTTGTCCGAGAGGTGGAGAAGGCGCTCGAGGATCTAGAGCGGAGGGTCAGCGAGAAAGCTTTCGAGCTTCGAGTCATCAAGGATGCCGAAGCGAAGGTGTATGATGGTGAAGCTCTGGCTGCCCAAGACGCTGTACCAGCTGATGCCGCTTCTGTCGCTAAGGGTGCCAAACCCACCGGGGCCGAGCCTCCTGCTACCGTCTTTCCCAGTGACGGTGACGCCGACGTTGATCTCGCCATCTCTGAGGAGTATTTCCCATCTCCCACCGCCGTTGAATCTCCAAAGCCAGCCGTTGCGCAGACCGCTGGCAAGGACGTCTCGTCTCTCGATCCCGACGAAACCACACCTATATTGGAGGACTCTTCGGACTCGGCCGCAGCAATCGCCGCCACTCCTGTATCTGCTAGCCTCGCTAGCTCCTGAGACCTTTCTTGCATCCATGTCACACGACCGACTCACTTTCCCGCCAAAACCCACCCTCTGGTGCGTGGCCGTACTCGTGGACATCTCTGAAAGAGGGTGGATCTGTGAAGAGTGGAGAAGGCGGGTGGTCTGGGGTTGATGGAAGTAATTCGCAGCGTGTTATCTTGGACGAAATCGATAGCTTGAATACTCTGCCGATTCATAGACTCTGTACGCGTAGTAGCGTGTCTACAATACGTGGTCCCTTTGATTCGTTTTCTTGTTATGGACTTTTGCTGTTGCTTCGCCGCGAAAGGTGCCTTTATTTATTCCCCTACTACAGTTCGTTGTGTCTCGCGTGATATGATGTGCATATGCAATCTAAACCTTTATTTTTTCATATTATGATCTTGTTGTGACAGGAGCATTCAGCGAATATTCAACCTTAATGGAATAGATTTTCTAAACTAGGGGCCGACTTTATCGACGGAAACCTTGCTTGTTCAGAGCTGCGAGAATTAGTTGTGCATGTCACAGTTTGTTGGAAGTTCGCGACGCATCAAGGGGGCTCTTGTCGAGCTTCGTCACTTCTGTATTCGGGGCATGAACGTGCATGAACCGTCATTAAGCGTCATTCGTTCAATGTGTCTATCGATCATATCTTAATCGCGCAACCGGGCAAAGAACGCATTAAAACGCAAAGAGGTCCCCATCACTACCAACCCTACAATCCGCGTCACCGCGTGCAACACAAGGCTCGAGAGACGTCTCAACCGATCGCGATCGCGGGGTGCAGCCGGTGGGATTCCTCGGGGAGTCCCATGAAACAAGAGATGGCTCTGTCGACCGTTGAAACGTTGAAGGTGCGAACCAGTTCGCTGAGCGAGAGCCAGGATTTCGCAGAGATCGGTGCAGCTCGCGTGGCTCCCTTGCTTCGACCTTCAAAAGGTCGCCAGGCTTGACCGCCTATTCGAGCAGCCTTCCCACGTGCTCCCCCGCCGCATCTACGTCTGTGGCCGCGTGGCCCAGTGACAGCGCCAGCGCGAGCGGTTCAATAGGCGTGAATGCGGTCTGGGACATCGAGCTCGGCCTCAACTCCCCTTCTCCTGGACACGCACCAGTGTGCGAGGATGCGCCATCCAGGCGCTTGCGCGAGGAGCAGGAGAGCCTGCTATGGGACATATGTCAAGTGGTGACTGGTTGGTGGAGGGAAGGATAGAGAAGTAGAACAATATCCCGAACGCTTTGATTGCACCAGTGGTGGGGATAATACTTGAGAGAATCGAATCTCAGTAACTTTAGTAATGCACCTTATCTCGTGAACAAAGACCGGTTTTGGTGAAGCTACGAACAATGCAGACCGGACGTATTGTACACAGTATACATGGCTTCATAATACAAATCCCGGACCACTCCGTCCTTGTGGTGTTCCTCAACGCAGGTAAGGAGATAGACTTGCTCGGGAGTACTAGTTCCCAAAACCGTTGAAATCAATGATCTTTTCTACACACGGTTATTGACCGACGACTCAGATGGCACTAAAAGTTTGATAAGGTATTATACAAATAGACGCGAGAACAAACGAACCAATATCAGTAGCCATGATAAAGGCAGCAAATAGCTCGACAGAATGCTCTTGAGATGATGCCGTAAGGTATTGTTGAATGGACGAGTCAATATTCGCATCCCGATAGTCCAGCTCCGCGCGGATTAGAGCTGATTCAGGTGCTATGTTCGAGAGACGTAAGAAAGTGGCATGCTTGAGAATAAGGATAACAGCTTCGAAAAAGGTCAAATACACTCTGAAAAGAATAAAGTGAAATACCAAGGATCAAATGGTGACCACGAAGACCGGAGCTGGTGAGCTGGAAAGATAAATGTCGTAAGTCATGGAAACAGATGATTGTGATATAAAGATAGCACGTTTTGAATGGTAGGCAGTGACATAACCTGCGCTATCTTATAAAGGAATAGGAATATGATTTTTGCCCGTGCAGGGAGCACTTACGAACTGGAGAACCAAAGATAAACACCATTAGCAGGCTTGAAAGGAGAGCATGCACGCACGGGCTAGTAGGCCAGCGGTGAGTATAATAGGTGGAAAGCCAAGGACAGACATCATCAGCAGGCACACAACGTAGCAAGGCTGGCAGCCACTCACTCTCTGGAGAGCCGAGGACAGGCGTCGTCAGCAGGCTCGAAACGCAGCAAGGCATCGCAGCCACTCACCAACTGGAGAGCCGAGGACAGGCGTCGTCAGCAGGCTCGAAACGCAGCGAGGCATCGCAGCCACTCACCCACTGGAGAGCCGAGGACAGTCGTCATCAGCAGGCTCGAAACGCAGCGAGGCATCGCAGCCACGCACTTCCTGGAGAGCCGAGACAGTCGTCGTCAGCAGGCTCGAAACGCAGCGAGGCATCGCAGCCACTCACGGACTGGAGAGCCGAGGACAGGCGTCGTCAGCAGGCTCGAAACGCAGCGAGGCATCGCAGCCACTCACGGACTGGAGAGCCGAGGACAGGCGTCGTCAGCAGACTCGAAACGCAGCAAGGCATCGCAGCCACTCACGGACTGGAGAGCCGAGGACAGTCGTCGTCAGCAGGCTTGAACCGCAGCGAGGCATCGCAGCCACTCACTCTCTGGAGAGCCGAGAACAGTCGTCGTCAGCAGGCTCGAAACGCAGCGAGGCATCGCAGCCACTCACTCTCTGGAGAGCCGAGGACAGTCGTCGTCAGCAGGCTCGAAACGCAGCGAGGCATCGCAGCCACTCACCCACTGGAGAGCCGAGAACAGTCGTCGTCAGCAGGCTCGAAACGCAGCGAGGCATCGCAGCCACTCACTTCCTGGAGAGCCGAGAACAGTCGTCGTCAGCAGGCTCGAAACGCAGCAAGGCATCGCAGCCACTCACTTCCTGGAGAGCCGAGGACAGTCGTCATCAGCAGGCTCGAAACGCAGCGAGGCATCGCAGCCACTCACTTCCTGGAGAGCCGAGGACAGTCGTCGTCAGCAGGCTCGAAACGCAGCGAGGCATCGCAGCCACTCACTTCCTGGAGAGCCGAGGACAGGCGTCGTCAGCAGGCTCGAAACGCAGCGAGGCATCGCAGCCACTCACCCACTGGAGAGCCGAGAACAGTCGTTGTCAGCAGGCTCGAAACGCAGCGAGGCATCGCAGCCACTCACCCACTGGAGAGCCGAGGACAGTCGTCGTCAGCAGGCTCGAAACGCAGCGAGGCATCGCAACCACTCACTTCCTGGAGAGCCGAGGACAGGCGTCGTCAGCAGGCTCGAAACGCAGCGAGGCATCGCAGCCACTCACTTCCTGGAGAGCCGAGGACAGGCGTCGTCAGCAGGCTCGAAACGCAGCGAGGCATCGCAGCCACTCACGGACTGGAGAGCCGAGGACAGTCGTCGTCAGCAGGCTCGAAACGCAGCGAGGCATCGCAGCCACTCACCCACTGGAGAGCCGAGGACAGGCGTCGTCAGCAGGCTCGAAACGCAGCGAGGCATCGCAGCCACTCACCAACTGGAGAGCCGAGGACAGGCGTCGTCAGCAGGCTCGAAACGCAGCAAGGCATCGCAGCCACTCACTTCCTGGAGAGCCGAGGACAGGCGTCGTCAGCAGGCTCAAAACGCAGCGAGGCATCGCAGCCACTCACTCTCTGGAGAGCCGAGGACAGTCGTCGTCAGCAGGCTCGAAACGCAGCGAGGCATCGCAGCCACTCACGGACTGGAGAGCCGAGGACAGTCGTCGTCAGCAGGCTCGAAACGCAGCGAGGCATCGCAGCCACTCACATCCTGGAGAGCCGAGGACAGGCGTCGTCAGCAGGCTCGAAACGCAGCGAGGCATCGCAGTCACTCACTCTCTGGAGAGCCGAGGACAGGCGTCGTCAACAGGTTCGAAACGCAGCGGGGCACGACAGCCACTCACATACTGGAGAGTAGAGCACCAGCGTGGTCAGGTTTGTCAATCCGAAAGGCGTGAACAATAGCATCACTCACCAGCTAGGAGTTGCGCGACATCAGGCATAATGAAGCATGTCATACAAATTAAGACACGGCCAACACTTACCCATATGTATGGAAATGCAAACAGACATTCCCCAACTATTCTCTCTGTACCTTCGACCTTGAACCCAGCACCGGAAAGGACGCTGCAATATTTGTTGAGATCGTCGCTCGCTTCGCCATTTTAACTGGTGCACTAACCGGTTCAAAGTCATTTTGACACTCAAATGTAAATTACCCTTCTGCACGGTTAAAAGCATCAATGCGACGGTATCCTCATTCAACGCTGCAGCTGTCTTCTCAATAAGATCATCACAACGCCTATTTTGCCTGTGCATTTCTGCAGAAAGACATCAGAATGTAACCCTGACATTTGACCCCGAACCCACGTTCTAATCGCACAAATCCAACACCATCACCAAGGGGATGCAGGTAGTGCTCTTGAAATATTTTCTCCGCCACTTCAGATACCTTGTCATCTGGGTTTCCGTAGTCCTCCACATCGATTTCGACATTTCGCCGGAACTGGTCGTATTTTGTGAATACAGCAATGACAGGGACTTGATATCGCCATGTTAAGCACAGTCACGAATATTCGTAATGACGCACCATTCTCATCTGGGCATATGTCCTTTAAAAATCTCAGATCGAGCCCTGGTCGTTGGTTGTCCATTGGGATGCAGTACCTCAAAAAGAATGTCCGTCAGTTGTCGTAATCGTGAACACTCAAGCGTCCAAACCAGATTGCATGCAATTTGTCTCGCAGTCGCTTTTCTCGACACTTCCGTCGAATAAAATCCTGTAAAATACCGAGCTCCTCTTTGCTAGCCGATTCTATACCGCGTGAATCATGAAAAATGTATCCCCAATGATTGGAGAACATAAGCTCGTCGTCGATTGTATGCTCGCCTCGCTGTCTCCATGTTTAGAGCAATGGAAGAAAAGTGCTATTGTCACTAACATCCATGGACGGGTCAAGTTTAAACTAGTCGGCATTGAGATCAAACTCACAGACGAAAAGGTTGGACCACGTACCTCTTCACCTCCCCGGTAAACAACGGGGCTCTCCGTTGTTTCACATACCCGTTTTAGGATGGTCGTTTTGCCAGCATTGGCCCGTCCTATAATAAGGACTCGGAACTGGATCTTTGGAATTCGACGAGGTGGTTGTTGCGACATTGGAGCGACGAAGCAAGAGTCGATGATCGATTTGAGCCCGTCGATCGATGGTTCACACGGTCACCTTCCTTATTTGACCATTCTACAACCGAGACCATGTTTAAGAGTCGACGACGGTCTGTCCGCCCAACATCATCACCACCATCGTGGTCATAAGTAGCTTCTCATCGAACGATGGAACCACATTCCCTCCACGCTACAGTCCTCGCACGTACACACCCACGCAAGCAATGCAGACGAGGCAGGTCAGTACCTTACAGCCTACAAACTGTTCGAGCACCGCCTGCCCACGCAGATCCACGAGCACGTGGACCCACGGCGTTCACCAGCCCCCCACGCATGGACGGGATGGTCGTCGGGAGGTCCTCTGTCCGTCATTTAGCGTGCGTCTACTTGCCCACCTTCCGCCCATTTCTTCTTCCCACAGGACAGAGCTTAGCGAAGATCGCACCGGCCAATACGACGCAACTCGCGGGCCTCCCGGATACGGCCTGAAAAAGGTCACCGGGCTGAAGGACGCGTCCGAGCGGCTCTTTCCGCACCCGCACGGCGGGCGACGTGCTCCCAACCCCCGCGCATCTGTGTCTGCGTCTACTTCTGCTACCGCCCCAACCTCTGCATCCGCTGTACCCGCGTGGCCTAGCAGCAGCAGGGGAAGTGGCAGACGGATGGAGATTGGCGTGGACGCTGTCACTCCTCCCGCTGCTTGGTGTGATTGCGTTCTTGTTGCGACGGCGGCGGCGACAACCCGGGCTCTCCGAGCGGAGTGATTCCGGTGGGTCTGCGTTACTGTATTGTGGTGTCACACCCATTGACCTCTTGCGGGCACCGGAAGCGCCTCTGCGTGCGTACCACACTGCTACCCCCAGCTTTGTTCATTAGCATTGAAACCACCACGGCACATCCGTCTCTTTGCCAAGCCTGGATACGACATCGCTTTGATCGCGAGAGGTTCGCAGCTGAGCTAACGACTGCGGAAACGGACTTCATCTCCCATCACACTGCAAATCTCGTTCTCATTTACGTCACCCCAGGCAGCGGCGTTCCTATGAAGTGCAACCTGTTTTCAACACGGTGCATGTACGCTGGCCGCACGCCGACATCCGCATCGCGCTCTTTTTTCCGTGAACCGCCCTCTGGAAACCGTTCCTGCAAGCTATCTAAGACGAAATCGATCATGTTGCGGACGCACACATCAAAACCGCATTGGCGTCGTCTCGCCAAGCGATCATTGCATTCCAGGGCCGGGCCCTCGACGAGCGTGTCGTGTTGTTAGCAAGGCTTCAGTGCCCTGCTACCATGCCAAACTCAACCAGCTGACCGCCTCGACATTTAAACACTGGAGTAAGGAGGAAAAGGGTCGGACAGTGCTCGAATAAAAAAAACACGATGATCGATGTGATACAAGGATTCACTTCCTCGGTTATGAACCTCACTTACTCCCCCCTCCTCTTCTGTCACAACTTCTTGCGGGGCTGATTCAATAGGATGCATGGTTTAGCGTTAGAATGGCGAAGGTGGTGGTAGTACAGAGAGAATATTGCAATGCCATGCGCAGCATTGAGTATATCTGAACAATGTTCGTTGGGAAGGCCTGGTGACAGAAGCGGAGAAGCATGCGGCACGGATGGTGGTAGAGCAGCTCAGCGGAAAAGACAATTTGGTGCATGTATTCTATCAAGTGCGAGCACCGTGACGTGATAAAGTCGATACCGGAGCCCTCGATATCCGTACCTTGACCTCATGGGAAGGTAGACACTGAGGTCTTGAGCCCGAAGTTGGATGGGTTGGATGGTGAGGACATGGTCGGGAATACAGCGATGCAGGAGACGGAGCTGTGCATGGTAAATCAGATCAGTCGATGTGAGCTAGACGCTCGGAAAACTAGAGGGACAGGGTTATCTCTCGATCCTTTTATCGCCTTGGAGTCACAGAGGCTGCGCCGGGAGACGTGGACCCGGAAAGGTTACAGGCACTCTTGAATCCTTCGGACGCGTGATTGCGCGAGGCGGCGTTGTTCCTGCGCGCAGCTACTTTCTGTCTTTGCAGCGTCGTGCCAGAAAAGGAAGTACATAAGTTGTTTTCGAACGCATCCAACATGTACCTAGTACGCAATACCATGCGGTCTTTTTCTCAGACAGAACCCGCTACGATAGCGACGTACTCGTGTACTTTAAAAAAAAAATTCTCGCAAAGTTGGGAAAATGGCTCCCTGCCGGTTCAACCTGCGTCAAGCGGCGCGTCAGGCCCGCGTCAGGGTTTGCGCTGTGCATTGGGTCACTGACGTGGTCTCAGCCTTTTGTCTGCAAAAACGTCAATGAAAATGTTTGAATGAGCACGTTACTAAACTCCTGGGGTCACTAGGTGTGGACATCATCGGCGCTTGTTTCTGAAGTCGGGGAATGTGGCAAAAGTGGAGGCGTAGTGTACAGTTCAGAGGTAAAGTTATGGGAATGATACAATAGAACCCCAGTATCAAATACAATCCTTAGGTGGCCGTAGTTAAACGGTTGTCTGACGTCAATATGTCAGTGTATGCTCGTCTTCTAACCACCAACTGCTCACCTCGTATATTCGACTACCTGCAGCGCTAAATCACAGGTAACGGGCCTTGGGGCATCCGGAATAATATCCTGGCCTCGGTGAGGCCAAGGTACTATTTCAGACACCTGAGCGAACCCCCACACGGTATATGACCACGCGCGAGACATTGAGGCGTAGGCTGCAATTATACAAGCTAAAGGAGGGGAGGGGAGGGGGCTGAGACCCCTCAAATCCCAGCGATTGCGGTCGAAGAAATTGTGGGCGCGGACGCCATACGTCCCCGTTTCTGAAAGTCGATGTGCAGTTAGAGGACGTGCAAACGAGTTGTACAAGATACACGCAGCTGTGCCGCATGAGCACCTTGATAGAAAAAGGAAGGTCAGTTGAGATAATGAACACTTATAATATTGCCCGGGGCTACAGAGAGCAGAAAGGGCAATAGTATAAGGGCTGCGTATGGGCGATAGCTAAAGCAGACCTGATAGTGTACATGAGGGATCGACTTGACCGAAAATCAGAAAGGCGGACCAAGGCTACAAATAGTAATTTACCGGCCCTGCCTGACGACGAGTGCATCGTGCATCAAATGCGCGACGACAACAGGGTTCGCTGTCCTAGATTCGCACTGCATTTTGATCTGCAGACACACTTAGCAGATGCACTAAGGCATAAGTACTTTTTCTTTCTTTCCTACCAATATCATGAGTGCTCGACCCCCCCACACAATTAACCCCTCTGCTAAATTGACTGCCGCAGACAACACACCAGAGCCGGAGCCCAGCTCATATCGCCGCCCAGTTGCTTCTGTTCGATCAGCCACCTTGTCGGCCACTCCACCTGACCCCGCGGCGCCAGAGCCGGGGCCATCCAAATTGGCAGCTCGAACTCCACCCAAGCGATCTCGAACTTTTCATGATACGGTCAATGCGTCACCCTCTGCACAGACCCCCAACTGATGATCATGATGGCACTCCCAACTCGAAGAAAGCGAAGACAAATGGACTCCATCCTGATCCAGATATCTCAGGGATGCATTCTTCTGATGTCGAAACTATGGGCATCGACGGCGAATCTCTCAACAAGACAGACCCAACCGCCGATATCAAGACATTCTTCAGGGCTCTCCCTCAAGTTCCGGGCCAAGCAAAGAAGCGTATGAGCTGTATTCTGTGCGCGTGAGTACCCTCCCCTTTTGTTCACCCAAGGTTCCTTGTCGCTTGGATCCGGGTGGAAACGGAGATATTGGTCCGGTCAATACCCGCCGTGGGATTATCTCGGATCGGGGTGGCCCGTTGAGACGCACAGCAGTCCCACAGCCCGGCAGGCGTGTGCTGCGGGGAAGTGTTCTGGTCGTCACGAACCTGCACGAGTTCATCAGCTTGCGCGAGACTGTTTGCATGTCCCCCGAGCGCGTCGCCGTCGTCGCCGCTGCGTGCGCGGCGCTTGTCCTCCGTGTTCGCATACTTCTCCTGCACCATAACTATCTGTAGCACCGGCTCATCCGCGAGGATACCCCTCATGACCCCGTACCCATCACTTTCGCCCTTGTGGTGGTCCAGTTCGTGACTTATCTGTGCCCATAGAAAAGGTCTTGGCTGTGTCAAGCAAGACAAAATTTTGAGCTACGAGCACTCAACCCTTCGTCGGCACGCCGCGTCCTTGCATCTTGTAAGTCTGATTATTCGGATCTCTGATTTATCGTGTCTTAACTGTGAATTTCTCCCTAGCGGCGCTACAAAAGGTGGTGTAAAGAAAATAAGTTCGAGTCAATGTTACCCGACGACACGAGGCGACGCAGGGAAGCCGCCCTCGATAAGGGTGCAAAAATACTCCAGTCTACTATCACCCACCATTTCCAGCCCGAGAACGCAGCCGAGAAGCCGATTGCATACAGCGACAAAGCTGTTCGCGTGTGCCGCAATCGAGTGGTTTATTGAAGCAAATATTGTAAGGATTTCTTTACATCGCTCACCCAACACTGGGCTGAATCGTTGGCACCATTCCAGTCGCCTCAAGTATTAGATAGTCCATCCTTCAAGAGGATGGTCGACCTCGCCTCCCGTGCAAACCACGGGGTCAAGCTGCCTTCGCCAAGGCAAACACGTGGACGCGTTATCAAAAATTTCAAGCAACAGATGTGTCTCTTGAAGGAACGGCTTAATGTGAGTTCACTGTTCCGGTCCCCTACATTCCTTGCGCTAATGCTCACTTGTTAGAGCCCTGCCGTCAGCGGCGACATAAGCTTGACATGTGATGCGTGGCAGGGTGATACTACTGATGGCTATTTTGCAGTCACTGGTCACTGGATCGAAGAGCGTGCTGTCGGGGAGTGGACAGAGGAGCACGCGTTGTTTGGTTTCACCCAACTTGACACAGTACATAATGGCACGAGGCTCGGACAAATGCTTTACAAGGTCTGTAACCGCCTTGGTGTTGTGCACAAGGTAAGCGTTAGTACATCCTGATAGGTATCCGCTGACTTGCTAACTGTTCACAGGTTGGGCACATTACATGCGACAACGCGAAGAACAGCATGGAAATGATACAAGAGTTCGCTCGGTGTTACGACCTCAAGACTGGATCAACGTTTGACTTTAAGCGCCGTTATATCGGGTATGTCTTGAATTCCTCATAGTCCTTTAACATTCATACTAAAATCATTTATCTGTACAGATGTTTGGCGCATACTATCAACTCGGCCACCCAAGTGGTCATATCCACACGCAGCAAATCAAAGTACTATTCTGGAGATCCTGAAGACGACCATCTTCCTGAGGACCCAGGAGCTATTGAGTGCGACGAGATCGGCATCATTCGAGCCATCTCTGTTAAGGTATGTCCCCTCTTTTTAGACCACCCTTTGTTCCTGACATGCGGGTCAGGCGCGCTCCTCTACAGAACAAAAAGATCTTTTCAAGACTGTTCAAGAGCGTAGCAGTGCACTCCCCTGTCAGCTGCTGCTAGACACCGAAGTCCGTTGGAGTTCGACATTTGTAATGCTCACTCGTGCTGAGTCTCGGCGCCAAGTAAGCTCGGTCTCTTTTTCATCTTATGTCTACCCCATACTTATACTTGTCTTACAGGCCGTTGATGAGTTCGTTGGTGAACTCAAGCTCAGAGAAGCAGATACCGAAAAGCAGCGGAAGCTTGCTGCGCTTGCTTTAGATGAAGAAGAGTGGACGCGTGTGCGCCTGCTCTGTAACATTCTGCAGGTACATACGGTAGCTGTTAATCATTCAATACCACTGACACCACGCCCTCAGCACGCGGACGATGCACTGCACACCTTTTCGACTGGCTCGAGACCAACACTTCACAGTGTACTGCCCGCGCTGGAGAAGTTGATTGCAGAGTGGCAGAAGGCTTCAGGGAAACCACGCTACGAGACATTCGTGCCAGCGCTTACTGCTGGCGTGGAGGAGCTTGACGAGTATTATAAACGTTCTGGTCCCTCTGATGCGCATCTGGTGGTCATGGGTGAGTGATAGTCCTCAACTTCTTCACTGTTAGTTGACATTAAACCCTAGTGCTCAATCCATCCTCGAAAATGAGGCACTTCAAGAAATATTGGGATCCGGACCTTCTTTCGGAAGTGGAACATATTGTTCAAATGCGTGTATGTATTTTTCTTTTCTTGTTCAAAAAAAAATTGACTGCTAGGTACTGACTCGATATCTAGTTCCTACAGAAGTACAACGATCTCCGCGATCACGCTGCAACCATTTCCACCCACGACTGCAAACCATTCTCGTCCAACAATCCCCGCCGCTTAAATGTTGATGACACTGACAGTGAAAGCGATGAAGACAGCGAAGATATCGACCCTGATAGGCTGTGGCTCAATGAGTGGACTGCATATCTCAACTCAAATGAGGTTGTTCCCGAAGGGATGGGAACAGTTCATTGGTGGGGGGTACGTAGCATAAAGTCCAACATGTTGCAATTTAGCACCAACTTTTTCTGTAGATCCATGGCCAACGCTACCCGACGTGGCAATCCCTTGCACGCGATTACCTTGCTATCATGGCATCTTCGGTGTCAAGTGAGAGCATATGCTCAGCTGCAGGCATCACAACTAGCAAGTGCCACAATCGTCCTGAAGGGGACGTCGTTGAGGCACTACAGTGCTTGAAGAGTTTCACCCAACAAGACCTTCCATTCCACGATGTTGTCAACGCCGCACAAGAGGAAGAACATCTGGATCTGGCGGATCAAGAGCCAGCGAATCAAGAAGCCAGCTCAAGTGAGGTTGTCCGTGATGGAGAGAAGTGGGGTTGGGACGAACTAGTTGAGGGCCTTGATGATGATGAGGGAACGACTGCCCGGTGATGCCCATCATTTAGATATATATGATGTTTTTTTTTTTGAATCCATTGTTGTACGCCTGAGGGCATATTACTATGTAGCACTACACTTGTAGTACGCGTCCAAGTCTCTCCGCTCCCCGGGCCCAGTGTCCTTCCCTTCTATCTGAAATATATAATGCTATGATGCCATGACTGGCCAGCCTGAGCCCTCAAAGGCCTCAAAGTCGTGGTGTAAGCGCTGGTCAGCACTCAAAAGTCGAGCCAAAGCCGGGGCTTTGAGCTGTACATGAAAATCCGTGCATTGTGCAACGACCACCTGTCTGACTATAGACACGTTCTCAAAGGACCGTATCAATAACGGCGGCGGCGGCGGCGGCTCTAGTGCGACGAAGATCGTCGTGAGCCACTGGTCCCCGTCGTAATACGACACTCGGGCCAGGCTCCAGGAATTCTATCCCGCTCAACTTGCCCGCTGCCCCTAGGTAGTTCTCGTAATAATTCGTGTAATATCCAATCAAGGCTTCTCAAGCCCGAGCCCGAGACCCTCGACAATCGTGCGTGTGGAGTAATACGCTGATGCATCTCATAGGTGGCTACCAGTGCACACTGGCAGCTCGTACTCAGATAACTTGGACACTTGACCGTGACTGAGCTAGCTTCGCCAGCAAACAATCAAGAAGAAAAAAAAAACTACTTAGATCCCAAATTGGGCGACGTGCACCTCGACTCGTGGCTTGGGCGCTGACATTCTGTCACACAAATTGATTTGCATCTATGCTGCATTGCGAGGATACCGCGGGTATTGTCACTTCTTTTTTTCAAAGCTTGTTTTCGCAAAGTCAGACCACACCTGTGCTAATGTAGTGGGCCGGGAGATTTGATGTCACCGAGCCTCGGAGATCTCATGCGCGCCAGGCACGGACCACACGCGCACAGAGCACACCGTCTTTCGATCCAATTTTTGGCCTCTGTTCCTGTTTGGCGACAGCAGAAAATGGACTGCACCAAGGGTCAGGCCTATCCGGGTGGATATGTCAAGACTCGATGATATAAAACGGTCTTTAAGGTCATTCGTGTTCGGGCGGGTTGGAGATGTCAATTAGTTATTTTATGATTCGGACAGAACGGAGTTCGAATTCGTTGGGTCGAACCGTCGAAGCAGGGCTCCAATCAATGAGATATCGTCAAGATGCTAAAGTAACAGCAGGGGTAATTAAATTGGTTCTGATTCCGAGTGAGACTGGTGGGCATGCAATAAGTGGCAAAGAAAGTGTAAGAGGTAAAGTCAATGAAGGGAAGCGACATAAGTCAAAGGGAGAATGGTAAGGAGGCATCGCTAAGACGCACTGCACTCGATACTGCTACTAACCACGGACACGCTGAGAAAAGTAGAAGGCGAAGGCTGAAACGCACACATGAATGTAAAACTCGGTAAGCTTATGATCCTTGATGGGCTCGTAGCCAATCGGGCTTGTTAAGACCTCTCTCACTCTTGGGGACTCCAGTAGTCGATGAACGCCGAAAGTCCTGGTTGCCTAGACCGTTGGCCGTTGGTGGTACGGGGAACATGTACGACGTGGGCCGTTGGGGAACATCTGACGGTACATCTGGGAAGGCATCGAAAATGTTGCGGTCAAAAATGTCAACCTGTGATGATCCAGATATAGGAGAGATGGAGAGGAGAGACCCGGGTGTTTCGGGTATGATAGGTGGGAGCATAGGCGACCGCTCTGGAATAACATCGTCTGGGCATGCGCACAATAAATGAGCCAGGGTAAGTTGACAATATAAACAAGACCTCTCACCAGGGTCGTCGAGGGTAGACTTCGTCTTTGTCGCCCTATTAAGGAAACGCTCGGCGAATGAGCTGGCCCTCGCGACACTGCGTCGAGGAGAGAGACGCAGGGAGCCGGGAACACTTTCACTCTTACCACTCTTGTTACTGCGGATAGAGAACATGCTGCGCACACTCATGGTGTCATTGCCGTGTCCCTGGGCGGATTGCGGCATGGAGAGATCGAATGTAGGGGAAGGTGGAGTAGCGACTGGGGCGGAATCATCGGATGACATCTCAGACGACATGCTAAGTCGCGAGCCGCGCAGCGCGCCACGAAGGGAGAAATATTTACGTCCTCGTGCAGACTTCGGTGGCGTTGGTAAGAGCTCTTCAGGTGACCCGGATACTGCTGGATGCACCTGGAGACTAGGTGTCGAAGTGGACGAACGGACAGGCGAACGTGGGGGATTAGTGGTGGACACTGAGGTCAATGGGCCAAGGGTGAGGCCGCGCCCCTTTGACCGTGTTGTAGTCGCAGCTGCAGGTACAGGTTGGGTACGTTGTTCTGTCTTTGCTACCGTAGCGGTCAACGATGCAGGCCCAGATTCTGCCTTCAGCCCTTCCTCGCTCAAAATAGAGGGGATATCAAAAGTCGTGGTCTCGTCGGAGAGTCTTTGCTCGAGCCACGCAGCGTCCTGGAGCAGAGCGGCCAAGTCGCCAATGCCGGGGATGGCGGGAGGGTCAGCAGTTACAGTGCCAAGGTGCTTGAAATTCCGCTTCGAGCGTACAACCCCACCATCAGTTCCAGTCTTGAAGCTAGAGGAACTTGGGCGAGAAGTGATAGTGCTGGTCCTGGAAGTATTGCTATGTCTTGAGTCTGGGCGTTTGTCAGTATCACTGCGATGCACAACGGCGCTAAAACTCCGACGACCAGCTTCGGTGGCAGGTGGCAGCGACATTGGAGTCGAGTCGTCGAAGTCTCCAACAATAGAATGAGTATTGACAGGGGTACTAGAGGGAAAGGCAACATTCGACGTGGAAGTGGAGTCAACTGGCGAATCGGCCTTTGTCTTATTGACGTAGATGGCACTAGGAACTGTATTTCCTTTCAATTTTTCTGTTGGATCCACATTACTAGACAAAGGCGGTTGAGGGACAGCTGATGTAGTAGAGTGGGTGAGTGGCGCTGTCAGAGGATCATTCTGTGTTGACTGATCGAGTTGAGAGCCCTGTAGACTTGTCGCGGGCTCCTTGATGGGGACTTGCTCAAATGTGATGTGGGTTTGAACGATAGATATGGTGGGCTTGGTAACGGGCAAACGCTCTTGATGGGACTCGACTGATGATGGCGTAGCCTGCCCTTTCTGGGGGGCAGAATGGTCAAGATTGTCGACATGAGGTGAAATCGTCTCGGACACGATTGGTTCCTGGGGGAAGGGTGCACATTCGGGGGTTTCGTCCAGTGAAAGAGTGGTAACTGCCGGTCCAGCCGACGAGGGAGAGTCCACTAGCAAAACTATAGACTCCGTAGTTGGTATGATGGAGTCCGAAGACCCGGGATCTGTCTCGGGGAGTGCACCAAGCTGAGAAGGGGAGTCTCGTTGGGTAGAATTCTCCTGAGGACCATTTGTATGCTCTGCGGTGTCCTGTTCCACCTCGTCCGACTTAACAATGGGGCCAGACAAAGAACGGCACTCGGAAGACGTGGATGGAGGAACGGTGTGGGTGGTAGTGTCAGATACCAAAAACGCTGAAGACTCGGTGTCATTCCCGTCGAACGAAATCTGGGCGTTTGGAGTTGCAGAGATTGGTGCTGGGGACGTGACAGACCTGTTCCCAGAATTTCCTGGGGCGGTAGGGCGCCCTTTTCCTAGAGCGGCGACCCGGTTCCCATAGAGCTCGCGACTTTTTGTAGAGCCGGCGTCTTCAGGCGGGGGGACACCCATGGCGAAGCTACCACGTGGAATAGGCACACCACCTTTCCTCTCAAACTTAGCAATCTTGTCACGGAGGCTGCCCCGTGGGGGTGTGACGGACGCATCTCGAGAAGGAGGTGTGGGTGATGATGTTGGAGACGGCGTGCCGTTACGTTGCTGAAGAGCCGCAATGCGGTCTTTTAGGTTTCCTGGTGGAGGTTGTGTTGTAGCCCTGGGGTGAAATGAGAGTGGAGTAAGCTACGAAAGGAAGAGACAAAAAGGAAAGAATAGAGGCTTGCATGGTGAAAACGAGGGAATGAATGCAGCGAAGTATCCAATGAGCGACCGATGACCTTCAAGAGGCAAAAAAAAAAGTGTTGTGATGAGAAACAGAGTGCTGAGTGGTATCGAACGGAGAGTGAACGGAGAGTGGGGAAAAGACAGGAAAAGAAAGAAAATAAGAACGAAAGAAAGGGAAACACAGATGGTCATAAGGTTAGGGGCAAACTGTATTCACTTCCCAGGCCCTGTCACGGTTCCGCTCTTGGAAGCCCAAAATGCGCGCTTCCGGTTAATCTTCACTCGACCTCCTCTACCACTCTCAGTACCCTCGGTCCCCATCTCGACCCCATCGCCGCCGTCTTCCCTTGTCTCGTTGCACTCTAAAACCATGACTTCGTTCTCACTGGCTTCTTCGTCTGAATCTGTCGTGAATTCAATTGGCGTTTCAGATCGTTGGCCCATCTTCTGTCGCTTCCTTGGAGGGATCCCATAACGGCTCTCCTCTTCGTCCGCGTCAACGTCGATGATTTCCCGCGTTTGTCCTTTCGCTGCAGAATCGGGCTTCCGACCGACTCCGCCACCATCTGATTCACGGGATCTGTCCGTCGGCTCCCAAGCGGACTGTACGGCAGACGCCCCACCCCCGTTTGGCCGCGCAGTACCGTTCAGACGTGGGACGTCCTGTACGACAGTAGCCCTTGGAGTAATCCCAACAAGTCGATGTAACACTCTCTTGTCGTAGACCTCTTGCACGACGCGCCGGCGATTGATGGTCTAGAGGATACGCATTCTGACCAAGATCGTACTACAACTTGATCCGACGTACCTCCTGGGTGACACCTATGACGCTTGACAATATGCTCAAGTCCGTCGGTTCAGTGTATCCCCGTAACGTGACAGAGCGTCCAGATCGCCGTGAATTCAGAATACTAGCTTTCATGTATGCCGCAGCTGTCATGATACCGTGCGCTCCCGCAAACGTCTGGCGCACTCTTGCGATATTGTACGACCCCTTGGAGATATCATTCGCTATACCACAACACCACCTGTTAAGCAACGATCTCAAAACACCGACTCAGGCAACTCACTTGGGTCCGCTGGATCCTCAATCGATAATAAGCTCTGCCTGTAGTCCACCCAACCTCGTTGAACCTTGCTGAAATAGGTCCCCCCATCTCGTAACGAGATGCCAACTTCGTGATAGTTAAAGTAATAGCCGTAGAACTCAAAAAACTCCATTACCAGCACTCCTAGGTTTTGTGCCGGGTTGATTTCCCCCCTCCGTATCTTCGGATGCATTTGAAGGAAGCTCACCGCCAGACAAACGATGCTGTAACTCCCCAAACCGCCCGAGAACACCTCGTTCATTGACCGCTGACTGAGAAACGCCTTGGCGACAAGAACGAGCGCCCGTAACGCAGGCATTTCAGATAGGAATCCAGACACCACTCTTCCTGCCTCCACGCCGTTCTCCTGGTTGATAGAAATGTCAACGGAGAAGTAACCGTGGGTCGTAACAAACTTGACGATGGGAACTTTCGCCTTTGCAATGATGGTCACTTTATCCGTTATTCCCCCTCGTTTGAGTGTATTGGCGAGAGCATGTAAGACGGTGGTCCGGTCAGAGTACGCCATGGATTGAGAAAGGACAACTAAGTCTATGTCACTTCAGCGCGGTTAGGTTGAAAAATGGTCGGCAAGTGCTATCGGCTACACACCCTAGCGGGAGGTATAGCTTGGTCTCATAACTGCCAAATGCAAGTACTTTTGCATCCGGAAATCTTCTAGCGATAGCCTGTGAAATCAGTGTCACGACCAGCGAGCGGACCTCGTCCTCTTCTTCCGTCGGTGATACGTATCTCACAAAGGCGTCGACTTCCCGATGTAGTCTTTACACTATCCCATCAGTCATTATACACGTTCACGGAGAAAAGACATACAATTCAGCCACGTTTGTACTCCCTTCCCAGTCAACGTCTGTGACCCATGGTGCCTTGCGCGATGCGGCATTCGTGCGCTCCTTCTTGTTGCTGTACCCGTCATTCTGGTCGAAATCTAACCTGCGCCTTTTGCCGTCCTCACCGTCGCGTTCGCGGGGATTGGCTGTGTCTTCATCCCGTTCTCCCACCCGTAGTTCTTCCTCGTCCTCCTTGCCGTCGAGCTCGTGTGGCTCGGGCCCGAATGCGATGAAATCCACGTTCTTCTCAAATGAGTGTTCCTCGAAAGTAGCAGGCGACTTCTGTTCGTCTGGCGGGACGGGTGTCGCTGCCCCAGAGTCCTTACCCTTACTCCTCTTTGAATTTGCCAGAGTGGTTGAGCCATCGGCGGCACCTTTCCCGCGGGCTTCGCTATCATTGTGGCTTGTAGGAGTAGTGTTTCTCGGCTCTGATCGTGAGCTGGAGGGTCTGTCGAGTGGCATAGTAGGCAACAAAGATAATGGTGCTCGCGAATCTTGCTCGCAAAGATACACGCGTGCCGAACTTTTAACGGGCCGAATCACCCGTGCATTCCTTTCGTCCAAGATGCCAAAGGCAACGAAGAAGAAGAAAGAAAAGGCGGCAGACTTCTCCGTACGACATATTTGACGTGATTTTATGATGTTGGTGAGGCTGACAACCCGGGTCTGTTCACAGAAAGCCAAACTCAAGCTGGGCAAAGGCAAGAAGCCCCCAGCCAACCAAATTGACACTTCCTTCAAGGCTCGGTGTATGCACTATTCCTTATAATGTAGATCACAAACAATTGCTGATTGTGCACAAAGCTATCACGCTTCCGACGCAGAGCATTGTCCTCGAGAAAGACCCTAATGCTCCCACTACAAAGAGGAAACTTACATTTACTGATTTAGTTGCACACCTGAGGCATCACAACAGCAGCATCAAGAAGGGTACGTCCCCACATAGCCCCGTCTTCTTATGCAGCACTGACTGTTCTCAGATGCGCTGCTTGGCCTGCGTGAATTATTCGAGGCCTATCCAGCCCTAATCGAGTCGTCATTGGCAACGCTCATTGGCACTTGCGTACGATTAATCGCAAGCGAGGTGCACGGCTCCACACTTGTTTCAGCACTCACCTAATGCAGATAGCACAGGACGCGAGTGTCCGTCGGGCACTACTCTCTTTCTTCACGTGGCTGTTTCCTCGTATCCCCCTAGTAAGCACCGCTCCCTCTCCCTCCCGTCCGAAATGAACCGCCGAATTCCTTCCGCGTCACAGCATAGCCTCGCCCCTCACTCGTCTACACTCCTTCTCTTCACAACCTCGGGCCAAACTCATATATTTCCTGAAATCCGGATCGATGCCGTCCGGTTTCTTGATCTATACCTCGAAACATTTCCGGATCTCGTCGTATGCGGGTGGAGGGACGGGAAGAACGGGCACGGTCGGCGCGTATTGAATGGCTACTTAAGTATATTGAATATCAGTACGAAGCTGGGCGAAGACGGGGGTAAGTGTAGTTCTCCCGCAAGTCTTTTACGAGACTGATGTGCATGTCAAACAGATGTAAGCTCTAACCCACCTACGATTGCAGGGGTTGCTTTGTCGACAGCAGTACGAGGCTTTTATATTTCCGCGGGTCTTCCTTCTGAGTAACCGTTCCTTTACCAGTCAAAACTCGTCGTCTTGAGGTCAATGTCAAATTTTCTACGTGTGGCCCTGAGGTTTTCTTCCTTCAGTAGCGACGAGAGCTTTGCGGCCAGTTCATCAAACCCCACTTGGTGTTTCTCTTCAGCCTTCCCCGAGCCAACTGCTTACAAGACCTTTGACGCACTCTTTCTGCCAGCAACAAATCCCGGCTCTAGACATCTCTGGAGAGCTGAAGTTGATTCTGAAGATGCGGAAGACTTTGCGTTCGTCTGCGACCCCATGCAGTTCGAGTCTGTTGACGCGTCATACACGTTACGAGATCTGCATGATGCGATCTCGTCGACGACCCGAAACGACCTCTACCTAGACTCTGGAATCGGAGAACGGAAATTAGACTTCGAAATGGTCTGTCATACGTGTCCTTGCGTCTATCTTTTTCACAGAGTGACTATAGCGTTTGGCCCGAGTACTACACCCTACCCTCCTGTCTAATTTCCTCGACTCAGCTCCTTCTGTATTTACGCCAAGCTCTGTACCCCTTCAGACAGAGCTAGGTATTATTTCAGCCATAGGAGGCATCTACCATGGCTTGTATGGCGCACTGCTCCAGGATACGAGGGTGAGGAATCGCGGGTCACTGACTAACCACCACTTATTGAATTGCCCAGTCAAACGCCAACACAAGCTTTCTTTCGGATAGTCTACAGGCACTTCTAAGGAGAATGGCGCCTTATTTCCCCTTTCTATCTAGCCCTCTTGTCAAACGTGACGTTCAGGTATGTCCCTTTGTTTCGCGTGTGCCTGCTCGCTTATCCTGCCTCAAATAGATCGAACAAACACTGCAGGATCTTAACATTGTATTCTGCGAACTTACATCGCTTATGGTTCTCGCTTGTTCGACACCGCCTGTAACTCAATCAAATACCAAGAAACGTGACGGCATGTCGGTCCAAACACAAATCTCCCAGGTTAAGGACTTTGTTGCGTGTCTCCTGCGCGGCGTCTCTAGGTCTCCAAACACAATAGGACGACAGATAACTGCTCAGGAATACATGGCACTGCTCCCAACACTCTGGATGCTTCTGAACAGCAACCTAGACTGTGGTGGTGTCGACGAGGACATAGATATCCTCTGTGTCTTGCTTGATCACGCACGACAGGTCTCTTCTACAGCCGCTGCTAAACTTCCAACAGTAGATTTCATTGTGCGGCTGATACTTGTAGGTCTCTAATCGTGCATAGCGCTTCCGCATCTGACTCGAATTTCCTTAGCTGGAGACAACGCCGCGATATGCTGGCACCTTCAGGGTGAACAACAGCGTGGGGGGTCCCCAGAAGTTCGAGGAATGGGTGGTAGACCTTCCGAAAACTCTTTGGGAGCTGGGTGGTACAAACATCCCGTGCACGGAGGTGGTACCTCATCTCTCGCAGGTATGATCAATCCACTGATATCGTACCCAGGTGATCCTTCGCTTTCTGCTACGGCTATTTCAGCGCCGTTCTCCTATAGGGAACACCAATGCAAGTGTTCTTGTATATTCCAGGATGCAATCACGGACAGTTAATCGCACCCTACATCTAGGTGGCTGCGCAACTCTGCGCCCGTCTTATTCCATATTTCACTATCACACACCCCGTGCATGGCAAATTACATGGGCCATTCACGAAGCTTGAGGACACCGCTGTTCAACGGCTTGCGCTAGATGCTGTAGTCACTATCATGGCACGCATACCTGCTGAACCTCGCAAACCACTTGACGCGGCAGTACAACGAGCAGTCGAGGGTTCGGCTCATGCGACGTACTGGGCAGCAGCCACGGAGAACGTGCTTTGCTCAGCGTAGCCATCTGTGGACGACACAACCTTTAGGCTCCCCACGTGGCCAACATTAAAATCTATATATCTACCGCGGCGGTGCGCCTGTTAAACCCGCTTACAGCCGTTTTCATATCGATACTATCCCGGCTTGTTGCAAAAAATCATCGCGAAACTTTTTCTGTAGCCTTATTGATATAAAAACATATATACTTTTTTAAATATGTGTTTTTCGAAGGTCATTCATAGATCGCTCATTGATGCCCAGATACTCTTCTATCCCAGCATCAGACACCTCTTGACGAGACATGTGCAAGGCCACCTCTTTGATTTCTCAAGAAAGGCGACGATGGTTGTGATTGACAGTTGATGGAAAGTGGGGCGATGGGGGAAAAAAGATAAGACGAGAAATGTGACAAAAAAAGATAGGCCTTATTTTGTTCGATAGGATCTCAGATGACTGGTCATCCTTGACCTCCTGCTAGCTTTTCCGAAAAACGGTCTATCGATATAAAACTGGCTGTAAAGATTTTACAAATACGAACGTCGGGACGTGGCTTACGGCACATAAAGATAGCCCGCGGCACGGTTCGTCACCCCAAAGGCTATCTGCTCTACCTTCGCACGCGTCACTGGGTCAACGAGTGCGCACTCGATCTTGTCGCCTGCAGCAACGGGCCCAACACCTGCGGGTGTTCCGGTGAGTACGAGATCACCTTCTTCGAGGGTCATGATGGATGAGATATGCTGGATGAGCCGTGGAATGCGGAAAATCATGTTGGATGTGTTGCCGCTTTGCTTGATTTGTCCGTTGATCTGTTTCGGCTTACGCGTGGGACATTTCCTTCACATATTAGGAACGAACTACATGACGCACCTTGAGCCATAGATTCAGGTTGTGAGGATCCGCGACTTTTGATCTCGGAATAAAAGAACTGCACGAGACTTCTGAGAACGGGAACGGGCAAGACTGCACAAGCTCACTTACCTGATGGGCGTGAACGTGTCGAACCCTTTCACGGCAGACCATGGTAGTCCTTTTCTCTTGACTTCCTCCTGTAAATTTCTCGCGGTCATATCAATGGCGAGAGCTGACAAAAATTGGTGTTTGAGTTTGATGAGGTCAACATAACTCTCCCGCACACACCATATCCAGCTATGTGCTCTTCCGCATTCGCCTCGGAGATGTCGCGTCCGCCTTTCCCAATGACGAGGCCCAGCTCGACTAGCTCGACTGGCGTGAGCAAGGAAACCACGTCGGTAAATCCGAAACATACCTTCGTGATGAGCGGAGATCCCTCTTGGGATCTCGATGAGACCGCCAGAAGGGAGGTAACTGGTCGTCGGCTTGAGGAAGAAGAATGGTTCATTTGGAACCGCGTTCTTCAGCTCTTTGACATGGTCCGCGTAGTTACGGCCTATTGCAACTATCTTGTTCGGGATTAGATTTCGGGATGAGAACGAGTCAGACAGTTGAACCGACCTTTTTGCCAGTCCGGGCGAAAGACGCGGCCATTTTATTGGCGCAAAGAGCAAGTGGATGACCCTGCCTGACTACTGTAAATATAGTCGAGCACAAACAACGCGACCGGCGCTCCGAGGCCCCACTCCCTCCACAACCATGATTTCGGTGCGCAGAGGGACGATCCGTGCAGACAGGACATGTGCTGACCTGACCTCAGGCATTCTTCATCTTTAACCAGAAAGGCGAAGTGAGCACCGAATTGTTATTCTAGAGCAACATGTCAACGTTTGACGCGTCGCAATGTAGTTGTTGATATCTCGGCTCTATCGACCAGACGTAAAGTACTATCGACCTCCTCGTTCGAAAGACTCGTGCTGAGTTCCCTCCAATAGGCGTCCAATAGCAGATGTTTTCCGGATACAGGTCATCTCTAGCAGCGACGTGCGGTCCCCTATCGTCACCCTTGGATCTACGAGTTTCTTCCACGTCAGGGTCAACAATGTCTATGTTGTAGCTGTCACAAAGTATGGGACTTGCATCTTTTCCAGCTCGGAACGCCTTTTACTTACCCTACTAAATAGGAACAATGCAAACGCTGCCCTCGTTTTCGAGTTCTGTTACCGAGTTATCACTATCTGCAAATCGTACTTTGGGAAGGTCGACGAGGAGTGCGTGAAGAATAACTTTGTGCTGATCTATGAGTTGATAGATGGTAGGTTTCCCCTGGCATGTTCTGGCCCCGGCTGACTGTCGCAGAAATCAATGACTTTGGCTATCCCCAGAACAGCGAGATCGATACCCTTAAGAGTTACATCACGACCGAGAGCGTCGTGTCCTCTCAGATTGTTGCTGTATGCCGTCTTGTCTTCGCCGTCTTCGTTTCCACTAATTCGTGCATTTCAAGGAGGAGTCCTCAAAGATCACTAGCCAAGCAACAGGCGTCACGAGTTGGCGGCGGGCAGACGTAAAGTACAAGAAGAATGAAGCGTTTGTCGACGTCGTAGAAACGGTTAACTTGAGCATGAGTGCTAAAGGTTTGTTACAGGCATCCTCGTGTCTTTCTGTTCTGTTGACTAAATGCATTGCGATCCCACAGGCACAGTTTTACGAGCCGATGTGGATGGCCACATTCAAATGCGCGCGTACTTGTCTGGTACTCCAGAGTGCAAATTCGGCCTTAATGACAAGCTGGTGATTGACAAGAGTGAGCGCGGCGCAATCGACGCCGTGGAACTCGACGACTGTCGATTCCATCAGTGTGTACGGCTCAACGAATTTGATTCCACTCGGACAATCAGTTTCATTCCCCCAGACGGAGAGTTTGAGTTAATGACGTGAGTAGGATATGGTGTTGATATCTCTTTGCTGACCCTCCCCCCAAGTTATCGATCCACCTCGAATGTTAAGCTACCTTTACGGGTCATCCCCACCATCAATGAGATAGGGACCACGCAAGTCACCTATCTCATTGTCGTAAAGACAAATTTTGGGAACAAGCTCTCCGCAACTAACGTGGTGCTACGCATACCAACACCTTTGAACACGACCAGCGTAGAATGCAAAGTTCAGACAGGGAAAGCGAAGTATGTCCCTGAAGAAAATGTGGTCGTGTGGAAGTGAGTATCAAAGTATTCCCTCTTTCCCTTCTATTGATGCCTGTTCAGGATCCCACGAGTTCAAGGCGGACAAGAGCTTACATTCAATGCGACTGCACAACTGACCAGTACAACGACTCGACAAGTGTGGGCAAGACCTCCCATAGACGTCGACTTTCAAGTCCTTATGTTCACTGCCTCTGGGTTGATCGTACGCTTTTTGAAAGTATTCGAAAAGGGCAATTACCACAGTATCAAATGGGTGCGATATCTAACCAAGGCCAGCGGAACTTATCAGATACGGGTAAGGAGGCACGAATTCCCAGAAGATGTTGGACTGACTTTCCTCCTCCGTCCCAGTTTTGAAGGCGTTGGGTAGTCCGTATAGTCCGCATATGTACCATTGAGGCAGTTGTGCACCCTTATAGCGTACCCACTAATTTAGTCTTCCCCGCACGCGAATGGAGGTAGCAGAGCTGAGATGACCCGTTTTTATTTTCGCTCCACGTTTCCAAGTTTACCTCTGTTTTTACGGCGTCGTCGTGAATCCGACTCGATCATCACTCAAAAAAAACATCCGGGCGCTTTTGGTCGCCTGAATTGGGTACGAGCGA
The DNA here is from genome assembly GCA_021524915.1 of Lactarius akahatsu. Taxonomy (NCBI): domain Eukaryota; kingdom Fungi; phylum Basidiomycota; class Agaricomycetes; order Russulales; family Russulaceae; genus Lactarius; species Lactarius akahatsu. The sequence goes on along the minus strand of JAKELL010000001.1, from coordinate 1,060,991 downwards.
CGCGTCCTCCGCTCAGCAACTTCATTTGTCGTCAAACCACCTCCCCGACATCCCCTCACCTACCATCGTCTTATTTGCCGTTAAACTATGTTTTGGAGGTATCCATGTCCGGGTTGACTAGAGAGGTGCCGAAATATCCTGACACCTCTTCCACCTAGGTTTGGCTTTCACAACGGGTCATCAATAGACGGCCTCCTCGACAAGGACGATGTCTCGTTAGAAGCCATACTCGACGAAGATGATCTCCTACAAGAATGCAAGGCACAGAACACGCGCCTTATCGACTATTTTCAGAGATTAGACGTACTCCAACGTCTATTGGGGTATGTCACCGGACAGATAGAGGGAGAGGATCGGGGTAGATTCAAGTGCGTGCCAAGCTTATGTTTCTGCTGCTCACATTTAATATTGTCTTCTCGCTGCTCACAAAGGTACCCTTACGTCGCAACCGAAGTTCTTTGCAGTGAAATCTGGTCGATCGTCGAGACCTGTCTGAGTAACACGGACCAGCTGTTGGTCCCTTTTTGGGAGACTGTACTTGATCGTACTCCCGAAGACATGAAGACAAGAATGACGATGGCCGCTCAATTTGCTAAAATTAACGCCGTATTTCTGAGCAAAAAACCCGCCGAGGTGACTACCGTTTCCTGCACCGTCGTGTTGCCAATTCGAAGACCCGCCGCAGATGCTCCAATTCATCAGAGCACAGCGAGACATCATTGAACGAATCCTCCAACACATCGAAATGCCCTCTTTTTCCGATCTCCTCGTACGAATCATACAACTAGATGAGCAGCCTGCCGGCGCTGGCGTACTTGAAGTATGCCTTCATTCGATTGAGCGCCCTCTCCCGTCAAATTCCGCTCACACGCTTGCAGTGGCTTTCCGAAGAGCGTCTCATGACGAGACTCGTCCGGCGCCTTTCCCCGACTCACTCACCAGACATGCATGTTGTGGTAGCTGAGCTCATCAAAGGCATAATCTCGATGTCGGCACCTTCACCTGCGGTTGGGCTTTCAGAAGGTCTCCAAACTGGTCTAGCCTCCAATCGTTTTGCTAGGGAGCTGGCGAGTCGGGAAACCATGCAAATTCTCGTGGACTTCATTCTTTGTGATTTCAACGACACAGCTCCCGCACCACCTAGTAATGACATCTCCGGGGATGACGGTCTCTGTCGCCCGACTACGCCAACACTGCCGACCTATGAGTCTGCTACGTCCTCCGTTGTTAACTCAATATGCATGGTTATCGAGCTTATTCGGCAGAACAATTCGGACTACTTTGAACCATACCTCTTCCACACTTTGCGAAACCGACTCATCCACGTACAGCAACAACTTTCCACTCGCGATCCTGAGGAAGGCAGGTTAGCGCTCGAGGGCGCCATGAAAGAAATGGTAGATCGTATAGGCGTTGTCCACTTGGGTCCTCTGCTGGACATATTTTGCGACCGCTTGCACGAGCTCAAACCATTCTTACTGAAACCACGGTCATCTTTAAGTCCTATATTTATATCTTTTCTTTTCCATCTAACTTCATAAACAGGACGGGCCCGTGTCAACGACTGTTGGAAGGATAGCCCCTTTAACATTCGAACGCTACAGGATTTGCGAACTCTACGCAGAACTTCTCCATTGCTCAAATATGTCTCTTCTCAATCGCTCTTCGGATTATGACTACCTTTACGACTCCGAGGGCCGTTTACAAGGGGGACTTTCTGCTCTCGAAGAACTAGCACAAGTCATCTCCATGGGTTCTGGCGATGAAGAGAAACGTGACGCAATGGACGAAGGGTCGGACGAAATTGAACCCGCCCTAGAGTTCCCTGTCCACGGCGCCCCGCAAGACTCTTCGTCCCTTTTGGACTCCGATGAGGATATGAGCGACGACGAAGGCCCCGGTAGTTTTGAAGATGATCCCATGGAAGATGTCACTATTTCTGGAGAACCGAAGACTTCCGATGGCACCTCGAAACCTCGGTTGGGCGTCACCCCCTTGCACACCCGCTCTCCTGTCGACACCCTACCTATTTCTGCTTCCCCAGGGACGACCCCGCCTCCGGACATGGTGTCTTCAGGCGGGAATGTATCACCGCGGCGAAAAGGCTCAAATCAAAGCATTGGTTCTGAAGGTTCTACCATTGGTCGTCGTTCAGTCGGGTCGAGACGCAGTTCAAAGAGGTTCACCTTGACTGACGTATCGCGATCCGGACCTTCCGTTCCAGTCGGGGAGCGACTGAAGCACAAGATATTAGAAGATAACGTATTGACGACCATACTAGTGAGTAAACTTTCTGTGGGGTGACTTTAAGTTATAGCAAGTCAGTAGGACCTGTTCTTCGAATTTCCTTGGAACAACTTCCTTCACAGCGTTGTGTACGATCTAATCCATCAAGTCCTCACTGGCCGCATAGACGGAGGAGCCAACCGTTTACTCGCTGTTGCGCTGTTTCGAGATGCGAGGCTCATGGAGCGAATAGTGGAAGGGCAGATACTCAATGATTCCGAAAGGTGCGGTCTTGTGTAGTTGGTAGGGATGCACTCACTGAAATTCTCGCAGCACCAAGCCTAAGGGCGTCCGACTGGGTTACATGGGGCACCTGACTCTCATCTCGGAAGATGTGATAACTACACTCGAACATTTTCCACCGGATCTGAGGCAGGTCATCGAAGAGTCTGCACCACAACCAGCCTGGGATGAGTACGTGCGGGGTCGGTATAAAGAGACAAAGAAGAGAGATACCAGTCTTCTTGGTGGAGGCAAGCCTACCATGACTGCCAGTGTGTCGCGGCCCGCGAGCCAGTGGAAGGTCGATGAGGAAGACGCCAGTGCATCTGCGCCCCCACCTGCCGTTAAGCACGACCTACAAGAGACCAAGGGCGAGTTTCGTCGTGTAACGGGTTCGAGGCCTGCCTTGGCCAACACCGCTGACTTTGGTGCCGCATCGGTTGCCAATGACGATGACGACGACGACGACGATTTCAACTCGGCAACACATCCCACAGTGTGTTCCTACTGTTATCGATTTCACGCAGTCGCTCTCGAACTCTAACCATCACAGTTTGCCCAGTATCTAGCGCATGAAATGCAGCGACGCGACGAACTCGGCTCATCCTCGTCTGACGCCTCTGACGAAGAAGAGGGGGGGTGGCTCGCGCAATCGCGCTTTGATATGCAATTAGAGCACTTGCGACCCAGTGGGGGGTCATCGCCCGTTCGGGAACGCCGTCCTTTAAGCGAAGCAGGAATAGAGGTGCGTTTTCCAAAAAAAAAAAACGTTAGACAACAGGCAATAGATGACGTCTTGCATCAGAGCGCCTTTCCGCCCCCTCCAGCAGACAGCCCATTTAATGATCCCTTCTCTGCAGAAGAAGACGATGTAAGTGGAGTAACTTCACTGCCAGAAAGTCCCAATCACGTACACTCTTGAAGGATGACAGCTTTGGCCCATTCTCGGATTCGGCAGCTGCCTCGCGAAGTGACCCGTTCAACCTCTCTGCGAGCTTCTCGGACGATATCCAAGAAGTCTCGTTCGATTCGTTTGGCGATTTCGGCGATTTTCAAAGCGCAGGAAACGGTGAGACCACGCCAACTGCAGGTAGCTGGACATTTGCCAGCGGTTCCAGCCATAGCTCGCCAAGCGATGAGGGTGATGGCTCAGGGGACGAAAAGGACACTGATGCTAGACCGACCAGAGAGGCTTAGCGAAACCCGTGATTTATACTTAATTGTATGGGCATTCCATTGCATGATTACTTGCTTCGGAGCCGTTATCGACTCTCCGATATCTGTTCGTCGACCGTCGCCCATGATCGAGTTGGACACTCAGGGAACTCCGCATTGTGGACGATTCCTCGGGAGGTTCCCGGTACTCGAAAAACCCTAATACCCATACCTTTACTCGATTTGCGGAGTGTAGCGTTGTAGCGTCATACCACAAAGGTACTGCCAGTGTGATATGGGGGCACCGATCAGTCCGCTCAATGGAACTGCTCGGGCAGAAGCGATGCCCCAAATAGCAGGAAGCAGGTGGCCGGCAGACCGCATCAACCCGCAGACCACTCATGTAGACTGGGGCTGTGACCATGACATTCCCCCCAACATACATTTCTAGGCATTCTGGGTGGCGCCAAGTACTGCGATCTAACGTATTATAGGGCTGTACTCACTTGCAACGAGCTTGCGTGCGTGCAACTAACCTGTGTCCGGGTATTCTCGGATTGTCGATTCATGGCCAACACCACGGTTCTTCTAGCTTCTAGCTTTGCAAGGTGGCGCGACTTCTAAGCACCGATTTCCGGCGTTCAACGTTCAGCCCTCGAGTGGACCTCGTGCTGCGCCGGTTTGTCAACTGATGAACCCCAGTTGTCCACAGAATCAAAAAGACTCTAAATCTGATCTCTGCGCCGTATGACAGGCACCCGTGGATACCGAATGACCGGTATTCAGAGGAGAGGCATCCGCCCTCGTCGGATGGGCGAACCCAAACGAGTATTCGGCCCGAGGTATCCCGGACGAAGGGACGATAAGCTATATCGAGAACTCCATCTGCATTGCCGTCATCGAAGGGGTCAGTGGCACTGGCATCTCCTCGTGTATCTTCTTTATCTGGATCCGTGTTCCCATCGAGATCCTTTAGTTCCAAGCACGCCGAGATGGCTCGCCCAAAACACGCCTGAACGTGGTTGCGCACATTCCGTGAAAGTGGCGTGCAGTAGCTTGGCCAGATCAAGGTTAATTACCTCTCGTAAGGTACTTGCAGCCAGTGGCGGGTTTGTTGGGCTGATGATACAATACTCGGCGCCGCCTGCATCTAGTCACCACTCGCCGGCGCTTGGCACACACCTTCCTTCATTCCGGGACCTTTTTCTCTCGGGTCTTAGACTCAGGTGTCCAACGATGTGAATACACCGGTATCAGCACCGCGCTGGTGCAAGATTGGTCACCTCGAGCGTCAACGCTTTGATTACCAACCAACAAATGCACAAGAACCAACCCCACTCCAGTGACTCCACCATCACCAGCACGCGTCGTTCGGCTTCGGGACAGACTCGGAGCCGACTTCGTTATGGATCCAGCATTGAGGGTGAGCCGTACAACAGCCGCTTTTCCATCAGTATCCTTTTCTTGGAACCCAAGAGCTTCTGTTGACTGAGGCGAAGGCCATTCACTAGCGCCATCGAGAAGACCACAACAAAACGGTAAGCGTTTCTCCGGATCCAAGAAGGAGCGGCGACCAAGTGCCAGTAGCCGTGCCGCGGAAGACAGGTTCCAAGCCTTCGAGGTGACGCTCATCATCCAGGGTCATCGGGAGATGCAAGGGCAGCTGTTCTCGGTGCGTAGCGGGCGCTGCTGCTCGATCCAATCATAATGGCGCCTAGAACCCAATCGGAGGCTAGCGCCGTCGACGTAAGCACAAAGCATTGCGCCCAAAGACATTGCCCAAAAGCAGAAATGACCAACGCACCGATCCTACCGAAAGTCACCTTCGCACATACTCGTGTTTAGCTTCAGCTCGATGTGAGCACGCGATGGGTGACGATGACGGCCGCCGGCAGTCACCTGACGGAATTTGGCTTTATACGGTATATCGCTGGTGGCTTGCCTCATGCCGGCTCGCTTTCGTATCTTCTGTTTGATTGATTACGCTAGGCGACCTCGTGCCGAGCACCAGGCAGTAGATCTTCCTGGCCGCCGTCTTGACCTATGAATCGCCAGGACCCGCTGATAGGAATGGGCACATCCGGGCGCCTATGTCATTACTATTTGCACTGGCACATCGTCACGCTTCGAGTACTCACTATGTGCTCAGAACCGTCCGCGATATATGCAAATACTCTTTGTTCCTTTCAAGTGTGCTTTGTCTTCTACTCGCCCCTAACTGTCGTGCCCTGTCGCTGTCATACTCATTCGAGTCCCTGCCGAAGGTGTTCGCGTTCTCTCTTACGTTGGTCACTCAAAGAGCATCTTCCTTCTTTTTCACCGATGTTGCTGCCGGGTTCTGCCAACAAGGGTCCTTTTGGGTTTGCGCCAGCATCACAGCAAAGGAGGGGATGGTTAGTTGGTGAAACAAGGGAATGGTCACGCGAGGCTGGCTGCTCCTATCCATGTGTATACTTCCGTTTTAATCAGTATCCGAAAGGTAACCGCTCACCGACGATTAGATGAGATTAACAGCGGAGCGGGAATGACGATAACTTGGTGGTCGATCGACGAGATCTGCGAGATGTATTGTAGCCCCTGAAGGTCCCGCCCATTGAATAGCCCGTCTTACCGTATTGCTCAGCGCTCGGCGTTCTCAATCACATTGCACACAACAAGGACCGTTTCTCCTTTCGTACTCGGTAAAACCTCTTCGAACATTCGGAACTAGATTGTCCATCGTAGGTGCGGATCAGTCTCTTTTGTGCTCAACGGAAGGTTTTTGTGTCCGCCACTACCTCTTCCTTGGAAAATGGAATTATTTTTTTATAGGAAATTCATCGGCTTCGGGCAGCGATCTCGTTCTCAGCATACCGACGGTGTCGGCCCCAATAGCGCTTGACTCATGCTCATCTGCGGCTGCTACAATAGTATTTGTCGAACCAACCCAGATGGCCGCGACTTTGGTACTTTGGCTTTAACCATGATTAGAAGACACCGCGCAAGGTATGCGGGCCGGGATGGTGGATTCCATTTCAACGTCAGTAACCTCATGCCGCCACCAGCATTGGCACTCAGCTTGTGGTTGCCTATTCATCGCTTCGCACTCGCCCCCTACCTGCCCAAGAGCAGACGCTCAACTGACGAATGAACTTGGAGCTTCTCCGTCTTCGATCCAACATAAAACGGCAACCAATCGGGTGTAACGTTACTCTCGCAAATGACTTGATTGACCTCCTGTCGTTGGTGCGTCGAATGTGATCCGCATGTGCCGTGGTCTGAGGTCAACCACCATGCAGGATTCGAGATTTTCTGCCCAGAAAAATTATGGGGACTGTTACAACACCGTGACGATCATCTATAACTCGGGCTGCGTCCACCCAGACCACTCTGATCGGCTACGTTGCCCGCAACTTCGTTGTTGCAGGCCCTAAACGCGACTTTCGTGCGTGTCTATACTCGTCCGCAAGCTTCTTGATAGGCTCCCATTCAATTATACCTAATTTGTAGGACGGTTCTCGAACTTGCTGGTTTGTATTCGCCCTCTTCCTGGCTTCCTGAAATTTCTATTGGTTCGTGGAACGTGCATCACCGGAACACGATAGTTGGCTAATATTTCAGTCAGGTGATGGCGACTAGGTTGGAGACTCTGAGGTGAGGCATCCACAACGCTCCAGCCAGTAAGGACCGCTAGAACTTAGGGGCACGTTCTACCCCGATTCGTTGATCCTCGTCCGATGGACTGCCAGCGGAGAAGCAACTCCACCGCTGAACTCGGGCACGTTCATGTCACCTACTTTCTCCAGTCAACTTTTTTGTCCAAATGCAATTGCCGCAGCGACGTACAACACACGCACCTGTCCTCACGCGCGCCACGCGTCGGTCCCTTGCCTTGCTTGGACGTCCGACGATCCTAAACGCTTACGGGGCTCACCTATTTCATCGGGCTTTGCGGACGGCCCCTGCGATTCTAGAATTTGCTTCGTGTAGACGACGAGCGACGTGGTCGGGATTTGCGCCAGGGCATCGCACGTCCCGCAAATTTGCAGGGTCCGTGGTGCACAGCCCCAAGTGACTCGTGCCCGTGTGGTACGATGAACATAATTCATTCGGGAAGACTCGCGGCGAAGCGGAAGAAGTTGCTGCCTGGACGACATGTACCGTCTGCTCCACCCCTCTGCTGGTGTGATGAATGCAGGGCACGGCATTCGGGACAAAATGAAGAGGTCGGACGGACGACGTGAGATCATTTATAGACCCCACGTCCGTCTCACGTATTTGCTCTGGAGTGTATTAGGATAAATCACGAACTGGTTTTGGTAATCAATCATAAATTGAGCCGCGTGTCACGTTGCACCGCATGTACTCCAACTTAATGTGGCTTATGTGCACGGACACGCGATCGTTAAGCGCGTTATTCAGTCGACATTCGAGGGCCAGGACCATGGCATCGACTGGCCTCGTTCACAACACGTTGCTGGGCACAGTGACTTGCAACAATCGAGGGGGGCACCCCTGAATGATGCAGTAGAAAGAGGAAAAGCTGAAAGGCCATTATTCCGACCGATATGAACGTCCTTTGTGTCATGTCACCGAGGAGAACAAAGGTGATGCATGAAAGCGGAATGCACTACCGTCGTCTTTCTAGAAAACACCTGGCCGTGCACGGAATGCAATGCGAAGAAAGCGTGCAAAGTTAATAAAATAATGATGACGTGGGCGTTTTCCGCCAGAGATGCGTCGATACTGCCATTGATGGGGTTATGGGCCCGAATATTCCGAATACCCGAGCCAGAAAAGAAGAAAAAAGGGTGTCTATTACTCGGTATCCTTCCGGGAAGATCACTTACGAGTATGAATGATGTCAAGACTCGGGAAGCGAGGCATCAAGTTATCTAAATGGAACAGCAGAGCCTGCGAAAAGAGCTGCGCAAGCGAGGTGCGAGTGCGACAGGTATGTGTATTTTGGGATCGGAAATAACAAAGACAAGGGGACAAACTTCCAACAATCTGATGCGGACAAGGTACCGCAATATAGTAGAGGCCATCATCAAATCGTTTGTTGGTGAATTGCTAAGACGATGTCTAAAGATTCTGGGGATCATTGCTGAAGTAAGGAGGGTTAGTAAGTTAGGTGACCCTGGTATGTCCTGACTTAGTAAGCGCCGGTGAGGCCGAGGGGCGTCGTACGTGTGTGGTGGTCAAGGAGAGATTTACCCATGTGACCCACCTGGTGCCGAGGCCGAAGAGAGGACATCGATAATTGGGACGAAGGGGGAGGATTCGGAGTTTGGGGCGAGGGGATAGCCGAAAGGAGCCAAAAGATGCGTCGGTGCGAAGTGTACGGGGCGCTGTGGGGCGGCGAGGTACGCTAGAAGACGTATGGTACAGTATTGGCGCCTGAGGCGAAATAGTGAAGACCGGAGTGGATTTCTTGTTCTATTCGGGCACGGGCACGGATGGAGGTGGGTGGCAAGGGTGGGTGGGGGCGAGTGCCAGAAGTGGGAGAGAGCGAATGGATGGTTGAGTCAGAGATGAGAAAACGCCGAGATGAGATGGCCCCGATTACAGCCAGATACCGGGAACCCGGCTCAGCGATACTCTTGCCTGTAGCTGTTCCTTTCCTCTTGCTCTATAAATCTCCATCCCGATGTCCCGTAAGCTTCCCCGTCCCCACCCTCACCTTCACCCTCATCCTCTCTCCCCGGTCTATCTCTACAAATGTCTCCCACCTTCCAGTACGATCTTCCGATGCGCGTATCTCATTCAACATCTCCCGCCCCTAAGCGCCACTTTTCTCATCGTCGCCAACCAAGAGTGGCAGACGTCTCTCGCATCCTCGACCCTTCATACCTATCCTCCTCGGCTTCATCCTCGCCGACCTCCGTATATGCGGATACCAATGGGATCCTCCACGATCCAGATTACCGCCACTTTCCCACTGTGGCTGCTCCTCGCCGTCCCGCCTGGGAGAGCGGCGGCAATGACAACGAAGTAGATATCGAGGACTTTGACGAACACGCTCGCCTCCGTAGTGCATCTCCTCGCGAGCGTCGCCGCGCACGCTACTCTGCCTACGAGAAGTCCCTACCCTACGCCCGCCGCTCCCTTGAGGAGGCCATCGGGGAACGACGGCACCAAACTCCCATCCGCTACAAACGCCGCACGAGAAGCCACTCCCCCCATTACGAGATCACCCAGATGGAACTTGACGAGCCCGACGTCGTTCCACGGGCGCTCAAGCACGAGCAGTACGTGCCAATGCACCAGGAGGTACCTGACTGGACGTGAGTCATCCTTTGTCCCTTTACCTTTCATAAATCTAACTGACGGGACCCCACCAGCCCCACATGCGGCCAGCAGTTCCGTCGCCAGTGGCAAGCATTCGCTCTCGGTGTTCGCTTCTCCATATTCCGCGCACAGAGAAGGATCAGACGGAAATTCGCGTAACCCCGACCCCATCATCTTTATCACGACATCGTCTATGCGACATCGTCTTCTATGGTTTCGACCACGGCTATCGACTGCCGTACATGCTAACTGGGAGCAGTAGCTCGGCCGCGGCACGAGCGCTCCTGGCATCGTGCCACCTCCACACCTCTGTTTGTGCGCAGGTGCCATGCCCCATTCAACTGGCCCTTCCCCTTTGTTCCACAGTACCGCCTTCCATACCCATGTCATACTACATACGGTCCTGGTTCACGTTCTGCTGTCTCCAACATATGGTCACCTCTAGCTCCCATCTTCGTCATTCAAAAGCACATGCACTTGCACCTTTTCCCCTTGCGCTTCGATTGATTCCCCCACCCCGCGCACCACACGTCGCTTTTTCATGACATTACGTTTTCTGATGAGCCGTCCTTTTTTATATGTACGAATTTTTGAGAAGCTGTTTTACCCGAATGTATCGAGGGCACAATGATGCGAACCTCGCGTTGCTACACAATGAACTAAAGAAGTTGTTTTACCATTATGATGAAATCAGTGATGTATCCAACCGTTTGAGCGATTTATAGAACGCGTAAGTCGAATAGCAGCGTTTGTCGAAGATTCGTGTCCACACGTCCGATTATGTGTGCTGTCTGCAGCTCATCGGTTCGCTGAGGAACGGCAGAGAAACTCGTATCGGGAGATCTGTTCTGCGCCGGGACACGGAACGGTGGCATGCTGTGCCACCGCAGAGAGCCCACTTCGGGCACTGAAAAGATCGATGGAATAGGACAAAGGGGTATACAAGGCCGTGCCATCCTCTCTGATTGGGCCTGTCCGCGCAGCCTCGCCTCAAGTCGAGTCAGGTCCCCACACCACGTTCCTTACAGTTGGGGTTAGGGCGCACGGCCTCGCACCCCGTTTTTGGTTATTTTTTTCGTGTTGATGCAGAGGCGATGTGCCGCGTGCTGCGGGAGAAGACCGACAAGGCCGGACTGAAAGAGGGGGAGGCTGGGGGCGAGCCATCTAGAAGACCGCCACACTTCCGCGTCAGCGCGCGGACGGGCGGCTGACACCCTGGCGAACACCCCCCGGACGAACACATGCGGGGTAAGCGCCCCCTGCGGATTGGCTGCGCACTGCGGGCGTAATTGGTAAGCTGGTGCTAAGCCAACGTCGGTAGAGGTGGCGCGCGCTTGGGGGTCCAAGCCCGCCTCGTTCCGCACCGACGTTCGCATTTCGCGAAAAAAAAAAAAAAAAAAATACCATTAACAGAACAAGGAATCACTACGGCAACCTTTGCGTCGTTACAACGAACACGACGAAGCTGGCGATTACTGTAGGACCCTTTGATGCCAGGATGTGAAGAGGTATGGTCTTATTGGGCAGGAATGTTGCATGCGAAGTAGAAGGGCCGCAGAAGAACACGGACGCGACTCGGGCCGTCCTTTCGGGGCAGAGCGAGGGTCGTCGGTAGCAATGACCCGAACGAGCTGCCCCCAAAAAACTACCATCTCGCCTGCGCGGGGGGCTCGATGCGGGGACTGGACAGACAACTGAACATTGTGACAACCCCACCGGATACGATCGTTTTCGCGCCCCGCCCCGCGCCGCTTTCACATGTGAAATCCCATCTTCAACAATTGTGGGCCTTTCGCTATCAAGAGGGGCTAACGAATATTACCACAAGTGGAAATCAATCACGGAGTTACGTGGGCTACACTCTTCTGGACGTTCTGGACATGATTCTTTCCAGATTATACGGAGGTCGAAATTCAATTCAGTCGACTATGTAGGGGACGATGGGGAAGGGTGAGGGGCATCCAAGCTTTCAAAAATATCACGCGGAGAGAAGCGGGACCCAGAGGGACCAGAGTGGAGCATCGTCGGGACATGCGATCAACAGCCCGACTGACCTGCATAATGTGGGTAGGTAGTACAGATCGAGCGAAGCAGCGCTCAATCGACGTTCAAGCTGCCATATGTTTAGTCAAGACGATTTAGCAACCTTCAACTCGAGTCATCGCAGTCGCACAGCATCCCCCGGCGAAAAGGACGTTTAAATCCAATTGTGACTCATGAGTCCCCTGAGCCCACGCACTTCGATAGATGTGGAAATGGAAATATGGAACCTGGGTTCGTGGTGTTTTCCAGTGGAACTTGCAGGTCCCATGATGGCGCGATAGTGAAAGTGCGCTCCGGAGCTTTCATCCAACGAGGGGTGGGGCTGACGAGTTCGCGGAACTTACCACATTGAGTGAGTGAGGCATCGGCCTAGTGCTTTTTCCTGCCCCAATGCCCTAACGGGATGGGATGGGAAAAAGGTAAATGCGTGCAGATGGTCGGCGTAGGCAAGTCATATGCCAACCTTCCCCAGACGGCTACATGTTATTGGTTGCTCGACAAGGCGTGAGAACAATACGATCACGCTGGAACGACTCGGAAGTCGCGAAGCGGCCAATCTTCGCAGGTGCGAAGGGAAGTTGCTTTCCAGCGCAATTGTCCAGCTGACCAGAAAGGGTAAAAGTAGTCCCAATGATCAGTCATCTCGTTCAATCGCAATCGGCTTTCATGATGAGCAAGATAACTTCTTGGTAATTCACAGTGGCTCCCGCTTGCTGCTGCCTGCGCGTCTGGATTTGTCATGTTCAGGTTACGAGCTCGGGCATTGCGGCTTCTTGGAAGTTGAGGGGAAGGGGCAACTCGGCATGCGCTCCGATGAGATAGGATGGGGATTAGTGGGCAGGCAGCCCAGCTGAGGAGACCGGAAATATTCGGAAACGATACACTTTTAAGTTGAAAGGAAATTTGCCGTACGTATAGGAGTATGTATGATTACCGAAAAAAGCTTTACTGCCCCAGTGAGGCTCGAACTCACGACCTTCCGATACCGCTTTCTTTAACAGTCGGACGCTGTAACCAACTCAGCCATGGGGCACACATAGAAGTACCAAATGAAGAAAATTATCAGCCGGAATTCGCAGCTTGACCGAGCCGCCGAGTGATCTGCTACCTTTTGCGAGCTTTGGCAAGATGTCCACTCTTATGAACGACATCAAGTCACAACGATCACAACGAAGCGACCGATTCTGGTTTTACGATGGCTCCGTCCTTGTCAGCTTAGCGCCGTTGGTGTATAAGGTCCACAAGTCGATCTTTGATCGGCATTCATCCAAGTTCGCGCTTTGGCTACTTGATGTTGAGGATCCGGCCGCTCTTGCGTTATCGAGGGCCATCGACCACGCGGGAACTCCGGTGATAGTGATTCCGAGCGACATGGACATTTCGGTCGAAGACTTCGAGACGCTGTTAGCACACTTGTACCATGACTCGTAAGCGCGTTCGAAGCTGGTCGCGCCTTACGACACCATCGTGGGTGAACCTAACCTACCATTACAGTCCACTAAGACGTGAGAGCCCTTTCCCTCAGCTTGCCCGCGTGTTGCGGGTGTCATCGCCCCGCCAACTCGGTGTAACTTCAATCTTCGAGTTGGCAAAGGGTGACCTTGCCACCCTTTTCCCCGGCGGACCTATCCCGTTCGCGCATTCACATCGGGTTGAACATCTGGAAGAGGGATTAGAACTCGCTCTGCAGCATGACGCCGATTTAGAGGTAGTATTGGCACACAGTCGTGGCGGCATCAACGTCACTAATCGTCCTTCCCCCCCGTAGACCAAGAAAGCGTTGCTTTACAGTGTCGCCACGTCGACCAACTTCGACCCAAAGAGCCAGTATGACCCCTCCGGTCCAGATACTCACAATGACATATCAGGTGCAGGTGCACCGCATCCCGCCCTTTCTCCCCGCACGCTCCGCATCTGCCATCGTTTGCTTTCCTCGCTCATTGAGGATTTTACCCCAGTTCTATTCACTGTCGGTGCAGCATCGCATATGCGGTGCACGGACGCACTCGCGGACTACTGGATGAGCGACGTGATCACTCCCGCGCTCGCCGATGGTGGCGTGGGGCGCCCCCTTGAGACCCTTACACGCATCGCTTCTCAGTCTTGGAAAGAGAGGGGCGTTTGCGAAGAATGCGTCGAGAGTAAGAAAGTAGAGTGGGGTGATACGGCGAAGGATATCTGGGAGAAAATCGGTGGATGGGTAGAAGAGGCAGAGAAGGAGTTCCGCAGGGACTAGCGCGTGGATTGTCAAGGGATAAATTTTACAATATTGCAGTGTGAATTTCACCAAGTGTCTCCTCACACAATTCCGTTTTCTCGAAAATGGGAGATGCGCTCCACATCATATCCCAATTCGCTTAATACCTGCTTGCCACCATGAGCCATCCGATTGAGTAGACCACAGATATAATCGTACCTCATCAGTATGCTCGGAGAGCCACGGTGGGGGTCTGTTCACCGGCATCTTCTTCCCGTTGTAAGTGACAGCAGGCCCGACTAGTTTGATCTTTCCAGCGCGCGGATGCTAGGGGGAGAACTGAGTGGCGGAATTATGACGTAAACTGGAGTCCGTACTTCAACTTCTACAACAACACCACGAGCAATAGCCTGGGGGTGCTCGAATGTCTGCTGGATATTGTTAATGGGGCCATACGGAACCCTTAGACCTATCAGTGTGGGCTAAGTTAAAACCCGAATCCGCGCTTACCCGAGCCCATCGAATAACTTCAGCCAATGACTCAGCGAATTTTGCATGAGTGTATCTGTGATTATCTTCACTAGTAGTTCGCGATTTGCCACTCTTGCACCATTTGTACTAAATCTGGTATCATTTGCTAGCTCGGGTTGACTGAGGACTTTATCTGCGAAGAGTTTAAACTGCGCTGTAGTGTGGGTTTGGGTCGGGGCAAGTAGAAAGGCGAGTGATCATACCTGCTTATCGTTTCCGGCACCAATTAAAATGTGACCATCCTCGCAAGGGAATACTTGGTAAGGGACAATTGACGGATGGGCCGTGCCGTGTCTATGGGCTTCCTTTCCCGCGATGAGATAGTTGGACGCAATGTTCGCAAGGCCCGCGATCTGGTCTCGAAGGTTAAAGTATTATCGAAATTCTTCGTCGAAGGAGACGCGCCTGTGACTCAAATAGGTTGCAATCTATCCATACGCCTTTCCCTGTCTTCTGCCGGGAGATGAGGGCGGCCATGATGGCACCATGGGTGTACAAGCCGGTTGAAATGTCAGTCACGGCGACACCAACTTTGGATGGCGGTCGGTCAGATTCCCCTGTTCTGGGGGCCATTCGTTTAGAGAATAGGCCGGTCGCCGCTGTTGGCAGTGTTCCTCACATATGCATAAGCCCTGCTTCTCCCTCAATTACGACATCGTAACCCGCCGCTGTTCGATAAGGACCGGTTTGTCCATAGCCTGGGGACCATCAACATGAACGGAGGGTGTGAACACGCGGAGAGTAAACGTACCGGTGATTGAGGCGTAAATTAATCTGTTATTAATAGAGCTACAATCCTCATAACCGAGTCCCATGGAATCCAGCTTGCCGGGTATAAAGTTCTCAACCAGTACGTCCGCCCTCGCAACGAGCTCACGCAAAATTTCCAGCCCCTCAGGGTTTTTAAAATTGACAGTAATGGAACGTTTGTTTCTGTTCACTGCGAGAAAATACGCGGATTCCGGAGGGAGGTGGGAAGCGGCCTTTGGCGCGGTATCAGAAAGGGGAGCAGCGGGTGGGTTCCATGAACCTGTGTTAAGATAGTCGGCGAATGCGGGGGACGGTGGTCGAGATACTCAACGTGTATCGTCACCACGTTTTATTTCCTCTACTTTTATAACGTCTGCGCCGAGGTCGGCTAGGAGCATCGTTGCCATTGGGCCAGCAAGAACGCGGGTCAAGTCAAGAACGCGAATTCCCTTGAGTGGTGGCTCGATGCCTGCAGCAGCTACATTTAAAGAGAAATTCCTGCGAGTCAGAGCGAGAGAGCGAGAGAGTCGTAACATATTCTGGAGGACGACCGGCCCGGTTCTGTGGCCCTCTTTGAGCACACCCGCCCATCACCTCATCCTCATGCCCGCGATTGAATTGACGGATCTATTCCCTTCGACATCTTATCGTCTCGCTTACGCTCTTCCACTTCTTGTATTATCCACTGTCCTTGCATTTGCCGGTTCTTTCTTTACGCTCGACCGCACTCGTTCCTTTCGACCTCGTAGCGATCCTTTACATGTCCCTGGGTCCTTCAGCCTAACGAAGAATCCGAAACGCTTTCGTCTTTATCTTCAGGGTGGCGTTGGTGGCCTCGCCATTGGTTATTCATTCGGGCGTACGTTCGTCTACATCCCTGTTTAGTGCTACAAAGATCATTGAAATATCCTCAGTCCATTTATCCACGTTTCTTGCGCTAGTGTTTCCTAATGAATCGTCATCCCCACCCCTAAGTCCAAAGTCCTTCTTGGCCGTCTGGGTAATTACCTCCGTTTCTCTCGCCATCCCCTCTGGCCTCTTCAAATATGCTGCACTCGCACTCGCGGGCATCACAGGCGGGTACGTAAAAGTCTTGGCATATAGTTACTGTATCAATCTTATCGTGTCCCTCTCTTAGAACCTCTCTGGCGCTTGCTCTGTCCATCACAATTCATCCCAATCTTTTGACACGACGTATTTTCCTTGCACTTCTCGCAGCAATCTGCTGTGTCTTCGCCCTACTCCCTTTCTCCCGCACTCAACGTAATTTCGTTCGCCTGTCTGCTTCCGCGACCGGGGCATTTGGCTTGATCCTATCCATTGCTCTTTTAGCGCACGTACAACAGTGGTCGAACGTTTGGGAGCGCATGTGGGTAACAGATGGGAACGGGTGGGGTGATGGTGTCGAACGAGCTCTCAGCGCTGGCTATTGGCTCATCCTCGTGGCTGGATGTTTAGTAGATTGGGCACTGAGAAGGTATTTCGGGGGCAGTCCTGACGAGGTATTTTTCACGTCCGTGATCTTGAATCGGATCTTTGACCCAGTCGATGTAGGAATGGGATTCTTACCTCACAGAATACGCCGCCTCGCTTCCCATGGCCCGTGACCGTGCGGGCATCTTCCAGCCACTTTCGTACAGTTCCTGGGATCGACTCCTCCCTTGCCTCCGTCGGTCAAAACCATCTAATGCACCCGACATCTTGTTCCCTCCGGACGATAAGTACACCCTCTCTCCACACATGTCTTTCGAACACAATCGTCAAGCCTTCTCCCCGGGGCGACCGATAGTCCAACAAACCTTTAGTTTCGATGAACCACCCCGTCTCCTGCGAAAGCAGACTCAACGTCCTCTCGCTCGCCTGCGCGGGTTGGCCAGCGCGGAGAGTCACGGCTACCGCAAACGTGAGGCGTTAAAGTTTGGTGCGATGGACCCCAGTGATCTCAGCTCGGACGATGAGGATGATCCTTTGTCTTCCCCTCCACCACCTGCTCGTCGTGCCTCAACACGATCCAGCAGCGCGACGCTTACCAATGGGTCCAGCGAGGGCTCTCGACGCATCTCCCTTGGACAAGAAAGTCTAGACAAGGTAGCCCCCGCCAAGCGTGTTGCTTTGGAAGCCAACGATGCTAGCGCACCGGAGTATTCTGACCATGAGGAAGATGCGATCAACTCCAAGACACAGACAACGGACCATCGCAATTCGCAGGGTTGGAAGCCGCCGTTCATCGTGCGAAACGGCTCGAACACCGCGAGCACTGCGGAGCCCGTCGCAGCTGTACCAATGACACCGTCCCTCATCCGTGCGGTCGATCGTATTGAAGCAGCTAAGGTCCAAGCATATGGCTCTCCAACTCCTGTAGACTCGACCGCGACCACTCCCGATACCGACACCGCTGGGACCGGTCCAGCAAGGAAACAACGATGGGAGGCCTTCTGGCATGATGTGACTTCTAAAGCAGGGCAGAAAACAAATACGCGGTAATCATCACTACGCACTGTTCTTTTTGCTCTTTCGTTTTTATCTCTTTTTTTACGACCGATTCACGACGACTTTTGACGACAACTTATGACTAATGACATCCCTACTGTTGTTTGTTTGTCTTACTAGCTGTAGGTAATTATCTGATTTCTTTCTCACATGCGCACTGGCTACCCTTGTGATGGGATCCTCAATATCTCTATATTGAGGCCTGACAGTGAACCGTGACGATATTTGTTTCACCTACGGCCCCATCGCTATTATGAAACCCGACGTCACGCTGGTGTCAATAACATCTCTGGGTAAGAAACTTGTCTAGAGAGGCAGGTGACACAGTGCCAGGATTAGAATCGCCGATAGCGAGGTAATGTGTCATTCCCCATACTGCGGGTACTCGGACGATAGGTGGAGAGGGAGGAGAGCAGTGACATTACGCCCAGCGGGGATAGGGGCCCAGAGCTGGCTGGGGGGTCGCGTCACGACGCGTGTTTCCCTAAGTGTAGAAGTGCGATAATGTAATGCAAGGGCCGAGGGCTGAGCTTGGAAAGGTGTGCAGACGCAGCCCACACCTAAAAACGTGAAGCGTCCAGTGGCTGCTTACTGTACCAGGTACCCTCAGGACTTCTCTGGAACGCCATACATGGGGGACAGACTGGGTTGTTGGGGCGCTACGGGGACGTTATAGAGGTTTGAGTTGGTGACGGATTGGATCATTGTGCCGTTCTGGTTAAGGGAGGGAGGTGGACTCGGAAGTCACACGAGAAACTGGGCTACAATCCAACAACCACAGCAACGGGAAAAGTAACGAGCAAAGCAAGGATGGCTTTATATATAAAAAAAGGGGGGAGTGGTCTTACAGCGTCTGAAGATCTGAAGAACGAATTGTCACGCTTTGCTGAGAATGATTGTCGTTGCCGCTACTTTTCTGTGTCCGCTGTCCACACAGTTTGTCTTGCTCCGACAACCTTCATAGCTTCATCACCAACCATCACACTTCTTCTATTTCCCTGTGGCCGCAATACTGGTCGGATTATGATTCTCACCGTTTTTTTTTTCTGAAGATCCCCCTTGGCCGTTGAAAGAAGGATATTTTCGTTACCGAATGGCAGTAGGGTCAAGGTTATTATCGCCTTGGATTTCCAGACAAGGTATATGCTACCCCTTGTCCAGTCCGTGGGGTTTCTAGGTCAATGACTGCGGTATTTCTCCACAGAGAACAGGAGTTCAAAATGAAGGGCTTGAAGGTGTCGTTGTGAGCGTTGAGGCAGTATCCTTGCAAACGAGCTTGCGGTCGTTGTTTCATGACACTCTCGGAAAGCAGATTGTTCAAAAAAGGGCAAGCACAGACAGCATCTTCATAGCGGAATCTCGAGCAACGAAGCTTTGAGGTGGATCAACATCCCGAAAATCATAGAAGGCGCCACACTCGTCGATTAGGAACGTCAGGTATGTTCTCGAGGGGCTGTACTTGAAGATTGTCGCTTTTTTTTTTTCAGGAGCAACGCGACATCTAGTTGGCAACCGCGATCTTCACGATTCACCGTCTGGGTGGTTTTGGTAGCCTCTGTTCGAGCGCTTGCAGCACTACATCATCTTGGGGTCTTGAGGCAGTCAGACTACTTGAATCGGTTCTTCTATGTCTGGAAATCACACCGGGATAAATGTGTTTGGGGCACATTTACGGGATCATGATGGTTGATTTTGGAAGTATTTGACTCTTGCCTCTTGAGGTAACAACGTAACGGTGAGTCACAGTGTTACATATTTGTGCTGTTCCGCCTTGAACGCGCAAGGGCCAGAGTACATCAAATTCCGCTGCGCCTGAGGCGACTGTTGCCCGAAAGGTGAATCCGATCCAGAATGAATGTATTGGTTAGACCGAATCTATGCTGAGAAGTCGTCCGAGTTCAGAAGAGTGTCACTGAGACAGCACGCCAGCCAGCTCGAGAACCCTTCCTTCCGTGTTTGAACTGGGGCCATCTAGGAATGGCGCACTACTTCCGCGTTGCTTGGAGCGAATGCCAAATCTGTGAGTGCGTGTCTGGTCTCCGCAATCCCTAGTCTGGCCCCGTGTGTCGTGAATGTTCGTCCGAAGGTTCAATTGATTGGCCGATGGCCCGTTGTTCGAGGACTCCCAGCTGGACATTGCCATTCTGGGGCACCCGGTCTGTAGTACTGGACAAGTCCGTTCGGGGCAGATTGCCTTGTTGATGATCTTGGCAATTCCTTGAGCAAGTCGAGGCTTAAACGAAACCGAGTGCTGATCCTTGTCGTGTCTGAGCGCTCAGGCAGCCTCAAAAGGATTCCGCGGGGTCTTTGCAATTATCATGTCAGAGGCGAGGTGGGCGGGATTCTTCTTACCAAACCACCCTCCACTCATTATAAGAGCTCCTGAACCTCGCCGTTTCTTCCCTTCGGCAATCCCTCCTTTCTTTTCACCCCCACATTCTTTTTATTTATCTACTTTACCCCGCGACCTATTGCGACATTCGCTTGCATGCCCTTGCCTCAACCGCCGTATCCTTCCTTCACCCTGGTCATGTCTTCGCCACAGTTTGCCATTTATGACAAAACGCGGCTTCCTGCCTATCGTACCTCGCACCTCAATCGCTTCCATCCGTATCCCCGCAGTCATCCTTCCTCCCGACAAGAGCGATATATGGTACGCCCTCGTTTCACGCAGTCTTCTTCCCGTTTAACACTCTACTCAGACCACTGTCGACTATCGTTTCTCCACCCCTCCCCCAGGCTCTGTCCAGAGTATGGAACCTATGGTGGTATGTGCGCTTTTGGATATTATCGTGACGTTTGTGCCTTTAACGATGCACGTGTCGTCAAGTCCACAATAGTTATAGAAGACACCAGAAAAGTAGAAAGCAAGTTGGAAACGTCCACTATGGTAGCAGAGTCCATCTTGAGGCGAAAGAAGCTAAAGACTGCCGCCAGTCGACTTTCTGTACGAGGGCATGGCTTTCCCCCCTTCTGAATGATCTTTGATGCCATATCTCACAGGCCGTTATCGTCACAATACGCCGCATGTATCGTGGGACGACGGTGAAGCAAGCCGAAGAGAAGCTGAAATTTGACTTGATAAATTGAGCGGACGCACCTTGTCCATGGATCACACGTTCTAGATTCTGCTTCTTGGCTATTGCGGCGTCCTCCTTGGCCGCAAATCCAATTGATCTAGTGGAAACACGTATACATACCGTCTCAAGGATGGAAACCTTCTCTGTACCTATACCATGGAATCCCCAGCACAACTCGTGTGAGACATTGGAAGTTTGCCTGATTTGCATTCGAGCGTTTAGGTTCCGAGCCGGATATAGGGATCCCGCGTGTCTCCACCATCTTAGGGTTCGCAGGTCGAATACTTGTATATTAGAAACTGCTGCATTCATTTGAAACTATTGTGGTCTTAGACTGGAAACACCCCGTGGGGAACGCCTTATGGGGAATGATGTTGCTGCCACTGAGGACTTCTGTAATGGTCGGCCGTAATAAGGCAAGGGACAGAACTTGCGAGACCAATGTAAGAACGTTTAGCCTTCGATACACGTTGGGGGCTTCGCAAAGTATGAAATTAGGGACGACAAAAAATTAGCCGAACATGGTGATGAATGTGGTCATACTTGTGCTAAACTACTACAAAGTCGGGTGAGTCGCGGAGAGAACACAGGGTGAGGACCGACAACTCACCTATGAAGAGAGAGGGAGGGCCTTACGAAAAGGAATTACTGAGTCTTCATGAAATTTTGATCTCGTATGCGCTGTCTATTCTCCTTCCTCAGGCGGCGTTTTTCCGCTTTTCCACCGGGCCCGTCGTCTGGCAACTCCGCCTTGTCAAGCAGCTTCCATAACCAAGGCGGGTACTCTTCGTCGGCGAGAGCGAGCATAGGTGGCTGGTCCTTCATATAATTCAAACCGACGAGAATGGTGTTTGGGGGACACGAAGACACCGCGGCTGCACGTCTCGCAGGAGTTTCGAGTTGACGCGTCAAGTGTGTTGACACTCACCTCCTGTCGAAGGAGCTCGGGTTGTCACCTGGTCTGGCACAGCATTTTGTGCACCGGGCGTAGTTTTCGATGCGTATGAGCGCACACAGAGAGCGCGAGGTGACCGCCGGAGGATGTAAGAGGTTAACATGAGATGTGCTCTCTTAACTCTTAACACACTGACAACACGAACCGGAAAAAGCGGTAACTGATACTTAATTTTTATAATCGATAATTAGAAAATTACTATAATTGAATTTTATGTGCATCCTCTTCACACTTGAAAAAATCCTTGAACAAACCTTAAAGATCCACACAAGATCAATTGTCGCTATCGTGCGCAGTACGCCATGCTCTCCCTTCATCTTTATGAATGTTGCCTGCCACTCTAAATGAATGTGTTCTCCGCAGGTTCATTGTCTGCATCAGTTTGTACTGCAATTAGCCGCTTCGTAGTGTGCTTAAAGTGGTGACTCAGTCACTGTGGATAGAAGGGCGTTCTGAGCAAGCGTGCGCTTCGAGCTTCTAGTGACAATCTGCATAGACGAGAGCTGGAGTAGAAGATCTTGAAGCACGTGAGGTCTTGGAGTAGGCTCGGACTATGTGCTTGACGCATGACCTAACACGGCAATTATATCAATACTTGCGCTTGCACATATTGCATTTGCAAGTCCTGTGTACCGTACAATAAGAGTCGGGGGTTACATAATCGCAGCGCTCGGAAGAGATGAATGACCCTTCTCAGTTATCGAGAGAGGCCACTTTCCACACTAGGGCCTTGCTTCCAGGCTTGGTCCAGCGGCGCAGGGTCGTCCCTCCTTGCTGTTCCTTGAAGGAGCTCCACCTCTGCGTCGCTTCCTGTGTGCCTATGATAGTACGGACTATCTTCGGGGTGAACATGGGAAGGAAGTGAAGCGTCCAGGCGGTGTATCCTTGGAGAAAATGGGAGTTGTGCGACTTCGGAAGAGAGGGAAGGATAATACAGTCTGTATGAAAAGTAGGCGGTAAGAATACCAAGACATGAACCAGCAACGACGTCCTGCCAGTGGTCTGTGGATAGATAAAACGTGAGTCCAGCGTGCGCAAGGCCTAACAAGCAAGTAGCACCAACGTCGGTAGTCCATTGTACGGCTGACAGCGACGAGCGCAGCCCCGAAGAGAGGGAGAACGGAAAGCCAAACCTTGGGCTAGGAACCTAGGTCAGCCGAAGCCGTGTGACTTTCAAAATCAATTTATGAATGACAAACCGCATGTCCACGCGAATCGAATAAAAGTAACTTCCCGGCAATATATAGGGATAAGAAGGTTAACCCAGCAAATGATACTGCAGAGGACATCAGCACGTCTATCTTCTTTGCGAGGCTCGCGGAATGACGCACAGCTTGAATGCCCGCTTGGGAAGCTCCTAAAACCATCGTTCAGGATATGCCTATCGGATTGGTGGCATATTGCCGCAGAGGAGAGTCCAAAAGGTGGGTCGACCGTGCCGGCGTTTGGCTGACAGCGATCGATAATATCTAGTTGACACGAGTCGGTTAGTTAAAAACGTGCAACGACAATCCGTGACTTCACCTGGACGCGGACGGCCAACTGTTACTTTGACGACTTGCGTGAAAGCACCGGCGAGAGAGAGGGACAAGACCACTGGGTGTCAGGAAGTATGGTGAGGGTACAGGAGGATTCGAGAAAATAATTGGGTCGTACGACCAAGGGCGCTGTTATGCGCATCCCATAGAGAGCGTGTCGTAAGGAGGTTGATGACCCACTGCAAGACCAGCGGGGCTACGAATGCAATGACATAAAGGGAGGTATTCTAGCGAAACAATAAGAATACGTAGCGATTAGAAGTTGATTGGCACGCACGGGTACTCTTTCATGTATAGCATATCTGCGAGACGGTGAATCAGCATATCTCGCAGCTACTCGTACTGTCAAAGACTCAAGCACTTACGGATGGCGCAAACTGGTCTCAAATCAGTATAGTCCAAAAGCGATGAGGGAATGATACACACGAGGTATCTGATACAGAGAATTCGCGCTTGAAACCATCTACTTTGTCAAGGAGATAGAATGCTACGCTGATGACGACATTTGAGCTGCGACCGCAACTCGGTAGGCTGAATGGAGGTACGCACGACAATGCTATTGTGAGAATCCTGGTCAAGGGCCGTTAATTGATACCTTGTGAGTCTCATGGAGTGACCTACCAGTCGGGTGCATAAGAGATAAGTAATTTGGTTCTATGACCATAAGATGGAGAACCAGCATTCCTAAAGAAAGACGGCATCTTGTTCTTGATCACTTTTGGGTCCCTCGGGCGTAGGGATAAGGAACTTTATATTTAGGGAACTATTGCTGCGGAGACACGTGACACATGTCCACCGGAACAGGTGGCCGTAGAGGCCGGTACCCGCAGTGAGCTGTGTAGTGCTGTGGTGGTGAGCTGTGTGGTTCAGCGCGCACTGGGACGCTACCGACGGCGAGCATGTCTTCGGCTTCGGACTTTCAGTGGTCTCAAGGTGAGACGCGGTAACCGTGCACCTGATAATCCGTCCTATTGAACGCTTAGGGTACGACACGACGCTCGAGCGCATCTCCTCGACTGATGTACTAGAGTTCGGCCCTTTCCCTCCTACAATCGTCGTGGCACTGATCCACTTGGTCTTTACGATTGCAGTGTAGACTGGCCCAAGTTACGTGACATAATCAAATATAAAATCGACCAGGTACTCTCCCACTCCCTGGAGAGCACACACAGCTATCTCATCGCATCTTGTTAGAACATCGCCGCATTTCTCGCCGATTCTCACAAAACATCATCCATTTACGTCCCACCATTTTCACCACGCCCATCGACGAACGGGGGTATGAAATTGCCTCCATTCACGTCGCGTGAGCGCGACGAATCAAATCCAAACGAAGCGCCGAAAGCAGAATATACGGCGGAGGAAGCAGTTGCAGCAAAGGAGACAATTTACTCACAGCTAGATGGATTCGACTCGTAAGTCCCCTTATCCTCCTGGCTTGCGACGACGTTTGAACCGCGTATACACAGTGCGCCATTCACAATTCAGCGTCTTGCCGATCTTTGCGCACGACCTAGAGAGAATTACACTGCACTCGGGAAATATTGTCGTGCTTTGGAGAAGTCACTGTTTGTGACATCTACGTGGAACTCCTTTCCTCCTCTACCATCGCAGCCAAAGGACACCATGGGCATCGCGGCCACTCGAGCGGGCCTTTTGTCTACTTCCGTCCCAACCACACCGCTTTTCTCCCCCATCTCGTTCCTACACGATGACGCTAGGCGCTCTCGCTCACGCAGCCCACCGCCATCACCCTTGAACCTCAACGGGACCGAGCACAGCGGAGGCGCACCTCTAGACACGGATCCCTTGAGTATAGAACCTAGAGAATTGGGACTTGTGGACGAACTTGATGACCCGAACCCTGGACACCTCAGCGATCGACCGACGGCGTTGACCTCTGTAACGAGCATCGGAGGTAGCTCGGGTGCCATTAGTCTGGAAGACCGATTCATTCGGGCATCCGATCATGTAGAAGATGAGCGGGACACAAAGAGGCAGAGGGAAGATGATAATTTGTCAGATCCTATGCTAGACGAGCGGGATGGCGACAAAGAGAATAAAAGCTAGGACAACCAATCTGATTGGAAATCTTCTAGCCGTGTTGGTTGTTGTACGGTAGTCGGGTTAGTGACCATCATGAACAATCGCGTTTGATTTTCTCTAGCATGGCGGTCATACGCAAGCGCATATTGGGCTGACCGCCCCCCCGACCACGCTTTGGAGCGCCTATACTGACTTCTCGGAAAGAAACTTCGTTGCTGGCCATGCGGCTCTTTGGGTGGCGCAGGGGACGTGACTTGTAGTGATGCAATGATGCAGGCGAATATGCCTGCTTCTGGAGTTCTCGTAAAGACGAGCCAGTGCATGGGGCGTGTTTCTTTTGTTCGTGCGACCTCTGCTTGACTTGTTGGACAGACGCTGATGGCATTGGCTCATCGTCGGAGCTTTGTTTTACTTCGCCACCCTTCTCGTCAATTGCAGTATCATCCTCGGATACACTCCGTTCTTCGCGAAGACTCGGTGGTTGGAGGGTTTGAGTTGACGTGTCGGGTTGGGGAAGAATACCTTCCCTGCGCCTTTGTGATTTCCACTTCGATTTGATCTTTTGTTTGATAACCCAATCTTTTTTCAACTTCTTTGCTATGACATAAAGATTTAGTACGATGCCCTTAATGAGGGGTACCGATAACATACCTCGCTCCTGTGGAAGGTGACGGAATGACGGCGGTTTTCTCTTACTCTTATCCATGGCTCTCGTCACGGTATCGAAGTGCAATCAGAAATCATGGATGACGTAATAATATTACCGAGTCAGGCGCCGCATAAATCTGGGAAGAGATGCCCTTTTCTTGTTTCCTTCCTCAACCACCATCATCGACCTCATTTTCATCGCATATTTTCTTTCATCGCATGAGCGTGCAGAACCTCAACACTTTCGGTTCGTATCATTCATTTCATCATTCTTTGTCTCCTCACTCGTCCCTAGATCCCTTCGCCGACGCCGCCGACCCGCTCGCAGCCGACGAGCCCGGAAGGCAGAGTTACATCCACATCCGCATTCAGCAGCGAAATGGGCGCAAGACTTTGACAACGTTGCAAGGTCTTCCAAAGGGTAAGTGAAACCTTGTTGTTTACCCCCTGTTGCGATGCTCATTTCACTACAGAGTATGACTCGAAGAAGATCCTAAAGGCCTTCAAAAAGGTGCACACTGTCTGACTGCGTGATCCCTTCTTACCGCTGAATTCTGTTGACCATCAGGAATTTGCCTGCAACGGCACCCTAGTGGACGACGAAGAGATGGGACAAGTGATTCAGCTCCAGGGCGATCAGCGAGCGAAGATTTCTACCTTCCTCACTGAGAACGGTATACCGCGCGCCTCGATCAAGCTGCATGGGTTCTGAGAGCGGAGTTCGACGACGATGCATTATGCCCTGGGACTGGCTCAATGCTCTGCGAGACCTCCGCCATTAAATGCACGACTTATTGTACTTCTGCGATGTTTTGTTACTTTGCATCACCATCGCCGTCTTAGTTGGTGTGTACTATTATCTACGAATGTGGTGTTGTTGTGGTTAGACTTTTACATTTCCGTGTCTCCGTGAGACAGTGTAGGTGTAGGCAATGGCAACTACTATTTGATTACTACCATGAAGCGAAGGACGAGAAGTTCAACCCTTGCCATATCCTATCATCATTGCCATAATCGAAAGCAGGATTGTGAACCAAGGCATACTATCGTCACGATATCAGATCGAAGTTCACAGCTACGTAGAGCCTGCGCCATAGGGTTGTGACTCAAGCCTCGGAGTTCAGTCAGTGTCCGAACAAAAGTACGACACAAGTAGAAATGTGAGCTATTTGATCTTGTCAAGGGGCCTGTTGAACCCTCCCCGCCTGAATTGATTTGCGTCAGGCAGAGTTACGGGGGAAGGCTTCAACCGAGTGGACATACCTGTTCATGTATTGTCTCCAAGTCCGTGACTTCTTGACGTTGGCCGTGCCTTCTTGGTTTCCTTGGACGTGCTGACCCTAGAAAGTGCAAGGAGGTTGGCCGTAAGGAAAAACGCAATGGGAAATCTGAGGAATGTTACTTTGGTGGACCCGAAGCCCGTCATCCCCATCATAGCCAACATAGCCTCCTCGTCATCGTTCAGGGCTTCCATTGCCTCTCCCTCCTCTGCCTCTCCCTCCTCGTCAGTCCGCGGAGGAGTGACCTTTTGAGAGGCAGGGGCCGACGATTGCCCTAGAGAGGTATCGAGACAGCACTAACATCAGAAATCAGTCAGTTGGAGACCTGAGGACAGACCTTGTAATTGTGTCGGCTTTCCCGTCTCTCGGGGTTCGGAATCCGTCCGCTCATCTTCCCTCGGTGGCTCACGCTCACCATCTCTGCCCCTTTCACCATCCCTTTTGTCCTTGTCATGTCGATCGCGTTCTTTTTCTCCACCTCTCCGACTTGAATCTCGTCGGTCTCGGTCATCGCGACGACGAGAGTCACGCGAATCCCTGTCTCGCCTTTCTTCATCCCTGTCTCGTCCGTAGTCCCGTCTATCTGTAATAATCGTAGTACTAGTGTGAGTACGATTGGACATGGGCGAGTGTTGATATCACATACCTGGTCGCCTTGAGTCTAGGCCACCCCGTCTTGGTGGACTGCGCGACCGGCTGCTCCTGCGCCGTGAATGACGGTCTCTGTCTCTGTCTCTGTCTCTGTCTCTGTCTCTGTCTCTGTCCCTGTCGTCTCGTTCCCAACTCCTATCACGCCGCCTATGGTCGTTCCGCGAAGACATGCGGTGGTTTGATAAAGAGGTTCGACGCGCGAGATCACGTGCAAAGGACATTCACGTCCTGAATACCATGTCTGTTGGTGCAGTCCGGGGCGCTGCCCTGGGTACAGCAAGGTCAAAGTCTTTTTCTTTGCCAAAAGGTGAGTTCGGGTTAGTATGGCGTTATTTCGTTCTGCTCAGTGATCACCGCCCAAGGCCATTCAGATCTTCATGTCAAACTCACTGGTCTCCCCCGCACGTCCACCCCAGCGGATATCACCCGTTTACTGGGAAGGAATAAAATACACAACATAACGAAAGGTGATTACGAAGTGTCCGCCGTGCCTCTAGCCCCTTTAACATCTTGGCACAGTCGCGCTCGAGTATCAGCGATTCGAGCCCACCGGGAGCGCTCTCCTCACGCTCTCCCAGCCGTCTGTCCTCCCGAAGATCGTGGGGGCCCTTAAGCAGCTGAGGTTTTTCGGGCATACAATGACACCTCGTACCCTACCTCCCCCCACCGAAGGCAAAATACGCTCGCGCGGGCTAAAAGGGCGCGAAGAGGCTTCTCAGCGGAACGTCGTCACTGGCAATGGGTATCAGGGCGGAATTACCGACGGTGGGAGGAGCGTGCTGCTCTCTGGCTTGCCTGGAAGGATCTCGGCGGATAGCGTGCGGAAGTTTTTGAGGAATTATAAACTCATCGGTGGCCAGGCAGAGGTGGTCAAATTGGAAACGTGAGTTCAACTGGAGGTCTTAGCCGTTCGATTAACACGACCTCATTATGCAGGGGCACGAAGAAAGAATTAACCTCTCGAGTACTCGTCCGTCTTTCCTCGCCGTCGGAAGCATTCAGGCTTGTACGGAATGTTCATATGACGAACTATGAACCCGACGCCTGGGAGGACAAGTATACCATTCGGGCCCAACCTATCCATTGACAGTGACTATACGTAGACCGTCCACCCCTACAATTTAGATGTTTGCAACCGATCGATGCAGAGACTGGATGCAGCACAAGTGAATAGAATACAGAAACAAAATGGAATTATGATAAGCTACATCCGCCCAGTGTCTTCGTCCACCCTGGCACGTTGTCGAGAACTGTCATCCTCAACGTCGGGTGACCGACCACGTTTGAGAGGCGATTCCACGGGAACCGCATGTATTTGTTTCCACTCTTCGCCACCAGCCGCCACAGGACCACCCACCTCCACATCCGCATAACGTTCTTCGACCTGGCGCCTTCTTTCGATCTCCAGCTTCTGAGCCTGTGCACCCCACCCGCCTCTGCCGGGGTCATAATCTTGTCGATGCTCGTCCCGAACCTAGAGCATCGCGTTATGGATCATGCGCCAGAGATCCATAGCAGTAAGGGCCTACCTGGCCGCCGCTCTTGCCACGGCCAAATTGCCTGCCTTCCCGATATCCGAGGTCCAAGTCGCAACGGATGATACGCTCATCAAGTTTGGTGCCTGAGACATATCGCATACTTGCAAGTGCCTCTGCGTGAGTATAGAATTCTACAAAGCAAAAACCACAGGGCGTCCTATCCCGAAGACGGCGCGGAAGTCAGGGAGGAGCGGTGGTCATGGAGAGTACTAGCATACCGGGTGTGACGGTCGAGACCCATGATAATGCGTTTTACGCCACCACCGTCTTCAGGGTTGGCGCATTTCGAGAACACGTCATGGATTTGCTCCTCTGTCGTGTAGAAGCTGAGATTGCCAATCTATATAGGGCAGGAGACATGTGTTTGTGTGCAATTACAATAATAGAACATGGACGAACATAGAGAGTGGTTGATTTCTGGAGTAAATCATGCTGCTTTTGACGGTCCACCCGCGCCTGCGAGTCTTTGTAGTTCGACGGTTGGTCTAACGGTGTGACGACGGCCGCCATGACGGTGTTGAACGAACAGATTTCTCACGCCAGCTGAGACGCGTCTCCAGCGACGCGTCAGCTTCGGTCTGAGCTTCATATCTTCGACACTCGTTACGACGACGCACTGCACCCTCACTCACCATGGCCGACGGCGCAAGAATGGAAATCCAGAAAGAGGTGTGTCCCATTGACGTCGTTTTATCTCTGGTATTCACAGCCGGATCAGGACCCCACGTTTGATTCAGTCGTCACGGAGAAAACGGCCCTCTTCCAAGAGCTGCAGGAAGAAGACCTCTACATCAAGTACAAGAAACTCTCTCGCCATCTAGAACTACTCGAGATACAAGAGGGCTATATCAAGGACGAACAGGCTAGCCTCAAACGCGAACTCATCCGTGCACAAGAGGAAGTCCGACGCATCCAGTCGGTCCCTCTCGTAATTGGCCAATTTCTTGAGCCCATTGACCAGCACACCGGCATCGTCGGCTCGACGACTGGCTCGAACTATGTCGTCCGCATCCTCTCGACGCTCGACCGTGAGCTGCTCAAGCCATCATCAAGCGTTGCCCTGCATCGGCATTCCAATGCTCTCGTGGACATCTTGCCTCCGGAAGCGGACAGTTCGATCGCAATGCTTGGGGCAGACGAGAAGCCTGATGTGACGTACCAGGACGTTGGGGGAATGGACTCTCAGAAGCAGGAAATCCGGGAGGCGGTCGAGCTCCCTCTCACCCACTTTGACCTGTACAAGAAGATCGGCATCGACCCCCCTCGTGGGGTGTTGCTCTACGGTCCTCCAGGTATGTCTGCTCCGCTGTCGCAAGACGTGCTCGTCGTTGACACCGGCGTAGGTACCGGCAAGACTATGCTCGTTAAAGCCGTCGCGCATCACACGACGGCTTCGTTCATCCGCGTCGTCGGGTCCGAGTTCGTGCAAAAATATCTCGGTGAGGGCCCACGCATGGTGCGCGATGTGTTCCGGCTCGCACGAGAAAACTCTCCGGCCATCATTTTCATCGACGAGATCGATGCAATCGCGACGAAACGATTCGACGCGCAGACGGGTGCCGACCGCGAGGTACAACGTATTTTGTTGGAGTTGTTGAACCAGATGGATGGTTTCGATCAGGGGAGCAACGTCAAAGTGAGTCCCTCTGCCTTGCAAGCTCAGAACAATAAAAGTTCATGATATGCATGTGTGCAGGTCATTATGGCCACCAATCGTCAGGACACATTGGACCCGGCGTTGCTTCGCCCTGGACGTCTCGACCGAAAGATTGAGTTTCCTCTGCCATCCCGTAGGGAACGGCGGTTAATTTTCCAGACCGTAACAAGCAAAATGAACCTTGGCCCAGACGTAGATTTGGAAGATTGTACGAGACAATGCGTTCTCATCTTTTCTTATTTAGGGCTGACCTCCCATCGCGTCTCAGACGTTTCACGGCCAGATCGTTTGTCCTCGGCCGAAATCACCTCGGTTGTTCAAGCCGCAGGCTTGCAAGGTACGCCATGAAATTACTCTTGTTTCACATGTATTTACTCAAATTCACAGCTGTTCGCAAGAATCGGTACGTCATCTTACCCATCGACTTTGAAGAGGCTTGGAAAGTGGGTGGCTTTCGCTTTTCTTGTTTCGAAGTTACGACGGTGACCCTTTTCACCAGCAAACGGTCAAGAGAAATGACGAGACGCACGAATTTTGTACGTAAGAAACTTCTCCGAGCGTATATTCACTCACGTTTTTCCTGTTTCTCCCGACAGATCGGTAGTAACACCAGACTGGCCTGGTAAGTTGTCGAATATTGTTCTACCAACATGGTTCTGACCTCGTGCAGTCATGTCCATGTATACTTTAGACATGCTACACGCTCCTTTTTTCGCTGTCGTGATGTTGGGATAAATGCTCCTCTCACTTTGGCATCTCTATTGAATCCCATATGGAGATGTCCATTCTTGCGAGCAAGATTGTTTGTTGGCCATGCCAATGCCCGTTATTTTTTTGCCTCCTTCGCCTTCGAAAGAATGGGTGTGAGCTCAGACAGTGTAGGTGGTTCACACGCGGGATACAGACAATCATCAAAACGAGGCACTATTGTATCTACATGTGAGGCCATTGTCATTGTTACGTTGTCGGGCTTAATCTTCACCACAGGGACAGTTTTCTCAAATAATCAATACTCTTTCGAATCTCCTCTGTGCCTTTCTTATCCCATTCACGCTCCTCAACACTCTGGACTGCGCTGGAAATTACGCGCTTAGTTCTCATTTTACGGGAGCAATAGTAAGCAAAGCCCTGGAGGTTTCCTCTGCTCTTCGTGACTACTTAAGTTTGGTGGGCGCGCAATGAGACTCGATGAGGAATACAGTCGTCTTCTTTTTGTCAAATACGTATCGAGACGCAATTTTGAATGTTTATCCACTTTCCCCTCCCTACTTTCTTCGGTTACCGGTTACTTAGCAGGTTGCCCGAGCTCGCTAGCGCGCTCTGTCGCTACCTGAATGGCACGGGCAATTGTGGATCTCACCCGCCCATCCTCCAGTGCAAGGAGGCCCGCAATGGTGCAACCACCAGGAGCTAATGGAACGTGATGAAAATGTGGGTCGAGCAAGCCAATGGCTTGACTCACTTGTGACTGAATCCTTGATTTGAGCTGGATGCACATCCGACTGTAAGGCCATGCGAGCAGCACCTTGCAGTGCTAGGAAGAGCCGCGATTAAATGGCGTAAGGGCAACTTGTCACAACCACAGCAGACGTACTCTGTGCCGCCAGCTCTAGAGCTTCCGCTCGCGGCAGTCCCATCATGACACCACCGTCCGCCATTGCCTCAAGGAATATACAAGCAAAGGCCGGGCCAGACCCCGACAGGGCTGTGCAAGCATCGAAGTGCTTCTCCTCGAGGAAACGACAACGCCCTATCGAAGAGAATATTTTCAGGATGATCTCCTTATTCAATCCCTCTGCGTCTGAAGGGGGGAGGTTCGAGACCACCGTCATGCCTTCACGAATCTGCCAAGCATCTTATATATATCTATCGAAACTTTGCAAGAGGGACGCACACGACATGGTGTGTTGGGCATCGCGCGGATGACCGTTGTACTGGGAAGAACCCAGTTGGAGAGCTGCGCTAAGGTGACGCCGGCGAGGATGCTGATAAGCAACTTCCCGGCGAGGGCTTCTTTGACCCCAGTCTCATTAAGAATGAGATGCGCCACTTGTGGTTTGCAACTGAAGGGAAGGAGGGCAAGAAGCCAATCAATCGATGTGTGTCCCTTCGTACGCACCAGAGTAAGACGACGTCCGACTGCTGCACCGCCGCGATATTTTGTCCGACGGTGACTTCGATGGCCTCTCCTCCTGTGAGCGATCTGAATGTACCGCGTAGGCGCTTTGCGCTTTCTTCGCGCGTGACACACGCGATGAAACGGGAGGGCAACGTCGGGTCGCCGTCGGTGACGTCGGTAGGGGTAGAGGTTCCGGGCGTGTGGGACTCCCACTTGGGATGGCCCGAGCCCAAGCGGTGCAGAGGGCTCTGCGAATCGAGGCTGGCGAGCACGCCGGACGTTATTGCGATACCCATGGTCCCGCATCCTGTTGTAGATGACGCTGGTCAGCGACAGATAGAGGGGCCCCGTGGACACGCACACCTAACACACACAACGTGTAACCCATGTTTCTTTTTTGAATATAGCAGATGAGGGTCGATAAGAGAGGTGTCTCCTTGACGCTTTTCACCTTATACAGTACAGTATGCGCGTACTCGTCACGGTCGGTTCGACTAGATTCGATGCGCTCGTCGAGACGGCACTCTCTCAGCCCGTGTTGAGCGTTCTTAGTCAGAAGGGCTACTCTGACGTCGTCGTTCAATGTGGTAACTCCCGGGTAGACGAACTTGGATCTACGGACGTGGAAAGGAGCGTGCACAAGTACGGTGTAGATGTAATATTATGGAGGTTCAAGCCGAGTCTCGACGAGGAATATGATGCTGCCGATCTGATCATAGGCCACGCAGGTCTGCCCTCCCCTGTTTTTTCGCCATTCGCAATAACCTTGTGCACAACCCAGGCTCGGGGACGATACTTGATGTGCTACGAAGGGGTAAACCCCTCATAATTGTGCCCAACCCAACCCTCCTCGATAATCACCAGGAAGACATGGCCCATGCCATGGGGGTATTGGGCTATGCAAAGATCTCGACTGTCAAGTGAGTGCACTGGTTTTTATCGTGTGAGTAGCAATTGATAAAAAGAATCCGCCCAGTGGGCTTTCGCAATCCATTATGGATCTAGACATATCGAAGCTTGTACCATTCCCGCCTTTCGACGGTAGCAAGTTTCGCAGCCTGATGGATCAGGAGATGGGGTTTGAGTCGTGATCCCGGACTGACTCTTTCGGCTTGTTGCTATCTGCCTACCGTCGCACCCTAAGACATACACTTTGATACCGATGCCGTCATCATCAGAGGTCACTGCCGCTGTCATCGACGACAATCCAGCAGTCTACGAGCATAGACACGTACACGCCGTGTATGACCAAATCGCGCCGCACTTCTCGTCTACGCGATACAAGGTAGTGAAATTTAGTGTTCACCCTTCGTAGTAACTCTAAATGGACTATAGCCTTGGCCCCTAATCTCGAGGTTTCTTTTGAGCATTCCTACTGGATGGGTCGGGCTTGATTCAGGGACTGGCAACGGCAAATATCTACCCTTGCCCACAGACCACCCGGGAAAGATTTGGACGATCGGGCTCGATAGAAGTCAAAGCCTGTTAAACATCGCGAGGACCGCGGGTAGCAGCAGCACGATTCGCGAAGTTGTGAGGGGCGATGTTCTAGGGCAGGGATGGCGACAAGGCGCTTTCGTAAGTCGAGTCTTCTTCTCTTCGTCGCATGCCCAAATACGCCTTAAGGACTTTGCTATTTCGATCGCGACGATTCATCATCTGGCGACGGTTGAACGTCGGGTGACAGCCGTGAAGGTTCGGTCTACGAAAAAAGTCCCCCTCGCAAATTCTTAATAACATGTAATGACCCAGAGACTACTGGAGTCCGTCTCCTCAAAGCACGGCCGCGTTCTAATCTACGTTTGGGCTATTGAGCAGGACGAATACTCTACAAGGATTGTTCCAGTGCCCGGCAGAGAGACAGGAACACATACGAATGTAGATGGTGAGCCGAGCACAAGCGGTCAAGATGTCTTCGTACCCTGGTCTCTTTCCACGGGTAGAGCCCGTTCAGAGGCACCCAAAATAAAGGAAGCGGTTGGGAACGCGCTGGAGACAACACCAGAGGTTATCCAGCGTTACTATCACATGTTTGCCAAAGATGAACTTGGCCAGTTGGTACGAGTCGCTGCTCAGGAGATGGGACTGATGGTTGGCCCTCCACCCATGAATCAGGTCGAAGCGGCTGAGGGGATCGAGATTGTCGCGAGTGGTTGGGAGCGATCAAATTATTATGTTGAGTTGCAGAGATGGCGAAGATAAAATGGCAACTTTGGTAGCAGACAGCGAGTGGATCTGTGATTGGGAGAGACCCCCAAGAGTAGGGAGAGCATGTCTACAAGACTTTTTCTTACAGGAGTATGGTACGAGCGGACGCAAACGTAATCACTCGCTCGCTGCCATGACTATAAAAAAGACGGTTGAGAGAAGGAACACATATAAAAGGAAGATATACACACTTGCGTTGATGAGGTCCCCTCCACTTTCCTTCAACACCCTCACGGCTTTTGCTCGTGAACAGTTGACTTGCGCCATTACGAGTTCTATGTCCTTGGGGTCGACACCAGTTTCGTCAACGGGCCCATCGTCCTCGGGTGCCTCGAGTTCAGGGACATCGTCTTCGTTATCACCACCTTTCCCAGCCCCCGAGTTCTCGAGAGTGGTTGTGCCTCCCGCTCCGCTCGCCGCCAATTGCTGCGCCGCACTCAATTGGGCTTGCGCATTCATATCTTCCATCTACTCAAAGACATATATGTTAAGCTCAAGATATGAGTCGTAAAGGCGAACGAACCTTGGCTTCGCCGAATACAATATACGTGTCACTATTTTGTGACTTGTACACATCGGGAGACGCAATCACAAACAAGAACTGCTCGAATTTCATGAAGACTTGTGTGCCAAGTAGAAGCATCGGACGTACATTTTTTGGCCGCCGAAGAGTGACGCGAGTAATACCAGAAACCTTCTTGAGACCCAAACCAAGGAGCGCCTTTCTCGCCTTACGCTCAGAACGTGACTGGATCTTGTCAAGGGCCGCGGCAGAAGTAGGGTCCTCATCGTGGTCATGATCGTGGTCGTGGTCGTGGTCATGGTCATGGTCATGGTCGTGACCCTCGTGATCAGAGTGGTCGGAGATGACCTCTTCGATGGTGGCGGACATCTGTGCAATGGCTAAAGGCGCGTCAGCACGATTCATCACAGCTGTCGGCCACCCATCCACCCAATTCAGCGAGGTTCATGAACAACATTTCTTTCTGAAAGAGAGTCTTTGTAAAAAAAGGCATCCTGACCTTACTATTTTTCGACGTTAAAGACTACACGTCGTTGGCGATGTCGGGGATCAATAGTGAGCTGGACGCTGCAACGACTGCTGACTAAGCAGTGCCGTTTCAATGGCAAGGACAAGAACACCAGACAGCCTTCATCGATAATTTGTTTCCTTTACGCATTCATTAATCACCACTTAGATCAAACAGAACATCCCCTTTCATAGTGGGTGTTTGTCTGGGGTCGGGCGCGTCTTGATCAAATAAATGCTGGCTCAGGGAATCAAGTAACTGCAGTACTAATCGATGAAGCTCTACTGTACTAAAAAAAACTACCGCGAATGTTATCACACGGACTCGATACTGTGTGTGTGAAACCGGGCAGCATGTGGGAGCATGTGGGAGGAGCTGACAGTACAGTCGGAGGCCAGTTTTGGGGTAAACCTGACTGCCAGTATGATATCATGTGGCTACAGGTGTGAGAAGAAACCCATTGAAAAGCAGATAGGTGCAACTCAACGCCCATGGACCAGCACACTTGTACTACACCACCTGCCGGCCAGGCTCCGTGTGCCTGTCCTTACTCCATGTGGTACTGATTGAGTGTAATGATAACCTAAGGCCAGAGATCAGTAGCACCGAGAGAAAGATACCAAAAACGGGAAAGTATCCATTGTCCGCAAAAGCTGAGAACCCCGAATCCGCGATCGGGATCTACCTAGGCACGCTCGCATGGCATGAAGCACGAACGACTGTCAACGCGCTTGGCTGGCACGCGCCAGTTAATTAACTTTGGTTCACGTGACGCACCTGCACCTTGGCCCTTGGGGCTTCCTCGTCCTCGTCCCCTCCTTCCCGCTTCCATCTACCTGGTCAGCCGTGATGTCTGATCGCACACAGATTGCCCAGCCTACCCGTCGTCAGGAAAGTGCCTCTAATCTTGCCTATGACCTCGCACTTCTCCTCTTTCGTGTCATCATCAACATATTCTTCCGGGAAGTTCGTCCTCGTGGCGCGTTCAACATCCCCCGCGATGGTCCTGTAATTTTTGTCGGTGCTCCCCACAGTAATCAAGTGCGATTGTTGATATCCACAGGATGAGACGTTCCGTTGACCCTATCGGGGACTTGCAGTTTCTCGATCTTCTCCTGGCGTTGCAGGTCTATCGTGAGACGGGGCGACGGCCTGCTTTTTTAGTCGCTGCAAAAAGCATGAAACGGAGGGTTGTAGGCTTCCTTGCTAAGTCTTTGTCAAGTAGTACGCATACATCTCATGTGTTCATTGTCTCGTGAGTCTGACTCTATTTTAGTCCCCGTCGCCCGTGCCGCCGACGACGCTAAAGCAGGAACCGGAAAGGTGCACCTGTCTCTCGACGACCCTTGTCTCGTCCTCGGGGAAAGTACCAAGTTTTTAGAAGAGTTGAAGCCAAAGATGCAGATCATGTTATCAAAGGTCGCCAATTCTTCTGTTGCTGAAGTCACCCAGGTCATTTCAGATACACAACTCAGAATCAAAACCGAATTCCACAGTGATACGGAGAAGAGCACGAAACTTGTCCGAGAAAAGGCGGAAGAGGCAAAGTCACAAGGCATCGATGGCCTGACTTTCAAGACACTTCCGTATGTCGATCAGAATGAGATGTATCAGCACGTGTACCAGCGGTTGCATGAGGGAGGTTCCATTGCAATCTACCCAGAAGGTAAACATTCCCTTCAAAGCGCAGCGTACTAGGAGCTTAATTGCGATCCAGGTGGTAGTCACGACAGAACAGATCTCTTACCCCTGAAGGCTGGTTTTTCAGTGATGGCCTTGGGTGCAATGGCAAGTGACCCGGATGTGAAAGTAAAGATAGTTCCTGTTGGATTGTCGTACTTTCATGCCCACCGCTTCCGGTCACGTGCGGTTATCGAATTCGGCCCTCCGCTGGATGTTCCCCCCGAACTAGTCGAGAAGTTTAAAAATGGAGAGTCGTCTGGAAAGCGCGAAGCGGTGTCCAAGCTTCTTGGCCAAGTCTATGATGCCCTTAAGGCTGTGACTGTACGCGCACCTGATTATGATACCCTCATGGTGCGTAGTGTATGAGAGAGCACTGTGTTCATAGGTTAATTTTTTTTGCAGCTCATTCAAGCCGCACGGCGACTCTACCAACCCCCTGGACAACACCTGACCCTTGGTCAAGTCGTCGAGTTAAACAAGCGCTTTCTGCTTGCCTACAGTCACTTTAAGGACGAACCCCGTATCCAAGCACTGCGCAAAAAGGTCTTAAGATATAACCGTTTGCTCCGAGATTTAGGCTTGCGAGACCATCAGGTATGACCTCTCCGTTTATACATTATGATTCTAAAGACTTGCAACAGGTACCCAGGGCTCAGAAAGCGAGCTGGAAGGCGTTCGGGCTTCTGCTCTATCGTATCATCCTCCTGTTCGTTTGGGCGGTCCTTTCTTTGCCAGGAGTGGTTCTTCACGCGCCCATATTTGTAACGGCGTCAATTATATCCAAAATTAAGGCCAAAGGTAACGGAGCATTATCTCATGTCGCGCAAGATCTCATATGCATAAAGAGGCTCTCGCTGCATCGGTGGTGAAGGTCGCAGGACGCGACGTCCTCGCGACGTGGAAGGTTCTAATTTCACTCGTCATGGCCCCGGCCCTCTACGCATTTTATGCTTTCGTTGCGACCTTCGTCTCCTTCGAAGCAGATGCCTCTTTTGACCGGATTCTCTGGACTCCATTCCTCACATTGCTTGCGCTGCCGTGCATCGGTTACGCGGCTCTCAAATTCGGCGAAGCGGGTGTAGACGTGCTCAAGTTCGTCACCTTATTGATAAACCCCATCAGTTGGCTAAGCTGCTTCGCAGGTCGCTTGGGCCCCTGATCGTTGCCCTCATGCCCGGAAAACATCGGTACTTGGAACACTTAAAGCGAGTCCGGCAGGAGTTAGCAAAGGAACTCAGCGAAGCTATCGACGAGTTTGGTCCTCAAATTTGGGATGACTTTGACAAGGTACTGAATTGGTGAGGTGCGGAGCGGTCTGGAAAGCTAATTACTCTCGTCAGAATCGCATTCTTATCCCGTCCGCAAGTGTGCCTCCATCGTCAGGTAAACCTGGGTTATGGCGACGAAAGAGCGGTGTGGGTGCTGTGGATGCGCAGGGCAACCTACTTTCTCATCCTATGGTACGTGAATACGATATCCGTGTGACGAGATTCATCATATTGTGCTCAGACTTGGCTGGATGAACGTTTGTTTGGTTGGAGTCTCAGTGCAGAGGCAAGTCGTGAAGTCAGCCGAGCTGGGTCTCCGCGGGCCTCAGATGACGAAGATGGTGGAGACTATGACGATTTACTGAAGGGGACGCAACACGAGGGAACGTCTTCCAAAATACAGAGTCAGCGTGGGTCGTATGCCGACTTGCAGAAGCTACGAGCGATAGGAAAGGGTCATTAAGGATATAAACTGTTTTTGTTTTGTTCTTCACGAAATCGACCATGTTTGGGATGTATCACGTGCAGCATAGATTGAACCAAGATTGGCAGCTTGAGTGAATCGCCCGTTCTGAGTCCGAGACCCTGATGTCCACGACAGAGGTCTCGCGCCAACTACGTCTCTATCTCGAGAGATCTCCTCAGGCTTTGTCCGGACCGGAGGTCTATGCTCTTGTCGATGCCTTTGTTTCTGATTGCACCGCGTCGGAGGAGCCCGAGGTCTCGGTGCAAACCCTCGAGAATGACCTACAAGTGATCCGAGATACGCTTGACCTCAGCGAATGTGCAGATACTGAGACCCTATTGTCCGTGCTGCATCGTCTAGAGCCAGTACTTTCATCCACATCCCTCATTTCTACCTGGTTTGATCTCGTGCTACGGCCCGCTTTGCGCGAGCCAAGATTGTCGCACTCTGCGATTACCCAAGCGAAGGACCTTGTCGTAGTGGCTCTCGAAAAACCCGACCATGTGCACCCAGAAATACAAGGCGAATTTCGAAGAAGGATATTAGACCTTTACCTCTTGGACGCATTTAATGAGGCATCTGCCGAAGATGCGATTGAGTGGGTAAGCCTACCAAAGGACCAGCGCGATCAGTGGAACATCTGGAAGGGAAATCTTGAGGACATTCTTGTCGTTTTTGGCATGGACCAGCCAGAGGTACGCCTCCTAGTGTAATGCACCACTCTCTTGACGTCAAAAGTGGTTCGGCTGTGCAGGCGTTCCTATTGCAGATTTTCCACTGCTTTGCGTCGCCCTCCTCGCGTCTGCAACTATTTGGCCTACTGAACCGCTACACTACAGAGCCGCTCTTCGAGCAGCACGGATGTGTCATGGCCACCCATCCTCTCATGTCGTCTATTCTCACCTCACTCTTGGTCGACAATTCCACGACCGGCTGTACGATTGGCCTGACCACACTCACCAAACTATTGCCCATCTTTGCAGTCCACGATTGTGACGCTCTAAAGCGCATGCTTCCCCAGCTCTTTGCAATCCTTGCTCGCATTCTTTGTTGGCGCGAGCGCGGACAGCCCACATCACCACGCGCACCACTCCCCAAAGGTGTTGCTTCTGATGATGACAATAGTGCCACTGGGGGAAACTATTCAGAGCTAGCTATCGAGGGTGGCCGTGTTTTGGATACGAACCCAGATCTTCAATGGGAACGCCTTGAATTATCGTTCGGTTCGACGGCAGCACCTGCGCCCTCCCCCCGGCAATACTTCACTTTCCTTTATTACCTCTTCCCATGCAATCTCATCGCATTTCTACGCAATCCTGTTGGATATCTCACAGATAGGCACGTAGAAAGACCTTATGCCGTAGACTGGGAGGACGTACTAGACCACGAACTGATCAAAACAAAAAGCGAGGTGCATTTTACTTTACGTAGAGTGTGGACGTAAATCAGCTGACACTTGCCTGTGCCAGCTCCTGCTCAGGCAACACGTCACTCACCCACGACTCATCTGGCACAACGCAGAAACCGAGGTCAGCAACCCCGAAGTTTACTCGCAATACGACACGGCTAGGATCGTCGCAGAATGCCTGTTGCTTGAACTTCGCAATTCACACCCGGAATGGCAAGGCAGTACTACACCTGAAGTAGTCACCGCCACGGAAACGAAGCACGATATCGTGACCCCACCACCGTTGGTAGTTGATCTAAGTGATTCCACTTTAGGGTCTACGAACTCGACTCCCCCAATGCGTACTGTCGAGATACCCAATAGGCCACGAGTCTCGCTCCAGGACATGGTCAACACGTCTATCGCGCTGAAATCGCAACTAGACGTCGACATTGTCGACCCGACACCTATTTGGCCATATGCGCTGTTCACATCAGAGCCTGGCTGCAAGAGTCCTGGGAAGTCGGACCCGGAAAGCAGCATGGCACAGGCTATCGCAGGGCTGCAGCGCGAGGTGCTGGTGCTACGGAACGAACTGAATTTCGAGTCGTGGCTCGCAAGAGAGAACGTAAGACAGATCGGGCGATTGTTCGAGCAAAGGATTGTGAGCCGCAACGCAGAGGTGGAAAGGCAAAATTTAGTGAGCGCTTCACGCTGTTGTCCGTGTGGTATACATGTTGATCGCGTTTTGCATAGCACAATAAATTACGAGAGAATAAAGTACTGATCGGCAGTCTACAGCGAAAACTCAAGGAACACAGTGAACAGACGGAGATGACAAAGAAGAAATATGCGGATTGGAACGCGGAATTGAGCAGAAAATTACAAGATCTGAGGGAGCAAAAGCGAAATTGGGTGTCAGAGACCGCGGCACTACGTTTGGCCGAGAAGGAGCTGCGAGTTCGTGCCTCCCTCTCGACGATGTCAATCGTGATTTACCTGGACCATAGGCTCAATTCGTGACCCAAGGAGATTTACTGGCTGAAGCAGAACGGCGAGAGTCCCAACTCAAGACGTCCATCAAGGAGACGGAACACAAGGTTGCTCGTCTGAAAGACTATGAACAACGCATCGAGCAACACGTTGCCATGCAAAAGCTATGGTAAGAGGTGGATATAGTCCATTGGCTCTATTAACGACGTGACCAGGGATGCGGACTTGCAAAAACACAAAGAACAGACAGAACTGATGAAAGTATTGCTCAGCAAGTACAAGAAGATGGAACTGCTGCTAGACGCGTATGAACAAACTCATGGTACGATGGAAGAGCAGGCACGGTGAGAGTCCCACTTTAACTATGTACTGTATCGTATTGAGACAAGGTATGTGCACCAGGACATCACGTCGGCAAATCCAGACAATGGAGGCGAAGCTGAAGCTGCTCCCCAGCAAAGCACCACCGAGGACTCCTCGGACGTCTCATGCAGGGGAAATCACGAGTCTCAAAGAAGCAAATACGAAACTACGGGATGACAACGCGGAGCTTCAGGACGAAATCGAAGAATTGAAGGCGATGGTCGAGCTACTACGGGCGCAGGTAAGCGGGCACTCAGGACTATTAGGCGATCCCACGCGTAGCCCAGTGTTAGGGGGTGCAGTGCTGCGGCCATAGTGTACTGGATTTAGTTAACTGAGGAACATTCTCGAAGGATAGTCGAGCGTGGGAATAATTGCAAGATGCGCGTCGAAAGTTCGAGAACAAATTTTGGGTGAGATTAAAAAGGTCAAAGGCTCGCCTTGCTCCTTCATCGCCCTAGAGTCCTCCTTTACTTCCCCTTTGCGTAAAGAAAAACATGTCTGCCCCTGAACCAGAAAGCTTTGGCTTCCAGGCTGAGATCTCTCAGTTGCTCGATCTGATCATTAGTCAGTCTCGTTATCTTTGCTTGATTCTTGCTTCACGCGATATC
Organism: Lactarius akahatsu; assembly: GCA_021524915.1. Taxonomy (NCBI): domain Eukaryota; kingdom Fungi; phylum Basidiomycota; class Agaricomycetes; order Russulales; family Russulaceae; genus Lactarius; species Lactarius akahatsu. The sequence goes on along the minus strand of JAKELL010000001.1, from coordinate 1,017,525 downwards.
TGACCTCGCTTGTCAGACACTTTCTATTCCAACAAAGAGATCTTCCTTCGTGAACTCATCTCCAATGGCTCCGATGCTCTCGACAAAATTCGCTATGCTTCCCTTACCGACCCCTCTGTCCTCGATTCCGAAAAGGAGCTCTTCATTCGGATCATCCCAGACAAAGAAAACAAGATCCTCTCCATCCGTGATAGTGGCATTGGCATGACCAAGGCCGACATGGTCAACAACCTTGGTACCATCGCCAAGTCCGGCACAAAGGTATATTCTCTCCCCCGTCTCGTTTGGCGCCGTTTTCCTCACGTACTGTGGCACGCAGGGCTTTATGGAAGCACTCAGCTCAGGTGCTGACATATCCATGATCGGCCAGTTTGGTGTCGGCTTCTATTCCGCGTACCTCGTCGCGGAACGCGTTCAGGTCATCTCGAAAAACAACGATGACGAGCAGTACATCTGGGAGTCGGCCGCAGGTGGCACTTTCACCATCACTCTTGATACTGAGAACCCACCTCTCGGTCGTGGTACCGAGGTCCGCCTCTATCTCAAGGAGGACCAGACCGAGTACTTCGAGGAGAAACGGATCAAGGACATTGTTAAGAAGCACTCTGAGTTCATCTCGTACCCGATCCAACTCGTTGTCACCAAGGAGGTCGAGAAGGTTCGTTCTTGATTACACCATGGTCTACTTCTCATTTATAAATCGCGTGTCGCAGGAGGTCGATGAGGAGGAAGAGGAGGAAGAGGCAAAGGACGAAGAGGCAAGTCCAAGGTTGAAGAAGTGGAGGACGAAGACGAAGACAAGGCCAAAGAGAAGAAAAAGAAAAAGGTCAAGGAGCAGAGCAAGGTCAACGAGGAGCTCAACAAAACCAAGCCCATTTGGACTCGCAACCCAAGCGACATCACGCAAGAAGAGTATGGGTCGTTCTACAAGTCTCTTACTAATGATTGGGAGGAACACCTTGCTGTCAAACATTTCTCCGTCGAAGGCCAGCTCGAGTTCAAGGCCATCCTCTATATCCCGAAGCGGTAAGTCGCGTATCTTGTTTGCACGCTCGTATCTGACTGGTTGTCTTAGCGCGCCGTTCGATCTCTTCGAGAGCAAAAAGAAGCGCAACAACATCAAGCTCTACGTCCGTCGAGTGTTCATCATGGACGACTGCGAGGACCTCATTCCAGAGTACCTCAATTTCGTCAAGGGCATTGTTGATTCCGAAGATCTGCCGCTCAACATCTCGCGTGAGACCCTTCAGCAGAACAAGATCCTCAAAGTCATCCGCAAACACATCGTTAAGAAATGCATGGATTTGTTCACGGAGATCGCGGAAGACAAGGACAACTTCCAGAAGTTCTATGAAGCATTCGGCAAGAACATGAAGCTCGGAATTCACGAGGACGCTCAAAACCGTAGCAAGCTTGCCGAATTCCTCCGCTTCCACTCGACCAAGTCCGTCGATGATACGATCACCCTCAAAGGTGTGTTGCATGTTTGGCCCAGATATCTCTTTCTCATGTTTAATTACCAGATTACATTACACGCATGCCGTCTGGACAGAAGGCAATCTATTACCTTACGGGTGAATCGCTTGCTGCCATTAAGGATTCTCCGTTCTTGGAGGTCCTTAGGAAAAAGGGCTTCGAGGTTCTACTGCTGGTGGACCCCATTGACGAGTACGCGGTATCTCAGCTGAAAGAATTCGAGGGTCATAAACTCGAGTCGGTTTCGAAAGAAGGCCTTGAGCTCGAGGAGACGGATGAGGAGAAGAAAGCGCGCGAAGAGGAAGCCAAATCCTACGAGGACTTATGCTCGGTCATCAAGGATGCACTTGGCGACAAAGTCGAGAAGGTTGTTGTGTCAAACCGTATCTCAGACTCGCCTTGTGTACTTGTCACCGGCCAATTTGGTTGGTCATCGAATATGGTGGGTTTCTCCTTGTGCTTTGATTTGTTGACTCGGGAATGATAACATCCGGTGTGTGTAGGAACGTATTATGAAAGCTCAGGCTCTCCGTGACACTTCCATGTCATCTTACATGGCGTCCAAGAAGACCCTCGAGCTTAACCCCAAGCACCCAATCGTCAAAGAGCTCCGGCGCAAAGTCACCGAGGACAAGGCAGACAAGTCTGTCCGGGACCTCACATACCTATTATTCGAGACTGCTCTCCTCACTTCTGGCTTCTCACTCGAGGAGCCGACATCCTTTGCCAAGCGGATTCATCGCATGATCTCGTGAGTGGATATTTTTTGCATGACGTATTGCGACTAAGCAGTCTGTGATGTTTCCAGGCTTGGTCTTGATGTCGATGAGGAAGAAGAGACGGTGCCTGTTGCTGAGGAGGCAGCTCCCGCAGAAACGGAAGGTGCTCCTGCATCTGCAATGGAGGAGATTGACTAGAGTTGGTATGGACTTTACCTATTTGAAGGGGTTTACGAAAAATTTGCCGTCACTTGTCTCTGTATTTTGCTCTCGCATTCGCTTCCTTCCATAATTTTGTCTATTGCATCATCATCTATCCATCCATTAAAAGAACAAATTTTTCCCTGTACTTGACGGATTATGCATGGAACACGCAACGCCGGCAACAATATCGGGTCTGGCATGGAAATAGACAGCATAGGCAAATAGCTGCGACGGTAATAGTTTGACACTGTTCCGAATAAGTACCTAGCTTCCACTCTACTGCCTCACATCAATGTTAACACCCACACTGTACACACGGGTGCCAGCTGCCATGAAACGTGATATCAATGGAATTATGTTCCCATGTGCGATCGTCGGCGCTATCCATTGATTATATTCCCAAGAATGGGTGCACAATGGCGTTACTCGGGCGACGCTGTAAAACGAGGCTCAGAGCGGCGGGCCATTGTTCGCCATATTAGGTATGCTTTGTCAGCGAAACGAGGCGGCGGCAACGTGCACCGGCTTTTGACACGCGGTATCCTTACGCTCTTCCCCATTGTCGCTCCCTCTCCATATAACTCTAGTCTCTCCTTTCCTTTTCGACCCCGTACGCCCACTTCGAAACGCCACCTCCAATTCAACTCACCCGTTCACTTGTGGTCGCCTCAGCCATCCCTCGACTGAGATCCACAATGCCTCCGACTCCCATTATCGCGCCCCAGCCTCGTCGTTTACTCCCGCAGCCGACAATTATCGACCCATCCGTCCCCGTGTTACCCATCAACCTCGACGACCCTTTCATCGTCAGTGTTTCTCGTCTCTGAGAATGCCTTATCGAACCCTCACACGTTCCCTACCGCACGCAGTGTCACACACCTGCCCCAAAGAACGCTCAGCTTCCTCGCCTCATGTCTCCAATTCGCATTCACCGTACAAAGCGTTCTTTGGTACGTCCCTTTTACGTTATGTCACCTAATCGCTCTCACCAATCAATTTTTTTTTCCATACAGACGTCTCAGTCTCCTACACCTTGTAGCTCGATCAAGCGACAGGTGGGCTGCCCCCCGCGTACCCCTCGTCGTCGGCGATACAACATTCGTTCGGAAGCCATTATCGCCCCACGAGTAATCAATTTTGATTCACTTCCCTGGATTTCCGCCCTGGACGACCCCGTCCTTACGGCAGGGAATCCATGGGATTCCGATCTTTCACAGCTCGCATCGGCCGAGTCAATGCTGGCTTCAAGTCTTGGGCCTGTTCGTCGCCGCAAGTCCATAACTCTCTCAAGAGATCGGACAGAGCCAATTGTACCCCTTGTGTTGTCTCCACCGAGTGCCACGTCAACGCCACCGCCACGGTTTCCATCGCCTTCGAGAGTGCAATTCGTCGGCTTAATGCCAGCGATGACGCCTAGACCAGCACCAATGCATTAGCCGCCCGTGTGGCGCCAGCGCGACATTGACCAAGTTAGGAGTCCCATTTAATTGCCACCCCCTTCCTCACGTCACCATTCCCTATTTGATCAACGGACCTTCCCATCATTTTCCTCACCATCCGGATTCACCCGTGCCTCTTTTCACTCATCCCAGCATCATCAACTGTGATCCTATTCATCGCATTTATCTTACCATCTCTTCACATATCATCCATCCTCATCTGACGATTTTTGTGACCATGACCGTACAACGTTCTTTCATTTTCGCCATTCGTTGTTTGTACGTTCGCAGTTGTGCCGATATTTATTCCGTGCCTTTGTGTGTTATCCGGGTTTAGCTGCACGTTCCCCATCCTTCTCACCCCAACGCATCTATCTATGATGTTCCGAGTCTCTCCCTCTTTTCTCATTCTTATAAAGTGTACACGTATCCGCTCTAGGTATTCCTGTACAAGTTGTTCCTATACAATGTGCAATACACCGTTGTCCAACTAGACCAAGCAGTGGGTGAAAATCCAGCTTCCAGTGAAAAATATAAGATCAAGTGAAAAAGGAACTGCCCCAGTGAGGCTCGAACTCACGACCTTCCGATGAGCTGTCCACTTTCGAGGATAACAGTCGGACGCTGTAACCAACTCAGCCATGGGGCATGCATATAATTCGCATTGACCGGTACTCAAGACGCATGAATGGACGAAACCATCTTCTCGTAACTAACACGAAGTCTATTTAACAGCTAAATTTTACACCGAAGGCCTGAGCGCCAGCCTCGGAAACGAAGTTCTTCATGTAACCGACTAGCTTGTCGGTGTCAGATTCCGTGATAGCGTTATAGAGCGACACACGAATGCCTGCAATCAATTCAATTAGTTAAGCGTTTCTTCTGGATTCCGAAGAACGTCATTGATACACACCACCAACCGACCTAACCCATCGGGACCGTAAGCGGAACGTCGACAGGTCTACTAGTGAATGTCTCACCGGTGACCTTTCAAGCCCTTCATCCCTGCCTCTTCTGCTCCGGTAAGGAAGCGTGATTCCGCGCCGTCGCCGAGGACGTTAAAGACAACATTCATCCAACTGCCTGAGCCGTCTTGAACCTTTCCTTGGAACACTCCGCGTTCCTCGCCGGACCGTATGGCCGCGTACACTTTTTCCGCCTTCTTTTTGTTGAGCGCCTCAAAGTACGTCAAGCCGCCTAACTCTTGCATGCGTTCGAGAACGAGCCCAGTGATGTAGATGGGGAGCATCGACGGGGTGTTGTACAGACTCTTGCTGTCTGCGAGCGTCTTGTAGGACAGAGATAGCGGCACGGGGGCCGCACCGAGCTTCGCCGCCGCGTCGACGTCGACGAGGCAGTCGTGTCGCACGATGAGGACCGTAAGCCCCGCAGGGCCCAAGTTTTTCTGCGCGCCCGCAAAGATGACGGCGTGCTCGCCGAGATGCGGGATCGGACGGGACATGAACGAGGACGAGTGGTCGCCGACGAGCGGGAGCAGCCCGCTGCGTTCGCGCGGGAGGCGCGCGAACGGGAAGGACGTCTGCGCGGACGGGTCCGCCGAGAACTGGACGCCGTCGACCGTCTCGTTCTCGCAGTAGTAGATGAACGCGGGCGCAGGCGAGAACGCGTACTCGCCGTGCGGCGGCACGTTGTCGAACGACACGCCGTCCTTGGAGTACTTGCGTGCGTCGAGCGCGACGTTCACGCGGGCGCCGCCGAGGCGCCCGGCCTCCTGAAAGGCTTTTTCGCTCCACGAGCCCGTGAGGATGTAGTCCATGACACGCTCGTCGGCAGTGAGCTCTGGGTACAGTAACCTGTGGCGCGCGAGGAGGTTCAGCACGACGGCCGAGAACTGGCCGGTCCCGCCGCCCTGCGTGAAGAGGATAGAGTGCGTCGAGGGAACGTCCAACTGAGTCCTAATGAGAGACTCGATGTTGGAAAGAAACGCGACGAACTCCTTGGAGCGATGCGAAATCTCGGCGATCCCGATGCCTGTCTCATTAAAATTGAGCAACCCCTGGGTGGCCTTCTCAAGCACAGACTGAGGAAGGGCAGAGGGACCCGGGCCAAAGTTGATCACTCGTGAGGCCGGCATCGTTGTGCGTGATTAAGACGGCGATTGTGATAAGTGCGAATGACTCAGTTGAACACTCGCTACTATATGAGGCCATCATCCGTGATGTCCAAAGACCAATAAGATGGTCAAGAAGAAAGCTGCAGCTGCCACTGCTGCTGTTCCCAAGCCCTCCCCAAAAGCGGTCATCTTCCCTGAGCTTTCAGAGAAAAATCACGTCCGGTGCGATACATTCCTGGAGGACCAGGGTCTTGTTGCTGAAGGTGTGTCTGTCTCGGTGTTTGCCCGCCCTTGCACCCAAACCCGACATCTGTCAGAATGTTCTCACTCCAGCAGAGTGCCAAACCTTTGTCGACTTTATTGACAGCCAGCCCTTGGAGCTGACACCGCCCAAGAAACGTGGGGAGGCAGATAGGATCAACTGTGGGTTCTTCTCGGCCGCCTCGGTCGTCTTTCGTTGACAGCGGTCGACGCCTACTGAACCTGGTGTCGTCGTAGATAGAGTGTCCATCTCTTCACCCGAGTTTGCGGGTCGTCTCTGGACCGTATTACGCCCCCATCTGCCATTATTTCCATATCCCGCTTCTGTGACATCGCCAGCTGCGGGTGCTCGGATGGCACATTCACTGAACTCGAACATTCGGGTCTACAAGTATACGCCGTCGCAGCATTTCAACCCGCATTATGACGATTCCGTTCGTGATGCCAAGACTGGTGCTGTCTCAGAATGGACACTCCTTATATATCTCACTGGAGTTGAAGATGGCGTGCGGGGCGGGGAGGTATGTACAGTAGTAGGCAGTATATGCCCACTCCAGGAATTTCGCTTGACACCTTGCAGACCATTTTTTATCCTAATAGCAAAGCCAAAGCCTCAGAGGCTATGGTCGTACCTCTGACACGGGGCACCGCCCTTCTTCATAGGTTCGTATTGCACCATAAACACGGCTTCCGGCACGTCGCCATGGGGCTGACGTTTTATTTAGACACGGTGGCGAGTGTCTCCTTCACGAGGGTTCCCAGGTTCGAAGCGGCACCAAATATATCCTTCGCTCGGATATCATGTTCATGAATTGAACTACAATTATTCCGGGAGTAAACGACGAATGCAACTGAGACTGAGCCTAAGTTATCTTTTACTTTTACGTTTTTTCGTCGGCATCCCTGCCTGAACGACGTCGTCATCTCGATCGCGGACATCTCTATCATCTCGGTCTCCCTTTCTTCGCTTCCGATGTCCGTTCTTTGCGCCTTCTTCCCTAAGCTCTGTAGCCGCCAGTCGACCCGCTTCTTCGACACGTTCACGCAACAGGGCTATTTCCTCCTTGTCTGTGGGCCATAGGTCCATCTTTTTACCTGTCACGGCTTCAATTCGTTGAATTAATTCAACGTCGTATTGGGTGACGAGCGTGATTGATTTTCCTGCACGTCCAGCACGTGCCGTGCGGCCAACCCGGTGGATGTAATCTTTTGAATGTGTAGGGATGTCAAAGTTGATGACAATGTCCACTGCTGGGATATCGAGACCACTGGAAAAAATGTAGTCAGCTTCCTGCATACGTACACACCCAGAAAGGGTTACATACCGACTGGCCACGTCCGTAGCTACCAGAATTTTTCGGGATCCGCTTTGGAATTTACTCAGAGAACCCAGGCGTTGACTTTGGCTTAGTTGTCCGTGCAGAGGGACCGCCGCAAAACCTAGGTTACGCAACACAATGGAGAGCCTAGTTGGGGCTTGTATTTGAGTATATTCACTCAAACGAGGCAGACACACCGCTGAGCATCGTGAACTGTCCGTGTGAAGACTATAATGGAATTTTGAGCCTGTGAATTGGCGAGATAGACGAGGTGAACGTCCTTTTGTGACAGGGGTATGAAAAGATAGTACTGCAGCAAGGTGGACACTGTGGAATACCTGCGTAAGGGAGATAAGATTGCGGTCGCAAAAGACGACGGGGTGCAGTCCACATACTTTGTCGACACCTCAACTCGGACAGGGTTTGTCAAGCTCGCGCGCTGCAGTTTCGCGACTTTGGTAGTCATCGTCGCAGAAAACAGGTATGTGGTACGCTCTTTCGGGATAGCCTTCAGAATGGCGTCGATATCCGGTCCAAAGTCCATATCCAATAGACGATCCGCCTCGTCAAGTACCTATTGAGGAAGACTCAGCTCAATGTGCAGTGCTGCATAATGCATGATGGGTCAGCCGGCGGGCGTGCTGCTCACCAGAAACCTGAGGCCACGCAGACTGAACCCCTTCGTGTTTTCCAAGTGATCCTTCAGTCGTCCAGGAGTTGCCACGATGATGTGCGGTTTCTTGGCCAGAGCGATCGACTGCGTCACCATGTCCATTCCACCTACGAGGACCGTGCAGCGCACGCCCATAGCCGAACCAAGCGCTTCGAACTGTTGAGATATCTGGTACGCTAGCTCGCGTGTCGGTGCAAGTACGCATGCGAAGAATCCCTTTGGCTCGTCCCATAGTTTCTGAAGGATTGGGAGGGCAAAGGCCGCCGTCTTTCCGGAGCCAGTAGAGGCGACACCGATGATATCTCGGCCCGCAAGAGCAGAGGGGAGTGCTTCGGCCTGAATATCAGTCGGAGCTTTGTAATTAAGCCGTTCAATGGCCTCCAAAAGAGGTTCTATAAGCCCGAGTGATTCGAACGACGGTCTTGGCTTCGGCGTCGTGTCCAAGTCCGCGCTTGTGTTTGTGCTCTGTTCCAGCAGTTCCGGCATTATAGCAATAGCAAGATCAAAAACAATAGCAGGTGACAAAGGGGATAACTAGATAACCATTTGATAACTCCAAAATCTGCAAGGTAACTAATATTCCGAAAATTTCTCCCTCTACTATGATCTCCACTTCCTCAATGCATAAAAAAAAAAGGAAGACGCTGCGTTGCATCGAATGCACTCTGGTATACGACTATTTGAATCTTAAAGTACTTGCGATGTGTTGTTGAGGCTAGAGAAATCTTTAATGCTTTTTGCAAAGGCGAGGGACCGAAAGTATCTACTACCGCATCGTCGGTGAAATCGAACAAATTATGTAGTCAGTCCGACGCTCCCTCTCCCATCCCAACGATAAAGGTACTTCGACCGCCTCTGGGAAGAATAAGCACTTTCTCTGCTCCTTGAACCTGGTGAGTTTCGGTATTGGGTAATGATCCCATCGTGGATGTCTCCCCAACCATGGGTAGTGAAGAAACCACCACTTTAGGTAACGATAGCTCCCCGTGGTGCAGAGCAATTAACGTTATTGGAACGGTGAAAACCGACCCGTCCTTTTGGCAGTTCTTTGGTTCAGTGATCACAGGTAGATCATACAAAACTCGTACACACCTTTGCTTCAAAGTCCCCTCGTTTTCGACCACTTATAAGCCAATCTCGCACCAACTCTTCAATGTCGAATCGCATTTGATATGATGTATGGTTTGCATCCTGTTTTGTGCCCCAGTGGAAGGAAGTTTGAATCGACAGCAGAGCTTGGATAGGCTGTCCGGCGTATAGTGGGGGCAATTGATTTGAATCTTCCAGAGGTGATGTCGCTAGTATGCGTATTCGCACAGCCGCAAGTATCTGCAAATCCACAACTCGCGTAAGAATCTATAAGACGCTGTTATGAATAATTGGGACTAGCCTCCATAAGTGGTACGTCGACTTGAATGTGGATCTCTCGCCACGAAGCGTCACTCGTGTCAGCGGGTCTGCCCCTTGCTAGCAACTGCAGAAATATAAGAGTCAGTTTTCCGTAATGCGGTGGGATAACCTGCCTCTCGAATTCGGGATATAACTTCCTTCGGGGAACTGTCTTCGCTGAGTTCGGGGACCCTAAGCTCACCAGTAACAATATAAGGCTCGACCCAGCCCGAATCACATTCGAGGGCCTTGATGGTGTGGGCGATCAAAAAACTGCGACTAGAGCGATGTTCGGGGAATTCGTCGAGAGCTTCATCAACAACTTTGTCAAGCACAGCTTCGACCTCTGATAGTCAAGGTCAGAAAAGTACACTCGAGTACGGTGGGTCCCCACCATCTCGCAGCATTCGATACTTGATGCATAGGCTCAAGGGATCGAGAACTAAGGTAAGTCAGCCCAGTCCAAGTATGATATACCCCGCGAATCTAACCTCGGCCGTATCGTGAGACAAGCTCGAATAAAAAGTGCGCGGGGCGCGCAGGGGTGATAGTCTAACAGAACATGAGTGCTGAGGCCATACCACACATCAAGAGACGAACAATAATCTCGCGCGTTTGTGAGAGTGTGCCAAAGATGGAAGGTCCTTTGTCTCCATTGACACTTTCTAACGTAGCTGAAGATACGCGGACGTAATGCTGCGCAGTCGCTGATATTGTGAACCTCGAAAAGAGACTTAAAAGTATGGGAAATATGTGAGAAGTAGTAAATGACAGAAATAGTATAGAACATTCTAACCTCTCGCCTCGGAAAAAATCTTGAACGTTGACGGCTACCGGTAAGGACACGGGCACTCTGCTGCTGTGCGACAAACTGCGTTCGGCTCCAGCCCCCAATTTTGTGTCATACGTTGCGAGAATAGTTATTTGCTTTCATACAAATGATGAGCGTACGCTAATTCACGGGGAAAGAGTGGGGAGATGGCCAACCATAGTGTGGTATGCCGAAGCATCACTGTGGGGTATTAATACCGAAATTTCGGAGTTCTCAGCAAGATCCACTAGCGAAATACAATCTTCTGCGCATTCGAGAGATGCGGAGGAAACTGACGAGTGGTGTTCAGTCGCGTCATTAATTGGCATTCTCAGACTCACCATCACCCTCTAGCGTAGACTCCTTGAAGAGGAAAGCGACATCTGGTGGCCCAGCGAGCTTGAGCTTAGCCTTCGACACGTAGTTTCTGCCGGTAGAAATGGCCAACAGAAGTTTAGATGACACTCCCGGTCCCAATACCACTACATGTGCGAGTTCAGACGGCTCGCTCCCTGTGATGTCCTACTCACCAGAACGAGGTCGTTTCAAACGAACATCGAAAGCACGTGCGTCCTTGACAAGGCGGACCAGAGTTGGGGTGACGCGTTTGGTCCGTGAAGCTTTACGATTCTTCGTAGCTGTTCGATGGTTCCACTCCAAGCGGAGATTCGACACCAGCACCTCTGTCTGGTCTAGGATATAAGCCCCCCAGGATGATGTCTTCGTCTGCGTAAATCACTGGGTGCGGAGGCGGCTCCGGAGAACACGTACTGGACAAAATAATTTGAAAGTAGAGAACCCGGGCTCCAACGACGTCACTTGTGCACTGAATCGAAGTCTCTCAGAATCTCGGCCAGACAAACTCAAACAAATTTCGTTTGCGGGGAGTGCCTTTGTGACTGCCATTGGACAATACACCCCCAAGAGTAAAACGTGGACTTACGCAAGGTAACGAGTTGAGCACCGAAACGTGGAGGAAGGAACCATCCTCGTCTTCTGCGGGCTCCGCAGTTTCACCTAATAATCGGATAGTAAGGGCAGGGTGCTCAGAATATGTGAACGCTGAATCGGCCGATCAAGTGAGAAATCGAATCAGGCGGAGAACACGACAACGAACGTTCGCTAAGCTTGTCAACGACCGCCTTTAACGAGCCGACTAGGTTTGTTATGTAGGTCGTACTATCTGCATGTGGGATCAACGATTCTCCTTCAGAGCCGCCGCCACCAGAGTAGGATTTCAGGTAGCTGAGAGCAATGGTGACCCATTGCTTATCTTTGTCGATGCCCGACAGGGCATAAATATCAACAGCTTGGGAAAGCACATAGGATTCCAACGATGTCCACCTGTGTGGAGAATAATGGGCTGGCAACGACGAGTATGTTTGGAGGGCAGATTTTAATCGGTCTCGGTGGCTGCAGGTGGGAACCATGAGACGGGGTAGAAGAAAAAAGGGCTCCCACCAACACATCCAATGCCGCCAAGCTGCCATGTAGTCTCAACGCAAACTTGCGACGTCCGGCCTTCACGTAGGCTTCAATCGCGCGGTTGGTCAGCTTAATATACAGATCGTAATATGCGGATCGATCTCCCAGGCACTTCAGGAGCTCGGAGTTACTGATGATGCGTGATTCGCGCCTTGCCTCTTGTGGGGCGACGGGAACGCTAGGCAGTGACATCGAGAATGGCGGTTTGGATGGTAAGAAGCCCAATCCTATCCCCAAAGCATCCAACTGAAAACATGTCGGTGACAATACAACTTGAACTACGAAGCAGTCGCACCTGATTTCGTGCAAGTTCGAATAGTTCGGCCTTGCAAGCATTAAAGTGGTTCAGCGCAATACCTTCGAGTTTGATATTACCCGCCCAGGTATCTGCCTGCTCTAACGCACTCAGCGCCGAAGAATACGTCCAAGACTCTATGAAATATGGTGGTAGGATAACCTAAGTAGGGCATATGAGCCGAAATAATGACAGTGCATTGTCCACTCACGCTAACTTCGCGCAAGTGTCGTCCAAAAGATACAAGGAACATGGCAACTTTTTTGCAGACGTCCGCGACTTTTCCCATCTTCCCTAGGAGGGCACATTGGTTCGAGAGTATGTATATGCGAAGGTCGAAAACAGATATAGTGTTTGCGACAATTAGGTCACGGTATGGCTTTTTGGTAACCGAGAGCAGCGGTAAAGAGTCGTCCTTTGCAGCAGGAATGATGAGAGTTCCAAACCAGGACAGGTTCTTCTCCCTAAGTACATGTGCGAAGGATAGTTCCAGTTCATCATGGCAGCGTAAAGCATCCTCAAAAAGGTTCATTCCCTCGAATGACGCGGCGAGGCTTTCCTGCACGGGTAGAGGCGTGAGCGGAGACTAACGACATGGATTGGTCTGTCGTACCTTTAGAATGAAGAATGTACAGAAATTCCAACCTGGCATCGATTGTTGGCCTTCCGACCGCCTAACCTCTTCGTCCCTCGAAGAGATGGCCGTATCAAATGCAGACAAAATCCCGTCCTTCACTTTTGAAAGCAGTTCGGCCCAGGCCGCGGGATTGTCCTTGGCCACAGGCCAGGCAAGCTGTACGCATCTGCAAACAAATTGTAATACTCAGCCATACGTTCGTCAACCGCTCTCGTCAATACGCACCTGTCCCGTTTATCTGTATTGAAGTCAGCTCGTATCTTATCGAGCACATTCCCCTTCATTTGGAAGAAATTCGACGACGCGTTACGAGTATCAGACCGGAGGATGTGTACAATGATCCATTCCTGGCTCTTACGATGATTCAAGGACGTCTGCCAGTCTTTGATCTGCTTTTTGGCAGTAGCTTTGTATGTGTCGCTGTCCTACGTGGCGATGTGTGAACGATCAGACGAACCCACAGTTGCGCAGTTTTACCTCACATGTCACGGCATAGATATTCACCAAGGGTCTCTCCACAAGTGAATATGGGACTTGTGAAGTATGCTCATCAGGGACAGCATCAAGAGGGACGAGCTGAACTTCAAGTTCCTGGATTGTTCTGATAGAAGGACGTGTTTGCGGTTTCCAGTGGATGTTCCTGAGAGGTAGCTGCTCCAACAATGCAGTATATATCTGTTTCCACTGATCCGAAGAAAGAAAGGGTTGCGGCGCTGAATATGTAACGACAACTCGTTGAGAGGCCATTGTCGTGCAAGATGAACGTATTCGAAGTGTGTACAGTAGTAACAGACAACCAATCTAACGGCCGAACGGACCGGATCCCGCATCACAACAGTCAAGTTCAAGTTCTCCCTTCTGGGTAACCAAACCAAATTCCCCCCAAAAGCGCGACGTGGGATGCACACAACACCGCAGAGGACAGCCGAGTTGATGGATATACGTTCCACCCGTACTCTATTGCTCCCACGATGACGAGTCTACATCGCGATCAGAGCCGCTCGACCACACCATGTATTATGCACGTACTTTAAGGCAGTAGGATAGCGTGTTCTCCAGGTCAACAAAGGCACCTGATAGGCGTACCACGAATAGAATTGATAGTGCAGCGAACGCGCGAACAGTATCCCAACAAGGTTAGATGTGATAGCGATTGTGATGGCCTCTGCGAGTCCGTTTTGAATGACCGAGAAGCACGAATATGGCGTACTAGTACGCACCGTCGGCTGTGACAGGAACGCGACTGCCAGGACGGTTCGGACGCCGGATGGCTCTATTGAGTACTGCTATAGCCCCTCCGGCAGACCTACACCACCGAAAAAGCCCAAACGCAACAAGAACCGAGGCGTGTCCAACGAGTAACGCTGTTGCAAATTTCGGGTCTAGAAATCTATCTTCACTCAAGAATCTCCAGTTGACAGTCCACTTGTAGAGGAAAACACGACCAAAGTCAAATGCGCCCTTAACATACGGTAGCGGGTGCTTGAGAAGGAATGGGTATCCTAACAGTCCCTGTACTGAGATGATGGTGAAGCAGAGCCTGACCGTGGTGGCCAATCCGCGTCCTTTCACGAGTACCACAAGAAAGGCAGGGAGGTAGAGAAGAACCGACATTTTGACGGATAGAGCAGCACTGCAGTAGAAGGTTCGCGGCGCCACAATGCAAATATGCCACCGGTGCTCACCTGAATAGTAATATGGCAACATCAAACAGACCATGGCCAAGTGCCAGGATGGAAAGTTGGGTGAGTATCACTGCCCACACATCATTGAATAGGCGCAATACATATATTGAGTGCAGCCTTTTGCTCAGGGACAGTAGCAGTACGACCCAGTTGGGAACACCGCCCACTTGGCGATAGATCGCACAAGAAATAACCAGAGATGCAACATATAACAAAGTATAGACCTGCTGAGAGAGCGCCAAGTTGCGGCCTGCGTCCGTGAGCCTATACAGGAATGCGTGAATGTAGACGTGTCCCGCGGGATACCTGTGCAAATCGTCATCATCTCGGACATCATTTCCAGAGGTTCATTGTCCCATCGAGTTAACTCACACCAAGAGTCCAGTTGGCCCAGAAATTGCGTCATAGTCCCGTTCACCATCCAAATAGATCTTCACTTGATGCATGTAGGTTTCCCAGTCGATCTCCGTGACTGGATTATGATTCAGTGAGATACCGCTTGAGAGTGACAGTGTCATTCGTACATGGAACGAATCGAATTATGAGCTGTGTCAGAACTACATCTCCAACGATAACTAGAGTTGCGAGGGTCCAAAAGAGCTTGGGGTCGAAGAGTAGCCGCTTGATGAAATGGAGGACGGAGGCGACAGTGACGGATGAGGGCCCCAAGGCCGTTGGGCCTGGGTCAGTAGTAGTTGAGCTCCCCAGCTTGAGAATGAGGAAGGAGTGCGATGCTCAGTTTAGGGCGAACCGAGTTTCCCACGTCGTCTCACATTTACACTTTACAATTTACGGTCATACGAACCGAACCCTGACATTGGTGCGCCACAAGGAAGGTGTTATCTTGGGCTCAGCGGTATTGGGCCTCTTGGAAACTGCATGCGGCTTTCCCGGCCGCTCCCAGAGGTACACCCTGAGCTCCTTATCATTGAGACGCCAGGGTTGGGTCGCGAGTACCGCGTCGAAAACCGGCCTCTGTCATGCAGTCAACGCGGACGCGTCGCTAATCGTTTTCCATGGATTACGGGGTTTGATGCATGTGCAGTGGTGCTCGTCGGACTGTTATGGACTTCAGTGCGTCATTCCTTCAAACGATTTGCAGCTTAGCGGTCAATCAGCTTGGACCAGATGAAAGGAAATGCGTTCTTAACGATTGGCACGGGAATAGGGCTTGTCCTACTTGTGTATCAGAAGGCCACACGGGTCCTTTGGGGTGCGTGTTACCACCAATCAACTACTATAGTGTATGATTGACGTTCACCTCCAGAGTCTGTCCTTGTCCTCCCTTCGTACGGCATTCAACTAGAAACACACCGCGGTCTCCCCTCTCTACCACTCTTCGTGTCTAGGAAATTCATACCCTTATCCGAAGTGAAAGACGTCCTGATTAACGAAGGCTTGCGGAGATG
Organism: Lactarius akahatsu; assembly: GCA_021524915.1. Lineage (NCBI taxonomy): Eukaryota > Fungi > Basidiomycota > Agaricomycetes > Russulales > Russulaceae > Lactarius > Lactarius akahatsu. The sequence goes on along the minus strand of JAKELL010000001.1, from coordinate 1,001,649 downwards.
GGACGTGCGGTACTACCTTACAGTTCTCTACTGCCCTCAACAAGCAGAGCAACGGCTCGAAGTTGCATACGAGGTGAGGCTCATCCACATTTCCGCGTGAGAGTCGCTGGATTCTTTGGCAGAACATACTGCCTCGTTTTCCGGTGTTGACTGAGGTGTATAATGGCATCCATGAATGTCTACATAGTAAGTAGCATAGAAAGGGTGCGGGATATCCATGAAATTACTGCATAATGACGGGTCATGAGCACATCCAAGTTTACCGACTCTACGCATATAGAATACGACAAAACGGTGTGACTAGCATTTGGAGACAACTTAATGGTGTTGCATTGAACTGTCTTCACTCTCGTACGCGTTCAAAAGCTCATCGTATCCTTCGTCATCACCCTCCTCAGCGGCACTTTCGGTTTCCTTCGCTGGTCTCGTTTCCGAAACCTTCCGTGTTCTGGGGGAGTGACTACTCGATGAAAATTTCCTAGGGCGAGGTTCGAAAGAGTCCCCGTTCGCTCCGTTCGCCTTTCGGCCGTCGCTGGAGAGCTTCCTTGCCCTATGGGGTCCTGGGGCAGGAGATTTTGGAGACGCTGAAGATACTGAGTTCTCCCCATTACTCTCGCGAAACGCTGTCGCGCGAGGAGTGACGACACTATCAAGGTCATCGGATAATTCCGGCAGAGCCAGTCTGTTCGGACTCGTGCTGACTTCAAGTGGTACAGGCTTTGGAACGTGTAATTTTGCGAGGTGGTGTGGGGAGCGTTTGGACCGCAGACGGGGGCTCCGGGGAGGTGCCACGGGCGGAGCAGACGAATCCGACGTGTAATCAGGCAGAGATGGTGGTGTTATCTTTCGCACCAGTTTTCTGGCCTGGCTTGGGGCCTCTGAGACGCGAATATCTGGCTCTGGAATAATTACTGAGCCGCGCTGATAAACAGCACCGGACACAGCGGATGAGTTTAGGGTGGCTGATGGAGGCGGCGGGGTATGTAGCGGGGGTGAAGGGGGGAGAGTTGCAGGCGAGTCCAGCACATCGATCCTGCTCCACCCACGGTTGGCCGATCCATCACTGCGTGTAGAAGGTGAATATGACCCCCCATTCAAAAACAAATCATGTCCAGTCACGCCTTTTTCCGACGAGGACGACTGTAGACGACCGTGGCTCATGCGAGATTGTGGTGCCATAGGAGATACCGAGCGACGATTTAGAGGAACAATGCGGCTCTCTGTGGCGTCGGACTCCCACTCCGATGGGCTGTCGTGACTTCGGATCGGTCTCGACGTGGCATACGCAGGGAATCCAGCGGATGACGACGAATCAGCCCTCAGACGGGTGGGGGGGCTGCGTACAGACGCCGGCGTCGTTCTTGTCAGCAGGGAAGATGAGTTCAGTAACAGTGGCCTTGGAGCAGATTTTGGCGAAGGTTTGGAAGGAGTTGTGGTCGCCAGTCCTGCAAGGGAAGCAATCGAATCCCTGATGTTGTTCATTTTCATTGAAGTAGTGTCATCGCCCGATTCGGGAGATGCGGGAGAGGATAAAAGACCCCTTCTGGGTTGTGGAAGCATGCTGTCTCGTGGAGGGCGGAAGTAAGCTGGGCGAGCTGGTGGGGAATATGCTTCCGTGCGAAGCGTGTCGGAAATGGATCTCTCGCGACGGATAGCTTCTTGCGCGGAGCCTGTGCTCTCCAATTCAGTTTCACGGCTGTCCTTGGACGATGACGGGTTGAGAGATGGCGACGCAGATTTCCGATTATTCCACGCTTGCATAGCTCTTACCCTCCAATTCGTACTGACCTTCGCAAGCGAGGCAGCGGTGTCCGAGTCCCTGATTTTTTCGGCATAACCCCATATGGACGAAGTGGTGGACGATGATTCAGAGACTGGGGATAGAGGGGAAACAGGAGGCAGTGGCGACGCAGGGGAGCGCGGTGCAGGCGACACTGGGGAAGAGGGGGGTAGAGGTGATGACGAGGAAGAGGGAGCAGGTGATATGGGGGATGGAGGAACATCCATAGCACTTTGGTTTGTTATTCCTTGCCAAACAACGCTGGCCAGTCGTGATGTGAAACTAGGTGTTGAAGAGGCAGCATCGACAGGGAGCGTTTCTGTTTCATCACCTTCATTTTGCGACTTTGGTTCTTCTTCTGAGCTGTCGGATATGTCTGGCGAAGGCAGCGGAGAAGTACCCTGGTTAGTGAAACCCCGCCAGAATGTGTCACGCAGGCGGGAACCAAGTGCGTCACTAGTCTTCGCCGCCTTCGATTCTTCCTCCCTTCGTCTCCTAAATTCCACTGCCGTTTGGAGGACACTGTCGATTCCACCCGCCGCCTCCAGGGGATACATCTGTAGGAGGCTCATGCCCTCTATGAAGGCGTCATTAAGTTCCCAGGCTCGTACCGGAGACGGGGGCCCCATCAACGAGTTCTCTTCGGCCCAGAGACTAGGCGAGCGTCGCCCCGTCTTTCCAAGTCTAGCACACAGTCAGACAGTAGGACGAGTAATCGCTACGTGACATACCGAAAAAGTGGTCCCCTAAGACGAATCAGCATGCTAGCACAAACATCGAGCAGAGCATCGAGTTTAGGAGATGAGTCTCGTGTCGTCATAGGGCAAACAAACAGCGAATCCCAAACCGATAGAACGGACGGAAGTGGTAGTGTGTGCGTAAGTATGGGTGCCAGCCATCGACTGCAGGAGAAAAGAATCAGTGAACCTGCCAGTATGTCAAACAGGGTTCATACTAAGAATAGTGCGGTAGTCCTGGGTCAAGGCCCTTCAAGCGCTGGGAGACAGAGAGGTCAGCTGCGCTCCTACAAGTTTCTAGGTCGAACCCACCAGATCCGCTGATAATTCTGGATCTGCCCACTCGAATCGATCACTTAAACGGCGCATCCATTGATTTCCTCCCTCTTCGTCCTCGAGCTGGGAAAACTCTCCTACTATGGCTTCGAAGAGCCAGAATGTATCTGCTTCAACATGAGCAACATCAGGCGACTCGACCTCTTGGAGGAGCACAGAGTATACGGGAATGAGTAGGGAGGCCATGTGGGGCGAATGGTTAGCTGGATTCAAGCATGAATGGATATATAGGAGTCGTATGAGTGCGGAAGCATGTTTTGGATGAGCGCCTCCAGTGTTGAACGACTGCGAATAAAGCAACGTCCGAGGCGTTGCCGTGTCCCCAGCGTCTGGAGATGTCACGGAAATCACAGGCGTCGAGTCCGCGCCGTCTAGACGAATCTCGGGAAGATTTTGGGGGTCGTGGTTGCTTTGGTTGATTTGTCTGAGGCGGATATCTAAATTTGCAGCGCAAGAGATTCTTATGTCACTGTCGGCTTGAGGATCTAGTGGGCAGCCCGAAAAGGTTTCTGGCTCCTCCTCCAGACTAGAGAAAAGATTAACCGGAACGCGAAAAAGGTCCTTTATGGCACTAGTAAGTGCGGCATCCAAGGAAGACGGGGGTGACATCGGAGGAGGAAGATTAGAAAAAGGCTCAAGCAAGCGGCGCACGAGATCCTGTAGCAATCAACATGGGTGTGAGAACGATGCAAAGCAAGATAAAATGCGACGCAGACGTAGTAGTTTTCTCTATATTTTTGGGTTTCACTGTCCCACGACGCTTTTAGAACTGGGAGTGTGCCTAACAGCAATCTGGCAGCGGGTGTTATTAGGAAACGTAGTACTAACGCCGCACAATTCCTCACCTCCAAATTCGGGGGCGCAACCAAGCGGGAGAGTCCGGAATACCTGGTGATGGCTGAGTGCAAGAAAAACTAGATATGCTCAGAATATACCAAAGGTACAGAGCTTGCTAAGCCGAGACATATCGACTGCAGCTGTGTCATTGGATTTGTCCAGGATCTCTGATATTGCACTTAGACTGGTAGCGCATCAGAAAAATAGCTAGACTCCAGCCAAAATGACTGACACGTCACTTGGCCGATATTCCGGGGTCCATTGTACACTATATGAATGTGCGATGCTAGCCAGGTAGGCATGCATGTCCGCAGCTGAGGCAGGTGGGGCGGACAATGCTCGGACAACCTATGGTGCCACGGCATCAGCGTATACGCAACCTGCAGACCAGAATATAAACGGACCTGAGCTGATACACAGCGGTCTCTGTTCGAACTGGCGGCCTGAAGAAAATGTGGACCCAGGCGAATGCCGAGCAACTCGCCGCATGCTAATAGGTCTGTACTACCTATGTTCAAGAAGACCTAGAATCAATGCAGAAGTGTCACACCTTTGGAGTCAATCTGGGGAGCCGCGAAGATGATCGTAGACGCAGCCTCCACGACCAAGGGGCTCAGACTGCCGCTGTGAGGTGCCGCGTACTCTGAGCACTCTGTACGTCATCATGATATGCACGCACCTGTCCAATTCCGAAAATCGCTCGAGAACGACACCTATTTGCATCTCCAAGTTCTCTGACAAGTTCCCCATAATTTCATCTTGTATCAGCCTCTGCGCCTTTGCGCGAGCCAGCGTCTCGTTGCCCTGCTGAAGAAGGATGGATATGTCCTTGCTAATGAGCCGTCCTTGTGCATCCTTACGATCCCTAAGCTGGCCTAACCGTTGAGCGGTAAGGCGAAACTGAGCCTGAATACTCTCCGAAGACAGCTCCGTGAAGCGGAAAAATGCATCGCGCACCTTTGCCCTCGTTGAATCCCAAGTAGCCATTCTTGCGATAGTTGTAGGGCGCTATGTGACCGTGATTAAAGTGTGAAGCTTTATGGAGTGGAAAGGGATGCTTTTGAGATAGAAAGGTGCATATGATAGTAGACGCTAACGAAACTGGCGCGACAGCAATCGCCACGTGCAGGTATTACATATTACACCATCCAGAGGCTGTGTAATTGAAATCGTACAACACAAACTTCACTGCAACAGGTGCTCAGCGCTCAGGCATTCGTTTTTCTAATCGACTTTTTGGTCCAGACCCTCGCGAACCCGAACCGGTACCAATAATTGACGACAAGAGATCTTCGGAAAGTGAGTGGCGCATCTCAGACGAGGCACATCAGCGGGGATGTCGCAGATGCAGGGCTCCGTGCTTCCCATTTCCCCATTTATATGTGATGGCTCACGCGAAGCTAAGTTAGTTTCGACAGGGAGGACATAGCCTTGTGAAACCAGGTACAGTACTCGACAACAAATGACTTTTCGGCTAGCGGAGGTTGCAAGGTGTCGGAGCTTGAAGAGTGCTGCTAGTTGATGAGCGAAATGAGCGGAGCTTCTGAATTCGAAAACCGGCTGGTCCAAACCTAGGGAAACTCCGAACGAGAACCCTGTTTGAGGCCCAGGGTCCGGTCCGTTGCGGCCCCAGTTTAGCCTCATTCGTGAATGACCGGTACCAGTGACCCTTACAGCAGGTTTCATAACAGTTGTCATGCCCAAAATTTAGCGACCATACGGACTTCCAAAACTCAGAGCAGGATTCATAGTTAAGTGGACGAGGAAATTCCCGAAAAATTGGGCTATCATACAGAATTGGGGTTATGGAATAGGTATCTCGAAAAAATGAGGTTGTGGAATAGTTATCTTGTGGGAAAGAAATTCGGCATGGTCACCAAGGTGTCCAAAAACACCGCCTATACACCTAAAGTGGTCGTAACATGACAACTGTTATGAAACCTGCTGTAGACAGCGGCAAAAAAAAACCCCCTTCAAATAAGGCTACGGACCCTGGGGGACCAGACCCTCAAACAGGGATCTCGTATACGTTTGGCAATGTAGAACCGAATTAAGGTTTTGAACACGATAGCACTGGAGAGTGGTAGTGTGGTTCTCATCCCTTTATTGTTGCGACGTGGAAGTCGTGAGGTATGACCAAGGGTATGACGATAAACAACCGCATTAGCAGGAAGCGTTCCACCCAGGACAGTGTTGTTGAGTTCAGCTGCGACCGATCTTGAAGTTCCACAAGCATGATGCCGGAGAAGTGATCTCATGGACATGCCATATCGCGAACGAAGTTATTTCGTGGGATAGACAGCGATAGGCCGCGGTTTTGGGATCATCTAATATGTTTTCATCCTGCTGTACGAGAAGTCATTTTCGTCACAGATGCGCCTGAGCTGAGTATCCCGCAGCCAGGTGATCAAAGGAAGGACCTGACGCAGTGACCTGACACATGCCCCAACGTCTCCAACAGTTTGGCGGAGAAGTTGTCAACATGCTTCTTGGCCTACCTCGGGATTTTGGGCGAGATTAAGGCAGTGCGGTAACTTGTAGCTGTCGTCGTCGGTCGCGAAAGTCCGATCCGTGGTCTCGTGGAAGTGACGCATGACATGCATGACAGGTGGCACAGGTAGGAGTTGGTTCTGATTGAAGAATTCCACCAACGACTGCTCAACCACTTCAGTTGGATGTTATACGCTCGAAGCTCGTTTTGAGTCCAGTCGCCACCGGATTCTGCACTGCGAATGAGGTTTGCCATGGGTGAGGCGCAATAACGTGAGTAACCACGAATTTATCATTACTAACAACATCCCAGAGACAACCTCCAAATATGTTGGATGTGAGGTGGAGCCCGACGGCCATCTAAATTTGGTGCTCATCTTCGAGGGCGGGTATGACCAGATGGCATTGGACTTATTGTGACCACAGACGCGCTTCTTGGGGCATCACTCAATGTTTTAACCCTTGGCATCTGGCCCTCGCGCGAGTAGGGAGTGGTATAGAAGGTACTTGTCATACAAGCCAAGGAGCTTCACACCCACTACTCTTCATTGTCGCCCTCTCACTGGATGGAAAATACACTTTTACCATTGACAAAATTTAGGCATATCCAATAACAAAAGGTATTTTTTATCCACAATTTTTCATATATAAAATGTTGATAAGGTAACTAAATATTGTCAATACAATTTCAAAGCACAATATATAGACAATATAATTTTCCTTTTCCATAATATTGTCAGAATATTATAGAGGTTATACTATGTATCCTGTTGAAATATTTCACATGGTAATATCTTAATAAAATGTTTTTGTGGTTGAACCCTGAACCTTGCTTGAACCCTCTGAACTGAGCCACTGTTGCATTTTATAAAGATATTACCATGTGAAATATCTTAACAAGATACATAATATAACCTCTATAATATTCTGACAATATTATGAAAAAGGAAGATTATATTGTCTACATATTGTACTTTGAATTTGCATTGACAATATTTAGTTACCTTATCAACATTTTATGTATGACAAATTGTGGATAAAAAATGCCTTTTGTTATTGGCTATGCCTAAATTTAGTCAATGGTAAAAGTGTATTTTCCATCCAGTGTCTTATTCGGCAGTCGGAGTGCAGTCGGACAACGCGGAAACACACACCCCTCCCGCCTTGCATGGGCAACCTTTGCCCTCTCGTCTTGATCGCCCGTCTTTTTGTACTACGTCCGTCTTTAACTTTTCATGTCTCAGAAGACACTTGTACCGTCCTGGATGAAATCAGAAATAACACCAACCAAAATCTGAATAAAACTAGTCTTACAAATAACGCAACTATCGCACTTGAACCACTCACGAACCCCTACTTGCGTACAATCAAGGACTCTCCCAATCCGCTAATATTGAGAAGCTAGCACGATATTAGGCGCCACGCGCAATATACTGTAGCTATTATCATATTCTGGCAATCGTACAACAGAGTTCACTGCAACATGTCAGAAAAGGTGCTCAGGTAGTCGCTTTTCTAATCGACTCTTTCGTCTCGACCCCCTTCGCGAATCACTCGAACCAGTACCAGTGATCGACGACAACAGATCCTCGGAAAATGACTGGCGCATCATAGGCAATGAGGGCTCCCCAGGCCTGTCAGTCGGGATGTCACATAAGCTGGGCTCTATGGCTCCTATTTCCCCATCTGTCTGTGGTGGCTCACGTGGCCGACTGGCGACGCGCCAGGTGTACAGAGCAAGGCAAACTCCATAGAGAATGACTAGAAGAGTACGCTGAGTCAAGAAAGAGCGTTACATACGGCCAGACTCACGTAGCAGCGGTGGCAGCCAGCTTGATATAACGATATAGACATTGAGAAGTTGGCAAATCCCATGGTCATCGGGTGCTTAAATGCCTCTATGTCAGACGAGGTTGTCTTAGTATCGTGAAGACTCACTGTCATCGGGGCAAGATATAGTTGGCAACCAGACGGCGAACGACAGGGCAGTGCCGATGTGGCAGACCAGTAAAAAGAGAAGACGTGCGCCATCAAGCCACGTCCTAAATTTTGCGAGTAATCTATGTGGTCCATCAGACCATTGCAGAGAGCTGACACACGAAGAGGGGCACATACAGGACCGGAAGTATGATCATAGTGAGGGCATCAATTCCCAGAAAGAGAATTAGGAAAGTACCTGCTCGCCAGTAAACTACAGAAACCTTGGGATAACCGAGCAATTGCTTACGTTCAGACTGACTAGAGACATCCCATCGAGTGAATAAGACGCATGAGAGTAGGATAACCCAGATGAGGCAGATGAGAGTCGTTAAGGCTGTCAGTCGGGGATGAGTGCACAGCGAGGACATCATTGGCGAAGAGAGACCCACAGAACATGGCCAGCCGTACTTTCAGAAAGAGAGGTGAGTGTTGCATTGTGGGCCCACCAATACCGCAGCACCGTGTCTATGGCCAGAGAGGTGATATAGTCCGAACTGAGCTGGCCAGCCAGCACCCTAACCAAAGAGACCTGAGAAAGAAAGAAGAAGGAAGGGCGAGACATCCTAAGAGCTGCCTCGAAGGCCCGTATTGTGACGTTAGAACAAAGGTCCGTGTCCACAATTAACAAAAGTGAACGTGAGAAAATGCCAATGGCATTTCATGTTTCTTGTTCATTCGCCAGCACAATCACAACACGTTGTGGATACATTAACGGCTGCTAGGATACACATTAAGAAGAGACTGCTATCGCTTAGAAACAAGGTACACTGTAAGGTAATAATGCGAAACACTCAGGTGACTGTAACAATCTCTCCTTTCCCGTCCTTGAGTATAACTAGTTCACAATCCAGCTTCTCACCGGTATCGAGGCATACGATATCAGTGGGATCGATGGGATTGATCTTCACTTGCCGCTTTTCCATGAAAGAACGCCCCAGAACGACGTCGAAGTGCGACTCTTCAGACAAGTAGACCGCGTGTGTTGTTTTGGTCTTGCCTACTGTGACAGGCCATTTTCCAATACTTAAGTTCCAAGGAGGACGGTGATCAGCGCGGTAAACAAAACATTGGAAAAACTCACTTGACCAAGCCGCTGTATCCATAATGCCCCGGTGCGGCGTCTTGTGGGATGAAGCCGTGCCTCATGGCAAACTTTCGGGAGATATACACATGGCGATATCCGGTCTTGAGGAGCATACGTACTGGAGCACGACAATGAACAAAGAAGAAAAGAGGAAAACTCGCGAGCCCCTTACCGTTTTGCACGGGACCAATGCTACCAGTGATAGTACGGACCCCATTGCTCGTATGAAAATCTTCGAACTCTTTCTTGTGCTTTAGGAGGTCGTCATGTTGGGCACTGTGCCTTTTCTTTTCGCTACGTGCAGAAGAAGAGTCGTGTGGGGAGCCGTGAGGTACAGAGCCGCCATGATCCGAACGGAACAGATAAAAGGATGCATTCCGGTAAGACGAATGAGATGGGAGAGGCTCTGAAGGATTCCTCAGATAGATGATCGGAGAATCAGTGTTCCCACTTTGTCTCCATTGAAAGATGGTATAATCTGCGTCTGTCGAAATATAGTCAAGTTCGCAGTTTCGAAAGGGGAGTAGCTGGATGATACCATCATCGAGATTCCAGACTGACCCGTTCCACTCGTATTTCAACCAACCGGGCCCAACGCGCTTGCCATGGAATTCGGTATTATTCTTTCTGCTGAGCTTGTCGAAGAGTAACGTAAGGGTGTCATTGGAAACTAGAGCAATGAGTGAGCGCGGTCCTGGTCAAAGAGAGATCATCGTACTGGAGTGGACTAGAGCTATAGAAGACGAAGGTGTGTGTACATTTACGATAGATGGTTTCTCTGAAGTCATGAGTGTGTCGTTACTGATCGCTGAGCGTGGAACGTTTGAATCCTGAACGTTGAATGTAGGAGACGAGGTTGGTCAGCTTCTCCGTTCCGAGACCAAGTCAATTTCAAGTTCCGATCTTTCGCTGTACTAGGCACCAGTACTGCACCAGTCCCTACTCTCGACCAAGGATCCGGCAGACGTGAGGTCGCTTTCGAATACACACCATTCAAAAATAACGATGTCTGACCCCGCTACTCGAGCCAAGGCTTGGCCTCTTGCGCCCGCGGATTTGAACGACCAAGTACTACTGTCCACCGTCTTAGTTCCTCGGACACCTCTGACATTCTGACCCTGTACAGATTCTTGATCTAGTCCAGCAGGCTTCTACCTACAAACAACTTAAGAAAGGGGCGAATGAAGGTACGCTTCCCCACGTCCGACTAGGGTCGCTGAGAGACGTAATTTTCCGCAGCGACAAAAACTCTTAATCGTGGCATTGCCGAGTTCATCATCTTGACGGCTGATACCGAGCCACTAGAAATTTTGTTGCACCTTCCTCTACTTTGTGAGGAAAAGGTACGTTTACCTTTTTCTGTACCTGAACAGCGTGTATTTATATCATGGACGGTCTGTCTACAGAACGTACCGTACATCTTCATCGAGTCAAAGGCCGCTCTTGGACGCGCCTGTGGGGTCACTCGACCGGTCATCGCTGCGAGCGTTACCACGAACGAGCAGCGAGAACTGCAGAGTCAGATACAGACGGTTAAAAAAGCCATCGACAAGCTTATGGTATAAGCCCCCAGAGTTGGTCAAATAAAGTGTAATCCATTCGCACCCTGGGCTCTATATACAGTAGAGATGGTTCGGTTTCGAGACTTCTCTGTCAAGTGCCTCATCTGGGTTAAAGCCCACCATTACGCCAGCAAATTGTTACAATGATAGTGTACTCGTTACGCGTAATGGACATGACTCGAAGACGGACCAAAGCGTTAAAACGCTCCGGTTACTTTGGAATGTTTTCGCGTGCCTGCTGTCGAACTTTACGCCTAGGATTAGAGCGTTGCTGTCAGCAGGTCGAATGCGAAGGACGAAGAATAAACCTACTCATATGCTACCTTGTCGTTCCTACCAAGAAAATTTATCAACTGAATCCCCAGCAACACCGACAATTACGCACTTGAACATAGTATAAGCTTCGCTCTGGGCAGGGTCGTTAACATTTGGATCGTTCAGCAGAGCTTGGACACCCAACACAATCTAAAAGTGCATTCTGTGAACACCGTCTTTGTCATTCCCAAGGACACAAACCTGTTTGATAGTAATAGCAGGCTTCCATGACTTCTCCTCGTCAAGAATAGATAGGCAAACAGTCCCTGAAGGGTATACGTTTGGATGAAACAAGGGTGGGACGAATTTACCTGGACAGAAATGTAAGTTCATCTGGAAGGTCCTGCTCTGCCTGCGAGCGTACATTTAGGAGGCTTGGATGGGTAATCTAACGGATGGTCTTCAGTGGCATCGCTCGCCTTGCTTCGTGGATCGCGTACGTACCTTCAGGGAAGATCATGGACAACTTGTAGAGCCCACCTTCCCATGGTGTCTAATGGTGCCAGTTTATTAAATGCAAAATACAGCACATTTGTCGATGCCTCACCCCTTCCTTGCCAGGTATGCCAACCTCCCATTCCATTAGGTTCATAGACCCATCTGTTGCCTTGGTGGGTTTCGCGTAGAATCCCTGTAAAGTAACGACTTGAGCTCGAATCAAAAATAGAATGAAAACAAATACAGACGAACGGATGGTCCTTCCGCCACTGCTTCCTTTCCTCAGCTAGTCTGGGGCGACAAATGCCGGACATTTGCAAACTTGTCAACGATGTGAACGGGATCGAAGGAAAGAGTCGATCAGGCAGGCTTAGTCAGTACCCTGGCTAAACATGACCAAATAAAGATGACGCGTACCCCCGGGTGCTTCGATCTGACGCGGCAAACGCTTGTGAATACTGTAACATCATGAACTCGCTCGTCCGCCAATTCCTGATCACAGACGCAGACAGAGAGACAGAGAGGTCCAGCGAACTCACCAATGAGGATCGCCCCTCAGATGCCCTGTGGGGCTCGCAAGCCGGTTTTGGCCACTTAGTAGAAGGACACGCATTTAATATTCCTGCTGTACCAGATGTGCGCACCAGTAGATCTCTCCTTTCCGTTGCTCAATCATCTTACACATGTCTCTCTAGCCTTCAGCGTTTCTGAGACTTCACACCGATGATCATGCCGACCCCAACTGCAAAATCAAAATCCAGCACGGCACTACCACTCTTGCGTTCCGGTTCCAAGGTGGGGTGATAGTCGCTGTAGATTCACGCGCAACCGCGGGGAGTTACATAGGTAATTATCACCTCAATAACGTGACTCGTGCTGAGTTCCCGTGCAGCATCTGGCACTGTGAAAAAGGTTATCGAGATCAACCCATACCTTCTGGGGACGATGGCTGGTGGTGCAGGTGTGTCTCCATAATCTCCATGGGGAGTCTGGCGGGCTGAGCCTCCATACAGCCGATTGTCAGTATTGGGAGACGTACCTTGGGATCCAATGTCGATTGCATGAGTTGAGGAATCGAGAACGAATATCTGTCGCAGCCGCTTCCAAATACCTCAGCAACCTCGTCTACAGCTATAAGGGTATGGGTCTCAGCATGGTGCGCTTCGCTTTTTTCTGGTAGTAGAGACCCATGACCCATACTCTTCTAGGGTACTATGATCTGCGGCTGGGACAAGACTGGTCCTACCATCTTCTACGTCGATTCGGACGGCTCTCGTCTAAAAGGCGACTTGTTTTCTGTGGGCTCGGGTAGCACATTCGCGTATGGGGTTCTCGACCAGGGCTACCGGTGGGACATGACGGACGAGGAGGCTCAGGAACTTGGCCGGAGGAGCATCTACGCCGCCGGTCACCGCGATGCATTCTCCGGCAACACTTGCAACTTGTATCATGTGAAGGAGGATGGTTGGAAGTTCATCGGTACGTTGTCATTGCAGTAGCAGTTTCCTCCATTGCTCTAACTATTTCTCAGGCAATTACGACATTACGAAATTGCACTACGACGGTCCGGGCGCGGTTCCTGGTGCACCAGGGGGTGGGTACGGCTACGATGTTCGTACTGATAGTCGCTTCTCTACTCTGTCCGAGCCCGTCGCAGCATAGATTTGTACTACTGTAGTCCGGTGCCACTTGTATTTCTTCTCACAATAAGATGGTGCCTGATATGATATGGATCACTCTGATTACGACCCTACGCAACTCTCCGACCTCATCTCATGAAGCGTCTTTTCTCCAAGTCGCCCAAGAGTCCTTCTCCAAAACCTCCTGCGCTTGTTCACAATGACTTGATTGCGCATACACCTGCTCTTCAGCCCAAATTCGTTGTTCCTGCCGTTCCGCACCCTCGGCCACATGATCACATTGCTGTCTTACCCACTCAGGATGGTCTCCTTCTACGGCCGCACAGAACACGTTCGGACGATTCAGACCACTATTTTCGCATTAATTGGGGTAAATCTCCCAAATTCGAGGAGTTCCAAGGATCTGCGCAGAATGTGGATAGCTGGGCGTCCGCTGTAATTGTCTACGGAATCGTCGGCATCCTTGAACTCTTCACCGGTAGCTTCATCTCACTCTTCCTATGGCAACGTTTCTTAAAGCAAATCCCTGCGCAGAATCGTATCTACTCCTAATAACATCCAGGTCGGAGGTCGGACACAGTGAGCTTTCTCGCACCTGTCCACTCGCTACTGTGTTCAGGTTTGCCCAGTGCTCGACGAAAGCCGTAAAATCTATGCTGTCAAAGACGTCGCAGCAGTACCACTGAGTGGTCTTCAACAAGCTGAATTTGTGATCAATGCCGTCGCGCGTAGAAATACTACGAAGGCCCGCGGGTCCCTCGTCGTCAACCCCTCCCTCGAGCAACTCAGTGATGATCCCGGGCCCCCTTCTAACGGAGAGGGGCTCCATGTGACATTTGCAGATGGCCACCAGGTCAAGGTGATGACCCCCGATGCCGTTGACGAGTTTACCTTGGTCGACAGGTCTCCATCTCCTGCCGCTTCGGTTGCCTCCTCTGTTGCTTCCTCGGCGTCATCTGAGACCTCTGGTGCTCCAGTTGCAAAGGCCCTGGCCAATCGCCTGTCATTTTGGAATAGGCTTTCCAAGAGAAATAGTTCGAAGGCCTCCGAAGACGAGTCTCCTTCTGACGTCGAAGAGGACCAGCCTTTAGACGCTTTGATCCATGAGGGTATGCCTGAACCTCAACAAGTATTAAACGAAATTGTCAACACTACAGCTCCTCCCCCTCCTACCATCGAAGAGAAGTACTCCGAGTTAGAGGCGAAAATCCTTCGGCAGACCGTCAAAGAGTACGCTAAGGGGGAGATGTATTTCGCTTACGATTTCGGTGAGGGCTACGTGCCCGCGCGGCCTGGATTGCGCTCATTAAGAAGGTGCCAGACTTGACACGCACCCTGCAACACAAGCAAGAACAGATCGCCAAAGCGCAGAAGCGAGATGCTCTACTCAAGCAGCTTGATGCATCTGATTCGTCGGCTCAGCCTAGCGAGAACGTCGATGCTCTAGCGGAGCCTTTACCGACTCTTCCGTTGTGGCGTCGTGTGGATCGACAATTTTGGTGGAACGAACACCTGTCGAAACCGCTCACCGATGCCGGGGTACGAGATCATTTCTAGAGCACAACCCTTATTCATTTTTTCACCAGCTTCACCCGTACGTATTGCCACTTGTGCAAGGTTTCTTCCAGATTGCCTCGTTTTCTATTCCGCTCGATCCCGAACTCTCAGAAGCTGGAGACACCACTCGCGTAGAATATATAATAATGTCTCGGCGCTCTCGAGACAGGGCCGGCCTTCGGTATCAGCGCCGAGGTGTAGACGACGAAGCTCATGTCGCCAATTTCGTTGAGACTGAAACTGTCACCCGATTGGACGTATGTACCCCCAAGGGTTCCACCATCATACTGCTAATGCCACCTCTTTCTCAGAGAGAGAATACTACTAACATCTTCAGCTACGTCCAGATTAGAGGATCCAGTAAGTCGTCGTCGCTTCATGTGGTACCATACTGATGTTCATTCCTCCCAGTCCCGTTGTTTTGGACCCAATCAGGCCCTGGGTTAAAGCCTGCCCCTCAGCTATCGCCAGGAGCGACGCGTCAGCAAAACTTGAAGGCGCTTTCTCGGCATTTCAAGCGGACATTGCCTACTTATGGACCTCATGTAAGTATTTTTGACAATAAACACAGCGCACGAGACCCAATTTAAGGTTACAGACTATCGTGAACTTAGCGGAAAGGCATGGCAGAGAGGGGATGATTACTAATGCGTACGGTGAATACGTCGAAGAAGCTCAGCTGTCAGATGTCAAGTACGTGTCATGTAAACTATGTCATGGTGGAACTGACTGTGGAGAAGATACTGTGCATATGACTTCCACGCGGAGACTAAGGGCATGAAGTACGTCACATACATTGTGTGGTTCACTTCGAGGGCCTGATGGCGGGCAGATACGAGAACATCACAAAGCTCATCACTCAACTTGAGCGATCGTTCGAGTCTCAAGGGTGAGCATAGTATTGTGTATTTTTCGCTCACACAAAACGATTTACTCGGGTCAGGTTCCTGTGGATATCCGGTCAGTCCGCGCTGTCCCAACAGAGAGGCGTTTATCGTGTGAATTGTATCGATTGTTTGGATCGGACAAATGTCGTGCAGGCCAGTGATATATATTTGTCAGGGTAGTTCGTGTGCTCACGACCGATGCAGTCTGCATTTGCTCGATACGTACTGAATCGGCAGTTACTCGCTGTCGCCCTGTTGAACCCTTCTGGGAATGGGCGCACGGATATGGATGTTGTCTTTAACGATGGTACGAGGCCGAAGTTAGCAGATTCAGCCGACTAATCCGTGATGTTGATCTCGTCCTCAGTGTGGGCAAACAACGGAGACGCCATTAGTCGATGCTAGTACGTGTGACTATTTCAGCTGTGAACTCGTCCTCATCCGAAGGGCAGCGCAGGAACTTCAGCTCTCAAGGTACGTTAGGGATTGACACTACTTCTTTTAACTAACGATAGCGCTTCGACAGGGCGACTTTACTAGGTAGGACCCCTAATCGAACAATACAGAGTATTTGGATTGAATACATTCGAACCGACAGAACAGGGAAGCGTGATCTCGGCGGCCTGTTGAACGATGGGATAAACTCGTTGGCGAGGTGACTGACTATGTCATTTCCTTCGACTTCCTTCTGCTAAGTTCCATGTTTCCAGGATGTACACTTCGACATTTAGCGACTGGTTTTGTCAGGCCGTTATCGACTACATGCTCGGTTTCCGCACACTGTCTGTTTTCTCGGAGTTCTTGTTGAAGTTGCAATCATCTGATCCACGAGAACTCGTCCGTTTATCAAATATCCGAGCTGAGGCCATCGCGACATGTGTCTCGCGCGTCCTAGAAGAGGGGGAAAAACTGCTGTCAGGATGGACCTTGTTCTCTCCCGGTGCACTGAACACGAAGTTAGGGGACAAGTTCGAGGAAAAAGTTCTACTCTTAGTCCGTGAACTTTCTTCTGGTATTTCCCCTTTCCCTTAATTTTTGTCTCAGTCCGCAGTATCGCTACATATCATAGTAAGTGCAGCACTCGATTTCACCACGGTTCTTTTCAACGATTTCCAGAGCTACGATTACAACCTAGAGAAGGTAAAGATTTCGACCCGAATACCCCTTCGCGACATCATCGGTATTGCCAAAGGTCACCCTCTCACTCCTTAAATCTCTGTACTGCTTCCCCTCACCGGTATCCCAGGCACATATATTGTCTCCCCCTTAGAGGAGGCGTCTCGAGATCCCATTCAGAATGCCGGATTTTCGGTGGAGTGGCGCAACGCACGCCAGTTCACGCGCGTCACAAGCTACTCTGTGCGCAACAGCGTGGAGATCCCGGCCTCACCCACGGGGCCGCACATCGTGGCCCCAGCCACGCCCACCACGAGCAAATTTACGGGCCGCAGCAGCAGCAGGAGCAACTCGCCTACCGTGTCTAGCCCCCTCTCTCCAACGCGTCCGAGCCTATCTCCAAAACGGACATCCACCACCACCACCACCACCCCCGCCCCGAGGCAGCGCACCGCTGTAGTGGTGGTACCGGTCTCGCCGCCCCCACCCCCGCCTCCTTCGTCGTCGTCGGTGAAGCGCCGGCTGCCGCCGCTCCTCTCGCGCACGCCCACCGGCTCCCGCCTCTCGCGTCTGCTCTCTAGCACCGCACCACCACCACCGTCTCCCATCGTGGATGGCAGCGCGGCCGGAACGACGAGCTTTGCGGCGTTCAAGGCGCTTCCGATCGACCCCGCGCGCACGCGCCGCGGTGATGATGGCAGCACGTTTGTCGAGCCCGCCGACGCGCCGGAGGAGTTTGCAGGCGCGAGCACGTGTCGGGAGGCCGTCGACCATATGGTGGATTGTATCGTGCGTGCGTGCGCAGATGCCACTGGTGGTGGAGATTCCGTGTCCATCGTGCGACAGGAGGACATCGTCAGGTCTGTCATTACCCACTTTTGGGGTACCTTGCTAACTCCTACGTCACCGGTGGCGACGACTCAGCTTGGCAGAGGCGCAGAAGATGACGAGCGTGTACGCAAAGATGGAATATGGTGTTAAGAGATTGTTGTGGCTTGGTGGTTGAAGGCTGAAGGAGCACCTGGTGTTGGTGAAGCCTGACAGACCTGACACTGCACGATAGTGGTTTGCTTGGCTACTCGACTTTGAAATGACCTATAACTAGTAGTAGGATCTCTAAATCTATACTGTACAGTACACGCCGTCCTTGTCGCGATACCCAGAAACTTGACTGCATCTCGTAGTAGGGCTGCTGTAGGTGAATTCGACGAAAGATATCGTATTAGATCGAGCAAAGGGTATTGATTGGCAGAGGTAAAAGAGGAGTGAATTGGATATCCAAGAAATGGGGATGCATTGATCAATCGTCCGAATGTTCAGTCATCACATTCGAAATTGACGTGCCTTCGCGGCCATGTCCAAACCAGACAATAAATAAATAAATCTATGACATCCCCTTTAGCATCCATGCATGAGAATCAAGAGGCAAGACTCACAAGCGCACCGCCAGGCTATCGCAGTCCGGCGATGTCGATGAATCGAGTCTTGCGTCTCATCGCGCGAGCATCTGCCTTCCTGCCAACGTCGTCCAACCCGACGCCCATCATGTCCTGTTCAACGACACGCCGCATGTGTCGCTCGCAGAGCATTCGCCCTTCGACCTCCCAGTAGTCGACGAGACGTTCGTCACATCTCGCGCCAGTGCCGTCATCCTCTTCATATTCACAGGTAAGGTGCTCTGGGTGGTACCGGTCGCCCGAATGTGACACCGCACAGGGGCCCTCGATGGGCCGTCCGCAATCGGGGGCGGCGCAAAGAGAGTTGTTTGCCTCGTGATAGTGGTAATCGCAGAATGGTTTCCCGTCAAAGACGTAGAAAGTCCTGTCGGGGAAGGGTTTCTGATACCAGTTAGGTAAGGGGTCGAAAAAAAAAAGAGGGGAGGTGCATACGTGGCAGGTGTGGCAGTTGAAGCAGTCGCGGTGGTACTTCCCTTTGAGTTGACCGTCCGAGGACGAAACCGCTTGCTTCTCTATGGGCATGTTGCACCGTCGACACTTTCGAATGGGTCGTGAGCCGCGGTATCAGATGGCGACGACGAGCCAATATTCTCGTACCTTCGGCAGATACATATTCTTCCAGCATTTACCGCACAACACACCCCTGCCATTCTCTACCTGTATCCACCTGTTGTCCTCGATTTCCTTTGAGCACCGCATGCAGGTGAACACCGTCTCGCGGTATTTGCCAAGCCCGCTCGCGCTAGACTCTTCCGATAATCGTTCCTTTCTCCTCGATTTATCAGAAGAGCCACCACCGATCGCACCAGAAATTGTGCCTCCCCGTCGGTTAATGGCGCCACCTAAGGTAGATGAATCGCGTTGCGTGGGCGACGTTAGTGGCGACGTCAGGGAACGCATGGGTGGTTTCGACGCGCGGGGGATGGATACTGTAGGCGAAGTCGGCGACAGAACCTTGTTCACATGGGCTGGTGACAGTGCCTTGTCCGTAGAGGCCGGCGAACCCAGAAGTGCAGCTATAGCCATGTCGAAGCCATCTTCCATGGGCATTTGCTCAGTCCGAGGGCGGTCGTCTGAGTATGCAGAAGAAGTGATGGACGGAGTACGATGCACTCGGGTGGGAGTGGGGCTCATGCGACGCTCGATGATACCGTCGTCATCCGACTCGTCGCTTTGGGCGTAGGCGAGACCGCCAAACTCAGATCCTTCGTCATCTGCGGCCCGCATATGGAAGGAGGAATTCGTGTCGTCTTGGGTTACCACTTTGACGGTATCCCCGGATACTGCCCTCTTCTTCTGCGAGAGATTTTCGGGCGATGAAAAGGGTAATCCAGTCGGAGAAGTGGGAGTCAACGGCCCGGAGGGTTTGGAAGCGTGAGATGGCCTGAGGGGGAAAGGGATAGACGAGGATTTGGCGGCTACATTATTATCGCGTCCGGGTGGTGACCCGAGTGGGGGCGTGGATGGGGCTGGAGGAATCGAAGGCCGAGCATCCTGGGAAGACCGAGGATCTTGGGAACGCAATGGAGGCGAGTGGAGAGGTGCGGGGGGCGAATACGGATACGGCATATGTGGCGCAGCTGCGGGGAAGGGACAGTCGTAAGCCACATATTAGGTATGACGACAGAAGCGGAACCACGAGACGCCAAGAATCACAGAGAAAGCAGTGCGTTACGGGCGTCTAAATGAAATGAATGACGACGTACCGGCGGATGGATTTTGAACGTTCGGATGTGGGTAGGCTCGCCTGCCGTCCATAGGTGGAGGAGAAGAGGGAGCAGAGTTCCAAAACGCAGGCGGGGGTGATGTCGGCGTCGGTGGGGCAGAAGCAGCAAACATGGCAGCGCGAGCTGCAGCTGCAAAGCCTCTACGCCCCACGCCGGCCATGCCAGCGGCACCACCCGACTTGGTGTCGATCTCGGGTCCCATAAAGTGGTGGTGGGAAGAATAGTTAGATGGAGCAGGGGAAGGAGGGACTCGAATGGGAGGGCTGGGACGACTAGACATCGGCATGAGTCGCGGATCGTAAGCAGCCCTCGGAGCCTGGGCGAGGGGAGAGGGCGGTACAGAGGGACGAGGGTGGTTAGCAACGCTCGGATGGGCGTGGATGTTACTCGGATGTGAGTTGCCAGGGATGGTGTTCAGAACTACTTGAGGCTGGGGTCTATTGTACTGGGAAGTTGGTTGGCGAGTTGAAGAGGGTGGCAGTATTGGCGTCTGGGTGCGCGAGGGAGGTTGGGCAGGGCTGCGAACGCCATTCCGCGAAGGCGCACGACTGGGGTTGGTTCGAGGGGGGGCGCGGTCATAGTTGCGTGTATCTCGCGGACTCGTGGATGGTAACCTGGGAGAAGTTGCGCCGGCGGTGGCATTCGCAATGGCAGTCTGTAATTTGAGTCGCGGGGGGCTAGGTTTTGAAGAAGAGGCAGAAGAAGTAGGGACGGGTGGGCAGACATGGTCGACGAGTTTGTCGAGTGGAACAGACAGGCCACAGGAGGAACATTTGACGGTTGGAAGAAGTTGTGATATGCGTAAGTCAGGCATAGTTAAAGGAGAGTGAGGATGAGAGAGCAAGCCAAGAGAATAAAATGAAGAGTATTACAATTCTAATATTAACAACATCAACCGCTCTCTGTGAGTGCCCCTTCTGCTAGTGTTCTCGGCTGCTCCAATCCGTTCCCACCGTTCCCATTCCCATTTCCAATTCCAAGTGTTCCATTCCCGCTGTTTCCTAGTCTCGAGAAGAACTCATCCCATTGCCCTGTAAAATATATCCTTTTCAGTAATAGTCCACAGTGAATCCTGCTTCAATACACAAACCCCAATCAAACATGCCACCAGGGATCCCATCCAGCCAGTTGTTGTCAGCCAACGCAAACTGCTCCAGAGCTCGAGTGGACGCGGGAGCTGAGTCCAATAAGTTCATCACGCGAACATTCTCACTCCCCGTCATCCCACCCTCGTTCAGCACAGGGTTCACGTTCACTTTTTCGTCCTGTGTTGCGGCTAGCTGAGCTCCAGAGCCTCCATGCTCATTTGCCCCTGCCGATGCTGTACCATCTACGGCCCGCGTGAGCCCGTCCTCCTTGAACAGCAGGGACTTAACCTCACCCTCGTCCTCTTCTTCGCTGGTACTTTCGATAATCACGTCGGGTGTAATTTCTGGGTACGCCCCTCTGACCTTGCCATGAGCGATGAACACACCTCCGCCAGGTCGGCTGGGGTCTCTCGTATATGAAAGTCCTCCTAATGGTGGCGGCTTCTTAGACGTCACGTTGGTTGTGGGGTTCAGCGCCGGCCGCTCCATTGGCAATGGTGGGCCTTGCGTCGCCTCGTATAACAACGCAATAATTTCTGCGGTCTATGGAAACCTGTTAAGCAAGTCGCTCACACGAGTGCTGACAGGACCCAACCTTCCGACGCGCCGACATGTGATCTGGTGAGAGTGACTTCTCCCATCGCCGGACACAATCACGCAACTTTTTGAGTTTCGCTGCGGCGTCCTGGTCTTGGCGACGCGCCCACGTGTGATACTGTCAGGTCAACAACACTATTGGTTAGATATCTCAGATTTCACATGTACCATACGAACCTGGACCAGCGCGCACGATGTTGCAGCGTACGCAACTAGCATCCACACGTCATATATTTTGTCGTTCTGATCTAACCAATCGATGGCGGCGCCAGTCAATTCGACGAGATTTGTCCAGCTCTCGACGGTCAGGGCAAACTTGAGGTGTTCCGGGCATGAGTAAGAGATTCGCATAAAGACGCGAAAGAAAATCATCAAAACGCAAGAGTACAAAAGGAAAAGCACCCCTGTGTAAAAGGTACTTAGAACATCATCTCAAACCGGATGTACCTTACGAACCGGCGTTTACGGGCGTGTCAGGTCCCCGGAATTGCAGACTTGGAGGCAAATTCTTCTTCCAATTTTCAAGATCTGCGAGGAGCACCGCAAGCGCCTCGTCCGTGGTATTCATTAGGCCGGCCGGGCTACGTTAATCAGGTAAATTTAATAGACGGTGAAGAAGATGGACTATACCTGTAGACGGTCTTTAATACCCTACCAAGGATGATGCTAAGTCTGACGAGCTCATCCACATAGAGATCATAAGGAGTGCCAGATGAAGGTAGTCGAGCGTCGCAATCGTTGACATCGATCATATACGGGTGCCCATATGACAAGCTCACCCTATGGTAAACATCGTTAGTAGGAAGCCCAAACTCTGTGACGTCAAGGTAGAGCCACGGGTAGAGTTACCATCGGTCACTGATAAGACATGCTCCCCATAACCTGCGACGCATTTCGATATTCTGCTTTACTGCCTCGGCGCGGTGAAGGCCTAGATCTTGAGCCTGCCATTCAGCATAAGCAAACGCGCTCGGACTTTAAGGAATCGATTCATTTTTCACGCACCATCCTGATCGCGGTCCCTAGCCGAATCCACAGAGCGGACAGGGCATTTGGCACGAACTGTGAATGACAATCTCCTACCATGGAAAGGATTAGCAAGCTCTGCACGTTGGCGATCGAAGCCGTCGAAAGTACGTCGTCAACTTTGATGACGCCATTGACAGTATAGCGTATTGCGTCGAATATGCTCTGGGGTACGTCACGCCGCGCCGCAGCTACAAGGCAGATAGAATACAATAATATAGGGGGAGGCGAGGGACTGGTGAGAAATTCGGCTTGTGTGATGACCGGAAGAATGGGGGCGATCTCCGTGAAGTAGGCATTGACCAACTTCTCGACCATATCGCGCTCAATGCGCATGTCGACGGGTTTTTGCAGCATAGGTACTGTATCGCCAACACTTGGTTCTATCACCTGGATGAGCCCATCACCACTCTGAGATACCTCCCATGTGTGGTGATGTCGAGCATCGTAATTCTCATATAACCGTGAGGGTATCGTAGCACTGGAATGAAGAAGGTGGTCTTCGGAAGTTGGTCCTGGGTAGGTGGGTCAAGCGAGGTAAAACAATTGTGAACACCCAACACCGCACCGTAAACTCGAGCATCTGCAGGCCTCGAGGATTCTCCGAGCGGCGTAGAGGAATGACGTTGGTCTGCATTCTCCGAACGCGCCTTTTCTGCTGCTTCTTCCTCTAGTTTTTTCTTCTTGAAACGGGTCTCCGCTATAGGAAGAAAGAATGTGCACTCGAACCCGTACTGCTTGCAATGCTGGCATAGGGGTGGTTCAGAATCTGGTAGGATATCGCATCTATTCGAGGGAAAAATCGTCAGCGTGCGGATGGGGGGCCGAGTTTCGGCCGAAGGTAGCGGTAGAAGGCCAAGAGAGAATGAAGCAAGGCGGATCATTCGGACTCAGGTGACAGAGAAAAAAAAGACTACGGACCGGATTTTGCGACTACGACAACTATCGCATGCCCTTTGCGTCTTGGTGCGCTTCTTTGAATCTAGGGGCAGTGGGGGTTGCGTATTAGCCCTGGAACCTGATGCTACTGCGCTAGGAGTTGAGCCCGACGGTCCTGCAACTTCCTCCAAACCCTCCCCGTCTCTTCCTTGGCTCTCATTCGTGGGCTTGCGCTTACGCTTCACGGATGGCTGTTGACCGACTTGGATTGGTGACTGATTCGCAGTCGGAGAAGGTTGAGCGGAGACATCATGCGCGGCGCCCGGACGAGGCGGCGCATACATCATAATTTGTTGCGGATAAGGCGAATAGTGGGGGTAAGGATGGGAAGGGTATGGGCCGTGGTGCACAGGATACGCATATGAGGCGGGATGGTTTTGTCCGGTCATAGGATTGGAATTCATGCCGTTGTTTGGATGGCCCACAGGGGTGTGTGGGTAACCCTGGTGGGAGTGAGGGAAAGGGGAGCCATTGTGTGGATAGGATGGGTTCATGACAGGATAATGGGTGGCCGGAAATGAATGCACGAGGGCCGAACGAGGATCGGGAGCTCCTCTCTTCGATGAGGATCTTTGCGGCTCTTCGCGCGCGTGAGAGAGAAGGGAAGGTCGGGATGCTAAGTTTAAGGGAGGATGAGAGATCAAAGTAAGAGGGAATGAAGCTATACCGATCGGAGTGAGTCAGCACGTACGGAGGTCCGGGGATGGAAGATGAGATGGAGTAGCGGCAGTAGCAGTAGGCTTAGTGGGGCGTTTCTTGGGCTTGTCAGCAGGACGGGAAGGCGGTGGCTGACCTGTCCGCGCGTCTCCTTCAGGGTTTGTTCCATATTCTGGTTCCATAGTCCAGACACACAGCCCCAGCTACAGACGCCTAGCAGATTAAGCAAGCTGTGACCAAAGTCAAGGTACGGACACTGAGTCCGAGTGAGACAGAACCCGGGTGAAGGACCTTATGTAAGTACACTTCACGGAACAGAGTGGGTCCGATTGGGGTGAGATAAAAAAGGGGTTTACGAGACAATGGTATCAGCCTTGCCTTGTATGCGCGATGTCTCAATGGGCGAGGAATGATGGGAGAGTGTGGAACAAGATTCTACCCGGGCCTGACAAGAATATACCCGTGAAGTGGGACGGCAGTCATACTATGTACATCATGATGGTGGCGGCGGCAGGGGCGGCCCCCCTTTCCTTTCAAGCGCCGTTTTAAAGTTTGCTCCCGCGGTTGCGAGAATGCGCTGACGTCACCTGCATATACATGCTGAGCCAATTACTCGTCTCATTTTTACCGCCGGCAGTCAAACAAGAAGCCGCCGTCCGCAACGTTTTAAAATTTACGATGCCGACGTACGGACTCTAACAAATAAGTCAACCTGACAGTTCTCCTTGAAAAAAAAAAAAGAAATATGAATATGTGAAAATAAAATATGCCAACTACTCATCGTCCAGTGTACGCATACAGGCCCAAACTCGAACCTCAGGCACCTCCATAGGTATCACCCTCTTCCGCACCAAAGTCCACGGCAAAATCAGCTCGATCCTCAACACCAGGGTTTACCAACCGCTTGTCATCAGTTGCCACGGCGTGGGGTTGCACCCAAGAATATCCACCCGGACGACACAGGACGTCGCCGAGATTTCCCGTCCAACTGGCGTGAGCAAAAGGGTTCGGAGGTGTCTCCCCAGGCTCAATCGACTTCTGTGCGGAGTTCCGAATCTACGTAACAGAAAGACCAATGTCAATAATTCCCTATATGTGTAAACTGGCGCAAGGTGGAGTGATGGGAATGACGGCGCCGAAAAGACAGGTGGAAACGAAAACTATGGCGCCATACCTGTTCTATCGTGGTCACGTTGAGGTAAAGGAGCTAAACCCGGCTGTTTAATATTTTCGGGCAGGGCCGAAATTATTCGCACCGCTCACCCGCACATGGTACAACAGAAGCGCCCCCACTGGCCAGATGACTGTGATCGCAAGACAGAAGGCGGTTGCGCTTCCCGCCCCCTTGCCAAGAGCATGTCCAAAGTCGATCTGATCCTCCCGTGTCAACAGTGAGACATGTAAAGCCGACGTAACGATCACTAGGCACAGGGTAAGTGTCTAGAAACGTCCTACAAGTCAAACCGATGCCCCTGAAGCATTAGCACATAAAATGATTTTTGACGCACGGTCACCAAGATGAGGGCAAAGAAATGAGTGTAATTCCGACGGCCCACACAGTTGTTTACCCATTGACAGTGATGGTCGCATCCATCGACACAATTGTCACACTGTGTGAACGTCAAATTATCGCTCAATCCCCCTCGTTGGCTAATAATGCGTACCATCCTGCAATGGCTCGACCGCGGAGGTCGGTATGTGCGGCAAGTGGTACAATACTTCACCCGTACCCTTACGACTGCTGTGAGTGATCGAAGCTGCTCACGAAATGAGGGGCCTTACACTCCGGAACGGACTTGCAAATCACGAGGTAATGGGACACGGTCATCGCCGTCGGAGGGTGTCACGGACGGGTATGGTGGATCGGGGTCCAGATTTCGTGGGAGAATTCCAGGGTCCTTGAAGGCCTGTCGAACACACACAGTGAAGACGGAAGTAAAATACACGAAGCTGAAGACCTACCGTTGACAACATCAACGATATCGTCAAAAGACACATGTATGCACCAACCGCAGCGACGGCAGGGCTTTTGTTATGCCACCACCATACGCAGGTTGTACCAAACCAGACTCCTGAAATCCCAAAGAGCAGCGCGAGGGAACCTATAAACGCCCAAGGTTTATCACCGCCCATAAGTAAATGGCCTTGCAGGAACCAGCGGTTGGAAGAGGATATTCGTTCGTGGTTGCGAACATAACGAGCGGACCTTTCGTGCTTCACAGGGACAGAGGAAGGTGGGTATTCAGACTTGGCGGGGGGGTATGGTATGAAGATAGCTGACTGGTGTCGCAAGTCGAGGGGAGCAACGCCTGACGCCCTGTACTCCTCATCCGAATTATCTTTTGTCTCAAAAGGTGTAGGCGGCCCATGGCTCGCGCTTGATGGAGGATTGGTCAACACCGGCGACTCCCTGGCACTTCCCGAGCCAGACAAGGATTTGCGAACCGACTCGAGACTCAAGCCCTTCCGAAAGCGGTCAAAGCCGTCGCGCATGCGCGCGGCAGCACTAGCGCTTGTAGCGTTCCTTTCGACGACATTTCTGGCGAGAGATGGCCTAGACCGGTGAGTTGCAAGAGAACCTGAGCGAGAATGAATGGGTCCACCGAGAGGCAATAACGGTTCGCGACTGTGCTTCTGCTTTCTTGCAGGCTGCTGTGGTAATGCGTCCTGCATGGAGTTGCGTGAGGTCCGGTCGCCGCTGATAGGATATGAGTCCGAAAACCCATCCGAGTCATATTGGACGTCTTGCGCCAATGGCTGGAGTGGGTACGCGGAATTAGGAGTTTCGTGTGAAGGAGAGAGCGCGTTGGAGGAAGCGATAGAGGAAGGGCGGGACGTTGTATCAGAACCAGAAAGAGGTGGTAGAATGGGACGAGATGGATGAAAGAATGGCGAAGGAGGGAGGATTCCAGGTGCGTGTGTAACGCTAAGAGGAACAGAAATCGAACCTGTAAATGTTCGGCGAGTCGGGGAGCTTGGGTCTCCGTGTGTGGTGAGAGTAGGACGGGGACGAGAGGCGGTGGAGACAGCAGAGCCAGAGCGTGCGTGCCTAGCGGCGCTGCTACTGCGAGGGGTGGTGACGCTTTCAAATTTGGTTGAGAGACCAACACTTGATAATGAAGACGGGAGCTGTGAGGGGCGTTGAGAGACAGGGACCGTTGGCGTCGAAGGGGAGAATGGTAAGGAACGTTGAGAGGCCATGTTCCAGTAGAGTAAGGTAAACAGAAGGATGTATGTACACAAGGTTGAGGCGCGTGAGCCTGTGCCTGTGAAGTGCTGAAGTGGCCAACCGGGTTTCACCGGAAAGGTAAAAACCAAGTGCAAAGAGCTTGGCCGTCTATTATTGCATGCATGACATGCAGTATATACAAATTAAAAATTAGAGAGGGGTAGGGTACCAGCAGTGATTGTACCAGTCCTTCGCATGCTCCACCGTGACCGAATGAACAGCTTCCCGAAAACACGTCGTAAACGCTGCATTTCTCGGACTCGAGCTTCACGTTGAGGCGATCACGATTCGTGCGTAGCCACTCTTTGATAGGCGCAAACGACAATTCGATCGGGTTGAGGTCTGGCGAATGTGACGGGATATAGAGGAGGCGCGCGCCGTGTGCCTCGACCAAGTCGCGAATCCCGCCCACCTTGTGGATCGCCGCGTTGTCGAGGACGAGGACCGAGTTGGAAAGTGGAAACTTGTTCATGCGAGGTAGAAGGCCTTCGACGAAGCGACGGAAGTCGCCGCCGGTAATAGCGTTCTCGACGACTTCAAGATGTAGGACCCCATCCAGACAGATGGCAGGAAGTACGTTGTATTTTGTGTCCCGAAGAAAGAACTCGAAGCGGGGACTACGCTCGCCACCCATTGACCACGCATACGGCCGCCTCAGACTCAGTCGGTGGAAGTAGCTCTGGTCAGCGAAGACGAGTTGTTCCGGGCGGAAGTCGGCTGCAACGAGGGCCCTGAACTCTTTGCGTTCTTGCTGATTCCGTGCAAGAGTGGCATGCGTGACCTGTCGTTGACGTTGTTGTGAGACACAGTGAGACCAAAAATTGATGACTCACTGTTCTCATTGAATATCCTATCCCTTGAAGTGAACGCGCGACCGTCTGTATTGACGCGTCGACACCACATACCTCGTAAAGCTCCGTCTTCAGCTCGGCCAGCGAGATGTCGACCCGGCGCTCAACGCAACCGCGGAGGAACTGTGGCAGAGTGAGATGGAACCCAGGATTGAGATGTTGCGTACGTACATTTCCTTCCATGGCACCGAGCATGCGCGGCTGACTCGAGTCGACTGGTCGCCGTGGAATCACACCTCCAGCTTCGCGATGCGCACTGCGCATCCGCTTGAGCGACCGTTCACTGATCCCCGTAGATGCACGAATCTCTGCGTCGGGAATTCCCTGAAGGGACATCGATAGGGCCGTCTCTTTAAGCTCGGTGGAAATGTGCCGCCCGACCATCGTTGAGGTCGAGAAGGATGTTGAGATGGCACGCGACGCAGACGGGATTTAACTCGGGAGACATCGACACGTGGTGTATCAAAAGTGTAATAGGGTAATTTACCCTCAGGTGCACAAAAAAAAAACTAAGGGTAATGACAGGTGACGACAACCTTTACAATATCCCATCCACTTGAATGAAAGCTCACATAAATAAGTAGCAAGGGCCTAAAGTACTGGATCTTGCTGTAACAGAATACAGTCGGATACAGACGACTACCATAGTCACCTCCCTGCTTCTCTTTTTTGCCGCGATACAATCCATTGCCGAATGTACGTACTACTCATCTTGGCCTGCTTCAGAGCTTCTGCGTCTTCCACTTCCACCCGACTTGAACTGTGTGAAATCACGTCTATCACAAAGGTTTTTAACGGTGGCAATCCCTTCTCCTCTCGATACTTGTCCACTTGGTCACCAGAGGTGTGAGCACGGCGCGAACAAACGGCTAGCATAGCTACCCACCTGCTTTCCCCCCGGACGCCGTTTCCTTGCTCACAACGAGAGCTTGGATGTTCGGATCCGCCCCTGTTGGCCCGTAAACGTCCTGGATCGGAACGATGTCGTAGACAAGGCTAGGCTTAAAGAGTTCCATGAACTGGCGGACACCTCGCATTCGTTCGGGAAGGCCCTCCAGCACCTCCCTGTTGTCCTTTTTTGTAAGGAGTGCGTCGTCTGCATAGTTGTTCGGTAGGCTGCATCCTTGTGAAGAACCTGAGACGTACCTGTCACTCCAATAATGACCTTCTCATCGGCGATCCACGCAGGCCATACTGAGCAGTATTTTGTGTCCCGCGTGCAGGTGATCGAAGGTACCCCCGAGGGCTACAACGGGGTAGGTTGGTGGATCGGATCCTGGAGAAGTCGGAGAGCCGGGAATGGTTTCGCTGTCCATGACGTGGTCTCCAGGCTTGGACCATGCTGTCCGTAGGGATGAAACGGATTGCGGGAGAGGGACCGGTATACAGTCTAGTCAAGGTCAATGACTGCGGAGCAGTTGAGTCAGGAGGACGAGGCACACCGCCTTCGATTCTGATGACCACCTCAAAGTCCTTTCCAAAGTCCTCGCTAAGGTCCTCGTCGAATCCCCGCAAAAGGACAGTCCACCTTGGAGCAAGACCTTGTCCAGTTCTTGGGCCACCGCCGTGGCCTGCACGTAGGCGTAGGTGAGAAGTCTTTGAATGTCGTCCCAGCATTCCGTGTGCGAAACTCCGGCCGAGCTGTCGCTGTGGGCAGAACCGAAACTATTTCTCCGGCTCTGACACTCTTTCTCGGGACGACCCACGAGAGGTGAGCGTGGCCTACGACCAGTGTTGAAAAGCCGGGAGAAAAGGACAATGACGAGGCGTTCGCGGACACATCTAGCAGCGCCGGCTATGGCCGGTGCTAGAAAGCAGGGTGTGCTCAAATCATTGACGGTTGCAAGGAGGAGTGCATGCGAAGTCGTGGCGTTGGGGAGAGGCATATCCTGTGCTGCCGGAGAGTGTGTTGGGGCTAGCCCCGCTTCACGACCTAAAGCCCCTTTCTGAAGGCGACCTTATGTGACGATCGAGGGATCTGTGTGTCATAGAAATAAACACGGACCACGGCGCTAATGGTGGTTCGCTTCGGATGCGCGTCGATTCCATTCCACTTCAATTACAATCAACATAAATAGTGTCGTTACATCGTCATGTCATTAATTCATTACGCTGCGAATCACGTCCGCGTGCGAGGCGAAATCCGGCTCTGGTGTAGGTCCTTCACATCAAAGAAAACATTGACTTCCAAAAGCAATCCCCAAAAGGCATGATCCAGCTGTTGCGACGTTGTACGCGTTACACCTGATACGACAATGAATGCCAGAGCTAAGCGAGTGGGCAATGAACCTACCATCCATCGAATCCCCCAGGTGGACATCTCTCCCGGATCAAAATCCACACAAACTCCACGGACCACAGTATGAGGCCAGCTGCGTCGTAAAATAGCATCCATTTGAGGTCTTTCCGAGCTTGCTTCCACTGCTCCTCCAGCGCTAATCCCTCGAATACACTCCGTCGTTTCGGCCGTTTAC
Organism: Lactarius akahatsu; assembly: GCA_021524915.1. Taxonomy (NCBI): domain Eukaryota; kingdom Fungi; phylum Basidiomycota; class Agaricomycetes; order Russulales; family Russulaceae; genus Lactarius; species Lactarius akahatsu. Next base: position 970,845 of record JAKELL010000001.1, on the reverse strand, counting down.
CTGGGCCCGACTGGCCTGGACGAGGACAAGTGTTCATCTGGATTTCCGATTTCCTCATCATCTTGACCATCGCGGGGGCCGAACATCGTCGGGTCAACGATCAAGTTCACCTGAACATTGCCTTGTTCTTGCTTCCCTTTCTTCCCCTTCTTCTTCTTCTTCCTGTCGCCATGTAGCTCCTGAATGGGGAGCACTGCAAGGCCACCAGGACCAGCGCCAGTGACGTTCCGCTTCTTCCGGTTCCCACGAAAGCAAGGGCGAAGAAAGAAGAGGTAAAGACAAGATAGCGCCGTTAGGATGGATAAAGCATAGAGCGCGAACGTGTGAGGCTTGGATTGAGGTGGTGGAGGTTTGGGAGGTTTGATCCACTACAACATTACGGTAAGCACCGAAAGAACAAGGGGTAATAGTAACGCACAAGAGCGGCATATATTACCGCCGCAGCAATTCCGACAGCTAAGAAGACTTCGATCGCTCTGATGGCTGTCCTCTTCCTTGGACCATCTGTGATCAGGCGACCCTTCTCATTCACACTGCCTATTGGTTCTTGCTTAACTGGGTCTGCCGCAGTTGAGGCAAACTCGTGCTCTAACATGCGAATGCGCTCTTGCTTAAGCTCGGGATCCAGAGGGGAATCGTAGTCCGGAGCATCAGAACCGGACCACGGAACAAAGTCCCGTGAAGATTGGCTAAGGGTCGCAGCATAGGCATCGTATCTGTTCCCGATTTGGCCAGTGGTAGGATGTGCGGGGTCAAAGAAAGACGCTCTCGAAGGTTCGTGTAACTGCCCAATTGGTGACCATTTCTTCTCCTTTGCGTACCACCCATGAGACCAGGAGGGAAAGTGCGTGATATCAATCTCCGAGGTTGAAGTGACATCGTGGGAAGAACCTGCGTTGGGGGGAGGGCGTAGTGGCTCGTATGAATATGGTGCACCACCCGGGAGATCGTAGACGGAAGTCCGTGCAGGAGACTGTACCGGAGTAAATAACCTATGGCCAATATCTCGGCGGGGTGGTGTGCTGTGGGAATGTGAAGTCGGGGTACCACGAGAGGAAACGAGTGATGGTGGTTGTGAAGAGGTATGACTAGCGAGTGAAAAAGATCTCGTAGGCTGAGGCGGAGGAGATGAGAGATAATCCTCGTACGGGTCGTACGGATTGCGATTCAATGTGCGAGCGTAATCAGCCAAGTCGAATGCCTCGATGGATGGATCTGAGACCTCATGCCTCTGATGCTGATGGACACTGAGGTAACGTAACGACGGAACAGGATCTCTGGGGTCGGGGGACCATGGACGAGGGTGGGGACGTGGAGGTGGGTGGGATTCCTCGGAGCTGTAGAATGTTGAATACATTGGTCGTTAAAGTGGTCATAAAACCATCAAAACATGGCAAAGATGAGGAAAGGTTTCGTCAAGAGGGGAATACTAGGAGGACACGTGATGGTCAGACTAGGGACTCTAGCCACGCTACAAGACCGTCAATGTTAATCTGCCTCTTTTCGTCCGATAAGTCGACAGTCTCTCCAGCGCTTACCCAAGTCCCCATAAATTCGATATCTCCCCCTTCCCACTCAGAGAATTTAAACGACTCCCCCGGGGCACCGTTGCAGTCTAGGCCCCCCAATTCAGAATTGTCCTCGCCCTCAGCTCCAAGTTCGTCGATGGTCACGCTTCCAGTGTGCGATCGTCGCCGTTTTTCGAGCTCTCGCTCTAAGATAGCGCGCACTCGGTTGATTGCGAGCTGTTCTAAAGATGATGTCGTTGAAACACTCCCTATTTTGAGTAGGTCACATTTGTGAGCTAGTATGACTATAGCAGGAGGGTCTTGTGACGGCGGGATTGTGGAAACAGTATGCAGTACCCAATGTAGGTGTCTAAGGTCGTAGAGTCAGTATACGCAAAAGAACTTGCAAATGTTCAAGCGTACTCTGCTACGGACGGGCCATTGCGGGAAATATCGCTAGAGTCTATGACAAAGACGATAGCTTTGGCGTCGGGTAGATGTTCACGGAACTCCGCGCGGAGGCGGGGATGCCCAGGAACATCCACCAATGTCACGGCCTTCTTATTCAACACGAAGGCACACGTATTGGTTTGAAGTGACGTCTGGCTGGGAAACGTCTGGCCAAACGCCAGCTAGAACGCATACCTGAGTCAGGGCTATCGCTACGAAGTTACCATCACACACACCGTTGAGAGAATAGCAGTTTTCCCTGCATCTGGCGCTCCTACAAATACGATGCTGTTGGCACGGGACTGTGACCGACGCCGAATCAAGTAAAGCACGACTGTTGCGACATAAGTAACTGGTGGGTATTTCCACTAAGCTACTCACACGCAAGAAGGACGGCAGCAATAAAAGATATTGCCAATAGCTTGGGTTCCACTGATGATCTCATGGCTGTATGGAAGACCTTGACTCGAAGCCCAAAATGCGAGTTGGTTGCAAGCGAGTGGTCAAGAAAATTCGCATTATATAATCGAGCATGCACAGTCGAAGCGCCGGTCACATTCCGGCAGCTGCACGATGGCAGTCGCCGTGGCCGACGAAGAGGTCATTCACCCTCCTAGCAAAAGAATTCGCTCTTCTACTGAAAAGACTGAAGAATTTACGCGCGCAGGTACACTTCCGAAATTACTTGACCCTCAACGTTTATTTGCACCATTTCGCGCACTCGGTATCATAACAAATGGAGTGCCATTTGCTCTTCAGCTAAGAGCAGTCAAGGGCTCAGCTGAGGGCCCTCGTGTGCATATCTTGACATGCTTAGGAAACTCATGGGCTTTGTGGGAAGGCGAGAAGATGACCCTTCTGTTCGTCGGTGAGCAAGCATCACTGTTTCTCACTCCTTTTCGTGGTATTCAATAGTAAAGCGCTTCTGTAGGATCGGAGACGCAAGATCCGATTACGGGTATGGCGTTTGATAGCGACTTTGTATGGGCCTCATCTGGTCTACATGTTCTCAAATACAGCAGAGGGAAGGAGGTGTGTGCAGTTTCGAGTAGTTCACGCTCCCTACCTTAATCTCTCCGGAAGGTTGGTAGGCTGACGAACCCTCTGGGGACTCTGTTAACTTCACCACTCGTCTTTGGCTCTCGCCTTCTCGCTCTCACTGAAGACGGACGAAATCTGCTTGCTTGGGACATCGCAGAGCAAGGTGAGCATCTGAGCAAATATATGTTTTAAGCAGCGCCGAATTCCCGCGAAGAACTACATAGCCAGATTCATTTCGAGCCTGGCTTTGTCGCTGTACGCCTTTTTCACCCCGCCACCTATTTGAACAAAGTCCTCGTTGGAGGCAACGACGGAAGTTTGCAACTGTGGAACATTCGTACTCGGTGCGTACCGCCGTGTATTTATTAAAGTAACTCGAATAATTGTCTGTCTCAGGTCTTGCATACACAAAATTCCTTTTGTTCAACTCTCAGAATCTTCATCACCATCTTCCGTAACTGCGTTGGCCCAGTCTCCTGCCATTGACGTAGTAGGCATCGGTTTTGCATCCGGAGAGGTCTCGATATACGACATACGTGCTGATGAAAAACTAATGCGGATTATCATGCGGGAAGGCCCGGTTCGGGCACTCGCTTTTCGGGGTGGTACGAGAAGCTCTACTTCCATAAGTGTTCGAAAGTATGAATTCATTTTGTTAGATGGACCCTCTACCCTTGCTTCAGCCTCAGAAACGGGCCACATCTCACTCTGGGATTTAGGCTCTGGTGGGCGCTTGCTCCATACAGTACGAGGTGCTCACGATAGCAGTATATCCGCTCTGGAGTGGATTTCCGGCCAGCCACTGCTCATCAGTTCGGGAGATGATAATAGCGTCAAGGTTCGCTTTGAGATAGGACACGTCGCGTATCTCGCTGATATTTTACAAGCAATGGCATTTCGACTCGCCGACGTCGCCGCCGCGACTTCTGAAATTTCGATCGGGCCACCAAGTACCTCCGCATCTCATTCGATACTATGGTGAAGATGGAAAACAGCTGCTTACAGCATCGAGGGACCGCAGTCTTCGACATACGTCCGTCGTGCGTGACTCTCGGTCGTTTGAGTTATCCCAAGGTCTGCCTATTTTTTCCATGAGGTATTCCCACAGTAACCAGTACCTCTCAGGGTCTTTAAGCAAGAAAGCATCTACAATATCTGTGCCACTTGCTTCACTCAAGCACTCCTCCGTCACGGCGCTGTCGTTCTCGACTACAAGATACAAGGATTGGGACGATATTCTAACGGCACACTCCGACGAGACCTATGCTAGAACATGGAGCATGCTGAACAAAAGATTAGGCAAGCACGCGCTTGGGGTCGTTGAGAACGGCAAACCAAGAACTGTCGGGACAATTAAGGCAAGCCCTTGGCGACTTTCATCCTCGTCTCGTGCTGAACACCGAGATAGGCTGTCTGTGTTTCTGCATGTGGTAATTTCGGATTAGCCGGTTCCTCCACAGGTGTCATACACATGTGGAACATGCAATCCGGTGCCCGCCGTAAGTCGTTCAGCCTCGGGCCTTGTCCAGAAGGCGTTTATACGAAGTATCGACCTCCACCTGGGAAACAAAAGAGCGAGGAGCGCAGCGTCACTGGCCTCGCCACGGATTCACTGAACCGTGCGGTGATTGTTAGCACTCTCGATGGAACTGTCAACGTACGTGCTCACCTTATGATCCTACAAGTGGTCATGTATTTCTTCTGCAATCAGTTTTTTGACTTCCACACTGCAAAATTGGCACATGTGCTCATCATACCAGCCGCCGTTGTCTCCGTCGCCCTCCAGCGAGACAGCGGCCTCCTTGCGGTCACGTGTGACGATCTCGTCGTGCGTCTCGTAGATATTGAAACTCGCAGGATAGTCCGTGAGTTCGGTGGATTTGGCGGACGCGTCCTAGACCTCGTGGGTTCACCGATACTCGACCCATTGCCCCAGTCTCGATGACAGCGCGCGTAGACGTTCTCTTCCGACTCGCGGTGGCTCATCACGACATCGCTCGATTCAATTATTCGAACATTTGATATTCCTTCAGGTCGCCTGATCGATGCTTTCCGGACTGCAAGCATCGCCACCAGTGTATCATTCTCGCCTACTGGTGATTTTTTGGCGACTGCACACGTTGACGGCGTCGGTGTGTATCTTTGGCACGTCCATTCCGCTGTGCGATTGGCATAATCTGACACTGCCGTAGGGCGAATCGAGCCCAGTACACAGACATATCATTCCGCAGCATCACTGAAGAAGATTTGGAGCGTGTTAACTTACCGTCAGTGGGTGGCGCTGCCGAAGATGAAGGTTTGTCCACAAACACGTCGTAGTTGCCCATAATTAATGTTTCCTTCCAGCATTGAGACATTTGTCCAGTCTCACCGTGCATGACCAGCCTCAAGACATTGGCTTTGTGCCAGACCTAGACGGTGAAGTCGTCACACTTACGTTGCTACCACGATCGAGGTGGCAGACACTCTTGAATCTCGACGTGATTCAAGTGAGCACTTCCTGTCTTCCCTCTTTTTTTAGACATTCAATTTATTTTGGATATCAGCGCCGAAACAAGCCAAAAGAGCCCCCAAAAGCTCCGGAGAAAGCACCCTTTTTCCTGCCCACACTTCCAGGTGTTGAAACGCGGTTCGTGGTTCAAGAAAAAGGACAGGAAAAGACGTCGACGCGGAGATCAGAGAAAACCGCCGCAAATATCAAAAGTGTCTTTTCTGAAAAACTATCGCAGGAACCAAAGGAGGGAATTTGTAGGCGTCACGTCTGCCCACCTATGACGATCATAGACTTATGAGATCCGCAGACGAGACGTTCTTTACTTTTGCCAAATCGCTCTCCCCCGCCGCAGTTGACCTAGAAATTCGCTCTTTGGTGACGGTTCAAGACTTGGGGGTCTTTTTGAACGCCCTTTCACAGCGCCTCAAATCCCGCCGTGATTTTGAAGCTGTCCAAACGTATCTCAATTTGTTTCTGCGCGTACACGGAGAGATACTCGTCCAAACTGCCGAGCTACGAAGTGACCTGGAGGCTCTGTTGTTACTACAAAGGCAAGAGAGTAGTCGTTTACTAGATTCCATTTCCTCGTGTTTGGGTACATTGGCCTTTGTTCGGGATACGATATGATGATGTAATCCAATCGGGATAACCCGAGTTTTTGTGCCGAGTTTGTACCGTTTGTTACTGTAAGGCATCATGGAACAATCCACACCTCTTACGGTTGCCACTGGGACAATAGCTTCATGCAAGTTCGTCTTCCCCGTCTCGCAGGATAACCGCATCACTACTCATCTCGTCTCCTTCTGCAGCCGTCGCCGGTGCATTCATCGCCGGCACCTATGCTTTAGCTAAACGAAGAGGACAAGCCGTTGCCAGCATATATGCCGCGTCAGCTGCCCTTAATTGCGGCATCGCTGGGGCCACGTTTTTCAGTGAGTCAATAGCGTACTTACTATGCTACTATATCTCACAGTCCTGTAGGTGTTAAGGGATATGTTGTTGTGCCCCTTCTAGACCAAGCCCTGCGAGCGAGACTTTACGAACAGGATGGCCTACGAGAGACACCAGCCTCGATAGAGACTTCTTCAAATAGTGCCGTTACATGGGGGGCCATGAGGTTACACCACACCTTCGACTCCGCTTTAAGCGGGGGGTTCACGGGTGGTGTATGGAATACATGGAGACGTACGTGCCCTTCGACTTGTTCGTAGCCCCCGGCAGGACCCGACGTATCGTTTCAAGGTGGTACACGCGGCGCATTATCTGGGATGATGTTCGGATCCGTCTTCTGCGCCGTTGGACAGTTGCTGTACAACGAACTTGGCGTTCAACGCGTGAAATTCGTCTCCCGGACAAGTCTCGCTGCCTCCCCTCGACCACCGTTTCCAAGTGCCTCCAAGATCACTGAGCCTCTTGCGCCCAAAGAACCTCTCTTCGATAGAATGATCCATGCCATCGGCCTGAAAAAGGTTTCTGACGAAGAGTATCTGGCCCAAATGAGAGCGGAGCGTGCCAAGTACCTACAGAAAATTGCCGAATTGGAAGCGAAATTACAAGCAGACAAGGATTCGTAGCACCCATAGTAAACGGTGTGGTAGCGATACAGGTTAACTACACACTACAATCCATGGTCGCGACCCTTCATACCCCTTTGCAGCAGCGCACTTCTGCGACTCCTTTCCCGTCCATCCGGAATCCTCCAACGGCGATGTTGTCGCCGTGAATAGCCAATGCGTTGACCTTTGAAATTATCTCTGTCTGCGCAATTGGAAACGACTCAATTCTCCAATCTCCTACGTCACCCTCGACGCGCGCCAAGTGTCCAGATATGTTACCAAGCAGGGTGCTCGTAACAATCGTTGTGGGGTTCAAGAAGGCTCTAGACACGCGCGGGTGAATGGACTTAGGCGTACGGTAGGAAGTAAACTTACAAGGCGACAACAGGGCCGTCAGCAATCTTCTTGGACAAGCCCATATCCTCACGCAAGCCTCCCCACTTGCGGGTCTTTTTTACGGAGACCCTCTTGTCGCCTCCTAGGCCGATCCATATTTGGCCGTCTGCGGTGCCTGCGGCAACGCTGCCTGTGGACGAAACGGAGAGGCAGAGGACGAACGGGGGAGATAATGACACGGCGGACGTCTGCGGTAACGAGGCTATGGGGAAGTGACCCTCAATATGCGACTGGTTTACAAGAAACAACGTACCGAATTCCCGCCTTGAAAGTAGAGCGCCTTGTCTGAAGTCGAAGTGGAGCAAGGCAGAGTCATAGCCCCCACTGACGACCTCACTCGGACGGTCAGGTATAAAACTTGCAGTTGCACAAATCTAAAGGACCAAAGGTATCAGCGCTTCGATGATGCATAGAGATGTCGAGACTCACGCTCGTATGCGGTGTCTTCATCCGCCGGACGCTGTTTGTTAATAGATCCACTACACCCACAACCCCACTATCCAGGGTGAATGCGAGACTCTTCTGGTTCTCACTAACGGATATCTGAGAGTAAGTTCTCAGACGAATCGGGTGAAAGCTCTACTATATTACATACCCCGTTCACTGCATCCCCGTTGTTGTCGCTTAGTTGGACGGCGACCAACGCATTTTCGGATGACTGAATGAGTTCTCGGGTGTTCAGATTGAATAATTTTACCTGAGATGGGTCAGCGAGTGCTACGTCCAAATTGATGGGGCGAAGATGCTCCTCAAAGCACTGACAGAACTTCCACAGGCCACCCACATGTCGCCGAAACCACCCGACCTTGGCGCCATGACAGCGATGGATGAGACCTCAGAGCCAAGTCCTCGAATAGCTTTGACAACTTTAGTGTCTGGTAGGCGATAGAGCCGAATACTCCCGTCATCTTCCAAGGTCAGACGTAGCCTGTTCCGCATGAACGCGACAGCTCTTACCAGATCCTAAAATCAACGTATCATTTTGTGTATACTCCAATGACGATACGTGTGCTGGTATAAACAAGGTGTGTTGTAGGGCGTATGCAGGGACTTGTGTCACAAGACTCATGACGGTTATTTTTAATCTGATAATGCCGTAGTGCCACGCCTGCCGCCGACTGGGCCACGGAGCATTTGCCCCTGCAGACAGCCACCATGGTAGTCAACTCCTCCACCAAGCATGCCCCAACCTCGCTGGAAGATTTGAAGTCACTCCTGGCACCTGATAACAAGGTCAAAGTTGCAGGTTGCGTAGTCAAGAGTATGCTACTGCCGAGATTTTAATTGATCACCTTATCGCGCAGGTTTCGATGGTAGGTCCCACGTTTGGAGAGATTTTCTGGCCGATTAGCGATATCTGATTCCGGCCAGTGGATGGGGTCTTACGCGGGAAATTCATGGTGCGCCCGCCCATAGCTCACATGGCCGTTGTTGATGGTCGGGGTTGTCCAGTCAAAGGAGAAGTTCTTGAGTGCAGCATCCTCTGATGGTTTCGGGTTCTGCAGCGTAATATTGTGTGTCTTCTCTTCTTGTTTCAATTACAGAGTATTCACCAGTAGTACAGCGGTTGGGATTTGCATGACGCCGTGTATTCAAGAGAGCTTCTTATCTCCAACTCGGCAAACGGTTATCGTGACCTCATCGCGTCCATCGATCTGTCCACGTACCGCAGGATCCCCTGGGAGAACAACGTCCCATTCTTCTTGGTCTCGTTCTTAGATCCCGAGACGAGGGCTCCCGTCAGCGTCTGCCCACGCGGCGTGTTGAAGAGGGTTCTGAGTAAAGGGGAACAATACGGGTGGCAATGTCTTGCGGGGGTAGAGTTTGAAGTAGCGTTACTACCACTGAACTCCGGACACGATTACCCGACTGACGTCTGACGCAGTATTTTCAATTCAAAGGTAACTCTGGCGAATCTTGTGCAGGTGGTAGCTGAGTCACGTCCGCAGAGACACCGCATAGCCTCGTTGAGAAGAAGTTCAGTGATTTGCAGCCTCTGACCCCAGGGAGTAAGTATCTTCAATCTTCGACGCGGTAGTTTCACTAAGCGTATAATAGTGCACGGTTATTCGCTGCTCCGAACACAACTAAACAATGATTACTTTCATGACATATTTAACGAAGCGGATAAATTCGACATTGACATCGAAGGCCACCGTACGCATTTGACTGCATAGTCACTTCCTGTGTGTGATGTCATTTCGGACAGACACGGAGACCGGTCCAGGAGTCTTCGAGACGGCACTCGCTTACAATACGGCACTCCGTATGGCGGACAATGCATTGCTATTTAAGTATCTCGTCAAGAGCTTAGGGATGAAGTATGGCATCACCCCAAGTTTCATGGCAAAGCCTTGGGGGAACGTAAGTATATCCTTTCGAGTGGTCGATCACAACACTTATGCGACCGTCCTTGTTTGTTCAGTTACCCGGATGTAGTGGGTTTGTGCAAAATTGCGTGGTTCTTCACCCACGACTAGCTAACAGCAAAATTTGCGCCCTGAAGCCACATTCACGTATCCATTCGTGATAACAACGGGGACAATGTCTTTGCTGTCAAACCTGAAGAACTCAAGCGGGGACGAGAAGGGGCCGCCTACGATGAGCTCAAATATATTAGTCAGAGTGCCGAGTACTTCCTTGCTGGTGTATTACACGGTTTGACTGATGGTAAGTCCATCGTAACTCAAGGGGTTGGAAGTGACACTGAGCCATTCAAAGTTATGCCCGCCGTGAGCCCAACCCCCATAGAAGCGTTCGCTTTAAGACCTAACTCCATGACAGCTCGTACCAACTATCAATGGTTATAAGCGGCTTAGTGGCGGCGAGGCATTTTGGGCACCCAATGCCGTGACATTTGGCTACGATTCCCGCGCCGCCTCGGTCAGGGTCATATCTCCACCCTCAGTTCCAGCAGCAGCTACGCGTTTCGAGATCCGCGTCACAGGCGCAGATGTGAATCCTTTCTTCGCATTGAGTGCGATTCTTGGACTCGGCATCAGGGGCGTCGAGAAGAAGCTGGCGTTGCCCGTCGCGCCGGTCTCAAGTTTGAGCCTTGAGGATAAGAAGACTGGCAAGGTACGCATACCCTAAGGCGAAATCGATGAAGTGTATTTAACCCTCACTGTGATTGAAAAGATTCCCATGTTGCCGCTATCATTGGAAGCGGCGACTGCGAAGATGGTTCGACCGGACAGCGTTGCGCGCGAGATTTTTGGCGACGAGTTTGTGGATCATTTCTGTGGTACAAGGGAACACGAAATCAAGCTTTGGAACGAGGCGGTTACCAGTTGGGAAGGTCAGTGTTCGAAGTCTTACATTGCGATCAATCCTCCACGGAGGAACTTATACCTATTTATGTCTAGTGGAGCGCTACCTGGAGCTAGCCTAGAGCACTGCGTATCCATCCTTAATGTGATCCTAGAAAGTGTATGATATCTAAACTGGAAATCCCTGACCAGCTCCAAAGTCCGGAAATCGTTGTAATATCGACTATGCGACGGGTGCCTCGACCGCGTTGGCTGTTCCCAAACCGACGACGGCCGGTTTGTTTACAGGAGGGATGTCGGCAATCGCGTTGAGATCCGAAGCAGTTGGTACAGTGGGAACAACTTCTTTGGTCTCCGTCGCGCGTCTGACAGCTTGGAACCACTTAAGGAAGTGTGGGACGTCCTAAAAACCCATGTAGCCAGTGCCCCTTCTGAGATAGCGTGAAATGCTCACCGCGGAAATGGTACTTGCCATCGTGTTCTCTACGAGAAAGGCAGGTATGCGGCCACCTGGGCTGCTGGAGGTAGCCATGCGCCATTCCGTCTTCCCACCAGGAAGCTCCGTGAGACTTTCAACGCTGACATAGCGGCCCTTGACACCCGTCTCCTCGAGCTTGGCCAGGTCGGGTTCGCTGGTCAAGTCTACGGGAATGGATATGAATAAACTGCCAGAGAGTTGTGAGGTAGGACAGGGCAGCGCGACTGAAATTGACGCACCCTGTCCGGGGACTGCTCGGTTCATAGTGCGTGACTTGCAAAACGGTGAACACGCGAGACGAAACACCGAAGGACGGAAATTCGTAATATGACGACCAGATTTCTTGCGTCGCGGAAAGCTTCTTGATCAATGTGGCTTTCTTCACGACGTCGATGTACCTGTCGTACTCGTCGTCGTCATCGTGATCACTTCCGCTGAGAGGGACGGACGTACTCTTTCTCATTCTCAGAATGATTGATCCCAATCTTGCTCCAGAATTCGTCGAACGTTGCCTCGGCCGCCGTATGCTCACTGACCCTGCAGTGCCAAGACGCGCCATCGCCGGGGCCCTTCGGTTTGGAATAGGTTCGGACAGTGTTCTTCTGGTACGCCTTGCCCTTCTTCCAGCCTTTGGAAGCCTCGAGCACTTCACGCGCCGCCACGATGACTTGCTCATCCGAGGGCAATTCTGTTTCGGCAATTAAGCAAGTCATAATCCAAGGCAATATTGGACAGACCATCGGGTCGGAGCTCGCGCGCTATGGTCAGCTTGAAGCTAGAGGACATCGTAGTAGGGAAGTGGAATAAGTAACCTTGAGGACCATCACGGGTGACATGACAGCCCGTGGAAGCAACACAGAACTCCGGAGCTCTCCGGGAAGAGAAGAGTGATGGTTGAATTGAAATTATTAATGTTTGCGAACGGGAACAGATAGTGATAGATATCGGTGCTACACGACACGGAAGGTCACAGTCATGCGTGGGGCGTCGATGTGCTCGTCACAGATGACTCGAGAGATGCATTCAGGTTCACAAGCCCAAAGAAACGACTGCGACCAAGTGTCTGTTCGTCTCGAGGTAACTTCTCGCCCCGACTGAGGACAATACCAACGAATTTGCGCTCCCCCCGCATCCACTTTTCCTTGTAGAAACGAACGTAACCGGGGACCGTCGCATATAGCGTATGATCACGACCCATTTTCACCTAGATAGACATTCAGGTTCACCCAAAGTCTAGTGGAGAGCGGTGGAGAGAAATACGCACATGCTGACCGGGGTGAAACTGCGTTCCACGCTGACGCACGATGATGTTCCCAGGAATCACGTACTGGTCTATGTGGCCGAGAGAGGCTAAGTACGTTGCCTAGGGAGAGGAACAGGCGACACACACCTGAGAACTTTTTAACGCCAAGGCGTTTGCCTGGTGAGCCACCATGATTGCGTACAGAGCCTCCGGCACGCTTTGTCGCAGTACGGATGGATCCTGCCAAAAGATGAGATAACAAAAACAACGGAATAAAAGGAGGACTAACCTAGGATAGAAAAAGGAGAGTGTGCCGAGTCTGCAAGGCGTAGAAATGATAAAAAGGACATTAATGGGAGCGTGGTGGCAATGGTCCAGTTAGGGGATGGGAGAGGGGTCTGGAAGGAGCGCTCAAGTGATACCTGTCCATCCTTTCTCTCTCTCTTTCCACATCTCCATCTCCCATCCACACTCACAATGGTTCTTCTCGTCACCTCTGATAATGAACAGTTTCGTCGTCGACAAGGACGTTGCCGAACGTTCCGTACTGATCAAAAATATGCTCGAAGGTATTCCGACTTTCTCGCTCACAGCCTGCCCACCACCCTGACACGCGACCTTCAGACGTCGGGGAGAGCGACCAGCCGATACCGTTGCCAAATGTCTCATCGAGCGTTTTGAAGAAGGTAAGCGTGCTGCGTGCCCGGATGTTTGGCCTTTTTCGACCGACTACGCCTGTTTTACGCAGGTCCTCGAATACTGCGAGCATCACCGAGGGGAACGACTTCCTACCACAGACTCCGAGTCACAGGACGAGACTCGCAAGCGCACCACCGATATCAGCGAGTGGGATCAGAAATTCATCGCGGTCGACCAGGAGATGCTCTTCGAGATCATCTTGGCCGCAAACTATCTCGATATCAAGCCACTCCTGTCAGTGCTTAGAGTTGGTCAACCCTGGTGGCATTCCTTAATTAATTATTTTGACAGTGACGTGGGCTGCAAGACCGTCGCCAACATGATCAAGGGCAAGACGCCCGAGGAGATCAGGAAACTCTTCAATATAGTAAACGACTTCACCCCCGAGGAGGAGGTAAGAAACAAATGCGAATCCCGTCTTTTGCTTGGCTAATAATTGCGTTACAGGCTCAGATCAAGAAGGAGAACGTGAGTTCCTTCTGCGCTTCCACTCTCTCGTATTTCTTACGTTTTGGTTTCCGTGTGCGTTTTCCTTGTTTGGCATTAGGAATGGGCGGAGGATCGCTAGATGTCCCGAGCGGAGAGCCGTCTTCATTGTGGTTTTCTATACTGTTTTCTATACGCCGGTATCTACAGTTGTCTGCACATCGTCTCATGCCTCATGCGACCGGCAAAATAATAGCTGCTGTATACATACGATTTAGTCCTGGGCATGCCACGTGCACGAGCGCGAGTGAGCACAGCCTCCGAGAGTGGCCATGTTGACTCTCGTTATGTATCTGCATCTGTATGTCCCGCATTCCTGAACTCCCTGGAAATATCGTCCCCAAACATTCGGACCGGGATACCTGGCTCCGCAACCATGTCGCCACGCTCTGTGGTCTAAACCACGACCGGTCTGTCGTTCATCGCCTTCGTTCCAAGACCGGAACCCACTCAAGTGACACTCCAGGTTTCCGGGAAGTCAACCGGTTAGCTTCAGCACCAAAGACCTCGAGAGACTAGAGCAGGAGGAGTGAGTGCCACCTTACTGCTCTCGTATCCGACTGACTGTCCTTGTAGCTACTGGGTCTGCGAAAAGTCGGATGGCATCAGAGTCCTGCTTGTCGTCCTCACCAACCTTGAAACGAGCGAGCAGATTGTTTGCATCGTACGCCCATAAAGTCTCCTCACCCCCCTTCTTCTGCTCACACATTCTGCTGTAGGTCGACCGGCACAACATATACAGAGAAATCTCTGGCCTGTTCTTTCCGCATTACGAGCACCCGGAACGACCTCTTCGGAGCACCGTACTCGACGCGGAACTCGTTATTGATGTCGACCCTCGGACAAAACGCGTATGTCGTCTTTGCCGAACTTGTTCACAAGCGTTGGGATTAAGAGCCGTCATTGTCGGTAGGAAACCTTACGTCTTCTTTGCTTCGACTGCCTTGTCGTGGACAATCAAAACGTCATGTCCAAGACACTCGACAAGAGATATTATGTATGCGATCCTTTCCTCGGGGAAAAAAAAAAAGTTCTTGACGTATGCTGCCTGCAGAGATTGAAGGAATACGTCTCCAAACCGTACACGAAAATGCTCCGTGAATATCCGCACATGGTAGAGAGCCAACCTTTTGAGTAAGTTTGATTCGCTAATAAGCTGTCTTTGAAACACGCCAATTCTCTCATAGTATTCAAGTCAAGGAGGTCAACTTCTCGTATTCGATCGACAAAGTCTTCCTCGACATACCGAATCTCCAGCATGACAATGATGGCTTAATATACACTTCGGTATCGACGCCATATGTTCCCGGGACAGATCGGAATATGTTCGTTGCCAACTTTACATTGACACATACCACCAGGGCCTGACATTCTGACAGACTCAAGTGGAAGCCCCCTTCCGAAAATTCCATCGACTTCAAGCTCGTTTTACGTTTCCCGCCGCTTGCTGGTTCACCGACTCAACCAGACATGCACGCAAAGCCAATCTTTGCTCTGCACGTCTGGTGTGGAGGAGAGGGTGCCAAAGCTACATACGAACCCTGGGACAGGATGCACGTGAATGACGATGAGTGGGAAAGGTGTGTAGCGAGCCACCCTGGCAAACTGCACTCACTCTTTCTCAGTTTAAAGGCCAGCGGCGAACAAATCGACGACCGCATCGTCGAAGTACATTGGGACACTGCTGGCGAACATTGGCGGATGATGCGCTTTCGTGATGACAAGCCACAAGGCAATCACCGCTCTGTTGTGGAGAACATCGTCCAAAGCATCGCCGATGGCGTTGAGAAGGATACTGTGAGTGCGCCTCTCGCGGGCCGTGGCCAGCGCAGCGGCGCTGATCGCTATGATTCCATCAGCTACTCGCTCGTTCTGTGGCAATAAAAAATGCATGGAAGATCCGACATGGCCAGCCACAGCCGCCACCTCTGAAGAGTAACGGGCCACCGCCGCCGCCATCTTTTCCAACATCTAACACTCAGCCTCGAGTCTTCCCTAAAGAAGACTTGTCCCCTTTACCGCTACGGTATGGCCCTCTAGCACAATCGCGTTGGAGCAAAGTGTCCGGACCGATGATTGTAGCGGGGATGTCACGTTGAAGGAACCCCAAGCGCCATCTCTTTCTCCCCTTGATCCCGCGTCTACCATCCTTAGAATGTGCAACTTACAGTACTTAGATTCAATATGTAATATGATATGATTTCGTAAAGGCGGCAATGGGGGTCGTTCGATAAGACCGCATCTCCTTCTAAGACCGACATTTACTGTATGAGCGGGTACTAAGCTGTCAAGAAAAAAAGGCACGCTTTTGCACGATAAAATGATAATTGTTGCTAGGGAAGAACGTCACAACGAAACACAGCAGAGGCGAATTAACAAAACGTGATGGACGAGAGGCATGTAATAGAGGAATGGATGCGTGTCTAATGCGTACAGACAGATGCCGCATAGTAACCAATGGCAGGGACTGCTGTCAGTAGCAAGAATGGATGGATGGAACGCGGACGAGCAGAGAAACGAGGACAATGGTTCTTCAGGGAGGGGGTGGAGGGAAGTGGGTATCAAAAATGCGATATACGATCGCGCATCGTATGCAGGTCATAAAGGTAGAAAGTGCTAGCACCACGGTCGTCTGCGACCAATCAAAACCTTGAGATTACAAGTAAAATTGTGGTAGATGGAGTGCGTAGATGAACGAAGAGTGTGCGAAGAACAACGACCTTTGCCGCATGTTCAGAGAAGGACGGGAGCAGCCACAGACTTCTCGAAGTGAGAATCAAGACGTCGAAGACACGCCGGTCCGTAGCGCTGTTCCGATGTATTTTTTTTTTCGGGGGAGGATGTAGAGGATACTCAAAAAAAAAAAAACAAGATATTATGGATGGATGATGAGAGAGGTAGCTCTGGATGAATGATGTGGTGTGGTCTTCAAGCAAAGAGGTCGTCGTGACAAATCAGGGCGCCGTCGGCCACCAAGATCGGGTCCTCGTCCTGGTCGCCAATTTCAGGGGCAATGTATTTTGGGACAAAGGGGAGAGCGCCGAGAGACGCCAAGCGTATGTGAAAGGGAGACATCCCTGGCCCAGGGTCCGCGAAGCCCATGTCCGCAAAGGATAGGCGTTCGAGGGGAGTGCGCAGAACCTCTGGTGTAGACTCGAGAGACGATGCTGAGGACCCTGACACGGTACGGCGGGTGGGAGTGCGGGGAGTTGTCGCAATGGGCCGCTGTCGCAGTTAAAAAAAAAAAAAAAAAAGGGTGTAAGGACGCGTTCTCGACGGCAGCAGTCGAATTACCTGTGGTGAGTTGAGTCCAAAGATCCGTACGCCCACGTCTGGGGTCGAAGGACGCTCGATCGCGGCGCTGGCGTTCTCGCTGTGATCTGCGACTGTGGGGGCGTCCACCACGGGGACACTTGTCGCCTCGTCACCTTCCTCATCACCCTCACCCTCCCCCCCTTCCTCCTCCTCGTTTTTCTCGCGCTGACCATCGGCGACACGCCACCAGTCGATATCCCCCAGGACCTTACGGGCGGACAGGTCAGAACCGGAGGATCGGCGGTGGGGGCGTTGTGAGCGCGAGGTAAGGGAGGGATAAGGAGATACCCTGACGGAAGGGGTGGAGAGGGTGCGGCGAAGGGAAGGCATGATGGTGGGGGTGAGCGCCGAGACGAGGAGGAGACAAGCTGCTTATATGATTATCGAATACAGTAACTTGCTTGGACCTTGAAGATGTCACCCACAGACACAGTCACCCAACTCGTGGTCTTCTATGGCCCGCTCGTCAATCCCAAATCGACCTCGTCACTCCTCCTTCTGCCAAACTCTCTCTTGGCAGTCGCTGCGAACGGGGAGATTGACTGGATCGAGCACAACGTACATCCGAGTTCGGTCCAGGACGTCCTCGCTCGGCACGGCTCGCTCGATACGCTACTCATCGCTCTCAAGCACGGGGAGTTTATCATCCCAGGTTTCGTAGATACCCATACGGTGCGTGCGTGTGTGCAACCCGACATACGCTCATTCATCAAATGAATGGTTTCGGCGATGATCTCTGCAGCATGCACCTCAGGTCCCGAACATCGGCAGGTGAGTAGATGCACCGATTGCTTGCAACAATCATGCACACACTTTCAAAACCAGCGGCCAGCAGTATGAACTACTTGACTGGCTAAAGGAAGTAACGTTTCCTATGGAGGCTCGATTCGCCGATGCGGACTTTGCCCATCGAGCGTACACCAAAATAGTAGAGCGAATCATCAATTCCGGGGTGCCTCGATAGTCCCCTCCTTCGTAACAGCAAGTGACTAATTCCAAAGCCAGACGACCACTTGTTGCTACTATGGAACAATACATCTCGAAGCTACCAAGAAACTTGCCGAGATCGTCAACAGCTACGGTCAGCTGGTTTAGACTTCGTTCTCTCAGCCCAACCTCATCCTCGTTCTGTAGGCCAGCGTGCTTTCGTGGGGGTACGTGATGTCTGTCTGATAAACCTTTTAACCTCGAGGCCGAAGCGACTTTCTCCGTTGGATCTCCCTCTATCTAGAAATGTAACATGGACCACAATTCGCTGCACGACTACGTGGAACCGTCGGTCTCCAGTTCGATCGACGACACGAACGCCCTCATTTCGCACATTCGCTCGCTCCCCTCCCCACGCCTCGTAGAGCCCGTGCTGACGCCACGGTTCGCAATGTCATGCTCGGGGTCTCTCATGACCCAACTCGGGGCCATCGCAAGCGCCGACCCTTCTCTCCGGATCCAGACGCACATATCCGAAAACCAGGAAGAGGTCCGACAAACGCTCGAGCTGTTCCCCGAGGCCACCTCGTACGCAGACGTGTACGACAGACACGGGCTGCTCGGCCCACGCACGATACTCGCCCACGCGATCCACCTGGGAGACGACGAAATTGCGCTGCTGAAGGAACGGGACGCGGGAGTGAGCCACTGCCCGACGAGCAATTTCAACTTGCGTAGCGGGGTATGCCCCGTCGGCAAACTCACCGACCATGGGATCAAGGTGTGATGATTGACTGATTCTGTTCACCGGCGGGGGCTGACCTCGGACGCCAGGTCGGCCTGGGCACGGATGTCTCCGGCGGTTTCTCTCCTTCCATTCTCACTGCGATCCAACACGCTTCTATCGCGTCGAAAATTGTGGCAATACAACACCCCGCTGAACCCTCGGCCACGACGTCGTTCGCAGGCCGCCAGCTTCCTCTTGCGACTCTGCTTTATCTCGCGACGCTTGGTGGCGCCCGAGTCTGTGGGTTAGAAGACCGCATAGGGTCGTTCGCTCCAGGAAAGGCGTTTGATGCCCTAGTGGTCAGCGTTCGTGGTGATACAGGCAATCCGGGGCTGTGGGGTGTAGATCTCGACGAAGCACTCAATGTGAAGCACGTCGAGAGTAAGGAGCTAGAGGTGTGGTTGGAGCGGTTCCTCTTCACGGGTGATGACCGGAACATAAGGAGGGTTTACGTCCAGGGGCAGTGGATCGGAGGAGCCGAGCGCATCCGTTGACAACTTTATACACACAATCCTTTGAGTGGGTATTCTAGAACCCGGCTCAAGGTATCATACAATATATCCGTAGAAGTGTGGAAGTATGCAGGCAGTGTAAAATACAGTGCTCATCTCACGTTCTTGAATTCGCCAAACTCCCATTTATAACAGTCCTAGATAACGACGTCGCGTCAGCTCGCACAAGCCATACGGAAGTCACCAAGTGATCTCACTATGCAATCAACCTCTTCAACCGCCGAAGGAACGTCCCGACCATCCTCCCACTGTTCGTCGCCTTCTATGACACGCAAAATGACCTCCTTGATTGGATGGCTTTGCACTGAAACTCGCCAGCCCAACTTGCCCACTGTATCATAAACAATGCTTTTGCCCAAATGACACCGCGTCTCCAGAGCGTAGCCTGCAGAAGCACAGGCCGAACGAAAGCCGGTACAAGCACCCTGCGGTATTGGGTCCGCGTTGTGGTAGACGTGTGTGACTGGGGTGACCGGAAGACCTGATGTGTTCGACAGGGGAGGCAAAGATAGGTGTAGGCGCCGAGCTGCGAGGCGCTCGCCTGGAGATTCGAATGCGACAACCGGGAAGCCGAAAGTCGTACCCAGCAAAGACGCAAGGGCACCGCCAAGAGAGTGGCCGACGAGCCAGACATTGGCGTCCGGGTACTGGAGTGTCAAGTTCTTTACCAGGTTCTGAAATGTGTGTGAGAGGAAGGCAAATCGAACAGCGGATATGGGGGTATACCATGCCAACGGAGTAAAACAAACTATCTTCAATCAATGCTTGGGTCAGACAGGTGTTGTCGCACGTCCAATGTCCAGAGAAGCAATCGCAAACGGTTGAGAAGACCCAAGAGAAATCAATGCGTGCACAACAACAGGAAAAAAGAAGATTGTCGTTGAACTTGTCCTTCTTTGAGGTTGGGCCTTGGACCGTTGTACCCTTTATAGAGAGGATCGCAGTGCCATTGTCGGGAGACAAAAAGACGTGTCCACGAAAGCCTTCGGTAGAATCTTCCCAACCAAAAGGAAAGCTCTTCCATTAATCTGAATGATTAAACAGGGGGGATGATGGGTGGAGATTATGACGACTTACGTTGTTCCAAGCAGAATCGACGTCATACCAGTTCTTTTGACCCGGAAGTGCGTAGGCGTTTCCGCTAATGCGCGCGAGCTGAGAAAGCGTGTATTTGTCCTGGACATCGGGTCCGAGTACCTCCACGGGCTCCCATGCTGGGTGCTTCAGAGACTCTTGAGATCTAGGGCGTCGGAACACTGTGGTCGGAACTGCCCTCAGTGTCCATGATGGCACGAGTGTATCGGGTAAGGACGGTATGGGGTGAAAGGACGCGGGTGTGGTAGAGTCGCAGTTGTATTGGTGTGCAGGTGAAACGACGATAGGCTGAGAATTGGGCTGAGCGGCCGCTACGAGACCATGTAATAAGAATACAAAGAGCGTCGTGGTCTTCATGGGTGACGAGGGAGACACAACAGTCGTAAATAATAACCAACCATTTATAAAGGACGACGACAGAGGTTTCCCGCTTTGTTAGCGCGACTTTATTAGACAGTACCCGTTCTGCCAATTTTTGCCCACGCAAGGACGAGGTGATTCAGTCTGGCGCAGAGCAACCCTGGTTGGGTATAAGAACGCGCTCCGTCTCTTTTCTTTGCGTCGAGTGTGTGTCAGACCTTTCCTACAGCCCATCCCCCCTTCTAAGTAGTTAATCCTGTATGTTGACATTTTAACTGCACGCCAAAACTTAGAGGCACTTCCGTCAATCTGTCCACAACGGTTCATTTAGGATTTTAACTGCCCCACTTGAGTCGGAATTTATTGTGATCTCTTGTGCGCCCGAAATGACATTCACGAATACACCGGTACAGTATAATTGTTCAACTCGGCTGCAAATAGATAACATAAATTCGCCTACCTTGTTTCCCCTTTAGAAAAGGACATGTTTTGAATCGCTGCGAAAGCGAGGAGTGGAAAAAATTATGGTATCGTCTGCACAGCCGACCCGTCTCTCGAAGCTAAGCTTCCCCCGCTACGCCACTAGTCTTGCGACCACGCCGCGCGTTCGCCCGACCCCTGCTCTTCACATACTCCGCGCGGCACAGAGCACGCAACGTTTCTGTCCACCGTGAGCCACGGGCTCGTCTCTTGACTTCCCAGGCACGGCGAAGTCTGCCGCGCTTCCGCTCGCCACGACGCCTCCATTGATCTTCTCGCCGCCGTGCACAGCAGCGCACAGGGCCCGCTCTCCGCTCCGAACTGGATCGCACACCGCGCTCGGATTTTCCTGTGTGTGACACCCCCCGGCGACACTCCTCTCCTCGGATGGGCAGTGAAAACCCCGATGCCCTCATCCGCACCACACGGCGATCCTCACCGCACGCGACATGGCGACTCCCAACGCGCTACTCGAGACAACCCTGACGGCGAGCACGCAGCTCTTTGCAGCACCCCGCAGGGCACCACAATTCAGGATTGCCCAAGTGCGCGTGAGAGCGCGGCCACGTGCAGGCAGGCATCACTGGGCGAAGAGTCGTCGAGCAACTGGTACTGCACCGAAACGAGAAAGACGAGATGTTATCTTGTCAAAGGGGGTGTGGAAGAGCATTCGCGATAAGCGGGACCAGTTCAAGGAGACGTGTTCATCGCGGACGAGCTGTATGACGAAGGATGGATGCGTGTGCCTTTCTTGCGGAAGTGCGTCGGCGGCAGCTTCAGGCCGACCCGAGGTGTGGGAAGACATCGGAGATCGTAGTGCCCACGGTGAAGGAAGGGCTACTCAGCACGGCAGTGTCATAGTGCGCCTATCTGTGTGGGATAGGGTCGCAGTTGGGGGTGGGTGGATGTACACGGCGGCGGTTCCAAGATCCAGCTGTGAAGCCTCCTCAAGGGGTGCCACCGCCGTGCGATACACTGAGTCCAGGGCCACTTGGAAATCAAGAGACACCTTCACACACTACATGACGCTGCAGTGACGCGACCATCTTCATTCCTGTTGCATGCTTCCCTGTGCGTACCCGTCTTCCACCAAATCAAGAATGGCCTTTTGCCCACTGTTCGTTCGTCATGAAGCCATGCAGATTAAGCAACGTTCGAAAACGCTTCCGGGCCCCTATCCTCGTGCCTTTGCGACAGCCTCTTGTGACAGAGCGCAGCATAAGGAACGAGGCGGCCCACGGCGAGCAAATCCACAGAAGGGTCACCGGGTCGAGCAGAGCTCAAGTAGGGCCGAAACCCTGGCTACCTCCCATCCGGTGCGGTGGTCTAGTTCCAAAGGAACGCTGGTATTTTTTTCCGCTTGCGCAACCGAAGTTGCTTGCGTAGGTGGAGCGCAAAGGCTTGATGCAAGAAAAACAGACAGGAGGGCACCAGGAAATTAGAATCGCGTCGAAGCGATTTGTGCGTGACCTGGGTCGCGAGAGGACAATGCCCAGACCTTGTACGGGGCCTGCTCGTTTCCCACCGGACGTCCAGGATATAACCCGAACGCATGTCTGGTACTCCATATCCGTCCCACTCCGCCTTGGACGCGCGATCCCACGTCGTTCCGGCACCGCCTTCCTCGTGACTTGTCGCTGCACCTACCCCCGTGGAATACGCGCTGTCCGGTAATTCGTAGGTGGGGGGTAGATGCGAGCCAATCAAGTACCAGGGTCCCGAGGCAGTACATGACGGGGATCTGTGCGTGCGTCGAAAGGGGAGGGGCCGTGTATGACAGGGAATGCACTTTCCGGAGACACGAAAGGACGACGGTGGGAAAGTCATGGCAAGCGAAGTAAGGTCAATCAGGCGGCCTCAGGCGCGAGTTGTCTGTATTCAGACACCAATAAAAATGCCAGCGCGACTCCAGCGACGCGTAGGACTGCCGCCCACATCCGAAAGCGGTTGAACGAACCAGGTTTGACCGAGTAAGGGATGGAGAGGGAAGCCGATGATTACTTAGGGTTAGATGTCATTCCGGTAGCGGAATGGATCGTGTTGGCTGCGAATGACGAACGAAGTCGTGGAAGACCATTAATGACCAGGAGGAGCGGGATGGCCAAGAGCGTTGGAGACCATCGGGAAGGCATGGGAAGGAATGATAGGCTTGAGTGCAGTGCATGAGTGGCGTGGACAAAGAAACGCGACACGAGCACTAGCACGCGTCTCTCCACGTAGGCCGTGACACAGATCAGTCACACAGGTCACGCAGTGCACCGACTCTTACCCGAACGACCCGGAACAACTCTTTCTTCTCTGCAACCAATTCATCGACCTTCATACAATGTTTATTATAAACTGGTTCTGGGACGTCCTCGCTCAATTAGGTATCTCATCGTTTTGCTGTTGCACGCACCCATTGATTGACACCGGACATTTGCAGGCCTCTTGCACAAAAATGCCAAAATCCTCTTCCTGGGTTTAGACAACGCTGGAAAGACGGTATATTTCCATGAGCCATTCCTTCTGCTTCCTGCTAATGCATGGCACAGACCCTTTTGCACATGCTCAAAAACGACAGATTGGCCACCCTCCAGCCTACTCTTCACCCAAGTCAGTTCGTTCGCGTCTGAGTTGTGGCATTGTTCCCTTACACTCGCTGTTTTCAGCTTCAGAGGAACTTGCCATCGGCAACGTTAAGTTTACAACATACGACCTCGGCGGTCACCAACAGGGTGCGTGCGCGGTCTGGTATCATCTTCACGACACGAGTTTAAACACATTTCTCGCAGCACGCCGTCTCTGGCGTGACTATTTCCCCGAAGTTGACGGGATCGTCTTCCTCGTCGACAGCGCCGACTTTGAGCGCTTCTCAGAGTCAAAGGCCGAGCTAGACGCTCTCCTTTCCATCGAGCAGCTCGCAAAGGTGCCCTTCCTCATCCTCGGCAACAAGATTGATGCACCAGGCGCCGTGAGCGAGGAGGAGCTCAGGCACCATTTGGGCTTGTACCAGACTACTGGCAAGGTATGTGTACTTTCACTTTTGAGAGGTATGCAGAAGCCGCTTAACCTGTGTCTTTTAGGGTAAGGTACCTCTGAGCGATATTCGTCCTATTGAGATCTTCATGTGCTCGGTTGTTCTGAGACAAGGTTATGGCGAGGGTCAGTCTTCGACCAACTTTTCTGTAACAGACCTTCTGACCAGACGAATCCCCAACTACAGGCTTCCGCTGGGTTTCCCAATACGTATGTTACCCCACCATATGCTTTCTACTCCACGGTCACTAATACCACCCCAACAGATCTAAGAGTTTCCTTGGTGTTCCATTAGGGTTGCTGCAGGAATTGTATTCGTCTTTCTAGAACTTTTGTGCTCAGATTTTAATGGCCACTTCTCTTCTGTCCTTTTTCTTTTAATTTGACTTTGCTTGTGAAAGTATAAATACGTTTTGCCACGTCACTCGGCGGCGCTTTTCACTTGCCACAAACGCGTTGTCCGCTTTTGGTGACCCCGAGTCACGCGTTCTCTGACCTCCGTGTCGTGCCCAAGTCTGTGTGCAGTGCATACAGGTGCACTGGTGTGTCGATGGCAAATAACAAATGGCCAAAGCTAAATATTGTTTTTCGTGTTGTTTCCTCGATTAGGACGCTTCTTATCTTCTCGAGCGTCATCCGTGTCGCCCTAATCCTGTACAGCGAATGGCACGATGCTCATTCACTCGTGAAGTACACCGACGTCGATTACTTGGTCTTCACCGATGCAACCTCCTTCACCCTGACCCCCGGTCCCACGAATCGTGCCCAGGGTCCTCTCGGGAAATGGTTTAATATCGGAGAGTGCGTGCTTTTCGTTTTTACGTCTAGCCATACGCAAACCTGACTCTACCCCCGGGTATCGATATCCGTTCAGCCCCTATCATCGAGAGACCTACCGTTACACCCCCTTGTTGGCACTGCTTCTTTCGCCCAACAGGTGGCTGCACAAATCTTTTGGGAAATATCTTTTCGCGGGATGTGACATCCTAGCAGGAATGCTCATGCACAGGCTGCTGGTCTCTACAATCCTACCGATCGCTCGTCCCCGTACCGATGCAACAGTTCACGCACCCTCCTCGTGTCAACGGCATCCAACGACCTCCCGTGGTCACCTGAAAGCGGACGGAGATAGCAAGATCAGTGCAGCGATTCCCATATCGGAGACCGAGTCGTGCCGTGCCACCCTCATGGTGGCCCTCCACCTTCTGAACCCTATTGTGATCGGCATCTCCACCAGAGGGTCTTCAGAGTCTGTACTGACCCTCTTCGTACTTCTTACTCTTTTCTGCGCTCTGCGTGGACGGTGGGACGCAACCGCTGTCCTTCTCGGACTCAGCACGCACTGGAAGATATATCCCGTTATCTATGGCGTGTCGTGTGTCGGAGTCATTGCCACGGAACATCAGCGCAACGGTCAGAAGGATCGGCCGCGAGGCTTACTACCCCGAATGATCCAACACATCGATGTCTTTGTAACCGCGAAGACTGTGCGGTTTGCGGGGATCAGCGCTGGTACATTCTTCATACTTGGTCTTTCCATGTATCTCATGTGAGTAACGCTCCGTCAGTTGAGATTTCCGCTTCTCATGCCCTTTTTTTGTCGGTCAGCTGGGGATACCCATTCCTCTACGAAACATATCTTTACCATCTCCATCGGCTCGATCATCGACATAATTTCTCGCCGTACTTCTACCTCATTTATCTTACACACCCAAGCATTCCTGCCACCTCTCCGCTGGCCATGTGGGAAAAGCTCATTCGGTCGCCTTTGACGAGCTTTCTTACCCAATTATTCCTGTCCCTGGGCTCCGGCCTGTTTTTCGTTCGCACAAGACAAGACATGATTTTGGGGTGGTTCATCCAGACGGCGGCATTCGTTATCTTCAACAAGGTTTGCACCTCGCAGGTATGGGCAACACCTTGCCCCTTCGTTACGTTTAACCTGTCAATAACCCTCGATTCCAGTACTTCCTCTGGTATCTATTATTCTTGCCGCTCCTTATCCCCCATCTTTCGATGTCGAGATCTTCGTTTATCAAGTACCTCGCGTGTTGGATAGGAACCCAAGTGTTATGGCTTAGCCAAGCATACAAAGTCGAATTTTTGGGAGAACCCATCTTCCGGCGCTTATGGCTTTGCGGTCTCATCTACGTCATTGGACACAGTTGGGTGCTTGCAGGAATCACTGACAGCTACAGGGTTGGGGTTCAAAGAACGTGAACACTGTGTTCCCTGCTATCGATCGTTGCCCGATGCCCTCAATGACTGTTACTACTGACAGATTTGATAGTATGGCGTTGCAGCGGACTGAACTGTCGTGTTTGCCCGGCTACCTAATATACAACACTTCTCTATCCTCTTCGGCCCACTATGTGCAGGGACGTTCTCTCGGGGCCCCAACAGCTACTGTGATAACGGCACGCTATCACCTGTCAGGACAACAACTTGGCTTCTAGTATATCCTTTGTGAGGCCTTCTGCACCATCGCGCACCTCCAACACCTTGCTAACTTCCACCTGAGAAATTATAATGGTGAGCAAGATATATATCGTTGCCAAAATCGGGCATACGGTATTCTGGAAATCTATGAGAGCACTTGCGTGTAGGGTGAGCAGGCTAGTTTCGCAAGCAGGAGCCCAGTTGATGAGTGCGAGGGGGGACGAGGTTCGTCCGTCCTTGTGCACGAGGATGTACGAAAGCACGACGTATCTCGGTGAAGCCTCCGGGAGTTCTGCAGCAAAGAGAGATCAGAATGCGAATCGAGTAGCACGCAGATTAACGTTAAAAAACCCTGTGCTAGATCGTCGATCGATATGTCGTCGAGTCTCTCGACCTCCTCCATGATCAACTTTTGCTTGTTGATCTTGACCACGAGCGCAGCGTTGCCCTTGTGACGAGTGAACCTGAACTTGCGAATCGAGTCCTTCAGCTCTTGGGGGATATCTACGGTGTGGGACTAGGGCCATTAGGGCAACGATCTCTGGGGGACATTTGTGGGGAGTAACAGACCATGTTGTCTGCTGAGAGGGCTGGGCACGGTGCGCGGCCCGCTATCACCTCCATCTCTTGCGGACCGGGGGGTCGGCGCTCCTTCATGTCAATCCACTTCCGAGTCAACGCAGTCTCCAAATACTCCCAAGACGACAACGATCGACTCCTGGATCAACCTAGTTTCTGGACCTCAGCCTGAGCCGTCTCGTGATGTCCGTTTATCCCATCGTTGACACAGGTCAACTTCGAGTCCTTTTCATCCACACGCGCCGCACACTGGCAGCCCGTCTTGTGTTATCAGAGCACAACTGTCTATTCGAGGCTACCATAGCATCTAGGAAGTCTGTCGGGGAATTGCGAAACTCGAAAGTGATGACTGAATAGGCATGTGCTCGAATACTTTCCTGTCCTGTTGACGACAGAGACCGAGAAAGAATACTTCCCCGATCCAATAACTATGCGGCGATACCACCCGAGTGGATAGGGTAGACACCAGCACGAAGATCCGTGTGTTTAAAAGCTTACTCCAGAGGACACGGCATCTCTTAAGAGATGATCGATGATCTACCAGCGTCATAGTCTCTGCGCGAGTTGATGAGTTCGGTAACACGGTGACGTCCCACGTGTACAAGCTGAGTGGTCGCACCTCCACCAAAATTCGTACATGATTTCCGAGGAGCCACTTTAATGTTCGCGCCAATATTCGGCCCATTTTGAATAGATATGACAATACAATAAATAAAAGATTCCATCGTTCTGCTGTCCGTAGCGTATGAGAGATTACAAGGAAGAAGACGTGCCCCAGTTAAATAAAGAGAATATGCCACCTACACGTTCCCGGAGTCATTTACCTCGACTTCCACCATGTCCAGGCGCCAAAGCCCAGGATGAAATTGCCAATTCCAACTGCAGCGTTGCCCACACCGATGATAACGAGTAACCACCAGACAATGCCAATGATCCTGTCAAGAACTCGCCCTGTATATTTCTTTATCCCGGTAAAAGGATCTGGCCTCGGGGCGAAGTCTAGAGGTAGGGAAAGCAAAGGAATATGGTCGCCCGTCGGCGGGACAATTGGCGCAGGTGGCAAGAGTAGGAGCGCCACGACGGGTTTCTGAGCAACTCGGTCAATTTACTGGGGAAGGGAAGACCGAGGATTGGCACGTACATGATCTGAGGTTGTATATGACGGGATGGTGGTATACAAAACCTCGGTGATGGCACTGTTTTCTGTGGTGTCAGATGAGTCGGAGTAGGTCGTATACAAAATTCGGTCAGTCCAGGCAGGTGTCCTCTGGTGGCTGGCGTAACGCAGAAAAGGTATTAATTGAAGTGCGACCAGTGAGTTTGCCGAGCTTCACGAACCTATACTTGTCTACCTCTCCGATCTTGAATTTGTAGCTGCATTTAAACGACCAGAATTCCCCTTCCCGAAAACCTTGGAACACTGTGCCTTTCCTCCGTTCCTGCAATAACTGATCAAATTCCTTGAGCTCTTCTCTCCCCGACTGCGTGTCGAGTGCAGCCTCGATGCGTCCAAAGTTGGCACTGCCGGCATATGGATTTGTTTGAGGGAGCGCAAGCCGAAAATTCAGGTCACCCAGGAAGAAGAGGTGTGACGTGGAATACATGGTCGTATGTTCCCCAGAAGGCGAGCCAGGAAGGGGGGGAAATAGTAGGGACCCGACGATATGGTGGTAATCCGCTATCCGGGCTGCTAGTTTGTTCGCGTGTGCTGTGAGGTGGGCGCAGACGAAGCTAGGTTTTCTTCAGAAAATACGAGTTAGATACGTTCTCGCGGACTCACGTATACGATTCCCCTGGACCGTCATCTTTATTCTGGACCCTAAAGCGCACACCTACGGCCCCCTTATTTCCCATAAAAGCAGGGCCGCAACCAGTCCATTGCGTCTGGACGTCATGAATACGGCGGGATACGCCCTCATCGATGGCGTATACGAGTAGGGCCACACCAACGTTGACGACCTTTGCCACGAGTGTGTACCGTTCTCTATTCGGAGCGTGAGCTTCTAGTTGAGAGAGGATGAGAGCGTTGCGGTCTTGTATAACGCCAGTTGAGAGGCCAGCAACTGGATGTTCCAGCTGAGATGGAATGAGCAATAGAGGAAATCTGCATTTTACATACGACCCTGGTGAAGAGGGAGCAGTTCCTGAAAGCCAACTGCGACGATATCGGGGGCGCAACGCCCTCGCGACAGAAAGTTTGAAACCTTGAGTGTAGGGGAAAGCCAATCAACCAGATCCTGTGGTACGCCATGGAAGCCCTGGAGGGCTGTATTATAGGAAGCAATCTGTACGAGTAGTCTCTCCGAGCCGGAGCTGGCTGCAGCAGTGGTGGTTGTCTCCATTAGAGGGGCGGCGAGCTGTCGCTGTCGCGCCGGTGTGTGCCTGTATGCGCGTTTCCGCGTCTCCGCGTGTATGCGCGAGTGCCGCGCATTGAATACTGAATTAGAATTACGACGTCACTTCGATGTCTCGTCATCTAGAACCCCCGGCACTTTCAGTGGATCACTTCTCCCCTGGCTCAAAAGTCCAACATCCTTCCTTCGCCTCTCTCTCTCGACCACCATGTCTGTAAAGTCGTCGAACTCGGAGGGGCTCTCGTTAATGGAGAGGTTTTATGCCTCTAGCTTCTCCTATAAGACTTTCCTCGTCGTCTGGGCCACCGCGATCCATACCTTCTTCCGCGAGATTCGCCCCAGAGGTGCTTTCAATATCCCTCGTGACGGTCCCGTCATATTCGTTGCTGCCCCCCATCACAACCAGGTATGATCTATTGTCCTTCCCATCTTACATTCTTACACTCTTTCTTCCTTTGTCGTAGTTCCTTGATCCTGTCCTCCTTGCAAATGCGGTCTACCGTGAGACAGGACGACAGGTCAGTTTTCTTATTGCGGCTAAGAGCATGAAACGGAAAGCCATCGGTTTCTTTGCCAAACTTATAAAGTGCAGTACGTTCTTTTGTTATCTTTCTGGTCTATACTCTATTCACGATATCTATGCAAAGTCCCTGTCGCTCGTGCCGCGGATGATGCAAAGCCCGGTACCGGGAAAATCCGGCTTGCTCCAGACGATCCCTTTGTTGTGTTAGGGGAAGGCACAAAGTTTCTATCTGAATTTACACCTAGGATGCAAATCATGCTCCCGAGATCAGTTGGTTCCCCCGTGGCTGAAGTCACTCAAGTCATCTCGGACACCGAGTTGAAAATAAAGCGGGAATTCGGAGGAGAGAGCGGAAAGGTGACAAATAGGATCAAGGAAAAGTTAGACGAACTGAAGGCCCAAGGCATCAATGGGATGGAGTTCAAGCGCCTTCCGTTTATCGACCAACAAGAGACATTCCGCCACGTCTACCAGCGGCTTACTGACGGAGCGTGCGTCGGAATTTTCCCAGAAGGTATTCCAGATCGGCCTTCTTTGAAAGCCTGTCATGCTAACTAGGCGTTAAGGTGGCAGTCACGATCGCACTGATCTTCTTCCTTTCAAGGCCGGTGTTTCCATTATGGCACTGGGAGCTATGGCGAACAACTCCGACGTAAAGGTCAAACTGGTTCCCGTTGGACTTTCGTACTTCCATGCCCACCGCTTCCGCTCTCGTGCTGTGGTCGAGTTTGGGTCCGCCTTGGATGTTCCCGTTGAATTCGTCGAAAAGTTTAAACAAGGAGGTCTGGAGAAGCGAGAGGCCGTGTCCAAATTTTTGGATTTGGTATATGAAGCCCTCAAGACTGTCACCATCCGAGCGCCTGATTATGATACTCTCATGGTGAGTGAACCCAGGTGTATTATGTGATTCTTCCTAATTTTGTGCATAGCTTATTCAAGCCGCGAGACGATTGTACAAACCTCCCGGGCTCGAGCACCTGACTTTGGGTCAGGTGGTAGAGCTAAACAAACGCTTTCTGCACGGGTATAACGTCTACAGGGACGATCCTCGTCTCCAAGCATTACTGAGCAATGTTCTCAAGTACAACCGTCTTCTACGAGACTTGGGTCTACGGGACCATCAGGTACGTCTCACTTGATGCCCTCGGGCTTGGTGAAGAATTCACTTAACTCGATTAAAGGTACCAAGAGCCAAAACTTCCAAAAGAGCGAGCTGGAAAACACTCAGCTTGTTGCTATATCGTGTTGGGCTGTTGAGCATTTGGAGTACCTTTGCTTTGCCAGGTGTTATCTTGAATGGTCCTATTTTCTTGACGGCTTCCATCTTATCAGAGAAGAAAGCTAAAGGTACGCGAATATCTCTTAGAACGTCCTTGGTACTTCTTCACGCTGTCCCAGAGGCCCTCGCAGCATCAGTCGTGAAAATTCATGGTCGCGATGTCGTTGCATCCTGGAAAGTATTGATATCTCTCGGTATAACACCTGTACTGTACAGTTTCTACGCCGTCCTCGCCACCATTATAGCCATCAAGGCAAACGCCCCATGGCAATGGAGGTTACTAGCACCACCCTTAACCATTATAGCGTTGCCAGCAATCGGATATGCTGCATTAAAGTTCGGCGAGGCGGGGAGCGACGTTTTCAAGTAAATGCGTGAGATCTTTGATTGTATTCGGCAACTGATTGGCAGCGCAGATCTCTTAGGCCCCTCATCATGTCACTTATGCCGGGGCAGCACCAGTATCTTGAGCGATTAAAAGCGACCCGCCAAACTCTCTCGAATGAGCTGATGGACATCATCAATGAATTCGGTCCTAAGCTCTTTGATGACTTTGATAAGGTGAACGGGCTCTCAGAGACGCTGAATCCGTCCTGACCTTGATATCGATTCAGAATCATGTGGTATTGCCCTCGTCAAGCGTTCC
Source organism: Lactarius akahatsu (assembly GCA_021524915.1). Classification (NCBI taxonomy): domain Eukaryota; kingdom Fungi; phylum Basidiomycota; class Agaricomycetes; order Russulales; family Russulaceae; genus Lactarius; species Lactarius akahatsu. The sequence goes on along the minus strand of JAKELL010000001.1, from coordinate 938,911 downwards.
CAGTGGGAAGTCGGGGTTATGGCAAAGGAAGAGCGGTGTTCCCGGAGTTGAAACCCAAGAGAACTTATTCGCGCACCCAATGGTACGTGCTCATTTGCAACCGGCACTCATCTCTTACGTCTTAGCCAGAGTTGGCTCGACGAACGTTTGTTCGGATGGAGCCGCAGTGCTGGGCGTGGAACGAGCGCATGGGCCGACCCGCCGTCGAAGAGTCCAGATATCAGTCGCCCTACTTCACCAGATGCCTCGGATGGCGAAGACACGGGGGACTATGACACCGTTCTTGGCGTTTTGCGGTCAGATGATGGACATGTCACCCCCAATCGCGCGCGATCAAGAAGCCATCACGGCTCTTACGCAGACCTTCAGAAGCTCCGGATGACCGAGGTTCAAGGGCAATTGCCTAAGGGGCCCGCGGAGCCTGGATCGCCAACGGAAAGTGGCTTGCATCGGAGACAACGTAGGGCGAGTTTATCTGATCGAGTCACGGTTGAACGGATCGGTGCTCTAGATCGTCAGGAACCCTTCAATGAATGCACGGACGATATAAACACCGAAATTCAGAAAAACAAGCCTTCGACAGCGGAGGAGTGATCGACTCTTTTCTGTTTACGAGCTGGGAAACACTGCCTGTCTTTTTTTTTTTTGACTCTGACGACAGGAATTGATTGTGAAAGAAGTGTTATAAAGAAACTGGTGGTCGAGAAATTATGTTTACTTAACCAAACTAGTCCCGGAATCTGAACACATTGCTTGCTTGTATCACTCTTCGGGTCTGCCTCAACGTCTGACTTTATCACGATCTCGTCGGAGTCGTCGCCTTCCCCGTGGTACGGAGTGCGATAATAATCTGATTTCATCGGTCGGCTCATAGCCTCCTTACCTAGATCACCCGAGAACTCCGACCAGCGCTCACAATGCCATTCGATCTGCGTGCCCCGACTTTCGTTCTCAAGTTCACAAACCGACGTACGATACCGAGCTCTCTCCGGTTCTCTCCGACACCATGCGGCGTTGCAGCAGTGGTCTGTTATTTCATTTTCGCTATGTCGGAAGGACACCCATCGGACACGATAATTTGCCGTGTTCAATCTGGGAATCGCAAAGCCGAAAAATAATGCCGCAGCAAATACCAGAGTAACAAAAATAACACGACGGCTCGTTTGAGGTACTACCGGGTGATCCGCGCGTAATAGGGGAGGGAAGTGCGCTTGAACGCTTTTTTGACCTAATGCATGTGCCAGTCTATACATACATAAATAGATATATAGGTGCCGTTTATGACTGAGGAGTTTCACATGCAAAAGGGTACCCAGAAAACAACCTACCTATGCCGGGACGCCGCGCACCTCCATGATAAGGTTTTGCCTGAGGTAGTGCTTGGAGAATTCCATGCCGCAGTTCGTGCACCTTCTCGAAAGGCGAAAAGCAGACAGGTATAGACAGACAGGATCCCACCGTGCGTGGAGGGGTGGACGCGTCAGCAAAGTCTGGTAGATCGTTTCGTGTTTCCAGCGCGGGAAAAGCGGGGTCACTTACTTGAGGTCATTGATTTCATTGAAAAACTGGCAAAATACAGGCAGAAGGGAGGGGGGGGGGGGGGACAGGAAGAGGAAACCCTCCATCTTTGAGATAATGGGTAGGCAAAATGTGGAAACACACGTAGCCTTACCTGTATGTGGGTGCAACCCCCTTGCTGGGCCTTTCCAGTTACCCAAGGCAGTCTTTCCAAGGTCCATGCACCGTATCTCCCGCTTCCGGTAAGAGTGATCGAGAAAGAAGAAGGGTCAGGAGTGAGCACTTTGCCCCACGACGACGCAACGCAGCCGACCTACCACGCTGGCAGGGTGCTCTCCGGACGCGCTGGACAAATAATATCAATGGGGCGTACCCTGCGTCGCGCACGACTCACGGGATATGTTCGGTAATGACATATATTAATCTGCCATATTTGGATCCGCATTGTTCAATAAGAAGGTATGGCTCGGTTGAAGTCATTGAAAAAAAAGTATGTGAGGTTGCTCTACGTGGCGGTAGCGCTCTAACAACATCGAAACAGCGTGACCGATTGGGCAAGATCCCACTAGAGCGCTCTCAACGAGGGATGATTGGACAGCCATTGGACCCGGTCCCCCTTTTTCCTTCAACAAACCCCTCCACCACGCGGTGATAAGATTCACACATGCCCGGGCGTTTGACTATTAACCGTATCAACAGAGCTCACCTGACCCACATATCAACAATGACATCCTCAAACCAGCACACAATAAACCTGTACAATAACTTGCGCGGTCCAAATAAGATAGAAGCCCTGTTTCGTTCGTCATCCATCCAAACAGGCTATATCGCTACAAATCCCGTGGCTTCCCGGCGGTCAGAACTTCAACTCCCGTCTCTGTGATCCTGGAAGCCACTTCAATCAGGATGGGCGCTCAAAAGATGCAGTGGGCACGCTTACAGCAGTGTTTCTTCGAATTGGGCACTTCTCTTTCCGTCTACCGTCGTTGCCGTCCAGTTATCGGGCCAATGAACCTCGTCCCAATTACCTCCAAGATTTATCATCTATAGATTAGACGTCAGACGGCGTGTCCACGTTTGCAATAGCACTGTCTCTAACCGGTTCGATAGTGAAGCACTACCCAGTCGATTAATCGTCCGCATCTTCTGACGCACGTAATCACGCACCATGCCCGCTTTCATAGTTCCGACCGCCTTGTTCTTTGCGTAATGAGGTACATTGGGGGCGCAATGAAACAGATCGTTGATTCCGTGCCCGGTGTATGTTCGGACAGAGGAGCAGCCGTTCGCTCGAGCAATGGGTTCACTAAAAGATTTCTCGGTTGATGTTCTGTAGATTTCGATTCAGGACTCACATGACCTTGCCGATATCTCGAATCAATGCACCCGGCCGACAAATCTTGATCGACTCGTCAAGACATTTCCTCGCAGTCCGAATGAGTCGCTCCGAATCCTCGTCTATTCGCCCCACAGGGTATGTCTCATTCAAATCGCCATGGAAGCCTGATATCTCCGAAATTATTCTGCGCTCAAAAACAAAACCGGCTTGCCTCACCATCGTAGTACAGTGTCACGTCTTTGCGGGGAAAATGAGGAGGTAGGATTCTCCACGTGTGCAATGAGACGTACCTATGTTAATGATGTCGCCTTCTTGGAGCTTCCTCTGGTCGGGGATCCCATGACAAATCACCTCGTTGATCGAACTGATGTGAACCATCAGATTTGGACATTGTACCGCAAATGTTCGAAGGCTACTACTCACGTACAAACCGACTTGGGGTAGTGTCGATAATTCATAGGCGACGGATAAGCGTTGCGCTCTATGCACGCCTGGTGTACAACAGCATCTATCTCATCTGTCGTAATCCCAGGGCGGATATGCGACGCGGCAGTGTCGAGAACTTCACGAGCTAGCTACAAGTCGAAGCGTGGTCAGGCCCCGAACTCGGACGGTCCACAGACGGTGACGTCCTATCCATGGCGAATGGACGCGCGCCTACCCTACAAACAGTTCTCATCTTTTCCTGCTCTTCCAGACTCAATATGCGAGGAGGCTGGACGTTGCGCCTATTCTCGGAAACGGGAATTCCTGAGGAGATGATCGGCATCAGTGTTCCATAGCATGCTTCGGGAGGAAATAGCCGGAGAACCCTCTTCGGCGTAATCAGGTCGGGGTATATGATCAGGTACAACTCTCTTAGGCGAAAGAGGATACACGGGGCGTAAAGGCCCAGAGAAACCAAAATTGGGGAAGGGATTGAACGAGCCGTCCGAGTCTGCCAAAGGAGTCAATGGGTGCGCGCCACATTGGGCCAAAAACATACTAGGCACGCCATCTGAAGGAGTTTGACGTGAGGCAATTTCGTGGATGACTTTATGCGATTTCTGCGACTCAGCATAAACGAAGGCAAATGCATGAATCTGCATGTATCACTGACCCCTTCAATTACGATGAGAACTCTATGAGCGGAAAAGGCCGATCACGATATGAAACCGACTCACAACCAGCCTTGAAGCACTCCTGGCCGCAGAAGAAGGAACCTTTTATCCCGAGCCTGTATAACGTTTAAGAACCGTCCGTCAGGGCATATCACTTGGAGCTGCTCACTTATGGCAAGTCGGGCATTCGAGACGTGAGGGAGGATTGCCATTGAGACAGGTTGAGCTTTGGCAAAGAACTTCGGTAGCACTCATCAGGTCTCAAGTCAAGGATTAGCCTGACTTGGCCGAGTGGTCCGTCATGCTCGCTCCTCCCCTGCCGGCTTCTCGGCCCGGAGTTGTGAGGGAGGAGGTACTTTTGGCTGCAGTAATGAGGATCGGAACACATCGAAACGTGGTCAACGAGCAAAACAGTGGTTCCAACAGTATAAACGCCTTGTAAGTAACAACATGCAAAAGAAATTACCCCGAATTGAGAATGTAATGATAGTGCGAAAGCAGGTCAAGTAATACAAAGCGTAGAGAACAGAATTGTGGAAACGCTGGCGATACCTACATATATTAAAGAAAAAAAAAGTGATGACGGGGGCTATTAAAAAGAAAAGGAAACGAGTGATGCGGCAAGACGGATGCGAACTACACGGATAACAAACTTGGGTGAGCACAGCAACGTAAATGAGCATGGGCGGCCTCTGGCACAGCGTAGGGCTAGGGGAGTCATGGAAAACGAGGACGGATTAAAGGGTGAACCATATAGAGAAGGAAAGGAGTACAATAAATCAGAAAGCACCGCCGTATGACAGCGACTGCGGGTGGGTCGTAGAAGCCTAGAGTCGCCTCGTGGAAAAGACGCGGTGGCCCCGTTTTGATGTCATTGCGTTCGGCCTGTCAACGCCTCACGAAATTGTCGACAAGGGTTTGGGCGCGGCGCCACTCAGCCTCACCTAGCGTGCTCGAGCTTGAAGGACGTGCGCTTATCACCAGCAGCACGGAACAGTGCACGATAGTGCGGCATTCCGAATATTCTGATGAGGTCGGCTTCGTGTGCGGCAACCCACTCGACGGGAGGAAGTCCACGAATGGTGCGGTATGTGCCCTCGCCTGGAACGTGGTCTTCCTTGACCAGGAGGAAGACGCCGGTGAGAAGGCATTGGAAAAGGTAGAGTAGATCCGCTATTGGGGGAACGGTGTGTCGCAGGTAGGGGAAGACGGCCCCGTGGAAAACCATCTCCCACTGTACACGTCTGTCAGGGTTGAAGAGTGACGAGGCGTGCCTGGGAGCCTGGAGGCGGAAATTGGGTGACCGGGGGAGACTCTGAGGAGGTTGACATTCTATGGAAAAAAGCATGCGGTCATCGAGGGGAAGCACGTCGCGCCATCCATACTGCTGGACGAGCTGGTTACGGATATTATGGAGCCAAGCACGGGCGCGGGCATAGTTAACGCCAATAGCGTCTGCGCTAATTAGTGGAATTCCCGTCCTCCTGGACCATTCGTGCATGGTGGGCACATCACTTGAAAAGACAACCTCGGGGGGAGATGAGGCCATTATGAGGACTGTTAGAAAAGAAAAATAGTAGTCGAGGGAGAGAGCAAGGGAGGGATAATGACTTTTGGATAGGGAAGGGCGTAAGAAAAGCGGGAAATATTTATATAGGAGGAGGATGGCTCACAGGAGTCAGAGCGTGGTGACTGAAGAAGCGTGAGAGAGCCAAAAGCGAAAAGAGGAGCGGACACGCCTGTGAGGGCAGGATGATGGCGAAAAAAAAAGAGGGAAGCAGTAAAGAGAAGTGGGACTATATGAAGAGGAGGAAGGAGACAAGCATAATCTTTTGTGAGAATAAGGACGAGATAGTCGGCGCGTTGGGAGGAGCAGGGCGGACGGTAGCAACCGGTTGTGGCAAGACGGCATCTGAGGCGTCTGGATGTGACCGACACGGAACGTGTTTCGACGACGGCGTTCCTTTCGTAGATTCGCCCTGACTGGGCCGGCCACAGCCCTTTTCCCGCGGGGTTGCTTTTCGTTTCCACCTAAGGCTAAGCTCAGTATGCTCACCGCCGCCATTTCTTCTCGTCATAGCCACCAACACACCATTGGCTGTCGAGCATGCTGTGGGTCATCGTTGCGTCCGCCCTGTCGCTGACGGTTGCCGTTCCCTTTAGTCACGGGTCTTACGCGAAATGGGCATCGCGGACTAATTTAGTTAAAAGGCCACCGCCGTTCCTGGTCAACTATTGTATTCAAAATCGGTTTCCGCTAAAATTCCCAACTAGCACTTCTCTTGAACGATGTTTATGTTTCACAACCTTCCCGATCTCACGGCTGCCTCTCGGTATCCATGGAACCCGTCTCGTAAAGGCCAATATGTCCTGAATTCGTCCTGGAATTCGTTCTATTCATGTCAACTGCCCCGGGAAATCCCATATGCGGGTGACGTCACATCGTAGACTGTTGCTCAGTCGTTCCTCGTCATGCGCAACAGAATACGAGAGTCACCTCTCTCAATCCTAAGTCACAGCCAAAATGCAGTCATCCCCGACACAGACATACATATGCAGTGTACATGATCTAGCAGCGTTCGTGTTACGGAACTAAATTGTCAATAGGACGGCGGGAGCAGAGGAGCCACATGTTACCACTTCCATAAAGGGTTGCTTCTCTATAACTGCTCTTGCGAGAGATGTGAAACCCCTGTGAGAGAACTGTGATATCACGTTTATGATAGGTACGCAGCTAAAGTCGAGGGCACTGCCCCGGCCCGGCTACATTTATTGCGGACCGGGCCGGGGCTATTCACAGTCGAGGCGAGGCGGGCGAGAGGGTGAACAGTACCAGCCGTGAGGCATCCGGCTTTCGTTCATAGGAACATGAATACACTCTATTCAAATTCAACTGTAGTTCCATCTGGGAACGCCAACCCGATCAACGATCATGATGACGCGGGTGAACGAGGCTTTGACGTCTACCGTGCCTACCAGCGTGCCCTAGCTGACGAGGATGTGAGTCTTTAAGTCGTTCTACTATCCGAAATGCCGGTCTCATCACCAAATCCAGATATCTCCCCCACTGGCAGCGATTCATTCCCTCACGGAGCTCGTTACATCCTCCAATGGTGTGGCCACACATTTTCGTGCCTATTTTTGACGCCTTACACCCCCTATTCAGCGGGCACCATGTTCGAGCTCGTTCGTGCTTTGAATGATGGTGCTGAAACTTTGAAGAAACGTGTACCAAATCCAATCGGCCTGACCGCCGGGTGCGAACTCTTTATCGGTTTTGTGACGTTGTTTCCACACGAATCAGCGGTGAGCTAATGTATCATGTTGATGAAGTCACCCGCCTCATGGTATTCCTGCTGTATGAAAGAGCTTTTCTGAGCTCAAGAGGGAAATTGTCCACCAAGGGAAAAGCTATACATCTCAGGCCATCAAATTTCGTACCAAGATAGCCGAACTCGCGCTTGGATTCATCAAGGATGATTCTGTGGTACGCTCTGCATCCGTTGCTCCTGGCGCTTGCTGAGATGCCGCAGATACTCACTCACTCTTACTCGAGAGTTGTCACACAGGCTCTGCTCCACGCCCATACGCGCAAGCGCATATCTGTCTATGTCACCGAAGCTCGTCCACGCGGCCTCGGGTGCGCAGGCTCCACTCCTATACCTCTTTCGACCGCACACGTACCTGTGCTTTAACAGCCTCAAGACTTACGGTCTTCTAACCGCAGCCGGCATTCCTTGCACGGTGGTCCTTGACTCTGCCGTAGCTTATGTCATGGATCAAGTCGATTTCGTTCTCGTTGGGTCGGAAGCGGTTGTCGAGAGCGGTGGTCTAATCAACGCAGTTGGGAGTAACCAAATGGCCATCATCGCAAAGGCAGAGAACAAGCCGTTCTACGCACTGGCAGAAAGGTACAGTTTACCTTCAATTAACCTCAGTGGCGACTAACCGGAGCTCCACCTAAGCTATAAGTTCCACCGGTTGTTCCCCCTATCACAGCATGACCTCCCGACCCACAATTCCGGCATTCTTTCCTTTCCTCACTCGATGAACCGCTCCGCAACAACCCAGACTCGGGCTTCACCGCGGCTCACGGACGACGTCCCCGATGGTTCGGCGTCCGCATCGCTGCCACAGCGAACAATGACTTTAGAGCAAATGAACAGAAACCCCGATGTCGACTATACTAGGTTTGATTCGTTTTTCCCCGCGTTGGCGCTCCGCCTGACAACCATCTCTCACAGACCAGACTTGATCTCGCTCGTATTTTCGGATGTTGGCGTCCTGACACCGGAGGGAGTTAGCCAATACTTAGTGGGAATGTTCGCAGGCTTATAGTTGCTACCATTGCCTGTTCAATAGTCTTGTCCTGGTATATTTGGTGCCCCCAGCTATGATTAGATTTTTTTCTTACCAGAGGGTTGGGCACTTATCACCTTAAATCCAGCTATCTAAAACCTAATCATTGGCACAACCTACTATCACCCTGCCCGCATGCACGCACATACCACTGCCCAGGTGAGTACCCCTGTCGGACGGGCCGACACTCATCGCACTTGATGACCAAATCGAGGGCGTAGATCGCCTATCTGTACGGATCCTTCTTACGGGGGTCGAATTACCCCAGACCTTCGGCGAGACGCTATCAAGAAGCTGGCAGGAGGACTCCGCCCGGGGACATGCGGGAAGGAGCGTGTTAACGATCAACGGATAATGGTAACCCGTCATCGTATTGTCACTGTATGATGACATGCTGGCAGCGGTGATGAGGCAGTGCGCTTATCTGTGCCTGGTCATCATTGGACGTGACAACCTGAGACATCAAAGCATTTCTGCCCAAGTACCATCGTCCGCGTGTAGCTCCGACGACCCTGCGACCATTGGCACCCTCAACGGAGACACAAGTCAGAGCGCTATCAGGAACGCATGTTTGCCTCGTTGAAGATATTGCGAGCCAATCGCCGGCTCGTTGCCGCTCTTGGATAGACAATTCAATTTTCGAATTTAACCTTTTGGCGATTTACCATCGTAGGTGGGTGAGTGGGAATGACGGATTCAGATGTACAAGATGCCGATTTATGCAGCAGCCTGAGATCCCCGCCACGGTGGAGCACTTGGGATTACAGGTTATGAAACCGTCGATTAGCCAGAAACAAACGCCTAGCAATCGGGGAGCGTGATACGATCTAATGCGCCCGAGACTTAGTTGATTGTCTACTGCCCCGTGCCAACCTCTCGGGAGGTGTTGTCTGGAGATTTAAGGCATTCGTAGTCGCTGAGGAGGGTATCAACTCACTCACCTTCTCCGAACATTCAAGCATTCTCCAAGATGTGTCACTGGCGGAGGTGAGCAAGACTCCTTTACGCTTTCCTCACCACTTTCTTAAGGGAGAGGACCGACTACGCAGGGTAACCAACACCTACCTACGTTGCCACCACGAAGTAGAGTTGGTGAGTTGAATCGCTAGTTGGGCTATACACTTTGCGGCGGTCTGACGTTCTTCTCGCAGCCAGAGGAAGAAGTGAGCGCTCCATTGTGAACACTATTTTCACAGCGAAGCCAACCGCTTCTTAGATTCGGTGCGAAAACCGCTGGTGCAGATTTAGCGTGGTCCACCCCTCGGACTGCATTCCTCCGCAATGTCAGAGAACCTGTAATCAGTTGTAAGTTCAGTTGTGGTCAACGGCCAAGTGATCCGTGACTGATCATCTTGGGGTCAGCCGTTCGTTTCCCCAGTTGTACAGTACGTTGTGACCAGTGGGCATGCTTCCATCGAGATGAAATTGACTTTTCGGCGCTTGTAGATCCACAGCTGGACACCTGGTGTCAGCAATGCCGGGAAAGTGGCATAGCACGCCGTTGACCGCCAAGGGCCAGCGCTGGGCGCGTGACGAGGTCTTACGATTCCCGCAATCGCCGATAGAATACTAGGACTGGGTTGGGCAATAGAGGACGTGTTTGGGTTTCTTTCCGTAACTATTGGAATTGTCATCGATAATATTGGATCCGGAATCACATGATTAACCACGCTTGATACACGACCTGACCACCGTCTCTCGTCATGCCGGAGTCCACTGTCGATTCCCAGTGGCTTTTCCCAATCTCTGCCCTGTCTCGCACCCCGACTGCGCAGGATAGGTCACTGCACGAGGAGATGTACGATAGATCCAGGGGCATCGAGTTCCTCTATCGTCTCGGGTGTTCCATCGGCCTGTTCGTACCGTTGCAGTCAGCTTTTGCCCTTTCTCGTCCTGCTTAACCCTTGTCTCTCAGCCATTCTCCTGGTCTATTCACCGCAGCCACCTGGTTCCATCGCTTCTTCATGCGGTTTTCGATGCTCGATTATCATCGGCAGGTCCGTCTTCACATTCGTGCTGGTTCTCTCCCCCCCACCCACCGATACGTCATACGTCATAAGACCATCGCAGCCGCGTGTATATTTCTTGCCACAAAAACGGAAGAGTGCGGAAGGAAGCTCAGAGACGTAGCTAGGGTATCCACGTCCAAGGCAAAGGGAATAGATGTTTGTGACATTCCAGAAAACGGTCCGGTTCGTTTATGCCCTTCCTCGTTCCGTTTGGGCCAACCTACGACGTGTCTCAGGATGTCGAAGAGGTCTCGGGCCAAATCCTCGCCGCAGAGGAGGTCCTCCTAGAGGCCCTTTGCTTTGACTTTGTCGTCGACAGTCCACATGCCGACCTGGTCGAGATATTCGACGCGCACGACGTAGGGGACCGGTTTCAAGATCTCGCTTGGAGTATCGCGCACGACTCGTCAGTCGGCCTCACGTCCTGGGTTCTGTCCTAGCTGTGACACGTCTAGTTCTCAGGTACCGCACACCCCTGTGTGTGCTTTACCCGCCCAAAATCATTGCAACCGCCTGTTGCATTCTTACCCAACGGATCGTCGATGGCCCTCATTCGTTGTCCTTGGATGCTCGAGTATCGCCGTCGGCACCATCGTCGTCATTACCTACCCCTCCAACCCATAAGCCTTCATCGCCCGACGCGTCACGGTTCGCGATAGAGTTCTTTGGTCTCGAAGAGAGCGAGCTATTATCTGTCGCAGGTGCGCAATCTTGGTCCGCTTTCTTACAATATCGTCAAGATAATATGTCGCACAGACGCCTTGGCCATTCTCCTCAATTTTTACGAGTATCAAGCGGTCCTCGGCTTTGCAACAAATTACCTAGAACCGTTAACAGAGGTGAGTCTTTTTTGCCCCTGTTGCCCACTGCCAGGACACTCAACTGCAAACAAGGTCCAGCCACCAACCGTTGCCTCGTATCAGATGCGACTATACCCGTCCTCCGCGGATACCGGTGCCGCATTTGGCATGACTGCTGCGCAATCGCAATCATCCGTCTTACAAAATAGCACGCCGGTTTCAGCTCATGGCGGGAATGGAACTCCTGCACAGATGAACTCAACTGAAGAGGTTCCTGAAAAGGCCGATCGGTCCTAATTTGTTTAGCTTGCTTGTAGTATATTATTATCGACACACTCCTCGCATACACGTCCGCTCTCCGGCCGAGATCGATCGGGTCTAGAATCACTCGAAAGTATCCACAGATGCAGTATATGTATCGTCATCATCGTACTACCCACAACGGGGAGGATGGTGCTTGCCGAAGCGGTAGAGGCGCCGGATTGATCCAGTTGCCTGCCCTGATAGTAGACACGGAGAACGACGACCACTGACTGGCTGTGGCACTGGCGGCATCTTCGTTCAGGGTGCTTTTGCTGTCGGCATCTCCCTCCCAAGCATCTTCACAGGCACTGAGCCAGTCTCGTGGGTCATAGTTTCGACGGGCCTTTGACGGACGGTAGGTTGCTGTCCTCTCCGAGTCAGCATGAGATATCTCAGTCTCGGCTGAAAAGCTGAACCCGGACTCCAGATCTAGCAGGGAACGGGGTCGATCAGTGATATATGTGACGAGAATCCAGCCGATGGATCTTACCATCGTCCTTTCCATCCCAAGTCGATTCTGCATCTGATTGACAATAACTGGCGTCACAGGTGGTTACAGGCCCTCTGTCTAGTGCGAAGGGAATTAGACCTCGCCTAATGTGCGTTTCGGGGACCTACTCAAGGGGTGATCAGTCGAGTAAATACAGTGCGAGAGCGGCCCGGGGGTTCTTCGCCATAACGTCGTAGACCACCGAAGGGCATTCCTCGGGTGGGATGATGTGCTCATTACCCACCTCAGGACGACGGTATGTACCAGGCTCATCCATCGAGGATGACAGCCAATATAGTAGGTGTTCGAGTATCGTCGGTGTAACGTCGACATACTTCTGGACCTTCCCCACAAATGCTGTGCTCCAACCTAAGACAACAAGGGTGAGTAGGTTACTTATGCATCTCAGATAGACTAAACACCTTTTGAGAACACCCCAAATACCCAGCCGTAGTAGTTAGTTATAGCGAAATATGGGCAATTCCTAGATACACAGATGTCGTAGAGCTGCAGTATGCATTAAGGAGGAGTAGGAGAGGTGCCAGTAAAGGATCAGGCTGACCTTCCCCCAAATGCGCTCATCGTCTTTAAAGCGAATGCGCCGACTTTCGTTGAAAAGCGGAAACTGTACGGAGGAGTCAGCTGGCCAAATCTATATCGAGGAGCCTATATTCTTGCCTCTTTGCAAGCAGAAAAGCATTGCAAGTCTGTTGGGGTAAGTGTCCATGGAGGCATCGCCATGACTATGGCAGTCGTCTCCTGCCCATTGGGATTAGAGATGGAAGGTGCTAGTTCCCATGCGTAATATTTGAAGTGTGCGTCGTCCATATCCCCGTTCTGGTAGACGAAGGACCATGGTCGTGACTTGGGATGCACAAGATGCATGGCCCTCTCCACTGTCTGCAAAGGCAAGTAGACGAGCCAGGATGCAAAACTGGGTGGATTATCAGATTTTGGGTCACGTCACTGGAACGAGGAAATGTATCGCACCGATCTAGATCGGTTGGAGGAATCATGTGGGGCTGCGGTATATCAAACGTCGGATTACATGGAATACGGATAGCGTTCCCGGTCTCTGAGTCGTAATCTTCCTCCTTCAGAGGGTGTTCAGGGACCACCCGGTTTATGTCTAGAATTATGCCGTTGGGTGAGCTTGCTCGCTATAGGTTATACAGGGATGGTCACGGGTACATACAGTTTGGTACGTCGACTTCTATGTCAATACCAAGGTCTTGGGACATGAACTGCAGGCGTCTGTATCTTTCCGGTCGCGTGGTTAAACCAATGTTGTGACTTCTGTGTCCAGAAGGTGGAAGCTGTGGCACGTTACGAGGCATCTTCATAAGCGGAAGGGTGGCCTGAGAGAGGTAAAGCTTGAGATTCTCTGTCGCTGGTACGCCAATATCCCCGGGGATCCCCATGTCTGTCTGCAGGACGATTTGGTGTTGAAGAGTCCGAGTAACACTGGCACAGATACTGTGGGGAACCTCAAAGCACCAATTGGACCTGCATTTTATACCTCGCGCGTCAACACGTTCGAACAACAAAGTATAAGGATCCGGTCAATGGATACTCGAAAGCAAGTGGCATGAAATACAATGCACTGCAGCATTTGAGGCACAAAGCAACTTTGTATATCAAACAACACTCGGCCCGGCCGGCGTTGTGAGGAGTGTATTTCGAACTATAAGAACATACATATACATAACATAAAGGCATACAGATGGTTCAAATACGAGGAATAAACATATGGGAATAATATAGTAATCGATTGCGACTAACTATAGAGTCAGTGTGTTAGTGTAGATGAAAGTGCCGAGATTGCGATCAAGGATTAGGGTAAATGGGATATAAATAATGTGCAACTCTACGCGACTGAGTTCAAGGTTCGTGATCACGTACAAGTCCTTTCTTCTTGCGCGAGCGCTAATGCGAGCGCGCAATCCGGACAGGGGTTCGGGCTTAGCCGTATTGGATTAAGCATTGGAGGATCCATCATCCGTTTGCATCTGCAGGCCCCCAGGCAACACTCTAAGGTAGTTTCAATCAGGGACCATAAAAAACTACGACTTGTCGACGTACCTGCGGGATGGCGATTACTGAACTAAACAGGCATGGCGCAAACAGTCTTGGCGCCGCGTGGATATCGCCTTGAAATGGCGACAGGGCTCGTGGAATCGTCCGTCGATTATCTAGGGTCGGCGTCAGACACGACACAAGTGAGCGAAGGGTGGCTTGGTCCTACATTGTGACACATGGTAATTCCTGTTATTGTCGAGTTGGTAAAGTAAGTGAGCTTGGTTGATTCGTCGAACTCGGACTGGATGAGTATTGTTGTGGAGAGCTACTCTGGACTCGTCCGTGCTATATAACTCTCTGTTAAGGAATCCGCGGTGAGGTAGGACCACAGCTAAAAAAACATACTCGAGCCCTACATGTGCGCGCACATGCTGTTTGCCGCCAGGACATCGTTCGCAGAGTATTCAGTAGCCGAGATTTTTAATTATTACAGATATCAAATGGAGGCCCTCTGTTAGGAAAATTATGCGTGGAAATGCGAGCCAGTTCTCGTGATGCCGATCAGAAGCTCAGGAAACGTAGCTCTGCCCTGTACCACATTCGAGACAGCCAGAGGTTACGCGATGGCCGCCGAATGTTTTGCGATCGAGAAGCGAAATCGGCTGACAATCCACCCTCTAAATGGACAAAAAAACAAACGGTAAATGACTTCCCATTCGGCGTGTGCCACACGAGGCGGCTGGGATGACGTGAGTTCCTAAGGAGTTGATGGGATAATTGTGGAACGGTTGGCATGCGTCTAAGCATGGAACCTGTCAAGTACAGCATCAGAACCTCGGAGGAGTAAGGACGGGATATGATTGCGTTTGGAATGCATGCAGCATGGCATCAGTACCACTATTGAGAAGTGCCAAAAAAAGGTTTCGCGTAAGACATGCAGCTATTCGCCGTTTCCCGCGAACCGCGCCATGCACGCGTGCTTCATGTGAGTCTGCACATAAAGCGATCGTAACCTCGAAGGAGGCGCACGCTGGTTTTCCCCCGTAATGAGCAAGGTGAGAGACACGCGTTAAAGCGTAGTCGTTGCTATCTGTTCAAGTTCGCGCAGGTTCCTGACTATGTTGCATTGCGTTCATAGGTCGATACCAAGATCCGAGCCTACGAGGGCCAAAAGGACTCGTCTCACGCATCCGTTCATACTAAAAGGAGGCACTCGGCACAGCGCCGCAGCATTAGGAATGACTGGTGAGGAAGCGGGTGGAAAGTACGGCAAGGCAGCCGAAGGGTAAGCTAATAATCTATGCGCCTCGAGCACGAATCTTGTTCACCAATTGCACCTTTTTCCGTACCTGGAGATTGATGGTCAGATACGTCACATAATAACGAACTTGCTATTACCTCGTGTGCAAATCTCCTTCTCCAGCGCTCGCTGCTCAACCTCCTCCGCTTATAGCCTTTCTTTTCGTGCCGCGCGGCCAGCCTAAGTTCTGGTGAAACCCTGTTCCTCCGTAAGGTGTATTGTAGCCTGTTCAGTGCCTCCGCAACGTTCCCATTTTTCACCTCAAAACTCCTTCCTGGACACATAAATGAGAAAATCGTGGATTCGACGTACAGCACAGGATGACCTTACCGGCGTAGGGACCCTTGGGTAGTGTTGAAATGGCTGTCCTGCTGCGACTCAGCATATTCCACCTCTCTTCCGGTGACATGGGGGTTCCTTTCGGGTTCACATCCACCGCTTTGCCGTATATGTCGTTCAGATGACTCCAGTTTGCTGGTTGAGACTGGCTGGACCAAGAATACAAGCGAAGAAACACGGGGGGACGTGAAAGACCAAGAGAGGATGGTAACCACGGTATGGGAGGGCGAACAGCCGGAATGTAGTGGACCAAACGGGACAGCATCACCGTTTCTGAAATGGAGCAGAGCGTTGATCCAACAACCGCTGGGGTGAGGCCGGCCCGAGGTACCCGCCGGCTTTCTCATCCGAAGATTATTGGCTACTTTGCTTCACTTGCACGGTCATGTCGTCCTCCGATGTAATCCTCGAAGAGTTCGAGGTACAGTTGCGGCGCTATCGCGTCCTTTACCCTCGGACTGCGGTCTAATCATTTCTTAGGTTCTCGAGTCTATTTACGCCGATGAACTCGTCAGTCCGTATAGATCGCCTCCGCCATCGTGACTCTTCTACTAAGACTAAGGTTCCCACTAAGAGCTGTCCGAAAAGGACATTAGAATCGACATCGAACCGGACAGTCTTGATGACGGGGAAGACTCCCGTACGTTTTACAGACCCTGGCATAGAAGAATCGGCCCAATCTCCTTTCTCCAGTTAAATTAGCAATGACGGTGCACTACACCGACAGTTACCCAGATGAACTACCTGAACTTTCCTTGCAACTTATAGATGGAGAAGTAGATGAGGACGACATCAGGGCCCTACTCGCCAGTGCTCGAGCTGTTGTGAGCGTGCTAGCCCACTCCCACGACCTTTGCTTTACACCAATGTGGATCAATAGGGCCAGGAAAACATAGGGATGGCCATGACCTTTACTATCATCTCCCAACTGAGAGAGCAGCTGTCGTCGTTCATCCGCACTAGATCAGAGCGTAGAGAGAAAGAAGTGCGAGAACTTGAACGAAAGGCATTAGAGGTAGGCCAACGTCTTTGGGTTAATTCGCTGACTAAATTATCGTAGGAGGAAGAGGCGCGCACACGGGGTACCCCAGTAACGGTCAAGTCGTTCACCGAATGGAAGATTAAATTTGATAAGGAGGTTTCTCTTCGGAAGATGCGCACAGAAGAAGAAAAATCAAAGACCATGACCGCGAAAGAAAGGGAGGAATACAAAAAAATAGCCGCTCGGTTGACAGGTAAACGTTTATCGTCCCACTCGGTCAGGGTTGTGACCCTTCCGCTTTTTCTGCTTTTTAGGGCGTCAACTCTTTGAGCGCGATAAGAACCTGGCAACATCCGATACCTCCTTGCTAGAGGAGGGTACCGTGTCTGTCGACATCAGTCAGTACGAACGGGTAACAGACAAGGAGGACGACGAAGAGGATCGTCTTGAGTTCAGCGACAGCGATTGAGGGGACGTCGTGTTGTATTCCAGATGAAGGAACGCGTACATACTCTCAACCATACCGTGTATGTATCAATAGATAGGGCTAGTGAGTACGCATTGTATCCATCCGGCTAGTCTGCTACTGTTAACTTTCCTACGCCCAATGACCTGCCCTATGGGTCCTGGCAGCTAACTCATAAAAAAAAAAGGACATGCTCGGGTTGGTGCGGCGGTCACTTCTGATACCGTGATCATTTACTCAAGAACAACCCAAATGCCACTTGAGCCACTGTATCTTGTGGATATGTCTCCGGATAAACCACGGGCAGTTTAATTTATCTGTCTACTACACCATGCGGTAACAATGGCGTTCTGCTGTCCTTCATATCGGCTGGTAACGGACGTAAATTGAATTACACTTCAGGAGATACTTCCCAGCTCCGTTTGATTGGCGTCGTAGTCACGTAACACCCTCCAAGGTCGTCGGCAATAACAAATAGAGGGAGCAAGGTATCAGCGTGGCCTTGGCAATCAATCGAAAAGGCTCCCTTAGGGTTGCCTCAGCTCCGCAACTTTGGAGCAAAGAACTGGTACTGGGCTTCTGTTGGGGTCCCTCGCCGGTAACCTCCTTTCACATAGGCAGTGTCTCACTGGCATGCCCTTAGGTACTGACGCAAATTTTTGCGGAACCAAGTCGCAGCTGATACACGAGTCGCCTTCGTTTACAGTGGTAATTTATCCGGTCCCCCAAGGCGGTATTCCCGAACCCAAACTTGCCAGACACAGGCTTAGGCCCCAGAGCCCATTGGAGCCCATTGGAGCACATTTCCACACATTCCACTGGAACTATTTCAAACCCTCGTCAGGGTATCACCACTCAAACTGCCCTCGGGCGCTCTGTCCTGTATTGGACTAGCAAACGTTTTTTAAATTCAAAATTTCGATTGAGGCAGAGCCCACGAGGTCAGACAACGTTCTTTACTGTAACGAGCGCGTACTCTGATACGATCGAGCACCAATCGGTGGAGCGCTGTGGACAGTCTGTCGTCAACATAGTATCACAAAAGTCTATCCTCTATGCAAATGAAGAGGGTAAGACATATGCTGGTTACAAACCGGCGAGCATGTCCTTTTGTCCGTTGCCACCTTCTATTCTTCCACCCTCCCCGACGTCTCTACACCCGAGGTGTTCTCTCCCACTCTCTACTAACCACCCGCCCTCGGACCGTATGCGACGTACGGGTCGTTGGGGTGCCTCGATTTTCTCCACAGTCGCCTTGAACCATTCGAGGGCGGGTCGCTGTATCCACCTTCTTACTCCGTTCCCTGTACTTTCGAACCAGCCCATGTGCCCCCCGCCCCGCGTGACTACCAAAACTACCCATTCATTATCGGTCTCATACACGGGGATGTGCTTTACGATGGGGTCGTCGTCCGAGTTGATTGCAAGGAACGGGATACGCACGTCACCCAGCACTTTATGCGATGAGGCGTGCGCGTAATAATCGTATGCGTCCGCAAACGGAAACGGCGGGGATGTGCCACCAGAGTGTACAGTAACCAAGTTATCGAACTGGGTCAGAGTGAGGGATTTATGTGAAAACAACTCTGGAAGAGACTGCGCGAGCCTTGAGTCAGGAAATTTCGTGATTGAGTCAACGTGTCGTGAGATGAGGCGCCTTAGATTGCCGCCCAACCTTTCGGCATAGACACAACGATGGAACCAATCCCCATGTAAGCTACAGAAGATGTGAGCGGCGGTGTTCTGTGCATAAATAAGTGGGTATGCGCTCACACGTATGCATTTTCGGTGAGATCCCACGGCTGGAAGGGGCACTCAATGAGCCATGAGCCACTCTGATTCATTCAGGGACGATAGACTTACACATGCGAGCGCACAGGCTGAGGTTAGTCTGCATTCCTCTCCCTCTTCTGCTACGTATCGTGTCAAGACATTAGCTCCTAGGGAAAATCCGAGGCCAAGTAGAGGGGCCCGAGGGTAGCGATATGAGATATAAAGCAGGGCTTGCCGGAGGTCATCCGTATGGCAGGATGAATAAAGCTGCGGACTGGTGAGCGGGACCCCCGCGCCTAATATTTCAAATCAGTAACGCGGGAAGAGTTAAAGCAACTAATATGTGAGCATACATCCGCGAAAGTTAACGACTACTGCACGATATCCAAGCCCTCCTCGATCCAAAGGTGCGACGGCTGGGGAAAGAATATTACGGACATACGATTCCTGCGAACCTAGAACCAAGAGCGTTAGATCAGGTCTAATAGCCATGGCTATGTACAGACCGCCAGTCAGGCCATGCAACACCACGATAATAGGTTTATCTTCTGGGATGACACGTTCTGAGATGGGCGGGGTAAAATCGATGCCCCTGATACGTCAATGAGTGTGGTTACTAAAGGTTGTATGGAAAAATCCTGACAGTGTCCCCCCGTCTTTGACACGGAGTAGCCGCCTGTGAATCACTACATATTATTATCTATATCTCGGTCTACAAATAAGTGGCACTACATGCCTATCATAAGCAAGCGTGTTCACCGCAGAAAAATCGCCAACGACGGCATAGAAAGTCTGTAAATGTCCACTGCGTTACGTGAGAACGTTGCCAGAGAAAACTCCGTCATGTACTTGCTTGAACAGCCACCGGGACGGACGGAACGGTGAGAAAAGGCTTGGGCAGTATGTCTCGAGTAGAAGGCGGAGAGAAATGTTCTCAGAGGCGGCAGGTTGCCTGAGCGGGACATAGGCCGGCCTTGAGGAAAGATATGTCTTTGGACCGGGCCGATGACCTAGCGTACCCAGAGCGCAACCCATTGTGGTCGCAAACAGGAAGGCGAAAGGAAGACGCTCGCGAATCCGGTATGATTCCCATCTGATTCCAAGGATAGATCCGAGGGGATACAGTCACGAGTGGGATAGATATCGGTCAACCCCGGTTGGTCGTGACTACGTTCCTGCTTCCTGCGGCATATGATGAACCGAAGTAAGAAAGGCCGCGGAGCCCCGAGTTTTTGACCCACTAATACGGGCTACCGCCTGTGAGTGTCGTACAGGTCACGGGGACGGTATCCAGAATGTGTAAGTGTCAGTGACCGTGGTCCCTCGAGCATGAAGCTGCGTGAAGCACGAGCGCGAACTAAGCTAGATTGAGTAGTACCAGTACTCGTAGCAGCCAGTGGTATAAGTGGCTCGATCACGTGATTATACGCGTTGAAACTCGGGTCACGTTTGCCTCGTGCGATGTGTCCTCACCCGCAAAGGTCACCATGTCCTCCGACCTCGCCGTTCAGCATCGATCCACACCGCCATCACCCGCTTCTTCGACGACAAATAGTCTAGATGATCGAGTTAATAGCCCTACGGCCCGTGTATACTTTGGCCCTATCCAGTCTCCTGAGAAGATTCTCATCGCGGAAGCCGCTCATAGCTGGGACAATCCCTCTTCCTTACCTGTCTGTCTTTCCCCACGGATTACGAGTCCTCGGGACTCGCACCCTTCAGAGGAGGACGAGAGCGCAGTTAGAGCAATATTAGAAGTGGGGACAACGGACGTACCAACCTTAGCCACTACTACTCTTGATGAGGATTGCTTGCAGGACGGTAAGAATGTCTGTCGCTTTGGGGCATTGCACTCTACTGATTCTCTTTTCAGATATCGAGTCGGAACCTACTTCCGCTCTGGCAACCAAGATATTCCGGGCACACGACAACCCCTCACCCCCACCTCAGATGCAGCCGCCTAAGCAAGGTAACGACGACCCAACCCTTCTGACCCTTTCGGAGAACCATCAAATTTCTCCTCCCGCTGGCTCCAGCTCGGCGGCCGCAGACGGCCTGTCACGCGGAGTGCCAGTACACTCTCCGTCGCCAACGTCCCACAAATCTGGTGGCTCCCTTGATCGAATGCAGACCACCTCTCCGCTCATCAATGACTCTGCAGACTTGATAATATTCGATGACAGCAACATTCCAAACATCCCACTAGCGTCCGTGAGTCACCAGAGTACGACACTTATACACTGTCACTCTGACTGGGTCTTTCGTAGCCTATTGTTCAGCCCCTTCCTGACCTTCTAGCACCCACTCCTTTGCGATGTCCCGCCCCATTCGTGGGGAGTGCTGATGCTACTTCTACAACACCGTTGTTCCCTCTGCGGATTGGATCGGGTTCGCCGAGAGATGAAGGGCCGGGGGAGGATCATCTATCGCCTTCGAAGATCACAATCAGACCCCATGCATCCAATCAACCACTCATAGAGTCTCCTACCCAACCCTGCCGTTCTGTTCACCCGAGTTCGCCTCGTCTCATTTCACCCAGTGACGTTGATCCTTCGACTACGTGTTTGCTGCAAGTAGATACATGCTCGAGTGCATCCAGTGCTATGGCTAAACCACCACCGCCGTCTAGCCATTCTCGAGAGCTCAGGTCACTCTCTCCTGCCTCAGAGGGTGTCCTCTACAATCTACTGTCCGTTACGGAAGATGTCACAACCACACCCCTGCACCAAATCCCTGTTCTTGTTCCTGTCTCCCCTCTCATCCAACCTCCTCACGATTGGGCATCCACCCCTGGGCGCCAGTCGTCACCAGAGCGACCTAGTAGCTCTGTGAATACCAGCGAAGTCCAACGGCCTGCTCCCGATCGTAGTCCTTGGCGCAACCACATAGCAAGGGCTGAATCACCAAATAAGTTTGCTCTCAACAATACGCTTTCTGACCCTAATCGCACACCTACGCAAAGGATACCTATCGCACAAAGGCCAGCATCACCTAAGAAGGATAGTACCCCCCATCAATCTAGTGGAATATTTGGTCGGCCTGTCTTCACGCGCTATACACAGGAAGAACGAACACGCAGCCCTGTTCGACCACTTCCGTCTGACGCAGTGGACCGTGCTGCGGTGGCCGGAATGTCTGGGTTTGTGGTCCCTGAGAAACTGCGTAGTGGGTCAGAGGAACCCATTTCCCCGAGAAGGCCCCCTTTTCCGGCGAGACCTTTCTTAAGATCTGCGTCGGACTCGGAAATCTCAAGTCCTTCAAAATCAATGAGACTCCCGAGCTTTCCAATCCGTCCAGTCGTCGATGCGAGACTTCCAGACACTATTCCAGAGGAACCCGGACCGTGTTCTCCGACGAAGTCTGCGCAGCCAAGCCCGGCGCGGAAATCTGCGTTACGACAACCGTCGTCTACAGTGGGGAGTAGGATACCACGCATCGGCGCAAAGCCATATGCCCGACCAATAGAGAAGGAGAAACAACAAGGAAAGGGGAATGAGCCTCCGCACAAACCTGCGTTCGTGACAAGGCGCTTGACACCGTCCAATTCTGCTATGGTAAGGTGGCAAAGATTTCTACGAAGGCTCCTGTGCTGACCAATCGCTTAAGCCAAAGCCGGTGCGACTTGTAAACACCGAGAGTACCAAGGGGAGTAGAGGTGGCTCTGAGGACTTTGCAAGTTCCAACTCAACGAATATTGGTGTTCCATCTAGTTCCCAGGCCAAAGCATTGACCCCTCAGCTGTCCCCGTCTCTAAAGCGTAAACGTTCACCAGAGGAAGCGCCTTCGCCTACTGCTACCCAGCCCACCGTTGCGCGCCGCGTAACACCCATACCGAAAGCGAAACAGAAGTCGTCACCCGTTCCTCCTGGTCCTTCGTCCGAGTCGGGCGGGCCTGTGAAGAAAGCCAGAATAGGTAACGTCAGAAAGGCTGGCGGAGACACCATCTCTCAGATACGCGCGACGCGCAGTCCGGACGTTCAAACTTCTATGGATGAGATTACCAAGGCCAGATCACACTCTGCCTCCCCTCCTTCAGAATCTCAAGCAGCTCCACCTACTATATCTCTCACGCCACCTCCGTCCCAGTCTGATCCCGGACACCCTACTTCACCCGATGTACAAGCTGGACCCGCAACACCACCAACTATAACTACATCGCCCGAACCTAATGAGAACTTCTCGAACTCTGCTGTTGAGGACCCGTTATCGAGTATCACGTACGTCACACGCTCTCGTCGTGCCTCACAGCCAACAAGCGACGTATTTGGAGCTGTCCGGTCACTAAAACAACACCGACGACGTACCACACAAGGAGGCACGTTTTCGTCTATGAGCGCGGTTACGCTCAAGGCCCTGACCAATACAAATACTGCGAGAAATCAACACAACCTTGCCGCAATACTCGAAACAGAGGTGGTTCGCAAACCGGGCAACCGTCCCGGTAGTCCGGGCACGAAGGTCAGGACGATTGACGAAAAACGGAAGCTTGAGCAAGGGAAGGAGAGGAGGGAACGCGCCGAGCGCCGAGCGCGACGCGCCTCTGAACCTCAGGAGGATTCGAGTTTAACGAGTGAGGACGAAGCAAACTTACCCCTCGGGTCCGATGGGCGACCAGTGCGACATCGACGTGGACCCGGAGATGAAGAAGAGTACGAGAGTCCAAAACGCTCAAGAACGAGAGCGCGCATTGGTGAAGCGGGCAAGCCCGAGGAAGAGGCTCAAGCGAAGTCGGTTCGATGGGATCGTGGTCTCTTCACAACGATCTACTTCGACGACCTACCGCTACAGTCGCAAACGCACGACAGATCGCACACACCAGTGGCACACACTAGAGGAGCGCTGGCTAGTTCGGCAAAGGTAGAGGTACAAGCCTACGCTTGTAACAACATCCGTACTGACGCGAATGTCCAGGCCCTGCGACTAGACAGCCTTGGTAACTTGGTTAACGCCACCTCGCCGTTGAAGGATATCGTGCGGGAGAATGTCACCATCAAAAAGTTTGTCTATGACGACGACGCTGAGGCAGCAGAACATGAGGTGCCCAAACCCCCGTCGAAAGGAAAAGGCAAAAAATTGAAGGGATAATCTACTCGCGTTGTCGCTGCTGCTGCTTTGATTTATTGCTCATTTTGTACAACTATTACAAGCGGACACCTCACGGGTTTCAACATATACCAGTCCGCTGGTCGGCGCATTACTTGGACCCACCGCGGAACGCCAGCGTCGGGCTGGCTTGATTAACTGGAAGGACATAGACCTCGGCGAGGTTGACGTGCGGTGGGCGCGCCGCCGCCCAGACGATCTCTTCTGCGATGTCTTCCGCAGTCACTAAGTCCAGGCAATCAGCGCGCCGCTGCAGGAAGGGGGAGGAAAGCATCGCGCACGTGGCAGTAGACCGTCATATACCTTGTCCGCGGCGGACTTGTCTCCACGGAAGCGTACGATGGAGAACTCGGTCTCCACCATTCCTGTGGTCGGGTGGAACAAATGAGGTGTAAGGAGAGTCATTGGCAAGAGAGGTGGGAGAGATGAGGGAGAGACGGACCAGGCTGAATCTCGGTGACTCGGATGGGAGTATTCACGACCTCGCGTAAAAGCGAGCCACTAAATGCGCGTACGGCAGCCTTGGATGCACAATACGCGCTGCCACCTGCATACGATTCCCTGCCTGCGATCGACCCAACATTGATGACATGGCCAGTGTTGCGGGCCTTGAAGTCTGTCGGGTGAATAAGTGCCAGCTGTATTGACATCCGGAGGGTTCAAGGGAGAATAGGACAGACCTTTGATAAGTAGCTGGGTGACAGAGATAAGGCCAAAGACATTCGTTGCGAACATCGCATCGATATCGCTATCCAGGACATCACCGACCTGGTCGAGGCCATGTGCGGAACCTGCATTGTTGACTGCTCCCGGGGTTAGTTCTCACCTGTCAAGGACACAGAACAGAGTACGTACCGAGGATGTCGATATTGCGGAAGTTTGAAGGTACCTTTGACCACAGCGCAGCTACCTGGGCCCTGTCCGATACATCGAGCTGTATAGTTACGACCGCACCCCCTTGCTGCACCCCAGACGCTTTGTGCGCAGCCCTCGCGGCCTCAGCAACTTTCTCGAGCGGATCGGCTCGGCGCGCGAGGAGAATCAGGTTGGAGCCTCCCTGTATGGAAGGTGAACAGTCGCTCGAGACATCGGGGTGTTGATCGGTACCTTTGCGAATAATATGGCAGTAGCCTGGCGAGCAAAGCAAGGCGTAATGCGGCGTGTGATGTCAGCGGTTTCGTCCTTGATTTGATCGCAGAGAGCGCCGGGGGACGTACCGCACCGATCCCCGCACTGGCGCCAGTGATGAGGACGGTCTTGCCGAGCAATCTGGACGCGTTAAAGATGGACATGATTAGGAACGGGATGAAGGAAAGCTGGAGCAGTGGGCGATGGCGCACGATAAGCAACGGTGTGAATCAATCACTCCCAGGCTACCGTGACGGGAGCGGACTCGGAGCGGAGAGCCGTCGAGGTCTTCCTTGACACGTCGATGACGACGCCCGTGACTGACTCTGGTCTTACCGACTCCGACGAGCAACGATGGAGAGCGATGCTGGAGTGGCTAAAGGGGCATGGCATGTTGATCGATGAAGATCACCTCTTAGTCCGACCAAAGCATGTCGCTGGTACGTCCTACGGGCCTCCCTTTCCTTCACCAATTGCCGACAAAAATCACTCGGCAGATGCAGGAAACGGTCTGTTCGCTATTGTCGATATCCCAGTTTGTTCTATGCTCGGTAATACACTCCCCTCATTTGTGACACCTGACTTGTTGTATGCAGCGTCAAAGCCCGCTTTTTACGCTGCCCAGCAAGACCAAAATCAATGCAGAGACCTTAGGGCACTACCCCCGTTCAGAACTGCTAACGGCGACTCAGCTCATGTCCTTACACCTGCTATTACACAGACCCGTAGACGGCCATGAGTCCGACGACCCCAATTTCGGACCATATATATCTATGTTGCCTCGAGACTTTGGCAGCCACCCACTGACATGGGTCGTACATCAGAGTCTGGGAGTGGCTTCTCGTGAAGAGTGCAAAGTCATGGATTTGATGCCACCTTCGGTGCTGGCGGAGCTCCTTCTGCTCGAGAAACGGTTTCGGACAGATTGGGAAGCCGTCCGTCAGTATTTGGTGCGATCCGCGCATACTCTTCAGCTGCCACCTGTTGCTTAATATGACTTTGGTCAGGACAACTTGCCTGAGCTATCTCAACAGCGCCGCAGTAAAGGCGTGCATTCAGAGTTGATCCTGGACTTTATGTGGGGATGGATAAACGGTACTACAACACATTCTCATTTTACTTGCACGTTTGATTGATACATATTCGTAGTGAACACTCGCTGCCTTTATGATGATCTCGGGCTGGACAAGGACGACAACATGAGCCTGTGCCCCGTGTTTGATTTCGCAAATCACGCCTGGTTTCAGCCTACAATGGAGCCACTACGGGAAGGCGAATCCGAGAACTGGCAAGTAGAACGACGCTCGCCTGGAGAAAGGGGTAACTTGGACCTCGTGTGTGTTTCATGCGACAGGGGTATTGCGCGCGATCAAGAAGTGACGTTAAGATACGGCTGGCACCCAAACCGGACGCTCTTCGTGGAGTATGGGTTCGTGAACGCGATCAAGCCGGAGGAGTTCATGTCCGGAGTATACCCGGGTGAAGTGAATGTGCAAGATATTGTCACAGACCTGTTGGACCAACAAGGAGATGCGGGCACGTTCGTCAAAAAAACCCTTGACGCGGAGGGGTACTGGGGGTAATTGACCCAGTTACCTTCTCAGAGATTCTGGAATAGGTACTAACACGACGGTTGAAGTGACTGGACATTCCACAGTTCGCCATCACCGGCACACGCGTCTTTTCGCCTCATCACAGCGCTGAGGCTGTACCACACATTCCCAACACGCCCGGACTTCGGTGGGGCGGTATCAGAAAACGGCATGAACACAGCCTCGAGGGCCTGGCGAGATACCATAATGGGATACACGGATGACATATCAGAAGCAAACGAGAAGGCTTGCGGGGAGACGATACGTGAGATATGCCGAAAAGTGATAGAAAGGGCTGAAATTGGACTGAAATGTGTGAAAGAAGGAGAGGAAGGGGGAGGGGGATGGTACAGTAAGAGTTTGGGGATAGTCGAACAACTTTGGACTGAGGAACTTTGGGTTGCACGGGCGGTGCTCCTCAAGCTTTCGTAAGCACATTTGGCAAGCACTCGGGCGAGACGGGCTACCTCACTCATTCCTCTCCGTGATTCCCTCATACCCTCGCACCCTCGTTCTACAAAATGACAGTCGATCCTTTCTTGGGAACCCGTGCACAGAGGTTGTTCATCGCGACAAGTCAGATTATCTACTTGCATTTCACGCCACTATTACTGACTCTTCCTTTTTCTAGTCTCAATCCGTAAGCGAATCCGTGTTCAAAGCTAATCCCCATTTTCTTGATATCGGTTACAGAGGCCATTGCTGTTCTCGCTATCATATCTATCGTCTTCCACTTGGTCTGTAGTTGCACCATACTCCCGTATATAACCTCAATCCTGTCAGGTTTCCGAGCATGTGGACCTCAGCCAAGCCAATTACAAGGTGCGTGTCCCCACGCACCTCCGATGCCAGTTCCTTGATCTGATCACATCCAGACTATACCATGTTACCTCGCCCTATTTGTCCTCGCAGAGTGAGCCTAATACCACTCCGGTGCCATTTCGTTCGTGACATTGGAGTAGGGTATTCGAACTTTTGATGGCATTTGATGCCCTTCGCTTGCGAAACGTCATTCAACTCGCTGGAATTCTCGGTATGTCTCTGTTTCACCCGCTCGCATCCTGCGGACTCAGCGTGTTTGCTGTGTCAGTGTTCCACGTAGCACTTGTAGTCTTCGCAGCGATACAAGTTCACGAAACCAAGGCGGCTTTGGTCCGAAAACCTGATTGTGATGGTACCAACGACTACGTTGTAAGTTGACCCCACGACTTTGTTGCTGTGTTTTCATAAACCTTCCTACTTCGGTAGCTCTGCGGAGGTCGTGGCACCCTGTACAGGAAGGTGGAACACCTTCTTATTACGGTCCCATGTATCATCGCCGCTGCGTGGCTCGTTATGATCTTCTTCGTAAGAGCACTCTACTACGAGTTCGGGTAAGACATCAACATCCTACTCGGGTCCACTAGTGACCATATTCAGTTGGGCCATCTTCCGGATTGTGGGAGCAAACCCTGCCATGAAGAGTGAGCCCTTTCAAAATTAGTGCGCATGGCTTTTCTGACGGCCAACGATCAAGCGATGTACCAGTATTATCAAGTCCTGCTTTGCTTGTTGAAATTTGACTTTTTCGCCTTTACTGGAGTCACTATTCAAGTGGGTGCACAAGCATTCTTTACGTTGTCACACTCTTAGTGACGAGTCTCTAGCTTCTCATCGTTGTCCTCAACAGGAGTTCAGCAGAGTTTGGCCTAACAATAGCCGCGATTCCCGTGGTCTTGCTACTTCTCCTTGTCTGTGGAATTGCTGTAAAACGCGAAATCAAGTGGTGCGTTCGCCAATACAATGGTCTTTCCTTCTCTGACGTGCCGTTTCTCTGGAGGTTGATGAGCTTCTCCTTATTTTTGATGTTGGCATCCGAGACGTATTGTGAGTGGCCTTGTTTTTCTTATACCTGCTACAGTGACTCAGCTCCTGTACAGTCGGTATGTTCGTTTGACTGGCCTGGTTTGTTACCAAATCTCATACGTTCTAGTTTACAAATTGGTTCGTTTCTACGAGCCCAGTTCAGAGGAACAATACGAGACGACACGAGCAACCTTGACCGTATTCAGTGGGTGCTTTCCTTCATGCTCACCTGTCCATGTGACCTGACTTGCCAACGCTTGATAGCGATTGTCGCCATCCTCTTACTACTCGCAACATTTGCCGTCGGCCTAAAATGTTTCCTTGACTTTGATAGGGGTTTATACGACTCTAAGACTTCTGGTCAGTTGTTCCCGCGCTGTTTGTGTTTCCTCTACGGTGCCTTATCTTCATGTTGCTGAAAATGCACAATAGATACCCTTCTTCTTAAACCAAGGCGCGGGCCCAATAGTCCTGGGGAGAAACCCGACTCCTTTGGCCAGCCACTGGAACCACGGATCTCGATCGAATAATACCTTTATGACCCATCAGTTACTGTGTTCTCATCGACTAGACCAGGTGGTGGCCGGCTGCCTGTCCTGTTGCGCAAGGTGTTTCATTACTACAGGCTGACATGGATGATTCCATGTTACAGATGGACCTTTTAATCGAGTGTGAAAGGGATCACACGGCATACGACATGATACCGTATCTATTGTCAATATGAAGGATTTGTCATAGTCACGCTGATTTCCCTCCACGTGATGTGTGATAAGACGCGCGTTGAGAGTCACGGTCACGTAATCAACATAACACCGTGCACTTATGGACTCGAACAATCCCACTTCACTCTTCTTTGATGAAGAAGAGGTAGACCTATACGCGGTCCTTGATGTTGAGCCTGCTGCATCGCAGGAAGATATTAAAAAGGCGTACCGTAAGTTAGCCCTTATCTACCACCCAGATAAACATGCAACCGCCGCCGAGGATGCCAAGCTTGCCGCGTCTCGAAAGTTCCAACAAGTGGGATTCGCATACACTGTGCTCAGTGAAACGAAGCGCCGCGCGAAGTATGACGCTACTGGTAGCACGGAGGAGGGTTTCGAGTTGGCGGAGGGAGAGGATGGCTGGCAGGCGTATTTCGAGGCCTTGTTCGAGAGCGTCACGAAGGCAAAGCTGGACGAAATGAAGAAGGAATACCAAGGTTTATTATTTTCATCTCTCTGGTGTTATCATCGTGTTGATTTTTTTTTACGTGCGATTGGCAGGATCACACGAAGAGATCGACGATCTCAAGAGGGCATACGGAGAAACGGGAGGCGCCTTGGGCGAGATCATGAATCACATTCCCCATTCGACCCACGAAGACGAGGCGCGTTTTGTGATCGCCATCTCGGACCTGATCGCCAAAGGGGAGCTCTCCGCGACGGACGCGTGGGCCGCGAGCTCGAAGGACGAGAAAGCGAAGCTCGTTCGCAGGAAACAGGCCGACAAGGAGGCGAAGGAGGCCGAGGCGCTAGCCAAGGAACTCGGTGTCTGGGACGAGTTTTACGGAAGCGGAAAAGCGGGCCCCCGTAAGGGCAAAGGCAAGAAGAAGGCGAAGCGGGACGAGGAAGAAGAGGACGAAGAGGAGGACCATTCGGCTTTGCAGGCACTCATACTCAAGAAACGGCAGAACGCCGGCACTTTCCTCGACAACCTCGCGGCGAAATACGCAGGAACCGGAACCCCGCGCAAAGAAGGGGAAACGGAAGAACGACGCCCCCGCCGACGAGGGAGCCGACGACGAGTCGCCCAAGAAAAGGAAAAAGCGCAACGCAGACCCCGATCCCAAAGAGATCGACGACGACGAGTTTGAAAAGTTACAGCAGACATTATTTCGAGACAAAGACGCGGAAACTGGAAAGTCGGCTGGAAAGAACAAACGTGCTAGACGTGCGCGTAAGCCATGATCGCATGGTCTTCGTGTCAAATTATTATCTTGCTGACGATCCTACCATCTGTATTCCACGGACTTGAACTAATTCTTTTACATGTACGCGCGTAGCATAGCTCTGGTATTATAGCTAATCTACCTTTCTAAGATGTGCTGTGCGGTGCCAGCAGTATCATACAAGTCTACGCACGAACGAACCTATATGTAGCGTACTGCATCAATACCGAGAGCCCGCCGCGCTTGAACCACAGCAGCCATCTCCTTGATACACTCCTCCAGTATGACTATATTGTCCAATAACCGCGATAAGGTCACGGTCCTCGGGCCCTGCACTTGTTCCTCAGAATGTGAAGTCGACCTAGCCGTGTTGTGAGGTTTCTCATCCCAGCCTGAAGACAGCACGTCCTCTTCTTCCGCTGAGAATTTGAGATGGCGCGCAGGTACCCAGGGTCCCTCAGACGGACTTGGCGCCTCGAAAGGCTCAACAGCGACAGTACTGGTATGTTGATAATGTGAGACAAAGGGACTTGCAGCCACACCCTTCGGAGACGCGGACCCCAATGCTGCCTTCGCTTGTGCCGTCTTGGACGGTACTGGCTTCGGTTTCCTGGGGGTTAAGAACGAGACAAGTGATCCGGATCTTTTTTGGACCGGCTGCGGTGGGATTTCTTGGGCCGGGATGGCAGCGGTCGTCAGCTGGGTATTCGCAGGGCTATTGGTGTCGTCGAGGTCAAGCACAAGGGTGAGTGCGTCAGTCAAATTTTCAGAAAACAGGAGGCCCTGTCGCCGCTCAAGAAGATATTGGTCGAAGTTATCGACGCCGTGGCGATACCGCTCGAGCTGTGCTACTAGGCTCTGGAATATTGTGAGGACCACAGGACGAGCACCATCATCCAAGCTGGACGCTGGATGTGTTCTTTGTTCTGATGCCAGCATCTCTCCAATTTGGAAATCTTCTGACCTGTCATCGCCATCCTCCTGTCTACTGCTGTCCACTGGGAGCTGAATTGTTCCGGGGGCATCCTCTAGGTGGCCGAACGTCAGCCACCCAGTAAGCGACCGGAATGGATCGTGAGCTAGCGACGCTAGCACGCCTGTTAACGCAATATTGAATTCTGGAGTATTTGAAAATAGCTTGCGGAGCCACTCCAGAATGGCGGAGAGGATAGGATCGTTTGGGTCGAGTTGGTGTTTCATCCGCGCTTGCGTCTCCTCTGAAACATTCAACGAAAAGGATGTATGGTTCTGAATAGCTTGGATTGCGTCGCAAAGGTATCGATCATAGCTTGTGCTAAAATTATTGCCTGTGTGCGCGGGATCCAAGTGAGAGATGAGCTTCAGGTAAAGGTCTAGCTCGCGTTCGTGGGCCGAGTATGTCGTCCTTGGCTGCATAAAACTAGGACTTGGAGGTGATTCTTCAATAATCTCGTCTCCTGGATAGACGAAAACATCGTCTTCCTGATCAAGTGACGGTATCCGCGGCTTCTCATTCGAAGCAGGTTCTGGGAAACTAGTCGCCTTTGGGTCGCGAGTGACGATCAGCAACTTGTCGACGCAGAGTGGGCTGTAATAAATTAGTAAAGTATTGAGAAGCTGCAGGGCTGCAGTAGCTGTAGGTTGGTCTTTGGAGCGGAGGTTGAAAACCAGGAGATCCTTGAGTGTGAACCGGCCGAGGCTAGTAAAGTAGCCAGACTGTTTCGTGGACTCTGGAGCTTCTAGCTCTAGCAGCATCATGGCGCTACTTCGTCGTCGTCGTAGCTTGTTTTGTGCATCAGAATTTCGCGCCGCACTGGGTGGAGTGGGCCCTAGCGTCAACATGCTATGAGGTCTTGGCCTTGGCTTTGCCATGTCGTCGTTATCTTCACTGACGAGGAAGTTGACGAGAAGGTCCGTGAGCTGCCCGCCTTCCAAGGTTCGAATGGTTATTTCGATGTATGACATGACCGCTATAGCACTCCCATCTGTATCTGAGCACTCCAGAATGGAAGGATACAGGACGTTTTCGAGGAACGTTTGGCGAACGGCTTCCAGGATGGAGTTCACTACTGCTGTGCCAATCAATGTCGAGGGGTCGAGACTGGACTCGGGATTCTCATGAGAAACGTTGCGCCGGAAAATATCTTCCAGAAACTCAAGAAGTTTCAAAAAGTGATCCAGGCGCGCTTTGAAGTCCGTAGCCCGCGAATCCTCCACTCCGGGCGCACGATTCTTCTCCCGACTAGCAGCCTGTGCTTTAGCTTCCTCATCGTCCGATGGTTGGCCTCCGAGTACCATGCTTGCGCCTCTGATTTCGTCGGGGATAGGTGGTGCGTGGACTTCGAGTTTAGAGGGGAGCTGTGAGTAGACGGCTCCGAGACCAGCACCAAGAACGTCAGAAAAGTCTCCATCTAGTACGTATTCAGCCAGAGAGAGAGCGGCATCAGAAATTGGGTCCGTTGCTGCTGTTTCAGAAGGGGATTCCGATGGTATGGGCTCGTCTTTGGAGAGTCGATGCACCTGGTCACTAGGTGACATAGCCACGTCCATGAGGAATAGGAGTCCGGCTCGCGCAAAATCGCCAATCTGGCCTTCTCTATGCACAAATCGCAAAAGATAGTTGAATAGAAGAAATTCGTATTCCGACTTCTTGTGATGCGCGGGCTCATCTGGTGTCGCCGCGACCGTGACCGTCTCCGATTGGGGGTCTCCTGTTTCGGGTGATTCAGAGCGGCTTGTCCCATCACTGGCATCTTCTTCGTCCCCTTCTTCCACAGAGAACAAAGGTTCGGAGTGAAACCAATGCTTGTCATGGAAAAAGATCATGAGGAGCTCGCGAAAAGTCCGGATGCGACTACACAAAATGCACAGAAGGTTGACCACTACATTGTCGTGTCAGACAGCAGACTGGAAGCTGAGGTGGACAGGGACCCACAATCTTCTTCGTACTCTGATGGAGAGCTGCGGACGATGTTTTTGGCTGCACCCATCACTTTGCGATTCTGATTGTCTAGTTGTTCCTGGATGTCGTCGCCCACACAATTCCTCAGCAACCGGAGAACGGCCTTGTGAACGACAGAGTGGACCAAAAACTGCTCGTCCAACAAGATGACCATATTTTGGACTGCTCGCAGTACCTCAGCTTGGATTCCGGATGGGCGGTCAGTTTCGCTGAGTCTGACAAGTGTACCGAGCACATCTGGGAAACTTGAGCGGGAACTACAGAGTATGTAGATAAGGACGAGGACGAACCGTTCTTCAAAAGGTACTCTAGGCAGACACCTGTTCCTCTTAGAAAAAGTAAGCGTCAGAGGAAGAATACAAAATAGGAGAGCCACGCACCCCTCCTCTGTCCTCGTAGACTCAAGCACAAGAAGATCGACCATCACCCTAAGGTTCGCAGGCACATCGGTCGATGCGATACCCTTTGATAATTGTCGTTCGTCTGGGTGTAGAAGAGTATTCTGATGTGAACATGAAAAAAAGACGAGGTAAAAGCGCGGTGGAATGCACCTTAACAGAGGTCCACGATCTGTGAAACTCTGTTGCATTGTCATGAAGCTTGGGACTAGTTTGGTTGCCATAACGAAGGAATTTTGAAAAATAGTCCATCCTGACGGACTTGATGATGGGTGAAGACCTTGCGGCGATTGAAGAGAAAGGACAGGAGCAGAGGATGGCTCGCACGATTGCAGGAAGCGGCCGCCAGTAAGGTCACACTCAGGACTCACTTAAGTTGTGGTGGCTGCACTCGATATATCAAGGCTAATAGATAGGATATACACAAAGTAAATGAATGTTTTACAGGAGTTCAACGCGAACCCAGAACGTCCATCATGCCTAGTTGTACGACTAGCGACAAACAAGATTATTAGTAGATTAGATATTCTGACAGATCGTGCAATGGAATGTAATCTCTTTTCGGAAGAGCGCAGCTATAAACCGTCAGTCAATATTAGGCATTGTAACTTGACCTGGAACTCACGCAGGACGATCAACGACGCCAGTAGAGCGACCACGATGATGTAAAGAATCGTGTACTTGAAAACCTACGACAATTGGTCAACAGTGCTCCGATCGAACAACAACTGGTTCCTGCTTACAATCCAGCGCCGCTGGCGTTTCTGCTTTGTAGAGAACAGTGGTGGGCGTATCTGCTTCGAGGGTCGGAGCCAGACTATGATTGGGTCAGTAACAATAAGAACGACGAAAAGACGTGGTCTTACAAAGCATGGTCGAATGCAACCGGTCGAAGAAAGGGATCAAGGTGGGTGGTGTCAAGATGACCAGGAGAATGTGACCGAGCAAGAAATCAGAGGACCAAAGCGACATCTCCACAATCTTCACAATAAACTCGCGTGCGGGCTGAGACATCGCGGAGGTGCCAAGGCCACGACCATACCATTTCCCAGTCCACCATGCCCTGTTGGTCTCATCGTGCTTAAATTCACGGGACAGGAAGACAGCTATCAGGATCTTCTGAATGGCTCTTTGGATGGCAATGATCGTGATCACACCCAGCACCGCGTGGGACGCATCCCAGAGCTCGAGGAACCACTAAAGGAAGAGAAAATGAGTGTTGCATTAACCAAACGCGTGTGCCACGTACGAAGAACTCGAAGAATGCTACGATGCCGACGAGGGCGAGGAAGTGAGCAACAGCCGCGACAATAGAGCCGAATTTGGCCCACGAGCTCATCATGGGACCTAGGAAAAGGGAGATGAAGAAGAACACCAGCAGGACAGTTGCGTTCCACACGATGGGTCCAACGGCGACGACAGTAATCCGAATTAAGGGACTCGGCGGTTGATTACCGCCACGATCGGGGAATGACTTGACGAACATGTACGCAACGATGAATAACGCCGCGTAGCAGATTGGCCAGACTATCTCTGAAAGGACGACGGCCTTCCAAGGGGCGCGGGGAACATCGCCTGACAGCTTCTCCGATGGGTGTCCCAGTTTCTTCTTCTTGTATCCCGTGATCATCGTTCGCGACAGGCGACAGTACCCATACCAACTACTAGCTTTAGTCCGCGAATTACCACGCGACATCCAACGCAAGAATTCTCGGTAGTCGATAATGAAGTCGGTAAAGGAGAACTGATGAGGGTTGAAAACGAATGGGGCGATGCAGAGGGAAAGAACAGAGAACCAGAAGTAGATGAGGTGGGGGATCCATATAGACAGCGTGGCGTAAAGCAGAAAGAGCAAGTTCCGCATGCCCATATAGATGCTCGGTCCGGCAAAGCGGGAGTAGAGGATGGTGAACGAAATGCGAGTTGTCGCGAACCCACGTCCAGTGGCAATATATCGTGCGCCACCAAAAGTTAAGTTGCTGAGGATGGCTTGTGAATAGATTTGGGTGGAAAAAACTTCGAAAATCGGTGAAAGTGATAAGAAGTGTTTACCAAGACGGATCAACGCCATTCCTGTCCCCCTCTCCACGAGCTCTGTGAAGAGAATTAGAGTTAGATGAATATGGCGTTGTCAATTTAAAACTGACCTTGTAGGAATAGAGGGAGGAACGCGACTATGAACACCAAGAAAATCGAGACGATGCACCGCCTCACCCAGTCAAACACGGGAATGAGGTTGTAACACCCGCCCTGGCCACCAATGACATTCCCTTGTGAATCGACTTTGCAAATGGCGAGTTGCTTGTTCAATATGCCGATGAAGACCACTATGAGTAGATTAGCCACCAAGCGAAGTACGGACTGAAAATGCTTACGCGTAACCATGAACACTTGAATAGAATAAATGACCAAAATGTTGTTGATATGGAACCCGGGGTGGCCATAATAAAAGGTCAGGAAACGGTCTACCGGCAGTTGTGTACCCAGGTAGTAATACTCTCGGCTGAGCATTTGTTCACCCATACCAGTACCGATCTTCGTCTGGAAATTGAGGATTGTCCCGAAGCCAAGGTCACGCCCTTTGCCGCACTGATAGTATTCCGAATGCTTGATACGGCCGCCTCGACCAAAGGCATTCATACCGGCAAAAATGTCTTCGTTCAGATGTAGGCCTTTCTGAGCTTTAGAAACGCCGCCACGGGTCGTCATGAAGGTCGCATTTAGGAAGTCTGGGTGCCCGTAATGAAGCTTGCCACCAATCCAAGCCAAAGCGCGAGCGGTCATGGTACCGAATGTCTGTTCTTTTCCCGCAGCAATATCACCAAGTACACCGATATTCTCCGAGAAGATATACTCGCGGGTCCCAATAATCGCAACAGGGGACTTTTTGAATTCTTTATGGCCCCATTGTGCGTACGGGCTCTGGCTGGATATTGAATACTCTTCGAATTCACCTAGGATATTCCGAATCTTGAGACATTCCTCGAGATAATTGTCTTGATTGGCGTCGATGAGTTGGAGATACTCCCCACGGTAGAAGATAATCGCATGGTTTTGATTGTCCGACTTGCCGTCTCCAAGGATAGGGTTGCCAGGGAGCTCGATGCGAAATTTCGGACGTCTCTTCCCGGTCACCTCGTCCAGTTCGGAATGGCCATCAATCAACACGGAATACAGCTTCGGGTCGGATCCTTTTGCACCAGGTTCTTCATCGAGGTAAGCAATCTGGAGGTCTGGATATGCGCGAAGGAGGAACTCGGCGTTTTCGCGCTCTTCCTTGTTGAACTTCGCAAACCGTTGCATGGAAATAACGAATTTGAACTTGCGCCTTCCCATACGCTCCAGCTCGCGCTCAAGACGATCCGTATTGCCGCTAAACTTTTGAACAACATCCGGATTCTCGACCCTATACATAAGTTTGATTGCCTTTGAGTAGTTCATCATTCCGGAGACCGTGCGGTAGAGTGTTTGAGCCCGGAGCGACGCCCAGATACGCGTGCGAAGGGTATATTCCGGTGACGCGGTCTTGAAGCCAATGCAATAGAACGGCAAATCGTCCGACTTGGTAATGGCCTTTTCGTCATCCTCAGGATGTTCTTCCGCAAGAATCTTGGTGTCTTTGACGAAGTTGTCCCATTCAACGGGGTGTAACTGTTTGAGATACTCGAGCTGCGTGACACGGGTATTATGATCTTCTTCTCTGATAATCTCACGCAAGCTTAGCAATATCTTCTCAGAGTAGTGAGGAACTAGGACTGTGAATGTAGGCATAGCGTCAACGGGAAGGGGCTCAGGGATGGCAGTCGTAAGAGATGAGGCGAAGAACGAGATGCGCCTCTCGGCCTCTCCACCAGCAGGGAAGAAGTTGCCCTTGAAACCGTTGCCTTGGTTGTTCGTGAAGAAAGGCGGGGCACGAAGGGTGCGGCGACCATCTGGGGCGTCCATCTGATGGTACAGTAGCCGCTGGACGTTGTCGATAGACAGCAGGTGCTCGCGGTACATGGAAATGATGACCGCGTTCCAAATTTGCGAGACGAGAACCTTAGGCTTGTACTTGACTTCCATTTCGGCCGTTGCGAGTAGCTTGGCGTAGATACGCTTCGGAAGGCGGGTATACACGTCTTTCCAAGGTGTCCATATCGAGAGACCCAGCCCGAATGAACGCCCGATGGAGAAAACAACTATCCAAATGATGTACCACAGATATGTGTCCAGGAAGAATAACACCAAATCCATGATGTACATGATGGCGAGGGTGAAGTTGATCTGGTTAGAACAGAGGACAGTTCCAAACAGTCTATCGTTGCACCCTTGTACTGTGGTCCGTGCCATGACAGCAATCGGACTGCTGAACGAGGACGAGAGGAAGAAGTACGACTCCGCAAACTTGCAACTGAAAATCAAGATCCAAAGGCTGATCGAAGCCAGACGCGCACTGCGCGGCAAGTCAGGATAAGAGGCTGTGAACGTTTGAGAAGCCATGTATTTTCGTGACTTGCCCGCAACGCGATCGCCAAACATGCGGCCCGAAGGAATGATACCGAACGCGAGGGTAACCACAACGGATACACAAAACTGGGCAACGCCGAGGTAAAGAGGGAATTGTGATCTGGTGGGTATCCCGTCTATTCTGGCCAGGTAAATCGTTGGGCCAGCGGTGATTGCGAGAATAACGAGCAAAAAGACAAAGCGCGTGGTGAGATGAGAGGCATTGTTCCATGTTGTAGGAATGTAGAGGAACTCGGCCACAGTCGCAAGAAGCATGATAGTTGTCGAGACGGCACCACCAAGGGCTGTCGCAGACCAGGTCATGGGAGCAGAGGGGAATTGCTTGTCACGGGGCGCGTAAACCCGGGGTGAGTTGAACGCGGTGTAGAACCAATATACGGAGACATGGAGAATCCAAACACGGTTGAAGTTGACAAGAAGGTGAGCAGTCGACCGCTTTTCGAAATAGGTTTTGAAGAAAACACGCCCCCAATCAATGTGCTTGAACTTCATAAAACGCTGAGCCGGAGGAGCATCAACTAGGCGAGTCTAGAAACGGGTAATTAGCGAAGAATTAGCAAATGAACTTGCATGAACTACTAACGTTATCTTGGAGGACGATGCGTGCGAGGCCTTCAGGATACCAGAATAACTGATTGATGTCGTCATAGCCAATAATTTGATCGTGGTCCCTCTCCCTTCTCACAAACTTCCCATCAACGACCTCGTAGCCCTGATCCCGCATGAACCGATATAGTGGCTTAATGACCGTGTCCAAGTAAACGCCCTCCGGAACGGGTTCTGTTCTGTTCTGGCATTCTGAACTGCGGTAGTAGTCGTCGGCACATTTGAAGATAAAACACAGGCACTCCGGTACGAAACGAACGTTGCCAGCTTCACCCCAGCATAGAAGGTACAGGGCAAGTTGACGGAGGCGGTCATATTGGCTCATGTTGTTCATCGCATTCCGCCACCTGTTAAGAGCATGGTCCAGCGACTTTGCCCCTGCAGATTTGCCTCCGCCACCGCGAACGCTCTTCAGGCGCTGAAGTCCCGGGTTTTGCGATTGACCGACGGCGTCGTCGAGATTCAGCTGGGCAGCAAAGTACCACTTTCGGTAATTGGCATGCTGACCACCGATGTAGTCCGCATGGAGAGTTAAAAGGGCCTGGCTAGGCGACATCCGTGAAGCACGAGAGTCAAGTAGATGCATGAGGAAATCAAACTGGCATGGAACAATCAGTAGTGGTCGAAGTGCCTCTGAAAAACAACGAACTTGGTTCCGCATGGAGTCTCGCTGGAAGCCAAACTTCTGCGTGAGGTCGAGGAATATGTCTTCAATCTCTTCGTAGGAAATGGGGATTTGTTTATCTGCAGCCCAAGCTGGGTAGGGGTCCGCGTAACCCGTTGGGCCTGGCTGCTGTGACACGCTCATGTGAGAGTTGACAGACGAAGCATAGTGTTGCGTGTGACCGTCGTCAGAATCTAGGATGGTATGAGTACGGTCAAGCATGTAGTGGAACGCTCGCAACAAAATTCGCGTGTATTCGAAGATTGTGTCGACTAAACAGTAGTACTCACTGTAAGAATCGTATTGGCCATGGTGGTCGTAGTACGGGGGACCGCCAGTTAGACGTGCCGTACTTCCATTCCGCGAACCATACTGGTCGCTCATGTCCGACTCGGCGTCATAGTCGCGCCTTTGTTGTTGATACGGCTGAGGTTGTGGGAATTGATGCAGTTGTTGGGGATTGGCAAAAGGATTTCTAGGGTCGGGCTGTTCGTAACCAGGACGAGCAGCCATGGTATAGTGTGATGAGAAGATCAGCAATTGAGGAGATGAGAACGGAATCGATGCGGCGATGGGGTATTAAAAGAGTGTAACGTCGACAACGGACGACGAGAAGAGAATGAGTTGTTGTATGCTCTAGAGACAGACACAGACCTTTCGTTAACAACGGACAACAAAAATACTTTTTTTTTAGTTTCCTCTCTATCACCCAGTCACGTGAACCTCATCACGCGTCATTCGATGGACGCGACAAAACTCACGCGACCGCCACGAGCCATGCGCCAACCGATCATACTCTGGCAGAACGAACGTACATTATCCACCGATGACGCGGGCGTTACAATACTGAGCTCAGTCAGCCCTCCAAGGACCTACTTTCAACCCGGGCCTTACTATGATGAAGATGTCGACGTCGCTGGCCCAGCGCGTTGTCCCAAGCCCCTCTCCCACGTTCCTTCGCTCTCATATTTTTGCATCAAACACCTAGTCAAAATCCCAGAATTGGTTTATAATTATGGCCCGGCTCGTCCATATCGTTCTCCAGAATATCCTGGGGGTTCAGATGTTCTTCGAACACTCCCGCGTACGCCGCAATGCAACGTCGACTTGAGCAAAGTGGATCCCCGTCTATGGGCCGTGATTGTTCAAGTATACTCAGACTTACCATCTGACCTTCACATTTATCGTACGGCTTTAGCGGACAAATATCTACCATCACTTCAGCGCATTCCAACAACAGAACACTTCTCTCTTCTCACTGTATTGGAAATCCCAGGATGTTCCCATCTCACTGATGATACCATCGTCCGTTTAGCAGTCATCCACACTCTTTGCGTTCTTGATGCCAGTAACACTCCTCTCACCGCACAAGGGATCCGACGCCTCTCCGGGACTTTGAGATGGGGTGACGATGGTGTTGATTTTGCCAATCAAAGGCGCGGTCCCTGGCAGCTACGTATCTTGAGTCTTCGTAACTGTAAACAAGTAACCGATAATATTTATCAATGTCTGGAGTCGTTTATGCTTCTCGCCGTTGTGGGTAAGCTATGCACGAGTAGTGAGTCACGTCTACACCTCTGAGGGTTTTTGTCAGATCTCCGCGGCACGAGATGCACCTGGGACCGCGAAAAAGTTCCTTCATCTTTCTTTCCAGCAAACGAGAAGCAACTATACCATCCCACGACCCCATTGGAAGCGCTGTCGCTACTGACGTCCTCCCCAGGTCTCCTTCCTTCCAGCAACACCGCGCTCCTGCACATTGACCACCTGACACACTCAACTCCCGAACATCGTCGAGATCGTGGCAAATTTTTGGTCCATCGAGATTCCATGGCACGGGATGATGTCGGCTTCCAATACGAATTCAACGCGTTCTGGCCTTCCAACACTGGCCCGTTGAAGACACAGCCGCACAGACAAATGCCACAATGGGGCCAAGAGTTACTGATGCTCTATCGAGAGCCACCACCATGGAGCAAGGTGCAGGGTCCTCCTATCGTAAAGGGCCCGCCTAAAACACGGAGCTCGAACGAGCCGGCTGCTGTCAGACGAACAGACGAGCAAGCTATGAAGAGCCTTCAAAAGTTACAGGATATGCTCTCAGAACGACATCGCATTGCGGGGACGGAAGCCGACAGTTCCCGCGACGGTTTGAAGGTGTCCGCCAAATCTTCTGCACCCAGGAATCCTTTTGCAAAGTCCCATTCTGGAGGATCATCGGAGGACGTGAGCGAGAGAGCCGACGAAAAGTCTCGGGCCTTTTCACCACATACTCATAAGAGTATCATGGAAGCACCACCTAAATCTTTGCGATCTCTGAAACCGATAACTACTCTTCCCGTCCCCCGGCCTCCTAATTCCGTCAAGCATGCCCCGGCGAACAAAGGACGAGATGTTCGACGTGTGCTGCCCAGACCACAGTTAAGCCACGAATCGAGCCAGAAGCGAATTTCGGTTTCTCTGCACATCGACGATTCTGAGGGCCAGAAGGCGGAGATGATGGTAGCTTCCACTAGGACTAGATGTGCCTCGGGACGAGCCGATCCCGCGGTGGGGAGAAAACGGCATAGAACCGCAACACCAGCAACCGGAAGCAAAAAGTGAGATCCAACTGATCTTGGATGCTGAGGTGGGTGCCGTGAGGACCAAGCTCAGGTCGTCTGCGACGTCGCTGTGATAGTATGGTTGGTAGATGGTAGAATCGATATTGGATATTAGTTGCTTACCTGTGCTCGGAATTGACGGACCGCGAGTGAAAGTGAACTGTTCTTCCGTCCAGTCGACGAGCATCGCCGTCACGAACCTGACACCGACTGACTCCTTCCCAAAAAAATTATTCGTGTTTCTCGGGGACCAGTTCAATGCTATATCAATTACAGTCCACAGGGAGGGTTCCTTCGTTATCCCCCCGCCCCATCTCCAGGGCTTCCAGTGCTCTACGTACCTTTCGGCGTACTGCGTCGACTAGTATGCCACGTCCGTACAGATTCCACGTCTGCGCAAACTGGCTATCTGCACCCCCAGAACATGGTATGAAAAAGCGAGGCGTGCCCTTCCCCGCGGATAGTCCCGTCGGCATATGGAGAGACCTCTCACTCACTTGGCCCAGACCTGGTAACAGCAAGACCCCAGGAGAAGACTTCTTCTACGTCCAAGAGGTGCGTGTGCACGAAACTCCGTTCTTCAGAGCCTCTCAGTCGCGCCCCGTATCCAGATGCGAAACCATTCGGTAGGTGAGCCCGGTTGATCTGTCCTGCGAATCCTATTCACATGTGGGCGTTCCTCAGGGCATTTCGTTTGGGGTCGCGGACGGTGTTGGGGGATGGGCATCCAGCGGCATTGACCCTTCGCTATTCTCGCAAGCGTTGATGTACCATTCTCACCGATACGCCAAAGTTGGTTGGGCAGGCGAACCAGAAGTCGACACCACGCAAGACTACGAGGACCGAGAAGCTGTCGAAGGATGGGAGCTACATCCTCGAGAGTGTCTCAAACTGGCATATCAAGCCACTTTGAGAGAACGATCCGTCATAGCAGGTGCGCAAGTCACTCCGGAAACCTCTTACTAGTCGATGCTCAACGTGACGAAAGGTTCTAGCACCGCTTGTCTCATCACTCTGAACGCGTCCTCCGGACTCCTACGTGCCGCGAAGTATGCTTCCCCGATCCACTTGCTCCCTCAATCAATAACGACGACGTGCTTTGCCCCTCAAGTTTGGGCGACAGCGGCTTCATGATTATTCGCTGCTCTTCAGTGTTTCACAGACAAAGAGCTCAAACTCATTTTTTCAATTGTCCCAAGTGAGCATAGTTCCCACCCTTCTCCCTTTCCGTGAGGCTCATTCGTGTCAGACAACTCGCAAAAATTCCCAGCGTCATTAGAAGATCGTCTGGTGCGGTTACCGATTCGCCAGAGGACGCT
The DNA here is from genome assembly GCA_021524915.1 of Lactarius akahatsu. Classification (NCBI taxonomy): domain Eukaryota; kingdom Fungi; phylum Basidiomycota; class Agaricomycetes; order Russulales; family Russulaceae; genus Lactarius; species Lactarius akahatsu. Next base: position 895,476 of record JAKELL010000001.1, on the reverse strand, counting down.
GACGTCTACGAAACAAAACTCCGAGATGGTGACTTAGGTCATTGCATATGTCGGTATCATTGCCACATCTCTGCATCCACCTTGCTCATCTCTATTTGTCAGACGGACGGGTTGTCGGATAATGTCTTCAACCATGAAATCACCTCCATTTGCACTCTGGTATCTCGGTCCGGCGTTTCCGAAGAGGCACAGGTGAAATTGATCTCTGATCGTATCGTTGAATACGCGCGTGGTTGCATGTTCAATGAAAGACGGACGAGCCCGTTTCAGAGTAAGATCCAAATATCTCAACTCCACGATAGTGAGTTCAACCCACTTTTTTCCAGAGGCAGCGGCCATGAATGGGACAGCCTTTAATGGTGGAGTGAGTCCAAGTCCCACCTTCTCTTACTTATCAGTCTGCTGACATTCGTACGATCGCCTCAAGAAAATCGACGAGTGCGTTCCCACCACACACCTCTACACATCCTGCTGACTTCTCTTAGTATCACACTCGTCGTTGCTCTAGTTCGCGAGGTCATATAGCCTATGCTTCTGCGAACGCCGAATTTTCGTGGTTTACTAGACTCGCATCTGCGCGCAACACCATGATATATTGTATACCTATAGAAGTCACAGGACTCGCATTAATTCGCGCTCGTGGTGCACATAGTGGAACTGCACTCTGACTCGCAAATCGTCAGTGTGGATCAAATTTTGCGTTCGACGAAGCTCTGGATAACACCAGCAGGAGTAAGAGGATAGTCCTTCAGAACCACCTCACCGTCTTGTACGAAGGTGTTTGGTTGAACAAAGAGTTTCCGAGCCTAGACGGAAGCAGTATAGAGCATCATAGATGGGGTCACAAGAAGGCCACGCACCACTTTCTTCTTTAAAACGATGTCACGGATGTCCTTGTCCCAGCCAGGTAACGGGGTTGTCAGTTGTGTGTAGAACTGGCGTGCGCCAGCGCCGTCTGCGGTGCTCTTCCGCACCTGTAGGTCGACAAGGAGCGTACCAACGACATCTTTACCCTGCGAGAGTACTTTCTCGCGGTCGACCTAGCGTACACTTCAGCGGATCCTTCAGCCCTCGATGACCAACACGCACACGGATAAACAAGTCCTCTAGATTACCGTCGGCACCTCGGACTTCCTCGAGCCGTGCGATTCCACCTTTGATAAGATGCTGGGTGATGCCAAGGCTACAAGAAAGGCCGTTTAACTTTAGGTGGAAACATATGGCACACGTAGAAATGACGGACCGTGCCTGCATGTGGGCTTGTCCGTGCTTCCCTGTCACAGGATCGTAGAACTCCAATCCCCGAAGGCCGGCTCGGCCCATCGAGAGGAAGGTGATGTACTGTATGTCCTCCACATCCTTCTTATCTGTGATCTGCCGGACCCGATGAAAATGCCGCATTAATAGTTCGAAAATATGTATGAACTCTGTTCGCTCACACCAAATACTTCGAGAATGTCGGTGTTACCGACAACTAGGGGGTAGCAACGTTAGGACACGAAAACGTGTTGACTGGGAAGGAGAATCACGGAATAGCGAGACCGTTTCCGCACGGCATTCCTCCATCGAGGACGACACTTCTCCGAGTACAGAGCCGGGAGTCTGTCCCGGTTTGTACCAAGAGGAACTGAGTGCGTTCTTCAGACTTCCGCTAACCGGAAAATGGCGCGGAACTTACATCGGTTTGCCGGTGAGAGGGTTGATTACCTTTACTCGGGTCAAAATAGGTAAATGCGAGCTAGCCAAGCGGTCGCACCTTCTTTGGGTCAAAGTTCTTCTTGCCATCGGCCTCTTCCTTGAACAGCTTCCCCGAGCCGTGACCCAGCAGCTCATGGTTCGCGACTTGCACCTCGAAGGCTTTCGTTTCCCATTTCTTATACAATACAAGGTCGTCGGGGTGGATGAAAGGGAACTCATCTGGATGACTTGTCTACAATAAATTCCAGGGTAGATGCGATGCTTCGTACCAGGAGACTTTGCGCCGAGAACGTTGGCGAGTGAGACGTTCTTGAACCCATCTGACTCTCGGATTTCATAATAGTTCTGGCGCAGGCACCGTCAGGAAAGGCGTGCCAAGGATGTGATACAGGAAACGTTTACGGGAATCTGTGGGCGCTATCTCAGCCCTAACTGACAGCGGGCGGCGAGAAACACTTACATTAATACCAGCCGGAATGCCTTTATGTTTACCTCCTTGCTCAGAGACGAACAACCACAAGGCGAAGAGTTTGCGTACCACCAGTAGCGAATGACAGAACTTCAAGAGCGGTGAAGTCGGGCTTCTTGAAGACATCAACCTCGAAATCTTTCCCCCAAGGCAAGCCATCGATGAGTTTGGGTGCATTGTTCACAAGGGTCTCGTATTTAGCGCTCAGTTCCTTGTTCACAATGGCCGTGAAGCCTGAATGGGTGTGAATAAGGGTCCACAACAGATTATGGGCGGCCCACCTTCCCACTCTGCGCGCCCACCGTATGGATCCACATAGGTTTCGATAAAGCCTATATAGCTCTCTACCACCGGGCCGACGTCCTTTACCCAGTGCCTAGAGCCTTGCTTGTGTTTCTCAATGGAACCACTCTGGAAACTAGAAATGACAAAGGTCAACTTATACTGTCCCGAATCACAACTAACACAACACATACGAGGCGATATAGTCCCCAATCATGGCTTTCTGATTATCATTGGCAGCATACTTCTTTGCCTAGATCGCGCGGTCAAGATATCATCTAAAGAGCACGTGGCATGTTGGCATACCTCAGCAAGAGCTTTCACCACACGCGACAAAGGGCCAGAGAAGTCGCCGTACTTGACGGTCAGTTTTACACGGCCGCCATTAAGTGAAAGGTCGTGCAGCGCATCCGGTTGGGTATCTGCAGACGCGACCAGCAGAATAAAATCTTTCGGGCCATTCTTCTGAACGCTGAATCATGGCCACTTCAATAACATAGACCGTGGTGCAGAGAAATGGTAAAGGCATACCGAGTATTGAGTATATCTACCCCTATGTTCTCTGCGGCGGTTTGAACCGCCGCCACTTCGTCGTCTGTGATGGTATCGCCAAGGTAATAGTTGCTGACTTGGCCAAGTTCGCTCTTTCCGATGAACAGACTCGCCTCGGGTTCCAATGCGTAGATGTGCTCTTTGAGCTGCAAAGATGTGAGTGATGTTCAGATAGATGCCGGGTGAAAATGACAGTAAATAGTTGCGCACTTCGTTCCAGAGAGGGACGGCATTTGCAGCGTTCGGAGAGTTCTCGATGACGGCGGTGAACTTGTCTTGTGGAACACGTGGGACGAACTTGGTGAAGCCAAAGCTTTTATAGTTTGCAAGATTGGACAATACCTATTGGTCAATGAGCCAAGTCACCGCGCGGTCCGACATGATAGGCAGTTACTTGGCTGGCAAACTCGAGAACGCGTTCCCATTCATCTGTCGAGAGGCCAGATTTTTCTTTCAGTGTGTCGACGTTGGTAATTGTGCCATTTTCGCCGAACACGAGGATTAAGAGGTCGAATAACTTCTCGGTGTAGGGAGTCCACTGTCCCAAGATGATTCGTGCCCCCGCCCAGGAAGCCTCGCTCAAATAATGAGCGTATTTTTTCTCCCTAGAACTATGATAGAAAACGACGAGTGGGCCAGTGAGAGCGTGGGAGATGTAGCAGCAGTTGCCTACCTCAGCTGTGCAAAGGCTGCGTCGATTTGAAGGCTAGCAATTGGCGCATTGCGATCGGTGAGGAAGCGTTCAGCGGCTAAAGCTGAAGGCATTGTGTTAGTCTGGATACTACAGGTGACGGTAGGAATAAAACGAGTGATCGCACTAGCAGCGGTGGGAGTGCTTTCACCGGGATCGATAAGGTCACATTGGCGGTCGAATTCATCAAATTCTCATAATCTGGCTTACATCTGCCTGGACCCACATAGCTGCGACGTGCTAGTTTGCTTCTAAAGTGTCGCAGGCTTGGTCACAAACCTACTGCAAACCTAGTCAGTCAACATCAGGTGTCAACGTGTCAACAGCAAGCGCATCCCAAAACACAATCATGACGCACTTTGTGATAACATCACGATATAATACCCCAGTGCTGTCCGTTTTTTTCCGGTTGAAAGAATGAGAATCGAGAATAGGAACACTACCATTATCAGCGCAAATGATGTCCTTCGCCACACCTTCATACAATCCATCCCCTGATGGCAAAAACCACGCACTTGGATAGTGGCGACCGAAACTACTCCCGCTCCACCATCTGAGCGGCACTACGCGTCGCTACTGGTCACAGCCGATTACGCCAGCAGACACAATAGCCTTACCCTGTGATATTCATGCCCTCTTCGTTGTCACCAATTCACAGATGCACGCTGTTCGTGCCAGATCCGATCCGACGACCGAGACGTCTACTTCGGCGACCTCTTCTCCCTGACCAAAGGAGCATCGAGACTACTCCACTTTCTTCAGCTTGCTCCTGCCTTTCACGAACCCGTAAGGAGACCAGTAAGAGACGCAAGTACGAATCTTTTATCACATGATGGCCACTGCTTCTGGGCGCGGCGCCACCCATTTTTTACAACTAGCTCACAGGGGACGCTTGCCTCGCTTTGGGCTGCCCGCGTTAGATTTCTGATGTTTAACGTAGGCCCCCCTTATGTTGGCAAATGTCCAAGATAAGAGCGCCAAGGTGTCTACACACTCCTCTAATTTCCTTCAGGATCGGAATCATCCTTTCAGACCAGGGCCGGAATCAACACTGGCTGCTTCACTCCCAATTTCATACTCCCTTGTACCCATCTCTTCAACCACGCGCCGCTGCTAGTGATTATTTCTCCAATAAGTACCAACTGCCTACATGTGATACCTACTTACACCGTCTTGGCCGAGTTCCTCCGATCACTTGGAAGTTATTTATTCTCTTTTGGCAATGATATACCGTGGGATGACGCTCAACTGACTGGCAACAAATTTACCTGCTCCACATCGGCACGGCACCAGTAGCGCCGCGGGCTTGAAATATTTTTGGCGATCATGGGTCAAACATGTCGATGCCTCTTTTATTCGCATCGTGCTCGTGCCCGAGAGAGGTCACCTGAAGTGTGATGCCAAACTTGCCAGTGCATCGGCGGCAGCAAATCTTTGGGAGAAGGGAGTTGGTGCCGACCTATAGTCTGAGCCGCGAAAGAAGGTTATTCCGGTGTAGTATGCCATTCGCCGAGCGGTTTTGGCATGAGTTATGCGAGGAGTTTCGATACACTCTCGCAATTTAAATCAATCTCCCCAATGAAGTCATCTTTCGGTCGGACGGCAGGACGCGAGCGCGTGAGCCCTCAAAAATCTCTGGATCAGCTTTGGACAGATGCCACAGCAAAATGTATGCGGGAGCGTTAACCACACAGCGCAACTTGTAACCGCATTGGAGACCCAGTTGATTGATATCGAGTATATGAGAAAATCGGAAAAGGAACGACAGAGGTCAAATCGGACCAACTTGATCTCAATTGTTCATCACATACGTGTTCTCGGATTGCAGCTTTCACCACTCCTTGATGCAAACCTTAATGAGGAGGTTGTCTGAATGACCCAACGCGCATTTGCTCATAAGGCAGGACACGGCAGTGTGCCACAATCGCGAAGGGGTGTTCCATTCGGGGTAACAGACATTCTTATCCTCCATGGTGGCGTGTATCTAGATACCGTCAGTATCAAAAAAGAATAAAACGGGAAGGTGGTCAGAAGGGCCCGGGGTTAGCATAAAAGCGTGGTTTTCCTGAATTGGCATCCGGGAGACCATATTAGTTAGCAAGGACCGCCACTGCACAGCATATTCTTCACGAACCAGAAGAGTCTTGGATACCCCTTAGTCTGGTAGTGCCAGTGGATGCCAGCGGGGGAATAGATGTGATTATCGTGGCGCATTCCACCATTCGGGTATACTGTATACAGGTGTCGTATTTATGAACCCCAAGCTTTGCCAAGCCCCAAACAGTGCTCGTCGTCTTAGGCTCTACGTTCTGGTCCCCACTCGTCTAGTCGACAGTGGATGGATGGGCATAGATGTAATAATCATTCTACTTGGGTATACGTGTCGTGTTTATGAATTCCGAGCCCCAAATAGTGTCAAATCGATACGTACTTTATCGGATGATGGGGAAATAAATGTGATAATTCTACTCGGGAACATGTGCGTGTCAAACAGAGCTTGTCTTGTCTAATAATAGGTTCCAATAGAGCGTTTTAACGTAATCGAGGCTCTGGAAGTCTCAAGTCATCGACTTCTGCCGCGTCCCTGCGCCCACAGGGGACATCCTACAGTATGCTGTCGGGATTTTAAGATCTCAAGGCGTATGCACGCATGTACCGGGCGGCATGCAGAGCTGGTTCTAAGTAGGGCAGAGAAGGCGCTGGTGGAAAGCGTCAGAAACTCGTGGCTCTGTGCTAACAACTGGACATTCGGTGGGGGGAGGCATCATCAGGTATCAATAGGTCAATCCGTAGGAAGGGATAGATTAGGTCGATTCGAAGTTGCTGCATCCTGTCGCATTTGATTACGATTCCGCATTTCGAAGATTTAGTTCCGAGCGAATTGCTCATGAAGGGACTCACGGGGCATCGTGCTGCCTCTGCGGGGTTTGCTGGTGGCTCCGAATGGTGCGAAGATGAATGTGCGATCTTATTTTGGGACAGACACGACATGACGTGGGCAAGAAATGCGGACATGCACTGTACGTATGGGGCGGGGACTTCGAGTTCTCACAACTGGATTTCCGAGAGATGGGATAGAAATGCGAAATCAAATGCAACTTTGACCTGGAATCGATCCAACAGGGGCTCTTGTCCGGTGTCGTCGGCCATATTTACGGTAATTCGTTCCAAGAGAGCGTCAACTCAACACCTGGGGGCGGTGTGGTCGTTGAAATTGCTGCATGGACCAAGGAGACGTAAGCAGTGTCTGACGGCGTGGCTGAATCGAACGACAACTAGAACACTCGGAATTGCACACTAAACTCGTGGTGCCTCACCATCGCTCAATGTGGGGCAGAAGTGACGTCGTGTGGGAAACCGTACGATTAACAATACGCGCCAAGGTTTCCAGGTGTCAATACAGTGACATTGGACACGTTTGCAACCGCGTGCTCTAGGCCTGGACAGAAAAAATTGATTTTAGTAGTCTCGCATTGTATGAGGTCCATGGGCGGCGTATTCGCCATGTGTTTGATGACGCCCTTCACCCACGTCCCTTGTTCCGCCTATTGCACCCTTGTGAGGGTCGATCAGTAGGCGGCGTACCGTTTTCGGCCATCAGTTTATCGTACAAGGTTATCTCGTTGGTAAGCGTCGCGGACTGTCGTCGGCGATCCCTCTTTGCGAACGGTGGGTATAGCAGCCCTGGGAGCCGACAGGATGGGAACTCGGGAACACAGTAGGGCCAAGGGCACAGTACCCGATTAGCGAGATATGCAGCGCTGATTGTTCACTCAGATAATCTACCATCAGCCTCTTCTCGCCTGGCCGCTGCGAATTCGCCGAGGGAAAAGAGAATCGCGTCACTGCTTTCTAAAGACTGTGATGTTGCCGAGGAGCGCCAGGAACACTTTGGAGTCGACAAGAAGCTCTTTTCCCATTATTTGAACATTTCACCCGCGACCTCGCATTCGCGCGAAAGGACGGGTCAAGAGTCAATTAGTATTCTCCGCCATCGGGCTTCGACCGTACGACCTCCCGAACTCGACTATAGTTTCCCCACAGGGCCTTCCACTCTGTCTCCAAAATGCCTTCCCCAGTCTTCACACCTCCGCGCACCCCATTGGTGGCCACACCCGCCCATCCCAATGCACGCTCGTAGCAGTCGAGAGAGGTTTGCAACGACTTTGCGTCCCCTTTGTTCTCGTGCAGCATTCCCAAAAGACCCCAAATTTCCGCAGCGGAACGGCGTGCGTCGCGCAGCAAGCTCTTGGCAGGCTTTTTCATGGATATGGACTTGGAATACTCGGGAAGCAGTGGTGCATCGGAGCTCGGTGGATGTGGCACTTTGGACCCTGGAGCTTTAGGGTGACTCATGGGGAGTCCGGCCAGTGCGAGGGCAACTTGTTCAGACGACTGGGCAGCCTGTGACAACCACTTCATCGAATGTGACGGTGGATCTTTTGAAGCATACAGGACTTCTGCGAGGTGGGTGGATATTAAAGAAGAACGATGGAGAATGTACAATGCGTGGAGTGTCTGCGGAGGTGATGGGGGTGAAGTTGAGTTGGGGAACCGGATCGATCGAAGGAGGTCAAGCGCAGACTCTTCGACAGCTTGTGCTTGGCGCAGCTGTCCTGACGTTGCATAGTAAGCCGAGAGAGAGACGAGAGCAGACGCGAGGGTGCGCTGAGCAGAAGGTGAGGAAGGAGGTGTAGAAGGGATCACAGGAATAAGCGGGGCGGTTGAGGACTCCGCAGAGGGAGAGACGATTTGAATGCAACGAGCCCACCAAGCAAGGGCATTATTGGCATCGCCTAGTCTGAAATTCAGGTCCCCCAATTTGAGTGCTACACGTGAAGCGAGCGGGCCTTTGGCGTACAACCGTGTCCAAACGCGTTGGAGGTCATACCGTGCGTCAGTAAGACCGGCCTTAGTTCCCATCCGTTCTGATATGTCAGCACGACGAATGATGATGTCTGTCACCGTCTGGGGGAGGATCAAACCGGCAGACTCTTTGGACAGAGCGATATCCAGCACGTCATCGAGAAAGTGGCGCGTAGTCTCTAGACGCCTCTCGACCGGCGCCGCGTCGTCGAGAGAGGTAACCCTGTTTGAAGCGGGTCTTCCCTGTTTGAGAGTTCCCGGGGACGTCCAGTGGTGTTCCAACCACGCGCTACGGATTCCAAATCTTGCCATGAAGCCTAGGGAAGGGTCGGTGCCACCGTCTTTGGACTGGCCCCATCGCTCTGCTTCTACGTCCCATTCCCATTCCACGCAGTGTTCTTCTGATTCGGCAGCGAATTCAACATTCTCGATCCAAAGGTGAGTTGCCGCAGCACCGGAAAGGAGGGTGACGCCGATTCCGGAAAAGGCGACGAAGCACCATTTGGCATAACGCTTCAAAAAGCCAACGGCTTGTCGGGTGTGCGTCGGGTGAACGTCACCCTGTGATTGTTTTCGAAGCCAAGGAGATACTGGGTCGGAGTAACTGCGCCAGGGAAACGTTCGATATGGACGAAAAACGGTAGGTGTTGCTCGGTAGTATCGAAGCATGGCTCGAAATAATTATTATAATATTTTTTCCCGGAGTCGTCTGTTTATGTAATGGATATGTAGGGTGGGTGGAGTCGGCCCGGTGGACCGATTTGATCAGTCAACATCCGGGCAGCATCGCCCTGACCGGGGTACCCTCGGGGGAACCCAAAGTTGCAGGTCATATATGGCTTAGCTAGCCCAGATGCTCGGACTTTTGAAATCGTGTTCGTGAGCGCTGACGCCGACGCTAATAACGCTGACGCCGGGTATTGGCACCGCCCGATTCTGGATCGACTGAGGCACAATCAGGCCGTCATGGGGTTTCCGTGATAACTTGTTCGGTTGTCGCCGGTGCTGTGTTAGGTCGCCCGACGGACGCCTGTTGAACCATTGAAATAGTGAACGGGCAGCTGGACTTGCAGGGTTGGGCCTCACTGTACTGTACCCAGTGCACGACTGACCACCGTCGATGCCTTCCCTCTCGCCTTGGTTCGTCGCTCTCCTGGGCATCGCCGCACTCTCCTCTGTGTTTGCTTCCCCCACTAGGACCATTCCCAGGACTCCTCCTCCCACGTCCCCTTTTGCTACCGCTTCCGGAGGTGGCCTGGTCATTAATGGCTCGTGAGTCCTTCCTCCCCTCCCAAAATCCTTCTGACACTGACCCCATATCCTCCTCTCCTCCTCCCCCTTCCCCAGCAAATTTTCATTCATAGGAACTAACGCTTATTGGTTGCCCTACCTCAATTCCGATGATGATATCTCCAAGACGCTTGCTGATATGTCAGCATCTGGAATTACTGTTGTCAGAACCTGGGCGTTCAATGGTGCGAATCGCATTGACGTCTTCATACCTTTTTTAATGATTATTCCTGCACTAATTCCCACAGACGTCACTGAAATTCCTGAAGCGGGTAGTTGGCTGCAACTTATTGCAAACGGCACCACGACTATCAATACCGGTCCGAACGGTCTCCAACGTCTGGACAAGATCATCGAACTCGCCGCTGAACACAACATCTATGTCCTTTTCTCATTGACCAACAACTGGAACCCAGTCGCCAATGAGCCACCCACCCCCGTGCGTCGCCATAACGAGACCCCCCTGCCGCGCAATTTCCTTTCAAATGACTACGGTAAATATATGAGCCCGCCACAATCATCCGTATTCGTTTGTTAACGGTCTCCTGATTTTGCTAGGTGGTATGGATGCATACGTTCGCGAGTTCACTGAGACAAAGACACATGACGAGTTCTACACCAATCAATCCGTCCGCAAGTTCTTCGAACAGTATCTCCAGGCTGTCATTTCTCGCTTCGCCGACAACCCTCGCCTCCTCGCATGGGAGTTGGCCAATGACCCTCGCTGCAGCTCGTCCCTTGTCTCTTCACCTTCCTGCACCACGCAAACGATCACCCAATGGCACTCCGATATCGCCAAGTTCGTTCTTTCCATCGATCCGAACCACCTCGTTACGTCTGGGTTCGTCCACTTTCTCAGCTCGGCTTGGGTTCCATTCTAATTTTTCGATGTTACACAGGAATCAAGGCTTTTTCTGTCCGGATTGCCCCAAGTTGTTCTTCAATCCGTCGCCCCCACCCAATCCCGTCGCTTCGCCTGTTCCCGGTGGTACCCGCAAGCGCTCGACTCGCGGTCTTATGGGTCCCTCGAAGCTGTTCCAAATGATCACTAAGGAAAGACGCGCTGCGTCCCGTGCTTCGGCCCCCCGTAATGGCATCAAGATCCGTGGTCGGTGGACCGCATCCTGTATGCTACCCTTTCTACCACGCGCCATCCGGCCCTGCTAAAATGATACCTTTCAGCCGAAGCCAAGAGACAGGCCGGGGGTATCGGTTCTGCGTTTGATGGGTCCTTCGGTGTCGATAGCCAAGATATTCTCAGCATTCCAGAAATTGGTTTCGGTTCATTCCAGTTGTTCCCTGATCAGAACAGCTATGGAACGATCCCGACGCAGTTCACGCCCCCGAGCTCCGACTTCACCGGAACTGTGCAACAAGGAACCGCTTGGATCCAGGCGCAAGCCGCATCAGCCCTTGCGTGAGTTCATTTCATGTCTCAGGTACCTGTTTTCTCAGCACCAGCCCTATTGTGTAGCGTCGGCAAGCCCGTAGCGCTCACTGGCTTTGGTCTTGTCACCCAGGACAACTTTCCGGCATTCGTCCCTTTCAACGCCACATTTCCGGTCGCGACATCGCCGAACCAGAAGCGTAAGGCATTATGTTGTATTATGTTTCTATGCTGCTCACTCCATTTATGCAGGCCAGAGCACAGGGTCATTTGGCACAGGCGTCACTGATGATCAGCGTCTATCTGCGTACGCGACGTGGTTGCAAGGTCGGTGATCGCCGGAACTGTCGCGCTTCACCTATGTCGGCTGCTAATGACTGTGATTCCTCTAGCCGGTATCCAGGCTGGTCTTAGTGGGATGACTCAATACCAGGTTTGGTCACCATGCATTTGTGGCCAGCGAAAACCATTGACCTTTTTTTGTTTGTAGTGGTCTCAACAAAATCTCCAGCCCGCTGCGGGCACGTTTGTACAGAGTCCTAACGGACCAGGAACGCTCGGTACCTCACCCAATGACGGTTACGGAATTCTTGGGTGCGTTGTTCACCTCGTGTGCAGTGCACGGACTGATCATATATGGCATCATTCAGAACTGGCGAGAGCGGCATCCAGCAAACGCTGCAGACGGCGAGCCAAAACATCACGTAAGACGGGCCTCGCCGATGCAGCACGACTTTGGACGGACTCTTTCTGGATTTTGGATGACCTTTTTTGGACACGGACTATTACGTTTGGTCGGATCTTGCGGTCCCTGATCGCGGTCTCATGCCTAAAACGAACCACACGAGCTGACGCTCTCTTTCACGTTGACTGCTACGGAAATGCCCCTTTGACGGACATTCCCCGTATGAACAATGATTCTAATGGGACTTTTTCACGCTTCGTAGTACTTACTTGAACTTTCACAATATATGGACTCGTGAACGTAGTTGTAGTTTTATTTGGCGCTTGAAGATCAAGACGTGTGCGTCCACTCAACAGACTCGACGGCTACATTCAATTGTGCGAACTGCTTGACGAAATATGCCCTACTACCCTTATGGCTTACTGGCCTGGGGTCTTCTTTGCCTTTCCAAAAGGCTTTTACGGCAGTCGCTACTGTGGCGAGGGCACAAGCAAATTCATTGCGACTTTGGTCAAAGTCTGTTGGATTATCCGGTAAATCGAAGATCTCGTCAGATAAATTGTCTACCGCAGCTGCAAATGGTGGGGCCGAGTCCGCTAGGTCGTCGAGTAGAGTATTCGGCGGCGACTGCGCTCGAGATGGCGTGGGAGACAGGAGTGCAATGTGGATGTCTTTAAGGAGTTCCGAAGCGTGGTGCACGACAGGCCAAATCTGGGGGTAAAGCGACGTGAACCGGTATCAGAGAGAAGAGAAGAGAATGCCGTACTTTCTTTGCGATTTCTTTCTGCACAGCAGTCTGTTCGCCGGAGTCACTGCCAAGATCGAGCTCGGGATCGTCCCAGCCATCGCTGTCCTTGCCGTCCTCGTCGTCGGACGCAAAGGCTTCGAACTCGAGCATCGCCTCCGCATCTGAGACGGTTTCCGCATGCTCTAGCCAGCGCCTGCGGACGGCGACGAGATTGGTTCTGGAGAGGCCCTGGGGGTGACCGGCCTTCGCCTGTGTGATGAGTTCGTGAACAATGCCGGTCTTGGAAAGATATTCTTCGGACGCGGCCTCGATCGGGACTCTGGTTATGAGAGAGAGATGTGCACGTGCGAGATCCTCGAGAGCGGTGAGTACGCTCTTCGCTATCGAGTGTACCTCCGCGGTGAGAGTCCGGCCGTGAACATCGGGCAGAAACAAAGAAGCATTGGACGCGAGCGTGGACGAGTTGGTGATGAGGTCCTTCAGGGGACGTTGGGCGGCAGAGTAGGCCGGGCTGGACGGATTGAGCGCGATGGATAGTTTGGTTGTATTTGAATGGATCAAGGAAAGGAGAGACAGGAAATCTGTGCGTAGAGTGGACAGCGGGATGTTCTGCGTGTCTGGGGCTGTCCTGATGGCCGAGATGGATTGTGTGCACGTCTGGGCGAGCGCGGGGAGGAGGAGTTTAAGAGGGTCAGACATTGTAACCGTGTTACCTAAACTGTGTCGCGTCGCCCGTCTGCAGGTTCACATTTTATGAGCAAATGGCCAGTCTGACGAGGCTCAGACTGTTCACTGCTCCTTTGCGATACCATCTTACGCCTTTACAATTCTTTCCATAATCCAAGCATCGTCTCCTTCTCTACTTCCCGTTTCTCCTTCCCGTTCCCCGTTCGGAGGCCGTCTCATTTTACCCTAATCCCTTGTCGTACAATCTCCCTCGGGTCAATATTTTCGTCAAAACCTTCTTCTCCAACTCCTTCTCCTCATGCAGTGGCCCACGTAGCCAGGATAGAAGCCGACGCCAATGCCCATCCCTACGACGTCGAGAAACAGCTCGCCCTCTTTCAGGCGCTCTCAGAGACCAACATCCAGCCCGGATATGAGCTCATAATCAACCGTTGGGAGAGGATGTCCGAATTTGTTCGTCCGTTCTTTCACCCCTTCGAGAACCCCAGATTTCGTCTTCTCTCGCTGACCTATGGTTCCGTCTGTGCATGTTCATAGGATGCTGCCTTCACCCCTCCTTCATTCAGACAAGGCCTTCGAGTATTACCTCCAGGCTCTCCTAAAAGCTAATAAGGAGGCATCGATCAACCCTGCAGTTCGCAGGCGTGAATCCCTCCTTGCTGCCCACCCGCTCGTTACTCTGTCACCCACAAGCACACCTACACCCGCAACTGAGTCCTCGTCCTCACCCTCACCTGCATTAACACCAGCCCCACAAGCGGAGTCCTCCGCGTCAGCATTTACGCAGCAAGCATCGCCCCCAACGCTTCCGGCCTCTTCTCGTAGCCAAGAAATCGCCTCCTCGGTTCTCGCAGGCTCGAATGTCGAGCCTCTTTCTCCCCCTTCCTCAGGGTTGGGCCCTCCAAATCACCTGATGTCTGCCGACATGGCCAAGCTTCTCGCGGCCCTCACTGCCGGCCAGGGTGGTAGCGGTAATCCGGTTCACGTCATCATCAAAGAGCGTGAGTCGTTTGGGCTACGATCATCCTCTCCGCTCAACCCCTTACCCTCTCTGGTCTCAGGCAAAGGTGCTTGGATTCCGAGCTTTGCACGCTTTTTGGTCTTTGCCGGCATTGCTACTTTCTGCAAGTCATCCTTTCTTTTTTCGTGTGTTATCACGTGTCCTAACACTTTCCTACCAGTCGTCCTTACCATCCTTTCCGTCCTGGTCGAAAATTCTGGACTCGTCAAGGCCGCCCCCCGTCAATCCGAATTCGAACCCCATGAATCGAGCAAGCCCGTTCGCTTCAGCGACGTGCACGGCGTCGATGAGGCCAAAGAGGAGCTCAAGAGACGTGGTTGCGTTTCTGAAGGACCCAACAAAGTTCGCGGAACTCGGCGGTAAGCTCCCGAAGGGCGTGCTACTCACCGGTGAACCTGGAACTGGCAAGACTATGCTCGCGAGAGCCGTGGCTGGCGAAGCTGGTGTCCCGTTCCTTTTTGCGTCAGGGTACGTTACCCCCCTACTACGCCTCTGCCATGTCGTTTCACCTCCCAACGCGACATAGCTCCGAGTTTGACGAGATGTTCGTCGGTGTCGGTGCGAAACGCGTCCGCGAGCTTTTCGCGACGGCGCGGAAGAAGCAGCCTGCTATAATATTCATCGACGAGCTCGACGCCGTTGGAGGAAAGCGCAGCGCTCGTGACCAACAGTATATGAAACAGACCCTCAATCAGCTGCTCGTAGAGATGGACGGTTTCTTGCAAGACGAAGGTGTCATTGTAATTGCGGCAACTAATTTCCCCGAGTCGCTCGATGAGTGCGTAACTTCATTCAGCCAACTCGCATTGGAATCTCTGACGCTGTTTATGGGTTCGAAAGAGCTCTCGTTCGACCAGGACGTTTCGATAGACATATTGCTGTTCCACTTCCTGACATCCGCGGGCGCGCTCAAATTTTGGTACACCACATGAAGGAAATCGTTGTCAGTCCCGACGTCGATCCTATGATTTTGGCACGGGGGACCCCAGGATTCTCGGGTGCCGACCTGCAGAACATGGTCAAGTACGCGCTGCCAAACTCATCGTCTTTTTTTTCCCCCGTTATTGACAATGAGTCCACTAGCCAAGCAGCGATTCAGGCCTCCAAAGAACAGTGCAAGTCAGTTGACCTGAAACACTTGGAGTGGGCTAAGGTTTGTGCCGTTGCCATATCGCGATCGAGTTTTGGACTAAAATCTTGTGCCTACAGGACCGTATCGTAATGGGAGCAGAACGACGGAGCTCTTATATCGACGAGAAAGTCAAGCGCCTCACTGCGTATCACGAAGGTGGCCACGCGCTCACAGCTCTCTACACCGACGGTGCGATGCCTTTACACAAAGTTACCTGTGTTCCACGCGGACACGCACTCGGAGTCGTGAGTCTCTGCCCTCTTTTTCTCCTAGCTAAACTGCTGACGGAAGAGGGTTAAAAATAGACGTCCCAACTACCAAAAGACGATCGGCTGATGGTGACGCAGAAAGAGTTTTTGGCTGACATAGATGTTGCACTTGGCGGTCGCGTCGCTGAGGAACTAATTTTTGGCGCGGAGAACGTTACGAGTGGCGCATCGTCCGATCTAAGGAAGGCGACCGCCACTGCGACACGGATGGTAAAGGCAAGTCCGTCCCTGCTCACTGGGACAGTAACGATCTGATACTCTTACTGGTGTAGAATTGGGGTTATTCGGAAAAAATCGGTCCAGTGTATCTCAACGATCAAGAAGAGAGCATCTCCGGGAGCAAGCGCGAAGAGGTTGAGGGTGAAGTACGGAGGTACGGGCTCATCTGCTCCAGGTTGTCTGGTCCCGATTCCAGATCTGATTGACGATCGTGTTGCATCCAATCCAATCCAGATTGCTGCAAGCTGGCCAAGCCCGGGTCTTCACTCTTCTCCGATCGAAGAAACAAGAGCTCCATCGGGTGCGTACCGCTCTCTGTTTGCCTGGCCAGATCTGATATCGGCTCGCTTCATCAGCTTGCCCTAGCACTTATTGAGCACGAAACACTCGACATGGAAGAGGTGAAGAAGGTGGTTCAGGGAGAGCCCATTCGGAATATCCACGATGTCATCAGCGAAGACCTGTCTCGCATTGGTGTGCCGGCACCCGAGCCATCGCCGGCAGCTGCACCCGCGTCATAGGATCCCTCACTTAGATCTCATTACTCAGTCGTTTTCTGTAGCATATTCTTGAATGAAGTGCCCCTTTGGTCCTATGTGAGCCGGACAGTTCACAACATTGCGCCCGTTCTCGTTACGTATATCGTTCTTCTATAGAGAGACAGATAATTTCAGAATGTTTATCATGACATGGTACAACAGACAGACAGGTCAGATCCCTCAGCGATTGTCAATGTAAGAAGGGAATATGGCCTGGCCTGGCTTTGACAGCTGCCAACGAAGCCGGCAACAATACGGCGAAGGCGATTGATCCGCGGATCTTTCTGGACTTGAATATCTACGACCCGTTGAATGGGTCAAACAATCATACAGGACAACACTGTAACCATAAAACAAAACGGCGTTGCACGTCACGTACGCTCACAGTAGTGGGACAGCAGCAGCAGCAACAGCAGCACCGAAGAAGCGCGGAGAAGTGGAGAGAGCAAGCAAAAAACCGATTTTTCAAAAGATAAGAAAGAATACTAGGATCCTCCTCCCCAGCCATTGACGGGATCTTTGTTGCCTTGGCCGCGGCGGTAGCGTACGTGCAGCAGTAACGCCGTGTCGATTAAAGTTGGAAGAGAACACTTGTCAGAACGGCGGAGGCGCGTAGGCACGGGGGGGGGAGGGGGGTGGGACACGCGCGTGAAATGCCCTCACACCGCGACTCATGGAACGACATCGTGGAACGGGACGCCTTACGTCAATTAGGTGTTGACTAAGAAAGGGAATCGTTCGCAGTGCATTTTCGCCACCAGAACCTTGCAAAAATGGCTGTCGGCTCGGCGCGCAGACCCTCAGATAACGCTGGCAGCTACATGACCGCTGTCAGCGGCGAAACAGGATGGGACTGTAATTCCGGATGTGTCAGTGTCCGTTAGAGCACATGTCGCGGAGACGTTACCTACAGATTATCATCCCGCGGTGGGAACGATTACTTTACGCCGTTCGATGACGGAAAGGAAAGAAAAAGGGAGAGCGATAACGGAATCAGAAGGGCATACATATCGTAACGTGCGCCCCCAATACAGTGGTGCTTCGTCTTCAATTACGAGCTCCTTGCCCCGCGGCGTAATCCACTGAACACCTGCTGACCACAAAGGGATATATGTGCCCCAGGCATTCCATGATAGAATGCGATTCGACCGTCCAGCCCACAGGGTTTTCAGAACTGATTCAAATTACGGTTTCACTGTGGGCATTCCACAAGGTGCTCCAAAATCTGGCCAATCAGATTTGGGGGGTTACGGTAAGCAATTGAATTGGGATACACCGTCAAGTGCCACAGCGATCGTGGAATGGTTACGGTGAATTAATGTAGTTGCCGAGGCAGTCGCAGAGTTGCAGTTACAGTCATGCTCCTCGGATCAACGATGTTCCGCAGAGCCATAGGGGTAATGAAGGCGTGAACAAGCCTCGCAGGGAGTGCGTTCTTGTTTCGAGCACTAATAGCACCGAGTGTCTGAAGGAAGTAACCACCGGCCCCAAATCGGCGCCAAAGACCTTCGCCATTCGGTAGTTTTCCTTCTCTGATTCCCCATTCGATGTTGCACGTTGCACCTTGGCACGCAGAGCAAAGTACAAAGAACAAGGCAAGGGTCGAGTGCGGCAGGCCGGAACGTGCGAAGATAGTCCAAAGATATAAAGAAGGACGGCAGGTCGGCAAAAAACAAAAAAGAAGGCATGGGAGGAAAAAAAAAAAGTGACGCGCGAATCTGTGGGACTACCGAGGCCTCTTCGCCCAAAGCTCGGCGTGAGTACTGTATCGAATGCGCCGTGAAATGAACCCGCAGAAGAACCCGTGACGGACGAAGGAAAAGAACAAGCTAAGTCATGTGGCGAGCAGCCTGCTTCCGCGGACTGAGAAGCGATCAACATCACACGGAATATACCCTATTTGGGTGATATGGAATGGTGTTCTCAACGGACCAAGAGAGCCAGAGCGTCCTCGACTGGATGTCATCTGGAAAAGAGCGCAAGGGAGGACGGGAGCAACTGAACGCGCGGTCGGCGCGTAACGTAATTAAACCTTACCCAAAGGAGATGCATGCAAACGCACGTGGGGCATGATGAGATGGCTGATATCCGTGGCCGGCATTCAATTCGCACATAGAGTTATGTGATTTCATTTGCTTTTCCCAAGGGGTCTGTGCACATGTGGTCTCGTCAGGGTTGGCCAGTTGGAAGGAGGATTGATAGATGCAAGTGGAGCAAGCGGGTTGTGCGCTTGTTCCATATAAGGCAAAGAAGAACACTCGTTGCGTGCCCGAAGAGGGGGTAGGAGAACCGTCCAACTGGAAGGTTGGGGTGGCAGCGAGGTAGGGTTCGGCCCAGCTGGATGGACTCCCTGATCTGAAACTTAAATCGAACGATTTGATCAAAAAGCCTCATTTCTGCAATCCCTTTTCACCTCCCCCCATCCCCTTACCCCCGTCCCCCGACGAAAACCCTTACCTCCGCCGACGCCCCAAGGTCCCCCTTTGCCCTTTTTCGAAGCCTAATCGGACTGACCTGAGTGATCCCAGATGTGTCATAGGCACCTCAGCTTTAAAAAGAGCACCGCTTGTGGTCATTTGATCCTCACCGAAGAGCGCAACGTCGATTGCCAAGATCCCCAATGTTATAATAGTGCCGTGCATCCCCCCGACTGCGCTGCCCGATCCGGTCGTGCTCGTGCTCCTTGTCAGTGTCGCAGATATTACACGTCAGTTAATTTTCTCCCTCTCCCCTCCAAGCGCGCTTCCCTCATCATCCTTACACCAGCCAACCGATACGCGTTGTCCACCGAGATGAGGTATTTTATTTTATTCACCACCTGCCAATTTTCCTGGAAATTTCTGAATTTAACTAAAATTCCCAATAGTTGCAAACCAAATGTCCTAGGTGTTCTTCACGTCATTCATAGTTTCATCGAACCATTTAATTTTTCTTTTCTATTTCTTTTTTCTTTATCCCATGTTTGTAGCGTACAACTAGACCATCTCGTATCATGAACTCTGTACTATTATATATCCAAGTTAACCTCGCCCAGCACCCGTTCCGAAAGACCGCCGGCGTCGTATTCATCATCGTCCTCGTCCATTGGTTCTCCCAGTCCCAGTCCTTGGCTGGCTCGTGATTGCTGTGCCGCTACGGCGGCAGTTTGCTCGGCCTCCGCTTGCCGTTGCGCTGCCTGCGCTTTCTCAACGTCCTCCACTGTCCAGAGCGATACCCCAGTCGAGTTCTCTCCGACGGGCTGTGAGATGGTGCGCATAAAGAGCTTTGACAATGTCAGAGCCATGTCAGTCGAGAGATTTGCAGCCGTTTCAGTAATATACTGATTGATCCATCGAGGCAACTTGGCCCGTTTATCTGCACGCGCGAAGCGCTAGGATAACTCAGGGCATAAGTATATGTATACCAAAACAATTCAGTGGCGAATTATGGACGAACCTTATCCGCAAAAATCATGAGACCCCAGTCGGTCTTCCCTCGCAGCGCACGTCCGACGCACTGGGCCGCGTTTCGAATCGCGTCAAAGCCCAGGAATTCGGACTCGCGTATCCGATAAGCATCGCGTAGGTACTCCAGGCGCGCTTTCAAAATTCGACTCTCCGTGTACTGGTATGGGACGCTGGAGCACAAAACAATTAGTGGCCATCGCGTTGCAGCCCTCCTGCGGCTCAGAAGACCTACCCAAACATGATCACGGCTCGACCATAGTTGTGGTCGAAATCGATCCCTTCTGAGACTTTCCCTCTCGCTACGGACAACAGAACAGCACCTCGGCCATTATCGCATGCCTGGCTCGGGATGAGAATGAGCATCCGGGTAGAGAACACAGACGATGCCTACCCTCCGATAGTTTTCAAGTGCAATGCTGGTTTCATTTGCATCAGGCGTCTCTACGAAGATGAGCTTGTGCTTCCACACTTCGTTCAAGATGCCCTAAGGAATCCCGTATTCAGTTTTACGCTAGCGCCACAACAGATTAAGTTACAAATACATACCATGTCGTTCCATGCCGCAACAATGGACTCCATATAAAGGTAGCTAGGGAAGAAAGCGACGACGCCATCAGGCACGATTTTACTGTATTCCACCAAAATGCTTCCGAAATTTCGAACAACGGCGGGGTCGTTTCGGACCTCGAAGCGAGAGCTGATGGCAACCTGATCACTGCCCCGGGTTATGACCTAATTTCTCACATTCGACATACACAATGAGTGAGAAATGGGCGGTTGGCACTCACGAGGGGTAGGAAAGCGTTGCGTGTCAGGGTCATTGCATATGTCTCTTGGACTACCGGGGTAAACTGCAGCATTTTAGGATACATGTCAAGCGGTGAGATTGTTCCAGAGGTGATGACAACACTGCTGAAGCGTTCGAACACTGGCTTGATAGCAATGGCGGGGTCCATGCAACTGACGAGGCATTTGAGTACACGGCGAAAAGCAGGCAGTCTTGACATGGGGACATACACAAAATGGAAAATAGGGTTTGGCACCGTAGCATTGTCTGTTTCGAACGGTTCTAGAATGAGGAGGAATCCTGCGGGTCTCATTGTCAGCTGCAGGGCGGTCACAAGAAGTGATGAATGCGTTCAGGACCTTTTTCATATGTCGAGACAAGTGTTGCAAAGTTTGCAACTTTTTGTAATGACGAGTATTCATCCAGTCGGTTAAGTTCGAGAGTTCGAACTAGAGATTGCAATCGTTCTGCGCAAAACCTGTTCGGGGAGGTGTCATCAGCATGTTGTCGCTACATGACGGTGTTCAGTATATGTGCCCAATGGTCAACCTACCGGAGTGGTCTCCTCTCGATGTAGGTAATGTCTTTTAAGTGTTGAAGGAAGGATAATGGGGTTTCGGCGACAACATGTAATACGCGCATCCGAGTCTGGGGAGTCATGAGAATATAAGAAAAGACTCTTGCAGGGATGAAGTCGGTAGAATCCGACCTTGAGATATTCAACAAGCCGTTTGAGAAATGCCACGAAATGCTCCGCCTTTCGGATGTTCCCAGGAATTGCTTCCTTGAGGAGGTCTTCGGGGAGAACTGTATCACAAACTCAGCCAAGTCCGCAATGACGGGCGGTGCTCTAATTGACCTGGGGTACTCGTGAAGGCGTCCTCGTCTGATGCAGCCTCCTGCAATCCCTCAACAAGCTTGGCATATTCGTCCTGTAGCTTGGAGGCGTCTGTCTTCTTGATCCTGAATGACCAAACACTAAGCCTAACTCGCGATGCAAGAATCAAGGAACGTGCTCATCAATCTGGTCCGCGAGTTTATCCACGCTCCGTGCCGCGGCGTCAAGCATCGGCCGGGTCAAATCGATACTCAAGGACTCAATGCATACATTATCTGGTCCGATTAGCACTTGACCGCAGACTTGACGCATAGTGTCCTCACCTATGTTGTGTGCTTCATCGAATACAACAATTGAGTCCTTGGACATCTCTTTGGAAACTTGTTCCGCTACTTTCGGATCAAGAAGGTAGTGGAAGGAGTAGATGATGACATCAACGAATGGCATCTTGATACGCGAAACATGAATTAGTCCTTCGTAACAAGAAAGGGAACATGCGGACAAACCGAACGCCTGATAGTAAAGTAAGGACAGGTGCCAGTATCTCGCCCGTGCTGCAAGACGTCTGCTAAAGTCCAGATGCCAGGTGACAGGATATTCTCGTTTGGGATGTCATTCATGTTCTTTTGGTACACGTTTGAGCGATGGCGGATGAGGTGCTGGAAAAAAAAAATAAGGTGCTCACCTCGTGAAAGCTACATACTTCCACTGACCCTGGCTCCGCTCTAGCCTTGTTCACTACGGCGGGATTTGTGAGGTCTCGACATCGGGCATCCTACGACTTTGCCCTTTTTCTCTTTGGATACCTTGAAATATGAGTCACGAATGGCAGCGGTTGCTGGCGGGGTCCCATACTTCGGGATGTATGCATAGATTCTTGCGACTGGTCAGTCCTAAGCCAATGAAAGCCTCTTCTTTCTCTCGCTGCTCGTTATTCTCTGCCACTGATATGCGGTACGCCATCAGTCGCTTCAGCTCGGAAAGTGCTTTCTCGATCTCGGGGACTGTTCGGGAGCAGTATATGAGTTTGCGCTTTACGGGGAAGAACTGGAGATAAAGGAAAGTCAAAGACCAATTTATCGAAGGGGGACAAGTGATACCTGTTGGTATGATACGATCAAGGAGAGTAGGGACACCGTCTTCCCCGTCCCCGAGGGCATTTCAAGCACGCAGTGTCCCTACCACATGGCACTTGTGAGCGATCGCCAGGAACCTGAAGCCTGCACGCACGTACCGTTGCATCCAGTGTTCTCTTCAGGTCACACATGTACGCATATTGCTCTGAAATACGGTGAGCACGACAGAATTGCATACGAGACAGGTATGCGTCGCACCAGGGTATATTCGGTCATAAGGAAAGATTATCTGCCAGCCGTGGTCATTCGACTTAAATTAATGAAAAGTACAAGCAGCGCACAGGAAGGTCGTCAATGAAGAACTTCATAGCTCCAAGTCTGACGCGTTCTGACGAGACTCGAGACTGAAGTCGAGTCAAGCGAACCTACGCGTTACAAATAGCGCGTCACGGTCACGTGACATTGAATTGGTAAATTATTACTACTGTAGGAACATCAGGTGGTGCTGATAAGGACATGAAGGTCTAACTAACTTAGAAGATGTCGTATAGTAATATGAGAGGATAGTTCTAGTATCGGGTCTGGACAATCAGGAAACGTCTCTACCAAAAGGTGGCCAAGTCATGTCCGAGGGTTCATCGAAAATGTGATCGCCAAAGTTAGCAGATGTTGGGTCTGCGACAACGATGTGTACGTTCTTGGGTAAGGTATCGGGCTGGTTGAAATCCGGAGAGGATATGACGTGCATTTCTAGAAGTATTATCAACGCGCAATCGATAGGTTGCTCGCGCTTCGTGCGTTCTTCGCTCCATGAAACCAAGGAGTCGACATTCAAGGCCTTTGGGCGTGCGAGGCGGAATGAGGACAGTTTCGGGAGAATATCTCTACACTCTGTATCGGGGCATTGCGTGACTAGGCCTTCCACAACGTTTGAGACGTCCATGTCGGTGAGGGAGAGCTCTTCAAGAGCCGTCAATCGCTCAAATAAACTCCTCCACCCATCGGCGTGGAATGACAGCGAAGATTTCCCTAGACTGAGGCACAGTGACCGTATTTGTGAACAAGGAAGGGATCGCAGGAAGCAGTTGAGAGCGGCTTCTGGCCATACGTTGTATATGTCTGACTCGCTCCGTAGCCGGTATGATGTGGAAACACCGGAGTGACGGGAAGTGGCACTATATCGGATAGAACCCTCTCCAAAGACTTTCATATCGTCCCGGATTGAAAGCTTCTCAACGCTTCCGAAGGTGGGCAGAAGGTGAACATCCGCCGGAAAGGGGGACGGTAAAAGCTCGTCCGGATGAGATGGGTCCATGTCTCGGTGAGCCCGGATGCAGCAATGGCGGGGGAGTCGGAAATGAGACAGAACGCGCGACGCCAATGCCCTCTCTGTCAGAGTCGAAACAAAGCACAAAAGTCGCAGATGGGGCAAATAAATGGGAGGGCGACGGTCTGAAGTGTTAACTGAGGGGCCGGCATCGTCCAGGAGGAGTTCTTCAAGGTGAGGATTTGCTTCGAGAAAGTCAAGAAACTCGGTCATGGAGGGTCTCCTCTCGTACTGGGATTGTGAGCTTAATGCTAAGTGAGTTAGGCAACCGAAGGTGTGCCCGGGATATGGCGAGAAAGATTCGACCTGGAGATGTGTCACACGTGATATATCCCCGCCAAAGATCGGTGGAAGAACGGGAGAGTGGTACGAGCCCCACATTGCGGTGCACAGACGAAGGAATTTCAGCCTAGGGGCGAGAAATCCACATGTGGATAAGAGGAAGCGCGGAACGTCGTATGACGAACACCGGAACGGGATCGAGATTGAGACGCTTTCGATTCGAGACGAGTATGGCAGAAAAAAATTGGATATCTGTTCGCCTCGGAACAGAGTTGAGATAACGATGCTAAGAGAGGCGTCCTTTGACCTCTCTAAACAAAGTGTGGCCAGCTGGAAGTCATGTATGGCGCCTTCCCGGAGATGAATCGTGGTCCATAATGCCGGAAATCCGAGGGCCGTTTGACGCCAGTGGGAACAAACCAAAGATAGGACGATAATGCACTGTGCTGGGTGGGCATCTGCTTCTGACATGCTTGCCAATTTGAAGATGTGCGCAAGAATTTCGATGGGAAGTTTGTTAATGGCGGCCACATTGTTCTGCCGACGGGCAAGGAACATTTGTAGGCGCGGGAGGAGTGTAGCTAATTTCCGGACCTCATCCTGAAAGGGGAAAAATTGAGTTACGTGGGCGGCCCAGAGAAGTTGAGACGACCAACACTGATAGACTCGGTACATTCACTGAAGGACCCATCAACCATTTGTTAGAGAAGGTATTTAGAATAGACATACCCCGTAGCGTCGTTTTCATCTAGGATGAAGCCATTGTCGAATTTAGTTATCAGCGCCTCCAGTAGTGACGAAGTGCTGATGTTGGACAAAAAAGCTGGGGATGTCATGGTAAAAATTCAGTCAGGCGCTTATTTGACGTGCCAGATACATTCATATTTATACTCCCTCTAGTCCTTTTGATGCCCGTAACGTTTATGGATGGTTCCGAGATTACCGCTTCCCGCGCGTGTCCGCTAGAGTCATAAAAAATGAGACTCGCTTGACTTACGGAGGCTAGGTGCATCTTAATCCCGTAAGCCGCCATTATTTCTCGGAATATGATAAGGGACGCGGCGGCGACCACTAGAAAGACAGAGATGCTTTGAAATGGGGTTTGGCCGTGTCGCTTGTCATTTGTCGGGGAGTTATAGCCGGCCTGTCTAGGGGACAAAGGTACTGCCATCGCTAGCCTACTGCATTGCTTTCGCTCGTGTGAACGGATTACCACGAGGCAAGATCCAAGGGCCCGGAATGCAAAGGAGCTACGACCTGCTAATTGCTGATAAAAATGGAGAGCAGAATGTAAGGCATAACGCAGGTGAACACACGTAGTTGCGGCTAACGTTCTTCAGGAACCTATCCACTCTCTTTCCCCTTCCCGGTAACCTCTCCCTGCCGAGCTCGCTCTTGCTCTCGCCGATGGTCATCCCTCTCACGTTCCTGCCTGAAGGCAACGGCAAGTATGTTAGGCCAGAGCGCTCCGCTGCGACGGGCCTGTAGGCGTTCTACGAAGGACGTGATCTTGTTGTGTTGAGCACGTAAGTCAAAGACGTGCTCCTGAGCCACGGCCGTGGTCAAAGTCAAGAACGTGAAAAGGTAAAGAAAGGCCAAAGAACAATGAGCTTACAGGCATCTGCAGCTCGTCGCCTGCGGTCTTCCTCCCGCATTCCATCCAACTCCCTTCGTCGCTCTTCTTTCTCTTTCAGGTTGAGACCTGCACGTGGAATGGAGCCGCCAGACTAGGAATTGCATTGAACCTCAGAACCTCAAATGCCTGAGACTGTTAACGGGAGACACACGTGTTTGAAAAGCGATTCGTATACACTCTTGTCGTTCAAGTTGACTTCTTGCTGATTATTGATTCGTTTTGGTCTCTTCAACACCGATAATGTATCCACGGACTCTTCCTGCACGAGGCTAGGGCCAGTCTTTGCTTCTTGCCCAAGTTTTCCTGTTGGGTGACTTGGAGTTACGTTCGTCAATGGAACTGCGTTGGGTTTGTTCTTCTTGATCGGGGGAAGTCGCTTCTTTTTGAACGGGGGAAGAGAGACCGATGCGGATTCTTCTTTGACAACCTCCAAAGCGGCCGTAGCGGTAGCATTAGCAGATGAGTCTACATCCGGTGAGACCGTGGCATCGAGTTGTCCTTCTGGCTCGTCCACAGAAAGAGGATCATCTCTGGGGCGCTTGGATCCGCCGGGTTGACTGCGATCCCTCACCCGTGCTGAATCTCGGAGCGAGGAATCGTCTTCCCTTTCTCCTTTGACCCTGGGTGCCTGCTTTCGTCTTTGTTTAGATTCAGAGTGCGTTGGTGACGGTTCGTAATCATCTTCTTCTGAATCTGTGGTCACCCGCCTTCGAGTGGACTTGCGACGTGCATTGGAGGGATCTGGGCCCTGCAGGCATATAAGTGAGTGGCATATAGTGTAGCAAAAAACGATGATACCGAATTGTTCGAGTTGTTCCTCTTGGTGGGTATCTTGATGGTGAGTGACATAGCGTCACGGCCCGGAGAATCCCGGGTTTCCGGAGCTAACCGAGTCGTGCCACACCGGGCTTCTGCCACCGCTTCAGTTGAGGGTTCATGACATCCTTGCTTTGGAGGATTCGCTACTTGCATCGCCGCACCCCCACATTGCCCGCTCGACGACGTCAAGCTACCTCGGCTCCCTTACATATTCGGGTCCTCGGAGAAAAATATACCACCGATGACTACACCAACTTGTCTCCTTCAATATCCTCCAAACTCTCTAAACGTCTGCATGCACAGAAAGGACATCCGATTAGCACACTGCGCACTCTCATAGAGAATCACTTCCCCGATTTTGCGCACTTCTCTTCACTCTCCCCCATTGTTACCCCCTACCAGAACTTTGACTCGCTCTCCTTTCCTGCAGACCATCCTGGCAGAGCAAAAACAGACTCCTACTACATTAATAGGAACACGATGCTTCGCACACACACTTCGGCCCATGAAGTAGAAGTCTTCGCCAAGGGAACCGAGCGCTGGCTGCTCACTGCAGATGTATACCGACGCGATGAAATAGACGCGTCCCACTATCCCGTCTTCCACCAGATGGAAGGGGCTAAAATTTTCGGCAATGACCCATCGAGCATCGAGCAGATTGAGAAGGAGACTCAACGCCTGGAGCGCCAGCTGGCTGCGTCGAACATCGTCACCGAAGACGTTCAGCACATCTCCCAGACGAACCCGGCGCAGACTTCGCATAACGTGCGTAGTTCGGAGGTTACCGCAAAAAATCTAAAGCTCTGCTTGAACAGTTTGCTATATGAACTATTCGCTGACGTAGCTGGCGCCTCCGAGGATGATCCTCTTCGAGTCAGGTGGATAGAGGCATATTTCCCTTTTACGAGCCCCAGTTATGAGGTCGAGGTGTTCTTCCGTGGAAAATGGCTTGAGATCCTCGGTTGTGGCGTCGTGCTGCAATCGACACTTGACCGCGCAGGTATTGTCTCGACCGTGTCTTTGAAGACCCGTCGCTGAAATTTTGTTGCAGGTGTCGCAAACAAAATGGGTTGGGCTTTTGGCCTTGGACTCGAGCGAATCGCTATGATTCTCTTCTCTATTCCCGACATCCGGTTGTTTTGGTCTGAAGACCCCCGGTTTCTCTCGCAGTTTACACACGGAAAAATCAACACGTTTAAGCCATACTCCAAATATCCCCCGAGCTACAGGGACATCAGTTTCTGGAAGCCGGGCCGAGATATGCATGACAATGACCTTTACGACGTGGTGAGGGACGTTGCTGGGGATCTCGTTGAGGATGTCACCATTGTATGCCACCAATTGTCCGAAGTTCCTGTTGCGCTCACACGCTGTCGTGAAGATTGACAGGTTCACACACCCGAAGACCCAACGCGACAGTTTGACGGCCCGAGTCGTTTATCGTTCATTTGATAGGTAAAATTGACGTTTCTTGAGGCTGAAGAGTGTTCTCATGCTCTTGGCAGGTCATTGGTGAACGAAGAGGTCAACGGGTTGCAGGATCGGGTAGTTTCACACTTAAAGGAGCAGTTGGGAGTTGAGATTCGGTGATTATTAGTGCGGTAGTGTGAAAAATGCATGGGAGTGTGTCCCCTATCTATGGCGTGAATGCGCAAGTCTACGTCCACTCATAAAAAAATTTCATACGCTACAGTCCCAGGATGGCTACTGCAATAGTTATGATGTTTCCTGAGCGACTCCAACTTGTGCTGCTCGCAAAACCCGGTCTTTAATTGTATAGCCAGTTTTCTGGCAGTCAATGACGGATCCTGGTTCTTTGCCCGGCACTGGCGCCTGGTATAATGCTTCGTGACGGTTGGGGTCGAACTTGTCGCCAGTGGGGTCGAAAGGTTTGACGTGGTACTTGAACAGTGTTTGCAGTAAGAGACGTTGTGTCATCTCAACGCCATGGTGCAGCTCTTGCAAGTACGCAGAGGGAGATTTGGACGAGTCACGCGGATTCGTTTCCGTCGGCGGTGCGAGGGCAGATTCGGGTACTGATTTGAGCGCTAGGGACAGCACATCGACGGTTTCGAGGAGATCTCCAGCAAACCGAGTGATGGCAAAGTCCCGCGTTTGCTCCTTCTCACGAGCTGCGTTTCGCTGGAGGTTCAAGAAGTCGGCTTGGAGATATCGTAGCCTGCCCTAAAAATACGTGGTAGGTCAGAAAGGACAGTCGTGTAATAACCCGTCGAGACGAGCGTACCGTCAAGTCTGAGACCTCGGCCTCCTTGGCCTGTAGTTTGGTCTCGAGTTCCGACAACGGTGGAACTGAGTCAAGTTTGTCCTCGGCCTTAGTCTGGCCCCCTGACCCTTCTGGAGATTCTTTGGAATTTTCCGGTGAAGTACTCGAGTAGGTTCGTGAACCAATCGCGGCAGTCCGATGAGAGTGGTAGTAAGAATGGGAAACCGTGGGGGTGCGCAGTGATGAGGTGGCGAATCGGAGAAGGTTCAGGGTAGGGCGACTCATATTAAAGTGAAAGAGTAAAAAGAGTATTCAAAGAGAGAAAGGAGGTATAAAGGTGCAGACTGGTGCTGCGTTTTTTTGAGTGTCGGGTCTGACGAAGAGTAGTGAGGTGAGAGAGCCCAAGAGCCAGCCACGTGATGAACAAGGGGGACATTCGCACACCAGACGGACGGAACGGGTTAAACGACGTCGCGTGGTCGCGTGATGATGGTGCGCCTAACCCGAGTGCGCCTAGGGCAATTACACCGATTGTTATCGCCCAACCGTTTAACAATGGCCATCCCGGTCGACAGTTATACTGCCTCTGCCAAGATCATAGACGGAACTGCTATCGCAAAGTCGCTATGCATGCACTTTACTCATTCGACCGTAATATTGACCGCACCGATCCAGGTCCATTCGCGATGAGGTTGCCCAAAGGATCAACACGCTCAAGTCGACATATCCCCGCTTTCAACCCCAACTTATCATAGTGCAGGCGGGTGCCCGTCCCGATTCGAGTGTCTATGTCCGCATGAAGATCAAGGCCGCACAAGAGGTTGGCATCCTCTACAGGCATATCACCTTACCCACAGAAGCAACCGTGGACGAGATCGTGGACGTCGTAAAGAAGCTCAATCGTGATGATACCGTCAGTGGTATCATAGTCCAACTCCCCCTAGGCGACCACATTGGTCCCAATGAAGAGCGTACCATCACAGAAGCTATCAGCCCGGAGAAGGACGTGGATGGGTATGCCCAGTCCTGTCCCATCGCAAATCGTACTCACATAAACCAGATTTCATGCGTACAACATAGGCCACCTATCTTCTCGCGCCGCTTTGCCGTTGTTCACACCGTGCACGCCGACCGGCGTCCTGCGTCTGCTCGAGTCGACGGGTGTCTCCATTTCTGGAGCAAATGCCGTCATACTCGGTCGAAGTGATATTGTCGGCAGTCCCGTTGCGGCAATGTTGCGCAGCAAGGATGCAACCACTACTCAGTGCCACAGCAAGACTAGGAACCTTCCAGAGATTGTAAGCCGTCTTTCTATACAACACTAGCCCGCTGACATAGATCTAAATCTGCAGGTGAAAAATGCAGACATTCTCGTATCTGCCATCGGCAAACCCGAATATGTGCATGGGTCTTGGCTCAAGCAAGGAGCGGTGGTGATCGACGTTGGTACAAATTATATTCCAGGTATGCTCACTCTCTACCTTTCCTCTTAATGCATCTCAAATTTTTATCAGACCCGACCAAAAAGTCTGGACAACGTTTGGTGGGGGATGTCGACTTCGCCTCCGCGAGCAGCGTTGCATCCCATATTACGCCTGTCCCGGGTGGCGTTGGCCCTATGACCGTAGCGCAGCTCATGTTCAATACTCTCAAATCGGCGGAACGCCTTTGGGAGGAGGCCCGCTCCAGGAAAGTAAAGCCGCTCAAGTTACGTCTCCAAGAAAAGGTCCCGAGCGATATCGAAATAGCAATGGAGCAGACGCCAAAACCGATTTTGCACCTTGCCCAGGAGGTCGGCTTACTTCCGGATGAGCTCGAGAGCTACGGAAAGTACAAGGCGAAGGTAGAACTTAGCGTTTTGGAACGCTTGAACCACAGAAAGAACGGCAAATATGTCGTCATCTCCGGTATCACGCCCACCCCCCTAGGAGAGGGCAAATCGACCACAACCATTGGTTTGTCCCAAGCCATAGCCGCTCATTTGGGTCGTCCGGCTTTTGCCTGTGTACGCCAGCCAAGCCAAGGTCCAACTTTCGGGATTAAGGGAGGCGCAGCTGGCGGCGGGTACAGTCAGGTCATTCCTATGGATGAGGTCAGTCTCACCCAAACCGCGATTTCGTTTGTATTAAGTTTTTTTCAGTTCAATCTTCACCTGACTGGCGATATCCATGCTGTGACGGCGGCAAATAATCTTTTAGGTAGGCAGAGACATTGTGCGTTCGACGTATTCTAATGTCTCCCCAGCTGCGGCACTTGACGCTCGGATGTTCCACGAGGCGACGCAGTCCGACAAAGCCTTGTATGGCCGACTGGTACCAGCCAAGAAAGGCAAACGCGAGTTCGCGCCGCTCATGTTCAAACGCCTGCAAAAGCTCGGCATTGACAAGACCGACCCTAACGATCTTACTCCGGGAGAGATCCAACGCTTTGCTCGCCTCGACGTGGACCCTCAGACCATCACTTGGAGTCGCGTCATCGACACTAACGACCGCTTCCTTCGTAAGATTACCATTGGACAGGGTGACGCCGAAAAAGGTCACCAGCGAGAGGCCGGTTTTGACATCGCCGTCGCGAGTGAATGCATGGCTGTCTTGGCACTGACCACGAGTCTGCAAGACATGCGTGAGCGTCTAGGCGCGATGGTAGTTGCAACGAGCAAGAGTGGCGACGCCATCACAGCCGACGACCTCGGTGTTGGCGGCGCTCTTGCGGTTCTCTTGAAGGACGCCATCAAGCCCAACCTCATGCAGACACTTGAGGGCACACCCGTCTTTGTGCACGCTGGGCCCTTCGCCAATATTGCTCACGGCAACTCGTCCATCTTGGCTGACCGCGTCGCGCTGAAGCTCGTGGGTTCGGAGGAAGGTGACTCACCCGATCACGTCGGATATGTTCTCACCGAGGGTGGTTTCGGTGCCGACATGGGCATGGAAAAGTTCTGCAATATCAAGTGCAGGGTTAGCGGATTGACCCCGGATGCCGTAGTCATCGTGTCGACAACACGCGCGTTGAAAATGCACGGAGGAGGGCCCGAAGTCACCCCGGGAAAGCCTCTCGCGGACACATACACCAAAGAAGATTTGGTCATACTCAAAGAAGGCACGAAGAACCTGGTCAGGCATATCCAAAACTCCAAGAAGTTCGGCTTGAAGGTGGTCGTGGCTGTCAACCGCTTCGCGTACGGATGTTCCATTCCCAAGACTCGGTGCGGCGATTGTAGACTGATGAGAACATAGGTCGGACACCCCTGCGGAGCTCGAGCTCATCAGGGAGCAGGCGCTTATCGGTGGTGCGGATGCCGCCGTCGTCAGCAATCACTGGGCCGAGGGCGGCGCTGGCGCCCGTGAGCTCGCAGAAGCTCTAGTCACTGCCTGCGAGGGCGAATCAAAATTCAAGTTCCTCTATGATCTGAACCTCCCCATCGAGGAGAAGATCACCATCATCTCCAAGGAGATCTACGGCGCAGAGGGCATCGAGCTCAGCGACCTCGCCAAGCAGCAGATCGAAACCTATACCCGGCAAGGATATAGCGGTCTTCCCAGTTCGTATTGCCGCAGCGTGCGTGGTTCGTTCGGGGCTGACAAGGTCGAGCAGTCTGCATGGCGAAAACGCAATATTCGTTCTCTCATGACCCCAAGTTGAAAAATGCCCCAACCGGTCGGTG
This sequence comes from Lactarius akahatsu, assembly GCA_021524915.1. Lineage (NCBI taxonomy): Eukaryota > Fungi > Basidiomycota > Agaricomycetes > Russulales > Russulaceae > Lactarius > Lactarius akahatsu. The sequence continues at coordinate 862,842 of JAKELL010000001.1, read as the reverse complement.
CTAACGTGATTTCTTGGCCGTCCACCTGTCGTTCTCACTCAGCTGTTGTCCCTCAGGGTTCGTCATTCCGATTCGATCCGTGAGACTCTCGGCAGGGGCTGGCTTCTTGTATCCTCTGCTGGGAGACATGCAGACCATGCCTGGCCTGGGAACCCGGCCAGGTCGGTCCTGTATCCTATCGATCATTCGGCGATAACTTACGAGCGGTTTCACAGGGTTTTGGGAAGTCGGGCTCGATCCGGAAACCGGGCGGGTGGTGGGCTTGTTCTGATGGCGCACACCAAGGTCACATTTGGTTGGGATCCTCACCAGATCATCGCAGGATGATGAACTGTTTGTATGACGTCCGCAGTTTCAGCACGCGGCGACTACTGCTGATCGAGCAGCGTAATTCAGGACGAGAAGTATGCCTATAATCCAACCCCGAACATTTCGATATGATTATCTTCGTTGATCTATGTATACCATTCGTGTACCATTAAATTGATTACCCTGCCATTGGGAAGTCGTACCTTCGTGAATGCTTGTGCCAGAAAAACCCAAGGAAGAAACTCCAGGAGATTGGTGCTCGGTGCGAGTTTGCCACTCTGGCGTGAGGACATTGCCATATCCATGTGGCCGAAGCCTTATTGCTGGTCCCATTTGACCCGGTTTTACCTATCGCTGCGAACGGGAAAGCGCTCCTGCGAGGCGCCGGCATTGATGGAGTCTAGGATGAACAGGGTTGGGCGCACGGTGCGGGTTGGTTAGCAAGTGGAACAATATGAGAGAAAATCATACAGTTTACTGCCAATGCAAGTCGCCCAACGATGCGATAGCGTATTGAGGGCGACATGTGTCTCGAGAATTCGACCAGAGGCCTTACCAGAGGCGACCTTGGGGGCGACCTAAAAAATATTCTGAAAGCAGGAAAAGAATATGAAACAGCCACAACACAACCGCCGCACTTTTCGCAAGGACAGTGTCTCGGCTTGTACAGTACACGGTTGTATGTTCTCGTAGTGCAGGCTTGGGTGCAGGTCTTGGGAGGTTCACGCGCCGCTCCTAACTATCGTCTGCCTCGATATGTTCACCGCACGAGACCACTAAAAGTTCGAATCTTCACCACTCAAAATTGCCGAGCGGACACTTATCGCATGGCGTTCCCTGTAGTGGGTATGAACGATGGTACTTGTAGCCAGAAATACGCCCATTCTGGTCGATCTGGTGATCCGGCTCAATGGAGGCAACTCAAGAGTGACGGTATGTGGCTCGCCATTAGTGAGAACGTGATGAGTCGGCAGATGTACGGTGTTGAGGTAGCCTAGAAGCCTTTTAAGGCCAACTGAGGGTACAGAAGTGGGACACTGGCATACACGTACCTCCATAAACTCTGAGTCTCTTTCTTTGAATATAACATAACGGTTTCTACGCTTCAGCTGGCTTGCCTTGGGTTTTACTTCCGAACTTCCGACCCATTCAGTTCGTATCCTAGAACTCGGGACCGACTTCCTATGGAGACCTCTGACGAAACCAGATCAAGAGGCGCCAAAGCCGTTACTATTTCTCACTCGGCCCTCCCCGCCTCGAGGTGGTCCTCACGTGCGAAGAGACACCTGTACTTGATCTGGTATTGGGGTATAGCCTGCAACTAGTTGACACTCCCTGGGAATATTAGGGTGGTTATCTGTTGTACCTGAGACGTCCCAGCCGTAATTCATGTGTGCTATGCGAATCAGTGCCCTTTCCCCCCATTCCCAGCGCGATCTTCCTCTTATCACCCAAGCATCCACCCAGGCTCCTTCAACTAGCGCTATGTCCCAAGTTCCGTTACCGCCACGTCTTCTACAGACTTTGAGACAATCTTCGGAGCTGCATTGGAAGCGTACAAGACCCAGACAAAGAAAGACATTGCCTTACATCCCCTAGCCACCCAGCTGCAGTCCTGCGATTCTCCCAGCGCCATTCTCGCCGTGCTTCGAGCTCAAATCCAGGCGTTCGATGAAACTCAAAATGCAGATGAAAAGTTGACGAAGTGGCTGGATCCCACTGTAAATGTTTTGTATGCATTTGCCGCAACCCTCGGCAACGGTGTTGGGCTGGTAAGTTGCGAGCGGTAAAGCCGCTCGAGATCTGCCCTCTTATCTGTGTTGTTACAGATATTCCCGCTTTCGAACGCAGTTTTTGCTGGGATTGGTATCCTCCTTCAAGTGAGCGTCTTCCTTGACCCGGCAAGTATCCTGATGACACCTATGTCCCTTAGGCTGTCAAGGATGTCCGTGCTAGCCAAGATGCCCTTGTAGATCTCTTTGGCCGCATCGGATTCTTTTTAAGCGTTTCGAAGCATATATAGAGGTTCGACCGACAGCAGCTATGACGGACGTCATCATGAAAATCATGGTCGAGGTTCTCTCGATCTTGACGAAGGAGATCGGGCAGGGACGAATGAGTATTTCTTTCCAAGGTTGATTTATTTGCAAAAATTGACCGTCATGGCAGAGAAGTATCTTAAAGAACTAGTTGGAAAGAAGGATGTCAAGGATGCTCTAGAGCGGTTAGACAAATTGACGCAAGAGGGGGCTCACATGGCAGCAATAGAGGTCTGGAAGATCGGCCGCGGCATTGACGACAAAGTGAAGGACATCGATGCAAAGGCGGAGCACATCGTCGAGAGGGTCCAGGTTATCCATGTGAAAGTAGAGGAAGTCGATGAAAAGGTGCAGAGCGTCGACAGCAAAGTACAGGGCGTCGATCACAAAGTCGGTTCAGTCATTGAGGGTGGGTTATGCCTACCTTCACCACCCCCGGACTCTGTCCTGACCCATTTTGTCGGTTAGGTTTGAAAGAGACTGGAGTAGCTAGTCGACAGGTGGCGAGTCAAGTCGGCGATCTAAACCGTTTGTCATCTCCGTACATCACCACCATCTACCACGAATGCTTGACGTCTCGTACAGGGTCTGGAAAACGCAAGGACCTTCAAGGATGGATTTTTCCCCCAGACCCATCCGTCAATTACAACACTGCGTGCAGAGCTCACCACCAGGGTACTGCAGCCTGGTGTACCCAAGGTGATACCTTTGTCGATTGGAAAGCGTCTGGTTCCTTGTTGTGGATTCACGGAAAACGTATGTGTAACTTTACCCTCTCGGCCTTAATTGCCGTTAACGACGTTCTGGATTGATAGCTGGCTCTGGGAAGACTATTCTTAGGTGCGTTACCCTCTGACAAGTTGCGTACCCGTTGAGAACTTATCAATCTACAAGTTCTGCAATCATCCGAGATATCAAGCCACTGTCCAACGCCGGGTCGGCCTACATGGCTTATTTCTTTTTCGATTTCAAAGACACAGGAAAGCAAGGCCCCCGTGCATTGTTATCATCCACTCTTGTCCAGCTCTCTAATCGATCTGAGAGGTGCTGTGACGTTCTTTACGGATTATACTCAGCACATCAAAATGGGGCTGAACAACCGACTGACAACTCGCTGCAATGTCTCAAGGACATGCTCACGATCGCGGAGCAAGTGCCAATCTATCTAATCATGGATGCTCTCGATCAATGTCCCAATGATTCTGGCATGCCGTCGTCACGTGAAACGGTCCTGGAACTTGTGGAAGAGCTTGTGGGGCTTGGCCGTTCAAATCTACGTCTATGTGTCACGAGTCGTCTGGAGTTCGACATCCGTACCACCCTGGAGCCGTTGGCAGTTCACCAAGTATCCCTTCCCGACGAAAGCGGACAAAAGCAGGACATTATCGATTATGTTACTTTTGTCGTTTGCTCGGATCGAAGGATGAAGAGATGGCGAGATGATGATAAGGATGCAGTCATTGAGAACCTCACCAAGAAAGCAAATGGAATGTAAGGGCGTCTTCAAATGCTCGCGACTACGTCACCGTCTCATGTTCTCATATAGGTTTCAGTAGGTCTTTTGCCATTTAGAGGTTCTGCGACACTATTTCCCGAACGATGTGCATCGCGTCTTCGAGGAACTTCCTGAGTCACTGGATAAGATATACGAGCGCATACTGAAGCAAATCCCCAAGGCGAACAGACGGCATGCCATTCGACTTTTGCAATGCATCATGGCGGCCATTCGTCCACTCCGAGTTGAGGAGCTCGCGGAAGTGCTCGCGCTAGAATTCAGCACCGGAGCGATTCCGAGCTTGAATACGGATTGGCGTTGGGAGGACCAAGAAGAGGCGGTGCTGTCAGCATGTTCCAGTTTGGTTAACGTAGTCATCAATAATGGCTCCCGGGTTGTTCAGTTCTCGCATTTCTCCGTACAAGAATTCCTGGCCTCAGATCGCCTCGCAAGTTCCATTGACGAAGTTTCCCATTTTCATATTGCCTTCGGCCCCTCCCACGCAAATTTTGCCCAGGCCTGTCTCGGCGCCTTAGTTCGCTTGGGAGACCATATCGACGAACGCAGTGTCGAGCAGATTCCCCTTGTTCGATATGCTGCTCAACATTGGGCTTTGCATGCCTATATCGGGAGGATGGAACTACACATCACGGACGCAACAGATTATTTCCTCAATAGGGACAAGCCACATTTTTAAACATGGGTCACAATACAAGGCATGGGCTTGGCGACAGTGTTCAGTAAAGTCAAGTCCGGATACCCGATAGAACTCCTACCTCCGGCAGCTCCCTTATACTTCGCTGCACATAGTCGATTCCATGGTTTACTGGAACGCCTGGTAGTCAAGTATCCACAGCAAGTAAATGCTTGTGGTGGCGAACACGGCACTCCGCTGCATGTGTCGGTGCTCATGGGGCACATCAATGTCGCTCAATTACTATTTGCGTATGGTGCCGACATAAATTCCTGCTCTGCAGATGAGCGAACCCCGCTGCACATTGCGTCGCAAGTGGGAAATCTTGAGATTGGGAGGTGGCTGCTCAACCATGGTGCGGACGTGAACCCCGAGGATGACGATGGTTCTACTCCACTGCACTTGGCAGCCTCCAACGGACACCTCGAGGTTTCTCGGATGCTACTGGAGCATAATGCGGAGGTCGATGCCCTGGACGACTGCGGAAACACCCCCTTTCTCAATGCGTCAGCAAGTGGGAACGCCGACATTGTACAGTTATTCCTGGACCATAGTGCGGATGCGCACGTGCGCGACAACAGGGGAAACAATGCACTACATCTTGCGACAACCTTCGGGAGACTCGAGGTCGTTAGGATACTACTCCCACTCAATGTGGAGGTCAATGCCAGGAACGATATTGGATCTACCCCACTTCTCAAAGCATCTGCCTGTGGTATTGTGCGGTTATTGCTGGACCACAATGCAGAAGCGGGTGTGCGCAACAACAGTGGAGACAATCCACCGCATAACGCAGCACGCGGTGATCACTTTGAGGTGGTTCAGATGCTACTCGAGCGCAATGTGGAGGTCAACGCCCATAATGACGAGGGATCAACTGCATTACTTCAGGCATTACAGAGCCTCATATTAGAATATTCACCGTCACAACGACCCCCAAAGGTTGCGGAGTTGCTGCTGGACCATGGTGCGGATGCACATGTGCGCGACAACGATGGAAACACTCCACTGCATATTGCAGCAAGCCGCGGTTACCTCAAGGTTGCTCGGATACTACTCGAGTGCAATGTGGAGGTCAACACCCGGGATGACAGCGGATCTACTCCCCTTCTCAAAGCTTCGGCGAGCGGACACCATGATGTTGTGCAATTACTGTTGGACAACGGCGCGGATGCGGACGTCCGTGACAACAACGGAAACACCGCACTGCACTTGGCAGCAGCTGGGGGTGTGTTCGGCTCGACTTGAATCGGATGCCCAAGCTATTCGCGCCCGTCGCAGAGGCCAGCACCCGGAAGTACGGGGGATCTGTCACAATACGTCGAACATCAGATAGTAATAGTTGGGGGGAGCTTCGGGGAAGTGGAGGATCCCCAGAGGTTGTGCAATTATTGCTGGATCACGGTATGGATGTACAGGTACGCAACGTCAGGGGGAAGACCGCATCCGAGGTAGCCCGTGGCCCGCGACGGAAGCAAATCGTACAATTGCTATCCGGGAACGCTATGGAATGCGAGGTAGAATGTACAAGCGAAAGGCCTTGGGCGGCCCTAGATGATGTCGACCCCCTCCGAGCCGTGGCGGCCATGTATGGAAGTCGGCCTTTTTGAGGACCCCGTCGATGTCCGTCCCTCTGGGTTCACATGGCATGTAGGAGTCCTTACCTCGTTTCAGCCCAATATTATATACTTTCAAATCGCGTCGGTTGATCTTGCTGCACCCAACGTGCCTGTGTGAGCACTTCTTTGAGACGTCATCGTCCCTCGTGAGGTCATCACACTCTCCTCAGTATATCTCCGCTGCAAAAGAAGGCTCTCGCCGCCGCCAATGCTATCATGGGTAAGAATGGCCCCGGCTGCCAGTTATACGCGACCTCGTAAACAAAGTATGAAAAGTGGGGGAGCATGGCCCGAGCATATACGAGCGGACCCGAGTCACAGGGCTGTGGAATTGGACATCAATCCAGCAGCAATCCGGCCTCGTGCGTGTCATGTATTGATGGATGCTTCGTTGTACCGATGGCGGTGTAGATTGCAGACGAAAGGGTTGGGCTTTGAGCGACCCGCATCACACAGCAAAAGGTCGCCTCCTGCTACTGAGAATGCGCGCGGATGAACTCACCAGGGATTCTACCCAGCTATGCGCCGTTCACGAATCAGAGGGGGTGTGTATCATTGCGAGAAGAGCGTAAGTAGTCCACTAGTAGGCAGGAGAGACATAGGGTAGGCGTACTAATTGTACGTATACGATATAATAGCGTGGACGTAGACGTGCATGTGAACGTTAGAATTGGTGGTCAAAGACGGTATCGTCGTCCGCGCGCGCGCCACCGGTACCAGTACCAGTGTCCTGCACGACCGTTTGCCTTTCACGGCTACTACTACCGTACTGGATACCTTCGGGGTCCTCGGGAACCTGACCGGTCGATTCACTGCCACGCGAGTGAGTGGACTCGTCATCAACTGCAGTGCGATTAGAACGCTTCTTCTTCCGCCGGGTTGTATTTTCAGTAATGGAATATGCATCCTCGGTACGTGCAAATCGATCCTTCTTTATCTTCTTTTTCTTCTTCGGCGCGCTGGAACCGAGTGCGGGACTCGCAGTCGCACCATCAAAGTTGGCGGGATAATGCCAACGAGAAGAGCGACTTTCGCCGCTACCGTTACTTTGTCCATAGAATTGCTCTTCCTGCGCATTCCAAAGTTCGCCGTTACCGGCCCTGCGGCGGGAAGGAGCAGACTCCGAAGACAAAGAGACGTTCGACGCCTCAGGGTTTTGTCCCTCTTCCAAGGGTTGGTCATTGAGGGTCGAGCTGGGTAGGCGCTCATCGTAGCGGCTGGCCCACTGTGAGCGCCTTTCCTTGCGTTTGATGGTCGAAGTATCAACAAGACCGTATCGCTGGGCCCATTTGGGCGTGCGGCGATGATTCTTGTTGTTGCGGATGTTCTGGATGTAGAAGTTGTGAACATGACCTGGGAGAGAGTGATGATATGATGGGAATGAGAAGCCAGGAAACGAGAAGACAACAAACCGGGGATATAACCAGCTAATGTGAGCACGAGATTGAGCCAGAAATCGCTTCCGATGCCGAAACGGGCAGCAACGGCTGAAGGATGGTTAATAAGCGAGACAAGGAAAGCTGATCGGTCGGACAGACCAAGAGGTGGAAAGAGTGTTCCAAGGATGAAAAGAACGACGCCGAATCCATGATGTCTTTTCGGTTTGATGGTGGGCATCGGATTCGATACGAGGTTGTGGTTGTGGTTCAAGTCGAAATTGAGACCGAGGTTGAGACCGTTGAGGGACAGGGACAAGGATGAAGCCGCGGTGGGCTCCGACTCGTAACCTTATGCTGCATTATGGCCCAACACTCACACCCACAGTCACCCGTCCTCGCCCTTTCAGACGTCGTTCACGATTCTCCTTCTTCTCAATCCCCGTTCCCATATAACTCCTCTCCATCGCCCTCGCATCCCTCCTCGCCTTCTATCCTCTTCACCGCCCCGAAAGATCATGACAACCACCCCGACCTCAACTTTCTTTCTACGGGCCAGGAGCTCAACGTTGATCTTCTAGAGCGCGAACTCAACACCCTTTTGAACCAAGGCGCGACTGCCGCACATCCTCTCCCCGACCCGTTTCCCCACCACAAGCAGCACCAGCATCATGTTACACGACAATCCCAGTCCCCGAGACCCGCACACCAGTCGTTGCCGCAGCAAGCTCTCCCCATATCTGACCTTGATTTTAATGACATTGCCGCAATGCTCCAGGCCGTTGCAGCAGAGGAGAACGTAGGAAAGGACAAGACTCGTGCAGCCCCCGCTTTTCACTCTCTTACTGCTGATGATCCCCCTCGCATTACCTCACCCAGAATCAGCGATGTGCAGACCGCGCTTTCTGATGAATCACGATTTCTTTATGGCTCAGACACTCATAGTGATAACCAAGACGACGACAGCGCAGGTCCACGCAAGCGCCGACGTCTGGGTTCAGCTGAACACGAACTGCCCCCTCCGTCTGGAATGCGGAGCGATTTCAGCGACATCTCGGATATTCTCAACCACCTAGTACATTTTGAACATCCACATCATGTCACTCTGAGTACCGAACACGACGCCCGAGAAGCAGACGATGTTGTTGAACAAGTAATACAGTCGTCTCCTGGTGCGAGTTCGCCAATTCTCGGCTCCGACCAGCATATATCTACCACTACGCGGCACCCAGATCAGCAGCAGAAACAGCACCCGTCCGTACCAACCGTTCCCGTGCCCCAGGGCGGCGATTCGTCGGTTACGGCGTTCCACAATGCACGGGCATCCGATTTTTCGGCGCCATCTCGGCCCTCAACATACATCTTTCAGACTAAGAGACCAGAGCAACCTGCAGACGCACCGAGTTCAGACGGCAAGAAGCAGCTGCACGCGTGCGATGAGTGCCGAAAGCGGTTCACGAGGCGTAGTGACCTACTCCGGCACATGCGCATACATACAGGTGAACGACCGTTTGTATGTGCTCGAGAAGGTTGTGGAAAGACATTCATCCAGGTATTCACTTGTGCTTTCCGTATCTTACTACACGCAGACTGATACACACATCACGTTGGATAGCGCTCGGCTCTACACGTACACATGCGAGTTCATACAGGAGAGAAACCACACTGCTGCGAGTATCCTGGATGTACCAAGACGTTCGGCGATTCGAGTTCCCTTGCGCGACACCGAAGAACGCACACAGGCAAACGTCCGTACAAGTGTGAAGACCCCATCTGCGAAAAGACGTTTACGAGGCGAACGACACTGACTGCGCACATGCGTACCCACGATCCTCATTGGGAGCCAGATCCCAACATGTATGTATTCGTTATCCTCCTTGACGAAATCTACTCTAATTGACTGTCGTGTGCAGTAAGTATGATTTTAAGCCTAAAAAGCGGAAGCGCAATGAGGCTGGGAACCACGAAGGCTCCTCTGAGGATGACGACCTTGAGGAGTCAGTGCGCACGATATCTGCACTATTACGAAGCACCGAAGGGGATGTTGGGATATTGCCACCACATATACTTGCCCAGGGTGTGGGTAATGATTGTACCCCTGTGGATGATGACCAGGATACGGTTGAAGAGCGCGATCTGGCGTCCCGGGTGGCCAACATCAACGCGCAGATAATGGCCGATGTAATGGCAGAGGAGGCAGAAGAGGAGGAAGTCGACGAGCTTGTGGATGAGTTAGAAGGAGATGGAGAGGTGGTAGGTGGCGGGGAAGTGGAAGGGACAGAGAGAGACATAGGACTAAAAGGTTGGGATGAAGAGGACGACAGCGACACGTTCCCTGTGCCTTTGAGGCCACGGAAGGATGTTGGTAACGTGACGACTTGAACCAGCCACGGGACGGGACGGGCGGGCGGGGCAAGCGGCGGGGACCTAAATCTCACAGGGTCCTCAGATCTCACTCAATCACTGTCATTTCATCTCTACGTTCATCCCCACAATGTCTACTGAACTTGCACCCCCCAGTACGGAGATTATCACTCTCACACGGTGCGTTTCCATCGTTCTCTACACTCCAGGGAGCCACCTTAACTCTTGACCCTCCTAGTCACGTCCTCGCCGAGCAAATTCATCTTGGACCTGCCGCGTCGGGCGATCTTACCCTTCTCCTCAATGCTATTCAACTCACTTCTAAATTCATTGCCACCAACGTGCGCAGGGCGCGCCTGATCAACCTGTTAGCTCACTTCTCAACTCCGAGCGTTTCATTGCTTTGGTCACTAAAGTCACTACCAGCGTCGGCCTGGCTGGCGATACGAACGTCCAGGGCGAAGAACAGAAGAAGCTCGATGTGCTTTCGAACGACATCATGGTGAACGCCCTACGCGCGTCCGGAAAGACCGCCGTGCTTGTGTCCGAAGAACTCGATGAGGCCATCATCATCGAGGACAGATACAAGGGAAAGTATTGCGTCGTCTTCGATCCACTTGATGGAAGCAGCAACATCGACGCCGGTGTGAACATTGGCACCATTTTTGGAATATATCAAATCGTAAGCATCCTCTTGTGCGCAGACTGCACACACGATGTGCTTAACTCGTCTTTTGAACTATAGAGACCGGATTCGCAAGGCACAATTGCAGACGTCTTGAGGCCTGGGAGTGAGATGGTTGCTGCCGGCTATACGATGTGGGGCTTCTCCCCGAAACACGTGCAACTACATCTGATCTTTCCCTGTTAGGTATGGCTCTTCTGCGAACCTCGTCCTCTCTACGGGTAATGGTGTCAATGGTTACACACTCGATACCGCGCTTGGAGAGTTCGTGCTCACTCATCCCGATATCAAGATACCGCCGCGCGGCAAGATTTACTCATTCAATGAAGGAAATTCGCTCTATTTCCACCCCCCCACCGTCAACTATCTTAATAGCGTCAAGTTTCCGCCCGCTGGGAAGACTCCTTACTCTGCGCGATACATCGGGAGTATGGTTGCAGATGTTCATCGGACTTTGTTATACGGTGGCATCTTCGGATACCCAGACGACAAGAAGAGCAAGCAAGGGAAGCTCAGGTTGCTCTATGAAGCATTCCCTATGGCTTTCTTGACCGAGCAGGTATGCAACCAATGGCATTGATTCTCTGTTATGGGGTCATATAATTAACGAGAAATGATGCTGCCCAGGCTGGAGGCATCGCAACGACGGGCACTAAGCGCATCCTCGACATCGTGCCAACTAAAGTTCACGAACGCACCGGTATTTACCTAGGGAGCAAGGATGACGTGCAGGAGGTGATCAAATTCTACGAAGCGGAGGCAAAGTCTGTGTGACGCCAATCAGGATGAGAAGTACGACAAGCGCCTGTGAGGCACCTCTTTGTAGTAGCTATAATATGAAGAGGCTCAAGTGGCCAGAAACCATTACGATCGCGAGATAAACCGTGATGAGAATCGATGATAACATATCAACGCAAGTGGTCGACAATCTCAGCTTCATTGGTCATGACACAGGCATCCCTCCTCACTGGGTGAATACGCGGAGATACGAACTAGCACGAAAGAGAGGCTTAGCATCGCTACAGAGAGTCAAAAGGAGCGCCACACCTTCTCGTCATACTCATGCAATACCTCCGCGGCGATGATCGCTCGATCTTTGATCAAAGCTTCATAAGTCGTCGTCAGCACCCGCACCTGACAGAACAAAGGTTTGAATAATGGTAATCGAGGGGGAAGGAAACGAACCTGAAAGCTGATAGCAGCCATGACAACGGCCATCATGATCCAATTCCCTGTGTTCCACAACATCCACAAGAACACATGAATAGGCGAGTAGACGCAGAACAGCATGAGCTCTCCTTCGCTCGGCGTCCAAACTTCGAGCTCCTGTACGCGCGGACCACCAAACACGCTGGTCCCTGGTGAGGAGGATGGACTTATGCCAAGAAGGAAGCGCCAGAATCCGAGAAACGCGCTCCATGTGTGCGTGCGTACACGGGTCGAGAACGAGGGTGAATCAGCCGGCGCGGAGACGAAGCGGGCGTGTGGGGACGAGACAGGGTCCGGTTGGAGATGGAGGTGATAGAGTTTAGTATGTGTGAATAGGAAGAGCGTGTTCAACGATGCAACGATGATCAGGAGGCATGTCATGGGTACCGTCTACAACGAAAAAAAATAATGTTGAGTGCTGGCGTGAAGCACGCATACAGAGATAGGAGAACGCACCCAGTCGAACCAAGCGACATTGTTGTCTTCACGGTACATATCCTCCCAGCCGATATCCGAATCCGGAATAGATCGGATCTGTGAGACGCGAATGCAGAAATGGATGAGGTGTAATGTGCCACCGATGATGCAAGCCGATGTCTTGGGTGCTGGGAGGGGCACATTGTTGGGGAAGATGGAGATCTCGAAAGCGACCCGAGACGGCAAAGAGGTGATTCTCACACACATAGATTAGACACAATACCTTCACGGGTAGATAATTGAGGTGAATCACCTCTCGTACAGGCTCTTCTTACGCACTGCGCGTCTGGGCGATGTGCGCTTCCCATCTGGGGTGCCAAAGTCGCTAGTCCGCCCCTCTCGACGTTTGGGACCAAGCGGGGAGTATGGCGGGTCGCGCAGGCCCCGTGCGGCCTCCCAGTCAAACGGTAAACTTGCAGATATTGAGGGGTACTCCAGAGGGGATCTGGCGATCGGGTAGGACACGCGTGCCTTTGGTGTGATGGGAAGGGCTGGTGCAGAAGTTGGAGTGGAAGAAGTAGAGGTGCTCAAACGACGATTCGAAGAAGAAGAGGGACGCCTTGTAGCGTTTGCCTGGGCAAGACGACGGAGGTCCATTGACGGACGGTGGTGTGGCCGGTGGGCCAGTGGAAGTACCCAGGGCAAGGCCTGACGAGAGACGAACGCGAACCACGCGTCTTTCACGCGTTCTGTCACGTGTCACAGGTCACTCCGTTCTGAGGAATTATTTGTTGTGGGAATTCGATGTTCCCTTTAGAAGAAATGAGGTGGCCACGTTTCATTGTTCGCGTGAATTTTTTTGTTTGGATAACGTTACGTAATACATACAAAGGACCAAAAAAGGAAATACGGACAATGGTATTTTTAAGGTGATCCTTTTCGGGTTCTAGTTGAACATCCTCCCCCATTTACTTCTCTTCCCTGTACATCCATCTCCCTCACCTTTTCTCCGTCAGGGCCTTTTATTTTCTCAGCCTATTCATATATCTATCGTCCCCATTTCTCCATTTTTTACAAACATAACTTCCACCGACCGCGCCCGCACTTCTACATCCTTGTCGCCCTCGAATTCGATCAGCGTCAGGATGGCTCAGCCTTCTTCTTCCCATCGTGAACGCGACAGAGAAGGGCATTCGCACCGCTCTGAACGCTCCACCCACCACCGTCATCATAGAACCATTTCTTCTACCACCCTTCTCCTCGTATTGTCCCTTATCCTCGCCGTCCTCGCCGTCATGCTTTCCCTCCCTAGCCAAAGCTCCTCCAGTGGTACCGCCGCCACCCCTGGTGATCCCGCTACCCAAGGTGTCTGGAGTGTGCTCACCCCCAAGCGATCCCAAGCTCTCATCGCTCGTGAGAGCAATGTTGCAGTGCGCGAAGCCGAGGTCGCTCGACGTGAAGCAGAGATTTTGGCAGGTGCCCCAGGTGGCGTGGTTGGATCTGGTCCCCTTGGACCTGCTCCCACGTCATGTCCTCCCTGTGTAGCGCAGGCGACATTCGAGCCCCCTCCCATCCAGACCGTTATCAAGGAGGTCCTCCAGGAAAAGGAGCTCACTCCACCTGGGTGGTGGAAGGAAAGCAATGTGCGGTTTGAGGATATCCTTGACCGCGAACTCAAAATTGCCGAGCGCGAACGCGAGATCAGTCGTCGAGAAGAGACTGTTAATCGCCGCGAGCACGACGCGTCTCGTCGTGAGGCCTGGATCATGGAGCAACTTGCGTAAGTCATTCGAGGCATAAACCCTTTGAGCCCTAGCTAATAGTTCCCTTGGCCAGTGCTCTCGGTGGTGAATCTGCAGTTGAAGAAGAATACGTTTACGAACCAGTAGCGCCCCCCAGCGTAGACCATCCAAGGTACCACCGCCTCTCTACCGCCGTCCCGAGCTCTGAGACGAAGGAGGTTCCGGATTCGTCTCCTTCCCACTTCAGTCAGTTGAAGTCTCTGTGATATCCTTCCTCCTACACTCCTTCGTCCGGGCTTGGGGGACAACGGTTTTTCTCATCTCTCTTTTGTCCCCCTCGTTCCCTGTAGCCCGGGGCCAGTTAGTCACGACGCGACTTGTCGCGTCTCCCCGAATAGACTCGATCGAAAGACGCGTCTTACACGTGATAGGCCCGATCGCCCTCGTGCGAGTCGTGTTGCCACTGCCCGGTTGGGCAAGCTCCTTATATCATCTGGACTGGCTCCAGGGCTACATCCCCCCTTAATAATACGTCCGAGAATCGCTTTCGCTGACGCACATCTGTTTCCATGTTAGGATGTCCCCCCCGTCGTAATTACAGAGATTGAAACTGCAACACGTACCGTAACTCAAGTTCATATTGAAACCCAGTTTGTGCCAAATGAAACCGTTGTCATTCCACCACCCGCAAATACTCGCCGTGTCGCCCATCCTACTCCTTCGCCCTATACAACTTCCTTCTCAACCATGTTGCCGAGAACAACTTCGGTTGAGGTGGTTATAGAGCATGAAGAAGCAGTTGTGCGTGAAGAACCTGTCGAAGTAGAGGAAGAAGTCGTTGAGCAGCCGAGGAGACGTGTGGTTCGCAAGGCACCACCCCCTCCTCCGGCTTTTCCACCGGCCGCGTATAGACAGGCGCCGCAGCGATGGTGGTAAGTAATGTGTGGTGGTTGGAGGAAACTCACGTTTGGCGATCATGAAACCGATCTGGGCTTGTATTGACTATATTGATATTTTCTTTTTTTTTTTTTTTTTGTCTTTTTGCTACATATTTTTCTATATTGTCGCTGCTTGCGGTGCCTCGTTGCTATTGTCGAGTCTGACCTTCCTACTTCCTTTTCATCCGGCGATACCTAGCTACTTGACTCTTACTGACGCTTACGAACGATTGACGACGAATGGAAGGTTATACTTGCACTTAGGAGCTGGCGTGAGCACGATGAGCACGGTTGATGAATATTCGATGAATGATGATGACACCAAAAGTGTAATTTAAGTCACGTGGGATACCCTGTTTGTATTTGTTTGGAGACCCAATCTTTTGGCGCGCCTTTGCCCGGACGTGTACGTGCCTTGACAGAGTCCGTTTCTCCTACAACCAACCAACTAATCGCCTTCGCGGCTCTATTCCCTTCAACTTTCATGGCCGCAGCCTCGCACGAAAAGTCCCTCCCCCCAGGCCCATATACGGAGCCTCCTGCTCAACCAAAAAAGTCGACCCTTTTCTCCGCGTTTTCACCTCTCGCGAATGCCTCCTCAAGGTTCTCCAGCTGGCGTACAGCACTCGGTCTGCCCAATCCAGGCACCGTAGAGAATCTACAGAAAGAGGTCAAAAGTAAATATTTTATTCTTCGTAAACTTTTGGGGAGTTGACAGTGTGACACAGCTACCCATCTGACCAACTTCATCTTTGATGGCGCGCGAGCCGACCTTATGAAGGGGTTGTCGATGGACCCTGCTTTCCAAGTCACCCATTCGTTCCAGCTGGCTTCCCAATCGGCACCCCCGACTTACTCGTTTGGCGCGCTGTTTGCGAACTCCAAGGTAGGTCGCGAAATGCTAGTCATATGACGTGTGGTTTTCAAACCAAATTTGTGATAAAAGGGGCTCCTACAAGGCAACGTCGACCATGAGGGAAACGTCTCTGGGCGATTCCAGCAAAACTGGTCGGGGTCAAATATCTCAAAAGTGCAGGCACAGGTAGGTCACCGTTCTTGCGTTCGCGAATCACTCCAAGACAAGCAACACTGTTCTGTAGCTCGGGATGCAGCCTGGTCATACCATGATACAGTTGGAGCACGACTATTCAGGTCTCGACTACACTTTGAACGGTAAAGTCATCAATCCGTCCCCATTAGACGGCTCTGGCATCTACGTCGGGAGCTATCTTCAGTCCGTCACGAAGAAGCTAGCACTGGGCATCGAGACGCTCTACCAAAGAGCACCCGACCAGGCAGAAGTATCCTCGTCGTACCTTGCCAAGTTGACGGGTTCCGATGGGAAGTGGATCGCGACGGCTCAGTTTCAGCCGATCGGTGTACTCCAAGCAACCTATTGGCACAAGCTGAGCGAGAAGGTGGAGGCGGCGGCAGACTTGCAGGTCATCGCCGCGCCCATGCGCCGTGATGCTATTGCCACCATAGGCGCGAAGTATGACTTGCGCATGTCGACATTCCGGGCTCAGCTGGACTCCACGGGCAAAGTATCAGCGCTACTTGAGCAGCGGTTCGCGCCCAGCTTCGCATTCACGGTCGCTGGAGAGATTGACCACTTCAAAGTGCGTCTGGCTTATCGGTTTCCATCCTGTTATGCTGCTTTACTCACTGTTGTTATCCCCAGAACGCAGCGAAGGTCGGAGTCGGTGTGATGATCGAGAGCACGAGCCTGACACCGGAGGAAATGGGAATGGTACCACCACCGGGGCAGCCACATTTTTAGGACGTTTATTCAATACTTTACTCTAGACTAATGCAAATGCGTAACCGCGTTGGCGAGGTTGGCATTGGCGGTAGCTCGGACCGAAGCGTGAGAATTGAGCGATGTCTAGCTGTGAACCCGCGCTTCTCCAAGGTATGGCCCCCTTGGTTACCGTGAGGAGTCTTTCTTGCATTCGGCCAGAAGGCGATCCTATTTTTGTCAACGTCAACTTTGATGTGAACGAGGGTGACATCATCATTGTGCAGGCACGCAGTGGTGCTGGGTGAGCTCAAGCTCGATTCCACCTCACCGTCGTCTCATGCCTCGTTGCATTTCCAAGAAAAACAACCCTCTTGAAGTGTCTGGCCCACCTCAGCCTTTATCATGGTGTCATAGAATTCAAGGGACAGTGAGTCGTGCTCTCGTTCTCGCCGTGGCCTCTCCAATATTTTGTGGACCCAACAGACCTCCAAAGAATTACGGTACGCCGGAACGCCACGAAGTGTCCCTCACTCCATGACCGTCGTGACCCATAACCAGGTGTCCCTTCATACAGGACCCACGTCCAGTACATCCCCCAACGGCCCTCGCTGCTCCCCGGCACACCACGCGATCTGATCGAAACCCTCTGTACGTTCCACGCGCGCCTCGTCCCAGAGCGTTTCGCGGGCGACTCCCTCCATTTGCATCGCGCGATGGACCTGGCAGAGCGCTGGGGGATCGCGAGGGAGCTCTGGGACCGCCCGTGGAGCTCGCTCAGCGGCGGCGAGGCCCAGCGACTATCGCTCGCGATCCCCTACGGGCTCAACTGCGCCGAGGTGCTCTTGCTAGATGGTGCGTACACCAAAGCTCAACGTTTTTTTTTTGTTCCTGACACTCTCATTCGTAGAACCGACTTCCGCGCTCGATCCAGCGAGCTCCGCCGTGGTGGAGAGGGCGCTCGTAGAGGAGATCAAGGACGCCGACTCGGCTCTCAAGGCGATCGTTTGGATCACACATTCTGAGGAGCAGGCCGCGCGCGTCGGCACGCGGTTTCTGCACCTCACACCCGCTGGCGTTCAGGAGGAGAGCACAGACGAACCGTAAGGCGTGGTAGGGCAGGGTCTCGGGTATTATGTTCAGTGGTTCAATTAGATGCACCTACAGATGTATCGTTAGACACACCCAATCGACTTCCATCTTAATAACTTAGTCCATGAGAACTGGCCAGTTTCCCGAACGTGCAATGGTTTGGAGAACGGACCCTGGCGTTGACCCTGACTTTTTTTTCCACATGTCTGTCACTGTTAAATGGGTGACCAACGAATGCTATAAGGATAACTTAGGCGAAGGTGAAGAACCGAGCACTTCGATCCGACAGGATCGTAGTCACATAAAATGAGACCAGAGGTGTTGGACCTTTAGCTCAATCGGTAGAGCTTTGTACTTATGAGGTTACCTTAGCCCATTCATGCAAGGGTCCCGAGTTCGATTCTCGGAAGGTCCACTTTTTAACATGCGTTGTTCACGAAGTCACCAAACCCCTCCAAGGGAAAGCATTTGCGACTTCGTCTTACTAGATTGTTGTATCTACAGCATAATTATATAAATGATATTTCGTTTTGGACACAAGAATCTGTTAACCAAGAAGCGGTAGATTGAATTACGTGGAGACACGACCCGAACCCCCAGCGCCGCTACCCTTTGCACTGGCCGCGGCAGCGGTCAACGCTTGATGAACATAGTCAGGGTGACGCTCGATCCACGCCGATATCAACTGGGCTAGCTTAGAGGACTGATCAGTTTTGTCTCCGACGAGCTTTTCATACAGCTCCATATCGCGGGCCTTTGCGATGCGTTCGGTGTCAGTGCGCGTTTCTGCCAAGATAGGGAGTATCTGCTCGTGCACTTGTCGTTGGACAGATGTTGTGATGGCGTCCATGAAAGGTTTGGGAAGGGGATATGTTGGTAGCGGTGACGATCGAGTCGCCCTGTTCGCCTGTGCTTTAAGGGTGCTCCCTAAGGACTCAGCCTCGGCTTGGAGACGCGCAAGCGCTTCTGCATTTTCTTGATCTGCCTTTACTAACTGTAGACGTCCTCGTCTGTGAGAGGATGAGAGCAACGGAGATGGGGGTCACGCACCTCTGCGAGTAAGTCCTTACTAGCGGCCTCCTCCTGCTTGAAGAGATCATTCTCACGCTTGAGTGAGTCTAACTTCGGAATGAGTTCTGACACCTCTTGTGCAAGTTCCCCGATCTCTCGGTCGGCCTGTGCGAAGCTTTCACTGAACGCCTGAAAGGTCTTGGTAGTCTGTGGGCCGAGCCGAACTTCCACTAGAGAGGATACGTCCGCATTCCGCGCGATCTCCTCGATTTTCTCCTCTATCTTTACCTCAAGCAGCTCCATAACGTGGCAAGAGTGCTGGGATATGTCGTTCTCGACCTCGTGGAGGTGGTCATCGATTTCGCGTATGGTGTTCTTGATAGACTCCACATCCTCGCGTATATCCGACGGGGTCGCATCATCGCTGCCGTTGATGGATAAGCGTCGTCGTTTTTTGGTACGAATCGCTCCGTCGGCCAATTCTACGTCTTCGTCTGGACCCGATCGCTTTGCGCTGGGGCCACCTGAGCGCTGTTCGTAGAGACTTTCGATTCTCTTGTACAACTGACTGACGCCGTCCGCCAAGCCTCCGAGCATCGTTTTTGCTTCCTTCAGTTTGGCCTCCAATTCACCGGCTCTCTGCGAGGGGACGGGGGGCCAGAAATCTGTTTCGGACAGCTTATTAACCACACTATTGAAAGAGTCCTTTTTCTTCTGGTAGGCGGATTCAGCACTTGTAAGGCCGGTTTGGAAAGTGGCTTTGACGTCGGAAGGAAGTGCGGCGAATCCAGGCGACTGAATTTGACGTCGACGCATCTGCATATCTTGCCCCAGCTTTTCGAGTTCCATAAATTCCTTGGTGGCATCCGCCATGAGGCTGAAAATAGCTAAGAGAGGTATTGTGCACGACGGCGACGACGACGACTTACGTGATACGTCTCTCCCACACGGCCCGTCGTTGCTCGGGTGTCATCACATCATCGCTGGGTTGGGACGAGTTTTTTTGTATGGGAGGAGGCGGAAGAACTTCTGAGAACGGTCGATGTGAGGGCGCTGCCACGGGACCAGAAGGCTTGGAAGCTGTTTCAGATGAGGGCTTAGATGTCGTGGCACTAGAGGGCGGGGCCGCTGCTATCACTTTGACGGGAGGGATGGGACTGGATTTGGGTTCCTGTTCGGAAGGGCGATCGCGAGAGCTCGTATGTGACATGACGAGTTTGGGGGGAGCCTTGGGAGGGACGAGATCCGGTCTGGGGTTTAAATCGATGCGTTGGGCAAGAGTAAGATGTTCGTGCGAGGATGAACGGCGGGGAGGTCGAACGTCACGATCGTGGTAGTGTGGCGGGAGATGATCATCACGACGGGGACTTCGTGAAGAGCTGTGACGCCAAACAGGGCTACGGACACGGACACTCCCACGGGGTGGCGTTCTCTGTCGTCTGGGGCTCAAGGCACTGCGTTGGCGATCGAGCGATGGCGACCGCCTTCTGTCACGTCCACGGGGGGGTGAACCCGGCGAGCGTCGAGCCGAGTGATCGTCGCTGAACCTTCTGCTCTCTCCACGGACAACAGATTCCCATTCCGGGTCGGACGGGTGAACGAAATGACAAGCGGTAGAAGAACGTGGGCACCCAAATTCACCGTGCTGGTGGACCCGGTGGCCTCGGATGTCGAAAAACTAACATAATAATCCATGTCAGCTCGAGTGGTACAAGGACGAAAGGCACCGTGGACGACGAACATGACAGCGACGAGTCTTCGGAGGTCCACCCGGCATTCTTATTTGCTGTGTTCTGGTGAGAAAATTTGTTATCCCACACCTGGTATTATATCAACGTCAACTTCAATTGAAAAGGCAGCGTTCCGCCGCGGTGTGCCCCTTGACCCTGAACCGGTTTACCAGTTATGCCCCTAAGTGTAATCCGCCGCAACGTACTTCTCTCGATCGTGGTCGTCTCTGTCCTCTCGTTGGCACGTGTCTCCTTCACCCTTATCTTATAGACACTACTCGAACTCAACGCAGACAATATTCTACACCCTGTCCGACCCTCCTGGTCACCTCCGGCTTTTGCCGTTAACGAGCCCAACCGATGCCACTCTCCTCGTCGTGTGCGAAGATTCCGACTTAGGGGCTGTGCTCACTACTATGCAACAAATTGAGGACAGGTTCAACGCACAAGCTAGATATCCGTGGACGTTTCTGTGCGATGAGCCACTCACGGAAGACTTCAAAACGTACTTCTCCAACCTTGTCCTCTCTCGAGCGTTACCATGCCTGACTATATCCTATCTCAAGACGTGTCTCGACGATGACTGATTCCCCAATCTCGTTCGATGTGATTCCCGCAGAACACTGGGGTCTCCCTGACTGGATAAACGGAACCAGGGCGGAGCAAGTGCGTAAGAACATGGGGCTGCTGAGAATTCCCCAAGGAGGTAGACGCCGGGAAACATCTCGTTCACACGCCCGCTTACGTCCTGATCAACTGACTAGACAGCGCACGGTATGTGTCTGTCTGGGCTCATTGACAGAATCCTTTGACCTTGCTTCTCGCAGCTTCAGGAACTTGAGCAGATTCAATGCTGGTGTAATACTGACCCATTTATCCCGCTCAAATGCAGGCTGAGATGTGCCCCAGTTCTTAGCCCGACAGGATATCCTCCGATCATATAGGTATTATTGGCGAATCCAGTCAGTCAGCTTATCCTGGTCTGTGTGGTCCTATGTGACTAAAAATTGCAAGGCCAGGGTCGCAATATTTCTGTGACTTTCTAGAGGACCCGTTCGAGATCATGCGAGAAGGAAAAATATATGGTACCATAAACCCGTGTCTTGATCAGCTGTCGTGATCCCGCTTGACGACGCTTTCGAAGCATTCAACATGGCTCTTCGCGAAATGGAACAGACTGTCTCTACGTTGTGGGAGGCAGTGTACGGTACGTACGCAACTTTTTGTGCGCCCATTTATTGATTTTTGAACAACGATAGATTTCATGCAGGAGCACAAGCTTCGTATAAACACGGGAAGCAACTTGGCGGGGTTCGTAACAGAGGACGAAGACACCTATACTTTGTGCCATTGTGCGTGACAGTCGTAGACCTCCGGTGTTTCTGCTCAGGACCAAGGCGTTCCTAGACGAGAGTAGTTTCGAAGTCGTCGACATGAAGTTCCTGAGGAGTCCAGCGTACTTGACATTCTTCGACTATCTAGACAAGAAAGGTGGTATATTTTACGAGGTACGCGGGGTCACACTTTTGAACGCCGCGCGTCCTTGGTGGCTGAATTCTACTGCACACAAAGCGATGGGATAGTGCGTCAATACTGAGCATTGCTCTGTCTTTATTTCTGCACAAGGAGGAGCTATTCTTCCAAGATGGCATCGGCTATCGTCATGGCGACATTCAACATTGCCCACAGGGAGATGCATATAGGACTAGACGCTGTGCGTGCGACCCCAAGAAGAATTTTGGTGAGAAAATTCCCTCTGATTATACGACGATGTGACTGGACAACCGCTTGTCCGCCAGATCTCGACCAACGCTCGTGTCTTGGAAAATGGCAAGGGTTGTAACAAATTTTGAGCGAGTCATGCGTTTCTACCGGTTGTCTACGTCTGTACAGCGTACAGCATACTGTACAATATATAAAGCGGGGCTTATCCGCCGGTTCAGGGCCAGGTCCGTGTGTTTTTTGCTTAGTCACAAGACCTCGGAATGCCGCATCATATGTGCGTTATGTCCTTCCTCCCTCCTCTGCACTTGGCATCAATTGGCAACGCTCGCATCTGCCTCTGTCCCTTAGGCTGGCTATGTCATCCATCATGGCGCATGGCAAGCTCATTTTATGTTTACCACTAACAAACATTGTTCGCTCAGCAGGTGAGGGCGTGTGCATTGTCCTTGTAATGTAGTAAGACAGACAGAATATACCTTTACGTTCGGACTCGTTAAGTGAGACGCGAGTTTGGAAATTCATCCCACAATTTCGGAAAAGGAACCTGCTCACACCTGCTTTCTAGAAAGCGAGAGCCATCTGCTTACAAACCATTTTGGAATGGGCCCCCTTCCGAATTTCTAGTGTAAAGCAAAAGTATCACAGGTCAAGTACACCCAAATCCCACTCGCCATTATCAAGCTTTGAATTTGGTCGAAGAACAAAATCAATCGCCGTTTGGTCCTCGGGAAAATTGACTTACCTTTCACTTTAGTTCACGAATTGCTTGAATGCCTCATAACAAGACAGAATGACCTGCCTATTATCCAATGGTTTCATGCCTTCGTTCCAGCGGCGATTCGGTCTCGGGATATTGGGAATGTGCGCATAGACAGTGGTTGCCTCCTGAGGGTAAGCCCCACCTCCGATACTGGTCACGAGTGCTGCCGTGACCTTAATTTTGTAGAAAATCGGTGCGGTGCCCTTCACAGTGATTCCGGCCATCATCTTGGAATCAAGGGGGGTTAGATTGAGTGTTTGTCGGCGTGTCTGATTATTTGCAGCGAAGGCTGCGACGGCTCCTGCGATGAGCTGTGGTTCTGGATCTGAATTGTCCATATGTCGTTTGTCTTCCTGGACGAGGAGCAAGATTTCGTTTTGGTCGATGATGCACACGTCCGTTTTGGCATACCTATTCTCGCCACAAATGACAAGAGGGATGTCCTTCCTCGTCCTTAAAACCCTGCCCCTTGTGTTGTAGCGCAACGCACGCAACAGCAGCACAACGAAATCGTCCACAGCAGATTCCTCTGCTGGGGCAGGAGACATAGCGAGATCCATCATACGAAGGAGCTCATAAACGCCGTCATCAGCTGCGTCGTCAGGACCTGTATCCGTGAGGACAGCTGGGTAAACGGTGGCCGGCTGGGGAAGGTTGTGCGTGCCAAAAAAGGCAGTAGCATCCTGATACTCGACCGCGATGTTGTACGCTGCGAGCTCATTCCTCGTCCAATATCTAGCAGACTTGGCGTTGCGGATGAGTTCGGCCATGCTAAAGACAAGGTGACTGTCACGGTAGTGTTGAGAGTGGCTATCTATCTTACCAACTGCACACGTCGAGCCAGTGGCTCGATCGCTTAGGCTGAGGCTAAGCCCGACGTTGCACCAACAAATAGATAACAAATCTTTTTATAGTATTTAGCTGATGCCTGGGCCCGACGCCACTTTTCTCGGAGCTCCCGCAACCTCATACAACCCATGACCTTACCCTCCCTATTATCAGGAACAGGGTATACCATCACTTCTATGCATTTCAGTCATGTGAGTTATGAGATCCATCGATAACATGCAAAGACGACCTCACCGAGTGCTTCAGAATCTTCACCCGGACCGCATCTCTCCGATTCCTCGCAGACTCTATGCGGTGGGACTGAACCTCCAACACCAGAAGATACAGACGGTGCGTGCCTCAATAATGGCAAAGCAAGCGCTAGATCCGGCGGAGGCGTCTGGGTCAGTCGGAAGGCCTGAGGAACGATGCAAGGGTCCCCGGTCCAAAATAGTCGAACCAAATAGGGGAGAAAGCCGCTGTAATCGCCGTGGTCAATATCTGGCTGTACTGATAAACCTAGATCGAAATAACCTATAGATGGACTTACCACCGACCTGAGCAAATGGGAAGATGCTGGATGGATTGGGATTGAGAACGCGTCACTACTTAAAAAGGCGGCCCACCTCATGAAAAGAAGAACAGCCACAACCTCCTTCCAATGGGTAAAAGGACACAATGGTATACTTGGGAATGAAGAAAGTGACAAACTAGCAAAAGCAGGAGCCGAAAAGGACGACTCGGACGACCTACCCCTCGACATACCGATAGGATATGACTTGCATGGGGCGAAGTTAGCATCACTGTCGCAGGCCATAGCCTACAAGGGAATCCGTGCCCGTTGCCCACCACTTGCCCGACACACGACCGAGAGAAACCCCCAGCTCGCGAGAACAGCGATACTAAATTTCAACAAAGTGCCGGAACTGGATGGAACAATATAGAAGAACATCAGGAAACGTGCAATTAGACCAAAAATCCAACACTTCCTGTTTAAAGCCATACACGGGACCTTCATGCTGGGCGAATTCTGGGAGAACATCTCGGACCACAGCCACAGGAAATGGTGCACCACATGCAACGAGACAGAGACAATGGAACACATACTCACAGAATGCACCGCCGAACCAGTCAGGCTCATATGGGACATGGCGGGAGAACTGTGGCCACCCCCAAAACTCCTGGCCCCAAATCGACCTCAGAGCGATCCTGGGCTGCGGGTCCCTACCTTTCCGGACCAAATCGGCTGCTCGACATCCTAATATCTGAATCGGCATATCTAATCTGGGTATGCGAAAGAGTAATTCAACTAAAGACTCACTCCACCCAGGAGATAAAAAAGTCGGTGGCTACGTGCAATTAATGAACGGCTCAAATGACAAAATAACCAACCGCAACCGAAATCCAGAGAAACAAAACTACGGTGTTATCTGTACATAACACGTGGAAAGCAATCCTCAATCGTGAATGGGAACTACCACCCAACTGGATGACATACGGTGAGGTTTCAGTGGGTAGGAGAACACGTAGCATCAGGCCACAGGACCCGGGATGACCGTGACCACGTGCAATGAGTCCCCCACAACCCCAGACACTAATGGGGCGTGCGCGTGCGTATCCCTCGCAACTGGGTTCCGACCCGGTTCCATGCGTGCTAGATAGGGCTGATAGTAAATCTCCTGCTATCTAATATTTATTTTCGGTAATCAAGGACAAGTCTACAGTCATCCATGGCTCTTTGGACCACTCAAATGTTTTTGACCTTCGGAAACATGTCATAGGGGATATTTGATTGATCTGAATAGATAGAACTGTAGTCATATGGATAAACTATCAAATAGATGCTTTAAAATTGTTATCGGGTGGTGTTGAACCATGCAATAGAGGAATCAGTGCGAAAAGTCCATATCAGCTAAAACTGCGTCAATGGACCAGTCACATCAGCTGTGACTTCCTCTCCCAATTGGGAGCGAGTCACTTGGCCATGTCGTTCCTGGCTTCTGAATTTGGCAGGTGTGACTTTCCGGAGTGTGACTCTCCCGACTCCCGAGCACCAATCTCGACTCATTCAAGATACTTTTGTGAATACTGTACAATCCGACATGGCTGTATTAAAAACAACTGTTTTCAGTCCACCATATAGCATGTAGTTTTCATTATGGACATGAAAAGTGGGAGAAAAATCAGAGCATTTCTCATCAATTCCGCTCATCAATTTCAGTTTTTGGCCAAAATTACAAGAAACGAATCTCCTGCAACATCTACACATTGGACCTCTAGCAAAATTCAATGAGACACACATTGGAGCTATACATTGGATATTACAAAAAGTCCGAGGCAATTTAACCAAAAATGCGGCCATCAGAGTCATTTGGTCCATTGACCCCGATGTTCCAAAGAGCCATGGATGACTGTAGTTACTGAGAATAAACGCTCTCCAAAAAAAAACGAGAAAGAAAGAAAGAAAGAGGTGCCGTTTGGGGGACAGAATTGCGGGCGCCGCTGTTGAAATGTACCATTGTGTTATCGTTGTGAGATCTGACTGCGGTTCGTACTTATGATCCTATTCCATGCGTGTGTGGTGCAAACCCTCGCGATGTCTTTCGCATTTCACCTCGGTTCGTTATTTCGCACTCACCCGGCCAATTCGGCCGATTTTCCGTATCCCCTCCCGGTCATACCCACGTCCGCGGATTCGTTATCGAGTTTCTCTGGGGATGCACAGCATAAAATTTACTACTATACATTTTCTAGTTCTTTAGGTATAAAATCCCTGTGCCTTTCGAAAGAAAGAATTATCAGTTTTCATCTGTGTGCGCGCTCTCCCATACTCATCTCTACTCGTGCCGATATCGCTCGCGCACACCATCGCTCACATTATTCGCTAACTAATACACTTACAAACTGCCCTTAACTGTAAGAGCCGCATGATCGGTGCAGGGAAACCGTGGACACTTGATGACGCCAGAAATCAATATTACAATCGCTACAATGGTCGTTTCCCACGGCGGTGATCTCACTATTCGCACCCAACTCCAGGAATGCGAATTTTATTACCCGACGGGCTATCGTTCGTTCGTTTCTCTCACGCGTAACCTTCTTACTCGTCCCGTTCAAAGTTCACCAGTGGACATCGAGTATCGAGTAAGGCTGAAGGCAAACCCAGCACTGGTCTCCTCTGCCATCCAATTCGAGCTGCAACAATTGCTTCCTAGAGAGGAAACAGTCTCGTTGCACGTCTCAAAGCGCTATGATACGGCTCTCGTCACGGGCTCTTGTCGCGGTGCTGGCCATACCTGTGAGTGGATGAGAATTATATGTTGCATGTTGTGTGGGCACAGCTACGCCATTACTGATGCCGCCGCCGCCGATATTTTTTGTAGATTGTCCTGTATCTCGTGCTCGCTCTTGGCTTCCTTTCCCGCTCGCTCCCTGAACCAGTCCTTCCAGTTAAGAACTCGCCGTACAACAAACACCTGGAACGGCCTAATGGCGATACGTCTCTCCTCGCGAATGCGACTTTCGTCGTACTATGTCGCAACTCGGACTTGGGTGACGTTTTGTGGAGCGTTCAGCAAATGGAGGATAGGTTCAATAAGCAATTTGGGTATCCGTGGGTGTTTCTGAATGACGAACCGTTCACGGAAGGATTTCAGGAGTGAGTTTTTGTGTGCACGAGTGTGGATCCCTCCCGAACTTACACGTCAAACGACGACAGACGCGTGAGTGCGCTGACGGACGCAACTATATCATTCGGTACGATTCCACGCGAGCACTGGGTACAACCCGAGTGGATAGACGAGGATAGGGCCCAGGAGGCCCGAAGACAGATGGGGATGGACAGGGCACACTTCATACCATACGGTGGTACGCCGCGAGATTTTGAAATATTATCGTCTTTTACATCTGACGCTATAATATCCTAGGGAGCATCGAGTGAGTTGTAGCAAGCTTTCGTGACCAGCAATTTTTACTGCATCCGACAGATACCGCAACATGTGTCGTTTCAACTCTGGCGTAAGGACTGGCTCGCTCTTGACTTATAATCTGTCTCATGCACTCTGACAGTTCTTCTTCCGTCACGATTTGTTGAAACCCTACAAGTATTATTGGCGCGTGGAGTGAGTAAGAACCACGCACCACCGATCTTCGCTTGATGTCTTGGAACAGACCCGGGGTCAGATTCTTCTGTGACCTCGACTACGACCCGTTTACGTTCATGGAGCACAATAATAAAACATATGGTTCTGAAAATCACAGTACAGCGTTACTGCCTGCTAATGCGACCTTCTAGGCTTCAACATTGGGATTTATGAGTACAAGTTTACTATACTGACGTTGTGGGACACGGTAAAAGGTGAGACGTTTCTAGCTGCACCCGCCTTATCTCACCACCGCACAGAGTTTATGAGAGAAAACCCAGAATTAATCCCTGAGGATAATATGATGGGCTTCATCTCGGATGATGCCGGGGAAACATACAATCTCTGTCATTGTGCGTCTGTTGTTATGTTATGTTGCTCTAGCGGATATTTGACCGTCCTTAGTCTGGAGCAATTTCGAGATCGGCGACATGGATTTCTGGAGGGGAGACGCTTACACGAGGTTCTTCGATTTCTTGGATAAGAAAGGGGGATTTTATTACGAGGTGAGTACTAAGTAATTGATCGTTGTCCTAGTAACAGCTCACAAGGTGCTGCGGCAGCGATGGGGTGATGCACCGGTTCATAGCATCGCAGCTTCGATATTTTTACGGAAAGAGCAAACGCAATTTTTTAGCGACATTGGTTACCGCCATGAGCCGTTTCAGATTTGTCCGCAGGGTGAGGATTGGACAAAACGACGATGCAGCTGCGACCCGACGGTTAATATCGGTAAGTTAACTAGTTGACCTTTTTCGGCTCGAGCTAAGTATGGGTAGATAAGTCCATGTCGTGTATTCCAAGATGGGAAGGGCTGTGACCTGTGACCTTGATAAAAATTATATTTTGTAAAATAAGCCGTAATTATAAAGGAAAGGAGCAGAGGTGGACATATCTCTTACAGTAACCTCGCTCAGCATGATCACCCCCTGGCGGTACCTGAGCCTGGTGCTAGGTCTTGTCGTACGTTTTACAGCGACTTTCCACTCCTCAACACTTCCCTCACCCCTCCTCAGCTTGGACTCCATTTCATCCTCATCGTAACCCATGAAGCATATGGCAACGCTACATCCCTTCCCCGCTTGCTTGGCACCAGCAAGACGATACCTCCAAAAGCTTCCTCGAAAGATGTTCCCGAGCAATACCATTGGCCGGACAATTCTACGTTCGTACTGGATCGCCGAGCAAACGCGACCATTGTCATGCTTGCGCGCAATGGCGACATTCAGGGCGTGGTAAAGAGCGTCAAACAGATGGAAGACCGCTTCAATAAACGTTTCCGCTATCCCTACGTCTTCCTTAACGAGGAACCATTTACGGATCAGTTCAAGGAGTGCGTCGCATTGCTATATTGACGTCCGCGTTCATTCGTCATGCTTACTCGTTGTCGTTCAACGCGACCGCAGGAGGGTGGCTGGACTGACCGATGCACTCGTCGAGTTCGGACTCATTCCTCCGGAGCATTGGCATCAGCCAGACTGGATAGACGAAGAAAAGGCCTCCGCAGCGCGGGAGACGATGGCGAAAAATAACGTGATCTATGGAGGTGCGCTCACTCTGATTGCCGCGGAGACGCACGGCCTTATTATTTTTCCAGGAAGCCTACCGTACGTACAAAGACCCGTTTGCATTGGCCCTGGTGTTGGGTGTTGACGTCACAAAGATACCGGAACATGTGTCGCTTCAATTCTGGCGTACGCTTCACTCTTATCCTGCTCTCTCCCAGCCGTCTGACTTGCACGACCCTAGTTTTTCTTCAGGCACGAGCTCTTGGCGAAGTACAAGTATTATTGGCGGGTCGAGTAGGTCGTGTTCCTTAGTTGCTGCCTGCTCCCACTGATAGGCCTCCAGGCCCGATGTGACTTTCTTCTGTGACCTCGATTTTGATCCTTTCCTCTATATGCAGGATCATGAAAAGGTTTACGGTACGAGAATATTGAGTACCCTCTCCCTCCGGGTCTGATCGTACGCAGGTTTCACCATTAGCCTTCCTGAGTACGGAGAGACCATTGAGACCCTATGGAATACCGTCAGAGGTGCCACCATTTCGTCCGCACGGAATCGGGTTCCGCTAATAATTCTTTCTTTCATCCTCATAGAGTTCATGAAAGAGAACCCTGACCTCATCGCCCCGGATAACGGAATGGGCTTCCTGTCTGACGATGGTGGGCTTACCTATAACAGGTGCCATTGTACGTTTCACGAAATCCGTTCCACTATATTCCGCGCTGACTAGCTCAGTCTGGAGCAATTTCGAAATCGCGGATCTCGACTTCTGGCGCGGCGAAGCTTACATGAAATACTTTGAACACCTTGAAAAAGCCGGTGGATTCTATTACGAGCGCTGGGGTGATGCGCCTGTGCACTCAATCGGTGCCGCCCTGTTGGCACCGAAGGACAAACTGCACTTTTTTCATGAGATTGGCTATCGCCACGAACCATTCCAACACTGTCCGGTGGCTGAGTCGCAG
The DNA here is from genome assembly GCA_021524915.1 of Lactarius akahatsu. Taxonomy (NCBI): domain Eukaryota; kingdom Fungi; phylum Basidiomycota; class Agaricomycetes; order Russulales; family Russulaceae; genus Lactarius; species Lactarius akahatsu. The sequence goes on along the minus strand of JAKELL010000001.1, from coordinate 832,458 downwards.
AAACGAGGTAAATGTTGGTGTGACTCGCAGCAGGACAACTTCGGTGAGCCACAGCATCATCTGGCGTATTGCACTGCACAATCTGATTTTTTTTACAATAGATTATCACTGGTATTCATGCTTGCCAAAATATGACCGCCTTTTCGAGTAGCTGTGTTGGCATTTTTGTCCCATGTTGCACTATCTATTAATATGATGCATAGACCATTACCGTATAAATAGCTTGCTGCAGTGATATCTGAGTGGCTGTACTGTGTAGTTGGATCACTTGAAGCTCTGACAAGTACGGGATCATAGAATGGACTGAGAATAGTACTGATACTAGATCCGACAATGAGCTGCGAGTGAGACGGAACCAACAAACAGGGGCTTACTGAATCGTACAATCGCGTCCAGGTCGAACCGAGGGACGTGTCGATGAGTCTGTCAACGTGTTCTACCACGAGCGAATGTGTGAGCGCCTGTTGGAAACGTTCCCGGAGCTGCGCAGCAGTCTGGTCTCCAGATGCTGCGAAGCAGGGGAGAGTGGAGTCTTCCCCTCCAATGTTAGTACGATGCCCTGAAGCTCAAGGTTTGACATGCCGTACCTTTCTGCATGAGTTCCACCATCGTAACAATTCTGTCACAATGTTTTCGCGCGGCCTCAAATCCCTCATGAAACAATCTTCGGAATTCTCGTAATGGCTCGCTGTCTGCCCCACCTAATACCTCGACGTACTCCAAAGGCAACTTGAACGGAGCAGCCTCGAAGCCGATGTTCCCCGGTGAGTTGGAGAGCATGAAGCCAAAGTCGATGTGGATCAAATGACCATCGCGGTCCAATAGTATGTTGCCGTTATGGCGGTCTTTGATCTGGAGAAGATACGTGATTACAGAGTATCCAGCTAGCGATTTTGCGAAGTTTTGCTGGGCACGAGCGAACTTTGCAGAAGAGGGATCCCCATAGGTCTAATAGAATATGAGCGGGATCCGGTATTACACGACAAAAAAACGCACATTCTTAAAATGATCCATGAGGGAGACGTGTCCTAATCGACCCTCTGCTAGGCGTCGTGCATATTCTGCCTTCTTGATTGAGTGTATCGACACGGCGTCCGTGATGGTTTCGACGAGACCAGAAGTGCCCCCTGTGATTAGGATGCGAAAGCTCGAGGGAGAAGTCAGATCCGCCCCCACGGGGGAAAGCGAAACAGAAATAGCGTACTATCGCGCCCAACATTGGCAGTTTTCCTCTTTCCAGATACGCTTGAACTCTTGGACAAGTTGGACAGCAAGTTGCTCTTGGCGGAGATCGCCACCGGTTTTGACGATCACCGATAAACAATCCCAATTGGCTAATTGGAGGGTGTATCAGAATCAGGTAAGCGGGTGACTCGATCACACATGCCTAAATGTCCGTACGGCGACTCCTGCCGTACTCGGCTTTTCTTTGCTGTCCAACTCTCGCTAACGACGACAGCTGACGGATCTACCTTGTTCAATTCGCGCCGTATAATGCCTTCGTCTTCCATCGTGTTGGCCATCACCATACCGATTCTGAAAGCGCTATGGTCGTCGCGGTTCTCCCGCATGCGTTGCATGCGCTCCTCTTCGAGTGCCAACATCTCGTTCATGATACGGTCGCGAATTGCCGCCGCCTCAGATGGTTGGAGTTTCATCCGCTGCGGTTGCGATGTCGTTTGCTCTTGAGAGACCCCAGCTAGTGACGGGTGTAACGGGCCACCCTCGCGAGCAGTCGGAGATTGCGGAGCGACAACGGCGAACCACGAAGAACCAGAAAGCCACTTTGACGGCCCTGCGGGCGTGATTGGCGTGCGTTCTTGAGTGCCAGGTGCGGGACTGACGGGCTCCCATATGAGACTGGCGTTCAGCTGGGAAAGCATTACGGCAGCAGTACGCATCCGCTCAGAATAGTCTTCTAGAGTTAGATTCTGGCTCTGACCCGAGCGCGACAGCGCAATCGGTTGAGGAGTCGAGTTCCGTGAGTTGGAACGTTGATGGTCCGAGCCCACTGCGACGTCGTTTTGCTCAAAAGACGGGGTGGTTGGTTGCGATGATGAACGTGACCAAGCAGCTAAGTCAAGGTCCTTATTTTTGGGTGTCGGCCGAAGAACAACAGAGTCCGAGAGATCAAGAGGCCTCGACCTCAACGACTCCTCACCGCCGTAGAGTTGTTCAACAAGGTCAATTTCCTCTTCTTCTCCTTCGGTCAGGACCAGCGGCGCAGGGACCACTGCATTTACGGGAACAGGTGCAAATGTTCCGCTTTCCGTCTCAGGAGTGTCCTTGCCCAGAACCGCGTCGGATACGTTTACTCGAATAGAGGGCTGGTCCTGGCTAGAGGAGGTAGACGGAAAAGGTATGAGGTCTCTTGATGCCCCTTGTTTCTCGCTCTCCTTGGCCACAATCCTCTGTAAGGTGGACTTATTATGGCGGTTGCTCGGGTCAAAATCGAGGTCGTTGTTAAGAATTTCGATCACTAGCAGATATGGGGCACGCTCTGCCGAGTTCAACACGACGCATTCACCAGGGGGGATACGAACAATGCGGTGATGTGGCGTTGGGATGGACTGAGAGGACGAGACCCCATCAGCACTGGAGCACCATAACGGCATACAGACCTAGGGAGCAATGAGTTCCGGCACTGGCTAGAGTACCGTATTGCTTACCTCCGCGGGTAGTCGGTGGTTGAGGGCCGTCAACTCAGCGCGCAGAGCACTCACTCTGGCAGGTTTTGGGACCACCACCAGTCTGTTCGAAATACTTTCCAGATTCAATATAAATTTGATCTATAACCTGAATCAATATTGAGATGAACCAAATTAGCGCTCACGGACCTCAGATCGACAAAAGTGACTCCTTAAAAGTTGGATCTGTGACCCAAAGTCATACTTGTTCAAGAGAATTTCCGAGACGTTCAACGAACTTGGTCGATGGGGCTGCTTGATGGAGGGTAACGATGGGACCGACTGAGTGATAGTTGGTGGAGGATCCAATTGCCCTAGAGGGTCATCGGAAAATCTGGGCAGTCGATCCTCTTTTTGAGGGAGTGAGAGGCTGGGACTAGTGCGCGCGGCGCGGGTCGCCTCACGCTGCCGCCTGGTGCTTGCGATTCCCTTTTCGGCGTTTGCTCTTTCGGAGAGCACGGGCGGTCCGTCGGAACCACCGGTAGCTTCTACATCCCCCGAGGGACTGTCAACCTCGTCGTCCTCTGCAGACCGTTGATATATTGACGCTGCTCTCCCTTGCGCCAAGTCATCTCCGTGCCGTTCTAGGCTTTTGACATCAGAGCCTTGTTTATCTATTCGTCCCTGCTCGATGGCGACCTCCCCCATAACCTTTGAGAGGGAGGGGAGGCCAGGTGAACTGGCCAGCACCATGCCCATGCCAATTAATGCCGGGTGAAGATGGGGCTTCACCTTCTTTCGCAAAAATTGTGGTAAAGAAGGCGAAGAAAGCCCCGGATATGCCGATGTCGTGGGCAGAGGTATATCCCCGAATATGAGTTCATGGCACATGAGCAATGTCCGTTGGCAAATTAAGAATGATTCTGGGGTATGATTGGTACTTGAAAAGTCCCTCAACGATGCTTGCATGAACCATAGTGTCTAAGTTCGTGAAAAAACATGGAGCTATTAAAACAATCGGGCTACACACAAGCATGGCTATGTGAGTTGACTTGCGGGAAATGTCCATGACAAAGCACTCGAGCGCCCGAGATCGAGACGGCCTGGAGACAAGCAAATAGCTGAGACAGTGTGTCAAAACGGGTTCAAGGGTGTTTGTAACGAACATCTGTGTTCACCATATGAAACCCCAGACGTCGCGAAGTTCGTCGATCCTGAATTCCCGGAGTCGGCGGGTGAGATAATATGTGATCCCGATGTTGTCGGAGTATAGCATGAGATAGCGCAGGGAGACATGAACAGAGAAGAAAGAAGGAGAAAGGAATAAACGAAGGAGAAGAGCATGGGTCATGGTGGAGAGTAGCGAGACGCACCGTGACCGCGTCCGCGCCGTTAAATCCGTGCCCGCGTTCCGGGCCACGTAGTCCGTTTAATCTCTTTTACTCTTTGCACTCATGCTCTTACCCTTCTTTCTTTTACTCGCCCTTCCGGCTATCGTTCTCGCTGCGAAAGATAGCACGCACCAGCGGCTCGTGAAACTAGCGGCAGAGAACAATGGTGTCGTCAAACTCGATGCCAAGACTTTTGACCTGATCATTTCACCTCAACGCGACTGGTCCGCGTCCATTCACTTTACTGCACTCGACAAAAGGCGCAAATGTACACCGTGCCGGTGAGTTATAATCGATTTTCACTTCATAACTTGTCTCATCAAGTGCCCAGGGAATTTGAGCCGTCCTGGGTGGCCGTAGCCAAGGCATGGTCGAAGGTACTACCCTCCGAGCGCGACTCGCATTTCTTCGCTACCATCGATTTTGACGACGGTCAAATGGTCTTCCAACGGGTAAGTCCTTTTTTTGGTTTACCCGTCACCTAAAAGCCTAGCTTACGGGTGAATAGATGGGTTTGCAGTCTGCACCTGTTGTGATGAACTATCCTCCGGCAACAGGTCCCCGCAAGTCAGCCAATCCGGACACTCCTATCACCCACGATTTCTCATAGTGAGTGCATTGCACGTTGCACCATGGATCACTTTGACCATGTCCTGCAGCGGTTTCGATCCCCAACCCCTCGCAGAGCAGCTCTCTGCGTTCACTCCTATACCCATACCATTCCGCCCCCCCATCAACTGGGCAAAGTGGGGCGTTGGGGCTTTCTTTACTTTATCCGGTGTCCTGGCCATTCGGTTCCTAGCCCCCGTTCTTCGTAACCGCTGGACCTGGGCGACCATCACCGTTCTCACTTCCCTGGTCATGACCTCGGGTTATATGTTCACTCGAATCCGCGGTATGCCCAATACAGCTCCGGATGGCTCGTGGATTTCGCCTGGTTTCCAATCTCAGTATGGCCAAGAAACTGTCGTCGTTGCGAGCCTCTGTACGTTGTTTTCCTTTGGATACCACCACTAGCCTCGATTGTATTTTGCAGATGGTCTGTTGTCAGCCTCTTTTCTGATGCTCACGCTCGTGGCCCCGCTCCAAACCTCGCCTACCAGACAACGCACTCAGATATACTTGTGGACAGGAGTAGTATTTATTCTTTTCTCAGTACTCGTGTCATTCTTCAGGGTGAAGAACAGAGGTATGATGACATTCCTCACTTCTCATGGTTGACACGTGTCATCTGACATCATTGGAATTAGGATATCCGTTCAAACTTCTCCTGTGATCGCTTTCTCGAAGTGGTAGTAGGACTGAGTCTATGGCCTCGTAAATAGCAATTTACGCAATAATGCGTGCCAGCTTCACAATGCATTAAATGTTCGATTTAAGGACGGACGCGAACGACTTGATGTGAAAACAAGACATAAAGACATGACTGAATAACTGCGATAGTGCAACGTTCAACTGTAGGTATTATTGAGGCAAACGAATATCTTTAGGTCTCCACTGAAGGCTGCTGGAAGACATCCACGTAGCGGCTGCGCAGGTTCCGCTTCGTCGCCTGCGACCGCGGTCGGCTGGGCGGAGGTGTCGGCGAACCAGAAGGGACTGGTGGTGGGGAAGCCGTCGAACCCAGACCAGGAGGCGCACCATTGGTGTTACTTTCCCCCTCTGTCGACGCTAAGGTTGATCGGGGACGGGGGACCATGCGCTTCGGAGGAGACGCGGTGAGATCGATGGCCGAAGCCGCGCGTAGAGGTGGGGGTGCCGGGGTAGTACCGGTTGGTATTCTCGGCGCAGTGTGCCCGGGGGATGTAGTTTGGGCTCGAGTGGGCGGCGGGGGAGGTGCAGCAGGTTTCATGGCTTCCGCGCCGGCCTACAACACCTTAAGACTGGCTAACCGGAAGCACATGTTGAAGCTCACCTTTTTATTTACCCAACGCTTGAGCTCCTTGTCATATACGAAACTACTTTCTTCTCCGAGTGTGGCCTTGACTGGGCCGCCTGATCCCTCTTTGTTCCACCAACGGCTGAACCAGCCGGATGATTGCTGGCTAGGCTTCGCCCCTTCAAAGATGGTGTAAGCACAGGCAAATTGTCAACAAAGCAATGTTACCTGGTCGCGATTGCAGGGTCGTTTGTTCTGCCTTCGGGTCGGGCACAGCACCATTGCCAGTGCCAGAATCATCTGACGAAGCTTTGTGCTTTCCGGAGGAATTTCCCAAACCAAGATCGTCATCCTCGTTCTCGTCGTGTGTTGTGAGGGTTGAGGAACGCGACAGTGATCCGGACGCAGACACTGCAGGCATCGACGACCCGTCCATCAATGACACGAAGCCAGAAGGTGAGGACGCGCGGTCATTGGGGAACATAGTGGCAGTCGGAGTTGTGGTAGTAGACTCTTCCGTAACTGAGGAGCCCCACCAAGTGCCCGTGCTATAGCCAGCATACGGTGATTCGCTCTCATGCTGTTGATAGGCGCCGTTGAGAGTGCTCGACTGGGGATATCCGTTGTTCCTTAAACTCGTGTGGGAAAAGTGCGTTGTAGCTGCGCTAGCAGATACGATACGCGGAGCTGGCGATGACTTTCGATGGATTGGTCGGTATTCCATTGCTGACGACGCACGATCAACTGGAATGTGTGGGTTGAGACGAACGGCCTGTGCAGAGCCGGTCCTACGGGGAAACGTGCCCTGCGCATCCGCCAAAACGTTGTGGTTTACGACAGTTGGTTGAGGGGAAGGTGCTTTCGAGGTGGTGGTAGACGGGGTGATTGTACTGTAATGAGAGAATGGCCCAGCAAACGCCTTGTTCTCATGAGGAGTGGTATCCCCGTTTGCCGTAGGTGAATCATCGCCACCAGCCACGAACTCGGTGAGGCGACCACCAAGCCAGTTTCCAAAGCTATCCAGGCTAGGGCGGGACATCTTGCCACCGATCCACGAGCCTGTCTTGTCTAGTCGCGGTGCGCCGATCAACCTATCGTTGAGCTCCCTCAACTGCTCTGCCAACTCTAAGTGAGATCCAGTAGGGGCTCGACTTAGACACGCGGTGATGGCCTCGCAGTACCTGCGCTCGATTGAGTCTCTCCTTGCATATAATATACTTGTGGTGACACTGACCTATTCGCAGCCAACACATGACCCATTTCCGCCAAGTTTACCGCCCGGACTAGCTTGTATGATTGCAAGTGGGGAAGCCCATTAAATGGTTCTTGGCCTTTAGACTGGGGTCCCAATGAAAGAGCGAACTCCACAATTTCTGCAAAGACGATTGCATCGTCGTCCACGTGGAAGTTGGGGACAGCGGTCGGGCCACGTGATCCAACGAGTGCAAAGCGTCCAGGTGAGCCGATCGTTCCAAGTACACCACTTTGGGGAGCGAGGAGGTAACTGCAATGTCAATTAAGGATCAATGGGCAATCTTAATTGAGCTGCCAGTGATACGTACCACGCGTGTGCGGCTTCTACCCACTGATTCGCAAGAAGACAGTCTCCCAGAGCTACGAGAGCGGCCGAGCATTCAGAGGCAGAAGGGCCCGGAATGAGCATGGCAGCAGTAACTGGCCATTTGCTTAATACATCAGCATGAATAGGTACCGTCGGAGTATGAGGGAGGGCATTTGGAGAGATTGGGGTGATATGAGATAAGGTAGGAACGTGAAGCATCTCGCCGCCTTTGTTTAGAGATATTGGCGGGACTAGTCCTTGTACTGTTCATACAATGCGGTCAATGAACCGAAGAACGCAGCGGATAGGCTTCCTACGCACCAGATGCAGCTCCTTGGCCAGAGTACAGGCCATAAGCCACCTTCAAAGGCTCTCGACCTGTCCCTGAGGGTGTTGCCTCTCGTTGATGTGAGCCAGTGCCATCGGCAGAAACTTGAGAACTCAATTCTGAGCGGATAAAATCATTAACAACTTCCTTCCAGGCTTCTTTATCGACGCTACTGGCGATGACCATCGCGTGAGCCCACAGGCGTTCGTCCAAGGCATAGCGGTAGGCGGCCGTACGTTCCCCTCGGGAGAGAAGGTCCTGAATCTTATCGAGTGCCGATGATCTGACAGTGTGAACAGATAAGACACGATCGTGAGAGTCAAAAGCAGGTAAGCCAAGTGGTGCTACAGCGCCGTCAGGGCCATACAAAGTCGCCTTCGGAGACGTCGTCGATTTCTCTAGACCGGAAGCGTCGTTGATTCGAGGAACGAGGACAGCCCGGACAGAGGCTTCCACCTCAGGACTGGAGATATCGTCAAAATCGGAGTCACTTCAAATTTAGCTTGAGTGTTTTCTCACCTGCCAGATAGGTGACCATCGTGTTTCAAGAGGACCTTTAGCAACCCCACGAGTACGTGTTTTCCCTCTGCTTGTCTGTGCTCGGCGCTCCCTTGACCAAGGTAAGCCAGCCCGCGGGAGATCTCTTCCGCACGCTCTTCCAAGTATTTGATAACCCTGGCTTTGTTGCTCTTAGACTGTGTTGTTGCAGCGGCACGTACCAAACCGGTTGGTGAGCCGGGATCGCAGAACAAAGGACCAGGGAAAGATGTTGAAATATGATCTAATGCGGATTCAGGAATTACTGCGTGCAAAGGCCGAAACAGGATGCCCGTCGTTTGCCTCGACGAAAGAGCAACGTCGAATCCAGTATTCAACGTGTTCGATCCATGGAAACAAAGTACCAAATTCCCACCGAATCCGAAGCTGACTACAGGCGCACGGCTTGAGGTCCTACCAAGAGGGTCGTTGCTACCCAGAAGCGAGGGCGATGGGGCATATGGAGGGTGAGTTTGAGCTGGGTACATTAGAGTTTGACCACCGGAGCGGTCTATATCATGAACAGGTGCACGCGAAGCGTGGTGCACCAACCCTATAGATGCTTCGGACAGGTTCTGACTACGACGAGAGGGAGCATATGGGTCCGAGGCGACAGAAGAGTGAGAGGAGACAAGGGAGCTATTCGACATGGAGCGATCCCTAGCTGGCACGGAGGGCTCTATGCTATGGGCGGGAGCATAAGGGTCACGTGAAGAGACGGGAGGGGATTTCCACGACCGGACGGAAGCGGGGGAAGAGACCCTGGAGACCGAAGGTTTAGGGTCCGTAGAGGGTCCCGCAGAGACAGGCGGATGGCGCACGGATCCAGCAAACTTAGAGGGAGAGACCAGATCACGCTTCGACGATCGGGAGCTGTGCACCGACGAGCCACTGGGCGATTGAGTCCTCTCAAGTACAGGTGTGTAGCCAGACAGCTCGTATTTTCCCGTATGAATTGGGGGTGAGCGGGAAATCTCCCGAGAGTAACCATTGTTGGTAATGGGACGAGTAAACTCACGCCCAGTGTCCAAATGATCGTATTGGCTCCCCGACAGCGTAGTTAGGCTGTGTTTGCGTTCGGTGGGCTCTCCTCGCTGATTTGGTCGGATAGTACGATCGTTGAAAGCTCTACCGTCGCCCGAAACAGCAACTGGATAGCCAAACTCATCGACCAAGGTGTCCTCTGCTACGGGTCCGTTACTCAAGACATTGTGCAGAGGATTGTGGTCCAAGATATTATGGTGGTGATAAGGGGGGTCTAATGTTTGTGTGGTAGAATAGTGAGGAACGCCGATAGAGTGCCCGGAGGGAACAGATGATCCGGGGACAATACGCGGGTGAGGGTCGCGGCGAGGCGGCGATGCGCTAGCAACTAGCTGGGAGACGGGTGGCGCGGGTGCTCGACCGGCGAACCTATCTGGCAGGGACGGGGGAGCAGCATTCGTGTGCTGAGCGACATGCGCCCCCTGTGCAGTGTATCCTTGCCCCACGCTGGTGGGAGAAAGCACCCGGGAGGATCCTGGCGCTCCAGAAGGGTATCTAGTAGACTTTGGAGGCGGAATGGGAGGATCATATGCATTGGACGTTTTGGGGCGATACAACGCAGCAGCCTGAGAAGGGTCGGGAAGGTTGTCCTTGATGCCCAAAGATACAGGGACTACCTGGGGAGGAGGCGGATTGGCGGGTACCGAATATGGTTGGTATCCTGACCGGGGAACAGAAGGAGCGCCGCTAGACATTGGCTGGTACGGCGAGTACACAGCCGAGCGGTCATGGTTGGAAGACAAAGGGGGCTCCGAGTACATGGGAGAACTAACAACGTTTGTCGGTTGCTGCACTGTAGGTCCATAAGGATCAAGTGCTGGCTGTGCGTGGGCAGCACGCGTATGCAAGGTGGACGAAGCGGGATCAATAGGCAAGCCATCATCTGGTTGAGATGTTGAACGTCGCTCAAATGACACTTGCGCGGTACTTGGTTGGTAGTGTTGCTGCGTGTTATAGACGTGTCCAGCTGGGTTCAGGTTCGTACATGTAGTGAGCTTAAAATTACGTGCGCATAGAGACCACTCACCGTCATGCAATGCCAAATACGGTGAATGGTCACCCTCGTGGAGGTTCGACTGTTGGCGGTAGGTTAAACTGCTTAGCGAAGTCGGTCCACCATAGCGTGGCTGCGAGTCGTAACGACCACCAGCAGTATCACTACTCTGCCAGCTGTATTCTGGATGAAATGAACCTTGAGATTGATGGTGGCCAGATTGGTCATTATACCAGCCACCCCCATTATTAGCATCTTGTGCCTCTGGCGGTGGAGGTTCGTTAGAGAGAAAAGTAGTTCTGTCAGCAAGGTCGTCGCCATCGTCACCGACGATGCTTCCGAATGGATCGAGGCTAGAGTCAGCTGGGCCAAAGAGAGAAGCAGCTTCCTCCATGGCGGTTCTGTGGATAGTGCGCTGACTGAAGCGGTGACACACAATTGGAGAGACGAGCTGTGGCAGCGAACCGAACACGATGGCGCCCGTACTTCCACGTCGGCTCGGTCGACCATTAGCGAATTTGTTTGTTCCGATTTGTTCGGCCATCTAATACTCCGAATCCGAGTCGGATTTAGAAACCGTGACTAGAACGAATGCTATATTAATATTGTGATGTGCAACTGTATGGAGCGGACGGATGAAAGAGGCATGGTGTGTAGTAACTAGATCGTGGTCAAGTATATAATGCCAGGTTCCATGACGAACTACGAGACGATAACAAATGGTGGAGAGCAGTAGCGAGAACGGCTGAGGTACGAGAGATGACCGATACCTGTAAAATATTCGACATGAAGATAATTAAATGTGCGGGCAATACGAATGAGTGGTATAGACCGAGTTGACAGGTGCATTGCAGAGTTGCGGAATGAGCACAAAACGATGAAGTGGACCAGTATGGATCAGTGATTGTTCGTGAAAGAAATTGCTGCAAATCAAGACAGACTCTCTCCTGCCTGTGTCAACAGACGCTCGACTGAGTAGGAAAAGACAAAGTGTGTCAGGTCCAAATCGTAGGAAACGTCAATATGTCTACTTACTTGAAAGCAGGTGTTTGCTATAAGCACTAGAATACCTCCGCATACTAACTAATTGAGGCTTAATTTTGCTGATCAGCTCGCGTTTTTGTTCCTGGTCTGCGACAGATACCGCACGTTGTAAGACGTAGTCTGAAGTGTGTGTGTTAGTGATGACCTGACTACAGGGTGACAAGCGATTACTCACTCGCGTATTGGTCCTTCATCATGGTAGCAATCGGGCTCACGCCGTCTTGTTTAGACGTCATCACCTCCAGTATGAGGGCACGACGGCTTTCCGCATCGGCTGTGAGGAGGGCCTTCTCGCAGACGTTCGAAGCGAATTTATGACGTGACATGTGAAGCATTTGTCCTCGAAGCTTGGATATAACAAGCGCTCTATCGTGCTGCTTGCCATATTCGAGAACATATTGCACAACATAATTCTGAAAAACGAGTTGATGAACCGTGAAGGTTATGATGATCTCCGACGCACCCCAAATTGATCTTGCATGAGGTTGATAATATATTTGTGGAGTTCGTCCATGAGCGGCCTCGTCTGTTCCTCCCCCAGGTGCTCGAAACATCTTTGAAGAACACGGCATCCGTATGGATGAGTAGACAGTTCGAAAACGCTGCCCTTGAAAGCCGAAATGAAACTCAGACGATCGGCCGGCACACGCTCGATAAGCTTTTGCACGACCTGGGAGCATGTCAGAAGAAGCGACAGATAGACAAGGTAGCACAAACATGATTGCCATTTGCATCTTTGACGCACTTAAGCACGTGGGGCTCTAATTCTTTTACGATTGCTATTTGCTGTTCGGGAAGGATGTACTCGATCGCCTGCTGCACAGTAAGAAGCGGAAATAACAAGTAGTCAACGATATTACCTTTTGGACTACGCGACACGCGTACATTTGTACAGACAATTGGGCTATATGTGGCTCAATCGCATTGGCTAATAACGTCTTGTGGACTTGGGTACCATGTTCGAAAAGCTTCTGAATGACCTAATGACCAAGGTATGAGATTAATCTCAAGTACGACTGTGGATGACCAACGTAGTTGCCAAAGACGTCTTGAACGAGCTGTAAAGTATTGTCGGGGACAATTTCGTCAAAGATGATTTGCTTCTCCTCGCTTGAGGCTGTTTCGATCTTTTGTTGGATGAACCGAGAACCGTGCTGATCACCGCTGAATTCCACAATATGTCCATAGATGTCCTGGTGCAGTATAACCCATTAAGTCTCAAAAACAATTTTTAAAAATTTGACGAAAGAGAAGCTTACGCAAAGTTCCCACTTGCGGGTCCGATTAGTGCGAAACTCTTCTAAAATCGGACTGCGAAGAGCGATTGTATCGCCATCCCGACGGCGGGCGAATTGGGCCCCGTGATTATAGAAGTGCATTGTATGTGGACCCATTCCCGTATACATTGCACCCGGAGCCCCAGGATGCATTCCGGGATGAAGGGCGCCGTACTCTACGTGAGCCGCATAAAGGTGGGGCGAGGTGGCATACTGGTGGGGAGACGGTGGTGACCTGACAGAACCATAGCTTAATCCGTGGGGAGGAATCTGTCAGAGACACATAATCGCTTAGTGCTCGAAGAGTGTTGTGGTGGTAAACCAACACACCTGCATATCTCTTTTATGATCACCCACTATTGGGGGTACGTGGACGGTAATGTGAGGTGAGAGTAATGGTGAATGGCCGGCGTGGTATAGTGTTGGTTGGGAGGGATAATAGAATTGGGAACCTGGGGGTCTAGGTGGCCCCGCATAGTCGTAGAACATGCCATGCTGCAAAGTTCGCATGAGCGAGTTATTTTACATAATGGAGAATACAGACCCACCGGTGGATACAAGTTTGCCGGTACTGCACTTGGGGTGACGGGGGAGGGTGCGTACAAGGACGGGTCTGACAGAAGTTATCAGAAAATGATACAACAAGCGTCTATGACACTGACCAGTGGGAGTACCTGGGTAATATGAAGCGTACTCGGGAGGTGGGAAGGCAGTGTAAGGCCCTCGAGGCTGCAACGGTGCGGCACGGATGTGAGGTAAAGCACTTGGGACAACAGCAGATACATGGTTTCCATTGCGGTAGGTGGGCGTTTGTTGAGAAAGGGAAGCATCATCCTCAACGACCATGCCACGGATACCGAGCGCCAGGTTGTCCACAACCGACGGGCTGTGGCTTGGGTCATATGCCATGGGATGGCTTTGAGCAACCTGCTGCGAGGAAAATGGAGATGCAGAGAAGGTTGTCGGTTGCGGAGAGGAATAACGTGGGGTAGTAGCGGATTCCTTGTTCAGATTAACATCAAAACGTTGAGGAGAAAAACCAGGTTTGGATCCTCCAAGAGGTTGATCGTCCTAAATATATGGGTAATTATGTAAAATTCAATGCACTGTTCCACTCATCAGACTCACGGTGCGTGGCGAGGAAAAAGTGACGCCTTGCGCGACACTAACTTGCCTGGGTCGGCCCTGATTGAGAGGTCAGCGGACTGCCGACTGCGCACAAGAGGCAGGTCTTTTCGAATGCCACGCCGTTCTCTAATGACTCACCAACTGAAACTCGGCTGAATCATCGTCTGCCCATGTTCCATTGCTGGGGCGCCAACCTTCGGTCATATTTGGGCGGAACGGCATCTCGCTTTGGCTTGACAGAGAATCCGGAGCTGAGCTTGCCGAGACATTACGCTGAGGAGACGGCGCGGTGCCCCCCCAAACCTGGACCCGGTGAATGGAGGGAGGAGAAGAGTCGGGTTACACACACCTGCCAGCCAGAGCTAAGAGTCGAGTTTGTTAAGGTACTAGGCGTGCCTATACCAGCCCCAAATGTATTGGTTGATGTGACCCTTCGTTGTGATGGAGCCTAGTCGATGAAAAGACGCATGATTAGAGGTTCTGAATATGTACAATCCTCACGAATCGACATACGTTGCTAGGTGAACCCATTGGTGAGTGCGCGCCGGATAGCGACGAAGAGCCTGAGGGTTTTCTGGAGACATCATTGGTGCTTTGTGACATGAATTGCGTGGTTCCTTCCAGGGAAGAACGCGACGTTTCAACGAAGCGCGTCGGTGACAAGAAACGCGCTCACTTAGCGAAAACTGGAAGTGATGTCACTGCCTTTCAAGCAACGAGAGTCTGGGGAGTTGAGCTGTAGGCAACACCGTCAGCGGTGTGAAACCTGAGCCTGGTCGGGCTGTCGCTGGTAGATTATCCTACACGCCGCAAACGGGACGAAGTATAACGAAGGCCGGCCGTCTGGGCAGAGAGCGACCCAAGAAAAAAGGCTGCTACTCACGTTTGACGTGTCCAGAGCAATGCAGTATGTTACAGCTAGCGGAGGTCAAGACGCGACGAGCAGAGGGTTGAAGAAGCAAAGGAGGGGGAAAGACGCCCTCAAGGCGCGACGAGCGGGAAACGGAGCACGGGAACTGGTTCCGGCGCTCGACGTACGGAGGAAATTGAATTTCGGAAGAAAATGATGAATGAAGGTGACGCTTCGGCGACCAGTACTATTTGGTCCCGGCAGAAATTGACTACTTGTGCTTGACAAACGGGCAGAGACCTGAAACGTACGGAACGGAGCGGCCTTTAGTATTACATACTACGTATAAAACCCGGTGTGTCGACGAGTCGAACTGCATGATCTGTAAGGGGCGCACCTTTGCAGCACGACGCCGGGTAATTTGATCCATCACGGAAGCGGCCCCTCGCGCCCTCGCTTCGTCAAGATTGAATAGTCTGGCTGTGGTGTAAATTTACCTTCAAAGAAGCCACGAGCCTGAGCCAAGGAGCCGGCACTGCCTCCACTGCAGTATTTTTTTTCTTCCCGAGGGGTCCGGATGTCAACGTACGATACTCAATAAGACACTCGTGCTACTTTATACGTCTTAACTTAAGCCACGTGTCTCCACGGCCTTCTCATTCCCTCAAGATCGTCTTTCTTTTCTTTTTTTAAAGCCAAAGTTTAATCAGGCCACAGGTCTCGAGGCATATAAAAGGAGAAAGAATAATAACAACAATCCGTCTCCCGCGGGTGACATCAAGGGCCAAGACCAACTCTATCACACAACGCCGCTTTTAGTGCTTGCTCTCTTCGATTCCTGGGACCCATGAGTTAGGCTCAGCCTAGCCGTTTAGGGCCGTATCTCAAAAAAAAGATTCAACCCGCGGAGTGTCCAGACCATGTAACCTTCACAGTGCACAAGGCGAATATACATGCAATTGGGGGGAGTGTGCCAGTTGGTAGATGTAATGTATGACGAATGATAGAACGTACAACTAGCATCGGGTATAGCAGTAAAACAGGGAGAGAGCAAATAATACAGCCAGTTAACGTGACGACTGGAAGAACCATGAAGCGCGCTTGCCTATGCACACAATGCGTAAATGAGAAAAGGAAAATGCAACACGCAGAAAACTTACCTCCCCTAAAAATGTAAAATTTCGGCTAAGTACGAAACCACCACACGAAGAAGAGGCTAACGTACCCATCTTCATTTTGGACCCTAGAAAGTGGGTTCACGGAGACAGATGGACCAGTAGGAGTCTGGATTGTCGTATTAGGCACAACCCCACCGCCACCACCACGCAGGGGTTTTGCAATTCTCCCCGCGAAACTGAGGGGAGAAGGTGTCGCGGCTTTTTGCGCTGAAAGAGCAAGTATAAGTTCTGCAATGAGGCTGAAACGAACCAAATACCTCTTGCTTGATCTAGTCGGTCCTTTACCGCTTGGAGCTGTGCTTCAAACTTCTGGTTCTGCAGGGCTAGCCGACGGTCCGCATCTTGAAGCAAGGCCTCGAGATTTTGTATTCGCTCATTCCTCGCAAGCAGCTTTCGTTCAGCGATCCCAGCCTCCTTCTTCAGAGCGGAGTTCTGGTCAACCAGCTTGAGCAAAGCGTGTCAGATCAAGTCGTCAGGTCAGTCACGAGAAACAGGACAATACCTGCTTCTGAACCAGTGTCAGCTGCTCGAGATTCCGCTCCAGGAAAGCCATCTTCTTCTGTTGCGCCTTCGAGTTACTATTCCGGATCACGTTGTTATACTGCTCCTTGATCTCATCTAATTGTATTTCCAGTTCGACGACCTTTTCGCAGCGATTCTGCAGGTCGCGCATGAGTGATTTCTTGACGCCGTCAAACTCCGCAAGTTGAACATTGATAGCTTTGCGCGTCCGCTCAAGATCTTGGGCACTCTCCGCTAAGTTCTTCCCACCCTCGATGCCTGCGGACGTAACAGCGAAGGCGCGCTAGAAAGGGGTCAAAGGGGAGGCAAATAATCGACAGTATGAGGATGAAACCAACCTTCAGCTCCTCATTGACGCTCTTGAGGCTGTCAATAGAAGTATTCAAGCTCCGGACTTCGCTGTTCTTCATCTCCAGTTGCTGCTTCAGATCAGCGACCTCACTTTGTTGGGCCTCACGCTTCGAGGCGTACTGAGCCTCCAATTTGACCTGCAAGGATATCCAGCAAATTCATAGAAATGCTATGTCCAGTTACCTCACCTTAAGTTCGGCGGTTGACCGTGCGATGTCTGCATTACTGGCTTCTTCATCATGAATGATTTTCTCTAAACGAACAGTGAATCAGTGTGCTTAGAGCAGAACGGGTTATTCCACCTAGCAACTCCTCATATTCTGCCTCCAAGGTACTAAGACGGCTCTCCAGTTCGTCCTTCCGTCGTGTGATAAGGTCGCTCTCCTCCTGCTTCTGGCGAAGACGTTCCACTGTTTCTCGGACAAGGGATTGACCCTCAGCAAGCTGTCGGCGGATTTGTGTGACATCTTCGGTGGTCAGGGATGGTGCGCTTGACTCCGACTCGATGGCATCGAGCTTAGTAATTATCTGACGCAGTTGTTCGTCTTTCTCAGAAAACGTTCCTTGCTGTAGGATTTGAAATTACGTCGGCACCATGAGATATGGATCATGACACTTACCATGTCAAACTGCGCCATCATCAGTGCCATCTTCTCTTGCTTCTTCTTCTCCTTATCGTCAGCAGTGGAATCCCTCTGAGAGGACTTGAGCTCTGCGATAGTTCGTTTGAACTCCTCCAGCTCATTCCTAGCGTCCGCATTCTGCTCCTTGAGAATGTCAACAGTGATGACACCCTCTTTGTTGTCGAATTCAAGCTTCTCGACCTGGAGACGAAGCTCATTGAGTTGTACGGACATTGCCTTGTTTTCCTGAAATACCGTCCACATCAGTCAGTGCGTGCATTGTCGCTCCAGCTGAGGGTCTCACCTTCGAAGACGCTGCCTCCTGCTCTTTAAGAAAGGCTAGTTCTTCCTTCAACTCTTTGACAAGTTTCTCAGCAGCCACAAGCGCTCCCTCGCGTTCAGCAAGTTGGTCACTGAGTTCGTTCTCGCGTTTCAAAAACTCTTCTCTCTCATCCTTGTCCAGCCCAATCACCGTAGGGGTCTGTGGTCGGCTGTCCAAATCCTTCAAGCCCTCTAAAGCAGGGTTGACGGGTGTTGCACTGCGAGTCGTTGAACTTGAAGGTGTTGGTGAAGTGGGTGTCCTCTTCGGGGCCGTAGTTGAGCCCACCTTGTCTCCGGTAATTGAGGCGTACTCTGATGGATCGACGCTTCCCCCGGCGCGCCATACTGCGAGTTCCGCTTCGAGGGCAGCGATCTGCTTCTGGTAGGAGGCGTTGGAAATCTGTGCCTTCTGGAGGAGTCCCTTGAGCTCGAGTGGTGAAAGCTCTGCGTTCACACGGGCAGTATTCTTGATTGACTTTGCCCGGATCCCGAAGCGAAGTGTGGATAGGGTCTCTGCCTCGTTGAAGGAGGCAGGTGAACAGTTGATGATCAGTGTGGTGCGTGAGTTACCACCGAGAGATTCTTGCAATATGCGGGTAAGTTTGGAGTCCCGATAAGGTATATGCTTTGCCTAAAGAACACCCCAAATGCTCGGCAGGTACCTTGACCATTGTGAAAAAGGGCGCACCTTTTCGGTCAGCGCATTGATCACCATCCCGAGAGCAGATAGAGACTTGTTGATCTTCTTTGCTTCTTCAAGGGTCTGGCCAGAAGCACCGGTCTTTCCGACCTTCTCAGAGCCAGCTAGATCCACTAGGTACAAGTTTCCAGTCTTCTGGGCGCCAGTTTCGGTGTTCCTCTGACTGATCGTAATAAGGAAGATGGAATGAGAGCGCGAACTTTCGGCGTTCATATCTATAATAAACGGCTCCTCCAAATTCGTGTGAGTGCCTAAAAAACGGCAACTTACTTGTAGATGTAACAACACGAGCGGCGCCACCTTGCCTCATGATCTCATAGACTTCACGAGCACTACTGACATAGTAATCGGATAGACTCTTCACGTATACGCCCTTCGACTTTTCCTCGTGTATCTGAAGATTATCATTTTGTGCTGAGTTAAAGCGAGTTAGCATAGAAAGAAAGGTATTTAGCTGCACTCACGTTGCAGCAAGTCCCTAATACGTTCCAGGTATATCTCCATGTAGGACACCTTCACGAAATACTCTAAGTGCGCGTCCGACTCTACAATAGATTGGAATATCTGTTCAGTGATACGGGGAATTATTCCCTTAAGCTCTTCTGAATCTATGTCAGCACCCTTGAGGTCATTGAGCTACATGTTCCGAGTATGATGGGGAGAAGACGCACCATCATTGTAAAAGTCTTTCCACTGCCCGTTTGCCCGTAGGCAAAGACCGTCCCATTATAACCATCAAGGACATCTGGCAGATACGATTAGCTGCATGTGAGAAAGTGTGGATACTACAGGAGGGACGGCCTGTATTACGCACCCTTTACAATTCTAGAAAACCGGAACTGTAACTAATCAAGACAGATTGAACGAGCGGGAAAACTCAACTCTTTGACCCCGTAGTCAAAAACCTCGTCCTGCTTCGTTCCCACAGGGAAGACTCTATCGAAAGTGAAACCATCCTTCTCAGGCCCTGAACTGACTTGCGCAGAACGAAGCTGGACAGTCTGTAGGTTGTCGTCAAATGAGACGATAACTTCGCTGCCTTCTCTTATTTCTAAAGCGTTTGGCGGCCGAAATCTATGAAAACGGGATGGAGATCATAAGCAGATCTAGTGACCGAGAAGGATGCGGCCTACGCACCGACAGATGACCTTGATGTTATTTGATGACATTATTAAGGAGTGAGCGGCGGAGGGGGGAAATGGGCAAATGAACGAGCGGAGGGGAACGCGAGAGTCTGAGGCGAGGTGTGAGCACGCGTGCCAGTTACTATACCGTCGGAATTGTGGTTGCGACCACAATTACAGTAAAAGCATGGATATTGACTGGATTTTATTATTGAGCAGACAGAACAAGTGGTCTATTTTACATTGGGAATAGCAACAAGGCGGGTAGTACGGGTGCAGTGACGACATATACTAGTAGTCCGGTCTAATCTTCCTCGCTCCCTATAGATGGTGGGCCGGTAGGCCTCGCTCGGCTTGAAGACGCCACAGGACGCCGCAGTGCTCGCCGCTCTTCTTCCTTGGCAGCGTAATCTGCAGCATCTAACCATTCCGAGTAGATATCTATAGGCTCTGTTAAGTCTAAGGTTGTGGTGGGATAAGTTTCTTGTAGTATTCGATGTCCTTGCGAACACGTACGATTGACTTTGCTTTGAAAGCTTTGACCACACACTTTGCACACGAGCTGGGCGACACCCTCTTTCCTGTCAAGTTTGACGGTCACTGATTGGTCGTGGTGACAGAACAGGCAGGTGAATGTAGTGTCTACAAACATTTCATGATAACTTGGAACGTGAAATAAAAGAGATCGCTCGAACCTAGAGGGTCCGCCTTTCGTTTCGGGGCGGGTTTTCTGGAGGATTTCTTGCGTTTCCCCATTGACGTTGAAAGTGAAAGTACGATTTGAGTTTGAGAGATGACAAGGGGAAGGGTCAGACTAGAGTCAGTCTTGAAAACACACGATCATGTGACACTATCATTTGACGCGTTCTCAACCCACCGAGTTCCTTACCGAGTTCACTTTCGAATGGCGACTCGTCGCGTTGCAGCTAATCGCAGCCGCTCCCAGTCGGGTGCTACAATCCCACCCCCGACTCGCCCTAAATCTGTCGCGGCCAAGGCGCAGCGTGCAGTCGCTAGTGCCGCCACCTCAACACAAGATGCGTCCGGACCGCCATTACTGTCTCCCCCTCCTATCCCGCAGCCTAAGCCAGTCACAAAGCTACAAGCACCCCTTCAATCTCAAGATGAATGCGAAACAAATATCCAAGTTGTTATTCGCTGTAGACGCCGCTCGGACAGAGAGGTTCAAGAGAACTCTCCGATCATCGTTAGCACTGAAGGGGCACGGGGTCAATCCGTGTCAATAGAAACGGCCGCTCCCGTGTCAAGTCTAGGCGTCGTTACACTTCCTCCGACGAGGACGTATCCTTTCGACCTTGTATTTGGACCAGAGGCTGACCAGTCCATGATCTACCAAGACGTCGTCCATCCTATGCTAGATGAAGTCCTGCTGGGATATAACTGCACCCTTTTTGCCTATGGGCAAACAGGGACAGGGAAAACGTAAGTCTGATTCCGTCGGTCTATAATGGTGGGTGAGATGGTCACCTTCACATAGGTATACCATGCAAGGTGATCTGGGTACCACTCCTTTAGGTAATCCCGTAGCTTCTGCAGGGATGGTTCCTCGCGTGCTTTTTCGTCTCTTCGGCCAACTTGAGGCATCCGGCATCGACTTTAGCGTCAAAGTGTCGTACATCGAACTCTACAACGAAGAGCTCCGTGACCTCCTCGCATCGGATCTTGCTACCCCTGCTGGGAGTAGCCAGCCGATGAGCATGGGGTCTGGGAATTCCCGAGACACAGCAGCCAATTCTGGCGGGCTGAAGATATTCGATGACTCTAGCAAGCGAGGCGTATTTATCCAGGGATTGGAGGAGATCCCAGTCAAGAGTGCGCCAGACGCATTGGCACTCCTCGTCAAGGGCAGCGACCGCCGGCAGATTGCTGCCACTAAATTCAATGACCATTCCAGTCGGTCACACTCGATCTTTTCCATCACTGTGCACACCAAGGAGGTCTCAGCAATGGGCGATGACCTACTCCGGGTTGGAAAGTTAAATCTTGTCGATCTCGCTGGCTCTGAGAACATAGGCCGATCAGGTGCTGAGAACAAGAGAGCGCGCGAAGCCGGTATGATTAATCAGAGTTTGTTGACATTGGGCCGTGTCATCAATGGCCTGGTGGAAAGATCATCTCACATTCCATACCGGTACGTAACTTATCCTTCGTGCTATAGGCATGACATGCTGATTTCTCACAAGGGAGTCTAAGCTTACAAGACTTCTGCAAGATTCTCTCGGTGGTCGGACTAAGACCTGCATTATTGCTACCATCTCGCCCGCACGATCTAATATGGAAGAAACGCTATCCACACTTGACTACGCTATTCGCGCGAAGTCCATCCGAAATCGTCCCGAAATCAACCAGCGCATGACGCGAAACGCTTTACTAAAAGAGTACGTCACAGAAATTGAACGCCTCAAGTCGGATCTCCTTGCAGCACGCGAGAAGAATGGCATTTTCTTTTCCGAGGACACATGGAACCAGATGAATGTAGAACACGAAGTCGCACGGACATCCCTGGAGGAAACCAAGCGCCAGGTTGAGATCATCGAAAGGCAGCTCAAGAACGTACAAGAGGAATACCAAGAGTGCATGAACCTGCTAACTACGCGGGACAGTGACCTCAAGGTGGCGAAGGAGGGACTCTCAGAAACCACGCGCGTTTTGACAACCACGAACGAAGAGTTGCAAGTAACGAAACGCGCCTTGGAGGAGGAGGTCATAGTCCGAGAGTCCTATCAAACTACGGAGGCCACTTTAGATGAGGTCGCGCGGGGGTTGAAGCGAACAGCTCAAGAAAGCATAGGTGATTTAAGCGCGACGTTTGGCAAAATATGTACGTGCGTCTATGTACCTTCACTTACAGAAGCCTCATAACTTTGCACAGCGCGGAAATCTGCCGTGCTCAGTGCGAACGTGGAAGCCGTTCTCAGCCTTGGGAAGGCGCTAACCTCGGAGACGCAGAGATTCTCAGCAGAATTGGACGTATTCGTCAAGAACACTACACACGGTCTAGCTAAGTTGCGCTCCGACGAGGAGCTATACCAAGCAAAGGAGCTCGAGAATCTCGCTGGCCTGACGGGTCGAATAAATGACCAAGTTCGGCGGGTACAAGATGTGATGACATCAATCCAAGCACAAGATGAGGTGGCCGGTGAAGCCTTGAGGAATGCACAAACGTCGGTAAAGGAAGCCAATGACAGCATCCGCGCAACCCTTTCTTCTTGGTCAGATAAACTCGAGCAGTCAAGTTTGTCCTGGCGGACCGACTTGGAGAAATCCTCTATGACCAGCTTCCAAGCAGTACGTACAGCACCGGGTTCTGCGATCCCCTTGTATGCTAATGTGACATTAGGTTGAGAAGGCGCTCGACTCGATAGCGGTCCTGGTACAGAGTGTTATTCAAGAAACTCAGAAGTATATGGCCGCGGAACGCGAGCGCAATGCGGAAGCGAAATCAATCGCCGAGAACCAAGCGGAGGAACAAATTCGTCACCTCAAGGACCAAAATGCCCAGTTGACTCGCTTGCTGCAACACGAGAAACTCAAGTCAGAGCGGATGAAGAATGAACTTGTTGAACGTGTTTCAGGCCTCCTCAACGAATACGTCGCTGACAGAGACAAGAGCTTGGAAGAGGCTGTTGTTGCTATCAAAGAGGAGAACACCCAGGCAGAAAACACGTTAAATGGGTTTACAGACGAATACTCGCGGAAAGTCGACGATGTCATGATGCGGAATCAAGAGTTGTCCGCCCTCATTGAGAAGAAGGGTGACCAATGCAAGCGTCTTCGAGACGGCGCATTTAAGGTAATGTAGGCTATCCACCACTTCAAGCAGCTATTGACAAGCTATGGAGTCTCTCGGCAGTGTCAGCAATACAACCCTCGATGGCGTGTCGAATATACAGAGCCTTGTGACAACCTCCCTGTCAACATACTCCGCGGACGTGACGCGACAAATCCATTTATTAAATTCAGCAAGTGCAGATGGTAAGCGTTATCTTTGGTTATGTACAAGCGTACTGACAACGCGCTAGCATTCGAACGCCATGGACGTGCAAAGCGGGCCAGGATCGATGCCACTGATGGCTTTTGCGCAGATGTTCTAGCTGAATCTCAGTATCTCCAACGTGCTATTGCTGCCATGTCAAAGTCTATGGAAGCAAATGCGTCGAAGGTGACCGCAGAGGTTCGCTCTTTACCCCGATCTCTTTCTTGAACACTCTTTAAACACGGGCACCCTCAGGCTTCGAAAACTGTCAGATCCGCCCAAGTGTATCATAAATCCGCGTCTGAACACTTGGCTTCAATGCGCAAGACGACTGACTCGCTGATCGACCAAGGCACTCGAGAGGACACGCCGACTGGTAACACACCCCGAAAGCGCGTCTGGCAGTACACCGATGATTGGGAGTTGACCAAAGACCGTGATACCGTCATTCAGCTATGGAAACGGAAAGCTGTACAGCCGCAAGACGACGGGTTTGACCCACGGCGTCTTCCCTTGGCACCCTCCTCCGATAGCCTTGAACAGCCCCTCCCGTCAAGCGTTGCGCAACCAACAGGGATATTGGATCAGTCGGACCTAGATCCGTTGCCTCCGCCCTATCTCGAAGCAGACCCGGAAAAGCCCCCCACATCCAAATTTTCCGTACCTTTACATCAACCTATTGCACCAGCTCTACCACCACCGGCGTCAGTTTCTAACACGAAGACCAAAAGCATGAAGCCAGGATCTGATGGTAACCCTGTGTTAGGCACCCTCACAGAGCGCTCCACGAATTTAATATACGGTAGAGGGGCTCGGAGAGCGAGATAATATTCGTTCATTATTGTCGGTACGCCATTGATAGCAGAAGAGTGCAACCCACTGTAGCCGTAGAGACCCTTTTTTTTTATCTCCGGCGGATATCGCCATAGTAATTTATTCTATTTTTTTTTTGAAAGCGTTTATTCTCAGTAACTAAAGAGTCACCAGGATCACCTTGCTCGACAAGATCATGATTGAAATTACAGTACCCACAGCAGGTTCCATATTGATAGATACCTAGCAACCATTTTTCACACATAGGTGGCATTTGAATGAGTATCTTGGTGACCATGCCGAGTTTTCTTCCCACACAAACTAATTGTAGTAAATAATGAATTTATATAATGTACTTATCATTTTCAAGACTAACTGGGAAAGCCATGAGCATGAGACACTCTGACCTCAGGAATCAATCACACAGGAAGAAAAGAAAAGAAAAGATAGGAATCTTGTGTATTCAATAAGAGAAACAAACCCATAGCTGTACTAAATGTAACTAAGGGGCCCAACATTGTGGCCAGTGATGTCCCATCACCTTCTGTTGTCACCATTGTTGTCAGCACATGGTTGTCCAAGGCTAGTAACTGCCATATTCATGTTCGCCTTGCATGGCCATGGTTGTGATCATAGTTGCTCTGTCACAGTTGTGGTCACAATTATCATTGAGGTCTTGCTGCCCTCACCATAGTGGCCTCACTGCCTGTCATTTGCAACTTATTGTGGTGGGACTTGTGCACTGTGTTGAGTTGATATTGCAATGGGGTTTCATGCAGTGTCGTGGCTGCTTGCATGGCTGTGTTGTGATAGCACTGTGACATGGTGTCGTGACAAGAGGGACCAACTTTCTGCATCCAGTGACATCCCCAAAAAGGAAGGTGCCAAGAACATCACACTTTTCCTGTCCTTACAAAATGGGCATCCCCGAACAGCATTCAAGCTCAGTAAACTTTACTCTTAGTAAGCACAAATAAAACACTTTCTTTTTAAAAAAGGCTATTTCCTTAGTCATACACTTGTCTTTAGTCATCAAACATAAATCTCATATGTTTTTTTATGATATTCACACAACTTAACATAACAATAAACATATTTTTATTATCTAATAAGGCTACATCCATTTTTTGTCTAAGTCATACTATGGTGCACGAAAATCATGGTGCATGTAGCAGTATGACACCTCGCTACACTAAGCTCAAGTGAAGATAATTGTGAAGTGAACTGTCTGGCCTTCAGGACTCAAGCCTAGCGCGGAGATAAATCATGCGCCGAACTTACAGTCAGCGTGGAGCGTGCAAGGTCAAAGGTGGCCCTTATACAGGAGCGCAACTCACGATGTCACACGATGGTAAGCTGAGTGGAGAACCAAGAGGACAAGTTAGATTGGAGAAGGTAAAGAGTACAGGATGATACGCACCTGAGTGGAGAACCAAGAGGACAAGTTGGTTCCACTCAGGATGTTACAGAGAGGTTTATATGTGCTACATGTGCTGAGGTCGAACTGAGTCTAAACACTATTACTAAGTGTACAGTAAGACTCCATGACTCAGGAGCTGACGCGTCATGTCTAATAATAGCACTATCTATTGTGCTGACTGATGCACTTGTCATAGTGCTGACGCGATGCCTTATCTTGCTGAGTAAAACCTAATACAGCGCGTAAGCATAAACTACTAAGCGTGTTCTAGAGCTGTCTAGAAGGTTCCTTCCTTATTTACCAATCGTATGAGTCCGTACGTAAATGGAATGTGACTGGATCAGGTTGTCCCGTTAAGGGTGCAACCATCCCAGGGTCACATGCTTAAAGGTGCACGTGGTGGCAACACGTGACTGACGAAGTCTTGTACTTTGGCCCTTTATATCTTCCTCTAGTAATTCCATATAAATGCAGAAAAATAGGGAAAATAATATATGCATCCATGACATCACCCCCCTTCTTAAGAGTCGATGTCCACGTTGGCCTCTGTGTACATGTGAGACGCTTGCCAAGGCAAGGACGCGTAAATGAGAGCAGCTATTTTTCTAGGTGCACCCGGGTTGGAGGAGTGAAACTCCTTGACTTTGTCTGGGGCATGAGCTAGATTCTTCGCTGGTTCCCAAGTGTCCTCACCCTCACTGTAGCCTTTCCAGCAAACTAGGTACTTAAGAGTACGACCAAAGAGTTTGGAATCTCTTATGTGGTCAACTTCGTACTCTTCTTCCCCTTCAACTGTGATTGGGTCTGGTGGTGGTGGCATAAGCCCATTAACTTCGTTTCCCTTGTAAGGGGAGAGGCGGTCTACATGAAATACATCATGGATCCGTAATGCAGGGGGGAGTGCAAGCTTATAGTCGACATCACTTTTGACTTCAGTGACTTCAAATGGGCCTAATTGCTTAGGGCCCAGTTTGGACAACTGCTGGTGTATCTTTATCTGTTTAGCTTGCAGCCAGACTTTATCCCCGACATTGAAGATGTATGGCTTGTGTCTTTGTTCAACGTCCGTCTGCATTCGCCTTTTACTTAGGCGTAGAGCTGCCTCTGCATCCCTTCTTGTGGAAACTAAGTGCTGTAGACGCTTATCGAGCGTTGGGATACCGGTAGGCCTACCAGCGGGAATGGTGAAGTCTGGTGTATAGCCGTACAGTAGCTCAAAGGGGGTGTGTCCCGTTGCAGAGTTGAGTCTGCTGTTGACTACGAATTCTGCTGTAGGGAGCAGGTCGGCCCAATCATCCTGCCTCTTGCTAATGAACAAGCGCAAGTAGACTTCTACTTCTTGGTTTTTGCGCTCTACCTGTCCATTAGCTTGAGGGTGATAGGCTGTTGTGAGACCTGCGTCTATCCCAAGTCGCTTATAGAGTGCCCGCATGCTCCTTGCAGCAAACTGGGGTCCCCTGTCACTGATGATCTTTTTGGGGATTCCATGCAAGGGGAAGACTTGCTCGAAGTAGATGGATGCTACCCCATCAGCCGTGATTTGAGAGGTCACTGGAAATAGATGGATCTGTTTTGTATAGTGATCCACTATGTTAAGGATCATGTCCTTTCCACGTGACATGGGCAGGGGGCTGATTAAATTGACTCTGACTATCTGCCACGGTCCCTCAGGTACTTCTTGCGGCTGGATGATAGCTTTGGGGTGCAGATCTTTGCGGTAACATTGGCATCGATCGCATCCTTCTACGTATGAGCTAATGAAGCCTGCCATGCGAGGCCACCAATAGTAGCGACTGACTAGCTTGATAGTGCCGTTTTTACCAGGGTGACCGGTGGTGACAGAGTCGTGGCATGACTTAACCACATCTCGTCGTAGTGTCCGGTCATTGGGAACGTACAGTTTCCCCCAATGGTAAACTAGGCTGTCATCTTCCTCCCACATCATGACTCCGTCCATGAGAGCTTTTGGAGCGGTCTTTTGTAGGCTTTTAAGACCCTCTATGACTTCTGCTTCTCAAATGGATGCGAGTCTTATGCGATTCCCTAGGGAGTCCACTTCTGGGTGGAAGTGTGCTTGGGCGGCATTGAGGAAATGCTTAGGTTGTAAAACCTGGACCTGGTGGTTGTCCTCATTGTCTCTGACATGATCCATTGAGAATCTACTTAATGCGTCGGCTTGCATGGAATCTCCTTTCTTGTAAGTGATTTTGAAGGCGAAGCAACTTAAATACAGAGCCCAACGGGCCTGTCGATGGTTTAAGTCTTTCATGCTTGCCCACCATTCCATGTTCTTATGGTCAGTGATCACTTCAAAGGAGATGCCTTCGAGGAAGTGTCTCCAATCCTCCAAGGCGCGGATTAAGCCAAGCATTTCTCTGTCATAGATCTCATAGTTGCGTTCTTCTTTGCTCATTGACTGTGAGCGATACGCAATTGGGTGCCAGAGTCCATCTGGGTACTTCTGAGTAAGTATCCCGCCAGTAGCAAATCCTGAAGCATCGGTCTCGACTCTTGTAGGGAGCTGTGGGTCGTACACCTTGAGTACAGGTTCTCATACAAAGCTCTCCTTTAAGTGGTCGAAGGCCTTCTGCTGGTCAGAATGCCAGTGCCATGGAGTGTCCTTCTTTGTGAGGTCATGCAAGGGTCAGGCGATAGCCGCGAAATCCTTGATGAATCGACGATAGAAGTTGGCGAACCTGATAAATGCTCTGACTTCTTTTAGCGTTTTGGGTGTAGGCCACTCCCTTACTGCAGCGACCTTGTCAGGGTCCATCTGCACTTCTCTGGGACGGATGATCATCCCTAGGTATTCCATTTCTTCCCTTTCAAATTCGCATTTCTCTGGTTTGAGATAGAGATCATATTCCTCTAGTCTCCTTAACACCTTGCGTACAATTTTGCGGTGGTGTTCCAGAGAGTTGCTATAGATGAGGATATCATCCATGTATACTGCGACTTCTCCTGATGCGATTAGGTTGGTGAAGATGGCGTTGATGAGGGCTTGGAAGGTGGCAGGACTGTTGGTCATGCCAAAGTACATAACCTTTGGTTCGTATAGTCTGTGGTTGGTGACAATAGCACCTTTCCATTCGTCTCCAGCTCGGATTTGAATGTTGTGGTAGCCCCATCTTACATCGAATTTGGTGAATACCTTTGCTCCCTTCAACCTATTGATTATATCTGCGGCAAGTGGAAGTGGGTATTGGTTCTTAATGGTGATTTTGTTAAGACGCTGATAATCCTGCACTAGACGGAGCTTGCCATCTTTCTTTTTGATAAAGAACACTGGTGAAGCCATCAGGGACTTTGATGGGACCAGGTATCCTTTAGAGATGTGTTCTTGCAGGAATTTATCAAGTTCCACTTGCTCGTTTGGGGACATAGGATACGTTTTGACCTTCCAGTGTTTAACTGCATCTGGTTCTAGGTCTATGGCATGATCCCATGGTTGATGCTTAGGGAGCCTCTGGGATTCCTCCTCAGAGAATACTTTCGTGAAGTCTCTGTAGTGCTTTGGTACCATCTCTTCAAAGGTTTTCTTTGGTTTGGAGGCTGTAGCTTTCTCTGCGATCTGCTGAGAGTATGTGAAACCTGCCAAACAGAAAACTTCGTCTTGGATCGTGTCTAGCACTTTCTCCGCAAGGAGACGGTGGTGTTCCATTCAGTTTGCCATGATGCGCGTCACCTCTACCTCCAACTCTGGTTGCGCTGTTTCAGCGGTTGAGTTGAGGCGCATAGTGCCTTCCTGCCAATCTATTTGCAGGTTCCATTGTCTAAGCCAGGGTAGTCCCAAAATGACATTCTCTGGGCCTAGTGAAGTGACGAGGAAGTCATGACTTTCTTCACTTGGGCCGACTTTCAGAGTAAGTCTGACTTTATGGGTGATACTACCAGCTTCGTTGAGAGTCCCATCTATGTTGTATAGGGTGATGGGGCTCGCAAGGGGAACCTGCAACATCTTGTGGTGGTCAGCGTACTTCTTGTCTAGGAACAACGAGGTTGCCCCAGAGTCTACCATTGCTGCTACTTTTACAGTACGATGACGTCCTTTTAAATACACAGAAATATGAAAATGTGATTTTTTATCTTTTGTTTTGGGAATAATAGTAGAAGACAGTGCTGCATCAGAAATCATCACGTGCGGCATTGCTTCTGAAGAAGGTGGAGCAAAAGGAACACTACTATTGTTCATCTCCGAGGCAGATGTAGATGTAATAAGATCAGAAAAACAAGAAACCGAACTGACATTACTATCTAACTTACAGGCAGAAATCTGGTGAGTACGAATTACAGGAGGTGAGTCCGAAACGAGGCGAGAGCATAAACATATATTACAACTACATGAAGCCGAGTCATCTACTGTAGGGGGGCCGGTCGCAGCTATACGCGACCCCTGATCTAAAAAGCCGCCTTGAACACATCCAGCTGTTCTTGCTGCTTTTCTAACATTCCCAACAACTTCGCTACGTCTGCCTGGGATGTCTGGGCGGGGGAAGTACTTGTGGCAGCTGCTGCCGCAGTATTGGACGAGGATGGTGGACTAGGGGATTCCGTTGTTGCTGCAGCTTTTGCTTTAGCCGGCTTCCCCATTTGTTTGTTCTGGCAGACGTTTGCTTGGTGTCCTACTCTTTGACACCAGTTGCATACGTCACGCTCGTGGTTTCCATCCTTCTTCGTGTGTTCTTTCGATCCACACCCGTAACACCTCCCTCTCATCCATACTTGGTACTCGCCCCGAGTTTTAAAGATCTCCTCTTTCCCTTTGTTGCCTTGCTGACGTGTGGCGTCAACTTGCATGGCGTTGGGGTCTGAGTGTAACGCCACCACTGGCGTTAGTCCGACTTGGACACGAAAGGGCGCTCACGACTTAGCGGAATATCTCTTTCGAGGTCACGTGACCTAGTTCCGGGATACACGGCGCTAACGGGCACGTGATCTGAGCGTACACTAGGGCAAGTCGTGCCACTAGGTAATCCGGTAATCGATGAAGACGACTTGCTCGGAAAGGGGGGCAAGCGGAGCACGCGTAAAGAGACGAGTAGAAGTGGTGAATTGAAGAAGACCAAGATGGCGAATCTTGGTCTTATCGAGCCACTATTTATACATATATGAGGTAGCTTTAAAGCTCCTCCCGAACCTGTACGACAAATAGTGTATGTAGCTCGAACCCTACTACAACTATCCTAGTGTTGACTCATGCCTTGATGGCATGTGATTGTGCTACGCGCTGACTGATACGACTGTCCATGACACATTACTACTTACTAACGAGGTCATGACCGTAAGTAAGAGTCCACTTCTCCCGCACCGTGACATCACCCCCTTTTCAGCTGCGACGCCCACGGCGCCGAGTGGGGCCTATCCCTCCTACCCAAGCCTCCTGCCGCTCTGTGATTCGGTCCAACACGTTAGCCATTTCGAGGCGGAACTTACAGCGGGCAAGTTCCGCCTGTACCCCCCCGAGTGCCTGTGCCAGGGCATGAAGCCTCTGCTCCATCCGCTCAGCTTCGTGTCGGTAAGCGCGGAAGCAGGTCACCTCGGCCTTGAGCCCCACATCCTTCAACTCGTTCAACGCCCGGTCTACCCTGTGCTGGTTGCTGTGTCCGCCGATGAGGGCGTATAGATCTTCGGGGGCGTAGTGGGGCTTCCCTGCCTCGCGTACTTGTGGCTCCGCGTACAGGGGTCGGCTGTAGACCTTGTCGCTGTCGTCGACGAGGCCTAGTACTAGGGGGTCGGGGCCGGCGACTACCTGGATAAAGGTCGCCTGACGTGTCACTCCCTGCGCATCGGTGATGGGGTAATGGACGAAATCGTCCCCCCGATTATGTTTGTAGCCGTGTGGGGCGGTGCGAGTATTGCCTCCCAGGTAGCGGAGGCGGACGGCGGGGAGTGTTTGGTCCTCGGTGTCGACGACGACCCCGGCTCGGTATAAGGGTCGCCCCGTGGTGTCGCAGGCGTATGGGGTTTCGCGGGGGTCGTCAGAGTCGGTGGCCGTGATAAGGTAAGGCTGCTCAACTGGGTACCACTCCTTCAATGTTCCTTCTACCGCCTCGTACACTGCTCTCTCAGTGTCGCGATATGCTGCCGGCGTCGGATGAGGATGCACGCTCGTTGTGCCGCTGCTGCCGCCAGCTGTTGCTGCCTCCACTGGTCCGCATGCTGTCTCCAGGGTCGGTTCCTCATCCACTCCTGCCATCGTAACGTGGCTGTCGTTTTCTTCGTCTTCTTGCTGCTTGACTCGGACTGGGAGAGGTCGAAGTGGGGGACTCGCAAAGAGTCCGACAGCTGCGCGAAGCTGAGTAATCTCGGCCTCCGTGTACGGCGCGGTGTTGAGGCGGTCGCCACGGCTGTTGGTGAGCCAGTAGGTGGCGGGTTGGTCGGGCTCTTCGATGTCGATGATGGACTGCGCATTGGTGAGGGCCTCTCGGAGTTCTTCGTGGGTGAGGCTGTCGACAAGACGGGCAGCGAGAGGGGTGGAAGAGGTGGCAGAGGAAAAGGACATTGTTGGTTGAGTGAGGAGTCCAGTGTGAAGGGATGGGGTTGACTTAGCGTCGCTCATCCGGTTTATATGTGTCCCAGTGGCGGTTGAATTCCATTCGTACTCCGCTATGGCTTCGTCAGCGAATACGTCATCCTTGTTGACCCACTGGTTCTCCGAGTCTGGGTACCCCTTCCATTTCACGAGGTATTGCAATTTCTTGCTCCGGCCGAATCGTCTGGAGTCTAGAATGCGCTCCACTTCATACTCCTCTTCCCCATCCACTAGATCCGGTGGTGGGCGTTGAAAGTTTTTCCCATGCATGGGCGTCTCGTGATAAGGTGTGAGCAGATCGATGTGGAATATGGGGTGGATGCTCCACTGCGTGGGAAGTTGGAGTTGATAGTTGACCGGTGATAAGACTCGTGTGACTTGGAATGGTCCATGCCGTCGTGCCACGAGCTTGGCCATCGGTTGATTGGTTCGGAGATGTCGTCCTTCTAACCATACTTGGTCTCCTACCTGATACTTGGGCGTGTCTCGGTGTTTGATCCACAAGGATTGTGCCTTTTTGATAAGGGTTTGGGCTTCTTTCCGTGCGTCTCGGAATTGTTGAAGTCGCGTGAGTACCTGTGGGATGGGCGATGGCTTATCAATCCAGTCAGCGCGAGGGTCATACCCCATTAGGAGTGAGAACGGGGACTTCCTTGTTGCCTCATGGGGCCAGTTGTTGTGCGCGAATTCTGCCATGGGTAGAAATTGCGCCCAGTTGTCTTGACGCTCGTTAGCCCAGAACCGGAGATACTGTTCCAGCCATTGGTTGGTGCGCTCTGATTGTCCGTCTGTTCGAGGGTGGTACGCCGTGGAGATGTTTTGGTAGATGCCGAGAATTCGGCACAGCTCTCGTGTGAATTTTGATGCGAAGCGTGGGTCACGATCGCTGATGATTTTTGCCGGTAGTCCGAATCTCCGAAATACGTGAGTCACGTACAGGGCAGCGGTTTCTTCCGCTGATATCTCTTCGTTGCAGGGAATGAAGATTGACGCCTTGGTACAGTCATGGTCGGTTACGGTGAGAATGGCGTCGTGCCCCTGCGATACTGGCAGTTTAGTGATGAAGTCAAGAGCTATGACTTCGAATGGCTTAGTGTCAGGTGTCGGCGTGATGGGCATTAGTGGGGCTCGCGTCGGGCGGTTGTTAACCTTGTGGCGTTGACATTCCGCGCAGCCTTGAACGTATTCCGTTATCTGTTTCAGCATATTCGGCCACCAGTGACTTCGCTC
Organism: Lactarius akahatsu; assembly: GCA_021524915.1. Classification (NCBI taxonomy): domain Eukaryota; kingdom Fungi; phylum Basidiomycota; class Agaricomycetes; order Russulales; family Russulaceae; genus Lactarius; species Lactarius akahatsu. Next base: position 798,987 of record JAKELL010000001.1, on the reverse strand, counting down.
GATGATTCTCGCCGTTCGCTTGATTCCCGGGTGGCCGTAGACTGGGGGGTCGTGGTGGTTGGCGATGACGATGCGGATCTCTTCCGGTCCTCCGGTGATTACTCGTGCACCTTGGTGGTACCAGACTCCATTGACCTTCTTGAGCTTGTGTGGGTCTACCCAGGGTCGTAGAATGTCTTCGTCTTGTTCGTGGATTTCCGGCGATTGCGTGGTGACGGTTCGCACAAATACCTTCTCGGGTAAGACGACGATTCCTTCGTTGTCCCTTTCCCCCCGGTCGTAGTCGGGTCTTCGCGATAGAGCATCTGCGCGTCCGTTGTTAGTCCCTTTGATGTGGTGGATCTCGAAATCGTATTCCATAAGTTCTAGGACTTCTCGGGCTACTCGGCGACTTATCTTCTGCGGTGTCTTCCAGTGTGTAAGGTTGAGGTGGTCGGAGAAGATTTTGATTTTGTGTGGTGAGCCTGCCAGGAACGGTCTCCAGTGTCGCAGTGCCTTGACAATCGCCAGAAGATCCAAGTCGTAGATGTCGTAGTTGCGTTCCGCTTCGTTTAGGGTGGCCGAGAAGTAACCGAGGGGGTGTCTTTTTCCGTCTTGCTTCTTCTGTAGGAGTACTGCGCCTACTGCGTATCCCGATGCGTCTACTTCGAGTTCGAATTGGTCTGTCAGCGTGGGATGTGCGAGTACCGGTTCGCTTGTGACTAGGCGTTTGAGGGTTTGGAAAGCCGTTTCTTCGTCTTTGCCCCACGTCCACTCTGCGTCTTTGCGTGTAAGTTTGTTGAGGGCTCGTGCGTATGTGGCGAAACCGCGAATGAAGAGGCGGTAAAAATTGCAGAAGCCCAAAAAGGAGCGTACGTCTCGTACCTTCGTGGGTGTGGGCCAGTCGCGTATACCAGCAATTTTTACGGGGTCCATGTGAGTCACCCCCTTTTCAAGAATTACCCCCAGGTAATCCATACGCGGTTGGTGGAAGGTACACTTGGATGGTTTGAAGTACAAGTCATGGTCCAGTGCTACTTGGAGTACTGCGCAGACGGCGTCGATGTGTGCTTGAAGGCCCGCGTGTTCGAGCGTTGCGATTCCGATGTCGTCCATGTAGACGCGGATAATCGTTCCCATTGCCGCAAAGACTCAGATTGTGTCGCCTAAGATGTTGTTCATCATGTTCTGGAATGTTGCGGGTGAGTTTGTGAGTCCAAAATACATGACAAGTGGCTCAAAAAGTCCGTATTTCGTTTTGAAGGCTGCTTTGTACTCATCTCCTTTCTTGATGCGTACATTGTTGTACCCCCATCGGACATCGAGCTTGGTGAATATGTGCCCATCTCCCAGGTCGTTGATGAGTTCCGACATGAGGGGTAGTGGGTATTGGTTGCGCACCGTGCATGCGTTAATCCTTCGATAATCCTGTACCGGTCGTAGTTTGCCGTCCTTCTTCTTGATGAAGAAGAATGACGAGGCGTATGGCGATTTCGATGGGCGAATGTACCCTAGTTTGAGTTGCTCGTCTAGCCATTCGCGCAGTTGTCCGTCTTCGTCCTGTGACATTGGGTAGATCTTGCAGTCGATGCTTGGAGGCGTGCCTGGTTTGAAGTCGATTGCGTGGTCCCATGGTCGCGATGGTGGAAAACGGTGTGAGGCTTCTTCGCTAAAGATCTTTGCAAAACGCTGGTATGGTTCGGGGAGGGCTGCCACGACGGTGTTTTGGTTAGCGGCTATGGCGAGCTCGGTAGCCGTGGTACGTATCTGGCATTCTTCTTCAAGCTCTTGGACTACGTCTTCGGCTTCTTCTTGGGTCATTGCCTTAGCGATGGTGGTTTGTGTTTCTGTGGGGTTGATCGATCAGAGTACTACCGGAAGGGCCCCTTCGTGAATGGTAGCGTGTGCCCAGCTGATAGTCGGTTCGTAGGTGGCTAGCCATGGGTATCCGAGGACTAGGTCTTCATTTCCTATGTCGGTGACTAGAAATCTCATGATTTTTGAAACACCGTTGGTCTGGACGTCCAGGTCTATGAAATGTGTGATAGACCCAGCTTTGTTTTCCGTATTGTCAATGTTCCATATTTTCTTTGGTTTTTCAAGGGTTTGTAGCCCGAGACCCATGCGTTTGGCAAACGCGGGTCGTATAAAGTTGTCGGTGGCTCCTGAGTCGACGAGCCCTTTGATGTCGGCCATAGAGTAACTGGTGCGAATCGAGACTGGAATTCGTAGCGAACGGTAGCGAGTCATGATTACAGAGTTACAATTGACTGCCCTCACCCAGGCCGTTGGGTTCAGGCGTCCTGAAAACCCTCTTGGGTCCAGAGATCCTTGAATACGAGGTCCTTGACCTCGTCGCTAGCTCCCCTCAGTGTTTCCATCCACCCCTTAGCTTGTTCTTCGGCCGTGGTTTCTGTGCGGCGTGCGGTTGCGGGTTCTTGGTAGTAGTCGGTTTCTATGCTGCGACTTGTACTTGCGCGTGGTTGGAGTTGTTGCCTCGGTTTTCTAGGGCGTGTGCAGTCGCGTGAGAAGTGGCCTGGGTTGTTACAGTTGTAACATATCACTTCCCTCATGTCGTGGCGTGGCCCGCTCCCCCGATTTTGCCCCGGCCCTCCCCTTGGTGGGAGGTGTTGCGCAGCAATACGCGCAGCTAACAGGAATGGAGTTCTCACCTTTGAGTAGGCTGAGAGACTATAGAGTGGAGAGGGTGCACAAGTGAGAAAGAGAGTGAATATCGTATTCGCCTCCCTCCCCATGGGAGGGTTTTTATACTCTATGGTCCTACCCTGTCCATATGCGTAAAAGTGATGAGTACAGGTGTCCACAATATCGCGTTTTTACACACGCCTGATGTAAACTACCACTTCGAGATAGCCATAGGGCTTCTCTCACTCAGAGGGCGTATTGCGCCCGCTATAGTACGTATTCCCAACTACCGTAATAGGAAAGCATACTACCGTAATGTCGTAACTGCTATAGATAAGGTCCTTACGTACTTATCTCGTTCCAACAGGAGGGGTGGTCGCTGGTTCCCGCGGTTTGGGTCGCCTACCTCCGCGAGGCGTGCGCGGGTTCTATCCGCTGATGTGTCCATGGCATTTGGATCATAGCGCGGAGGTGGAAACCTAGGTGGCGCCCATTGCGGGGCGTATCCACGGTTTTGCTGAGGTCGTGGTGTTGGAGTATTGCGAGGCGTGGTGGCGAGCCCTAGGCGAGCGCGTAGGTGGATGTATTGTTTTTGCCTGCGCAGTGCCGCTTCCTTCCACTCGTTGAAGGTTTGCGGGTCGTCCAGCTCGTAGATTTTGGTGAACAGGGCTCTCGGGAGACCCGCCGTGAATCGGTCCAACGTTTGGCGGTCGTTGAGGTGATAGTCAGCCTTCCGTGCCAACTGTTCGAAATTGGTGACGTACGAGTCAATATCATCGCCGACCATCTTAAATCCCTTGGCCAGTGTGGCCTGCGCTTGCTCTTGTTCGAGTACGTTTGAGAAGCGGTCAGAGAATCCTGCAGTCAAGGTATCCCATAGGAATGGGTCGTATCGGCTGCGTCCTTGATGTAGCTCGTTGTTGAGCCACTGGAGAAAACCGAGCGTCCAGTTGGATACTCGCGGGCCTTTGATGAAACCTAAGAACAGCAGGCATCGCCGGTAGACGTTGGTCATGATCGGCGCCTCTGAATTCTGCCCCCAATATATGTGCCACTGCGTGAGGAAGGATTCGTACTCATCTCGGTTTCCATCAAATATGGTTGGGGTTTCTCCTACTAGCTTGTCCGACCCATGTGGTGTTAGAGGCGTGGGAAAGTGCGACTCAGTCTTCGGGAGAAAAGACTGTGATATTAGTGTAGCTACCTGTTAGAGGCGCGGGAAAGTGCGACTAAGATACAATGAGTAAAGGTAACGAACGGGAAGTGAAGTAAAGTACTGACCTCAGTCTTCGGGAGAAAAGACTGAGGTGTCGCTACTGTGACTACGGGGTATATAAGTTCAACAAACGAAAAATTTATACGCTAAGTCTATAGAGGTATAGGCAGCTGTGCTCGACTTGGTCGTTTCCGACCCCAGCTAGCTCGGAGTTGCCCGACGCTTACTCAGCGTGTGCGGCTGAACTCCAACACGCCCCCTCAGTCCACACGTTGTAGGCCCATCGCCTCCGAAAATCGAACATGCTTTTCACGCACCAAGCCTTTCGTCAAGACATCAGCAACCTGGTCTCCAGTGGGGATATATGCAAGATCAAGATCCTTTTCTTCAAGTTTCTGTCTGAGAAAGTGGTGCCGGACTTCAATATGTTTGGACCTGTCATGGAACTCCAGATTTCGTGCGATCGCGATGGCGGATTGGTTGTCGACGAAGAGGGTGGTAGGTGAGTTGATCTTTTGTTTCATTTCGAGTAATAAACGCCTTAACCAGATGACTTCTTTCGCAGCGTGCGCTGCAGCGATGTACTCGGCTTCGGTACTCGAGAGCGCAACTGAGCTCTGTTTCTTGGAGCTCCAGCTGATGGCTCCACCAGCAAGTGTGAAGATGGATCCCGAGGTCGATTTGCGATCATTCACATCGCTAGCCCAATCGGCGTCTACAAAACCTTGCAGGTCAGTTCCATTTGGAGCTCCTCGCTGGAATACAAGCTTCCAATCGCTCGTGGCTCGGAGGTAACGAAAAACGCGATCGAGGGCATGCTGATGCGCATTTCCAGGGCAAGCAGAGTGTCGCCCGAGCGCGGCCACAGTATAGGCCAAATCTGGGTGTGTCCCGAGCATCGGGTACATGAGCGCGCCGATGGCACGCTGGTACGACCGGACGTCAATCTCGGGTGAGTCCACTTTGAGCAGGTGTTCGTTTGCGAGCATCGGTGTGCTGATGGGATGGATATCTGACTTTCCGAAACGTTCCAGGACCTCGCAAATGTATTTTTCTTGCGATAGGGCGATCCAGCCCGCTTCTCGATCGCGCGTGACGTGCATGCCCAGGATCCAAGTGATCTCTCCAAGGTCAGTCATTTGGTAGTGTTTCTTGAGCGTTTCTTTGTCTTGGCTGATGACTTCCATACTTTTGCATGCCATGGTGATGTCGTCAACATACAGTGCGATGATGGATAGGATGTCGTCTTGGACGCGGACAAAAACTGCGTGATCAGCATTGGTACGTTCGTATCCCATCGAGCGCAGCGTGTCTCTGATACTTTCATACCAGACACGGCCACCTTGCTTCGTTCCGTAGACCGCCTTCACGAGTTTCAAGACCATGCCCTCGGGAACGTCGAATCCAGGAGGAGGCTTCATGTAAATCTCTTCCTTTAGTTCTCCGTTAAGGTAAGCTGATTTGACATCCATTTGCTGGACTTCTAGGTCGAACTCGGTGGCAAGGGCAAGGATCGCGCGGAGCGATGCAAACTTGGCGACGGGTGCGAATGTCTCGTCGTAGTCGATTCCCTCGACTTGGGAGAAGCCTTGCGCGACGACACGGGCTTTGTACTTTTGTATTTTGCCATCGGGTCCGCGTTTGATTCGGAAGACCCACTTGGACCCCACAACATTTTTCCCGCGCGGCCACGGCACGATCTCGTAAACACCCATGCACTCGAACGCGCGCATTTCATCTTGGCATGCAAGATCCCACTCTGCAACATCTGGGCGTGCCATGGCCTCAGCATAGGTGCGTGGGTCTGCGTCTTCAAGATGAGCGGCTTTGGCGTGCTCTGTGCGCTTGCGTCTGCCATATGATGTAACAGAGTAACGGGGATCGTCGTCACGGATCGGTGTGCGCGTGGTGCGTTTAGGACGTGTTGTCGTGGATGCAGGATCAGGAGGTGGTGGTGTAAGTAACCCTTCTATCTCCTGTTCGCTTTCACTTTCTGACGGTTTTTCGAGTGCTGCGGATGTGGATTCTTTAGGTACGGTGTCGACATGTGAAGGATCGCCAACGGGTTTATCGGCGGCGGTGGATTCGAGGATTATGCGCTCATAGCGCTTCTCGGTCCCCCCTTCATCGAATACAACGTCACGCGACTCAAGAAGACGTTTGGTCGGGCGGTGCACAAGACGGTAAGCGTGCCGATTTTGCGCATAACCAAGGAATGTGCACGTTAATGATTTTGCTGCCAGTTTACTGCGGTGCTCGTCCGGGATGTGGACGAAGGCCTGGGAACCGAAGACACGGATGCGCGAAACATCGGGCTTGTTCCCGCTCCAAGATTCCTCAGGCATAACTCCATCGAGGGTGCGCGTTGGCGTGACATTATGGAGAAGGGCTGCATATTCGAGTGCGTCGTACCAGTAGGATTCAGGGAGGGAAGCGTCATGCAGCATGCTCCGGACTTTGTCCAGGAGTGTGCGGTTCATGCGTTCAGCGACACCATTGTGTTGCGGCGTGTCGGGTGTGGTCATTTCATGCTGAATCCCTTTGTCTTTCAGGTATGCTTGCACCGTGTGTGCGATGTACTCGCCCCCTCCATCAGTGCGGAGGATCTTCAAGTACTTGCCCGTTTCAAGTTCAGCGCGTGCGACAAATGCCTTCAAGTGTATGAACACCTCGGACTTCTCTCGCAGGCCAGTAACGAAGACCTTGTGTGATGCGTCGTCGATCCAAGTGACAAAGTACTCGAAACCGCGGTGTGAGCGTGTAGGGAGCTTCCCACAGACATCGGAGAAGACTCGGCCAAGGATCTCAGCAGCACGCGTCTCGGTATACTTCTGGATTTCGGCACGTGTTTGCTTGCCCTTGAGGCAGGCATCGCAGTGGTTTGGGGTGAGTGATGAGCTCCCGGTGATCTCCATTCCCTTGACCATTCCCTTGCGCACCATGTTTAGGACGGCATCAACATGGAGGTGGCCGAGCCGGCGGTGCCAGGTGTGCATGTCAGCTTTGGACGTTGCACTGCGTGCTACCAATGCGGCTTCAACTTCGGTGTTTGGGGTCAAGTCATCCCCATCAGCAGGGAATGTGTCGACTTGGGCAACTGCCACATGGGCGCTTTCGACTGATATGACACGGATTGGCATGATATACAGGTTTCCTTGAAGGAAGCCTTCGCAGGTGAGTATGCCACGTTGGTCGAGGATTTGACACCCCCCCTCAGCGAAGCGGACATCGGCGCCGTGGCGGGTCAACTGGGAGACTGACAGGAGGTTCCCGTGGAGTTCCGGGACATAGAGGACATCTTGCAACACAGCGCGGTACCATCGTCCCTTCGCCTTCATTTCAACGACAACGCGGCCGACACCTGTGCCATAGATGGCACTATTGTCACCCAGGACAATCTTCACCGGCGTTGAGAGAGGTGAGAAATGGGAAAACCACTCGCGATTTGGACACATGGTGCGTGATGCACCGGAGTCGATAATCCACTGACGCTGCAGGTCGATTTGCGCAGGCAGGCCTTGGGACACTTTGAAGAGTCGGACTGTGTCGGAATCGGAGACTGGTTCCTCAGCGACGGCAATTTTTGCTGATGCGTTTGTGGGCTTTGGCTTGGGTGTAGGGTCGTTGCTTGCCTTTGCCTCCTCCTGCTCCCTTTTGAGCTTTCGGCACTCGCTCGCATCGTGTCCACGGATTTTGCAGTGCGTACATTTCTTCCTCTTCTGTCCTTCTGGCTTATCGCTAAACCTTTTTTCTTTCTTGGCAACCTTCACGAAGTATGCAGTGGCACCAACCCCTGACTCACGCACACGGCGCTGCTCATCGAGGATGACTTGGGACTTGACATATTCGCTTGACAGGTCGGAGGTTTTGGTAGTAGAAAGGATGGTTTTGAGAGTGGAGAAGGAGGCTGGAAGGGAGGAGATGATGGCGAACGCGAGGAGCTTGTCTTCAAGCGTGAGGCCAAGATTGGAGATGGTGTTGGCAGCGCGAATGAGGGCATTTATCTGGGGCTCGAGGGGTTCGGACTCGGAGAGCGTGCTCCGGAAGACTTCGTCGATAAGGTAAACTATCTTTTGTTCACCTTTGCCCTCGTAGCGTTCTGACAGTTTGTCCCAGCATTCCTTTGCAGTCGTCGCGAATAGGACTGAGTTTAGTGGCTCATCTTTGAGGGTGAGAGTGATTTGTGCGCGTGCTTCCTGGTCTTTGTAGGCCCACTCGGCATAGATGGTGGCGTCTGTCTTGGGGTCAGGTTTGGTATCAGAGCCATCTATGAGTCCCCATAGCTCTCGGAGCTCTAAGACCATGCGCACGCGGAATTTCCAGAATGCGAATGTTACGGTTCGGATCGATCGGCGCCTCGGGCCGGGAAGTGGACACTGACGCGTCGACTATGACATCGCCGTCAGCAGAATATCGTCATGGACTTGTAGATCAGTCAGCCGGGTAAGCTCCGGCACATGTGATTGTACGATAACGGATCGGATCTCGGATGACTCGTAGTGACTCATAACTAGGATAGCTGTACTAGGGTTCACGGTACTTACGCTATTGGCTAGTTAGTATTCAAGCGGCGCTTCAAAGCCCGCGCGTAACTGTATAAGTAGACTAGTGCGAAGACCAAGAACGGCATCTTGGTCTTCTTCCAATACCACCATCATCTACTCGTCTTTACTAAGAGGCTCCCCCTCTTAAGTGAGTGTCCGGCATATCCCCTTAGACCAGGGATCCCCGTGACTTACCTCTTGACTGTCCCTCCGTGGATCAGTGGAATATCCCGCCGACATCGCAGCATACCAAGTCTTCCTATATCGCAACGATCGAGTAGCATCCCCTTATCACACCTTCTACATCATCGATAGCGCTATGTGGCCTAACGCTCAGTACATCGGTCATATCCCTACGGGAGTACCACAGCTCGAAGACCTTCACGCATACTTCGGACGGGACGAATCCCTCCAGCCTCATCCAGCTTTCTACGCAAGCACCTTCGCCAACCACAACTATCGACGTATTCGGATCGCCACCAAGCAAGAAGCCTAAGTCAGGCAAACATCCGTGGTAGACGTTACATTAAGACCAAGATCCCACCGTGGCCAATCCTACAACCAAAGAACTTTGGGTCCCGTTCAGACCCTACTACATCGACAGGAGAGGAGATCGCAACGTCCCAAAAAGATACTTGGGATCCGCATTTTGGAAAGACGACGCAGAGACACCAGGCTACGTTACCTACTATTTTGATCGACAGAATAACTCGCAACTTATCCCGGTAGAATTCAACTTCGACAACCACTGTTGGGTAGAAGTTCGTTGGGACGCCGGAAGAGAGAAACTCCAAGCCACCAGACCAGCAAGCTCAATCCTCAACCTAGACATCAAACAGTCAGAAGTCGTCACCAGAGACCAGTGGGGAACAATCGACGGAGAAGACGAAGAACCCATCAGATCTCCAACGCTCAAAACACCCGCACCATCACCATCAATCAAAAGCAACCCAGAAGAAATCGTCATCAGAGACGAACAAGAGGAGGAACAACTGAAACAAATTGCCGAACTAATTCCCACTGATATGTCCATAACCATCCCAACCATGGCCACAGCCCGAACAGCCCTACTCGGTAAAGACATCGGGGGATACCAACCACTTCCCAGAGGACCACCAGACGGAGGAGGAGGAGCACCACCGGGAGGCGACCCAGGCGACAACCCGCAGGATGATCAAGCAGGCATACCAACATTCACAATGCCTGATACCGACAAATTCATTGGCAAGGAGCCCAAAATCTTCACCGGAAACCGTGACGAAGCAGAAGCCTTCCTCGCCCAATGGAACCGGTTTGCGGGAGTCAACGCCGCCAACAAGAGCCTCAAAGTCCCATACATCAAAGCCATGATGTTCCTCACTTACGTCCAAGGACCACTCGTCGATGAGTGGGCAACAGAAACAGCCAAATGGCTCGACACCCAAGCCAACAGAAATGACCCATGGCTCTGGGCAGGAGTAGAACTCGCATTCAAGGGACAATTCCGCAACAACCTGGAAAAGGATCGCGCAAGAGTAGAGCTCGACAAAGGGTTTAGGATGATGAACGAGGACATTGACAGCTACGTCACTAAATTCGAAAAGCTGGTCCGACAGGCTGACTACCGATTGGACGAACCACTTGTTCTCGACAAGTTCACCAGGGGTGTTCCCCTCAAGTTATACCAGAACGCCTATCAATTCCACAACCCGCGCAGCTACTCCCAATGGAAAAGCACGCTCATCGAACAACAGAAGAGATACCTGCACATAAAAGCTAGGGAAACCGGCTTTGGAAGGCAGCCACAAATCGCGCAACGACCTCGTCCAAACCAGCCGCTCCGGTTCCAACCTCCGCAGCGGCAAGGAAACCAACAGGGGTGGCAGCAATATCGCAACCACCCAGACGCAATGGATACCACTCCTGGAAGAATCAGGGCAAGAGTCGCAGAAATCGGCGACATCAATAGAAACCACCCAGAAGACCCAAGAGACTGGGCCCCGGGAGGAAGACCCCCATTCCCGCCAAGAGGCGGATTCACGCAACGAAGAGGAGGAGGACACGGAGTCCTAAACATAAGGGACGTAACCTGCTATAATTGTAACCAGAAGGGACACTTCTCACGAGACTGCAACCAACCACGAAGGGCGCGAGGAAGAAGCGCATACATCGAAGAAGTCCCTACTGCGCCGCAGAGCGTAGCAGAAGAACCCCTCATCGATCTGGACGAACCAGTCCAAGGCAACAGAGGCACCGCCAGTTCTCAAGTAGGCGACCTGTTGACTCAAGTCGTAGCGTTACCGGAGGAACAACGGGGAATGTTCATGAGGGAAATGATGGGGAGACAGGATTTTCCGAACGCCTGAACCCAACGGCCTGGGTGAGGGCTTTAAATTGTAACTCAACATTTATCACGCACTATCGATCTATGCACGTCCCAGTTTCGATTCGCACGAGTTATTTCATGGCCGACAAAAGAGCACTAGTGGACTCCGGAGCCACTCACAACTTCATACACCCAGACTTCGTCAGAAGAATGCATCTGGGAACCAAGGAACTACCAAATCCGCGCAACATATGGAACATCGACGGAATGCACAACAAAGGGGGAAAAATCACCCATTACGTCGATTTAAACATACAAACTGACGGAAAACTTAAAACCATCCAGTTCCTAATCACCAACGTGGGAGGAGAAGACATCATCCTCGGTTACCCCTGGTTAGCAACATTCCAGCCACGGATACAGTGGGCCACGGCCACTATGGACACGAAACAATATCCCATCATCATACGAACCACCAATCCCAACAAACCACAGACCCAAGCAACAGTGCAAGCAGAACTTCGAAGTATAATCACAAAGATGCAGGACGACGAACGAATGCAAGCCCTCGAAGAACTGGAAGAAACAATCCCGGTACACTTGCGAACAACGGCAACCGACTTGGCAATAGCGGCACACGAAACAGCGGAAAAGAAGGAACTCCCAGAAGAATACAAGAGGCACGCAAAGGTATTCAGCGAAGAGGAATCCCATCGATTCCCACCGTCCAGACCCTGGGATCACGCCATCGACTTTAAACCGAACGCCCCAGACCACATCAACTGCAAAATCTATCCGCTCAATCAAGCGGAAGACAAAGCATTAGAGGAATTCCTGGATGAACAACTGGCAAAAGGGTACATCAGACCATCTAAATCACAGTACGCAGCCCCTTTCTTCTTCGTCAAAAAGAAGGACGGAAAGCTACGCCCGGTGCAGGACTACAGAGAACTCAACGCATGGACCATACGCAACCAGTACCCTCTACCACTCATACCTCAGCTAATCGCAGATCTCAGTGGAGGATGGATATTCTCGAAATTCGACGTTCGATGGGGATACACCAACATCAGGATCAAACCCGGCGACGAACACAAAGCGGCATTCAAAACCAAGCGGGGTTTCTTTGAACCCTTAGTAATGTACTTCGGAATGACGAACGCACCGGCAACTTTCCAAGCCATGATGAATTGGACCTTCGCCCCTCTCATCGAACACCACGAAAAGAAAGGGACTATTATTCGTGTATACATGGACAATATAGGGGTGGCCACGGCTACCACAAGAGAGGCACATACGGAAGCCATCCACGACATTCTAGACTTGCTGGAACAAAACGACCTATACCTCAAACTGGACAAATGCACATTCCACTCAGACACCCTCGATTACCTGGGGGTAATCATTAAGAAGGGGGTGATTCGCATGGACCCTGTCAAAATCTCCGGAATCCGCGAATGGCCGGTCCCCAAAAACGTCAAACAGGTACGATCATTCCTAGGCTTCTGCAACTTCTACCGCGCTTTCATCCGAGGTTTCGCCACACATGCACGACCACTCAACAAACTCACACGCAAAGACGCGGAGTGGCTATGGGGAACAGAGCAACAGACAGCGTTCGACAAACTCAAGACCCTTGTAACGGAAGAACCGGTACTCAAACATCCGGAACTAGACAAACCATTCGAGCTAGAGGTCGACGCGTCGGGATACGCAGTAGGAGCTGTACTACTCCAACGCGATGAAAACAACAAACGACACCCAATCGCCTACTACTCCAATACCCTCAACGCAGCAGAAAGAAACTACGACATCTACGACCTGGAACTGTTAGCCATCGTCAAGGCACTAAGGAACTGGAGACCATACCTTGCCGGATCACCCCACAAGATCAAAGTGTTCTCCGACCACATGAACCTGCAATACTGGAGATCCCCACAAAAGATAAGCAGACGGGTAGCAAGGGAAGTGCTGGAACTCTCCGAATATGACATAGAAATTCACCACATCAAGGGAACGGCAAATGGGAGAGCAGACGCCCTATCAAGGAGACCTGACTACGATCAAGGAGAGCACGACAACGAACAAGTCACAGTACTCCCGGACCACATATTCGTCAGAGCTGCAACAATCGACACAACAGATAACCCAACGTGCATGAGCGCAACAATCCCTGTGGAAGAAATGCAACCCACGTACCCAGTATACTGTTGAGCCGTAATACTTACTATAAGGCTCATTACGTAGGAATGACAGTACGATTAGTTATGCTATACACGTAATTCGGAGTATTTAGTCATACGGTATACGTACAGAATCCCCTTAAGGGATTATTCCGAGTCCACCGGTGATTAGACATTAGGCGACACTGAAAACGCGATATTGTGGACGCCTCTACTCATCACTTTTCCCCAAACGGACATGGGTGGACCATAGAGTATATAAATCCTACTATAGGAGCGAGTACCTATACACATCTCTCTCCACCCCACTCTGAGCTTCCTCTGCTTCACTCTAAGCCTCGTCTAAGCTCTCTACACAGGTAAGGGTCTACCTGTACACTGCGTGCATTGCTGCGCAACAGGTTATGGGCCCTGCCATAAGTCGCTTTGCGCCTTCATTGGCTGCAACGACGGCGGGTTACCTTTAGTACCTGCAGTGGGGTTGTCGCCTTCATTGGCAGACATTAGTCTCCTCCACTATGGGGAGACTATGACAGTATGTCGCCTTTAATGGCAGACATTAGTCTCCTTATAAGGGGAGACTATGCCGGTTTATTTTTCTGTTATTAGTCGCATACGGTGCTGACTACTCTCTACACAGAAACCTATTATCAAACATGTCGACTCTTACTACTCTTGTCCCCGTCCTTGACGGCAACAACTATCAAATTTGGGCTAAGCAAATGGAGGCTTTCTTGAAGTCTTCTGCGCTGTGGGATGTAGTGTCTGGGAGGCGTGGTGCCCCCAGCGCTGTAGATGAAGACAAGCCCACTGAAAAGGAGCTTGAAGCGTACAACGCTTGGGCTACTGATGATGATCGTGCCCTTGGCTCGATTGTGCTGCGCCTTTCGCCGGCTATTCAACGCCAGGTCGAAAAATATGCGACTTCTCGCTTGGTTTGGGATCATCTCAAGTCCCAGTATGGGGGCGTTAGTGCTGCTAACGTCTACCAGGACTTCAAGCGTGCCATGACATTCCGTCTGGACTACGCCAAGCATCCTGGCCCCCAGATCGATGAGCTTGCAACGATTTACGACCACCTTTCTGCCAACTCCGCCAAAGTACCCGACGGCCTTCAGGCCATGATGCTTCTTTCGAAGCTACCTGCCAAATGGGAGTCATCCCTTGTCCCTATCCTCATGTCGGGCACTACGGCAAAGAAGCTTACTTTGACCGAAATCCGTACTGCAGCGGTCAATCAGTGGGAAATCGAGCGTACAAAAGGCCAGTCCTCTAACAAGGAATCGGCCAACAAGTTGTCGGCGGTCAAGCGCAAGCGTAACGACCCCGACTTCCAGCAGCAGCAGCAAGGCTCTTCGGGCCAGCAGAACAAGAAGCGCGGTAATCAACAGCAGCAGCAGCAGCCCCAGCAGCAGGGAGGGAACCATCGCCAGCGTAGTAAACGCGCCGGCAAGAAGTTCAAGAAGCAACATACGCAAGGGCATACGCACATTGCCGATGTTGCAGCGCTCCCAGCGCCAACCTCAACGACTATTGCGCATATCTCGCCTTCTGGGCTCGAGCAGCGCATTTCCTCCGCCCCTCCTGCGAAGAAGCGTGTTCCAGGACACTATAAGACCTTCAATAAGGCTCTGGACGTCACCCAGGCCTTAGAAACCCCTGGAACTGTACAGACAGTAAAGACGCTTGAGCAACGTCTCGGAAAAATGGTCGCGGACTCCCCGTGGACCAAGAACCCGAATACCTTCGCAGAGGATTGGGAAATGTCAGATGAGGATGAGGACCTCCCTACAGGCTGCAGTGCGCCCATTAATTCGCCCTCAGACACTCCTAAACTAACCTTGACCCCTTTAGTCTCGCCTGCTGAACAAGAGGCGCGTAAAGACAAGGGCAAGGAGCCCATTCGCACCGTTGAACCTATCGAGGAATGCCCAGATAGTCCTACTGCGGTTGAAATAACCAAAATGTGGGAAGGCTTCCATAAGAAGGCGCCAGTACGTGCCCCCTCTCCAGATATTTCTCTGGATTGGGGAAGCGAAGCGGACGATGATGACAACGTCTACAACGACTTCGCTGATACAGTCGGACAAGATGACTTTACTCCCTATGAGGATGGGTTAGTAACTTTCCCTCCCCAAATAAGCGAATCTGACCACCCTACAGTGCTACTGGAGACGGCGCCGACTGGCGCTTCTAAAAATAGTAGTTACAGTGCACTTGTAAATAAAGATGTAAATAGCGCTAATCTATGCGCTCATGGTCTTGATTTCGCTTTATGCTCGAAATGTAAGGGAAAGAAGAGTCTAACAGAGCGAGAACCTACTTGGTTACTTGACTCTGGTGCGTCGGCACACTTTACAAACAATAAACTGGACTTTATAAGTTATACCCCCCTTTCACAAAAGCCTATGGTAAAGACGGCAGCCCATGCTCTTTATATACAAGGCAAAGGCTCAGTCTTACTGAAGCATTCTGTGGAACACAATGGCATTAAAACAGAGCGTATTACACGCATATATCCTGTCTTTCATATACCACAGATGACAACTAAGCTATTGTCAATGGGGGAGTTTCTTCAACAGGGATTGCGCGTTCATGGGGATTCGCAGCATATATCTCTATTCTATAAGGGCAGTACAACGCCCATATTACAAACAAAACCCCTAGCAGATGGTCAGACACTTTACTGGCTTGATGCCGAAGTCACGCAAGTAAAAAATGTACATGAAGCCCATAGTACAATCTATACTGCTGACTACGACATTTGGCATAGACGTCTAGGACACCCTTCGAAGGAAGTACTACGTCGTGCCAAGGATCACACTAAGGGATTCCCCAAGGACCTTAAATATCCTTCTGAGACACCCATATGTCCTGGTTGCGCTCAAGGGAAAATGCCTGCTTCAACGCATAAACCCTCTGAGACACGTGCTAAGAAGCCTTTTGAAAAGATTCATTCCGATCTTAAGAGCTTCCCAGTTGACTCGTACCACAAATACAAATACTTCATTAGTTTCTTTGACGACTTTTCCTCCTATGCGTGGGTCGTGCTATTACGCACCAAAGCACAGGCCATCAATGCGTTAAGGCAGTTTATTGCCATGGTCAAAAATCAGCATAACGCTACTATTAAACAGTGGATGTCTGACGCTGGAGGAGAATACAAGTCTGATGAGTTTACTAAGGTACTGAAAGATATGGGCATTACTATCCTACAAAGTGCACCGCATACTCCCCAACAAAATGGTCGTGCTGAACGCTTTATGCGTACTTGTATGGATAAGGCTCAGGCTATGCGCCTTGAAGCCTGTCTCCCTCAATCCTGGTGGGAATTTGCGGTCCTACATGCAGTACATTGCTATAATAGGACTCCAATAAGTCGCCTTAATTGGCAGACACCCTATATGAGCTTGCATGGTGAAGCACCTAGTCTTTCACACTTACGAGTGTTTGGATGTGGCGCATATGTGCACATACCAGAAGATCGCAGATCAAACAAACTTGACCCTAAAAGCGAACAAATGATCTATATTGGTCATACTGAGGGCATAAAAGCATATAGATTCATGCGGATCAAAAACAACACAGTGTTCACCAGCACTACTGCATTATTTGATGAGACCGTATACCCTAAGTGCGAAACACAAAGGGTGCGGGGTACAACCCGCATAAATGAGCCAGTAGAGAATCAACCTCCTATGGAGGATGAACCATCACCTACACAGCCCATTCCAAGTGGTTTTGACGATGATATGCCTACTCATCGTCCCCCTAAACAGAGGCAAAATAGGGAGGATGCGCCAGACCGCGACGGCGGATCTGTGGAACCAGAGGAACCAGAAGCGCAACAGCCTCCGCCTCCTGCGCCAGAACCAGCACTACCACGACGGTCTGCGCGCTTGAGGAAAGTACCTACTCGTCCTGGCAACGTCTATGGGGAAGACAGGCACCCCACAAGCATAACTAAAGACGTTGAACGGAGTAGCAAGTGGAAAGAAATGGTTGGAAGACAGCCTGGTCGCTCCAGAGCTGATAGTACACCAGGGCAAAGGCAGATTCCAGGAGGATTTCCTGAGACAAACCCTGACCCTCCACCTGCTGAGAGTGAAGCTCCGCCAGAACCCTCAGAGGATGAAGTAGATGATTTATTGTCACGCCTTGCTCAGGAAGGGGGAGTAAAATTCCTAGATCATCTGCTTGCCAAGGCAGTTCCATCTAATGATCTGGAACCACTGGACACTTCTAATATACGGGAGTGGACCTATAAAGATATAATACGCATGCCTGCAGCACAACAAAAGGAATGGAAGACTGCTTGTCGCGAGGAACTAGAGGCACTTCGCAGACGTAATGTCTTTGAGCTTGTGGAACCCCCTAAAGGGAGGAAAATAATAAAAAATAGATGGGTCTTTGATCAAAAGACTGACGGTCGCAAGAAAGCCCGGCTTGTTGCCAAAGGCTTTTCTCAGGTTGAAGGCGTTGACTATGATGAAATATTCTCACCAGTAGTGCGCTTTGAGACTGTCCGGATGATGCTCGCGCTTGCAGCGCTAGAGGATTGGCACATCACTGGACTAGATGTTAAAACTGCCTTCCTATATGGAGAGCTTGATGAAGAGCTATACATGGAACAACCTGAGGGCTTCAAAGCCAAAGGGCATGAAAACAAAGTACTGCGACTAAAACGCGCCATTTATGGACTTAAACAAGCTGCTCTAGCATGGTGGAAAGCGCTGGATAAGTCCATGGCTGCGATGGGCTGCAAAAGGCTATTATCTGACTCAGGACTCTTTACCCATAGAGGAAAGAGTGGTGCCCTTGTAGTGATCATTGTCTATGTTGATGATGTGATCTTTATGGGATCGGACAAAGCCCTTCTAAATGAGCTTAAGAATAGGTTCATGGAGGCTTGGGAATGTCGTGACTTAGGTGATGCAAAGGAATTCTTGCGTATGCGCATTCAGCGGAAACATGGAAAGATCTTTTTAGATCAAACCGCTTACTTAGAAAAGGTGCTGCAACGCTTTGGACTCGCAGATGCGAAAGCAACTGCAACTCCACTTCCTGAAGGGTACCAACCTGTACCTAATAATTCACCAGTCAACCCAAGCGTCAGGAGCAAATACCAGCAAGTTATAGGTTCACTCCTATACATAATGCTTGGGACTCGCCCTGACATCGCCTATGCAGTTGTTAAACTATCACAATTCGCTGCAAACCCTTCAGAGGACCATTTAAACAGAGCACTCTATATCTGTCGCTATTTGCTCGGGACTTCTTCATACTCTTTGGTGTATGATGGAAGATCAAATGGAGGCTTAATTGCCTATGCAGACTCTGACTGGGCTTCAAACCCAGATAATAGGCGATCTACCACAGGTTATATGGTTAAACTGGCTAATGGGATATTCAGTTGGAATTCTAGAGCGCAAAAGACAGTCGCATTATCTTCCACTGAAGCTGAATATATGTCGCTGTCGGATACTAGCAGACAATTAGTTTGGATAAAGTCACTCTTTACTGAGCTTGGCATCAAACTAAGCCCAATACCACTCTGCGGTGATAATCAAGGGTCCATCTTTATGGCCTCAAACCCTGTCCAAGAGAAGCGTATTAAACATATTGATATACGCTATCACTACATAAGAGAAGTAGTGAGGGACAAGAAAATAGAACTATTCTTTATAGATGGTTCAGAGAATCCCGCAGATATGTTTACCAAGAACCTAGGGCGTATTAAGTTCGAAAAATTCAGAAGTCAGTTAGGACTTGAGTTTTACTCGTCCAACTAAGTCACAAGGCAACAAACTTGGCCTTGAGACAAGCCTGAAAATTCCATTAATACTATGGAAGGTATATCGAGCGACGCTTGAAGACATTGTCTTCCGCATACATAGATTCTTCTCAACCAGAGAATCACAACATTTCCGCTCATTATACCAAAAAATCAGCCCAATGAACTGTAATAGTTCAAAAGCTGAAATGGGATGGTGAAGAGAACTCGGTCTCGAAACCGCTTTCATGGTTCCGAGATAGACTCCCTTCTAATCATGGCTAGAATATTAATTCGCCTTACACACTTGCTTAGAGCGCTTAGTAGCTGCACTTAGCAAGGGGGAGTGTTGAGCCGTAATACTTACTATAAGGCTCATTACGTAGGAATGACAGTACGATTAGTTATGCTATACACGTAATTCGGAGTATTTAGTCTTACGGTATACGTACAGAATCCCCTTAAGGGATTATTCCGAGTCCACCGGTGATTAGACATTAGGCGACACTGAAAACGCGATATTGTGGACGCCTCTACTCATCACTTTTCCCCAAACGGACATGGGTGGACCATAGAGTATATAAATCCTACTATAGGAGCGAGTACCTATACACATCTCTCTCCACCCCACTCTGAGCTTCCTCTGCTTCACTCTAAGCCTCGTCTAAGCTCTCTACACAGGTAAGGGTCTACCTGTACACTGCGTGCATTGCTGCGCAACATATACACCCAGGACAACGATACTGTCACGAAATGGATAGACCCGCATAAACTCAAGCACATCGAAGGCACCTGGTACAAGGAAGGGCGAAGGGTGGTCACAGGCGACGCCCACGAACGAAGGCGTATTATACAAGCCCATCACGACACCCTCGCATACGGACACCCAGGAATCAACCGGACCATCAAGTTGATTGAAAGATACTATTGGTGGCCAGGACTCCGGAAGGAAGCACAAGACTATGTCAAAGGATGCGCCGACTGTCAACGAATCAAAGTTAATAATAGACCAACGCGCGCGCCTCTACAACCAATATTCCCGAAACCGGAAGCAACCCCATTCGAAGTCATAGCCCTAGATTTCATCACCAAGTTGCCCCAATCGAACGGCTGCGATTCCATACTGACAGTAACCGACCACGACTGTTCAAAAGCGGCAGTATTCATCCCATGCGTAGAAGAAATAAGCGCGGAAGGAACGGCGGCCCTGTACGTGACACATGTTTTTCCCAGATTCGGACTGCCAGTGCGCATCATCAGTGATCGAGACCCTAGATTCGCGTCAAAGTTTACCCGTGAACTGTGCCGAATACTCGGCATCGAACAGAACATCTCCACCGCGTACCACCCCAGAACTGACGGCCAATCGGAACGAACCAACCAATGGCTAGAACAATACCTAAGATTCTGGGTCAACGAACGACAGGACAATTGGACGCAGTACCTACCAATGGCGGAATTCACGCATAACAACTGGCCCAACGAATCGACCAAGGAATCCCCATTCAATATCCTCATGGGGTATAACCCACGCGCTGATTGGATCGACCGACCATCCCCTATTCCGCAGGTAGCGCTACGAGCGCAGCAGTTCAAAGAGGCTAGGACGCGCGCCCAGGAATTGATGATCAAAGCGCAGCAAGGGTGGATCAAACACAAGGACACCCCAAAATACCAAATCGGGGACCTTGTATGGCTCGAAGGGCGCCACCTACGTACCAACCAACCAACGGCAAAACTCGTGCCCCGGAGACATGGACCCTTCCAGATCACCCAGGTGATGTCCGCAGTCAACTACCGTCTAGAACTTCCCACGCAGTGGAGCATTCACCCAGTATTTCACACGGACCTCCTTACTCCGTACAAAGAAACTCCCACACATGGACCAAACTATCAGCGCCCGCCACTGGACCTGATTGATGGAGAAGAAGAATACGAGGTCGAGAAGATTCTGGACTCCCGGCGGTTCGGCAGGACAAGGAAATTGCAGTATTTGGTCAAATGGCGCGGATACCCGGACTCAGACAACCAGTGGGTCTCCAAAGATGACGTATTCGCTGACGAAGTGATTCGGGAATTCAAACGTTCAAACCCCGCCAGAGAAGTACATATAAGCGCAGGGAAATCCCAAGAGACGTCCCCATCTCCCTCATCCACTCTCCCATACACTCATGTCCTCATCCCCAGTCCAAGTACACTATGTCCTCGACGACCTACTCCCAATCTCAGTGCAACCTACCCTCATCGTTCAAAACGCGCCATCATCACCCCTGTCGCTTCCCCAGTCCATTCACAACGGAGACAGTCGTCCACCTACCCCCGTACCATCCCTCATTCCTTCACCAACCACTACAAGAGTTGGTTCAAGAGATCCTTCGCCGACCAACATGTCAACGTCCGCGGAACCCGATACGGACGAAACTCAGGTTCAAGAGGACCGGGACTTCGACTGGTACCTATCAGAGGAACATTGCCCTCTACACCAACACCTCGTCTACGGCAACCACCTCACCACCACGCACAACGAAACCCCTCCGCTATGCACCACAGACGGAGAGCCCATCCATATGCCGAAGGATCCTCGACCCAAGGTCCGCATCTATCGTGCGGAAGAACACAGTCCGATTTCCAGACGTCAAGTGGAGACTCCTCCACCCCTCGGGTTCAGACACAACAGGGGAGTACATTACATCCCTTTCCAGATCCGCGATGCTCAGGACCGGTTGCACCCAGCTCGCTATACGCAGCTCATCCTTACGGCGGACCCGTTCGTCCTCGCCTACAGGAGGGGCAGCGATCAGCAGTACGGGAAGCCAGTGCACGCCGCCCCCAACTACAACTATCCTCGGGACGCCGCCTACTGCGACGACGACCTGATCTTCCTAGACCAGCGCAGCGTCATGCGGGAGTCGGTAGACCGCGCCCTCACGGGCATGAAAGACCTCACACTGACGGCAGAGGTCCACCGATACCGCTGCGCCCAGGCGGGGGTAGAAGCGAAGGAATCAGAGTTGGCGAGGATCACGGAGGAGTTGGACAAGATAGCCAGGGTACGACGGGAGTGCGTACTTCGCCTGCAGCGCGCCAACGCGATCACGCGCATCGAAGCGGAGAGGGACTCCTACCGACCGGGGTTGGAAGCGGGGCAGCAGGTTGCCGAGCAGAGAGAGGCAGCCCAGCGGGGTCGAGCTGGGGCTCGACCGTAAGAAGGGGGTGATGTTACGGTTCGGATCGATCGGCGCCTCGGGCCGGGAAGTGGACACTGACGCGTCGACTATGACATCGCCGTCAGCAGAATATCGTCATGGACTTGTAGATCAGTCAGCCGGGTAAGCTCCGGCACATGTGATTGTACGATAACGGATCGGATCTCGGATGACTCGTAGTGACTCATAACTAGGATAGCTGTACTAGGGTTCACGGTACTTACGCTATTGGCTAGTTAGTATTCAAGCGGCGCTTCAAAGCCCGCGCGTAACTGTATAAGTAGACTAGTGCGAAGACCAAGAACGGCATCTTGGTCTTCTTCCAATACCACCATCATCTACTCGTCTTTACTAAGAGGCTCCCCCTCTTAAGTGAGTGTCCGGCATATCCCCTTAGACCAGGGATCCCCGTGACTTACCTCTTGACTGTCCCTCCGTGGATCAGTGGAATATCCCGCCGACATCGCAGCATACCAAGTCTTCCTATATCGCAACGATCGAGTAGCATCCCCTTATCACACCTTCTACATCATCGATAGCGCTACGTGGCCTAACGCTCAGTACATCGGTCATATCCCTACGGGAGTACCACAGCTCGAAGACCTTCACGCATACTTCGGACGGGACGAATCCCTCCAGCCTCATCCAGCTTTCTACGCAAGCACCTTCGCCAACCACAACTATCGACGTATTCGGATCGCCACCAAGCAAGAAGCCTAAGTCAGGCAAACGTCCGTGGTAGACGTTACAGCGAAGTTGCCGCCATCGTCATCTAGGAACGGGATGTCGTACATGCGCGGGTGTCCCTTTGGTGTGGGAGCACTTCCGGATGATCCTCCAGAGCCTCCACTTCCTGAGGGAGATCCAGTTGGAGACATGTTTGTTGTATGGATGGTTTATGGGGCACGTATATTCTGGGAGTCTTAGAGAAGCTCAGGTCTCATAATCTGTTAGAGGCGTGGGAAAGTGCGACTCAGTCTTCGGGAGAAAAGACTGTGATATTAGTGTAGCTACCTGTTAGAGGCGCGGGAAAGTGCAACTAAGATACAATGAGTAAAGGTAACGAACAGGAAGTGAAGTAAAGTACTGACCTCAGTCTTCGGGAGAAAAGACTGAGGTGTCGCTACTGTGACTACAGGGTATATAAGTTCAACAAACGAAAAATTTATACGCTAAGTCTATAGAGGTATAGGCAGCTGTGCTCGACTTGGTCGTTTCCGACCCCAGCTAGCTCGGAGTTGCCCGACGCTTACTCAGCGTGTGCGGCTGAACTCCAACATGTGGTGCTCCTGGTGCTAGTCCCGCTGCTGGTGGTGGCGGGGGTGGCGGTCCTCCTCCGAAGGGATCCCCTCCGCCTCCTCCTCCAAATTGAGGCTGTCTTCTTCCGTGTGGCGGTCTTCCACCCCCTGGTGGTCCTTGACCGAAGGGTCCCCCCGGTCTTCTGGGTGCTGGGGGTCCTCCTGCGCCCGGTGGTGGGTCAGGAACGTCTGGGCCTACTGCTCTAAAAATGGCTGCGTCGTCTGTGGTCATGCGGTGTCCTGTAGTTGGGTTGATGGGGCGTAGGTAGGATTCGGCCTCTTTGGTGATTCTTCTGGCTTCTTCGAGAGCCAGGTCTTCTTGAGTAATTGTTGCGGTTGCCATGTCTGCGGGTGGGTGGACTTCGATGCTTTCGGGTTTGTTGATACGTAGGGACTCAGCTGTCTGTATTATTTCTCCTACTTCGGATTCTTCGTCGTTGTCAGTTTCTTCGTCGTCTCCACTAGTCTCGGATGGTGCGGGGGTTCTTGGTTCGGATGTACTGGGTTCTTCTTCGGGTTGTCCGTCTATGCGTCCCCACTCTTCACGTGTGGGTAGGTTCCTTGCGTCGATATCGCAGTTGTAGTTTCTTCCTGCGGGTCGTACTGCGTCGTATCAGTTGTCTACAGGGTTCCAAGTAATCTCAACCTGTTACGATTCTCGTCTTTCTGTACGATAGGTCTTGTCTGCTTATCCGCCTTATCTCGCGTTCGCATGTACGTTTACCTATGTTCCACTTCGATTCGGTTTTCGCCTCTTATCTCGCACCAACCCCATGACCGTAGGGAAGCCAGGGCTGTGACTTCTAGGGCCCGCTGACGTCATTGGAGCCCCGCGTGCCCCCGCGGAATTCCCTTGTACCTTTTACGGACTTCCCCTTTACACTTCCTTATTAGCTCGCTGGGGCCAGTACCTCAGGATCGCGTCATATGTTTGTACTTCACAAACAACCTGTAGTAGTATATAAGTTACGCTCTACCTAGCTTGTACGGTAGACTTGACTTCTTGTGTAATACCACAATCGTCTTTGCCTCACGAACGACTTTGGCTCGCCTTTGCGCTTGAGCCCCTCTTCGCTCGCCTTTTCGCTTGAGCCTCGAACTTCCGCTAATATCCTTGTGTCCCTGGGAGACCAAGTGATACTTGTTCATCACCGAACTGAACCTTAGCCGGTTCACGCCTAGCCGATCCCGTTGACTTACCGAAGTACACGTCGTACTTAACGCCCCTGTGGTGGCGTTACACAACCCAGCACAAATTGTCAAAATTGAACTCAACGGGGCGGTATCGGGTTGGCCCCGACGCAAAGTCCACGAAGTATCCTGTTTCTCCTCGGTATTCTCTCCACCTAGCGGCTCCTAGGAATTGTGTTGGTACGTTGCGGTCTCCTCGTCGTTCGAGGGAATAAGTCTGAAAGTTTCTCCACTGGTCTCGAGTTGTGAACGCCACGATGGGAGGATCTTGGTCTTAATGTAACGCCACCACTGGCATTAGTCCGACTTGGACACGAAAGGGCGCTCACGACTTAGCGGAATATCTCTTTCGAGGTCACGTGACCTAGTTCCGGGATACACGGCGCTAACGGGCACGTGATCTGAGCGTACACTAGGGCAAGTCGTGCCACTAGGTAATCCGGTAATCGATGAAGACGACTTGCTCGGAAAGGGGGGCAAGCGGAGCACGCGTAAAGAGACGAGTAGAAGTGGTGAATTGAAGAAGACCAAGATGGCGAATCTTGGTCTTATCGAGCCACTATTTATACATATATGAGGTAGCTTTAAAGCTCCTCCCGAACCTGTACGACGAATAGCGTATGTAGCTCAAACCCTACTACAACTATCCTAGTGTTGACTCATGCCTTGATGGCATGTGATTGTGCTACGCGCTGACTGATACGACTGTCCATGACACATTACTACTTACTAACGAGGTCATGACTGTAAGTAAGAGTCCACTTCTCCCGCACCGTGACACTGAGGCTGTATTGGCTGGTGACGACAAAGATTTGCCTTTCTTCTTGCTCTGGCATTGGCACAGTCGTTGATTGATGACTTGCGTGCTTTGCTTGAGCTCGTCGTAGGTATTGTGGGGCTTGTCGGTGATGGCTAGGAGGTCCTTGATCTCGTCTGTGAGACCATCGTAGAAGTGGGTGCGGAGGTCTATGAGAGACCACCTGGTTTGTCCAGAGTACTGTTCGAATACTGAAGCGTATTTGGCAACTGTCTTTTTACCCTGTCTTGTTTTCTTTAGCTCCTCTTGAGCTATATCCTCGACGTCCAGGGGGCTGAACCTGTGGTTGAACTCCTTTACGAAGTCGGACCAATTTCCACTGAAGGGGATGGTCCCCTTATTGGCCAACTCTAAGTATGGGAGTGCCCAGGTCTTGGTGTCCCCTTCCATCAGATTGAGGGCAGCGGCGATCCATCTGTGTTCATCCGCATACCATTTACTGTCTGCTGTGTGCCATGTATTCATGGTGTCCCCGAGTGAGCCTGCCCAGTTGTGGAAGGCAGCAAGGAAATGACGGGCATCTGATGAGGAGCCTTTCCCATCCCAAGCTTTGGGGCGGGCCACTATTTCCTTGTTTTTTCCGTTTCCTGGGCAAGTGGCAGTTGCCGAGGCCACCTGTGCTGTCAGTGCTGTGACTTGTTGCACTAGGTTACCTATGGCAATGCCGAGGTGGTTTATGAGGTCTAGGCAGTCCTGGACTGTGGGGGGAGGTGCCAGCATGGGTGGTGCAGCATGTGGTAATGTGGAGCTGGAGGGTTGTGACATTGCTTCCAGCTGTTTCTCTCGTTCTTGTTTGTCCTGTTCCTCGTTTGCCCTGTTGAAATCTTCGAGTAAACAAAGTTGTTCATCAGGGGAGATGTTGTCCCAGTCCTGGATGCGTGAGATAAATTCTTTCTCGCATTTAGTTGGAGGAGGGAGGGCGTATTTCGAGCGAGCTCCACTGGGATACTGAGCTTGTGCTAGATGAGCTGTCTGTTTCCCTTTCTTGGGAGCCACGTTCTTCGTCTTCCCTTATGTGGGAGAGGAGGGGGTGAGGGGGAGATTCAAGATGAGGGATAAGATTCGCAGCGATGGCTATCAACTGCGGGACTGTGAATTCTGTACCGAGGACGGGGATTTCTAGGCCGTAAAGCTCTAGTAAACCGTAACAGTACTCGGGATCGTGATAGATTGCCTGCACGTATTTCTCGGCGATGTTACAAGGGGGTAGTTCTAACTGGAACCCCTGGTAATGGATATTAACACCGTCTTCATCAATAAAACTTTCGCCTGACTGGGCGAGTGTGGCTTGGGAGGAGGAGTGGGCGGAGTGGAAGGAATCCACAGAGAGTGTAGGTGATGGTGATGCGTACACTGGTGATGGGATCCGGTCTTGTTCAGACTGGGTGTCCTGGTGTACGTGCAGCGATGCTGAAGCAGAGGCTGTAGTTTGAGGTGGTGTGATAGAGGCTTGTCTCCTCCTAAAGAGACAACGAAGGCGGGTGCGGACGTTTGCAAATATGCGAGGCAGTTTGGAAATAAGTGGGTGGTTTTAGACGACATGATACAACAAGCACGCAACGCTAACTCGAAGGTGATTGGAATGCCCTATCAAGCAAGACTGATACACAGAGGTGTTTCACACTGCGCGAGGCTGCGGTGATAAAGGGACACTCAGGAATGGTGTAAGGATATGTGTAGAGCTACAAGGCTGTCTGCCTCAGTCTTCTCGACCTGTTGGCTGCCTCTCAGGCCGAAGCGCTCTCAAACTTTTCTGGTTGGTACGCGTACAGCTGTCGCAGGCTAGGCCTGGCTGGCTCAACGTCTAACTGCAGCTTATCTGGTGTGGTGACCAGTTCTGCAGCCAGTACCCAGAGGCGTCTACTGATGACCAGATAGACCCAATGAAGGCAAGCACAATGTATGCCAGTTTTACAGACACTACAGTTGTACCATGAATGCACAGATTCTGCTTACGGACTTCCCCAGGCAAAGAGTGAGGTAGATAACACAAAGGACTGATGGTCGTCAACCACCTAGAGGGATAATGAAGTAGCTGGTGAGCGTGGAGGGCTCAGGAGTGTGAAAAAGAACTTGTCCTAATGTAGTGGTATGACACCTCGCTACACTAAGCTCAAGTGAAGATAATTGTGAAGTGAACTGTCTGGCCTTCAGGACTCAAGCCTAGCATGGAGATAATGTTGAGACGCGACTGATTCAAGTCACATGTCTCGTGGGATATGATTGAGTCATCCCATTTACTAAATACGGTATCTGTCCCTTACGGACTGATTTGGACTTGGCCGGACTCTCACGGACCGCTTTTGTTTATCTTTATTGTTAGAGTCATACATGGCTCTTATTGTTCTCTATTGTTAAGATACCGGTATTGTCTGCTTTAGGCAGCTATTGTTCTCTGCCCTCCAATGGCATTTCTCCCTCTGGCACACAGACCACCTGTATTGTGTTTGGACCACCTGTGCGCACAGACCATTCTTAGCTAAGCATCCTGTATATAAGGACTGCTGTTTTCGCCTCTACACTTCAGAGTTCCCTTCACCTCTGAAGTGTAAGTCCCCTTTCTCTTTACCTCTCCTACCATACCTTTACTCATAAGGCGTTCCTTTATAGTAACTTGTCCTTACTAGGTATGCAGTTGTAACAGAGTTCCCTTCACCTCTGAAGTTAACTTGTCCTTACTAGCTTATTGCTATTAACGCTTCGCTCGTTAGTTCTGCGCTTCAACAGGTTATGGGCCCTGACGCCTAATAACTAACTTGCGTTATACCTACAGATCTACTCTTGTGTCACCTTGCTCTCTCAGCCGACCACATTTATTTTTGTCGTCTTCCACATCTTCAGTGAGCATCCTCTATCCCCTATTTTTTCGACACACCCTTTCTCGTCCACCATGACTCCGTCATGTGCCATTCTGGCTAGCCTCTTAAGGAGGTTCTCGTGAAAGGTCTTTATGACCTTAAACTCCTCTGTGCGCACTATCCTAGTATATTTTCTATACCCGGTTTTCGTCCGGAAGTGCTTTCATAGGCCAATAGGGGAAGACCCTTGCGGCTATAGGCCTTTCTAATGGTTGGGTGATACTCGGTTAATACCTGGGTCACTTTAAGGGGTGTGAAGGCCTGGTTAATAGTCAAACCCAGAAGTCCTTCCCTCTGACACAACTAGGAAACGCTACTATACTATAATGGTATTTACACAGTAGCTATGACTAGACCTCTGCCAGGAGAAGTATTCGCTCCCTTTGTGCAGGATTCGCTGCATGGCATGTATCACTAGTCTAGCTACTTAGTACCAAGACCCTTAATGGTCTGTTCTAGAGACTCCACAGACGACAGTCACAATTGTTATGGGAGTTGATCCCTATCATTGTCTCTGGAATTCGCTGTTGGCTCCTCTCTAGGGTACTACCCTTTACTGTGCATCTTAGTCGCCCCAGTCTACTTGGCCCTAAAGGTTAGAGATGGCCTTGAAGCGTCCTTCGCCGGACAATGCTTCTATGAGCCCTTCTTGCTAGACCCTGACAAAGCTGTATGATATGACCACTCGCCCTCCTAGGGTCTCAGAAGATCACAGTACAAGGCAGCCATCATAAAAATGATTCCACTACTATAAAACTTCCAAGTCGCACAAACTTGAGGCATGACACTCTACTGTGTTATGGAGTTATAGCGCTCTTATGGCTGGACCTCTACTTTCCTTAACAAGATCTGGGCTGGTTCTGACTGCTCCTCGGAACCAGATATACAAACATCTCAAATGACTTCGCCCTCTTTCCACCTCTCTTTCCCACCTACCCTCGTCCTTTCAAAGCTGGATGGAACAAACTGGCAGACATGGGGAGCGACGTTCACGTCGCTCATGCTGATGAATGGAGTAAGGAGGCATCTCACCCACTCCAATCCAGCCCATGTCCCCCAACATCCCACTCCAGCTGCAGGAGTCGTTGGTGCCCCTGTTGGGCCCACAGACGAAGGACTGGCCATTTTGGCCCTATGGGAAAAACAGGAGGAGGTCATCACAGGCCTCCTATATCTCTCAGTCACCGCGGAGGTCCTCTCCGGCATAGTATCAGAGGCGCTGTTCCCAAGCGTCCATGATAAATTCATGCACCTAGATCACCTCTATGGACAGGTCGGCTCCATGGCCACCTTCAATCTATGGGTGGGCTTGGCCAACACCAAGCTTCAGGAAGGTAGCCCCTTCCAACCTCAACTCCAGAAAATGCTGGACGCGAGGAACACCCTTGTGGAGCAAGGGATGCCCGTCTCGGACATGCAAATGTCCTTCATACTGTTAGACGCGCTACCCCCCTCCTACAGCACCATAGCAGGCACCATCCTCGCCTCTGGCCCCCCTGCCAACCTACAACCTCAGGACCTAATTAACAGGTTCATTAATGAGGAATCACGTATCGCTGGTCCCCCGGCATCTTATAATAAGATAGCCCCCGTCAAGAAAAATTCGCCTCCGCACGATCATGCGTTGCAGGCATCAGGCAGCTCTGTGTCCCCGGACATAATCTGCCACTACTGCAAAAAGCCTGGCCATAAAAAGCCAGACTGCTACAAACTCAAACGGGACCAGGAGAACGCAAAGAAAGGAAGGGCTGGGCAGCGAGGGAAAGCTACCCAAAATACAATGACTGAGGCCCCGGACTCACTTCCGGGAAATAGGTTTGCTGCGGCCAATAGCATACCTGTACCAAAGAGTCGACTATTTACTATAGTTAACGGCTCTGGCAAAATAGAAGAGGTACATGAGGTACCTCAGGTCTCCCTTTACATGATGAGTGTAAATCACTCTCAAATAGCATCAAGATGGATGATGGATAGTGGAGCATCAGCACATTTTACCCCACACCTTGAAGACTATGACTCCTACACACCTCATGAAGGAGTAGAAGTGCTTCTAGGTGACAACTCTCTACTCAAGAGCGTTGGCACTGGTACGGTTACAATCCGCACCAACAGAGGCTATGACCTCAAAATATCAAATGTGCTACACCTCCCCAACACACACTCACGCATACTATCCACGCCTGCACTAACACAAAAAGGCGCCATCATCAGCTTTGACTCAACATCTTTTGCTATAAGATTCAATGGAGAGACCATAGCGGAAGGACACAAGGCTTCAGGCCTATATTGGCTTGACGGACAACATATGAACTCAGTCCGAGCACCTGCATCTGCTAGCCTTGATGTCTGGCATCAGCGCATGGGACATATGTCCAAAGACGCGCTTAAAAGATATGCTCAGGAGTCTGTAAAAGGACTCCATATAAATAACTCACCAGTAGACGATAAGTTGTGCCATGGCTGTGAGACTGGCAAATCAACGCGTCTACCCTTTCCACCTTCCTCAAAACGCGCACAAGAACCCCTTGAAGTCATCCACAGTGACCTTGTTGGCCCCATGCAGAGCCAATCAATACAAGGAAACAAGTACTTCGCCACGTTCATAGACGACTTCTCCAAAGCAGCAGTAGTCGTCTTCATGAAAACAAAGGACCAGTTTAAGGATGCCTTCCTACATTATAAGGCATGGGCTGAAAAACAACTAAACAAGCCCATCAAAACCTTACACTCGGACCATGGTGGCGAGTACGTCAATAATGACTTAAAGCGCATACTTTTGGAAGCGGGAATTGAGCATACTCTTACAATGCCTCATTCTCCACAACAGAATGGGAGAGCCGAGCGATTTAACCGAACGGTTATGGAAAAAGGCACTAGCATGCTTCATCATGCAGGCCTTAGCCTTGGCTTTTGGGAGCAAGCAGTTCAAACTGCTGTCCAAATCTACAACCGCACTCCCACTCGTTCTAATCAGTGGAAAACTCCGCTGGAGCTCTGGGATGGTACAGTCCCGGATGTCTCTTACTTTAGAGTATTTGGCTGCAAAGCCTACTATCATGTACCCGAACACAACCGGCGCAAACTAGATCCTAAAGCAAAGGAAGCCGTGTTTGTGGGCTATGAGCCCCTATCAAAGGGCTACAAACTCTGGGATAGACATAGCCGGTGCTTCGTCTCTTCACGAGATGTTACATTTGACGAAAGCACTTTCCCATCCCTGAGTGACCTGGCTCGTCACTCTCAAACTCCTACCCCTCCCGTGTCTGGTGAACTCGAAAGAGGCGCTGCCGGCGGAGAGATTTTCTTTGTAGTGCCTAGCCTGTTACGTTTTCCCTCAAGCGCCCTCGCACGTGACCATGGGAAAAGCGGAGACTGCCGAAGGCTCTGTCAAAGCTCATAACTTCAACGAAGTTATGAAGCGAGCAGTCCGGCATTTGCCGAAAGAAGACGATGTTTGGCCGTCACGTGACCTGGCACGTGACCTGCTTCTAGAACGTTCCAGAAGAGCCCGGATGAGCACGTGCCCGGGTTGGCTTGTGATTATGGACCGGTAACGTACAGTTGCCGATGGACATGTGTTATGACGTCATGGGTCTAGCCCTGCCTCGTGTTAATGACTCACAGTGACTCGTGCCAAGAGCGCCTTATGCCATTGGCTAGTAGATCCGGTTGTATTAGGGTTCATGACTCATAGTGACTCGGTATTAGGTTCAGGCTGAGCTTGAAAGCTCCCTGGACAGGTATAAGTAGTAGAGCTGAGCGTCCCTAAGACGCCAGCTTTAGAACATCTTGGATTCCCCCTTCCCCAATCCTACTTGCCTCCTAGTCATGTAGTTGCTGCACTGTGCTGTCTGCCGGTGTGTGCTGTTGCTACCTCTGAACTTCGAGTGCTGCTTGTACTTCTGCTCCTCAGCGTGCCCTCGGAGCCTGTCCCGCCGCTGCGACCTCTTCCTCTACTATTCCCACTACAGTCGTGCTGTCTTGCCGACTCTGTCTCTCATTACCACGTGTAACGCCTCCAAACGTTACGACTTCGGGCTGTATCAGTGTTCGACGACAACAACCAAGTCGGTTACAACGAACGGGCCGGAAGGACCGTTACATAGCCCGCCTACACCAGCTGTTGCCCCTGCGGCACCTACACCAGTCTTTGTACTCCCACCTATTCAGGTGCCCGCAGAACCTCAACAACAGCCTAGCACACCCCCCAACACCTCACCTGCTGCGGCAGACCAGACAATATATCACACTCCCCCTTCCCAAGCCCCCCCTCCTACAAACACTGCACCCACCCGCACTCGCACTCGCTCCACAAGGCGTGCTGCAGTAGTTGCTCCTATACCGGCCCCTAATTTCAATAGGGAAGTATCTCCTCCCAGATCTACTCCCAGATCGCCAAGGAATACTCAACCGGTTTCGCCTACCCGACCAAGGCGGAGCACTAGGGTACGATTCACGAATCCTCGCTATCTCCAAGAGGATGATGAATTCGTGCAAGGAAGCAGTAGGCTGGGAATGATGGACCTACTTAATGTGGCAGAGGTACCTGGCTATAGGGACCCTCAGACCTTTAAGCAGGCTATGGAGTCTGAACAAGCCGTCGATTGGCTTGAAGCATGCCAGTATGAACTGGATGCTCTCGACAAGCTTGATGTCTGGAGATTAGAACCCCTCCCTGCTGGAAGGAAGGTGGTCAAATGCAAATGGGTGTTTAAGAAGAAAGCAGATGGACGCTTTCGTGCTATGCTAGTGGCAAAAGGGTTCACCCAACTAGAGGGGGTGGACTTTGATGAAACTTTCTCCCCAGTTGCCCGCTTCGAGTCTTTACGACTCCTTCTTGCGTTGGCTACGCTTGAAGACTGGCATATTCACCAGATGGATGTCAAATCGGCATTCCTTCATGGGGAACTGGAGGAAGAAATCTATATGGAGCAACCTGTCGGTTTCGTCACAGCTGGTTCCGAGCACCTTGTGTGCCGGTTACAGAAGGCACTTTATGGCCTGAAACAAGCCTCCCGCGCATGGAACGTGCAATTCCATGGGGTCCTTTGTGACCTAGGCTTTACGCGGACGTACTCTGATGCAGGAGTATATGTGTATCATCTTCAAGAGGGGGGTGACACATTATTTGTGATCTTATATGTAGATGACATCACTATACTCGGGAGCTCTCTATCAAAGATCAATGATCTGAAAGTCTCTCTATCAGACCGATATGAGATGACTGATCTTGGTGAAATCCAATCATATCTCGGTGTCAACATCACCAGAGATCGTGCAAACCGCACTATGGAAATCAACCAATCAGACTACATCAGCGATGTGATTGAGCGCTTTGGAATGTTAGATTCCAACCCAGTATATACCCCTCTTCCCTCTGGCGCTGAGGCACACTTGATCAAATTCGAAGATCAGGCCTCTACTTCTGAAATTAAGAAGTATCAACAGATAATTGGGTCTCTGCTGTATGCGCAGATAGGAAGCAGACCTGATATATCCTTCGCTGTTGCGCGCCTTAGTCAATTTGCTTCCAATCCCTCACCTCAGCATTTACGCCTATCCAAGTATGTCCTAGCCTACCTAAACACAACAAAGGACTACAGGATACGCTATGCTGGAGGGACTGACTCTGATGGAGCTGGCCTTCGTGGCTACTGCGACTCTTCCTGGGGAGATCAGGAAGAAAAGCACTCCACCTCTGGCTACGTCTTCTTACTTGCTAATGGAGCCATTTCATGGTGTACCAGAAAACAGAAGACCATAGCCCAGTCTACCACAGAAGCAGAGTACATGAGCCTCGCTGAGGCCTCTAACCAAGCTCAGTGGTACACCACTTTCCTAGGGGAACTAGGGTATGAGGTCGCCTCTCCCATTCCCCTACACTGTGACAACAAGGGTGCTGTAGACTTAGCATTAAACCCTGTCACTGGAAGGCGGTCCAAACATATCCTGATCAAACACCATGTAGTCAGGGAGTACGTAGAAAATAAGGTCATAGACCTGATTCGTACTCCTACAGGGGAAATGGTTGCAGATGGACTTACTAAGTCACTGCCCAAAGAACCCTTTGACAAAATGGTCACTGATCTAGGAATGGTGTAAGAAGGGTTAAAAGGAAAACTTGTACACAGTCAATGGTCGTCGATCCTTGGTTTATCAACAAGGACGTCACATTGTTCTGTAATCTAGTACAAAACACATCATGTTCTCTAATCCATGAGAGCTATGAAAAACCCTTCTTAGAACTCTGAAGGAGTTGGACCTTGTTCCAACTTAGTACAGAAGATAGTCCTTTATCACAGGACTACCACGAAGTGGGTGTAAAAACCGCTTCGGATTGAACATTATCTGCACAAAGATTCCAACCTCAATCCCGAACTTCTGTACGACTCTGGGTTCTATATAAAACACCTATACCTACAAAATGGACTGCCTCTATCATGGAGGGATGTTGAGACGCGACTGATTCAAGTCACATGTCTCGTGGGATATGATTGAGTCATCCCATTTACTAAATACGGTATCTGTCCCTTACGGACTGATTTGGACTTGGCCGGACTCTCACGGACCGCTTTTGTTTATCTTTATTGTTAGAGTCATACATGGCTCTTATTGTTCTCTATTGTTAAGATACCGGTATTGTCTGCTTTAGGCAGCTATTGTTCTCTGCCCTCCAATGGCATTTCTCCCTCTGGCGCACAGACCACCTGTATTGTGTTTGGACCACCTGTGCGCACAGACCATTCTTAGCTAAGCGTCCTGTATATAAGGACTGCTGTTTTCGCCTCTACACTTCAGAGTTCCCTTCACCTCTGAAGTGTAAGTCCCCTTTCTCTTTACCTCTCCTACCATACCTTTACTCATAAGGTGTTCCTTTATAGTAACTTGTCCTTACTAGGTATGCAGTTGTAACAGAGTTCCCTTCACCTCTGAAGTTAACTTGTCCTTACTAGCTTATTGCTATTAACGCTTCGCTCGTTAGTTCTGCGCTTCAACAGATAAATCACGCGCCGAACTTACAGTCAGCGTGGAGTGTGCAAGGTCAAAGGTGGCCCTTATACAGGAGCACAACTCGCGATGTCACACAATGGTAAGCTGAGTGGAGAACCAAGAGGACAAGTTAGATTGGAGAAGGTAAGGAGTACAGGATGATACCCACCTGAGTGGAGAACCAAGAGGACAAGTTGGTTCCACTCAGGATGTTACAGAGAGGTTTATATGTGCTACATGTGCTGAGGTCGAACTGAGTCTAAACACTATTACTAAGTGTACAGTAAGACTCCATGACTCAGAAGCTGACGCGTCGTATCTAATAATAGCACTATCTATTGTGCTGACTGATGCACTTGTCATAGTGCTGACGCGATGCCTTATCTTGCTGAGTAAAACCTAATACAGCGTGTAAGCATAAACTACTAAGCGTGTTCTAGAGCTGTCTAGAAGGTTCCTTCCTTATTTACCAATCGTATGAGTCCATATGTAAATGGAATGTGACTGGATCAGGTTGTCCCATTAAGGGTGCAACCATCCCAGGGTCACGTGTTTAAAGGTGCACGTGGTGGCAACACGTGACTGACGAAGTCTCGTACTTTGGCCCTTTATATCTTCCTCTAGTAATTCTGTATAAATGCAGAAAAATAGGGAAAATAATATACGCGTCCATGACAGTGCAGGTGCAGTGAACATGGGTGCACTGAGACTGTGCCAGCCCCACTGTGCAATATGTAGGGAGGCGGGGACAGCTCTTGTGCACCCCTTCCCACACAAAGGGGGCATCACCAGCTGGGGGTGGCTTGCCCTTGTGTGCCCCTTTCTGCATGTGCCACACAGCATGGCCAAGGGGAGGGGAGGGGCTGGGGTGCTCTCACACACCAGGCAGTGCAGCCAAAGGGGGCAGTGGGTGACAGGGAGAGGGGGGCAGCATGTGGTCTTCCCCCCTTGTAATGCCACCACAGGGGCATTAAGTATGATGTGTACTTCAGCAAGTCAACAGGATTGGAAGGGCGCGAGCCGGTTAAGACTCAGTTCAGTGATGAACAAGTATCACTTGGTCTCCCAGGGACACAAGGATAATAGCGGAAGGTCAGGGCTCAAGCAAAGGTGCGAGTGAAAATGGGGACTCAAGTGCAAGGGCGAGTCAAAGGCAGTTCATGAGGCAAAGACAATGTGGTATTACACAAGAAGTCAAGTCTACCATACAAGCTAGGTAAGGCGTGACTTATATACTAATACAGGGTGTTTGTGAGTCGCAAACACATGACGTGATCCTAGGGTACAGGCCCTAGCGAGCTAACTAGGTAAAGCGAAAGGGAAGTCTGTTTATAGAACAAGGGAATCCCACGGAGATAGAAGCCAAGAAGTGAATCGAAGCGGGTCATGGGTAAAAAGTACAGCTGAATGTAATGTGAGATAAGGAGAGGTGAAGCATATTGTACAAGGAGACAGAAATGTAACATTACCCCCCCATCAGACTCGAAGTCGCCACAACTTCAACTAGTAGTCACTGGTATAGTACCAGTCATCCTCAACAGGTGTGGTGTCAGGAGTTGGTGAATGTTATGTTTTGGACTGATTGGTGCCTCGGGCTGGGAAGTGGACACTAATGTACGAGCTATGACACTCTTGTCAGCAGTATATTGTCATGGACTTTAGGGTCAGTCAGCTGGGTAAGCTCTGGTACATGTGATTGTACGATACAGATTGGATCTCAGAATGACTTGGAATGACTCACACTAGGATAGCTGTACTAGGGTTTACTCTACTTACTCTACTGGCTAGTACTTCTTGAAGTGGCGCTTTAAAGCCCACGCATATCTGTATAAGTAGAGTATGGCGAAGACCAAGAACCGCATCTTGGTCTTCTTCAATACCACCATTGTTACTTGTCATCTCTAGGGCCCTCCCCCTTTAAGTGAGTCGTCTGGCATATCCCCTTAGACCAGGGATCCCCTGTGACTTATCCTGAGTTCCCTTGTGGGCAGTGGCACTGTCGCCCACAAGATCCATCTATACCGCAACAAATGAGTCGCCTCACCTTATCACACCTTCTATATCCTCAACAGTCCTGCTTGGACCTACGCACACTACATCACTGAAGTACCCATAGGGATACCAATCCATGAGGACATCCACGCCTACTTTGGACTAGATGAACGTATCCTACCCCATCCCGCCTTCTACTCTGATGCAGCAGTAAACAGGAACTTCTTTGTGCAAAGGTTCACCACCATCCGAGAAGCCTAAGTCAGGCAAGCGTCCGTGGTAGACGCTACATTAAGACCAAGATCCCACCATGGCCAACCCTACAAGAACAACCAAAGATTTCTGGGTGCCCTGATGAACAGCGCACATGAAGGGATGATACTCACAGTGACAAGAGGACTGTGGTGAGATATCAAAGGTGACTGGAAGCAGCAACAGAGTGAATCAAGCAAGTGAAGCAGATGTGGGGTCTGGCACACAACAGATGAGAACTGATGATATTACAGGAGAGGAGACATACCTGGCACACAACAGATGAGAACTGATGTGGACCAGGAGCGTACAAGCTGCACTACTTATACAAAATACAGGGTGATGCAGGTAACAGCTGGTCACAGTAAATACAAGACGCATTGTTCTACAAGTAGACAAAGGAGTGTACTGTTCTGGAGAACAAGGTGTGTAGAACAAAGAAGGACTAGAATATGATATCATAGTGACATCATATTAAGGATAAGAACAAAGGTCAGAGTACAAGGATGAAATACAAGGGGAGTCCAGAGGAGTCCATGATGTCATTGTACAGTGATGTCATAGATAAGAAAAGTCTGAGATTGTAAAGATCATATATACTATAATCTAATCTACATAAGTCCAATATATCTTATCTAAAGCAGTCCGTTATCTGCATGTCCTTTAAGCCACTAAGTGCACAAGGGTCACTTATCAACATGCCCTTCCGCCCCTATCACATTGACAGAAGAGGAGACCGCAATGTCCCCAAGAGATATCTAGAAAACATGTTCTGGAAAGACGACACAGAAGATCCAGGATATTACACCTACTACACAGATCAACAGAACAACTCTCGACTTATACCAGTAGAATTCAACTTCGACAACACCTGCTGGGTTGAAATCCGCTGGGACAACCTCCACAACAAATACCAAGTAACCAGACCAGCAAGCTCCAGCCTCAACCTCAACATCCCACAATCCAATGTTGTCACCTGAGACCAGTGGGGATTAATTGATGGAGAAGAAGAAGAACCCCTCCGATCCCCAACACCCAAAACACCTGCACCATCACCATCTATCACCAGCAACCCTGAGGAAATTCGGATCATCAAAGATCAACAGGAGGAGGAACACCTCGAAGAAATTGCTAAGTCCATCCCCACAGACATGTCCACCATGCTCACCATGGCACAAGCCAGAACCGCAATATTCGGAAAATCCCCTGACAAAGGAAAAAGGAGGAGGAGGTGGACCCCCACCAGGAGGAGACCCCAACAACAACCCACACAATGAAGGAGAAGGATGTAATGCCACCACAGGGGCATTAAGTATGATGTGTGCTTTGACAAGTCAACGGGATTGGAAGAGCGCAAGTCAGTTAAGACTCAGTTTGGTGGTGAACAAGTATCACTTGGCCTCCCAGGGACACAAGGATAGTAGTGGATAGTCAGGGCTCAAGCGTAAGAGCAAGCAAAGGCAGGGACTCAAGCGCAACGGCAAGTTGAAGATCAGTTCATGAGGCAAAGACAATGTGGTATTACACAAGAAGTCAAGTCTACCATACAAGCTAGGTAGGGCGCGACTTATATACTAATACAGGGTGTTTGGCTAGGCCAAACACATGATGCCAGAATGACACCTCGCACTGAATCGAGTACAAAGGGACATACTATAACGAGAGTCATAGGGATGCGCAGGTCCGCATGTGCGTCAGATCAACTCGGAAATGTATGGTGGTTTTCGATGGCACAAACCGCTGGTCGAAAGGAGTCGGGTGCAAGTGGAATGAGGCAAAACGGATGGGTGCGTGACAAATGAGAAGTTCGCAGAAACTGCATATTGTACAGTAGGTGATAGAATGAGTCAAGGTGTATGCCACAAGAAGCAGAAATTGTAACATTACCCCCCCATCAGACTCAAAGTTGCCACGACTTTGACTAGTCACTGGTGTAGTACCAGTCGTCTTCAACAGGGGTGGTATCCAGGGTTGGTGGAGGAGGTTGCAGACACATATGATGGTGCAGGAACATGTGTCTTCCTTGCTCTCCACACTCCCTACACTGCTCATACTGAGGGCAGTTAATCTCCGCGTGTTGTGCATCATATTGCAGACACTTGCCACACCACCGAGGACGATCATCAGGGTCAATATAGGCTGGGGACATGGGGGAGATACGATGGATGAGGCACACATCGTACTGATGAGTGTGGCTTCCACACCACTGACACAGCTGCTTGGCCCTCCGCTGTGGGCATTGCACAATCAGGTGGTCAGTGGATTTGCACTGGAAACACTTGCAGATCCTCCTACTGCCTTCCCCCTGCAGGCGTGGCATCTCACAGGGCCCTCCAGTGCGTGGGGGAATGGAGATGGCCTCAGGAGTGGGACGTGGGCATAAGAACTTAGCCTGAAGCTCATCATACTTTTCTGAGATAAGGGGTATGGCTCGCGCGTACTGTAGCTGCTTCTGCACACTTGCAAGATCCATATCCATATGGAAGCGATCCTGTGTAAGCTTGGTTTCCATCCGGTGAAGCTCCGACTGACGTGTAGTGATGGCATCTCATTGTAGCAGACACTCTTGGAGGTGAGATACATCAGCATGGAGGTGGATGTCACGAAGCTCCGTCAAGACTTCATTAAGGCATATAGCGTGGGGATCATGAGGGTGGAACATGGCGAGCTGGTGATCTGTAACGTGTTGGGCAAGCTGGCCCATGTATACATCCTTCAGGTACACCGACTGCACATAGCAAGGGTGTCCTTTGCCCATAGTACGGACAACCTCTTGATAACTCTTCCAGTAATAGATGAACCAGGCAATTCTTTTGGGGTACCTGGCTTCTCCGATCTTCATGGGGAAGTATAGGTAGGTGATGTTGGGGTCGTTGCGGAGGAAGGGGAGCCCTGGGTCTTCCGTATCACCTTCTTTGTCGTTGTCATCAAGGGTGGTGAGAGTAGGGTTGGGTTCTACATGACACGGGTGAGAGGGGGGTGTTGGTACGTGATTGAGTCCTGGGGGGAACTGGGGAGTGGGTGCACATTCAAGGGGTGGTGGAGGTGTGGACGACTGTGGTTCTGGGGGAGTGGGAACAGCAGGGACATGTATGGTGACAGGGGTATCGACAGCTGGGGTGGTGAGTGTGAGTAGTGAGGTGGCTGCTTCTTCTTGGGCAAGACGGTCGAGAGTGGGGGCAATCAAGGACAGGACAGGGGGATCAGGACTAGCGATCACGGAATACGGTGTACAACCCTCTGGTTGTGAGGGGACACCCAAGTCCTGTGATGGTATGATCAGTTGTTCAAGTATAATCTGTGCTGGTGGGCATGAGGGCACTTTGGAGATGATAGGAGTGGAAGTCATGGTGATAGTAGTAATAAGAGGGGGGGTGTCATTTTGGGCTCATTGGATGTCCTCTTATATTGTTTGTCCAGCCCCTTCAGTGGTAGGATTATGCCAGTAGAAGTCAGCAATTAAGTCAGGTGCATGTTGGACATTTTTGAGTGGTTCCCACAAGCTGTTGCTTACGGGGAATCCCTTCCACTGGACTAGGAATTGGAGTTTGCACCCTCGGCCATGAAGCCTTGATCTGAGGATCTGCTCCACTTCAAACTCTTCTTCTCCATCCATGAGGTCGGGGGGTGGTTGTGTGAAGTTTTCCCCATGCAGCTCCATCTCCTTATATGGGGTGAGGAGGTTGGCATGGAATATGGGGTGGATCTTCCATGACTTCAGGAGTTCCAGTTTGTAAGATACTGCTGATAAGGCCTTCTTAATGCGGAATGGCCCATGACATTTGGGGGCTAGTTTGGCTGTGGGGTAGAATGTTTTAAGGTTTGTCCCTTCTAGCCACACTTGTGCCCCTTCTTGATAGGGGATAAAGTGGGTATGCCCTCACTTCATCATGAGTTCTTGGGCATGTTTGATGCAATCTTGCGTGTGTTGTCAATGGGTGCCCATGTCTTCTAACTGCCAATCAACAGATGGTGTAATGCCACCACAGGGGCG
Source organism: Lactarius akahatsu (assembly GCA_021524915.1). Taxonomy (NCBI): domain Eukaryota; kingdom Fungi; phylum Basidiomycota; class Agaricomycetes; order Russulales; family Russulaceae; genus Lactarius; species Lactarius akahatsu. The sequence continues at coordinate 757,743 of JAKELL010000001.1, read as the reverse complement.
TTAAGTATGACGTGTACTTCAGCAAGTCAACAGGATTGGATAGGCACAAGCGGTTAAGGCTCAGTTTGGGGATGAACAAGTATCCCTTGGTCTCCCAGGGACACAAGGATAATAGCAGAAGGTCAAGGCTTAAGCAAAGATGTGAGCAAAGGCAGGGACTCAAGCACAAAGGCAAGTCAAAGTCAGGGCGTGAGGCAAAGATGATGTGGTATTACACAAGAAGTCAAGTCTACCATACAAGCTAGGTAAGGTGCGACTTATATACCAATATAGGGTGTTTGGCTAAGCCAAACACATGACGCCAGAATAGCACCTCGCGCTGAATCGAGTACAAAGGGATACACTATAATGAGAGTTATGAAGACATGTGGGTCTGCACATGCGTCAGATTAACTCGGAAAGGTATAGTGGTTTTTGATGGCGCAAACCGCCGGTCGAAAGGAGTCAGGCACAAGTGGAACAAGGCAAAATGGATGGGCGTGTGACAAATGAGAAGCCTGCGGAAACTGCGTATCGTACAGTAGGTAATAGAACAAGTCAAGGCACACACAACGAGAAGCAGAAATTGTAACGTTACCCCCCGTCAGACTCAAAGTCACCACGACTTCAACTAGTCGCAGGTATAGTATCCATCATCTTCGACAGGGGTGTTGTCTGGAGTCAGTGAAGGAGGTTGCAGGCATGTATGGCGACGCAGGAACATGTGCTTACCACGCTCCCCACACTCTCTGCACTGCTTGTACTGAGGGCAGTGGATCTCTGCATGCCGTGCGTCATACCGCAGGCACTTGCCACACCACTGAGGACGATCATTGGGGTCAATGTAGGCTGGCGACATAGGGGAGATGCATCAGATAAGACATACATCATACTGGTGAGTGCGACTTCCGCACCACTGACATGGCTGCTTGGCCCTCCTCTGAGGGCACTGAGCAATCAAGTGGTCTGTCGACTTACACTAGAAACACTTGCGAGCTCTCCTATGCGCCTCTCCCTGCAGGCATGGCATCTCACAAGGTCTGCCAGTACACAGGGGAATGGGAATGGGTTCGGGGGTAGGTCGTGGACATATGAATTTGGCCTAAAGCTTGTCGTACTTTTCTGATATGAGGGGTATAGCATGTGCATATTGCAACTGCTTCTGCACACTTGCGAGATCCATGTCCATACAGAAGCGATCATGCATGAGGTCCGTCTCCAGCTGTTGGAGCTCAGACTCGCGCACTGCAATCATGTCCTTTTGCAGAAGACACTCTCTGAGGTGAGATATGTCTGCATGAAGATGGACATCGTGGAGTTCTGTCAGGACCTTGTTGACACATATAACACAAGGGTCATGGGGGTGGAACATAGCAAGTTGTTGGTCGGTGATGTGTCAGGGAAGCTGTCCTTTGTATACTCCTTGCAAGTAGACTGACTGCACATAGCAAGGGTGTCCCCTTCCCATAGTTCTGACGACCTCCTGATAGTTATTACAATAGTAAATGAAGCCCGCAGTCTGCTTCGGATATCTGGCCTCTCCGATCTTCATGGGGAAGTATAGGTAGGAGAGGTCAGGGTCATTGCGAAGGAAGGGGAGCCCCAGATCTGCAGTGTCTCCCTCTTCTTCCTCATCAACAAGGAAGGCTAGGGCAGGGTCTGGTTCGATGAGGCAGGGCTGCGTGGTGGGTGTAGTTACATGGTCGATTCCAGGAGGGAATGCAGGGAGTGGTACATATTCGAGAGGTGGTGGTGGAGTATGTTGTTGCGGTTCTGGGGGAGTAGGGACAGCAGGAATGTGTATGGTAATAGGAGTGTCAACAGGCGGGGTGGTAAGGGTGAGTGGTGAGGTAGCTGCCTCCTCCTGAACAAGGTGGTCAAGAGCGGGAGCGATTAAAGACAAGATAGGGGGGTCTGGACTGAGAACTACAGAGTACGGTGTACAACCCTCTGGCTGCGAGGGGACACCCTGGTCCTGTGAGGGTACAGTTAGTTGCTCGAGTATAATTTGTGCCAGGGGGTGTGAAGGAACTTTTGAGATGATGGGAGTGGATGTCATGGTGTTAAGAATGGGAGGGGAGGTGCGCATTACTTGGGTTTATGGGGTGTCCTTTTATACCTTTTGCCCAGCCCCTTTGGTGGTAGGGTTATGCCAGTAAAAGTTGGCGATAAGGTCAGGTGCATGTTGAACATTTTTGAGTGGTTCCCACAAGCTATTACTCATGGGGAATCCCTTCCACTGAACTAGGAATTAGAGTTTATGCCCTCGGCCATAAAGCCGTGATCCAAGGATTTGCTCCACTTTAAACTCTTCTTCTCTGTCCACGAGGTCAGGGGGGGGTCACATGAAGTTTTCCCCATGTAGTTCTGTCTCCTTATATGGGGTGAGGAGGTTAGCGTGGAACACGGGGTGGATCTTCCATGACTCCAGGAGTTCCAACTCGTAAGACACCACTGATAGGGCCTTCTTAATGCAGAACAGCCCGTGACATTTGGGGGCTAGCTTGGATGTGGGGTAGAATGTCTTAAGGTTCGTCCCCTCTAACCACACTTGTGCCCCTTCTTGGTAAGGGATGAAGCAGGTGCACCCTCGCTTCATCATGAGTTCTTGGGCGTGCCTGATACAATCTTGCGCATGTTGTCGATAAGTGCTCATGTCTTCTAATCATTGGTCGACTGACAGGGATGTTGTGGGTTTTGGGGTCCATGCAGTGTGTGGTTCCCATCCCATGATTAGTGAGAATGGGGAGTGTTTTGTAGTCGTGTTGGGCCATGAGTTATGCACAAATTGTGCCACTGGGAGGGCTTCTGCCCAGTTGTCCTGCTGCACATTACTCCAGTGACGTAAGTATTGTTCCAGCCACTGATTAGTTCGCTCAGATTGACCATCCATCTGAGGGTGGTATGCTGACGAGATGTTTTGTTGGATTCTGAGGACTTGGCAGAGCTGTTTCATGAATGCTGATGTAAACTGGGGGTCCCGGTCTGTGATCAGTTTTTGGGGTATTCCATAGTGGGGATAGACATGGCAAAGGTATAGCTGAGCTACACCTTCTGCTGTGACGGTCTCATTGCATGGAATGAAAATGGCTGCCTTTGAGCAGTCGTGGTCAGTGATGGTGAGGATTGAGTCATATCCTTGTGATGGTGGTAGTTTCATGATGAAGTCCATGGCTATGACTTCGAATGGCTCCGCTTCTGGGTCTGTTGTGATGGGGAATAGGTGTGGTTTTTGTCAATGGGGGTTGATTTTATTGGCTTGGCACATCGCACATCCCTTGACGTACTCTTCTACGTCTTTGTGCATGTTGGGCCACCAGTAGTCTCATTGTTACGAACCCCGACCACCGAAGGTGCGGCCCACACACATGATGGCCCGGAGAGACTGCCAGACCCTGCAGAGACTCCGCAGAGCCTGATGAGCAGCCGCACCGGATCCCTGGGTGCTAGGGAGCAGTTACGGAAGAACCTGGGCTTGTGATGTCACTGATCACGTGACTTGGGCCTGGACTGACCTAGACCGATGACGACAGATGGCGCAATGCCTCATGTGACCTTCTAGTAGGTTCCATGGCTGCGCATGGACCACCGAACCCTTGGTAGAGTGGACTTAGCTGGGTACGAACCTTATGTACCTGCTTGTATATATACCAGTAGCGTTTCGTACTCAAGTCCCCAGACTTGAGTTACTTAGCAATACCAGCTAGTACCTTGGGAACCTTGCTCTGTGCTTCTAAGGCTATCTATCCTCTTATCTTGTGCATCACTGTTCTCGCTGCGCCTCTTCGAGCGTACGCCTTTGACCGATCCAAGTCTCCTTAGTCATTGTCCGCGACTATGACCCCCTTGACCTTGCTCTTTCGTTATGCCATCTGCTGGTAAACCCAGAGTCACACGCCGCCCTGCTGGTGGCGTTACACTCATCATAGGAGTTCATAGGTGTTTGTAATTCCAGGGTGACCCATGGCTGGTGTGTTGTGGAAAAACGTGATTACCCCCTGCTTAAGATTGTTGTCCCCAATGACAACAAGGGCCTCTCCCTTCCACCATAACCCATCATGCTTCTTCAGGTTGTGTGGTTTGACCCATCGCAACACTTGTGATTTGTTGAGGTTTTGCACAATTTGGGTCCAGATATCCATGTTGTGCATTGACATTTCTGTAGCCCGGATGAAGTGTTCTGCCGGGAGGACTATAACGTTGTTGTTGTCCTCCTTGCTAGGCGCATAGTCTGATTGGCGTGATAGGGCGTCCGCACGACCGTTCTTGATGCCAGAGACATGTTTTAGTAAAAAGTCATACTCCGATAATTCCAGGAATTCGCATGCCACTTGGCGACTGATCTTCCGCAGCTCCTTCCAGTACTGGAGGTTGGCATGGTCAGTATGTATGATGATTTTGTGGGGGGAGCCAACAAGATACATGCGCCAGGCATGGAGAGCTTTAACCACTGCAAGCAATTCTCTGTCATAAATGTCGTAGTTCCACTTGGCTTGGGATAGCGATTCCGAGTGGAACACCACTGGGTGGAGTTTCTGGTCATTCCCTAGCTGGTTGAGTACTGCCCCAATTGTGACGTTAGACATGTCTACTTCTAACTTGAATGGCTTTGTCAGATTGGGGAATAGGAGGACTGCTTCTTGGCATCTTAGATCCTTGATGTGCTTGAACGTGCATTGCTGGTCCGCCCCCCAGTGCCACAGGGTATCTTTCCTTGTGAGGTCATGGAGGGGGCATGCGAGTGTTGAAAATCCCTTAATGAATTGGCAGTAGAAGTTACAAAAGCTGATGAAAGTGTGTACTTCTTTGAGGCTCTTTGGAGGTTGCCGATCACGGATACCTCGTACTTTTACGGGGTCCATTTGCAGCTTTCCATGCCCAATAATGAGTCCTAGATACTCCATTTCGCATACCTCAAACTCGCACTTTTCAGGTTTGATGTAGAGGTTGTTTTCTTCACAAATTGTCAGGACTTGATGGACCCTCTCATGATGATGCTCAAGGTTATCAATAATTCATGATGAGGATGTTGTCCATGTACATGATTACTTCACCCGTCAGGACCAGGTCCCTGAATGTGAAGTCCATCATTGCTTGGAACATGGCTGGGGAGTTTGTGAGGCTGAAGTACATTATGAGGGGCTCAAAGGTGCCTTTATTTGTCTTAAAGGCAGCCTTCCACTTGTTCCCTTTGTCTATGCAGATGTTATTGTACCCCCAGCAAATGTCTAGCTTGGTGAAGAGCTTTGCATCACAGATTTTGTTGATGAGTTCGGGGATGAGGGGTAGTGGGTAGTGATTGCAAATGGTAACCTCATTGAGGCATTGGTAGTCCTGCACTGGTCTGAGTTTTCCATCTTTCTTCTTTATGAAGAAGAATGGTGAGACGTATGGGGGTTTCGATGGTCAGATGTATCCCCTTTCAAGTTGCTCGGCGAGGAACACTTCGAGGGCTTTGTCCTCCTCCTGTGTTAATGGGTACACTTTACAGTCCATCGACGCAGGGGCGTTCTGTGTTAGGTCAATGGTGTGGTCCCACAGTCGTTTTGGTGGAAAGTGACAGGATGCTTCTTCACTAAAGACTTTATGGTATCGTCAATACTCTGGGGGAACCATTTCTTCGAAGGTTTGCACCTCCCTTTTTGACACCTCTTGTTGCACCAATTCAGACACTGTCAAGGTTTTGCCCATCAACACCACACAGGGTTCTTGTTCACCATCCATCAGTTGCTCCCATGCCTCTTCATTGAGTTGATACGTCTCCAACGCTTGTATAGATGCTTCTACAGGCGTGGCTTCGTCCGATGACTGGAGGCTGGATATGACCACTGGTTGAAACTCTTTGTTCAGTGTCGCCTCTCCCCACCATACTAGTGGTTCGAACGCTGAGAACCAGGGGTAACCCAATATGACTTCATCCTTTCCTAGGTTGGTTATGAGGAAGTGAAGTACCTTGGTGTCGTTCCCAGTACGAACATTCAAATTGGTGTATTGGGTGATAGCTCTGTCTTGGTTGTGAGTTCCATCTACGTTCCAAATTTGTATTGGTTGCGTGATGTCACACGTTCCAATTTGCAGCCGCTTCAATAGTGAGGCACAAATAAAGTTATTGGTGGCTCCCGAGTCTAGGAGTACTTGTCATTCGGCCGTTGCGTGTGCAGATTTGAAAAGAACTGGAATTCGCATCGATCGGTATCTGCTATGGTACATGTTTACATTTAATGCTCTAGCCCAGGCCACAGGTTCAAGCATCAAGAAAATCCTCATTTGCGAATAACTTTTCCACCATGAGGTCCCGCACCTCCTGTGGTTGTGCCTTCATTGCAGCGATCTGTGCTTCAGCCTGTTCTTCTGCCGAAAGTATGTGGCTAGATTGTACGGCGATAGTAGTGATGGCAGGAGCTGATATGGCTGAGGGAGAAGGGACGGGAGTTTGTTGGGTGGTCGTGGAGGACGCAGCAATTCGAGTGCTCTTTAGTGGGCAGTTACGTGAGATGTGCCCCATAGCACGGCATCTAAAACAGCATCCCTCCTTTTGGAGTTGGAGTTGGTCAGCATCTGTAAGAGCCATGGAGGCTTGGGCGCATCCAACATCCATAGCGTTTGGGTTGCGGTTCTTGTTGAGGGCTTGTACCCACTGTTCGCAGTTGTGTCCTCCTTTCTTTTGTCGTGGGGTTTGGTTCTTGCCAAGTTGATCCTTCAAAACCAAGTACTCAGCCTGCTGTAGATGGGCGGCCCGCTTTCAGTCTTCCCACGTGACGGGGTGTTGGAAGTGGATAGTGTTGACCACTAACTGATTTGGGAGTCCATCTTGGAATAACTCCAATGTGGTCGCTTCATCTGGGTTATATCTGGCCTTCGCGATTAGGTTGCCGAATTGTGTGATATAAGAGTCGATATCTTCCCCCTTCATTGCAAGGTTTTGCAAGGTTTTGCGGGCCTTAGTCTGCTCAGCAGTGTCGGTGTAAGCTTGCGTGAACCAGGTTTCGACCTCGTTCCAGAGGTTTTCCTCGGTTCGGAGAACTCCTCCTGCTAGCTGAGCTTCTATTCACTTCATTTGTTCATCGACCCAATCATCAATGAGTGGTTGTAACGCCACCACAGGGGCGCTAAGTACGACGTGTACTTCGGCAAGTCAATGGGATCAGCAAAGCACGAACTGGTTAGGGTTCAGTTCAGTGGTGAACAAGTATCACTTGGTCTCCCAGGGACACAAGGATAATAGCAGAAAGTCAAGGCTCAAGCGAAAAGGTGAGCAGCAGGGGGACTCAAGCGCAACAGTGAGTCAAAGAGGTTCGTGAGGCAAAGACAATGTGGTATTACACAAGAAGTCAAGTCTACCGTACAAGCTAGGTAGGGCGTGACTTATATACTAATACAGGGTGTTTGGCTAAGCCAAACACATGACGCCAGACTGACACCTTGCGCTAAATAGAGCACAAGGGATATACCATATCGAGGGTTATAAGAATCGCGGGTCCGCGCGTGCGTCAGATCAACTTGAAAAGGTATAGTGGTTTTCAATGGCACAAACCACCGGTCAAAAGGGGTCGGGCGCAAGTGGAATGAAGCGAAACGGATGGGCACGTGACAAATGAGAAGCCCGTGGAAACCGCATATGGTACAGTAGGAGATAGAACAAGCCAAGGCACATACAGCGAGAGGCAAGAATCGTAACAGTGGTCCTCTAATGTAGGACAGGAATGTCATGGTCTGCTGGGCCAGTACTGCTAGCAGGTCTACAGTGGGGTTCATTCCTCAGTATAACTTGAAGGCCCATAAGAATGCCTTGCTTTGCTCTCGATTTCCATTGAATTCTGGGGGTGGGTTCCCTCCTAAACGGCCATTGCCTCCTAGGGCTGGTGCAGGTGGTGCGATTCCCCCAGCTGGGGCTGGTCCACCACTGCCACCGCCACTGCCACTGCTGGCGGGGGTTCCTCCAGTGGGAGCTCCACTTCCACTGGGTGCTCCTCCCCCACTGGTGAGGGTGGTACTTGCTGATGTGGATGCCTGTCCCTGTTGAGCCATTGTGTAGGAGGGGAATGCTGAGGCTGGGAGATTTGTTGTTGGTACAGATATGCTTGGGGATGTGGTGTCTTGGGGGTCAATATCAATTTCCAAGGGACTGGATGATCCCAAAGGGCTGGTTTGCAAGGTGAGGGGTACTGGTCCAGTAGTGTACCACGCTCCTTCATTCAGGGAGTATTCAATGAATGCCCAAAGGTGTTTGTCTTCAAGGTAATGGATTTGTTGGTAGGATCTTGTTGTGGGGTTGAAAATGAAATATCCCTCGACTCCATTGTTTTCTGCCCAGACTGCTGCTCCTTTAACTCTGTCAGATAGTTTGTCAGAGCTGAGACGATCAATATATTTGGGCTTGAACTTGGTTTGACTGCGACTAGATGTCGCCACGGTGAGAGACTTGACTTAATGTAACACCACCACAGGGGCGTTAAGTACAACGTGTACTTCAGCAAGTCAACGGGATCAAATAGGCACGAGTTGGTTAGGACTCAGTTTGATGATGAACAAGTATCACTCAGTCTCCCAGGGACACAAGGATAATAGCAGAAAGTCAAGGCTCAAGTGAAGATGCGAGTGAAGGCAGGGACTCAAGTGCAATGGCAAGTCAAAGTCAGGTCGTGAGGCAGGGGCGATGTGGTATTACACAAGAAGTCAAGTCTACCGTACAAGCTAGGTAAGGCATGACTTATATACCAATATAGGGTGTTTGGCTAAGCCAAACACATGATGCCAGAATAGCACCTCATGCTGAATTGAGTACAAAGGGATACACTATAATGAGAGTTATGAAGACACACGGGTCCACACGTGCGTCAGATTAACTCAGAAAGGTATAGTGGTTTTTGATGGCACAAACTGCTGGTCAAAAGGAGTCAGGTGCAAGTGGAACAAGATAAAATGGATGGGCGCGTGATAAATGAGAAGCCCGTGGGGACTGCATATCGTACAGTAGGTAATAGAACAAGTCAAGGCGCACACAACGAGAAGCAGAAATCGTAACACCACTTGATCACTCAGTGCCCTCAGAGGAGGGGCAAGCAGCTGTGTCAGTGGTGTGGAAGTTGCACTCATCAATACGACATCTGCCTCATCTGTCACATATCCCCTATGTCACCAGCCTATGTCGACCCTGATGATCGTCCTTGGTGGTGCAGCAAGTGTTTGCAGTATGACACGCGACATGCAGAGATTCACTGTCCTCAGTACGAGCAGTGTAGAGAGTGTGGGGAGTGGGGTAAGCACATGTTCCTATGTCACCATGTATGCCCACAACCTCCTTTACCAACCCTGGACAACACCCCTGTCAAAGATGACTGGTACTATACCAGCAACTAGTCGAAGTCGTGGTGACTTTGAGTCTGACGGGGGGGTAATGTTACAATTTCTGCTTCTCATTGTGTGTACCTTGACTCGTTCTCTCACCTACTGTATGATATGCGGTTTCCATGGGCTTCTCATTTGTCACGTGCTCAGCTGTCTCACTTCATTCCAATTGTGCCCGACTCCTTTCAACCAGTGGTTTGTGCCATTGAAAACCACTATACCTTTCCAAGTTAATCTGATGCACGCATGGACCCGCATGTCTTCATAACTCTCATTATAGTGTATCCCTTTGTACTCGATTCAGCGCAAGGTGTTATTCTGGCGTCATGTGTTTGGCTTAACCAAACACCCTGTATTGGTATATAAGTCGCACCCTACCTAGCTTGTATGGTAGACTTGACTTCTTGTGTAATACCACATCGTCTTTGCCTCACAAACTGACCTTTGACTCACCATTGCGCTTGAGTCCTTGTTCTCGCTCACCCTTATGCTTGAGCCTTGGCTATCCACTATTATCCTTGTGTCCCTGGGAGACCAAGTGATACTTGTTCACCACCGAACTAAGTCCTGACCAACTCGCACCTTTCTGATCCCATTGACTTGTCGAAGCACACGTCGTGCTTAACACCCCTGTGGTGGCGTTACATTTAAACAGAACTGGAATTTGCATGGATCAGTATCTGCTATGGTACATGTTTATGTTTAATGCTCTAGCCCAGGCCATTGGGTTCAAGCATTGAGAAAATCCTCCTTTGCAAAGAGCTTTTCCACCATGAGGTCTCATACCTCCTGTGGTTGGGCTTTCATCGCAGCGATTTGTGCTTCAGCCTGTTCTTCTGCCAAAAGTACATGGCTAGACTGTACGGCAATAGTAGTGACAGCAGGAGCTGATATGGCTGAGGTAGAAGGGATGGGAGTTGGTTGGGCGGTCGTGGAGGTTGTAGCAATCTGAGTGCCTTTTTGTGGGCAGTTATGCAAGATGTGCCCTGTAGCATGGCATCTAAAACAGCACCCCTCCTTTTGGAGTTGGAGTCGGTCAGTGTCAATGAGAGCCATGGAGGCTTGGGCATGTCCAACATCCATGGCGTTCAGGTTGTGGTTCTTGTTGAGGGCTTGTACCCACTGCTCATGGTTTTGCTCCCCCTTCTTTTGTCATGGGGTCTGATTCTTGCCAAGTCAGTCCTTTAAAACCAGGTACTCAGCTTGCTGTAGATGGGCAGCCCGTTTCCAGTCTTCCCACATGATGGGGTGTTGGAAACAGATGGCATTAATTACTAACTGATTTGGAAGCCTGTCTTGGAACAGTTCCAATGTGGTGGCTTCATTCAGGTTGTACCTGGCCTTTACGATTAGGTTGCCAAACTGTGCAATGTAGGAGTCAATGTCTTCTCCCTTCATTGTGAGATTTTGCAAGGCTTTGTGGGCTTTGGTCTGTTCAGCGGTGTCAGTATAAGCCTGCGTGAACCAGGTTTCTACCTTGTTCCAGAGGTTTTCTTGGGTTCATAAGACTCCTGCTGTTAGCTGGGCCTCGATCCACTTCATCTGTTCATCGACCCAATCATCGACGAGTGGTCCCCAAATTTAAGACAAGAAGGTCATGGCCCACTGTGCAGGTATTGCTAGGAGGTCTACCATGGGGTTCATTCCTCAGTACAACCTGAAGGCTCATAGAAATGCCTTGCTTTGTTCCCAGTTTCCGTCGAACTCTGGGGGTGGATTTCCTCCCAGACGTCTGTTTCCTCCTGGGGCTGGTGTGGGTGGTACAGCTCCTCCGGCCAGGGCTGGTCTGCCACCTCCACCACCACCACCACCACTGCCACTGGTGCAGTTCCTCCGGTGGGTGCTCCTCCCCCACTGGGTACTCCACTCCCACTGGGCACTCCTCCCCCACTAGTGAGGGTGGTGCTTGCTGATGCTGATGCTTGTCCCTGCTGAGCCATCATGTAGGAGGGGAAGGCTGAGACTGGGAGGTTTGTTGTCAGTACGGATATGCTCAGGGATGTGGTGTCTGGAGGGTCAATATCAATTCCTGAGGGATTAGATGATTCCAAAGGGCTGGTTTGCAAGGTAAGGGGTACGGGTCTGGTGGTGTACCACGACCCTTCATTCAGGGAGTATTCAATAAAGGCCTAAAGGTGTTTGTCTTCAAGGTAGTGGATTTGTTGGTATGACCTTGTTGTAGGGTCGAAGATGAAATATCCCTCAACTCTGTTATTTTCTGCCCAGACTGCAGCTCCTTTGACTCTGTCAGATAGTTCGTCGGAGCTAAGATAGTCAATGTATTTGGGCTTGAACTTGGTTCGTGTAACGCCACCACAGGGGCGTTGAGCATGACATGTGCTTCAACAAGTCAATGGGATCGGAAAGGCATGAGTCCGTCAGGACTCAGTTTGGTGGTGAACAAGTATCACTTGGTCTCCCAGGGACACAAGGATAATAGCAGATAGTCAAGGCTCAAGCATAAGGGCAAGCAAGAACAGGGACTCAAGCGCAATGGCAAGTCAAAGATCGGTTTGTGAGGCAAAGACGATGTGGTATTACACAAGAAGTCAAGTCTACCATACAAGCTAGGTAGGGCGTGACTTATATACTAATACAGGGTGTTTGGCTAAGCCAAACACATGATACCAGACTGACACCTTGCACTAAATTGAGTACAAAGGGATGCACTATATCGAGGGTTATGAAGACATGCGGGTCCACACATGCGTCAGATCAACTCGGAAAGGTATAGTGATTTTCAATGGTGCAAACCACCAGTCAAAAGGAGTTGGGCGCAAGTGAAACGAAGCAAAATGGATGGGCGCATGACAAATGAGAAGCCCACGGAAACCACATATCGTACAGTAGGTGATGGAACGAGTCAAGACGCATACAACAAGAAGCAGAAATTGTAACAGTTTGGCTGCGACTGGACGTTGCCACAATGAGAGACTTGACTTAATGTAATGCCACCACAGGACATTAAGTACAATGTGTACTTCAGCAAGTCAACGGGATCAGAAGGGCGCGAGTCAGTTGGGACTCAGTTTGGTGATGAACAAGTATCACTTGGTCTCCCAGGGACACAAGGATAATAGCGGAGGGTCAAGGCTCAAGCAAAGGTACAAGCAAAAGCAGGGACTCAAGCACAAGGGCGAGTCAAAGACAGTTTGTGAGGCAAAGACAACATGGTGTTACACAAGAAGTCAAGTCTACTGTACAAGCTAGGTAGGGCGTGACTTATATACTGATACAGGGTGTTTGGCTAGTCCAAACACATGACACGAAAAGGTCACACTACATCAAATTGGGTACAAAGGGACACACTATAATGGGAGCCTTGGAGCACACAGGGCTGCATGTGCATCAGATCAACTTGGAAATGTATAGTGGTTTTCGATGGCGCAAACCACCAGTCAAAAGGAGTCAGGCGCAAGTGGAACAAGGCAAAACAGATGAGCACGTGACAAAGGAGAATCCTGTGGAAACCACATATCATACAGGGGACAATGAAATGGACTAAGGCATAGACGAAAGAAGAGGGAATCGTAACACACTTTCAATGTACTAGTCATCAGTGTAACGTTCCACCGGACGTTCTTCTTGTATCGCGGACAAGGCTACCAGGACGACCTAGCGATCACCAGATATGTCGAAGTCATGTACTCAATCTTCTACTAGCTCGCTGACAAGGCATAGTAATGTTCCCCAAAGGATGCAGAGGGTTGCGAAGAGAGTAAGCTGAAGTAGATGTGGCAAGGATAGTTGGCAAGACAGCGCGACTAAGCAGATGAGGCAGCACGTTCCTTGAATGGCAAGAGTAGAGAGGAAAGGAGAGGACGTGAGGCCTTACGGCGATTCACCAGCTAAGGACTAGGAGTTGACAACCAAAGTCTATTCAGCACTCAACTGGCAAGACAGCGCAGAAGAGGCAAGGTGTTTGGGTGGTATAATCCAAGAAGTCAAGCTTAGGTCTTCAGCGACCATAAGCCATGTCACGGACGCGTATACTATCTTCCTTATTTTTCTGTATTTTTACGGAATTATTTAAGGAAGATATGGAGGGCCAAAGTACGAGATACTGTTAGTCACATGTTGCCATCATGTGCACATTCAAGCATGTGACCCTGGGACAGTTGCACCCTTAAACGGGACAACCCAATACAGTCACATGTATGGACTCATACGATTGGTAGATAAGGAAGGAACATTCTAGATAGTCCTAGAACCCGCTTAGTAGTTTACGCTTACTTGCTGTATTAGGTTTTACTCAGCAAGATAAGGCATTGCATCAGCGCTATGACAAGTGCATCAGTCAGCACAATAGATAGCGCTATTATTAGACACGACGTGTCAGCTCCTGAGTCATGGAGTCTTACTGTACACTTAGTAATAGTGTTTAGACTCAGTTCAAGCTCAGCCACAGTAGCATATATAAACTCTCCTGTAGCGTCCTGAGTGGAACCAACTTGTCCTCTTGGTTCTCCACTCAGGTGCGTATTCTCCTTGTACTCCTTACTCTCCAATCTGAACTTGTCCTCTTGGTTCTCCACTCAGCATGCCACTGTGTGATCACTGACTATCCGCATCCTTGTATAAAGGATCTGAGCTTTAGTCCTCTCCGCATTGACTGCACGCTTGGCGCGTGATTTATCTCCGCGTTCGGGTTGAGTGTGCTCACCTGACGGTTCACCTATCCCTTCACACTTGAACTCAACGTAGCGAGGTGTCATACCGCTACAAGCAGAGCCATATACATATCCAAGGAGGTTTGAACCCCAGCTTGGAACTCCGAAACCCTAATATACAGATCCTAGGAATGAGTCACAGTCAAGTCAGAGATAACAATCGACCAATGGCAGTAAGGCGCAAAGGTATGAGTCAGAGATAATCATCCACAGCTGTATGAGCGCTGCTTCCATCCAATCAGAACACAAATGTTGTATAGTACATCAGAATCAAGGCACAATTGATCAGGCACATACGAGTCATCACAAACACGAGGCATTCGAGACCAGTCCAGGCACAAGCTCATCTGGACCCTTCTGGTGCAAGTCTAGCCAGGTCACGTGCCAGGGTCACGTGACGGGCGTTTGATGTAAGATCACGTGATCTGCTCCCAATATTCTTGAGCGTTTCCAAGGTAGGCAGGAAGGTCACGTGACTTAGCTGGTTGCTGGGCGTGTTCAGCCACAAGCCTCATAACTTCGACCTCTTCTTCGGCATATTCAGCACGTGATTGTTTCACGGCAGTGTTCCGAGGTCTTGCAGGGGTGTTCGGGGAGATAGTTATGGGCGAAACCACAACAATCAGGAAAACCCATGTTTTACTTATTTGTACTTTCTGTTCTTTTTGCTCTTTTAGCAAGGGAAAAAAAAACCCTTTCAGAAAAGTACCAACTACTTAAAAAAAGAAATCCCCTCTTCTTTTTCTTTACTTTTCCTACTTTTTAGGCATATTTCTGGGGAAATTTTGGATTTTGGTCTGATTTTGGTCCGATTTTTGAAATTTTGGTCCAATTTATTACCATATATGGAAATTTTCGGACCAAAAAAATAAAGTTTGGTCCAATATTTCCATTTTTGGACATTTTATTTTGTCAATTTTTGGTCATTTGGTAGTCTACTTATCCTGTACTTTTTTTGGCAGCTCAGCAAGTAAAAAAAAAGAAAGAGGGATGTCTTTTTCTTACTTTTTCTACTTGTTTTCTGAAAAGAATGAAAAAGTATGGAAAAGTATGAATAAGTAAATACATGGTTTTCCTGATGTACTACATGACTCTCCCTCCCATCCTGTTGGAGAAACCAGTATTCTTTTCTTGAATTTGACTAGAGAGATTCAGTGTGGCGATTGCACAAAATTCATCCACTGATTAGTAAGTTTAACTTTTAATTACAACAAATTTTTATTTTATTTATTTTTTAATTATTACAAATAATTTTTCGTGAGAGAAAACTTCGGCATGGTTAACAGGGCACCCTTTCAGACTCAGCCTGGACGCCTAATGTGACCAAAAGGGGCCCCCCGTTTTGGATGTCGCTGTAGAACAGTTTCCCAAAAATAGGTGTTGTGTTGGAGGAGTAGGGTTTGCAGCGGTGGGGGTTAAGTGGCTTATATAAGGGGTGTGGGTTCCTGATTTCTTCTGCCTCAGGTCCAAATGTGGTCAACCACTGGGCCCAAGACCGCCCGCAGCTGACCCACAACACCCGCACAACTATGGGTTCGGATGGCCCAGAGGACACAGACACACTTCTTGCCTTGCTATGTAGCCTCCTGCCCGATGAATTTTCATCTTCCCAGCAGACACTCATTGAGGTATTACTCCAGACAGAGGGTGACGTAGAAATGGCAGCTGGGATCCTCTTGAAACAGCATACGAATCGCAAACGCAAAAGAAACACGAGCTTGGATAGCTGGCTAACACGTTCCGATGCCGCAACGCAGACCAAGAGGCTATCCTCTGTACCATCCTCCTCCGCTGGCTTTTCGCATAATCAACTGGTGTCAGGCTCGTCGCCTCAGAAGAAGCCACGTTCTGAGGGTAGTGCGACACCCACCACGACAAAGAGAGACCGGCTGCCCACCTCCAAACCTGTCAAGAACCTACTAGAAGTTCTCCGTCCCCAGCCTCCTCAGGCTAGTGCCACGGCGAATGCCCCACGTCTCCCCCCACTGACCCTCAGCAACCCTTCGCTAGTGACACAGCATACCCCATGTACACTTCATCTTGGCGTACTTCCACCAGAACTTGCGTGTCGTCTTTTCTATACCATGCTCCACGAGGCACAAGATTGGTCGAAGAATAAGTGGTGGCTGTTCGACAGATTGGTTGAAAGCCCGCACCGATCTTCTCTGTACACCCGACACCCCGCCGAGGCGGGGAACGATGCTGCTTGGCAGAACATAACTCGTGCATGGTGAACAGTAGCAATTCTGTCTTTTTTTTTTGTTCATATGCTCTGTTGGTTAGGTACAACGGCCGGCTAAGCGACGCCCCGAAACAGTTCCCTTCACCGATGGAGGAGGCTTGTATGATTGTCGAGAAGATCGTCAATGTTGAGATGCGCAAGCGCAAACGATTTCCTCTGGAATGGGGTGGTGACCCCGATAATTCTGATGGAGAGGGGTGTATCTGGCGTGCTAACTTCGCTGCAGCGAATTGTTATGAGGGTGCCAAAGGCGCCGTCGGGTTTCATTCGGATCGCCTGACAACCATTGGGCCCTATCCGACCATCGCAAGCCTGAGTCTAGGTACATAAGGCTTCCATACTCTTTCTGATCGACGGTGCGATGATTTCTGCAGGAACCCGGAGAGTGTTTCGGCTTCGGGAGGTTATTCCACTCGATGAAGTCGGGAAGAGAGCTGCTCAAACGTTCGACGTCCCTCTTCCACACAACTCTGTTGGTGTACCCCAGTTTGCGCGACTCAGATATCGTTCACGAGCGTGTTCCTCTTGTAGCTCTGCATAATGCACGCGTCTACGCAGGAACGTTTCAAACATTCCATTCCACCGCGGAATACCATTGACCGCTTCTATCCTCCATATTCGCCTCCGACCGACTTGCCTAAACTTGCGTTTGACCCGGGGCACTGTCGGATCAACGTCACATTCCGATTTTTTCGCCCAGATTTTCACCCAGACACCATCCCACGCTGCAAGTGCGGCGAGATGACGACTCTGCGGCCAGACATGAAAGGGTGGCAGCGCGAACAGGTGAGAAATGACAGCTTGAAGGGAGGCCCTGAGTCGAGCTCGGAGCGCTCTACGGGTTACTGGTGGGCATGCACAGCTGGAGATCAGAATGAGGGGAAAGGATGTGGATTCTGGAAAGTAATGGATGTAAAAGCCGAGGGTCGAGGGCCATTTGCGTCAGATTTGTATTAGTAGCCAGTGGCGATTACTAGTACTTTGCAGGAGTGCTTCTCAATCACTTGACACGATGACCACGACTGCTCGCACCGCGACTATTTCTCGCAAAACTAACGAGACGGAGATCGAAGTATATATCGATCTTGACTCGCAGCCAGGTTCGGCGTCTCAACAAGTTATCAATGTTTCGACGGGGATTGGCTTCCTCGATCACGTACGTCTTCCACCTAATGAACAGTACCCATGCCTCTCTACGAACGAGATAATACTGTAGATGTACCACGCTCTTGCGAAGCACGGTGGCATGTCCCTCACCCTGCTAGCAAAAGGTGACCTTCACATAGACGACCACCACACAGCTGATAAGTCGACCCATCATCATCTGCGTCACGAGGCCCTGATCTTTGTCCCGCGTCTACACAGGATACTGCGATCGCGCTGGGCACTGCGTTCAAGCAGGCGCTGGGCGAGGTCAGGGGCATCCGTCGCTACGGCACGGGCTTTGCTCCGCTCGACGAGGCAAGTCCGCATGCCTGCCCTTCTGACCGCAGGCAACCATCACGTCGCGCGTCCGACAGGCTCTTTCGCGTGCGGTTATCGACATCTGCTCGCGCCCTTACTGCATGACCGACCTGGGCATCAAGCGCGAAAAGATTGGCGACCTCTCGACGGAGATGCTTCCTCACATATTCTACTCGTTCGCCATGGCGTCTGGATGCACGCTGCACATAGACGTCTTGCGCGGCCAGAACGACCATCACAGGTATATTGAGCAGCTGGGCACCCTTATCAGGTATATATATTCATTATCGCGTTTATAGGGCCGAGTCCGCTTTCAAGGCCCTGGCGCTCGCCATTCGTCAGGCCACCGAGCGCACGGGAGGGAACGACGTTCCCAGCACGAAAGGTGTATTATAGTATTGTAACCAGGCCACGAGGTCGACACTTCCGCATGTGCACAGTGCTTGAATCCAACACCCCGTACAGGTTAATTGCCGCGGGAAAGGAGGATAAATAATATGCTACAAATCGCACGATTGTATCCTTCCAATCACGACGACCACAAAAGGCATCGTTTCTCGGGTGGTGGATTGAGCTAGAAAATTTTAAGAGGGAAAGACAAGTAGGCGTTATTGAAAAACGGACCTTCGCCTTTGGGGAGCAATTGAAAGCCTTCGCGAATTCTGGGACATTGTGCAGAGTTCCATCCACGCGGAACTGGGCGGGAGAATGTGGGTCCGTGCGAATCCGTTGAACTAGGGCTGCAGGTTTGATGTTCTCTGCCCAGATACGACCAAAGGCAATGAAGAAGAGTTGATCCCTGTGCGCGATTGTAAGCACCATGACGCGTCAAGAGGGCTAGTTATATCGTACCTCGTGAAATTGAGACCGGGCAGGAGATATTCATTCCCAGCCTTGAACGAATCGGCATATTGCACTTTCCATGCACGGTAAGCCTGGATAATACCGGAGTCGCCAATATTCTCCCCGGATGTTCTGGGACCAGTCAGTTGCGGACATCGTCATGACCCTAGATACGCGTACAGGTTTCCCTGAAAAACAACGATTTAGGTGAAGGTGTAACCAATCAAGTGATCGGAAGCCTACGTTGACGTGAACTTTACCGCCGTACCCATCGTCTACTACGTAGGCTGAATTTTTGCCATCTGAGTAAGTAACAAACCTTGACAAAGCGCACGTAGCTCACAAGAGTATTGCTTCTCAAGGCAGCTTTGCTTCACTTTGAAACCTTCGCTTGTAGCATTCGTCCACCACTCCTCTAACTTCCCTTCCTGGTTGTACAAGCGTCCAGCAGAATCGAATGCGTGCTTAGGGATAACCCAATTTAGTGCATTATTGCCTCAAAGAGAGCCAAGACGTACAGTTAGCTCGTGAGACGCTGCTTGGCCGAATGC
Source organism: Lactarius akahatsu (assembly GCA_021524915.1). Lineage (NCBI taxonomy): Eukaryota > Fungi > Basidiomycota > Agaricomycetes > Russulales > Russulaceae > Lactarius > Lactarius akahatsu. Next base: position 738,646 of record JAKELL010000001.1, on the reverse strand, counting down.
CCCGTAACTTAGATAGGCAGGCCAATTTTTATTGAAGAATGGTGGCCGTAAAATACCAGCGGGGAACACAATCTGGGGGACGTCCATAAATGCCCAAGCACGCACGTTTGTGTAAGGGAAAACCTACTTCATTTGCCAGGGGATTAAAATAAGCGTTCACAGTAGCTGGTGTCATCTCCCAAGCGTCCAAATCGCGACGCTTCCCAAGCTGTTGCCACTCCTTGTAGATGTCACTCACACTGCGCCGTGCCTTTAATAAGGGCCAACACGAAGTCATTGGAACGGTACCTCGCGCTAAGCATATTATTAAAGTATTCGAATTTGTTTATCTTGACGAGGGTGTAGTATCGCAAGAGAGATGGGGCGCTCAGTGTGTCAGGGGAAACAGGGTAGCCAACTTTCACGCGGATCGCATCGGCCTGAAAATCGGGTCATGAAGGCACGTGTACCACATCCGAAATACAGAACAAGTCACCTTTTGGGCCGCGGCGACAGCGGACTTTTTGTCCATCCAAGGTATAGATGATAACGACTTCTTGAAAGCTTTCACGATATCTGCACAAAAAAGTCCACGCTAGGACCGACAAATAATGAACGAGTACGCACCAGTAATGACCTTGGTACCTTTCTCCTTCGAGTCGCCTGCGAAAGTCTCGTTCACAAAGTATCTACCAGTCGCGAATCCGAGTGCCTGATCCACACTATTGGCGCAGTACTCTGCTCGGTCGCCAATGGCACCGGGCTTTATGCCTTGCAAAACCTCTTGCAGAGTCCTTGTAGCTTTCCATGATTCCGTGGACGTCCCAAGCCGGGGAGCCAAGGACAAAGCAGCGCGCGACACGAGGTAGGCCTCGAGGACGTCAGCGTCAGTATCATTGAGAATGGAGGTGAGCGAGCGGGTATATTCTGGGTAAGTGACGACAACTTCTTCGGGGTAATTGCGCGGGGTGAGGGTTGCAAGATAGTTCTGGAAGTTGACCTGTGTTATAGTCTCAGTGATGTTGGAGATAGCAACCTTGTTGTAGGTAAACAGGGGATCTTGATATAAAATGTCACTGTGCAACCATTAGTACCTAGGATTGTCTTGCAATAAACATACTGACAGGTCCAGACTTGCCCGTGCAAGTTTCCATTCGAATTTGACCACCTCTTCTGCGAGTTCTGTCGCATTTTTTGGGCCATGCTTTGGGTCGTCGTCGTCGTCGCCCCACGGAGGCCAGGGCCAGGGAGGCCAAACGTTCACAGAATCCTCATTGTTAACCAAGAATGGAGGGCTGTGTTCCTCACCCCCTCCGTCATAATGAACGATGAGAAGGCGCTCTAATACGCCTCCGTAGACCTCCCGCATAGCCTCATCCTCAAAGTACTCCTACGTTGATTGTGAAAAAAAGGGATAAGAATGAATGAGCTTTCGAGCCATACCTTCGAAGGAAGACCAAGCCTGGGCTGCTGGAACCATAGAATCATGAAATTTGGGTCAACAGCGGCATCACCCTCGACACCGAGTTCGAAGAGGCCGGGAATACCTGTGTGGCGGCGTGAGTCGATGTCATTGAGTCTGAAGACTGTTTTCGAACCTCTTGAGTGCAGGAACGCCAAAGCGGCAGTCAGCCCTTCCCGCCTCTGGTCATCATCATCGACGTAAGTGACGCTGGTCGACTCCCCACGATACAGCTTTTTGACGTGACCAGCAAAGTCCTTCAGAGGGCCTTCGCCCAACTGATCTAGTGTGTCCTCGTCCATACACGAGTGATACAGATTGCGTAACTTGGTGAGGAGTTGCTGGTCAGCAGATTCCTTGAGTAAACCGACGGACATGGGGCCATTGCCATCGAGGATGTCTTTCACAATCTGCTGGTTCTCCTGGAAAAGAAGGTTGAAATTGCCGAAGCGACCCTTGTCCGAGGGGAGAGGATGAGCTTTGCGCCACCCACCAGCTAGGTTGTAGTTATGAGGATGAGTGAGTTGGAAGCTGGAAATCTGGACGATACCCACTGGCGTATTCGTAGAAGTTCTCGCAGGGATCCTGAGTGGTATCCAGAGAAGAAAGTATGGCCGCAGAAAGCATGACGCAGTCAGGAGTAAAACATTCCTTCTGCGAACTCGTCAAGGAAAATGAAAGACGAGCAGCAGTGACAAACTTACCTCTTCTGGGGGATTTGAAGGGCCGGGTGCAGGCGCGCCTGTGATGATAGTCACCGAAGTGGTCGTTACAGTGGCGGTGGTAGTTGAAGGGACGGTAACCGTGCTTGTGAATGTGCTGGGGGGATGGTCCCCAGGGGCATCTGGCTTACCATTGAGCTTGTGCATTGAGCCCATGAACAAGCCAATGAAGATGGAGCTGAGGAGGAGGAAGACAAGAAGGAGGATAAGCAGTATCTTGTTGAGGGTGGTGAGTGGGTTCTGAAGGATCGAACCAAGTTTGTCGGTTATTGACGGAGAGGTCGAGGGAGGAGGATGAGGTCCCCCATTCCCCGGATTATTACTATCCCGAAGAAGAGGAGCAGACTCTGGATGGTTGTGAGTGGTCGTGGTTGAAGGGCATCACAATGAGATAAAAGTACCTTCATCTGTAGATGGTCTTGCCTGCCTTTCAGGCATGGCGACAAGGCGGGAGTGAGAAAAGAGACACGAATGTATGCGCCTTACGGATGGGGTGCGACACCAACGCGCTCGCTTTTCGGCCCGGCAGGATCGGCTCGCCACGTGAACAAGAACGCGTGAATCGCCGCGACTGAGCGAGTATCGAATGGGACATTGTCTCATGCTCACCCTCATTCGGTGTTCTCATCTCCGTGTGCCATGTCGCATCAATTCGCGCCAATTCGCACGTCAAACTATTCTCTCCAGATCATTATTTAATCTCTTTAAAAAGGCCCCCACGCAGCCAGAGTTCCAACCCACACTTTCCCAGGACAACCTTTTCCACCCTTTTTCCGGGTCTCCCTTTCCTGCCATAGTCGCTCGGGGAGAAGCTATCAAGTCTTTGGCCCCGTGTCCAATTTGTGCTTCGCATCATGATCACATATATGCACACGCAAAGGCCCAACCTCGAGCGGTCGCATTCGAGTGTCCTGACTGCGGGTGGCCTACACATTGCACGGAGGAGCATTGGCAGGCTGACGAAGACCACGCAAAGTACTGCTCGCGCCTCCGCGAAGTGAATGAAGATGAGCACGATCTTCGCAGCGGTCGGAGATTGCGGGAATTTGAGTTGCCAGGTCCGTTTCTCCTGTTTTCTATCGTTCGATTACTTACCCTCTCGTAAGTGTAGGCCCGCAAGATACAGAAGCCGCCATATCCTTTTCTAACTGGGACGTGTTTTGGTATACGCGTAATTTTGCTTCAATGGACACGGAACGGTCACGGAGACACGCCAGCAAGCTACTCACATATCCAATAACCATCGGATCTGTCATACACCAATACAGCGCGTTGACCCTCGGAAATCAAAGGCTGACCCCAGAAGGCAGTCGTTCATTGGCTGGTGTGTACACTGACCGCCCAATCATCTGTCACTTACAAGTGCACCACCCTACCAGCTCTGCGATCGACGTTACACGGCGCCACAGGAACGCCTGAGACAGAGGAGGCTTCCGTTGACAAACCCCAGATGCGAATATTCATCCTCGGCGCGCGAGCAGAATCTTCCTTACCCCCTCACGTTTGGGAGCAGCTCACCCTTTTGTTCCCGGCTGCGCTCTTTCATCTCTACTTCATCGGACCACAGGTTTCTCTGCCTAAAAAGGCGCCAGCCTCGCACACCGCTTACACTTCATCAGAAACGGCGTCTCAGTCGACTGGCACCTCATCGAGCCCTCAGGCAGAAGATTCGGCCTCGAGTGAGTCTGTCAAGCCTGAGGAGGAAAAACCAGTGTACCTACCCAACGTATACGAACCCCCAACACCGGCTCCCATTGTACCTCATAAGCGTACTCGATCGTCGATCGAACGCTATGGCGTACCATCGTATACCGTGCCCTACACCCCACAACTCACAATTACCGGCATGCAGTGCAACTACCACGAAGTTCACGCGCAGTTCCAGGACACGTTTGACCCATATACCGACCTCTTCTTCATGTTCTCTCCTGGCTTTGGCTTTCCATCACCGACCTCGGTCTCCGATGTAACCGGGGAGCCTTTATTACAAATTGAGTCACCAACCGAGTGGGGACCCGTTCTCCCGCTTCTGTTGGCTACAAAATGCCCTATTTTTGTCACCGGATTCTCTCCTACCGATGTTGAACGCGACATCAAGTCGATGTCGATCGCACCTGGTGTAGCAGGTGAGTTTGATTGGGTGATCACGCCTGGAGAGAATGCGTTTGGAAGTGAAAAATGGGAGGTCGCGGACTTTGACCCGAGGGTGATGGTCAAGACGAACTGGGGAGTATGGGGCATTCGGGGTAAACGACGGGATGTGCGTGAGCGAAGCGTATTCGGATTTTGATTAATGTGATTACGTGAGACACGCGTCGCGTTTACTCAATCGAATTTGGCTTCGGCCGAGTCTTGCACGCCTTCTTCCATGGTCTTCATCCCACCGCCTCATCTCGCCTCTGCTTCGCGTCCGTCATATGCTGAAGCATACAACAATATCCTAGCAGCGCACAGAAGATCTCCACTTTTAGCTGCCTCATCGGTCATCATCCTCGTAGCACCCGATATCGATGCGCTTTGCGCCGCTAAAATGTTTGCAGAGCTATTTAAGCAGGATGATGTCATGCACCGTATTACACCTTTGTCTGGAATTGCAGACCTCGAACGTATGCGTGACGAACTTATAACCTATTCAGAAGTACATCACGCCAGTCCAATCATCCGTCTTGGACCTGACAGCGCGCCATCAGCTTCACACCCTTATTCTCTTGAATATCGGCTCTATCCTCGACTTGCCTTCATCGGAGTGGTTTGGTGACTTCCCTCCCAAAGTTCATGTGCACGTCATCGACTCAGGCCGGCCGCAGAATCTGTCCAGTTTATTTGGCGAAGGCGAGGGAGGAGAGCGGATCATTATATGGGATGATGGAGGAGCGGAGCACCTTGACGAAGAGAGGAGAGCCTGGGAAACGCTCAACGTGAGTTTTTGTCGACCGATGAGTTTGCGCATCGTGACAGGGTTTCTTTTGAAGAACGACCCGCAGCCAAGTTCGGACGAAGGTTCCGATGACGACTCACACCAAGACTTAAACGAAGACTCTGCAGATGAAGGTGTGGTAAGCCCCTCGCGTAAAAGAAGATCCACCAGTGTGGGCAGTAGGAGCCGAGGTAAACGCAGACGTGTGGACGATGGGGTGAGCCTGAGGACACTTCTTTTAGCCACGTCTCAATACTAACAGTACGCTACAGCGACATCCGCGCGTGTCAAGAGAACAACGCGACCAGTACTACGCCTTGTTGGACAAGTACTATATGTCTGGGACATTTTATGGACAGAGTGCGGCCGGTGTCGTCTACATCCTCGCTACTATACTGGAGCGCGTTGACAATGATCTTCTCTGGTAAGCTCCATGTCTTGCGTGCTCTGTTATCTGCGCAACTCACCAAATAAGGCTCGCAATCCTTGGCCTGACGAATCAGTACATCCGATGTCGAATATCGCGCCCCGAGTACGACAAATATCATTCTATCTATCACGATGAGGTTTCCAGGCTCAATCCTCCTCCACCTGCGGGCGACACGTACGGCCTAGCCGCATTAAGCGCGGATGATATGTCGCTGCGCACAACCGACGAGCTCCGCTTTGAGCTGTTTCGGCATTGGACACTGTACGACGCGATGTTTCACTCTAGCTATGTGGCAGGGAAGATGGGAATCTGGAAGGAACAAGGTCGAAAACGACTGACAGGCCTCCTTGCAAAAATGGGGTAGGTGCACGACATTGGCGACGCCCATCCCTCTGATAGCCGTCACAGTTTTTCCATCCCACAGACACAACAACTGTATGCACACATGGACATGGACTTGAAGCGTCAGCTCCGCGACAAGCTCGATGCCATTGCACCAGAGTACGGCATGATTGAGCTCACTTACCCTTCCTTCGTGCGCTGCTATGGTTACCATATGCAGCCACTATCTGCCGCTGATGCCGTGGATGCGCTCAATGCCCTCCTGGATGTAGCCACTGGCGTACAGATCGAAGTTGAGCTCGATGGCGCGCGAAATGGTGGGGAATGGTTCGGAGGCGCGCGGGTCTGGCGCGCTGCTGGACGCTGGGGAGTACCAGAGGCAAACGAAACCGCAAACATGCATGACAACGGTCAAGAAGAGCATGCAGCAGAGGCAAGGGTGGAGGAGCGCGAGTCTTTGCTCGTGCGCAACTTCTGGAATGCGTTTGATGCGCTCGAAGAGTGAGTGAGCCCTGGATCACATGGGGTGTACATGGGCTGACATCTGGACTCGCAGCATTGCCCGCCTCCGCGAAGCCGTTGGTCTAGCAAAATCTGTCCACCAGGCGATAATCCGCACAGGTTCCTCCATCATCGATAAGAACGACGTTCGCATGATCAAGGGTTATCGCATCGTGCAACTCAAACAGGGTCCCGACCTCGCCTTGTTTACCCACCCGGGTGTCCTCTTCCGTCTCGGCCTTTGGCTGACAGAAGTGCTTCGCGATCGGGTCAAAGGGGTTGTCGCCAGCAGACGGAACAAAAAGAAGAGCTTGCCGTTGATTCTCGCATGCCTAGACGAGCAGGACCGGACTTATCTTGTGATCGGCTTGAACGAAAGCATTGATTTCGGCGATGTGAGGAAAAAGTACGTGCCTGATGCGAGCAGAAGTTGTGAATCCGAACGACTGACGGTGTCTCAGTGAGTTTGGTCTGGTCTTTCTGGACGCCAAGGAGGATTCCGGTGCTCGGACACGGCACGGTTCATTCGACACCAACATACTGGAGGTCAATGAGGCGGATTTCGAAAAATTCATTGCGGAGGTCTACAGAGCAAACGACAAGTACTAATACGGATATAACGCACGCGACACGCTTGTTATTTTTGTAATTGTAAGATCGACACACGCTCTCATCGGATATCCAAGGATAGAACTACTCAGTCCGACGAGCCCCAACCGAAATGCCAAAAGCCCATGCCAGATCTGACCGCATGTGAACCTAAGATCGCAGAAATGGAATGACCACTGAGAGACGTACCCCCCTTCTGAATGCCTGGAGAAATAGTCGAAGTCCACATTCACCGCCATTGCTAAAACAAGCTGCGAGGGCGAGCCTTAGGCTAGACAGACAGCGGAGGAGACGAAATGATCTCACAGCTCGTTCTTGTAGGGACAACTCTCGAATGACGTACGGTTCCCTCGGTGTGGTGTCCTCTGGAGCCGCCTGTGAGGGCAAAGGGGTGAAGCTCACCGAATATTGTCCTATGCTCAGTTACGTTGGCAACTCCTTGATTTTATCAGAGGCACACGACTTGCCCGTATCAGTAAAGATCTCGCGTCCGAAGCCACGGAACGCCCGACTTATACTTGCCAACTCTTCACCACGAGAGCTGCGAAGGGTGAAATGCCATGCCCAAAAGCCTTCGTCGATCTTGGAGAATTGTACAAAGTGCTCTAGTTGAGGCTCGGGAGGATGTTCGCCAGCTTTCGATAATGTACGTTCCACTGTGACTTTATCGGTGAAGGACGGTTGAGGTGTCGGTGCGTTGACCGAGAGGTCCTGCCTGAGAAAAAGGTCGTAGCGCCGCCGCCACAGATGCCAGCGCTGTTGTGCCTCAGCGAAGGTGTCCAGGACGGGTTCACCACTAGGGGTGTACTCATGCCAGTCCTTGAGTCTTTCGACGTACATGCGAGAGTTTATCCACGCAAAAGGTCGCCGTATCTAATATGCCGAAGTGAGTCCAGTGAAACAACTCCACAATCTGCATACCCAGAGAATGGGTGTGCCATCACGATCCATAATCACGGCACGAAACGGTCGATGGGTTTTAAAAATTTGGCGGGAAAAAGACGCCAGTAACCCACGAGGCTCTTCGGCAATAAATCCCAGCGTCTCGCCAGCCTCGTTTGCTACACGCTCTTAGTCGCTTGGCAAAGACAAAGCGTTTAACACGAACAGATAACATATTTATTTGTTTGCTCAAATCCTATGAATATATTGAGCATTTCTAGCTGTCTGTAATGAAATTCGAATCAATGCGACCCGATAAGGCAAGGAAATAACAGACCGGGTCACAACCAGGCTATCGTTTTGCAGGAGCCTCGTGAGACCATGCTCTGGATTGGAAGCGGGAGGCCTCTGACTTTCTTCCCAAAGAGGTGAGCTGTTGAGGACGTCAGAAGAGCTGTCGTCCTGCGCTTCAAAATGTTCCGTTGGACCTTGGCGCGCGCGTAGTGTGGGTGTACGTGGTCTCGTCCTTCCTCCGGACGGTGCACCCCCACGAGGGAATCTGGACAATGCAAATGACCTCAGAAACGAAAGACTTTGACGGCCTTTGCTGATGGAACTGAGCCTGCTCACTGGCAGGCCGAGCCTGAGCATGACGGTCGTTGTGGTTGTGGTTATCCCGGCCCGCGGTCCGCATTTTTCCGCTAGTGCCCATCGCCGGGCTTTGGTCTCTTGGCTAAGAACCTGCCTACCAGTGGCTTCCTAAATGCAAAGGGGTTCGAGACATGTGCTCCCGCGACTCACAACTCCCGTAGACATTCGGTTTGCCTCTGTTGCTACAAAACCTGCCGTGCGTTTGGGTTTCTCGCTGTCGCCATTATTTTACAGACTCTTATTTCCAACGCGCATAGCCGCTGCCCACTCGCAACTCTCACACCCCTCCAACACTTTCTACCGATAGGTCGGCACCTGATCTCGGAAAATGGGGACGTCCGCAGGGTCTCCCCCAGAGATTGCCTGGGGCTAGTTTCTTGCCTGCATCTAAGACGTCTGGTTCGACGGGAAGATACTCTCGTGATCTGGCCAGCGACTCTGCTCAAGCTTCGGACAGAAAGCGCGGGTCTCGTCCGGAATCCTTCCGCATCGCGCCTTCAGGTCATTCAAAATGGAAAAATCCTGTCCCTTTCCCTATACCATCGAGACGACCCGAATCTTCCCCCCGCCCCACCTTCCGCGACTCCGCCCCGCATCTTGCCAACTCTGCTGCCCGAGGTCTGCCTCACCTAGGCAGTGCCACGCAGTCCAGAATAGACCCCCGTGATCATGCACCTTCGGAAGAACCGCTCGTCGAAGCGGAAGATTTCGAGAGTGAAGCGCTCCCCTCGGACCAAGTACGCGGGGACCTCGCATACAACAAGCCAAGGCGTTCGAAGGTCACACACAAGGAACGCGGGTCACTTAGATTGGCATACGGCGACTTCGAGCCGTCTTCTCGAAATCGCAGTCGTGACAAAGTCATGAGGCCTCCCGGATCGAATGCGAAACTCAAGAGTAAACCCAAAGTCCTGAATCAGACAAAACGAGAAGTTTTCATTCCAAGTATTGTCTCTGTTGGCAACCTTGCCAGGATTCTTCGTGTTTCACTTAGTAGGCCACGTTTTCATCTGGGTACATTCCAGACATTCATTTGCCTCGGTGATTAGGTAGACTCCAGCGGAAGATGCGGGAAGCAGGAATGGGGGAAGAGGCTTCCTACGATCACGGTACGTCAGTCTTTCAGCCTCTCCTGGTGTGGCTCTAACTCTCGTTCCTAGTCCTGACAGCTGAATATGCTGTCCTTCTGGCCGAGGAATTTAACTACAAACCTGTTGTCAATGATGAGGCTGCCTTCGACCTTTATCCTTCGTAAGACCCCCCGTTGAAGCCTCTGGCCTCTGATTTACATCACCCATTATGTAGTCTGCCCACTGATTCCTCGACATTGCCTCTGAGACCACCCATTGTGACTATCATGGGGCACGTCGACCACGGCAAAACAACACTGTTGGACACCCTCCGCTCCACCTCGGTGGCCAAGGGAGAGGCAGGAGGTATTACCCAGCACATTGGTGCCTTCTCGGTTCCTGTCCCAAACAGTGTGGGGGGTGGTCTTCAGCAGATCACGTTCTTGGATACACCCGGTCATGCAGCATTCTCTGCGATGCGCGCCCGTGGTGCTGATGTTACCGATATTGTCGTCTTGGTCGTGGCTGCAGACGACGGAGTCCGCCCGCAAACCAAGGAGGTCATTCAACTCATTCAGAGAGACCCGGATGTACAGCTCATAGTAGCCATCAATAAGGTGGACAAACCCGGGGTTGACGTCGTGCGTCATAATTTGCTTCTCTTTTTTCTTCTTTGACGTTCTCGACAGAACAAAGTACAGAACGCCCTTTTAGCCGAGGGCATCCAGCTCGAGGCAATGGGCGGCGACGTACCTTCGGTGGAAATATCCGGTTTAACGGGTAAAGGCCTCGACCAGCTTGTGGAGACTATCACCGCCGTCGCAGAGATGCAAGATCTACGTGCAGATTCGAAGGGCCAGGCCTACGGTCGTATCATCGAGTCAAAGTTACAAAAGGGGCTTGGGTAAGTATTCCGCCTACTGCACCTTCTATTGCCCTCAAATTTTCGGTGCAGAAATGTTGCCACAGTGCTCTTACTCAGTGGTTCACTCAAACCCGGTGCCCACTTGATCGCCGGCACCACTCACGCTAAGCTCCGCATCATGACCGACTCAACAGGCTCGCAGATCAAAGTGGCGGGCCCTGGCATGGCCGTCACCGTTTCAGGGTGGAAAGAACTTCCGGGTGCCGGTGACGAAGTTCTCGACGGCTCAGAACAGGACGTCAAGAAGGCAGTGGCTAACCGAAAACGCAAAGCGGAAGAGCAAGCTATGATGGTAGACATCGACGCGATCAACGTGCAGCGCCGGCTCGATCGTGAGCAGAGGGGGCGCGAAGAAGGCGATCAACCCGACGTCACTTCTGAGACAGAGAAGAAGCCGCATGAGCTCAGATTGGTCATCAAAGCGGACGTGAGCGGGAGCGTCGAAGCGCTGGAGGGTGCATTGAAATGTATTGGAAACGAGAACGCGCGGGCCAAGATCGTTTTTACTGGCGTTGGCGAGATCACCGAGTCGGATATCCTCCTCGCCAAGACTTCTGAAAGTGAGAATTTTCGGTGTGTCTCAGGAAGACCTCCCTGACCGAGTTGGTCCTACAGGTACGATCATTGCCTTCGCGGTGCCAGTACCTCGAAGCGCTGTCGCTGCCGCGGTAGCTCAAAGCATCCCCATAGTCTCGTCCAAAATCATTTATCAAGTCATAGAAGACGTCAGGCAGCGCGTTGCTAACTTGCTTCCCTCAGTCTACGAGAAACGAGTTTCCGGGGAGGCCGACGTCCTTCAAATATTTGACATCAAACTCACTGGTGGACGCACGAAAACGATTGCTGGCTGCCGTGTCACGAAAGGTATTGTTGAGAAAAGCAAGAAAGTCCAAGTTGTTCGAAACGGCGTGGTTGTTCACGAAGGTATGGCACTATTTGCATCCCGGAGCGTGTCTCGCCATTAAGCTGTTGTCATTAGGTCGATTAGACACCTTTAGACGCTTGAAAGACGACATCACCGAGGCATCCAAAGGGACCGAATGCGGTATTAGCTTAGAGTCATTCGGAGATCTCAAGAAAGACGATGTCATTCAGGTATATAATGACATAGAGCTTCCTAAAGTGTTGTAGATCCAGATCCACTTAGACACTATTTTCCTATTGCCACACCTCTCCGATGGATTACCGGTAGTGTCTACGTATGATTGCGACTATTTTGTTCATCCAAGACGAACTCCTTTGCGCCGACTGTTCCTGTGCGACCCTTAACTCCGAACGTAAAACTTACAGGTCCCAGGTCACGATCGGTCTTTTCTAGTACTGTCCAACTCCTTCCGTCAAGCTTTTTCAACTTGACCTCAATCTAGCAATTTCTGAGTAATCAGAGAAAGAAGGTGGTCTGCTTGACGTTACCTTGGTCCCAAAAACCGTAAAGGACGACGCAGATGAGTCCACAGGTCCAAAGAGCTGCACGGATCGGGTGAACCGCTTCGATCCAGGTAGATAAAGGTCAAAGTGAATCTGGGCAGGTGAGCTTGATGTTTGAAGAATGTCGGATCGTCGGGTAATCCATTACCTCGTTTTCCCCAATTTTTATGGTGCTCCGTTCCTTGTTAACTTGTTTAGCGAATACCGTGACATATACCGTACTTGGCGTTTGATAGTGATCGATTCGACAGTTCACGACTTCTTCCGCGTGCTGCAAAGCATTGACACCGCATCAGTAAACAGTCGATACAATACGAATCATCTCACGTATCACGTACGTCTCCCCTCGACTTAGGAACAAACAGATGCCGTCCTTCTGCACATCCTTCAATTTTGAGAAACTCGTCGAACTCGAGTACACGACGTTTACAGCAAAAGTAACCCTATAGGGTAGGTAGTTGTCGCTGTCAGTGGCGTCACGTTAGGGAAGAAGTGAACACAAAACCAACCTTGCTCCCCTCATGGAATAGAGGCTGACAGGCGAGACAATGTCAGGACAAGGCCTACACGAAATAAACATCCTTACAGCTCCGGGGTGATAGACACACTTCGTCCCTGGACCATCACCGTTCCGATTTTCCTCGTTGCTCACGAATGTCACTTTACATCCGGCTCGTTTGCATGCGGTGCCCGGAGGGACAACAGCGTCTGAATCGTCCTCATCTGCCTCAGCCTTCTTGTCCGAAGCTGGCGGAGCGGCGGGAACGGCTGCGGCGGGTTCTGTCGGCCCCTGTGGCCGGCTGAGAACAGATCGCGTTGTGTACACTTCTTTTCCATCTGATGTCTCCCTCATCGTAAGGGATTTATTCGGTGTGGAAGGTGTTTCCTTAGGCTCCACTTTTGGGGCATCCTCGGTGTGCACCCCGCGCGTACACCCCTGCGCGAGTAGCCTATAAGATATACAAAACTCATAACCAGAATAACCGACTTACGGGTATGGCCATAAACTCATCAAAGTCCAAAACGGGCTTATTGACCGTATTGCAGCAAGACCATGACTTCAAGCCTTCGTGAAATATCTATGCTCTAAGGTGGTCAGGCGAATATCGGATGATGCCGGCGAGACCCACCGGAGCACCAGGGTGATAGACGCAAATTTCCTCCGTATTATCCGCAGGATCGAACTCTTTTCCACAGCCTTTGTGAGTGCAGCGAGGCATGATCTTGTCTCCTTAAATTTATCTTTGTCAGCGTAATCGTAGGTGGTGAGCGACATTTGTCTGCAGCGATCTCGTCGTTGATAAGCGCTTAGTAAGCGGGCTGTGCAGTGGTAGCATGGTATATTCAAGTTACTGGCTGTACTGCATCCGAGTCTGTGTGTTCCTCTAACAAGTCGATAATCTATGATATGCCGGGTCCAAATGCCTCCCAAACTAAGAATCCAACCCCCCATGGGCCCACACGTCCTAATGTCCGCGCAACCACAAGCAACCTTTGCCGACCCAGACTCATGGGGTTCTTCTCTTCGTAGCTTGTAGCATCCCGGAAAAAGAAAAGCAAGCCATCGTCATGTATCTTGCGTGTTATGAGACTGAAAAGATGATGCCTTGGTCTATGAGTGGTGACAGATTGAACCCGGTCAAGGTAAGCTAGCCTCCGGGCCACATCCCACGGTCGACAAACGACCTCGTACGCCAATCCCGCAGTGACCCCTCCGGCCACTAGAGTCGCACCGTGAACTGTGCGGGGCAGGTTTCGTTGTATGGCAGTCGGCCGTTCGTCAGCTATCGTGAACGGCTGCACAAGGCCCACCGATAAGATCTTCAGCTCCGTGGCAAGACGGCGAGTGACCTCAAAAATAGTGAAAAATAGTGAGAACCCTGTAGGTGAATGGGGTTAGATGACTCGCCCCTTGGAAAAGCTGCGTCAAGCCGAGCTCACCACAAACGTCTTTAGCCAGTCCCCAACCCCAGCCGTTCCACCCACGCCCTGCCATGTCACGAACCTCCATCATCCAACCCCGGACCTGCCTCATTTCGCGGAGGGTATTCTTTTCAGTCGACTGGTTCTGTACCGTTCCTCGGAGCACCTCCTTCCATGCGTGAGACCAGCCACCTCCCACAGTGCCACCCTCGATGGCTAAGCGAGCATTCTCTGCGGGAGCGGCCACAATGGCCTGGGCACCACCTGCGATCGCACCGGAAATTGCGGCGGTGGCAATCGGATGTGCTTCTAGGTTGTCACCACCGTTTAGGAGAGAAGAAGTCCCCGAGTACGCCGTCCATAGAACAGTGCCTAGCGCCGCATTAACTAGGAGGGGTGGGACAAAGTGTCTTGGTATAACTAGTAGCTTGGAGAAGTTGATGAGTGGAAAGGGTGTGAAGAATGCCTAGTACACACTCCTTGAGTCTTTACGAGCCGCGTGACAAAGTGCGGGCTTAACGATGTTCCGTCACTAGCAGCGAGACCTCTGAGCGAGTGCCATCCACTGACTTCGTTTTCGAGATGGACTTTAGCGAAGGACCTCACTCGCAAAACGTGGAAACGCACTCTTGGAAGGCCTGAAAATCCGCACTGGTCTTGAAAAATATAACGCCGCACCACGCGTCAGCGTTCGTGCGACAGCGGCGTACGTCGAGTTGGTTGTTCCTTTGCCACCTTGTGTCGGATCATCTGATTCTTTGGACATCTTGGTTCATTAACGACGGAGATTGAGATTGGATGTGCGAGTCCAATCTGGCGTCTGCACCTGTGGACACAAATTAGGCGGTCTCAGCCCGGTGTCCGCGGCCCGTGGTCGTCGCTCTCGTTCCGCCAGCGCCAGCGCCGAGTAAGCTACCTCCGCTGGTGGAATAAACGCAAATTATACATTATTCTCCTTAATTGCAACCATACCCACGCCATCATGCAACGCTATCACTCTATCCTGCGACGCTACAGTACGCGTTCTGCCTTACCCGCCGACTTCCAATGGTTTCCGCGCTTTTTCAATCCCACGGAACAACACGCGTTGCTTTCTGCCGCCCTTCGGAAGCTAGACGTGGCAGAACCAACAGCTGCGCGTAAGCGACGCCGAGATTTCCTTGTGTCCCATCAACAGGATCGGCTCCGAGACACCGGAGATCTGAAAGATGTTTTTCTTCCAGATGAATTTTATCACTTCGAAGAGGTTCGTCCTTCTCAACTGCGGGGACCTGCCTTACCCGGTGCAAACAGGGTCACTATGACGGTGTCATTAAGCGATTCCGGGAAACACGCGTCTCTTCTTGGGACGACGAGAAAGATCCTGTTTTCAGGTCTGCCCTCGGTCGCTTAGAAGTACTGTGTCCAAATGCAGGTCGCACACAGACACATTTGTTGCATTTGGCTTCCGACGGAGAAATACTTCCGCACATCGACAATGTTGATGCGAGCGGGTCTTGGATACTTGGCGTCAGCCTCGGTTCTGATAGGGTTTTACGAATGGAATCCTTGGAAGCTGATTCTGACTGCTCCCCGAGACACACTTTCGATGTCACACTACCTTCTGGGAGTGTGTACATTCAGAGGTAGAATACTCGTCTGCGTAGTGGCCTTGTTGCTCACGCATAGAAGGGACGACGTTCGCTACAACTACAAGCACTCGATACTGCGAGCCGAGCCAATACCGGCACAAGTGACCCCTCAAGCTCAAGGGCAGCGCCTAAGTATCATGGTCAGGGTGCGTTTCCAGCTGGTGCCTATTTTACGAGAAATCATGAACACTTTCTGAAGGATTGTCCTCCTCCCATCGTGTCAGAAAGGGCCGCACCGTCATTTGTCTAGCGCGAAACCATACATTGTACAGGAAAGTCAGAGAAAGGGTCATTCCGATGCCCGCTCCGGCAACATCGCCCAACGTATGAGACTTGTCACTGCCAATCTCGAGCCAACAGGTGCTGACCTCAGTGCAACATGCAAAACGGGGTATAGGCCAACAGTGTAAACGAATTTCGGGTGCCTGGCGTATAAAATAATGCGGGTTGTTGAATGAACTCTGAAGGAAACCATACCGGGACTGCACCACGCGTCGTAGGACGGTGAGTAAGAGGCTGTCCTGCACTATAAGTTTCCTAGATATCTTCTGTGCCAACGTATCGAATAACCCCTGCCAATCTTTTGCATATCAGAGAAATTCGGAAAGCCGTAGACCTGCACGTATACCGAAGGATTGAGGGAAATGCCTGTTGCATATGATTACAACCCATGTCCGACGCAACACAAGACCAAATCCGGTTCTGACACACCTATCATTACCGTGACCGTCCGGCGACTGCGCCGTCGAGTCCCTTGCCAATGGGCCAAAGTATATCGAGGATACACGAATCCCTTCAAGCTCTAGCATGTTGGCCAGGCTCTCGGCTGTGGCGGCGCGACTCGCCAAAGATAACAGCGCGAGGGGTGTGCCTGTATCGAGCCCGTAAGAAACACCGAACCATAGAACAGACCCACTACACCAACTATCAGCAAAGTTGGATAGTACGATGATTCGCCCCGAGGCCTCGGCAAGTAGCTCCCTGTAGTCGTATGCCATGAGCACTGGTTCCGTAACATCGTCGAGAACGGTATTTCTCCACGCGTCTTCTTCGAAGTGGCTCTCGTGAATTCCGACTTTCGCGTCTAGCGCGTCCATGGGCGATGGTCCTGTGCCGGGATGGGACTTGGAGTCGTGGGAAATTATCAGCGCCACGAGACGAAGGTCATAGGTATTACAATGCGCCGAGACTGTCTCGTGTACTGCTTGACGTTGAGACCGAGACCACATGTTCAACTGCATCGGCGCTACTAGACCCCACGGAATCGAGCGAGATCTTTCTTTCCTGTTATGCCAGATGTACAGGAGCTTTGGACAAAAGGTTTGTGTTGGTAAGATAATTCACTATCAGGAGAAAGCGGACCCAGCGCTCTCACCGAAGCCACACCCCTGGACCCACCAGGCGATACAATGTGGCCTGCATCATCTTGTCGATTGGGACACAACGCAAAGACAGTATAGCCTAACTCGGAGAAATGAAGTGCGGCGTTTCTTCCCACACCTGACTCAAGGATGCACGTCGATGTTTGGTTCAATTGAATGGGTGATGTACTGTACCTTCTTGGGCTCCTAGAATTAAGACGGCGCATTTCTCTGTTGGGAAGGAGCTGCGAGGTGGGACCCCAGAGGAATCGGAGGCCAGCTCGAAGAGGACTGATGAGATATCTTCGAATAGGGAAAGTAGAGTGGTGATCCCGGCTAATAAAGTAAAGATCGTTAGCTTGACTACTGAGAAGGTGACACGGGTGATGCTCAGAAAAAGGTAGTTCATCGGCATCGACGACTTGAAGAACACCACTCTTCATCCGGGTCGGGAACCGACGGCGATGGGCACGTGGAAGATGATCGATGATTGCCGTAATTGGGATATCTACTACGATCGCGTAAGGCCATGCAACAACATGCGCTCTCTCTTCGTCAGGCTTTATCGGCGGCTTGTTCACCGCGCCGCGGAGAGTGTCGGATTCTATTGCGAACTCTAAGCGGGTTTTCAATCTAGATCACTCCGGCTGGGCTGTTATGGATCCTGTTGTACTTATCGAACAACTCAAGGTTACTGTGACACGCACTTTCAACCCACTCGAGCAGGAATCCAATCATGCCGTGTTTTTGGCAACCACCCAGCGTCAGAACTGTCCCGTTGTGGCGCAGCGTCAAGGCGATTGGGCTAGATCTTGGCAATATTTGCCATCATTTCTTGCCCTCCTCGTGGCATCCACCCATAATATCTATTCGCCTTTCATTTCAATTTCATCGTCCCCAAGGTATCGGAGTACACGGGCCATGCAGCGATATATCGTGCCTGCCCCTGCCCGTGCACACGACCGGCCTTTTACGCACTCCCGTCAGTGGTGACAGCTCGTTTTCATGGACTTCGAGCTCAGCTGCCGTATTGCGTTCTTGAATTTCCGAATTTCATAGCTGGACGAGAAGGATCGTGGCTGCACGGTATTGGCGTCCTCTCGGACATGAGTGGTGCGTTTCACCATCTCGCCCTATTCCCGTGTCATTGCAACCCCAATTCTGCCACACCTTCGTTTGAGCAAAAAATTCTAGACCTGCCTTCGGGCGCATGTCCATGGGGAATCGAAATGTTTTTCTTAGCGCACGTATCGCCGTTCTTCCAGACGTCTCGTCCAGTCGTACCCTCAATTTGCATGCTTCGACGTCATGCCTCTCGACCACCGGACGTCATTCGAATCGAACTGGACATGTGATTATACTATGAATTCCGTGACAATCAGATCTATAGTTGTGATATAAGTTATGTGATCTATGGGAGTGCAAGAATAGTATGCGTCCAAAGTGCTAACTGTCCACAATGCGGGTGCGAGTACGATACAGTCCAAATGACAAATACACCAGTTCGTGGAGAAAAAACGACACTGCATTCTAGAATGACGGAACAATGTGGGCTTCACTGGCGTTATCCCGCGAGTTTCACATGATCTATTCTGGAGGATTGTCAACTCAAAATCAATCTGTTACGCGATGTGATAGCTGTCACGTACGGGAGTGTCAGCGTCGAAGGTTGTCCGTCCTCCACTTGAATCACAACGACATGAGAGTTCTAATAACGATACATGTCAGCGTCGTTGAAAGTAAACCTACCCAAGGACGCACGTCGGTCAATACGTTGATGGCTTTTACACATCCATGTTTGAGTTGCCCCCGGCTATCCCACCACCTGACACGGCTGCCAATCTGCGTCGAATTGTCGGAATTACGGAACGCGTGACGAAAACAAATCCAACTCACCTGGGGATTCATAACCAGTACATAAATATGCAGATGTCGTAAGAGGAGGTTAGCTTCAGGGCCTGAAGACCAGGTTATCTCCAAACTTCTTTTATGGCGAACTTGAACGAAGCCGACGGCGTCAAATGGAGTGCGAGGTACAACAATGCACGATCGTATATGTCGCTCCTACAAAGAGTACTACGCCGGAGGTGAGCGAGAGTCAGGGGGTGTGTATGAAAGGGTCCCAAGTCTGATCAGAATCGCTGAGATGGTTTCACCACATCTGGGTGTGGGGTCGTACCAAGGAAAAGCTGAAAGCAACTCTTTATTGCTAAATTGTGACAACTGGAACTCGCTGTGATTCCCATGGCGCGGCAGGAGGGCAAAATATTGGACCCGGGCACACCAAAATGGAGGCCGCGAAGCATTGGGAACCAGGGTCAGTGTAAATTTGCATGGTGCGTGGCGAGAATCGTGTCTTTGCCGGAAGCGAACGGGGTGCCGGAGGCATAGAGCGAGGGATTTCTGAGAAAGAATAGAAGCAGGCACGGTTACCGGTTACCAGATACACGTAATTCAAACGCGAGGCCTACGAACTGCGTGTGTCTTGGGTTTGGTCGATATTACAAGGGGGCGGGACTTCGTGGGTAGGAATGGCACACTTCACGAAAGCCGCTGAAAGGGACCTAGTGGTGTGCGTGTACGACTGGAATTCCCATAGCTCGCAATAGCAATACTAGCGAAAAGTGAAGCGCGATCCTAAAAGAAGGAACACAGTAGAGGAAAAATGCACCGAAGGGGAAATTACTGTAAAGTGATGCAGATACGGGTCGGTCGGGGTCAATATCGCCAGCTGACCTTCCCTCTTCTCCGAGAGCCATCGACTGGTCCCTTAATCGACACAGCAACACGCATAACGATAGTGAGAACACAGTGTACGCTCTCAACGACGTGCAGCAGAGCGACGGACAGAAACCAAAGGACTGCTACAGTACCCCCTATTTGCCAAGATCATGCCTAACCAGCCTGCGGCTCCCGCTCCTGCCCGGCATGACATGTCCGTCATACTTGTCACTGGCTCTTACGATCACGAAATCCGCTTCTGGGAGGCCTGGAGCGGCATATGCTCTCGAACCATCGCTCGTTCAGGAGAGTCAGGAGTGAGGCATAGTCTCCAATCCAAATTGTCTTCTACTCTCACCACCTAGCTACGATCGTCACACAGCAAGTAAATCGACTCGCAATCTCTCCAGAGTGCGTCCGCGTGCACTCCAGTCTTTATTAAGTCGTCTGATCTGGTTCCGTACAGCAAGCGTTTGTTAGCTGCCGCTATTCATAAGAAAGTGAACGTATATGAGATTGCCAGTTCTTCATCTACCCCAGTAATTGGATTATCGATTGTTTACCATCGTCCCAATTCTCACGTACAAGAACACAGGTCATCACCTTCGAGGGCCACACTTCCAATGTCACCTCGGTCTCTTTTCATAGCCAGGGAAAGTGGTTAGTGACGGGAAGTGAGGACGGGACCATAAAGATATGGGATCTCCGGTGAGCCCATCAGATATGTGCGGTTGACTGATGGTGTGAATCGCTTCACAGGAATACGCACTTACACCGCAATTATAATAATGAGGCACCAGGTCGCTCTCACGTCTTTTGCTCATTGTTACGACAGTAGTAACTCAAACTCCCCGTACCCTCAGTCAACGATGTTTGCGTTCATCCGAACCAAGGAGAGCTCATTTCCTGCGACCAAGCAGGACGAATCAAGCAATGGGATTTGTCCGAAAATATTTGCACGCATGAACTGGTACCGGCTTAGTTCTTTCTACGTCTCTCATGGATAATGTTGAAAGGATCCAAGACACCAGCTGGGGATGTCCCAATACGGTCTGTGACGCTTGCATCGGATGGATCGTGCTTAGTTGCTGGTAACAACAAGGTGAAAATTTCAGCGAGACTTCCATGCAGTGGATCTGTAAGAATGACCCTTTTTCCAGGGCAAGTGTTATGTATGGAAGATCTACGAAGAGGGCACAGGGCTACCCCGCTTCCAAGCTGTCACAAAATTTCAGGCGCACAACAAGCACTTGACACGTTGTCTCCTTAGCCCTGACGTGAAGTCCGTAGTCTTGCTTCCTTCTTTGCTGCTTTGCATCTAAGATAAGTTAGATATCTCGCTACCTGCTCGGCGGACACCACCGTGAAGATCTGGTCGATTTCTCCCAACTACGAGTTCAAATCCGAGAAGGTTTTACAAGGACACCAACGCTGGGTATGGGATTGCGCATTCAGCGCAGATTCGGCTTATCTTGTGACAGGTGAGTCTAGCCTTGAGGGATCATGGGGTACTTCTGATGCGCCACAAGCGTCTTCTGACCATACTGCGCGTTTATGGGAAATGGCTTCCGGGGAAACGGTTAGACAATACAACGGCCACCACAAAGGTTCGTGTGTTCCTGAGAGAATCTGCCTTGGCTGAAGCGTATTAGCTGCGGTGTGTTGTGCCCTGCATGACGGTGCTGGTTGAAGGAATGTACGTCTACGTTGTACGGGTGATGTAAGCACGTATGACCCGGACTTGGCTAGGAGGAGCAATGCCGCTGAGGTAGAAAATGACGAATCGTGTGGGAAATGATATAACGTGCCAGGGTTGATTGGCCAAAGTGGGATTCGGCCGAGCGCCACGGATAGATTCGGCGGACGCGAGCAAAGATAAAGGGAGACTCCACGGCCCCTCTCCGACACGGCTCCCCTCAGTGAATTTTTCGTTAGCGCAAGCTCGAGCTTCTTCCGCTTTCTTTCGCTGCCAGTGTAGCCAGTCTTCTCTTTCCCAGAGTGTTCCAGCTCTCCCATGTCCTCGACCTCCGACTTCCTACTCGATCCTTCCATTCCCTTTGTTGAGGATTTCGCCTCACAATCTTCTATCAACAGTTTTCATGCCGTACAACGCGATCCTTCGTCATGGGCGGGTGCGATGCCAGCTAATCAAGGCCTTTATTTGAATGAGCTCGAGAAAGATGCCTGTGGTGTCGGCTTCATATGCCATATCAAAGGTGAACAGAACCACAAAATCGTCTCAGACGCCAGGCAGCTGCTTTGCGCCATGACCCATCGAGGCGCCACCGGTGCTGACAGTCGTGATGGTGACGGTGCTGGAGTGATGACTAGCATCCCTCATGCTTTATTTAAGCGTGAAGCAGAAAGAGACATCGGCTCCGAACTGCCAGGACCTGGCGAATATGCCGTTGGTAACGTTTTCTTCAAGGCCAACGACCCAGCACTTGTCCAAAAGCATCAGTCTATGTTTTCTAGGATCGCCGGTGATCTGGGCCTCAGAGTCCTTGGCTGGCGTGAGGTGCCTACCGACGGTTCCATCCTAGGACCAGCCGCCAGCAGCACAGAACCCATCATTCTCCAACCCTTTGTTGTACTCCGTTCCCACTACGGAGACGGGACTGTTAGCCAAAGGGGTCATTTTGACGAAAAACATTTCGAGAGACAGCTTTACGTCCTCCGCAAGCACGCAACACATAGCATGTTTGTGGTTTTCTATCTCTGTGCAATCGGCCTGAGCTCAACATATCGGACTTGCCCTGTATAAAGTACGCTTGCGAAATCCTTTTATGTTTGTTCCTTGTCGTCCAAGAACATTGTCTACAAGGGACAGCTGTCGCCCCCTCAAGTGTACAATTACTACCATGACCTCAACCACGTTCTATACCGTTCGCATTTCACCTTGGTTCATTCCCGATTCTCGACGAACACATTCCCCAGCTGGGATCGCGCTCAACCTATGAGGTGGGCAGCTCACAATGGTAAGCGAAAAGTTGGTTCCTTGAAACGACTGGTCTTCATTTTTTCGGTTGCAGGCGAGATCAACACAGTCCGCGGGAACAAAAATTGGATGCGCGCGCGCGAAGGCGTTCTCCACTCTACTCACTTCGGAGATCAACTTGATCTTCTATATCCTATCATCGAAGCGGGCGGTTCAGACTCAGCTGCTTTTGACAACGTTTTAGAGTTGCTCGTAGTAAATGGCGTTGTCACCCTTCCTGAGGCCGTCATGATGCTCGTCCCTGAAGCCTGGCAAGGCAACGATAATATGGAGCCGGAGAAACGCGCATTCTATAACTGGGCAGCTTGCCTCCAGGAGCCCTGGGATGGACCGGCGCTATTCGCCTTCTCTGATGGTCGTTACTGTGGCGCGAACTTGGATCGTAATGGCCTGCGCCCGTGTCGGTTTATCGTTACGAGCGAGGACATCATGGTCTGCGCTTCAGAAGTTGGGGCTCTGGTAGTTCCGCCTGAGAAGATTGTCTCGAAAGGTCGCTTGAAACCGGGGCGAATGCTTTTAGTGGACACTGTCGAAGGCCGTGTTGTAGATGACAAGGAACTCAAGAGGAATACCGCAAGAAAACAGAACTTCGCTTCGTGGGTTGAGAGTCATGTACTCCAGGTTCCCAACATCATCAAACGCGTCACTCGGACTTTGTCAGTCGATGTCAGCGTCGATGATGCACCGCTGAGGACCGACGCTCGGCTTGTAGCTTTCGGCTTCACAGTGGAACAACTCAGTCTTCTCATGCTTCCAATGATCACTTCTGGAAAGGAGGCGCTTGGCTCTATGGGGAACGATGCACCGCTCGCAGCTATGGCGACTCAACCGCGCGTCGTCTACGATTATTTCCGTCAACTATTCGCGCAAGTCACTAACCCTCCCATTGACCCTATCCGAGAAAACATCGTCATGTCCCTGGAGACTTATGTCGGGCCCGAAGGGAACCTCCTGGAGATGAAACCGCAGCAGTGCCACCGCATCCTTCTGCCCTCGCCCGTACTTTCGATTGAAGAAATGAATGCCATGAAGAACCTTGAGGCCGCATACCCTACTTGGCCCTCTTGTACTATCGACGTCACTTTCCCGAAAGATGAAGGCCTTCCCGGTTACAAGAACGCGCTAGATCGGGTGTGCAACGAGGCTACGCAGGCCATTGAAGATGGCATAAAAGTAATCATCATTTCGGACCGAGCGACCTCCCCTACTCGCGTGCCTCTTTCCACTCTCGTTGCTTGTGGAGGGGTTCATCACCATCTCGTTCTTCAGAAGAAGCGCGCAAAGGTCGCGCTTATGGTAGAGACGGCAGAAGCCAGGGAGGTTCATCACATCTGTGTACTCGTTGGATACGGCGCAGACGCTATCTGTCCATGGCTCACGATGGAGACTATATACAAGATTGCCAGGGAAGGCCTGTGAGTTATAATTCCCTGAATCAGTGCTCGGTTCGCCTGTATCCTAACCTCTCGCTTTCGGATAGGGTGAAGAATGACATGGCCGTAAACCAGCTCATGGAGAAATACCGGACCTCCTTGAACAATGGTATTCTCAAGGTTATGTCGAAGATGGGCATCTCTACCCTCCAGTCGTACAAAGGCGCCCAAATATTCGAAGCGCTGGGCCTACACAGCGAAGTTATCGATCGTTGCTTTGTTGGTACGGCTAGTCGTGTTCAGGGGGCGACCTTCGATCTCCTTGCCATGGACGCGTTCGAACTCCATGAGCGTGGCTGGCCTTCTCGCGAGACCTTCATCCCTCCCGGAATGCCCGAGTCTGGAGAGTATCACTGGCGTGACGGTGGGGAGCCACATATAAACGATCCCGAAGGCATCGCCAATCTCCAAGATGCCGTCCACGAAAAGAATCAGAAGGCGTACGACGCTTACGCGACTAACGCGAACAAGCAGGGGAGGAGCATTCATCTTCGCGGTCTCTTAGACTTCCGCTATGAGGGTGCGACACCCATCCCCGTTGATCAGGTGGAACCTTGGAACGAAATCGTCCGCCGTTTCGTCACCGGAGCAATGTCTTATGGCTCGATCTCGATGGAGGCTCACTCGACTCTCGCAATTGCCATGAATCGACTTCGTGGCAAGTCGAATACCGGCGAAGGCGGTGAAGATGCCGAGCGATCACTGATATTAAGCAACGGAGATACAATGCGTTCTGCTATCAAGCAAGTGGCATCTGGCCGCTTCGGTGTTACTTCAAACTACCTTGCGGACGCGGATGAGCTGCAAATAAAGATGGCACAAGGCGCCAAGCCAGGCGAAGGCGGTGAACTTCCTGGTCACAAGGTCTCTACGTCCATCGCTCGCACGCGCCACTCCACCGCCGGTGTCGGCCTCATTTCCCCACCACCTCATCATGACATTTATTCGATCGAAGACCTCAAGCAGCTTATTTATGACCTGAAATGTTCCAACCCACGCGGCCGCGTGTCTGTGAAGCTGGTGTCGGAAGTCGGTGTGGGAATCGTCGCGAGCGGTGTTGCGAAAGCCAAGGCCGACCACATCCTCATAGCGGGACATGACGGGGGAACGGGGGCATCACGTTGGACGGGAATCAAGAACGCGGGACTTCCCTGGGAACTCGGCCTGGCTGAAACTCACCAGACACTCGTGTTGAACGATCTCCGTGGTCGTGTGACCGTGCAAACCGACGGCCAGATACGAACGGGCCGCGACATTGCGATTGCTTGTCTACTTGGAGCCGAAGAATGGGGTTTCGCAACTGCGCCGTTGATAGCTATGGGATGCATAATGATGAGGAAATGTCATCGTGAGTCCGACGTTTCCTTTCCTAGCAGTGGGCCATGGGTTCTAAGACTTATCTCGACGTAGTCAATACCTGCCCTGTTGGCATTGCTACGCAGGATCCACAACTTCGCGCGAAGTTTGCCGGTCAGCCGGAACATGTTATCAACTTCTTCTACTACCTCGCCGAAGATCTCCGGGGATACATGGCGAAGCTCGGCTTCCGAACTATCAACGAGATGGTTGGGCGCGCAGATATGCTCAAAGTCGATGAAAAACTCCGTACTCCGAAGACGAGGTATCTGGATTTGTCGGCTATATTGAAACCTGCTTGGCAGATGCGCCCAGGCGCTGCGACCTATCGCGTCCGGCAGCAGGACCACAAACTCTATATTCGCCTCGACAACAAGTTCATCGATGAGTCAGAACCAGCCCTGACGAAAGGACTTCCCGTTCACATCGAATGCGACGTGGTTAACACTGACCGTGCACTTGGGACCACTCTTTCCTACCGCGTGTCCAAACTTTACGGAGAAGAAGGACTTCCAAGGGACACAATTCACATCAGTATGAAAGGGTCGGCAGGGCAATCGTGTGGGGCATTCCTCGCACCGGGCATAACAATCGAACTCGAAGGCGATTCCAATGATTACGTTGGCAAAGGACTTTCGGGTGGTCGGATCATTGTTTATCCTCCGCGCCAGGCCCCATTCAAAGCAGAAGAGAACGTCATCATTGGAAATGTCTGCCTTTATGGTGCCACCTCTGGTGAAGCGTTTATCCGTGGTATTGCCGCGGAGCGTTTCGCTGTGCGGAATTCTGGAGCTAACGCTGTTGTTGAGGGAACTGGCGATCATGGCTGCGAGTACATGACGGGTGGAAGGATCGTCGTTCTTGGTACTACTGGGCGTAACTTTGCTGCAGGAATGAGCGGCGGAATCGCATACGTGCTGGATACAGCTCATACGTTCGCGTCAAAAGTCAACATGGAAATGGTCGAGCTTGGGAAAGTCACCGAACCCCGCGAAATTGCTGAGCTGCGTAGTCTCATTGAAGATCATCGCCACTTCACTGGTTCCGAAGTTGCTGACCGTGTTCTTCGCGACTTCCACCACCTCTTGCCGCTGTTCGTTCGCGTAATGCCCTTCGATTACAAACGGGTATTGGACGAGCAAGCGGCTAAAGCCAAAGAAGACAAATTGCGCCAGAGCGTCATCGATCTTGTACCCTCACGCACCGCGAGTCAGGTTGATCTCGCTTCTGAAGGTCTCGAAGATTTCCTTACTCCGAAAGAGCCTCAAGTCTCCCCGGTATCTCCCATCAAGCGCCACGAACCATCTGTCGTTGACCTCGAAGATTCGATGGCTGATGAAGCCTCGACGAAACAGCGCTTGCACAAGTTGGACAAGATGCGTGGGTTTATGAAGTACAAACGCCTGGGAGAGGCTTACAGGCCACCCCGAAAACGCACCAAGGACTGGAAGGAGATCTCGACTCGCCTGACGGAAAGCGAACTGAAGTATCAATCGGCACGTTGCATGGACTGCGGCGTACCCTTCTGTCAATCAGACACGGGCTGCCCTATTTCAAACGTTATCCCGAAATGGAACGATCTCGTATTCAAGGGTCAATGGCAGGATGCGCTGAATCGCCTGTTATTGACAAATAACTTCCCCGAGTTCACGGGCAGGGTCTGTCCCGCACCGTGCGAGGGTGCCTGCGTGTTGGGAATCAACGAACAGCCTGTCGGCATCAAGTCCATCGAGTGTGCGATCATAGACAAGGTGACCAATCTATCGTCTTCGCGTAGTCCGCTTCCTGATTTCATTTTTGCAGGGCTTTGAGATGGGTTGGATGGCCCCTAACCCGCCGACGTTCAGTACAGGGAAAAGGGTAGCTGTCATCGGCTCTGGACCAGCGGGGCTTGCGTGTGCGGACCAATTAAACAAAGCAGGGCACAAAGTTACCGTCTATGATCGTAACGATCGCATGGGTGGCCTCCTCATGTACGGAATTCCTAAGTACGTCCGTATTTTATCGAAGAGGGGTTTAGTGAAAAAAATCTCCCACATCCAGCATGAAGCTTGACAAGTCCATCGTGCAACGCCGCATAGACCTCATGGCCGCAGAGGGTGTGGTAAGACTCGTGCACTCCGAGTTTAAGGGGCAGGCTAATGCTTCCGTCCCGCAGGTATTTGTGCCGAACGCACATGTTGGGGTAGACACAGACATTGATAAAATCCGGGCCGATAACGATGCGGTGGTTTTGTGCACCGGGGCAACCTGGCCTCGGGATTTGAAGATACCGGGTCGCGATGCAGATGGCATCCACTTTGCGATGGAATATTTACAAGTCGGTCTTCTTTGCTCATGATTCTTGTGGCACAAGCTGAGATCCTCTCGTCATGATAGCTGAACACGACGTCACTGCTGGACTCAGATCTCCAAGATGGCAGGTACATAAACGCCAAGGGAAAGGACGTTATCGTCATTGGTGGTGGTGATACGGGGAATGACTGTATTGGCACGGCCATGCGGCATGGCGCGAAGTCAGTGACAAACTTCGAACTACTGCCCGAACCACCCGGGTCGCGTGGCCGTGACAACCCCTGGCCTCAATGGCCTCGGTACGTCTAGATACTGTTCGCATCAGTCACCGTGATGCTAACACATGTTTAGCATTTTCCGCACAGATTACGGGCACACCGAGGTTGCTGCTCACTTTGGCAACGGTCACTCTTTGGTTTTGATAGGTGTCCGATCCCCGCTGACGCGTTCCGCCCACAGACCCCCGCGAATACTGTATTTCAACGAAGGATTTTGTTGTCGATGACGAAGGAAAATTACAAGGTCTGAATACCGGTAAGGGTCCGTTTCGGATATCTTTGTTGAAGTTTACCCAACACGTTCTTTTAGTTCGTGTCGAATGGACAAAGGACAGTGGCGGGCGCTGGAAAATGGAGGAGGTGCCCGGTTCGGCGAAGTACTTCTCTGCGCAGCTCGTCTTCCTTGCCCTTGGTTTCTTGGGCCCACAGCCAGAGGTAATCGAGGTACTCGGCGTGAGCCAAGACGCGCGTTCGAATATTCGAACACCCAACAAGAAGCACTCGACCAATGTGGATGGCGTCTTTGCGGCGGGCGATTGTCGTCGTGGCCAGTCCTTGATTGTCTGGGGTATCAAGTGAGTCCTGATTGATTCTCTCCATGCGAGCTCATGCGAATTCCTTCACTTCACAGCGAAGGACGTGGAGCCGCATCTGAAGTAGATCTGTGGCTCATGAAAAATACCCGACTCCCCACTGCTGGAGGTATCAAAACCAGGGTACATATTCTTACTTAGCTCCCTCCTAAGACGGAATCTTATTTGGTTTTACAGCACTTTGTCCCACCCCCGAGCAACGTTCCCAACGGTGGCCAAACGATATCCGTCGCAGCATAAGTTCAAAGTACAACTACCTCCCTTTCGAAAGAACCCGAGCAACTTCTCATCTCTCCTCGTAGGTATTGGCTGTGAAAGTTATATCCTTTTGTAGTCAAACAATGTATGTATGATATATCTATCAATGGATCAATATATAAGGGGTGTGGCCCTCTACTTCACCAGTCGGGCAGCTGGACAGGAGATAGAATCGTACATTCGGCAAGGACAAAGATATCTACTCTTGGTATATTCGGACATAGCCTCCACCCCATTTCTCCATTAGTGCCTTTCCAGAGGCAGTAGGCTGGGTAAATGCGACTTCACCGCACCTGGGGTCCAGGGGACAACCATGCACAAAAGTCGCGGCTGCGGCATCGAGTAAACGAAGGGCGATGCCACACCGCTGGTAAGCAGAAGGCACGAACAAGCGCGAGACGCCCATCGGCGTCGGAAGAGGTTCCGGTCTGCAGAATAGACCAGAACTAGGGTCGACAGAGACCAAGCGGGCAGTGGGAGGTGGAATAGAATTTACTTTTGAAGGTGTGGGAGAGCCTTGGACTTCTGCCGGTGAGGCGACTGCCAGAGCATCCGAGATATGAGTGGCAACTACACAGCCGGCGATAGTTTCGCAGGAAAGTGACCTCTTCGATGGGATAAGGAAGAGGTAGATCTTTGAGACACGAAGGACGTCGCGAGTAAGTGGGGGTGAGGAAAGGTGCAAAGATATTGTCTGTAGAAACGTGGCCAACTTCGCGGGGTAGCCACCATTCTATTAGATAGGTTTACGTGCACCGTTGGATTAGATCATACCTTTGTGCCTATCTTTCCACCGACATCCGCACTGACGGATATAATCCTACCCAATTCGCCGCCCTTAAGCTTTACACTGGTAGCAATTTCGCAGACGTAAGCCTCCGTAGCAGCTCTCTCTTCGTCACGACGCCACTGCATCCCCCTTTGGACTCTAGCGCAATGGGAATTATGTAGGGTTTCATCCTCAGGAGCTCCCTTTGTGTAAGTGAGATCGCAGAAAGGACATGTGCGTAGAATAGATGAATCGAGAGCGAAATGGAGCTGAGTGAGATTCTTGGGAGGTCGGTCCTCTTTGCTCTTGAGACTGTGCTTTGTCTTGGACTTGGAGACCCGTGCAGAAGCGGAAGGAACAGCTCGAGTGGGTTGAAGGGATTGAAGTGTGTTATGAAAGGACAGTCGCTCTGCGAGGGGACGCTTTCTCGTGGATGATTGTGGTGATGAACACGTAGACTTGCGGGACGAACGAGAGCTGGTATAAGTTCGCATGAGAAAGCCACTGGCAGGCACAGTCGCACTCGCGTCGATTTACTAAACGCGTCAATCACGTGCACTGATAACCGTGACTTGACCGGGACCTCATCACATCATGTCACTGTCCACCCTCGGAATATGTTCCTCGATTGTTGCAAATGCGTTCGTGTTTCTCTCTTTCTGATTTAGTATTATACTCATACAAGTTATCCAGTATCTTCGCGGGTGGTATCTTCATCTTTCCTCTTCTCTCTCCCGTGCTCGCCCTTCACCTCAAATTCACACAACCACAACTCACAACTATTGTGCTCCTGTGGGGTCTTTTACCATACCTACTTCCTTATTTCTGACGTTTTTAGTGGAATGATGGGCCAATATCCATTCTCTGCGCCCATTGGCAAAATCGTCGATGAATACGGCCCTTGGGCGTGCTCTCTAATCGCCTCATTTCTCTATTCGGGTAGTTTCGCTATCCTTGCTGCAGAGATAGCCAAGACTCCGGACAATATCACGGGACCTTCAGAGTCCTCCTTCAGGATCCTAGCTGGAGCTTTCTTCGTGATGGGTCTTGCAACTGATGCCTCGTATGTTTCCTCATAGTCAACGCCTGCTTTTAACCTTACATCATGTTCGACAAAGCTATTTTTCTACTCTCTTCGCCGCCACTCGCACTTTCCCCCAATACCTTGGTGCCGCTTCTGGGGCAAGCATGACGCTCTTTGGCCTGTCTCCCTTATTCCTCTCCCTTCTAGCATCTACGTTCTTCACCGATCCGCCCACCGGCTTGGATGTCCCCCGTTTCTTGAAATTCTTGGCCCTTGCATCAGGAATTGTCCATCTTATCGGTGCTTTTAACATGCGCTTATGCAAACCTCAGTGCATAACCCCGTCGACGCCCGCGAGTGCTCCCACTAGTGACGAGGAGCGTTCAATTGACGAACGCGAGCCTCTTCTACCCAACAAGCCCCATCGCTCGGAGTCACAGATCATACCTATTGGAGAAAGCCGTCCCGTCATCGAGCTGTTCAAGGATTCTCATTTCTGGCTGTTGGCTCTCGTGGCTCTCATCATACTTGGTTCTGTAAGTCGCCGCTTGGCTACCCGATATCTCTTCCATAACCGAACATCTGCAGTGCGAAATGATTATGTCAAATATTGGAACCATCATTCTCTCTCTTTACTCGGAGCGCACTGTTAGTATTGGAGGTTCTTCCTCTGCGGCAGCAGCTACCGCGACTCAAGTACGCCTCATTTCCATTTCCAATACCCTGTCTCGCGTTGTTGTTGGCCCTCTTGCGGATTTGATATCCCCTGTCACTTCCCGTGCCTCTGGCGATTCGCCATCATCCCCGCAAAGATACCGCGTTAGTAGAGTTGCCCTTTTGTCTTTCGTCCCCGTCCTTCTGGTGGGAACTTTTCTTTATCTGGAGTTGGCTATCAGAACCCCAGGTGACCTTTGGATACTCAGGTATGCAGCCCTATTCTTCTGTGTTGTTGGTTCATCTGTTATCTCTCTAGCGTAAACACTGGTGCCGCCTATGGTATCACGTTCACCATAATGTACGTCACTTCTACTTTCTTCTCGCACGTCACTCAGTGTTTGGCCATCTAGACCCAGTATTGTTTCCACGATCTGGGGCAATAGGGACTTCGGGCGCAATTTTGGCATTATGACCTACGCCCCCTTTTTTGGAACGCCTCTTTTCTCATACCTTTACGCATTCGTTTCGGATCACAACAACGTCGGTGCCGGCGTTTGCACCGGTATCGCATGCTGGAGCTCCACATTTTGGGTCATCACTGGCACGACCCTTCTGTCCTGTGTCGCAAGCACCCTTCTGTGGCGACGGTGGGCCGGACTAGTCTAGACGAGGTCCATGAACGGATTCCAGCATTCTCGAGACAGGCATTCTTTCCATATTCTCTACATGCTATCAGATTTAATCGCCCCTGTATGACATAACGTAGAGTGGTTTGTTTTGTACATCATCATTTGCTTTCGATGTTTTCACTTATAGACTGGCATTAGCCTCGAGCCAACCTCGCTTGTTTGGCCGTACGTTCTTGTCGCAAGCTGACACACACCGTTACGCAGAGTCATGGGCACGACTTATTCCTGACTTCAGTGCACGCAAGTTCGGTGACCACCGAAGAGGGAGTGCAGATCACGGCCAGGCTTTGTGTTAACCCTGTTGCGATCGCGTTTTGCTGGACGAGAATCATGAGCCTCTATACATAGGAGTGATTCGTTCGATCTTGCGTGCCCTTTGGCGGCAGACTCTTGGGCAGACCTTCGTCCATTTCCGCTTTGCCTGATCGCCAGCTCGTGTCCAACGCGTGCGCCATGGCACCTAGTGACTTGAAAGGCTCAATCCGATAGTAAATTACAAGTTTGGCTTCAACCTTATAGCTAGCCTGAGCGGGTTCAGCTGTCGATCACTATCGTCCGGAGCGGAACCACAACAACTAACTTATCCCGACAAGCCTCCAGGCAAGGGCTTCTATATTTAATAGTTCTCGCGCCACCATTGGCTCTCCTTGCTTTAGTTCTGTATTTGGCCATGGCCCGGTTTTGTACAAGAAAAGAAAACCAGGGTTCAGCTAGTTCAGTACCGCTTACGTAAATATAATTAATTCTTCTCCATAGAAATAGGGGCCTTACTGTTTACGCATCGCCAATCACCATGGCAGACGAACCAACCAAGCAAAAGCTGTGGGGTGGCCGCTTCACTGGGAAGACGGATCCACTGTACGTCTCTATAGTTATCACTAAGTGATGCTGACTACCCGGATCGAACAAAGCATGCACGCGTTTAATCAATCTTTGGACTATGATCGGAGGATGTACGCCGCAGATATTCGTGGGTCGATCGCATATGCCAAGTCATTGACGCTCGTTGGTATCCTCACCAAGGATGAAGAGGCCAAGATTGTTGAAGGTCTCACGGCAGTCAAGAAGGAATGGGAAAGCGGCCAGGTTGGCTTTCTATCTCTCCACACGAAAGAGATATCTTATCCGAGCAGTTTCGAGTTCAACCTGACGACGAGGACATTCACACGGCGAATGAACGGCGCTTAAGTGAACTGATAGGCCCCCTAGGAGGGAAATTGCACACCGGTCGCTCAAGGAACGATCAAGTCGCGACGGACATGCGCATCTGGCTTCTTGACCAAGTCGACGAAATTGAAGCAAGCTTGGTCGCACTGATACGGGTCATGGTCGAGCGTGCTGACAAGGAGGTCGATTATCTAATGCCTGGATATACGCACTTGCAGGTTACTTGTTCTGTATATCTTGGGCATAAACGTGCAGCTGATCGGCGATGATGTTGTGCAGCGCGCCCAACCCATTCGCTGGTCCCACCTTCTCTTGTCTCATGCCTTTTCTTTCAGCTCAGATCTCGAGCGCCTCCGTCAGCTCATGCCCCGGATATCTGTCCTTCCTTTAGGCTCAGGTGCACTTGCCGGTAACCCCTTCTCTGTTGATCGTCTTTACCTCGCGAAGGAGCTCGGGTTTCAGTCGCTTGCGGAAAACAGTCTATGGGGTGTAGGCGACCGCGACTTTGTCATCGAGTTTATGATGTGGGCCAGTCTGACGACAACCCACTTGAGTCGCATGTCGGAAGACTTCATCATCTATTCGACGGCAGAGTTCGGCTTCATTACTTTGAGTGACGCTTATAGGTCTGCTCTCGCAGCCTCGTAGATGGAGTAAATGCTCACGAATTTATAATTAGCACGGGCTCGAGTATAATGCCTCAAAAGAAAAATCCAGATTCACTGGAACTTCTTCGCGGGAAGTCCGGCCGGGTATTCGGAAACGTCCGTTTTTGTTTGGTTGCTTCTTAACGATGTACGTGTTGAAAACGGAGCAGATGGCAGGATTCCTTGTGAGCTACAAGGGGCTACCATCGACATACAATAAGGATTTGCAAGAGGACAAGGAACCTTTGTTTGACTCAGCGGACACTGTCTCGTCGTGTCTCCGCATTGCTGAGGGGGTCATTGGGTCACTGAATGTGAATGATTTGGATCGCGATCTTGGAGTGACAAATTAACAGCTCTTCAGGTACATCCAGAAAAGATGAGACAGGCGCTCACTATGGATGTCTTGGCTACTGACCTCGCCGACTACCTTGTACGCAAAGGGGTGAGTGTATTTGTTTGTATCTCTGCCGCAAACCAGTATAATGCGTCGAACAGGTTCCATTCAGGGAAACACATCACATATCCGGTCGCGCAGTAGCCCTTGCGGAGTCCCGAAAGTGTCAACTGAACGAACTCACAGTCGCCGACTACAAGGATCTTCATGCTGAGTTCGGGGACGACGTTCATGAAGTGTTCGACTTTGAGGCGAGTGTGGAGAGACGGCAGGCGATTGGGGGACCCAGCCGTGCAATGATAAGTAGACAGGTTGCAGTGTTGCGAGAAAGACTCAGTAATTAAGGGTGATGTAGTGTAGTATACTCTCGAAAGCTGAGAGGCGTCGTGGAAGTGGAAATATTTGACACAGGAATGTAATGCGGAAGTGACAACGAGCGAGGTCCTGCAAGCGCCAGCGGATCATTTGGCCGATTTTGCTGTGACCAACCACAGCCACAAACCTCTCTCCCCTCTCCCATCTTCGCCCCTTTCCTCATCCTCTCTGCTTACCTCCAACATTGACTGTTGTCAGGTCCCAAATATCACCGTTCACTCCCATCTTCGTTTACACATAGCACTTCCACAATGGCTAGAGACAGACTTGCGGCAATGAGAGTCCGTACACATTAGTCACCATACAGTCATTGTGTTAATTGGTGACTCTTTCAGGCTCAGCAGACTGCGGGCAACAATCCTAGCAAGTGTGTCCTGATCGTGTTTCTTGACCGGGTGTCCAATAGTCTCACAAACATATAGCAATTCGTATCCCACCCAACGTCCTGGTAATGATGGGGGTTACTCTCGCCGACAGAACCCCTATGCCCAGCAAGACGACAACCCCGGCTATGAGTTGTCCGATGTGAACCCCAGCACTGCGCATCTGACCACGAACATGGCTGCGGATACCATGGCTACTTTTTATGACGAGGTACGCGCTCCGTCGAATGGGATGGGTCCTGACGGGTTCGATTGTTTCGCATAGATTTCGTCCGTCCAGGAGAGTGTCAAACTCTTTAATGACAACATCTCGAGAATATCGGACTTGCATGCGCGATCGCTCAACAACACAGACGACGCTGCAGCAGCGCGCAATACCCAGCAATTGGAAGAACTCGTCAACGAGACAAGTGCCCTCAGCGCAACTCTCAAGCGACGGGTCAAAGCACTGGAACGTCAGGGTGGTTCTCCACGTGAAGCACAGATCAAGAAGCAGCAGGTCAGTGCTCTGTTACGTGCTCGTGATTATATCATTGGGACCGACCATCCATAGACTGCATTAGTCAAATCAAAATTCGTGGAGGCCATCCAAAACTACCAGCAGGTTGAGCAGCAATACAGGCAGAAATATAAGCAGAGGATGGAACGCCAGTTCAAGATCGGTGCGTCCTGTCGAGTACTCTTACGCATTTGTACACTGACCTGACAACCACATCCTCAGTCAAGCCTGATGCGACACCAGAAGAAGTACGTGCTGTCGTTGAGGACGATCAAGGCGGACAAATATTCTCTCAAGCTGTGAGTTCTGTCGTTTTTACTTGTATGGGTATGTTCTGAACACTTTATCAGCTTATGAGCTCGAACAGGTACGGCGAGTCCCGCGCCGCTTACCGTGAAGTACAAGAACGTCATGAGGACATCAAGCGCATCGAGCGGACTATTGCCGAGCTCGCGCAACTGTTTAATGACGTCCGTCTCTTCGCGTACTTTGGGGGGATCACTCGTCTAACTACCTTATTGAACATCAGATGAGCATCCTGGTTGAGCAACAAGATGAGACCATTAATATCATCGAGGCTCAGGCTAGCGAAGCCGAGAAGGACGTAGAAACTGGGTGAGAGGCGTCTCTGACTGCTTGGACGCTTCCGCTGCTAATCGTGTCTTTAGTCTTGGCTACACGGACAAGGCCGTTAGCTCTGCACGGGCTGCCCGTAAAAAGCGATGGATCTGCTTCATTATATTCCTCATCATCCTTGCCATTGTCGGCGTCGTCGTGGGTATTCAAGTCGCGAACCACAAGAAGTAGAACGCAACTGCAACTTGTGCTGGTCGATTTCTGTACTTTGGTGACATCCGGGAGAACTCCATCTCAGGTTTAATGCTTTCTTTGCAAGTTATTCGTTACACTCTTTTCGCGTCCGCGTGCTTTTTAAATTATTTTCACACACCCTTGGACACGTAGCTCTGTTTAGCGTACTACCGACTTTCACTGAGATATCTTAGTCTACCCTGGGGTGTGCATAGTAATTGGATGCGCTGCATTCCCCCAAGATATAGATACCCATTATGACATTAAAGGCAGTGGGTTTATTCCGTGCAGAGGAAACAAGTGCTGTCATAGAATGGCGTGCAAGGTACCTACGTTGACAATGGTATTGTATCCATGGATTTGTGACAAGTCTGTGCTATATGGATCGCCAGATTCGACCTAAATCTTGCGTATTGTCAGGGTTGGAGCTTGGAGTCTGATTGTGGACGGGTATCATGTCCAGCGTTCGGGAAGTGTACTAAACACTCTGTCTCGTGACAATAGTAAAAGTTGTCCTAGTAACTAAGCACAAAACACTGTCGTGCTCATTACATGCATACCCAAATCTCACTTCTAAAAGCATACCCTATTGATTTTCAGGTTACTTGCCACATAGCACCCACCACGCATGCCGTTCATTAAAAACATTACTGTAGTGACCCACCAAACCCCCCTTTCTATAACCCCAGATGGGCACTGTGAGCAGCTGGTCTGGCCTCCGAGTCACAGCGGTCAACTGTCAAACTAGTTTATTAACTAACAACTCCCACCACCAACCCTCGTTGACACCGATTTGCCTCCTTGCACGGGCTGTGATCACTGCCCATTTAATAAATGCTACTGTAAGGGGATAGCTACGCCCCGAGTACAATGAGCCACAACAAAGTTGCATATCATAAGACTGGACGTGAAACAGGAACAAAACTGGGCCCTGTCTGACCGGCTCAATAGTTCTGGGTCTTGACGCCGAAATGGTGAGAGCAGACAGGGTTGAGGAGGCTATGTTCGGGGGACCGGGCTCACGAAGGGCCGTGAACATGAGTTACAGCCGCCATCGCATCGCGGCGTCGCAAGCTACAAGCCTTGCCCTTTCTCGGAAAATGCCGTTGCACAACCGTCGATCTTAGATCTTCGAATGCTGACGCGTCCCGTCCCCCTCACCTTCTTATAAAATCAAGCCCACTTGCTCATCCCAAAGTCCCACCTCACACCGCACGAGAAACATCTCACCGTCCCCATTCCTCTTAGTACGTTAATCTGCGGCCAATTTCTTCGTTTCGGGGTTTAACCACACCACCTTCAGCTAGAACTTCATTCGACCAGAGTTATGCCGGCCAAGAAGCGTTGCCAATTCCATAGCGAGCAGCAATGTAACCAAGCCGCTTTGCGCATCATCGGCAACTGTCCCCATTGTCGCTCTGACTTCTGTGGAACTGTGCGTCTCCAACAGTTGGTTTCCCTTTCGTCCATGTTAACGTTGCCTCCTGTTTTGTAGCATCGCTTACCGGAGCACCATGCGTGCAATAAACTCGAGGATTGTCGGCAGCAGGCCTTCAACCGTAACAAGATCAAGTTAGAGAGTGAGCGGACTGTGGCCTCCAAGTTGGCGACCGCATGATTACATCCTCTTCACCCTCCCTTCCCCCCTCTTTCATACCCCCACCCCACTCATCTTATGTGAGCGACTCTTCACACACGTCCACTTACGGAAGTGGATACAATACTTTCCTCTACCGTCGACATACGCTTTTCCATTTGATGCAATATCAATCACGGACATCTAGGATGCTGTCTATCCCTCCTAATTTTGCTCCCCTCCCCAATTTTCCCTTCCCTTGGGTACTCTATTGTGTAGATTACTGCCATTGTTTTGTATCGATCCTCCGTGGCCATAGGCTTTATTATGATTGGGTTGTTTCTTCGAGAGCGAATATGGCCAACCGTGAAGTAAATCGACTTCGGTCCAAGAGGCAAGGGACTCGGACTGGCGAGGCACCGGGGCGTCCCTTCGGATGGTCTTCGGAGTGAGCGTAAACGGAGCGGCGACCTTGTTACGTCCTAAACGATAATTTTCCTCATCTTCCCCGCGTGATTCCATCGTTGAGGTGCTTGAGCGGCCCATCCATTGGATCGGGGATAAGAGTCAGCCGTGAGTCCGTAATTGCGGCACGGTGGCTGGGCGCTATGCGCTCGATACAAATAGCAAGTGACCGGTAGTGACCCAT
Organism: Lactarius akahatsu; assembly: GCA_021524915.1. Lineage (NCBI taxonomy): Eukaryota > Fungi > Basidiomycota > Agaricomycetes > Russulales > Russulaceae > Lactarius > Lactarius akahatsu. Next base: position 700,239 of record JAKELL010000001.1, on the reverse strand, counting down.
TAGCTTCGTCTGGCTCACACAGGTCAAGCACAAGCACCACTTGAACCGGCCCTCTTGGATCCAGCTATCACGTGTGTTGTCAGAAAAAGCCTATTTTTCGGTGGGTAGCTCATTGATCGACCCCCCCAATTTCCTGTCGTTGGCCATCACCTCTGACATGGCGAGTAGATTGAAACAGATCGCGCAACATCTCACCTCGCAGCAGTCCATGTCGGCAGGTCGGTAGATCAAGATATTGGCCCTGCCAAAGACGCTCATGATTCGCAGAGACCTGGAACAATGTTCCTCTGGCCCCGCCGGACAGGTACGAGTTCTATTGATGTATCGAGCAAAACAGCGGATGCTCAGACACAGCAACAGCATTTTTAAGTTGACCGCAGCCTACAAAGCCGATCCGTACCCACACAAAATCAATCTCGGCGTAGGCGCTTATCGCGACGACGACAGTAAACCATGGGTACTACCTGTCGTGAAGAAAGTATGTAAATTTTTCCGTGTCATCTTTCCATGCCGACGTACTGCAGGCATCACAAATCATCCTGAACGATGCTACACTCGATCACGAGTATCTTCCCATTACGGGTCTTTCCGAGTTCGTAACTGGCGCTGCACGTTTGATATTAGGGGAAAATTCCCCCGCCATTTCAGAAGGTCGTGTCGTTAGTGTACAGACGATTTCTGGGACTGGCGCAAATCATCTCGGCGCTCTCTTCCTGAGTAGGTATTATCATTTCAACGGTGACAAGGCGATCTACCTAAGCGACCCAACTTGGGGTAAGTATTTTACCAGATCTTGTGGCCTGCCCTGACATCTTACGTGGTGCAGCCAATCACTTTGCCATCTTCAACAATGTCGGGATCAAACCGCTCCTGTATCCTTATTACGACCCGAAGACTATTGGTCTCGATTTCACTGGATTCATTGCAACGCTGCAGAGTGCTCCGGAGCGTTCGGTGTTCTTACTCCACGCCTGCGCGCACAATCCCACGGGTGTCGACCCTACGGAGGAGCAATGGAAGACCATCGCGGATGTCGTAGTCGCGAAACAGCACTACGCTTTCTTTGACACCGCTTACCAGGGTTTCGCAAGCGGTGATCTGGAGCGGGATGCCACAGCAGTCAGATACTTTGTGTCGCGGGGTGTGCCTCTACTTGTTTGCCAGGTGCGTGAATGGCAGTATTCGATCGGCGTTAGATGTCTCTGATTCGAGGATCTGACCACAGAGCTTCGCCAAGAATGCGGGACTCTACGGGGAACGAGTTGGCGCGCTCCACATCGTAACACCAACCAAGGAGACGGCAGACCGAGTGCGCAGTCAATTGTCTGTGCTCCAACGAAGTGAGATTTCGAACCCCCCATCATACGGCGCACGTATAGTACGTAATTATAACCTCCATATACCTAGCCCTGGATCGATCCGATGTTCTATCACCAGGTTGCGTTGATCCTGAACAACCCCGAACTATTTGAGGAGTGGAAAGCGGATATCCGGACGATGGCCGGCCGAATTATCCAGATGCGCAAAGAGCTATACCGCCTGTTGACCGAAGAGCTCAAGACGCCAGGAAACTGGGAGCACATAGTCAACCAGATCGGAATGTTTAGGTGCGTGGTGGACTCCCGACGACCAAAGTCCCAAACTGACATATGGGATCTAAGTTTCACCGGAATTTCTGAGGTTCAATCCAAGGCGTTGACCGAGGGCGCACACGTGTATTTGACCACGAACGGAAGAATTTCGATGGCCGGACTGAACAGTAAAAACATCAGGTATTTTGCGGAAGCACTAGACGGGGTGGTACGGGGAGTTTAAAAGGTTGAAGGCAATGAAGTCGTTTGTACTACAGGGGTAGAGCTCCGAATTGGGGTAACGTTAGAGTAACTGAGCGCAACTGTCTTATTGTAAAACTGGATCAATCGAGCACCTGTGTCTGGCAGTTATCAGTATTTTATATAGTCTTCCTCGGGCTGTGGGCTTTACAGTTCAATCGAAGCTTCAAGGATCTCGCCGCTCATAGAATTTGGTGCTGTTTATACCGTAACGGTTCTCTCACCTCGAACTCGAATTCATTGATCCTTACAATCGCTAGTAACTTATCTTCGGTTTCACCGGTTTAATGTGGTAATGCGATTTTCCTACCAGAGCGTTGCGACTAGTTGACGGTCTAAGCCACGTTCCTCCGGGCTCCGGGCAGTGTGTCTGGTATTGTATTGGCCTGTTCTACTGGCATTGTTCGTGTCAAGGCGCCTGCCTTGTTATTTTTCCCAACGTCTGTGTGGCAACAAGACCGCTATTATTCCTCTCAGTGCCCATAAGGAGTCACAGCCCTTCCTTACTCATGCATTGTCCTCTCCCTTTTCTATAACCCCCCGCGCGCTCCTCGCAAGCCACTTCGCGGTTAAGTTACCCAGTGCCACCGTGAATCCGAGTTGACTGTGGAGCAAGAATGCCGACACCTCAGCCCTCCCGCCTTCTGCTGGTCAAAAGCCCATTTCTTCTCGTCCGATTCGTCATTTTCTGTGAGCAAAGCAACTCATCCTCCCGTTGCGATCACTCACGCCATCCTAGCACTCCTGGTCTATTTGGGGTTGACTGCGCTGGGTTTCGCAGCATGGGAAGTGGGTGCGAGCAGGGCAGCTGGAGTTCGCAGTGAGCCTCGAATTTTGTCTCCCCTTCCGGATTGCTTAGAACGCGGGTTCATAGTTAACGGAGCGTCTGCCCTCCTCATCTTCACCAGCATCGCAACGTCTCTTTGCATTGCCGCGTGCGTATCTCGTTGCATCAGTAAAGTTGCCTTCCCTTGACAGAATAACAGGTCTTCGGTGGATGTGACAATATCGTCACTCAAGGTCTCAATGGCAGGGGTTGAGTGTCTTTGGACTGGTGTTTTCTCTTCATTACAGATAGGTACCACACCGTTTACTTCTTCATTGGCGTCTCTGATACCAGAAATAATAGCGGCCAGTGTCTTTGTTACTTTGGTCGGCCCTCCAGAGTCTTGTGAGGCAAGGGCACCACTAGCCGTCTGCGCCTCAACCACCATCCTGGTTCCTGTATCCTGGCTGTCCGCAACGTTGCGTGAGCACAGTCTTTCTCTACCCAGAATTCGATCTTCCTAACACTCCCTGTTCCTCCAGTACTGGGTTACTTTATAGCAATCACGACTCTGTGCATCACACACCTGCGCTTGTATCCCGCGCTATGGTCCACGCCCCTCTATGATATCGCCTGGTTTGTAGAGGACAATGCTGAAGACAAGCGCAACTCAGCCCCTCAGCTTCCCCCTATAAACACCTCCACCCTTACACGACTTTCCGTCGCCTCTCGTCGCCACTCTACTTCCTCACTCCCCAGGGACGTGGAAAATCAAGTTCCAGTTTCAGCCTCCCCTGATCGTGAGAAGGCCCTGCCGTCGCCCGCATCTTCAAACGTTTGGTGGGGGCGCCTTCTTCCTGGTCGGGCTGGGAAGGACCATCCTTTCAGTATCCGTCGCGTGAAAAGACCTGAGTTCCAGTGGGAGGGAAATGAGGGCAACCTGGGATATGGCTTGCATGCCTCGTCCACGTATCCCGGGTTGCAGGTGCCGTCATCGGATGTGTCACAATCTCCACCATACCCATCGGTCACGGAAGTAGCTTTGAATGAAGACGAACCCATACCGTTAGGTGATCGGTCTCAGTGGGTCCGTGCTGCGAGGGTTCCTAAGCCATACGCCCCCCGATTACAACGTGACGGGTAGAGTGACCGAACAGTTGACTGCCAGTGGCTTTACTCTATGTGTATCCCTAGTTCATGCACTCCTTACATTACAGTGTATTTTATTGGTCCCTCTGTAAAAAGTAAATGTAGCATCGTGAACAATAGAAGCTTTAAATAGATCCAAGGAGCAAGAGAGAACACGGTCAACTAGAGTATAGTGGACAACGGAACGACTCGGAAGCTAATGGTTAACCTGTTCGGATTCTAACCATGTGACTCTTGCACGGAGCTCCTGATTCTCCTCCCGAGTCTGGACGAGTGCGGAGCGAGACTCTTCTAGCTCGCATTTCACCCGAGCTAGCTCTTTGACTGTGTCTTCCTCGATTTCCCCAGCACCGACTGCGACGCCTACAGGAGCTAAGGGTCAGTATTCTTTCCGATGTGTGGCGCAGTTGCTCACCCCCCACTAATTTCAAAAGTCGCCAGAGACGAAGGGTAATGAGCAATCCCGCCAGTTCGCGCTCGCTTCCTCTGAGAACGACCTCGAGCACGAATGTCGTTACAATAATGGTGGCGTCAAAGAGATGAAGAGACGCATGCGGAACCCGCCCGTAGGGCTTGTAAAATTCGAGCCCGAGTGACCATATGGTGAGGGGAATCTCAATGAGGAAGAGAGTAGTGATAACGGTGGAGATGAGAGAGAGGACCTCCAGCCAGGCTGGGGCATCGGGACCACCGGACGGTTCACAGTCAGAGGACAAGAGGGTGTAGGCAAGATCAACCAGAACACACCCGGCGTCTATGACGATCTACGAAAGTTGGGATGAACAAAGAAACAGTTACATGAGAGGAAAACCGTAGCGGACAAGTGCGATAACAATTTTGTGAGCAGTAGAAGATTCTAGTGCTTCAGACACATGTTCACGCCAGGTAGATGGTGAAGTTGTCTGAGACTGCTCTTGAGAATACGAAGAAGGAAGAAGTGGTTCCTGTTCTGACATGTCGTACTTGAGCTTGAGTACCAAGTACTAAGTCCTGCAATTGCGGAAATCACAGTTTCTGATAAACGGAGCACTGAGCCCGACTCGGTGCAGGCGCCGTGCCTCGCTGGATCACGTGTAGATATATCACAGCTTTAGGCCGAGGCGCAAAAATATGCGCTGTCCAAGACTACCCATGGCCATCAGCGCTCAGCAAACCAAGGACATATTAGTACCGTAAACATGCGCGCTCATCATCGTCAACCACTGGGGCTGTTCATGGCTACAACTTAGAACGGCGTGATGGGGAGGTCGTAGTGACATTCACAGCCCTGATTCCACGCTTTTACTAGATACACTCTGCAAGAGTATGCCTATGATGGCAGCATTGTGATGTGCCAAGCTTAAGGTTCGTATTAGTGGGTGTGCGCCCATCTAGTTGACTGGCACCTCTGTTACTACTATCATTCGTGTCGGTCCGTCAATGGCCATCACCGCCGCCGGACAAAGTAAAATTGCCCTAAAGGACATGCTCCCAGTGCCACGCCTGATACCCTCTTTCTTTCCCTCCACTGGCTGGCTAGGTCTTGTGCTTGGCCTTTGTATCCGCACGTACTTCGTACCGTCGGAATCTGGAGGCGCGGGGTCGCCTTCCTGTTCGTTCTTCCTGCTTTTTTGTTTTATTTTATTTTTGTCACGTCGCCTTTTGATTCGTCATGAACGTTTGGGTCATTTTTCGCAGAGCGAGAATTGTTTTGTTTTGTGAGTACCCTATCATAGTATTCGTGTCTTCAGCTAACCGTTGTGCGTCTAGTCCATAGCGTTGCTAGTTTTACTTTGCTTCACCTGGGCCGCCCTCTTCGCTGTCTTCCTCACCCACGAGTGGTCACATCTTGACAAGTTTCAGAGTGCGCCAGCTTTGAAATGTGTTTACGTTGCCTCCTGACAGAGCTATCCAGAGATCGTGGTTTTATGCTTGTCGTCGCTTTATGGCTTCACTGGCATCCTCCTGTATTTGATGTGAGATATTCGAGCGCTTGTGATGCTTGCATCCTAACACCGTTCTCAGGGCCGTGGTGCAATTCCGTTTTTGGTGGGACGTTGCGCGAGTTGTATCGCTTTTGGTCATCCATACTGGTGAGTCAACAACCACGCAAACGAGAAATAGTTTAACATGGCGAGTAGGAGGCTCCTTAGTGTTCATGCATTACCGCAATAGTTTTCCTTGTCGTGGATTTGGTAGGTGAACCCGAATTTCCACTAGCTGCGCTGATTCGTGCCAACCCTAGGGACGGAAACAGTTTGCAGGCAGTTTACCTTCGCCATCTTCATCGGGTGCTGTGTTTTCACTGTGACAAGTAAGACAGATCGTATTGATTACTAGCCGGCGGTGCTAAGGTCCCTCATTCTTACAGTGCTCTTTTTCGCCATCATTCTCGGGATCATGGCTTTCCTCCCTCGACCAGTGGAATCAAACGGTGAAGAAGATTTCCCTCCTAGCCCCGCTTCATTCAAAGCAGGCAGCCTTTACGATGGGCGACCCCCATCCTTTCATTCTTTCGATCCGCGCATGGATTATGATGACAAGAGTGCATTTCCAGATGAGTCACTCTCCTCAGCACGTGCGCTCGCCCTGGCCAACCGCGCTCTCCAAGAACCACCTCGTCTTTGGCAGGGCTTTCAGACCAGGAACAGCACTGATGACCCCACATATGCCCAGACGATGATCGCTAGGACAGATAGTCCTATGAAACCCCCCGGTGTTGACGCGAAGAAAGCCGACTCGTTTTATAATCCTTTCAGCTCTCCTTCACCTCCTCCACTTCCTGTCTATACACCAGCGTCAGAGACTGGAAACGAACCCCCCTCAGTTCCACTGACTATACCAGGCCGGCTTCCTACCGTCCCCGAACTGATGTACGGAGCTCGTGGCATGACTTCTGACTCTATGCCCCACGACCGCGCTGCTCCATATACGCTAACGATCAACACCGATCCCAGCGCCAACTCGTTGCCAGCGACCTTCAGGGGAAGTCACCAGCCGCGTCATTTGTACCCGGACCCCGTGCAGAATGCCATGCCCCGTGTTTCTTCGTTCCACTCCGCTACTGCGAGCATCCACTCTAAATGGGCGATGTCACCCTCACACGTCCTCCCCCCTCCGGACTTCACTTCGGGTGCAGGTGGATTGCAAGACCTTCCGACATTGTACCACGCGCGGGACACGACTCTCAAGCGCAATGCCTCTGTGCCGAACGTGACTGCTCCGAATCACGGTGGGAATCTGGCTCGTCGGTCATACATCTTACCCGTCACTGAAAGTGCCCTCCAGAGAAGGGGCAGTGATGGACAGGTGGTGGATCAAGCACAGTGGCAGCGACTTGTATTGGGTGCAGCAGCGAAGCCTTGAAGATTTGTGCCTCACCGACACGGTCCGACTCGGGAATTCCTAAGTGAGGACAATCATCACAGCTCTCCGATGTAGTCAAGGTTTCGTATCTCTGCTGCATGTTTTCCATGTAATCCGCTCCACTTATCTATGTAAACGCGAGTTCTGTATCCTATCAGCTCGAAGTTACTGTAATGCCTCTACTTCGATCCACAAGGTCAGGTAGTTCGAGGATTGATTATCTTAATGACAGTTCATGTGGCACCTAGAAATCAACGCATTATCCACACGCACCGCTACCCATCTAGGAGACACGTGTGCAAAAGAGCATGTGGTTAAACGATTGTTAAACTCGTGACACTTCTCAGAACTTCGTGCCTCCGAGTCCCATGCTGGAAAATATTATATATATATGTTGTGCAAACACTCGCATAGGATCCTAGAAGCTCATTGCTTTGCACTGGGATAATGCGGTCACCTCTGGTCTTACTCTCCCTCGGGTTGTTGGCATCCGCGGTGCCAGTCAAGCGAGCCTTGCCAACACCGGTTTCGGTGGCGACGGCCAAGACATTCCTTAGCGAACGTATGGTCTTATCGATGGAAATGGAAGAATCCAGGGTTCACTCACGTACGCTTTGCAGTGACCGTAGCGGTGGATTCCAATGTGCCCGCATACTCGAGGGACTTGTTCAAGACTTGGGATATTAGTGAGTAACGCTGCTGTTCGGTGTTTCACCGACAGGTGAAAAGTCCGTTGACAAAATGATTGGATCACCAGTTTCTGGCACCTGCGATACGAGAGAAAGTGAGTCACTCGCCATGCGCACCACGCGGCGGCCATCTCATCCTATAAAAATTCAGCTGTTCTCCAGAGGGACGGCACCAATGTTGTCACCAACAGCGCATGCAACGCGGTGTCCGGAAACTGGTTCTCGGTATACGATGACGTTACAACGACCGACTCGAGCACTTTCGATATCGACCACCTTGTCCCGCTAAAGGAGGTAAGTCAGCCTCGCACGGCATCGTTACGATAGGAGGGTTTATATAAAAAATGTTCCACCTAGGCCTGGGTGTCCGGCGCAAGGAGCTGGACCGACGCTCAGCGAGAGGCGTTCGCTAACGATCTGACAAGGCCACAACTGATCGCAGTTTCGTCCAGCTCCAACGAATCCAAAGGTAAGAGTCCCTTGGGACGGAAACCAGGAGCCATCCCTGATATAGTCCTTGTCTCTGTGAAACAGGTGATAGGGATCCCGCCGTATGGATGCCCCCAGACTCGAGTTTCCACTGCATATACGTGCGAGCGTGGATCACCGTAAAACACTTTTACGGGTTGACGGTGGACAGCGCGGAGAAGTCGGCGCTGACGACGTTGATTAACCAGTGTTAGTAAAGAAAGTACCGACTGAGCGTGGATGAGTCAGCCGTGCTCGTACTGTAGACTCTTGTCCAAGCTCTTGTCGTTACTATTTCGTAGTACTTTATGGAAACCACCAATTAGCCCAACGCTTCCTGAAACACCGCGACCTTTGAGTAATCTAGACATAAGAATTGCGGCCTAATGTTCGGCGGACAGGTACTGCTACTGGCTTAGGGCTTTCAACTCTGCCTAGTGCCAGTGTGCTGAGGCTGAAGCGAGGGAACATGCTCAAAGACACTCATCCATTTATCCACTGACTCAGTGCTGTTGAACGACGTGAACTAGGAGAGCCTTTCATATTCTGAGTCACGATCGCACCGCTCCATGTGCCAACAACTATACCAGCCCTAGAGCCGACTCGTTTCTAGCTACCTTCAGGGAAAATATCACCAGCCGCGCCATGTGCACTGAATACCGGATCACATGCAGACCGCTAGTGCCATGCCTCGTGTTTATTCGTTCTACACTCCGCTGTCGCTCAAGTGGGCAGTGCGGCCCTCACATCCTCCCCCCCTCCGGGAATTTGAGGACCAAACGCGATTTCCAAGCGCAACGCCTCGGAGCCGAACAGGACAGTCCCGATCACGGTGGAAGTCCGGATCATACACTCTACTCACCACAGGAAGTTCCCTTCAGCGAAGAGGGTCGGACCGCACATAGTGGCGGCGACTTGCATTTAGTGCGGTGGCCCAGCCTTGAAGATCTGTGCTTCTCCGACTCGGGCATTCCTGAGTGAGGGCAATCGTCGGAGCACTCCATAATGTTCCTGTGTATTTTTCCTGCTGTACCATACGAATTCTTGATTCAAGTACGACAATCCGCCCCACTTCTGTGTGAACGTTAGCACTGTACCCACGTGATCGTGACGCTTCTACTTCGATACCTTCGACCCAAAAGGTCACAGAATTGGTTATCATAAGGACAGTTTGCTTGGCATCTTGAAATTGATGTGTTGTCCACATGCACCTGTCGTGAACACGTGGTGCGACGAATGTTCAAGGTTCAACCCGTGACTTTTCAGACATGGCACGTACCAACCTAGAAGATGGAATATATATGGTTGTGTAAACGGGACTCACATAGCGACCCAGAAGCTCGTTAGCGGATAATGCGGTCCTCTCTGGTCTTCCTCTCCCTGGGGCTGTTGGCAGCCGCGGCGCCGCTCAAGCGAGCCTTGCCGACACCAGTTTCGGTGGCGACGGCCAAGACATACCTTAGCGAACGTACGGGCTTACAGTATCCATGAAAGCGGAGGAATCTGGGGATTAACGCGACGTACACCTTGCAGTAACAGTAGCGGCGGAGTCCAATGTGCCAGCGTACTCGAGGGACTTATTCAAGACTTGGGATACTAGTCAGTAATGCAGCCGTCTGCTATTGCCATAGGTGAAAGTTCGCTGACAAAATGATTGTACCACCAGTTTCTGGAACCTGCGATACGAGAGAAAGTGAGCTAATCTCCATGCGTACCACGCAGCGGCCATCTCATTCTATGAAAATGCAGCCGTTCTCAAGCGGGATGGCACTAGTGTTGTCACCGACAGCGCATGCAGCGCGGTGTCGGGACACTGGTCGTCACCATACGACGGCGTCACAACGACTGACTCGAGCAGTTTTGATATCGACCACCTCGTCCCGCTGAAGGAGGTGAGCCAACCCCGCACAGCATCGTCGCGATAGAAGGGTAAAATTATCCACTTAGGCCTGGGTATCTGGTGCAAGGAGCTGGACGAACGCCCAGCGAGAATCGTTCGCTAACGACCTGACAAGACCGCAACTGATCGCAGTTTCGGCTAGCTCCAACAGATCCAAAGGTAAGAGTCCCTTGAGTCGGTAGCCAGGGGCCGTTCCTGATATCCCTGTCTGTGTAAACAGGAGACAGTGACCCTGACTCGTGGATGCCCCCATCCTCGAGTTACCACTGCACATACGTGCGAGCGTGGATCACCGTAAAACACTTTTACGGGTTGACGGTGGACAGTGCGGAGAAGTCGGCGCTGACAACGTTTATTAACCAGTGTTGAGGAAGTCGAATGAAATATCATCGTGACAGTCACGAACTTGACTCGGAACTTACAGTAAATGAAATAGATTGATGGATGAGTCAGCGCTAGTCACTCTGCATCCGAATCCCCATGGCATCTCTACATACCCTTGCGTTCTCGCGTCGGGCTGTCCTAGGTCGTACTACCTTTTGTCGTGATGCAACACGGGCGAAGCGCACTCTATGGAAAGCACCAATCAGCCCAACTCTTTCGGGAACCTCACGCCCTTTGAGTGATACAGTAGCAGCCAGAAGAATGGGGGCCACCGTTCGGTGGACAGGTGCTAGTCTCACTGTAGGCACTGGCTTAGGGCTCTTATCCTACGCGAACCTCCCTCGGCTCAACTGCGAGTGTAAGTCTGTTACGCCATGGACCATCGGTCATTGCTGATATTGGCCCAGCCGATCCTGGGTTTTCTCAGCCGACTCTGAGAGGGGTAGGGGTCATCGGATCCAGTGGGCATTCCTCCTCCACCAGAGTCCAGTGTCGATAAGTATGGACTCACGTTTGGGACTGTCTGTGGTATTTGCGCTGGTGTATTCGTCAAGAGGGGAGCAAAACTGCTTGCGTTCTTTTTTGGTGGGATATTTGTGCTGCTACAGGTGAGTTGTGTGTTGTCTCATCGCTGGGCTCATCTCAAATCCACAAACAGTCTCTTAGTTCTGCATCCATAGTCAAAGTAGACTGGTCAAGGGCCGCTGCCCGCTTCGAAAACCTTATGTATACTACCGAAGCCAATGGGGTCAGACGGCCTCCATCTGTTTACTCGCTGTGGAGATGGCTGGTGGACTTTTTGACCGCAGATTTCCAACCAAGGGCGTCCTTTATCGCGGGGTTTGCCTTGGGAGTCAGAATCGGTTAGGTTAGCAATTCGCGAGGCCGTCATCTTTCAGACGCTCGAATTCTGTGTACAGCTCGGACAACTACCTACGCGTAAACGTAGATCATGACGCACAGAACATGCTGCGAGAGTACATGTAATTAATGTTCCAGCTCGGACTCCGCGGCTATGCGTGCATCAGTGAGGTCAGTTGCAGCTGTGGTGTGCGCATCCTCAAGCTCATCCTCAACGGCCGGTCGCACATCCTCGAGCTCGGCCTTCCGTTCCCGAGCACAGGCTTCGGACGCATGCAATCAAGCCTCGAGCTCCTTCCGCCGTGCAGTGTGGGTAGAAAAGGCTTTAAAGAAAACAACGACGCATTTGAGGCGGTAGTACCTCATCAAACGAGTGACCTCAGCACAGAACACCGAACCACCATGTTCTTGGTCATGTAAAGGAGTGCAGGGGCCGTCTTGGTGAAGCTGGGACGTTGAAGGCTGCAGAGCAGGAGATCGGGGGAGTTGAAGCACGACTTCTTCCTCCCCTCCACGTAGAGAAGCGTGATGGTCATGGGCGTTGATCTGACAGCGAGTTTAGAAGCTGTTGAAATGCACAAAAAGACACCAATCTCTGCATGGTCTTGCTCCAAACCATCCAGGGCGACGCGAACCGGAAGTACAACCCATTCCTCTGCTTCATGTAGAGAAATTTGATTGTCATGAACGTTGAAGATAGTCGAGAAGCCGGAGATGCACACACAAAGGGACCAACCTGTGCATGGTCTTGCTTCAAACCATCCAGGGGGACAGCGGGAAACCCGAAGGGCACTCAGTATCGGCAAAAGTGGGCCAGAGAACATACAAACCCCTTGCAGGCTTTCACGAGGGCGTCGTCGATTGATTTGGATTTTCGGAGACAGAAAGTATGGGCAGCAGAAAAAGGGTTTAAACCGCATATCGAGAACTCGATACATAGCAGAGGAATGAGGGGTGGAGCAGGCGACAGGCGGAGAGCCTTGTTCTGTGACGGAGCAGGTTATGTTAGCGTCATGAGACACCCTCGTCCGCAATGAGACAACGGGGATTTTCTAGCAATGCACGACAAGAGAGTATGTAGCTCCTGGTCGCCTAGTAGACATGGTGATCCTGTACAAATGCGAGAGACTGCACCTCTTGAACAATTTTTTATAGGAGGTTGAAGAGGAGGTATATTGCTAAGCCTCCGTGTTCCGTCAAGGGGGGACGCTTACTCGGACACGGAATCACGGATGCGAACGGGCACCCGTAGCCTGAGTGGAGCATGGCCACGAATCGAAGATCCCAACGAGCCTTGACGCCATCACTTGAATACAGCTCATACAGTCCGTTCGGAATATGGGCCACAATTTGGACTTTCCCTTGCAGACAGCACGAGCCATATCACGACGCTCTGCGAGCCAATACAACGCATGGCACCAGGAACACATTCTCCCCTGCTTTCCGATGCCATGTGGAGGTTGTAAGAATCGTTAGACAGAGGAACATAAAAAGAGGAAGCAATAGTACCCGTCTCTTTGAGGGCGTGAACGAATGCCCTCAACGTTTGTCACGCAAAAGTTTTGGTGGTGTCACGTGTCGTGTAACCGAGGCTGCAACTGATTTGATACGACCATGGGAAGACGCGCTAAGAACAAGCAAGGTGACCCTCTTCGAGAGCCTACGGAACACATCTCCCCCCAAAAACTGGGCAAGCGTAAGGCCAATCCGGGTTCTGACCAGAAACGGCCTGCAAAGAAGGTTAAAAATCCTGCTCGACCGACTAGATTAGAAAGCTTGCAAGAAAATGTAAAACCCCGACGTACGGGAAAGGCAGCTTTGAGTGACTCGGAGGAGTCTTGGGGCGGCATCGAGGAGGAAAATCACCCCGAAGGTTGGGACGATGTCCAGGACGAGGACGCAGTCCCTAGGTATGTGATCTCATGCTCAAGTGGGACTACCTCTCACCGAGTTAAATGGCGAAGGTCGTTGTTTCAAGACAGTGACGTTTCTTCAAAATCGGACGCGACTTCGGTCTCTGACACTGACGAAGAAGGCGAAGATTTACCCATCACGGCATCGAACTTCGAAGCGAGGTCTCATGCACTCGATGCAAAGCTTGCACGCTATGCCAAATTGGACGCTGAAGAACTACAGCTGGCCGCTCAAGTAGAAGCGGACGACCTCGAAGGTGCTGAAGACATGGATGCCGATGAAGACGAGGTGGACGCGCCCGACAATGGTACTGTTCTACCGACACCAGAAGAGCGTGCAGAGGAAAAAAAGGTCGGCGGCCCAGAAGTGCACGTCGTTCAAAAACGTATGCGTCAATGTATTGGGATACTGAAAAGATGGAAAACATCGGGGGCAAAAACGGGCAGGTTCGTATTCTGACATGGTCACGGCGACGATACGATCAACTCTGACAGGGATCGCACCGAGTTTGTCGAGCAACTCATATTGGACATCGCTAGCTATTACGGCTACAACGAATATCTCGCAGAGAAGTTGTTCCAACTTTTTCCCGCCGCGGAGGTTTATCGAACACCTGAGACAGTGTACGTGTACTGACTACATCACCAGGCCATTGAATTTTTCGACGCAAACGAGGTTCCCCGCCCCGTTACCATTCGGACGAATACTCTCCGCACCAGACGTCGTGACTTAGCACAGGCCCTGATCAATCGCGGTGTCAACCTAGAGTCAATAGGCAAATGGACGAACGTTGGCCTCCAGGTGTTCGAGAGCAGTGTACCAATAGGTAGCAACCAGTCCAAGTTATTCCTCCCGTTTTCTTTCTCTCAACGATCACATTTCGTAGGTGCGACTCCAGAATACCTCGCCGGACACTACATGTTGCAAGCAGCGTCATCGTTTCTCCCCGTCATTTCTCTGTCGCCACAGCCTCATGAACGTGTACTCGACATGGCTTCTTCCCCTGGGGGCAAGACAACACACATGGCTGCGTTGATGCAAAATACCGGGATCATCTTCGCAAATGACGCCAACAAGGCTCGCACGAAGAGTCTAACGGCCAATATACACCGTCTAGGGTGCAAAAACGTTGTGGTGTGTTCTTACGACGGACGCGAATTCCCTAAGGTCATGGGCGGCTTTGACCGTGTATTACTCGATGCGCCGTGCAGCGGGACAGGCGTCATCAGCAAAGACGCCAGCGTCAAGATCAACAAGGTGCGTCACCCGGCGTCAATGTACCTCGTCAAGTCGTTAATTGACGTCTATGCGACTACTCCGGTGGCGTTGCCATAATCAGACCGAGAAAGACTTTACGTTGTTGTCGCATTTGCAGAAGCAACTCATTCTGTGCGCTATTGACAGCGTCAATCCTGCTTCAAAAACAGGTGGATACTTGGTCTATTCGACTTGTTCGGTGACTATCGATGAGAACGAAGCAGTGGTCGACTATGCGCTTCGAAAGCGGCCCAATGCCCATCTAGTCGATTCTGGGCTTGAATTTGGTCGCCCAGGCTACACAAGCTATCGCGGCAAGTCCTTCCATGACAGTGTCAAGCAAACTCGACGATTCTATCCCCACGTGCACAATATGGACGGATTCTTTGTGGCAAAATTCAGGGTCACAAAGCGGGCAAAGCAAGCAGAGGAAGACAAAGAGAGGAGCTACCCCGCGGCCGACGAGGATGTACTACAAGATGTACAGTTTGACGAAAAGGAGGATGAACGATACATTCAAGGTGAGTCTCCACATAACCACAGTTCTGGCTTACTCATGAATTTAACAGAGGCCAAACGGAGGCGGTTGAAGGCGAAAGGTCTTCGCGTCACACCTCGGAATCATGCCACGACCTCTGCAATCAGTGCCTAGTGCTTCCTGCGGGACCATGTGGACTCACCGTCACTCACAGATTTACATAAGCTCTGATAGCTCTCCTTTGCAAAAGCTCGCGTGATGTGGTGAGCCGAAATGTGAGAGTAAGCTCAAGTGGAGTCATTTACCATAATCGATAGGTTCAGGTCGTGATAGCATGTCTTAATTTGAAAGCAGTCAGTCAGATGGGTATCAGGTGTCACTGTGACTCTGTGAATCCAACTCCTCGGCACAGTGGCCGGCCGCGTTGGTTATCTCATCGATGGCCTGACCGTTGCCGGCTAGCTGGCGACGGGAGATACTGATACCTGTGAGTGAGCCGGCTGTGCCAGACAAATGGAGATATTTGGGTACAGCTCGAGAAAGCACCGCCTTCAATTTATGAATTTAATTGCTGAATTGCGCAATCGTGAAAGACTCGGGTGTAAATATCCCATTGAACGCAGATTTCGTTTGACCATTCAGCTATAGATGGGACAAAGGACCAAAGGGAACTGGCGCCCGAATGACCAACTCCGACAAGACAATTGGAGATAATGAGTACGAGAGGACTTTATGGGGAGATGACAGAGATGTACAGTAAAAGTAGAGGGGCCGGGAGTGACGCATTCAAATTGAAATATGTACTGTATGTCGTATAAGTCGTGTGAGCCTGCTGGAGGGTCCATGTACGTTACGTATTTAGTAGATGGATCTCCTCGGCGAACGGTAGCAATGACGTGAGAATAGAAGGAATGTGATAGCCGGGTGGACGGGAGATACGGTGACAGTGACGACAATACGCCAATGTTACCAAGGTGAGCTGGGCCGGGCTAGCTTGAGAGGGAACCTAGGCTTCAGTTTACAGAGAGTAGGGACTCATCGGAGCATACCTCTACTTAGCAGAACTAAAATAAGAGCTATCTCTGACAGGCAATTCCTTGCGCTCCGAGCAGGTCGCGAAGCGGTATCGGCGGTCGAGACAACGACAACGCGTGATCGAGAGTTCTTCTCCCGACATTTTTCGTTACTAGCATACTTTTTTTTTCTCCTTCTGCTTTTGGATATCTCTCCAGATCCCCCATCCAGATGTACATACAAACAAACAAAAAACTGAAAGGAAAGATTACACGACGAGTGAAAGAGGACGGACGGTGGCTCAGGGGTACATATATGCAGTAAGAAAAGATAAAGGGAAAGGGGGCGAACTTGGCCAAATTTGGGAAATAGGCGAAGAATAGAGTTCGTGTCATTTTTGTTTGGTTGACGCGGGCGGAGCCAAACATGAATAAGAAGGGGGCGGAACCTGCTCGCTCAACCTATCTCCCTTCCTCCTCTCACTCTCCCCTTTTTACTTCACGGGCCAGTCCTCCACTTATCTCTCTCTCTCGTCTACAGTACCTCCTTCGTTCGTATTTCTTTCTATCCTCTCGTTCTCTGTTGATTTGAGTTCACTCTAGTTCCAGTTTACCTCTATTTTTGTAATGTCTGCCCCTGAAACTGTTGCTGCCCCTGTTGTCACCGTGGAGGAGGTCAAGCCCACCGAGACTGTCCCTGCTCCTGAGCCCTCTGTTCCCGCTGCAGAGGCTCCGAAGCCCGAGGAGGTTGCCCAGTCACCTGTAAGACTTCTCTTTGTCTACCAATTGTTCTCTTCGTGACCCCGTGCAAGGAGGCTACCAAGGCAGAACCGGCTGAAGTGAGTTCTTAGCGGCGATTTTTGTTTTGTTCTAACGACGTTCTTTCAAAAGGAAAGCGCTGTTGAGGCCCCAGAGCCTTCCGTGGATGCCACTCCAGCTACTGAGGATGCTAAGCCCGTATGGACCCTCTCATCTATGAAGAGTTTGATTTATTTATCTATTGCCTCGGATTCTAGGCCGAGCCTACCCCCGCGGAAGCCAAGAAGGAGGATCACCCGAGGAGCCCTTCTCTCCTCGCCAAGATTCTTGCTCCTTTCAAGAATGTCGAGAAGAAGGTGAAGGCCCCCAAGAGTCCCAAGAAGGAGAAGAAAGAAGAGGTTAAGGTATTGTTTTGACTAAGTTTGCTAGGCGTGTGTTGATGTCTGTCTGTAGCCGGAGCCAGTTGCCCCGGAGGAGCCTGCTAAGGTGGCCGAAACTCCTGCGGCTGAGGAAACTCCAGCTGAGGTTGTCACCGAGACGTAAGTTGTTCTTTGTCAAGTCACAGATTAACAGTAACGCAGCATGTGTAGTGCCCCACCCGCCCCTGAGGCCGCGGCTTCTGAACCCCCTGCTGAGACCCCTGCTGAGCCAGTTGCATCCGACTCAGAGACTCCTAAGGATGAGGTGGTGCGTAAAACACCATAGGTTGTATGCGAAATCGTTACTCATTACTCTGCAGAAAGAGGAGAAAAAACCTGAAAAGAGAGACGCCAAGCAAACCGCTGTGAAAGTCGGGCGTCGGTTGTCTTCACGTGTCGGGGAGTTCTTCAAACCTAAGAAGACGGAGGCTTCTACCCCGGCCAAGGTTGACGAAAATCCCCCGAAGATTGACGAACCTACCCCTGTTGCCCCCTTAGAGAACCCCGCTGCTGAGGAGACCCCTGCTCCTGCTGAGGAACCGAAGCCTGAGGTCCCTCCTGCCGCTCCCGTGGTAGCTGCCACGGCGTGAAGTTTGGCACGGGTATTTATCATTGAATGACTATCATGACCGTGGCAAGATCTGGCCCTCTTTCTCTCATCTTCTAACCATCTTTATGCCTTTTGGATATCTACGCCTCTGCCTTCAATCATTCTGCTCGTATATTGCATAGTTTACGTCCGGGTCTTGTTTTATCTTGGCACAGGCGATGATATGTGTTCCGTTCCGCCCACTTCATTAATAGCGATCCTATGGTTCGATTGATATACCCTTACTTTCCTTACCCTCAGGGTCGATTTTCTGCTTCCCGTACATTTTCTTGTAAAGTAGTCACTTAGGCTCACGTTGCAAGTATGTTCACGTTCACTTGATATTGGGCACACGTGATCTGCCAGTAAATCAGTCTGCTTCGCTTTGTCCAACACTGGCACATTTAATGCCTTCCAAGCCATCAACGAGCAAGGATATTCCTGAAGAGGAGGAAGCTGAGGTGCTTCAAGCCGTTATCCTCGCGGACAGTTTTAACAAGCGGTTCAAACCGTTGACCATTGATCGACCTAAGGTACGTCCGTTGCGTAAATTGTGTACCGCATCTGACTAGCTTACCTAGTGTCTACTTCCCATCTGCAATACCCCACTATTAGACTGGACCCTAGAGGGCCTCGCACTTGCAGGCGTCCAGGAGATCTTCGTCATATGCCGTTCACACCCAGAACAGGTTAAAGCGGCAATCCGGTGAGTCGGGGGCTCCGTGTCGTTCCTCCTCTTATTGTTGATAACGTTATTTCCAGGAATTCCAAATGGTCTCATCCGTCGAGTGGCCTCAAAATCGTACCCGTAATGACGGCCAAGGAGACATTCTCTCCGGGGGATGCGATGCGAGACATCTACACGCATGGGATCATCACCAGTGATTTTGTCCTCGTCTCTGGTGATCTAGTTAGCAACATCCGCATCGATGAAGTCGTTCGTGCACACAAGGATCGGCGGAAAGTCAATAAAGACGCAATTATGACGATGGTCGTTAAAGAGAGTGGAACCACACATCGGACCAGGTGAGCGGACTCTTCTCCGCCGCATCTCGGCGGGGGTTTTCGTCTTGACACGAAAAACATGGAGGTCTAAAGGCGATTCGGCTGTGTTCGTGCTTGATCAAGATACTTCGGAATGTCTGCACTACGAACCGGTGACGGGTTACCCCCCGAAGAGCATCGCTAGAATTCCTCGAGATATTCTTGAGAGTCATCCGAACATCGAAATTCGAAACGACCTTCTCGATTGTTCAATTGACGTTTGCGCTTTGGAGGCAAGACCACCATTGTTTTACGTCTTCTTCCGCCTGACCAATGGGCCCCTTCAGGTACCGTCGTTATTTCAAGACAACTTCGATTATGGTGATATCAGGCGGGATTTTGTGCACGGCGTCCTCACGTCGGATTTACTCATGAAGAACATATATTGTTACGTTGCGAAAGAGGGCTACGCTGCACGGGTCCAGGACACGCGAAGTTATGACGCCATCAGGTTCGTATCCACTTTTCTAGCGAGCTGGCACGACTATTGATATCCGCGTTAGCAAGGACATCCTGTCTCGCTGGACTTTCCCACTGGTACCTGACGACAACCTTCCAGGTGGATACGCTTACGATCACTTACGTGGCAACAAATACATCCCCAAAGACAATTCGGTCGTGCTCTCACGGTTAGTGCTCGAACATGTGGTAATTTACGCTTTCCTGAACCAGCTTTCAGGACATGCAAGATTGGAAACAATACGCTCATAGGTCCCTCGTCCCACGTAGGGCGACGGCGCACAGGTCGTTGCGTCGACGCTTGGGGCACGCTGTTCCGTCGGCCCCGACACCGTCTTGCGTAACGCATACGTCTTCGACGATGTAACGATAGGTCCGAATTGTGTTCTCGAGAGCTGCATCATCGGCGCCGGGGTGCAAGTCGGCGAGCGCAGCCGGATAGCGCGGGGTTCACTCGTTGCCGACTGGTGTCAAGCTCGGGCCAGGGACGGTTCTCATGCCATTTGAAAGGGTATCCAGGCGGAAGCAAAAGTCGGTTCCCGTGATAGGCGAGCCCGCGGAGGAGGACGACGATGGGGACGATGCCGATGCTGATTCTGAGCTCGAAGAGGCCGAGAAAAGTCACTCTCTACCATTTTTCGCTGTCCTGCTCATGACACTAAGCAAGCCACTCTCTGATTTTGTAGATCAACGCTCTATCTCGCAGAATCTGGGTCCAGGCTCTGACGCTTTCGTATGGCCCCGAAGAGCGATCGCACGGAAGGGTGACGAAGAAGGATACGAGAACGAACTAGAGAACTTCAACAACTGGCGGCTGATGCGATTGGGTACGTTCTTCCCATGTGGTTCAGAAGAACGCACGATTCTATAAGTTTTATTATAGGCGACGACTTGACCGATCTTGTGCTATCTGACCCTGGCTCGCTGACGTCCGAGGACGAACAGTCATCTGATTCGGACGACGACTCGTTCTCGCAGAACGCCTCTCTAGCTTCCTTCCGTCACTTCCCTTCCCGCGGCTTCGGCGGCCGCGACTGTATCGGCTGGTGAACAAGAGTTCCAGATAGAAGTCCGCCTGTCCTTGGAACGGGCCTTCTCGGAAGGTCATTCGCTAGATAATGCCAGCGTCGAGCTGAAGACTTTGCGAATGGCGAGCAATGTGCCGCTGCGCCGCGTGCGCGAGGCGGTTGTTGCGGGCATCGTGGAAAATATCCCTCTCGTTGAAGATGCCGTCCCGCAACGCACGGAGATCAATAAATGGGTAGACCGATGGGGGGACTTGATCAACCTTATCGGCGGTGTGGACGGTGTGGAGACAGTCTCAATCCTACAGGTAAGCAGCTCCTTTATTTTGGACGTCCTCGGCTATGAGTTTACGATTTGCACACACATCGGTAGTACCACTGCGCTTCCTCGACGCGCTTTCCATTATTTGGGCAGATACTCGCAGCACTTTATCAAAACGACATCGTTGAGGAAGAGGACATACAGAACTGGCACGCCAAGCCAGAAGCGAAAGGTGAAGGTGTTAGAAGCAGGTAACTTACTAGAGAACGTACAGAAGACTTGGATCGTTGGCGCACGAATGATCCACCAATTAAATGAGCAAGAGAGCGACGACGAAAGTGAGGATTCAGAATAGCGGCTCAAATCGGAACAATAATTTACACAGGCGACAATCGGAAAATGTTCGGATTTGGGTCACGTGAAAGAAACGAACAACGTCCGTATACTTGTACTATTTACAAGCGACTACCGTCGTGGCAATTAAATTTGTACGAAACATATGGACATAGGAATTGTAGCGTTTGGTTCGATCTCAATATTTGAGGATGATATATAATGCTGTGGAGTAAGGCCAATCAACGAGACACTCGTCGGAGTATTGTTTACTACTACTTACCGTGGATGATGCCAGGTCTGAATGCCAAGAGAAACAAGGTACAGGTCAAAAACCAAAGCGATAGGAAAAATTATAAATACATACATATAACCCAGAATCGTCTTGGCAAAGCGAGAGAACGTGAGTAATTCGGACGGAATTAGTTCTGAAGAATGAACATACCAGGAGGATGTTTATCAACTGTTGGGTAGTATTTTTAAAAAGCCAGAAAACTGATATATGTGAATGAGGTGACGTACGAAATCGGCACCACAGCCGCGCTCCAAGAAAACCCCTAAGGGAGGGATGAAGATGGCCAAGCTAAAGTGAGGGTGAGAGACCAGAAAACGTGGACGGAAAGGGGAAGGAAGGGAACGAACAGGATCTAGTAAAAGTGAGCTACGGTTTGAAGGCAAGAAATAGTGTTCGATACGCACTTTGCAAATGTCAGAGCCAGTGAAAGCCATTATATGTGTTGGGGTTGGGTCAATGGAATTGGGTGGGAAAACGGGAGCGAGGGTTTATTTCTTATACCCAATTGCTAGCATACATGACGTCACGATAAGATCACGGGTGCGAAGTTGCCGCATGTCCTCGGGTAGGACGGTCGCGGTCGGACTCGGACGACCTCTCTCGGGTCGGGCAACGGAGGTCCTTTCTCTCCTTTCATCATGACCACGGGCTTGAAGGAGTTTTGGGACATACCCTACATAAAGGATACCAATCCCAATCCTTTACACACTTTTGACTTGTTCGTTCCCCATCGACCCCCACAGGCACCACCCTCCCCACTTATCTGTTTTGTGCACGGTGGTGCTTGGCGCTCGTGAGTATACGGCGATCTATGACAAATACATATTGAATTTCGGCTGTCTCTCATCACAGTGAAGATAAGAAGGATCACGGCAACCTTGCGCGCAACCTCGCCGTGTACACGTCTTACCCGGTCGCTGTCCCGAACTACCGGCTGAGCAAACCGGACAACAAGCTGCATCACCCTGCACATGCGCAGGACGTCCTCCAGCTGCTCACTTTCCTGCTTTCCTGGCCTGGACCCACAGGATGCCAATCCCTCCCGTATAACCCCGACAAGCTTTTCCTTATGGGTCATAGTTGCAGTGCACACATGCTAGCCTGCATGCTTCTCGACTCGTCGGAGCCAGCGTTGGTGCCGTCACCGGAGCTCTTGCGGGCGATCCGGGGCGTGATCCTTTCGGAGGGTATCTATAACATTGATGCCTTGCTTCAATCCTTTCCGACTTACCGTGACTGGTTCATCGCCGATGCGTTCGGCGATCTGTCAAACTACAACCAATATTCTGTCACAACCACACCTCTCCGTGAAGGGGCGAGTCATATTCATTGGATCATCGTTCACTCCAAAGGAGACACCCTTGTGGACACGCGTCAAAGTCAGGGTATGTACGAGCACATGCGATCGCTTCACGAGGGTAATATATTGGGGGCGGGTCGGGTATTGAACAATTGGGATGATCTGGGAGATGAACACAACGCAGTTCTTCAGTCGAGAAAATTCCTTCAGATCGCAGGAGACTTCATACTATATTCTGTTTGAAGAACGAATACACGTTCCAGTTCTTCTGCCTTGCCGCCTCTTTAATTGTCCAGCTCCTTGAGAACCTCTTCCAGATATTTTGCTGCGTTCTCGCAATCTTCAATGGTGTTGTACAGAGCCGTGGGAGCTAATCGGATGACATTTGGGTGTCTTTCGTCCGTCATAACACCGTAGCTACCAAGTCTCTCGTGAACTTTTTGCATGAGTTCCGTATCAGACGAGAAAAACAGAAGGGAAAGCTGTGAACCCCGAGAGTTTGCAGCAGTGGGTGTGATAATGGTGAAAGCGGGACGGCGGTATTGAACGGAGTCCGTTGAACCGACGCACAACGGCAATTTTACTGCGGCCTCGTGGGGAGGGACGAAGTAAGCCGACCGAGTTAGGAGTCCTTCGAGATGTGCTGTCAGTTCGACGGAACGTTCGCGCAAGCGTCCCATCATCCCGGCCTCCTTGAACACCTGAAGGGAGCCAAGTAGAGAGGCGACCCCGAGGACGGATGGGTTAGACAACTGCAACCCTTGCGCACCGCGGATAGGGGAGAAAATCGGTGGCATAAGGAAACGTGTGGCAGGATCGTGTCCCCACCAGCCCGCGTATCTGTAATCGATACACGTCAACAAACAGACCCATTCAGCCCCTCAAGAGAAGAAGAAAAAACACGGTGTGGGGGATCGGTGAATGTGTCAGAGAAGACATGGAGCTCCCCGCACCTTGGCTTTTCGTCCCACTTCTCGTGTACGTAGAGGCCAGCAATGTTTCCAGGACCCGAATTTAGGTACTTGTAGCTGCACCATACTGCCCAGTCGACGTCCCAATCGTGAAGAGAGAGAGGGACGTTTCCGATCGCGTGAGCAAGGTCCCATCCACAAATGCAGCCCTATGTATAGCACCGATCAGTCGAACTAGAACGTAAAAAACACCGAAGGCGCTGGGACTATGGAATATATCCTGGCCGGACATTGATGTTGGACACTTCCCCGAGCGCCTGGGGATGGCTCCGGGGATGAACGGGTAAAGCTCACCTGGGCCTTAGCTGCCTTAGTGATCGACTGCATTGGGAACCATTGGCCGGTGTAATATTGCACTCCACTGAAAATGACAAGGGTGATAGAAGACCCGTGTTTTTCTATTACTTCCAAAATATCCTCTTCTCGAAGGGTGAATTCCCCTTGACGGGGATTCATTTCGATGATGGCATCCTCAGGCTTGAACCCGTGTAGTTGCACCTGGGACGCGAAAGCGTACTTTGGACAAATGGGGCGTTAAATAAAAAGTGTGGGAGAAGGGGGAAAAAAGACACAAGGTGACGAAAGGGATACCTGATCGGACGGGAAAGCCTTGCCTTCACAGAGTAACTTGTACCGGTCGGGGGTGGGTCTATAAAACGTATTCATCATGAGGTGTAGATTAGCCGTCAGTGTCCCCATGCAGGCAACCTCAGCCTCACGGGCACCTTCGCCGAAGCGAAAGAGTGAGCCGGGAAACGGCAAGGGTGACTGGTGGGTTTCTCTACCTAGGAGGTCACCGAGGAGAGGATTGACATGATCAGTGATCTTCACCCATTCCCTTCCGAGTGGATGGTCGTGGTGTCCCTGGACGGCCCTGCGAAGATGAAAAATAGTGTCAGCATATCTGTGATAAATGAAACGAACGGTCTACGGTGCTTGCCTAGAACCCCAGACACGAAGTTCCTCCTGGACTAGCACTTCTGCCGGCTTGGGAAGAAGGCCCAGAGAATTACCACATAGATAAGTGCAAGGTTCTTCGCCTGCAAGTTCAGGACGCTTCGGTGGGCGTTTGATTTACGATGGCGCGGAAGCAGATTGGAGGGTTGAAGGACGACTAACCTCTAACGCGCGACGCACCAATGTCAGTGTTGGTAGGGATAATAAAATGACGCCTAGATGGAGAGTCCATAGATGTATGAGATCAAGAATGCGCCCATTAGACTCGCGTCCCACCACTTGCCGGCAACTCACGAGATGATGGACACCAAATCGCTAATTTGTATTTAATTTCTGACCTCGCGAATTGCCGGGGCAGTTTAAGTGTTATCTGCATCGGATAAAAGTGTGGCCGCGGAATTTGTCAAGTGACTTGCCCGTTTGAATGGAAGTGCGCAGCCCGTGACTTCAAGTTGGTGTCCAAGTTGAATGGCCTTCGAACAACATCCAACACATGACTAGGAAACTTGTCGTAGTAGGTGCTGGCCCCGTTGGCTGTCTCGCCGCTATTGCCCTCGCAAAGATGGGTTGGTCCGTCGAAATCTACGAGGCTCGCCCTGGTATTTTCCTCTTTCAACAGACCCCCACTTTTTCTCAACGTAAAATCAAACGCTAGATATGCGCTTACCTTCTTCACGGGAGGCCGCCCAGCAACGATCGATTAACCTCGCCATCTCTTCTCGCGGAATAGCTGCCATGCAGGCAATTGATCCCGCCGCGGCCTCTCGCTTCCTCGACAGTGTTATTCCCATGCGTGGCCGACTGATCCATGATTCCAACGGTAACTTAGACAGCCAGCTCTACGATAGGGATGGCCAGGTGGGTACCATATTCTCACCCCTTCATCGTCCGTTCACACCCTTGTACCGCCGATGTGTCGTCCCTGAATTTCCTTGTTCTTGACAAGTCCATCAATTCCATCGACCGTGCCCTTCTCAACCAGGGACTCCTCAACGAAGTCCTCTCCGTCGATTCCATTCGTGTCTTGTTCCGACATAAAATTGTGTCTATAAACTTTGACGGGCGCATGATAAGGGTCTTCGATGTCGGCAAGGGCGAAGAACTCGAAAAGAGCTTTGACTTGTGTATTGGCGCCGATGGCAGCTATTCTGTTGTAAGACGTCAGCTGATGAGGGTCGTTCGGTAGGTACCTCACTCACTTAGGAACCCCGTTGCATTGTGACACAAGTCCCCTTTCTTTTGTAGCATGGATTTTCAGCAAGTGTATATCCCTCACGAATACATTGAACTTAAAATACCAGCGGGCACGGATAATCGTAATGATCCAGTTTTTCTCCTTGATCCGAATCATCTACATATCTGGCCAAGGCATTCTTTCATGCTGATAGCATTACCCAACAAAGTCAGTCCTCTGTCCCAACATAATTCGTTCTTATCTGCAACGTGTTGTAATACAGGACAAGTCGTTTACTTGCACGTTATTCGCTCCAACGACTGAGTTTGAGAAGCTATCTCACGATGACCAAATTCTTGCGTGGTTCAAGAAACATTTTTCGGACGCTTTCGAGTTCATAGGAACGGAGGGATTATTGAATTCCTTTCACCAGAACCCGCGGAGCCCGCTAGTTTCTATCAAGGTATGGTACCTTTGTCGTCCGCATATGTGTTTGCGGTATATGTATTTATTGCTTTTGTTTCTTTTTCTCCTTCAGGCAAAACCGTACCACTATAAGGACCGCGCAATTATCCTGGGGGACGCGGCCCACTCCATGGTGCCTTTCTATGGCCAAGGCCTAAATTGCGGTCTCGAAGACGTTCGCGTCCTCACAGCATTACTTCACGAGGAAGGGGTTCATCCCACGGCGGGTCAAGATCCGGACGATTTTGATCTTCGACTTGCCAGGGCCCTGTCCCGGTACTCCGAGTCGAGGCACGAGGACCTCATTGCCATCAATGACCTGGCGATGGACAATTAGTGAGTGTGATCCCGTCGCTCACCTCATTCATGCGTAAACCAAAAATAAATAAATTGTAGTGTGGAAATGCGTCACTCTGTGACAACACCGGCCCACAAATTACGAAGGATGGTCGACAACCTGTTGTTTTCACTGACTTGTCGCACGCCTGTCACATTGGCAAGTCTTGGCGCCTTCGCAGCGGGTGTGACCTTCGCGCCGGGAATACCTCGCGGATGGCTCCCACTGTACACGATGGTGACGTTTCGTCCTGACATCAGCTACTCGACTGCGAAACGCAAAGCAGCCAAACAAGACCGTGTGATCTCTAACGTAGGAATTGCTGGATCGGTAGTGCTCGGTATTGCGAGCGTGGGCATGGCCTCGATGGCGTTATTTCACCGAACACGAACTTATTATTCGTAGAAGCATGTCAAGTAATCATTGGAGATAGGGGCCTCCGACCACATTGTTCGTGTTTCCGGGGATTTGGCCTGCATCGAATAAGTTCGGATATGCAGGGACGAGAAGGGGGCTGGTTTTCTGCGGTGATTGAGAAACCCTTGTTTTTCCTTCTCGGCAACTGATGGAACGTCATGATGAACGTATCGTCACACATGTTTTTATCAAACATTCTCGACCTTGACATCCAATCATACATGGATCAGCTATGAAAACACCGTGTCCACCAGGAACCTAATGCTACGGAAAAGGGGAGTACAAGTGGAGTGGTGCGAGGAAAATAGATACTACCGGACAAGTGCAACAATAAAGAGTCCAAGGGACAGGCAACAAGAAGTGGGTATTGTTCTCGATGGTCGTGGGCGCAAGCGTCGTCGCATCAGCACGGCGGAGGACGGTTCCATAAACGTATACAATGCATCCAATCAGAATAATATTTCAGGCGGCGTTCTTCGGGGGCCTGCCCCGCTTTCGCTTTACTGGGAGGTCGGAGGTACCGCCCTCGCCGGCGTCCTCCTGGATCGAGGCAGGCTTGGGATTTTTTGGTGGCCTTCCTCTCTTGCGCTTCGCGGGTGGTTCACCGGTCGAGGTGTCCTCCTGAAGATTCTTGGGCTGCCAAAAATCAAGAAAGATGAGAAAGAAGGGGAGGACAGGGGGTTTGACGAAGCGGGCGTACTTTAGGAGGCCGCCCCCTTTTCCTCTTCTCGCCAACCGCTGGGGAAGCTTCGGGTGCGGACGCGGACGCGCCCGCCACGCTCTTCTTGTTTTTGCTGCCCTTGGGACGACCGCGCCCTCGCTTCACGGGTGAAGGAGGGGCGCCTAAATGAGGAAGAAGGATACCGTCAGCGCACGGAATGGGATAGGACGCGCCTTATCGATCGTTGCAGAGAGGAAAGGGGGACTGACCCGAGTCTGAGTTCCCCGCCAGCTGAGCACCCTCATCGAGCTCGTCGGGAAGTTTGTGATCGTCAAAGGTGTCGTCGGCTGGAGAGTCAGACATGGTGGTTGGGAAAAGAGGGGTAGTAGGGGGGATTGTTGAAGGGAGGGGACGGGTTATAACGATTATTTTGCCATAATTGAATAGGGTTCTTTTTCGCGTGCATTTTTATTGCTTTAGATAATGTTCTTCTTGAGAAAGCGTTCTGTGTCGGGCTGGCGAGGGGCCCTGGAACCGTGGAATACGTAATTAATTTAATTGGGGCAAGGTGGACCAAGGTCCATATCAATGGAAAATGCCGTTTCTGCACTTTCCCGCTCGTCCCACACTCGCAATACAGTATCTCCCGTTTGAAAAAGACACACAATAATAGGAGGTTGGAATGGGATGTGATCGCTGCTCGCCCTGGCCATGTGCTTTATCCTATAACTGGCCAATCGTCGCGGAGACCGAACGGCCATTCCCGGAGTTTCGCTCAAGCCCGCAGGGAATCTAAAATCTCAAAACCCTCACTCCGGCGCCACAACGTCCAGGGACCCGGACCTTGCCACGTGGCTCTCTCTCCTCCGCCCTTGTCCTCCTCACCCTTGTCCCCTCGATGCCTAGGATTCTCCTTCTCCTCCTTCCCCTTTTTTGCTCTCACCTATCTCTCGCTCGTCTATTTCAGTCTCTTCCGGACGATCTCTATGCCTTTCCGAAATACAGGGTCTCCTTTCTGAATGGCTTGCCTCTTCTGAATGAAACAGCCGAACGCTGGCTTCGTGAGGGACTGCGTGGGGGCGAACCAGAATTCCTCGACCATCCCACTCAATGGCAGGACCCTCCTCCTTTCAAACACATCGACGCCGGTGACGGCATAACTGTAGGTCCTTAAATTACCTACCTCTCTAACCCCTCGCTGACTCGGGGTTGCCTATCTTCCTGTTAAGCAAGCGCAAGTCAAGTCGACCCAAGATCACACGATCGAATTAATGAAAATGGGTCCGCGTGATACATATCTTTGTTTCATACCTCCATCACCCAAGCAAGAGCCGCAACCCCCAGAAGAAACTATCACAGAAGTCGCCGCATCTCACAGCTGGTCGCTCCTCCAACCGCTGGATGGAACTTGCCTATACGTATGCGACCCGTCTGCTTTCCTCTTCCGGGTATATGACTTCCTCTTAGCATCGCCAAGGGTGGTTTACCTACGCATACTGCCACAACTCTCACGTCCGGCAATTCCGAGAAATGATTCACCAGCGTCCGATGGCCCCAGGTGTGCTTCCACGTTGTGTCAACTCCCGCTCACACCGACCAAATTCCAGGAAAGGTTTATGAGATCGAGGAGGATCCTGACGTAAGTCCTCTTTATTCACGCTATTCCCGTCGGCTTTACACGCGCTTCTCCCAGTGGGAAGCCTACGATCTTGGTCGGGCGCCGGAGTCTGGCTCCGGCGTCGACTTGAGCCAGGCGGATTATAGCGCAGTCAGCGCCAACCTCGAGCTCGCGCGTGGTGCGGGATCGCGGTACCTCCTCCAGCGATGGGGAGACGGCACAATGTGCGACAAGACAGGAAAGCGACGCGAAATAGAGGTCCAGGTAGGCAATTAGTGCGCCCTTTTGCTCGTAGCGTGTAACTCATCTTTCCGTTTTCGCTTTGTGAATCTTCCTTCCTTCCTTTGTTCATTTGCGCCCCGCTTTAGTTCCACTGTTCCATGACAATGACGGACACCATCATGTTCGTGAAAGAGACAAAGACGTGTCACTACAGCCTCGTAATCAACACCCCCCGTCTCTGTGGCGAGCCCGGCTTCAAATCGCGCGTCGACCATCACGAAGAAGCCCTGATTCGCTGCCGCCAGGTCGTGGACGCAGCAACGCTCGCCAACGCAGACAACTCCCACCCAGAATCCGACCACCCGTACCTCCAGCGGCGCGCTCCCGCCCCTCCACCCCTAGACGCGGCAGAATCGACAGCAGCAGCAACAGCAGCCACGCTAGAAGGTGAACAAGGACCGGGCCATGACGGCCACGACGGTGCGCACAGGGACGCCGAGTCCGCCGCGCTAGAGCGTAACGACCAGCTGCGCCGCGCGCTCGAGGCAGTTCTCCGAAAAGCGGGCAATCCCGCAGCAGGAAACGGCGCGGGTGCCGGCGAGCCGCGCGTCGTCGTGGAGGATGTCGGCGATGGCGAGATGTTGATCGAGTTTATCAGCGAGGTGCAGTTGGATGACGGGACGGATCTCGAGCAGAGCGTCGACGATCTCTCCCGGCTGATGGATTCCAACATGTTCGAAGACGCCTTGCGCGCGGCAGGGTTCGACGTCCGTGACGAGGGGGTTGAGGTCGAAGTCGAAGTGGAGGAAGAGCGCGACGAAGGAAGAAAACAGACTCCGAACGGTGCTGCCAAAGGTCGCCGGAGAGCGAACGCTCTCCCTAATAGGGACGAGTTGTAAAACTGTGTGCATTACAATACCATTATATGTAGTCAAGTCTGTGTGCTTCGGACTCAAGTATCTATGATGTTAGCAAGTCAATGGATTCTACTTGAGACTTTTCCAAATAACTTCCGAAATGTCATTTAGCCGGGAGTTGTGTAGTTAAATATGATTACAAGGGGGTGATGGATCTAGAAGTATTCGGTTAAAAAAAGGCCAGAACATACACATGCGGAGACAGTCCCAGTCAAGGAGAGAGCATGTAAGGCGCGACAAATGCATAAGAGGGGCATTATGTTGATCCAGTCCAATGGTCAGCTCGCCTAGTGTGATAGAGGGAAATGTGGACATGTGAGTGAACGATGGCAGACTCGTGACGGTGTAATAAGCAAAAGGAAAGAAAGTGAGCGCACGAAAGAGAACAAAAACAAAAGGGATGTGATGGATATATAAGTATAAGGCTGCATGTGCGCTAGAAAAACCGTCGCTTGTGTGCCTTCTCATCTACAGTTACTTTGATGTGGGTGTGGTCGGATCTACTGGCCCCGAGAGTCGAGCATGTCTTGATGCCCTTGAGCCATGCATCACCATCGTCCTCCTCTTCGGCATTCAGATCGTGGTCTTGACACACCCCAGGGGGGGTATCAATGCCTTGAGATTGTGAACCGCCGACATGACGGTGGCATCCACAAAGGAGTCCAGAGGTCTTGCCGCGACCCTTGAGAAGGTCTGTAAGAGTGCAACGCGCCTCGGGCTCGACAAACAACATGCGCCGAATGGCAGGCCGCGTCTCGCGCGGAAGGAGAAGGAAAATGGATTCTGCGCTGCCGATGAAGCCGTTGTGGGTTGCAACTGACGCTGTGCTGTCCACGCGGCGACGGCGGATAGCCCACTCTCTCCGCTGGTGTGGGAGTAGATTTCTCGCTGAGGTCCTGTGCAATCGCTCCTTCTTTGAATGTGACATTCTCTTCGTCCACAGCAAGATCATCTTCTGGCTGCTCAACGGAAACCGGTGACAGCGGTCCATGGATGGTAGATGAGCGAGTCCGCGTCGAAATCACTGTTGGTGGTTTCCGTGTGGGTGTGGGCAAGCTATCCAGAGACGATCCAGCTGCCGTGGGTGATGCCGTTATTCGGCTAGCGATAATAGGTGTGTGGATCCCCTGATAAGTCGGGCTGAGCGTCGGTGAGGATGGGAGTGACTCTGTCGATGCTCCAGGACGGGCGAATCTCTCTACAGACGCATCTAGTTGCGTCGCGCTGCCCGCACGGCTTATGCTCTTTGGAAGGACAGCAGGAAGAGTCGTGACGGAGTAGGAAGCGAGGGCCCGTGCTCCCGGGTAGGAAATGAGCCAAGGGAACATCATGACTGAGATCATCGGAAGATCCTGACTCATCAGAGACATGGGTACACATCGTGAATTCGGTGTCCAGGCTATCTGGGATGGAGCTTGTCTCGAAAGCGCTCAGGACAGTTTCGGCATCGGTGGAAGACGCGTTGCTACTGGTCTGGCTGTCCTGGGATGGGCTGTTGGAGCCATCATAGGGTGTGGGGTCGTTCAGATCAACCGGCTCAGTTGCGGACTTGTGTGGTGTAGGTGGCCGAGGTCCTTGTGATGAGTCAACTCCGGAGGGGATCGTATGACTCTTGACCGAGACTCGAGGGGAAGGTTTCTGAGACAACTCCGGGTGCGAGTTGACGAATGCACGGAAGCTCGGATCCGCTTTAGCATCCGGGATCTTCCACGGGAAACGACGTAGGATCATACACATGAATATGATGGCGACGCTCCACACGTCGGTTTTGCGCGGGTCATAGTTTTCCTGTGTAATGACCTCCGGAGCCAAATACGGGTCGGATCCGACGATTCCCGTAGCTCTCTGATGAGAGCTTCCCGGGTAATGGAAGACAATGGCCGTGCCGAAGTCGATAAGCTTAACTACATTGTTCGTAGTCATGACGCAATTGTCGAGCTTTAAATCGCGGTGGGCCAAACCCATCTCGTGCAGGTACTCGACACCATCACAGATTTGCCTAAACACACAATAAGTTTCGGGACGGGACATCTTGCCGGACATGACGACGCTGAAGAGATCGTATGGTGCATATTCCATGACCTGAATCAAAAAGGACGAAACTGAGATGACGGCGCACTCGAGGCTGATAAACCTTTACCTCGTAGTAATGGCCGTGATCACAAACAATATCGACGGTCTCGATGATGTTGGGGTGTTTGAGAGTCGAACCGACACAAAACTCTGCAGTAACCTTCTTCTGGTATTCCTTCTCGGACTCTCCGTTGCGTTTCGGCCTGAATTCCTTGACAGCAAAGATGTGCCCGCCGTTCTTGTTACTGGCTTTGATGAGGCGTACTGTACCACCAGCGCCTGAGCCGAGAACGCGACCCCATTTGCCATACTTCTTTGTGAGATGCGCCTGAGTGGCCTCGGAAAGAGAGTTGATGGGATGTGAACGAGAAGGGGTATTGAAACCAGAAGCGCGTGCGGACATATAATGAGGTGTATGATGCATATCTGGAACGGGGGACCGTGATCTCCTGTCACCAGAAATAGAGGAGTGGGGAGATGAAGACCGGTCGGGAGAAAGATCCTTAGTAACTTTAGCAGCTTTATCGTCTTTGACATGAGGGAGTTTGTCTTTCCGCATAAACGCCGCAAGTTTGTGCTCCTTGGGGACCTTCCCGTCGGGGAATTGTGCGTGGGAGAGCGAATCCGGGGTATGGCTCGATTCTGGGGGACTCGGAGGTTCCGTGGAAGGGTGGGACGGGGTGTGTGCACCGTCCAGAGAGCTGTGAGATTCAACATCGCGACCATGAAGGGAGTCAACGGAAAGTTGTCGAGGCTCTACAGGAGTATGGACACTAATTTCGACTTGACCCGCCGTGGCAAGAGGCGGTGTGAGCAATGTGGCTGGGTGGTTTTGGTTGTGATGGTGGTGTTGATGGTGATGATGAGGTATGTGGTTGTTCAAGAAGCGCCTGAGATCGTGGAGCGGGCCAGAGAAATGTTTGTGAGGTTTAACTGCAGGAGGAACCTGATGCTGCAGGGGCGGGGACTGGTCCGGGGAGTGAGGTAGGGAGGCACAAGGAGAAGGAGTGTTTGGCGTAGCAGCAGGGCTGGCGCGAAAGTTGAATGAGCGACGGCGAGTTGTGAAACCGAGCTTAGACGTCATGGTGGGTTGTTCCGCAGTAGGGGAGCCCGGCTGTGAAGGACTGCCTTTGGGTCTCAGGAAAGAAGAAGTCCTGGAGGGACGAATTGAGGGAGCCTTGAAAGCAAGAAACAAGAAATAAGACGATCAGGATTGTGGTTGAGTAGTGGACGAGGAAGAGAAATACCTGCTCCGACTTGGGAAGAACTGTGGACGAGGACAGTTGTGGAGGTTCTAACTGAGCGGTGGAAGAAGAGTCATCGTCCGATGGACGTGGGGAATGATGGGGGGAAGAGGAAGAGGATAAATCTATAGGATCTGGAGTGAGATGAGTGGGGAAGGGACGCATATCAGGGATGAGGACAGGCTCGACGGGATGAGCGGACAGCATTGTGGACAAAAATTGAGGAGAGAGTGGTGATGATGATAAGAGGAAAGAGGGAAGGGGAGGAAACGAGATGAGTTGAATTTAGTCGAGGTCAATTGGGGGGTATTCCTTTTTAGTAACCTCATCGTCGGTCCGGGAATCTTGTCACACGTTTCTAATAGATCTGCGAAACATCATCTAATCGTCCTTATGTCCACTCCGGCCTCTTCTCCGCTCCATCCTCCGATACCGACACCTCTCTATTATTTTATTTATTTTATTATTTTCATCTCATCCACTCTCTAAAAATACCCCCCCGTCGTTACCCCGCGCTACCTTACGTACCTTTTCATTGTCTGTCCCCACATTCTAGCTTAGCGATCCTACGGCTCAAGGTAACAATGCCTGTCCTGCTATCGCGCCACCTACACCGGGTTACTATAGACATTGTGGTGTCATTGGTGCTAGTGACCACGATCCTGGCTCTGCCCCATGGCCGCCTGCCCAGCATCCGCATTGCATATGCCATAATCCCTCTAGCTTCGCAGACTAACTCCCATGACGCAGTTGCCACCCGAGCTTATACAGCCTCTAACTCTCATCGCCCAGTTCTCAATTTGATTACATACGCCGCACCGTCCAATCCCCCCTCGTCCTCGATGTCATTCGATCCTCTCGGCGACTCGGCCAAAGACCTGTTGTACAAATAGGTGCTTTCTCAGCGCCAGCGCCCAACTTCTTGCACCCTACTACCTATTCTGGTACTAGCGCCCAGGCCTATCCTCCACCTTCACATGCCACTCATATCTAGCCCAATTTTTGAACCTTTGGTACCCTCGGGTAAGGGCACTGTAAGGACCCGTGACCGAGCGTTCCTTGGAGCAATGATCCTCTACCAATGATAGTGCCTTTACCAAGCGTCCCTCACTTATTTTTAGCTCTCACCGATTTCTGGGGTCATGTTAGGCCGACCACAAGTCCGACCACCCCCGAGTTCCGATGCTTTCCCCCCTGGCATACAACAGAACACCTCTCGCCCGCCTTCTTCCCCTCTGTGGCTGTTCGTCTTCGTTTTTCTAATTCGAACATTTTATACGAACCTCGTGCGCCGCCTAGCGGTTTGCAACTACAAGAGGCGCTGTGCGCTTAGCTTGCCGGGGTGTTCTAGCCAAACCAGTTCCGATTTCTTTACGTGCATATTCTCACGTGTCCATACCGTATGTCGCCAGATGAATGTATTTTGATTGTTGTGCACCACGACAACCGTACAAAATCTTTAGGGTCCCATCATCGTAATCCACTCTCGAGTCTCGACCGCAAGATCCGACAGCGCGCGTCCTCGTTGAAATGTCGAAAATTACAACAATTTTTTTTTGACACCCATGCATGAGGCTTGAGGGCGTCGGGCGTAACACTGATAGGGTGCACATATTGCCATCACGCACATCACCCGTAGCCCATGTTTTCTGATCGCTACAGCTACGTCCGAAGCTTTGACATCGTCACTAACCTTCTTCTTATCTGGGCCATCCCGCCGTCCCGATGAGACGAACGCCGCACCGAAACACGTATGCAGCGTGTGTATGGCGGACAATACGCGCACTCTCTCGGCGCGTACCTTCCGACTCGTATTTTTGTGCGTAGTGTGGGAGTGCGTCTACAGTAATCCAACCGTCCCCTCTGCAGGGACCAGTCAACGATAAATATTACATAAAATTTGATGTGGTGATCGACACCTTAGATCGCATATACGATGCGGGCCACCAACTAGCAAATAGCAATAGACACTCATACAGCGGAGGTATAAGAATCGGATATTCGTTCCTCCCCCCCTTTCCTGTACTCCGAACCGCAGTATTCACCCTGTTGGTAAGCCACCGAGGATATGCCAAGCTGCACAGTGAGGGAGGGATGCAAAGATATTACAAAAGACGCAACAGCATATATGTCGTTTTGACACTCCGAGTCTCATGTCACGACTCGGGGTAATATCACGCCGGAGAGTCGGCACACGACACAGCCGCGGCCGGAGGGTGATCGGACGGACGGACGGACGGCGGCGGGGCACGCAAAAGCCTGTCCCATTTCCATTTATTTGTGACATTATTATCTGATATCTATAACGCATCATGGTTGTCCCATCCCCACTTGACACTCCACAATACTGTCGATCTCGGAGAAACCTCTTTTTTTTCGTCCTCAGTAAACTCCACGAACACGGTTTTGTGCGTCACAACTGCAGAGTATCCCCCCTTTTTTTTTTTTTTTTTGTTTTTGCTCTTGTTTCGTTTTTTTTTTTTTTTTTTTGGTTTGGATTCCGAGTATGTTTTGTCCTCGGAGGTTCCCCCATCTATTTTTGCGCAAAAAAACGGGCTCATGAGCGATGTGAAAGCAAGTACGCTAGGTTTGCGATATCGATGTCGCCAAGTCTTCGCGACTGCGGGACGAACATATGAATTGCGTCGACCCTGCCTAGTCTGGCTACATTATGTCCGCCCACTAAAGTCCGCTCGTTCTGTTTTATCATCATGAAACCCGAACGCGGATGGACGAACTAGCAAACGCATGGAGGAATGTGAGGGCCAAGGAGAGCCAAGGAGTTCTTAGGGATGCATCGAACACATCATGTCAACTGTAGTGTGTCTTTGATTACGGAGCTGTCTTCTTGGGAAAACTTGAACAACTGTCAGCGATGAAGGGCTTCATCGCTGATCTCTGAATCGTTTCATGGAAGGTACGGTACGGTACAGTGCAATTCACTCGGACAAGAGAATGGGCACATAATAATAATACTTGTCGGGTGCCTCCAAACGGATCGGGGAACAGAAAACCACAAGTCGAATCGAGAACAATTCACCCAACATGCGTGTATGACGTGCCAAGTTCGCGTCGCATGGGGGTACGTTGATCGCGAATGAGCGGAGCGCCACGTCCCCAGGTCAAAGTAACTTCACACGCCAAATATGAAACAAGCTAATCATTGAGCAGTGCACTCGCCAACGCCGAGCGCCACATCGCTAGAGACTAAGACCCCACCTCCTATCCCTGATCCTCGGCGTCCCGCTTGCGTTTCATCTCTCGTGACACCTTATGCTGGGCAGCCTCGTGTCGCGCGAGTTCCACAGGGACCTTCGACACGGGACTCTTCGATATTTCTGAAATACACATGGCTCAGGACTTTCCGAGTTACTGCGAGCATCTGACGTCATCTCACCTTGCTTCAAGTCATACCTACCAAGGCGAATAACGTTAGTTCATACAGCCAAGGAAAGCACTACACTTGGAGACTGCGCTCACATTACTTCGTCATCATCGTTGGTCAAAAACGTGATTGCTATTCCCTGTTTGCCGGCACGCCCAGTACGACCTGAGAGACGTAGTTTAGTCACAAAGCACAACGGTAGTCAGAGCTATGCCAAACCAATGCGATGCACGTAAGCCTCGATTGTGCCAGCCATCTGGAAGTTGATGACGAGTGAAACGTCTTGGACGTCGATACCGCGTCCAGCAAGATCCGTCGCTACCAGAACATCTGCGGCACCCGAACGCAATGATTGCAACGAAGCTTCTCGCTGCTCTTGGTTTTTCCCAGAATGCAACGTCGCGGCGCTCCACTGTGCCAAGGCATCATTAGTGAATGCTGGGAAGCCATCAACGAATTACCAACGTACGCCAGCGCGGGAAAGGTCCTTGGCCACCATATCCGCAGTCTTCTTTTGGTTGACGAAAACAATGATCGGGGCTTGATACTCCCCGCTGTTGAGAATTTCAAGCAAGCGCTGTCTGTTCCGAGTGAGAAGAGCTCAGCCTCGTTGGTTGACAACAAACTGCGCACTTCTTTTTTTCGTCGCCGATGACGAACTCAACGCGCTGTTCGACTGTATCGACAGCTCTGCCTGCTTCACCGATGGTAATGACTGCAGGTCGTTTCAGGTACTTCCTCGCGAGTCTCTCGACGGGAGGTGGCATGGTCGCAGAGAAGAGTGTTGTCACTCGTGTGCGTCCCTTCTTCACAAGGGTCTCACCGTCAACATCCATCTGCTCACTTTGGTCCTCCCCTTCCATGGTCTCCGAGGGTAGCTTGTCCAGAATGAAGGTAAGGTCAGCTTCGAACCCCAGATGGACCATTCGGTCAGCCTCGTCCATAACAACGTATCGACATTGAGACAGTACGAGGACATGGCGCTCAAGAACATCCTTCAGGCGACCGGGTGTGGCAATTATAATTTCTGCGCCCTCGCGAAGATTGAATTGTTGCTCTTCCACGGCTCTCTGGAGTACATCAGCCATGCAACAAACAAAGCTAAGGCCAAAAACGTACTCCTCCGACGATGGACACGCAATGGAAACCGAGTGGTGCGGCAAACTTTTTTGCTTCTGATTCTATCTGCTGTGCCAACTCACGTGTGGGTGCCAAGATCAGGCCATATGGTCCCAAGTGTCTATTCTCCTCGGTAAATGGCGGCATGTTCGAGATAAAAGTAAGCATAGGAATGACAAAAGCCGCGGTCTTTCCGGAACCTACAAGAAGTTTAGCGTCACAAGTTTGTATGCGTGTGCATAGGCATTAAGGCGGACCTGTTTCTGCGATACCGATGATGTCTCGGTTCTGTAGCCCGATAGGGATGGCCTGACGC
Organism: Lactarius akahatsu; assembly: GCA_021524915.1. NCBI lineage: Eukaryota > Fungi > Basidiomycota > Agaricomycetes > Russulales > Russulaceae > Lactarius > Lactarius akahatsu. The sequence continues at coordinate 661,822 of JAKELL010000001.1, read as the reverse complement.
TGGATTGGGGATGGCTCCTTGTAGCCAATCTGGTCTATGACAGCTAGAATCTGCTTAGGAATTGTAGACTCGCTCCATGAACGTAATGGGTGCGGTATATTACCACCTATGCTTGGGTCAGTGAGTGACAAATGGGGACTAATCAATCAGCAGACCTCGTGCTGCTATGCTGAAGTCCTCGCGAAAGATGCGCCAATCACGCTCCTTCATCTCGTCTAAGGCTTTATCGGTCCAATGACGGTCGTCGTATCCGTGCTTGGCAGCCTTTCGCCGTTCCATGGCGTCGGCAAGTTGAGCATCCGGCTTGGTGCCGGCTCGGCTTCCTCCGCCATCATCCATACCTGCGATGTGCCCGCGTCCGAACATGACCTGTGCTCCCTGACGTTGTACCCCGATGTTCGCAGAGGGATCCGCAGTACCGGTGTCCTCCTGTTCGTCCCAGTCGAAGACGAACTTGCGGTCGTTCATCTTACGGATCTTCCGTTTCTTCTTGTCCACACCGAGATATCGTGAACGTAGCGCAGCGAGGTCCTCTTCTGTCATTGGAGGGGTGAAGGTAGAGTCTGGTGCGGGAGTCGAAGAGCTGGACGCAGAAACGGACTGGGGACCCCCTGATGTGGGAGTAGCAGGATTTGCTGAAGCTTTAGCACGCTCCGCGCGGGGTTCAGTGGGGACGTTGTTGTACCCCGAACGTCTGTCGTCATTCATGCGCCTGTCGCGGTGATCTCTGCGACCGGTTCCTCGGCCACGATCACGGTCACGATTGCGGTCGCGGTCATGATGATCACCGTCTGTCGCAACAAAGATTAGAAAATTGGGATAGAGTATGAGGACGAGAAACAGATCGACATCTTGCACTGTTACTTGTTGTGTACTTGCTGTCTCTCTCACGCCTTCGTATGGCTTCTGCCTCGTGCTCGAGTTGTTCCCTGTTTTTCCGATTATCCTCTTCCTTTCTCTTTTCTTCCTGTATTTCTTGGGCCCGCTTCGCAATTGCGATACTTGCGCGTTCCTCCCTCGATAAGAACTTGGGCTGTGGAGGAACGATGAAATGACGATTGGCTCCAAGAGGCAAGTTACTCACTCTAGCTGCAGCCTCGCGCTCCTCTTTCTGCTTCTGCAGCAAAGATTCGATGGATAGCGGTTCAGCTCCAGGGGCCATTGTTGCGGTCTTACCTGGAATTATTCCAAGGAAACAAACTGACTTGTTGGAGGAAGAAAGAGGACTAGAGTGATTACATAATGTCAAGTGCAGACGCACAGTACCGCAACTACTGTAAAATCGTGGTCGCAGCAATATTTCTTTGTTCAGGAGATGAGGTAGAAGCTGGCTATGTTTGATGGAGTGCCCTCTTCAGCCCATATCATCCCAATCTTCTTCATCCCAGTTCCCTTCCAATCGCTTGAAGGTTCCAATAAACGCCAAACGAACGTATACCGGAGAGGTTTTCATTGATCACACCGCAGTCAGGACGCTCAAATCACAGACCCGCGGGAGTAGTTGCTCGGAAGGGTGCGGAAGCAGTGGTTGGAGAGATGATGTCAAAGGGTGTAACGTCGTGTTGCATGAGTCTAGCACACCCTAATCTGGGTGGCTCCGCCATTGTACGCCTGATCGGGAGTAATTGAGTACAACGTTCGAGTCTTTCGTGGATGTGAATAATATGCTTGAGGACCTAGGACTGGTAAAGGGCGGGAACACGTTGTGTGTGGCCACGCCTCCGCAAGGCAACCGTGTACCGGGTTTTTCATTCTTTTCTATTTCCCTTCTATTTCCTTCCCGCCCTTCCCTTCCCCTTCATCTCCTCCCAAACTCGTTTTTGTACTTTTATCACTCTCTTTTCAACATTTCTGGTGTTCGCGTCCTCCTTTACCGGGTCGCGCCATGAAAGCTCTTTTCAATCGATTTAACAGAGGTCACTCTAAAGACAAAGTCAAGGATCCCAGGGATTCTGACTCGTTCCCTCCAGCTCCTTCCTACCAGAGGGAAAAACTTCCCCAGTTACCACCACTCAGAGAATGGCCCCCAGCCCCACCCCCACTCGAACAGCCTCAGCGTTCCATCGGCACTCCGACCTCAATCACGTCCTACAAACCCCTCCCAGAACTTTCCTCTCGTCCCCTTCCGCCAATCGACGACACTCCCGTACCTTTTGTCGATTACGGCCCCATATCTATATCTCACTCCAGAGGTCCCCTCTCTGATGTCGCGGAGGAGGATTCTATTGACACAGCCGTCGTCACCCGCACAGCTTCCCCTCGCGTCGATCTGGACTCCACCGGGAGAAGCTCGCGCAAGACTGGGAACGGGAGCATAACCACAGCTAACGGGAGCAATGACGTTCAGAAGAAAGTTGCATTCCTTTCTCCTCCTCCTACCCCAAGTCTCAGCGCAGACCGTCCCTTACCAGAAGACGCGTCTGCCATGAACAAGAGCACTGTAGTTCGCTCGCAGATGTCACATTCCAGAGATCCCCGTGGCTCGATGTCTACCGCTGCATCTGGTTCTCGCCCAGATGTCGGTCCCAGTAAAAACGGCACCCAGGCCGTCAAAGCTACGTCAACGCGTTCGGTGACCTCACCCTATTCAGCGAAGCCAGCATATGGAGATGGCGCTTCTATCCATCAATCTCTCCGTTCTGCTACTCCTTTCTCTCAGAAGTCTATCGGAAGCGTTCTCCCTCCCGCTTCTTGGAGTGAAGGCGCGGAAGAAGATCTGGTGACCCACCTTGGACCTCGTGAACGCACACGACAAGAAGTACTATGGGAGATTGTCGCAAGCGAAGAAAGGTATTGACTTCACCCTTGTCTTGTTGGCAGTGTCCGTTAACCCCCTTGCAGATATGTGGCCGAGCTCCTCAAGATGAAGGAGACATTTATAGTTCCTCTTCTCCACCCATACGCAACTTCGCCCGTAGCATCGCCGACCATGATAGAGTATGATGACATGTCTCGTCTCGACACACCCGTGGAGTCGCTCGAATTTTTACCCATCGCCTCTCGTTTTCTCTCCCCGACCGGGTTTCGGTCTGACACACCTACGGCTATGGATTACGCGTCTCGCAGGGAGGACAAGGATACACCAAACATGGATAGCGAGTCTCTCACTTCAGACCCTGAAGACGAGAACGATAGGATGGGCAAGGGGTTGTCCGACTCTCGACGGCTTGGAGCGAAGCACAACCATCCCCACTCGCCCTACGGCACATCCCGGACGGGCAAGAACACCTCAGTACCATTTCCCTCCCGTTCCCATCAGTCTCTCCCGCCACCTCCCCGCCCAAATCCTAATGCGGCGTCCACACAATCCCTCGGTCGCCAGTCTTTTGTGGGGACATCGTCTCCGGAGAAAGAACGAGATCGGGATCGCAAGTCTACCACTACCAATCCAAGCGCCCGAGGAATGCTACGGAAGTCCAAAAAAAGCTTGACTAAAGCAGATCTAATCGTCAATGGTGGTATTGCTCCACATCAATTACCAGATGACTTGCGGCAGTGCCTCGAAGTCATCGAGGACAGTATACTTGCGGGACATCTCAAGCTCAGTGAGGGTCTTCGGAAACGATATGACGAACAATATCCTCTTGTCCGATCCTTGGCAGACGTTTTTGTGGCGAACGTAGGTTTCATCTTACTTGCTCCACGTAACCCACTGATTAGTGACTACAGTCACACATCCTTCGGGGTTATGCGGACTATGTTCTACGCTTAGAACGGGCCCTTGAGCAAGCCAACGACGCGATTTCGACAAGCAACTCGACGAAACGTCCAAAGAATAAGGACGTAGACGAATGGCTCAAAGTCTGCGTTTTTCTACGCAGACTCGAAAACGATGCTCAGGACCGTGGAGAAACTGGGCTGGCTATCTCTTTATCAAAACCCTTCCAAAGGTTGCTCAAGTACCCGTTACTTTTTCAGAACCTCCTTTTCCACACAGACCCCTCGACCTTTGAATACGAAAGTACTCTCCACATGGTTGCAGAGGTTGAAAACATCGTTCGTAGCATCGAAGACGAAAAGATTCAAAAAGAAGAACGCGACAAGACGCGTGATATCCTGGCACGGATAGAGGGGCTGGACAAAGTAAAACAACTGGCTGCTCCCAAGCCGTCCCGCGTTCTAGTGGAAGAGCGAATGCTAGCCCCTCGAGACTTGAACGATGCCTCAAAGCCTTCATCACCGCCTCCCGTCGGGACCACCAAGGCCGTGAAAGGGAAGACATCCTTTAAACGTCTAAGTGACGTGCTGCAGAACGGTGGCAGCGGTGTCGGTGGCAAAAAAGACATGTGGTTGGTCGTGTTCAGTGACGTCGTACTACGTTGTCAACGGACTGGCACGACTTCTCTTCCCTTGGGGAGTGCCCACGCTTCACGGGCGAATTCTCTACCCGAGGGCAAGACCAAGTATGCAACAACTGGCCGCCGAAACTCTACAGCGCGGCCACGGAATTTGTACAAATTCATCAAGGCAGGTTTCTGGCCCTTTTTCCCAATACGGAGTAATTTGACGGCATCTCCTTCAGATCGAAAACTGGACTCTTGGCAATAGTGTCCAGCCTCCTGAAGGCGTGGTGTCCATGGAAGAGTAAGTGGTTTCGGGGTGTTATGCGGAAGAACCACTTAATTGATCTCGTGCAGTGTGGTTCGCTCAAGAGCCCAGATCCACTCCGCCGTTCAACCTAAAATCGTGCCTATGCCCGATGATGACGAAGACGGCGGGGTTGATTCTGATGACTCAGATCGCAAGAGCAAGATGAGTTTCTCATATTGGGGCGCGGACAAGATTACTCTGCAGAAGCCCATCGCTAAACACCGACCAGTTCCTGGAGGTCTGGGTACTCGACGCAATGGTCCTATCGTGCCTTCGGGTTACTCCAGGGAATCGTCGGCGAATGCTAAATTCGGTAGTCGCCTAGTTTCTGCGGACTCGTCAGCTGCTGGTGCTAGGCCGTCGAGCCGTCGGACTGTGACGCCATCTGGTCGCCGCCCAGCTGGCTCGGATGAGGGACACTCCATAAAGGTCACCGTTACTCGACCAGCCTGGGACGGAAGCACCCGTACCCCTGCCACCTCCGTACAATCGGCGAAGCGGTCACGCAACACCTCACAAAATAGTGCCGCCACCCGAACGACAACGGCACCTCCCATCAACAAGGTTCTTTCTTCACCTGCCCCCTCCGAGGACTCCGGAGTGGGTCTCTATCGCCAGATGATGGCGAATGACCAATCATTGAACAACGACTAGGCCCGGTATACATCCTGTTCTCTTAATTCTTTGACGACCCTTCCATTCAAGATACCAACTCATTACATTATTTTGGAACGATAACACCGGGTCTCTCCATTTTCTCCACGTCAACGTCCTTTGCATGTCGCTCACCCCTCTCGTTTTCACTGAGTACCCCTCCTTTTGCGATACCGTTGCCATGTTCAAGTTCTCGGTTTCCGAGGTAGCCTCGTTTTTTTCATCCTTCATTGATACCTGCACTCATTTCCGACAAACGGTTTCTACACCATACAACCCTTCTTTTGGAGTCTCATTGACCTGTCTGCTTCTTAATCTATACATGGCTAGAACTTGTATCACCATTATGCTGCTTTTGAATCTATCGCACCATTTGTCGTCACTCGTACGCCGCATTGTGAATACTGACACTCCTTCCGCTGGGGTCCGCGGCGCAACCCCAGTCTCCACGCGGGATCCACCTGTATCGAGTATTAGCCATGCCAAGGAGCTGATCCGATAAAAGATGCTGTGCATACCGAACCGCCGTTTTGGCTGCGGCGTCGGACATGAACAAGCCTGTGCGAAAAAGAACGTTTTTAGTTGACACACAGGATAGCGGAAAAAATCAGCGTAGTTGGCACGCTCACCGTCGAATATGTCGCGCATGTAGTAGGCCTCCTTGGTACTCGGCGTGTCCACTGGCCAGCGTTCGAACCGCTTCTCGTATAGCTGGTCTGGGATGGCGTTCTCGGCATGGGCTTTCAACCTAAAGTCAAAACAAGGGTGTGTAATGACGTGGGTAAACGAACGAGAAGCGAAATTGGCGCACCCGTCTATCCAAGAGTAGCCGACGCCGTCCGAGAATTGCTCTTTTTGCCTCCACAGGATTGAGCGAGGAAGATACGGCTACGGTCACGATTAGAAAAGGTTACCAACGGCGGGTGTCTTGTTGCAGACCTTGCCGTCGGGCGCCACGTCGAATGCCTTGCGAAGTATGTACTTCTCCATCTTGGCATATCCATCCTCGTCGAGCTCCTGAGAGCTACCTTTAGTGAACATCTTGTCCTCAGGTCGCACATTCATCGCGACTTCCAAAAATGCCTTGTCCAAGAAAGGAACGCGGGCCTCGAGACCCCAGGCCATGGTGGATCTTTGGGGTGGTCAGAGGAAAAACTTCGTCACAAGTAAGTTCGCAATACGCACTTATTCGCGCGGAGACAATCGGCTGTGTGCAGATTTTTCACTCTACGGACACATTCTTGGTGGAGAGAGCGTGCATCGGGGGCCGCATGGAAATATAGATAGCCTGCGTAGATTCAGCTTCACTGGACCATTTCCAGGTGCAAGAAAAGTCACCTCCAAAGATTTCGTCACTTCCTTCACCACTCAAGACCATCTTGACGCCCATGGCCTTGATCTTGCGACTGAGGAGATACATCGGCGTGCTTGCCCTCACTGTAGTCACATCGTAGGTTTCCAGGTGGTATATCACATCCGGAACGGCGTCTAAGCCCTCTTGAACAGTGAACACGTATTCGTGGTGTACGGTGCCCAAGTAATGGGCCGCCTTCCGGGCAGCGAGGAGATCAGGAGAATGCTCTAGACCTATCGAAAATGAATGCAGCCTGGGCCACGAGGCGATGGTTTCTGCAGAACAATCCGGGCGGCTCTCAGATATGGGCGGAAAAAAAAAAACATTATTACCCTCACCATCCTCTGTCGCCCCAGAATACGAACCTCCAGGTGGAGTCGCGAGGCCGGTGTCGGTTTGAGCGAGCCGCTTCTGCCTGGCCTCGAACTGGGCCTGGGCCACTCTCTCGGTTTCTCTGGCCGCGACCGCCGCGATGATGCTACTATCTAGACCGCCACTGAGAAGAACACCATAGGGAACTTCTGACATTAGCCGTTTCCTCACCGCAGCCTCGAGCGTCTCTCTAATCAACTTAAGATCGGCTGGCCGGGAAGGGATGGGGCCGTCCGAGTCGCCATCCCACCACGACGGTGTGTAGTAGCGGGTCAAGGAACTGTCACGGCTGTCAAACACGTGTCCAGGAGGGAACGAGATAATTTCATCGCATTCGTCGACAAGGCACTTGAGCTCTGAGGCGAAGAAAACGGCCCCTGGACGCCTCGAAGACCGGCCTTGATACAGCGTCGTGATCCCAATGGGGTCACGAGCGGCTATGATTCTGGAAGGCTCGACTGACTCGTCGAGCAACACGAAGGAGAACATCCCATCGAGTAGGGGGCAAAGGTCCTTGTCGTGTTTCCGATACTTGAGCGCAACGGGAAATTATTGGCTGGCTGTATGGGTACATACTCCACGCACCAGAGGGATCACCACTTCACAATCAGAGTGGGTCTTAAATTTATATCCGGAGCAAGAGGCTCGCAGTTTGACGTGGTTGTAAATCTCACCGTTCACGGCAAGAACGAGCTTCCCATCCTCGCTCACGATGGGTTGTGCGCCCGTATCTGTGCTCAACACCCCTTTGTCAGAGACGACGACGACGGCTTGTTTCGAAATACGCTTACCAACGCCAACGATCGCAAGACGCTCATGGACCAGCACGGTGTGCTGACCAACGTAACAGCCGGACCAGTCGGGGCCACGATGGCGCTGCTTCTTAGAAAGAGCGATGAATTTAGATCTATCCGCAGCAGGTTTCTGGAGGTTGTGCACAGCAAATATGCCACACATATTGGTCGGTTGGAAGATGTTTGCACAAAATTTTCATTTTCATGCAGTGACTCAGGAGAGATAAGATAAGCTGCGATCACAATTCCAATCGGCCCACCATGAGTGCATGAGCAGTGGGATTATTTTTAACGATTTAAAGGACACACAGCGTGACTCGACGAGCGCTGGCTAAAGACACTGAGAGTAGGGACACCGCCAGTGCCCGTGGGTGTTCGATTACGGTCCAGCGCTACCTCGGATGTAATTCTCACGCCGACTTGGTTGGTTGGTGGTCTGGTCACATTCCGCAGGCAGCCCCTCGCCCCCATCCGGTTCCTCCGACTTGCTCTCTCCCTCGTCCGTCGGTTGGTTTTTCCAGGCGCAGTATTGCGCTTATCGGAACACTTTGCCACTGCCGGTGAACACACAGACTCGAAGCAATGGCGCGCGATCGACTTGCTGCGTTGCGGGCACGTGTCATTTCCTACCGTTGCGACGATACACTTACAATGCCTCTTCACTCCTAGGCTCAGAGACAGGGGGGTCCTCAAAGTCCCAATGCCACCGGGGAATACGAGATGGCTGGTCTTCAGACCCCAGACCACATCGTCGATGGGAATGGGGCTAGTGCTGCGGACGGCATGACCAGATTCTACAACCAGGTCCGCAGCCGGCTAATCTTACATTAATTGTTTTTTTTTAAAATGCGGGCCACTGTTATTCTCATCAAAGATATCCAGCATTCAGGATGAACTTCGACGCTTCGATGCAAACGTGTCGAGGATTTCCGACTTGCACTCTCGTTCTCTCAACAACACGGATGAGGCGCTCTCTCAACAAAACGCCGCCGCCCTGGATCAGCTGGTATCGGAAACTCGGTCTTTGAGCAATCAAATCAAGACTCAAATTCAAGAGTTGGAGAAGGAGCCCGTCCCCGCCGGACAAGACGCCAGGATACGAAAGAATCAGGCACGTAGAACCCTCTCTAAGACCGTGTACATACATTTGCTCAAACCTGTCACGACAGACGTCCCTCGTCCGTTCAAAATTCATAGAGGCTTTGCAAAACTACCAACAGGTAGAGCAACAGTATCGCACGCGATACCGTCAGCGGGTTGAGCGACAGTTCAAAATCGGTAGGTTAACCGTGTCTGTTTGACTTCGGCTGTCTTGACCTCCTGCCTCACATCGTCAGTAAAACCCGACGCTACTCCGGAGGAAGTTTCTGCGGTTGTCCAAAGTGATCAAGGGGCTGGTGGCCAGGTATTCGCCCAGGCAGTGCGTACGACGTCGCCTCAGGCGGGCTACTTTCTGAATGAGGCGTGTTTTTAGCTTACGTCGTCCACGCGATATGGAGAGTCTCGAGCCGCATACCGTGAAGTCCAGGAGCGGCACGAGGATATTCGAAAAATCGAGCGAACGCTGGCCGAGCTGGCACAGATGTTCAATGATGTGAGGACTGGCTCCTTCCCTCCCACCAACTCGGTGACTTACTGTTTATGTAGATGGACGCCCTCGTTGCTCAGCAGGAAGACACCATCAACGCTATCGAAACCTCTGCGGCTCAAGTTGCAGGAGATACGGAGGCTGGGTATGTGAAGATACCCGTCCATCATTTACTCTTCTAATCCCGGAATTTCAGGCTCGCGCAGACAGAAAAGGCTGTTAAACATGCCCGAGCGGCTCGCCGAAAGCGCTGGATATGTTTCTTCATATTCCTTATCATCCTAGCCATCGTTGGTATTGCTGTCGGAGTCACCGTCAGCAACAACAACAAGCATTAGATATCTTGTTCTCAACGACTGGTGACTGGACTTGGTTTTTACGATTTGCTCGATGTTTATGATTTAGGCTCTTGTATCTAAGCAAGTGGGCTGTTCCATGCCCCGCGCATTCTACCTAATTCGTTTACCCTGTTGTTCACATGATTCTTACTTTTTTTCTTATTTGCTCAAAAAGTTCATTTGCATTTTTTATTTGGCGGATGAGCGCATCGATGAGCGCCGGGTATAACTGTTGGAGTCACACGGCTCGTGACCTCGTTTCATCACTTTCCCCTGTCATGACCAAAATCCCTGCTCATCGTCGCAAGGGCGGCTCTGTCGAAGTAGTCGATTCAAAATATGCCGTCGACTTGGCTACTCAACAATCTTATTCGGAAAATATATTCCTCTTCGTGCCTAATCTTATTGGTTAGTAGTTTTTATCCTTTTTTCCGCCACATGCTCAGCGGTACAATCGGGATCCAGGCTACGCTCGCATAATTCTTGCAGGATTGGCCCTCCACTATATGAGTTACCACCCCAAATATTGCACATTACTTTATTGTCTGTCCTGTCTGTTGGATGCGGTGGATGGGCAAGCTGCGAGGGCTCTCGGTCAGACTTCCAAGTTCGGCGCTGTCCTGGACATGGTAACTGATAGGTGGTGTCATATGTCGTCATCACCCTTCCCTGGTTCTAGTGGCTTATCGTTCGCATTAGGTGCACCACATCCTGCCTGCTATGTTACCTGTCATCGGCGTATCCAACATATGCTCTGTTCTTCCAATTTTTGATCTCTTTGGACTTCGCGAGCCACTACATGCACATGTACAGGTGAGTGATGTCTTGATCGATTTTCCCCCTTGACTTTCTTTTATTGATGTGTTGCCCCTACCCAGTTCCCTCGTTACAGGATCGCGGAGTCATAAGTTAGTCACGAGCGACGTCAGCAGAATATTGTGGTACTACTACAACGATTCGGTGAGTGTTTTTTGAATCATACACGATCGCTTGCTGACGTGGCATGATGCAGCGGACGCTCTTCGTGATGTGCGCGGGAAATGAACTGTTCTTTGTCGCGTTATATCTCATGAAATGGGTGAAAACACCCATTGGGTTCTCGAACCCGTTGCTGTCGCAATTGACATGGCCGGAGGCCGTTGCCTTCGGGTCATTTTGGATATTCCTTGCGAAGAACATCATCAACTTTGTTCAGCTGTGGAAGGCTTCGAAGATCCTCGTTGGTGTTGACCTTGCAGAGAGGGCGCAGGCACGGGAGGCGCAGGCTAATCCCAAGTCCAAATGATAGACGTTCCTGAATAGATACCACTACAGTACTGCTTTCTTTGCTACGTTATCGCCCACGAGCTGTAATGCTGATTTCGTTTTCCATATTTTCTGTACCGTATTTCTGTTTCGTACGTAAGCACGTTCTGCGCAGGGTAATATTAGCCGCGTTGACTGTTCGTCATTGCTTGTATGCGTTCTCGCATTCTCCTCCGCAGGACGGGCCTGTCTACGAAATCTTCTTCGGTCGCAACTCGCGCACTTCTTTCGTATTCTGGCCCTACGCGTTACCCAAGGAATGACCTGCGCCAGAACGTGGCCAAGGGCACTCGTGTCACTCGGCGGGCCTCCACGTCCTTCAACGCGTCCACAAGCTGCTCACTCGGCGCCGTCCCCTGGTGGCTCTGATCCTCCTTCCAAGGAGCCTGATGATTCAAATGGAAAAAACGAACCGAGCGTCCCATCACAGGCTCTGCAGGTTCCCGTCGAACAAAGCTTCTTCTGGACGCACCAGTCTCTCCCTGAACCTGAGCCCTCCACTTTGCCCCCACCAGAGGTGTTCGAAGAGATCTTGAACAACGTGTACCTCGCCCTGCACCCGCAAGTCCAGCATAAAGCCACATATTCAACCCCGAGCGGTCCGCCAACAGAGCCAACTCTTGCCCTTTACTGCCCAATCGAGGGTGGTAACTATGTAATCGACGATACTGTACGTGAGCTTGCGCGTCAAACAGGCTCAGACGTGGTTGTATTGGATGCAGTGCACATTGCGGCAGGTGAATGGGGTCATTTTGGGCAAGGTACGTGCGTCCGTCGTTCCGTGATGGGTGGGTACTCATGATGTTGTCTCTGCAATTGGTTCTTTTTATTTCATTTAGCGGCGTCGCTCATCGAACTACCCCAAAATCCACTACATTTTCCCTCTGCATCTCCGACCACAAGATATGATGACGATGAAGAAGGAGACGAGAGATACTATCGTCCGCCCCAAATGACGTTGCAAGTTGTCCTGCCACCCCAAATATCTCTAATACGAGGTGGGACTCCGTCGAAAAAGAGCGTGGTCAAAGCCAGGGCCTTCTTCGAAATGTGCATAAATTTGCAAGCCCCTGCTGATGCAGGAGGTTCTAACGGTACCCAGAGACCGCGTCTCATATACATCCGCGACTTTTCAACCCTCTCGTCATCATGGGCGTCCTTACACCCGGTTCTACTCTCCGCAGTCCGCCAGCGGCGTCAAGGTGTCTTGTCACGACCTACGTCCCCTGTGGTAAATCCCACGACCATAGTATTTGGTATTACCCCTCCCATCTTTCCCTCGACTCCGGACCATTCACCACCGCCACCTGGCCCACATGACATGGTGAATGTGTTGACAAGCACTGGTCAGGCAGGTCCAGGTGTCGCGACGCCAAGATCTGAGAGGTCCGACTGGAGTGAAGAAGACCACGCAGAGAAGGCCAGAGAACGGCGCCTACGAGAACGCTTGCGGAAATGGGAGCGTGATGATCTACAGTCTGAAATACCTAAGCTTGTGACGACAACTCCTGTCGAAGAAGAGTCGGGCCCCATTCACCCCAATTTCACGTTCCTTGGAGGCCCTGGTGGAGCAAATCCGCTCGCTTCACTCCTGAATCCGTTACTCGGTGGGTCTCAACCTAGTCCGCAGTCGGAGACCCCGAACTCCAACTCCTCAACGGACTCGGGTTTCTTGCGCACCTCTGTGTTAGTTCCCGCTTCTCGGTCTCTGTTGCGCGAGAAGACTTCCAGAGTGGGACGCAGAAGGGAGATCAACGAATTGACCATGCGAATGGCGATCGGGGCGATCGGAGGACTGCTCGAGGCACGCAGCGCTGTTTCCGTGTTTACCCCATCTTCCGCACCATCCCCTCTTGAGCCTGTGGCGCCAGAGAACACGTCAAATGCAGCTAGGATGTGGGAGGACTGGGGTAACAGAATCACAGCTTGGGCGCAGGTCAAACCAATTGCCGACCAGGCCGTTGGCCGCGTCGTCTCGTCGTCGCTACGTGGCGGAGAGATGGTCAAGCCATCTCTCTCTGCGGCCTCTGTTTTATGGGACCATGTATGCGGCGCGTGGGCTGATCGATGGGCCTCTCATGGTCTCAGAAAAGCGTGGATGCAACGATCCGCTGGTAGATCTGCCGGGGGGCAACAGGTGTGGGACGATGAAACAGAGCCACAAGTGGACGACATTGTAGAATCAGTGAAGCACGAGCCGTCCTTGGATATGCATGAGCAGAGACTCGTGGGGTGTATCGTGGATTCTGGTAAGCTTTCCGTGCGACGTGATAACTAGCCATTCGTTGCTGAAGGGGGGACTTGCAGCGTCGATGCCCACCTCATTCGCCCACGTTCACCTTCCCGCTCACACGATTGACTCGGTGCGGACTATTGTGTCGTTGCCAATGTTACATCCAACCGCGTTTCAACAAGGCATCCTCAAGGAGCACAGCATGAGTGGGTGCCTTTTGTTCGGACCGCCCGGCACAGGGAAGACCCTGGTTGTCCGAGCTCTCGCAAAGGAGGCTGGGTGTCGCATGCTAGCAATTTCTCCCTCCGACGTCATGGACATGGTTTGTGATTTTAAGGCTCTCTCGATTCGGCCTGACTCACGCCCCGTCTTCCAAAGTACGTGGGAGAGGGCGAAAAACTAGTCCGCTCCGTGTTCAAGCTAGCTAGAAGGCTAGCCCCTTGCGTCGTTTTCATCGACGAGATCGATGCCCTCTTTGGTGCCCGTTCGTCCTCCAGAAACTCGGGAAGTGGATCCGCGCATCGTGGTGTCATTACCGAATTCATGCAGGAAATGGACGGTTTAAAGACATTCAACGCGCACAACGTCATCGTTATAGGCGCTACGAACAGGCCATTCGACCTCGACGACGCCGTCCTGAGACGGCTTCCTCGGAGACTTTTGGTTGACCTGCCTGGGGAGACCGAACGCGAAGGCAAGTGATGGTTCCTTGGTCACCCATATTCTCTCGCATTCTAATCCCTATCGCCAGAAATACTGAAGATCCTTCTTCGGAATGAGGCCCTATCTCCCGACGTCGATCTGAAAGCTCTTGCGCGGGATACTCCCACGTTCTCTGGGTCTGATCTGAAGCGTAAGTCGAACCTCCTTGGGTTTGTGTCCTAATGCCGATTCTCAACCCTTCCTAGATGCCTGTGTGTCTGCGGCACTAGATGCGGTTAAGGAGAAGGTCTCAGGTGCCTTGGGTAGTTGACAGAGGCAAGAATGACCATCAAGACATGAGCAACGCCGAGGGGAAGGAGGAGAACACGCCTCCGACATCCAGCGACTCTGAATCGGCCACGCAACGCGTCCTCCGACCTCATAATTTCGCGAAGGCCCTCAAAGAGATAACACCCTCCGCATCCGAGTCTCTGGGTAGTCTTACCGACCTTCGCAGATGGAACGACGAGTTCGGAGAGGGTCGTAAGCGGAAAAAACAGGTCTGGGGGAAGGACCGATTCGGCTTCACCAAGCAATGGCACACCCGACAGGACGGCAGGGTTGCTACTCCAACAGGGAGCGACCAATCTAATAGTACACCATCCGCCGGGTAGAATACCCATAAAATAGATGTATCGGGGGCGGTGCTAATACCGTGTAACTGTTGCGCATATGATAGTCAACCACGCCGCCGCCCCTTCTCTCGTCTCTTCGGTTGGGGTGGTTCCTCTCCTTCCTCATCATCCACTGCTGAATGCGGGGTACTGAAGGACGGTCAGCTGGGAATAATCTCTCATGACAACGGTCATTACCTGACACTTGTTGCGCGCTGCCGGTTATTACGACGTGCTGGCATTTGAGAAGACTCGGCCTGGTCTGCCATGGGCACATCTACGTCGTTCCCTTCCGTCTTCGCTCTCTGTCAGGCTTCTTCGTGTACGGCGTGGCCATTCATCTTTGGGTGCGGCAGCCTCGCCAATGGGAACTACTTTATCGTTCCCGGCTCTGCCCCAGTCCTCGCTGCACTTGGGGCATTTGCCGCCAACGGATCGGCGATACGTGTCGTAACAGGCGTTGTGCATTCCCACTCCACAATTGGCCTTGGGACATGCGTGACCGAGCGTAAGGATCTGTCGTCGTCTGCGTTCAAGATTCCGACTTTCTTTTATGAAAAAAAAAAAAAAACCCCCCACCTCGAAGCAGATGGTGCATTCCAGAATTTCATCCGGATACGTAGACTTGAGATAGGGCTGGAGCTCTAGCAAGGAACGTGAAGATAGCGAGAAACGACCCTTTCTAAGAGAATAAAAGTCGGCGTCAATGGGGCGGGCGACTTGGGGACGGACGTACTTGCTCTTCAAAAGCCAGCCCTTTGCGACAAAGCTCGCCAACACGCTCTCGGCTTGGGTCTTAGTCATCGGTGATGTCAGCGCGTTCACCTCGCGGAGGGCTGCAAGGGAAGAGATGGAGTATGAGTAATTCGGGGCGAGCATGATCTGTTCGACCTGTACCGAGTTCCAGCTCAAGGGGTTACAGCTGAAAGATAGGTGGCAGGCATACCAGTGCCCTGAAGTAGGATATCTCGAGTGGCGAATAGTCACTAGCGATACGAGCAATCTCGTCATCTCTGCGGTTGACCTATAGGGTCGTTTAGAACCGAGAAATTTGAAACCGGGACGGCTAGCAGAACAATTTACCAGGGCATATATATCCTTTCCCGTAATCTCGTCACGCGTGCGCGAGAGCTCTAAATCCAAAGGATCCAGTGATTTATTGAGGGTGGCCAAAAAGTCGCTCCAGCCGTCCGCCGAGTTTGTGTTTGCATTTATCTGAATAGTATCATCTGCAGCTGGTGTCGCCGTCACATTGTTGAGCCCAGCGTTATGCTACGAACGAAAGGGGTAGTACCTTTGACAGCTTCGACCGATTGCTTCCATAAGGCCTTCGCGAGGTCAACTGAAAGGACCCTGCGTGAGATGACCGACTGGAGGAAGAGGCGTTGTACGTCGCCCGAAGAAACCATGGCTATTCGGAAACAAGACGCGATACTGACGCGACGCGACGGACCGTGGCAGCTCACACGCGCGCGCAGCCACAATCGCGCTCTTTCATTTCATGTGCTCGAAATAAAACTACATCCGGAGAATGACAGCAGGGTAGAAAATAGCAATTCATGGGCGGATATGTTTTTTTTTTGTCTTACTTAGGGTTTGGGAACACGAAGCGTCTTGCTCACCATCATCGCGGCCCATGCACCGAATATGAGGCTCACGACGTGGAGATCACCCTGTCCTCCCGACTTTCCCCATACAGTCATAACCCCACCGGGAAGCCCTTCCTTCCCTTCAATCCACCCATTCTTTGCCCAGTAAGATAAGAGCCCGACCAACGCCAACGAGGACGGGATGGGCAATCCTTCAAAATAGCGTGCCTTTCCCGACGGGTCCTTTGGTACCAGCGCCACGGTCGCATTAAATCTAGCGAGGCGTGCTAGCCCGCAGCAGATAAAGCACGCGAGGGCAACCGTGTCGAGGGTCGTGCGAAGGCCGACGACAAAGGCCAGAACCGCGGGTGCCACCCCAAATGATATCTGTGACCGATGAAATGAGGACGTGAAGAGGTGAACACGCAAGAGGAAGAGGACGCACCAAGTCCGCCAGTGAGTCGAGCTCCTGACCCAGCATGCTAGTCGACTTTCTCCAACGGGCAACCTTCCCGTCGAAGAAGTCAAATATCAGGCCAGCGAGCGGAAAGAGCAAGGCGTTCCGAAGGTAGTAATCGTCGTTTGTTACGAGATAGTTTGCAGAAGAGAATAGGGAAAATGATCCGCAAAATCCGTTCATGATCGTTACAAGGTCGGCCAGTCGGAAATTCCTGGGTCCAGTCGGTTCGGGGAATGAGGGGGGGATGAAGGTGTGGCAGGTCGCTCGGACTTACCTGACAAGTGAAAAATGGCCCTCGGTGTCATTGTATTGCTGCAGTACGCATGCTACGTGATCGTCATTGTTGCCCTCTGGCTTTGCTGGCTCGGCCTTTCGCTGGATCATGGTGCTCGTCAAGTGGTTGGGCCCAAAGCCCGAGGACCCAAAAGACCCGACCTAGCGCTTCATTCGGCTTACATAAATGCAAAGCAGGTCTTACTTAATCCAATACAGTACAGTCGAGTCATCTCATAACGGTATCACCATCCCCCGATGCACGTTCTAACGCTCTGCTCGCTGCCGCATATTGATTCGGATGGGTGACCGTCTCCCCAGATCCAATACCGTCTCCCTTCGCAACATTTTGGGTCGTGTGCGTGATTTCAAACACCCTTGTGCACGCGACATGAAAAGCTTCAGCCTTCACCGTACCCATTATCTCGGGAAGATCGGCCTCTGTCAGCCCCTGTGGGGAGTACATCGATAACAGTGCCGTTTGGAGGTTGTCCGCGGAAAAGTGGCGATATGGACATCCGTGTGAATCCTCGGCGCCAGGCTGGTCGTTCATCAGAATTTGTTGACAGCTCGTGACAAGTCAGCGTGCCTTTTATTATCTCCTCCAGATCAGTAGAGCGTACCTTTTCGCAGGGTAGTTCGCCCGTCTGCCTTCTAACCCGTATAAGTGCCGGATATTATATTTATACTTTTTGTTGAACTCGTCGTCATTGTAACCGGTGAAAGACTTGCGCCAGAATACCATGGCCTCGTCGATAGATAGGCCCAGAGCCTGTATACCCAGTGTTGACTAGTCCTGGCCCTCCAACAACACAAGACATTACCTTCAGGAACAATCCGTATTGCAGGCGTCCGAAATGTTTGAGTTTATGATTCCGCTTGAGGTTCTCTTGAAGGTTTCGCATGCACATAGGGAAGTGCTTGTGGGCGAGCTCATCCACCATCTCGGCTCTAATTTCCTCACCGGTGCTTTCGTTGGCACCCCACTCCGAGCCAACACCGGCAATGAAGCCCTGCGATAGATTGGCAAGGATTGGCTCCAACCTGGTGTCCTCGTCCATCCATGGCAGTGCCTTTGCTGTCATCTATTGCAAATCAGCATCAATCCATTCGTATACGGGTGGCACACTACCGCCAGAGCCCGTTCCAGGCGCGTTTGGAACTCCTGAAACACTATGCTCGACAGCTCCCTGCTAGGGACGTACGCCCAACCGTCTTTGAGAAGAACTCTCCGCTTTTCGACAAGATCAGGGACGCGGGTCCATCTAACCTGCGGCATGTCGGTCAGTCGGTGTTGGGGTAAACAGGAGCGAAATCACCCACTTTAAGGTACTGGTCCTCTGGACTCGCATCGGGAACCAGCTTTAGTTCTGATGCATACTTCTTCCTCTCCTCCACCTCCACCTGTAAACACGATCAGGCGCTATAAGTACCTCGAGTGATGGGGCTGACCAGAGTCCAATCAAAGTCTCCAGACTTGTGAAACTCCCTTCGCTCCGAGATTGTAGTATTCATGTAACGGACCCGGAAGAGTGTTGTCTCTGCTTTCACGAATCTCCGCCTGAGATCCTCCCTGCAGAAGAGAGGGTCAGCCACAAGCCTAGGCAGAGACGAAACCATAACGCACGATCGACAAAACGCCAATCTAAGCACGAAATGTCCGGTATTGTCCTTTCTTCGCTGGCCGTCTCTGTCCTTGGTGGTCGCAGAGTTATGGTCTAGCGGAATGTGCTTCTCGCTCTGCGAATGCGTGATCTCTTTGAGCTCATCGAATGGCCTGTTACGCGCATAACACGATTCAATTTCGGAAAGGACACGGAGGCGATCTATGGCGCAGGTTTCGAACTCTTCGATAGTGATATCTTCTGTGGGTGGCTGGTCATATCTATATTTGAGAGCGTACATCAAGAGCCGCTGTATTGCAAAGCAAAAAGTGTCCTACAAGCTGAGCCTATGTGGGTATTTCAGACCCGAGTGCACCTGGACCTCTGCGACTATTTTCCTACTGCTCTTGTGCATCACTAATGTTGCGAGTAGGCGGCAAAAAGAACGGCAGACGCGTGCGGGTCTGCCGTTACACGTTACGTCACGCGTCGAGCGTGACCGAACCCGTCCCCAGTCGTCATGGACTTGAACTTGGTCGTGAATACAATTCAGCGTATTAACGATATGATACACCGTGCGACAGTTATAAATACAGCTTCGTAAGCTTCGTAGGGGGGGATTTGTAGATGCGTACGTATATACGATATAAAGGCAAGCACACAGCGAAATATTAAGACCAAAGGAAAAGGGGAAAAAAAAAGGCAGTGACAGCAAATAAAATCGGGTCCTCAACTACGAACTTTATCGCGAGCCCGGACGGCATAATTAAACCTGTGACGTTCTGCTTGGGGGTGGTCTTCATAACCCTCAAAATGCACACCTGGGCGCCGCCGTCGTGCGTTCCCTCGCTGAATGGCTTCCGCTTCTTCTTTGTTTCGCCATACATAGGTTGCCTGCTGGGGGTCTCGCTGCGGTGGAAGCAATTTGGGTGTGGGGCTCCGTGTCGAATTCGCCGGAGAAGTTAACACGGTACTCGCCTGCAAGTAATCAACTATTAGCGCAATCGAGGAACGGAACTAGGGGACATACACCGGCATTCGTTCCATCAACGGCTTCCGCCGATGCACCAGACATGGTACGATGTCGCTTCGATGAACCGATTCGAAATGACGTGAATGCATTAGGGACAGAGCTCATTCTCTCCTCGAATCGGGCGAAGGGCGTGGGGGGAGGTGCCCGTGGTGTCGGGGGCGGTTGTGGATGCGAAGACGGTGGCTGAGATACCGGAGCGGACACTGGAGGGTGAGTTGCGGCCGGAATCCTCGCTTTTCTCAGCTTTGACGACGCCATGACAACCTTGGAGTCCGACTCATATTGCAAAGGTACAGGAGCCTTGGAGGACGCTGGCTTGGAAGGAGGTGGCTGAGCGCGAAGACCTGCATCTATCGTCTTGGATTCATGAGGGTGTTGCTTCTGAGCCGAGGACTTTGAACGGAACAGCCCTTGAAAAAAGCTCTTTTTCTTCGGCTCTTGATAGGACTGCGTAGACATCACCGGTGCTATGGGTTCATCAGACACAATGGGTAGCTTGGTCGATACGGCAAGTGACGACGGGGTGTTTAATTCCGACTCCTGCGATGGAGAAGGTATTGTGTTCCTCAGCTGCCTAAAATTTGGGGCCGGGGTGGAAGGATATCCCGAGACCTGTCGAGTAGCGTAAGGGTCCCCCGCGGCTTGCGCGGTCGAATAAGATCGGATGGGCATTGGTGACACCGGGGCAGGTACCTTTGGGGTAGGTTGCGTTTGCGATCGGACCGGTGGAGGTTGTGAGAGAGAAGAAACAGGCACTGTAGGGGCAGACGTGCTATGATAGTGGCGGGCGGTCTGACGTGCAGCAGGAGCAGCAAGTGTGTGGGCAGCTGTGTGAGTGTTACGGTCACCCGAAATGTCGGGCACAGGCGCTGAAATAAGGACAGATTGTCGGCCGCTGTGGTTCCCTGCACGGGACATCATGGCCTGGGGCTGGGACGTCGGTGACATTGGCGTCGGCAACAACATCGATCCTTGTGAGGATGGGGTCTGTCCCAGAAGCGTTGTAGAACCGGTTTCATGAGATGGTGTCCTGTTTGTGATGTGCACTGCAACGGGATGTGTCGGCCCTTGGGAGGGTGCAACAGCTTGAGAGCGGGATCGAGGGGATGGATGTCCAGGCTTAACTTTGGGTGATGGATTATTTGATGATGCATTAGCTACAGGGGGATTATTATTGGTGGGGCTTGCTTCTACGTGAGTACGAGGTGACGAGGAAGGGTATATGGACGTGGCGGGGTATGCTGACGAGTTCGGGTTTTGGGTTAACACGTTGTATACGCCAGGCTGAGAAGTGTCATGAGCTTGCGGTGGACCGAAGTTGGTAGAGGGCGGCGGCTGATAGGTCGGGGCAAGAATAGGTGGCGGATGAGACTTTGGTGGTGTCCCCTGGTTCACGGGACGGGGGTGCAGATTTGGAGACGCCTTGGTCGACCGCGGGGTGCGCTCACTGGAAGGCACAGCGCTCACAACTAGACGTGCAGCGTTTTCCTGAGTGTGACCATATCGGTCCCACTGATCTGGTACATTCCTTGACGCTCGTCTCTCCTGTGCACGCTCCTCCTGAGGCGAGTACCGATGATACACCTCCACGTTATCCTCTCGGATTGGAAACGCAGCAGCCAAGCCAGGTGCGATCGGCCGCGATGGCTGTGGGGCAACACGGGCCGACGGTGTGTCGCCATAGGCCCCCGGAGCAGATCGATGTCTTGGGGGCTTCGTACCAACTACATCAGGGACCGTAGATATTGCACCTTGTGGGGACGCACGTTGGCCGTTCGTAGCCGCGGGTGGAGGCACTGAGTGAGAGGGGACCGTCTGAACTGGTGGCCGATTATTTGCCGCGTTATTAGGCCAGGGTATTTCCTGCGGTGCCAGAGTATGTCTAGGGCCCTCTTGCGTTGGAGGTACGTGGTGTGAGCGCGCTGACACTGCTTGCCGATGCATATCCACCACGGCAGCAGGTGGTGCCAAAGGGGCAGGAAAAACCACAGGAGAGGGAACAATAGCTGGGCGGGGCGCTGGCGACATTGGGTGAAGCGCTGGTGACATGAGTTGAGGCACCGGTGACATGAGTTGAGGAACTGGCGACATGAGTTGGGGCACCGGCGACATAAGTTGGGGGACTGGCGACATAGGTTTAGGAATCGGTGACATAAGTTGAGGCACTGGAGACATAAGTTGAGGTACTGGCGACATAGGCCGGGGCTCTGTCGACCACTGCGCAGATTGTAACCATGGCTGTGATAAAGCAGGTTGCGCGGCTGAAGCATGGCTGGGGTGTTCAAGCTGTGCACTGGCTGCGACACGAGGCACGGCACGAGGTTGTCTATCAAAAGTCTGGGGCTGCTGTTGCACTTGCACCGTGGGTAAAGGCTGGACTGTTGCATCTCTAACAGAGGGAGCTACAGTTGGCGGCATTACTCGTCTAGCGCTGGTTTCTTGTAGATAGTCTGCGGGGCCTTCACCAGCTCTGATGGTGACAACCCGAGGGATGTACTCAGAAGTATCGTTACGCATAATAGATGCACGCGCGGTAGCCTGAGTGGCGTTGTGGTTTGTGGCATGAGCATCCGCAGGTTTGGGGTACGAGCCAGTCCCCTCTCGATGAAATGGCCACCCGATAAATACACCTTTTGACTGCCTCTGAAGGGCACATGAATACTGTTTTGCAGAGGACATTAAGACACGACGAACCTCGGGTTTATGAGAACTCCGGTCATTGGGTGGTTGTACGTGCGGTGTGGAGGGTGGTTTGTAAACTGCTTCATGAGCAACGCTGGTGCGATGACCGCCAGATGTCCGGGGACGTTCTATTGGCCGACTATTCTCGGCAGGTTTCGACCGCTGATGAAACGTTTGAATTGACCACCAATACTCGTGTTACGACAACTCACATGCTCTCTTTTCGATGCATGCTCACTATCGCTTGCAGAGACAGCATAACCGGGGGGGTATGGCACGGTTAAATTCTGCGAGGGTGAACCTTTGTGAGGCTTCGCGCTGTACTTCTCGTTAGTGGTGCCGAGTGTCACATTCGACGGCTGCCCCAAAGTTGCTGCTTGCCGAGATTCATTCGGGGAAGGACCGTTCTCAGGTTGGCCCGTTGATACTGGAGCAGGATTAGTGGGATAAGTCGACTGACGCAACACCGAGGGTACAACAGCCTAAAAAAACCTAGGTTAAGTGAGTTTTCGGACCAGGCCAAACAAATGCCCACCACTGGTATCGTATGATCTCTCTGCCGGTGACGCCTGGGTCTGATCGAGCCTTGCGGCTTCCTCAACGAGTTGTCGGACTCGTCGGAATCCTTGATACGCGCAAGTCTTTGATCCTTTCCCAGAAACAGAAGAGGTACTGAACCGTCCTTAACCTCACCTCGCCTCTCTTGATGTCGAGTGGCTCTCTGGGTATGGTCGTCTTTGACCTTCTGCTCGTGGTGAGTCTCGTCGCGGCGCTGCTCCTCTTCTCTGCGCCTCTCCTTCTCACGCCGACGTTCCTCTGTATACCGTCGTCGCTCCTCTTCCTGCCTTGCGCCCTGCTCCCGCTGATCACGAGAAGCTTGCTCCTGAGTTCTCTCTGAACGTCCCCTTTCTTTTGATTTGGACGTTGGTTTTGGCTCCTCCCTCGCTTTGGTTCTGCTCTGGTCCCTAACTTTTTCTCTGCCATCTGGACTTACTTTCTTGAGAAAGGACGAAGAGAGGGGCCAGATAGAGGCGGCTTGAGGTTCCGCACTTTCAAGAGCAGCAGGTGGGACGGTGCGAGATCGGTGGCGAGAACTCTTGTGACGATGATCGTCAGAGCGGCGTACTGGATCCGAGGACACGAGGGGTTTCTTGTCCGTAGCAGTGGCAGCCCTCTGGGAAGTAGCTCGGGAATCATGGGTGGGGTCTATATACCTCTCGGCCACTGCGGGATGAGCCTCCTGAGAGAGAGATGGGGCTGGAAGCGGTATTTTCTGTGACATGTTTGCTGGATGCCCTTGGGAAGCCTGTGTGGGAGGGTGTTGATTATGAGATGCTTTGGTGACGGTGGCCGAGGATGGGGTGGCTTGTGGTGGGTACGTGGGTGTAAGGGTTTGTGACGATGTAGGGGGGCCATCGGAGACGTAGCCGCGGCCGGAACGTAGCCTGGCATCGTCTTTGCCAGCGGGACGAGCGTCTGGGTTCTTGTGATGAGAGGAAGAAGAGAAGTGCTTGTGTCTCTGACGATCGGGTTCTTGGCTGAGCGATATAGCGGTGGGCTTCCAGAGTTTATAGGTGTTCATAGTCAGATGAGAATGAGTAAATAAAACTCTGCCTCTCGAATAGAGAGGAAGGCCTTTGCGGCCCCAGAACTTGGGTGCTTGAAATGTGCACCGTCGGGAGACAAAATCGGAAAGGACTGAGCACGTCGGACGACCGACATGAGGCTGATTCGAGGTGCTGCCTACTACTTATGGTTACGGCTGCAGGGACCAGCTCACTGCTCTCTTAATTTGTGTCATTGCTACATCTACGTCTACATGTGTGCCAAGTGACAACGATCAATCTCCCGTGGCTCCAGCTGGGATTCACCGTAATGTCAAATCGGCTTTCCAAAAGGTAGGCCCAAACTCGTCCGCTCCAAAACGGAGTGAAGAACAGCAAGGCCCGGCTCCTCGTGGCTTATTCTTACACGGTTTTGACTCACTATCGACAGTGAACAGCGCAGGTAACGCTGATGGAGAGCCACGAGTGGTCTCCTCTGTCGAGATGGTTTAAGGACCGTGTAAAGGAGAGAAAATCTATATCTCAGCCTAACTAAGAGAGAGGACCGCCTTGCCCTTAATAGTCCCGTGTGACAAAAACTCGGCAGTCTCCGTGACTGGGTACGCTTGCTCTCATCGAGACATCCACGATTGCACTGCGACTGCGTCACCTTACCCGTTCACTCTCTTTCTTTTCCTAGGGTCGATATCTCTCGACATTGTATCAATAAACCCCTCTCCGCATATAACACTCAATTTTACCGTTCGGGAATGGTGTGTTAATCCTAACCGACTTGCCGGAATGACTGACCTCTCCTCTCCGCGTAACAGAGCGACATGGACACGTTAGACGAGAAGGCCAACGGTGCACCCCCAATGGATGTCGATGAGCCAGTGTCTGTCAGAGATCGTGTGTACAGATGCTTCGGTCCTCTTAGCATCTTTTCATTATCGCTCCACAGATGAAGCCTTTGCCGCCAAGCATATGCCAGACCTGGGTCATGATGTCAAAGAGTTTAGAGTCTTCTCATGGAAACTCACTGGCTGGAAAAAGCTCGAGAAGAAGCTAACTAGTCCAGAGTTCGACTGTGGCGGGCATCGTTGGTGAGCACCTCCCACGCTCTTTTTAAGTCTTCTCATCCTTACCATTGGAACGGCGAAGGCGCATACTACTCTTTCCATTTGGTAATTCGAATGCCCCTCCGAATGACACCGTCTCGGTCTACCTTGATTACGCTGATCCGAAACGAGCCCCCGAGGGCTGGCATGCATGCGCTCAGTTCGCCTTAGTCATCTCCAATCCTCACGACCCTACCATTTATACCGTCAGCCGTACGTGCCTAGTGGATGTCAGAGATCATAGTTTAATTTTAATCTGCCTCGTGTCCCTCTTCTAGATGCACACCACCGCTTCATCGCCGAGGAATGTGACTGGGGCTTCACTCGCTTCAGCGAGCTGCGCAAATTATTTACCATTCAAGAAGGCCATAGTAGACCCACAATCGAAGACGAGTGCGCCGATGTTTCAGTGTTCGTTCGCGTACTAGAAGACCCGACGGGTGTGCTATGGCACAATTTCGTAAAGTGCGAACTTTGGGTACATCGGTCGACTAACCATTTACGCCAAGCCGTGTAGTTATGATTCCAAGAAAGAGACTGGCTATGTTGGCTTGAAAAATCAAGGTGCAACATGTTACATGAACTCGCTACTCCAATCCCTGTTCTGCACACGATATTTCCGCAAGGTGATACCCTTGATGTTTCACAGACAGGATAACACAAATTCACCGCCCTCTAGGCTGTCTATGAGATCCCCACAGAAGAAGAGCGACCGACAGAGAGTGTGGCCTTGGCGCTTCAGCGCGTCTTCTACCACTTGCAGACATCAGATCAACCTGTCGGTATGTTGGTTGTTCTTGGTTCCAAACCTACCACCTGTTTACCGTTGCCACAGGCACCACCGAATTAACAAAATCATTCGGTTGGACTTCACTGGACTCTTTCTTGCAGCATGATGTGCAAGAATTTAATCGCGTCTTACAGGACAAGTTGGAATCCAAGATGAAGGTACATCTATTCTCCTCTGCGGAATCTGCGGCTAATGCCTTTGTAGGGCACGAAAGCGGAGGGTGCTATTGCCAAGCTCTTTGTTGGAAAGATGAAGAGTTACATCAAATGTGTCAACGTCGATTTTGAGTCTTCACGAATCGAGGAATTCAATGGTAGACCTCCTCAGTGCAGTGAAATCCGACATTCATAAACTGGTTTACAGATCTCCAACTTAATGTCAAGGGGATGAAAAACCTCTATGACTCGTTTCGAGATTATGTCGCCGTTGAGACGCTTGATGGTGAGAACAAGTACCAGGCAGAGGGGTATGGTCTACAAGATGCAAAGAAGGGGATTATTTTCCAGTCTTTCCCTCCCGTTCTTCATCTTCAACTCAAGCGCTTTGAGTATGATGTTCAACGAGACGCTATGGTCAAGGTAAGTTTAGTGTTTGATGCTAGTCACCCCGCAGCTAACTGGTAATTTGCAGATCAATGACCGGCATGAATTTCCCTTTGAGATTGACCTCGCGGAGTTTTTAGACGAGACCGCTGACCGATCACAGCCATGGGTCTACAAGTTACATGGTGTGCTCGTTCACTCGGGGGATCTACACGGGGGTCATTACTTTGCTTGCATCAAACCTGATGCTGCCAGTCGATGGCTCAAGTTTGACGACGACCGGGTCACACCCGTGACAGACCGTGAGGTCCTTGAGGAGAACTACGGGGGAGAAGTCCTCAATGGCGTTCCTCCGACATTGCAGCGCAATCAAGTTCGTTCGATGAAGAGGTTCTCAAATGCCTACATGTTGGTATATGTACGTGAGGCTCTCGCAGACGAAGTGTTACCACCGTTCAAGGAGGAGGATACGCCCGCCCATCTCAGTAAGCGATATCATTCCCCTTTTTCATGTCACTGACGCATTTGCATCAGAAAGGCGCCTGGAGGAGGAGCGCCTCCAGGTGGAGGCGAAGCGCCGGGAGCGCGAAGAACAGCACCTCTTCCTCACAGCGAAGGTAAGGTCGCATTCACCATTCTTGGAGGCTCTAGATCTTTGTTTAAATCCAGGTCATCACGGACGACACTTTCTCGCAACACGAGGGCTTTGACCTCGCAAGCTTTGATGAGAAAAATTGGCCACCATCAGAACTTCCAACATTCCGCGTGCTCAAGACTGAGACCTACAGTGTTTTCAAAGCACGAGTAGCCCAACATTTCAACTTTCCCGACAATCAGGTCCGCTTGTGGGTGTTGGTGAACCGACAAAACAAGACTGTCCGACCCGACACCCACATACCCGAAAATGAGCCCACACTGAGTGTGTAATGTGATGTTAATATTTAGTCTCACCTCTAATGCACCATTCAGCGGTTGATGTCATCCGTAACAACATGGCCGCAAGGCAAACCGACCTCCGCCTTTACTTGGATGTCATTCCAGATCCGAGCAAGGTACCTTTTTAATCTATAGCCGCGTCCCTCTCTAATGTCTCTGCGCAGCCGGAGCTTCCTCAAGGAACAATCATGGTTTTCTTGAAGCACTTCGATACATCAAAGCAGACGCTACATGGTATTGGAAAATGCTACGCGCAGCGTAATGCCAAAATCAGCGACCTTGTCCCTATTATCAACGAGAGAATGCGGTGGACTCCCGGAACTCCACTAAAACTCTACGAGGAGATCAAGCCGGGAATGATTGAACTCATGAAATCTAAGCTCACGTTCTCCCAGAGCGAAATTCAGGATGGTGACGTGATATGTTTCCAAGTGGATCTCTCCGAGAAAGAGTAAGTTCTTGATACACTCGTTTACGTTTCGTCTAATACTTTCCAGGATTCATGATCTTGAGATCCAGAGCCTTTACTCGAACCCCATCCAGTTCTACGACTTCTTGCAAAATCGCGTGATGATTGTTTTCCGGCCCAAGTCTGATTCTGATTCTGATGGCCCCGAGTTCAGTCTGGTACTAAGCAAAAAGCAGACATACGACGCGGTATTGTCTCTTATCCAAATGAGGGATAATTGAGCTGACCAGCGTACCACGACTCGTGTAGATGGCGGTGAAGGTTGCCGAACATCTTCGACACGATCCTATAAAGCTCCGATTCACAACAACGCACGCGTCGAATGCTTCCCCCAAGGCAATCTTGAAGCGATCGTTAAACCAAAGCATTGCCGAGATTATTTCACCGTCCTACACTAGCCCCTCCACGACAGTTATCCTGTTTGAGAAGCTGGAAGTTAGCATCGTAGAGCTTGAAACGAAGCGGAGCCTCAAAGTCGTCTGGACTGGCATTCACAACAGGGAGGAATCGACACACACGTTCCTCCTCCCCAAGACAAGCATGGTGCATGAGCTAGCGGACCATCTGTCTAAACAGGTGACGATGTCGACGAACGGGCAGGGGTCCGGTAAGATTCGGGTGTTCGAAGTGTCGAAGGACGGCAAAACACAGAAGGAATTCACCGGGTCAGAAATGATAGGGAACATTCCCGACCCAGTGGAGTTGTATGCCGAGGTAGAAGATGCCGCATGCTCCACCGGATTTGTGCTCACTCTTGGTCTTGTAGGAAGTACCATGGGAGGAGCTTGAAGCCGATGACGCCGATAAGGTAATCAGCGTGTTCCATTTCTCGAAGGAGGTTCAGCGAACACACGGTGTTCCCTTCAAATTTGTTGTGAAACCAGTACGTCCTCAGTTTTCTGGACGAGAAAACTGTGCTGAACTGGTGACCAGGGGGAACGTTTTGCGGATACGAAAAAGCGGCTCCAGGCTCGGATTGGCGCTTCCGACAAAGATTTTTCACGGTTCCGGTTTGCGTTGATTCAGGCGGTGACGTTCAAACAACCATCGTACATAGAAGACGGTGAGCCCTCCCTGTCCAGGTTCGCTCTGCTATGGCGATTGCTTAGCTGTGGTAGTAGATGACAACATCTATGATCATAAGTTCGCGCCAGAAGATGTTCTAGGGTTGGACCACGTCGACAAGTCTGGAAAGACGCGGACTGGTACGGGCGAAAAAGCAATCGTGATTCGGGGTTAAGAGAACTTGCTCCTCCGTCGCTTTCTTTCTCATTACCTTTTGACATTGTATTTTTGACTCCACGATCACGGCCATCCCCTTGCCATAACACAATGTTGTGTTCCTCGACACCAGTATGAAGATTACGATTTGGATAACTGCACTGAAGAGGGAGGTGCACATAAATACTGTAGAATAAGAACTATTTTCGCTTCTTCGACTTTTTGGCAGACTGGATCAATAACAATGAGTACCTTGCAAAGGCTCAATGGCGAATTCGGACACTTACGCGGTTGCGTGGACTTGCTTCGCCCTCACTGGAAACACCATCTGTGCCTGCGCTAGGTGCGGGAGGTGCGAGAGACGACGGAGACTTTGTTGCGGCTGAGGACTTTGGCGTTGTAGGGCCACTCGGTGCGGATGCAGCAACGGGGGGCGCCTGGGTGGTGCCAGGCAGACCTTTACCGAATTTCGCCTCTGGCGACCAATCAGACATAAAAATTACGGGTCAGACGGACGTTATGAATACCGTTCCGTGCGCGCTCGAGGGGTATCTGCTCTACGATCACCCTCGTCTTCTCATTGGCGAGCATTTCACTCGCCGTCTGGAAAAGCACGTGGCCCCATCCCTCGACGAACGAATTGGCCTCGGCGTGAACCTCGACGATTTCTGCCTCGAGTTCCTTCTCGGCGGCGAGGAGGCTGTTCCAGAGGTCGTCGCCGACGGAGCCCTTCTGCAGGAGGTTTTGCAGCGCCTGTTTGTCCTCACGTAAGCGGAGGATGCGCTGGACGTCCGCGATCGCCCGCCGGACGAGCGCGGCTTTCAACAATGCGTCGGAAGCAGGGGGGTCTGTGCGCTGGAGGAGTGTGACATAAGTGTCTCTCTCGTGGTGTCTCGGAAAGTAGGGGTCTATGCGCTTGTCTGAACGAAGGATAAGAGGTGAGCGGGGTGTCCAAAGAGAGATGCGGCTTAGGGCTAGCGCACGTACTTGCAGTGCTTTTTCTGTAGAACCGGCCGAAAAGAAAAAGACCGCCGAATACGATGAGAACGTAGAATACGGGGACCAGCACGGAAGCCATCAGAGTAAAAGAAAGCGTAGTGGCACGTGGTCGAGAAAGGAGGCGTGTTCTATTTACCTTTGTTTGCGTTCCCGGACGCGGCCGGACAAGAAACGCGATCACGCGGAAGCGGAGATCACTCTCGGACTAGACCAGACCCGACCAAATGTTGTTCCGTCGTAGCACTCTTCGCCTCGCGTCATTATGCACTCATGTCAGCACACAGAGGTTTGCCTCAACCAAGGTTTGTTTCACAACATATCTGCACGCATTTTTGATCTAAAATGCCGTAGACTTTAAAAGAGACACTTCAAGAAGTCATACCAGCTAAGCAGGAACAACTTAAAAGCCTGGTGTGACTGATCAATGCTGGTCTTAGAGTAGATACTGAACGAGTATCCAGAAAGCGAAGCACTCGCAAAAGGTCATCGGCGATGTCAAGGTCGAGAACATTATTGGAGGTATGCGCGGCTTGAAATCAATGTTGTGGGAGGCTTCCGTACTGGACCCGAACGAGGCGAGTTCCTCACGAATTATTCAGTTCCTGCGCTCAAACGACTTGTATAGGGAATACGATTCCATGGTCTGAGTATCCCTGACTGCCAGCGGCAGCTTCCTGCGGCCCCCGGTGGCAAGGAAATCATTGCCGAGAGCATGCTCTGGTTGCTTCTTACGGGCAAGGTTCCAACCGAAGCGGAGACACGCCAGCTCTCGCGCGAGCTTGCAGAGAAGGGCGACCTTCCGACCTACGTCGAGAAGCTCATCGACGGGTAGGAGGTTCCCTTCGTCTGTCCTGTACCCACCAACAACCCCGATCGTGTGATAGGCTCTCCCCGTCTATACACCCGATGACGCAGCTCGGCATCGGCGTCGCCGCCCTAAACCACGACAGCGAGTTCCAGAAGGCGTATGAATCGGGAATAAAGAAGACCGAGTATTGGACGCACACGCTGGAGGACTGCCTTACGCTCATCGCGCGCCTCCCGGCCCTCGCAGCACGCATTTACAGGAACATCTACAGACAGGGCGCCGAGGCGCCCGCGATTGACAAGGATTTGGACCTCGTTGGCAATTATACGGCGCTAATGGGATATGGAGCGAACAAGGACTTGACGGAGTACCTCCGGTTATACATCTCTATTCATGGTGACCACGAGGGCGGAAACGCTTCCGCACACACAGCGCGTACGCCCTCGTTGTTACCCTCGTCTCTATATTTGCCATTGAGCACTGAGCAGATCTCGTCGGTTCGACGTTGGCCGACCCATACCTCGCTTATTCCGCTGCTCTTTTCGCTCTGGCCGGGCCATTACACGGGTGAGCCATAGACCTTCGTCCTTTGCCGTTGATAGGACTCGAACCTCGCCTCGGCAGCCTTGCCAATCAGGAAGTATTGCGATGGCAGTTGGCGATGCTGAAAGAACTCGGTGGCAACATCACCCTCGACAATATCAAGGACTATCTCTGGAAGACTCTGAAAAGCGGTCAGGTTGTGCCTGGGTGTGTCGCGAATGTTTTTTTCCCCAGGTAAAGCGCCTGCTACAACGAATGACCACATCAGCTATGGGCACGGTGTCTTGCGCAAGTCCGATCCGCGCTTCATTGCACTCCAGGAATTCTGCGACACTCGGCCAGACTTGCTCAAGAGCGCTACGATCCAACTCGTGAAAAAGGTGCGGTTTGCCAGCCGACGAGCTTCCGAGAATCGGTGCTGACGCACGTTGTCTCCAAGACCTATCAAGTCGCCCCTGGCGTTCTAACTGAGCACGGGAAGGTGAGCAGATGGACGTTGTGGGGCGAACCGGCACTGACCCGAAACCCAATATAGACTAAGAACCCCTGGCCCAATGTTGACGCCGCCTCAGGTTCGTTGGACTGCCAAAGATCCCTTCTCGTTTGCTAACGCGAATATAGGATGCGTACTTTACCACTACGGACTCACGGAGTTCAAGGTACCGTGACGTCAGCTATTCTACGCTGAACACTGGTTGATCATCTACAAGTATTACACTGTGATCTTCGGTGTCTCCCGCGGTACGTGGTGTCCATGCACCTACGAACGCCCCAGAAAAACTTATACTTATTCACGTAGCATTGGGCGCATTGACCCAACTTGTGTGGGCCCGCGGTACGTGATGTGTACCACCCATTGAGTTGATAGCATCACCTGATGACCTGATTAGCGCTCGGCCTTCCCTTGGAGCGACCAAAGTGTAAGGTTGCTTTGGCAGTTGAAATGGTCGTTATACTAACAGCTACCGTAGCCGTATCCATGGACACCCTCCAGGACATGATCAGCAAAGGTGCTTAAGGACGAGCGAGGGATAACTTGAGCTTGTTGACAAGCATACACTCAAGGCTACTAATACACACAATAGGGCATTTGCATTACCCTGGGACTGATAGTAGTAACAATGAAAAAAACAATATTTGCCCGCTTTCGGAGATGTGCCGTTTAGGATATAGGTGTTCGTGGCCGAAACTCCACAAGGAACCAGAGAAGGACAACACGGGTAACCGTATTCACAATATTCAAACTACAGAAATCCATCAAAGATGAGGGACCACACAAAAGAAAGGGAAAAAAAATTCAGGATAAGGAGACAGCAATCAAAGACCATGAGGGAGATGGGAAATAAATAACGCTTAGCAGAGCGTAGCCAAGGCAATACTGGATCGGCACTAGAAGCGTCGCGTGGCTTGCTGTGCCTGCTGTGGCATAGGTGAACGACTTGCAGAACCCGCGCTAGAGGCAACAGGTACGCCCTGACGGGGTTGACCAGGGTTGGGGATGTAGCCCTGCGGCGGGGGAGGGCCTTGCGCACGCACGGCGGGATAACCTTGTGGAGGGCGATTTTGCGGAGGAGGCATACCTGCCTGAGCTGAGGGGCCACGTTGGAGTACCTGTTGCTGTGCTGGCGCTGGACCAGGGTCACGAAGAGAGACAGGAGCTGGACGATTGTTCGGGCCAGGGCCAGGAACACCAGCAGGTATGGGCACGGGAGCGGCTGCCTGGGGGTTTTTCTCTGCAGCCTTAATAATCTCGTCGCTGCCAAGGACTCGCATGAGTATAGGATAGGAGGAGAACATGCGGGGTTTGGGCTCACTCTAGGAGATTCAGGGCAGCACAGAGGACGACCCACTCGACGCAGTCCTCGTTACCCTCTCCCAGTGTCTGCCAAACAGCCTTCTCTTCTGGAGTCTTTCCCGAGATCGTGATGCGTGTGCCGCCACCGTTAGGTCCAGGGGGATTCTTCTGGATCTTGCCAAACTCGATGCGTTTCGGTGGTATATTGTGGCCAGCATAGGCAAAGTAGAACATGCTCCAGAACGCGGCATTGGGATTGGGCTTGGAGATTTGGAAGAGCGGGAGGTCTGGCGAGTCAGGGGAAGGAAGGGCGAGTTTGTAGATGGGAGAGATCACGCCAGTGTTGGTGATGGACCATTTGAGGTTGCGAGAAGCCTCGCAACGTACGACGCGGGATGAAGTGCCGCCATGTCCGGAACCATGGCCTGGATCCGAGGCTGAGGCCTTGACTGCGGGATTGTTGGCACGTGGGGGGAAAAGTTTAGCGACGCAGAGATCGCCTTGGGGAGAAGGTGTCAAGAGGTAGTTTTCCGAATTCTGGTAGTGAAGGGTTAATAACAGGTAAAGAGAGGAGAAGTTGATATGGCGTACGAAGTTGGTGTGCAAGTATGAATACAGAATATTGGAAGGCTGACCTGGGGAAGATATGAGACGTGGATCTGAGAGATGAAGGATTAGAAATACCATGGGGTGTTACGATCAGAGTTGGGAGATGATTGGGTATTGGGGGGTGTGTCGGGGAGGTGTAGACGGAGTAGATCGCGGCCATGGGTGGTGTTAGTAGGAAGGGCTAGGGCTTGCGGGGCTTGCGTTGGCTGTGACTGGTCACGATTCTCACGGGTGGACAAGTTGTGGCCGCGCACATTGGACCATCGAATCGCATCGCATCGCATCACATCGACCGACCGCCATGAAAAGCTTCAAAAAGTCTTTGGTATCATTTAATTCCCCACTTTCTCTCTTTATTTCTCACTTTCTCATTTCAGCTTCGTGGCAAAGATTCAAACTCTTCAAAAAATAAACCCCCTCAGCCGTCTTCGACCCCATCGTCCGCTTCCTCGTCATCTTCCACACTACCACCCCAATCCTCCGCGTCCGTTCAAGCTTCTCTCCCAGCAATCTCCACACATAATGGAAGCAATCATTCTCTTCCCCCGCAGCCTCCCCCACAGTCCTCGCGTTCCTCCGCTCAACCCGCGATTGCCCAGGACCGTAGACTTGCCGTCGACAGAGCGACTCCTGCACCGCCGATTGTCGTCGTCAGTCCAGACAACTCTGACCAGTCATCACGGAACAGCACTGGCTATGGCTCCCCCGAGCGCCTGTCTATCGGGCTAGAACCTGGAGGGTCCGCTACTCCTCCAAGGACGAGTCCTTTGAATCGTCTCCGAGGACCCAAGGATACCATACCGATTGTCGGTAAACCCCCAAGAAAACAAAGGAGCAGCCGCTTCGTTGTCACAGAGAAAGTCGAAATTGAACGGCTCCCTCCCTTCATGGGTATGTTGCGCCGCTTATCAACCCACTCCACACTTGTCTCATCCTCGCATTTAGAAACCCCTCCCAGCGAGCGCCCGCAGCTTTTCATAAAGAAGCTACACCAGTGCCACGTCCTGTTTGACTTCAACGATGCCAGCTCTGAGCTCAAAGGCAAGCAAATTAAAGCACAGACACTGCATGAAATGCTAGAGTACATCACCACCCAGCGTGGCGTTATTTCTGAAAACATATACCCGGAGGTGATCAAGATGGTGCGCCTCTAATTTTCATTGTCTGAATCTACTTGCTGAGAAACTTTGCTCGTTCAGTTTGCGACTAACCTCTTCCGTTCCATACCCCCTCCTGTGAATCCCACAGGTGACGCGTTTGACCCAGAAGAAGATGAACCCGTGCTTGAGCTTGCTTGGCCTCACCTAAAGATCGTCTATGAGTTCTTCCTCCGCTTCGTGGAGAGCCCCGATTTCAACACAAACCTAGCCAAACGCTACATTGATCAGTCCTTCGTTTTAAATTTGCTCGAACTCTTCGACTCTGAGGACCCTCGCGAACGCGACTTTTTGAAGACGACCTTACACAGGATATATGGCAAATTCCTTAATCTCCGCGCACCCATCAGGCGTGCCATCAACAACGTATTCTACCACTTTATCTACGAAACCGAACGACATAACGGCATTGCCGAGCTTCTAGAGATTCTTGGATCTATCATCAATGGCTTTGCCTTGCCACTGAAGGAAGAACACAAGACCTTTTTGATGCGTTTGCTCATCCCGCTTCACAAGGTCAAGAGTCTCTCCATGTACCATCCACAGCTTGCGTATTGCGTCGTCCAATTTTTGGAAAAGGATGGGTCCCTCGCTGAAGAGGTCGTACTCGGGCTTCTCAAGTATTGGCCCAAAGTCAACTCCCCCAAGGAAGTGATGTTCCTGAGCGAAGTTGAAGAGATCCTTGATGTGATCGATCCCGCCGAGTTTCAAAAGATCCAGATACCTCTTTTCCAACAACTCGCGCGGTGCATCAATAGCCAGCACTTCCAAGTCGCGGAACGTGCGTTATATTACTGGAATAACGAATACATCGTCAATTTGATGAGCGACAATATGGCGGTTATCCTGCCAATCGTATTCCCCGCTCTGTATCAAAACTCGAAATCGCATTGGAACCGGCAAGTTCGATTCTTGTTGCGGTCTTCCGTTCTGGCTCACTCGGGTGCTCTAGCACAATACATGGGATGGTGTACAATGCCCTCAAACTTTTTATGGAACTCAATCCCGACTTATTCGATGAGACGATGCAGCAGTACAAGCAACGAAGGATCGAGTATGTCATGCGTTGAACCTTGCTGAGATGATGCCTAATCCTGCCTTGCAGCGAGCGGCAACATGCCATGGACCGATATGAAGGCTGGAAGAAGATTCGGGCAAAAGCCCTCCAGAATGCAAATGGCCATTTACCGGAGGGCTTTATGGAGGACGAGCCGCAACCCCCTCCGCCACCGTCGCCTGACGACGGCGACATCGTTGACCTGGCAATGGACCTCAGTGCCGTATCAATCGACGGCGAGATAGCTCATGAGCTAGATGACAGCGGGATTGAGCGGGTGCCAACCGCGGATCCAGGGCTGGACGTGAGTGGTCAAACGTCGGTCGTTGTCGTGCTGATGGATATGTATAGCGGCCACTCCCCGAAGTGGGGACTACTAGCTTAGAGCCAGGATCGCCTGTGGGAAGTGGAACACACGTTCGTAGGAGAAGTGTACTACCAGGCAAGTGAGACGAATGACATGAATGTGAAAAGGGGAATGATAAACCGATTCAGCAGTGGATCCAACCGTACTGCGGGATTTGCAAGCTCACCGTAGCTTAGATGACGGACTCGGGGCTCGGGGAGGATAGTGTGGAAGTGTAGTGTAGTGCTTATATAAGCGAATGAAGTAAGTATGTTGTGGAACGCTAAAGAAGCCTCTGGAAAGTCATCGAAAAAAAAAAGAAAAAGTGTGCTTTAAAACCCTCAGAGTGGCGTCAACCCTCTTTCCACATCTCACCCAACTCATTCTTCTCACAAATTGCAATGTCCACTTCCAAGGCTGTTGGCATCGATCTCGGCACAACATACTCGTCAGTCTTATGTCTTCTTGATGTACCCATCGTGCTCACTTTCCTGGATCCAGATGTGTTGGTGTCTGGCAAAATGATCGCGTTGAAATCATCGCGAACGACCAGGGAAACCGCACCACCCCCTCATATGTCTCTTTCTCAGAAAGTGAGCGTCTCATCGGTGATGCCGCGAAGAACCAAGTCGCGATGAACCCCCACAACACGTATGTATACG
The DNA here is from genome assembly GCA_021524915.1 of Lactarius akahatsu. Taxonomy (NCBI): domain Eukaryota; kingdom Fungi; phylum Basidiomycota; class Agaricomycetes; order Russulales; family Russulaceae; genus Lactarius; species Lactarius akahatsu. The sequence goes on along the minus strand of JAKELL010000001.1, from coordinate 625,041 downwards.
GTCTAATCTTATCACTATATCATCTGACTCGGATCTATGTTAGTGTCTTCGACGCAAAACGTCTCATCGGTCGCAAGTTTGACGATGCCGAAGTGCAGGCGGATCTCAAGCACTTCCCCTTCAAAGTTATTAACAAGACTGGAAAACCCTACATCCGCGTTCAATACCGTGGCGAGGACAAAGAATTTGTGAGTTGCAGGTCGATTCCAGCCAATATTTATTGCTCATACCGTGCGCAGTCGCCCGAGGAGGTCTCATCCATGGTTCTCGTCAAAATGAAGGAGACAGCCGAGTCTTACCTCGGCCAAACCATCACGAATGCCGTCGTCACAGTCCCTGCTTACTTCAACGACTCACAACGCCAAGCCACGAAGGACGCCGGCACAATCTCTGGCCTCAACGTTCTCCGTATCATCAACGAACCCACCGCCGCCGCCATTGCATACGGTCTTGACAAGAAGGTTTCTGGCGAGCGCAACGTTCTCATCTTCGATTTGGGCGGAGGAACTTTCGATGTGTCTCTTCTGACCATTGAGGAGGGTATTTTCGAGGTCAAGGCTACCGCCGGTGACACTCATCTTGGTGGCGAGGACTTTGACAATCGCCTTGTCAACCACTTCGTCCAAGAGTTCAAGCGCAAATTTAAGAAGGACTTATCTTCGAACCCCCGTGCTCTTCGCCGTCTTCGCACCGCCTGCGAGCGCGCCAAGCGTACCCTTTCCTCTGCTACCAACACCACACTCGAGATCGACTCTCTCTATGAGGGTATCGATTTCTACACCTCCCTCACCCGTGCGCGCTTCGAAGAGCTTTGCCAGGATCTGTTCCGCAGCACGTTGGAGCCGGTTGAGAAGGTTCTTCGGGACTCGAAGATTGACAAGGCCAACGTTCATGAGATCGTCCTCGTCGGTGGCTCCACCCGTATCCCCCGTATCGTCAAACTTGTCTCCGATTTCTTCAACGGCAAGGAGCCTAACAAGAGCATCAACCCGGACGAGGCTGTTGCATACGGCGCAGCAGTGCAGGCCGCCATCCTCTCTGGTGACACTTCGGAGAAGACCCAGGATCTCCTCCTCCTCGATGTCGCCCCACTGTCCCTCGGGTAAGTCGATCTATTCGTATCTTCCGACTTGAAATAACCGTCGCTCTAGTATCGAGACTGCGGGTGGTGTCATGACCGCGCTTATCAAGCGCAACACGACGGTCCCGACGAAGAAGTCCGAGATCTTCTCCACGTATTCGGACAACCAGCCCGGTGTGCTCATCCAAGTCTACGAGGGCGAGCGTGCGCGGACGAAGGACAACAACCTGCTCGGAAAGTTCGAGCTCTCTGGTATTCCTCCAGCTCCTCGCGGTGTCCCTCAAGTAGAGGTCACATTCGATATCGACGCGAACGGTATTTTGAATGTTTCTGCGGCCGACAAGACAACCGGCAAGTCAAACCGTATAACGATCACGAATGACAAGGGTCGCTTGTCAAAGGAGGAAATCGAGCGCATGGTCAACGACGCCGAAAAATACAAGGGTGAGCATAGCGGTCTTTTCTTCGTTGCTGGCCCATTCTCACACGAATTTTAGCTGAGGACGAAGCCGCCGCCAATCGTATCACTGCCAAGAACGGTCTCGAGTCGTACTCATACAACCTTCGGAACTCGTTGACGGACGAAAAGCTCGCGGACAAATTCGACCCAGCCGACAAGGCGAAGTTAGAGACTGCAGTCAACGAGACCATCTCTTGGCTCGATTCGTCACAAGAGGCGTCCACCGAAGAGTACAGCGAGAAGCAGAAGGAGCTCGAGGGCATCGCAAATCCCATCATGCAGAAGTTGTACTCTCAGGCTGGTGCGGCAGGTGGTTTCCCTGGAGGTCCGGGCGGCTTCCCAGGTGGCGCTCCGGGCGGTGCTCCAGGCGGTGCTCCAGGTGGCTTCCCAGGTGCTGGCGGCGAGGATGGACCTAGCGTGGAAGAGGTTGATTAACTGTGGTGACTGCGCGTGTTTGGGTTTTCAGTACCGGTTTGGACTTGTTATCATCAAAAATAATGACGCTGGTGTACGGTAGCTTTCTGCATATGTCTAGAATCTCATTCCATTGCATTTTCCCTTTTCACTATCTACAACTAGCTTAGCTTGAGCTGAGTGCAAACGATAATAGTCAAGGAAGGGTTCGTTCATCCCGTAACATTGGATTTCAAAACACCGGCCTTTACGGAACCTCCTGCGACAGGGCGAGACAACTTATTCGCTCCTATGCATGATGTCAGATATGATGAGCAGATTGCCAAAAAGAACTGACTGACCCTCTTCGACGACAAAATGTGCGGACGCGAATCCATCGAGATTCGGATTGCCTTGGGAGCGAGAGAATTCAATATGCGGGGCCAACCGACACAGAGAGTCAACGCACTGATATTATTCATTGCATAGTACGTGGCGGTCAGCGTGGACGGGCTGACGGTGATCAAAAAGAAGCCCCTGAATGATCCCTCGCTCCATTGCAAGTCCGTATTATTAGCGACGAGCACTCGGGAGATGGCGTCTGCAGTCGCTGGCGCGACGCCCGCGCCGAACGGGGAGGTCGAGGTGACTGCCGTCCCAGCAAACTCGACACCAAGGCCTCCTTTCCCTGTCACCGGATCGTAGCTGTGCAATTTTTTAGTAAAAAAAAAACCGACCCCCCCTTTTTCAAGGAGAAAAGATCTTACTGGGTAGTGTCATTGGGGTCTGGAAATTCCGGTCAGGGCGATGAAAGACGAGGACGAAGGAGGGCTTACGGGCAAGGTCGGATACCCAGTTGGCATGACTGTCACCGGAGAGTATGATCGTATTGTCGATCTTGTTTTGTTCGATGTGGTTGAGTACGCGCGCCCTGGAAGCACGGTAGCCGTCCCAGGCGTCCTAAAAATCGGTAATCTTCGTAAGGGGGAGAAATGGGATTATGCATGACCCTTTTGACTGACCAGATCAACTGCGGGGTCGCGCTCGCGTAATTAGCTCGTTTCTCGGCAGCTCTCTGCAGCAGAAAGACATACATGTACCCTGCGATTCTAGCTGTGAGAAAACCACTTGTTGCCTGGACCGCGGGATCGTTAAAAAAATAACAATATCAGATATAGTGTTTTCCTCACCCTATCACCCGCCAGACTGCGCCACGTTTCTTAGAGGTCGAAAGTGTGTCAAAGAACCCTGCGAGAGATATTTAGTCTCCTCCGATGCTCAGGGTAGTAGACTGACAATTCTCTTGAGTGAGACCCATCATAGATCGATTGGGAAACGACGAGATGGTATTGACAACTGACAGCGCGGCCGTGAGAGACGAAAATCGAGGACCTCTAGGACACTCACACTCTGTTCCACACGGATTAAAGCCTACGAATAGAAATCACTCGATAATAGTTAGATAACATACCTGTGTTATAAGACAGCTGCCTCGATTGGTTACGACGCGCATGATGGGAAAAGTGTGTCGACTTACGTCTGTGAGATCACGATCATAGTTCCCTGGAGCACAGTGAGAACAGAGAAGAGCAGACAGGGGCACAACTTCACTCACGAGTGTCCAGCATAGTTAAATCCTAGGCTAAAAGGTTTGGCCCAGGCTCAAGTCGACTGTGGCATGTGACAACGCACCAAGAGCTTTCCGATCTGGAAGTTTCGCCAGATGCGAAGCTTGTCATCAACATCGACTTGCCTGACCGGCATCCACTCGTGGTAAGCGCGGACAGCAGCCAGCTTTCTGTCTGTGAAGCAGGCCCCGGATGGAGAGAAGGAGCACCCCGCGGCAGTGTCGTTCGAGTCTACTGTTCCCGCCTTCCACGAGTTATCAGAAACCTAAAGCAACAATCTCAGCAGTCGAGCGTCAGCCTTTCGAACTCGCGATACTTACTTCATGATCGTCCTGATGAGTTCCGGGATAAGTCGATGCGAACAAATTATTGTGAATACGGAGAACCCACCCTGAAGGACACGCGCGAGGTCGACGGATGTCAGTCGCGCGGCGTCCTCTAGACGCATTGCTTCTGACTCACCAGACCGTGATCCATGGTGCATTTTGGTGCGCGAATTGCAGACTGGCGTCGGTCCTGTATTGGGCGAGGCGCTGGCGATAATCGTGGATCGTCGCGAGCTCACGACCCAGAACGCCCCTACCAATTGGAGCACTGAGACGTACGTTGTCAGTTAAAGAAAAGTTCGCCTTGATTCAACGTAGGGTATCTACCCGTTCCCGAGCGATTCGTATATCTAAAGGAGTGGTGTCATCATATATGCGGAGTGCGCCAGTGTGCACACTTACATAGTCACCAAGGTGAACGAATATGTCAACTGATGTATTGTGAGCCGCAAACCCGTAAGCATTGAAATAGCCTATTTTCAAATCAGGACTCGTAGTGTGCGGGGTATAATTCAATGGGACGTGCCATCCTGGAACCGAGAGCAAGAGAAAACAGCAATGGACAGGTTTTTCCCTCCGTTTACCTGGCTCGCCGGAGCTATCCACAACAGCGCCTCAGCTTAGGCCTCGAAAGAAGGGATGCTCGCGACGTACTGTCAGGCCTGGAGATTGTTCTTGTCACGCCAACGGGGCTCGTGCTCGTGGACTTTGCGCAATCCGCAAAGAGATACCAGTATTTAGTGTCAGGCTTCAATCCAGTAGCCTCAACTTTGACCGTGAAATCAACATCGTAGGAAGTAAATGCTTCTCCCGTGCTGACTGGTTTTCCAGAGAGCGACGGAGACGTGAATACTTTAAACGTCACGCAGACCTGGGACACTCTGGTCTGGGACGGGTGTTGAACCACCAACGACGCTCGTTGGGACTGCACGGGTCCATAACAGGACGGAATCATCAAGAGGGTCTCCCTGACGTAACGGTCAGGTCACGGATCACATTGTGGGAAACCTGCTTACACTTGCAACTAGAGATAATCAGCTCTCGTCACTCGTGATTTTTAGTCGGATTTTGAGACGCACTAGCATGTGTGAAGGTCACGCCCCCTGTCCAAATAAAAGGACTCTAGAGGATGCGGTGAACAAAAATAGTGTGTTTGCTATTCGCGCGCACATTACTAAAGTCACTGCCGTAGAAAGTCGGATAATGCTCGTCATTAAAGACTGTTGCATCCCCAAGTTGTCTTTTCGCGTGCCCGACAAAACGCTTATGTATTCCCTTCGTATCCCGAGAAAACTGTGGTAACACTCAGTCTCAAAAGCAGATTGCATAATCAAAGGTCTGTCACCTCGGGAAGATCATGGAACGGAGAACGGTAGACCAAGTTGCGGTCTAGGAGTTTTGTGGCACATGCCAGAGAACACAGGGAAAGGAGCCAAAAAATCATTTGTCTTCCCAAGAAGAAATGGCCGAAAGAGCCCCTTTATATGGGCGGCGTGCTGACAAGCTCAGTAAATTCAACGTCGTTATATTACTGCATGCTGCACAACGAGCATGGCACGTTCGATACCCGATTGGATAAAGGACAAGCTTCGGAAGACAAATACGCGATGGGAAATCAAAAATCGAAAAGAGTTCAGCTGGCATGTGGCTAGGACAACACGGTGATAGTTGGTGATGCTGTTCCCGAAGACAGAGGGTCCGGTAGTTGAGCAAAGAAAATAGAGCCGTTGGCAGGAAAGGGTCCCTGGTTCAAGCCCTGGTTAGCCTGTCCGAATTTTCCATAAACACGCGCGAGCCTTCATCGTCTCCACTGACGAGACGAGCCGGATGGGAGATCATGTGAGATGTGTGTGAGTGAAGGACATGGGGGGTGTGGTAGGAGGGACGGGAACAATAGGAAAAACGTAAGGCTCAACCATCGAAGCCTGGTGGCGCATGTGCAGGAGTCATGTGGCCCTCAGGACTAGGCGACAACGGCGCATGGTAGACCACCGCTTCTACAGGCCAGAGAATGTTGCCGTGTCGAACTCAACCTGACTAATTTTCCCCTTCTTCAGTTTCTTCGCAAGCCTTTCCTCCTCGGCCCAATCGTCCTCGGATTCGGCTGAGTTAACCTTTTTCTCCTCACTATCAGCTCGCGTCCTTTTAAGGACAGAACCCTCTTGGCATAGATGTGCAGATGCCATCGACGCCCTTTTCTTTGCCTTTTGCGCACGGCGTTTCTCCTTCGCATCCTTCTTGGCGAGTTGCCTGCTCCAGGGAACATAGTCTTTTTTATTAGTTGAAGACGGTTTCGAGTCATGGGGTTGTTGGGCTTTCGACTTCAATCGCTTTATCTCCTGTGTTGTGTCGGCATACGGGTAGGTGTCCCACTAGATAGAAAAATAGTCGTTGAGCGTATTTAGGAACACGAATCTTCGCACGGTATGCCTTACCTCAATATCCGCGTCATGCCAGCATGACGTTTCCACGTCTTTCAGTTCTGGCATTCGTGGGAGACGAAGAAGTCCATAACTCTCAGCGACCCCAGAGAGATCAAGACTTTTCAATCGGAATATATAAGAGGCCTCGTGTTTGCTATAGGCCCGTATAAAAGACACAAACGCCTTCATTGCCTTAAACCCCAAAGTGATTAGGCAGAACGGTGGGGAAAACGTGTGGAGATACCATATCGTGCAGAGCTCTGTCCTGCAATAGATACTTCCGGATTACAGCAAGGTATGTCGATACTGTCTGGGCATCCGGCTCATCGTTGGAGCTAGTTGCCACGCCGTCTTCGATTAAACGCTCGTGCCGCGTTACAGGTATTTTGCGAACAGCAAGGAAGTCTTCAAATCAATGAGTATCAGAACACATTGCAACTAGGGAATTAACAACGCCCACCAATATATTGACGCTCTTGGGCGGTAAGGAGAACCCAAGCCCGTCCACGCTTTCCGGCACGGGCAGTACGGCCACATCGGTGGGAAAATGCCTTGGCGTCGGTGGGGGGATCGAACTGCACAACAGCATCGACATCAAGAATATCCAAACCTCTGGCAGCGACATCAGTAGCCAGAAGTAGCGAAGGTGCCACCAAGGTCGGACTAGAATTCATGAACAAAGTCAACGTTCGGGTCCGTGCAGCAGGAGTTAGATGACCATGAAGTGAGAAGAGCTGGACAGCTTCCGGCAAAAACAAAGGGAGAATCTGCGAGCTTGAGTGCGGAACACAGGATACAGTAAAATTAGGCAACACACTTTATAAAAGTAGTCAACAGATGCGCCAGTTGCAAAATAAAGAATGAACCGAATTGACTGGTGCTGTCGGCTCTCGTGTAGAATGATTCGTACGAGTTGAATCAACTTCTCTGATGCATGGCACACGAGACCAAATATCTTCAAACTAAAACGCGTCAAAACTTGAATACAGGGTCGCGACGATGTACGTACCCCGAAGGAATTCGGCGCTCATGTAGGACACCTCCTGATTCTACGAGCATACTGTCGGCCGCCCGTGGCTGCTTGGATTGTACTTTGACGACGACACGAACAGGATTCCGCAAGCCTGCTCTCACGAGCTCTGACATTGCATCGGCGTCTGTCATCGTTGCGCTGAATAGGCCAGTCCTTCTCTGCTTGGGTAGCCGGGAGATAATTCTTGTCAGGCTTTGTTGAAAACCCAAGTCAAGTAACCTACGGGGCCATGCTGCCGAGTGAGAGGTGTAGCCAGTTCGGTGGCTGCGACGACCCTACCGATCAGCTTCGTCGAGGACAAGAACTTCTAGCTCCCTTGCGTTGACGGAAGCTTGCCCCAGAAACTCTTCGACGCGACCGGGGGTGCCGATGACGATGTCTGCTCCTTGTGTAAGAAATCGTTCCACGTCCTGAGCGGGGGAAGATTGCGACGAAGATACGAGGAGAAGGGCGAGAGGAAGACTGCAGGTCGGTCGGACTCTGAGAAGAATCATGATCGGGTTGAGATGATAGAAAAGAAGCGAAAATAGAGTGTATCTGCGATGCTAACTCTCTGTGTAGCCTCGAACCTTGAGTGACTTTGAAGGATGCAATAAAAAATCACCTCGTTGGGCTGATAATCAAAGCGCCGATGTCGTTACGCTTTAGTTTATTTTCCCTCCTGATGATACGTTCAAGAACCGGTATAACAAATGCCAATGTCTTTCCTGAGCCGGTCACGGCCTCAACAACCACGTCCTTGTTCTGCATAAATATGGGAATGGTGGAAGCTTGGACGGGTGTCATTTGTGTGTGGCCCATAGACTGAATCACATCCAAACTGATGCCGTTGAGTTAGGAGATATAAAAAGCCCCAGATAGGTAAAATTGCATACATCCAGGACGTCAACGGTGTGGGCAGGGAAGACCAAGATCCAGCAAAGGCAGGTGCAGCGGACATCATGATGGTGAGCAGAGCGAAATTGCTCGCCGAATTCCGGGCCGGGTTAAAATCTGCATCCGGGTCAAGTAACAACAACATCGGCCTCAACGTCGAGTCATCGCTGGCTGCTCGCTGGCAGCTGGGATTTGACACGGAGTCTACTAGCGGCGTGGATATGCAGCTTTCAAGTGCCTTTTCTTTGCATGAACGAAGGCCCTCGTCACCCACATCGACTACCACGCTCAACCGCAGTCACATCTCCGAGGTTTTACTGAAATCTGAAGACAATGGTGCAACTTTGGACTTTAGTCATAGGGGTCTCACAGACATAGATGAAGATAGTGCTACACAGCTCGCTGCCATTGGGCGTGAAGATCTGATGGGGGATGAGGGTTCTGTGCTGAGGTGTGTTTGTTCTTCACCTGCATATATTCACTAACATGGACTCTTTAACAGAGTTACATTGGCGTCTAATCGTCTAGCCACGCTCCCCGTGACATTTGTGCTGCTGTCTCGCCTTCGTTACCTCAACTTGAAAAACAACTGTCTTACCATGTTCCCCGACGTTGTGAGCTCATCCGTTGTTCGCTTGACAAACTGTCGACCCACAATTGACGCCACATGTTATCAAGCTCACTGCCATGCCTTCGCTTGAGATTCTAGATATCGGCCGCAACAAGCTCAAGAGCCTGCCCTCCCAGCCCGGGTCTTTAGTAAACCTCCGAGTACGGCCGCCTGCCTCCTTGCCTTCATGCGCCACTTTACTTCTAAACATTTTAGGTGTTCTCATTTTACAAGAACAAGATCACAAGATTACCCCCTTACATGGCTAAATTCACTCGCCTCTCTATTCTTCGGGCAGAGCAGAATCCATGGGAGTGGCCTCCTAAGAGCATTATGGAACTCCAGTCCACAACAAAGGATTTCATCAAGACAGTCCAGCAATGGATCGAGGGTAATGCCTCTTCGGAGCACCGCGAGGAATTAGAACGAGAGTCGCAACGGTAAGATTCCTTTTCGTCTCCAGACGAGCTGTCTTCACTACCCACCCTAAGGTCTAATTTCGAGAGCGAAGATAATGCCTTCCTCGACGACTCAACTCCTCATGCGCGTTCCTTCTCCCTGTCGTCCACGCCTTCGGCCCGTCTAGAGAACTCTGTGTCTCACCCATCGCCTTTACGTTCCGGACGCCCCTCCCCATTACCGCTGGAACCTGTTTCTCTCAGAGGTCGAACTTCCCCACCCTCTCGCTCACCGGACGCATACTTCCCGACTCACGAAGATTTCCTCGATTTGTCCACCGATGATGATATATCAAGGCCCCCTTCTGACGCCCTCGCACACGTCCGCAATGCATCCTATGCCGGATCTAGCCGTGTTTCAGGACGAGCCAATCTGTTTTCGAAGAAGAGTCTACCAGATCTCAGGCATACTAAACTTCCGTTAGCCGAGGAGAGACCCATAAGGTCACCTTCCGCCCCTTTATGGAACGGCCCCACTTCTAGCCAACCTGTTGACCAGCCGCCTTCTTCCCGACAAGACTCTTCCAACTCCTCCGATAGTGGACCTATCAACTCCCGCCCAGGTCGGGCTTTCTTTCACGGGGAAATTGCTTCCTCTCCCATCGCTCCGAATCGCCCCGCCCCGACTATGGACGGTGAGCGGCATTCATATTTCCGTCGCTTCTCTGTCCTGCAGTCGTCCACCATTTCCAAAACTATCCCCGACTCTCTCCTCCGGCTTGTGGATGCAGCTCGTGGAATATTGTTTGCGGTATCGCAGATTTACCAGGCTCTTCGACACTACACAGTAGACGCTATAGACGAGCGGCTGGCGTCCGTATTGCTGAAAGTCCTTGACCCTGCCAGCAGTTATATAACTCAACTGATCAACGCGCTGGACCGCTTCGATTCAATGAGTCGTCGGACGTTGCCAACGCCTTTGGTCTGCAGGGGCGTGTTTGAGAGTTGTAAGGATAACGTAGCTATTTTCGGTAAAGCTGTAGGAGTCCTTGCCCTACAGCTGAAAGTGCTGGCCACTCAAGACGACGTTCGGTACACGAGGCAGATGTTGTTGGTACTCTATGGTGCGGCCGCAGAAATCTCTAACGCGTGGCGTTCCATGGTTCCACACCTTGACAGCGTTGAGCCCCTGCTCAGGGACCATCGGCCGCCTCCTGCAACGAAAACTCGTCCTGGCGGCCAAGGCTTAGCGCACCCTGTATCACCGAACACCACAGCGTCTCCCGCACTTCCTTTGGCCTCCTTCCCTACTTTCGTGCCTCCGGACGGTACCACGCCCGCAGAACGGACACATATTGCTCGACGACACGCGGGGTCCTTCAGCTCGAGGGACGTGGAAACCGGTCGGATTATGGCCTCTTCCGACGAGCCGACGTTCTTCCAAAAGGGGGTCGCGGTAGGAACAGCCGCAGAGACCCCCACACCTCGCGTCGCTCGGCGTCAACCCGGTTTACTGCCCTTATACAGTGCATCCTTGGTGACGAGTGTTCGAAAAGGCTCACAATCTCGCGATGCGCACTCGAGGCAAGGATCTCTATCTTCTCTAGTGGAGTCATCGTCAAGTTCTTCACCTTCGATCCCGGGACGACTGGCGGTGGACATCCCAACCACGCTTGACAGTCTCGTGGATAAGGAAGCGATCGACGCCATGGGCAAAGCGGTGGAGGCCGCGCCGCCTGTATGGATGATGATGGACAGCATCATCGCCGATGTATCTGAAAAGCGGGAAGACATCAAGGAGATGCTCGTCAGGGCCCAGAGGGTAACACAGCAATTGAAAAGCGACATATCACTGCTGCGGGACGGCACGTATGTCGACAGAAAATCGCTCAGAAGTGATGCGCACCTCTTTGTGAAGGTGAGCTCGACCATCTTGGGCATTCACTGCGGGGCTGACGACTCGTCCAATGTTTCAGCTCGTGGTCCACCTCTCAACTGATGTGAAGATATATGTCGATTCTCACCCCTTGTCTACCGCCTTGCGTGCCAACATGGTCCAGCTCACAAACGCTACCGAAGAGTTTGTCATTTTGCTTCACGTGTCGTCCTTTTCCAATACGTCGACGCCCCGACCGTACACGCCTCTAGTGAATGGGCTCTCCAGCAATAGCGCTATTCTCGGGGTTGCCTCTGAGGACTCACATCTCGGTGCGAGCCTCACACGATCGCGCAGTGCACTTGCTACTACGTCGAGAATTGTGACGGCTACTTCTAAAGACATGCCGCTTAGCGCGTTGCCTCAGCAGGCGTTCCGCATACCGCCTATTCCACATCGACCCAGGAGGACACCTGTCGAAGATGGTCTTGACGTCATGTGACAACCGCTCTGGTGTGGCACCCCTACCTCGGTACTTCCAATAATGCTTGCTCGCTCTCATGTACCCAACTTCGTCCAACCATCTCTTCTCGATGACTTAGGGACACGAGCAGTTTCCTCCTGAATGCGGCCGTCCATCGTGGGAGGGAAAGATAGAGTCTATCCTAGCACCTTTCATTCGAATGCAGTGTACGGAATAGCAAGCATAGAGCAAAGCGTCATGAAGTCGTAATGCAAAACACAACCGGCATGTGGGGATCATAGCATTTCAATTCGTCAGGTTTTCGACTTTGCGCTTTCTTGCAGAGATATGAGCCCGCCTTCTTGCGCCCCAACGACCAGTTTGTCGATCTCTGCCCGAATCTCATGCAAGTTGCTTTTCAAAGTCTGTGCGTCTTCGAACTTGCGGTGAGCTTTGGCCTCCTCAATAAAGGACTCCAGAAGTGCTTCTTGCTCAAGCAGAGGTTGAACGACACGTGCAATCTCGGAATGTGGGTCGATAATGGGGCCATCGACTGGTATAGTTTGCGAAGACGTCGATTTGGAAGGCCTTGGAAGCGACTATTTCCCACACGTTAGCGAGACACTGATGGAATACTCTCAGTACTCACCTGCAACGGGAACATATGTTTTTGTAGAAAGATATTAGCTCTGGTGTGCACAGCAGCCAGGACCCTGTCTTGAGAACTCCCAGGTCCTGAGGTGGGAAGTTTTCGAATTCGTTTGGCGAGGGCATCGTATTGCGCAAAAGCTTCCAGTAACCGTTTCCTTGCTGCAGACGCTTCTGCAGTGGGGCGATCATCGGAGCTGTGACGGGTTGGTGACCCAGGCCGTTAAGGTAAATTCACGGAGGACTCACCTGAGAGTCAGTAAGAGCTCTTGGAAGTGGGGTAAAGCGTCTTCGATTTCTCTCTCAAGACTGATGAACACATCATAGAGTTTCGAGAACGTGGGTGATGTCGCCCTGTCCTGTGTGTACTGCTTGCGTCTGAGAAAGAGAAGGTCAATCCGTGTTGCTGTCAGAGATGAAATACCCCACAATAACACCGGGCGGCAGTCACGGCATATCCTAACGCCCTTCAAGAACTTCTCTTCGGGGTTGAGTCCATCTCTGACAGCGACTCGTCCTGCGGAACTAAGTGTCCGTCTCCGCACACCATAATCAACCCCTTCGACAACCTCTTCTATCTGACCCGTCTTGGGGTCGACTACGAACAGTAGCGAGCAAGTGACAGGTCGTTGGGGGCGCTTGACGGGCAGGGAGCAAATGACCTTGCCGCATAGACGACAGTGATGCTTACGATTTGTTATTGGATGGAACGATGCTCTGGATGGCGCGAGTAAGTGAACCTGACAGAGATAAAAGTTAGGCGACGTACGTGCATGAAGGACATTGAGAGACATCGGCATCACTCTGCCAGGGCGTGATATTCTGTTCAGCAGCTGCCAAACGACAATAATGATCAAAGATTCCTCTGAGCAGGAACACAAAAACACACCTCGAAGATCCGCCTTGCTCCCAGGTGCGACTTGGCTTTGAATCACACCTCTCCAAAGGTCGCCTGGCCCCATATTTCTGATGTCTAACTCCCATATCGAAGACGTCCTCTTCACCTGCTTTGACCGCGCAGGCGCTCTCTTATCTGAGCCCTCCCCAAAGTGCAAATTTATAAGCTTTTCGAGGCGGCGTTCCAAGCGTGTTTGCTCTATGCGACCGGAATCGCGGTGGGATCGGCGCGCCTCGAGAAACTCGTCGGTAAGAGGTCGATAAACGCCCTTGGGTTGGAATCCCGGGCGGTATAGAGCCGAAGACCGTACAAATGTACTGGTACGCACCGATGACGGCGAGGGTGAGATAGCAGGTGAGGGAGCAGCGGGAGTAAGTGACGGTGTTTCCGTCGGCGTCCTTTGCACAGAGACTGGCGGGCCCGCAGGTAAAGTAGCGCCTGCGGTTTTAGTGAGGGTGTGTTGGTCAGTGTCACCCTGGAGTTGAGTAGACGCTGCAGCCTTGCTGGTGGGTACATCCTGTAAAGCTTCCCCCGGAGACGAATGACTAGAAAGGGTGACAGTAGAGAGACGACTGTGAGGTCTAGAAGCCTTATTCGGATCAAGGTGCCGTGAAGGAAGTGAGCGTGGATAGTTTCCTATGCTTAAAGGAGAGGGTGATATGGGTGTCGTTGTAGCTCGCGAGGGAATGTGCCGGAAGGTCGAGGTCCTTCGAGCGGGCATTGAAATTGGGGTCGGGCTAGTGCTCGTGGACGCTGTAGACTGCGCAACAGGAACTACAACTGGAGGGGCTATGGGCGGAGCAGGCACACTGTGAGGTTGAGAAGGCGAAGAGGTTGAGTTGACCTCCTCCTGCGGTGCGGCCGGAATGGGAGCTGGAGCCGAGACTGTTGTGGTAGTGGATGGGCCATCTAAAACAATAAATTGCGTGTTTTCGGGGGCGTGCTGTTGAGGTGGAGGTGGAGGCTGAGGCGTAGGTGTACGTTGGACGGGATGAGAGTCGTGCACAGAGGATGGACGCGGCGGTGAGGGGGAAGGTGAGACGGCCAAGCTGTTGGAGAAACTGCGGGAGTGTCTCTTTGACTTTTGGGAATATTAACCAAAGGTCGAGGGAGCACATGAAGGCGCACCTTATAGGCCTGGTAGGGAAGGGACGTGCTCATCAGAGTTGCTAGTCAAGATTGAATTGGCGCCGCAGTCACCTTGGATCATGTCCACCACGTCTGGTATCGCCGTTGCACCAGAGTTGGCCTCAACTTTCGCAGACGCCGTCTCTTCGAAGAACGTCCGCTTTCTCAAAATATCTATTCACAATGGTCTGCACCACTGTCTGTCTCGATAGTTTCATCTCATATTTCGCTCGCTAGAGGCACTAGTCACCGATACCACCCTTCCGCCATCTTCAACTCTCGAAAGCGACCTTAACTCTCTTCAATCGTTGCTGGACGATAATATACCAGCTTATGTACTCGTTCGTCTCGATGACCCTCCTTCGGCATGGCTTGCCATCCACTATGTCCCCGATACCGCCAGAGTTAGAGACAAGGTGCCTGCCAGTGTCATTACTCCCGTTGCACTTGGCCCCTTACGGCTTGCTAGATGCTTTACGCCTCTACGCGTAACACCTTGACGAAGAGCTTAGGTGCTGCGCTGTTCGTAGACACGATCTTCGCCACATCTAAGGCGGATCTGACCCCTGAAGGATACGCCGCACACAAGCGCCATCTCGCTGCACCCAAGCCGATGAATGCTAGAGAACAAGAAATGGCCGATATCAAAGCAGCCGAACGAGAAGCCGGAGGTACACCGCATAATGTCAATGCAGCCCGGACAAGTCCCTTCGGAGCGAGCGTTGGCTTGAAGTGGTCCAGTGATGTCGAGGCCTGCCGTCCGTGATCTTGCAGATGCTACCGAAGATCACGTAGTAATCATCGTGAGTTCCTGATCATACCTGAGATCGCTCTGTCGACTTAAACCACCTTACGGTAGACCATCGATCCTTCATCTGAGACTCTGGTGCTGGGGGAAGCGGCTGCTATCGCAGTAGATGAACTCGGGAGCAAGATACCCTCATTAAATCCTTGTGAGCATAATGTGTCTTCTGTCGTCGATTCACTAAAATTTCTCTATAGCTTTCGCATTCTTTTCCTGGTCTGATGATGCTCTCGAGCGACGCATCGGTGAATAGCCAATCACTCTAAGATCCCAACCTTACTGACTCTCGGAATAGTCTTTATATATTCCTGCCCGTCTGCGTCCCCGGTGAAGCACCGAATGCTGTACTCGTCCGGCTCGTCCTCCGTCTATCAGACGGCGAAATCTCTCCTGCCGCCCCTCTTGCTTGCGCCGCGTAAAGTGGAGACATCTGACCCTCATGAGTTAGGTGCATCTTTTTTACGCGCAGAGCTTGGTCAAAGTAAAGAGCCTAGTCGGATGGGTACACCGAACAATTCAGGACTAGGAGGAGCGGCTTTTGCCAGACCAAAGGGCCCATATAAGAGGCGGTGAACGTAATAAGTAGTCCATAGGTCCGGCCCGGCCGGTACTTGTATATAATAGCGAAGCATCTATGTGATCCGTTTATTCGGACATGCTTTCTCGTCGTCTTAACCCTCGTGCAAGGCTTCCAGTTTTTTACTTTTTCCGGGCATATTCTGTACCGGCGAATCCTCAAGTCCTGAGGAAGAAGAAAGTTTGGAACTCTGCAGACGAGGCTGTCAGTGCAGTCAAGTCCGGGGATGTGCTACTTAGTGGGGGTGCGCTTCTTTCCTTAATCACAACCGCAGGATACTCAATGCAATAGTCAGGTTTTGGTCTTTGTGGAACACCAGGTGGGTCATGCGACGGGGTCCACGTAGCCGCGCTCAAGCCCGGACGTACACCACAGACACCTTGATCGGTGCGCTTGCTGCACGCGGGGATGTGCGGGACTTGACCGCTGTCTCCAACAATGCTGGTTCGGGTTTGCATGGACTTGGTGCGTGCCCCGTATCTACGCGTATTTCAACTGTCACTGAGCGGCGCCATCCGTAGGAAAGCTGCTCCATGCGGGACAGATTGACAAGATGATATCTTCGTATATCGGGGCGTTCGTGGTACCCGCTTACCTCTTCGGTCGTATTCGTAACCTCGATTCTCTCTAGGAACAAGTTCTTCGAACAGCTCTATCTTCAAGGAAAGATTTCTTTGGAACTCGTGCCGCAGGGCACGCTTGCCGAACGTCTCCGAGCGCACGCCGCTGGTGTACCCGCGTTTTTTACGCCCACTGGCGCGTCTACTGCGGTGGAGGAGGGTTCGATACCCATCCGCTATCATGACGGTGGCATATCCAAAGGCGTTAAAATTCCCGGGAACAAGAAAGAATTTCGGGAGTTCAATGGACGGAGATACGTCCTGGAACCTGCCATTGCAGGAGATGTTGCCTTCGTGAGAGCGTGGAAGGTGGATGAGGTGGGCAATACAGTATTCAGGTCCGCTTCGCAGTGAAGACCACCTATCACTCCCTCAATGAAACCCCCGGCAGGTATGCTGCCAATAATTTCAGCGCTGTTATGGCGAAGAATGCGAAGTTGACTATCGTCGAGGCGAGCATTTATTAATGCTTTGACCCTGGAACCGATAACACTCATCGCTCCAGGCTGAAAACATCGTTCCCGTTGGTTCAATTTCCCCTAATTCCATCCACCTACCAGGAATATATGTCGATCATATCGTACAAGCAACCGCAGAGAAGCAAATAGAAATCCAAACACTTGCTCAGCCTCCGTCTGAGAGCCAAGGGAAAGACCAACCTGCTGCCCTCGACATGCGTCACCGGATCGCGCGACGCGCGGCGAAGGAGCTCGGGGACGGATTTCATGTGAACCTGGGCATCGGCATACCGACCCTTGTCCCGGAACACCTCCCCGCTGGTGTCAAGGTGTGGCTGCAGAGCGAAAACGGAATTCTTGGTATGGGACCATACCCAACCAATGAGCAGCTCGATGCGTGCGGCCACGTTTTCCAAAAAAAAAAAAACTACTATCCGCGTGCTGAATATATTCGTCTAGGGATATCATCAACGCTGGGAAAGAGACCGTTACCTTATTGCCTGGAGCGTCCGTATTTGGTAAGTGGTGATCCGGGGTTGGTGAAAGTTTGACTGGTTGAACGAGGGACCGCAGATACCAGTGAATCGTTCGCAATGATACGTGGCGGACACATTGATGTCGCCATCCTCGGGGTCAGTTTAAACACAACGTAGTCAGTATGGCAGCTGCTGACTGGGCTTCTCAGGCGATGCAAGTTTCGCAGGGCGGTGACATTGCGAATTTCATGATACCTGGGAAGCTCGTCAAAGGTGCCTTACGACGTCCACCACTAAACACTGCGTTGGTTGCTTACGAAACAGTATAGGTATTGGTGGCGCCATGGATTTGGTCTCGAATCCCGACAACACAAAGGTCATTGTCGTGATGGAGCACTGCGCGAAGGATGGTAGCCCAAAGATTCTGAGGGAGTGTTCGCTCCCCTTGACCGGTGCCCGAGCAGTCAGCCAGATTATCACCGAGCTTGGCGCATTCGATGTGGATCGCCAAAAGGGAGAGCTCACGCTGACTGACTTGGCGGATGGCATCACGGTGGAAGAAGTGGAGGCGAAGACGGGCTGCGAGTTCCATGTCCGAGATCAGTTAGGTCAGCTCTGAGCTAAGCACTTACCTGATAGCGCGCGCACTGTTGTCGTGTCGTGTCGCGTTGGAGAACAGCCCAATGCTAAGTTAGCATCCTTGCGCAAGGTATTAACCGGATATCTATTACATAAGACAAGCAGAAAGTAAATACTGATGACGTCATCTACGCCACCTAAACTCGTTATCGCGTACTCTCTTACCATACCAAATGGCCGCCATGGGTTCTCTCGCTACGTATGACTCTATCCTCCCTGAGGAAGGGGGCCAGTGGGAAAAGCTTGACAATCATGTGGTCGCAGAGCTGCATCGCAGGTTCTGGGGAGTATCTATGCAAGACGAAGAGACAAAGTGGCGCGCGACCCAACCCGAGAACGAATCAATGGATGTGGATGAAGCCGCAGAAGAGGACGAAGACGAGAACGAGGGCGATGAGACCGGTGCTGGTTTTTATATCCTCACGCTTGGCACTCCGGACTTAGAATGCCAGAAGCTCTGGATTCGCAAAGACTACATCCGGCTATACGATTTTTGCCAGAAGTATATGGAATCCCGTCGTGAAGGGCAGCAGGCTCCCTCACTTGTCATCACAGGACAAACCGGCATTGGTGAGCGCCTTGCTTCGTGATCTCACTGTCGTTGAGATCCATTGGCTGTAAGGGAAAAGCTACTGGATCTATTATGCCCTGCGCCGGCGTCTTGCCGAAAAGAAGCCAGTCATCTGGTACCGCGACTCAACGTTGTTTCTCTTCGTCGAAGAAGGCATCTACCAGGCCCCTGAGCACTTCCGCTCCACTACACTGAAGACCCTTGTTTGGACGTTGGTTGACTCCGACGAGTCCCCAAGTGGTATCCCGCCCCGTCTTGCTGTGAGAGGCACCAAACACTTCATTACGTTCACTACCTACCCTCAGCCGGATCGGTGGAAACACATGGAGAAGTCCACGGATTGTGCAATTTGTATCATGAATCCTTGGACGAGAAAGGAGATATCAAAAGCGTCGGCTTATCAGCTCCCGTCCTCTGTGTTCGGGCTAACCATTTTCTTCTCCGTAGCGCCATAATTCATGGACTTACAGACAGCGACAAGCGTATAGACGAGATGTACGATCAGTTTGGCCCCACCCCTCGCATTTGCTTCGACCTCCTCCACAACAAGCACCGCTTAGCTCAATATAAAACTCGCTACAATGACGCACTCAAAGAGCTTTCGTTGGAGACATTGTGCTCGTGGGTCTCAGATACAAGAAAGTTCAGGATGGATACTGTATCCGAGACCATTTTCCTCCTGAAACGTGTGCCGAAGAAAGAACTCAGGCAAGCCGACCTAAATGACAGCGATGACATGGATTTGGTCTACTCAAGCGTGGAGCCCCTCTCACTTGGCGTCAAGGTTGTGCTTCGGAACCGTCTCTGGCACGAACTGCGATCAGAGCAACTTCGACTCTACAAACACCTGGCGGACCTTGAAGGGACGAGGTACATTACTGGCCTCGTCTTCAGAGCGTTGGGCCATTCAAAGCTGCAGAGCACGACTAGGCTTGAGCTTCTTCCTATGGTGAAAAGGGGGTCTGGGCCGTCTGGCGGATCTGACAAGTTGCCCCGATGGCACTCCGACCACGGATCCGGCGCAAACCCATCGTCCGTGCGACATATCGACTTTGCGGCACTGGACTTGGACTTATACTCATCTCGCCCGTGCCAAATCAAAGATGGGGTCTACTACTCACCGATAGCTCGAAATCAAGTGGCATTCGATTCATTCATTATGGCCGATCAAAAACTCTACATTTTTCAATTCATTATAGGGCCAGACCATCTCCTAAACAAAGGAATTCTTTCTTTCTTTTCACAGGAATCACTGCCGCCAAGGGCGAACTGGCATTTTGTGTTTGTCGTGCCGCCGGGGTTGGAAATCAGCTGCCCTCAACCGCGGGACTCTGATTTAAAGGAGTTGCTGGACGAGATGAAGCTATTCTCTATGGTACTGGACCCTAGGTACTGAGTAACGATCCAGTACGGCCACGACGACTCGGGTACCATCCACAAGCGCGATACCCAGTTTCGTCCGCGTGTAGACTCCTGATTGTGACTCCTCAATTCTTTCATTGTAATCCCCCTGTCTCTGCACGATTGTTGTACATTGTCTGTATCCTGTAGCTCGCTTCTCAAGTATTCCTCGGCTTGGTCTTTAAAATCAATCAATCAGTCTCGAGTCTCTAAATTCGAAGTGCTGTGGAAGTTCCCTGTCCAATGTATCGCTGCTATCCACGCATCTGAGTCCTCTTCGACTAACCCCTAGTAGTATTACCCAACAACACAGGACTGCCCATCACCTTGTGGCTTAGAACGTTGTTCCGGCGCGGGGAGAAAGAAACAGCCTGGAATTGTCATAGTGTACGCTTTTCCTGAAGCAGACTTGAAAACGCACGTGAAAGTCGCCATTGTTACAAGCAGGGTTTTCGTCGACAATGTCGACACGAGTCATTTATTATAGACCCTTGCCACTCAAGCAACAGATCTTTCCGTGTCCTCGGGGACGGATTGCAAGAGAAACCCTGGAAGGCCATGATAACAACCTTTTGTCCCACTTATTCTATCCTCTGGTATTGGTTAAACAACGTACGATTCGGAAACCATAGGCCTACACTTCTTACAAATTTATTAATTCATACCTACGGTCGTGGCATGTATCCCAGAATTTACTTAGAAGGAGAATTCATTAGTGGGTTTACAGACGATGTCCCCGACTCTGGGATTCCTCGTAAAGAAACAACAACCGTATCACTCCCTCAACTTTCGAAACTCTAGATGGATATCGCTAGTGCTTTCCGTAGGTGTCGGAGGGCATGTCCAGACAGGAGGAAGGTTATCGCTTTGAACGAAAGGACAGCGTCCCTGTTACGGGCATTATCACCGAGTTGAGTATATTTAGAGTTGAACGAGGAGAGATAAAATTATGATATAGTAGAAGGATAAGAATAGAAGTGAGGGACTGCCGGGTACGACGAGCCTCTGGCCCTCACGGTGCCTCGGCCTTCATCCTCACCTCGTACTACATGAGCTGGTTCGCTTCCCTCTTTTCTTCTTCTTCAAAGTCTTCCCTGCAAGGAAGGCGCAAAGTTCTCTCCTCTACTCAAGAGGCTTTCTCCCTCCCCTCCCCCAGTTTTGCACAAGGTGGCCTTTTTACCAGAGATTCGTCCCTAGGCACACCAGACCCTGAATCTGCAGGGACTCCCTCCTTTACATACCCCCCACCGTCAAACGGGGCTCAATATGGTTATGTCCCTCCGGGGTGCGCTCCTTTTCAGTGCTTTCGTTCACTTTCTTCTGACGTCAATGCTAACTAGGACCCCGTCTCGTTCGCGACCCGCATCATTGTTACCCCTCCACAACGCGTCGCCCCTGCCCTTGCCTCAATACCCATCTCTCGAGCAGACCTGGACCCGGATTCGAAGCTGGCTCTCTGTCGAGTATCCCGAGTTGGGTGACACCCTCAACTACGGCATCCTCCCACAAGACCTCGCAAACATAGAAATGCAGTTCGGTTTCTCACTACCTCAGGTCATTCGTGAATCCTATCTAGTGGTCGATGGACAAGAACCCGAGTCGTCAGCTGGCTGCTCCGACGGCCTCTTCTTCGGGCTACACCTTCTCCCCCTTGACGAGGTACTGGATGAGTGGAGGTTCTGGCGTGAAGTCGACGATGACCCCAATACCGGCGCACATCCACAATTGCGCGAAGTTATGCAGTCTGTGCCACCTAACTGGATTCGCAAGGAATATTCCCAGCGCGGATGGATACCACTTATCTCTGACAAGACGGGCAATTACGTAGGAGTCGATCTTAACCCCGAGAAAGGTGGCTCTGTTGGACAGGTCATTGTTTTTGGCCGCGACTTTGATACCAAGGTTGTCCTCTGGCGAGGAGACGGCCCTGCGGGGTGGGCTCACTGGTTGGCCAGCTTTGCAGAGGAGCTTGAATCTAGAGAAGGGTTCGAACTCGGCGTGTCGAATGAAAGCGAGGGAAGCGAAGATGACGTCGGCTATGAGAGCTATTTCTTTGATGGGAACGGGCGAGGATCCGGTGAAGGATCAGGCGGAGCCGCAACAGGTGGTATGCGTTTGGCAGGAGAATATCGGGGTTGGACAACGCTGGAGGCTTGGGCTGATAAAAGTGTTCGCAAGTGGCAGGAAACCGGCCTAGTCCCGGACCCTCCAGCGGAGGAGGAGAAAGGCAAGGTATGTACACCTCTTGTTCTGACTGTTTCTACTCGTACTTTTCCCATTCTCGCCTACAGGCAGCAGAGAAAGTTGGCCTCGGCGTCTTGGCCCTTGCGAACACTACCGCGAGCTCTGGTGCCGAGGTACCGATCCCCGTTTTCGCGGACGTCAGTAATACCACTCCATCCCAACCACGCAAGAGACAAGACCCTGATAGCTCTCTGGAACTACCGTCAAAAACATCTGTCCCTGTCATCTCTATCACAAAACCTCCTGCTCCTCTCCCTGTAGACCTCCCAACCCGCGATGATATCACACTCGATCCCGACTCTGAGATGCATCCGGACGATCTGGAAAGCGGAGGTTCTTTGATTCAGGAAGTCAGCCATCTTTCAAAATCGGGGCAAGGTGATGATGGATTGGTCGTCATCCCTTTGACGCAAAGAGCAGCTACTAAAGCCACGGAACCTTCCTTGTCAACCACACGTTCACCTGTTCGTCTTTTGTCTAAGGTTGCCAACCTACTGGACGACCCTGTACCTGCTTTGGCTGCCTCACCGATGAAGCCTTCTCTATCCCCCAGATCATCGCCTCAAAACGTATCACCTCCTCTCCTGGTCGCCGTTGGGAGCTCACCAATGGACGACGGCGACGAGTCCGGTCCAGAAAATGGGGAGTTGGTTGGTACCGTCAGGTTGGTTGGTCACGATGCCGAAGTTGGACTTAGCCAGCCAAAGTCAGACGAGGCTGGTGACGACCCCTCTGGCAGTGGTATGGGGGCGGCAAGTTCGATAGGATAGTTGAGTTGACGGTGTGGTTGTGTGTGCTGGACACTATTTATTTGTCCATCCTTCATCGACTAGTACATTGCATGCTAATCATCCAAACCCCGTGTACGCCTGATACCCTATATTACATAATATGCCTGTGGCGAGGTAAACCGTGAACCTCGCGGTCTCGCGGTCATCCTCCTCGACTCGACAATGTCTACACTCGATATCCTCGAGGCCCGACTTCGGTAAGCCCATGGATTTATGCTCTTCTAGTGCGTCGTCACGAATTCGTACATTCAGGGAAATAACCCAACGTCGAGATGACTACTTGCGTGAAATGTTCGTCTTGCTACAGAGACGCAACAGCGCCGAGCTGGTTCTAGCCACGGAGAGCCACCATGACGGTGAGCTTGAGGCATTTATGGATAGATTTGACATTCGCAAAGCGTGCGTGTGCGTTCGCTCTTTTCTTTATTTCGCTCACTATGTTCTCTTTCAAAGTCAGGGGGACGGAAGTATCGCACAACTCGCCGACAGCGAATTCGCCCCCTCTCCCCCCCATCTTCGGACTCCTACTCCACTCACCCCGGACGCATACCATGACGCGCCAATGGCCCCTCCTCCTGACTCACCCATATCCGAAGTCCTCACGCCTCCGTCACCATTGCCACCCGACGTAGATATGGATCCTGTCCCAGTGGAAGAAGACCGCTCATCTGAACTTGGTGACTTGCGTCTTCCGTCACCGGATATATCCTTGGAGCATGTTGACGAGCTATCTCTTGAACTCCCCGACGAAGATCCGCCGCTTCCATTAGTTGGCGATGTCGACCTTTCTGAGGACGTATCTGCGGTCCTGTCCATTGCTTCACCCGAACGCACACCTGCAGATACTGGCGCGGACACTGGCGCGGATGAGCCCCAGCCTGAAATTCTAACTGATCCCGTTGAAGACATCGAGGAGATTATTACCCCCGCCACGCACATGGAGACCGACTCGGACCAGTTAGTTGCCGAAATCACCGAGGAATCGAGACCTGAGGCTTTAGTATCTCCCTCGATCGTGGAAGACATCTACCTGCAGGAAGACGCGGATATGGACATCGATGCTGTGGGAGAACCACACATCGAACCCGATGAATCCATTGGTCCAGTTCCCGAGAGGGAACATAGCGCAACACCACCTGCCCCAACAGCCTTTCAGGCAGAAGACCAACCTCCAGCGTTATCGTCACCCGGCCCCTCGTCATTCGTCTCCCCCCGCACGCCCATCGTCGCGTTGCCTCCCTCCGCGTTCATACTTCCTCCCAAACCGTCTACGGAGGTGTTCATTCCCGTTACGCTCACCCCTGTCGGGGAGTCGGCCCAATACGCGCTTGACTCAGCAAACCCGGAAGCACGGTCTCTGTCTGTGAATGAGTGGCTTAGCCCCGAGTTTTCGCTGAGTCGCAAGTACACGCTTCCTCCTGTGAAATCACTCCCTCTGGACCAACAACGGAGGTTAAAGCTCGGTAAAAATCAGCGCAAGAAAGATAAAGAGAAGGATAAAGGTGCAGAAAATCGCAAGGATAGTACCGAGGAATGGGCACCTCTGGGTATAAACAAATGGGGAGTGACGATCAAGACAAATCCTTTGTGGAAGAGGGTATCTCGTGCTACGAAAACCATGAGTACTCGGGATTGGAATGTGAGCCCTTCGTTTTATGCAGATTATCATCGTCCCCAATGGTGACTAGGTGGCTTTCAACGAACTCCGCCTTGTTCGAGTGTTGGAGCGCATAGAGCAGCTTAAAGATACGGGCAAATGGAGCTACCGCCAACCGAAGAAGCAGCGTGGAGTCGGAAACGTATCAAAAACCCATTGGGACTACCTTCTGGACGAAATGGTGGAGTGTTTCCCGCTCATGTCAAAATCGCGTCTCTCATGAGACTTGTAGCACTGGATGCGCACTGACTTTCGAGAAGAACGTAGATGGAAGATCGCAGTCGCTTACAAACTCTCTTCTGCGGTACTAGAATGGCATAGTGTTGGCGACCGAGAGACAAGAAAGGAGAGGGGCATTGTCGTGGACTGGAGTCGGCCAGTCCATGACGAGTCCCGAGACATTGATGACGTGGAGATGATCATAGAGCACAGCCAGGACGTAGAGGAGGACATCCCCGAGGACACTGGGGAGCGGCCCTTTTCTTCGGCTCTTATCTCGGCGGACTATGGTTCTGATGATAGCGACGACGAACAGGAGCTAGAGAAGCGAGAAGTGGCTGATGCTCTCGAGCCCCGCACTGCATTGGAAGAGGCCCTCGGACACGCGGAGCGCAGCGAGTCAACCCAGCCCGAGAACGAGATTCGGCCAAAGGAAGAAGATGTGGACGACTCGTCGATATTGCAAGCGATGCAGTTGACCACAACAACTTCGAATGTCGACCTCAAGCAAGACGAAACGCCAGGCCCCTTGACTGATGGCGCGTCTCACCCAGGTGAAATGCCTCAACCTGACCTTCACTCGGGCTTAAAGGCTACATCAGACGATCCCATACTGGGGTCAGATGAAACTCTGGAGAATTCGACTGGGCAGCCAACGTCCACAACCAAACAGCCTCAGAAACCAAACGTCTACTCACCGCTTCGTGGCCATATTGCGTACTACGATTATGACAAGCTCGTTCTCGACTTTGACGACCTTTATATCTACAAATCCCGTGACGCAGTTTCCGACGACGTGCCTCACGACTTCCACGCGTTACCCGCCGACATATCGCAGATATTTCCAGAATTGCCATTCACATTCATTGAACCTCCAAATCCATCAGGGACGTCGAATTTACTGTCAGAGGGTAAGAAAAAGTCCGAAAAGCGAGACCGCGACGATCCCCATAAACGCACCGATCCTACAACCTATAGCAAAATGACCCCTATGGGTGTTTTCATGCGGACCCGACCTACGTTGTTAGCTGCTCTGAACCCTGCAGGACGTTGGCAAGGTGACCACTGGGCAGGATTCGATGACGCCCCTATCGTGCCGGATTTTGATGCACCCCACAAAATTCTCGACGAGCCTACGAGCAGTAAGGTCCTTTCTGTGCCATTTTCTCCGTCTCTCACCCCTTCGCAAGGCCTATTCGACGGAGGCAAACCCAATCTGCTCATTCCTGACGACGATGTCATCCTTCCTAGCACACCGCGAGATCCTGCCAGGCGTGTAGCGGCAGACACTCTATGGACCAATCAAGATGATCTTCTGCTCAAGCGACTGGTCGAGAAATATCCGAGGAATTGGGGTCTCGTGGCGGACTTGTTCAACTCTTCCCGCGGTGCAATTGTTATGGAGAAGCGTGCGGACTGGGAATGCAAGGAACGGTACCGATCACGGTGGTTGGGCAAGGAACGGAGCGAGAGAGACTTTGCCCAGATGGTCCCGCTTGTCCAAGACGGACCTTCTTCGTCTACCTCTGCTCGACCCTCGCAGTCGCAAATCACAACAAGAAAGCGTATGGCCAGCGTCAGTTCTTCGGTAAACGCGTCCGTGACGCCCGCCACAAATTTCGAACCAAGAAAGCGACGGAGACACATCCTGATGTTCGAAACTCTTCGAAAAGTGGCCAAGAAGCGGGAGGCCGCCCAAAAAGCTGCTGGTGGGTCTGCACCGTTTGACAAAACTTTGATACACTGCCTGACACCGATACAGCCAACCCTCGAAAAAGTTCGGCGGTCCACGATACACACGGACAGTTCTCCAAACTACCAAAGCTCAGCCCAGCAGAATTGAGCCGCATGAAGGCCGAGAAAGAAGCTCAGGAAATGGTCACGCGACGCAGGGCAGAGGACGCTCAACGACAGCAGATGCTCCAACGCATAGGAAATGGGACACCAGGGCAACCTCATGTGCGTTGCGGCAGTGGCGCTACATCTCTCGTACGCTAATGAACACCACCTTACCCAGACTCAAGTCGCTCTTGCCCAAGCGCAGGCCCAGGGGCAGCCCGCGCAATCGCCCTCTCAGAGCAATAATGGAACGAGGGCCCAGTTGAACGGCCAGGCGGTGTCGCAGATACGTCCACAAGTCAACATCTCGCAACAGCAGCGAATTCCTCCCGCTAACGCGTCCCGCCTACCCCCTCAGCAAATGTTGCAAGTCCAGGCCGCGCAACAGAGGGTCTTGGCAGCCGCGAACGCGAATATGAACGCCGCCGGCCCTACTACCCCTCATCTCTCCCCCGGTTTTGCACAGCGGGCACCGGCATCGTCGCCCGTCGTCCCTCACTCCTCGCCACCGCGCACATCAACGACACCGAACCCTCCTCGCCCGTCATCAGCTTCGCAGCACCCGGGACTCGGTCAGCCCTCACCGAACCTATCAGCCGCGCGACAGAACCCGAACCCGGGGTTATACTACGCGTCGCTGCACGGCGTTCAGTTCACGCAAGAGCAGATGGAGCAAGCGATGCGGATCCAGCAGAGTCTCTTGGTGAGTAGCCGTCCCAGTTTGCACAGAAGGCCTAAGACGAGCACAGCAACGGCAAACGATAATGCAGGGCTACGCCCATGTGGCACAGGCGCAAGCAGCGGCGCAACACGCCCAACACCAGGCGCAGGTGCTAGCTCAGGCCCAAGTAGCTCAAGCCCAGGCACAAGCTCAGGCCCAAGCCCAGGCTCAAGTGCAGAACCAAGGGGGAGCACAGACGGGGACATACCCACCCCAATCCCAGAGCTAATCTAATCTTGGTGTATTCATTATCGCTTTGTCTCCATTAGTTGCTCTCCTTGTTTTGTGTAGAGTCAGTCTGGTGCGACCTAAATTGCTTAGCCGGTTGTCGCAATCTGTGTGATGTCCCTACAATAGCAGGAAGCTCCTTCAGGCAACTCTGATGAATGTCAGCCATCTAAGCAAGTCTATAATGATATCGAGACACGTCAAAAGGTAGATCGGTTGGCAGCATGCGCAGCCCTGCGATTTTGTCGATATTGGGGCGTGTTGGTGCTGTTGCCTAGCAGTTGGCACATGTCCATGTTTCACACGTACAGTCGACGTACAATCATGATACGGTTCAAGTTTGTGCCCCTGCGAATTTTTGCGCCACCACACGATGTCAGTGACTCCTCCGAACTGAGACGCCACAGACACCCACCTTGAACGCGGAACGTGCAGACAGGCGCACCCTTTAGAAGACCTTGATATTACACGACTGGAAACGTCCAAAACTCTTTTTATTGTTTATTTTATTCCATTCGATGGGAATCATCATTGCGGTGGCGTTACACCACCGTAATAACCCAAAAGCGGGGGAGGTGCTCGAGAGGTCCATGCAGATTGATGCGGTATCATTCATTTATCAGGACGCAAGCGAGCTCGCCGCATATGGCCTGCACATTGCTCGCTACGGGTTTATTCCCATTGACGAGACACAGCAATCCTATTTGGGGGACCCACGCGGTGTTCCCCAATACTACCAAAGGGGGTGTGGGACCGCGACTCGGGACCGTGAGTTATCTTATAAAAATATCAGCTAACCGGGCCGGTTCTCTTCTTCCTCCCAATCGCCGCTCCTCCATTTCTGTTGTGCTGCAATATGTCGACGATCAAGAAGGTTTGATTATTCCGATGACTCCGTCAAACGGCCGGGCGTTGACTGTTGTTTGTTCCGCCCGGTGCAAGCAGGATTCCGTGTGGAAAGACAAGGAAGCCGGCGAAGAGGCGCAATATGCACGCCAAAAGGTCAAACAAGATTCCTCCCTCCCTCCCTCCCTCCCTTCCTGCTGCCAACTGCCAGCCAGTGCTACTGTATCCGATTATGTCTGCCTCGGATGCAGTAGCACGTTGACAGTCGCTCCATTGATAACGACTGAACCGCTTCGATTTGTTTTGTTTTTAGGAACAGAAGCAGCTTGCTTCTCTTCGTGCGCAGGGTAGCGATGCGGCGAGTCATGAGGCGCAGCCCCCTGGTATCCCACGGGAAGATCGTGATTACGAGGCGGGATTTGGTGGACAGGAGGATCTGGAAGATAGATATGCCACCACCAGTGGCGAGAACTGAGATCCGAGACGCGACGAGGGAACACCACGAACTCTCGATTCAGCCTGTATGTCCCAAGGGCACGTATATACGGGGGATGGGAGCTCGCTCAAAATGTACAACAATTACTACCAGTGTCATTCGGTAGTCCAACTCACCACCCCATCGGTGCCTCAAATCCACGTTCCTACCCAAAGGTATCAAGGTATATCAATGGGCAGAAAAAAAAAACTAGTGAACGTAAAAAAAATTAAGGGTAGTTTGGTCTGTTGTCCAAGGTATAGCCCAACAAAAGGGATGAAAAGTGTCCGGAGAAAAAGTCCGAGTCACGAACGTCAATAATGAGACTCATAAAGTCGGCGGGGGAGTGATTTGAGGTCTATCCACACCCAAGACTACCTCGCGACGTGTGCCCGCGGACTGAGTACCGCACGCTGCGGGGGCAGCAACTGTCCCAGCCCATGGGCTAAGGTAAGAACAGCTCGCAATCGGGACCGCCAGTCCTACATTGTCCGAAGGGTTTGCCCATCCATTGCCCGCATTGACCGAACTGCTCGTGGAGGTGAAGGTCGGAACGGGGAGCGTTGGAATGGTTCCAGTCTGGGTGTATTGTGGAAGGTTCACGACAGCAACGTCGGCATTGCTCATGGAAGTGGGGGGCCAAGAGTATTGCGATGAAACCGAGGCAGGGATCTGGCCAGCACCGGAGCCACCAGTTTGCGAAGGCGCCAGCGGGGGCTTCCATACATGCGTAGCTCCACAGGCGCCAATCGCCTGACGAGGGTCCGTAGGCATCCATCCGTGTTCCAGGCCGAGTTTATACGACCAGGCAGGGGCTTCAACCTGGCCACTGGTTGACGAATTGCCAATTTTCCATGTCCAAAAGAACCAGTTCTACGAGGTGTTTCAACATTTATATTTTTCTGTTATGGAAATTTGCTTACCTGAAGGGCATCCATACTGGCCAAAGCGAATTTTTTGGTGCTATCCTTGAGGTCTTGACTCCAGGTCGTATAATCCACCCAGGGATCACAACTACCCACATTAGGCCAGTTGCCGTCATTCTTGTAGGTGCCGTCATAACGGTTGCCCAATCCGACACCATTTACAAATGTGCCACAGTCGTTGATGGCATTGCTGAACTCTCCAGCAACAGTGAGTCCAAACGCATCCATGGAATCGTTCATTGACGCAGCCCAGGCACCGCAAGGTTGGTCAACGTTAGCAGACATGGGACTTGTAATCTGAGTGCCGAAACAAAGATAAGGGTGGAAATCAAGCGAGATACGATCGGCCCCAGGTAAGAAGCCAGCCCAGTTGGCGGCGCCAGCAAAGCCGTCATGATAAGATATCATGGGACCATTTCCAGTTCCTGTACCACTAGCTTCACGAATGTTATTGTATGCTTGGAAGTAACTTGTATACAAGTTATTGAGAGGTGATCCATGACTCGATCGTTCAGTGACACTCACTATCTAGACAGATTATCTTGACCAACCGTCGGAGATTGTGGTTCATTGGTGGGCCCGAACATGGTTACGACATCCTTGTACTGAGGCTGAGAAATGAATTCAGCCAGGATTCGAATATAATCCAGAGAGCGCTGAGCGTTGGCGTAGCCCATGGGACCATTCAACACGTTGATAGAGCCGAGTTTGCCGGAATGGTTCCATCCATTTTGACTGCCAGGAAGAGCGTGGAAATCCAGATTGATGCGAATGCCGTACTTGCGTGCCCACTCAATCGCCTTGAGGAAGTACCTAGGGAACTATAAGAATCAAGGAGTGATGTGGAACGAGAGAGGCGCACGTCCAAGCCGTCTTTGGCAAAAAGGGTTCGCCGTCCCAGGTCTCGATAGCCCAGTATGGCAGTGGAATGCGAACATAATTGAGGCCGGCACCAGCAATCTCAGCGAAATCTTGTTCGGTCTGCGCAGGCCCCGATAAGAACGGAGACTGGTTGAGTGGAACCGAGACAAAACGTACAATGAAGGTCTTGTAATGGTCTTCTAGTTGGCTGAGACCCCCACTAGCGGTGTCCTTAGCCATGGCGAGACTTAGGGTCCATTCGTCGACGGTGCCTGGATATTTTTGGTATAGAGCAGGAACTATGAACTATAGAAGGATATGAAGGGGCCTCTCCAGCTAGGATGATGAATGGGAACTCACAGGTTCAGTATTCAACCAGCCGCCGATGTTGACACTGAAAATAATACGAGATTTAATCATGGCATGGACACGTCGAAAGAAGCCCTACTCACCCACGGATAAGATCACTTCCATATTTGAACGTCTCGTTTAGGGCTGGTGACCAAGACTGTGCCCGAGCGCCGTTGTTGAAAGGGTCATTCGGATCGTAATACCAGTAGCCGCCGAACGAGTTACGATATGTGAACGTCGTGCCATCGTCCATGGTAACCGTGGAACCATCGCCGCCAGTGACAACGGCGGCTTTAGGAGTGGAAGGAGAGCCAGTTGATGAAGGAGAGGCAGTGGTAGAAGAAGAGGACTGAGAGGACTTGTTGGAGTGTGGTTTAATGGCGAGAAAGTATACGGGAACGATGACTGCGACAATAAGTAAAATCAAGCCGCCAAGCGCAGCAAGGATGATGACGTTGCGGCGACGAGACTTGGAGGTGGGGGTCGCATAGATAGCTTGCTTCTCCTTGAGGAAACGAGGTTGAGGAGAAATGCTATCCAAAGGGACAGAAGGACCATCGAAGGCGTCGTCCTCTGGGGGGGAGCGGGGGTCATCTCGATAAGGAGCAGAAAAAGAGTCAGCCGCAGCAGGGTCGGGGAGAAAAGAGCCTCTTGCGGAGAGAGACTCTGGATTGAGAGCGTATAAAGAAGAGACGTTCTCTGACTGGGGCCGGGAGCTGACTGAAGCTAAAGATTCGCGGATGCCCTCGCCATCGATGGTGCCAAGAAAGCGAGGACGGACCAGGTTGACGGAGGCCTCCTCTGGATTGAGGTCGTCCAAATGGGGAGGGGCTGACATGGCCTCAGTGGAGTATGGGTCGTAAAGGGAATCGTGGATGTTATCGAAGGGGGGTTCAGGTTCTTGCGGAGGATTTGGAACTGGGTTATAGGCGACACCATGGCCAGCACCAGTACCCTGTTGTTGGTGCGCCATGTGTTGTATGGCGGTAAGAGTTAAGCGACAAAAGGGGAGCGGGGCAGTGGGGGCGAGGACAAGGACTAAAAGGCAAATCTCCAAATTGGGACACAAATCGAGTTAAAATAAATATAAATCAACCACAGTACAGGCCGTAAAAACTATAAGTGGGGCTCCGATATTCGGCCATTTGTGCCAAGGACGGCAAAATTGGTGGGGATGGCACTCGTGGCGGCTTGTCCCCTGACAATCCGGCGCTCATGTTTATCCCCGGGTGACCAATCACCGCCTCGTTCACTTTCACATTCTTCGGCGTCACCCATTTCTGGTTCGGTTGTTGTGGCGTTCCAATCATCTCATCTGACCCAGACTCGACAGTTGTAGATGCCGATCCACGAAAGTACGATCCGGCACCATAGGGCGCTTTGACCCGAGCTCGTCCTTGCAGAAATCCATCACCCTGGTCTTCGTCCCTGTCATCAACCACCGGCGCCATGCGCGGTGACATCGTGTAAGCGAGGCCTTCTGGTGATCCGTATATTGTACTACGTCGGCGCTTCTCCATGTTCCGTGTGCTCGCTCTCTTGCTCACCGTACTTTCCGTCCCACCATACTCCGGGCCCTGACCATACCCGACAGCGATTCCAATGTTTTCTTGTCCAGGACTTTCATACGTCGACCCGGGGTAGACCAAGCCTGAGAGTGTCGAAAGACGCGACGGCGCTTTACCGGGGTGCCCATCTGATCCATAGTTAGTGCTTGGCTTGGCAGTGCCTGGTATCCCAGGTGCCCCTGTATGCGTGACGGGCGCCGCCTCTTCCACTTGGCACGAATATCTCATTGGCGTCTGGTCTGTTTCTCCCGACCTTGGGACGTTTGCTGCTGGAACCGGTTTCGGTATCCCAGACTGATATTGTGTCCATGTCCAAGGGACACCCCCATTCCCCGTTTGAGAGGACAGTCTTTCTTTACCACCGAACAAAGGCGATTCGTCTCCCATTTTTCGAGCCGGTGGGAATGCGTCCTGAAGGATCGGGAGTGATGGTGTTGGATGGGGGCGCCGCCGAGGTTGTATCCATACTTTCACCCCAATGAGAATCGCAATAACCAAGAATGCTCCGCCTAAGGTTAGAAGTGTTATGATCGTAGTGGAAAGCTGATGCGGCGTAGTTTGTCGTGATGGGGCCTTATTCAATGTACTGACGGGATGTTCCGCTGATTTAGATGTGGGCAGTGTAGATGTCAATGACGAGGTGCCAGACAGTGCAGAAGCTGTGAACGGTCGTGATAGCAATGAATTTGGCACAACGAGTCTTGTCGAGAATACACTGGAAGAAGCGTCGCCAGTAACTGTCTTAGGCATCTGAAATGGTCGGCCAGTCTGCTCAGCAGTAAAGGAAAGCACCGCTGGGATCAATGGATTCGGCACTGGGTCGGGCACAGCGGATATTTCGGCATTAGACTTGGGGTTGGTCTCAACATTTTGACTTCGGTCTTCACCTTTCCCAGAGGCGACCAAGTGCGTCGGATGAGGCTTCTCAGGTAGAACGACGTTGACAGTGTGAACATAGGCGGCGTTGTTCCTCTGAGAAGACTTTGTCGACGGTGACTTATCCGTCGTGTGAGCGTGTTTTCTCCTCTGGGACCGAGTATGACAGGTACCAGACTCCAGTCCCCACAGAGAAGGTTGGCAAATCAAGGGCATGCCACCATAAACACAGCGTCCAGCGCGGAGTGAATTGAAAGCCAACCAGCCAATCGCTACAGCTTGCGAATGGTCACTGAGACCGAGATGGAGAGATGAGAGGGAACGGTGCGTCGGCGGGTCGATTCGAGTGGTAATGAGAGTACTAAGAACGCTTTCGATTTCGATGCCAGCAGCCAGTCAAACAAATAAATACAAATGTAGTTGAATCTACACCTCAAGCTACACCTTTGCAACAAATGTCCACACATGTGCAAATTCTGATCTCAATAGACCGGCACTTCACCCAGTTTTTTGGTGGGTCGATGCATGTAAATGACATTAAATGAGTAGCTGGGTGTGAAGCATGGGGATCTTCGTCAAATGCATCAAATTTGGCGGTCCAAAATCGGAAGTCATCTACTAACGCGACTGGTCACGTGCACCCCGACGCGCCGGTGGCTTTGACGGTGAACTCGACTTGCGACCGCGCCTTCACTGTCTTACCCTTTACGCTCGGCTGGCGACTCAACTAATATCCTTTACTCATTTATTCACTTATTTTTTTCTTCTCACTTCTTCCCGTTGGTTCGTTGCCAAGTTATCTTTTGAGCTTTTCTGGACTCCGTCGCGTTCTCAGTTCGTCTGGTAGGGTGTAGTACCCGGCTATGCCTTCCAAGCCCTCGAGAAAGGTGTCAGTGTTCTATAATCCGTATTTCGTGCGGGCCAATTGGCTGAGTCAAGTATGGATAGTGATCTGTCGACGCAGCCCTCTCATCTTCGCGCGGGGTCCAGTGCGTCCACATCGGAAGCAGTCAGCAAGGTCGCGTCTGTCGGAAGGCCCGTGTCAGCAGACCGTGGACACGCTGATGTCTCTTCCTATTCCTATGACGATGCCTCGCCACTTCACTTTCATGGGCTAGCAGTCACCCAAACCCAGACTCAGGTGGCATCTTGCGCGGACGGGAGCGGAAAGGGCAGCATGATGTCGGAAACTAGGGTCTGTATCCACTGAGATCTACTTCCTTTACTTTACGCGCCGCTATGTCAGCTGACAGTTGCTGACATATTGAAACAGTTGGTCAAGAGGAGGAAAATGTGCCATGACGCCGATATTCCTTCGCCATCCGAATTGCCATTGAAGGTCACGTCCGAGACGAAATCAACGACTCGCTCCGCTTCCAAATTGAAACGACGACGCTCCCCGTCTCCTGCTTCTGTCGACTCATTCGCAGAGGCCGATGAATGGGAAGATCCCGCAAAGCGCTTTCTTGCTGCGAATCGGAAGTTTGAGATTCCGCTTTCCGAGTTGGGCGAGGGTGTGACGCAAGAAGACTCTCGAGAAGATGAACCCCCCATGGCACCGAGTTCATCCCCAGCTGCCGTACGACGCGAGCCTACTCAGACTGATCTCCCCTCGTCATCCGGGAGGTCCCCTGACTCTGGCTCTAGGCATAGGCGGAAGCTTCAGCGATCTGGAGCTCAGGGTGATGATATCCTTTCTCAAGCGTCAAATGTGTCGCTTGGTGCTCCGGGACGAGACATTACTCAGGAAAACGAGGCCCCCGATGTCCCCGACAACGCCTCCACTCCTCCCTTGGTGTCGAACCCGGGGTCATTGGACCATATGGAAACTCAAGTGGAGGACTACCAGTCGACACAGCCTCTTGCCTCCGAGGATTTGGACGCAGACACCACGCAAGTTTCCGATGTTGGGGTCCGGCATGTCGGACAAAGCTCTCCGCAAGAGTGCACTTCCATGAATTCACGGCCATCCACAAATACTCGGAATATTCTGGGTATGGTGAATCCCATGAAAAAATGGCGCCATCAACAGGGCCAGCTGCTGCAACAACGTGCTGCGACAGATAGTATACTGGATGGACAAACCCAACCCTCCGTTGACGTCTCGAAATCGTCTCATGCTCCTAGTGCGGGTCGCAGGTTATTTGAACAGTTAGCGGCGGAAATGCATGCAGAACCACAATCATCCCATCAACATGACCGTAATGATCTTGGCCTACCTGCGGTAGATGAGGACAGTCGAGAGACCGTTATTGTTCCCGATTCCGAACCTGCGAATACGCCACACTCTCCAACCCGACCCAAGTTGTCTACCCCTCCAGATGATCCACCACACGAGCCTCCACCACCCCAACCCATCATACGAGACAAGAGCCCTCAGCCTGGTGAGGGAACAGACGCGCAGACGGATGAAGATGAAGATGACGTCCCGCTAATGCCCACTGCTGGCCACCAAGCTCCAACAAGAGTAGCTCCGCTCTCTGAAATTACAAGTGACCAACCGAAGGTATAGCACCATTCTCATTCTGTGTACCTCCGTTTTTTCGACTAGTATCTCACAGGCCAAGTCATCTCGCAAGAATGGACGGTCCAAACGTGCTCCGAGGACCAAGGTCTCCAAACCGCGGGGAACTGAGGTTGGTGACAAGGAGATTCCATCTTCCGTTCCGGAGCGAGACCATCAGTCCCCTCTCGTCTCCAAATCACCGACCTCACCCCGTAACGGCTCGCGCCGGAAAGGCAAACGACGTAGCGATGCAGTGGAAGATATCCCCATACCGGACCCACCACCTGACCTTGTGGTCTCTACTCCTAGTAAAGATACAGAGGCGGCTGATGACCTACCAGTGGAAGCCGATGACGTGCCAACTCCGTCAGGCTCGAAGGTACAATTGCCATCAAGTCGCAGGCGCCTTCCTACGGTGCCTATTCGTAAGGCTAGGAACAGGTCGGCTCCAAGAGAGGCGAGTAAAACACCATCCCTTGTTCCGACCGCGCGAGCCACCAAAAGGCATAAGAGCCACCACCCTACGGCAACACGCGTGTTCGCCCTGTGGAAGCACGAAGCTGCGTATTTTTCCGGCGTCATCTGCGAGCGCGTAGGACCAATTGATCGCTTCAAAATTCAATTTGACGACGGAGACGAAGATGTCGTGGATTTGAAGAACCTCCGTCGGTTGGAACTACGAGTCGGTGATCGCGTTTCGGTCATCGCGAGCCAGGAGAAGGCGATGGTTGCGAATGTGGATGGACAAAACCACGGCACGGTAACGGTTCAACCGGCCGACGCCCCGGAGAACGAGTTTGAGGTCGAGATCAACGGAATCAAGATCCAGAGTCGAGCGATCAGCGCACAATGGCAGGATCGAACAATCGGCGTGGACGAGATCGTGACTTTGGTGCCGACAACGAAAGCCGAGACCCCATCTTCTTGGAGGAACTCGAGTGCCGGTTTGAACAAGAAGGTGCTGGCCAAAGTGGGAATCGTCGTCACGATGTCCGTGGGTTATGACCGGGAGAAGGAGAAGGAATCCATCTTACGGGTCATCCGGAACATTGGCGGATCCGTACTCGATGATTGGTCCGACATATTTTCCTTGGCTGGCGAATACTCCTCCAACAAGAAGCGCTGGGTCATTACCAGCGATAGCATCGGCACTGAGACGAAGCTAGACATCCACCAGGTCTTTCTCATCTCTGATGCCGCAAATGCAAAACCGCGATACCTCACCGCACTTGCGCTTGGCATACCATGCGTCTCCGTCACCTGGTTGGACGCTCTATCGTCTGGCGTGAGTTTCACAGCTCGATCCCACTTTGAATGCGTACTGAGATATTTTCGAAGCAATGCGCGGTCTCCGATTGGCCCTGCTACCTCTTGTCCGCGGGCTATAGCGACACTCTGGGAGCACGCGTCACCCAAATGGTGGATATAGACTGGGGCACAACCCTGGACCACCTAACGGGCATCATGTCGAACAAAGTGCCCACCAAACTTTTCTCAAAGATGTCGGTTCTCGTGCTGGGACAGGAATACTTCCCGCCACCAGCAAAGGGTAGAAAGGTAATTTTTTGGTCGTTCTTGTGGAAAGTGCTCAATTGACAACACACGATGCCAGGGAACTGCGGGTGTGAGTGACGAAAAATCTAATGAGAGCGGTCATTTCATCCCACGCATCATCGTGTCCATGGGCGCTGCCCGTGTGGAAGCCGTTCCAGAATTGAAGTACTCTTCCAACCCTGATCTGAAGGACTTCCACTACGTAATCGTAAAGGAACTGCACGAACGACCACAAGTCGGCGGAGAAAAGTACGTTTCCATGGAATGGGTGAAGGACTGCCTCATTGCGGGCAGGATGTTTCCTCCCCGTGGGTAACACGCTGTCTGCCATTTGCGCATGTACTTCATGTTATATCTTATTGTTCTCTGATCTAGCTAGTTAGTAATAGTACAGTACCTCGCTATCCGACTTCGCATCCCACAGTAGTTATCTATTTTTAAACATAGCTATCGTTGACTATTTTCAGCGCGAATGGGAACGACATGTCGAGTGGTTCCCCCTTTTTCACAGGTGATCTGACCTACATAAGTTTGTACCGCTCCGAGTCGGCAAAAAAATTATCCAATGCGGTGATAGACACCGAAAATAGCCGCGCTCTCCTGAGCGTTGAGCAATGCGTAACTGGAATGACCCGGGCGACTTAAAATTACATGCTGAAAAGTGTAATGTCCAAAGATAGGCTAAAGTAAACAAGTGAGGGTCGGGGAAGTGACGGGAGTCTCCAGCCATACAGATATGACCGATCTAGCTAGATAAGCGCACTCCACATCGTGCACATTTTTTCTCTGTATCGATGCTACGAAGGATGTGAGCACTCCCGCAACCCGATAGGACAAGTGTCATGACCCACCATAGAAAGATGAGCCCTATTGGGAACAGAAGGATGGCACAAATAATGCCGCAGAGGCCAAAGCTTGTGACCACGTCGTGGTCACCCCTTGCACAACGAGCGAACACTGGGGAACGTAAATAGGATACAGTGGACACTCGCGAGTGGACGTACTTTGGTTCCGGTATTGCTCACCCGTCGCCCAATTAGCGGGCTCTTGCCCCGGCCCAGGATTCTGCCATTGAGGTGATGATGTCGGGGTCCCCGAATGGGGGTTGCCTGGTGATGGTGGATACTGCTGGGGCTGAGGTTGTGGTGCGCCGCGTGAGGACGAGTCTTGCGACAACGGAGCGTAGGCGGGCGGTGGGGCGCCCAAGGAAGCGGGATCTTCAGGTGGTAACTTCGCGTCGATGACCATTATTATGAAAGCACGCAGCAGGGTGAGACACTCGTGGAAAACCCGGTTCGTTGTGCGCGTCTTATCTAACCCTCACATGACCGTGCCAGCCTCAACGTCCATCACCACACAAGTCACCACCCATATGGCGACTCCCGAATATGAAGTCGGTGTGTATATCAGATAATCCACGTCGACTCAGTTTCTAAACTATAGGGAAGAGTCAATTCTGAAGGCAAAGGTCTTCATGAGGGGCAAAAAGATGGGATGGGTAGGTCGACCTTATGCACTTCGCTTGCCACTTGCACAGGCTGATTCCAACCACAGAAGTTCTATGTAAAAGTGCGAGGGCACGTCTGCCTACCCCTTTGCTGAATGCTCAATATCTATTTTGCTTTTAGTGGAAGGGCTATGAAGACGCTGACAACACGTACGTTCATCTAACATTATGGGGTCACTGGCTACGTTGTTCACCCATGTGTTGTCCGTAGCTGGGAACCCTTCAAATCCTTCGAAGACAGTGGAGAGGGGATTGTTGACAGGTTCTGGGAGCGTGTGGATACCAAAGGCCGTGATGTGGATTCAATTGAGGGGTGGACCAACGGAGAGGAAGTTTTTCCAACTGGACCTCCACGTATGCCTCCCTTTATTGCGCGTTGTCCCTCGGTCATTCATTCTTCGTCGAGGCCGAAGGGGCAGGCCACCGCTTAAGAAAGATAAACCGACGTTGGCAGCGGAGCGTCCATCGAAGGGGACCACGAACGATGCAAAGAGACCGTTACAATCCCCTGAACCAGAAACCCCATCTAAGCGGAAGCGGGTCGGCACCAGCAGAGGCAGAACAGGGGTCCGGTCGACACAGAAGGTCAGGCGCGTGTCGCACACGCCGGTCAGTTCATGTATACTTTCGGTCGGCGTCAAATGCTTGACGGTTTTGCAGGTTCCTGATTCTCAGTCGGAGGGCGAACAAATGCTTGTGGAACCCTCGTCTTCACCAAAGTTGGGTACGTTCATGACCAGCCAGATCTCAATGTCTCGAAGCTGAGTTTTCGTTTAATCAGCGCCCAACGACACGCTTGTCCACGACGGACTGGCCAGTCTGGCAAACCCGGATGTCCAAAGCGCACCGCCCCAATCCAGGAAGCGCGGGCGCCCTCGCCGTCTCCAGGAACCCACTGCTCCCCAGACTAGAGCAGGTAGAACGGGACCCAGGGCCAGGAAGGCCCCACCCCCCACCGCCGACAATAAGGAGCGAAACTCTAGACCACGAAGAGGAAGACGCAAAACAAATGGTGAAGACACCACACAAGATACTGAGGAAGTCCTCGAGCTCCTGGAGTCCGCTAGTGCGCCAGTTGATAGCGTGGTTTTTCGATCTGGTTCTTCGGGCGCCGAGATTCCTCTGCAAGACAAACCCAGTATTCCCACTGAGGCAGGGTCAACGAAGTCGGCGAATCATACCGGCGCAGACAGTCCCATACTCCCAAACCATGACGAAATTAGGCCCAGCCCTTTTAATACAACCTTCGAGTGAGAAATTCGACGGTTTTGTTTGCGGTTCTCCTTGACGAAGCAATCTTTTCAGGCTACCCGATAAAAGGCCCACTTCTATCAGCTTTCCGGGGCCTTCTTCGGGCTCGTCAAACCCATGGAAGAGAGCAACTATCTTCGGCCCCTTGTAAGCTCGTCGGAGGGGTTTTTTTTTTTTAAATTCTCGTGTCTAATCCCACCGTAGAGCAATTGGCGCCGGTTTGGCAACTTGGGTGACCGCCACGGCCACGGAGACGGGGTAAGTGAGTAATCTTCACCCTTCGAGAGTTATCTTGAGCGATTCGTCTAGGCTGTCTTCCACTTCCGTTCCCAAGCCTTTCCCCCTTAGCCTCGACAATTCGACGACTGTGCCAGTGACACTCAAGGACGTAGCACTTGCACAAACTGCACACACTCCGCGGCTCGAAAATATTGTTTCGGGTACCCATGGCCCACCTGGAAAGCTTTACAAATCCCATGCCGCCGCTGCTCTTCTGGAGACGCTTGAGACAGGTGGCTCTTGCGCACGCCTAGTTCTTGACGAGACTGCAACTGCAGAGCAGCGCAGGGTGTTCGATGCGTTTCGCAGTAAGCTGGAGGAAGGAGGATTGGTTCGTCCCCTGTCTGCTCTATCATCAGAACACAACCTAACCTCCTTCTGATAAGTTTGTCGTGATGGCGAGCTCAGAAATTCTGGCTTGCTGTTCGTCGACAAACGAAGACCACACCAAAAAGCTTGCACTGACCCCTTCTCTTGAGGGCTTATCTGAAACTGTGGTCGTCTCGCACGTCAAGGTGGTCAATTATT
This sequence comes from Lactarius akahatsu, assembly GCA_021524915.1. Lineage (NCBI taxonomy): Eukaryota > Fungi > Basidiomycota > Agaricomycetes > Russulales > Russulaceae > Lactarius > Lactarius akahatsu. The sequence goes on along the minus strand of JAKELL010000001.1, from coordinate 584,026 downwards.
CTGCATTCGCCGACGCGGCTGCGCTCGCGGAGAATGTTCGTTGGTAGATGGTGCACAGGGTGTCACATTATTTATGGTTAGCTATCTTTGGAGTAGCCTAGGTCAATTAAGGTCATTCACCTATTACCTACCACCTACTCTATCGTGCGCAGCTGGAATACGGATCGTGCACCATGCATCACGGCTTATTCCGTGCCTATCTTTGCTCGGCGTCGGATGAGAGATGAATTCATTCCATTCCCGTGTAGCAGCACCATCTACAACTACACTGACTACTTCGACTGTTTTTGAGTCGTACTTTATGAATGGTTCATCCCACACTTGCAGTAAAATACTATTGCAGTGCACCCAGTTTTGGCACGGAGTGATTTGTAAAAATGACAATACGCGTTATCGAGCTCAGGTGGTTCAAACGTTCAAGCTTATCGGACTTCGAGCAATGTACAGCTTACCCGTGTCGCTCTTGCGATTTCCGAAAGCCAAGCGCCAACTGCTCCGTCATTCTGAATTTCTAAACTGAGTAATTGGAACGCCGCGAATTATGTCTGATGCTTAGATCCAGCTCCACTCGATTTACACACGAAAATTCCCAAGAAAATTCTCGATGAATAGACAGCACTCCACACAATCTACACAACTACACAATGCGGATACAGTAGCAAGTGCGGGGGAAGGGGTACAGGACAAGAATTACAGTCAAAGGGCAACGTTGAGCCACAGCCACAAACTCAACACATGGTCCACCTATGGACCACGAATCTTTTTTCACTCCAGTCTCGAGCTGAGAGCGCTCAATAGGAGTACGTGTTGTCAAATTTTGCATTTTCCTCCTTTTTGAAACCAGCTGGAAAAGCGACGCCACGCGCCGGCGACCTTTGCAGCAGCAGCATGTATGCCTGCGACAACGGCTGAAGCCGCACGCCTGACTTGACGCATGATTTCGGAAGCAAGGCGCGTGGAGAAGAAAGCACCGAACAAGCCGCCCAAGCCTCCCCCGATGGCTGTGAAGGCCGCGGGAATGGTTCCTCCCATAGCCACGCCTTGGGCCATCGCAAAGAAACTACCGGCGGCGACGTTGCCGATTCCGGCTTGCATGGCGGCGGCCGCAGTGCCTACATTGTGTGAGGTGAGGGCTCTATAGTGATAATCAACGAGGCTCACCGGCGACGGGCCCAATGGCGCTAAATCCGAGCGCGTGAAGGATCGGAGGAGCCACAACCGGGGTCAGAACGATACCAGCGATCACACCAACGGCAACCAGAATGACCAGACGACGATTATCTAGGCATTGAGCATAAGTATTATCGACGGGCGCTAGTGTGGCACCACTAACACTTCATTGTGAACAGGGAAGAGATGTGTACGTGAGTAATCCACGCGTTGGAACATTTTAAGAGGATGCTCACGTGAGACAAAAGACATCGGTAAAATAAATGGAAAAGATTTGGCGACACCGCCGCCGGGTGAGAAGGTCATCTAGTCACGGTTCGATGGTTCGAGTGGACGCACACATTCATCAGGGGCTCAATTATACAGCCACTTTTGAGATTTTACGACTACAAATGATACACTCTCGTACTCGATAACCTATACACCTCCCTGGGCCTATCCCCACATGACAAAATTGGGATGTGGAAAACGAAGGAGATATATGGTTTTAAGGTATAGGTCAGATTTTATGGAATTAGGCGCGCGAGCACGTGACACGACGCGTGTGTATGCGCGCGCCCAGCGAGTTTGACTCGGAAGCCTTCCTCGCTTGACTTGGTTCACGACAGAATGCTCCGCAGAGCACCCACGACTACAGATGGCAGAGTCATCGATAGACACCAAGAAAGCGTTCGTGTTAACAAGCCATTCAAAGTCCCGTCTCCTGTCGTACAGCGTGCTCAGCCGCAAAGGAAGAGGAAGCGTGTCTCTTACAAAGAGACCCAAGAAGACGATGATAGCAACTCAGATTCGGGCTCGAAATCTTCGAAGAAACGAAAGCCACCCAACGACTCCGGAGATCAGCCTGCAGACACCTATCAGTTTCCTGTTTACAAACCTAAACCCTTCAACGAGTTGTTTGGCCCTCGTAGATACACAATTCCTGTTATGACGAACAAGAACGGCGAGCTTGTCAAGACCATTCAATCCAACCCGTCGCTCGGCATAAGGCCTCAGGTTAGGATCATCCCTCGGCCACTGCACGACCCGATGGAGGATCACGCAATCGTGCTCTATGATCCCACTATTGATACGCGGGAGACCGACGAAGAGAGAAAAGAGAGAGAGAAAGAAGAGCTCAGAGCCCAAGCGGAGAAGGAAGCGAAGGAGAAAAACGCAGGGCTATACAACCCACACAAGAGCTTGAAAGAGCTACTTGGCGGTGGTAAAGAGAAGACTGCCCAACGCAACAAGGTGCCAGTTGTCATCGACCCACGCCTTTGCAAGGTTCTTCGCCCCCACCAGGTTGAAGGCGTCAAGGTGCGAGTTTTCCTCCCGACTCTCCGACTGGTCCAGCTTAATGCTGCATCACATAGTTTTTGTACCGGTGCACAACTGGGATGGTTGTGGAGAATCAATACGGTTGCATTATGGCTGACGAAATGGGCCTCGGCAAGACACTGCAGTGTATCGCCTTACTTTGGACGCTTATCAAACAGTCGCCCCACGCTGGGAAGCCCACCATTGACAAGTGTATCATTGCCTGCCCATCAAGTTTGGTGAAGAACTGGGCAAATGAACTCAGTACGCGATTATAGTTTCGTATGGATGGTTCGCCCTGATTTCTTCAAGCAAAGTGGCTCGGTAAAGACACCCTTACACCCTTGGCCGTAGATGGCAAAGGGGGGAAAGCCGAACTGTTGGAGAGGGTAGCACGCTGGGTCGCTGCCAGTGGACGAAATGTCACGCAGCCAGGTTGGTTGACAACAACTCATCTAGATGTCTAGTCTTACCCCGCGACATAGTGATGATCGTCTCTTACGAAACATTGAGAACACTCACGGCGCACCTTGCAAATTGCAAGATCGGCCTCCTCCTTTGCGACGAGGGACATCGCTTGAAGAATTCTGGTAATAGATACCACACCGTTTCACACCTCCTTTCCGTACTCAAGGCCAACGCACACCCATAGAGTCGCTCACATTCCAGGCTTTGAACTCCCTCGACGTGAGGCGTCGCGTAATTCTTTCTGGCACTCCCATCCAGGTATACGTCTGCTGGTATACATCGTTGCACGGACACTCGCTAAATCCCCTCCTAGAACGACCTTTCGGAGTACTTTTCCTTACTCAGTTTCGCAAATCCCAATTTCTTGGGAACGAAAAACGATTTCCGGAAGAACTTTGAGAACGCCATCATTCGTGGTCGCGATGCAGATGCGACCGATCAACTGAAAGCTACGTGTGAAAAGAAACTGAAGGAGCTTGGCGAGATGGTCTCCAAGTTCATCATTCGCCGGACGAACGATCTTCTTTCCAAATACCGTGCGTTACCCTGCCGGGATTGCTCTCACACGCTCACTTGTTCTTCTAGTTCCGGTGAAATATGAACAGGTCGTATTTTGCGGACTGTCGGATTTCCAGCTATCCCTATACAAACTGTTCATCTCGTCTCCCGAAATTCAGGCTCTACTTCGGGGCGTAGACTCGCAACCTTTAAAGGCGATTAATATCCTCAAGAAACTCTGCAATCATCCCGAGTTGCTTGATCTGCCCAATGACCTTTACGGATCTGAACGTTTGATACCAGAGGGATTTCAAGGCTCTGGTCAACAAGCCGGTGCGAAAAGCCGTGATAGAAACCCATCGGTCCACTGTGAGTGGAGTGGTAAATTCATGGTACTAGAGAGGTGTGTCCGCGTCCGCTTTTCGGGTGCCAAATACTGAAAGCCATGGAGATTCTTGCACCAGATTCGGACGGAAACCAACGACAAAATTGTCCTTATTAGTAATTATACCCAAACGCTGGACATCTTTGAGAAAATGCTTCGGAGTAAACAGTGCGTGGATATCCATCGTACTCGGCTAATATGACGTTAAACGTCGCTCCCATAGGTATGGGTACTTCCGCCTAGACGGCACGATGACTATCACCAAGCGTCAGAAGCTCGTTGATCAATTCAATGATCCTGAGGGCAAGGAGTTCGTTTTCCTGCTGAGTAGCAAGGCCGGTGGATGCGGTATCAACCTCATCGGGGCGAATCGTTTGATCTTGTTCGACCCAGGTAGCGCATTCCTTCCAGGCACCGAACCTTCCTCACACACTGTCCCCCAGATTGGAATCCCGCGGCAGACCAGCAAGCTTTAGCACGTGTCTGGCGCGATGGTCAGAAAAAAGAATGTGCGTCAAAGTCTCTTCTGCACCTGTCCTTGTAGTCATTTACTTTGTGGCTTTTGTGCAGGCTTCGTGTATCGATTCATTTCCACGGGTACTATAGAGGAAAAGATATTTCAACGTCAAGCTTCGAAGCAAGCTCTCTCCTCCGCTGTGGTAGACGAAAAGGAAGACGCGGAACGTCACTTTTCGGTCGACGCCCTCAGGAAATTGTTCCTGTTCAACGAGCACACGCTATGCGAGACACACGAGACCTTCAAGTGCAAGCGCTGCAAACACGGCAAACAGGTCATTAAGGCTCCGGCGCTGCTTTACGGTGATGCCAGCACGCACGTATTCCCCGTTTTTAAAATACTTCATAGTTGTCTGATCCAAATGCCTTTAGGTGGAATCATTTCACCAACGAGGAATTGAGAAACAACCATGACGATCTACTCAGAGCTGAAGTAGGTTACCCCGAGGTTTCGTTCGTTTTCCAATATATCAGCCATTAGACCTTCAGCCCTCTCGCAAACCTAAGTTATGCACACACTGGACATTGTATCATAGTAGTACATACACCACAGAGCGCAAACTCATTGAACATCATAAGAAATCTGACCAGCTTCCCCAGTCTCCGCCGACAGGTCGCAGCTTCACCTTCTCGCCTGTCAGGCCAAAATAAGCTGCATTGTACCATGACTGCATCTCTTCTTCGATGTATGGTCCGAACACCTGACCCTGCTCGGCGGTAGAGCCTGGCACGTCCCACTTGTATTCGTATTTGACGTCCGCAGATGGCGGCACCCACGAAGCGTCTACTTTTCCAGCGGACCTCACGGAACGCACAAGTTCCTCGTAGGTCCGCGAATAGATGTCGGTGTCACCAAGCGAAAGAAGGGTCGAAGCCAGGTGGGTAAGCTGCTCGACGTCTGATAACGAGCCATGGCGTCGAGGATCATGCGAAGAAGCTTTCGCCGACCGTGAAGCAGAACTAGGATTGGATTAGGGCCATCATTAACAATGAGACGGGGGAACTCACGTACCTAGATTGTTTTTCCTTCGGCTTGGCGCGCACACCCAGGCGTTGCAAGGCCTCCAGCACCGTCTCGCCTTTCTTCAGCATCCCGAGTACTTCCCTCTCAACCGCCTCCTTCCCGCCCAATTCCTCCAGTTCGCGCTGTTCCGCCTGGATCTTCTCCTTTTGGACCTTCTCCTGCCGGCGCTTGCGCTTCCGAGCGAGCTTGATCTCCCGCTCCTCGAGGCCGTCCATCCATCGGTCGTGCAGCGCGTGGGGGTCGAAATTCCGCACGTACATCCCGTCCGCGGAAAATTTGCCCTCCTCCATCTCCTCGCGCATGTTGAACGAGGACAGCTCGTACCCCATGCCCGCCTTCTTCCGCCGCTCCGCGTCGTCCTCGTCCTCGGGCTCGTCTTCGCCAGAGGAGGACTCTTCTCCATTGTCATCCGAACCGCGCCCGAATTCCTGCCCCTCGATGTCCCCAAGACGCAGGAACTCCTCCTTTTTTTTCTCGCCCGATTCGGCTGCCGTTGCCTTGTCGCCGTCGTCGTCCTTGGTGGCGAACATGTCGTCGTCGTCGTCGTCTTTGGCCGTGCCGTCGGCACCGGATCGCCGGCTGAGAACTACACCCTCGCCATCGTCGCTCGAGTCCGAGTCGTATCCATCGGTTTTGACGCGCCCTTTACGCGTCGCCGATGGGTTCTCGAGAGCCGCGTCCACCTCCTCCGCGAAATTGGCTAAGTCGTCCGCTAGGCTCGACAAATCGCGTCTTTTTTGTCGGAGGCGGCCCTGATCCTGAGGGCACTCTTGAACTTTGCGCTCGCTTTGTGTGTTCTCGTGGCTGCATGATATCACGAGTTGAGCCACGGTTCGCCTAATCTCGATCGGCCCGCCGTCCCGTCATAGCCGTCAACATTCTCACGCTACTTTCGTATTCGTGTGCTCATCTGGCCCCGCGCAAAGTGATGTGCCTGGAGAACACCCATATCTCCATCGTACTGACACGGAAGCGTACTGTATCGACAGGTTGGAACGAAACTAGAACCTCCACAGAATGATTGTGTGTTAATTTGGGAGTCTTAGTGGCAGGGGGTACTAGTCGGATTCAAATTCAATGCCGCAGCGACAGGCATCGAGTCGACCATTCAGTGTATGTGACGCACGTTTCAGCCTTCGAGTGTATTAGGTAGAGTCGTTGGATATCCCATGATATTACACACACCCCTTGACCAAAAGAAAATAGCAGCTGCAGCCATGTAAGATATGCAAGCTCCCGAGATCGGCTAATCCCTGACATTCGCCTCCTCTGCGGTTACGGGTAATCGACGTCGTGATGAGGTATACGGTTCTTCTACATCCTCGGCTCGTATTAGACTTTCCTCCTCCTCGCTAGATGTCTCGCGCGTAGATAATCGGCGTCCGCGTGGTGATGGACGGTGGCGGTATATAAAGGACTGGGTAACAATGGTCACATCAAACATGAGAGTGCCACCACTCCCAATGAGAAAGCTGCGGTAGGCTGTGAGAAAATAGGGAGGACCGATTGTCATGATAGACGTACGGCATACTCTCAATGAGAAAGGCGGATGACTGCGTGGTGGAGGCGCGCATATTGGGCGAAGATAGTATAGACATAACGTAGAAAAAGTTGCCGAGGAAAGCAGAGATGAAGAGAATCATTGATAGGCCCTGTAAAAGCGTTGAAAACGGGGACGGTGTGGTGTGTCAAGGAACGGTAACCATACCTCCACAGACTTCCTAACAAACTTCAAGCCGTATTGCAATGAGCAATGGAATACGTTCGTGATCCAGTGAGACACACACATTTTTCCATATTTGCGGGAGCCTAGATGTCAGATACAGTGTCGCGCATGTCCATGATGAGATGCGACCAATTACGCGCTCCAATGATGGCCGGTGGGCTGGTTGCTCGCCTTTGGAAGTATGTTCAAGATGTGGCACATCAAACACTACGTCGACGGTAGCCAGTGGGGGGCTTTCGTGTGAGAACGTCGGGGACAGCGAACTCGGAGGGGGCAGGTTTGCCTGCGATAGCACTCTCCCAGGCTGAAGGGGAGAGCGAATCTCGGCACTATACCTATTCATGCTCAACGTCCCGATACCGAATAGTGCCCAAGCACCCATGAAGATCATGGTCGCACCGCGCCTGCTAGCACGTGAGCTCCGCCGGCGTTGACTCCCACCTTCGCTTTGATGCCAGTCAAGAGCTTCTCCTTCTAGAGACTCGAGATTCGACCGCTGTAATGTGCGACCGCGAGCTGACGCGTCGAAATCATCGATGGTGGATGTGATCTGCAGGGAAGTTGGTATATGTCGGCTGCCTGTGCGACTGTGGCTGGAGGGAGCACGCCTTTCTTTGCTCCACACGACGTGTCGATGCCTCTCAGAGTAGAGACTGTCTGTCAACGTAGAGAGAAGATCTTCATCCATGTCACTGCCACCTTCTCGGGCAGGGCGATTTGGGTCCAAGAGGCCATCTAAGCTGCGTCGTGACCACCGAGTGTGAACATATCCCGAAGTCGGGGGCTCATTCCTTTGCGAAGCGAGCGCAGCAGCAGTTGTTGCAACATTCGCCGCGGCGGCTGAAAGCGTGCGGTAACGAGACGGGGCTCTCTCCCTCGATGTGCGATAAGCCAACGATCCAGCGCGCGAACGCGGTTGGGAAAAAGCTGTCACCGTAGGAGTGGCGGTCTTGCGATAATAGAAGTACTGAGAAAGTAGCACGATATCGATAGAGCAGAAATAAGTGGCAAGCCACGTCTAACAAAGTTGTGAGTTTCGACCAAAAATGACAAACACGAGAGATCTACTTGAAATGGAAGCTGGTGTGTGAGTATGCAGCCAATAAGGTTGGTCAGATCGCCTGGAACGTTATAGATGGGCATTGATGTGAACGGCGAGTGGAGTGCAGACAGTACCGAGTAGCCAGTTGGCGAGAAAAGGAAGTGCGAGGCCCTCTACGGACTGCCGGCGGAAATTCTCGAGGAGTTGGCTAGAAGTTGAGTGTCGGGATAGAGAAAGAGAATAAACAGAACGGAAAATGATCACTCACGGGAATTGGGCACCCAGCCAGAAAAACATGGACAAAAGACCAGTCCAATCGCTGAAGGACATGACGACGAAATGATGGCAGGATTAACCGCCCAACTGGCGGTGAGCCGTGAGCTTGTGAACCGGAGCCCCCGGTTCTGCCCTTGTCCAGTCTTGGTCTCACTCAAGCGCTCTCAACACGCAATCATGTCTTCAAATCCGGTTCAGCCTCGCGCCCCTCCACCACAACATTTGGCAAGTTCCAAACGTGTCGTTCCCACAAATACTAACATATCCGACAGCGTACACTCATCCTAGACTATCTCGTCCAGCGCTGTTACACGCGTACTGCTAGAGCCTTTGCCGCCGACAGTACCGTCCAACTCCTCGATGCAGACGGCGATGAACTTCGTCGGCCATCTGAGGAGGGTGACCCCCCTGGTGTCACCGAAGAGACTTTACACCAGGCGGTCCTCCGACGAGGTGCACATTCTACAATACATAGCGCCCACCACTTCATCTACTAAGCGCAACTCGTTCAGATATTCAGACGAGCATCCTTTCGGGCCGTGTTGACGACGCCATTGACCTCTTGGACGCTAACTTCCCGTCTATCCTCTCTTCATCATCAACGAGTCCTTACTCTGAGTCTACAATGGCGACACGAGTAGAGCAATCTCCATCACTCACTTTTACCATAGAACCCGCGCACTTGTATCTCGATCTTCGCATACTGGGATTCATCGAAGCGTCCAGAACTAAACCACTACTACACTCATCCACGAGACCATCCACCCTTGACACCGAACCCCTCCCTCGTGTATCTCCGCAAAGTAATATCCGGGATCTTTCCAGCGAAGTTGATGGTGACGCTCACCTTTCTCGGTTATTGAAACACGTATATGAGTTGTACGATTGCGCGCAAGCACTCCAAGATCCCCACGATCGGGCTGAGTATCAACACGAGCTCAGCGCCGTTAGTAGCCTGTTGGCCTATAAAGTTCCAGAGCAGAGTCCTATGGCAAAATATCTGGCGCAGGAACGGAGGCAGGTCGTCGCTGACGAGATCAACAGTGCAATCCTCCGTTCGTTGCTCGTTACCTCCACCATCCCAAATCTTGAGATGCTGACTTTGCCAAATGTAGATCGAGCGGGCTCTCCTCCAATATCCTATCTCGAGTTGTATGTTCGGTATAATACTGTCATATGGGGCTACATGAACGAGCACGACATCCGTGTACCTCGCGGATGGCCAACCGGAATTGCGTTACCTCGGCGGCCACAACCCACCATAGCTTCGACTTCTTCAAGTGTAAAAATGTCAAGGAGAGATGACCCCGAGGTTTGTGACTTATTGCTGTGTGTCCTCAAACGCGCTAATCTCATTGACAGGTGGTTCCTACTTTCAACTTGAGCCAATTCTTATCTACTTAATGGGACTACATTGTTTATTCACCCACCTATCATTGGCACCTCCAAGCCTCATGCAGCATCCAGGATAGCATAAATGTCGTCATAGATACTCGCTTTATTTTGTAGCCCGCACACTTTGTATCGGATTCGGACATCTGTATTGTTTTTCGGCAGTCGTCCACCTGGCTCATTCATACCACTCTCAAGCGATCGCTACGTTACAATCATGACATCATCCCACCGCCCTTCGTTAACCTTCCGTAGATCTTCCAACGCAATCCCACATTCACGACAGCCTAATATCTTCAAGTACACCCAGCGCTGCCATGCGACTTTCTCCAGGGCCCGCTCACCACCCCAAGCCGGCTCTCCGAGCCAAGGATTGTAGGAAATGTCCAACACCTCAAGAAGTGGACATTTATCCGGTAGTCGGTGCAGCGGAACCGGCGCGGACAAGTGAACGAGGGCAAGGCATGTGATGGAAGGTGGGAAAGCAAGGAAGGTAGGTGTTGAGAGGGCGGCGGACATGATGGCGAGGGAAGTGAGAGGCTGTGGGCTGGGACCGTCAGCGTCCCATAGCCCTTCCGGGTCCTTTTGGGCCTCGGACTGCTCAGAGTGGAAGAGTTCCGGACGAAGGGGTGACGTTGGTTCGACGACGATGAGCTCCCCATCTACTTGATTATGTTCTTCCCCCAGGAGCACCCGCAGACTCGCGCTGGGGAGCGGGCACCGTACGGCGCATATTCGCATCAGCTGTTTCCTGAGATGAGGCCCGAGATAGGGCACGAAGTCTTTGAGAACATCGGCGTCGGTGCCACAACACCTCAGTATGACGCGGAGGCAGAACTCGCCCAGGCGCGGTACTGCCGGTCTGGCATCCGCCACGGGACCCGAAGAACCACCGTTCTGCGCAAAAAAGAGCGACAACGCCGTTTCCCGCCACTCAGGGCTCTCAAAGGCTTGAGCCGGTGTAGTTGTGACTGCCCAGCTTCGCGGGATGGGTCCCGCTACCGGTGTGGGAGTGACCTTCGCATCAATATGGAGAGCCTGGGACGAGAAGCGATGGGGTTGCAGACCATATATCTCGGCATATGGAAGTGAGGGCCCAAGTGCAGGAGACGTTGGCAACAGGGCTGCCCCGGGGGTACGTTGAGAGTTCAGCGCGCGCCGGAAGTGTTCGCCGCTGCCGGTTCATGAGCCACTCTGAGGAATGGCCCTAGGTGGTCGAGGCGTACCGGAGTGTGTGCAGGAGATCATTGACGTCCTTGTTCCCTTTCAATGACTGAGGGGGTGAGCTTCTCATGGGTAAAACAGGTTTCAAATATTCAAACCACTTGAGTGCTTATTTGGCCCGAAGTATCACTTCCATACATCATGGTAGTAAAGCGTGTAAAGAGGGGCCAGAGACACATATGTTTTTAAAGTGATACAGGGGATCAGAATCCCACCCAACAACGGTGATTATCGGCAGACTACAGCATCAATTCATCTGTCGGACAAGCTTGTTGATATTGTCCTCCCGGTTACCGAAGTCACCGCCCTGAACATAGTGCTTAAACTTGCGCGTTCGCCAACCACCAGTGGGGTTCGAAAGTTTAAACGGCCAGAGGAAGTTGGACACCTAACAAACAGGATAATCAGAATGTGTGCACAGTATATACTGCAGTTACAACAAACTGGCCTGTTTGAAATTGGGCCCGACGGTGAAGATCTCGTGCACGAGATCTTCGACGGACAAGATATCATACTTGCCAAGAGTATTCTCAATGACGGAGTTATTGGACAAAGGGACACGTTGACGATTGACTTTGCCGTAGCCACGCTTATAGATCAGCTCGCGCACGGTCTTCAGGTTTGGCTCTCTGGTGCGATAGTGTTCGTTAATGATGGCGGTTGCCTCATATCGATAACGTACCCATAGGTGACATAGGGCTCTACCAGACGGAGCATCTGCTGCGTCGCCTTCGTCACACGCACAAATACGCCACTGTTGATTTGCAAAAGGCGGAGAAGTTGTAGAATTTTGCGGGGCTTCGGGGCAATCTCGTTGATACTATTCCACATTGTTCAGTCAATCTCGCCAGAACTGATTTCATACTTACCCTCGGATACGGATAACGAACAACACCTTAGGTTGCGCAGGAACGTAGAAGTCGCCCGTCGAACGCGCTGCCCGCTTTAGGCGGATCTCTTCCTTCTCCTTCGACAAATACTCCTTCACATAAGACTCGGCCCGCTTAAAAATAACCTTTCGTTTGGCTCTGGCAGCCTGGGCGTAGCAGTCAGATCAACACCACACCGGAGCGTTATGTGTGGTGACAGTTATATCAGTCCCGAAAGATGGTTGATTGGAGGCAGCATGGAAAAACACAGTTTTGCTAGCCATTCCAGGGTACTTGTACATCACAAGTGGGAGGGGGGACAAAAACAAACGCGCACCTTTTTGGCAGTTGCAGCCTTTTCCAAACGCTCCTCGCGAACCTTGTCGTTTTGCTTCCTCTTCTTGAGAAGAGTTTCTGGGACCTCAATGTCCTATTGCACGTAATTTCAGACCAAATCGGACACTCGATCAACGGCTAGATGTGCCTACCGAGACTGTCGGAACACTACATACAAGACAGTTTTTAGCATAGTCCCTGGCATAACGAGAGAACCAACATACGTTGTTGAAGCCGCCATGGTGATGATCTTGGTGTCGTGTTAGTGTCGGTAGTAGTGTAAGTATTCGACTAGTGGCTGAAACTGTATAGCATGACAAAGATTTTCTCGCACTGAAACATTAAATGATGATTACAAATATTAATTAATTAATATCCAACGTCCTCCACAAATGCAACGAGTTGACCACCTGTGTACCCAGGCTTGCCATTGTAACGAAATTGATCCATGTGCTGGTCCATCCACTCGTTGACCCATGTCATGCTGTTGCGTCTTACCCCCGCATCTCACGCAAACCCGTATGGGCCTTCGACGAAGCAAAGTTCCCTTGGAAATTACGTCTTGCCCTTCGCCGATGTACGATTTTCTCACTTTCCCGACTTCGGATACGAAGTCTACGACTTTAATAAACAGTCGTGATTTGTCAATAGCATTAGATTTAGAGACCGTCTGCGCGATTCCGATTAGGAGGGGGTAAAGTCTTGGCACAGGACTGCATGCGACAAGGCTCAGACGCAGATCTGCTGCTGCGTAAACTTAAGCTTTCCGATAATGTATACGAATAGAGCAGTCACTCACCATTGGACCCTTCAATTTGCTTTGAGATATGTGCAAGCAACGATTCAAGAGCCTCGAGATTGACGCCAGAGCCGTCTACGGTGTTGAGTAGGGCGTTCTTTGACATGACACCGTTCTCTCCACTTGTTTCGAGACTCTTCAAATATTCGTAGAATCGCTTAACATCGCCCACAGTTAGACGAAGTGTTGCCAATGCATCCGGGAAGAGTAGAACCGACAGAATGGGGTGGGTTGACGGGATGGTCTGTTTTTCTACTGGTGCATTAAGTGGCGTCGCGACGATCGCTGACTGATAGCCCACCTATAGCTTCGTCCGCTAAGCCTTCCCTAGAATCGCCCAGAAGGGTGCACTCCCTCATCAACTCTTCTAAGAAACCGATGAACCAAGTACTAAGCACCGTCATTGGCCAGATGTTGTCTTGGGCAATAATGAGCCATGAGAAATTGGCGATACCGACACATACCAAGTCCAATGTTATCACCGTCCATGCAGTCTTCGAAAGCGTTATGACAGGCTATGACGGAGCAGAGGTCTAGCATTGTCTCCCAGCGGGTTCTGAAATTGTCTTTTTCCAACGCCTTCTGTGCTCTTTCACCCTTCAACCTGCCAGAATTACTTTCGTATCGACTCAGTGATGCAAAGATAACCATACCGGTAGACCTCAACAAGGATACCAAAAAATTCCTGAACCCATATATCTCGTAAACCGTCGTCTTGGGTTTCAAGTGCTTCGAGGACGTTGTACAACACATTTTCAACTTCTTTGGCGCTGAATGAGCTGAGTGAAAGTTGATGGACAACGTCTGATATAGTACGTTTGAACCGGATGGCCGATACAAGCACAGAAGCAAAGTCAGCCACAGGACGACGCTCGAGCACTAGGAGAGGTGGAGTAAGCACTGGAAGCCGGTAGTGATATGAAAATAAGATAAGTCTACCTGTGGCATCTTTCATAATTTTCTTTGGCATTGCATGAATCGATAATCTTGAGGTGATTACTGTCGAGGGGAAAACCATACAGAAGAGAACAGCATTGGGAGAGAGAGCGACACTGTGAGGTGCTGAAACGAGAAGGCAGTGAGGTGACAACCACTGGTTCCAGAATGACACTCACGATATACGGAGGAGCCCTCACCCCAACCCAATAGAAGAGGCTCGACACTCCAGTCGGAATGAGCCTCAAGCGACGGGCTGTTTGTCATAGATCAGATAATGACGGGTAAATTATAGGCCTGCTCACAGCTGAAGTATTGTGACACTACCGCACGGAGTTTTGACGAAGGCCTTTGTTTTTGAAGACACTGGCCCTTGAACATTCAGACTCCCTGCAACAATTGCGTTTGCACGTGGGGATCCGCGGTGGGGTAAGACGAACGTCAGGGGCTCGGACATTGCCCTTGATGTCAGTCTTGTTGGCGTCTGCAGTGTGGATAATCAGCATCTGGAAGGGGTGCACCAATAACAAAAAAACAAACCCATTCCAAGACACCGGCACTGAGTCCTCTCCTTGAGAGGCCGAAGACAACGAGCTCGGATTTGGGAATGGTAGAATCTATTCGGGGGAGGTTTTCCATCCCAAGAGCATAATCCTCATGTCGATCAAAGCCGAGGAGAGACAGACACAAGTACATCTTCGGAGTGACAGTGCCTGAGCTTGATTCCGCCGTGACGGGATACTGTGGATCCCCGGGACAAAACACCATTGAGCTGAGTGGATGTGCATCGCATCTCAGGGGAGGGAGAGGGCTCGTGGATAGACCTAGTGTGGTGTCTGAGTTTGAAGGAGCAATTGCATCATCGCAAAACTCACACGTCCTTAGCCCGTCAAATCCTAGACGGACCTCACACAGTTCGATGTTGGATCCCTGGACCCAGCTCTCCCAGTCTGCAGACTCCGCCAGATGGACATTATGAAAATGAGCAGATAAATCGGGGATATCATCAAGCCCGAGTGCGATGTTGGGTGTTTCAGGGGAGATGGCTTTCACCTGGGAGCGGGTGGCTACTAAGATTGCGTTTTCTATATTTTGAAAATTCAACTTTAAGTTCAAGGAAGAAGATACCATGCGGACCATTATATGCTAGACCGATTGTTGCGTGTGTGCAACAACGACTCTCGAGCCCTGGGGGGGTATCCATGTTCGAAGTGACAGGGCTCAAGTCGCGAGCTTCGCCATGCTTTTCCAGCGAACAAGATACAGTTATTATTTTGGGCTCTTGGGCACTGGATCTGACGCAGCAGAGCTGTACCCGTAGGTTCTGTGTTATAAGGACGATTGTAGGCAACGTGGCCAGCATTGGGGGGCCAAGCGGGGGGAGTCTCGATGATTTCCGGTCGGAGCCAGTGACCCACTGCCGCGCGGGTGAGCATCCAATACAGAAAGCATTAGGATAATCGTACTTCTCGAGCGTGACCCAGCCAGGCAGCGGAGACAATGCCTCCCCCGCGAGGGAAGTTCATGGATTCAATGAAGTCCCAACCATCTGCTCGATTAGCTTTCCAGAACGACCCGAGCCCAGGTCCTTGCCGACTCGGGAAGTATGCAAAAAGCCAGGTCTCGTCAGGTGATACACTGAGAATTGCAGGAGGTCCGAAAGTTATTGCCGTAGTAGAAATGACTGCGGGCTGAAGAAGGAACTGCCTTGATGACGGGAACGCACGTCCGGCGACGGCAGGCTCGCTTTCGTGGGCAAAGAGGATAGCGGAACTTGTCCATACGACTGGCCTGACAATGTTGAGTTGAAAGTGAGATAAGAAAAGGGGACTAACCTGCGTTGTTGCTCGACGAGGGCGTAAGAATTCCACCAACGAGAGTCGTCCTTGGCTTTGCCCTTGAGTGGCGTCTTCGTCGTCGTCATGGCTGACATCGTTGTAGTACGGTCCGCTCCAACCTGACTCATGTCACACTGTCAACCAGTCGTAATCGCAGAACGAGATGTCGAATCCGTTCAGACTCAAGTTATTGTTCAGACGTTCTCAGATCGTGTCCTCGTCATCATAACACAGCTATCAAAAGTTGGGACATTGGTCCTCACAATCATTTATTTCATCCGTTCGATCTGATCTCATTTCTTATGCAGATCCAAGCCTCCGTGCCACCAACCATTGCCCTTACTCAAGCTTCTGTATCCAACGATAGCTCTCTACCACCCGTGCATCCCTCAGTTGACTTGACTTATCTGTTTGGACATGCACCGTCCTCAGATCACCAGACATTATACTCTTCTTACGCCGCCCAAGTCGCCACTCTCGTGTGGACCTCGGAACGGTATGCCCAGATTGAGTCATCCCGTAACCCGGTGGTCGTTGGAGTTGCGTTGAAGGCGCCTCGCTCTTCCGAAAGAGATCCCGAAGCGGACAGAGCGACGTTTCTTCAAATCATGGATTTGGTTCGAGAGATACTAGGTACTGTGTGAGCCACATATGAGAGTCGAGTCAAATAGCAGCGTCGGTCGAAGGGTGGTTGCGGTCGTGCCAGGTGGAAGAGCAGTGCACCTGGCAAATCATTTCGTGTATCATTTGTCTCTGGCCTGGGCCAGCAATTTGGACCAATCGACATCCGAACTCGTCCCTGCCGACTCCCTTTCCGCGCGGGTGGAGCGGTATTTCTCAACCTTCCAGCGTATAAGACTGTCCAACTTTTCCTCGAGAGGCGGTGCCGTGCGGGGGTTTGTCTCGTAAAGGTAGTATGCCAGTGCTCCAGTAAAAATACCCAGCACTGGGTCCACCGACACTGGGTATGGACAACGCGTAAGCGAGACAATGAATAAAAGAAAACGCGGTAGCCTGCAGCTCACCGGGATAGTAACACTGGAGACATCTCGTGGGGTTCAGTTGGCAGTCCGCAAGGAGAAAAGGAGCATAGCCTTACGTGTAAACGGCGTAGACACCCCATCGTTGCCAGCAAGCAACTACAGACCACCACTTGTCGCTATCACCTTCATTCAATGTCCTCTCTTGCTCTTGAACGTCAGATACGACCAATTTATGGTCAGTTGACTCCTTCCCAATACTATCCGTCAACATTACCATCATTGCTTTCCAGACGCGTTGGACAGCGGGTCACATAAATCGGCCATAGTGACATGTAACAAGCTACTCAAAAAGCATCCCAAAAACGAGCATCTCAAGGTCATTGTGTTTATGACAGCCTTTCTCTTCCTGTTCTCATAGAGGTTTAGGCGCTGAAAGCCCTCGCCCTTACACGCGCCCAAAAGTTCGAAGAAGCCATTGCACTATGCGAGGAAGTGCTGGCGACAAAACCCACAGATGAGGGGACCATAAATGCGCTGATGCACGCCCTTCGTCATCTTGGCAGGTGTTAGTACGCGGTGTCTCTTTCTTTACACTTTATGACTGAAACACTTGGGTACAGATGCTGACTTGGTGAAACTATTCGAAGATGCCTTCAAGCAGCAACCGGACAATGACGAACTCGGTCGTCAGGCGTTCTTTGCCAATGTACGCGCAGGAAACTGGAAAGCTGCACAACTAGTAAGAATCCGTTCCTTAGCAGACCGCCAACTTCCTGCGAACAAAGTCGCGTCATTTGTGTCTCCACATGAGAATAGCCTCCTTGAACTAATCCGCCATAGCTAGCCAACAGACTGAACAAACAATTTCATAATGACCGTTACGTCTTCTGGGGGATAATGTGCACAGTTCTACAGGTCAGACCCCGGAGTATAGTTTTCTCGATTGCCCCCGTTTCCTGATCACGCCCATTGTAGGCCAACGACCCCATGACCGCTGTGGACATGCGCGAAATCCTGCTCAAATTGGCTCATCGGCTCATTTTGGCCTCTTGGAAACCCTCAGAGGCACATGCAGATCGGCTCTATCTTTACATTACGATTCTCCAGCAACTTGGGCTTTACAAGGATGCACGCGAGGTGCTGGAAACGGAATCAGGACGCTTCCTTTGTTCTCGCAACATCGCGTGCGATTATTTACGACGGGATATCATGAAAGCAGGGGGGTGGCAAAAGGAAGAAGCTGAGGTAGCCAAGCAAAGGATATTGGAGAAAAGGTCAGGAATGCTGTTGCATACTGGCTATCTCTGTCATTTTAAAGTTCATCCAGAGACCGTAACTGGCTTGAGTTTCTCTCTGTCCTAGACGCAACTTTTCTACCCTCAACGCTTTCTAATGGCACGCACCACGAGTCCAGTTCGTCTTTGCCGTCTGACTTTGCGCAGCATAAGGAAAAGACACGGGAGCTATTCGCAAAAGTTGTAGAGGAAGACGGTAGTCATGATAGGGCTGGCTGGCTGGGTTTGATGGAGCTAGAGAAGCTTTCTACTACTCATGGGGTACCCTCAGGTATGTAAACCGTCGATTTTCCGCTGATCCACCTCAACATTTACAGACGCCTCTCGCTTGCTGGACCTCCTGAAACGCTACTTTGACATTTTCGGTGACAAGACTGCGTGCTATGAGGATTTGCGACCTTATACGGACCTTGACTCTGACTCGTCGTCCGATTGGATAACATTCCTTGAAGATGTGGCACACTCCCCTGTAAGCATCTCCGATTTTCTCTAGTTCAATACTTAAGTCCACCAAGTCGTCCGGTACTGCCCTTCGGCGGTCCATAAATGCTCACAAATTCTTGAGATATGGGTTGGACAAAGCACGGTTGACCGTGGACCAGGAAAGCTCTCGGGTTGTAAACCTTGTGGATGAATATTTCGAAGCTCTACCCTTAGGGAGAGATCTACCAAAATTGGAGCTACAACCGGCAGACGACCTAGCGATCCTTGCGGCACAGGTATATGTGAACATGTTCGCACTGGATAACACGGTTGCCCACCTCCACAACGCCGTCGTCCTGTTGGAGTATGCTTCGAAGAAAAGCCCTCAGTCATATCAAATCCATCTCGAGCTAATCAGAATTTATCGCCTGTTAGGTGTGATGGCTATTCTCTATCTCACCTGTTCGATTGTCTCAGGTGTCTTTTGGTTAGGTGCACCGCAGCCAGCTTTGGATCACTATCGTCTTTTGAACGTGAAACAAATCCAGAACGACACCTTATCATACTTGATCCTTTCTCGCTCCACCAGTTTCTCATTGGCGGCTACGGGCGACCTGACATATGCTTCTGAGTGCCTAGAATCTAGTCATATCTACTTTAGTAATTCCCAAGAAGTAAGTGGAATCTTTTCACCTTCCCGCTCACTGTCGCTAAAGGCCATTAGACCGCCGAATTCGTCGTCAAGGCGTTTAGCATGGAAAAGTACTCACAGGCACGCCGTATTTGTTCGTAGTTGCGCGTAGGCTAACGAGAGCGCATTTCAGGTCCCTGAACTCGTTGTCTTTGAAGAACGTCTAGACAACTCTCTCCAGCGGGATCTCGTCAAGATCGAGCACGTTCGCCTGCGCATCTCGCATGAACCGATTACCACTGAACTGGTTGATATGGAATTAATTGAGTTGAAGTTCATTTTTGACCGGCGTATGTCTTTCCTAGAATTGCGTCGCCTGCTTTGACCGATTTTGATGTTAGAACACCATGATAACCGAGACCTGGGGATTCTTCCAAACTATCAACCACGGGGGCTACCATCTTTCCAGTCTCAGACAACTCTTTTTGGGAGGGAACCAGCAGTACGTACGCCTCCAGCGGTACAGTAGCCATGGTATAACTCAGTCGTATTCAGGCAGGGTGGTTATCTGCATTCCTCAAAATATACATCAAAGCCTTGTCGGCAGCCAGCGACTTGGATCCCTCTGTCGAGGACGATAAACTACTCATCGGCGATCGTCCAAGACAAAGCTACAGCCCTGATGCGAGCATACCGTTGGCAGAACGTTTAGCCGTTCATACGACAGAGGAGTTGGAGGAGGTAAATCCCCACCATTGGTGAAGGTTCATTTGACTCACAACCCGCTAGCTTACAGAAGACGAGCTCGCGCTATTTCGTTACATGACCGACTTAACAGACTGGTTGGACCCGATCCATAATTTTCTCCGACCGAGGCCAGAAACTGCCAAACAAACAGCGAAGAACGACGTCTCTTCAAATGATGGGGCGTCTTCAATCGAACAAGGGAAGAAACCCGAAGACGCACCACCAGTCACCGAACCGCCGGAGTCTATCTTGGCATATTTCAAAAGTGGGTGGCCGCAAATTCTATTGGTACTTTCTGACTAAACGCGGGTTCTGGTACGGTAGACTCACATGCTAAATTTTCGAGAGCCGTTGAGGAAAGACGTCCAATTCATGAAATATTGCATATTGCAACCCTAGCGCAGGAGGCAAGCGAGTCGGTGATTTTGTCGATTGTTGCTGATGACACACACAGGGACTGCTTTGTTATGTATCTGCACCAAGCGCTTTAAAGATAGTTCCGTGGTTCGCATTAACAAACTCGGCTTGGTAAGGTGTAGGGTTTCTACCAAATAATAGCGCTCTCATCGCGTTCCGATAGCTCGTCCAGCATATCAAAAATTTGCGTGCGGGTGCTGTCGAGGCTGTCGGGCAGATCGGTGCCCAACTGACGAAAATTAGCGAGCTCGAAGGGACCCTTGACAAGCGAAAGCAGTTTGTTGAGAACTGCAAGGCCCTTCAAGCGCATGACGAGGTCAGCCATCGCCTTAGCACCCAACGAAACTTTATTTAGCTCGTTTTCAGATCACCCATGAACACGTCCTTGACTTGGGCAAGAAACTGACTGATTCCCAGAAAAAGGTCATGGAGGGAGTTGGTAGAGGGATTGAACGTGTCTGCAAGGCATCTACGTGATTCGTGCTACGGCCGCCGTGATGCTGCGATAGTCATAACTAGCACATTACTGCAATAGCACACCTATGGTACACATCCCACCTTTTTCTGGTTCGTTTCTGCGTTCGCCACATGAAGGACCCGTGACAGTAATCACATGATATTGTCACACCGTGCGTCATGGCCCGTTACGCGTTAAGGGGACAGCGCGTACTGTGACTGGGACTACAACAGCGCGTCTGCAATGAGCCAGCGTAAGTAGACTTTGTTTTGAACTTTCAGTGCTCACGCGTAGCTCCCTAGCTATCGACTTCGGGACTACAGGTGGAGGTGGCTACTTGACTGGGGGATCGCCCTTTGGCAGCAATAGTGGTAGTCCAGGAGGGATTGGTCGAGTATGGTTTCGTCGAATGGATGATTCACTCCAACTAACGTTTTCAGTAGAGGGGTGCACTTTTGCAGTCCCTGCGGCCTATTACCGTGAAACAGTTTTCCCAAGCCACCCAAGCTCATGCGGATGCGGAATGGGTCTTCGAAAATTCTGAGTTCGGACAGGTGCGCATTCTTCCGCGTATCTGTCTTACATTCCCTTATTGTTGTTAACTAGGTGACACTCGTGGCGCATGTTATTTCAGTTCAGAAACAGACAACCAACAGTGTTTACCAACTCGACGACGGTACTGGTACTCTCGAGGCACGTCATTGGCCCGACTCGGTGAACCAAGATAGCGATGACAGTCAAGACGAGGTTGTGTGAGACCTGTCTTCAATCCCACACCCTTCATATTGCTTACTTGCCCAGGCCAAATTCCTTTGCCCGTGTTACTGGGACTATCAAAATATTTGGCACAAAGAAATATATCAACGCAAATCACATCAGACCCGTTCTGGACCCTCACGAGCCTTTTTATCACGTCCTGGAAGCAATGACTGTGCAACTTATTTTCGACCGCGGCCCTGTGAGAATGCTTTCTCTAGTTTTCTTAGTTCATTCAACCTATATCTAAACCAGCCAGGGGCTCCTATCAATGGCCAGCTCCCGGCAGGTGGAACGCACTCGTTAGCTGCATACTCTGCGCAAGGTCATCAGTCAGAGGCCAAAGACCAACACTCACACCTCCAGCCCGTCCCACGCAGTATCGTTCGGTTCATGCTGAGTCAGCCACAGACCCGTGAAGGGGTGCACGTCGGCGCCATCGTAAAGGCTGTTGGAGCTGATGCGGAATCTATCGAGTGAGATTGTCCACATACCCTCTCGGTTGATTGTGACTCACTGGGTTGTGTGACTTAGGCGAGCTCTGGAGCAGCTGATGGATGAAGGTGCTATTTTCAGCACAATTGATGAGGCGCATTTCCAGGTCTCCCAGTAGTATTGTATCCTGTGGATATAACGCTCAGGACTGTAGCACCCTTCGTGCATTCGTGCCTACTTTCCAGTACGACTGCTGATGTGCACAAAACGTCGTATTTCCTTGCACACATATTTTCTGTCAACCTCGCGGTCATTGTATTATCTCTCCCGGCCCTACTTCCGTGCCCTCCAAATACTGTCCTCATCACTGGCATGCAATCGTACCCTACCTTTCCGCCGTGACTCCTTTCTACCAGTGCCCATTTCTATTTGAATGTCCAGTAGTCTCCTACCGTCAACTTGTTTGTTCCACTCGACTCCATTGGGTCGTCGAGGAATGCATTTTAGTGCCGAGCAAGCGCACGTCGATCATATGGGACCAAGCTTGCAGCTTTCTGGAACTTCTTCGTATTATCGCGGTTCTCCGATGAGAAAATCACACTGCCATAGAACCCTTTGACTTTCCGCAGTGGAAGTTCTATCTTGCTTTGACCACGATGCATGATGGATACATAATTAAAGATACGCACAAGTTAGGACGGATGCCTTGCCATTCACCCTTTCTCTGTACCGAGTCCCACAGTGCCTCAGGCTGGGTGTGGGCAAATTTAGGTAAACGACTGACGATGTCTAGCACAAAATATTACCGAAGTCTATTCGGATCAAAGGGCGAGTACTGTGGGTATTGGAGAACTCAGGCTAGGCTAGGAGGTACTGGTGCTTGCGAACAAACCCAGCGTTTCTCATGCCCGCATCTTCGGACTCGGAAACTTCTACGTTGTTCGATCTTCCGAACCCGGTATCACGGTTCCAGGTCTCGTCGTGGTCCCATCCTGGAGTGTATGTGGTTGGGTGTTACTTACCTGCCTGGTGGGCTCTGGCTTAGAAGGGTACTATATCTGGTATCCGGCCGGCGGTCTATCATGATTGGCGCTACCTCTGCCCGTGGTTACCTGCTATAAGCATCTACCAAAAGTTCTACTTTTCCCACACAAGATGTCAACCGTCGGTTCAGCGAGCCAGCAAGTTCGTGGTCACAGTCGCTTTAACGTTGCGCGCTACTAGGATGCTAATATGATTTTCAAGTGGTGGAAAGGCCCCATTTATCCTGCGACAATTAAGCAGCTTTTGCGGGCTTCGCGGCCGCATTCACAATCCAAGTTCTACGTGGATGATATCGAGCTTGGCGTGGTATCCCTGTGTTTATTTTCCAGCAATGGACAAAGTAACATGGCCTTTCCAGGTCACCTGTGTTGCGGGTATCGTTGCCATAAGCGATCACGGTTCTATAACAGCATACTATTTAGAAGATGGTAGTGCGGGACGTCTTCGCACTACTTGGTCCCGCGAATCGGAAACAAGTGAACAATTTGAGTACGTCGGTATCAGTGTGTATCCCAAAGCCTTCCACATTAATGATGTCTTGAAAGGACGCACACCTACGTACGCGTGGTGGGGCATCTAGACGCATATAACAACATCACTACACTGAAAGCGATGCACGTACGACCAGTCCTTGACATGCATGAACCTTTCTTTCATTTCCTAGAGGCAATGGTTGCATTAATTTCCAAGCAGAAGGTACTTGTGGACAACTTTTGGTAGTGTGAGCCAATCTGACACAGGACTCTACGTAGTCCTCTGCCCCGCCTCTTGCACGCATTGCCATCGGTGCGGAGGCATCGCAATCTCCGTTAGCTATGCAGCGTCATTTTGAAGATATCGATGGACTTGCAGTCGGCCCCGGCGTGCAAGAACCAACGTCGCAGGATGCTTCCGCGGCCATAGTGAGGGAATTTGACGAGCTGACGCTGGTCAGCGACACAGCCTATCTCTCTGACGAATACCCAACTGAGCTCGAGTCTCCTCAAATCTCGCGGCGTACACCCCGGCTCCCGTCCTTACCTTCATCACCAATGTCCGGGGATGACGCATTGGCGACGGACCACCGCCCATCTCTTCGACAAGATCCTTACTCTGCACTTACCGCTCTACAGAGAGATATCATACTGCAAATTCAGAACAATGGTTTGTTGTACCCAGACGGTGTGCCGATCAGGGTCGTGTTCAGGCGTACCACCTCCCCGCGTTCTGGAGTTAATGAATCGGAAATCCGGTGAATATCGCTCTCATCTTTGTTCACTGGGCATGCTTATGAAGGGTCGTACAGGCAGGAAATCGATAAGTTGATGGAAGATGGGCTTATTTATTCGACTATTGACCAGTACCATTTCAAACTAGTCGATTAGTAGTAGGATTCTCGGAATTTCAATATACTGTCTGTATCCGCATCGAGCACGTGATATAATGTTACCTTGATTGGCTCCTCATAGGCCTCATCCTCAGCGCCAGTGGTACAGCTGCGATGTCTTCCTGGTTTCCCTCCTGGTTCACGCTCCCCACGTTTGACGTTTCTATCTTTCCAAATTTGCAACGCAAATTCGTCTCCTTTATTCTTAAGAGATTTCTCGGCCATCTCCTCAAACCCGGACAGCTGGATGTTGAACAAATAGACTCAGCTATCGGTTCGGGAAACGTCACGATCAACGATTTGGAGCTAGATTGTACTGTGAGTCTGCCCCTTTGATTCGGATCGCTTCTAAATCGTCTTCTGTAAGTCCGTTAATGCATTACTCTCTGGGTTGCCCATACAACTTCACGATGGTTCTATCGCGTCTGTCTCGGCGCGCGTACCCTGGCCGAACCCACTAACCAACGGCGTGGAACTATCAGTCCGCTCTTTGCATCTTGTCTTTCACCTCTTCCCTCGTGTGGCGAAAGACACGCACCTTCCCTCGACGAACCTCGCGGACTCTATTTCAGACGCAGCACAATCATTTGCTCATGAAGAAATCACACATGATGAGAGCACAGAGGTCCACCAGGCCCTCAAGTCTCGTGGACCCCCCACCTTTGGCACGGGTGATAACTATGTGCCTGGCGGACTCGACGCTTCGTCAGAAGATCCTGGCGTTCAGCCGGACGTGGACCCCACTGGAATCTCGATGTTTGCGAGTATGATCGAGTACCTTCTCTCTCAGTTCACATTCTCTGCGGAGGATATCAATATAACTGTGATTTATCCGGGCCATTCAAGTTTCAGATTCAAGGTTTCCAGAATTCACTATGGCCGCCCAACCTCCAGTCCTCGCGAGTCAACCAGGACAATTGAAATTTCTGGTGTGGAGATAGCGCACTGTGACCTCATTGCTTCAGAGTCACCGACCTCCGGACGCGTAGGAGTTGATCCCCTTTCCTCAGTCCAGTACGGTCCAGGTGCCACATCGCGTCGAATAGACACCATCGCTGCTACTACCGTCCCTTCTTTATCCTCATCGTCGCAAACGCAGACCGACCCGAACGAGCTTGTCAAACCCTTGGAACCCCCTGACCTTGAGCACCGTCCGCGATCAGTTTCACCCTCAGACTCAATGACAAGTAGCCTTTTTCAAAGTGCCTTGATGACACAAGGTTCCGAACGAGAATCAGGTGGTTGCGAATCTAAAGTCGTTGATTCGCAAGGCATTGGTGGTAACGGCAGGTCCCACAGCCCCAGCGGCCGCACAACGGGCAATGATCGGCTACCTTGCTCACCCGGAGCAACAGAGGGTGAACCATGTCACCGTGTCATAGTTTCGTTGGCCACAGAAGCCGGTTATTGTCTACATCACAACGTCTACACCTCAAGCCTTCCCAGAGGCATCAACTCAACATCAATCGTCGTCCTCTCAGACCACGGCGTTGGACAGACCGAACTCACAGCAACCAAATCTTGAAGTATCGGTATCTGTTGGGGTCATTGCCTGTGCACTGACCGCCACACAAATCTGTGCCATGCTGGATGTCATTTCTGTTGTTGGGTCTCACTCTGATCGCATCTCTCAACCGCCAGTGTCCAGGGGTAGTAGCTCTGTGCCTCCCGCGTTGTCTTTGCTCGATCAAATGTCTCTGACCATGCAGATTCGAGCCTTCGTCTTATTATTACAATCCGCCCCCACGTCGCTTACTAGCTGTCCCTCCAAGGAAGCACGTATTATCCCCCATGATGCTCTCGACAATTTCTTTGCCCATCCGCTAGTTCCGCCGAAAATAGACCACAGTTACGTCCGTTTTGTCATGGATACGCTCAAGGCGAATTTTTCTGTGTCAACCACCCTAGAACGGGGTAGTCCATTTCCGCGACACGAACCCGAAAGAAGTCGGGTTTCCCGGGGCGTATGGAGGAAAACTTCGTGTCGCCTCAGATTCTCCGTCGGTGATCTGTCAGCATGCGCCTTCTGCGTTTCCAACAATTCAAGAGCTACGCACGAGAGCGGAGAAACCTTCGTGCTGCCGATTTTGTTAACTGACCTGTTTCTATCCACGCAATACCGTCCCGAGCATCGCCCGCTTCCTGTCATAGGACGGCATTTGGATACTTCCCCGGAGTCTATTCGCAGAGCGTTCTCTACTCTACCCGAGTTTGAAGTCTTGGACTGGACATCACCGGACCATCGGGTATCTCAGGCAAAGTTGTCATTCTGGCGAGTGAAGCCGCCGCCGGGCCACCGACGTTCCCACAGGAAACATGGAGAAGGCTCACCTGTCTCCTCTCCTATGGTTTCTAGTCCAGAAACAATGACCGGCGAAATTTCAGCCAACCAATCCCAACCTGCCATTTCTGGCCAGGTATTGCTAGTGTCTCCTAAAGATCCCGGAACGGATATTACTCCTGGATCAACCAGCACGTCCGTCAGCATTGCTCCAATACACATCTTTGTGGATATGGGAAGCAATAAAACCGCATTGGAGTTTCTGGAGATACTTTCAAGTCGGCGCAGTAGCTCTAAAATGGATTTGTCGTCAAGCAGATCTAGTTCCTCTAGTCCCGAAGGAGAGACCCTAGGAGGTGCTTATGGCCACAACAACAGCGGAGAGCCTACGCCAGTTTCAAGCCCGCACAGAAGGACTTTGGAGCCGATCCATCTGCAAGAGTTGGATGAACTAAATCTCTCTGAGGACTACTTGTCTAAGGAACCAGCTCCGGGAAGACCATTTCCAAAACCGAGGTCAGTGCATAGGCACAGTCAGGTACGCATTCGCTTAACCTGTCCATTGTCAATTGCTAAGTGGGAGGTAAAGGACCTGTCTCATCGCAATGGCTTAGCTGAGTTTGATGTTAACTTTGCCATGATCAGAATTCAACTACGATGTCCATCTCCATCACCGCACCTCCAGAGGTCTGGTGCCATGATACTAGATATTCACGGTTTAAAGTTGACAACAGGGAGCGGGGGAATACATGACCACCAATTCGGTACGAAGGTACAGCCGACACACCGCACTCCTGGTTCTAGTGACAATCACCTGGTCACCGCGGAGTGGCGGGCTTTGTTATTGTCGTGCTCCTCTGCGGGTGCGGCAATTGCTCAGTGTTTTTGTTCTATTGGCCCGCTATCTTCTGCAGTGAACGACAGGGCTCCCCCTTCTCTGGACCACATTCGTTTCCTGGATGATGCACCTCTCGGAAGACGGTTTGCTGTCATAAGACTCAGTCGAAACTCACCTTCCTCGCAACGACAGAATTCCAACCGTCTTCCTACTTTTGTCATCGAAGCTGACATACCTTCCATGTGTCTGAGTCTTTCCAAGCCTCTTTTCGACGGTTTACAATTTTGGATCGATGATGTAACCCGATCGTTAGAGCGAACGGAAACTCAATCGGGTAATGAAGCCCATGAAGGATCGAGCCGAAACCCCAGTCTGGTAGGGAGTAGATTCTTTTCGAGCAGCAAGCAAGGAAGTGTCGAAGTGTCTCTAGACGAGAGCTCACCCGATTACAACGAGTCTCTCACGGAAAGTATCGTCAAAGTGACGATGTCAGAAGGTGAGAACTTCCCCCTCCCAACGTCGCATCTCTTATTGTGTGTAGCTTCCGTGAGACTCTTGGTCCCTCATCAAAGTGAAGGAGCACCACCGTCAGTCGAGCCGTTTGATATTCTTGTGTCCGACGTCGACGCCCTTTTGGAATCTAAACCCGAAGGAAAAGTACGTCTTGCGCTTGCGTGCATGCACCTTGTGACGGTATTCACAGGATGTAACTGCGATCACACTATCAATAATGGGCGTGACTGTGCTAGACGCGGTGAACCCGTTCCCGTTTCCGGTGCTTGACCTGACCGCACCGCATAGCCTGGTAGTCTATTCGTTGGGTGAGGTGATGTGCACGCTCATGAGTTATCTAGTTTTCAAATCCGAAGCCGCTCGTAAAACTGCGATTCTCTTCACTCACCTTGCCTGAAACCGCATCGAAAGAGTCCCGGGTCAAACTCACCTTACACGGATTTACGTTGAACATCTTACCCGATACGAAGAGGATGGATGCTCTGGCCGCATTCGCGCGATCCCCTCAAGGCGTTAGTTATCCCCATGTCAATTTGACAGGCCACTCATAATCTCAAATGAAGGTATTCGAGTCTGTTGTCCCTACTGAGCGGACGCAAATTGCAATCAAGATCGGGGAAGGGTCAGTACGATTGTTCGCCCCGAATAATAACGGAGCTTTCGTTCTTCATCTTGGGGAGCTTGACTTGAGTACGGAGATGGTCGGAGACTCCCCAGATATACGACTACGTATCGCAGGACGCGCGCTTACTGCGTTGTTCGCCGATACTCATCTGGAAGCTGTACAGGATTCAAGCGGTCCAAGTCGACCCAGTGCTCAAGATGCACTTTATTGGAAGGCATGTAATTGGTTACTCGGTCTAGCCCTCTGCTCAACTCTCGCAAAAGAAACTGGGATATGCGCTCATCGGTGAAGTCTCTAATCTTGCGCTCGCGATTAGGCGATCAAATAGCGTGTCGACTCAATCGGAGGTCCGTTGCGTGCTTATTCGTAGTTGCACCCTCCCAACCTAACTCTCAGGTTGTCATTGATCGTATTGCCGTCCGCATTCACCTTTGTGCCGACACAGGATCTGCCCTGGGGTTGTTCTTCGGCGATTTTGGTACAGCATTTAAGGAGAGACCAGATCAACCGTATGTGTTTGGCTTGATTGGCTATTCGTGCGCTCTTCTACCCTCACAGGAATAGCATCCCTGAGTCGCAACCAAGGAAGCCAACAGTTGTATCGGCCAGGAGGAACTCTTTGAGTGAACTCGCATGTGAGATTCAACCGTCAAGCATCTACCTTTCCTTGACGTGTTTGGTCCAGACCCAATCGATCAGCATGCGTTTCGAAGCGTTCCGGAAGTGGGTGCGGCACCAGATATGATAAATGACGACCTTCCCTCCAACCTCGACTATCTGGACGTGTCTTTTGGAACTGCAGCAGGTCTTCGTGAGCTCGATGACGACGACCTAGATACAGACGATTCGAGCCAAAGTGAAATAACGGGGATCGCAAACCCGTCCTCCCATCCTACTGACAAGAACATCATTTCCAGAGTAGGCGGAGAAACTGTCAAACTTCTTGATCCCTCAGGTCTGCAAACCGTCGAAAACTTTTTCAATACGTTGCCAGCTCTAGTGGAAGCCGGTCCTCGGTGCGTCCGATTGGGGATTCGCGCACTCTTCAGGCGGTAATCATCATTTAGGCTTGCGGAGGAGCTGAGTCGTGTTGTCATACGTGACGGTGACGTCGCGCTGTTCCTTTATGAAGGCTATGACTGGGCCACAACCCGTAAGGCTATCGAAGACGAAGTGAAGAAAATGAAACGGCGGCTCACCCGGATCAAGCAATTGGTCGCTAGTGGCCAAGCATACGATCCTAGTATTGATCCCACAAACACCCTCCTTTTCAACTCCATCCACGTCGGTCTCGATCAGGATGCCGATGAAATGGACCCAGATGCACTAATTGCGGCCATAGACGAGCAACTGAAGGAAGATACCGACGCTGGCAGCGTAAGCTCTTGGCAATCTCTGCGACCTTCACCGTCTGGGAGGCCCGGTGTGCCGCAGCCGAGGCTTCGTGGTCGACGCTTGACAAGGTCGCGTAGTCCCAGCATCGAGATTCGCCTATCCGGCTTGTTCTCCGAGGCTATCAAATATGTTCCAAATGACAACTTTGTAACTAGGACTTTCGCCACAGTCAGAGATGCCGAAATCCTGGATCACGTGAAGACATCTACATGGAGGAAGTTCCTCACAGCTCTCCGCTCCGATTCGCGAGGGAACATTAGAGAGACGGGGTCAAACATGGTTCGCATCGAACTCTGTAGTGTGCATCCTGTTCCGGGAGACACTTCCGAAGAGACTAGGTTACGCGTGAGTTGATTGACCTCGTTCACAAGGAATCGTAAGGTGACCCCCGTCCAGGCCAAAATCTTGCCGCTTCGCCTTCATGTCGACCAAGATGCTCTGGACTTCCTGAAGAAGTTTTTCAGCTTCCAAAATCCCACCGCAACACCAGACGCAGGACCCAAGGACGAGACATACCTCCGTGAATCCATTCTTTCGCTGATTCACACCACTGTTCTGACTTCCTATGCGCCCTCACAGAGCGAGCAGAAGTATTTCCCGTGGCATTGAAATTAGATTATAAACCAAGACGAGTCGACTACCGAGCCTTGCGCGATGGAAGAACCATTGAATTAATGAATTTCTTCCATTTTGACGGTGCGGAAATGACATTGAGACACATCACACTCTTTGGGGTTGGCAATCGATCGTTATCTCCTTCAGTCCGCGAGAACGTCTGAACTTCCTCACAGGTTGCAGGATGGCCAAGGTTCTTCGATATGCTCAATGACCTATGGACCCCCGACGTTAAAGCTACCCAACTCGCGGATGTAATTTCCGGCGTCTCTCCTATCCGCTCAGTTGTAAATGTCGGTTCGGGTGTTGCAGACCTGGTTCTACTTCCCATCGCTCAGTACCGGAAGGACGGCCGTGTCGTGCGTGGGCTGCAGAAAGGAACGAAAGCATTCGTTAGGTCCACTGCGATGGAAGCAGTGAAACTGGGTGCACAGCTTGCAACCGGGACGCAGGTCATTCTCGAACAGGCTGAGAACGTGCTTGGGAGCAAATTCAACGAGACTGTCCTTGCCGAAACGGTCTCTCACCCATCCGAGAATGTCATCGACACAGGGACCGATGACTGGGCGTCGAACGATGAATCTACGGATCCTATTAGCAAGTATGCCGAACAGCCTGTCGACATTCGAGATGGCATAGAATCCGCGTATACGAGCATGAGGCGAAACCTCAGTTCCGCGGCTCAAACAATCCTCGCTGTCCCTATGGAAGTATTTGAGCGTTCAGGGAGCGAGGCACGTTCCAAATTCTCGATGCTACGCCTACTTACTTACTATACAGGGACCCGTTCGAGCTGTTATTCGCGCAGTGCCAATTGCTGTTCTAAGGCCCATGATTGGTGCAAGTGAGGCAGTCAGCAAGACCCTGCTTGGGCTCCATAATTCCATGGACCCAGAGATCCGCCACGAGAATGCCGCGAAGTACAAGCATCGATAGTCACTGTAACACTGGTCTTATCTCTGGATGTATAGATGCACTGTAATTCCCACTACTCTTTGCATGCAGGTTGTTGTACAAGGCAATCTTCACCCGTCTGTACATATACACTATACCAAAGACTGATTTTCGAGCCAGGACTAATCGTGATCGATTTCCATACCCATGGATCGACCTTCTCCAGCGACCAAAGCACTCTTTGGCTTCTCGGTTGCCTTGATTTTTATTTTGACTTTCTCTGAGGGTGCTGGTCCGGGCATTGGTTCGAGTAACCGGACAGGTGATTGCCTCTTGGTGGTTAATTTCCTCTGATGGGTTTTGAGTTTTTCCCGACTCGTGGCCATCCTGGATAACGTTCCGCTTCATTAAAGGACGTGGGCACCTCATCAATTATACCTACCTGTTCTTCCAGAATGCGTTCTCTCTCCGTTTTTTAACCTCCGCGATCCGTTTCATGGCCTGGAGAGTAGACCGCATGAGGTCGCGATCGTAGCGAACAGGGACGTTTCTGCGTTTCTCGAAATCGATTGTGGAATCCTGCGATGATACCAGGCCGATGCGTTAGGAAGGGATGGACAAGAGATATCGGGGACGTACAATGACCATCTCTTTCCCGGCAGCCCTTCTAAAGGCTTTGGTCCACCGCACTTTGCGCGGATTTCGCTTCATCCTATTACAAATAAGATACGTTTTAAGAGAGAAGTAAACCTTGCCGTACTTGAAGTTCTTATGACATCTATGAGTTGTGAGCATTGGATCGACTCTAAAGGAACATGACGCACTTCGAAGTGCAGAAGCGAAAGACCTTTGCATCGTTTCTGACAAAGGCAGTACCGTGGCCCGGATACACGCTTTTTGAACAAAAATAACACTTTTCGATACGCATGTATGGACTGTACCGTGCTGCTGCAAGCTCATCTAGTAAGGCGAGAGTGGTGTGTAGTTGTGATGTATGCTGACTAATCAATTGCACGTGGCTGGCTTGATTTTGAGGTTCCGCACAGGGCTTGTCTTTCCACCGTTAATCCCATCATGTCCTCACCTCCTGCAGAGCTCGAGTCTCAAGAGCGACGAGAGGACACGATGCCTGTGGATGCAGCCGAAGATGAACAAGGGGGTCTCAATGACGTCGTTTCAGCAGATAGCTCTGAAGAACTTGAGGACGACGAGGAAGAAGCGCGGCGAATCCGGGAGGGCTTCATAGTGGACGAGGACGAGGACGATGAAGATAATCGAGACGACGAAGGCGAGAGAAAGCGAAGGCGCAAAAGGCGCAAAAAACATCACCATCGGCGGGGTAAGCTTCGCCGCGTTTTTCTCGAGGTAAAAGCCTGACATGCGTTGCTTGCCCGTAAGCCTTGGACGACGAGGAGATGTTAGAGGACGACGACCTCGAACTTCTCGAAGAGAATACCGGGGAAACCTTCGCGCGTAGCAAGACTAAACTAACTCGCCTCAGACGTGGACGCGACTCTGGATCCCCACCTATCGCATCTACGTCTAGACACAAGTCCGTAGTCGAATCTTCAGAGGACGATCTTGATCTCGGTGCCCCTGTCACCTTGCGGCCAAACGACATTTCTCGTATCTGGGACGATGATAAGGGCGCAGGAGGGCGCGAGGAGGAGGAAGACCTGGATGATATGGATAACTTCATTGACTATGACGATGAAGAAGAAGGCCACGGTGACATGGACGAAGAAGAACGAGAGGAGCGAAGGAGGGAGCGTCGGCGTTTAGAGAAGGAGCGACGAAAAGCCCTTGGTTCTCACCCAGAGCTAACTGGTATTGACGCAAGGCGAGCGTTAAAGCACGTACCCCTGGCATCGAAGACTGATGTTTTTATAGTGCCTGGGATGAAATCTACGAGGTCTTTGGCGACGGCCGGGACTACGAGTGGGCATTGGCCGAAGATGATGACAATTACCACGACGCAACTGCTAAACCTGATACGAATTTCCAGGATGTGAGTTATTGTACTGCTTGTTTCCTGCTCTCATTAACACGAGTAGGTCTTCGAACCATCCGAAATTCGCGATAGGTTACTGACTGAAGAAGACGACTTAATTCGTTACCAAGATACTCCAGAGCGCCTCCAACTCGCCGCATCGACACTCTCACAATCGTCGGGCCTGTCTACACTTGTGCCACTTACTAAGCATGATCTAGAAGATGCGTCGACTTGGGTCTTAACTCGTTTATCAGACCGCAAGGAACGTGATTATTTCCGTCAAGACGGCCAATACTTCCACCTTCTCGAAGAACTCGTTTCGGCTATCACATTTTCCCTCAGATGCCTCTTTCTTCAAGAGTTCGAGGTTCCGTACATCTGGGTACACAAGCGTGATTACATCTCGTACTTCAGCGCTCAGGACATTCGAACCCGCGTGGAACTGTTGTCATTAAGCGAACTCTGGCGTGTTTTTGATCTGGGCCAGAAATACCGGTCGCTTCTTGAGCGGAAAAGAGTACTCGATGCCTACTACAAACAGTTCGGTCTTAGTGACGAGTATTACGAGGTGGAAATCAGGCGGAAGGTCGACAGCGTCGAAATGGTGTCAGATGCCACTGAATGGCTAGGACTAAGGCACAAAAGCGCTAGCAAAAACAAGGACCAATTCGAGTTACGATTTCATGACGACGAGGACCAGGCCACGGGTGTAAAAAAGAAGAAGCTGCCCAGTAGAATTTCCTCGTACGAGCTCGCAAAGCATAGTGTGGTCTCCAAACTTGCCGAGGTATTGTTCCGTTTGCCAAGTCTTTTCTCTCTAATATCTTGTGAAGGGTTTTGGCCTCAAACCACACGAAATTGTTATGAATTTCGTCTCAAGAACAAAGTCATACTGGGTAGACGATCAAGACTTGGGACCAGAAGCGTATGCAGAACAGTTTGTGGATCCAGACCCTGCGAAAGCACTGCCTGCGTCTGAGCTACTCCGCCGCGCGCGCATGATTATCGCCACGGAATTGGGGAAGGATCCGCTTTTACGCCAAGTGGTTCGGCAAAAGTTCAAGAGTTTTGCCCGCGTTTCCGTTCAACCAACCGAGAGGGGTCTTAATAAGATCGACGAACACCACCCTTATTTCGTGCGTCCGCTCTTCTCATCTCACTAGTGCCAGGCACTGATATTGCAAACAGGCATTCAAATATCTTCTCAACAAACCAGTGGAGGACCTTCGTTTGACCCATAAATTCTTGAACATTCTCGCAGCTGAAGCAAACCATTTCGTGACCGTATCGATTACCATGTTGGACGACGAGAAAAGCGATCTTGAGAATGACCTTGCAACGGCATTTATTTCCGACAGTTTCAGTGATACAGTGAATGCCTGGAATGCTGAAAGAAGAAGAATTATCGCGGAGACTATGGACCAACACCTTATGCCTCACGGAGCCAAGTGGACACGTGAGTGGTTACGGGAGGAAGTTGAGGACTTGTTGGCGCGGCAGTGTGGCGAAACATTACGAGAGGTAGGTTCATCCTTCGCAATCATATAGCAATTGGCTAAGGGTACTCAGAGGATAGACGTGGCACCTTTTAAGGTGGACGACTTCCAACCCGGAGAAACACCTGCTGTTTTGGCCGTATCCTGGGGCAAAGGTGATCCTCAAAAGGATCATATAACGCTTGTCTTTCTAGATGAAGCTGGTCGTCTTCGCGAGCACACCAGAATCGACAATCTCAATGATGTCGAGTATCAGGACGAGTTCAGGGACTTTGTCCGACGGCGCAAACCCGACGTTATTGCAATCGGAGGATTTTCCGTCGCCACAACTAGATTGTCTTCGCAAGTCAAGGAAACGCTACATCAAAACTTAGCTGAGGACGGAACCCTCGCCAACCCCGGTGATGCTCAAGAGTTTTCTCGTATCGCTATCACCTACGTCTCCGATGAGGTCGCGCGCAAGTACCAGCACAGCAACCGTGTGGCCGACGAACTCGCATCCTTTTCTCCGATTATCAAGTACTGCATTGGTCTTTCTCGCTATGTGCAGAATCCGCTGAACGAGTACGCTGCCTTGGGTCCCGACATTACTACGATTGTTTTCGAGGAACAATACCAGCATCTCATCCCAAGAGAGAAGCTATTCGTGGCATTGGAAAGAGTACTGGTTGACTGTGTCAACCGTGTTGGAGTCGACATCAATCGTGCCGTAACAGATCCTTACTATCAGCACCTCCTGCTCTATGTTTGTGGTCTGGGCCCGAGGAAAGCCCAGGCACTGGTCAAGAAGATCGGGTCGCTGGTAAGTTTTTACCCATGACTATATTCTGAAGCAACCTACTAATTTTTTCGTTGTAGGGGGGAAATCTCTCGAATCGCGACCAATTTGTCAAAGCTTCATTATTAACGACGAAGATATTCATGAACGCAGCCGGCTTTCTTCGTATCCCACAAGAGTCTTTCTCTAAGTCATCCAAAGCGAGGAACAGCGAAGATTCTGATCTACAGGATCCCCTCGATAACACACGGATCCACCCGGAAGACTATGACCTCGCACGCAAAATGGCCACCGACGCGCTTGAACTCGACGAGGAAGATATCCACGGAGAACTCCCTTCCCATGTCGTTTCGCTCATTATGGACGACGACGACAACGTTAAGAAGCTAGACGAGCTCAATCTTGATGAGTTCGCTGTCAATCTTATGGAATCTGGAGGGGAACGCAAGCGTCATACGCTGAACTTGATCCGTTCGGAGCTAATCAGGCCATTTGGCGATAATCGACGTCCACTTTCACGGCCCACCGATTGGGAAGTCGTCATCATGCTTTCAGGCGAAACGGAACGGACTTTGCGAGCGGGCCTCATCGTCTCCGTTCTAGTCGTGTGGACGAGACAAGGTGCCGTCAGCGTGCGCCTCGATTCTGGCATCGAAGGTATCATCGATTCCCATTACCTCGCGGACGGTGACGTTGCGCGTGTGGACAATGTCGTCAAGAAAGGTCAGACAATAGCTGCGGTGATTGCTAACGTCAAGCTCGACGTGTCCCACGACAATATCTCCGTTGAGCTCTCCGCTAGGCCCTCTGATGTACAGGGTGGGGACAGTCAGTTCCGTCGGGTGAAACATGACGAATGCTGGAATTTCCCAAGATGGGAACGAGACAAAGAGTTGCAGGAGAGAAAGAAGCGCGCGGAAGTCGATAAGTCCCGCCGCATCGTCAAGCATCCGAATTTCCATAATTTTAACTCACAAGACGCCGAAGCATACCTCGACCGCCAAGAACGAGGCGACGTAGTAATCCGACCTTCATCCAAAGGTATGAACCACCTTGCAGTGACATGGAAGGTTGATGACAAACTCTACCAACACATCGGTGAGCCAAGGCCTTTACTGGATAGTTAACCTGTGTTTGATGTTCCTCTCTGACTCCGATCCTTAGACGTCGTCGAGCCGAACGCGGACCCGAACGGGCAAAACCTCGGGGGACAGCTTGTTGTTGATGGGAAATATGAGTTTTCGGACCTAGACGAGCTCATTGTCAATCACGTTCAAGCCTTAGCACGTCGAGTCGAAGAGCTCATGGCATTTGAGAAATTCAAACCCGGACCAGAAGACGAACTTCGTCCGTATCCTTTTAGTCACAGCGATACGAGTCCTGATACACTTGACCCACTAGATCTTTTCTTGAAGAACTTCGTCGCTGCTAACCCGTCAAAAAGTGCATACGGGTTTACCCTCAACCGGCGACGCCCTGGCCACTTCAACCTTTGTTTCTTGGCCAATAAAAGCTCGACAATTCAAACCTGGGTGTGTTTGTTCGATTCTGACTAGGTGCGCGGGTCGACTTAACTTCCTTTAGCCTGTTCGCGTTGCTCCAGAAGCTTTCTACCTTTTCGACACTCCCGCGACTGGCGTTCCTGAACTATGCGACGCCTTTAAACTCCGTCAGATTCACGATTCTCAAAATCTAGGGAGTGCCGCCAGCGGAAAGACACCCTATGCGGCACGCACACCAGGTCGCACACCAGCCCTGTCCGGAATGGCAACCCCGGGGCGTGTCTCTGTTCGCCAACCTGGACGTACTCCAAATCCGTACGGTGGGCAAAGTACCCATCCATCTATTATGGCTGGACGTGCAACACCAGGCCAGCCGACAATGTCTGGGTATTCACAGACACCACTTGCTGGATATCAGACCCCATTTGGACAGAGAGCCGCGCCGCCTCCCACTGGTTTTGGACAAACTGGTTCGGTTGGTATGAATCCGCGACCGGCACTGATTCAGAACGATGGTGGGTGGGGCGCGGGTTCATCTGGGGGATGGTAGAGTCGACTTGTTGGCTTAGTTAGTGTAGCTCTCTATTATATATTACATTGTTTTCCTTTTTTTGTGCCCATGTTGCATCACTTGCTCGCCCTATATCTACTGCATGTAATGATCAAATTTGTGTCGTGTTGTGATTGACCACGTGGGGCAGCGCAGGCTTTTGAGACCCCAGACGCTAACTGGGAATACTGCGGATACGTCAGTCCCAGGTTATCACAGCAATAATCATTACCTCCATGTCCTCAGAGTTCGAACTACGCGACCTATCTAAGAAGGGTCAGGTAGGGTCACAGCCGATGAATGCGGCTTCTGATCCTTCGCGACCGCCCACATATCCAGAAGAGACCGATCCGAAGGAGAGCGCGACCATCTCATGGACTTGGGCTACATCCATAATGTTCGTAAATCATCCATACACCTAGACCCTGTGCTGAACACCCAGACAACCTTGGGACAGTTTATTGGCATGGTCCTCTGTGCTGATATTTCTACCCCATCTCCTTCTGTTCGCTGTCGGACAATCTCAACACTTAACACCGTTGGAATCCTTCTTGGCATTGCATTTCGGCCTCCTCTTAGCCTTTTCGGCTGTAGGCCTTGTCATCAATGTGCTTGCTTCGGTCTCTCCTAGATGTGACACTTACCAGCAAATCGACTGTAGATCCCTTCAAGTTCTACTGGCCCCGGGTCTACCCCTGCACTCGACAACGGCTCAGCAGCTCACCCCCTTATTGTACCCTTTACGTCCTTCTCACTCCTGAGCGCCTTCCTGTCATATAATACTACCGGTGCTGGTAACCTACCCAAATTCTATTCGACATTTACAGGGCTGGTAGGGATTTGGGGCCTTTGGGTTGTAAGTGGCTTGCAATTGGACCACCTATTAATTGTTCACCCGGTCCCTGGCGACAAATCAGATTACATTCGCAGGACCTAAGATCGTTTCTAGAAAGACAGGGGCTGACAAGCACACGAGCGCCTTCATCTTTGGAAACAAATCCTCTGCGTCGGAACAGAAGAAGTTTTGGAAACGAGAACAAAAAGGGAAGGGGCATTGACAGGCCGCACCTCGGGTCGTCTTCGTGTAAGGTCATAGTCAGCTTAGTCTTACGGGCACACGTACGACGTACAGAAGGTTTGTACCTACCTCGCCCGGGCATATTACTCGATCTCCCCATGAGGCGACAAGGTTAGCACACTCGTGTCAAGCCGTGAGCACCACACGCTCGGCTTCGGTAGGTGCCTACCGCCCCCCTGCACCTCTTCCCATTCCCATCATCTTGAACATGTCAGCCATATTCGGCATTCCTCCTCCCAATCCCCCGAGGCCGCCTAGACCGCCCATTTGACCCATCATGCGTTGCATTTCCTCCATGTCCATGTCGCCGCCGCCTTGGCTTTGCATCAACGTCTTCAACATTTCCTGAACGCCACCCCCACTCCTCATCTGTCGTTGCATTTGTTGAAGCATGCCGGGTGGTAGCGAGTTCTGAGTGCGACATTGAATGTTCTTTGATAATACACCACGAAGTATCAACAGACGTACTTGCATCGCTTGGATCTGTGCAGGGGTTGGCATGCCGCCCGCTCCACGTCCACGTCCACCCGCAGCGCCTTGGATCTTTTGCATGGCTTGAAGCCATCCATTCTTACCGCCTGCTTGCTTTGCCATGTTCGCCATCATACGATATTGACAGAGTAACTCTTCGACCTCCCGTACGGTTGTCCCGCTGCCGCGTGCAACACGCGACACGCGCCAGGTGAGACCGACGGGTTTCCCATCCTTTCCAAACTCCATGAACAGAGAGCCATCTGAATCTAGCTCCGTTGAAGACATGCTATCTGTAATGTAGATCATGCGTTTCATGCGGAGTGCACCCTCTTCGTCAGAACCTTGAAGGAGGTCTTGAGGAAGGCCTGGAATCATCGATGTGATTTTGGATAAAGGTCCCCTGGAAACTTCGTCTGTACTTGAAATAACGATGTCCACATAAGGGCCACGTACAAATTCATGACATTCTGGATTTGCTCTCGCCAGTCGCGGATGCTCAATTTTCCCTCCTCGAGCTTCTTGGCCATCTCCTTCTGTCGATCGGGGTTTTGGGTGGCCAGATCTTGCATGTGTTCCATCAGGCCCTGCACGTCACCAAGGCCTAGAAGCTTCGATATGAAAGGTTGGGGCGCAAATCGGTCTAGGTCTGTTAGATGTTCGCCCGTCCCTAGGAAGATGATAGGCGTTTTTGTAGCGGCAACACTAGAAAGAAAAGAAAACGTCAATCACATTATACTCGGGCAGTAAAACCACCTACGCGGAGATCGCCCCTCCACCCTTGGCATGACCGTCCATCTTTGTGACAATAATGGCGCCAAAATCAGCGCTCTCCTTGAAAGCGCGGCTCTGTGCCTCCGCCGCCTGACCTGAAAGTA
This sequence comes from Lactarius akahatsu, assembly GCA_021524915.1. Lineage (NCBI taxonomy): Eukaryota > Fungi > Basidiomycota > Agaricomycetes > Russulales > Russulaceae > Lactarius > Lactarius akahatsu. The sequence goes on along the minus strand of JAKELL010000001.1, from coordinate 543,767 downwards.
ATTTCAGTAAGAGACGTAATGGAACGCACGACCATTTACCTATACTCGCGTCCAAGACCAGCACGGTCATGTCAGGTTTGACGGCACTGCCAATCTGCTTCATCTCTTCGAAGAGTTCGCTTTCTTGTTTATGCCGTCCAGAAGTGTCGACGATAATTACCTCAAATTTCTCCTTCTTGAATTTAGCAACTCCCTGTGCCGCAATCGCTACAGGGTCGGTTTCCGTGTATGAACCGAAGTAAGCAACTTTAGCCTTGGTGGCGGACTGGCGAGTCTGATCAAAAGCACCAGCGCGAAACGTGTCGGCGCAGACGATTGAAGATTTGAATCCACGCTTCTGATAGTGTACAGCTAACTTGGTACATGTCGTCGTCTTGCCATTACCCTATAACAGGATCAGCAATGGGGTAGGAACATTATTGCTATATGGTTACCTGCAAACCGACGGCCATGATCACATTCGTATAGCCCTTCTTCGGTTTATAGGGATCTATCCCAGGGTCTACGAGATTGACGAGCTCATCAAAGATTGCCTATGGAAATGGTCAGAAATACGGATGTAAGTCTGCACATAACGATGCTACCTTTTGTACAACGTTTTTTCTATTTGCTTCCCTGGATTTTTCCCCAGAATTCTCAAATGCGGCTTTCACTTTTATGCGTACTTTTTGCCGTAGTTGGGAGACCAGTTTGACGTTGACATCAGACTCGAGGAGGGCAGCACAAACTTCTTTCAAGAGTGCATCTAGAACCTGATACAATACATGTGAATATATGCGCGTGGAGAGTGAAGCCAAGCAACCTTTTCATCAACTACAGATACTCTGTTGAGGGAAGAAAGAGCCGCGTTGAGCTTTCTGCCCAAGTCGGAGAGCACCATGGCATGTACAGAATTACAGCAGCGAACGATAGCAGAGTGGTAGCAGTGAGTTCCGCGCCGGTCCGCCGCGTCCGCGTCGATCTGCTTGTCTTCTCTACACGCTCCCGTCTACGATGCCCGGCAGTGACAGCGAAGAGGATATAGATGATGTTGAATTTGACAATGACGGAGAGGAAGATATTGATCAGGAGATATTCGAAGCAATCGAGGCAGGCGCGGAGGACGCTACGGACGGTGACCCAGTCGGCTCTTCCAACCACCCCAATAGCGTATCGCTGACTGCTTTTCCATAGGAATCTCATGACGAGGAATCTGAGGACGATGAGGACGATGAGGATGAGGAGGACGAAGCTGTCCTCGACTCGGGCGCCCCAGAGACTATCGAGTCTCCTGTCGCCCTACTACTTGCACCTGCGGCAATTCCAGCGAAGCGCCCATCGTCGCCTCTCGCGGCCCAGAGGCCACCAAAAGGTGCGCACGCTTCAGACCCTATGGACAATTTTTGCCGACAAATTTGCGAAAGGTCTAACACTACCCTCGCAAAGGACTCGCTCACTCTCCCCTTCACACACGCGCCGTTCCCAGCTGCGGCCCTCGGTTCTATATCCCCGTTCATATACTGTAGAGGCTATCTGCGCCTTACCTCACCCAGTACCGACACATTCCCTTGCTTCTACCCCATGCATGACCCACTTCCTCACGGGCTCGGAAGATGGTTACATTCGTGACTACGACATATTCTCTGCCGTAAACGGGAAAAACTTTTTGACTGCCCCTCAACGTCACCACGCTGGAGTGGTTGAAGGCAGCCTCAAAGCCGGTCAAGTCAGGTCGTGGTGGGAGAATCCAGAAGCCCCCATGTCGACTCCGAATGCCGAGCGTTCACCCGTCCACAGTCTAGCCTTGCACGGTGACGCATTGTGGTGCCTGTCGGGGACCAATGCAGGTGCCTTGTTTGAATGGACATGGCCTGTCTGTGATTTATCTAATCTCTTGACAGGACAGATCAATCTTTTCACCGTTAGGCACGATCCAGGCCGTTTCTTTCACGACATGCAGGGCCATCGCGGCCCTGTGTCGGCGCTTTCGCTTCAGCATGACGAGCGCGGCTTTTTCTCCGCCGGCTGGGACGGCCAGGCCCTAGTGCGTTGTTGTATATTTCCATTAGCGGATAAATCAAATAATCATTAACTTCTTCTGTACTAGCAATGGGACCTTGATACAGGCCAGATAGCGCGTCGCTTCGTTGCCCATGGTGCGCAGCTAGCCGCACTTGCAGTTCGTCCGCTGAGCTCCGATTATCCCAACGTGCCTCTCCAATTCAGCCAAATCAAGAACACCACTACTTCGACCGACCACGGACAGCTGGGCCGCTCATCCCGTTCTGCGACCGTAGATGATGCCTCGAGCAATCCACACGCGCCAGGTAGTGGGTGCACACCTTGGTTTTCACTGATCAGGGTTCTCATGACCCTGCAGAAGCCCGATCCCAGTTGGCCGTGGACGCGGACGCACATTCAGAGGCCGATTCCTTATTTGGTGATGAACCTGATGCCGAAGGAGAACCTGACAATACTTCACCTGAAGGGGCGTCATCGGCGCCGCCGTTGTCCGTCCCTTCCGCAGGTCCCCCTCAGCCTTTGTCCGCACCTCTTGCAGTCCAAAGCCCCAAACCTCCCCCTATACCAGCGCCAGCTCCCAAAAACGCACCTCCTATCTTGGATGCAGCCTCATTCGAAGCATTTTCTCCGGATATTATCATGACGGCAGCCATGGATGGGCAGGTGGTTTTGTGGGATTGCCGAGTCCCTTCTGGTGCCGGATATGGGGTGGGCCGGCTATGGATGAGTGAAAAAACACCCCCGTGGTGTCTCTCGGTACGGCATCAAATTCTACCTAAATGCATTTAGTGTCCTGTGATACCCGCCAAGTGCGGAGACGTTGCTAAATCTTACTTGTTAGGCTTGCTGGTCCCCTAATGGTGGTCAGATCTTCGCGGGAAGACGGAATGGCACTGTCGACGTGTGGGACGTCAGGCAACTCGGACGGTCTGGTCCCGCGGAGTCACCCCGTCTTCTAAAGACGCTCAGAAATCCCCCCAGCTCTGGGATTGTCAGCTGTGTCGTCGCATTCCCGGATGGGCGTCACATTGCTTGGTAAGTGGCGCGCATCTGGTGACGATTAAGAAGGCGGCGTTGGCCCCAGGACTAGGTCACACTTGACCTTCGCTTGTTTTTATTGGTCCATTCTACTCAATGATTGATGCCCTTTTTTAGTGCTTGTAGCGATAATATTCGGCTGTGGAACGCGGCAGAAGCCGGGGAGAGCGAAGCCAAAGGACGAATGCAGTTCAAGATCATTCCGGGGCATCATGGGGGGATGGTGTCTCAAATGCGTGAGTCATAACCCGAGAAGTTGCATATGGCTCTGATCTGGCAATGGTCCCATTCAGTGGTTGATCCGGCTGGCCGGTTCCTCATTAGCGCTAGCGGGAACAGGGGATGGCACGGGGAGGCCACGAGAACGGTATTTGTGCACGACATCAAGCCGATTGTGCCGATTGTATAATGCATAATCTTGTGAAATTCTATTGTTACTTTCCATACGCGGCGTTTTCGCTGTCGAAGGTCGATTCTCGGGAGGGGTAAATAGGGAACTTTCAAGGTGTTACTTCATTTGAAATGGGATGTAGTCCGATTAGATCTTTACACACGCCCCGGAAGTATATCAACCCCTCGACGAGACACCTCCAAACTTGCTTACGCGCCCCATTTCTCCCTTCTCTCCAGCGTCCATGTGCATTGAGTGCGTTCTCCCGGAACTAGTAAACCTCACGCCGCATGACCATGACCGGTTCTACCGCCTCGTCGGTGGCAGGCGGTGTAACAATCTCAACCACAACTATGTGATGCCAGCCGATGAGGACGAGTTGAGGGTACGTTGGATCACGACGTTGTACGAGAATTGATGTTAATTGATGATAAATTTTTTTGTTTGTTGATTTGATATTGATGATGTGCATGGTGACGATGACACGTCTACAGCGATTTGAGCTTTTTCACAGGATGATCCGTTTCGTATTTGGCAATAAAGTTTACGTCGGACCAGTGGAGACAGTACTTTCTCCTGAACGTGACACAGGTGGGGAAAAGCTCCGAGTTCTGGACATGGGTACCGGTGGGGGACTTTGGTAAGTTAATTGAACCTTATGCCATGATGATTGTGCGTGCGCTTACGGACTCTATTCAAACCACCTCCAGGGCAGTTGACATGGCTGACGAATTCCCCCACGTCGAGGTCACGGGTGTGGACCTCGCTCCTCTCCAACCCCGGTAAGTTCAAAGTGCTGACGTGAAATGCCCCATCCAGCCATCTCACATGCCGATCCCCACAGGATGGTACCTTCCAATTGCACGTTAGTACTGACGGCATCACATTATGACTATTCCTGATCCTCCAATCCCGTGGCCCTGTCTGGGTTGCTGCTTTGCTTTCACCAAGTTAGGTTCGAACTCTGTGACCTTGACGCCCGCTGCCTGCCATACCCATCTAATTCATACGATGTCGTACATGCTCGCAACATGCACTCAGGGGTATGGTCGCGTGCCATTTTTGATTTTGCCGAGCGCTCATTAACTGCCCTCTTAGATCAAAAACTATCCACATTTCCTACACGAACTCACTCGAATCCTGCGCCCCGGTGGTGTGCTCATTCTTATTGAGTTCGATCTTCGTCCCATCGCGGATGGAAAAGTCACATCTGCCGATGCTAAAACCGGGATCCCCGGCTGGTGTGCTCTGGCGGAGAAAATTCAACACGCGCTCACGTTGAGTGGCGTTGATGTCACGGTTCCAGGACGCATGGGAGAACTCGTTCACGATCTCGGGTGGTATGACCAGGTCTTCCAACAGCATGCCGACATCCCTGTTGGTTTTTGGCCGAAAGGTACCTTTGTCTTGGCTTGTGTACCTTGCGCCTTGCTCATCATCACGTAGATCCGACCCTTCTGACTGTCGGCCAACTTGCCTGGATGGAATCGGACTTGCTTATCCTCGCCCTCCGACCTCTTTTGTTGTCATCGGGTTTATCTGAGAAAGAGGTCAAGGTGCTTACCGAGGCAGCACAGAGGGACTTGTATTTTCCGCTCGTTCATATCGAAAACAGGTTACATGTGGTTCACGCAATCAAAAGTGTGTAAGCATCATACAACCTACGGCACATACCGCATACCGTTATTGCCCGCTCTCCTTTCTGCCGACAGCAAATGTTGATACTCCCTCACACTTATACCCTGTAATTCATCACCATCGCCAATCACATTCGTACAGCCACACAACACATCATAAAGCGGTTGTAACGTCTCTATTCCCTCCGAGTACATAAAGGAACGGCCAGCGCTTAACCCGCATAAGCAGTGACCGAAACCCGTCAGTCGGAGATGGAGTAACATAAGAGGGAAAGAGCCAATAAGAATAACGCGAGCAGCGACCGACAACCAACAGCAGTTTCACCGAGAATAACACCCACATGAGTCCTGGTGAAAGCAACTCAGGCTGCACCGGCCGTAACATCATCTCTCTGAGTGAACTCCTGCAAAACTATCAAGGCCTCGTTGACCTTGGCAGCCATGGCATCTGGGGACTCGAGCAAATGCAGCAATTCCGAGTTGTCCATCTCGAGAAGCATACCCGTAATTTTGCCGGCAAGTTCGGGTTGCGCGCTGGATTCAAAATGGAGATAAGTAGGTAGGCCAACTATGAAGAATACTTACGGAACAATCCTCATATAGATAACCTCGCCGAGCATCTGCTTTTGCTCCATCGGAGATGCATTGGATAGGAGGGAGGTATCCAAGGGTACGGTAGCAGTACCCGCCGCAGGAGGGGCGGCGCCAGCCTGCGGCGGTGGAGGTGCGTTGCGGGGGAGAGGTGCGTTGCTCTTGAAGCCTTGCGGGGGTCGGACAGTGGTCGGGGTAACACCAGGAGTCCCGCGGGGAGGTGGAATGCTTCCCTGAGGAGGGCGTGGACCAGGAGCACTGCTAGTAGCGGGTGCTACGGTCCCACGCGGAATACCAGGTTGGTTGGCAGGGGCACCTTCACGGGGAACGGGAGGACGAGGTACCCCGCGTGGGTACCCAGGCATACTAGGATAACCTTGGGGAGGAGGGGCTTGGCCGTATGGGTTAGGGATGGGCATTCCTAGGCGTCAGGGTAAAGAGGTTTCTTGTACTTTTGATCTATGGAAGCGTACCTGTCTGAGGAAATCCCATTACGCCACGTCCGCCTTGCGGGGGATAGGCCCCCGGACCTGGCGGATAATACATGGGTCCATTGATGTAGCCACCGGGAAGGCCGGCGGCTGCAGCCTGCTGTAACCTGATCTGGTTACGCTGAGCAATCTGGCTTTCTAGTTGTTGCCTGCGGACTTCACGCCGTTGGGCAAGGGAAACATAGAGAGGCTTGGTCCCAATTATTTTGTTGTTCATCTCGGCGACGGCCTTAGTAGCTTCGTCAGGAGACGAAAAGCAAACGAAGCCGAACCCTTTAGAGGTCCCCTTCTCGTCGCACATAACCTTGCAGCTGGTGATTGTACCGAAGGGCTCAAACTCGGCGCGAAGCTTCTCGTCATCGATATCGTCCTCGAGATTCTTGATGTAGAGGTTGACGCCTTGGTATTTACTCATCTTCTCCTGTTTTGCTGCTTCATATGTCTTCCGCAATTCGTCTTCACGCTCTGCCTTCTTCTGAGCACGGGAGACGAAGAGCTTCTTTCCTTTTAATTCGGTGTCGTGAAGGCCATCCACAGCCGCTTGAGCCTGATCATGAATTTCGAAATTGACGAAGCCGAAACCTTTGCTCTGACCCTCGTCATCCAGTTGTATGACAGCAGAAGTGACCGTGCCGTATCTCTGGAACACCTCGACGAGCTCATCCTGGGTCACGTCAGGGTCGATATTTTTGACATACAGGTTCGTGAACTGTGCACGAATTTCCTCAAGCTTAGACTGACGTTCCTGTAAACAACATGAGGAAGGTGAAGAACCTTGTTACGAAGTTCCCATACCTTGCGAGAAATGTGATGCCCAACATAGACTTTCTTGTCGTTGAGAAGCATCCCATTGACGGCTTTGATAGCGGTGTCGGCGGCCTCAGCGGTTTCATAGTGGACATAGCCATAACCACGAGAGCGGCCCTGCTCATCGGTGGCAACCTTGCAAGATAGAACGTTACCGAATGCAGCAAAGGTATCGTGGAGAGCCTAATGGTGGTCAGTAGGTTCACTTATCAAGGATTGACAGCCAGCAAACCTTGTTGTCGATAGCCTCATCCAGATTCTTGATGAAGATGTTGCCTTGCCCAGTCTTACGCAGGGCGGGATCGCGCTGAGACCACATTATACGGCTGGATGCGATGATGAATTCAACGTGGAAGAGTTCAATACGAACAATAATGCTGACCAGGCACGCCCTTTGATCAAGGAGTAGTTTAGCTGTTCCAAAGCACGCTCGCCTGCCAGGAGATGAGTACCCATGGCATCAGAGGGGACGAGTACACTTACCATCACTGGCATTGAGATAATTGACATAAGCATAACCCAAAGAACGACGTGTAACAGCATCACGGCAAACGCGGATGCTGTGAAAACAAAGGAATCGGGGTCAATTCACCGTTCTAGGGGAGGTGGTACACCATCTTGAGACTCACCTAGCGACTGGACCGATCATATTGAAAATCTCAAATAGCATGGCCTCAGTAACGGTGGTATCCAGTTCACCGACATACAGAGAAGCAGAGGGAGCGGACGTCACAGACGGCGGAGGAGGATTGTAGGAAGGCGCAGCCGGGGGCGGAATCGCAGGGGCATCAGGAACCTGAGAAGTAACCTCCGAAGCCGGGACGGGAGAGGCAGACATTTTTTATGTTTTAGGTGCGGGTTGGGTGGGTCGTTACTGCTTGTGGGTTTTTCTGGGATCGAGTGAACCATGGTCAACAGATGGCCGGAGCAGAAAACGAGATACCAACGAACATACCAAGGAAAGAGATGAAACAACCGCTTTGTGAATATGTTTTCTAAGTTTTTTTGGTTTTCGATTTTGGTTTTTGACTGAACAGAAAGAATGAACTCATGCGAACAAAACAGAAGATCTGTGAAGGCTGACCTTAGATGACGATGATGGGTTGAAGGAAAAAAAAAAAAAAGATTGACAATCGACTGTTTCATTCCGCTGTTCAATCTCCGACCGGTGCATGCACTTTGCCTTACTGGGCCAATGAGAGGCCAATGAGAGCGTAGAAGTGCATACATTTGGACAACTACTACTTAAGCTATATAGTTCAAGGAGAGGAAGAAACGATAAAAAAAAAAAAAAACTCGCTATCCTCGCGTAAAATAAGACTTTGCACCTTGCGTCGCCAGCTCAGATTTGGCCTGAGAAACGAAAAAAAAAAAAAGTCGGCAATACGGTCACCTTTTCGTTTAGAACTCACCTTTTCCATCGTATGGCCCGCGGCGGTGTGATGTGTCCATATCTGTCCTAGAAGTGAGTGCCAGATAGATGCAACACGGGTGAGAGTATTGACCTGTCGATAATAAAAGGCATTTCCCAGACCCTGAACAGCCCATCCGACGGTGGCGATGATGCCGAGTATTCCGGCCACCACTGCACCATGTGAGAATCTCTGAGCTGTCTGGATTATGCCGGCAGAACCGGTGCTAGTGGAATGATCCAGAATGAGAGATAATTTATGAAGACAAGGTTAGAATTACCTCGGAATGCCAAGTAGCCTGCAACCGCCGGATCAAATCAGTATAAGCCGGTGGAAGGAAGATACGGAGGCGCTCACATGTACAAGCTGAAAACTAAGTGCCAACCGCCGAAGAAAAAGTAAATATCTGCGCGAAGTTAGCTGGTATATTGGGGGATAGGGGGGAGGGGAAAACGTAGTGCAGCCACACATACAGTAATACAACGATTGTTCCTGGTAGCTTTCAGCAGGGTCGGCTGACCAAGAAAAAAAAAACCCACTTTCATATATCCGTTGTAGATCGGTCTGAAGTCATGTAGGTGGGTGATACAACACAAGTGGTACATAAATACAAAGTCTTACCTGTACCAGAGTAGGAACGACAGAACACTAATTACCGGGATGAAGCTAATACAAGGATACAAGGAAGTCGTTTGCCGTCAGTCGACCAGGAGGCAACGGGCCCAAATAGGTACGCACATGATGCTGACAATTAGATCCTTTATCCCGTCAGAGCCTCCTGAGGTCAGAACAAATATGCAGGCAACCATGTTGACGATCAAAGTTCCAGCAAGGACGAGCCATAGGAGGTAGAGCCGTGTGATGAGGGGCCTAGATGCTTCAGGTATTTCCACCGCAATGTCATGGTAAATGAGAGGAAAGACTGCAGCGTGTACGGGCGGAGATGAGCATGCTTAAGAAACGTGTATGAAGTACAGTGGGTACTCACAGGGAGGCCAGTTGTTGCGGCCCTGCTTTCGGATAGTGTCAGCCTTTTGATGTAATTCACGCTCTCTTCTCTCCAATTCTCGCTCCCGACGCTCAAGGTCGGCGGTTCGTGAAGCGGCAATTTCTGGTGAATATTGTGGTGTCTTGTTGACTGAATCTTGGTCCGCGAAAGGGTCGTCGAACGGGTTCACGTCAAGAGAAGCTGATGAACCAAAAGGATCTTTTGTGAAACCTGACAGTAAATGGTGCATGTAGTGACATAGCGGGGAGGAGTACAGCACGTACCTGAGCTCATGTTGGGAGGATGTGGTTAGGGAGAGGGCAGATGGGACAATCCCGCGCGGCGCGGAGGACAATTCCGGAGACGCCGGCACACCGCAGCTGGCAACGAGGGTGTGATTTATTATAGTAAGTGCTGCGCCTCATCTCACCTACCATCGCAACACGCATACATTCCGGGTCGCCTTCAATTAAGAACAATGGCGCATCCCTATAAATTTATTGATCACCTTCATTCACATTCCCTCCCATCTCCCCTTTCCCCCTCCTCCACCACCCCCGCTTTCGTCTCCTTCTCCCGCGCCGTTCCCTCACGCATCCAGAGTGTGTACTCCCTCTTTTCATCGGCACCTACCATTAACACCTGTCTCCTAGCCCGATCCCTTTGCCACTCTCTTAAGCAGTCCTATCCCTCGACATCCCACTCGTTATCCATTTTCTCCTAGCAACATCCCCACTGTCTCTTTCGAAATGGTTCGCGTCCTATCCATCACTTCTCTTGCCCTTGCTGCCGTTTCTGCCGTATCCGGCCTTGTTGTACCGCGCCTGAGCCCTCCCAGTGGCTGGGAAACTGATATTCTCGAGGTTTGTCCACTATTCGGTTGCCCGGTTGTTGTTTTCACGAGCTCGTTTCGCAGCCCTACGATCAGTATCACGAACGATACTTGGCTCTCCAGTGTCAGGATAAGCACGGTCAGCCGTTCTTTGACCAGTGTTGCCACCCGTTGTTGGTAAGATCACCAGTTTGATCCCTGCGTTATAGTCCACTCATATACCTCGAAGGCCACCCAGAAGCTCGAGTCACGTCCTTCTCAGTGTATTCCCGATGATTGTGATGACCGAAGCGACAATGCCGCCACTAACGTGACGCCCACGCCAACCTATGAATCCCCAACGCCGACACCCACTCCCGAGCCGTCTTCAGCTACCTCTACTCCCAAGCCCAAGGCCAGTCACACCCCTGACGTCAACGCTGGTGGCCAGTACGTGCCTCCCATTCTCTTTGCCAATTCCTCAGAACGTACGTCCTCCTAGGGCTACTTTCTTCTACCAGAATGGTGTTGCCGGCGCATGCGGAAAGGTGCACAGCGACGACGACTTGATTTGCGCGTTGGGTGAGTACTTATTAATGGCTAATATTCGCGCCACCTGAACTTCATCCTCCACAAGACGAACGTTTCTACGGCGATCCAGGCGTAAGATCTGCTTACTGTGACCAGAAAGTGCGGATTACCAACACTAAGAACGGCAAAACTGTAACCGTGACTGTTGCGGACGACTGCCCGACCTGCCTGAACAGAAACTCCATCGACCTATCCGAGGCTGCTTTTAAAGCCATCGCACCCTTGAGCGATGGCATTGCCTCCATTGAATGGTCCTTCGTCTGACGAGTGGTTGTCCTCATCCGTCAACTTCAAATCGTTCCTTCCTTGCGCTAATCGTTCCTATTTTTCTCCTTGGGGCCGTGCCCTTTTGTGTGTAGTGGCCGTGCTTGTCGAGAAGCGACGAGCTTTGTTGCGGGATTAACGACCCTGGCGGTGATGACCCACTAACGAGAACCTCACTCCCGCTCGTCCGCGTTGCTACATGTTACATTTTTATCCCTGGTCTTTTTATTGTTTCATTATTTCGTGATGTGCATGTAGTCCACGCTGTCAACTTGCTAGCGAATTGTTGTGGATGCTGGTTTCACGTGCGTTATTTCCCTGGGCGGAAGTTTTGATACCTTTTGGTCCATGGTAACAATGAATTTGCATGGATTGGCTTGGCGCTAACCCTTCCGACGTCCGAGTTCGTCTTGTGAACGGTAAACGTTGGTTGAACTGTCACTACCATCATTACCATCATGATTCAGCCCGCGCTCAACAAACTTCTTGTTGTCGGGGGTAACGGGTTCATTGGTGTGCCTTTTTTTAACCACGCGTTCCAGAGTAAATTAGACATCGATTCAGGTTCTGCAGTCTGTCGAGTGGCCCTACGTCACGGCTACCAGGTCACTAGTATCAGGTAAGTAACAGACTGAGACAAGTTCTTTGCAGTTTGAAAAACGAACGTGTGCTGCAGCTCGTCTGGGCGCCCCTTCCAGACTCCAAAGGGCCACACACCTGCTTGGACCGAAAAGGTAAAGACCCTAAGATACTGTCTCATCGTAACTGACATGGTATCACCCTGACTTCCCGTCTAGGTGGAGTGGTTGACGGCGGACGCTCTCCGGCCTGAGACATATTCCCACCTGTTGCCTGGCGTGTCGGCGGTTGTGCATACTCTAGGCACACTCTTGGCAGATACCAGCTACAAAGACGCGCTGCGGAAACAAGACTTGGCGAGTGCAGCAGGAAGCATTTTTCGGAGTCTTACGAGTGCTGGTGGCAACCCGCTCGAGGAACACCGAAATGCGTATGAGACCTTAAACAGGGACTCGGGTCCGTGATGCTCGGCCAATTCGCGCTGTTTGTGATTTTTTTTTTTGCTGACTGCAGAGCAGCCGTACGAGTGGCAACTGCGTTCGTGAATAGCAACGTAGATCATGCAGGGACACAGCACCCGCGTCCCTTCGTCTACATCTCGGCAGAAGACATATTTCGACCCGTCATACCTGCTTGCATACATCGAAACTAAACGAGAAGCAGAGGAACAAGTGGAACGCGTGGTCGGGGGCCGAACAAATTATCGTGGGGTGTATTTGCGACCGAGTAGGTGGCGTCCCGAGTATCGGAGCGTGGATTGAATGTTTGTCAGGCCTTGTATATCACCCCCACCTCAGGCCGTACACGGCTGCTATGGCAGCACTATTCGACTTGTCGTCCACGGTGCAGTCCAAGCTTTCCAGAGGAATGCCTACTCCCTCGGACGTACTCCACGGGTTGTCGCAAACGTTGGTTGGGGGACCGTCGACCCTCGATTCGATTGCAAGGGCACTCTCCTTGCCCCCTATACATGTCGATCAAGTTGCGGAGGCCATATGTATCGCGGCGGACAGCGAAAGGCCTGACGTGCACGGGGTGTATGGAGTGCGAGAGATGCGGGAGTTAATCAGTTAGAATCTTATCTAATCACGGATCGGGGTTCAGGTCGGGTTAATTCGTATTGGGGTCTGGGGTAAATTGTCGGTCGTCTTCGTTCGGCCCAACGATGACCTCGCTCTGCCTCCGTCCCAATACCCGTCGTAGAATATGTACCCGCGAGTTTTCGACGACTTCTCGCTCTCAGACCGCCCTTCCATTTTTGTTGGGCAATTCTCGTTCAGCTGCCGCTCCTGATGCGGATACGGGCCCGGATTCATCCCACCCCAACGGGAGGGTATTGCGCATGATCATGTTCGGCAAGCCTGGTGCGGGCAAGGGTACTCTCACGACGCGCCTTGCGCGAAAACACGATATCCTATCCATCTCCACGGGCGATCTATTGAGGCAGCACATCGCCGAAAAGTGAGCAGAACAACAACTTCTGTGTCTCCGTCTCCGCTTAACAGTATTTTAACTCCGAAGGACTGAAGTCGGTCAACTCGCCGAGGAAATCGTCGCAAAGGGCGGATTGCTGCCCGATGAGCTCATGCTGAGGGTCGTGTCAAGCAAACTCGACACCCTTCGTCATAAAGTGCGTGGTACAATATGATCATTGATAAGCAACGGCCGCTGATTCACAAGTTGTTCAGCACTGGATATTAGACGGCTTTCCTCGGACGGTTGGCCAAGGAAAACTTCTTGACGCACATCTTCGGTTAGCGGCAATTACCATCTTCTACGTGTGTCCCCCATCTCTGAGTTGCTCTGGTCTAGGAAACAAGGGCTGCCCCTCAGTCTGGTCGTGAATCTTGACGTTCCAGACGAAGTCATTCTCGCTCGCATCTCAGACAGATGGATCCACCTTCCCTCTGGCCGTGTTTACAACCTCTCCTACAATCGACCCCGAGTTGACGGGCTCGACGATGAGACTGGCGAACCCCTCACCAAGCGGCCTGATGATAACCCAGTGCGTGTGAGGGGAGCGAGGGAGAACGAAATTGCGTCGTGCCTGATATGGTGATTTCTTCAGGAAGTTTTTGCTCGTCGCCTCCGACAATTTTACGCGTCGACCTCGCCACTCCTTCAGTATTATGGTTCCCCTCGGACGGCGTTTTCCCCTGACTCGAAGCCGAAACTTGTTTCGCTGCGTGGTAGCTCGTCGGACGAGATTTGGCCCATGTTAGAGCATGCGGTGCGCTCGATTGCACCCAGCCTTAGAGAACGTAGAAAGAACAGCCTCAGCGAAGTTGTATTGGCGAGAGACGAGGAGCGCCGCATGCACAGACCGGGAACCCAAAGCGGGCACGATCACTGAGTAATCTTATGTACGGTTTACGTGTGCCTCTTCGTCCCTGAGTGCAGGGACACGGCCAGCGTCTCGCTGTTATTAAATGTCTTCATCTGATGATCTGATGACTTTGGGTTCTCCCGGTTTTAATGCGTTTGCAATATCAGTGAACCTTTTTTCTTATTGTCACACCGCGCGAGAATCTCTCCTGTACTTTTCCAAGTTCGCAACCCTATTAAGATCCCGCGACTCCAGCATGTCGAGCTTCTCCGCCGTAATGATGTCTCTCTTGACTTGGTCAAGGAGCGTGATCCATGGAGTCCGCGGTGTTGGTTCACGAATGATCCGCAGGGTCCGTGCCAACTACAGCATTGAGAAGCATGTTGGTGAGCACGGCGGCACCCGAAAAATGCAGCGAAAACCTACCTTAGTGTTGGAACCTTCCGGTTGACCGGGCACACGTAGGCGGGTAAGAATGGCCTCGTGCACCGCGGTCTCCAACGTTAAAATTGAATGGATCTCCCGCAGAAAATGGAAGAGGTCCGCAATTACGGACGACGTAGCGCTCCAGAGGGGCTAGATCGTTAGGTAAAGTGGGGGGGGATCGAGAAAATTGCGCAGCCAAGTACGCACCATATTCTGCCCCCTCGGCACGTCCGCTTCGTGTGCACTGATGAGATCCGAGAAGGGTGGCCATAGCTCGTTCCAGATTACAAAGGGCCCCGCTTTCGGTACGGCAGCGCGGCCATCCGGTGACCCCGGATCTTGCGACAGCATCCCATCAAGCAGTAGCCATAGCTTTACAGATGCGTAGCAGTGGTTAATATTTGCCGCTGCGCTCACGAGTCCTTGAATGGCGGACGAAGACACGGTCAGAGCTTCTCGATAAGCGATAACAAAGGTCGGGAAGTGCCCCATCAGGAGGACTCCCGAACGAGTAAATTTGTGGGACAACGCAGTCAGCAAGAGCACATTCCACACGTGGATGCTCAACAGTCGTGCGGATTTCTACGTTTTGATCTATGCCAGCTCACGAATCGAATGAATTCTGGGGCGTACCTCTGGAGGCTGCTCCAAAAACAGCTGATGAATGGGTTCTCCATCAATTTCCAAACCATGCAGGACCAGCTTTGCGATGGATAGTGAAACATTGACCTCGGCTTCCGCATTTCCGCCTTGCAGAGCGCGCGTTTGCAAGTAGGCAATACCATCCGCCCCCAATTTGGCTATTGAGCCTTCCAGGTCCTTGTCATACTCAATCGTGTTAATACTGGTTTGCGCTATAGCCTAAATATGCCTTGATAAATAACGACCGAACCTAAATTATACAAGGGATTAATTACCTCAGCCATTGCAGCTAATGTCGATGGTGAGATTCGGCTCTTTCGTCGTAATCCCTCGCCATAGGACTCGAGAATCGTGGACATGATCCGATTGTGCTCGAGCCTAAAATCAGTTGGCGCTGTCTGCTTCCTGATACGAACGTGGAGATGTTTTGCTACTTCTAATATGCGCACGAGGCTCGGCTGATTGATGATAAACCTGATCAATACCGCTCGGAGTATAGTATCGGCGTAGACTAGAAAATCCTGAGA
Source organism: Lactarius akahatsu (assembly GCA_021524915.1). NCBI lineage: Eukaryota > Fungi > Basidiomycota > Agaricomycetes > Russulales > Russulaceae > Lactarius > Lactarius akahatsu. The sequence continues at coordinate 528,245 of JAKELL010000001.1, read as the reverse complement.
AGCTTCAGAATGAGTGGGGAACGCTACACGAGGTGATTCCATACCCGAGTTTGGGTTGGATTGTTTTCTATGAGAATGCTCGTAATTAAAAGCAAGGGACTTGGATCGAAGCTTTCTGCAGACCAATCAGCGGTGCGACGAACAACACCTGTGAGGCAAAGCCCTATGTCTGTGGCAGGGTTAGGGGAGCTGTTAAAGTAACAGCGGGGAAACTCACGGCGTACGAGACCCGGATCATAAGCACCAGTGTGGACTTTTTCAATGAAAAGGCTAAGGTTATGCATGACCAACTTGAAACTTTCTGGGTCGTTCTCAACTATCCTAGAAGCAGTATCTCGCAGAAGAATATCTCTCAAACCCTGGGACTCAGGGGAGCTGCGGGTCTTGTTCTCTGTACAGGTCCGGAGGACCTTGAAGAAATTCTCTGTGCGTGTTCTCTACGAGGCGTATCAGCACAGGCACGCATACGGCGGCGTGATAACACCTACCTTGAATAACGCGATCATTATTCCGTTTTCGGCGAACCTGATTTATACGCAGACATCAGCTGGTATCCACACACCGAAATTTCTATGATTACATACATTAGTAGAGCAGTTTCTATGAAGGCCGTCGCTTGAGATGAGATTGGATCTTCTTTACTGGATTTAACATCTACGATAACTTCCGAACACGCTTCAATGCACTCACTGCACCGCGTGTCACCTGCATGATTTCGTGAAAAAGACTATCACTTACAGGACGAAACTGCCTGCCGTGTTCGGCCACAGCTTGACATATGTCTGTGCTACAGTCAGGGCGAGCTGGCGTAGTTCGTAGCTAAACTCAGTGGGTACGAGATTGAGTACCCGGCGGACTGCCCTTCGAAGATTCCCTTGTAGATGTCTGAGAGGCAGACTCTCCATATCGTGTTTATACATCACGAGAAGAAGACATTCGATGAGTCTTTTCGTCGTCAAAGTTGGCAGATCGAGGAGGTCCTCAGATCCGGTGATGAGTGCGACGGGGATATCCACAAAAATGGAGCCAACTAGCAAAGAGGCCGGCGCGTCGTTAGGGGGTAGTGATTCGGTCATTGCGGAAGCAACAAGTGGAAATGGATGAGAAGCATCCAACACAGTCAACAGCTCGTCCATGCAGGGCGATACGTCATACGCAGTGGTCCTCGCGTGATCGAATGCGACATAAAATAAATGACTTCCAGGTGCACGGACGGTTGAGATGTTGGAAAACCCCAAGATACGGACGAGGTGCTTCTTCAACTTGAGCAGGGCGGGAAGGTCAATACTAATCCCGGAACCAATCATTTTCAAGCTCAAGAGCAGAATAGAAATCTGAAAACGGTCAGTCGAAGCGGAGCCCAGCATTCTGTATAACAACCCACGTGGAAGGAGGCGACGTCAGGATCAACAGCGGCCGAGCTGCGGTCCATTTCGGACTGTGGAAATGAATGCACTGTTCCGAGATAATATACTAGAGGGGACTCACTGCACGAACAGACATCAATCTGTTCTTGTGGCCTTCACCACTCGGCATGTCTTCATCTTCCGAAAGAACCCCGATGATCACTTCCCAGGAAAGTACTGGAGAAGGGACTATGTGCACATATAAACACCCGTCTGACGCGGTACGTACCTCTCCAGCTAGAGAAGAGTGACTGAAGCTTTATGAGGAAGTTTATGAGCCCCAACCGTTCCGACGCCGGGGCCTTGACCAAGGCTTCGTTCCAACAATTTGTGATGGCTTCAAAATGAGCGGGAAGTAATGTTCGTGACCAAGTATCCACCGCAACCTTAACTTCTTCCTGTGGAGTTGTTATGTTTTACAAGGAACAAAGATCTGTATGTTAATTTACCTGAGGATCCTGCCACAGTGCGGTAAAGTAACTGTGGAAGATAATCGTCGCGCTAGACTGCCACTGTCTGTCTCCGATAACGAACGACGGGTTGGTCACATCGAGGATCATACGAAAGAGCTGCTTCAACGTTCGGAGTCTGTGCAAGATGAAGAGCCATGAGTTCGGTGTTGTAACATTGCCACCTTACCGTGTTTCCCAGTGCGTCGCAGAAGACAACGAGGTTTGTAGGAGAGAATCTAGGGGTTGGGAGTCGACAACAAGAATGCGCATAAGAATATTGGGACAGATTGAGAATAGATGGCTAGATTGCATTTCATAGAATGACCATATACTGTCCCATGTGTAAGTAGATGTCGGGTCATGATATATTCTGAACCTCACCAAGAAGTGAGAACTCCAGCATTGCGGAGGATGAAGTTATCCACTTCGTACGCTTCCATTAATGAACACTCGTTCACGAAAAGGTAGAAGAACTTCGCAATAACGACGTTGATCTCCCCGAACCCCACGTTGACGTAGTCACCAAGAGCCCGAACGAAGCTCGTATTCACGTGAATTGGGTCTGCAACCATTGATGCCCTTGTGTTGACGGTTCGTCTGCTTAACACTTGAGAGATGACCGACTGCTACAGCAATGAGGCAAACCTTGAGGGTAGTGTATGTACTTCGCTTTCCATAACCAGATCATTGCTAACGAGGACCCCCCGCGCGCAGCCCGCTAGGAGAAGGCACGCGGCTAATGATAATCGAATGAAATCAGAACTGGAAAAAGGGTTAACTCTAAATATTGTTTTGTGGTTCTCTGCCTCACGTAGTTCGAGATACAGTTCTCTCACCGAGAGACCTAGATACGTCTGAAGACAAGCGAAGATGCACTGAGCTGATTGTGCTGTAGAGCTCTTGTCGACCAAGCGACTTCATCCAGACACAAAGAAACGCAGCATGGACCAGTGGGTACATCTCAGCTACAGAGAACTCGAAGCGATCAGTAAGAGTTTTGAATCGTTGGAAAACGGCCTCCGGGATGTCGACTGCTGAGAGAGCGAAGACACTCAACCATTGCAGACACCGACCCAGTCCCTCCTTGTCTGTGGACGCTAAATTGAGAACTACGCCCCACGGATTGATGGCCGTAATATTAGAGGCATCCGCCAACGACGCAGTGAAATCGACGGCGCTATTCGACCGGTGGTTCATATTACTTTCCCGATTTAGGAGCCGTTGTAGAGTCACAATCGGCTGCACGTCCCTTCAGTACGGGTAACGTCAAGATTAGTGAATTTACTTTATTCAATGGCCGATTTGAAGTAGATTCTAGCCATAGAAGGAAGAGATCGTCGAACGTAGTGAAGACGACAAACGCTTGACAGAGCCTGGTGATGTGACGCAAAGATAAATTCACCTTCGAGAGCATTAAAAACGATAGTCCATCAATAAACTGAGTTACTTGCCATTTCTTCACCGACCTCAGTGCCAGGCGTGTCTTCTGCTATTTCAACAACCAATTCGAAGCAAGTTTTCCCATAGAACACCGTATCTTGGTCGTGGACTGCGAGCAGCCAGGGGGCGGCGTAGCTCCTGAGTAGAGATTTATGGCGACTACGGTAATCCCCGCCGTTAATTGATGATGCGGCAAACGATGGCTTTTTCTCGGGACTTGGCCATGGTTGGTGTGTGCCGCTCGTCCGTACGCCGGGAAGCTCCCGTCCAAAGGGGATATAGTCCCGAAGTATGGTCGCTAATTTCTCATCCTCCACGAGGGTGAGTGAGATGTTTTCCTGGATCTTCAAGTTAATGTAGATTAGCGTACCTCTGTAAGAATCCAACAGAAAACGGATTTCATGAGTCTACGGAGGGCATAATTTGTCGACATCCCTGTGGGCCATGCCCTTCTGATCAGGAACAAAAAACCGGCTTCGTTGACAGAGAGATCAATATCCGAGAGGCATGCTTCGATAGCAGTCACGAGTGTTTCCACGTTGACTGAGAGATCGAGGCTTAGAGGCAACGAAAACAAGCAAAGCGATTCCTGATAACGCAGCCACTCTCCTGGTTCGATGGAGCGGATCTGCGGGAGTTCGAACAAGCCGACATGATGCAATTGACCGAGTAACATCTCGACGGCGACATCAAGACGTATCTGAAAGTGGGTAGCAAGCCTATCGCGGAGAATACCGAGGGGAACAACATCGTAACTATGAAGGTGCGAGTCGCGGGTGTCTCTGGCGAAAGTATCGGGGGTCTCATCCACTAGCTTTGTACTCGAGACGAAGAAAACCAGAGTTGACCAGTCAAAAAGTAAGGTCGTCCGTGAGGGAGAACGGCTTTCCTGGAAGTAGTCGCTCAACAGATCGGAGAGAATGGATGTTTGGGAGAGAGAGATAGCCCGGAAGCGATCAAGGAGAGAACTGAGTTCGAGGTTGAACGACTCGGAAGCCTTGTCCCCACCTTCGATGACGACAGAGCCCAGTGCGAGACCGTTGCGCAGAATCTGCAGTTGAGACCAAAGAACGTCCGAGCAAATCATAATCTCTTCACGGTGTCGGAGGGAATCAGGATCGAGCTCTAGCAAGCTCTCGAAATGGCTTCTGAAAGAATTGCGTAGGTTGCGCGGTGAGATTGTCATGTGGGCCGATGTAAGGGGAACCGTAAGGCACAGTGGAACCTCCACTTCAGTAGGGGCTATGATACACCTAGCGTGTGCGAAGTGGTTACAACTGTCACATTTAAGACCTTGACTGTGGAACCCCCATAAGGGCAAGTTGCAGATAAAGCAAAGAGCCAGAGTGAACGTGTTGACAACCCTGAAGATATGGTCCAAGGTGTGTAGTACGAATTTACGATCGCTTCTTGGTGGTTGAATGTGGCAGAACCTATGGACGGCCACCCTCTGAGTTCCAGGATCTAGTTTCATAGGATACTGGGTGAGCAAGTTGCCGTCAGGGTAGTCATAACAATCGAAGTGTACGGCGCAGACGCAAAACGGACAGAGAAGCCCAAGTCCAACAATTTGCTTAAGACATGAGCGACACTCTCGCCATATATTTCCATCAAATAGAGTCGGACCAGAATGTTCTTCGAAACGCCAAAGGACAAACTGATGCGCGTAGGGTCGATACGAAGGCGCTGCACCAGCATCGATCAGCGTTTCGAATGGCTTGCTTACGAGGCAGTGGCCAAGTGCTCGCGGCCAGTAAGATTGCAGAAGACCGAGAGCAGTGGGTCGAGCCCTGTGTGTATGATATGCGACAACCTCGAGCACGTTTAAAGGTGTGTCGAGTCTCAGGTCAACAATCGTGTCGAACAAGCGGCGTAGTCGATGAACGGTAAACGATGACACTTTGCTGAAGTCGACTGCGTCTGAAATGGCGGCCAGAAGAGGCGAAAGGAGCGAAAGAAGACGGTAAGATGTCAGGGACTGGCCAGGAGTGCCTTGTGAGGGCACACAGAGGTTGGCGTAGAGTGACCTGGGGGCCGGACTTTGGGTGCCTTCTTGGGAGCTAGGGTGCGTCTCTTCGTACGATTCCACTTGAATAGAAACGATAGCTTGCGGGTCTCCATCAGCTTGAAGCTCAGAGGAGTACCCTAGTGACGATAAAGCAGTGAGCAGATAGCCGAGGGACAAAATTTCTCGCTAGACACCTTGATCGCTTGAGATCTCTGCACTCCCCGTCACAAGACTACGCAAATGCATTTCTTCATGAAGCATATCTCGAAGTATGCCTTCAAAGAATAGAATCAATCGAGGGTACATTTCGGCCTTGAATGTGGTGAACGCTGGCAGAAGGGCAAACCCTACTTGAGAGATAACAGTATCAGACTTGGCGTGCATATGCACAAGCAGTAGTGCGATATCCAGGGAAAGTGCCTGTAGAGAGTTTGGCGGTCGGGAAGGACGAGGTGGAGATAATGAGTAGCGGCAGTCCTCCGAGACTATAGATTGAAGTACGAATATGCACTGGGAAAGTAACTCGGTCGATTCAATTCTAGAATACGACAGGTGCCTCGCATCAATGCTAGCGCTGCGCCGTCGACGACGAAAGGGAGAAGCCGGAATTGCGGAGTCGTCACCACCTCCAAATACTGTTGCAGGCGTGCTGTAGGAGCAATGCATGAGAAGCGAATTCAGGAACAACCCCTTAAGGACCCACTTGTCATTAAATAATTGCCACCTGTGAGACAGTGAGATCATCAAGACGTCTCTCAAGCGGTTCATAAGGTCGAAAGCCAAGTCTGGAGAAAATGCACGCTCAGAATCGTCTTCGCCGTCCAGGTCAGGCTGTTGATTAACACTATTCGTCCTTGAAGTACTTTGTCGCGGGATGATATACTTGGCGACTGGAATCGCCTGAGATGGAAGAGAATGTGGTGAAAGTGGTTTCGGTCTGTGGCGAAGTTGCTCAAGAACGTGTGCCAATAGCTTTTGGGATTCATCTCGTGCCCTTGAAATCACTGGAGGAGGTATGGAAAACGTCGAAGCCGGCGATAAGTGAGGAGATGGGCCGCTTCCAACGGTGCCTTGAGGAGGGCGGAGAGATGCGCGATCCTTCTCCCTAAATGACGGAGACTCGGACAGGCCATCGCTTGGAGAAATCGATGATTGTATGTCGAGGGCCTCTGAAATCTGCAGGCGAAGGACAGGTACCGAGAGCTTCTCCCTCTGAGATGACATGATTCTCAGTGAACGCTTTTTGTTATCTCGTCTCTGCGTAAGTCGTTCGAGAGACTAGCCTGAGCCCCACTGGCCGCGGCATTAACGGGCGAAGGCATGTCACGTGTGTAAGCATTACACAACCACACTCGTAGTTCGTGCCCCATCGTGGTTGTGCCAGGCCAGATATGCCTCGCAGAAAGACCGCCCCTAGTCAGCTTAGGCAGCAGTCTCTTGCTGATTTTCTCAAACCAAATTCTCTGAAGGCCAATGGTTCTCGTGACAATACAGCCAGGACAAAACCTCGACAAGCTGGCAGGACAGCTAGATCCCTTCCTTCCCGAGTACCAGAGCCCATTGACCATAGTGATACGGACAGCGGTGTGGAAGCCATCCACTTTGAGCCGAAGAAAGTGGCCTCATCGGATGACGGTGACGACTGTCCAGCCTTCCTCTCCTGTGAGGAAGCGCAGAGCGGCGGTCGAAGCTGAGTCGCAGGCCGATAGTGAAATATCAGCGCCCAGTGATTCAGACATGGATACGAAACGAAAGGCGCTTTCAAATAAGATGAAATCCCCTCGTGCCCGCAGCCCGAGTATAGAGGTCACTCTTCCTAAGAGGCGACGGCTGGCCAAAGGGGTCCGACCCCCGAGTCCGGAGGAAACTGACAACTTACTCCTCGAGGTCAACGAAGCAGGCGAATCTCGCTTCGAGTCGTGTGAGGTTTCAACTAACCCTGATAATAGATATCATACAGTCCCGCTTCCGCCACCGCCAGAAGCAGACACGTTTCCAACAAAATCTAGAAAAGCTGAAAAGTGAGCAACAGTTGTCCGATCAGGGTAATAACAGTGCGATAATAGCGATGGACGCTACTCTTCGCCACAGAAAGAAAGCTAAGAATCACCGAATCAAGCGACGAGCAGACAGGCGAAGACGACGGCCATGACAGTCATGAACCCTTCCAGGGTTCTCAGAAGGACAGTCACATTGGAGACCCCGATGCAGATGACGACGAAGAAGAAGACGACGACACAGACGATTTTGTTGTGGAGGATGACGGAGCTGCCATCCCTGAACTCCCTGTGGCCTTTAGTCGTCGTACTCATCAAGACTCGAGCCACGATTTCAAGGTGGTATGTCAGTTGTTCGTGCACCTTGCCATGATGCCAGTGGATGAGCGTCGAGGCTTTATGGAACAAATACTAAAGGGTAAGACACCTTTGATCTTGAAAGTACTAACTAATCGACCTCTAGGTGACGACTACTTTTTGGTCCCGTTCCAGGTTATTCGCAGAAAACTCTCGGATGCTAGGGATTCAGTAGCGTCCTCTATCTGGAGACGTGATTATAAGGAGGCATTGGAACTACTTCCGGACCTCACATTAACAAAACTGGACTTCTCAACTCCCCATTGTGATGCGTGTAACGTTCGCAAGAAGTCAACCGTAGCCGGGTGGTTGAAGGGCACCCCTTACGACAAGCTTTCGTTCGAGGTACGCTTATTCTCTCTAATATCAACAACTCTTCTAGTTACACTCGCAGCCCATTATCGACGAACGCAACTCGGAGGACCCCGACGACGAAGACCGCCGTGTCACCGGTTTCAGCTTTGGCCGCTTTTGTGCAATTCGAACTCAAATCTATCATCGACTGACGCACTGGAGTGTGAGTCGACTTCGCGATGGCTGATGGGGTCGACACACGTCACTGACAATGTCACAGTATCACCTGTACGGGACTTTGTCCGAAGAAATCGACCTTGTGCAGTGTCCTGGCAAGAAACGACCTTTTAGTCGTTCTTGGAATTTATCTCCACCAGAGGATACCTCTAACCCCGATGATATCACGGAATGGTTGGACAAAAGAGGCATTGTGTCAGCAGAGTGGCAAAAATTATGTGAATTATTGCAGCGTGCTAGTAGCTTGGATTCGTGGGAAGGAGGAAGAGATTGATCTAGACACACGCTGTTACCATGTTACCACTTGATTTGTCAGAATCACAGGCATGTGTATTATTGCGTCTACTCGTGACAGTCACGCGTTACATCATGGCCTACTATCCCTCTCAGTCAGGGCAGCTCCCTGCAACCTCAGGAGCGTATCCGTATAACACCTACCCGTACACTCACCCACAGACAACTGGCGCGTATCCCTATACAGCTAGTGCATACCCAGGAACCGCTGTTACGGGATACGGTGCCGCATGGCCTTATTCTTATAGTTATTACCAACATCAGCCTGCTAGTTCACTACCCAGGCCTGCGACTGCCCAGACAACTGCGACTACCCCGACGACGACTGTGCCTACGGGTACTCAGCGGACTACCTTCTCTACTTATAGCTCTGTGTACCCCCGCGAAACTCCCGGAACTGCTGCGCCAAGTGGCACCTCGTCTCGTGGATATAAAAAGCAGTCCAACTTCAAAGGGCTGTTCACCAAAGAGCGTGCGTCCAATGTGGCTTCGTGTTTCTACTTTTTTTCTCACAAAGAAGTGACTCGTTTCAGTCCGCAACCTGATGTTCGGTTTTGGAGACGACCGAAATCCATCTAATGACACAGTCAACGTCATGGAGGAGATACTCGTGGAGTACATCGCGGACGTTGTAAGTGTCTTCGGTATTTATCATCGTCTCATTGCAAAATTACCAGTCACCTAGTGTCAAACTGCCCTCGCCCCGACAAAGAAGTCTCGCCTATCAATAGAGGATTTCCGCAGGGCGCTGTCGCGACCGGCCGACGCCAAGAAGCTCGCACGGATGGAGGAGTTATTGTTTATGCAAGAAGATATTAAGCGGGCGAGGGCTCAGTTCAACGATTCTGAGATGAACCAGTCCAAGGGTCTGCCGTCGTAGTACCAACAGAGGAAAATGAGGAAGGGAAATGCCTATCGTGCTAATACGACCTCTCCCTAGTGGTCGGGTGGTACAACTTCCGACGACCAGGAAGTAACAGGCTACTGATCCTCCTGATTGCGTCATTCACGTCCGTCTGAGTCGCATTATTTGACCTGTAGCATTAGGGCTTGCACTTGAAAGGCGTGTTAATAAGTTATTTGCATCATGCAACTCTCCCTCATCTCCACTGCCAGACAATGGTTTCGCGTATTGTTTAAGCCATTCCTCGGACTCCTTGAATCAGGTTTTGCGTGACTAAACTCTCCAGCCTGACTTGTACAACATATAGTCAAAATTATCATAATGCATAAGGGGCAAATGATAATTTCGACTGTATATACAACACTGATGTAATGCACTGATGTGAGCCATGTGGGGGAGGCAAAAAAAAATGTATTTATGCCTTTGTGTGGTGAGCGTATGTTTGTCCGTGAGTGGTGTTCACTTTTGGTGTTCACTTGGTACATGCCTCAACGACAACATTACGGGCCGGCTCCATCCTAATATAGTCAAGCTTAGAATAATAATAGCATGTTTGCTGCATTTCCTACTATCCTACAAACTACAAACCTAAATGATACTGTATGAGGCTACTATGAGCAGACGATACCGCATTTCTGTCTAAGCGAATCTCGTGTTGTCAGCCCGGGAGGGGGACACTACACCTGTTGCACGTTTCTTTGGCACGGACGCTGGCAGTCCCTCTTCCTTATCTATCCGCCGCCTTCGTCTCCGTCTCCACATACTTCTCAATGTCTTCCGTGTTACTCTCCCCTGGCTCTGGCCGTCAGATGCACCATCCTGCTCCGGCTCACCCTCACGGACCTGGCACTTTCCAGGGGTCCGCCTCCCCCGCTCCCTATCCGGTCGCACAACAGACTCAGCCTCTGAACATACGCAACGTGTCCAAACTGGATAATTTCACCTTTCCAACCCTTCTGAGTCCTCCCTTATCTCGTACACCTATGCCGAAGTTGGTTCTTCAAATACCAACCGCATCAGCTGCCCTAGTTAAAGGTAATCTCAAGCTCGCCATCGGTACCACTATCCGTCCCTCCACGAACACGCCCACACCTCTCTCTGTGAATCATACAATAACAGATATCGAGGTTCAGGCTTTCTCCAACCCCCCTCCGCGCCCACACCCCGGAGAGGAGCAAATCGGTTCACAAACCGAATGGTCAGACGATGTCCTCGATGTGATTGCTCGCCTCGGATGAAGGTGCCGGTGGTGCCGTACACGAGGTCAGAGACGGACGCACCGGGAAACTCATGGCACGCAAGACGATTACCACTCGTGGGGCCCCAATGAAGCAGCTGGTGCGCGAGCTCGGGATTATTGCCAAAGTCAAGCATCCCAACATTATTCGTTTCTATGGTGCCTATATGTCCCCATCATACAGCGAAGTCAAGGTAGTGATGGAGATATGCCTGGGGAAGAGTTTGGAGGCCATAGGCAAGCGTATCAAGGAACGTGGTGCCAGAGTTAGCGAGAAGGTCGCAGGGAGGCTTGCAGGAAGGTGTGCGTATTGTCATCGCATTGGTGATGACCGCCATCCTCATCCTCTTCAGATATTACAAGGTCTAGCTTACCTTCATTCGAAAAAGCTCATTCATCGTGACATCAAACCTTCCAATATTCTTCTTTCCCGGGAGGGTGTCGTCAAACTTTGCGACTTCGGCGCTTCAGGAGAGTTGATCGGGTCTGCAGCGGGCACGCCTGGTACTGGCACCACTTTCTACATGGCCGTCCGTATTATTCAGTTTGTCGCGTAATATCTGCGTCTGACGTGCGCATGCCTTGCAGCCCGAACGTCTTTCAGGCCTCGAGTATTCCATCCGTGCAGATGTCTGGTCCACGGGCTTGTCGCTTCTTCAGCTTGTGCAAAACCGTTTTCCCTTCTCTGATGATATGCCTCCAATCGAACTCATGGCCTATGTTACACAAAGCGAGGTGGGTGTTTTATTTCTACATCGTGGTTTGCGATTTACCCTGCTTGTTTTATGTCTAGCCACCGCGGCTAGAAGACGAAGCAGAAGTACACTGGAGCGACGCCATGAAGGACTTCATTAAAGAGACGTGCGGCTATTCGCCAGCCCCCTACATTGTGCCTTCGTCCTGACGTCGTCCATTCTAGCTTGCGTGTCGACCCGGTCTTGCGTCCAACGCCAAAGGAAATGCTGGCCCACGAATGGGTCGTTAGAATTCTGAAGCAGGAGTCGCGCATGGATCTGTGGATCTGTGAAGTCTGGGGTTGGCTCAAGTCCAACTAGAAATCCAAGGATACGTAAGGTCGAACTTTTTACACCTGGATTGCCTGCTGATTTACACCCCGACTCAAGCCCCGACTGCCCCCTGCCGGGCCATCTCGTCCCAGTTTCAGTAGGAGGGAGGCAGTAATACCTGATATTCCTCCTACCGAACACCATTCAGACGGCTAAATTACTGCCTAGTGACTACCTCGATTGCTCTAAATCTCTATGAACACGGGCAATTACGGGCATCCTTTAAATCTATTAGATGCGTTTGCGAACGTTGTAGTTGTATGGTGATACGACAACATACTTTATATTGCACATAGGCCACAATCGCTAAGAGGATTCAAGTTTTCTATTTTGCAGTAGTCATATTGTTACATTACAATGCAGAGGCCGTATCAAATGGTACTATTTGTTACTTTGGTCGTTGTTTTTGATGAACCAAAGAGGTGTCAAAGTCCTGTCCTGGAGCCGATTGAGCCTGAAAACTGCTGCCCCATATTCGAAATCTATTTTGGGCTGCGTTTTCCGACAGTGTAACTGCAGCCTGAAGGATTGAATTTACTCATCACCACTCAACGTGGTGATACAGTATTGTCGCCTGATTCGCCTCTACCCATCAATTGCCAAATTGCCACCGTCCCGACGACGACCGTTCCTACGGTACTCGGCGGACTACCTTCGCTACTTATAACCCTGTATACTCCCGCGCATCACTCGGAACTGCTGAGACAAGTGGCACCTCGCCTCGCAAATATAATAAGCCGTCCAACTCCAAAGGATTGTTCACCAAAGAGCGGGCGTTCGGTATCGCTTCGTGGTTGTTTCTAAGTGACTCGTTTCAGCTCGCAACCTGATGTTTGGTTTTGGAGACGACCGAAATTCATCTAATGACACAGTCAACGTCATGGAGGGGGTACTCGTACATGCGCTCGGTATTTGTCATCGTCTCATTACGAGTTACCTACTGTCAAACTGCCCTCGCACCGACAAAGACCCGCCCATCAATAACTTGAAAGGATTTTAGATATTAAGGGGGCGATGGCTCAGCTCAACGATTCCGAGATGAACCAATCCAAGGGCCTGCCATCGTAGTACCAACAGAGGAAGGAGGAAAGTGCGTATCGTGCTAATAAGACCTCTCCCTAGTGGTCGGGTGGTGTTTTGAGTCAGGTAGCACAACTCCCGATGACCAGGAAGTGAGTTACTGATCCTCCTGAATTGCGTCGTTCGCGTCCGTCGCGTCATCTTGACCTGCATCCTCAGGGTCTGTACCTCTATGTCCCCGCAAGCCTGAAATGCGTGTTAATAGATTGTTTGTATCACGCGGTTCTCCCTCACCTCCACTGCCGGCCAATGGTTTCGCGTATTGTTTAAGCCATTCCTCAGACTCCCAGACTAAAGAAGGGGCCGTTCAGCACGAGACGGCGACTACAAACAACATGACTTACTTGCACGATTCCCGGCGGGTTGTTGCACTCCTTTCAGAGGCCTCGCAAGGCTGACTTTCAACACTCTGCCACGTAATTCGTTCATATCCATGTTGTCGATAGCATCTTGTGCGTCACCCGCCGATGAATATGTGACGAATGCATAGCCACGATGCTTCAAATCCGCAGCTGCGTCGATGAGCAAGACGTCAACAACGGTGAAAACAGGTAGACGCACGATTTTCATGTGGCCGACCCGTTGCATTGGTGGGGAGTTGAACATCTATAACGTCACCTGGCAAAGAGGTCAACATTCAAGAGGGACACCACTTGAGACCGAACACACCGAATACCGAAAATGCTTCCAGTATGATATCCTCATTTACCTCTTCACCGATGCCTCCGACGAAGATTGTTTTCTTGGCCTTGCTTCCCTCTTCCATGTCGCAGGATAATGATGCCGACTGTGACAACGTATAGCGGGCCGGCTCCGTTCCAATAATGGTTAGCTGGATATTTATGGTCCATGGACCAACCAGGATCCTTGGTCGAAATCCAGGCTTGAATCAAGGTCAAAATAATCCTCATCCTTCAATGGCATTTGGAACGAGATGATAAACCACCCATGCACACTATGAGGCGCAAGGGACCTTTTTCATCTGGAAAACCATCTTGCGCTAGAAAGAGATAATACCATTCGAAGTTCGAACCAACAATACTAGACAAAGTAATAACGAGATAATGACGATCACTAAGATAAGATCACAATACAGTAAGCCATGGCAGTGCTGCAGTAAACACCGCTGGGCCTCAGTAAGGTGACAGGTACGGTGGGGACATCGTATTCCAACACGTGCAATTTGTTGTCGCACCCCCGGAATCATAAAAGCGGCCAACAATGGGCCTTCGCGAGAGTGCGCAAGGCGGTAAAGGGCTGGACAAGCCGAAGATCCAGGGTTTCCATACCCTCACTGAGACAAGTGCTGTTGGATGTCGTATTCATTGGCCGCTGTAGAGGAGAGCGGATATTGCCTTTTAGAACCCCGCTTCACTTAGTTCTCGAGTAGCTGGGACTAAGTAGAAGATGGGTCGAATGCCAATCGTCGTGATGCATGGAATAGTCATGGGGTCAAGTTGAGCTCAGATTCATTGTGTAACCTAAAAAAGGTCGCGACAGCCACAGCAATGACTTGCGGCTCGGGGTTGTGAACACTGAGGGTGGTTTTATCCTCATGGACCACCAGAAAAATGGCAGACGAGCCCTGAACTAGGCATGTGTCTGCGCTGATCGATTTGCGTCGCCATTGATTAGTAGCGGGATGGCACAACGAGACCAGTGTTCTTCATCCAAGCATACGCAAGATCTCCACGACAGGCGACCCTTGGCCTGGATTCACCTTCGATGCCAGATCTAAAGTACTGCAGGAGACGGTACGCCTCATCAGAAAGCCCCTGTATAAAGGAGTACCAGAGAATAGATTGGAGTCAAGGCTGCTGAGGTTTGCGACGATTGCCCATAGAAGTTTTGGGAGGATACGTTGTAGGCCAGCAGAATTCTGAGAGGATCGTCGGTTTAAACCGGTTCTCCATTTTTGTAATATCCTACATCAAAACCACTTTCGAGATTTCTCAATTAGCGAACGACATACTGGGTTAGTCAGGCCGCTCGCCGTTTCACCGCGTTCACTCCCGAAGCGAAAAATTGACTAACAGAGGGTCCTGGTGCACAACAAACCAGTCCAGGATCCTTCCTTCCCACTCCTCGTGAGTCACCCCGGGGGGCTTGGAGAAGCGGAATCGCCGAAGTACCCAGCAGAGAAGCATACGCATCTCCATCGACGCCAGGTTCTTCCCCGCACAGATCGTCGGTCCGTACGAGAATGGGAAGAATGCCGCCGGGTTGTGCTCCCCAGCAGGCGCTCCGGTGCTCAACCACCGTTCTGGCAAAAACGCATCTGGTGTGTGGAAGTTTCGTGGGTCACGGTGAATGCTGTATGTGTGAAGAGAGAGCTGCGTCTCTTCCGGAATGATCCTGCGCATACATGGTACCGTGAAGAATAATCGGTGGGAGGGTGTGGTTCAACGTACAGGTTTTCGAGCACTTTTGCGCCTTTACCTTTGCCCACGGTGCGTTGCGACCCGCTTGGGACTGGCGGTTGAAGACGAAGTGTCTCATTGCTGTTTGCAGCAACAAAAATTAGTTCGTCCGGTTCGCTTCAGTGCGCCGCACACCCACATGCAACTATTTAGCCATTCCATCTGACTTAATGTCGTTACGTCCAGAGGTTCTTCTCCACTCGGGAAGGCGCCATCGACTTCAGCCTGGAGGCGCTCGTATGCTAGTGGATTGCGTAAGAGGTAGTAGAATACTGCTGTGAGAACACTGCTGGTTGTGTCTGAGCCGGCGATGATAGCCAGCATTCCATCCTCCGCAACAGTGGCGGGAGATGGGCGCTTACTGTCGGGCATTTCCTCGCCACTCTATCCTCGCGTTCTGTGAGACGAAGACGCCGAAAACTTGTGCGGGAGCTTACCAAGTAGTAGAATAAATCTTTCCTGTTTGCACCCATCCGCAACCGCTCGAGGACCCGTTCTCTGCAAAATTCTCGGAAACGCCCAATCGCGCTCCTATCGCCCATTATTTTCATGAGAGGAGGCAAGACGTATGGTATATGCGATAGGGGGGCGGAGGTCCTAGTAGGTCAAGTTTAATAACACACAGACCGCACTCGGGTAAGTACGTACCAAAGACTGGATTCGAGAAGAGTCCAAAGACCATCGGTGTCTCTGCCAGCTTTCATGAGCTCGAAACCGCCGCCAAAACTGAGAGAAATCGAATCAATGTCTGCTGCATTGGAGAACCAATTATGAGACAAACGCCATGTCGCCCATGAAATCTGTGCTGTGATTACACGTTACCGGAATGAAATCAAACCCGGAAGTTAGAGCTCACGCAAAGTATTTCAACCACTTAGTCATGTCCACCACAGCACTCGCTTTCTGATCCGATCTCTGGACCATGGCTTCCAGACAACCAACCAACTGTCTGATCCGCTTTGCCACAGTTATTTCGTACTCTTTCATAGCCGTCGATGAGAAAGCGGAACTCCATGGCTTACGCTGATGCATGTGCAATATGGGATCACACTGGGAAATTAGCATCGGTGGCCCATCCAAACCCCCATAGCCTGATTATGATTCTGGATTTCAAACAGGCAACAGTAGAAACGCCTCATACGCACCTGGACCTTTGGGTAGGCCACCTTGTCCGAGTAACGGGTGTACGAGCAAGGGATCCCGAATTGAGAGCTCGTTTGGCCCTATAAGGCTAGCTGAGCGACCAGACATGTGTGAAGGGTGGGACGACGTCGGCACCAACCTACTCTCACCACATCTCCATAACGATCGTGCAGGCTCTTGTAGCACCTATGCTGGTCGCCGGTGGCGCCGTGATATGCCGCCCATAGCTTCGATGTCTTGGCGATTGCTGGTCCGGGGAATTTTGCGAGCGGGTGAAAGGGTGACAGACGGTACATGAGCGCGAAGGATGCGACAGCGCTCCCATAAGCTACAAACGCAAGCAGGATGGCGGCGGGGGGCCATGGAGCGTGATAGGAAATAGGGACAGAGAGAAGCGCAGGGACAACGAAAAGGAGGATAACAAGGGGCAGCTTAGATCGAGCCTCGAAGTAGCGAAAACATTGATGGGAGGCCTGGGTCGCGGTCAGGATCTTTGGAGGACGGGAATGGTAGACAAGTGACCTACGAAACTAATGAAGAGTACAAAAATGCCGGTGTCGAGTGCAGACATGGGAGGAATTCTGCTGCGGGCTACGGTTTATATAGTCTTGGTATGCGTGCGGGGTTCAATTGCTGTCCCGTGTGTCTTGATGTGAAGTTCAGACTACTGTAAATTTGGAAGGTCTGTCGGTACGTACCGTTAGTGAATCGACTGGTGCTAGCTCGGTGTAGGTGGACACTTAGTAGTCGTTCGAGACAGAGACCTACGAGTGTGGAGATGAGCCTGAGTGGGAGGGCGCTCTTCTGAACCATCAAAAAATCAGGAATGTCGCTTCTCGGCGCCCTGCGTCCGAGTCTGCGCTATGGCCTCAACCGAGTCCAAGAGAATGCGGAACCTTGTTTAGCCCGAACGCGTTATAATTAAACGGGGTACACGTGAACAGGCATGCTGTTGTTGAGGTCGCTAGTAGTGGGCCAATGTCATATAGGTCTCGGTGAAGTCAACTCCAGTCTCCATCTTTAGTAACCCACGGAGTCTCCCGATCGCTGGAAGGAACTCTTTGGATGCATGATACTCTCTCTGGATCTGGTTTGGTACCTCGAGGAGACTAGGGTCTGTGTGAAGGCGAAGCCGCTGGAGCTACTAGTAGGAATAGAAATGGATCCAAAAAAAAACCTCCAAGATATCTGGCCGTTTCTCTTTCCAAGCTCGAGCCCACCATATATTCCTCTCATCTGTTCAGCAGGGGGCATCAAAAAAGTACTCTCGTTCGTTCCGACATCTTCCTCCCCTAGCGATTGTTTTGACCGTCGCTTTCTGCTTTGGAGTCGGTTGGTTTTGTCCTTGACAAAAGCAATCGTCCTTACAGTAGCCCCTGTCCGTCGGGGTAGATTGATGCCATCATTCTATTCTCCGTATTTATTCGGTGACGTGTTGTTGGTTGATCGATCCTCCACTAGTCCGCCACGGTGAATTGATTTCAGTCAGTCTTTCCCCTTGTCACCGTTTGCCTGGGCTCAAAAATCGACAATGTACGTTACTTTTTCCCACCTCAGCACCTTTCCTCATTACCGGATTACCACCGGCGACCACTGAGATAACGCCCCCCCCCTGCGGGTCATTCAGAGCATCCGAAGACGGCTGCAACGCTGCTCATTCCATCGAGTACTCTTGTGTCCGCGTCAGCAATGATACCCATGTCTGGTCGTTCCGAGTTATCGATCGATTCGAACACAGCATCTGGCTACGCCGTAAGGCAGCTTTATCATTACGATAATAACAATTTTTCGACACTTTTGTGCGCCATCGAACAGCCCAGCCCCTCGTTGGGGCATCGTGTTCCAGTTAAATGAATTTGCGCTGACACTGCACTTTCAGACAGGAACACCCTTTTTACTGTACCTGACGCAGATATAACAATGTAATCACAATACCTTTTGTTCCGGCCGTATGCAAAACTGTTCGGGGGTCATTCCGTGATGCACGGCGGATTCAAATCGGATTGTAGCATATGTTCTTTTTTTTTTTTGGATCCATTTTTATTCCGGGATACATAACAGAGCTACAGACCGGTCGCAGCGTGTACCACTACATTTATGAGAAGAGATTATCCGTAGAGAGGTGCCCCGAGAAACGTAATCAGTAAATAGTACAGTGCCGGACACTCAAACTCGACAATTTTTGGTGACCTTTTTTTTTGACTCTGAAAATGCTCAGAATCAATGCAAAAGTGGTCAGAGACAATGTAGTTATTGCCCTGATTGATGTCGTGCAGTGTTTCGCTCAAAAAAATAACATATTAAGTTACACAAGAAGTTACACCCTCAAAAAGTTGGCCACCCCCCCAATTTTTAGCGCCTAGGGTCGAAATTAGGCTTAATCGATTCCTTTCATTT
Organism: Lactarius akahatsu; assembly: GCA_021524915.1. Lineage (NCBI taxonomy): Eukaryota > Fungi > Basidiomycota > Agaricomycetes > Russulales > Russulaceae > Lactarius > Lactarius akahatsu. Next base: position 509,512 of record JAKELL010000001.1, on the reverse strand, counting down.
ATCTGAGTGTGATGCAACCACTCTGGCAGCACCAAATGTATCCGGAACAACAATACAGCCTGTGCAAATTCCGTGTTTGAGTCTGCACGTGACTGACCCACCAACACCCATGGCAAGCCTCATGGGCCACATCAGCGTTGCAGACTCGCAGTCATCCCCGGCAAGATCCCCAGAGTAAAAAAAAAGAAAACTGATGAGCGTGGGCATTCGAGCGCAGGCAAGAGCACTGGCAAGGGCAAGAGCGCAGGTTTGCGACGGCAACATCTGAGGCCCTTTGAACCCAAATTGGGGTTAGGTGCCAAAAAATTTCGGGCCAAAAAGTTGGCCACCCCTGAAAAGTCATAGGGAAAACCCCAAAGTGTGTTTTTGGACGTATTTTGCTATTCTGAACACAATGGCAGGGTCAAATTTTTCCAAAAACTACTGTGAGAGCCGCTACAAAACTTGTCGAGTTTGAGTGTCCGGCACTGTACGAGTCAAGAGAAAGGGTCAAGGGTTTGGTCCCCCTCCTGGGAGGACGGAGTCGGTCGAGACGTTGTAGCATATGTTCCGGCTTTGCAGCATGTCGTGGTTTCGTTAATTTTGCAGGCCGTGCCCGCCTCTAGACACGGTGCCATAGTAGCATCATAACCAAAGAAACCGACAAGTGTAGAATTATTGAGAATTCGTTTCCTCCAAGCCTGTTTCTAGTTTCCGGCGTTTTCGCTCCTGATACCGCTCCAACGCTCTTTGAATATCCGTGTCGTTGTTTCGTCTCGCGACCAGGCGAGCAGCGGCCTCGCTTTCTTGCCTCTCTTTCTCCTTCGCCACTCTTTCTCGTTCTTCCGCGAGCTGGACGCTGATCTCTCGCATCCTTCGTTCATCGATTTCTCTCCGGCTGGCAGCTGTTCCGACCGCGCGATGAGCCTCCACAGTGGGGATGTCTGTCTTCTTCGGTGCATGGAGACCAAGTCGCCTTGTATTTGGAGCAGAGAGGTTAAGACCGGCTGACAGAAGTTCGCGCTTATCGACAATTTGATTGTCTTCGTTAAGCTCCACGTCTTTACCCTTCTCGCGAGCCACGCGGGCAAGCTCCGCATCTGACCTTGGAATAAACTCGGGAGGTCGGACGATGGTAAGATTAAGGGTAGGCCCCTGGGGCGCATTGACAGGTTTTGAAGCGGCCTGGATAGCCGCGACAGTTTCTTCATGTTTCTGCTCCGAATCGTCCAGTAGTTTGCGGTAAAAGTGTGCCATGCCCGTGGATGGGCCGCGCTTCTTCTCGAGCTCTAGCCATTTATAAACTATATTGTCGGAGCAAAACTAAGTCGTACGTACCTTCGCGCCTTTTCTCTTCTTCCTCTGCTCTCCGGACCTCAGCCATCTGGTCCTTGTATGCTTGGGTAACGAAGGCGTCTTTGTCGCGAAATTCATCACCTTCTGCCTCCCTCTCCCTCTGAATCATTTTGTCTTCTGCCCTTAGATGATCCAATCTGCGCGTCGCGGCTGACGTCAATAAGCCGCTGATGTACTTGGGCTTAGATGGGACGCAACTCAGTTCGTGATGGGGGGGCACAATTTGAAGCAGCTTACCTTTCTTTCCTTGGACTCATGCTCCTTGACTTCCTTCTGCCGTATTTTGGCATCTTGCATATTATCCCATACTTCGTCGTACTGATAAACTGTAGCATCGACTTCCTGTTCCTTCTCCATCCGCTTCTTTGCTGATTTCGACAACTGGACGTTTTGTGCTACGAGGTCGCTGTTTCCTGCAACGCCATTACGCACAGATATAAAATTGTCGTCGGAAATCTCATCATCGAGGGATGCGAAAGCAGCCGGACGCTTGAGTGAAGGAGCATCGCCGACCGGTTTAGTGGCGGCCTTGTTGGTTAGAGAGAAAGAGAGCTTCATTATATAAGCACTCCTACTTCGTGCGATTAACTCGATGGCACAGAGTGGATTTGACAGGAGACGTGTTAACGGCCCAAGCGAGAGCTTTCAACCTACTTTCGACGATGGTCTCGAAGAGTCTAGCGATTTATACGATAATTGGAAACTAGGGGAAGCGCGCCGAAAGCGACACCCTGGGGACATCCGACCTATATGCGCGTAGGATATCGCCATTGCCCTTACGCACGCTGCTAATTCGAGGCGTCGTAGACAGTTTTGCAGACAGGCTTCATCAAACAAGCTAATGGCTCTGCTTATATTGAGACAGAACGGACCAAAATTGCGTGCGCGGTGTGGGTCACTGAATCGAAATGCTCCGCCCGCATTTTTAAACTGGGCCATTTATCACACCTAGATATGGTCCTCGTCAATCGAAAAGCTCCTCATACCACGAAACCGGGAGGTTGAGTGTCGAAGTCAAATTTGCACCATTCTCATCTCTGGTGCGAAAAGTGCCAATACGAGTGAGACGACCTGTCGCCGTTGACGTTGTTGTCCTCACCTTGTTCACCCCGCAGGATGCAGAAGACAGGTCCATAGCCAATCTTGTTCATCAAGCACTAGCCTCCAGTGTGAGGCTGGACACATTGCCGAAGTCTGTTATAGACATATTCGTGACTGTCATCGAGTGTGATGGTATCGAGAGTTGCGTTGCGGCTGCTACAGTCGCTGCATCTACCTCCCTTGCGAAAGCAGGAGTAGAGATGCTCGGTTTGGTCGTATCATGCGCCGGGGTGAGCCCTCACTACTACCGATTCTTGTTATGTCTCATGGACAACGATCAGGCTGTGGTTGGGGAGGACGTTTGGTTGGACCCAAACGAAGAAGAGGCGCGATTGGCATCTGGGATGCTGTTGTGCGCATGCATGCCCGCATTGGGCGTGACGACAAGCGTCTGGCAAACTGGTCGCGTGCTTCCAGCCAAGGCGTTGTTGGTGAGCGACAGGAAGTTTTACGTGTTGACCCCCCGACCAATTGAACACCAACTCTAGAGTCTGCAACTATGTCAAGATCGTTGTTCCGATATCCATCAGATTGTGGCCCTAGCCCTTCACGAAGATTGAGTGTACACGACACACTATGATTGTAGAGACGACTCGAAACATGTAACTTAGTTAGGACAAAAGGCGCTCACGAATGGGAAATTACATTCAAGGTAAATAATAAATAAATATAGGGGGGATGTTGATGCCGGTAAGTTTAAAAAATATTGCCTTTTCGATGAGTTTATCTCCCAAAGGCCAGCGTGCCGACTCGCGACCACTGCAAGAGCTCTCGGGACAACCACTTCGTTCGAGGTCTTCTTATGATTCCGATGACTCTTTGAGGGCCCTCGAACTACTCGAAGGAGCAGCTCCCCCGACTCTGCACAGAGGACGTTCGGTTTCTATGTCCAGCCTCAGTTTTGAGAGGGACCTATTACCGTTGACCGCGAGCTTGAGTGAGCCGGACGAAGTTAAGGGTGCTGTTGCGGAGAAAAGTATTGGGTTAGTCAACGGTACGCGGCAACTACCTCGCCTTGAAATCTCGCGTTGTTGTAATTCCTGGCTCTTTAGGCGTGGCCCTGGTCGTAGGCTTACAGGTGAGTCAAAACCCTCCTTATACTAATACTAACTGGGTCTTTTAATTGACCCACACATACAGATTGGGTCGGGCATATTGTATGTCAATCCCAATCTCGAGAATCCAGGAGACTGAGGCCTTCGTAGCTCATCACCGGGAGTGGTGGTTTCAAATACTGGGAGTGTCGGTGCTAGTCTCATTGTGTGGTTATTATCTGGTTTGTTGGGTTGGACTGGCGCAAGCAGTTTTGCGGAGCTGGGATCCGCGATACCTTTGAATGGTGGAGCCCAAGCATACCTGGCTTACTCTTACGGTCCAATTGTTTCCTACCTGTTTGCTTGGACCGCTATATCCGCGTTGAAACCCGGTACTTTTACATGCATCCCTGCTTTAAAACAACTCATACTGTTCCATTTAAAGGGTCCAACGCCGTTATTAGCCTTATATTTGCAGAATACCTCAACAGACTCTTTTGGCATGCAACTCGTAGTGATGTCTCTCCAGATGACATTCCACAGTGGGCCATTCAGGTTACAGCAATCGCAGCCGTCTCGGTAATCACCTTTGTGTGTGTAGTCACCCGGAGCTTGGGGACCCGGGTTGCCGTCGTATTCACGACTGTAAAGGTGTGTGGCACGCGGGTACGATGTTGGTTCCTATCACACTTACACCCCTCATTCCAGGTTCTCAGCTTGGTATGCGCACCCCGGCCTACTCGTCGACTGGCTTTGACTGCTCCTAGATGTCTATAACCGTACTTGGCATGGTCCAACTAGCAAGAGGGCGGGCAACTACTTCGTTCACGACGTCGGTATTTGATGGGACGACCACGAGCCCATCGGCGTACGCCCTTGCTCTTTATTCTGGTCTTTGGGCGTTCGACGGCTGGGATCAGGCAAACTACGTTGGCGGTGAAATGTCAGAACCAGAAAAAAACATCCCGCGAGTTATACATTTCAGTATGATGACTGTGACGGTTCGACCTTCTTATCAACCCTGATGCTGAAACGGTCTTGACGTGGTCTGCAGTTGCTATTTCTACTTGCCAACGTCTCTTACTTCGTAGTCCTCGACAAAGTATGTGTTAACTTTACTTGATCTCTGTACCCCGTATTGAATTATTTAGGCTACTGTAGGTCTTAGCAATACGGTCGCCCTGGACTTTGGCAGGGCCCTTTTCGGACCAATTGGGGGTTCTGTCTTCGCGTTCATGGTGGCGTTCTCCTGTTTGGGGGCGTTGAATGGTTCGTCACGGTTATTGCTGGCCGTGGGCAAGCTAACGCGAATGTCAGGTTCTTTCTTCACGACAGGGCGATTGATTTATGTTGCGGGTAGAGAGGGATACCTTCCCGCTTTGTTTGGGCGGCTACACCCCACTAGGCATACCCCACTGAATGCAATGCTTCTTCAAGCTGGCATCACTATTACCTTCATACTTTTGGGGGGTGGTTTCCGATCTCTCATAAACTTCGCCGTAGTAGCTTCGTGGGCGTTCTATTTCCTTACGGTACGTCTCTCAGCTAGCACATCTTCCATGGCTCAATCGTCAAAGGTTCTGGGGCTTGTGATTTTGAGAATCAAGGAACCAATGTTAGAAAGGTGAGAACCAATCACCTTTGAAATGGCACCCTCCGTGACGATGTTCGATCTGTAGACCATATAAAACGTGGATTACAACACCTCTTTTGTTCTGCGCAGTGCGTGCACCGTCCCTTTCTTACACCTACGCCTAACATAGTCCAGGTTGCGTTGTTCCTGCTCTACATGCCCATTATTGCTGCACCATTAGAGGCCTTGGCTGTTCTTGGTGCGTTTTCATGACATTAGCTCACAGTGTTTTGCTACATCGAAACTAGGTTTTGTCCTGGCTGGCATCCCCATGTATTATATTACCCAACGCGGAGCATTGATGGCCCTGCAGAGAAAACTTCGTGAGCATCGCGTCAGTTGGCTCTCGAAGGCATGCATTACTTATCATCTCTTCTACAGCATCTTTATCCCCTTTGTTGTCGCGGTTTCAGGACCAATCAACGAGGACACCCGGTTTTGGATGGCAGGCTGTCGCTACTGAGGGTGATGACGATATCGAAATGACCGAGGATACATAGATAATCTCACTGCGTCTCAGGACCCCGGATATACTGCTATCCATGTTCTCTTGCACCGCATATACTCCTATTCGTTACCCGATCGAAGCTTGACTAAAGCGCGATAATCACCTGGGGTGTGCCTGGAGGGCGCAACGTTCCGAGTAAGTTAGCCTCACGTCGCACGCCACCATCAATGAAATAGCGACCCGATCGCTCTTAGTTGGCGGTCGCACATAGCCGCTCACCGCCTTCTTTGTGTACGTTGCGCATCATAATGAAGGCAGAACAAGCCCAAGCCGCCTACACCGCGGGGAGTATGTTAGCTGAGGTTAATTGTGTAGCGGCACGTGCACCGCCTGCGGTTGACAATCGACTCGGAGTTTGCATCCAGGGCCTGAGCTGGACGCATCCGAATCTTGACATTTCTTGGCTACGCCCCCGTGTAAACCTGTCTGGACTCTGGTATGGTCTTGACCCTTTTGGCCTCAGCTCTTAAAAACCTATATTAATATTCTTTCCCTGCTGTTCAACCTGGCCGTCTCAGCCTGTTTTTGTTTCGTTTCGCGCCCCCGAGGCAACGGACGTCTTTCCGCCAGTCAAAATGTCGACCCTCCCTTCATCTTCACAACAGTACGGTCCAAACCCGACTACACCTGCCTTCGCGGATGATACGGACTGGTTCACGGCCTACCTAGAGATACACGCCCTCAGCGAGGCAAGCTGGAGATACGCTTACATCTTCTGGCTGGCCATAGGCTCCGTCACACTCACTTTCACCGCATTACGTCTCTTTGCTTTGCAATCAGGACGCCTTGGTGCCTACTGGAGCAAATGGTCGTTACGTCGTCGGACCTGGCGAAAGAAACATTCTTTGGCTCAAGCTAGGAAGAGTGGACAACCTCACAAACAACCACGTCTTCTGCCTTCAAACGTAGAACTACTTTGTCTCGTTTCGCTCATAACCGCCTGCCTGGTGGCCACCTTCGTAGGTCCAGACTACATCGCCCCCACGAATGACTTCGTCAAGCGTTTGATGGCGCGCGATATTACGGCATACAAACCGCAGTACACAATCCAGAAGGCCTGGTGGACTTCCGGGGGTAGAGCAGGTCTTATGTCCTTCGCTCTCTTCCCGCTCTGTGTCCTCTTCGCCCTCAAGCGTCCACCATTTGCCATTTTCGCCATATCCTTCCTCACAGATATACACTTCGACAAACTCATGTGGCTACACCGTTGGACAGGCCGATTCGTTTGGGCCATGGTAACACTGCACGCGGTTCTGTGGAGTGTGCAGCTGGCCAACGATACTCGTAGCGGTACGGGAAAAGTCGCATACGTCTATGCGTGGCAATTCCCAAGATTCATATACGCTTGGACTGTGAGTGTATATCCTAGCATTCATATTCCCTGGCTCTGCTCACGGATTGAGTAGGCGTATATTCTACTCACGTTACTTGTCTTGTTGTCATTGGGCCCTATTCGAGAGAAACACTACGAGATATTCTATGCTTTCCACGTCATCCTCGTCCCTTCCACCATCGTGATGTCAGCGCTACATCACCCGCCTTTGTGGTGGTGGTGTTGGTTCGCTCTCCTGCTGTGGGCCGGAGAGAGGACTTGGCGTGCAACAAATTGGATGTATGTCAATGGATTCCTGGGCAGTCCCGTACACGTGCCCCCAACAACTTCTTCGGGTCTCCGACTGTCTACTCGCGGAGAAGTCTTGGAAATGCGTTCCGCTTCTCCAGACCTGGAGTCCATTGATTTTTCCACCGACAATAAACATTATGCCAAGAATATACATCGAGACTCGCTATCTATGTACCATTCGCCAGACTCCGAGCGTCCACACCACTCGAAGCACCGCTCCACGTCGTCCACAACCTCTTTCCTGACCCCCATTCTACCCCCGTTCTCCGTTCCTATCGGCTATGGCCATGCGGAGGTTCTTGCCGGTCGCACCATACGACTACGTCTCATCCCTCCCGGCCAACTTACCTGGGCCCCAGGACAGCACTTCCTTCTCTGCATACCGTCAGTGTCTAGGTTGGTTTCCCACCCATTCACTTGCGCATCTGTATACGACGAACAGAAGCCCGGAGATGATGGTAGAATGATCACGTTTCTCATCAGAGCCAGAAATGGCTGGACCAAGAACTTGTGGACGACGGTGGTCTCACTTCTTGCGGATGGCCGTCGGCACCCAGCGCAAGAATGCCCGGGAACCTTGCCATCATCGGGCGTACTACTGAGGACTTGGGTGGACGGTCCATTTGGATCCCCAGTGAGGACCAATTGGGGTTTGTATTCTTCGGCCGTGATTATCTCCGGTGGATCGGGCGTATCTTTTGGGATCTCTGTACTTGAGTTTCTCTGCCTATGTATGGCCGGGAGAGACGGTCGCGATTTAGGTGGTAATGTAGGCAAAGTTTCCGCAATGCGACGAATCCGGTTTATATGGATATTACGGGACTTTGGTGAGTTTATGCCTGTCTGCACTTCATCAAAAGGATCACTGACTCCCGCACAGCCCATATGCAGTGGTGTGCAAGTGTTCTACATCGATGTAGATCACTTGTTCCGCGGGAGTCATTACAACTCGACCTCTTCGTCACGAACTTCAATCCTTCCGTCCCGTTAGGATATAACGATATCGGGAATTCGACATCACCTGGCGATCGTGATTCCATAGCTCTTCCCTCAGTATCCGAAGGACATGGCGCTTCTTTCGATGAAGATGGCTTCATCGATGACCAAATACCCGACGACTTTGTGGACCTAAGCTATTATACAGGGGAATACAACGAGACTGGAGAATTGGGTCATGAAGAGCACCGGTTAGACCTTACGAACTTTGATGGCGAGCACGATGATCGAATGCCTGGCGAGACTTCCCTCAATCGTACGCTTAAAAAGGAAGGTACGATCCGGCGAGCGCTCACTCGCAAGGCGAGAGCGCGTCGCAGGGGGAAACCGTCATTGGAAGAGAAGCCTGTTCCCGAGTCAAGAAGGCCGCCCGACTCTCCGATGTTCAACGCTGAGACTAACTATCTACTGGATTCACCTGTTCACCCTCTACGGAACCCCCCTGGTCCGAGTGCAGACACCTCTGCGAAGCGTCGGTCATACCCTAAACCCGCAAGTCTATCATTGCCTTCAGTTCCTACCACACCACTGCCCCCATCTCTGGGCGATTGGGACACACCAAGTCCAAGAGATCGGCTCATGGACGGATCCCTGGACTGGGATCGAAAGAGGGTTTCCTCCACGTTCTCTCAGATGTCTAGTAGCCTGCAGCCGTTAGTTCGAGAAGCGCCGAAAGGGGTGGAACTAGAAGTAGGTGACCAGGAGATGCGAGACGTCAGGATTATGACCGAATTTGCGCGGCCCGGGCGGCCTAAGATCGATTCGATTCTAAAGGATGAAGCGGGCAGGACTAGTGGCCGTGTTGTCGTAGCATGTGAGTGGTCTCTTTTCGCGACTTGTTGACGGGACTTAATTTGGGTAGGCTGTGGGCCAGCGACGTTGAACGCGGTTGTTCGGAAGGCAGTTGCAGCCCAGATTAGTCCCTCGCGAATTCGACGGGGAGATTACGGCGGATCTATCGACCTTGTCGTGGAAGACTTCTCCTACTGATTAGCTGGAGTGCAAGGCTCGAGTTTTGAGTTTGTCAGAGGAATTGGACATTAGTCGTACATACACATGGACTCAGCCATGGACAATTTGAGTATTACATAATGCCAGTGCTTGTTGCAGATCCTTTGTGTAGACCTGGCGGCGTACAGTGCATTCCCTCTTCGTATTATTCACCGACGGGGGCCTACTCACACGGCGACCAGATCACGCAAGTGGTGCAGAAGCCTCATGGCTCAGCCTTCGCCAAGTTCTGTGACGGTACCCGATGGGTTTACCCTCCACACGGAGAACACCTCTCACATATTGCTTCCGTCCAACAATGAGGCCTTTCTTAATCCCATTCAGGAGTTCAACAGGGATCTGAGTGTGGCTACTATCCGTGCCTGGAGTGAGCTGTCGAACAAGACAAAGGAAGAACGGTGGAGACAGACGCGGGAGAAGAAACTCGAAAAAATGGGCAAGTTAGTCCGTGCCGGATAGGAAACGACCAAAGGTTGGAGAGGACGCTATACAAGATAGGTGAGTGCTCCACGTCTGTCTCTTCTGCGCCCCCCTCAAGGACGATGTCAGTGCACCATTACCTCTGGCCGCGGCTGCGGATACTGGAGATACTATTGACACCACATCCGACCCTGCCAGGGTGAAGGAAGCAGAGGTAAATGCCTCTGCTCTTAACGTTGCGCGGCCTTTGACTGTCCCGTTTGTAGTATCGACCGTTCAAATTCGTGATACTAGAAGCACTGTCTGCCACGGGGCTGCGTTCTATTCGCTATGCCAAAGAGATACCTCTTGTCAAGTCGGCCGCCCGTTCTTATCACGTCCTTTGTTCTGATGCTATTCCCCAGATACGTGATAGCGAATGATCTATCGTCCTCAGCTATAGCGGCAATGACGCGGAATGTAGAGCTGAATGGTTTGGGTGGTGCACCCGCCGCGGAGGGGAGTGGACACGGCGCAGAGCAAAACCAAGCGAAGGTCAGGGTAAACGAGGGCGATGCTCGGTGAGAAGTACTCTAGAGCTGCCTCGAAGCAATCATCAATGCATGGGTGCAGAACTTTGATGTACTCGCATTCCCCCGAGCGCAGTCGCGTCGACGTCGTTGATCTGGATCCCTATGGAACCGCCGCCCCTTTCATTGACGCCGCCGTTCAGTGCATCACGGATGGAGGTGGGCTATTCTAACCCTCCATTTGTCTCGAGCTCACTCAGATAACGCAGGGCTTCTTTGTGTGACATGTACCGACCTCTCCGTCCTGGCTACCAACAATTACCCGGAGAAGTGGTGAGTCCCATAATATCGTCGGATGCCAGTAATTCAGCAAACCTGCTAGCTACTCCAACTATGGTGGTGTCTCGGTCAAGGCCGAATACTCGCATGAAGTGGTAAGCTACTTCTTTGGACCCCAATGACAGGTCACGCTGAGACGGCTAGGCTCTTCGGCTGGTCCTTCATACCATCTCGACCTCCGCTGCGCGCTACGGTCGATACATCCAACCGCTTCTGTCCTTGTCAATCGATTTCTATGTGCGATTGTTCGTAAGGGTGCAGACGGCGCCTGTTGAAGTCAAGAAGCTCGCCAGGTTCGTAGACAAGCTCTGCAACGGTTCACGTTCCTCATACATAGTGTCCGCAGCAAGACGTCTATCTATTACGCTTGTTCAGGCTGTCAGTCCTTTTATGAACAACCTCTAGGTAGAATGACCGAAAGAGTCAATGACCGAAGCGGTAACACCACCACTTTGTTCAAAACTCACGTTGGTCCTCCCGTATCCGAGAAGTGTCCTGAGTGTGGAGCTCCCCTGCACGTTGCAGGACCGATGTGGAACGGACCAATACATGACCCGCAATTCATAGGCGGAATCCTGGAGCACCTCGAAAGCAGCGAAGACAAATACGGAACGTCCACTCGCATGAAAGGCATGCTCACGGTTGCGAAAGAGGTGTGTTGACGTTCTGTATGGCACCTGTTCCAACACTTATCGGGAAGGGAAGGAACTAAGCGCGCCGTTCTACTTCACACCTTCAAGAGTTGCCAGTTTCTTTCACTGCACGTGCCCGTCTTTGGATGAAATAGCGTCAGTGCAATGCATTGACGTGATGCCTCTTTGAGCTTACGCTTGCATAATAGCTCTGCCCTCCTCCACGCAGGACATCAGGTGTCCAGGTCGCATGCAGTGCCTGGCTCATTAAAGACGACAGCGGCTCGACGGGATCTTCACGATGTTTATCGCTCATGGGTCAAGACACATCCCGTCAAAATGGAGAAAATTCCCCCAAATTCCCCCGCCCGTACTCTACTACAGAAGGAACCAAGGTATAGATCGGTGAACATAAGTGGATTGTGGCATGCTCATTGATGAATCGCTCCAGCGTCGAAGCTAATTTCACCTCACATCCCTTGACGGTGACACAGTCATCTAAAATTAAACTGGTCCGGTATCAACCAAACCCTACTCCAAATTGGGGGCCAGCCACGAGAGCAGAAAGTGGTACAAAAAGAAAGCGACACGAAAAGGATGAATGAGCATATCATAGCAGAAATGGTATATCTAGGGATAAATATTAAACTCCTGTGTTCGTTGAGGTGCATGGGTGGGTGCCAAGTACAAGTGAAGTGGTAAAGATTGGGTAATATGAAAGGGACGTCGATCGTATAACAGCAGCAACACAAACAAGTAATAAACGCAACACTGAATGACTCCACCTTTGCCTACGACGGGGTATCCTTAGACTTTTGTCCCTTCGTGTTGGCCTTTTTCTTCAACCAAGCATGGCCTAGGAGGTCTCCTGCAGATGGCCGAATTTCGTGGTCAAGCTCGAAGCAGAAATCCAAGCAATTTTGAGCGTCAGCAGATATGTCGGACGGGATCGGGGGCTTGGCACCAGAAGAGCCGATCTGTGCACAAAGTCAGCCATTATCGATTCGATTCAGCGAGATAGCCTTGGTGAATGGTACCTTGAAAATGGCCTGCATTTGATTAAGCTGAGCCCAGGGGTGCTCCCCTGTAAGCATCTCGACGATTAAACAACCGACACTCCATATGTCGGCTTTCTTCGTGTACGCGACCTGTTTGACGACCTCCGGGGCCATCCAGTAGACGGAGCCTTGTAGAGAAGGGCGGTGCAAGCGGTTCCCCGGAAGGAGGTCTTACGAACGTCTTTAACATCCACACATGACAACGGGAGGTGTCGCAACTTACTATCTTCTAGTTTTTTCGAGATACCAAAGTCGGAGATTTTTATACCGCCCTTGTTGTCTACCAGAACGTTCGCGCCCTTGATATCACGGTGGACGATGCCCCGTTCATGGACATAGTGCAAACCTTCTAGAATTTGGCGAACGAAGTTGCGCACGAGAGGCTCCTCAAATGCGCCATAGTTCCGCAGCAGTGCGGCAACAGAACCCCCTGGTACATACTCCAAGAATATGTTAAAGAATTCATCGTCAGACGATGAGTCTGTTTTAGAGTCGTTCATGAGAGGGCGACAGAAAGAAAAGTGAACGAAGGACGCACAGAGGTACTGGACAATATTTTCGTGCTGCAGGTCTTTCAGTAGTTCAATCTCGCGCTCCAATGCATCAGTCATCGTCTTCTTTCGCTCGTCGGATGCGCCCGTGGGAACTTCTACCTGTTTCACGGCCATAAGCAGTCCATTTGTGGCGTCCATGCCAAGGTAAACTTTTCCAAATGATCCTGCGCCAATCAGAGCGCCCTTGATCCATTTGATACCTGAATGCGACTGTCAGCACGAAGTGCAAGAATGCGCGGCAAAAGCTCACCTCCTGAAGCGATGGCACGCCCGGTTTCGTCATCCTCGTCTTCGTCTCCGACGTCAGACATATCCTCATCGAGTTCATCTTCTCCATCTTCCCCAACACTTTCAACAGGGACGTCTTCAGGTGGAGGAGGCGCGCGTTCCTCATCCCCCTCTGCGTTAATGGCTGTCCAACCGTTCTCCGCGTCACCGTTTTCTCGCCGGCTCTCGACCTCAGCAGTGATTTCGTCTACCGTGATGAAGCTCGCGCTGTCAGAGACATCTCGCTTACTCCTCAGCTCTGTTATGTAGCTCATCCGTTTCATCGATGAGCTCGTCGACAAGCGTCGGTCCAGCGACTGTGCCGCTAAATTGCTCATTGATTCTGTGAAAGATTCAAGGTCTACGGGGGGTAACAGATGCGCGTGTGATGGTGGATTCTCGTCTTCGCTTTCCAAAAGTGAGCTACCGTCGTCGGTGGACAAGGACACTCTAGGGGGGTCTTCTGTTGGCTCAGTGCCACTGGATTCTATTTCTATGTGCTGGTTGGACATTTCGAGCCCCGTTGTTGCCAGAGAGTAGACCGAACCACGATGTGACGATGGCTTGCGTGAGTTGACGGTGCTGATACTGAAGCGCGAAGAGGAAGGCGGGTTGAAGGAAATGGTACTGTCACGCCGACCGATGCTACCGCCTGCCCTGAGCATGCTATGTCGTGCAGTGCGTTCAAGCACTTTCTTCTCGGTGAAAGGGAAATATTCCGTAAGATGGTTTGTGATGAGCTCGCTGGGAGGTCGCTGGCCAAAGAAGTTTCGTGCCTTGACTCGGCCCTTGAGGAAGCCCGTGGGTCCTTTCCCGCCACTGTCTGGTGGCGTAGGAGAGGAGGGTGATTCAAGTACTCTTTCCGGGTCTTCAACCCCGAGTCCACTAAGTACACTGACTGTACTAGCACGTTTCATCCTCTTGGGAGTGAGCCCTGTATTATCCGTAGAAGGGAGCTTATCATCTTCGTGACCGTTAGACTTGGATGGGAATACGAAGCCGGTTGGACTGGTGGCCTGGCCCACGGTAGATGCAGCATAAACAATAGGTTTGGGTCGCTTAGCCTTAGCGATACGTCGTAATGTCAAACCATGCTCTCGAGCGGGATCATTCGGAGGCGCATGGCAAACCGAAAGTAGTTGTGCCTCAGTAAGTGGGCGAACTGGAGGAGATTAGCGAGGGAATATATTTAGAGTACGTAAATGCGCACCTAGGGACGCGTCGTTACCCCAATCGAGATACACGCACCACCCATCGACCGAGAGACCGCCATCACTCGTACCGACGCGATCAGGTCCTTCCGCCTCCGTATTTCTGGCACTGAGTTTTCCAAACTTCTTCAAAACTTTCTCGAGGACCTCTACGCCTCCTGCACAATCTTCCACATTTATTGTGGCCGAATGCCCCTCATCTCCGAGCATAAATTTGACCAATTTACGTCGAAGGTCAACAAGGGAGGGCGTAGCATTCAAAGAAGCATTAGTAAAAGGCCCACGCCCCACCGCAAAAGATGTTGGTGGCGAAGATGAGGAAAATGGAGCATTAGCCTGAATAGGCGTATGCTGTGGCGAAAACGATTCTGCTATGGGGGAGAGTGCAGTTTGAGGCGAGGGTTGAACGCCTTGGGCATAAGGGTGGGTAGGACCAGCGGGGCGTTGAGTAGGTTTTGGAGGAGTGGAACCGCCTTGGTTCCCCGACAGAGATAGGTTCCGTCCATGGGTAGCCGTTGGGACGGGTGATCGAGAAGCTATTCGATGAGGAACATTGGGGAGAGGCGACTGTGAACGATTGGGACTCTTAGCACCCGCAATTCCTGCCTTGGGATCTGGGGGAAGACCATATCCAGACCAGGAACCAGCGGATTGGGGTGTGAGGAGGGCCGGAGCAGGTGGCAAAGGCTGCGAAGTAAACTCGGGAGCATCGAATTGGGTGGGGGTTTTCCGTCCGAGCAAATTACGATTGGTTGGGCGACCAGAAGGGGGTGCAGGAGGTGGCGGGGGTGGGGGCGGATGACCACGAGGGACGGGTGGGAGAGGAAAGTGAGGAGCTCTAGAGCTACTCGACTGAGAACTTCCAGTGTTCGCAACTGGTGTTGAGGACGAAGATGCAACAGGGTGTGGAAGCGGGCGAACAGGATTTGGGCGAAAGGAGTCGGAATTATTGGCACCGTCACGGATGATATGAGGAAGATTAGGTTGGGGGTTCGTGGAGGATCCAAGTTGAAGAGGAGGTGGCCTCCCATGCTCTTGTCGTCGTGCAGCCGATCGTGATGTTGGCGAGGTCTCAGAACCGGTTCGTCGATGTCCCAGATCACCTTCATTCGTGTTGACGACTACCCTCTGGTGGAGGGTGCTATACGTCGAAGCTCGCTCGCCGCGGCTGGAACATCTCTGCCTGAGATTCTTGACAGCATTCAAAATCCTGAGGCGATCACCGACGCTGACGACCCCGATCTCCTTCAAGGTAACCTGATCTAACTCGAGAAGAACATCTCCTCGGATGTCGCTTGCTCGGAATGTGGCTGAGTGATGACCACATTTGATGTTGGTGAGCCAAGTTGATACGTGCGTGTCGGACCAGGTTCGTAAGAAATCAGCATAATTTGCGCCAGGAGGAACGTCGAATATACTGCCACTGTAAGTACTGGTGGTTGGGGTACCAGGAAGTGAGCCCTGAGAGCGGGCAGAGTACATATTAGAAGAAGGGGTCCGAGGGGGTTGGTTGAAAGAAGAGTACAAAGCGGGAGAAGTTGGCTGTGATGAAGGTTGTGGCAAGCTTTCGGGCTGATTGCTAGTCACAGTGGCGGCCATGAATGGGACGAGGGGTCGAAGAATACTTCGGTGGAGAGGCAGTGGGCTCAGATGCAGTAACAATACTTTGAGATGTCAGACAATGAAAAGTGCATGTGCGCCGCCGCGGGTGCGGGTGTATGCGTGATCGTGGTTGTCATATACAATAACGGGAAATGTTGTCATGTCATTGACGACACTGCCAACGTTGGCCACTTTTCTGTGTCTGTCCTTTGTACAGTACAGTACATGGTTCTCCACTTCTGCATCACATCGATACTGCTGTTGACGTATTGGTAACGCTTTTCCAGCATTTTTTTCCCGGACATACAGTATGATTTCAAAAAAAAAGACGGGCTGGGCCGTGTTAGCCGACATAGCCGGCACCGCGGACGGTGATTTGTACCCGCGTATTTATTTGTCCCTATCAGCGCCCAACGTTCAGCTTAGGTCCGCGCGTGCAGTACATTTAAGGCTATCTATTTTCCCACGCATTTTAGTTTGAATGGTTTGTTTGAATCCAACAGTTTTAGACGCTGTCCTAAATAGTGTGTGCCTGACATGTCAAAAGTGCTGCACACCCCATTCCACCTCTCGTTTCTTACCCGCCATATTCACCTTCTTCTTTTAGTCCTTCATTTACCCACACCCCCCATTTTCTTCAACTTTTCCGTATATTCACCGCTAGCGTCTTCCCTTACCGTCGACCCAGCACCAGTCGTGTAGACATGCGTCTCACATGGACCGTCTGGTCCTTACTCACTGTCGCCAGCTCGACGCTCGCGTCGCCTTACCGGGACGACCTCGTCCAATACAATCTGAACACGAACCAGAATGCCCAGTCTCCTCTCGACTATCAAACGTCCCGACCAAACACTACCTATACCCCGTCGCCCACCAACTGGCGGGCTATCCCCTTCTACACCATCCTCATGGATAAATTCGCCGACGGTGACCCTTCAAATAACGATTTTTTTGGTACCACATTCGAATATGATTGGCGAGAGACCCAGTTACGAGCTGGCGGGGATCTTAAGGGCTTGGTGTCCAAATTGGACTACCTCCTAGGCATGGGTGTCAAGGGCATATTCATCTCTGGTACTCCCTTCCTCAACATGTTGTGGCAGGCCGATAGTGGGTGCTCTCTCACTTGTTTGGTTCTCCTTTGTACCGAACTACTTCAAAGGTTATTCCCCTCTCGATTTCACCGTACTGGACCCGCACTGGGGAACACTAGAAGATTGGCGGAATACCATCGACGAGATTCATGCTCGTGGCATGTACTTTATGGCTGACTTCACAGTTGGCACCATGGGTGACTTAATCGGTTTCGCGAGGTGCGTACAGACGGAATCGTGTGACACTTTTTGTTCATATTTGTTCTATTAAGTTTCCTGAACACTTCCACACCGTTCGATCTTTCTGAACATGACGCCGTTTGGAAGCATCCTAGATATAGTCCATGGGGGTTTGACGAGTACCAGGATTTTCAGGCACGTGATACGCTTGTTTCTAGGTTCCTGGAGGATACCGACCTCTCTACCAGATCATTAACACCCGTAACACGTCTTGTGTACTCCCGAAGTTCTGGGATAGTGACGGCACTGTCATCACCTTGCAGACCAATGGGTGCCTGGAGTCAGATTTCGATCAATACGGTGACACGGAAGCTTTCGGTGTCCATCCGGACTGGCAGCGTCAATTATCAAAGTTTGCATCCGTGCAGGATCGTCTTCGTGAATGGAAGCCCGAGGTCATGGCCAAGCTCAAGGTTTTTGCTTGCATGGCCATTCAAGCACTTGATCTTGATGCGATCCGTATTGATAAGTCGACACAAGTTACTGTCGACGCTCTTGCGGAATGGGCTGCTGGCGCCAGACAATGTGCCACTAAATTTGGCAAGAAGAACTTCTATATCACTGGCGAGGTAACTGGTGGCGACACCTTCGGTTCTCTGTATTAGTACGTAAACCACATGATCACCCACGACACGCCTACTAATATTCCACTTTTTCAGCGGACGAGGCAGGACTCCCACGCAACTGCCCCCAGGGTTGCTCGCTGCTGCAAATCTCACCTCAAACCAGAATCAGTATTTTTTGCGCGACGCTCCGATTAATGGTTTGGATGGCGTAGCATTCCATTATTCCACCTACCGTGCACTAACCCGGATGCTCGGAATGGACGGGAATTTGCAAGTCGCTTTCGACGTTGATACCAACCTCGTCACCGCTTGGAACCAGATGTTTGTCGACAATGACATGATAAATTCAAACACTGGTAAGGTCGATCCAAGGCACATGTTTGGAACTAGTAATTTCGACGTGTTCCGCTGGCCTAGCTTGGAGAATGGAACTCAAAAGGGTGCTCTGGCTACCTTCGTAACGACGCTTGTTATGCCTGGCCTTCCCTTGGTAATGTCTTCTAATATTCTCCGTTGTCCCTCGGAGCTAACTTTTTCACTCATAGTTCTTCTATGGCGAGGAGCAGAACTTCTACCTGTATGACACCGGCGCATCCAATTATCTCTATGGTCGCCAAGCTATGTTCAGTAACAAGGCTTGGCAACGTCACGGGTGTTACCGTCTAGGATCTGATCAGTATTTCAACATCCCCCTAGACAAGTCTCTCCTTGGTTGCATGGATGACTGGAACTCTTTGGATCACTTTGACCCCACTGCCGACAGCCGCCGCATGTTCGCGCATTTCCTCTATCTACGTTCGAAGTATGGCTCTCTGCAAGATGGCTTTGAACTTCTCCAGCGCGGAAATTGGACGTATTTCATTCAGCGCCCCGGTTCAAACCAAACGCAGACAGAGATGGGTCTTTGGTCGTTTTCTCGATCTGTAATCACTAGCGTGCAGCAGGTCGCCTAATAACAACACGGATCAAGTCTGGCTACTTTTCTCAAACCAGAACACGACTCAAACTTTTTCGTTTGACTGTAAATCGCCCGAATGGATTTCGACCCCGTATGCGTCCGGGACTCCGATACGAAATCTTGTAGCACCCTTCGAAAGCTATACACTTGCAAGCTCCCTTTCGCACCTCAACAACGACTCGACCGCTCCGTTCCAAGGCTGTCTCTCCGCTGTCACCATGGATCCATACAGTTTCAAGATCTTCGTTCCTGCTAATGATTGGGTTCCGCCGCGGCCTGCACTCACCAAGTTCTCTCCTGGTCATGACGCCCGTATCCCCTCTAATGGTACCGACGACACAGTTACAATCTCTTTCGAGTTCAATACTGCCATGAGCTGTACCGGTGTCACGAAGGCTCTGTCACTCAATATGTCCTCTTCTGGCCATGGCAATAACCCAACGTTTGATCCTAATGCGGTGAAGTGCGGACAAGTCCAAAACCCTGACCCGACTAGAATATCGGGCGATTCGCCGTCGGCCTGGTTTTGGTCGGTCAAACTCCAAAACGTGCCTGACGGCATTCTAGCTTTGACTCTCGACAACCCTCCAGCAAATGATACTGTTACAACAACTGGGGTATGTATCAAATTGTCTACTTCACGATGCTTGGCTGATTCTTTTCCCAGTCGAAGGACACGTTACTGATCCGCAAAGGAACTTCCAACAACGTCATGGTCTTCCCAGATTCTGATTACGACAACAGCGCATTTGGTTTGTCGAATGGACAGTACAGCTTCTCGCACAAAGCATTTGGCGCGGATAGCTTCCGCTACTCGCTCAACTTTGGTCGTAATTGGACTCAATGGAAACCCTGGGAGGATACAACATTCATCGATGCCAGCACTTTTGACGACTCGGACTACTTCTGGCAGGGCCAGCACATCATGATGCAATGTGAGTTTCGCGTTGCTATTATTCGTACGTATGCTGAGCAAGTTCCCAAGACTGGAGTTATTTTGCGCAATCCACCAGCGCTGTCGTTCACGCCGATCACGGTTTCAGCCAACAGCGTCGCGTACCGCAACTACTCGCCCGTGGTCCATTCAATTCTTGGGGCTTTGACAAGGGTATCTCCGCGGAAATGACTCAGAACAGCCAAGGCAAATGGGAGCTTGAGATCATGTCTACCTGGCCTACCTATGTTCAACTCAACGTATTTGGATACGACGATTACTACTATGGAGATGTCGACGGTGATGGTGTCCTGGATCGCCTACCTCCCAATACTGCAGCACCTAACTATATCAATATGTCGGCACCGCCGCACCCCCACCTTGCCTGGACCCTGGTGGTCGATGATACTGACTTGACGTGGTCCCTCGAGCCTCGCGGACAGTCAGCAGTTGGCGCAATCATGTACGCGCTCCTCCTCGCCATCCCTATCATCACCGGTACACTTGCCGTGGTGATCTTCATGTGGTCGTTCTACGGCATCAAACACAACAAATGGGGGGTTGCCCCAAACAAAGAGCACGCCAGCTACTTCCCGATCCTGGGTTCCCTAGGCAACAAGTCGAAATCTGACCTGAAGGAGCCTTCTATCGTTTCGGAAAAGCTTTTCGGACATCACAAGCAGACCGAAATCATAGGCTGGCCCGAAGACAAGAACAAGCGACGCAAGGTTATTATCTCAACACTGGAGTACGAGATCATAGACTGGAAGCTCAAGGTCAAGATCGGTGGCCTCGGTGTTATGTCAAGTCTCATGGGCAAAGCGATGACAGATGTCGATCTAATCTGGGTTATTCCTAAAGTCAAAGATCTCGAGTACCCCCCTGGTGAACCAGCGGAACCTATTGAGGTCATCATTTTCGGCGAGCCGTATTTGATCGAGGTCGAAACTCACGTCTTGGACAACATTACGTACGTCATCCTCGATAGCCCTGTGTTCCGCGCACAGACGAAGGCGGACCCGTACCCGGCTCGCATGGACGACCTCTCGTCGGCCATTTTCTACTCCACTTGGAACCAGGCAATAGCCGCAACCGTTCGACGCTATCCTGACATCGACATTTACCACATCAATGACTACCATGGTGCTTTGGTCCCCCTCTACCTGCTTCCAAAAGTGCTCCCGGTTTGCCTGTCCCTTCATAACGCCGAATTCCAGGGTCTTTGGCCGTTGCGCACTAAGGAAGAGATGAAAGAAGTCTGTTCGGCATTCAATATCAGCAAGGAGCACTGCACAAAATATGTGCAGTTCGGAAATACGTTCAATTTGCTCCATGCCGCAGCGTCTTTTATTAGCGTACACCAGAAATCTGTCGGTGTTGCTGGGGTGTCGGACAAATACGGCAAGCGATCCTGGGCTAGGTATCCCGCCCTCTGGACCCTTAAACATGTAGATTCGTTGCCGAACCCTGATCCAAGCGACATCGACGCCCTGGATGAGCACGCAATCAAGGTAGCAGACATCAAAGTCGACCAGAAGGCAGAAGCAGAGCGACCCGAGCACAAAAGACAAGCCCAAGAGTGGGCCGGGATCAAGCAAGATCCTAATGCAGACCTTTTCGTATTCGTGGGTCGCTGGTCCAAGCAGAAGGGCGTAGACCTCATTGCCGATGTTATGCCATCTCTGTGGGCATTTTCTTGAGCCTTACGTTTTCAGTCATTTATACTTTTTATAGGTTGGACAAACGGCCAAGCATCCAGCTCATCACCGTTGGACCTGTCATTGACCTCTATGGGCGTTTTGCAGCAGAGAAACTCAACCGTCTTATGGAGCTGTATCCCGACCGTGTTTATTCGAAGCCAGAGTTCACCGCACTGCCTCCTTATTTGTTTAGCGGCGCAGATTTCGCTCTGATCCCTTCCCGCGATGAACCCTTTGGTTTAGTTGCCGTCGAGTTCGGTCGTAAGGGTGCACTTGGTGTTGGCAGCCGCCTCGGTGGTCTCGGCTTGATGCCCGGATGGGTAAGCCACTCGTGTCTGCATTCAGTTACGCGCTGACTGTTGACTCTTCCCAGTGGTTCCCCGTTGAATCCATGTCTACGGGTCATATGATGTCACAGCTCTCCAAAACGATCAAACTCGCTCTCAAATCGACTGAGGAGGAACGCGCTATACTACGTGCTCGCTCAGCTGTCCAGCGCTTCCCAGTGGTCGAGTGGCGACAGCGCATGGAAGATTTCCACAAGCGCAGTATCCACGCAAGTAGAGGTTTGGCTGGCCATGATGCATGGCGTCCATCGGACGGTGCAGTTGGAGGTCCCACAGCTATTGCAGATCATGATGATTGGAACCCAGTTCACCAAGCCGATCCATCGCAGCCTGACTGGGACGCGCAGAGTGCTCAAAACAGTCCTCGGATGAATGTTCCTGGCTCACCTGGTCAATGGAGCCAAGAGACGCTCACTCCCGGTGGTGATCCCTTCTTGCATGCTCCTCCGCGCATTCAAGATGGCAACCGTATTTCGATCAGCAGCACTACATCAGATACTGAAGGCGATTACTCCACGCCGAACCGCGGCGGCAACGGACAACCTGAATTCGGAAACTTCTTGGACAAGGCGAACCGAACAATTGCCAGGGACCAGAGACACGCGCCTGACCCCTTCCTGGAGGCTCCCTCTCGACCTTTCGGTGCTCATAGTCGGGTTTCTTCTGTCGAGTCAATCGCTTCTATTGTGGACGACAAGGCTAACTCTCCTCTGAACAAAGCTATTGCCTCGGTGAGTCTTGCTCGCTTTCCACCATTAAGTGTTGCTTACAGTGTCTGTAGTTTACCGATGCAGACGGCGGCGTTGCTCAGGAGTTCGTCGCGAAGCTGCAAAACCTGTCTGCAGATAACTCGAAAGGAGAGTTGTCCATCGAGAAATTTCTCACAAAGAGCGAAGAAGCCTTCTTTGATAAGGTTCGGAAAGACAAGCTCTCTAGTGCAGCAAGTCACCGATCGTCACGGCGCGAGTCGATTTGGGGAACGCCTTCCCTCTACGATCACCCATCGCGGCCAACTTGTACGTCTACTTAGACCGGCATGCGTGAATCATCTCATGACTTTTGCAGCCCCCAACATCCAATCCTTCAATACTGCGGGACAGTATACTGACTACGATGGCCCGTTGCCGAATGATCAAGGAGAGGCTGTTGTTATGACAGGTATTCAGATTGCTATGTCAAGAGAGATCGGGGGCTGGCCATTATACACCATCGTCATTGCTCTAGGGCAGGTTCTCAGCGCAACTAGCTTCCAGATTACACTGCTCTCGGGGCAGAGCTCTCAGGATAATCTGCAACTTTACGTCCTGAGTGGCGTCTTCCTCGCCGCGAGTGCAGTGTGGTACCCAATGTTCCGTCTAAAGCCTTCGATCTGGGTCCTTTCTGCGCCTTGGCTCTTCTTTGCGCTCGCGTTCTTCCTCATCGGATTACCGTCTTTGACAGCAGCCCTTCATCCGGCGCATAAGGCACTGGCTAGTGTGGCCACTTGGTGCTACGCCGTAGCCTCTGCTGCGGCATTTATCTTCTTTGGCTTGAACTTCGGAGAAGAGGCTGTAAGTCCATTTCCCGCTATCGTCACGGTTGTCGTCCACTGAACACCATTCCCAGGGTGCTGCGACCGAGGTTTGGATGTTACGTGCTTGCGTAGTGCAGGGTTCGCAACAAATTTGGGTGGCCGCGTTATGGTACTGGGGTTTCCGACTCCAGAACCAGGATCAAGGGAACTTGACACCGTGGTGGATTGTCCTCGTTGTCTGGCCACTCGCGGCGATCAGCCTCCTATTCGCCTACCTGATGCTATATGGCTTACCTGGTAAGTAATACTTCCGCACATTGCAGACACCGTGGATGCTCAGTCGCACGCAGAGTATTACCGCCAGACTCCTCCAAAGGTTCCGAATTTCCTTAAGACGCTCTTCCGTAGGAAGCTCGTGCTCTGGTTCCTTGCATCTGAAATTCTGCGTGATTACTGGCTTTCGGGGGTACGTTCTACAGGCATTGTCTGCGTCTTCCTAATCCTGAACGTTGTTTCAGCCGTACGGTCGTAACTGGGGCTTCCTTTGGGCTGTGCCAATCCCCAAGTGGCAAATCGCATTGTTGATCGTTATCTTCTTCGTCGGCGTATGGGCTGCGATACTGGTAATACTCACTCACTTCAGCAAGACGCACACGTGGCTGCTTCCCGTGTTCGCCGTCGGTCTTGGTGCCCCCAGATGGTGCCAGGTACGTACTTGTGTCTATCACCCGAGACGCTACTAAGGCGGTATCGTTTAGATGCTTTGGGGTACATCTTCCCTTGCCTTGTACATCCCCTGGGCAGGCAGCGCGGGCCCTTATCTCGGCATCTCCCTTTGGTTGTGGCTGGGAGTTCTAGACGCTGTCCAAGGTGTGGGCTTGGGTATGATCCTTCTTCAGGTAACGTACATTCCATGTCACTGCACACCACATTCGCTAACACGATGACGTGACGATGCAGACGCTCTCGCGACTCCATGTCTGTGCGACCCTAGCATTTTCGCAGATTATTGGTTCAGTATGTGTGATGGTCGCCCGTGCCACTGCCCCGAATAGGATAGGTCCGGAAAGCGTCTTCCCAGATGCTGGAAAATGGGACTTCCAGGATGGGTTGAGTGGGAG
Source organism: Lactarius akahatsu (assembly GCA_021524915.1). NCBI lineage: Eukaryota > Fungi > Basidiomycota > Agaricomycetes > Russulales > Russulaceae > Lactarius > Lactarius akahatsu. The sequence continues at coordinate 485,205 of JAKELL010000001.1, read as the reverse complement.
TCCTATGGCTTCTGCGCCCTTCTGGATTGCACTCGCTAGCCAACTCATCATTGTCATTGGGTATTTCTGGTTCTACCGCAAGGAGCAACTTGGTACGTTGATCGTTCTCTTACACTCCGTCCCTCACATTGACTCGTCCCATAGCTCGCCCATGATGGCAATATCTTCTCTGCATCTGCCCCCGTACCTGTAGTGTTTCTTTTTGAGGTTTAGACATAGGGCACTTGGGTTGTGAACTGTGACTTTGCGTTTCTGGACTGTATTTAGGCACTTGCTGACCACATTCTCTTTTTTCTCCACCGTATTGGATATATGGACCCTCACTTCTCGATGCGCTTCAGTCATGCTTCGATGTCTTGCATTACACATACATACATATACCTATCGATGATTACGATACGACCTACTCCTCAGGAGTGTATTAACTCGCAATAGCTTCCATGGACATTACGACTGATTTAGTAGTTTCGCTCCAATTAAAAGCGGTAAGAAAGCGAAAGTTGGTGAGAGCCACGATGGGACACGGACAAGAAATCCGAGTCGTTGATGTGAATACCCATCCACTATATATATTGTATATGTTCACACAGAACTAGGAGGGTCCAAATCAAAGTCTACAGCGTAGCGACCTTTCATGCTAAGGACAGTCCCCAAACCGCGATGCACTTCGGCATAATACCCTTCGAACGGGAAGCGTTCTCCATCAATCGATAAATTGCCATCGTCTTGCAGGAATCCGAGACGATAAGCACTAGCCTTAAAGTACTGCGCCTGTAAAGACGATCAAGGATTGCGCGTACGTCAAGAGAAATGGCTAACTTGATTGAGCCAGTACGCAGCGCCTTTCTCTGCACCATTAAGAAGATTTTTCAACATTTCAGCGCGGGGCAACTGAGGGCGTTCAAGCATCCACCCAAATGACAAAAATGATCATATTCTCACCGTTCCCTGGATGACAAGATCGACCATCCCGTCACTAGGCATGGAAACGGGGAATTGCATCAGTTCCCTGAGGAAGAAAAGTACGCGATCAGATAAAAGGACGACAACTGTTGGAGCAGCCGGAACATTTTCTACCGGCTCATGTATGGGGCCTTGCCAGCATAGAAGAATAGAACGGGGCCCTCGAAGGTGGTCCACCCATCGTAATCGTCGACATACTGCAGAGGGGGAAGCCCTGTCGAAAGGCTATCTACCTCCGCTCGCGGGTGTTCGTCGTGCGGCGCCGAATTCTCGTGTTTTCGCAAGGCTTCCACCATTGCAACCTTGTCTGCTGCTCCGATCTTAGCCGAGATCTTGAACCGATACGTTTTCGCCGTGAGGACTTGGGAAGTGCTAAGAGTTCGGAAGACAAGGTTTAACTCTGAAGTACATGTACTCACCCCCTCGTAAAAAGCCATATACGAATCGATTGCTTCCCATGAAGCGCAAGTGCTCGGTACCCAGGTCAAGATCTGCCATGAGCCCAACGCACTGGGACATGAAAGAGAGACTGCGTTTTCCAGATTGAAGAATCGAAAGTAGGTCAATGGACATCAGTCGCCCCTTGATCACGTTCAGAGTGGCATAGGCGACATCCAGGCCGTCCTACGGAAACGTGAGTGCTGCCACGGAGCAGTGGCAGCTTGCGGCTGACCTGGATACCCAATAGGTTCAGGCAAGTGCCGTTCCCAGAACCTGCAGGTATAGGAGCGATAGGGAGCCCCAAGGCCCGCATAGGTTCCTTGTGTTGTGCAAAACCGTTGAGGATTTCGTGTAGCGTTCCGTCACCGGAGATAGAGACGACAGCATCATATTCATCTGGCAGGATTTCTGACGCGATCTTCTGGGCGTGACCGTTGCTCTCGGTATCTGCTCAAAGGAGTAAACCGAAGACTAGGCCCCCAGAAGCAACAGTTCTGCTTACACAGAGCTTTGTACACGCAGCGCGCAGCGTTGAGAATTGGTTCGACCTTACCCTTGAAAAGTGAGGTCGCTTTTCCCTAAAACGGTTAGAACTGGGCAGGAGATAATTGGCGTCAAGACAACACACGGGACCGCCATGAGGATTTATGATAACTAACAGGCGTCGCTGTGTTTTGACGCCTTGGGAAATTACTCGAAGGAGAATCAGGTATTATTTGCACCATAACACACCTCCATAGGCGGCGGCCATTGCACTTTGTACCCAACTGCTTGTATTTGGGTCATCCCCTTGGAAGGACGCTGATACCGTTGTGAGCTTGAAACCACCGCGACTCTTCACGAGCAGGTGTACGTCGATGGCTGGACCGGATATGCCAACCCAAAGTACGTGAGACAAAGGAACCTTGAGCTTTAGTAGATCTACGGAGCAAAAAAAGAACGATGTGAGGTGACTACCAGCAAGACGGCCAACGAACGTACCTTCTGACAAATTTCTGACGGTGAAATGTGTGTCATCAAACGCGAATTCTAATAGCTGTTTTTTGCTCGACTCGACTCGTATTCGGGTGTGAGTCGCAGGTGCAGGCGCAGACATTTCAACGGAGGTATCAGTCACCTTCTGTATTTTGTAAGGCAACGGCGACAGTCGGACCAAATGTTCGCGCTAATCAACGATAATTCGTAACAACACTCGAGGATGCCGATACCGAGGAGATTGAGGCAGAGGACAAACCTGGTTGGTGACCAGGCCGTGTTACAGTATTGACCCCGGTTTGGATTACCATTTATAACCACTGCAGCTACTGCGCAGCGAGGCACGCGAGGCACGCGTTGGTCACAACCGCGTTACGGCAGTGGTCAAGATGTGACCAATGGTGCCGCCGTATTAATGTCTCGTCTCGTTTCTCGATTTCGATGCACACACCCCTGAACCAGTGCGCGTGTCTGGTCCCCCGCTTGTGGCGAGTCAAGGCCTCCCCGTACACGATCGCCGCCACGGAAGCCCTCGATCTATGGGCCAGCCAGAAAAATAGTATCACACTTTCTGAAACCTTGCACACCGACCGCGTATCAGATTTGTACGTTACTTTACCGACCAGAGATGGGACGAGGAACCCATACAAGAGTCCGAAGAATTCGGAGGCATTGGGATTTGGCCATCACCTAGCCTTCTTCCATCCCCGTACGCCGGAGAAGTACTTGCGGCCAGATGGAACAGACGCCGACTTTTGCCCACCGGAACCATTTGTACGACGGATGTGGGCAGGAGGGCGGATGAGTGGAGGAAACCACTCATCATAGGCGGGAGAGCGACTGCATGTATGACTGTGCGCTCGGTGGTTAAAAAGGGTTTTGTCAATGCTGTTCCGATGGTGTTTGTGAATCAGGGCATAGAAATATCGAACGATGGTGACGAAGAGTACGCGATCCTCGAAGAAAGGACGCATGTGTATCTCGCGCTGGGAGTCAACCAGAGGAGGTTCCGCGAAGGTGAGCCTGCGGGAGCCTCGTGTATGCACTGCATCCAGACAAATGTATGCTGTACAGTGCTTGGTCTGCCACGGCCTGATTTTTCACTCAAATTCACGCCGAGTCCCACCACCCTATTCAGGTTCTCGGCATTGACATTCAATGGCCACCACATCCACCTTGACCGCGATTATGCGCGTGAGTCAGAAGGTTATCCAGGTAAATCCATAACAACTTCATGTGAATCCCAAATAGCATCGCGGAAATTACAGAACGTCTCGTGCATGGACCACTCACGGCTTTGATGTTGCTCGAAACTCTCGCACACCATCACCCTGAAGCACAGATGAAAAGCTTCGAATATCGAGCGCTAAACCCTGTTGTTGTCAACGAGGAGTTGACCTTCAACGGAACTTGGAGTGGCCCGAAAGAGATCACGCTTTGGGTGCAGAGTGAAGCTGGGGTGGTGGGAATGAAAGGAAAGGTGTCACTTGATGGGAACCAGGGTTAAGTCGCCACTGTGCCTGTAATTTGGCCTTGCCAGCCAGTTCGATTATACGACGATTAGAATGACCCGAGTTGCCTACAGCGCGTCCGTCTCGAGACCACCGTCCCTATGTAATATCCCTAATCAAAACCACCACACAGACGTGTAGCGAGCTCTGGCATGGGACCTCAGGAGTATTTTGAGGGTCCATGCCTGCTATAATCACATGGGGAAGAGCGAAGGGGGACGACGCAGATAGACGGTAGGCAGGCGGGTGGCCGATGGGTGTAAACTCGAAGAATCTCCCACATAGCAGTGAGATTCAAGATATCAAAAACCTCCAAGAAGTGTGAGATGGCACGTGGAGGCAGGCAAGAGTGCTATGGAACGCACCGTATTTATTCCCTGCCTCTTTGCGGTTTCTCCGTCCTTCTGCGATCCTCTCTTCCAGGACTTCCCGGTTCTGGTACGCCTCAACGAGTAAACTGGCCAACTGACCGCGTTTACGAGCGCCTTTGCTAATTTTGGAACCCTACGTTCCGCTCAGTCATACAGGATCCGAAAGGTTAGTGAGGATAGCAGTACCTTGACATTCATCCTCGGTGCCTCTGGCTCACCGCCGGCACCTTTTGTTAGTGCCTTCTTCTCTTCCCGCTCTTGAATCTCTTTCTTGGCCTTCTCCATCTCCCGCAAAGCGTCGACTTCTTGGGTTTCACCCGTGTCGGCACCTTCAAAGCCTTTCTCTTTCTTCTCAATCGCCCGGATCTCGCGGTCGTAATCAGCCTTCCATTTATCATAGAATCGCTGATAGTATGCCGAGTCGTAAGCGGTCCAGGTACCGGAAGGGAGTTGGTAATATCCGGGATAGGGATCATTGGGTGTGGGCTCTGGAGGAGTGTACTCATCGATTTTGGGAGCAGAGGATATACTCAAAGAGTTTGGACGTCCCGTTGAAGCAGTAACGGAGGAGGAAGGAGGCTTCGCGGGGTCTGTGGTCGTGATGTTTGGTACTGAATAGGAAACGGATGCGATGGGACGAACTCAACGAGAAGAGGTCTAGCGTGGTCGGAGACGGTGGACCCCGGGTATTAGATGTCACCCTCTCTGACGACTCTTCGAGAGATATGTTGGGTTTTCCTTTTCTCACTGATGCTGGCATAAAAGGAAGGTGCACCTCCTCTGTCTCTCGCTCCACACCAGCTACGTTGTCAATAGAGGATAAACCGGGTATGTCCTTGGTCCTTTGAAAAGATGGTTCTTTAAAAACGAGTCCAGGACCTTTCCCACTACCAAGAATTCGTTCAGGAGCCTCCTTCACAGGTGCTGCCAACTTTGGGGCAGGGAGCATGGAAAGGAGGGCAGAGGACCCAGCTCCGCGACCTTCCGTGCGTAGCCTCTTGGCCGGCCGGGCTTCATTCTCATCATAATCTGAAGATACATCCTTTGTGAGTGCGGGGAGCTCAATCGCAATCTTCTTGGGGGCCTTTTTGGCCTTTGGAGCGGGTAAGGAGAGAGTAGAAGATTTGGACGCGGACGGATTCGAAGGGACGGGCAAAGAGCGCGATAGAGATGTGTTCGGTGTATTCTTGGAGGTCGAGGAAGATTGAGGCGCACTTTCGTCGCCACTTCCGTCGCTGTTGTCGCTGCCGTATGCGTCGACGAGCATGATGAAGATGTGTGTAAAGGGAGAGCTGAACGCAGTGACCGAATCCTCTGAGGCACGTGACGTTGCTGGCGCGTGGCCAACAGCGCGTCTCTCGAATCTCGAACAGTGTCCATGATGGCTGCATTCACGGGCTCACCCCCTCCCAGAAGGAAAAACCAGCCACCATCGCGCCAGGCCGCACTCTCACCCCCTCCCCGACGCGCCGGGCGCTTGGCGAATAGCAAACCCGCTTCCAGACTCCCAACACCTGCTCACATTGTGGACCAATCTCCATTCATTAAGGAAGATGTCACGGTGGGAAGCATGGACATTGATGAAGACACTCTCCAGCCAACAGAACGCGGTCTGAGACAAGATACTATCTTTGCAAAGTCCGAAGAGATGTTGGTAACATTCTATGGGCATCTACCCACCGAGGTCAAGCATGTCCTCAGAAATGCTGGTGAGCACGCGCGCCGTTTCCCATCCCCGCCTTTGGAAGCTTCTTACAGTGCTCTGGTGTAGACTTTTTCCGAGACGTGTATGTCGGCGACGTCGATGCAGGCACTGGATTCGCTCTTGTTGCCACTCCCCAAGCGTGTTTCGTGTGGCAACATACGCAGGAACTTTCTGGTGTCCCCACTTGCTATATCTTTCCTTGCCCGGCGGATCCTTCTCAGGCTGCGCCGTTGCATGCCTTCGTTCCATATGGTAGTTCGTGCGAGCCGGGACTCATTCTTGCGTCCCCATCGGGCGAGCTCTGGTTTTGGAACAACATCGGTGTTGGTCTTGCGGGTGGTGAACAATACTCAAAAATCTTGCTAGAACTAGAGTCTAACGAGATCGTCAGTTCCCTAACGAGACTTGACGTGCGTGCCTTTTATACCATCTCCATGTCTACTCAAATCTCTTCAGCCTCAAACTTTCGTAGTGTCAACCTCTCTGGGTCGCTTGTTTCGGCTAACACTGACCACCTCGGGGGGGAGGTATCATCTGACGTCTCGCATTTTCTCCCGCCCTCAGTCTTCGTTGTCGTTGTCCCGCTTCTTGCCTTCTCTTTGGTCTTCGCCCACTTTGCAAGTAGAGGTTGGAAATATCGCGGCTGTCGCCCTCGGCACCAAATCCACTCTCGGGACGGACATCTGGGCACTTGTCGAATCTCGTGTTCAGAGATGGAATATTGCCGCAGAAGGTTGGGAAGAGTTTGCCTTACAGGAAGACATTGCTGCGGTTATCCAACCTGCAATTCAGAGTACCCTGCGTTCGCCATCCAAATATTTGGATCTTGAGTTGCTTGACCTGGCTGTAGATAGGTCAGGTCCCGTCTTTATATCCCTGACAGATTTGACCAGCTGACCACGTCACTAGCTCGGGATCATTACTCGTCCTAACATCTCATGGTGACACCGGAGGGCATGAAGAAATGAGCTATAGTTCTACTCCTCGGCGAATCTACATTGTTGCGCAAATCTCCATGTCATCCGGTATACTTCAAGTCGACAAACTTATCAATGTCCCTTACCAGAGTGTTCGTAATAATTTCCCCGGAATTTGCCTGATTCAATCACTTACATGTCTGTGAAAAAGACCTTCAGAGCTTCGGAAGCTCCTATGCATCCTCAACTCCGGCTCATGCTCGGAGGTGCAATTCTTGTGGTCCAGTTTGGCGATGCGATCGCCATCTGCTCGCGAGGTTCGCACCCAAGTGCCTCGCTTTGGCTGCCTGGCTGATTCTCCGCAGACAACGACTATCAGGATCGCATCGAACTGAAGTCTTCTACGGACCGCACCTTGGGCGTCTGTGTTGTAGAAGCCCAGGGCTGCCTGCTTGTACTCACCGCTTTGACAATAATGAAAGTCACAGTTGATTTCGACCAAGTCAGAAAATTCGATGCTGAGTGAGTGACTCCTTATCACATCATAACTGTGAGCTGATGGCTCCCGTTCCTCAAGACACGGGAGAAGTATCTTGATCAAATCGATCATGACGCAAGCCATCCTATATGGCTCGTACTCAGAAGTTTGTCCTGAGGTCGATATGTGAATTCCCACGTGTTGACACCTCCCCCAGAATCCTTTGCACTTTAGCTTCCCCCCAGAAATTGACGGAGGACAGTCTGATGTCCGGTGCGGCGCTTTTGAGTAGCGCGATCCTGCAGTCGGGTAAGCATCTTATCTGATAGTCCGTTCACTGGTGACCCACATAATGTAGATAGCACGGTCGTACGATCAAACAACGATCTGACGGTGCAACTTAACAGTCGCAAAGAGAAGATCAGTTTCCTCATCAAATTTATCAATGAAAACGGCGTTCTTTCGAAGGTTAGTGCTTCAGTTTTTGCATCCCGATGATCAGCGTTTCAAGTTGCCGTCCAGATGTCTCAGCGCAGCCGCCAACGTCTCGCAACTGACGCAGAAAAACTGTACGCAGCTCAACAACTATGGCTTCGTCTTAACGAAACCCTCCAGTGAGTCAACGCTTTCGTCTCCAGGCCTGATCTTTTCTAATGCGCCACAGACGAGGGCGTCCCTACGATATTTTAAGCGAAGCCGTTTACGGATACATGAACCAGGTTGGAGAAGGGCAGCACGCAGACCTCATGAGAGCATTTTTCCGGCTTCGAGTCGCGGACATCGGAAGGCTACTTCCGCACGTCAGAGACAGTACCAGAAGATTGCTCGGTGAATCACCCACAAACATACCAAATATCTTATCTGAAGCAAATGGTATCGTTCTGGTATGTCGTTTTCGCAGCGATGTATGACTGCAAGCAGGCTAACACCTATCTCCTAGACTATCCTTAATTCTGCATTTGAGTACCGCGACTATAATGCCAGTGTATACGGTGTCGGATTACCCTTCGTCAAACCGTGGACTAGCAAGCCCGAGGTCATCAATGTTGTCCTCGAGCTCTTCGACGTTACTACGACGTATCTCCAAAGCATCGGGGAATCGTCCGATGAACACAGCTCTCGTGAACCCAATTCCCAGCTTCCCGATCTTGCTTCCGCTCTCTTTGCTTCCGTTCATGAACGAATGAGCTGGCTTCAGAGGTATATCGAATCACTCATTCTTCCTTTGCTTTCTGATTGTCGTTATCTCTCAGTGCCACTGGTCGCGAGGTCCCTGGAACAGACCGGGAAATTGCTGCATTAGCGGATCAGTTCCAGCAGCTCCGTCCAGAGATCCTGAACACGTTGAGTGAGTCGCTCTCGAGAACGAGTGTAAAGCAGGACCTGAACAAAAAATACAAGACAAATACGGGTTTGCAGCGCGGGCCTTCGAACTGACCGAAAAATACCGCGATTTCAGGAGTCTGGCAGCGCTTTGCAACAAAGACATAGTATACCCTCTCGACCAAAATCCACACGCATCCAAGATGGGAGAATACATCCAGAGATTCGGTGAAGAATTCACGGACGAACTTTACCAGTGGTACATCGAGCACGGTAATTGCTACGGACTTACTATTTATGCCCTCACATTCCGCTAACCCGACCTTCAAGGGGAACTACGCACACTGTTCAGCCAGGGGGAGAGGCACGAAGATTACCTTGACAAGTATTTGACGAAAAACAATCGCCCGTTCGTCTCTTGGATCCAAGATCTGGAAAAGGAGAGGTTCCATTCTGCTGCAGAGACATTGTTGGCAGAGTCGGAGAACGCTGGGGATTTGGCAGCTAAAGAGGTGCTCGATCAGCTCCACCTTCCGAAGCGATATTCTGACCCAGAACCACAGCTTATACTAAGTATAGGGAAACTGACGCATCTGGCGCATATGCAAGAGGACACCGCTGTCGACGAAAGCATGCTTGACGGTATGCGTACTGCGTTAAGTCAATAGATGTTCATGACAAACCCTTACCTAGCTTTCCATGACGGTCTTGACTTTGTCAGCGTCCACGAAGCGCTTACAGAAGAGCTCAAGTCTGCCCTTGCGTCTGTACGCGATAGGCAGTCGTTGGACCGACAGATCGAGACCATCCTGCAGCAGAAAGCTTCCGCCATTGTTGACAAGAAAGTCTTGCCACTCGTAAGTTCCCCGCCACTCCAAAACAGTAGGATGCTAATAGCCAGGCAGGTATTCAAGCAATTAGTACGGTCGCTACTTCAAGGAAAGGCGTTGTCTGTCGAAGACGTCGCTGATGCATTGTCTATGAAAGATAACGACACGACAATCAGTGATTACGCCACCGCGTTGCACCTTCTCGCACGTGCCGATGTGAGTTGGTTGTGGAGATCTTGAGCGGTTCATGAAATTAATTGTGCGACAGAAACTTCCCGAAGCAAGACGGCAGGCTGCTTTTAGGTCAGTTTGGTTGCGAATTTACACCCACGATAAGTACGCAGCCGTTTCAGCCCCCATAGATTGTTGTGTTGACTCTTGTTCGAAACAGCTGGGACGTCATCAAGGAAACGTCCGGGGTATCGGACGCGCAACTGAACGACCGTTTCCGGAGCACCGCGCTCGTCGCAGCACTCTCAGCTACTCTACCAAAACGCCACCAGCCGGAGGGCTACATCCTTTCGCCAAGCCAGGCTCTTGCAGTGCCGAGCCTGGCAGAATTATCGTCTCGTTGGCCGGGCATGTCGCCGGAGCAGATAGAAGCGCTGCGCGAGGATTATCAGGAGGAGAGTGACCTCCTAGCAGGATATGACTTGTCAGAGGCGTTCGGTCGGGCACGAGAAGTTGTTCTCGATGAGATGATGTGGGGTCGAGCACCCTAGCGTGTATATTTACATACTGTACTCGCTATTAGTGTACGCACTAGATCAACTCATGAATCGCGCTTTGAGCCTGTGGTAGGAAACGCGGACGGCAAGCGCGATCTCTTCCATACTTCGCCGTCTCCACTCGGCGTTATACTCCAATTGGCGTGTCGCCTCTTGCAAGACCCAGTTCCTATAGAACTTGCCTAGACGCTCCTCACGCTGTTGTGCGGTAGAATGTGGAGGGAGGCCGCGCAGGGCAGCTGCCTTGGCCACTTCGAAGCGCGTGTTCGACTATACAAAAAATTGGGGGGCTTATAGGCACAGATGGGGTGAAAAACGTACATCTCGCCAAAAGTTATCATTGAAGGCATCGAGCTGCTGCCTCTGCAGCTTCCACTGGTATTCGAGCGTGTCTGAGTCGTCACGGAATTCGTCGAGTGAATATGGGTGCCGCAGTGACTCTGAGGTCACGGATACTGGGTCGTCGTAGAGTATAGGACGAATGTTCGATATCGGGTCAGGAGGGGCGACATAGTCACAAATGCGCGTAGATGAATGAAGAGGGCGGCAGAGTGAGCGCAGCGTTAGCCGCGGTGGTCGTGGTCGCGGGATGAGCATGTTTCCGGGAGGTCCCGATGCTGTCTATACTGTCTCTATACAAACGAACGCGTTTTTCGCTGCTACTGTGCTACTGACTGCTCCGGACTGGACTCAGCGTACTTGGTCTCTTTCTTCAACAGGCCACCGGCTAGCCACGAACCCGCAAACAGACCCAAAATAATCCAAACACCCCTGACCTCATCCTTGTCCAGCGTTCTGGTGTGGAATTTGCTGTCTCCAACAGAAGTGGTGGTCTCTTCGATCAGGTCATCGAGCGGTCCTTGTCGGTTTTTGGCTACTTTTAAAACGTCGAGGTCTTTTGGTAGGGCGACGTCGTCCGCAACGTCAAGGAAGAGGCTGCGCAAGTTTGAGACCTTCGGATCCAACGAGTGATGGTCTAGGTCAACATGCTCCCGGACAGGTTCCAAGATGCGGCTAGAATCAGCGCGAGAGGAGTCCCCTGCTATGACAATGACCTTCGGGACATGCGGCTCTTCAGGTGGGGCGGGGTTAGCCTTCGCCTTAGCACGAGAAGACTCCCAAAAGTCAGGGGTAAACGGCTAAGAGAGAGAGATTGAGCAACTTTTGAGACAATGGAATAACTGTATCATACGATGTGGATGAGCGGCTCCGGTGGGGGAGCAGAAATATCTGGAAGCTTGATATTGAGATACGGTGGTGGTACGGTGGAGGCAGCTCGGGTGCCGGGATTTCGAGCGGCACTATGAGAAGTAACGATGAGTAGTAGTGCAACGATACCAGAAAGACGTTACATTGATCTGGCAAAGCTGCTGTGGCGAGAAAGGGAGCGTGTCGGGGATGTGGTGACGCGCATAGATGTACTCGGATGACTAAGCAGGGTTAAGGGCCCTAAAGGACGGTCATCTCATCGTGGTCGCCTTTCTTCACACCCGCACACCAACATGCTTCTCTCTCCCGCGTGAGCATCTCAATCTATCTACCCGACATTCCTCATTCAACCTGTTTTCCTTCCTTCGTAGGACCAGCAACGCCAGTCTCCCGTCCCAAGGCTTTTGGTCAAAACTCAAGCCAGGCGGAAAGAACGTAAAGGAAGCCGAAATGCGCCAGCAACAGCACCAGCAGCAACAACAGATGGCGCTCAGCAGGCAACGTCTATTAACACTTGTATACGACGATATGGAAACCGTCCGGATGGTTTGTACCTCCTCGCCGCGCCTTGTTGCCCCCGATTGACGCCATACTCTCGAAGCTTCCAAACACTTTTGTCGTATGGCCACATCTAGTGTGCTTCGCCGCTCATTTATATATCTCACACTCTCCAGGAACTGGATGCCCTAGCAAGAGATTGGGCCAAACCCCCGCCCGATGCACTTTTCAGCCTTCGCGTTCCAATCGATTATGTCCACATCCAAACTGCTGTGAGATTGGAATCCTTCATATAAACCCATTTTCTCATATGTTGTAGCGCCTTGTCTCGGGAGATTACGTCTATGTATGCCCACTTCCTTTGGTCTCTATTCCTGCCTAACAGAATTATAGTTGACCGGAGAAGATTCATACCAAATAGCAACTATGGGGGTACCCGGTCTTCGCGTAGAGATTGTCAGCGATGCGCCTCCGCCTCCAGATGAGCCACCGTGAGTTTTCCCAAGCCAGGGCGTGTTTCCGTTTCGTCTGAAAACCCGCCCTTGTATGCGTCGATGAGATAGGCCTCCACCGTACGTGTTCCGTTCCCTTCTCGAATGACCCACTTGATCAACCCTTCCTTATCCACGCAGCCCTCCGCCAGTTCTGGACATGCCGGCAACCTTTAGTCTTGAGCTAAATCCCGGTCAGTATGTTGCCTTGGACACAACTGTGTCCTCGGATGAGCTAGATATGGCGCGTATGGAGGATGGCACGACCGTTGATGGCATGTTCTGGGGCAAGCTTGTCATCGTTCACGATGGGGATAACCACACCATGGATTTTACTGGGACTCGACTGCTTGGCGAAGACGTCACTCCGGACTTGATGGTCGATCAACGGGTCATTACCAAGCTTGCAGTTGCCGCAAAGCCTTCTGTAGCCAAGTGCCGATTGAGCTTGCTTGCCCCATCCATGCAATACTGCGACGTCATACTCTCCTGCGCGCCTATGTGGAAGATGGGCATAACCTGGCCCCCTGCCGAAGCACTCGGAGACGGCAAGGTCAAGTACTTTTTGCGAGTCCACCCTGGTGGTGGATTTGAACATTTCGAGTCAGAAATGGTCTCGACCGCCATCTATTATGAAGCCATGTACGACACTTTCCTTTTCACATTACCTTTGCTAAATACGGATTCCAGGCCCGATCCTAATCTCCTCGATCCAAACGAGTTTGTAGCCCCCCGAAACAGTTTCGCTATGTCCTTCCGAGATTTCATACCCCACCTCATGAATGTATTGGACCAACTCGGCATGTCCGTTCATGCTCGGACCGATTTCATAAAGTAGGTGTGAGACCGCCTCTCATTGATACGGGTGCTAACTACACATCTCAGTACACATATCCATGAATTTTCTAAGCATAAAAACATCGCGTATCGGTTCCTTTCCCCTGGCAAAATTGCGGCCGCCATTGACATGTCCGTGACGGCTGACCCGTGTGTGTTCACTCGCCTCTTCCTCATCTTCCGCGGAATCCCCGAAGATGATATGGGGATTTTCTCTGGCGCGGGAGAGAAGGAAGCCAATGCGCAGAACTGGCGTGAAGTCGTCGGCTGGACGGAGAACTCGAAGGATTCATCGCTCTTCCGCGTCCTAGAAACATCTGTGTTGGAGATCACCTAATTGCGTGTGGATGCCGTATAATGTGTCTTCGGCTTGTAGTACTGGGTTCGTGATATCCTTTATTCCTGTATTATGTGATGTATTGCTTCTCATATCGCCTCGGAGTACTATATTACATACGATACTGCTGCTTTTTCAAGACGCGCTAGAGTGTTTCAATTACTATGTACGTTTGTTGTAGTTCACAACATAGCTTTGTGTGGGTGTGTGACGACTCCCTGTAACGTCATGCGCGTCATGCGTGACTGTACGCGACTCATTACTCAGTTCTGTCACAGTCGCGAGCCTCAGTAGACATGCCAAAGACCACCTAGTACCTCTCTTATCCCTTTCCTTCTCTATGCGCTAACCATCGTCCCCATAGTGAACTTGAGCGTGAGGCAAACATCGCTCGCAACCGTGCTCTCATCGAGCAGCTGCAGCTTAAGAGTGCCTCTGCATCGATCACTGAGAAAGCCAAAGTACCGGCCAAGCCCAAACAGCAGCAGAAGCCGAAAATAAAGCCTGTTCAGCCAATAAAAAAGGAGAAAAGGGCTGTGCAAGAAGCCCCGCGCAGAGCATCCGCGAGACTTCGCGGTTCAACGTCGGCTGTTGATCCGGATGAAACACCCGCACAGAAGCGAAAGCGTGAAGTACGTTCTTTCTTCGCCTCGACTGAGTTTTGAACTCTCAACCAACTTCCTAAATAGCGGGAAGATGAAGACCGACGACGTAAGGAAGAGGAGGAGCGTCTCGCAGCAGAAGAGCGCGCACGAGAGGCAAAGCGGCCGCGCCACCACGAACTTGACCTCGAGACACTAGCCGAGCAGGAGGAATCGGAGCCGCTTTCTGGCCTTAGCTCAACATTTCAGTCCCTGCTACTGGCGCGACATCCTCGGCGCAGGGGCGAACGAGACGCTTTCGTGTTCGAAAGCAGGAAGAAGGAGGACGCCGAAGTCGCTGCGCTGCGTGCGAGGGTGCAAAACTTGAAAATCGTCGCGAGGGCGAAGGTCACTCAGGACAGAGTGTACAGTGCAGCATATCATCCAGAACCCACCAAAGATCTAATCTTTTTTGGAGGTGTGTGTACAGTTGTATTTTGAATTGGTGTATTTCTTGGTCTAAGGTGACGCCGTGAAGACAAACACGGTCAACTCGGTTTATGGGATGCACGTGCACCAGCAGAGGAAGTGGGCGAAGAGGACGACGTTGATTTGGATCAAAAGGAGGCGGGGAAGTACTGGCGTTTGCAAGTGCATTGGCCCGCCACCGCCCAGTCGTCCATCTCGTGCATCAAATTCGACCCTATAGACGCGCATAGCGTAAGTTGCCCAAGCGGTTTCTTGTTCCTATTCACCCTCACCTTCACAACATAAAAGGTATATACGAGTGCGTACGACTCTAGCGTTCGCTCGCTGTCCTTCACCTCTGGTATTTCGCGCGAAGTTTTTGCTATGGAAAAAGTGCTTCTCACGAGCATGGACCTTCCCCCCGCGAGCCATGAGATGTGGCTGTCAGACGCCGAGGGATGGATCACGCATCTAGACCTGCGTGAACACAAGTCGAAATTCCGAACTTACCAAGTTTCGGACCAGAAGGTCGGCTGTGTGAGCGTGAACCCAACAAACCCCACTTTCATCCTCACAGCGTCGAACAATCGATCGCTCAAGTGAGCGAGCCGCTATCCCCTCTTTTCCATTCTCTAACGGCTTTTTTTTTTTGCGTGAGCAGGGTCTGGGACGTGCGAAAGTTGCAGAAAATCCCAGTGAGTCGCGATCTATCTTCGAATGTAGCTTTGGTTCACCCCCCATTTGGACAGGCCCACGATGGTGTTTTCGAACTCGATCGAGGAGGCGTCGATGAGTTCAAGGCGTCCAAAGGAGGCGCGGCGACTCTGCGTGCCGAATGGAAGCACGACAAGTCGGTCACTTCGGCGTACTGGGATCCGCGCGGTCGTTCGATAGTGAGCACGAGCTATGACGACGCGCTCAGAAGTACGTCACGACGCGATTCCATTCTTCGTTGTGAGCCCCAAAAGGCCTCATTCCAGTACAGTATGGGATCTCCGTCCGTCACTCATGGCAACAGACGTGCCTTTCCCCAACTTCAAGCCAGTCACCAGAATCAGGCATAACTGCCAGACTGTAAGGCATCGAATGTCCCTCGCGTATGCGTATACGATCTTTGACCACCTGTAAAAATCGGCAGGGAAAATGGTTAACTATGCTCAAGGCGCAGTGGTCGCCAAATCCTGATGTCTATCCGCACTTCACCGTAGGTCCACACTCGTTCTGGCATGCGTGATTGCTGACGTCCCCCTCAGATAGGTGATCTGGACCATTCGCTTGACATTTTTGGGTGCAAGGGTGAGTTCTTGGCGAAGTTATCAGACAAGGACAAGTACTGGCGATCTCCTGTGCTCTCTTTCGTTCCTTGTTGAAACATTCAACAGGGTCTCGGCCACACAAGCGGTGACGTGTTCTCACCCCAGCGTTGTCGAACGCGTCGCCAGCGGGAATGGAAGCGGACGTTGTGTGCTCTGGGCCCCTGCGGATCTTGTAGAGTAAGCCGCAAAACGTAGATATAATCTTTATGGTTCTTTGTATGACCATGTATTGGCACCATATACATATCTTCAGCAACACTCTCACTTAATGTGTGGAATTAATGATAACACGCCAAATCTACAGATACAGGTCATCCAAGTCATCGTCTGCGTGAGTATCTACAGCTGCGGGTGGGGTTTGCATCGGTTTTAATTGGGGGGCTGCTTCGCTTTGCTGCTCCAGCTCCAGCTCTGCCACGATATCCCACATCTCTTCGTCGGGATCTGCGTTGGGAGATGCCTGCGCCGTCGTTGGAGCAGCGGCAGGTGCGGGGGCGGTGTCCAATGCAGCCCATAAATCATCGTCCGCGTCCATGGCTGCATCGTCGCCTGAGGCCTGCGATTTTTTCCAAGCGTGGCTCGTCTGCGCGGCATGGGCAGCGGCGTGCCGAGCTTCTTCCTCGAGGAGCGCATCTGGCTCGAGGGCTGTTTCGTCTCGATCGGGTGACGATGGCGGTGGGCGCGATGCGTCGTCGCTAGACAGGGTCGGGCCGTCGCCTTCTCTCTCAGAATTGCTCGTGGCGGAACGCGCGCGGCGTAATCGTGGCCGGGCGGGGGAAGGTGGTTGGCTCGATGACGTAGCGCCTCCGTCGTCGGCGGTGGCAGCTGCGTCACCCTGCGGGGGGACGACGGCATCCGGGTCTGTGTCCGAGCTATCGTCGTCATTGTTGTCTCCTTGGGGCGGTAGTCTGACCCCGTTGATGAGTCCCTTGGCTTCGTCGCGCCATACGCTAAGTGCCACCTATCGCGATAACGCTCGACACCCGTTACGCGGCATAAGATACGGACGAGCGGCGCACCTGCATACGCTTTGAGTGGCAGAGCTTCTCCACGCGGTCTACCGTTTCCTTGAATCTCGTCTTTGGATACAGTCTGTGGGTCCAGAATTGGTACACCTGGAGCACGCGGTCCAGATCTGCTGCCTGAGGCGTCGCAGCACATCAATCGAATAGGACGAAGGGGAGTGGGGGAAAGTAATAAATGACCTCATGACCCTTCCCCTTTGGCTTGAAATTCTTCGTGTCTTTGATCAGCTGGGGCAGCCCATTCTTGCCCAGTAAACGCGCTTCGTCCAACCTGGCGACCGGCTTGCGCTTTTTTTTGCCGTCGTCGTTTCCGTCGCCGCCATCTAATGGACCTTTTTGGCCATCGCCGCTCTTGGTTGTCGCCGTCGCCGTCGAGAGCTGGATCGCTGGGATGCTGGCGCCGATTTCCGCGCGTACAAGACGCGTATTTCGCGCGTCTGCTTCGCGACGGAGCGCGTCGAGGTCGAGCGCAGGGGCGAACTCGTCCAGATCGTCTATCCCATCGAAAAGCGCGTCAATATCTGGGTCTTTGTTAGCGCTGGGTTGCGTGGTGGCCGCAGCAGCCTCCCCCTCATCGTCCGAGGGAAGAAATAGGGGCTGGTTAGAGGTATTTGGAGGAGCAGGGTCTGTGGTTGTGGCTGGGGGGTGTTCTATTGGGAGATCCCAAATGTGGTCGACGTCCATGTCCATGTCTAAAGAGCTAGTGTGCACGTGTTCACGTCCATCCCAATGATGGCTGAACCAATACTTCAAGACGGTCTAATTTACTGGGAAAAGCAAAGTGCAACGTACAACGGCGTTCTCGGTCTGTCGGTCATCAGCTTGTCGTATCTCGTCGCTGTCTCACGTCGCTCACAGGCGGTTATGGCTCTGGCGTACATTTTACTATCTTTCCTCCATCTTGGCACTGCTTGACATTCTCGTTCAGTCACTCCCCCGCGTCGAGTCGCTCGGATCAAGGAAATTCTTGCTCTATTTATTCCCGGAGCTATCTATCGTACCTTCTCCCGCCCGTCCGCTAAAGCCTGCTCCAGCGCGTCGCTTCCGTGCCCTCGATGTAGGAGCCGGCATCGGACGCGTCACGTCCGATACCCTCCTGCACCTCGTTTCCGACGTCGTGCTCTTGGAGCCCGTTGAATCTTTAATACAAACTGCAATCTCTCGCGGCCGGGCCAGTGCTGCCGCACCACGATCAAGCAACGAGAACAAGTTGCCTCTACAAAAGCAGAAATGGAAGGGCATAGCAGATAGTTCTAAGAGCGTCACCTTCTTACAGGGTACGCTTCAAGCCTGCGATCCCGCTAATCCCACGAAAACTGCCACTTTCTTGGGCCGCGTCGGATATACACCTCCTGTGCCCGACGATGATTCGGGATTCGACGTAGTGTGGTGCCAGTGGTGCCTCGCGTATATGAACGACGCCGATCTCATTGCATTCCTCATACGTAGTCAAGCCGCGCTACGCAAGGATGCCCCAGGTGTCATCGTCATCAAGGAGAACGTATGTCGAGATGGTGAAGGTAGCGTCCCTGCGATACAATTCGATGAGGAAGACTCGAGCGTAACGCGGTATGTTTTGTCGTCTGCCTGACTACTCAAGGGATTCGATGACGCGGTTCAGGTCTGACATGCATTGGAAGAAAATTTTCCGCGAAGCTGGTCTGAGTATTTTGCGTGAGCAGGTGCAGCTTGGATTGCCGAAGGGTCTCTTCACGGTCAAAATGTAAGTGCCCCTTCATGGACAGAGCCGGAAAACGTGAGCTTTCTTGCTTGCTTGTCAGGTATGCATTAAGGTGACGCGTCGATGATCTGAGGTTGGAGGGCGTGGTCGATTAGCAGTAACCCGAAATACTGTACGTGACATATAGCGAGGCATCATGCAGCCCGTAACTTGGCTTTCTGCGCCTGCTTCCTATTCTCTTTGATAATAGTAGACCCCACGAATGCTCCAATAGCAGATAGCCCAACGACCAGAACAAAAGCAGGAAGGCGGATCGCCCATTCTCGCGGCGGGAACCATGCGTGAATCGGGCTCGATGCGTCGAAGAATGGCTACGTAGACAGTTTCCGATGTGAGAGTCAGTCCTCCTGCAAGGTGCAACAACACGTACGACGAGAATAGCCCATGTAGTGTAGTAAACGAAGATTGTCGTGGCAGCGGCCATCATGGCGCCGCCTAATGCTTTGTCTGAAATGGTCTATTGGAAGAGTTAACACCCATAGCTCTGTTTGCAAAACAAAGTCGAGCGTACCATGACGGACAGAGGTGAGAAAGTGCTGTGCGTGACCCTGACTTGGCGCGCTCGGGTTTCACCCGCACTCGCGTTGTCTGGCTCTGCTCATGGAGTACAACGCCTTTGCGTCTCTTTCTCACTTTCGTATTCTCTTGGTGCCTGTAGGGTCCATCTCGAGGGCGACGTTCGACCAATGGGCGGCGGAGATCCGAACTCTGGAGAACCTTCGCCTCAGCGATATTCCACCAGGTACTAAAGATGAGAAAGGTGAGCACCTGCATCCGCCGTCCACGAGTCCTGCGTGTTGACCTGTACTTCGTATAGCTCGATTCATGCCTAGCCCAAAATCCAAGGGATATCTCCATCTTTGCTTCCCGACTCATCCCCCTCCTTCCTCGCACTACGCCATGTCTCTCTTCCGGCCCTCTCTCTTTCCACTAGGAGTCATCGGAATTGCAAGCTGTTCGCATACCGACTCTCTCTCGTCTATCGCCGCCGAATTCAACGCCACAGTGAAAGACCTCTTTCCGCCCGATTCTCTTTACCCACTCGCGAAGAATTGCTTCGTCTTCGAGGAGGACGACGGCACTACCAATCTCAACCTTGGGGACCATCTCCCCGGGCTCGTGATCATCCCAAGCATGATGGGGAACAAGAAGGAGAACATCGAGACGTTGCTCGCCGATTTGTGTTCAAACATCCTTGCCGAATTTTCTACTGTGGTGCGTGTCGGGTTGCCTTCGTGTCTGCGCTATGACGACGAGCGCCGCCCAGGTCAATACCCTGGAGAGCCCGCTAGGCAACGAATATCTAAACGCAACACTGTTTCCGTTTCTCCCATCCGCTTCGGATTTCCCCCGGCAGCTTGTGGACGACGAACCCGAGCGTCTGTCGCGCGTTCCGTCGCAACCAGAGCACTCTCCTGTCCCCGCCCGAAGAGTGAGTACCCCAATACTCGGGATGAAACGAAACCCGTCCACGGGTCCGTCGTCGCCCATGGCGTCGGCTCGCCAAAGTACTCTCAATGTCCCCATGGCACGGAAGCGCCAAAGTCTCATCGGTGCCGCATCTTCACACGGCCGACTCTTCAAAGTCCTAGGAGACTTATTCATCCTTGCGGGGCGGACGGAGGATGCATCTGTCTGGTGCGTGTGGCTCAGTGACCCTACGTGC
This sequence comes from Lactarius akahatsu, assembly GCA_021524915.1. NCBI lineage: Eukaryota > Fungi > Basidiomycota > Agaricomycetes > Russulales > Russulaceae > Lactarius > Lactarius akahatsu. The sequence continues at coordinate 464,794 of JAKELL010000001.1, read as the reverse complement.
ATGCAGCATTTGATTGATAATGCTAGGTATACAGAAGCGCTTACTTTATTCAAGACAAGTACAGACTCCTTATGGCATGCCTCAACGCTAGAAGGCCTAGCTACGTTGTCGTTGCTTGATGCGTGGTCCGGACAGGGTTTTGTGCGTGACCGTCTCGCGATCCTCATCAACGGTGCTCACCGCGCCTATAGCAAACCTCCATCAGCACATCCAAAGAGCCCTGGGGCGACATTTCAGAGAGGCTTGACCAGGCGATCTCACTTTATGGGCGCCCTGGGCCGTTGCCCGAGCCCGATCAGCGCTACGACCTGCATGCCTATCTTTATACAGTGGCAATTCTCCGACACAGCTCTCTTCTGTTCGCCGCTTGGGCTGCCAAAGGTTGGGGTCCGCTTGCGTTCACCGCCTTAATGCATCCCGGACCCGCTCCATACATTCCTCCCACACTCTCACATCCCGACTCGCACCTTCCTCGCAACCGCGATCGTCTCTCTTCCTTCTCAGGAGTCACCCGCTCGCAAATAGCAGCTGTTCTTTCCCAGGTTCACGGGCCGTGGCTCTTGCATTTGGGTCACCGAGAGCGCATCGCCGTTCTTGAAAGCGTCGCCTACTTGTATTCTTCTTTGGGTTATCACCGCAAGGAAGCATATATCCTGCGCGAAGTGGTCGGATGTATAATGGACCTGGTCGTCTGTGCTCGCGAAGAGGATGGACGATCTTATCTACCCGGAATCGCTGCTAACGGCAAGGAATCCGGTGATTTGGGTGCCGTAGCCGTCAAGGGGATCGAAAGGTCTACAGGAAACGAGAGTGTGCTCAAGCTGGTCAAGTTTGTATGTGAAATGCATGGCATTGACGTCGAGGCGGTCACGTTTGTGAACCCGAGTACCCAAGACGAAGGTGGTGCACCCCAGGACGTCAATGCAGACGACGTGCAGGAAGACCCCTATGGCTGGCCGGAACTACAAATCGGCATCATTCGAGAAGCCCTCGCAGTCGCAGAAGCACTTCCAGGTGCGTAGATTCAATTTCAGTGCGAGCCCGCTCATTTCCGACAGTTGTGTAGATCCACCATCTGTGGCACAGTTTTCGCTTTCGGCGCTCAAGTCGCTTCATGCTGTACTCGGCGACGACGATCAGCATCACATGTACTTCACCTCTGGCAAAGCGCTGACCGCGGCAAAGCGAAGAGGCGAGACACGCTCGATAGAGTATTGGTCCGGGAGACCAGTTGTCAGTATCGAGCTTCTTCAGTACGTGATTGTACGGAACGCTCGTAAAGGGCCCGGTTGATCCGGTGCCTCGCGTAGACCCCCGCCGTCAAGATTGCTGGTTGAGAACCCCGTTTCCGTACTCGCTCAGCAAAGGTCAGAGGGAGCTGGCCAAATATCACAAATGACCGGCCCTTTCCTCTATAATCCCAGGAAGTCTGTAACCGCAAGGGTGAGATTGCCGAGAAAATTGTTCACACACTTCATTCTCATTAGTCACCTATAGGGAAGCACCCTCGTCGTGACAGACGAGCCGCTAGAATTCGTGCTTACGCTACGCAATCCTTTCGTATTTGATCTGGAGATTCAGAACTTAAGCCTCAGGTAAGCCTCCTCCTTCATACCCTCTCTATCAGCAAATGTAGGTGAGGTCATCAGTACCTCAGGCGTCGCCTTTGACATGAAGCCCATCTCCCTGACTATCCCGGCAAACTCATACCACCCGGTCACTTTAACTGGCAAACCTTTAGAGGATGGTTCCCTTGTCATTAGGGGATGCCATGTTCAAGCGCCCGGCGGTGCTTCACGTGAATTTCTCCTTCCTCTGGCGACGGCTGAGGAGGAAGAGCACCGATTTCGTCGAAGAAGTGCTGCAGCATGCGAATCAGACCGGACCAAGTATAGTGGCTTAGAGTCTCGCTCAAAAAAGTCCGAAAAGAGGAACAGCACCCTTGTGGCGTCGGCACTGAGCAAGCGGACTATCCCCAAGTTCTTGGAGTGTACCGTTGTCCCTGAGCAGCCCTTGCTGCGCATACGGTGGAGCTCACTTGTACATGGCGCAGTCATGCTGTACAACGGCGAGAAGTACGATTGCCGAAAGCCCATTCCTGGCCATCGTGATGACTAAAAGTTTGACAGATCTACGCTTCGGCTCACGCTGGAAAACGTCTCAAATCTGCCCGTCGACTTCCTGAGACTATCGTTCGACGACTCCACGATAGGTCCCGCACAGGCGGCTCTAGCCGAGGGAGACTTGTCGATATACGACGCGTATGAGACAGAATACCAGCTCATCAACCGTCCCGTCTTCTCGTGGGATCGGGAACAGGAAGATACCGAGATCCCCGCAGGGAGGAAGGTAGCCATTGTCCTGACGTGCAGCGGCAAAGTGGGGTGGTACGTCTCCACTTGGTGACTCTTCTCTACCGGCTGCTAACGAATAGGCAGTACGAGCGGCGGCATCTACATCTCTTATGGTTATCTCCACCGACCTCAGTCGACCCTCTCCCAGCCCCAAGAGACGTTCCACACGCGACAGCTCTCATACCCAGTTCTTGTCACCGTATATCACATGCTTGAGTGCCACAACATGGACGTCTTCCCACTCGATCAAGGAGGTTGTGAGGAGACATCCGAGGACGGAAGGGCTATTCTGTTCAAGGACGTCGAGGAAGAGGGATGGTGTCTCTTTTCTATTGACGTGCGAAACACATACGGCTTGCCATTTGAGGTCACCCTCAATCGGGTACAGAAAAGTAAGAAAACGTTCTCCGGAGTAAGGCCTTCGTTTTATGGTTTATTTATAGACGCACCCCCGACATCGACGACCTGTATCGTAGCGCCGGGAGCTACGACACGGTACGCTTTTGTGCCATCTCCCGGTTGGCTTCAACTAATTTTGCCTCAGGATGGTCTTGCCGCTGAAAAAGATCCAACTGCCTGAAGAAATCACTTCCCAGGCCATCCCCATGCTCTCTGACCGCCAGTTCGTAGTCGACAAGACGAAGCTGTCGACTGCGGAGTACAAGTTGCAGCGCGAGCTGTTCTGGTATCGAGAAGAGCTCTTTAAAAGCGTTCGTGGACACTGGCGGGAGGTCTGTCGCGAGTTGCTTTAGTCGTCGTTTCTGGTTCTGAACGCATTTATTTGATACTCTGGCGATACAGGCAGGTGGGACTCGGTCGGGGGAATTATCGTTCAGACAACAACGGATGACGCTTCCCATGCTTGCAACGCTACGCACAGAATCAATACGCATACATTTGGAACTATATCGTCGGGGTAGCGAAACGAGCGAGGAGCAGATATCTGTCATGCGTAAAAATGGCACATATCACCCTGCCCCTTATCAATTTGTCTACCTCAGGGTGCGCATCGCGAACCTTTCCTGTAAGTAACGAACTCCTCTTCGGGATTTCTTTGATCACTCGACTGATTGTCGGACACGTGTAGTCCAACCCCTTGTCCTGACTGCGGACACCACAGTCGACCCCGCGGATCATGTCATACAGGAGGGAGTGCTGTCGGACGTGCCGATCGGACGCCTGGAGAAAGGCGAAGAGCGCGAGTTGGAGGCGCCGCTATGTTTCGTCGCTTGTGGGCGATTCCATGTACAGGTCGAGGCGCGAGCCGTGGACGGTGCAGTGAGGGAAGCAAGGGTAGGATCCGCGACGCTTAAGGTTGTTGTATCGGAAGACAATCCAGAGTAATTGTACACTCTGTGCATGTGCATTTAATTTATTTCGACAACGGGGGTCACTGGGGTTTGGTTTGAGGCTATACAAGCAACTAGCACAATGAGTAGATGGACTATTCAAATTCGGAATCCTCTTGTCTGAAAGCGGCTGCGTAAGCCAGGATGGTACCATACACCAGGCTGTGCGTGAGGTTAAAGCGCCCGTTGTCAGCAAGCGGGGACAACCGAATAGCTGCGGACGTACCCGCCACCTATGAGTGACATGACACTCGCACCGGACGTAATGATTTCTGAATGCGCGAGGACGAGTGGCAACGAGAAGCCGGTGGTGACGATGAACGCGGTGATAAAGCGGCCGAGGTCGATGGGGCTAGAGCCCTCGCCGTAGTCCGTCGAAAAGTCGTCGGCGCCGCAGTGTGAGAAGAGTGCGTTGGGGAGAGGAGCGATAACAAAGGTCAACGCTGTCCGAACACGACTTTCGTTAGAGGAGGGGGAACGCAGAGGGAAGGGGAGGGGTTGTTGAACCTACCCACGAGGAGAGGGAGCCAATTCGACCAGAGTGCGCAAGAAAGGATGATCATCAAGAATCCCACGGCAAGAACGAAGGAAAGCAAGATGACGGCTAGAGAGACGTTGACATGTAGTGAATACGAAGCGAGGAAAGTGACGAAAGACGTACTTTTGAGACCTGCGGCCATGCCGTCGTAATAGCGGGACAAGGGGAAGGGGAAGAGACTCGAGCGCATCGTCGTCAGCCAAGGTCACGGTCACCAAAAGGCGACGACCCGAACCGGATTTCAACCCGGAATTCCGGTCCGCACTGCTTATCCACTCTTTGTCTTTGCAGTAGTCGACTGCTCGTCCTCTGCGATGGTTCCCCCTCAAGTCTATAACATCTCTCAGTCGCCTATCACTAGTCACGCCTTTAACGCCGACCGAACTCGTAAGTCGAACGTTCGCATAACCCACCCTTGTCCTTATCTCGTCCATTCAGAGGTCGCTGTGAGCTTGAACACAAGCGACGTCCGCATTCTCTCTCGCAGCGGTATCGACTGGACGCCAGAAGAAACGCTTTCAGAGGTCTTATTAAAAATCTCTGACCTTTCGTTACTGATTTCCTTATAGCACGACAAGATTATTACGTCCATCGATTGGGCACCGAGATCGAACCAAATCGTGACGGCCTCTCAAGATCGAAATGCCTACGTATGGCAGCAGGCACCGGACCCCCTAACTGGGCGAACCGTCTGGAAGCCGACGCTCGTCCTGTTGCGCATCAACCGCGCAGCGACCTTCGTCCGTTGGAGCCCGTTCGAGGACAAATTTGCCGTCGCCAGTGGTGCGAGGTGAGTCCGTTTTTCGCTGAAATATAACCACGATTACACTGACTTCCTTGATCAAAGGGCGATTGCCATCTGCTCTTTCGATCCCGACAACAATTGGTGGGTCGCGAAGCAACTCAAGAAACCGATCCGATCCACCGTCCTCTCTATCGACTGGCACCCAAACAACGTGTTGCTCGCTGCAGGAAGCGCGGACATGAAGGCCCGAGTCTTTTCCGCCTACATCAAAGACGTTGACAAGAGGTGAGCGTTTCAGTCTCGTCATGCACGATCTCTGACAATCCCGCCAGGCCCCCTCCCTCTGTATGGGGAGAAAAACTGCCGTTTAACACCGTATGTGGCGAATACTCGAGCAATTCTGGTGGCTGGGTACACTCCGTTGGGTTCTCGCCCTCTGGAGACGCGCTCGCCTTTGCGAGTAAGCCGCACTGTTGCGATCGTGATATTTCCTCTAACACGGACCCTCAGGCCACGACAGCACCATCAGTGTCGTGTATCCCGGCGGGCCCACTATTTATACAATCCGTTCCACCTCGCTACCATACGTCACACTCACGTGGACGTCCGAGGACTCCCTCGTCGCGGCCGGCCACGACTGCCAGCCCGTGCTCTTCAGCGGAGGACCATCTGGCTGGCAGGCCGTCGGCTCGCTCGATGATTCCTCGGCCCCCAAGACTCCCGGCGGCGCACGTGGTGCACTGACCGGGTCATCGCCCGTGGGCCGCCTGAACAGCGCCGCGTTCAACACGTTCCGCAACGCAGACTCGCGCGGTCTGGGCAGTAGCCCTGGTGGCGGCTCACAGCTCGCGACGGACACGGAGATGTTCACGGTGCACCAGAACACGATCACGGACATCCGCCCGTACGAAGGTGCTCCGGGTGCGGTGAGCCGTGTGAGTACGAGTGGTGTGGACGGGAAGCTGGTGATATGGGACGTAAATGCGGTCAGCGGGATGAGTACGAGGCTCAGCGGGCTGCGGGTGGGTTGAAGATAAAGTGATTGTACAATGGATAATACAAAATCGAGCGAGTGTGTTTAAAGTATGTCGACGACACTGTCGTCCTGTGGGTGCGCTAAAAATGACGAGTCGCTCATAACGCCCCAGACAGACGCCTTGGACTACGATAATTTACGATTCACGACTTCCAGTGTACGGACTAGATCACGCTACAAAGCTGCGGACTCACGTGACTCGGGGTATGTACGCGTCGTGTGTGTGTCGGTCACCTTGTCGGTCACGGTATAGATCCATTGTCCATACAATCCGCTTCTCAAAAAATGCTCTTAAAGTGCGTGGATGGCCATTGACTCGTAATTTGATAGTGACCCCGGGCCATCACCTCATCATCACTCCAGCCCAGCGGGTTCTGTGGCGTCTCGAAAGAGTCGAGACTCAGGAAGAAGGCGCTTCAATATCCTATCCACATTTGGTCAAGGTCCAAGCACCCAAACTGCCCAGACACAGGAAAGTGGTTCCCAGCTATGTGTCGAGATAACTAGTATGTACTCAAGTCATTTGTTGTCTGGATAACTGTTTATTTTTTTTGTTAGTCCTCCGGGCACACAATATACCCCTCATCAAGAGAACGTTTAGTCAGAAGAGGCAGTTCTTTGTCACTGCAGCCAGTCATATGGTAACGAAGAGGACTGAAGCCGCTCAGGTGGACAATCAGACGGTGCAATGGCACCAAACGCTTGGTGTCTTGTAAGCCCTTTTCTTTCCCGATCATATTTTTGGCTAAAGTTGCTTTCAGTTTCACACAACAATCTTCGCAGCTTACGATCTGTCTCTATGAAAAGCTGCTCGCGCGCCGTGATCTCCTTATTGGCACACTTGAGATACCAGTGCCTGTCATGTCCCAGACTGGTTCGTCTTCGTTTCAATTTTTATGTTCATTTAACAAACTGAACATCTTCTGCGTAGATGTTCCGTTTATTCTCAGTAATGGCGATGTTAGTCAGTCAGCACGCCCAGTTACACTCTGCTTGGCGATAACTGTGTCAGCAAACGTACCCCAAGATGTACCCCCTTCAGTCATTGCAAACGACCTTCCCGCCGAAATGACTAATACAGCAGAAGAAGCTACCCAGCCTTCTATGTCACCAGACTCTAGGGGACCCATTCAACCACCTTTCCTACCCTCGTCGAATCCCCTTTCCATTGGGGACGCTCAGATTGCTCTCCATCGTGTTGATGAGGTCAAGAAGCCGATTCAAGTTGACCGAGCAAATATGTGGAACGAGGCAATCAATAGAATCAAGTGGGTCATGGACACCCTCAGCCCACTTGTGGAAGTGCGTAGAATATTCGTTTTTTTTGCCTCTCAACTGATCCAACTTTGCATAGCTCCACCCGTTTGCAAAGATGGCATACAATTTGGTGTTAGCCATCCCTAAGGTGCGTCTCTGTTATTTTCAGAAGGTAAAACACTAATGCGGTGTTTATTCGGATGCCAGACACTCCTAGAACAATATGAACGCGATGAAAATGTGCTGACACTAATTGAAGCCATGCATGACGCGTTTGACTTGGCATCTCACGAAGATGTTTTAAGATTTATCAACCCCGACTCAAAGCAGGCCAAGTCCCTTTCCCTGATGTTGCAGGGTGTCTGCAATTGCTGCGATTTTATCCAATCGTATGTACAGGATACACAACTATGTAAGTTGACTTTATCTCCAAGTCCTTTCTTGAGTCCACTATCGACTAATGTAATTTCTAGGGAAGCGGACATTAAAGAATGTAGATGGTAGAACTGCTAAAGAGATTAAGGAGTTGTCCGACACCCTTGCTAAACACCGAAGGAATTTCTCAGACCACGCTGCCATCTCCACAGAGATGAGCACGGTCCAGATTCTGGACCTTATGGGAACGGTCTGTATCCAAGCTAATTGGATATCCACTCGCCTTGAGTGGGTGTCGAACCAGGTTTCAGACACCGGTACGTCTGGAAGATGGTGTTTTAGTTCTATTGGTTGTCTAACTGATAATCGTCATAGAACTAGACAGAAAAATTGACGAAATCCCATATGGGACAGGCTTGCGATTCACGCCTGACAAGGGCTGTCTTCCAGGAACACGTACTGCCTTCCTGGACTTCATAGTCAGTTGGGTGGACAATCCGGCTTCGGAGCGTTGTCTCGTTCTTTTTGGGCAAGCAGGCACGGGAAAATCTTCCATTGCACATGAGATTGCACATCGCTTTGACAAAATGCGCCGTCTTACATCGTCCGTTATCTTCGTGCGGAAGGAACAACCCAAACCCTATCACCTCTTCACGAATCTTGCTCGCGATCTTTCCGACCGCTTTCCTTCATTTAAAACTGCGCTTGGAATGGCCGTAAAGGGCGACTCCTCCCGTCGAGTTGGAACCCGTGACTATGCTACCCTGTTTCGATCCCTTATCCTGGAGCCGCTTAAGGGCCTGCACATTGTCGGTCCTATCCTTGTCGTAATCGATGCCCTGGACGAGAGCGGAGACGCAGCTAGTAGAATTGGACTACACACATTTCTCGCCGAACACCTTATCGAACTCCCACCGAACTTCCGTGTGCTCATCACATCGAGACCGGATGACATCATCGTGTCTGCGCTCGAGGGTGCGCGATCGGTCAGCATCAAATACATTGATGATTCCGAACTAGCTGCTACGACTCGGGACGATATTCTCACGTTTCTTCGGAAGGAGCTTCCCTCCGACGTGTTCGAAATATATGGCTCTTCGCTTGCTGGTAGGGCAGAAGGGCTTTTTCAGTGGGCAGCGGTTGCCTGCCAATTCATCCTGGATCCTCCAGAATCGTTTAGCTGGAGCAAGACAAAGTGTATTGACCATCTCTTGAAAGTCACTACAGTTCGTCGTGGACAAGACCCCTTGGACGACTTGTATACCGAAATTCTGCGAGTATATATCACAAAAGAAGAGTCACGGCTTCTCTTTCGCTCTGTCATCGGACAGCTTATTACCTCAATTGAGCCCCTTACTATCCAATCCCTGACCGCTCTAAGGCTACATGCCCCCCCCGATGACGGTGCCAGCGGCGACGGAGACCCCGTTTTCTTGCTCCGTCGCCTCAGCTCGTTATTGAGTAATGTTAGCCCATCCAAAGAAAACCTACCTATCGTCCTTCTCCATACTTCTTTCCGAGATTTCCTCACAAATCCAGACAAGAGCGGCGAGTTTTGTGTTAACCCTCGTCAAGCTCACCGCCAATTAGCACATTCCTGTCTTGGTTTGCTGCTCAAAGAGCTCAGATTTAACATTTGCCATCTCGATTCACCATATCTTGCCAACAAGGACGTCAAAGACCTCAACACCCGTATTGATAAATATATCTCCCCTGCCCTGTTGTATGCATGTCGCTTCTGGGATGACCATTTGGAGCATTTCGATTTCGAAACCGATCTGTTCGAGAAACTTCGAACTTTCTTCAAGGAGAAGTTCCTATTTTGGTTGGAGGCCCTTAGCTTGACAGGCGATGTGGGTGTTGCTTCGCCGGCGTTCTTGGCTCTGAACGTGTGGTTAGCATCTGGTCGAGACGTGCGTATGATCGTTGATTCTGTGGCGAAGGCGAAAAACTAATTACTACGATCGCAGCAGGTTTCTCAGATGGAGCTGGAGAAATTCAGATCGTTCGTCAATGATGCTTCCGTGTTTGTGCGGTATTTCGGGATGGCAATGGCAAAGAGCGCTCCACATGTCTATCTTTCTGCTCTACCATTTGCTCCGACCGGCTCTTTAGTCTCTGCACACTATTCCGGCTCATTTCCTCGAATCCTACATGTGCAACGTGGTCGACTGTCTCATTGGCCATCGTCAGAGATGGTGATTCCGAATGTCGGGGGCAAGATCCTTTCCATTTCACTCTCACGAGATGGCCAGCGCATCGTCTCAGGATCTTTCGATGGAACCATTCGTGTGTGGAGCGCCATCACAGGAGAGACGGCAGCAGTCCCATTTACTGGGCACGGGGATCCAGTCAGGTCTGTGGCATTCTCGCCAGATGGCCAGCGCATCGTCTCCGGTTCGGACGATGGATCAATTCGTGTGTGGAACGCCACCACGGGAGAGACGGCGGCACTTCCACTCACTCGACACAAGCCCTCCGTCTTGTCTGTGGCATTTTCGCCAGATGGAAATCGCATCGTCTCGGGCTCTTCCGACGGAACAATTCGTGTATGGAACTCCAGGACGGGAAAGATCGCAGCAGTCCGGTTTGCAGGGCACGCACATTCGGTCGAATCTGTGGCATTCTCGCCAAATGGCCAGCACATCACCTCAGGCTCTGCCGATGAAACAATTTGTGTGTGGAACGCCACGACTGGAGAGAGGGCGGTAGGCCAGTTTGCTGAACACTCGGCGCCGGTCTGCTCTGTGGCGTTCTCGCCGGATGGCCAGCGCATCGTCTCATCCTCGGACGATCGAACGATTTGTGTTTGGAACGTCACGACGGGCGAGAAGGCAGCCGGCCCATTTACTGGGCACACGGATTCGGTCCGGTCTGTGGCATTCTCGCCAGATGGCCAACGCATCGTCTCGGGTTCGAAAGATCGAACGATTCGGGTGTGGGACGCCACCACAGGAGAGACGGCGGCACTCCCATTTACTGGACACTCGAATTCGGTCTGGTTTGTGGCATTCTCGCCAGATGGCCAGCGCATCTTCTCGGGCTCGGATGATGAAACAATTCGTGTGTGGAACGCCACGATGGGACTCGGAGAGACCACGGCAGACCGGTTTACAGGGCACACACATTCAATCAAGTCTGTGGCGTTCTCGCCAGATGGCCAGCGCATCGTCTCGTCCTCGGACGATCGAACGATTTGTGTTTGGGACGTCACGACGGGCGAGAAGGCAGCAGGCCCATTTACTGGGCACACGGATTCGGTCCGGTCTGTGGCATTCTCGCCAGATGGCCAACGCATCGTCTCGGGTTCGGAAGATCGAACGATTCGGGTGTGGGACGCCACCACAGGAGAGACGGCGGCACTCCCATTTACTGGACACTCGGATTCGGTCTGGTTTGTGGCATTCTCGCCAGACGGCCAACGCATCGTCTCATGCTCGGACGACGGAAGAACTCTCGTGTGGAACGCTACGACGGGGGAGGTGGCAACCCCATTTACTGGAAACCGGGGTTCGGTGACGTCTATGGCACTCTCGCCAGATGGCCAGCGCATCGTCTCGGGCTTGGACAGGCGGACAATTCAAGTTTGCGTGCGGGATCTTGTGCGGGATGCCACAATGGCGGCGAGCTCATTTACTGGACACGCAGACCCGGTCAGGTCTGTGGCATTCTCGCCAGATGGACAACGCGTCGTGTCGGGCTCGGACAATCGAACAATTCGTGTGTGGGATGTCGCGACGGGAGAGATGGATGCAAGCCCATTTACTGGGCACACAGACTCGATCTGGTCTTTGGCATTCTCACCGGATGGCAAGCACATCGCGTCAGGCTCGGACGATCGAACAATTCGTGTGTGGGACTCCACGACGGGAGAGATGGTGGCGGGCCCATTTACTGGGCACACGGATTCGGTCAGGTCTGTGGCATTCTCACCAGATGGCCGGTGCATCGCCTCCGGTTCACACGATGGGGCAATTCGTCTCTGGAGTGTCACGACAAGGAGGACGGGAACTATGAGGGACGTCGACTTTACCGACGATTCCGTCATTGATAACGATGGATGGATACGCGGTAGTAATGGTGAACTCCTAGTGTGGGTTCCCTCGATACATAGGGCACATCTTCACCGCCCAAGTAATATCTGGGTGGCTGGCGAGTATGAAACCCGCATTAATTTTTCTGCTTCGAGTTCGGTTCATGGACACAGTTGGAATAGTCGTATAACCACCTAGATAGGACTTAAATTCTGTTCTTTTACTGTAGGTGGTTTGAAGTGTAATGTAACTTGCGCTCGAGCGCTGATCTAGCGCTGATCGTGCAACTTGAACGTAGTTCCGTTCTTTGCATCGTCTTCTTGGATCTTCCCTCTTCGATTACTCCAATTTACAGTAAGTCCAGTGACTCATTTCTATGCACAAATCTTATTTCGAGGGTTCACAAACACGCATCTTTTAACACGAACGCATGTGTACTAGCCTGACTGCTCGGCATGTCGTGTCACTCTCCCCTGGCTAAATCACGGTTTCGGGGATGTGCAACTAGTATTCCAGCAATATTATCGTCTTGATTATCGTGCAGAATCAGATGACGGGTCTCGAGGAAGAAAAGACGCGCGAACTCGATATTCGCCTGCTAGGCAAGGTGAGTTAACGCATCACTCTCAGTGGAGCATTGGCTTGTGGACACTTGAGTTTCGTCGGTCAGCGTACCCGCTCGAGGTTATAGAGGGTGCTCGAGGTGCGTGTCCAGTTGTCCTTTGACACACACTTCTGACTGTGATTACTGCCTGCAAACTGCTCAAGTCGCTCTCGGTCAAGCAGGGCATCAAGTACGATTCTCCTGAGTCGGCGCGGGATATCCCAGCGTTTATCCAGTTCTACAAACTCAACGTGGATGAGATCTCAGATCCTCTACCATCCTTTCGTACGCAGTTTACCCCTCTGTACAGAGCTCGGCAAAAGGCCTAACGTACACCCTCCAGAAATATTTAATAATTCTTTACCGGTACATTGTACCCTCACTACCACTTGGACAGTGCCCTTATGGGGTTTTCGGGAAGCTGAAGCCCGATGCTAGGCCCGCCGAGATGCCCGACGACCCGAATCGCTCGTGAGCGGGGCGGATTGCCGACTGGTGGCGTTTGAGACAATCAGCGAGGCGACAAGATTGTGGATCAAGGGGTCCGAGTTCGCCATTCCACGGTTACTCGGAGACGCATACAAGGACCAAGTCGAACGCTATGCGGCGGCGCTCACGTCATCTCCCACCTCGCACCGCAAGAATCGCCGGGCTCGAGCGTGGGCTAAGGTAGTGAGATGAGAAGTGGCAACAAAGCGTTCGGGTAGGTGATCAATATCAAGAACTGCCCTTTGTTGTCATTGCCCGCCTGAATGCCAAGGTGGGGCGCAACGTCGTTGCGTACCTCATGGTATGCGCAAGTCAGAACTTGGTGCACGCAAGGCAGCGCTTGGAGATGAGATCAACGGGAAGGAGGATCGCCTGGGCCCTGAGAGTTTGAGTTCTCCCGGGTTACCCACCGCTCGGTTTCGTTCACGTTTGGTCGAAGTTGGTCCACCCATACCCGTCTTGGGGTTCAGGCCAGGACTTGTGTGAAGCCGCTCTTGGTCTCTTGTGCGGGTTTGGGCCGGTACAGCACATACTTTACCTACCCTAACCCCCGCACCTACACATACCCGTACTGTAATACTTGCACCCGTGCCCGTACTATAAACCCGCCAACCCCTGAAACACCCGACCCGTACCTTGAGGATGGGTAGCCCTGGCGGAACGAGGGTTACTTGGGCCAATCAATGCTCGGGGTCCTCTGCTCTGACTAATGAGTACTTCCCATCCCACACACACAAAATCACGTAACATGTAATTACTGGCCCTTGCCAGCGGTTATCTTCGATACTATCTTCCGACTAGTGCAACGGTATCGAGTCAAAGAGCTCCTTAATACGTCGGTTCCGATTATCAGCAGGCAGCTGGCAATCACGGCGGGCAGGAGCGGATAAGTGGAGGGCGAATAAGGGACCGACTAATGTCCAATATATGGACCACTAAGTTTGACTTGGTTGTCATTTCGAATTATATTAAGATAATGGAATAATTTATAAACCTCTCTTTATGTGTCAGAAAATTATAAATAAAAATACTCAAACAATTAGATATTAGTCTATTGCTTAAGAGAGCTCTAATTATTTCCGAGCATATTTACACTTAATTGTTTATGATGGCTGGTGCCTGGCAACTAAGTTTAAATACATTTGGAAATAATCAGAGCTCTCTTGAGCAAGTAGCAAATATCTAATTGTTCGAGTATTTTTATTTATAATTGTCTGACACATAGAGAGAGGTCTACAAATTATTCCATTGTCTTAATACAGTTCACGATAACAGTCAAGTCAACTAAGTGGTCAATATATTGGACATTAATTGACCCCTTAGTTAACTATAAGCGGATTCCGCTTACCTGCTCCTGCTCACCGTGAATGGAGAAACACAGGTTGTGTCTTCACATGACCCCGGCAATGCAATGTCACTGAGAGTCGCCCCTTTACAACCGCGACACACGCACTTCCTCAGGGTGTTTGCTCTGCTTCATACATCTCTACGTTCCTTACAAAAATGTTCTTCAAGTTTATTTGGTTCTGACTTCGCATCTCTCACGTTGAATCGATACAACACGGTCACGATGTGCTCACACTGCCCTTTCTTCACTGTCTGCTGCTTTTCATACATGCTACTTTCCTTCTGGTCAGAATGCACCTTGATCTCAGTAACAGTTGCTACAGTGAGCGAGATTTATAGGTTGTGATGGAGGACTCGAGGACGTCTGAGACTGTGGGAAGGGAAGTCCAGGAAAGGATGGCGGGCCGTCCACATATAGGGGACAACATCAAAAGTTCCAGTCCCACTTGCCCCTATAACATTCTTCTATCCAGTATGGCCCCTGCACAAGATGAGCACCAGCAAGTGCTCTTTAAGTTGAATTAGTGCGTAGATGGTCATTGACCGGTGACTTGGACTTTCTTGATAGTGACCGGTCATTCCAAACAGCCCTCCCGAAAAGACCAAAGTGGATGATAGCAGGATGTCTAATCGACATGAGTGGGTGTCAAGCCAAGTTTCAGACCCCGGTACGTAGCTCTGATGACTTGTGGGTTCGTGGGGTAATCGATCTGATAATCTTTATAGAATTAGATGCGGCTATCAGAGAACTCCCGTATGGGACAGGATCGCGATTCACACCCGACAAGGGCTGTCTTACGGGAACGCGCACTGCCTTCTTGGACTATATCGTCAATTGGGTGAATGATCCGGCTTCGGAACATAGTCTCGTTCTTTTCGGGCAAGCAGGCTCAGGAAAGTCTTCCATTGCGCATGAGATCGCACGTCGCTTCGATGAAGTGCATCGTCTTGCGTCATCCTTCGTATTTCTGCGGAAGGAGCAATCCAAACGGGAGTCTCATCACCTCTTCACGACTCTTGCCCGCGATCTCTCCGACCGCTATCCTTCGTTTAAGACCGCGCTCGGAAAAGTTGTGAAGGACAATTCCTCTCTTCGAGCTAGAACCCGTGACTATCGCACCCTCTTTGAATCCCTTATCCTGGAACCGCTTAAGGACTTGCACATCGTCGGTCCTATCCTTGTCGTAATTGATGCCCTGGACGAGAGTGGAGATGCGACGGATAGAAATGGATTACACACATTTCTTGCTAAAAACCTCATCAGACTCCCATCGAACTTCCGTGTCTTCATCACCTCGAGACCAGAGGACGGCATCGAGTCTGCATTTGTTGGAGCGCCATCAATCAGGATCAAATTTATGAATGATTCTGAGCTGGCTGGTGAGACGCGCGACGATATTCTCGCCTTTCTTCGGGAACGGCTCCCCTCGGACGAGTTTAAAAATCGTGGCGGCGCACTGGCAACGAAGGCAGACGGATCATTCCAGTGGGCAGCGGTTGCTAGTCGATACATCCTCGATCCTCCCGAGCGCTTTGGTTATAGCGGGAGAATGGCCACTAACCATCTTTTGAATCCCAGTACAACTCGCGATGGACAAGACCCGTTGGATGTGTTATACAAAGAAGTCCTTGAAGGATACTTTGCAGATCAAAAATCACGGCTTTTATTCCGCTCTGCTTTGGGACAGCTCGTTACTTCCATTGAACCACTCACACTCCGCTCCCTAACCACTCTGCGACAACACATTTTCTACGTTGACGGCGATGACCGTGATGCTGTTGTCATGTTGCTTCGTCCCCTCGGCTCGTTGTTGAGTAATGTCAATTCATCCGATGAAAACCTTCCCATTGTGCCTCTCCATACGTCATTCCGGGATTTCCTCACAAATCCAGACAAGAGCGGCGAGTTTTGTGTTAACCCTCGTCAAGCTCACCGCCAATTAGCACATTCCTGTCTTGGTTTGCTGCTCAAAGAGCTCAGATTCAACATTTGCCATCTCGATTCACCATATCTTGCCAACAAGGACGTCAAAGACCTCAACACCCGTATTGATAAATATATCTCCCCTGCCCTGTTGTATGCCTGTCGTTTCTGGGACGACCATTTGGAGCATTTCAATTTCGAAACTGATCTGTTCGAGAAGCTTCGAACTTTCTTCGAGGAGAAGCTCTTATTTTGGTTGGAGGCCCTTAGCTTGACGAGCGATGTGGGTGTTGCTTCGGCAGCGTGCTCAACTCTGAACGTCTGGTTAGTGTCTGGTGAAGGTGTGAGTATGATTGTTGATTCGATGAGGAAGGCGAACAACTAATTACTACGACCACAATAGGTTCCTCTGAAAGAGCTGGAGGAATTCAGGTCGTTTGTCAATGACGCCTCCGTATTTGTGCGGTATTTCGGGATGGCGATGGCAAAGAGCGCTCCACATGTCTATCTTTCTGCTCTACCTTTTGCGCCCACTCGTTCTCTTGTCTCTGCACATTATTCCAGCTCATTTCCTCGAATCTTATGCATGCAACGTGGGCGACTGTCTCATTGGCCATCGTCGGAGATGGTGATTCCGAATGTCGGGGGCAGGATCCTTTCCATTTCACTCTCACGAGATGGCCAGCGCATCGCCTCGGGATCGTTCGATGGAACCATTCGTGTGTGGAACGCCATTACAGGAGAGGCCGTGGCAAGCCCCTTTACTGGTCACACAGATTCGGTCAGGTCAGTGGCATTCTCGCCGGATGTCCAGCGTATTGCGTCAGGCTCGGACGATGGAACAATTCGTGTGTGGAACGCCACAACGGGAGAGATAGAGGCAGGTTCACTTACTGGACACGCGCATTCGGTCTTGTCGGTAGCATTTTCACCGGATGGCCAGCGCATCGTTTCGGGCTCTTCCGACGGAACAATTCATGTGCAGAACGCCACGACAGGAGAGACCGCGGCAGGCCCATTCACTGGACACACGGATTCGGTCGAGTCTGTGGCATTCTCGCCAGATGGCGAGTGCATCGTCTCGGGTTCTTCCGATGAAACAATTTGTGTGTGGAACGCGACGACAGGAGAGAGGGCGGCAGGCCCGTTCACCGACCACAGGTCGGAGGTCTGGTCTGTGGCATTCTCACCGGATGGCCAGCGTATCGTATCAGGCTCTTCCGATCGAACAATTCGTGTATGGGATGTCGCGACAGAAGAGATGGATGCAAGTCCATTTACTCTACATACGTCGTCGGTCTGGTCTGTGGCATTCTCGCCGGATGGCAAGCACGTCGCATCAGGCTCGGACGATCGAACAATTCGTGTGTGGGACGCCACGACGGGAGAGACGGTGGCAGGCCCATTTATTGGGCACACGGACTCGGTCAGGTCTGTGGCATTCTCGCCGGATAGCCAGCGCGTCGTTTCAGGCTCTTTCGATGAAACAATTCGTGTGTGGAATGCCACGATGGGAGAGACTGCGGCAGTCCGATATACAGGGCATACGCATTCAGTCAAGTCTGTGGCATTCTCGCCAGATGGCCAGCGCATCGTCTCATCCTCGGACGATCGAACGATTTGTGTTTGGAATGTCACGACGGGCGAGAAGGTAGCAGGCCCGTTTACTGGTCATACGGATTCGGTCCGGTCTGTGGCATTCTCGCCAGATGGCCAGTTCATCGTATCAGGTTCAGACGACCGGACAATCCGTGTGTGGAATGCCACGACGGGAGAGACGGCGGCAGGCACAATTGCTGGGCACACTGATTCGGTCTGGTTTGTAGCATTCTCGCCAGACGGCCAACGCATCTTCTCATGCTCGGACGACGGAACAATTCGCGTGTGGAACGTCACGACGGGGCAGAAGGTGGCAGCCCCATCTACTGGAAAGAGGCATTCGGTGACATCTATGGCACTCTCGCCAGATGGTCAGCGCATCGTCTCGGGCTTGGACAGGCGGACAATTCAAGTTTGCGTGCGGGATGTCACAGCGGGAAAGAGGGCGACGAGCTTCTTTACTGGACACACGGATTCGGTCAGGTCTGTGGCATTCTCGCCAGATGGCCAGCGTATCGTGTCAGGCTCTTTCGATCGAACAATTCGTATGTGGGATGTCACGACGGGAGAGATGGTTGCGGGTCCATTCACTGGGCACACGGACTCGATCTGGTCTTTGGCATTCTCACCGGATGGCAAGTACATCGCGTCAGGCTCGGACGATCGAACAATTCGTGTGTGGGACTCCACGACGGGAGAGACGGTGGCGGGCCCATTTACTGGGCACACGGATTCGGTCAGGTCTGTGGCATTCTCACCAGATGGCCGGTGCATCGCCTCCGGTTCACACGATGGGGCAATTCGTCTCTGGAGTGTCACGACAAGGAGGGCGGAAACTATAGGAGACGCTGACTTCACCGATGACTCCGTCATTAACGACGAGGGATGGATATGTGGTGGTGCAGGTGAACTCATAGTGTGGATTCCGCCAATTCATAGAGCACATCTTCACCGTCCGAGTAGTATCTGGGTGGCTGGCGAGAACGAAACCCGCGTTGATTTTTCTGCCTCGGCGCATGGACACAGTTGGACTACTTGTATTAACACTTAGAGAACTACCACAGCCCGAGTAATCCGTGATCTTTCAGGCGGTCTGAAGCGTAATCTAACTTACATGGGTGGTGTGACATGGGACGTCAATTCAGCGGGATGAGTACGAGGCTCAGCGGGCTGCGTGTGGGTTGAAGACAAAGCAAAGGTACAAGTGCAATGTAGTAAATAACACAGAGTTAATTAAAGTATATTAGCGATACTGTCGTCTTGTGGGTGTGTCGAAAATGACCGGTCGCTCATAACGCCCCAGACAGATGCCTTGAAATTTGAACTATGGTCACGCATAGGTAAAGCAATCAAAAAAGAGAGTGGAGGTACTTACCAACGTCAAAACATCTTCCTTTCCAAAACTCTAAGCTGT
Organism: Lactarius akahatsu; assembly: GCA_021524915.1. Classification (NCBI taxonomy): domain Eukaryota; kingdom Fungi; phylum Basidiomycota; class Agaricomycetes; order Russulales; family Russulaceae; genus Lactarius; species Lactarius akahatsu. The sequence goes on along the minus strand of JAKELL010000001.1, from coordinate 445,729 downwards.
TCCAATGTTATCCCTTCGTGCGTCTTGTCCAGAGTGCGTGTTTGGGCGACCAACAGTAATCGTTCATTTAGCTCGTGTGTTGGGGAACCGGACTGGGTATGGTACGCACATCCTTGACGTGCTGATTTAACTTGGCATACTCCCAAAGCACCTCAGCCTCGAGTGTGGATAGACTCAGGCGATCTTTATACGGATTTATTGTGCTGCTGGTCATGCCAGTGATGGTCCGACTTCAAAGTTAGGAAGCAAAGTTAGGAAGCCTTAACCGGGTGACCGGTTGCCAGCTTCACCGGCTCACCTTCTTATCTCTCCAACCACACACCGTTGAATCAACGTTCAACCACCTCACGAAAAATGCAACATCCTTAGCCGATCATCAGTGGTTGGACTTTAGACCCCCATTGTTACGAGTCTCGCGGATCTATGCGCCAGCCGCCAGCAGCGCAGCGTGGCAGCTATTTCTGTCCGCAGCGAGTTGTATCCTATCCTAGACCCTAGAACCACTCTAGAGCTTCGACCCCGCATCTGTGCACAAGCAGCGCCTTCTTCACCCCGAGCTATGTCATGTAGTCATGTATCATGTGTGTGGTCCGAGGGAAATTTTCAAGAAATTTTCTCTTGACTCATCTTGACTTGTCGAGTGACTCGGACCTGAGCTTCTGGCATTTTGAAGGGACCAGTAATTTTATTTTCATACATGACTCGTGCAACTGTCGAGGATCCTGGACTTCTCTGTATAATGACTCGAGTTTACACGGGGACCGCGGACGAACCCACCTGCGGCGACTTACCTTCGTGGCTGGTCTGTGAAATTTTGGCGGCGGGATAGGTTTGGCTCATCGAAGAAAAAAATGCAAACGTTCGGAATGATCCTTCTATGTTCCCTCGTTGCCTTCGCCGTGACTCCCATACCGCTCTATTGCCTATCGGTGCGTCACCTCGTGTACTATGTTACTTTTATCGCCTGTTACTCTGAAACGTGGCTTCAATATTGCAACCATTTATGCCAAATACGGCAGCCAGCTATCGGAGTGCTACGACCGCACGCTGATGCATGTAGTCCTCTAATGAACTTATCTCTTCTCGGGTTCTGAACTCGTCTCAGCAGCAATTTCTGCCGTGAGCGCCTGAGCGCTCATTGGAGAACGTTCACTGGTATTGGCGGTTGTTAACTCTTCCTCAGGCGCACAAGACACGCCGACACAAGGGCGAACTGCTAGTGCGGATTCCGCCAATTCGTAGGGTATATTGGACTTGGCACATGTCTTCTTGCATTCGAAAACCTCGGCCATCGTTCCTAGCGTACCAATGCTCCTAACTCTTAGCTCAGTCCGCACAGGCCCTCTGCTGACAGACGACTGCGCGCGCAGCGCCTTCTTCGCTCCGAGCGGACTAGTCCTATGTCGAGTATCATGTGCGCAGGTGGTCCAAGTTGGCTCATCTTGATTCCTCTGCCTGAGCTTCTGAAGGGACCGGGAATTATATATACATATGCCCCGTCCCACTGTTCGGGATCCTGGACCTCTTTGTATAACGACTCAAGTGTACATGGGGACCTTGGACGAACCCACCCGCAGCGACTTGGGAATTGCGTAACTATCCATGGATGGTCTGTGAAATTACCTTCATTCGGTGGCCGGAAAATCAGGCTCATGAACCCACGAGCTAGCCCAGTAGATCAGAAGAACAATAGAAAACGTTCGAAATGATCCCATCTATGTTTCCTTGTCGCTTTCCGCTACCACTCTAAGTTATTGCCTACTGGCGCATCGCCTCGTCCCATACTATGTTATTAATTTAATCGCTTGTTACCCCTCGAACGTGGTCGGCGACAACCTCTGATGATCCTGCCAATAGCCTCGACGACCCCCCAAAACGTGCTATTTGTGCGTTGGAGTGTTTGTGCTCTAGTGTTACCTTTTTCGTTTGACCAACAATCCATATACCCACGAAAGAATCGGAGTATGTCTTCCTGACACCTGTTGAGGACTCAGAGCCGTTATGCGGTGCCTGGCGTTCTATCCTCGGCGGTCTACTGTATCGGTCGGTTTGACTCGCTGAGTCCAACTATACCAGCTAGGACTCACGACCCTTTACTGTGTACTGCTTATCAGCGTCCAGGAAAAAGTCATAGTAGTAACGGGCAATATGGGGCTGTGAGCCTTGTCGTCTATCATTAGCGCCCTACTACGGTAGTACAGCAGTTAGGGAAAGACCGGGGTAAGTCGTGATAAAGTGACTAGTGACTGTTCATCTTGTAGATGGTGATTATATCAGTAACTAGATATCAAGAGGTCTAACCAATCGAGCTGACTCGGAGGAGTGGCGCGATGATCAGTGGATGGATGATACTCAATCACGTCACGGTCATTTCCGAGTCCGGAAAAGAACAATACACCGCAATAACTTCAGTTGAAAGCGCGACGTCCATCCAGTGCGACAGTTTGACGCATGGCAGTTCCACAGCAACTAGATAAGCCCACGGATACCCACGGATGTAATTCTCCCCTCGAACGTGCGTAATTGCCGGTGTATGTTACGCTCCCTGCCTTACTCTCCACCAATGACACCGGAAGGCACCGCCCCGCCGCACTGACCCGCACGCACTGCCCAAGCTGCGGGCCCACGCCTTCAGAGTCACTTTTTGAGAAAGCTGTTCTGACGCTCAGGTCCACAACCCGTAGTAATGTGGACAGGAGCCTGAGGCGATGTACCCTAATCCACAAGGCGGTCTACCCTCTCCCATGGGCGGTGCTTCATTCAATGTAAGAGCCATGAGGCAGGTAATCCCACTCGTATAAAGAACCCACGACCGAAAATCTCGCTACCCTCAACCCCGATCGACTAGCACTCAACCAACTCGCCCGACCATGGTCAAATCGCTATTGTAAATTCCTTTATTCCCTCCGCCACTCTGCCTAGCGCGCTGACATATCGTTCCCCTTAGACTAAAGATACGCAGAACTGGTAGCTGTCAGTCGGCGTCGAGCACGGAATCGACAACCAACAACACCCCTCAGCTCAAAGTAAACGATCATCCTTCCCGCGCCGTTCTGCCCAGACCCGCTGGTCAGACAGCACAACAACAAAGGCCGCAGAGCCTGTATTCGAGTTCGAGCCGGCAACAGAGTCAACAACACGACCAAAAGCCAGCTCGGGGTCGAATTCCCGCCGTGACCAGTACGGCGAGGACGACAGCGCCGGAGACGGAGAAGGAGCGGAGACTCAGACAGAGATACCCAAGGCGAGTAGTTGTCCCGTGGATTCGGACTGTGTTTCTCATCTAACCATTCGATATACAGTAACTTTAGACGGGGTCCTTATTAATTTTTGGTACACCAATGCTGCCAGCATAGACCCCGTACGAACGCACCACACTTACCCGACCTCATGATACCCGTTCAACGTGACTACTGGACTTCAACCCCATTCCTTTTGTTTATTACATCTTTTTACCCTTCAACTCGCTGTAGCTTGTGTTTGTGGAGCGTCAGGAATGAAGACTCTCCATTCCCCGGCAACTGTCATGTATATAGCAGTGATATAACATAGTATGCATGTATTGTGGACACCCGTGCTGGGCGGAGTTCTGTATAGTATCGTTGTGCTTGGTATGGAATGAACAATGACATACTGGGCAAAAAGCGTTGTACCGAACTGAACGGAATCTCTTCCGAGTCCCGAGCTAGGTTCCGACTGCACCGCCTGCACCGCACCGTGTTCAAACGGAGGACCGGGCCGAGGAATCAATGTATGCAGTGGCAGTGCTGAACCGCAAGCGGGTCAAAGATGTGTGAACACCGACGATTTTTTTCGAACCTATGTATTTGTGGGCAGCACAAGACCAAAAAAGTCGAAAAGGGGTTACCGTAGGATCGTGCGGTTAAGGCGGATTGGACCCACAAACTATTTTTCTTGCAACACAATAAGCCGCTCCGATCCGAGTCACTCCTCGTTTTTTTTTGTTCTTTTACGGTCAGTTACGGTCAGTTACTTGACCCGATGGTGCCGAAGGGAGTTGAGCGTTCGGGAGACACGGAGTCTTCTTCTAGTTTTTCACCTGGGACCCAAAGGCGCACCTGACGGAAATTTTTTATGAGAGACTCAAATGGATTAGTTTGCTGGCCAGAGGTCGCGTGCTTTAGATAATAATGGTGCGCATGAGATATACGGAATGGTTTGGTAGGAGAAGCCGTACACGAGGAATGAACGATAATGAAAAGGATCTGGCAAATTAATAAAAGAGACAATAGAGCTAATAGAGAGAGACGCAACCGTGACAACTGACACGACCAAGACTGACAATTAGGTTTGTCCGTCGGTATCATCTCGTCTAATCTCTCCCGTAGAATGCAAGAGTGCACTAGTAGTGCATTGCAGTGGTAAATCCGCTACAAATAATGCTACCCGACGTTGGCGGGGTGGACGTTGACCATGACATAGGTCACACAGCGCTCCCCATCGGCTGACTCGACGAGCGGTCCTCTGTCGCTGTCGCCCATCCCTCGGTCCTGACTTGCCTTTTTGGCGGGAGATCCATCGTTTCCCTTCCAGGCTATGAATTAATGGTATAAGTTGCAACCCCTCAGTCCAATACGACACTTGCCTCAAGGACGGCTGGACATTGTTTTCTCTTCATCTCCCGACCCGACGTCTACTCCTCGTAGCGCGCCCGTGCTCTCCAGCCTTTTCTCATAATTTCAATGACTTCCTCCCGGAGTTCTCTCACCTCTCCTCAGCCAAATGAATCCACCCAGCCCTTTGTCCCCAGACCGTTTCCTCCACCCTCACTGACAGATGTCCCCCTCGAGTATATCATCGACTCGCTTCGCAAACTCGCTCCTCGGTATTGGAATAATACTGAGACTGCAGACTGTTCGATCGGTGAGTGCATTAGAGTTTCCCTCCACTCAGCCCCCGTCGCAATGCTGAGGCCTGCTTAGTATATCCTCTCGCCAACCGTCCATCCGGTTTTCCGACTCGTGACTTGGGTGTCTCCAACGTGCCCCGGACAGAAGTGTTACCCAATCCCCATGACCCGTCGGGCATCGGCAGACGTCTCACTGCGCCCAGTCTGAACAGCGAGGGCGTGCGCGTGCTCATGAAGGTTCGCCCCTTCTACCTCGTTCGTACCGAAAGGAGATGGTTCTCATCCGATACGGTGACAGCTTCACATCGATTATCTGTCTGCACAGTCGACGCTCTTGCGTGCCCTCTTCAGCGGCTCATCCCCACTCGATCTGATTCACCCCACCACCCAGCTCGCGCCAGATATCGCTGGTCAGTCCTCTATCTCTGCGAGCCCAGGATCACGACTCCCACGGCTTCTGCCCTCTTCTTCGGATCACCCAATCGTATACCTCCCGGTCCCTGACGCCTCATCCTTCCCGTACCTCGTGACGTGGATGTATTTCGGCGACACGAGCGCCCTGGAAGACGCTTTGCAGCGCCGCGTGATCCGCTGGGACGGCCTCGCGCGAAATGTCGAGTACCTCGGGATGCCAGAGGAAATAAAGCGGTTCCTCGGGCGTTGGTATAGGCGCTGGCTGCAACATGCAGCACACCACCAACAAGGGGACGCGAAAGAAGAAGACGAGACCGCAGACAACTCTCATCGCGGGCGCACACGTTCTCGTGACGAGCCGTCCGTGCCTCCACGCTAGATTGCGTTTTCCCCGCGGGGCTGTATATCGTTTCATGTGTTTAAAGGTATTCCGATGCTCAATTTGTCTACTTTAGTTGAACCCCTGTCCACGCCCCACCATATCCCCGCCATGTGGGCTGAGGTGGACGTGATGCTGGACGTTTAATTCACACTAGACTGTACAGCTAGTGTCCTCTTTTTGTAAGAATTGTATTGGCTTTTTTTGGACCGACGTCGCACAAACGGCGATGATCTATGTCTGTGGAGCTGTGAACACGGTAGAGGGTTGCGCTCGTTTCGCTGTTTACCTGGCGCAAGGACCTTTGAATGAGTGGCGTGGTATCGTGACGCAGCCGTCGACGCCGAGATCGTCCCCATCTTCGTCGAGCTGCAATACAATGCCCCGGTTCGGGGAGAGATTTAATAAAATTATCGTAACGCTTACGCCAGGCGCCAGGGATGTCGTGCCGAGGCGCAACTTTGGGCCTCTGGGAAATATTGACTTCGACTAGTGGGAGGTGGCACCCAAGGACCAAGGTCAGCAACTCATCTAGTCATCTTGTCCGTAAACTTACGACAGACCACACCAGTTACAGATACGCGACAGTCAGTGGCCCCCGATTAGTTCGCTGAACAAAGAAGCTCTGAATCCCCAGCAAAGTTTCTGTTCTCATTACAGTAGGTTACAGTATCGGCCACGTGGGCGGCCATGAACTTGAACTTGAACCGCCACCGACACCTTCCACCCGTATTTTATCATTATTTCTCGAGGCCTCTGCCGTATCTTCGGGCACTCCAATTACAAGAATCGATCCACGCCTTACAGCTACGCCAACGCCGATCGTCCGCGTCGCACGATGACGTCCTCCTCCTTCTCCAGCACACGCCCGTCTACACCGGCGGGCGCCGCCAAACCGAGTCCGAAACCGAGTCCCAGCGCACACGACTGACGGCCCTCGGCGCAGACTTTGTGCTCGCCCAGCGGGGCGGAGAGCTGACGTACCACGGACCCGGCCAGATCGTGGGCTACCCGCTGCTCGATCTCGGACGGACGAGCCCCGCCATCGGCATCCGGGAGTACATCTGCCGGCTGCAGCGCACGCTGTCTCTGCACCTCCGTGAGGCGCACGGACTCAGCCCGGTGGAATCGGCGCATACGGGCCTCTTTCTCAGCGAGCATGAGAAGGTGGCTAGCATCGGCGTGCAGGTGCGCCACCGGCTGACGTCGCATGGCTTTGCGATGAACATTACCCATGACCCGTGCGCTTGGTTCGACGAGATCGTCGCTTGTGGCCTCGTGGATGTCAAGGCGGCCTCGATCGAGAACGCCACGGGCAAGAAATTGGATGTCGAGGGAGAAATTCCTGGAATAGTGAAGAGGTTCGGGCAGGTAATGGAACGTCAGATGGTGCCACTAGAAGTTGGAACGGGCGAACTCGGAGAACTTGTCTATGCATTGGAGCAGGATATAAAGAGCGACGGGCGGACTACGTAGTTCTACGGCTACACCAAAATGTACGCACGTGGCCGTGTGGTGTAATGTCTAGCTACCTTTGCACACCATGGAGTGTTCAATGTTCATAACTTGCTTGCCACACCACTTTCAACTTCGGTAAAGATATCAAAGTTTCTCAGCAAAGTGACTTCCGTTGGGAGCTGTGCCTCTCGGCGTCAGCATCTGTCAAATGCGCTGACAGTACGACGAACCTTGGTCTCCGGACTGAACAGCACCAGCGAACGATGAAGACGGCCTTTCGGACCGCCGCGCGTCTCATCGCCCTCGAACACAAGCGGCGTGCCGCCCGCTCGCGTCCTTCTTCCCAGCCCGCGGATGTACGACCATCCTGGCCAAACGCGCCCGCCGACAGCCGCTCCACGCGCTCGCGCTGATGCGTCCGTGCCTCAGGCCCAACGAGGATGTCCGCGATCGTGGAAAGGATGTAGTGCTGCGGCGGCATGAGCGCTATCTTCTTCGCGCCGTGTTCTGCGAGGGCGTCGCGTGGGTGCACGAATCGCGCCTCGATGACTTCTTGCCCGCCGTCGGACGTGGGCAGGCGGTGGTGCATGACGCCAGTGGAGAAGCCGGGCGCGCGGAGGCCGGGCAGAAAGGCGACATAGAACCGCGTGTGGAAGCGTCTGTGTTGAGAGGGGTGAGAGAGATCGGTGTCGGGTGGAACGCGCGCACGCACCGAGGGGCACCGAGCGGTGTGACCCATTCCGTGAAAGGAAGCAGCGCCTTCACATCTGCGACGAGGGCGTGTCGTCTCAGGAAATCTCCAAAAAGGGTCTTCCTGGTGTTGATCGACTCGCGCGATGCGTCCAAGACCGCGTCGCTCGGAGGGGAGCCAGAAGGCGACGTTGCGAGAAGCAGTCCTGTCTCTTCGAAGGTCTCCCGAATCGCCGTCATTTGATACGACGCATCCTGTATCTCGTCGTAGTTCCCTCCGGGAAAGACCTATGTAAAGAGACGTTGGGTTCGTGGCTATTGCTTGGCAAGCGGAACAAAGTCGCACGTGCATGCCCGCAAACGCAGTGGCATTTGGGTTCCGATGTACGAGGAGAACCTCATTTCTGTCGTTAAGTACGACAAGACTGGCGGAGGGCCTCGGACGCGACACGTCTTTGGCTCTGGAGGGGGCGGTTGCCATAGTTTGCAATAACCGAATGTAATGGACTCGGAGAGCTCTCTTCATACTTCATAGCCGGTTCGGCTAGGACTTCGATGTGTAGCCTTATGGTCCGTGGGTGACCAAATTACATGATCGAGATTACAGTATCAATCTACAACATCGAGTTTATGAGGCAGACCTCAGAGCCAACACACAGAATGCGGGTGTGCCAAGAAAATTTTGCATCGACAAGTACTCAGCGTCTCAACGGCCATAGAATTCAGCTTCATCATCGGTTAGGTCGTCCCACTCTTTCCACTGACTCTTTGGAGGTTGCACAACTGCTTCCGAACCCATCGGGGCAAGATCATTAGGATCGAACTCTTCATGGTCCGCGTCCAGGGGCGTCGATAGACCGGATGCAGCCCCTGATACCGGTGTAGACCTGGATGTGTCAGAACCCCATCGTGCATCGTATTGCTCATCGATAGCGGGACCGCTTGCCATAGTGGTCCACATTTCGGCCAATAGCCTGTCGAGTCACATGAGAAACACTACGTTGCACAGCGCAAGATCCGCTTACCGGCTTTCATTTCCGGCGCACATGCTTTTGTCGTCACACGGTAGTCCGAGCTCGGTGGCGACCGCAGTGAGGGGGGCAGCCGACTCCGCTATGCGGCGGCGGAGAGTGACGTACATTTGGCGAATGTCTACGATAAAACCCGGTGTCGCAGCGCGTGGAGGGGAGGATCGGCGTCGATCATACGATTTCTCGTCGCGTTGCGGTGAACGTGAGCGATGTCGTGACTCCGACTTGGTGGACTGGTGACGGAACTTGTTGTCACGAGGGTCAGACCTGGTTGGATTCTCAGAACAATCAACTAGAGAAGCACTCGCCCAACTCACCGAAGCAATTCCGCAAGTCCAGAGGCCCAGTCACCTGTATGGATACCAAGGTTCCCTAGCAGGGTACGAACAGCACCTTCGTTATAAGTGAGTAATACCAAGGGCTGCTCGCATCTCAATAGGTCCCGGATCCTTGCTGGTACGCCTGTTTCCTTCAGCACCTCACTCTGACCAAAGCGGAATTCCTATACGAATGCATTCGTTGCGATATTCCATGCCTTCGAATCGTTCGAACGCTTACCACCCTCTGCTTTCCCCTGTTTCCAAGGTTTCGTTTTTCTTCAACTTCCAGATGAACGGAGCTTCGAAACGTGGGAGGATGTGTGCAACGATCCAGCAAACTCCACCCAATGTCAAGGACTACGCCCTTCTCGTGAGACCACTCATTGAAGACAACAGAGATGACCTGCGCAGTAGCCCACGGCGAGGACCTATTCAAACCATATCTCCAGACGCTGGAAGAAGGGTTCAGGGCATGGAAGACTAATCTGGGCAAAGTGGCTTGATATCGTCACGCAAGCAGGGACGCGGAATGACGTGATACCTGTTGTATTCGAACGCGGAACGGAAATGGCCAGCCTGTCCTGTATCTCCAAGAAATATTTTGTTTGCGGCGCTGTCGTCTTCGCCTCGCCTCTTACCCTTTGGTTTGAGTGCATTGAACCTCTTTACCAACTGGGAAACGTCGCTGTATTGCAGAGGTGAGAGCGAGAGAAAGTCGGATGCAGGCTGCGGGGTGCGCGAGTAACTGAAGACCATCTTTTCTAACATATTCAGAGGCAGGGACAAGGATTGACGATGCTCCAGAAGGCCGGATGCCTGTCTCATCTTTGTTCGTAGAGTTGCAGCTGGCGAGGTTGAAAAACTTACCAAGAACTAATTCCACTGTCGGTCGTGGACCAAAAATGGCTTGAGCTAATTTGCGCATGTCGTGTTGAGTGGCTCCGGGTCTGACATCATAAAGATCTGAATGGCTGCCTCAATTTTTTGGGGGGAAAAGTGGGGAAGCACCCTTTCAAGAACATGTTGGGTCTGAAACCACCAATCTGATAGTACGAAAACTCTGGTCGTTGGTCCCCCATTTTGGCTTCAGACCAATCAGGGGCGAGCCGGGTACAAGTCAGGCGTGGACGCCAAAAGGGGATATCGATGTGGATATGATGGTGGGAGACAAGGATGGCGTGTGTTTGCAACGAGGCCACCATCTGACCATCCGATCCTCTCAAGTGTATTCTCGGTGTACTAGACGCTATCGTATTATTTTTTCTTGATTTAATATTTTTTTTTTTTGAGAAAATAAGAGAAAAGTGCCGCGGCCATGGGCGATCGACGCATTGAGCGCTGGGATCTCAGAGGCATCAGGGAGAGGGAGCCCGTCCACGTATTCATCCCCATATCATCGTTACTCTCTTTTACTAACCTTAAACCACCCTCTCTTCTCTTCTTTCTCCCACAATCTACCTCTTGTCATGTCTGCACCTCCTCTCCATCCCATCTCGCCGCCTCCGGGGCATGCGGCCACCGAACCGCAGTCCACCAGTGTTCGGCGTCATCATACGATCACTGCTGCCTCGAGGACTGCCCGGGCAGCTAATAGAGCGCCGATCTCGGAAGAGTCACAGGAACAGCAGACTTGGAATGACGAAAGAGTCGTGGATCAAGAATGGGTGGGATCGGTGGGGGCCGTTGGTGAGAAAGGTGGCTCTCTCCATCGACAGAATTCTCTTCCCGCACGTTACAACAGAGGTCTGTCATTTCCTTCTTCACAAATCCTTCGATATTCCCCGTAGTGTTGCCAAGCGTCACTGGGGAAGTATGACTGACAATCCTCCCTCAAGCTTATGGTCATGCAAACCGCGGTTCTGGTGGTAATATCACCCCTCGTACGTTGAACAGTCTTTCAGCGATTGCTGGTCATGAGGGCGAAGAGGACGAGTGGGAGTCCGAGTTACGGGACTTGCGAAACGAAGACGAGGTACCCCTCCCACACATCCCGTATTAACAGCAGCTAATCTCGGAACCAGGTCACCTATGTCGCCTGAAAACGCTCAATACCAGTCTATGGACCAACTCGCTCAAAACTCGCCATCCTCTCTGTCTGCCCATTATGGTACAATTCCCTCTCCGCCCCCCGGATCTACTGTTCGGAGGCACCAATCGCTCACATATGGTGCTGCCACCGGTGGAGTGAAGAGGATGGCTCCGGCTGGCCTCAGGCGTGCTGGCACTTTGCAGACTCAAGCCCGCACGTCTGCTCATCACCCGCAGACACCTAGCCCTACCGGTGCCGATGAAGAGTTGGCAGAGGGATCGACTGGCCACGACGACGAGTCTTACTTCACTCAGCATCATACTCAGGCTTCAGTCCAGGGCCAGTACCCAACTAGCCCGATCAACCGATCTCCGTGGAGCACACCAAGTAATGAGTGGCGTCCCTCCGGGGGTACTTCCGGCCTTGTTGCACCTAACAACGGCAGTTCCGCTATCGATGACGTTCAGCGAGCTTTATCTTCATTAGATATTAACAACCAGGCGCAAAGTTACTCCGCGGTTACCCTCTCCGGCTCACAATCTAACAATCCGCCACGCTTCAATCCAAACCAGTCCCAGCAGCTCGCAGCGCTGCGCATTGCACCAAATGACAACGACGGCAGTAACTCGCGCAAGCTGCAGCTCATCACGAACCTTGATGAACGTGGTGGTCAACTCCCTGGAGGCTCATCGGGCCCTGTCAGTGCATCCGCCTATGTACCACCTATCGGCCATGGATTACCGCAGTCGACCTCATCGTCTGGGCAACAACAACGCGGAGGTACAGGGGACCACGACGAGCGTGCATTCACGGCTTCAGGAACCTGGGATCAAAAGGAGCGCGTTCTCCAAACCCGGTCGTCTAATCCAAACATCAACTACGTGTACAACGCTCAGCAGCAACAAGCAAAGGCGCAGGGGATTCCGAGCGTTCCTGCTATTCCGCCGCAATTCCTTAATCAACAGCAGAATCTTAGGCTCGGATTAAACACGCAAATGGGTAATCTCGGTGTATTGCCTGGGCAACCGGGCGTTCTCACGTCACCCATCGACGTTCCCACTCTTGTCGCGACGAAGGGCTACAACCCCCCAAACTTTGACACACGCCCCGCTTTCGTCGGTCGTTTTCGCTACCCCATGTATCGTGACCCTGATTTGTCTCTTAGGCACGCTTCTTTGTGATCAAATCGTACACCGAGGATGACGTACAGAAGAGTCTCAAGTACGAAATCTGGAGTTCGACAGATCCTGGAAACAAGAGGCTCGACAAGGCTTTCAAGGAAACGGCTGGAAGGGGTCCAATCTACCTCTTCTTCAGTGTCAACGCGAGGTATCCTTCTCTTCTCTTTCTTCAGCTTTTTAGTTTTGTTGTGCTTATTTTCGTTACAGTGGCCACTTTTGCGGTATGGCAGAAATGTTGACCCCCGTGGACTATACACGGAGCAGCACTGTCTGGGCTTCGGACAAGTGGAAGGGTGTGTTCAAAGTCAGGTGGATTTTCGTGCGTGATATCCCAAATGCCAACCTGCGCCACATACGCTTGAAGTACGAAGCATTCGCTTTCGCCATATCCTTTACTAACGAAGGGCCCCTTGTAGCAATACACAAGAGAGGAAGCCGGTCACCAACTCGCGTGACACTCAAGAGCTGCTCCCTGATGCAGGCCAGGAGATGCTTCGAATTTTTCACACACACCCCTCTCGAACGTCGCTGCTCCAGGACTTTGCCTTTTACGAGGTAGGTCATATTAAACACAAACCCGCACACCGTCTAATCAGTCGACCCTTTTCCAGCTTCAGTCTCTGCAAAGGATGCAGGCCCAGGGCCAGGCGGCGGCAGCCGCCCAGTCCCCACCGTCTCAGCAGAATAACTCGCCGCCGCCGCAGGTCCAGCAGCAGCAACCGTTTGCCCTGGCCAATCCAAACAATTTCGCTTTCACGCAACTGCAGATGCAGCAGATGACTCCTCTGATGCAAATGCAGATGGGCCTTCCTTTTGTAAATCCGCAAGCGATGCAAAGCTTGATGCGCAACCCTAGCCCTGTGCCCAATCAAGGCTTCGCGGGGGGTGTACCAGGGTTCCCTTCATAAGTAGGCACTTTCGCGTCAACAAACGGGCTGATCACCTTTTCGCCACTGGATATATATAGATTCGCTATCGCGTCGCTCTCATCTCCGTCCCAACATAATTCTCGACATGTATGATAGTATTTGGGTCCTCTTTTGTCTGTATGTTGTCGTCCTCTGGGTCGCCACTAATCTCTTCGTAACAAACTCCCTCGGCGACCCGTGTCATTTCCTTTGGTTAGTTCGTTTGTACTCACGCATACTGCATTATTGCATTACATCACGGACAGGGACACTGTCGAATGGACGTGGACTTTGGCCTTGTTCGTCATCCCTGTACTTGCACAATGTCGTACTATTACGCTACGCATAGGATGGAGCTTCTATTTATTACTGAAGCGGGTTGTTATCGATCTATGTCGTCCAATACAAATGTACTCATAGGACCCCAGATGGTGTTGTGTCTAATATAACGGAAATTGTGCTAGAAATGGTGTGCATTGCGACTACACCCTGTATGGAGACCATTTTAGGTTCAAGCCGCTTTGTTGTGACCGAGCGAACGAATACTGCTGTAATAGGGCATTTTTAGCTAGGCAGTATCCTTTATAATCGAGGGGCGTACCCCAATAGCCCTAGAGAATCTGCATCATAGAAGCCCGGAAGAGTGCATTGCATTAATTAATCGTCAAGAGTGAGGTCAACTACCTCCCCTGCATGTCTTACAACGATCGGTGAGGGGGATCTCAACTCACGCTTGACGGATGTGCGGGATTGCTTAGCGGCATTCAAGGCATCCAGCTCGGCCTGCAAGCCCCATCAGACTCTGAGGAAGCACACAACGCCTTGACTGACCTGAAGCCCTCGGATTCGCTGTCCGCGCGTGTCCACTGAAATTTCTTCTCTCTTCATCTTCGTACGGCTTCTGGATGGACCAGGCGACCCATCCTCTCTGGCACGCTTCGTGTTGTTGATTGGGGGTCCCTGCCCACCCCCATCGTCCCCAGTGATTATACCTTGCGCTCTCAACAGCTCTGGGCGAGGTATGGGTAAAAGCTTCGGGAAAGAACGAAAGTTTTACCTCTGGGGCGGTAGAATACCTTGATCGACGCATATGGCGGACCCTTCCGTGGGTGGTCAAGATAGTCTACCTTGACCCTATGAGCGCGCCCGCTGATGGGTATCTCGTCCCCGGTGCTAAAAAGAGCTTTAGGAGTGACCGGGGGAAAACTTGGAAGTACGGTCGAAGGGACATACGCGACATGATGCCACCCCGCTTTCTTGCTGCGCTCCGAGACGTGCCCCCGGTGGAGAGCCTCGTGGGTAGACTTCGATGATGGTCCTGTGACGCACCGTCTCTGACAGCGATAGGCTCTGAGTTCTATCGTCCCTACTTCAGGTGCGATGGGTGCATCTTCCACGTCTGGGTCTTTCGGCAAGTTAAGGGGGGCATACTCAACGATCGATGAAGGGCGTACCAACGAGCTGTAGCTCCTGGAACTTGAAGTGAAGGATCGAGCGCGCACCCTTGTACGGTCCTAAGAATTCGCCGCTCGACCCGGCTCGCGCACACAGCTGCCCGAACCAGTCGCCCATCGACGTACAAGTAAATGGCGACCTCGACGTCGGTCAAATTGTTCGAGAATGTGACGTTGAATTGCTGAATCGCGAAACGATCAGCGTCCGCGGCGGTTCGTAAGGATCGGGGAGCGCTCTCACCTTTCCGGCCTCACTTGCGATGAAGGCTCTCAACGATGACGTACCCTCTTGCTTCACGTCGTACGTTTCCAATTCCTTGTCATCGCATACAATAGCGGCATTCAGTGACAGCAAGCTCAGCGGCATGGTTCAGTGGTTCGGATGTAGGCTGATACATTTTGGATATTTGGATATTTGTTCACCAACAAGAAAAGGTATTCATTCAACCTCAATCGGCTGCAGCGGACCGGGATAGTTCATTGATGACGAGTAGTGACCTCGATACTGTCATAAACTCATTCTGACAACCTTCAGTTTGCGGAGATGCACCTCCCGCAGATACAAGCCATAACAAATGCAGAATTCGTGCAGATGATGGGCAGATGTCGCCCTCCAACAGGCTGGCCAACCACATTGGGTCCGTCGTTACTCACCTTCTCTGCCGCCAACACACATTAAAATACGTCCTCCATCTCTAATAACCAGCTGTCGCGAGCTCCGCAGGGCCGGACTCTCACTGTCTCCTCTATCTCCTCCGACGTATGATCGACTTGAAGCCCAAGGACGTCCACGGTTTCCACGGCCGCCTCCCGGACGCCATCGTATCCTTCCACGTGAACCACAACCTACAGGCCAACGCGCCAAAGATGGCGCTCGCCGCAAGCAACACGGCGACCCGGTTCAAGGTGGCGTCCCACGTCGAGTTGGACGTGCGCTGGGGCGAGGCGCCGTTCCCCGCGCGACCGCGCGATGGCGATGCGGTCGAGACGCTGGCGCGCAACGCGCGCTACCAGCTGATGTTCGATGAGATGGTGCGCCGCAACCTGCACGTGCTCGCGGTGGGGCACCACGCGGACGACCAGGTCGAGACGGTGCTCATGCGCCTCGGCGCGGGCAGCTCGATGCTCGGGCTCGGGGGCATGCGGCCCCTGCGCCGGTTCGGGATGTCGCTCGGGAAGGGGGCGAACGACTTTGGCTGGTTCGGACATGAGGGCTTGAATCGCTGGGTCGTCCGCCCGCTGCTTGAAGTGTCCAAGGTGAGCATTATGATCTCAGAAATAGCAATACTTGAATAAATCCTTTTAGGACAGAATTCTAGAAACTTGCCACTTGCATCGTATCCACTATGTGCTTGACCACACAAATTTTCAACCCGAGCTTACCTTGCGCAATGCCCTTCGCCATGTACTCGCCAGCAAGGAAAAGAAACCTCATCCTGCTCGACTCGTTCGTTTTATTTATTTATTTATTTCGTCGAACTTGACACGGCCACCATTTATAAGAATCCCCCATCGTCGCTTCCACCAGTTTTGGCCGACCAGATCACGCGTATCAAAACCGCCTCGGAAAACATGAATACTCCAGTCCCGATCGACTTTATGTCCAGCCGGCAAAACCTCCGTGAGGCCGTCCGCTGCTTATCACGCAATCTCTCCGACATTGAAAGTAGAGGTAACTTGCCGTTGACGTCATCACACCCGTGCTTGGGCTTATATCACAAGCCAGCGCTTTTCTCAGCCGCTTCTCCGTCCAAACACCCCCTGGAACCTTCATCCTCACCAGCGACAAGCTTTCGACAGTGGTCACGGACCCGCTCGTGCAAATAGCGATGGTCCTTCGTATACTGCGGTACATTTCGCCCCACCCGTGGGGCTCGACGCGTGCGCAAGCAAACCGCCGGAGCGAGAGGCTGCAGCACATCGTCGAGCGGGTATGGGATCCCGACCCGGTTTCTAGTGCACGGGCCGGGTTCGGGGCTGGCGCGAACGTCCTCTGGACGCCGTTTCGAATCTCCCAAGACGGGAAGCTGAAGCACAGACAACCGAGATCGGGCGAACGTTTCGGGTGGCTTGCGTCGCGTGCGCTGCCGCCGCGACATTGCTGGTCGGAATCTGACCACGATATCAGTGCACTACTGACTGCTTCCTCGAGACAGTACGCGGAGATACTACATGATAATCGGTTTCTGGTCTCCTTTCGACTCAGCGGGATTCCGGCTGGTGACCCTATCATGGCTAGCGTGGAAGAGGGCTCTGGACGCGTGTTCATAGTTCTGGGAGGTAGATGGCTCTGGCCCAAAGTGATATGGAGACGCGAAGGTCAGGAAGATGTCACGATTGCACAAATAACTGTGTCAGAACTAGACTGGTATGAACCCCCGCCAGGTGTGAGGAAAAATTATTCCACACGTCCACACCCAGTGCTTTTTGAGGAAGTTGAGGAGGCGTGCCCATCGTGGCAAGATATAGTTAATTTCAAGTTTATACGTGTTCTAGACGAGCCCTAATGTAATGTTTTACTATGCAAGGGTGCTGATCGCTCTATCGGAAAGCGTCAAGGATTGCGGGTATTATCTCAGAAGTGATGCGAAGAAAGATTGCGGTATCACTCTTCAAACTTGAAGCTGTGTGACTGTAACTGTAGTTCTGTTAGCTGACTCGTGCACGCACCCCGCGTGTCTGCTCAAGGCTCACTGTGATTTGCCCTCCTCTGTACGAACCCCGCTTCTTTTTGTTTTTTTCTTTTCTAAAACCGTCTCCGCGTGTCACGACCAAATCCCGACTCGCTTGCGCGCCATAGTCGTCTGCTTGTGTACCCTATGACAACGCAACGTTTCAGAGACATGTTTCATTTGATACACAGATATGAGATAGGACGAACCCGGGATTCGAAAGTGTTATCTTTGAGCCTCTCGTCATGAAACTTCACGGCTTCCGCCTTGACGCGCTGGAAAGGCGTGTTGATCTTTCGCGAGGCTTTGCTTCTTTGCACAATGTGTGCTGATACTATCTTCATGGTCGCGGTAACTATGGCTCGGCCTTCCTCATTCACTCGTCGCTTCTTCGTCACTTGCACCACCCCGGGATCAGGCGTGACCGACAAAGCAGGCGTTTCATCAAGTTCATCCTCAGACTCAGAAGAACTTGACGAAGAGGTCGATGAGCCCCGAGAAACGGACGGGGCGGCTGACCGCTTTTTCGACGATTTCGCGTCTTCTGAGGTGGAGCTCTCCGATGAGTCGTTTTCTGAATCCGAGTCCGAGCTGGAGCTAGAATCTGAGCTCGAAGAGGGTTGCACTGCCTTTGGCTTCGGTCCGGTTTTCTTTGTAGGTCCTCTGGCCACGTCCGAATCAGATTCTGAGCTGGAGCTGGAGTCTGAGCTTGAAGATTTTGCTTTCGCTTTGGGCGCTGGTCTGTTTGCCTTCGAAGTCTTTTCCTCTTCGTCGGAATCGGAATCCGAGTCAGAATCGGAACTAGAGTCTGAGGTCGATGTCGAAGGGGTTTTCGGCTTCGGTTTCAAAACCTTCTGTTTACTCTTAATGTCTCCAGCATCAGAATCGGAATCAGAATCCTTGTCTGCGTCAGCATCAGATTCTTCATCTTCACTCGAATCCGAGCTAGACTCGTCCGTAGACTCTTCGTCACTATCGTCATCATCTGCAGAAGACAGTGTTTTGCTCGAGTCACGCCGGGACTCCTTTGTAGTCGGGACTGGCAGTACAGCCTTTGGACGAGTATCTTCGTCACTGTCATCACTACCGTCATCTGAATAGTGATAAGAGAATGAAAACTGGGGGAGTAAGGACAACAAACCAGAAGAATCAGCTGAGAACGCATGGATTACAATAGCCATAAGTTGCGGGGATATGTTTTAAACAGAGGCAAGCATCTTACAAGGCACTGGCTCCTTCGTCTTTTTGACTGTTGCAATGTTCTCGACTTCACTGTCGTCATCAGACGAAGACTCATCGGATGATGATTCTGACCGGCATAGCAGTGAACTAAAAAAAAAAGGCTCTAGTCTGGGCGTACTCACCAGAGTCGGAATCGGAGCTGGTGGATTCTCTGGCGTGGTCTGAATGAAGCGAAGGAGTACGTACAAACGGTACACTCACTCTGCGTCTGCAGCCGCCTTGAGTTCTTTCCACTCCTTCAAAATTTGTTGAAGTGTCGGTCCCTTGTCGACTGTATTATCTACTATCGCAATACCGTTGGCAGCCTTTTTGAGGGCGCTTGCCACCTTTTTGTGTGATCTTTGGGCCAAGAAGGCATGGACCAGTCTGTAGGCATCTGCGGGATGTGATAGTGTGTAAGAAAGTCAAGACGAAGAATGGGAACTTACATATCAGGTCAGCCTTTCCTGCCTCGACCTCAGACTCTGACCTCGGTTTTGGCTTTGCCATCGCCGTTGACGCAGGTTAAAAGTGAACGGACCGGTCAACGCCGGGTCTAAATGGGGAGGGCCCGGCAAAGTCTAGCCAGTCAGATGACTTGTAGTCGGCGTAGTCGACACACTCAACCCGAACGACCCAGCGCACGACCCAAACGCATTCGCTGCGCACTCGCAACCACTCAGGAGCTCATGGAGATACCAGTTTCATTTCCGATAAAATTCTCCACCTCTTTTATTCTTATTTCCGGCTCCATTTTTGCTACAAACTTGATTCGTGGGCATACTGGCACGCACCCCTTTCTCCATCATCGCCTCTCGTTTAGGAGCCTCGCGCACGACATACCCATCGACACTGTGACTTCTAAGTCCCGGTTTCTTTGTACTGTCCCCTTTCTTTTTACTTTACGAATGTTTTCTTTGAAAATGTAGTAAACCTGTATTTGAATGGCTACTCGGATCCAGAATCCAGAATCCAGTTCTCATCCTACTTCCTCGTGTGCCCTCAGCCAAATCATCTCCAAAGCGGAACTAAATAGTCGCCTTGTTCCCGCTCTCGCTCTAATTCTACCGCCGAAATGCGTCCCACACGTGGGCGCTTGTTATTACTAAATTCAGGGAACGCCTCAACCAACTACAATCGCACGATGGGCGACACCGTCAAGAACTTCCCTCAATTCACAGACAAATTTGACGGGTCATCCCTCAGGATTGCCATCGTACACGCAAGATGGAATAAATCTGTAATCGATGCGCTAGTTTCTGGCGCAGTCGCCAAGCTCAAGGAATCTGGAGTCAAAGAGCAAAACATTGTTCTTCAGCCAGTTCCCGGCAGTTTTGAGCTGCCCTTGGCCTGCCAGCGGTACGCATCAGTCCCCACCTCTCCCTCAATATCTTACGGACTTGACGGGGGAAAAATTGTAGGGTGATCGCTGGGTCTCTTGTCCAGGCTGGCGCAAGTGCGACAGATTTGTTGGGGGGACTGGGCATCAACACGCCCCGCTCCGCCACGCCTGTCGCGGGCTCGGCAGCGGCAGCCACGACGTTCCCAAGTCTGACCCCACACAATCGGCCATTCGATGCGGTGATCGCGATCGGGGTGCTCATCAAAGGCTCCACCATGCACTTTCGAGTACATCTGCGAGAGCGTCTCGCACGCGCTCATGCGCGTGCAGCTCGACTCGGGCGTGCCGGTCATATTCGGCGTCCTCACCGCGCTCACGGAAGAGCAAGCCTTGGAGCGCGCGGGAATTGGCCGAGTGAATAAAGGGCACAACCACGGCGAGGACTGGGGCGCTGCTGCGGTGGAGATGGCGTCGCGAGTACGACGGTGGGGGGAAGGAAAATTCTGATGAGAACTAAGACGTGGGGAGGCCTGCGCCGTACCCTTGCACCTTTCTGTATGATAGACAGACGAATATCGATAATCGCGTAGCTTCCGCTGATCCATGAATCATTGTGAATCGTTGTGCCGTCTGTATATCGTCTCCATATTCTCGGGGCAACAGATATCTCGAGCACGTCACGATTTTTGTGAGCTATCGCTATCTGATTGCATCCATCAGGAGACTTTTGGAGAGTCGCATTATTTCCCTAACGCTCTGACGGAAGCATTTTTCTCGAACTGGTGGCCGGCATTCCTTATTTGGTGCGCGCACTAGGATTCACACTAGGATGACCCAAAAGATGACCCGGGCCTTTCGAAGTAAGAACCACAACAAATTGGGGAGTAAGACAAGGGAGCTTTGGTTATTCCAATGATGGCCGATCCGGACACACTCGTGACTGTTTCCGAGCACACTTTCTTCATGCCCTTTCCGGGTCACGAGAATCCGACACGGGCTTGGGACACAGGAGCACAACCACTCAAACAACACCAGGCATCGATATACGGTTCCCATATGGTGTTTATGTACCTTACTCGTTAGATTCAAACATGTCAGACGTGGCAAATCAATAGTACAGCGGGAAGAGCTGGGACAGGATGGAGCTACAGAGTCAGTATGACGGGGCGAATAATGGGGGTTCCAAGATGAGGACAGTGAACTGCATAGAGAAACGCAGGGAAGCCCTAACGCGGCAGCGTGTTGGCCATGGGATCCGCGAAGAGCGGGGGTGGTGTGGGTGTCAATGCATTTTATGTAGAGTGAGGGAGAAGCTTTATTATTTGATAGTGGTTGAAACGGCGTGGCGACGCAAGGTAACCGAGCGGGAAATAATGAGAGTCCTTGGACGAGTATCCCCAACGTCGAAGGTAGAAGGCCTATAACAAAGGGGTGAAGTCTTACGGAACCGCTGTCAGTAACTTCGTGTCATGTCAGAACCAAGACTAGATGCGGAGCTTCGACGAAAGGCACCTTTCTGTATCACTGAAAAAACGGCTCACTTATGCTTCCTGGACAGAATGCTCGGATGAGTTGCACTAGGTCTTTTGATTTTCCCGTAAAGCAAGCGGGGGTGCGCATCGGGGGGTACTTTCCCGCCGTGCTGCGAACGAAAATGTCGGTTTCGCGCGTCTTGCCTGGCAAAACTATCGTTCCAGAAGGAAGTCCAGGAGAGCAGGTCAATAGGTTATACCCGGTCGCAAACAGGGACCTACGCAATGTTACAGGTGGTGCACACCTCGGGTCTGTCCGCGGGGAGGCCCGCATTGCGCTTGTGCCCGTCAGATTTCAGGTGTCTAGACAGGCTTTCCGGCTTCACCATCATGCAGCACTGAAGCAAGGTCTTCGTATCGCAAAAGATCAGCATCAGCTACTGGAAATTATGAAATGCCTACCGATTCGTCATCGCTCTCATCTTCGGCGGTCTTGCATTTTTTGGAGGGGCGGGTAGATGATCGGCGAGGAGACCGAGCCTTCCGCGGCCCAGTAGCAACTTTGGAATTCTCGCTGCAGGCAGGACTTCCTGGAGCCGACGCAGATTCCGAAGGGGGGAAAAACGTCTCCGAAACAAGGTTGGAAACGCGGCTTTGGGGCGAGAGACTGAGTTCGTCCCTGGAACGATAATGGGATCAGGGATCGAGGATAGATCCGACGTTGAAGAGTGGTCTTCGTAACCTAACGTAGGCCAAAACTCGTCCACGTTGAAAGCAAAGGAAGATTGGATATCGCCAAAGGCGAATGGCGGCGTAGGTAGGGTCTTCCCTGCAGAAGGGCCGCTGGCGTTCGCAGAATAAAGCTGGGAAAGATTAAAGATGTGTGATGCAGGATTCGTCGCCAAAGGTGGGGAAACAGCGTCGCACGGTGTGTACGGATTCGGCGTATCATTCGGCAGGTTTTCGGCGAAGAATGTCGCGGTAGGCATGCGCAACTCAGGTTGCTTTTGTGGGGGGCCATTGGAATTATTACTTGGTGTAGGGGGGACTGGGAATATATATGGCGGCTCCGGAGGAACAGGCCAAGCGTACTCGTCCATACCGGAGGGGTTGCGATAGGTGCAGTGGGCAGTGTTTCGGGACAGGAGGGGACGAAAAACCTAGTTGTGGATGCAAGAAAGCAGGGTAGTCGATTAAATATCTAGGTTCCACCAGGACCGACATGGATCCACAAGGAAAAACTTAATTCGCCGCCGTGACGGACCTGAGATGATCTTTAGATTCGGCAATTCACCGTAGTCTGAACAAAGTCGCCAATATTATAATGCACGGGCGCAGTCTTCTTGAGATCGTTATGGACTTTGGAGGGGCTGTAAAACTCCGCTGCACTCGTGAGTACCAAAGCAGGGATGCAGGGCGAAAGTGAACCGGAAGATAGGATAGAAGGGGTTAAATTTGCGGTCCCATGCAGAAATAGCACAAAAGTTGTGGAGAAAATAGCCGCTCCAGTAGTAATGAGTGGTGAGGCGGTCACCATCCGGGTAAAACGAAAAACGGGCTGCCAGTAGCGAAGGCCGATAACTAAGGCGTAGTGAGTTCGTGGCAAACAGGAGAACTAGTAAGGGTATATGCAAGCTATGGCAAATTAAAATAGTCGTTGACATTGACGACTCCGTTAATTCGCCAAGCAATTTTAGCGGAGCCCTAGGTCGGACGTGAAAGAAGCTAACCATTCCAATAAACAGTGAAGCAAGCCTTCCACCTTCGCACCATTCAGACGTCCATACAAAGCGCCCCAGGGGCAGTCGACGCAATCACGGCTTCTGCAAGTCGTTGCGAAGTGCGAAGATACGTCGAAGAAAAAAAAAACAAGGAGCCTACCTGCAAGTGCAACGATCGGGCACATGTAAATAGAGTTTGAAAACAGGGACTCCGACATGTTCTTCGAAAGGTGATCGGGCCAAGACGGTATATCTGTAATATCTTGATAACGACATGTCATGTCCAGAACTTGGATCACCTGAGAGCGGGTCCTCCTAGGGCTCAACCCAAATCTAGTTCTACCCTTAGGACGGGTATAAAAACCCCTGTGACCACGGAGAACCAAAGGGTCTATCCTCCCTAGCATCGCCCCAACAGTCCAACTTTGTGGATGCCTTCCTTGATACCTTCATACAGAAGCGGTGCGCGAAATTCGATGCTTGACAAAAGAAATCTCCAGCACAACAGTAGCCAACGCATGGAATTTCAAGAAAGACCAAGAACAAGGTCGGCAAGGACCTCGAGGTAACATTCCTCGCGCAATGAGCCTTCTTCGAGAAGCGCCAAGGCACTCGAACAACACCAGGTGCAGAAGAAGAGCGTCGGCGTCTCAAAAGTCAATATTGTAGATCTATCCTTTCTGTAGCCTACATTCAAGAATCAACAACGAGGTAACGTAAGAGAATTGAAAGCACATGCTGGTTCCAGGATGATTTATTGCTGCCACAAACGCGGACCCCAGCGACTGTTTGTGGAGGATCAAATATAGATTGGCCATGTGAAGCTCTGGTCTTGAGTTGAGCGTGGGGGCGCGCAGTTGAGGCCGAAGAAACAAATTCACCTCAGCTCAATATATAGCCAATAAGTCTATGCCGTCGTATGTTCCGGCGAAAAGGTGTCAATTGACCGTTTGCAGTTCTTCATGGAAGTGTGCTGGTGGGTAGCCAACCCAAACAGAGGGTAAATTACACAGAGCTTTAGGTTGCAACCGGCGGCAGAGAAGAACAGTTTTACCATGGTGCACTTCGAGAAGAAAAAAAAAACAGCGCCGATCACAAGGCACACTCAAGGGCACACTCCAGCAGCACGAGGAATATGCCACGTGGCTAGAGGCGGTACATTGCGTCGAATCAAGCGGGCCGAGACGCCGACCGAGGAACGACGGACGCGTGTCGTAACCAACGTAGCTGAGTGTGGTTATAAAGCGGTAGAAAGAGAGATCCTCAAGGGACGCGACCAGAAATATGCGTTAGGATCAAGAAATGTGATCAAGCTCAGGCCGTGATCATGGACGCAAGCACGGACGCTCATCGAGACAAGGGACCAGGAAATTGGCGGGGTGACAGGCCCGCTGACGTTTACGTTTAAGTAACCCAGGACTAGCCAGAAGCCTTGCAGACCATGATGCTGTCGACCAGAAACATTGACAGTTCTTCTTGCCTAGGCTAACCTTCCATTATAGTCTGACGGGTATTGAGAAGACGATTGCGGACTGTTCGGAGCTGTATACGTGTGGGGCAGATGGCGGAATTGGGGTGTGGGTTGCGGGCCGTGTGTCGCCGCCAACTTAATGCAGCGGTGAGCCCAAAAAAAAACGCACCGCTGGCTACAGCTCCTCAGACTGTTTTCGGTCGGTCGGTCAGACGAACCACTAGTCACCTGACATCACCCCAGAACTTGCCCCAGAGTGATACAGGAACGCCAAGTTCAATCCCCGATTCTCACCTCAGGCGGCCGTGTGATTTGGGGTGAGAGCGACCAGAGGTCCCGGAGAGTTACTACCCAGAGGAGGCCACTAAGACGCTTCCTCCCGAAAAACGTCACGTTAGTGAGTTGAATGATTGTCTTTGAAGCCCAAATCATTATGTCTTGCTTCAACTGGAAGTTCAACAGCTCTGCGATCTTTGCGGCCGCCGGGAGTAGCACCCATGGCCCCACCCTGCTCCATTGCCGCCCGCGTCGACACGGTGCTCATGCGGCCAGTCACGGCACCGTGCAAGTGGCACAACCGTGAATTACAATCTTCGTCTAGAGGACTCGGGATCACGGAAAGTGACTGGAGATTTCTTGTCACCATGTCACCTTTCACGGTTTGAGCTCATACTCATGGGCTTCAGCTCCGTTCAATTATGGAATTGTTATGAGCGCAGGAAGAAGAACCTGACTCGATATAGAGCGAACGGTGATCAACTTCAATGGGCGGAGCACCTTTGTGGAAGGCGTGGTACGTGGCGTACCAAGTACAGAAATTGTATGATGGCGGCACGTCGCCACGCCCAAGGGCCCAGATTTGACTGCGCAGAGATTCTTAGATCACCAAGGATTGTTCGAGCTGGGAAAACGGGAAGACTGACTTGTTAGGTTGCTCGATTATTGAATACCACTGAAAAGGGGATTGCTCACGTTGCCCAAAGGATATCGGTACGGTAAAATGTATGAAGGAGGTCAAGGTAACAGCCTGGCAGCTAGAAGGATAGTGGACCATCAAGGTATCGATCACTGTCAGCTTGAAAGTACAAAACTCCTGGGGTTTACTTACAGCAACGAATAGAGGCACCCAGGCCAATGTTCGTCAAGAATTGTGACGGCCACTCCCGGTTTCTACTACACTCAGGTTACACGGCAACGCGTAGTACTATTCCCAGTGCGGCCCTACCACCAACTGAACGTCGCAACACTCCAGACCGCGAGGACTCGCTGCTACTACCATGCCCATATTCACGAAACCGCGTCATTAAGTATATTTTTTGGACGTGGTTGGTAACCTTCGTTACTGCTGCTGCTTCTGCATATAGAGCGTTCTATCTCAATCCATCAGCTCAATTCGGTTTTCTTCTTTTCTTTAAAGCCCATCTGTGTGATCCTTGGTGTGATCTCAGGCCTCAGCCTGATCTGCTCGACCACTTCAAGTTACTAGTTCGGTGGTATAATATCTTGTTTATGTCTTTCACTTGAGACGAATATCATTGTTCACTCGCAGCACTCGGCTGCAGTATTTTTCCTGGAGTAGATTTGCGACAAGTCGCAGGAGACGATCCCTGGTGGCTCAGTCGGTATGGTTATTTCACGCTATACATTGGCAAGTCAGATATCGTCTATGAGTAATCGACATATTAGATTAGGGAACACATGGACTCCGACTCGAGATAGCACGGGAATCAGTACGTCGATAGAAATAAGGTGGACAAGCACATCCTGGTTCAAACTTCAGATCTCTACTCAGGGTACTCTCCGCACAGTAGAGGCCTGAAATTTGGGTGTACTGATAAGAGTAATTACCTGTGACCGCATAGCTGATGAGGAGATAATGGAAGGAGGGTAGCGCCGGTGGCGATCTCAACAAATTGGGGTGTAGGTAACGCAGGATGAACGAAGGGTGATACAGCGGAAATATATATTGAAAAAAAAGCTGAGGGAAAGTTAGGAGACCCAGACTGTCAAACAGACTTTGTTAGCTCGAGTAAAAGACTGAGAGCACAATGAAACGCACAGGCCAGAGCAATGACAAGATATAGTGTAATCAACATAAGACCTTCCATATAGTTGGACTTTCCGTCTCTGTAGGAGGCGTGGTCAGAAGACCCGAAGCGGACGGGGTTGTGATGACGTACTGGATAAGAAGGTTGACCAACAACACAGAGACGAAAAAGGCAACGGTCTACGGACAGGTGTCAAAGGGGATCTGAAAATGGAGATACAGGGAAGGGGCAGTGCAAACCTCGAAATCGGCGAAGAACAAAGTGAGCTCATGCCCAGTGCTTTACAAGCACGAGGTCTATCAGCTGACTAGTCCACTCTTGGCGCAAATCACTCACATCCAGCCAATCACCACCAGCAGGGGTACCACAAAAGTGGCAATTTGCTGTCGCGAAATCGTCAGGGGTCAGCAGAAGACAAGAGAAGATACACCGTACAATCGAACTGCCCACGCAGATGCCAATTGTGAGTTCCATCTTATTCTTCATGGCCATCCACACGGACGTGACATGCTCGGCTGCATTTGCCTACAGGATGATGGGTAGCGCTCCGGGAAGTGAGAGAGGTGTACTCACGACGATGGGAAGAAGGATGAGACCAATGAACGTCTTTGGAATGTTGTACCTAGTTGCCGTCTCCTCGATAGAGGCCACCACTGACGGAGGTTAGAATTAAATGACGGATAGAAGTCATACTGTCAAATACTCACAATAGTCCGCAACGAACGACGTTAAAATGGTGACACCTAGAAGACTGTGAACTCGTGAGCGAATGTTTGTTATTTGTGTTAGACGGAACATACCCTACGCTAGCAGCTACCACACTCATCTCAGGCGTTTCTTCTTCTACTTCAACACGTTCACCGGGGCGGGCCTCTGGATCTTGCCGCTTCGATATGAAGAGATGCGCGTGGGTCTTGAGCTGGAAAATGAGATAGGCAATGTAGACACCGAGTAGGAGTATAGCAGTGCCACGGGAAATGATTAGAAGACCCTTCTGACCATCCTCATCCAGGTCAGAAATCAGGGGGTCGGTCATTGCCAATAATTTCCCATCGCCCGGAGCAATGACATGCTTCGCGCTATGGTACGCAGCGGGAATGACGAGGGCTGTGTACTGGATCAGGGATGCATGACGCTGGGGTTACAGATGGACGTACTGATGCACGCGAGAGTCATGAGCTAGTCGAGGCCGTCAGCAAACGGACACTGGCAAAAGTAGCGTGAATTCTCACCGAAGCGCTCCTGTAGACAAGTGTTGTCAGAACGGAAAAAAAAAAACGGCGAGGGAAAAGGCGGAGCACTCACGTTTGGGCAGCCGTGACTTGAAATTCACTCTCGTGATTATAGATTCCGCCTGTATGTGATCGGTGAAGTGAGTGCACACGTTTATACCGCCGTGACCCACATACCAGCAAGGAAGGAACAGCCCAGAACCAAGAGAATGTTCGATAGGATAGAGCCAAGCATCTGCGCGCGGTAAGCGTGTGTTCCACGGAGATCTGGCCGGGTACTCACGGAGGTCTGCACGATTCGGACTTCCCCCTGGAGGAGTGCTGTGATACCGACAATGATTTCTACTGCGTTTCCAAAGGTGGCGTTTAACAAGCCGGCAAGGGTTTGTCCAAGGGACAGAGACATCTGCTCGGTGGCATCGCCAAGTAACTGAGGAGAAAAACCTCGTAAGCGCGGAATAACTCGGGCGGTGTCCTCTGCGTACTTTAGCGAGGGGGACGATCGCTACGAAGCTGAATCCAAAGCGCAGGGGAGCGTCCCAATTCAGATAGTGGGACGCTGCAGCTATTGGGACCAGCAACAATAGGAGATTTAGCCATGAGCCAAAGATGAACCACCGATAGGAGGCTAGCCAGGAGGGCTCGCCCTCGGCCTTTACAAAGACAACAAATGACTGATATAGAGACCTGCGTTGTCGCGGATGGCCATTCAGGAGAGGAGACTGTTCTGTGGGTAGCATGCGGGGGTTTCAGATGGAAGAAAGAGTAAGGAAAGGAAGTGACTGTTGTTGATTTTATGTCTCGTACGTACTTGCTTCCGGTACAATGGGCTTGGCATTTCGTGGCTGTGTGTTAGGCTTCACCCGAAACGTGTCCGAACTGGGTTCACCCTATGTCACCCGATATAATAAGCGGCACGATCATAGTCACGATTGCGAGTTGATACCTAGTTCGTCAGCATTGTCTTCTACCACATCCCCTCCACACAGATGCATCACGTTCCCATATTGCAGTAATTTCCCAATTCCCCTTTCCCGCGGAATCTCAACCGCGGTAACACCCGTATTGAAACACCTCCCGACTGTTACTCCGCGCTCGGCGCGGATAGCCTTGCGCTGCAGTAATCCCTGTACTAGCAACCTGATCCAAGCACCATGACTGACAATTAAGATGTGCTTGGCCGACGTCCCTACAACAGTTGTATTCCACCATACCACAGCTCGTCGCGTCACAGCCTCCGGGCTTTCTGGGTGGCGGGTTTCTCTCGTTTCTCCGGTACCCGAAAGGAGTCCTTGGAAGTTGCCCCAAACACGACCCTGCAAATCTCCCATGTACTATTTAGTTCGTCGCTCAGCGTTCTCTTCAAGTGTCAAAAACAGGGAGGACGACGCAGATTGACCCACCCGTTCTCGTAGCGCTGGCGCCGACTCCAGTCTCACCCCAGGATGGTGTACTAGGATCTTCTCGGCAGTATTCGCTGCGCGTCTGAGGTCGCTCGAATAGCAAATGTCGAACGGGATGTCACGTAGCGCCTTGGCCACTAGGTCCGCCTGCTTCTCGCCCTCCGAATTGAGCTGTGTATCAAGCTGTCCCTGGATGATCTTCTGCTTGTTTTCCTCTGTCTCGCCGTGTCGCACGATGTAGATCCGCACGATGTCCATTGATGGTATGTGGACCCGAAGGTATCCGTGGTGTAGAGGAAAGAACAGGTATGGCTAATGGAGTGCACAGCAAGGATGCTTTTAGGTTGTAGGCGTGGGAATAAAGCTAATGGACTACACACAAGGTGGGGTTGACACATCTGATTGTCTTCGATTGGCTACTTGTACTCATACCACAGCGGGTAATAGCGATGCTATAAACCACATTCTAACCATATATACCACTTACAGCACATAGTACTGCGACTGGAATATTTTGTATAGTCATTACTTCCAACCCCTACTGTCCCAAAAGCCCAACGAAATGTGACGAAAACTTTCTCCAATACAGCCATCACGTATGCTCTGCCAACCCCAAAATCTCGTTGACGATATCATTGATCTTCGCGTCTTTGAATCCGGTAGGCAGCGCAGCGACAATTGTCTTAAGGGCGCTAACCGTATCCACTTCGAATGAGGTTGTTTGCTCTCTGGCGGCGTACAGCTATCCCAAACACGTGAGGCTGGTGCCAAGTAACACCAAATTCTGCTTACCACGTTCCCCAAGCCCACGAGCGCTCGATAGGCAACCTCTGGGTCTGCGCGTTCTAGACGTAGCACCTATGTGTATCCACATACCCGTCGGCATCTCGGCGAAGGAAAAATAAATAGCCCTACGTCGGAAATAAGACGAACGTGCTGCGCACGCAAGCCCGCATCAACTCCCCCTTGCAGTATTATACAAGAAAAGCTGTTCGATCCAATCAGTCCCAGCCAGCGGAGTACCACAGAGGGGGGAAGGAAAATAGAGGGGAAACACCGATGATCGGGACCTGTGTGAAAGGGGGCACTTACTTAAAGAGTACTGTCGACAGGGCGAGGCGTTGTCCTCTCGTGAATTTATCGTACGGAACTCCGCCAAGAATTCCAAAGATCTAAGAAATGAGGTGTGTGAGCAACCGAAGGAGTCACGCGCACGTCGTGGGAATGCACCTTCTCGATCCAAGCACTGTCACCGGTCTTTGTGCCCTCTTGAAATGCGTTAGCCACAGTCCGTAAAACGAGAAGGACATTTGTCTCTTTAGCTTTGGACGACGATGAAGTGCCGTTGTCGATCGAGAGCTCTGCAGCTTGGAACAGTGCATCGAAAAATCTGTTGTTATCGATGAGATCTGCACAGAAACCGCTTAGAAGGCGGGCAAGGTCGATCACTAAACTCATTGTCAGGGCAATGGGTTCGGGCGATGGGTTACGAAGTATGCACCTGGAAAGCGTTGCGATGCCGGCCACCGATTGAGCATCTGTACTACGGTTTCGACGTGAGCACTGGTCAGCTTGACTGTCGGCGATTTCCCCGCGATAGACTTTGAAAGGAAAGTGAACGCCTCTTCCAGGTGCCCAATTTCATCCGGATACATGGCTAGAGCTGATGTCGACTACGGGGACGTAAGCTGGATTCGAGGTCGGGGCTGCAGGAAACCATACAATCTCGCTGCGCAGAGCCTGATCGAATTGGTAAAGCTTGCCTTGCATGGCAGAGACATTCGCCTGCTTGAACGACAGAGCTTTCGACTGTAACGCGTATGAGTAATCTTCGTGTAGTCGCTCTTTAGGGCCTACCGTTGGGATTACAGATACAGCCAGAGCTGACGGTTGCGACATCGTAGAGGTGGAGCCTGGAACGTAGCGACTGGGGCCAGTAAAAGGATCACTGAAAGACGAGGAGGAGGAGGACACTGGTGGTGTGATAGCCGAAGACCCTGTCGAAATATGCCTCGAGTCCGCGGGATAGGGGTCTGAATATGCAGATGTTGGTGGGACAGAAGAAGTCGAACCAGGAGGGCGATAGCGCGTCGTGCCTGTATTGTGAAGTGTTTCGATTAAAACGACGCAAGGTCTCCCATAGCTCAGCTCACCTGTAAACGGGTCTACAAACTCTTCATTTCCGCCAAGGTTGACACCACCAGTGTTTTTCTCAATAAACTGGACTACCTGGTCGACATAGCTGAGTGGGAGGTCGTTCTTTTCCAGAAAACGTTGAGCAGCGGAGAAGGGGTTTTCTGTGGACAGTGCGTCACAGCCTGGCCCTACGTGAGTGTGATGAAGTGAGGATACGTGCCATTGGCGTTATACGGTAGCTTGAGGGGTGGCACCCCGTCCTGGATGTCGACGTCGAAGACATAGTCGTACTCCTTGCCATCGTGAAGCTGTCTACGCCCTGAACCAACAGCATCAACGACCTCCCCGATTTTCTGCCACTGGTGGCTCGTATTGTCCCACTGATGGGAAAACCTGTCAGGTGCAGTTTGGGAAGCAGCAATAGAACGTACTTGGTGTGCTTCTGTTATCGAGCCATTTTGTATCATTTTAACCTCTCCTGGCTTGCTGCCTAAACAAAAATGAGATGGGCATGTGGGCATGTGAATAAAGGAATGCATGCCTGGTACACCCAGCGCCTCTGGTCCCGGAAGATCCGATTTCTTGATGTCCCCAACCTGCTGTGCAGGCAGCGCTTGACTTGCGACGAGATCGTCAAACGCCTTCAAGTCTTCAGGGGAGGCCCATCGTTTTTCTGCTTCGCTGAAAATGCGTACGACACCGTCGCTGGCGCCAGTCACGATGTCACCGTTGGGCATCGCGGAGACGGACCATACTGAGATCGCTGGATGAACTATAGTCTGAAGACACTCCCCGTCTGCTTGGTGGGAAGGGTTTGAAATTTTCAAAACACGGAAGTCGATGGGAGTAGGGGGTGTAGACGCACCTCGCCAAATACGCAAACTTCTGTCTTCTCCACCAGACGCACCGTCTCCGTTTGGAAATGTACACATCGAATACACGAAAGACGTGTGGGCCGAAAACGAGTGAACGACATCACCCTCAAACGTCCATATGGTGATCTCGCTAGGGGGAGGATACGATGTGAGCGCCGCGATCGACGGATAATGAACATGAACACAGGGTAAACGCACCTGTCGTTAGAGCCGGAAGCAAACCCAATGTCTGTCAGCAGAGACAAACAACGAACAGCGTCCTTGTGACCATGATAAGTCCTGAGACATTTATGCTGTCGCCAGAGTTTTATAGTCTTATCGGCAGATCCTGAGGATTGTAATTGTCGAACGGAGTCGCGTCAGGTGATCGCCCGAGAGAGCGCACCAGTGAGATAGTCGTCCCCCTCCATCGCAATGACGGCCCACACCGACTGAGTATGTCCGACGAGGTCATGGACCAGCTGGAACCTTGTCCATACTTTGGCAGACCTTCGAGTTTGAGAAGAGAACCTTAGCTTAGATGAGGAACGGGGGTAGGAAGTAGGCACGCACCTGTCCCATGACCCCGAAATGATGGTACCACTACCACCAACATGCAGAGCACAGACATTGTCAGAGTGGCCCAGTAAAGTATACAAAGGTTCCTCCCGACTAGGCTCAATCAACCATATGTTAATGATCGAGTCCTGGCCGCCGGTAACGATATATCCTGAATAAAACGCCTTGAGAAAGGCTAGCGCATCGGCGTGTTGCGTTCTCACCTTGTGGAGCTTCGGGTGTCGGTGGAATGTAGGCAACAGAATTAATGAAGCGAGGACTGGCGCGGAAGGTGTTAGCAGGTGAGAACGAGGACCCCGGCGGTTTTATCCATGAGATCGCCGAAGAGTCGCGCGAAGCCGATAGTATTAGATTGTCTGACGGAGAGACGACGGCTCTAACCTGAGGAACGTCTTAGACAAAAAGAATGATTAAGATGGAGACGGCGTACATCAGCTGAATGAGCTCGTAGGGTAGCAGAAAGCTTGAAGGGCATGATGGTTGGGTGGAGGTTGCGAGGGAAAGGGAGACAATAGGAGAGGGAATTCTAAGTGGCAAAGAAGGCGGTCGAAGGCATTGTCACTGTAGATGCACTCCTCACACATGTTTATAGACAAGCCGTTCAATCTATCCGATAACTCCGCTGCCACACGCAAATATATGATGGGGACAACCAAGTGGCCTCTGACCTCTCTGCGCTCAGTTTTGTTCGCTCTGCCCCCATTCGTGTGTTGTATCTAGCCTACACCACACGATCAAAACGGTGACCGCGACTGACCGACGACTCGCCGACCCCGACTTTTCGACTGGTCTCGGCCCGGAGCCACTTTAGGCCCTTCCATTCATCACGTTATCATCGCCCCGAGCCGGCCCTTAACCGCTTTCATATATCCCCTGACGTTTCCTTCGATACCATATCCCCTCGTGCTCTTCTTCCGTCGTCAACCATCCAACTCTTAACGAGCCATGGCCTGTCGACTCTTGCATGAGGTCCTCGCAGGAGATGAATTAATGGTGCATGGCATAGACTACCCCTCCGTATCTCCCTCTAGTCGCTATTCGCACGTCTACAGGGCTCGTTAGTGTGGTGTACAGCTTTTTGAAAACACGCAGTCATCCCCATCCCATGGCTTGCCATAAAGGACACTTCGTTCCCACGCTAGATCACGGTCTAGATCGAACTCGCTTTCAATAGTATTTTAGCCCTGCTTCTTTGGGGCTCAAAGCTTGCGTCCGTTTTAGGCATAGCGCACATGTGGCGGCGTGGTCGTGCTACAGCGTGTAATCGACAGATCAGCAATTATCAAGATGAGTTTATTGGCCTCTGCTCGCTTCAAGGGTTCAGAAGGCTTCTTTGGTCCAACACATCCAACACATCGGGGTCTATATGCGCTACTGTTAGACTATCACCCGAACACTCACAATATTGGTCTTCCCGGCCTCGTGGTCAGGGTCACTCAGAACCTCCCCCATTTAAAGATCACCGTCTGGGGATCACCATCTTGAATTCTTGAATTCGTACGAGAAAAAATCGTAACGCCTATGCCATGACGGGAATAAGGTAATCTGTGGTCTGTAAACCTGACGACCGGGGTCGTCCTTACCAATATCAACCGAGCTCTAACGCCGCTTGACCGGCTTGACCCTTTGTCAATGCTCGGATGTAACCCTTGAGTTGTGTCCAGCCAATAGCAATGGTCCATAGAGCTCGGAATTCAGATGTTCGCGCAACACTTTGATCGTGTCACAACACAATTGGATAATAGCATTCATTTGGTTCGAGAAGAACATCACATCGTTCTAAAACTTAGGCCAATATAGGAAACGAAACACAAGCCGCTTATTCATCTCGTTACGGGAGAATCTCGCGGTGTAGGGCGTTCTACCGTTCAGGTGGAACTCAAAGGACGAGGAAGATGGGCGGACGAATACGAGTGAGCCGAGATGACAAGAAAAGTGATGCGCCCAAGGAGAGAGCCCCAGTTAGTCATATAGGTTGACAGCAGGGACGATTGAGATCTTGATCTTCTTGCGCGCGCTGAGCTCACCATTGATCTCATCTGCCGCGTTTAGCTTGGTCTTACGCTTGCGTTCGTTGTTCACAGAAGTTGGTGAGTTGGCGGCATTCTGCGTAACATCCTCTCTCATCTGATAATCGCAACAGTCAGACTCTGACTGATGTCTGGCAGAAGGTCGGAAATTAGTCATAAAGCGCAGAATAGTCACGGACGTAACGTCTGGCCCCATGGTCACACGGCTTACCCCTCCCGATGGCGAGCCTAAGCCCACTCGTGGGATGCAAGTGTTAGGTTTCGATGCGCGGTTCTGTAATATATGATATGAGTAGATAATGTCGATGGCTGGTCGCAACGTCAGGGCTGCTCGACAGCCCGCAGCGATGGATCAAAGGTGCGTGTGCGACCCGACCGGCCAGCCGTAGACATTCGGACATACCACAGTTTCTTCCATACCCATGACCCGAAGCTGCACAGCATTATTTGGGTCGAAGTAATCGCGGTATTTTTGCCCTCGTTTTGAGGCCGTGACGAACACGTAATTCTGCCGTACGGTCCGCTGTTGCTTGACTTTATTTCTGCCATTTTTCTTCTCGCGCTTTGAATCGGGATGGACAGTTCCCTCGTTGTTGATCTTTGGGGCGACTGAACCCTGAGCTCGACTCAGCGGGCGGGATAATGTCCATGAAGGACGGTCTAACCTTCAACCTGAAGTCGCTTGAACAATTGTGCGGCCACAATGGGCTCACACTCTGTATCCAACATCTGATATAACTGCCGACTTTAAAGCACAGCTACGCACGAATCAACTTTGCAAAGGCACTTGAAGACTCGGGCTTGTGGATCTCGGCAATTTTAATGGCTCGACTGCGGTGATTTTAGAGGCACTTTCGTTCGCAAAGCAAGGCTCTCGGACTCACTAACCGGAAAAGGGCTAGACGACTGAAATTCCCAAGGAGTTCTTCATACCAGTTCTGAACCTTGATGATCTCCCAATTTTTGTCCTTTCGTAGGCTGCAATGGAAGCACACGAACACATTCGGCAAACGCTTATCGCGATGAGAGTGGTATCTGGAAAAAAACGCATGTGGCAGCCACCAGGACCTGAAAGGGCAACTGCGTACCCCATGCACCTACGTGCAACATGTAATAATCAATCGGAGTAAACACAGTATTTGTTCCGCAGTTTACGTACCAAATGTGGTACCATCTTTTGCACCCGCCTTCACACAAGGTGCATTCGTCATCCACCTGTGGGGGTCGAATTACGGGTAAGTAAGGCAAATGAAGTAGTAGTCATTGCGAAGTACCAAGACATGACAGTCACAGTCCAATACACCATCCAGAGCATTCGCATCCGTCGACGCGTTTCCGGAGTCTTTCGGTGTAATCTGAATATCGTCATATGATACTGGTGATTCGATGGGAAACGATTCTATGGTCTCGGTGTTAAGACTAAAAGGTGGTTGCGTGTTCGTGTCTGGAATATGGCCGTAAATCATTGTAGAACAAGCGGCCAGAGTTTGCAGTATACTTAGAATCTCTTCACCGTCTGGCCCGCGGGTATCCGTTCGTGCTTTCATCAGGTCAATGATCAGTTGAGTATCAATGTCACTGCCAGAAGCGTTTGGCAGAGAACACCCTTGCATGGGAATATCAGAAGGGGGAAGTGAGTCTAGACTTCTTTCAGGGGATTTGCTGCCGGTAACAACTTTCTGTGTCGGAGGAAGGCTGACGGATCGTTCTCCAGCATTATCGTTCTTCTTAAAAGAAGGTTCAGATGAGAGAGATAGAGGGTCAGTTGAACTCACTAGGTGCTGAACGCAATCAGGAACGGACTCCGCTCGTCCAGTGAACAAGAGCTCCTGTGTGGCTTCGCCAGCGTCGACATCCATGATATCTCGGTACGATTCCGGCTGTCCGGACAGCGTCGTAGAAGGTACAACAACACCTCCCTCAGTCCGGGTTCCCATGGGCACCCACTCGTCAGGGCCAATTTCGGAGTCGCGTGAAGTATGCTGCGGGAAATCCGGGTCGTCATCAAACTCTGCGTCTACATCCAAAGAGTCTAATCGACCGATCTTCTCCGCATCCCAGATGGTGGTGCGGTCTCGAGCGTCTTGTTTCTGTACCTCGATTTGGGCCAGTCTCTGATCGGAAGCAAGCGTTCCAAGATTACCAGCTTCTGAAAGAGGGGAGCAGTCGTTAGTCTCTGCGGAAGGAATGTAGGCCGAGACTGAGGCAACATGGACATCTACACTGGGGTAGAAGTCAACTATCTGCACGACCTAACACTCGAAAGCTTACCCATGCCAACCCGTCTCAAGCTTTCCAACTCCCCAGCGCTCTGGGACCTCGTCCTTCCCGTGCGTAGAGAAAAAGAATCGATCAACCTCTGAATCTCCGGGGGTGAAAAGCGGAGGCTCGTAAGTTGATGGTGTTCGTGGATAGTAGAATGCTTTGTAAGTAGCGTATCGACGTTCTGGGTCCCGGGCAATCAGTGGAAGAACGCAGCGAAGTGATGAAAAATACTTGGAAGAGAGTCCATCTGAGTTATTGCTTGAATCAATGTCTTGATCAATGTCTGCAAGTAGTTTAATCGGGAGCGCATAGAAGTGTTGACGCCGCACTTTCAAGCTCCTTTTCACGTCTTTGAATGTAGGGAGGCGGCCTACAGCACTGGCAAGCGTGATTGGGTCCTTGGAATAACCTCCGTTGCCAAGGGAGAGCTTCTTCATGTCTTCCCCCAAAGACATGATTGGGACAACAACGTCCGTTCCTGCGATACGCCGATACTATGACGAGGACATCAGAGGCGAGTCTATGAACACTACACGCAGTATACCTCAAAGTTGAAGGTATAGGCCTCAATGATACTGTGAATTCACGCGTGAGGACGCGATAAACGTTGATATATGCGCACTTACTTGTTCGGATCTTCAGGGTCCTTAAAGAGTATATGCTGGGCGACGAGCGAGAGCAAGGAACACATAGAAGACTCACGAGGTAAATCGCAAAAATAAAGCTACGAAGGTACTGTTTCTCAATGGCATCGAATATGCCATTCTCCTAGAACACCGGGAGATGTGAATACGTATGTGGAACTGCGAGTAGTCGAACAAACGAACCAGGTAATCTAAGAGTTTGTCGGCCTCAGCAGACCAACCTCGGGTGATGGTCGTAACGGCAAAGCCATTCGTGGTGCGGGAAGAAGCTCCATTTCTATTGGAAGAGAAAAAACTGGAACCAGAGGACTCGGTGGAGATTGATCCATCGTTTGTAGCGGTGAGCAGCCCTTGTGCAGAAGACAGGTCTGAGCGAGAGCAGGTATGGTCGAAAAGTCCCACTCACTAGACTCAAAATTTTCCTCAGGTAGCAGGTCCCTGGTACCAAGAAAATCAGCGCCGCATCCTAAATTTTCTTGGAAGCCTTTGATACCTTAGATAGGCGATGCATCCCATCCCCGCCCTTAGTAGGGTGTGGACAGTTTGAAGGCTTTGGGCAGCTGTTATAGAGAGCTAAAAGGATTAATAAAATGTCACATTACTCAAATGTTATATACCTCTTGAGGTTTAGCGGCCTGAGCTTGCATGGCAAATGATGGTGGTATAGGTGATATATTAACGCCCGCAACTACATCGTTGGCGCGTCATGGTCACATGACAAACACGTGATTTCTCGTTGTGGTCGCGAGCGGCCGAGTGGGGCTGAGTGCGGGGTGCTGGTGAGATCGTGCACTCACGTAGCGTGCAGGTAAGACTAGGCTGTTTCTGCAAAGACATTGCCACACGGAAAGCGTGGTCAAAGGGTTACCCGCTTTCTCTCCTTGGCCATATCGAGCAATTTCCAGATCCCGCAGTTCTTTATCTCGAATGTCCGGTACGGATTTGGTTTGTGTCGAGCACCTTTCTCCTTGTTCCCAGAACTTCTTTCGGCACGACACAGTACCTTGTATTTATTTGCAGTTGTAGACAATAAATGTACGGACAAACGTACAATATCGTGCGAACTGACACGCGACGATGCGGTGGTCCGCGGTCGCTATGTATGGGGAGCTGACTGCCTCAAATCCAGTCTTGTTCAGACCCTCATCGACACTTTCAGCTTCCAGGCTCTTGCTGACACATAGATATTCCATCTTCTAAATCCAAGTCGTGTATGCCTTTTTTTTAGCTCTAAGAGAACTGCACGTTGTCACAATTGATCCCCTACCTCCATCGACATCCCCTACTCGGGACGCAGTCCCCAATCTCCATCGTAACTCCAGCTCTTCAGCTCAGTTTGAGAGTGCAATAAGCTCTGCACCGACGAACACCCCTCCCTCTGGGAGATCCCACACTACAGGCACCAGCCCTCTCGTCCCAGCGACTCGTCCGAGGTCCGAGCTTGAAGGAGAAAACAGGATCGACGCATTCCCATATCTACCAGAAATTCGCTCTTGTGCGCCTCCTGCTCCTTGTAGAAGAAACCGCTTTGACGGTGTTTCTTCAAATTGACACTCATCAGATACAGCAAACGAACGATCGCGCAAGCGACAAAGGCTTGAGACTACCAGCACCGACACAGAAATTGCTTCGTCCAGTCGGTTGGGAACTTCCGCTGCTGAGCACGACCTCCTTTCAAAACATACGTTTTCGATGCGTCTTCCCGAGCGTGAATATGATTCCAACCCCACGTCACCCCACTTCCATCATCGAGCAAATTCATCATCACTATCACCATCACCGAAGGCGAATGGACACGTCGCGAATGGCTGCGGGAGCCCAATCAATGGATCTTCTAAGCGCTCGAGAGGTCCAGTCGCGAAGGTGGAGTTGCCTGGTGCAACAATATATGATGATTCCTATATTGACAGGGAGGAGTACATCCGGCTCGTCATACAGAGCCTACGAGACATCGGTTACATGTGCGTATTTGATCCTATCCCTTTTATTCGGTTTTGCTCGAGCCTAGTCACTCTAGTGAATCAGCGGCCACATTGGAAGCTGAATCAGGCTATGTCATGGAGACATCGCGCGTGGCAGATTTCCGCCGTTGTATCCTAGAAGGGGCATGGAGGGAGGCC
This sequence comes from Lactarius akahatsu, assembly GCA_021524915.1. Taxonomy (NCBI): domain Eukaryota; kingdom Fungi; phylum Basidiomycota; class Agaricomycetes; order Russulales; family Russulaceae; genus Lactarius; species Lactarius akahatsu. The sequence continues at coordinate 405,785 of JAKELL010000001.1, read as the reverse complement.
GAGGAGGCGCTGGAACATCTAGGCGTTGCCGAGGATGATGGTCTCTGGGTATGGTTTTATTGTGCGCGGCTGAATGACGCTTGGGTTCTCATTCATCTGGCTGTGTCAGGAGGCGAAATTCCTTATCAGTCAACAGAAATATCTCGAATACTTAGAGACAGGCAAGACAACAAAGGCATTACACGTGTTAAGAAATGAACTTGCGCCCCTCCACATGGATCCCGAACAATTACAACCACTTTCAAGGTCTGTCACTATTACGCTTCTCGATACTCGATTGGCTCAGAACATCACAATATCCAGTTTGGTCATGTGCTCAGATGCAGCAGATCTCAGGCAAAAGGCGGGTTGGGATGGTGCTCATGGTTCGTCGAGGCGGAGGCTATTGGTCAATCTTCAAAGTATGTCTGCTTCCTATTAATATGTGTCGCGATTGAAGAACCACTGCCCCAGGCTATATTCCTTCTTCTCTGATGATTCCTCCTCGGCGTTTCGTCACGCTGCTGGACCAAGCGCGGTTACGCCAGATTTCTCAATGCGTATATCACAATGCACCTTTAACTTCCCGGCATTTCTCATTGTATGCGGACCATGCATGTGACACAGACCTGTTTCCGCGCATTACCACGGCAATACTGCAGGTGCACGGTGATGAAGTGTGGAGTCTGGAATGGAGCCACAATGGAAAGTTCCTGGCGAGTGCGAGCAAGGACAAAAGTGTCATCATATGGTCCGTTGGGGTACGTGTCAATTCGACTTTCAACTCCCTGTGGTGCTTATACGGTACTCGCAATGTCATAGCTTAATCGGAATCCTGATATATCCCTTCACCAACACTTACAAGACCATCCATTTGCTGTCGGATGCCTCGCATGGTCGTTAGACGATACTATATTGCTATCGTCTTCTGAGCAGTATATCAAGATGTGGAATACAGAGGTTCGTCGTGTCATATCTCCCTGAAGCTTCAAGGACTTAACCCTTCCGTAGACTGGTATCTGCATCCGAACAATCGAGGCCCATACGGAAACAGTCTCAGCACTTGCCTGGGTACCCGATGGATCGGGGTTCATTTCGGGTTCACAGGACCGAAAGATCAATCTATGGGTAAGACATTTCCTTTCTCGTAGCTCGCCTTGTGAACCATTTTACACGCACGACTCTTCAGGGTTCCGACGGGAAGCTGCGCGATTCCTGGGGTATCACTGCCATTCGGATAACTGATCTTGCGGTTACTCCCGATTTCACACGTTTGGTCGCTGTTGGCGAGTCTGCGAAGGATCCCGTATTGCCAACCCCAAGGGGTGACTCGGTTACCGCCCCCAACACAAACCGAAACGGCAACAATGGTAATAACCCGACACCTAATGGCGCTCGGACACAGGAGCATCTAATGATCGTTTACGATTTGACCACCAAACAACCAGAACTGTAGGGCTATCCTCTCGTGGCGCCAGATTCAGGCTTCGTATTTCCCACTTGTTGATCCTTCTTTCTTAGTTCCGTCTCATTAGGAGGTCAATTAACAAGCGTGAAGATCTCAAGCGATTCTCAGTATGCACTCGTGAACCACGCACCAGATGTACGTGTTAGAACTGACTTGTGAATCGTTCTGATACGTTGTCCATGTGTGAATTAGGAGATCCATTTGTGGGACTTATTCACGGGACGTCTGGCCCGCAAGTACACAGGTCAGCGGCAAGGCCGACACATAATTCGCAGCTGTTTTGGCGGCGTGGACGGCAATTTCGTAGTCAGTGGCAGCGAAGGTACGTAGTCCTGTTTATTCCTCTCCCGTTTTGATCTATTAACGCCGTCCACCCCGCGCGGGCTTATGCGTCATAGATGGGAACGTGTATATATGGCATCGAGACCGTGCTATCCTCCTCGATGTTCTGACTGGCCACGGGAGTGGCAGCGTAAACTCGGTCGCGTGGAACCCCAGAAACGCGCAGATGTTTGCGTCCTGCTCAGACGACTTCACCATACGGCTGTGGGAACCCTCGTCAGGTCTAGCCCACCGGACAGCAGATGTGCAGAGTCACGAGAGCGAGCCTGGTGGGAAAGGAAAGGGGAAGAGCAGAGAACCCTGGGTTGAGGATGATCCGGCGTCGCGAAGTCTGTGAACACGACTAGGTCAAATTTCCTTTTCCTCCATCTGGATAGTCTGAATCGGCACCATCTGCACTCATACACATTCATTATCCATCCTCTTGCATTCATCTACGTTACGTCTTAGCCTCCGAAACACTCACGACCTGCATGTAGACTCGTTGTTTTAATAGCAATTTTCACCCAGAATATACAGTACATATTCGGCAGCAATCCCCATTCGTGGAGGGTCGGAGACCGGAATTAATGAAGCGTGCATGTCACATATTCTATTATGATAAGGTGATATGACCTAAATGAGCAAACACATTTCCGAATAAGCCCAGTCTAAAGCATGACAAGTCGCTCAAGGTAGACGCCGTACAAGTTAGTAGTGAACAGGATTTCAAGATGCTGCTACAGAGTGCTCCAAAGGGCAACGGCTTCCCAAAGTCTGTGTACAAGCTCACGAGAAGCACGGGTGCAAAGGTGAAATGGAACAGAAGGTCAGAGTGTGTAAACAAGGCGATCCATTCTTGGCGGTTCACTTGGTCGGAGAAGCACGGGAAGGAACCAGACGACTGGTCAGTTGAGAATGAGCGCGATGCCTCGGCATAAACAGCGAACACGCTGGTTCTTTCTTGGCGCTGAGAGAAGGCTGCCTTAGTCGAGCAGACGGTTCCAACAGTGGAGAATCCTGTGGTCCGAGCGACGCATCGTGGACAAGAGAAGAAGCAGGCTTCTTTTCTGGTGGCGGGGATACGGGGAGCGTGGCTGGTGGTTGACGATGAGGCACCGGTCGGACGATCACCCGAGTACCTGAGGTGGTGTGGGTAGTGGTGGGTGCCCGTATAGGCGACTCGGAAGTAACGTTCTGGACGCGCTGACGATTCGCCTGGATAGTCGGCATGGGAGGTCGTAGACATGGCTCAAACAATCGCCTTCTGTATTTTTGAGGCTTCACAACGTGTTTTCTGGAACAAACTCTTCTGCTGCTGAGGAGCAGAAGACCCTAAGACGCAAATAAGACACTTAAACATAAGGGTAGATAACGTGGAACTCACATCCTCGTGCTCGCTTCATCGGTGGGACACGGTTCGTGAACTTGATTTCCTTCTGTTTCTTGCGTTCCTCTGCTTCGAGCCGTTGACTCTTCATCCGTGCACCAATCTCTGCAAGTCGGATCTCTTTTTTGGTACGGAGGTCCTGCAAGGGTGTAAGATCGACCTTTACAGAAATATTGGCACCCTACGAAAAACAGATCCCTCCATGACTTCGGGGTGTCTGATGAGCCAGAAGAGTACTCCTCCACTTCGGCTGGATGTTCCCGGAAACACTGTTGCTGCCATAATTCTGAAGAGGGTGAGCACCCCAATTTGTACGCAAAAGGAATCCATCATACCACTCGTATGGGCCTTCAGGTGCTAGGTGAGGGTGTCAGCGAAAACGAAGAAAAGGATAGCCGAATACGACAGGCTGACTGGAGTGGCATCTTCAAGTCGCCGCAGGTTATCGGCAGAGCAAGAGTCCAGGATAGGTCGTACTAGGTCGTACGAGGCATTGTCCCCGAGGCTGACGATCCCTACAAGGAAAGTAGAGGTTGAGATTGTGAGGCTTTCGTCCTCACGTCTGATGCTCACCATCGACATGGGCAGCCGCGACTGGCCGGACTGTTATGAACAAAGGAATGGGTGCTGAGATGCGAGCTGGAGCTGACCTCGGCGACAATAATAGACAAGAGACGGTACGCGTCTACAATGCGGGTTAATTTCTGGTGACATTCTCGGTACAGTATACAAGACAGAGGGTATGTGCTGCGGCGGGCGTCGTCAATGCGGTGTTGATGAAAGAGGCAAGGCAATGGCACCGTCTTTGGCTGTCGCCACAATCGCCGGAAGCAATCTTTGTCGGGAAGGGCTTATAATTGGTCCCGGTTGTAACCGAAATTATTATCAAATTACACTCAAATGTCGGAAACGCGCGTGTATTTGGTTGTGTCTTGTGGCCTGGTGGCGGACTACATCTTTAGGACACCTAGATGTGTTGGGATATTGAAGGCATATGGGTTTTCTTTTCTGAGCTACTCTAGAATCAATTCAAATTTCCAGTCAACTTTTCTTGCAACTTTTAGGTTTTTGCAGGTGTATCAGATCATGATCGCAGCGACTCGGATGACCAAAACCCGACAGTGGCTCTTCATTCCTCGTTCTTCTCTTCTGGTCTGGTTGCTGTATTCCTGCTCGATGTTGGTTGCTATTGCCTTGCAAAAGCGCGTACTGATCTGGGGTAGATGGTCAACACCCCCCTGTGCGAGATAAGTGCTATGATTATGGAAGAGCTCAGGAGGTGTTAATTTTCTCTGCAGTTCCACTCGCAGTTCGCTCACCTACCTCAACTGTCGGGGAACCCTGGCTCCTGACGGTGGGGATGGTAGTATAGGGACAGTGTCTCCTCTCAATTTCGTCCAACTTGAACTATGTTCCGACTGGGACCCGAGTCTGAAAGCACGTTGTTTCCTTACTCTGCGTAACACCAGACCTGACTGTGCACTTTAGGGATTTGACCTGGTCGTCCTTGTTCGTGTCGACAATGAAACATTTACGTTTCTGGGATATGACCCTGCGTTAACCCGGGTGAACCTCACCAGCGCAGTGGTTTCACCTACCCAGACCGTGCTCTCTGCGAAAGCTGGACACACGCAAATCAATGTCACCTTCTTGGACCTGATCGGTTGTTGCCACTTTTATCTACTCACACTTTTGTTGTAGCCCACAGACTGGGTCAAGCAATCGATCCCATTATCATACATGTCATTAACTCCGAAATCGCTGGATGATGCAGCTCATTCTGTACAGGTGTATTCGGATCTCAGCGTAGGTGGGTGAAGTCCCCGTCATTTATTCCTGAAAAATGCGGTGTTGGACGTCGCGGAGTCCAAGTCGGCCCTGGAACTTGGAATCATTGATCGCTTGAAGTTGAACCCTAACTCGACAGTTTTTTCCATCTCGCGCGACCTCGGCACCATCCAAGCGACGCAGGACCCCATCGTCTGGGTTGTCGGATACACCACAGATCCAGTCATCAATTACACGGACCTATCTGGAACTCCCCAGTGACGTAGTTCGTTTTACAAGATCCAATACTCCGATGACTTCGTGAATAATTTCGTGAATGCCTCTTCAAGAGCCCGGCAACTGGACCAGAAGACGCCTTTCCCATCTCTGGACTGCTTGGAAATTTAGTGTCCTTCGCAATCGCACAAGTATACGGTCGCACTCAGCTGACAGTTGCGACCGATTCTAGTGGTGAGCTCAACGAGTCGGACGTAATGGCGTTCACGGCGGGTGTCGGAAGGTCAGTGAATTAGCTTTGTGCGTCGGGTGGAAGAGATCCTGACCCTATGAAGCCAGGTTAATCCCGTCGAGACGCTGTATTCTGCCTTCCCAGCATTCATGTACATTGATCCCGGCTTAGGTGAACACTTGCTCGAGCCTCTGTTTTGACTACAAGCGTCCCCAAAGTACACTAACCCATACGCTGCTCGCGATCTAGGTGTGTCCTAGAACCGGAGAGACTAGATCCGATGCACTGAATTGATAACACGAAGAACCGAGTTATCTCGATGTTTCAATCAGTAATTCACTGCATGGACAAGGTGTGGAAGGTTTGTATCTCTGGCCAGTCTTGCGCATCGTTGATCAATTCTCTATAAAGAATCTAGGAACACGTTGATCATGACTTATGTTCATGCTCGCGCAAGTGGAGATACTAGCCTGATACCTAGATATGTACCTGCAACGCTCCTCTTGGGTACTTGTGAAGGACCAACAACACTCGAGCCAGACAGTACGATCTGCTGACTTCCTGGATCGATTACTTGTCAAGCTCGGCGCGATTCATCCAAGGTCAGTGCGCTATCTTTGTCAATGGTTCTTATTGCCGATAACTTGAATGACTATCTACACAGGTACTCTGCGGATGGGCTGTCGACCGACAGTCAAACTAACCCCGCAATCAAGGGGATTATCGCTATCAAAGTTATGTCTCAAATGAGCTCATTTATCAACAAGACTATCGATTTTGACGAGTATTCCGTTCGTGCGGATGTTGCGTGGCGAAACCGGTCGATCGATGAAATACGTCGTCACGCCTTTACGCACAATGTAAGAACCTTGCACCGACAGATGATAGACACCTACTTGGAGCATACGGACATATGAGCTCGTGGGCATTGGGCTACAATCTATTTACCGATGTATAGGTCACAGTGACACCATTCAACCTGACGGGTTCAACTCTTACCGAGGTAGCGCCACTGAACGCAGGCCTCAGACGGACTCGCAACAACGGTTGGTCCACCGCTCGTCTTCCTTGGAGGACCCGTTGCTCCCGTCGCTCCATGTGGTGTCCGTCCCAGTCGGTTTGTCGAGCAAGGAGCTTGCGCGGCGCCGCTCACTGGCAAACGGAACGCGTTCTCAACCCCGCGGACACACGACCATTCAACTCTCCTTTAGCTACCGACAGGGATGCGCTTGGGGGTGCGGCGGTTGTGGCCACATCTTCATATGAAGCTCGCATACCGTCCGACGTCAACGTTTTGAGGGATGAGGTACAACGCCTTCATGCGGAGATATCTGAACCGCCGCCTAGTTATACCAGTGGTGCTGCATAGTCCAGCACTTTTCACAGTCTTCGAAGATATCGGGATTGTCTTCGGATCACCACACGTAGTCCCTTAATCGTATGTGTATGTGTTCGTGACAAAAAGTCATTTCAGTTGCCGTTTTTTCGGCACTCTTCGCACCCAGCCGTACTACTAGTGGCGCCGCCACTACTATCCTGACCTTCCTTCGGACACTTCAAATATATCACCCAGCCCTGGGCCACTTACTTCAAGTTCTTACCCAGTACTGTATCCCTGAACGGGCTCAAAACGGGCCCAAATTTTTGTTGTTGTGTCACAAACCTGAGACCGACAATAAGAGTTCTCTACAATAAGGAGGCACTAAAGCAGGTTCTAGACGGAAGGGAAGAAAACTGTATATTGATGATGGGGACACATAGTAGTACCGCAGCAAAAATGGACTTTTCAATTTATGTAGCAACACATCGTGGCTACTTCGTCTTGTACATAGTAATAGAATAATGGATGTCCCATTCCATAGTGATTTTTGCTATTTTATTTTGGTTCCTAGGGAGTACAACTGACTTCACCCCAAGCTTCAGCCCTCAAGTTCACCCCCCCAGATGCAAATTTGGTCATACAGCCCAATGTGGGATTGTAGGGAATTGGCATTTACGGGTGGCCTTGCATCGCAAACTGAAGGGACCTTGAATCAGCCACCCCTCCTGTCACCCAAGGTGAGATTGCTTTCTACAACTCTATTGCATGCCTCCAAATGTGCCATGGGTATTCTTAGTGATATGTTCTAACACTATCTCAACAGATCTGCATGGCACTGTCAAGACCACTGGGATATGAGGGTCTTTACTCTTCACCTCTCCCTTCTCTTCCTTGTTGCGCTGTAGTCAAAATTCTTGATAGATTTTTATTTTCTGTTATGATCTCATATCTATAGATCCTAATACACCTACTATGTTTTTTGGGGACAGAAAGAACCATGGGAAGATGGTGATGTGAGCTTGGATGTGAGGCCATTCAAAAAAATTGGCATCCACCTGACACCGCTATTAGCAGTACATATGCGCCCCAAGAGTCAACTAATCAACGTGCACGCAAATGGGGCTTTTAAAAAAGAAAGGCACTAAAGCAGGACATATTTTAGGTGTCCAAGAAATGACCGAAGTGTTGCCCAGGACCCATTTGCAAGTCAGTCCGTAGTGGCAGCGCCGTTGTTGTTGTCGTCGTTGCCCTAATTGTCACCCGTAATATCTCACGCGATTATATTTTCCTTTCTTGTGCAACTCGCGCTAAGTCCACTTATCCTCCCTTGGAATGGCCGGGAGAAGACGGCTGTGGGGTTTTGCCGCCTGCTGCTACAATGTCCCCTCCCTCCCCAACTTCGTTCATGTTTTGTTTATAGAACAAACCTTCAGGTACCCGTCTTCTTGAAAAGCTCCGACTGTAGTACACGAATAGAACTTCTCTTCAACCCAACTGACCGCATTGGGTGAGAACGTCAGTTCACCGCCATGCCAATCGCCGTATCTGGTTCAGGCGATATGACCTATTCGCAAGCCCCGCAGGCATGGGTTTAGTAGGGGACATTGTCTTCCGTGTGACGTATAGAGCTTCCGTGAACTCAGGCACACAAGCCACCTTGAACGAAATTCTCGCACACACGGTCGGCTGGAAATGCACGCCGCGACGTACCACGCCGAAACAGAGACGGCGTCTCGGAATTTTCCTCACGAGGTAATGGATACTTTAAACGCTGATCTGAGGTTCAAGGCAACCATAATGGAAGGCATACACCACTTTATACGAACGGGCCGAGATAGAACCTCTTTGATGGACACCACGACAGGCGTGTACAGATATGATCGGGTTTAAGACTTCCGGATTAAGGAAAAGTAAACTTACGGTTGCCGAAACTTCCCATGCGAGTCCTGACGAGCAGAGAAGGTTCCGCTTCTTTCAGTAGGCTAACTGCGAGAGCGAGCACAATTTGGGAAGTCCCTAGGTGGCCGCATGTGTCCGCCGAGGAGACGCCCGTTCACATCCGCCTCTTTAGGGCGGCGTGATGCCGGAATTGAAGGGGCGAAATGAACGAAAACATAACTGGATGAGCTTCGGAGACCGCCCCGGTAGTAAAACATATCTCTAGTAGCTAGTGAGGACCGACCGTCCGGAGATCAAAAGTTTGGCACATGGTCGAATTTCTGCGCCGTTCCGGGTGATTCAGTGGAAGACCGCAGTGGAAAACCGCACCTTATCACTACCAAGCCCGCAACATTCGCTGGGCAATTAGCGGTTCATCTCACGAAGTACGAAATTCTCAAGCCATGGAAGCGGAATTTTCCGCTGTTTAAAAAGGCCATGCCTCCAAACTTGGGCGTTTCACAAGTTTAACCTCTCTGACTCGATTCATGCAACGGCCAACCCATGGCCGTCTTCACGTCCGTGATGCGCGTGATGCGCACACAGTTTTCGAGGCCGTACGGCAAGGTTTGCTCCGACCTGTTACACGTCGCCTCAATGAGGTCGAGAGGTCGATGCACATCATCTCTGGAGCCGTTTTCGTCTGGGAGGAGAGCGATGACGACTTGGGCCTGAAAAGGTGGACGGACGGACGAGTATGGAGCCAATCTCGCATGCGCGAGGCGAGCTGAACCACTTCAACCGCTTCTCAGTCGTACTGACTGGCTACTTACTAGCCGTACCTCTTCTATGACGAGAAGTTACCATCAGATGATACACGTACAAACGATCATACTCCGCGGTGCGTGCCCGCATCACCGGCCAATCCGCCTGAAGCCTGACCTCAAGGCAGGTCGTCAGGAAATTTTCGATTCGTCGATGGAATAGCGAAGAGCGGACCTGTTTCACCAGCGCTTTCACATTATGACAGGAGCGAGCATCACCCACTGGGACTCGTCAAGCAAGCATATTCCGCCTGGGTTCTCGAAAATCCGGGGGCAAAGCCCCGAAAATGGCATCTGACGGCATATTTCACGTACGCGGATCTGCACCAAATTCCAACCATAGACCAAGATCCCGTTCTGCGCGGGGTAACGGTGCCAGTTGGAATATATAGGAGTGGGAAGGCAAGGTCAAGGAACTCGGATGCAGGCTTGCGAGCATCTCCGCCTTCGTCGCCGCCACCTTACGCCCGCGGTCCGCCGGGCCCCAGCGTTCCGAACGAAGTGGGCACAACGGATTCGTCAACAGCACTGCCTTCGTTGCAGGTGGCAGTGGCACCACAGTATTACGATCCAAATGTCCCAAGAAGAGGGCATGACCCCAGACATGCGGAGGATCAACGCATCATTCAGATGTTGAATTCGCGTCACGTTATGTAGGCCTGAGTTGGAGACAGGTCGTGACGGACTGATGACTCTGAGCAGCGTGGAAGGTGAATGCGAATTCTTGCGATGAGACGGACAGCGAAATACGATGCAGTGTAATGTTATACCCTACTTGACGTCTTCTTCCACATATCGTTAAATGAGGCGCTGAGAATACAAAAGTACGGAGAGTTCGCATGTTGGCCTTAATCGTCGTCATCGGAGGGGGGGTCATTGCCAGCATTCGCCGCGGCTTGCATGGCACCCACGAGATCATCTGACTGGCCCTTCTGTTCCGCAAGTCGTTGCCCTAGCGTGTCACACGTAAGCACGAGTAAGGGACGGTGGAGTGAAGTCACGAAACGAATAAGTGTATGGATGGCCTGTTGCGTCTGCCTTTCTAATCTCGCCAGCTTCTTTTCCATTTCTCTTTTGAGGTCCCAATTTGGCCTTTTTGGTGCAATGTTCAAGAGATCCTGGGCGTGTATGTTGAATTGAGTGGTGATTTCAGCAAAACACGACACGTACTAGTTCTTGGGCTCTTTTTGCTTCGTCTTGAGCTATGATTTGCTCCGCCAACCCTTTGACATTATGTTCGATAGTATCTTCCAACTCTGCAGTTGTTTGGTGCTTGCGCAATGTGCGCGTCTGGGGGTCAAAGTTTCGATTCGTCAAGATGGGTTCATCAGCATCCCCACTGAAGACGCCACGTCAATATAAGTTCCTGGATCAAAAAAGAGAAACATGCTCGATGTCTTCGACTTCCTCACCGGCTCTCTTCCTTCGCAAAGCAAGCAAACGCGCCTTTCGCGCCTCTGAGGCTGCAGCGAGGGACATTATGATAAAAGGTCCGAGTGATACTGAGCGTTGAGATGTGCTGAATTGGGATATTTGTCATCAATTATTACTACACCGACAAGTTTCGAAACTTTACACATTCTGCGTTCTGCGATGCGTCTGAGGTGGCAGGCGACATTTCGTAGACAAAGGTTTCTCTACCGGCCTCCCTGCCATACCTCTCATACATTTTGTACTTCAGCCGCTCTTCGTCTGGCAGCTACACCACCACCGTCCGTGAACTTGGAGAATTTTCCTTGCGATAGCATTCGGTAAGCCCACCTTCAAACATAGTCCTGTTGTTTTCTTATATCGAGTCTCCAGAAACTTCTCAATCATTGCGCATATTGGTCAGTAGTGTCAGGGGCAGCCCGTGACACAATTCCAAATAACCTTCTGTAGACCATGGAAAATCTACTCTCGCCGACAGGCTTCTGGAGGTCTGTCTACTGCGTGAATCTTTTGTCGTCCACTAATGGCGCAGGCAGATGACTGGCACCATCAAGATGAGTTCAAAAGGTGCGAACAAACAGGTCTTGGACAAGTTGAAGGTCGAGCGAGATAGAGGGATTACAGGTCAGTTACGGCAGATAGCCCGTATCGCTTCGTGGTTGATAAGGTCTCCAGTGAAGGCGCAGACTGCCAGGTTGGCCATGGCTCTGGGATTCTCGCTAGTAGGCTGACCGGTGTTAGTATGTTCTACCAACAGAAAGAGCGCCAGTATCTGTTAAACCTCATTGATACTCCTGTATGCGGTGCTTCTCTTCATCTTGCGGTCGGCGGTTGATGTTGATTTATCTGCAAAGGGTCACGTTGATTTCTCTTGGGAGGTTTCTCGCTCGATGGCCGCTTGCCAAGGTGCTCTTTTACTTGTCGACGCGAGCCAAGGTGTTCAAGCGCAGTCTTTGTCGGTGTTCCACACCGCACGGGAACGAGGTCTCAAGATAATCCCAGTTCTAAACAAGGTTAGATTCCTTTCGCGAAGTATTGAATCGGTCCCCATGTGTAAGTTTGCAGATAGACCTTCCGGCTGCCCAGCCTGACAGAGTCAAGGCACAAATGCACTCGATATTTGGAATTGATCCCTCTGACGTTTTGCATATATCTGCGAAAACGGGAGAAGGCATCAGCGCCGTGTTACGAGCAATTATAGAGCGCATTCCTCCTCCGTCGGGAGAATCGACGGGGAAGTTCAAAGCCTTTCTATTTGACTCCTCGTCAGTACCCTGCAATTTCGAAGCCAATCAGTACTATTTACGCCCCCGAAGATATGATAGGTACCGTGGAGTAATCTCTCTTGTTAGCATCCAAGATGGGGTGTTGCGTAAAGGTACGAACATCCCGATCACTCGCCACGGATCAAGTTTCATCTTCCAAAGGGGAAAGAATAGCGTCTTTCCACACTCGAAAAAAGTACGAAATCACCGAACTGGGCATCATGCATCCCGAGGAAGTTCCGACCACCCAACTGCTTCCGGGACAGGTTGGCTACATCGCCTGCAACATGAAACAATCATCTGAGGGTAGAGTCCTTTAACGTTGGATGTCGAATTGGACTCTCATGAAGCTGCAGCTCACATTGGTGATACACTACATCGCGTTGGGGAAATGGTTGAGCCCATGCCCGGCTTTCAACCTGCCAAGGCCATGGTACGTTCGTCGCTCGACAGAATGAAAGTATGATCTCAAGACATCGTGCTGACAGGTTTTTGCGGGAATATATCCCGTAGACTCTAATGATTTTCCCAAACTCGAAGAATCCATAAAGAGGGTACAGTGGTTCGTCGAATTCAAAAGTGTGGCCATGTATAACTTTGCAAACAGCTTACGTTGACAGACCGCAGTGTCACTGTTCAGCGGGAATCTTCGGCCGCTCTGGGACAAGGCTGTCGACTTGGATTTCTTGGCTCGTTGCACATGGACGTCTTCCGACAACGGCTTGAAGACGAACACGATGCAAAGATTGTTGTCACGGCACCAACCGTACCATATAAAGGTTTGTCCTCGGATCACTGAAGCTAGATGAGAGTTGACGTTTTGAAGTGGTGTACAAGGATCGTACGGTCATCGTTAGTAATCCAACGGACTTTCCGGACATCATTGACACATCTATGCATGTCCGCGAGGTTCAAGAGCCGATTGTGAAAGCCAGTATCATTGTTCCAGAAGGTTTTGGACCATCACCCGAACCAATTGACACGGATCTGATCAACCCACAGAGTTTCTAGGCGAGATGATGGACCTTTGTTTCGAGCACAGAGCGGAGGACGTTGATCATCGTTACCTAGAGTCTTCAGGGGAAACATCAAGCCGTGCTTTGTTGACATGCACAATGCCTCTAAACGAAATCGTGATGAACTTCTTTGACAAGCTGAAGAGCCGTAGTTCGGGGTTCGCCAGTTTTGAGTAAGTGAATGAATACTGAGCGATGGTCGGCTATTCCTAATCCGACATGACCGCAAGTTATGAGGCTGCTGGTTACAAACGGAGTAATCTTGTGAAGGTAATCATCACCGTTTCACAGAAGTCGTCTTGCGGTCTCACGTATAGCCGATCAGATGATCTTCTTGCTCAACAACAAACCCGTCGATGCCCTGGCGCTGATTGTGCACCAGAGTGCCGAGCAGACAATAGGGAAGATGTGGGTAAAAAAACTTCGTGAGCAGCGGCCCTATCTTGATTGCCGTACAGTTGCAATTGATATGAATTTAGACAAGGTCATTCCCCGACAATTGTTCGAGGTTCCCATCCAGGCAGCAGTCGGGAAGAGAGTCATTGCGCGTGAGACCCTATCAGCCCTGCGGGCAGATGTGACCGCTGGTCTATATGGTGGTGCGTCTTTTCTACGGCTAGAAGCCCACGCCAGGGTGACGGGTGTTGTTGGACAGGACATTACGAACGTAAGATGAAGCACCTAGAAAACCAAAAAGAAGCGAAACGCAGAATGAAGCGGATCGGTCGCGTGGACCTTCCTCAAGAGGCTTTCTTCGATATCCTGAGCTCTAAGCACTCCTGATACGTGGATCCCACGAGGCACACCGACATCTAGAACCCTTGTGATATGCCCGAAGTTGCGGAGGCAATACATACCGCTACATCTAGAACACAACATATTTGCTATAATACATGCATATTTAAAATTCGTTGTCTTCGTCGTCGTACGATTCCTTGACCAGACTGTGGCTTATTGAGCCTAGGCGCATTTGCGATTGACTTTTCACTTACCGGTATATCGACGGTGGTGGGTGGTCTCCGCTAAAGATTTTTGTCTGTTAAGTTGGGCAGGCGAGAGAGAAGGGGACAGGGAGTACTCATTGGTGACATACACATCGACCAGATCAGGGCGGACATAGTCGTAGTATGGATTCACGACATCAACCTTGTCGACCAGGTCGCATTCCTCGAACCCAAGCACACTGCCTGGGTCGGCAAAGTCCAGTGCACCATATTCATGGTAAAGATTCCAAAGTGGTGTAAGCTTGAATTGTCCCGCACACACCATTACTGGCGTACTGTGCGCACGGGCTGCCGTCGCGGTTAAAACGGAGCCCGTGACGGCAAACATGCCACCGTTTGCGAGGATAGTATGTGCCCCGAGAATGACTTTGCTGACGCGGGACATGAGGGCATAGATCGACGAATCAGGGACAAGAAACGTAGAAACTCCAGAAGAGGAGAGTGAGCACGCCATGTCATGGCCCCCGTAGCTTTGTAGATGGAAGGACGATGGCGCGATTCAGTGTGTGAAGGGCCGACTAGGACACCAGACTGGACTCACGAAGGGCCGCTTTCCACGACAATGACCGTAAACTTGTGGTAATGTGCCGCCGACTTGAGATATGTCTCTACCGTCTTTGATCTTCCGATCGTCAGTATGATTTCGCTGCGCCAATCAGGTCAATCTCGGGCGAGTGTCGTGGAGTACGTAGAGAAGAAAAAGCGACACGCAACTCGGAATGTATGTGATCTTTGGCGCTCTTTGCGATGTTATCGTAGACGGTCTCGAGTTCGTCGAGGATATCCTGGATCGCCTCCATCACGACGGGCTTCAGCGTGCGCGCAAATGAGTCGGGATCGTCAGAGTCGTCCTCTTTCAGAACGAGCGTCGACTCGGCCTTTTGCCCTGCGGCCTGTCTGCGTGGCTGGCCCTGCAGCACAAAGTTCGCGATAGAGAACGAGCTCGCGGACGTCGTAGCCTCGCCCTTGGACGCATTGTTGTACTCCTCTCGAACGTGATGAAGTAACTTGCGGACCGTATTCCCAACGGTATGCTCTGTAATAACGCATTTACAACCACACGGACAGGAGGTTTTGTGAGGGCACCTTTTGGCTGAGCCTCTATTAGCTTCTGCCCCACACTCCTGATGATTTCTACTAGCTGATTGATATTCTGAAATCGCGCCTTTGTCACAACTTGGCGCAGAACGAGAACTGTCTCCAATGCTGTCTCACGGGACCCAACTACTTGTCTAGCAGTCGCTGGCTTTAGTACTATAGTACAGTACTTAGTCTAGCAGGTCGAGGACAGATGACATACCGTCTCCTCAGTTTAGCAGCGAGTGCCTCTACAGGGCGTTGTCCTGCAGCGGTTTGGGGTTCCGTAGCCATCTATAATTACCTTTAGGGCGGTATCTGCATTCATGATCGAGGGTGACAGTCAAAACACGTGACAAAGGACTAACACTCTTCGCCTCAGGCCCGGGCAACGCAATTTCTATGATATCTACCGAGTGAAGGTACAGATATGCTTTCTTCTCTATGAATTACTTCGAAGAAGAGACGTGCCAATCTAGAACGTCACCCCATTTTCCTGGGAGAAGCTGAGAAATTTGTTCTACGTCCTTGTCACCACGTCCCGACAGACACTAGGCAAGCAATGTGGGAAATTTGGTTTAGAAAATGGCAACAAACACCTACCAGGACGACATCCTGATCCTGTGGCAACGTTTTGGCCAGGCGAACGGCTTCCCAGACAGCGTGTGAGGATTCGAGCGCTTCCATCAACATATTAAGATGAAATCGACCGTATTGCCAAGGGGAACGACGTACCGGGGATGATCCCCTCCAGTTGCGTGCACAAACGGAATCCCCTCAATGCCTCTTCGTCTGTCGCGACTACGTACTCTGCACGACCCGAGTCTTTGAGCCAGGCGTGTTCAGGACCAACACCTGGGTAGTCAAGCCCAGCGCTTATTGAGTGCGTCTCGATAATTTGTCCTTCAGGAGACTGTAAAATGTACGTCCGTACTCCATGGAGAACTCCCGGTTTCCCCATGGTCAGTGTGGCACTATGCTTGTCTCCATCGATGCCTGAAAGCGACACTGTGAATTGATGCATCGAGTGTGCCAAGCCGCGACTGACCTTCGCCACCAGCCTCGACACCAACCAGTCGAACCTGCTTATCGGGGATGAAATCATAGAAAGCTCCAATCGCGTTGCTTCCTCCACCGACGCAAGCAACAACAACATCCGGCAACTTTCCCCTCTCTTCTTGCAACTGCTGTTTGATCTCTTTGCCAATAACACGTTGGAAGTCCCGGACAATGGTGGGGAAAGGATGAGGGCCTAAAGCTGAGCCCACGAGATAGTGGGTAGTCGAAAGGTTGGTAACCCAATCACGCATAGCTTCGTTGATTGCGTCTTTCAGTGTTCGTGAGCCCGAGTGGACAGGTATGACCTATTTGAAAGATCAGAACGGTTTGGGGGGAAACCACTATCAGAGTCGAGGACCTTAGCACCGAGCATTTCGATTCGGAATACATTCAATGCCTGGCGACGAACGTCTTCTGCACCCATGTAGATGACACATTCCAAACCAAAACGCGCGCAGACAGTGGCTGTCGCGACGCCATGTTGTCCAGCTCCCGTCTCAGCGATTATGCGCGTTTTTCCGATCCGACGAGCGAGCAAGATTTGGCCGATGGCATTATTTATCTTGTGTGACCCCGTGTGATTGCTAAAGGCTGCATGTCAGGACAATGCAACTCACGTAAAATAAAACACGAACAGGTCTTCTCGCTTCATCCAGATTTTGGCACCGCCTGCATGCTTTGTGAGTTTCTCGGCGAAGTAGATGTTCGATGGTCTGTTCATATATTTGAATAAACCTTCCCATTCTTTCCAAAACTCCGGGTCCGCCATGGCAGACTTGTGGGCTTCCTCAAGTTCGACGAGACAGTCAAACAAAGCTTCCGGAACATACTGTCCGCCGAATTGACCGAAACGTGTGGGAAGGACGGCAGTGTCGGACGTCCAGTTGGGAGTGGAGGATTCTGCGTTCGCAGTCGGCTTTGTGGCTTGTCTTGCGCTTTTCGTAGGGAAATGTTGCTGAAGGGTTTCCCCTTTCAAACTGAGGGAACGACAATATTCCTCTACCTTGGTGGCTACCTGAGTCGGAGGGGCTTGCTTGATGACAGATACCAATCGGCTACCAACAACAACGCCTTCTGCGCCAGCGTCTGCAACCACATTGAAGTGTTCGCGTGTCGACACCCCAAAGCCAACCGCAAGGGGTGCACTAGTATATTCTTTGACGCGAGCGATAATATCGGGGAGTGCAGAGTTTAAGGCGACCTTGTCCGAAGACCCTGTGGTACCCATCTGTCTACAGTCAGGCCAGTTGCCGTCGGACTGCTCCAAGTTGTTCTTACCTTGGACACGACATAAATAAAAGTGTCGGCGATTGAAGCGAGGAAACGGATCCGGTGTAGGGTGGTAGAAGGCGCGATGAGAGGAACATAAGACATACTGCATTCCGAGTTTTTGCAATGCGCATGGGTAGCAAGAACTCACTCACCTCGCCGCCGCGCATTTCTCTCGGAAGGACACAGCCTCCTCCGGAGGTAGATCGACGACAATAAAGCCGTTCGCGCCGACTTCAAACGCATCCTGAATCGCCTTTTGTTCCCCATATGCAAGTAAAGGATTGTAGTAACCTAGATGATGGAGGTAGGACTTAATATATGCCAGAGGATAATGAGGGTAACTTCACCCATAAGAATAACCGGGGATGTGAGCCCTCTTCCCCTCGCTTCTTTCACCATTCTTAGGCATGTCGCGTAGTCGATGTTGTGTTGCAGAGCGACCTTCTCAAATATCAAGACTTTCATAATGGGATACCTCAGAATGGACACACGCTGTTTGTCTCTTGAATGGCAGGACCATCGGCAATTGGATCTGAGAAGGGTACACCGAGTTCTATTATATCTGCCCCTCCCTTTTGCATGGAAAGCAGAATCGGGACGGTATCATTCGGTGTAGGATACCCTGCAGTCACGAAAGTGACGAGTGCAGGGGTGTTCTACAGGCAACGTCAAGAGAGAAAAACAGATGAAGCTGTGGATTGTCGTTACCTCTGCAGATTTTTGCTTGAATACTTTCTTAATGTGATCCATTCGAAATGAGAGCTAAAACGGAATGATCTCAGTAGCATTAATAGGAAACAAAGCTTTCGTTTCTTATCTTGCCCCGTTCCCGGACCGGGTCGGACCGGAAAATCACTACACTGCCGCACTTGGTGGCTTCAGGATGTGCCACTACCACTACCTCTCTGCGCTGCTCAGTCGCCAATCCCAGGGATAATAATAGGGGCCCCAAATTCGAACACATAATAAGTTTGGGTGATTTTAGTGGGTATTGCCAGTGAGCTGAACAGTGCACAGCGCCACCCACCCGTGGACTGGGCTGGGAAGACTCCGTATATGGATTCCCCCGAACTGAGGCGCTCTCCTCGTGGTAAATTTTAGGTAATCCAAGGTTACGATCTTTAGGCCAGTTTGTCCAGCAAAAAACCACCGCTGCCGTACTCAGGCTAGCACGACGCAATGGAACTTTCCCTGGCTTCAGATGAATCGAAAGTTCTATTGATATACACCGGCGGAACTATTGGAATGCTCATCGGGGAGCGTGGTTACGTCCCAGTGCCTTACTTTCTAACCGAAACTCTTCGTAGCCAGGCTCGCTTCCACGACCCGCTCCAGGACACACTATTCTCTCATGCCGGCTCAGTCCAGGATTTCAAACAGTGGTCGTCCAGTGGAAGATCCTCTCCAATAAGTACTGGATTTTCTACACCTCTTTCGACCGTCGCGCAACAGCCGACCTTGCTTGTGCGTTCCTCCCGTCCGATGGACCCTGCCCCTTCTCTTGGGCCTTTGGCCGCGGGTCCTCCTCGGGGAGTCCAGCCCCGTTCTAAAAAAATATCTGATAATGTATACGAGGCTCATGTGCCAGCACTCGTAACTCCGCGGAGCGTCATCACCGGTGGCATTGGAAAACGTATTCGCTACGCCGTCCTGGAGGTAGTATTTTTCACAGCGCTGAAACACATCGGCTCACTCACGTTACCAGTGGCACCCTCTCCTGGATAGCAGCAACATTGAAATCGAAGGTCGTCTTCACCCCTGCCCTTGACGTTAAGCATCTGATCCGTTTTTTTTGTAGTTTAGATTGGATCCGAATAGCCACCGAGATTGAATTGAATTACTCGTTGTTCGACGCGTTTGTTATCCTGCATGGCACGGACACGATGGCCTATACGTCCAGTGCCCTCAGTTTTCTTTTAGAAGATCTGGGAAAGACCGTCGTATGGTTTCATGGCAGTCGTCTTGCCGGTTCCTCTGATCATGAGGAAACGCGCAGATCGTCACCGGGGCGCAAATACCCCTTTCACAGCTCCGAAATGACGCAGTGGATAACCTATTGGGTGCTTTGTCCATCGCCGGTCACCACATCATTCCAGGTACTATTCAAACAGTCATTTGGGAATTTTGATGATAGAGCGTGCATTATTCTTTAGAGTGTTGTTTGTTCTTTAATCATACCCTTTTTCGAGGCAACAGAGTGTCTAAATCCTCATCTCAAGATCTGAACGCTTTCACAAGCCCCAACTTTCCCCCTCTGGTAAATGGTGAGTATGACGTTTTCCGGCGCCGTCACCGGCAAATAATTGACCCTAAGTAATAGTGGGGATAGACATTGTGGTGAACTGGAACGACGTCATCAGACAAACCAGCCTACGCAGATTCAGAGCGCATAAATGTATGTTACATATAGTAAACCAGTCTCCTTTCCCTTGACCATCCATTTACGAATCCTACTAGGGCTTAGCCCACATGTCGGTAAATTAGAGAGTTCTCAGATCACTCGCATATAATATCGGCTTACAACCACCGTTCAGCAACATTGCGCCTGTTCCCAGGCATCACCGCAGCCACCGTCCACGCCTTCCTAGCTCCATCTGTTCAGGGTGTTGTCCTTGAAACGTTTGGTTCCGGAAACGCACCGCAACGTGAAGATTTGATGTCTGCCCTCCGCGAAGCATGCGAACGTGGTGTAGTCATCGTTGCGATTACGCAATGTGCGAAAGGCTCGGTCTCGAACACCTACGAGACCGGCCGCACGCTCCTACAGGCTGGTGTAGTTCCTGGCGGCGATATGACGCCAGAGGTGCGTTTTTCTTTCCCGCGCGAACACGAAATGCGCCTAGACCTGACGAAGAAACGTCATAAACACAGTGCGCCCTCACGAAGCTCTGCTACCTCCTCTCCAAGCCTGAACTCTCTGCGGAGCAAGTGCGCAGCCTCGTGGGCTCGCCGCTGCGTGGCGAGCTGACGAGGGCTCCGCACGCCGTGCGCGCACCCGCCGCAATCGACGCGAATCTCGAGGCTATCGGGGGCGTGCTCTCCCACGTGGTCCGGCTGGCTGTGCCCGTGCGCCATCAGACCCCAAGGATCATCGTTCCTGACGGACCGGACGAACCACCTGACGCCGGCGCACCGTGGGCGTGGACGGCCGCAGAGGTGGCCACGACTCAGGGCGCGTTGCTCTCATGGCTAATCCATCTCGCTGCCGCGGCCAACGACGTCGAGGGCCTGGAATATTGTTTATCCACGGGTTCCGCCCACGGAGAGGAGCACACTATAGCGGGTGGGATCGTCAATTGGATAAGCCCTGCGTCAGGAAGGTCTCCTCTCCACGTCGCCGCGATTAATGGAGGTGTGCAAAGCGTGCGTACGTTGCTCGAGGCAGGTGCGCTGGTGCACCTACGTGATTCGTTGGGCCACACGGCACTTTATTACGTGAGCCGTACAATCTTCCTGGTAATATCGTATGTGAGGGGACTAAACTTGACTGATGTTTCAGGCTGCGCGGCAGGGCCAGGATGAAATAGTGAGTATGTTGGTATCGGCCGGGGCGAATCTCGGTGGCGCGGACGTCGAGGGATTTGCCTCCCTTGCCATAAAGAAGGCGCTTTTTCGCGAAGATAGTGCCGCACTGAAAATATGGGAAAAGGCGGGCGTCCGCATTCCAGATCGACAGCAGCAGTAGAGCAGGGATAGCATGGACCCATAGATGTACAACATAGGAACTTGAATGAAGAGATGGTATCAGAAACTGGATGAAATGGGGATCGTCCTTCCGTCAGACCTAGTCGTCTTGCTCCTCAGAAGCCGTAAAGTGGTCATTCAGCGTCTTTAGGAAGTAGTCCATTTGGTCATACGCAAATGTAAATTTGTCCGCGAGGAAGTCTAGCTTCTGTATGTGTTCTGGCGACTCTTTTTCCAGTTCCAGCGGGGTATATTGCACCATCTTTTGGAGATCGTCTTTAGAGTTAACGGGAGGTGAGTGAAAGTTCGGATCAGGTGATGGCTTGGGTTGGTACATCGACGTAAGCGTGAACGATAGACTTGCTACAATACCCTGTCAGCAGAGGAGCATGAGAGTCACTGGTGTCAATACGTACCAGAATTCGCGTGCGAGAATATACATCTGTAAACGATATCTTCCAAACCACCGAAGTGAGCCCAAGGACTCTCTTGTATCTTGGCGCTCAGACAATGAGATTCGTCAGATCCTCATAGAGGCGTATTGTAGCACCGTGCTTCGGGTCGTTGATTAGACTTGTGCGAGCACGCATAGCAGGACCCGGATGCTCTCTTTGGGCTTTAGGGTTTTTTTGTAAGGTCTGGGTGTGGGCAATCTCTGCCTTCAAGTCCGCTTGTGTCGTCTCCACTGCAATTGGATCGTGAGTCAATGGCAAATACATGAGATCGCCAGGACGTACGTTGCTCATTCAGTGCGGCAATCCGAGTATCTTTGTCCTTGATGACACCATCCTTCCGTTTGAGCTCCTCCTGAACTTCTCTCAGGTGTTCCTCGAAAATACGTTTCTCCTCATCTGCCGCCTCAGACGTGAGGAAATGAAGCGTGGACGTGCGGCCTTTCTTCAACATGGGGGTCAGTCGGGAGACCTGAGTGGTCAGCTCCTGGATAAGTTCCTCCTGCGCTGGATCCAAATATAAGTATGAAGGTGGTACGTGTGAGAAGCAGTCATTTACCTCTGTTTGTTGCGTCGTAGTGAGCCTTCCTGGACACGAGCTGTTCCTCTGGCTCCGTTTTTCTCGTCTGTATGAGCTGGAGGAGGCTTTTGGATAGTTGTTCGCTCTTTTCTTTGTACTACAGAAGGCGTGAAGTACCCTTGTAAGAATGGACCGAGATATTTGATTGGCGTACCATGTCTCTTTCCTCTCTCAACTTTTCAAGCTCCTGAAAAGAACCCCCCTTTTCTGTGGAGTCCGTTGAACCTGCAGATACCTTCCCTTTCTTTGCCGATGGAAGAGGCTTTGCTGGAAGTGGGCCGTCATCATCCAGTTCATCGATTATTACAAGCTCGGTGTCATTCCTGTGGCCGTTCGTTGAAGGAGTTGCTTTTCCCTTCCCTTTTGCCTTCGACGCGGGCTTCCCGTTGGTTGCCACGGACGGAGGGACCTTTGCCGTTGTGTCGTTCCTAGTTGCCGGTTGGACGACCTCGGGAACATCGTCGTCGTCATTGTCGTCATCTTCTACTACCACAGGAGACTCTCTTGTAGATTTTTGTTTCCGACTCTTCGTGGTTCTCGGAACCTTTGCATTAGAAGGACCAGGGACGGGACGCGAAACAGGGGCTTTCCTCTTCCTTGCAAGTTGGTATGGGGTTGACGGGTCATAGCCACCTAAATGAGCGCGTTATTCAAAGGTTCTCCACGGATGTTAGGGGTGCGCACTAAGCTCGTCTGCACCAGAGGACATGACCATGAAAGGGAAAGCGAGACTAAGTTCGCGTTCGGGCACGTGCAAATTGAGTTACGCGACCGCGTCTCACCAATCAACAACCCGGACCGTATCTTCCGTGAGTAGAATAACCGAGTCGAGTCGAATTTACTGCAACAAAACTCGGACATGATGCATGATTGTTTGGACTCTGACTTCCATGAACATATCTCGTTCTTTCCCTCCTCGGTCTGTTTTGTCCCCAGAATTTGAGGAAGTTTGTTTATAGGTAAACAGATCGCGAGTCGATCTGGGCTCGTACTCGGACTTTAGAGACCCCATGGCCGCACTGGGCGATATCCAAGATTACTTCTCAAGACGAGCTGCGCTCATCCAAGAAGACAAATATTTACGTCGAGAGAATTACTTGCTGCAGTCGTTGACCAAGAATAAATTGGCAGCAGACAAGATATCGATAATCCGTGCCGAGGAAGTGGCTTCTATCTGGGGCGTCGAGCACGACGACTTCACGCTTTTCCCTGGCGTGGGATTCACGATATGTATGTGCTCAGGATTGAGTCCTGCACGCTACAGCTCACTCGCTCCTATCGAAACGCACAATCGATCAGACGAAAATCTTTAAGATCATCTGTGTTTCTTTCTGCCATTGTTACTCACCTCTGATTCATGAGAGCGATGCCCAGGGGTGCTCTCCTTTACGCACATATAGACACGACAGTGGACAAGGGGTACCTTTTAGAGCTTGCTCTTAAAGAACCGTTCTTTCATGTCCGTACCTCTTGCGTGGTCACGACCGCCATTTCTACGACGGCCGTGACAGAGTTTAGAGTCTTCAAGGAAGCTCAACTGTCTCAGAGCGCCAGCATTACAGACCCCGATTATTTGGCCAATAGCTAGGCTCCTCTACATCAGGCCAGAGAGTCTTTCTCCCTCGGCGGGCCTGATGGCTGGGTTTTGGGTGCGATGACAATCAATCCGGCTGAGGCATACGGCACACACCATATTGCTACCAGGGTCTGAGGATCAGACCTTGGTTTTGTTTCATCATCTAAACTTAACGGGTGCATCAGATATGGCGGGAGTTTGAGACTTTTGACATATATCTTACACCTGGTTCTACTGACACTATGCATCTGACAGGGCTTGACCTTGTATCGCCCTATCTTTCGGCAGTATATTCATCGATTTCTGGTGGTGTCAATCGTTGATGGCATATCATACATGGAGCTACGCATAATTTCAACAAGTCCGTATTCTTCTTGGACTTGTTGCCGTCAGAAGCGTCATAGCCTCCAAAGGTACATGTTCGACGCCGATGGCAGTGAAATGGTACCCCATCGCGAATGGCAGTTGGATTTTGGGCGAGCGATCGGCAAAGTGAGAACAATGCTCAAGAAGCAAGGCCGTGAGGAAGTGTTCGTTAGTGCCAAGGTGGGAGAATCCGTCGGAACATTTTCACGCGTGGTAATCCGTTGTTCATAGATGATCTATACCACTCTCCGCATTCTCTTCCCTGAGGAGATAGAGTGATACCTGGAGGACTGCATCACCTTAAAGCAAGAGTTTCCTGACCTGATCGCTGGGTTTGATGTCGTTGGAGATGAAAACGATGCGAGGCTGCGAGGCCCTTGATTGACTATATCAAGCCACTTCTGGCATTTAAACAACGTGTCAAATATCTTGGATTGGATCTGCCGCTCTTTCTCCACGTAGGGGAAACGCTTTCCGATGGAGGAATAACTTGTACGATGCCTTGCTCCTTGGGACGAAACGTATTGGTCACGGGTAAGGAAATTGTGTTGATGGGCGCTTTTGGGGTCAAGGTGAATTCTGGGAAGCTTTTCGATCGTGAAACACCCTAAGTTGTTGCGCCTGTGCCGGGAGAATGGGATCGCGCTGGAGGTGTGCCCCATTTCGTGCGTACACTTTCTTAATCGGTCATCATACCTGTCCAGTTAGCGCTACTTTTTTTGATAGAAACGAGATCTTGGTGTGTTTGCCAATTGCGATGCGAACAACCGTCTTTGGGACTTACGTCTCGATGCCAATGCATCCACTATCAGCCATGATTAATCAGGGTGTTCCGGTGACACTAAACCCGTCTGTGTTTGGAACGAAAGGGCTATCATACGACTTTTACCAGGTGTTCGTCTCGAATGAGACGACCGGATTAATAACGCTCAAACAAATAGCGCTGGATAGTATAGAGGTACGACATCGACGGAGCGCCCAACCCAGTTGAATTAATGATGTTCGTTTCAGTTTTTCCTGGAAATTGAAGAGAAGATGAGGGCGGCATCGCTGTGGGAGAAGCGTTTGTTGAATGATTTGTAAATAAGTCGGGGATTGCCGCGGATTGAAGTTCGGTTCGACCAACCGCGGGTAGCATAGCACTGTACATCCCCTGCCCCCCCTTCAATCCTCTTCCTTTTCATTGTCTCTTTTTTTTTTGTCGTTTCACAAGGTGCGCATTCAACGAAATATGTCGTCGCTCTCTCCCCTCTACTCTCCCCTCACCGATCACACCCTATCCTCCAGACCTCCCCTCATAATCCACTTGAGTACCCGCTTCCAAACCCACCCCTCATCGTGTACTTTTCTGTTCCTATTGGCCTCCCACCCCCCACCCAGTATCTGAATCTTGATCGAACCGTGCACTAAAAAATCCCCCGGCGATGTCTGACTCCAATAGGAAACGCTCTCGTTCTCGTTCGCCGTCCGACAGCGAACAACCGAAACAGCATAAGCGCGCCAACACGGGTGTGGTGTCCCAACCTGATGAACCGACTTTACCCCTCACCAGTAACACTCAGCTTGCTTCAACTTCCGTATCGGCTGTGAACAATGACGTAAACATGACAGATCCTCCGATTCCTCCAACGGATTCCGCATCTTCTGCCACCGCCGACACCGCAAAGGACGTTGCAGAATCAGGCAGCTCTATGACCTCCGCCTCACATCCCAATGCCTTCACATCCGCAGCCCCCACATCCTCCTCCACGGCCGTGACCCCTCCATCCGCCCACATCCATATGCGATGCCTCATCGTCACTCAAGACGCGTCGATCATCATCGGTAAAGGTGGCGCCCACGTTAACGAGATCCGCGAGAAGAGTGGGGCCCGTGTAATGGTCTCCGAAAGCATCCCCGGAAACCCTGAGCGCATCTTGAATGTTAGCGGGCCCCTCGATGCTGTCTCAAAGGTTTGTCTTGTCTCTGTCTCACTAAACCCACCCCCTTAATAACGTGCCCCCCCACATGAAAGGCCTTTGGGCTCATAGTCCGGCGTATCAATGACGAACCTTTTGATGTCCCCTCAGTTCCGGGAAGCCGTGCCGTCACCATCAAGTTTATGATCCCTAACTCTCGCATGGGTTCCGTCATTGGGAAACAGGGCTCTAAGATCAAAGAAATTCAAGACGCTTCCGGAGCGAGACTTAATGCAAGCGAGGGCATGTTGCCCGGATCTACGGAGGTCCGTTATTCTGAAGTTCTTCTCTCCTTTCTGTTGATCGCCGTCCAAAACTTACACCATGTCTACAGCGCGTCCTAAGTGTTGCGGGTGTCGCCGATGCTATTCATATCGCCACTTATTACATCGGCAATATCCTCATCGAGGCGCAGGAACGTATGCCGTCAGGTTCACACTCGTCCTATAAACCTTCGTCAAACAGGCGATCTGCTGGGAGTTACGTCGGCTCTTCTTATGTACCCGGTGGTTCTGGGTATTCGAACCCTTACCTCCAGGGTGTCAGCAATCCCGCCCAACAGTTGCAGACACAACAAATCTATATTCCAAACGACCTCGTTGGGTGTATTATCGGAAAGGGTGGGAGTAAAATCAATGAAATTAGGCACATGAGCGCCAGTCAGATCAAGATCATGGAGCCAGGTGCGGGTCCTGTCGGCTCAGCTCCGGGAGGCAGCGAGGGAGAACGACTGGTGGTTATCACGGGGCCACCTGCAAATATCCAAATGGCAGTCCAGCTACTTTATCACGTACGTTGTTCACCCGTCCTCATATTCCCGCCCGTTGCTCAAGCACTGTTTTCCTCAGCGCTTGGAGCAGGAGAAACAGAAGCAAGTCCGTGCGGTGGGCGGTTATCCACCATAGGCTTCAGACACAGATTTCTTTCCAAACAAAAAAAAAGAAAAGAAAATCGTCCTTTTTTTCGTTTCCCATCTTCTTTCCATCACGTTTTACGATAATGGCGTAGTTCCTTTCTTCCTCGCTCCTCCCCATCCTTGATTCGCCTTGCCACCCACCTCTTGAAACCACTCCGTCCACGCATGGAATTCGCATTCACCATTCACCCCACCACCCTTCCTCATCACCTCAATGATTTTCTTCGTCTCTATGTTTTTAAGCTTCTTCTGCATGGCCTTCTCAGTCTCGTACAAGGTCACGGTCTCGTATCTTATTTAAGTCTCCAAATTGGAGTGGCTTGACCTGACGTAAGCAAGTAGTAACGACACGCGTGCATGTAAATACCCGTAACTGACCTTACTTGCCCCATTAATATGGCGTCCGGACTCGAGGATCCCAAAAAATACGACGCCTCTGCGCACAAGGGAAAGCGAAAGGCTGCAGCTTCGGACATGGACGGTGACGGTGACGCCTATGCGAGCGCTGCCACCAAAAAGAAGAAAAATAAGCAGCGTGTATTGCTGTTATCGTCTCGTGGAATCACGCATCGCATGCGGCACCTAATGAATGATCTCGAAACGCTCTTACCGCACGTTAAAAAAGGTGTGTAAACGAACACTCCTGCAAGCTATATGCTGACAGGAGTTCGGCATTTCAGATTCGAAGCTCGATTCGAAGAATCACCTCCACTTGCTGCCGGAGCTCGCGGATCTACACTCGTGTAACAACACGCTCTACTTTGAGGCGCGCCGGCACGAGGACCTGTATCTTTGGGCGGCGAAGACACCGAACGGGCCAAGCATCAAGTTACATGTGCAGAACGTCCACACGATGGACGAGCTCAAGATGACCGGCAACTGTCTCAAGGGCAGTCGTGGGTTATTGAGCTTCGACGCTGCATTCGAGGAAACGGAATGGGGACGACTGACGAAAGAATTGTTTACCCATGTGAGTGTCTCACAAATGACGCGGATCGAGGAAAGATACAAGTACTCAGTTTCGGGTGGAAACAGATTTTCGGTGTGCCGCCGCAGGCTCGGAGAGCCAAACCCTTCATCGACCACATCCTCACGTTCTCTATCCTCGACTCCAAGATATGGTTCCGCAACTTCCAGGTCAGGCATGACCTAATCTTTGCTCTCAAGGAGCTCACGCTTGAGCCGTGAATGCTGATCGTACCGGACAGATCGTTGAAAAGGATCCTCTGCAACCTAACGGCCCTCCCGAGATGTCTCTCATCGAAATAGGCCCACGCTTCGTGCTCACGCCCATCCGCATTTTTGAGGGCGCGTTCGGCGGCGCGACAGTATTCGCCAATCCAGGTACACATCTTAATTTGTTGTGACCTTGTACTTTGTCCTCATCGCCGTGACACTTAGAATTTGTATCTCCTGCACAAGTCAGGTCTATAAGGCGCAAGGCGAGGGGCGATAGGTACAAGGAACGCAAGCTCGCACAGCAGGAACGGTCCAGCCGGCAAATTGACCGTAAGCGCGAGGAGGACCCGCTGGCCGTTGCTAAAGTCTTTGCCTAAAGTGTATCAGTGTTTGTTTACTCGTTTTTGTCCCTCCCATTCATGTTCATGCTCGTCCCTCCCCCCGCATCTGATCGGTCTCTCTATACTGCTTCCTGCAAGATCGTTATGGGGACTGGCTCCGTGTACCACCGATTACTGCATGCGGAAAGCGAAATATCACGTTATCTTTCTCCCGAAGTCCATCCATCAATTGGTGTCGTTACTGTAAGCGTTAAACCGAGATGTGGTTCTGACGCACTTTCTTTTTTTGTCTCGGCGGTCCCCACGTATGCGAGTTATATCCTGGCGGTTGTTGTCTCCGCGGTCGGCTATGGGTTTCTGGCCGCGGTTTATGATAAACGTGTGGCCAGAAAATTCAAGAGAAAATTGCGCCGCCAAGCTGTACTCGCTTTGTCAGCGTTTCTTGTTCCAGAAAAGGAAGGTGCAAAGCTAGAAGGACAAAAGAACAGCTCCCCTCGGCTCACTACTTGGCCCGCTATAAATGGCTGAGCTATAACTGCCTATTGCTTTACGTTGAATCCCGAACGCAGCCCCGACCGCTCTTGTCCTTCGGCTGGTCTTTGTCCTTGTTTTACCTCTTTCTCGCTTACCCTGGCGTCCGGTCTTCGCAACATATAATAACGCGCGCCTTGAAAGTACTGCTCTACATTAATCTCCCGCAACACAGCTCGTCATGACTATCAAATTACAAATTCATCCGTCTTCTCCATCCTTAGATTTAATTGGTCCCCCTGATCAATCGTGAGTCCCGTTTTCTCATCCAGCATCGATTTCTCAACGGGTTTGCGAATTTAGGTCAACCTATTCACTTTCTGGCTACGTATCAGTTTCATTGTCGCCTTCGCATTCTCTGTTTGAACAACGGCGCACCATCCGTATTCTTCTCCGGTCTCTTGTTATCATGTTCGAGGGACAAGCGGAGCTCATTACGCCAGAAGCTGGCTACTTTGCTGCCCGTCTCTGCACCGTCTCCAAAGAACTTGTTCCAAAAACGCCCGTCGAGCTCAGTAACGAGGGTCATGAGGATAGGGACACGCCCTGCACTTGGCATGTCATGTTTGATCTCCCTATCCCGGGTTGGCTTCCTGCCAGTGATCCCTACGGAGACTGCAGGCAAGGCTTTTCAGGAACCCAGTACACTCTCTATGCCACTTTGAACTATGCAAATTTGGAAGAGATGTACGGCTCGTCTTGGCTTTCCTCCATGTGTACCCCATTTTCTTCCAAGACAAAGGTCGTTCACGCCGGAGCATTCAGAATGTTGCTGAATCGCTTTGCGCTCCCGCCTCCCTCTGCAATTACATCGTATCCTCCAAACCTTTACTCCATTACCTTGAAGGGTGGAGCACGACAGCCAGATAGAAATCTGCACCCGATCCCTTCAGACGTTATCTCCAAAATCGAGCTGCTGGCCTCTGTCCCAGAGCACATCAGCGTAGACGGGGATAATTTCTTATTCAACCTCTGTATGCGGGCACCCTCGCTACCGGAGAGCGAAGCGGCCAAGCTTCGCGTTGCATGTGTATCCTTTGAACCGCAACAGATTGAACAGTACAGGTGGGTTTCCCTTCGTCTGATATTCAGGCGTCGCCTTGAGAACTATATTCTAGCACATTCGCGAGTGCATATTCTGCGCGCTTTCCAGTCCCTTCCGCGAAGAATCAACCTCCGCACAAGCCTTTGCGTGACGCGCATCCCCTCTCCGCCCTCTACGACGTCGGTTTACTCGCTACCCCGACTCAGTATTCTGTCGAAGAAGTTCACTCCCTCCTCCCGGGGTACAAGAAAATCGATCTTCTGAAAAGGACCGGCAAGGCTCTCAAATCTGCCGAAGGGATGCACCCTACCCAGTGGTTCAAAATGACAGTCAACGTCCCATTTGTGCACACGTTTTCAGAGTGTAAAGGCGGGATCTCACCACAGGCGGGGATACCTCGCCTCCGCGCAACCTCGCAGAGTCCATTGTTCAGCGTCAAACACTCGATGCGCGTCAACTTGACATTCTCGTACGATGGCGGCGACGGAAAGCCCCCCGCTACCTCAATTATTTCTGTTTCCCTTCCTCTCGATTTCGTTCGCCTTCGCAGCGCGGCGCGCACTAATACCCACTCCTTACCTTCTCAGCTCCCTGTTGAGCGTTTATCTTTGTCTGATTGCCCTGCCCGATCCGTAACTGTACCACCGGCCAACCCTTACAACGTGCCCGAGCTCCCCGCCTACTCGCAGTTATTCCATCCAAATGGAGATGTCAGGCGCGACGATTTTGTTCCCTTGCCACTCTATACGCCTTGTCCGACACTCGGCCACACTGGCGAGGGTGAGCACTTTGCTTCTGGCCCAGCGCGTGTTCTCACCCGTCCCTTGTCTTTGACAGAGAACACTCTCGATCGTGCTGTCATCGGCGCTGTTCATTGATCTCTCACCTCCATCGACGTTTTCTCTCATCCTCATATCCCAAATCCGTTCTTAGACAACCGCTGTATACGTACCACATCTTGCTGTATCATAGCTACGTCGGGCCGTTGCACTTTTATGTCTCTGGCCTATCCTGTCGTTTTTGCCTTCTGTGTTTTACTCTCAGAGCTTCCTGCTACTGAGTACGTTACGTACAATATATTGGTTTGACATAATCATACCAAGTAAAAGGGCGACTGAGTGTATGCAGTTGGAGATCTGCTATCAAATGTACGTTTAGCCATCTGACTTGGCCAGCAGGATCTTGTCCAGAACCTTCCACCCCTCAACCGGTCCCTCACAGTCCACGATCCAGATTTGCGTGCCAGTGAAGCCCGCAAGTGCGCCGCGGTCCGTCATGCCCGGGCCAGCAACGTCGGCGCCAGCAACAGCACCAGGACCACCGCACTCAAGTACGACCTCCTGGCCGTTCGCGGCGTGCCGGATGACGTTTTCGCGCTCGAGCTCCTGCAGGAGCCGTTCGCGCGTGTGCGCCTCTTCGTCCGCGATGTAGTACAGCGAGAGGTGCGGGAACGCGGGCGGATGCGGCGTGCCCGCCGCCGCGAGCGCCGCGCGCAGACGGACGAGCTCCGGCGACGGCGCGAGAGCCACGAAGACGGAGCGGAAGTAGTGGTCCCCCGCTACGACGCGCGCGAAGCGGACGGGCACGGCGCGCTGGCCCAGTGGGATGGCCTCGCGCAGCGTGAGCATAGTCGAGGCGCGCGCCGCCGCCGGCTCCGACGACGACTCGGATGCGATGGGGAGGCGCAGGGTCGCAAGCGTGACGTGCGGATGGAAATGCGGGAAAGAGTGTGCGGCGCCGGGCTCGGGGTGGCGGTTCATGAACTGCTGCAGAAGTGCTGATTCGGGTGCAGAAGGTACGAGCCAGAGTGAGATGGCTACGACCGACGGCGACAAGGGTCCACTGGTCAGTCAGTCGGTGTGCGTCCTATCCCCCCGTAGTGACGTACCCATCGTTGCTCTCTCAATGAGACGTGCGTGGTTATCGATTATCAGCGACAATAGATCCACTCTTTACTCCATGCTTTAAAGTCTCATACGGCGATGTCATGTGTGACAAATATGGTAGGGAGTGATTGGAATGGCCATCACCATAGGAAAACACCGAGAACTTAATTGTCCGTGGATGCAAGACACCGCCCCATGGCGACGGATTCGATAATGTGGTTTTTCCAATGAACTCGTCTCTTCTCAAGTTCGAGTTGAAACCACAGTTCCTCTGAAGTACAAAAATAAATGCGTCGCCACGAAACGCATCCGTTTCAACGACTTGTGCCATACAATATAAAACGGAGGTTTCTACGATGGTTTCTACATCGACTTTGAGCGCCTCCTTCTCACTTCGTATTCTGGCCGAGTTGTTAAGTTACCTCGTTCCCTAATCAATTGCGGATCAAAAATCGAGCTTGCGCATCGCCGCATCTTGCACTCCACCAGAGGCAGTTGTTTCGATATCTGTTGCAGTTGGTCTAATAATTCCACCGTTTGGTCCCTGAACCGATCGGCGGGCTGCGCATTTGTGATTCTCGAACAAATTTCGCGCAGCAACGACACCTGGTCCATGGGCAGGTCTCCGCTGGCGAACACGCCACCTAGAACAAGTTCCGAGCAGATAATGTTGAGAGTCTGTTGCATTACGCGCAGTACGTCCGCCGGCGTTTCCTCCCAGATGAACAAGGCCTCGATTTCGCCCGACATGAGGGAAATGACGTTCAGGAGTCTGATGGCGGTGGAATGGTGAGGCCAACGCAAAAATTCATCTGGCTCGGTACCAAGGATTGATGATATGCATGCCAGGTCCGCATCGTAGACACCATCGCCGAAGGAAATGCGTGACTGGAAATCGTCCACCAACTTGTTTATGATCAGAGCGCAAGCGCAGCGTCCTGTCACACGAGCAGTAAGGTCCTTCTCGGTTTGAATGCGTCGGGTGATCTCTGGACTGGCGAGAGAGATGCAGACGAAGGACGGTAAAGGCACCGAGATCCCAAGCTGATTGTATGCTGCAGCACAGCGCCACAGGTTCTTCAGACATATGCACGAACGGCTCTCGTATAATGGTTCTGTGAGCGGCAACGACCCTAATAAGCAAATTCAGACCGCAGACGGGATCAAAAGATAACATCACACTGACCGTCAGGAAAGAACATCAGCTTGTCATTCAATTCAGTCAGTAATGTCCGAGAGAGGATGCTGTACGTCTGTTGGATCATATCCAGCACATCCGATGGTGCTGTATCGGGGAGCAAGGAGTCGATCTCACTGAATATGAGGGAAAGCATGTTTGCAAGTTCGACGGTACCGGCCCGGCCAAGCGAAAGCCTCAAGTCGCGACTCTCGGTGCCAAGGATAGTTGATAGGTACCCCAGCACCTCATCGCCGGATTGAGCATTTGAGTCGCTGTGTGATTTGACGTAGGTCACCAGATTGTTCACGATTAACGCCCCGAAACAACGCCCCATCACGTGGGCAACGGGGTCCTTTTCGGCTTGAATGAGACGAATGATCTCTGGACTGGCAATAGCGACGGTGAAATAGGATGGCAACCACTCGGGAGCACTAAACTGATTATATGCTTTTGCACAATACCATAGGCTCCTCAGACACACCCGCAGACAGCTCCGGCGCACCTCGGTCGTGAGAGGTGAAGTGCCAGATATGCACATCTGGAGGAGGTTGTGGAGGTGAGATACAATGACGCGATCGAATTTCCCTTCCGAAATGTTGAGTCCAGCGATTGGCAAATCTAGCTGTAGTTCAACCGTCTCTTCAGCTAGAAGGACCTGAGAAAGGATAGCGAGGGTTTGTTGGGCCACATCCAGTACGTTTAGCGGCAAAGCGTTGGCGACCAAGGAGCCAACATCACCCAATGAGAGGGAGACCATGCTCGCAAGCTCGACGGCACCAGGCCACTCAAGGGAGAGCCTCACGTCATCGCGTTTGGTGCCAAGGATAGCTGATAGGCACGCTAACTCTTCATCGCCGATTTGAATATCGGAGTCGGTGCTTGTTTTCACGCCCCCCAAGAGCTTCTTTAGGACCAACGCCTCGAAACAACGTCCTATCACACGAGAAACGGGATCTTGTTCGGCTTGAATGAGATGAATGACCTCCGGACTGGCAAGGGTGCGGGGGAAATAGGACGGTAACCGTTCGGAAGCGCCAAGCTGATGATATGCTTTTGCGCAATACCATAGGCTCTTCAGACACATCCGCAGACAGCTCCGACGTACCTCGGCCGTGAGAGGTGAGGTGTCCGATTTGCACATCTGGAGGAGGCTGAGGAGGCGAGATGCGATCATGCGACCAAATTTCCCATCTAAAATGTTGAGTCGAGCGATTGGCAGATGTAGCTGTAGTTCGGCCGTTTCTTCAGGTGGAAGCACCTGAGAAAGGATGGCGAGGGTTTGTTGTGCCATATCAAGCACATACGATGGCAATGCATCGGCAACTAAGGAGCCGACATCGCCCAATGCGAGGGAAACCATACTCGTAAGCTCGACGGCGTTAGGCCACTGAAGGCAAAGCCTCACGTCATCGCTTTCGGTGCCAAGAATAGATGATAGGCATGCCAACTCTTCATCGATGATTTGAACACTTGAGTCGGTGCGCGATCTGACACCAACTGCCAGCTTCTTCACGACCAATGCACCGAAGTAGCATACCGTCACACGAGAAACGGGATCTTGTTCGGTTTGAATGAGACGAATGATCTCCGGACCAGCAAGAGTGCGGGGGAAATAGGATGGCAAGTGCTGGGAGGCACCAAGCCGATGATATACTTTTGCACAGTACCACAGGCTCTTCAGAAACATCCGCAGACAGCTCCGGCGTACATCGGCTGTGAGAGGTGAGGTGCCTGATGTACACATCTGAAGGAGGTTGTGGAGGTGAGATACGATGACGTGGTCAAATTTCCCATCCGAAATGTTGAGTCCAGCGATTGGGAGATCTAGCTGTAGTTCGGCCATCTCTTCAGTCGGAAGGGCCTGAGAAAGGATAGCGAGGGTTTGTTGGGCTACATCAAGTACGTCCGGTGGCAATGCGTTGGCCAAGGAACCAACATCACCCAATCCGAGGGAAACCATGCCCGCAAGCTCGACGGCACCAGGCCACTTAAGGCAATGCTTCACGTCATCGCGTTTGGTGCCAAGGATAGTTGATAGGCATGCCAACTCTTCATCGCTGATTTGAACATCTGAGTCGGTGCTTGATCTGGCGCCAGCCACAAGCTTCTTTAGGACCAATGTTTCGACGCAACGTCCTATCACGCGGGCAGCGGCGTCCCGTTCCGTGCGTATGCGACGAGACATAGATGAGCTGACGAAAACAGTGAGGATGTAGGACGGCAAGGGCGCCGAGTTGCCGGACTGATTGTACGCTCGTACACAACGCCATAGGTTCTTCAGACACCTGATTGAATGATTCTGGTATACTTCACCTATTATAGGCGCTGCCCCTGTTGCACATCTTCAGACCGCAGTAACGGGATGGAGAATGAAATACTGACCGTCAGGTATATCCGCCAATGCGCGTATCTGGTTAAACTCAAGCTCAGTGTTTATTTCAGCTGGAAGGGCCTGAGAGAGGATGCTGAACGTCTGCGGGACCACATCCAGTACATATGGTGGCACTGTGTCGGCAGCCAAGGAGCCGATGTCACCAAATGCGAGGAAAACTGCGTTCGTAAGTTCGATGGCGCTGGGTTGTCTCAACCAAAGCTTCAAGTCGCGGCTCTCTGTGCCAAGGATAGCCGATAGGCACCCTAGTACCTTGTCGTTGATTTGAGCATTCGAGTCGGTGCGGGATTTGATGTAGGCTACCAGATTGTTTACTATTAACGCCCCGAAACAACGTCCCATCACGTGGGCAACGGGGTCCTTTTCGGCTTGAATGAGGCAAATGATCTCCGGACTGGCAAGAGCGTGGGTGAAATAGGATGGCAACTGCTTGGAAGCGCCGAGCTGATTATATGCTTTTGCACAATACCATAGGTTCCTTAGACACATCCGCAGACAGCTCCGGCGCACCTCGGCCGTGAGAGGTGAGGTGCCTGATGTACACATCTGAAGGAGGCTGTGGAGGTGAGATACGATGACGTGGTCAAATTTCCCGTCTGAAATATTGGGTCGAGCGATTGGGAGATCTACGGTGACTAGCTGTAGTCCAGCAGTCTCTTCAGCCGGAAGGGCCTGAGAAAGGACGGCGACGGTTTGTTGGGTCACATCAAGTACGTCCGATGGTATTGCATTGATGACCAAGGAGCCAACATCACCCAATGCGAGGGAAACCATGCTTGCAAGCTCGATGGCACCAGGCCGCTTGAGGCAAAGCTTCACGTCATCGCGTTTGGTGCCAAGAATAACTGATAGGCAGGCCAGCTCCTCGTCGCCGATTTGAACATTTGAGTCGGTGCTTGATTCGACGCCAGCTACAAGCTTCTTTACGACCAATGCCTCGACGCAACGTCCAATCACACGGGCAGAGACGTCCCGTTCCATGCGTATGCGACGAGACATAGCTGGGCTGGCGAAAGCAGTGAGAACATAGGGCGGCAAGGGCACCGAGTTGCCGGGCTGATTGTATGCTCGTACACAACGCCACAGGTCCTTGAGACACCCGATTGAATGGCCCTGGTGTATTTCGCCCTTTATAGGCGCTGCAAATGCTTCTTCAGACGGTAGAAACGCGATCGGATGAGTTCACACTGACCATCGGGTATGTCCGCCAGTGCATGTTTCTGATCTGGCCCAGGTTTGGTGTTTATTTCGGCCGGAAGGGCTTGAGAGAGGATGCTGAACGTCTGCGGGACTACATCCAGTACATATGATGGCACTGTGTCGGCGGATAGAGAGCCAATGTCACCAAACGCGAGGAAAAGTGTGTTCACAAGTTCGATGGAGCCGGGCTGTCTCAGCCAAAGTTTCACGTTATCGCTTTCGGTGCCAAGGATAGCTGATAGGCACGCCAGTTCCTCATCGCTGATTCGAGCATTCAAGTCGGTGCTTGATTTGATGCCAGCTACGAGCTTCTTCACAACCAAAGCGCCGAAACAACATAGCATCACCCGAGAAACGGGATCCTGTTCGGTCTGAATGAGACGAGATATTTCCGGGCTGGAA
This sequence comes from Lactarius akahatsu, assembly GCA_021524915.1. Taxonomy (NCBI): domain Eukaryota; kingdom Fungi; phylum Basidiomycota; class Agaricomycetes; order Russulales; family Russulaceae; genus Lactarius; species Lactarius akahatsu. The sequence goes on along the minus strand of JAKELL010000001.1, from coordinate 368,556 downwards.
AGGGTGCGGGGGAAATAGGAAGGTAATGGCTCAGATGCCCGAGGTTGATTGTACTCTCTTCCGAAATACCACAGGCTCTTTAGACACAATCGCAGACAACTTCGGCGCACCTCGACCGTGAGAGGTGAGGCGCCTAATATGTACACCTCGAGGAGGTTGAAGAGGTGAGACACGATGATGCGACCAAACTTCCCATCCGAAATGTCGAGTCCAGTGATTGGCAGATCTAGCCGCAGTCCGGTCGTCTCTTCAGCCGGAAGGACCTGAGAAAGGATAGCGAGGGTTTGTTGGGCCACATCATGCACATCCGACGGTAATGTGTTGACGGCCCAGGTGTCAACATCACCAAATGTGAGGGAGACCATGCTTGCGAGCTCGACGGCGCCAGACCACTTAAGGCAGAGCCTCATGTCATCGCTCTTGGTTCCAAGGATAGCGGATAGACAGGCCAGCTCTTCGTCGATGGTTTGAACATTTGAGTCAGCGCGTAATCTGACGCCACCTGCTAGCTTCACTACGACCAATGTACAGAAGCAACGTCCCATCACACGAGAAATGGGGTCCTGTTCGGTCAGAATGCGACGAATGATCTCCGGACTGGCAAGGGTGCGGATGAGATAGGATGGTAACGGTTCAGGGGCCCGAGGCTGGTTGTACGCTCTTCCAAAATAACACAGGTTCTTCAGACACATCCGCAGGCAGCTCCTGCGCACCTCGGCTGAGAGAGGTGAAGTGCCTGATATGCACATCTTGAGGAGGCTGTGGAGGCGAGATATGATGATGCGATCAAATTTCCCGTCCAAAATGTTGAGTTGAGCGACTGGCTGATCTAGTAGTTGTTCAGCCGTCTGAGAAAGGAGAGTGAGAGTTTGTTGGGCCGCATCAAGTACATCCGACGGCAATGCACTGATGCCCGAGGAGCCAACACCACCAAGTGCGAGGGAAATCATGCTTGCAAGCTCGACGGCGCCGGGCCACTTGAGGCAAAATATCACGTCACGGCTTTCGGCATCAAGGATAGCTGATAGGCATGCCAACTCCTCGTGATTGATTTGAACACTTGAGCCAGTGCGTGATCTGACGTCTGCCGCCAGCTTCACTACGACCAATGCACCGAAGCAACGTCCCATCACACGAGACACGGGATCCTGTTCGGTCTGAATGAGACGAATGATCTCCGGACTGGCAAGGGTGCGGGGGAAATAGGATGGCAATGGTTCAGAAACCCGAGACTGATTGTACGCTCTTCCAAAATACCACAGGCTCTTCAGGCACAGCCGCAGACGGCTCTTGCGCTCTTCGTCGTTGAGAGGCGAAGTCCCTGGCATGCAAGTCTTGAGGAGATCGTATAGGCGGGATCCGAGGATGGCATCAGTCGGCGTCTTCTCTGTCATGAGGGGTAGGATTGCTGAAGTGGCATTTGGGACAGTACGGGAGTCAAAGAACCCTGGAACGCCTGCGGCAAATGTTTCGATCTCCTTGTCTTCATCGAGACCTGTAAGGGTCCATTCGAGGGCGTTCGTGACTGCTGTGGGTGGGGTATCCTTTGCATTACGCTCCACACTCCTCCGTAAGCCATCAGAAAGCCATTGTCGATGCACCTTGACTTGATTTTCGAGAGCCTCCCTCCACCTCTCAACGCGGGGCCTCGTTACGTGCTGGTCGACTTGACCCGATAGCAAGGAATTATGGAATAGGTCTTCGATTCCGAGAGCGGCCTTTAAACCTACGATCACGGAAAACTGGGATAACCGCCATGTGAATCCGGACAATGGTGTGGCATAAGGGCAATCGAGGTACAAGTTTGGTAGAACCGTCAACACTGCGTATGCCAGAGTGAATGCCACGACCAAGCCGAGGGTGAGGTATGAAACAGTCGTGTCGATGGGGAAAAGAAAGTCGATGAGACCCGCAAAGAAGAGGAAGACAGATATGTGGAGGAGCTTGGGCATTGTCGCGACGGCCCGAGCCATTCCGAACCGGCTAATGCCATCGAATATGTATGCTCGCATACGTCCGCGCTTGTGGGGTGCACCGTGGTGCTGTGCAAGTTCCTGATACCGTCGGGCCCATTGTTGCATCAATGTTGCGGAAAGAGCGCAAGTCACGCTGAGAACCAAACTGAGGAACCACAACACATTGACCCTGACGGCAGACGCTGTTGGTTTGAATGGCTGACTGATCTGCGCTGCGACGCTCGTGAGAGGTGTCCCGTTGGAGATGTTGACAAGTTGTTGAGATATTTGAGTAAGGAGAGCATTGGTAGTATCGCCGGATTTGGGAGATAGATTCTGATAGCTTTCGATAATGAAGGCCGCGACGGTGGCCGAGAACAGACCAGTCTTCCACATATGTTTAGTTTGGTGAATATGCACAAGGTGGAAGGCTCACAAATACGAGGATCCCCTCTGCGTCCCCCTTCCAACTCTCAGTTACGTCCTTATCCTGCTTCTCGGCCTCAGTAAGGTACATCGACCACAGCCCATCAGAAGAATCTCCGAACTTCTCGCCTGGTGCGGGGATAAGAACACAATTTGTGAAATGTCAAATCAACATACCCTGCTGGGGATCTGGGTTCCCCGCAATCGGGGATGGAGGAGCGTCCCCATGAGGACGACCATTGGCACTTGTGGCTTGAAACTGAGCACCTGCGGTATTTGGGGGTGTGGGATTTGTTGTCTGTGGATTTACGGTGGTTACAGTAGGCTGAGCAGCCGCGACAACTGCAGGATGAGGACGTTGAGGTCCTTGAGGATTTGCAGTAGTACTTGCAGGCTGATCCCCAGTAACGCTATGGACCTGAGCCTCAATATCCTCCATTTCTGGGATTCAAAAAAGGAAGCGATGAGGACTACAACACAGAGAAGGGACGACGACGAACCACCATACCCTCTGGCGTAGACCAATCGGGTATAATTGTTGCGTTCCTTGTGTATAAACCTGTCAATCAGTCATAGAGTAATGTTGCCCTTTCTGAGCGCAGACTTGAATCTGCCGCGTCGCTCGTATCACGTCTAAATTGATACAGTTCTCGTCCATAGGAGTATGAAGATATGCGCTGGATATTGCGAGGTCTTCTTGGCCTGTGTGTTCTTCACCTTCACTGACACGCTTCTTATTGTCATGTAGGGTGTAGTGACCGTACCGATTGAATGAAATTTTGTCTATTCGAAACGAGGCGAATATAGGATGGATGTAAAGGAAGGAGAGAACACGCGAGGTAGAACCAATAAAGGACGTGTGGATGCAGGCCCGGGTCGGAAAGCAGGAAAGGAACGCGCAAACTTGAAGGAGAGGTCGCCACTGACATGTACTGACACCTCAGCCATTGTCAGTTGCACGTCGATGAAATGAGTTTTTCAAAAAGATCAAATTATAAATGCAGACAAGAAAGTCCTCATAGTGAAAGTGCCTAATCGAGGGAAATGACACGATTTGACTACAGTAACGAGAAAACTCGAAGTTGCATTTGTGAGTAGAGATACGAGGGGTCAAAGTTACAATAGTATACATTGAGAGTAAAGGACCAAATGTTCGCTCGACGACACCAGATTCAAGAAGTTATCAAAGCAGAAAATGGGAATTCACGCTGCTGTTCCCTCCGCGGTTCCCTCTGATGACTCGGATATTCTCGTCGAATCCGGTTTGAGACTGATCCAACTTTCGCCTACACCAGCCCCATCGTTACTCTCGACATCAGCTTCAGAGCCATTTTCAGAACCATCACGTTCTGAGGAGGTCTGCGGGGAATCCGTGCTTTCTTTTCCCACATCTGCAGGAGCCTCGGGTGGGGAGGGCCTAGTATACGGTGGGGCAGGCAGCTCTGGCTCCGACGCGATGGCGGGTGTGCGATTTTGAGACAGTGCCCTGTGAACAGAGAGGAGGGTGTACGGGATACTGATAATAATATCGAGCAGTGCGCCAGGGAGGTGGGATACAATACAACTCGTTAAGGCTGTGAAAAGACGAGCGTCAGTAAAGTGGGCCTGCTCGAACAAAAGGAGGAAAACTACCTCCGGACCCAACAGCATAGCGACCTCCACGCATCCAATCGAAAACCGACCATGTATTGAGACGCAAGCCGCAAAACGACACAGATCGTATCCGACCATAGCTGACGACTTGGAGAACATCATCGACAAAAACGTCTGCCTTCTGGGCCTTTCGCTGGAAGTGAGCCGGTCCTTCTAGAGCAATTTCCCAAGCAGGTCCGTAGGCCAGCTTCTCCGATGGCGTCCACGATTGTGTGTACTCCTTAGGACTATGGTCCAGCAGGTGTCGACTAGCGAAGGGTGGAACGTCAAGTGCGCCAACTTCAAAACTAACAACGTTGATATCGCTCATCCCTTCGGAACCACCAGTTGCCGCAGCAACGCGCACTTCGCGGCGAAGAACCTCAACTCCACGAAGAGTCGCAGCCGCGCTCATCGAGCTCGGTCCCAAAAATGGTAGTCCAACGTGTGCGTCGGTAGCCTGGACACATACAACGATGCTTTTCTTGCTCTTTCCATTTTTGATGGAATCGCGCGCACGCGACGGGGAATTGCGCATTAGTGGTAGGAGAGCCTGGATAATCTGGAGAGGTGTGATGTGCGTCGCGTTGAAATACTTGAGATACTCGCTCTGGAGCTGGACGTGCTCCAACGGTGTAAGGGCAGAAAAACGAGTGAGACCGAAAAGCGATATAACGGAATGAATGAAAGGATGGGTCGCGGGGGAAGCGTGCGGATCACCATGAATATTGATCGGGAATCTGTGAGACAGGGTAGAGGCCAAGGAGCGAAGGAAGATTGGAATCGTTCCTGGCTATCGTGGTGTGAGAGGAAAATGTAAGCTCCAACGTAATGCCTCTCGCACCTCGAAAGGATTAAGGACGAGCGCCTTGACGTAGCCATTCCCCACACATTCGAGCTCGTCCACTGCTTCGGGAGTAGCGACACTGGCGATGATGATGAATCCTTTCTTCTCGAGTGCAAGGATTAAAGGAAGCGCGACTGGGTGATCGCCTCCAAGCACCACTGAGGGTTAATCATGAGATTGGTCCCTGGAAATTAGACTGATCTATCACATACCGACGACCTGTCTTCGTTCGTGGCTCGCGGTGTGGGACTTCCGGTGAAACCTGGACTGTGTCCGCGCCCGATATGCATTGTATCCCACCAGCAACCCAATGCCCACAACACCAACCCCAAGGCCTGATGCCTTCCATGGGTTCTCGGCAGCCCAATCCGTCGCGGTATCGATGAGGGATGTTGGAGGTGGTGGGGGTGGGGGAGGAGGGGGAGGAGGGATCTCGAAGTCACCCAGTACTGGCAAGCGTATCTCTGGGATGGTTGGCCCAAATCGCGAAACGTCTGCCCATAGTCTGTTCAGCGCCTCCTGAATGTTAGGCATCTCAGCCTTGACCGAGGAGAAGGACACATAAATGTAGTCCTCTGCTGACTCGAGACGCTCTTGTATGTTTTCTAAGATAGGCATCGAGGCGACGAGTGCGCAGGGAGCAAGGAAAGTGTCAGCGCGCGTGAGAGCACGGTTCTATGCAATTACAGTTTCGGGTCCAGCCTTGGGTGCAGCTCACGACACGACACGAAGACATTATTATCCCGAACACTCTCTACGACCGCACAAAAGCATAAAAATTGACACGCATGCACTATTGATCACGAATGCACAGGCTAATCAAAGCACCTCTGCCGCCATCATGCTTGGCGTACCCATGGCTCTCATAAAAGCGTGCAACTCACACAGCCCCTCCAACACCTCCGCAACTCCAGTGGCTGCACAACGGTCATTAACCGGAATCCTGAAAAATGTTACTGCGATCTCCCTAGTGCACTTAAGCTTCTCAACAGCCAACCTTCCGCCAAACGGGACCATATTTGACAAATTCTGTGTCCTGAGCATACTCGGATCGTCCGAATCTGACCGGGAAGGAAATAAAGTGCAGTCGAGAGGGAAAGCCTCTGACGAAACGCCCAGCGTGCGGTTCCTTTACGTGTTGTCGCGGACGGGCTTCCCAGTTAGCCTGCCGGGAGCTCATTCACACCTCCTACACCTTGCATGCGGCCAAGATTACTCCCATAACTATAAGCGTCTCTGAGATCAACCGACAAGAATAGGGTTATGACCGGCGTACCCGTTGTCGTAGAACTTGTCGACATCTCCGAAGCACTCAATGCCTCTGGACTCCTCCAGGTGAATAGGCAGCAGAAGGGATTGGCGCATGATGCATGATGACTTACAGCCGTTTTCAAAAAGATGCGGAAAACCTTTTTTTCGTTTTCACCCATCAAGGCACACTGAAAGGTCCATGGACCTTAGCTAATGTGGCATGCATTGACTGGGGGTGTGAAGAGTTGGCTTAATTTCACAGTCTCTCGTGACCCAAAATGGTAATCACATTGGCTGAAACCGAAAGTCTGAATCAAGCTGCACCTGGCATCAGGAAAACCTCAAAGTGCTTAACTGCCTTAATTGGCCTATCAAGGTACCTCAGACTGTTCAGGTGAAACAGTGACTTAATTTGCACTTAGAAATATTGTCTTAACACAGCAGGCAGGAGTGGGTAAGCAGAGTCTGCTTATAGTCAACTAAGGGATTGATTAATGTCCAATATATTGGCCACTAAGTTGACTTGATTGTTATTGCAAATTATATTGAGACAATAGAATAATTTGTAGACCTCTCCTTATGTGTCAGACAATTATAAATAAAAACACCCAAACAATTAGATCTTAGTCGCTTGCTTAACAGAGCTCTGATTATTTCTGAATGTATCTAAACTTAATTGTTATATCAGCCAACATGAATAATCAGGTGCATTATATAGAGTGTACGTCCGGTCCGCGCGCGGGCGTGGTGACGGCGCTGGTGACGGCGGGTCACGTCACCGAGGCGTCACCAGCACATTACCCGAAATATACGTGCCCCCAAGCGTTCTGATGACTCATAGTGTCCTTAGTGCGCTTCGGACGTTTTGTATGTTTTGTATGTTATGCATGTTTCGAACGCTTTCTGCTTTCGGTCGTCGGCGTCCTTCACACGGTCGCACAATTCCGACTTGCCCCCTCGTCTTCCCCAGCATGCCGCACCCTCGCGCGGCCTTAGTGACTCGAGCTTGATGTGTTGCCGACCACGACGCCCCCCTCTGCAAATTTTCGTGTCGCGCGCAAGCGTGTGTGACCGCTTGCAATTGCCCGTGACCACCCAGACCAGCAGGGCTCCATGCAGCCCAATGTTCCTATTGCCAACCTCACCGCACCTGCGTGCTGTTGAGCCGTAATACTTACTATAAGGCTCATTACGTAGGAATGACAGTACGATTAGTTATGCTATACACGTAATTCGGAGTATTTAGTCATACGGTATACGTACAGAATCCCCTTAAGGGATTATTCCGAGTCCACCGGTGATTAGACATTAGGCGACACTGAAAACGCGATATTGTGGACGCCTCTACTCATCACTTTTCCCCAAACGGACATGGGTGGACCATAGAGTATATAAATCCTACTATAGGAGCGAGTACCTATACACATCTCTCTCCACCCCACTCTGAGCTTCCTCTGCTTCACTCTAAGCCTCGTCTAAGCTCTCTACACAGGTAAGGGTCTACCTGTACACTGCGTGCACTGCTGCGCAACAGGTTATGGGCCCTGCCATAAGTCGCTTTGCGCCTTCATTGGCTGCAACGACGGCGGGTTACCTTTAGTACCTGCAGTGGGGTTGTCGCCTTCATTGGCTGACACTAGTCTCCTCCACTATGGGGAGACTATGACAGTATGTCGCCTTTAATGGCAGACATTAGTCTCCTTATAAGGGGAGACTATGCCGGTTTATTTTTCTGTTATTAGTCGCATACGGTGCTGACTACTCTCTACACAGAAACCTTTTACAAATGTCGACTCTCACTACTCTTGTCCCCGTCCTTGACGGTAACAACTACTCGATTTGGGCTAGGCAAATGGAGGCTTTCCTTAAGTCTTCTGCGCTTTGGGATATGATTAACGGAAGACGGGCTATTCCTTCTGTTAAGGATAAGGACGCCCCGACCCCTGCGGAGGTTGAAGCCTACAATGCATGGTCTACTGATGATGATCGTGCCCTAGGCTCCATTGTTTTGCGCCTTTCACCGGCTATTCAACGCCAGGTTGAAAAATTTGCGACTGCTGGTGATGTTTGGGGACATCTCAAGTCCCAGTATGGGGGCGTTAGTGCCGCTAACGTCTACCAGGACTTCAAGCGTGCCATGACGTTCCGTCTGGACTACGCCAAGCATCCTGGCCCCCAGATAGATGAGCTTGCCACTATTTACGACCACCTTTCCGCCAATTCTGCCAAAGTACCCGATGGCCTTCAGGCCATGATGCTTCTTTCGAAGCTACCTGCCAAATGGGAGTCATCCCTTGTCCCTATTCTAATGTCGGGCACCACGGCGAAGCACCTTACGTTAACCGACATCCGTACTGCGGCGGTTAACCAGTGGGAAATTGAGCGTACGAAGAACCACTCTTCTAACAAGGAGTCGGCCAACAAGTTGTCGGCGGTCAAGCGCAAGCGTAACGACCCCGACTTCCAGCAGCAGCAGCAAGGCTCTTCGGGCCAGAACAAGCAGCGCGGCCAGCAGCAGCAGCAGCAGCAGCAGGGAGGGAACCATCGCCAGCGTAGTAAACGCGCCGGCAAGAAGTTCAAGAAGCAACATACGCAAGGGCATACGCACATTGCCGACGTTGCGGCGCTCCCAGCGCCAACCTCTACGACTATTGCGCATATCTCGCCTTCTGGGCTCGAGCAGCGTATTTCCTCCGCTCCTCCTGCGAAGAAGCGCGTCCCAGGACACTATAAGACCTTCAACAAGGCTCTGGACGTCACCCAGGCCTTAGAAACTCCTGGTACAGTACAGACAGTAAAGACGCTTGAGCAACGTCTTGGGCAGATGGTCGCGGATTCCCCGTGGACCAAGAACCCGAACACCTTCGCAGAGGACTGGGAAATGTCAGATGAGGATGAGGACCTCCCTACAGGCTGCAGTGCGCCCATTAATTCGCCTCCAGATACTCCTAAACTGACCTTGACCCCTTTAGTCTCGCCTGCTGAACAAGAGGCGCGTAAAGACAAGGGCAAGGAGCCCATTCGCACCGTTGAACCTATCGAGGAATGCCCAGATAGTCCTACTGCGGTTGAAATAACCAAAATGTGGGAAGGCTTCCATAAGAAGGCGCCAGAACGTGCCCCCTCTCCAGATATTTCTCTGGATTGGGGAAGCGAAGCGGACGATGATGACAACGTCTACAACGACTTCGCTGATACAGTCGGACAAGATGACTTTACTCCCTATGAGGATGGGTTAGTAACTTTCCCTCCCCAAATAAGCGAATCTGACCACCCTACAGTGCTACTGGAGACGGCGCCGACTGGCGCTTCTAAAGATAGTAGTTACAGTGCACTTGTAAATAAAGATGTAAATAGCGCTAATCTATGCGCTCATGGTCTTGATTTCGCTTTATGCTCGAAATGTAAGGGAAAGAAGAGTCTAACAGAGCGAGAACCTACTTGGTTACTTGACTCTGGTGCGTCGGCACACTTTACAAACAATAAACTGGACTTTATAAGTTATACCCCCCTTTCACAAAAGCCTATGGTAAAGACGGCAGCCCATGCTCTTTATATACAAGGCAAAGGCTCAGTCTTACTGAAGCATTCTGTGGAACACAATGGCATTAAAACAGAGCGTATTACACGCATATATCCTGTCTTTCATATACCACAGATGACAACTAAGCTATTGTCCATGGGGGAGTTTCTTCAACAGGGATTGCGCGTTCATGGGGATTCGCAGCATATATCTCTATTCTATAAGGGCAGTATGACGCCCATATTACAAACAAAACCCCTAGCAGATGGTCAGACACTTTACTGGCTTGATGCCGAAGTCACGCAAGTAAAAAATGTACATGAAGCCCATAGTACAATCTATACTGCTGACTACGACATTTGGCATAGACGTCTAGGACACCCTTCGAAGGAAGTACTACGTCGTGCCAAGGATCACACTAAGGGATTCCCTAAGGACCTTAAATATCCTTCTGAGACACCCATATGTCCTGGTTGCGCTCAAGGGAAAATGCCTGCTTCAACGCATAAACCCTCTGAGACGCGTGCTAAGAAGCCTTTTGAAAAGATTCATTCCGATCTTAAGAGCTTCCCAGTTGACTCGTACCACAAATATAAATACTTCATTAGTTTCTTTGACGACTTTTCCTCCTATGCGTGGGTCGTGCTATTACGCACCAAAGCACAGGCCATCAATGCGTTAAGGCAGTTTATTGCCATGGTCAAAAATCAGCATAACGCTACTATTAAACAGTGGATGTCTGACGCTGGAGGAGAATACAAGTCTGATGAGTTTACTAAGGTACTGAAAGATATGGGCATTACTATCCTACAAAGTGCACCGCATACTCCCCAACAAAATGGTCGTGCTGAACGCTTTATGCGTACTTGTATGGATAAGGCTCAGGCTATGCGCCTTGAAGCCTGTCTCCCTCAATCCTGGTGGGAATTTGCGGTCCTACATGCAGTACATTGCTATAATAGGACTCCAATAAGTCGCCTTAATTGGCAGACACCCTATATGAGCTTGCATGGTGAAGCACCTAGTCTTTCACACTTACGAGTGTTTGGATGTGGCGCATATGTGCACATACCAGAAGATCGCAGATCGAACAAACTTGACCCCAAAAGCGAACAAATGATCTATATTGGTCACACTGAGGGCATAAAAGCATATAGATTCATGCGGATCAAAAACAACACAGTGTTCACCAGCACTACTGCATTATTTGATGAGACCGTATACCCTAAGTGCGAAACACAAAGGGTGCGGGGTACAACCCGCATAAATGAGCCAGTAGAGAATCAACCTCCTATGGAGGATGAACCATCACCTACACAGCCCATTCCAAGTGGTTTTGACGATGATATGCCTACTCATCGTCCCCCTAAACAGAGGCAAAATAGGGAGGATGCGCCAGACCGCGACGGCGGATCTGTGGAACCAGAGGAACCAGAAGTGCAACAGCCTCCGCCTCCTGCGCCAGAACCAGCACTACCACGACGGTCTGCGCGCTTGAGGAAAGTACCTACTCGTCCTGGCAACGTCTATGGGGAAGACAGGCACCCCACAAGCATAACTAAAGACGTTGAACGGAGTAGCAAGTGGAAAGAAATGGTTGGAAGACAGCCTGGTCGCTCCAGAGCTGATAGTACACCAGGGCAAAGGCAGATTCCAGGAGGATTTCCTGAGACAAACCCTGACCCTCCACCTGCTGAGAGTGAAGCTCCGCCAGAACCCTCAGAGGATGAAGTAGATGATTTATTGTCACGCCTTGCTCAGGAAGGGGGAGTAAAATTCCTAGATCATCTGCTTGCCAAGGCAGTTCCATCTAATGATCTGGAACCACTGGACACTTCTAATATACGGGAGTGGACCTATAAAGATATAATACGCATGCCTGCAGCACAACAAAAGGAATGGAAGACTGCTTGTCGCGAGGAACTAGAGGCACTTCGCAGACGTAATGTCTTTGAGCTTGTGGAACCCCCTAAAGGGAGGAAAATAATAAAAAACAGATGGGTCTTTGATCAAAAGACTGATGGTCGCAAGAAAGCCCGGCTTGTTGCCAAAGGCTTTTCTCAGGTTGAAGGCGTTGACTATGATGAAATATTCTCACCAGTAGTGCGCTTCGAGACTGTCCGGATGATGCTCGCGCTTGCAGCGCTAGAGGATTGGCACATCACTGGACTAGATGTTAAAACTGCCTTCCTATATGGAGAGCTCGATGAAGAGCTATACATGGAACAACCTGAGGGCTTCAAAGCCAAAGGGCATGAAAACAAAGTACTGCGACTAAAACGCGCCATTTATGGACTTAAACAAGCTGCTCTAGCATGGTGGAAAGCGCTGGATAAGTCCATGGCTGCGATGGGCTGCAAAAGGCTATTATCTGACTCAGGACTCTTTACCCATAGAGGAAAGAGTGGTGCCCTTGTAGTGATCATTGTCTATGTTGATGATGTGATCTTTATGGGATCGGACAAAGCCCTTTTAAATGAGCTTAAGAATAGGTTCATGGAGGCTTGGGAATGTCGTGACTTAGGTGATGCAAAGGAATTCTTGCGTATGCGCATTCAGCGGAAACATGGAAAGATCTTTTTAGATCAAACCGCTTACTTAGAAAAGGTGCTGCAACGCTTTGGACTCGCAGATGCGAAAGCAACTGCGACTCCACTTCCTGAAGGGTACCAACCTGTACCTAATAATTCACCAGTCAACCCAAGCGTCAGGAGCAAATACCAGCAAGTTATAGGTTCACTCCTATACATAATGCTTGGGACTCGCCCTGACATCGCCTATGCAGTTGTTAAACTATCACAATTCGCTGCAAACCCTTCAGAGGACCATTTAAACAGAGCACTCTATATCTGTCGCTATTTGCTCGGGACTTCTTCATACTCTTTGGTGTATGATGGAAGATCAAATGGAGGCTTAATTGCCTATGCAGACTCTGACTGGGCTTCAAACCCAGATAATAGGCGATCTACCACAGGTTATATGGTTAAACTGGCTAATGGGATATTCAGTTGGAATTCTAGAGCGCAAAAGACAGTCGCATTATCTTCCACTGAAGCTGAATATATGTCGCTGTCGGATACTAGCAGACAATTAGTTTGGATAAAGTCACTCTTTACTGAGCTTGGCATCAAACTAAGCCCAATACCACTCTGCGGTGATAATCAGGGGTCCATCTTTATGGCCTCAAACCCTGTCCAAGAGAAGCGTATTAAACATATTGATATACGCTATCACTACATAAGAGAAGTAGTGAGGGACAAGAAAATAGAACTATTCTTTATAGATGGTTCAGAGAATCCCGCAGATATGTTTACCAAGAACCTAGGGCGTATTAAGTTCGAAAAATTCAGAAGTCAGTTAGGACTTGAGTTTTACTCGTCCAACTAAGTCACAAGGCAACAAACTTGGCCTTGAGACAAGCCTGAAAATTCCATTAATACTATGGAAGGTATATCAAGCGACGCTTGAAGACATTGTCTTCCGCATACATAGATTCTTCTCAACCAGAGAATCACAACATTTCCGCTCATTATACCAAAAAATCAGCCCAATGAACTGTAATAGTTCAAAAGCTGAAATGGGATGGTGAAGAGAGCTCGGTCTTGAAACCGCTCTCATGGTTCCGTGATAGACTCCCTTCTAATCATGGCTAGAATATTAATTCGCCTTACACACTTGCTTAGAGCGCTTAGTAGCTGCACTTAGCAAGGGGGAGTGTTGAGCCGTAATACTTACTATAAGGCTCATTACGTAGGAATGACAGTACGATTAGTTATGCTATACACGTAATTCGGAGTATTTAGTCATACGGTATACGTACAGAATCCCCTTAAGGGATTATTCCGAGTCCACCGGTGATTAGACATTAGGCGACACTGAAAACGCGATATTGTGGACGCCTCTACTCATCACTTTTCCCCAAACGGACATGGGTGGACCATAGAGTATATAAATCCTACTATAGGAGCGAGTACCTATACACATCTCTCTCCACCCCACTCTGAGCTTCCTCTGCTTCACTCTAAGCCTCGTCTAAGCTCTCTACACAGGTAAGGGTCTACCTGTACACTGCGTGCACTGCTGCGCAACACGTGCGGCCTGAGAAATCTGATTAACGCGTCGCAGACCAAGGTAGCCCCCTCTACAAAGTTTCGTGTCGCGTGGAAGCGTGCACGATTGTTTGCAATCGCCCACGACCACCCGACCCAGCAGGGCTCACCCACTGCTCCCTTTCCCGACCGTGCTGCACTTGTGCGCAGCCTTAACTATTCGACACAGACGCAGCCGCAACTGCTACAGGCCCACCTACGACGCCTTGCACCACGCGGAGGCATGTGCACTCACTTGTGCTGCTTCACGCCCCCAAAATCCTGTGCACCTCCACCTCAGACACATTCCTAGCAATCATTTAGGTATGTTTTGACTCTTTCCAGTCTATTGACTGATTCAGACGTTTCGGAAGTTTCGACCCTTCAGGTTGCTTAGCACACTTCGAACTTTTCGGCCACTGTGCAGACCCCCTATTCAAAACGTTCACAGACCATATATGGTGTATTTCACCCAGTGGTGGCGTCACCACAAATATATTTCACCCCCATGTACAGTGTGTCACGACGTTACTGGTCACGGGCACCCACATCACCCTGGTGATCACCATGACGCAGGGACATACCAGTAGCATTTTGTACTCAAGTCCCTAGACTTGAGTTACTTAGCAATACCAGCTAGTACCTTGGGAACCTTGCTCTGCCTCCTAAGACCATCCTCTTATCTTGTGCATCACTGTTCTCGCTGTGCCTCCTCGAGCATACACCTTTGACTGATCCAAGTCTCCTTAGTTGTTACGATTTTCACCCTACTGTACAACGTGTTCTGTTTTCCTTCTCACCTCGCCTCGTGTTCGCATGTACCTTTACCCATGATCCGTCCCGATTCGCTCCCCAACTCTTATCTCGCACCAACCCCATGACCATAGAGAAGCCAGACCTATGACTTCTAGGACCCGCTAACGTCATTTGAACCCTGCGTGCCCCCGCAGGATTCCCTTGTACTTCTTATGGACTTTCCCTTCACGCTTCCTTATTAGCTCGCTGAGGCCAGTACCTCAGGATCGCGCCATGTGTTTGTACTTTACAAACACCCTGTATTAGTATATAGGTCACGCCCTACCTAGCTTGTACGGTAGACTTGACTTCTTGTGTAATACCACAATCGTCTTTGCCTCACAAACGTCTCTGACTCGCCGCTGCGCTTGAGTCCCTCCTTCGCTCGCCTTTTCGCTTGAGCCCTGACTTCCTGCTATTATCCTTGTGTCCCTGGGAGACCAAGTGATACTTGTTCATCACCGAACTGAACCTTAGCCGGTTCACGCCTTGCTGATCCTGTTGACTTGTTGAAGTACACGTCATACTTAACGCCCCTGTGGTGGCGTTACATTAGTCATCGTCTGCGACTACAACCCCCTGATCTTGCTCTTTTGTCTGCTGGTAAACCCAGAGTTGCACGTTGCCCCACTGGTGGCGTGACATGGATCGACCTAGACTGATGACGATAGTGTTGCGCAGCAATGCACGCAGTGTACAGGTAGACCCTTACCTGAATAGAGAGCTTAGACGAGGCTTAGAGTGAAGCAGAGGAAGCTCAGAGTGGGGTGGAGAGAGATGTGTATAGGTACTCGCTCCTATAGTAGGATTTATATACTCTATGGTCCACCCATGTCCATTTGGGGAAAAGTGATGAGTAGAGGCATCCACAATATCGCGTTTTCAGTGTCGCCTAATGTCTAATCACTGGTGGACTCGGAATAATCCCTTAAGGGGATTCTGTATGTATACCGTATGACTAAATACTCCGAATTACATGTATAGCATAACTAATCGTACTGTCATTCCTACGTAATGAGCCTTATAGTAAGTATTACGGCTCAACACTCCCCCTTGCTAAGTGCAGCTACTAAGCGCTCTAAGCAAGTGTGTAAGGCGAATTAATATTCTAGCCATGATTAGAAGGGAGTCTATCTCGGAACCATGAGAGCGGTTTCGAGACCGAGTTCTCTTCACCATCCCATTTCAGCTTTTTGAACTATTACAGTTCATTGGGCCGATTTTTGGTATAACAAGCAGAAATGTTGTGATTCTCTGGTTAGGAAGAATCTATGTATGCGGAAGACAATGTCTTCAAGCGTCGCTCGATATACCTTCCATAGTATTAATGGAATTTTCAGGCTTGTCTCAAGGCCAAGTTTGTTGCCTTGTGACTTAGTTGGACGAGTAAAACTCAAGTCCTAACTGACTTCTGAATTTTTCGAACTTAATACGCCCTAGGTTCTTGGTAAACATATCTGCAGGATTCTCTGAACCATCTATAAAGAATAGTTCTATTTTCTTGTCCTTCACTACTTCTCTTATGTAGTGATAGCGTATATCAATATGTTTAATACGCTTCTCTTGGACAGGGTTTGAGGCCATAAAGATGGACCCCTGATTATCACCGCAGAGTGGTATTGGGCTTAGTTTGATGCCAAGCTCAGTAAAGAGTGACTTTATCCAAACTAATTGTCTGCTAGTATCCGACAGCGACATATATTCAGCTTCAGTGGAAGATAATGCGACTGTCTTTTGCGCTCTAGAATTCCAACTGAATATCCCATTAGCCAGTTTAACCATATAACCTGTGGTAGATCGCCTATTATCTGGGTTTGAGGCCCAGTCAGAGTCTGCATAGGCAATTAGGCCTCCATTTGATCTTCCATCATACACCAAAGAGTATGAAGAAGTCCCGAGCAAATAGCGACAGATATAGAGTGCTCTGTTTAAATGGTCCTCTGAAGGGTTTGCAGCGAATTGTGATAGTTTAACAACTGCATAGGCGATGTCAGGGCGAGTCCCAAGCATTATGTATAGGAGTGAACCTATAACTTGCTGGTATTTGCTCCTGACGCTTGGGTTGACTGGTGAATTATTAGGTACAGGTTGGTACCCTTCAGGAAGTGGAGTCGCAGTTGCTTTCGCATCTGCGAGTCCAAAGCGTTGCAGCACCTTTTCTAAGTAAGCGGTTTGATCTAAAAAGATCTTTCCATGTTTCCGCTGAATGCGCATACGCAAGAATTCCTTTGCATCACCTAAGTCACGACATTCCCAAGCCTCCATGAACCTATTCTTAAGCTCATTTAAAAGGGCTTTGTCCAATCCCATAAAGATCACATCATCAACATAGACAATGATCACTACAAGGGCGCCACTCTTTCCTCTATGGGTAAAGAGTCCTGAGTCAGATAATAGCCTTTTGCAGCCCATCGCAGCCATGGACTTATCCAGCGCTTTCCACCATGCTAGAGCAGCTTGTTTAAGTCCATAAATGGCGCGTTTTAGTCGCAGTACTTTATTTTCATGCCCTTTGGCTTTGAAGTGATGAACAGCGCACATGAAGGAACTATACTCACAGTGAACTGAGACTGTGGTGAGATATAGAAGGTGGCTGGAAAGCAGCAACAGAGTGTAATCAAGCAAGTGAAGCAGAGTGGAGTCTGGCACACAACAGATGAGAACTGATGTTACATTGGAGAAGTGGAGACATACCTGGCACACAACAGATGAGAACTGATGTGGACCAGGAGCGTACAAAGTACTCTACTTATACTGCTACAGGGGGTGACGCTGGTAACAGCAGGTCACAGTAAATACAAGGCGCATTGTTCTGTACATGGACAAAGGAGTGGACTACAAAGAGAACAAGGCGTAAAGAACAAGAAGAGTCCAGACTATGATATCATAGTGACATCACAATAAAGATAAGAACAAAGGAAAGTACATAGACGAAGTACAAGGGCAATCCAGAGTGGTCCATGATGTCATGTACATGTGTGATGTCATAGATAAGAGAATACAAGAAGTCCGAGATTGTAAAGATCAAAATAATCTAATCTACAAGTCCTGTATATCTAATCTAAAGCAGTCCGTTTATCTGCGTGTCCATTGAGCCGCTAAGTGCGCACAGGTCACTTATCAACATCTCCCCGTGATCAGCAATCTGGGACTAGCACAAGCCCATGTCAATTTTGTGTTGCTGCAGCAGGACACGCGCAAGCGACTTGGTGAAGCCGTCCGCAACCATTTCCGCAGTAGGGGTTCTAATAAGGGTGATGGTCCCCTTTTCGATGTACTCCCTTATGACATGATGCCTAATGGCAATGTGCTTTGATCGCCTCCCAGTGACAGGGTTCAAGGCCAAGTCAATGGCACCCTTGTTGTCACCATGTAGTGGGATGGGGTCGTCGACCTCGTACCCGAGTTCCGCAAGGAAGCTCTGATACCAAGCGGCTTGGTTGGCCGCATCGGTCATGGCCATGTATTCTGCCTCTGTAGTGTTTTGGGCCACTGTCTTTTGCTTTCGCGAAGACCAGCTTATTGCACCATTGGCTAAAAGGAACACATAACCCGAAGTGGAGTGTCTGTCGTCAATCTGGTCACCCAGGGAAGAATCAGAGTAGCCATGAAGGCCGTCTCCACTGGCGCCATCGTAGACTATCCGCATGTCCACAGTGCCTACTAAGTAAGCCAGAACATATTGCGCAAGCCGCAGATGTTGTGGTGAGGGATTCGCTGCATACTGCGCCAGACGTGACACAGCGAAGGAAATGTCTGGTCTAGTACCAATCTGAACGTACAGCAGACTACCAATGAGTGACTGGTAGTGCGTAATGTCAGAGGCAGTAGCCTGACCCATATATTTATGAAGGTGCTCGTCAGCACCAGCGGGCAAGGGTGTGGAGTGTGGAGTGGCATCTGACATGCCAAAGCGTTCAAGGACATCCTTGACATAGCCAGACTGATCTATTTTGATGCGTCTGAGGGAGCGGTCGCGCACAATGCGCATACCAAGATAGGACTCTATCTCCCCGAGATCTGTCATCTCGTAGCGTTCAGAAAGATCTGATTTCAGACGCTTAATCCTCTCCAGCGAGGCACCCAATATAGTGATGTCGTCAACGTAAACGATAACGAAGAGTGGATCATCCCCCTCTCGTTGAGGCAACACATATACGCCGGCATCGGCAAACGTCCGCTTGAAGCCGAGTGCGAGTAACACTCCATGGAATTGCAAGTTCCATGCACGGGAGGCTTGTTTGAGACCATATATCGCCTTGACTAGGCGACACACCTTCATCTCTGCACCAGCAACAGTGAAACCTTGTGGCTGCTCCATGTATATCTCCTCGCCAAGCACGCCATTGAGAAACGCGGACTTAACATCCATCTGATGGATGTGCCAGTCCTCCAGCGCGGCCAACGCCAGAAGCAATCTCAGCGACTCAAATCGTGCGACAGGAGAGAAGGTTTCATCGAAATCTATGCCAGGGATCTGCGTAAATCCCTTAGCCACCAAGCGAGCTCTGTAGCGGCCATCCGCTTTGAGCTTGAAGACCCATTTGGATTTTACTGCCTTACGATTAGGCGGGAGATCCACTAACTCCCAGGTGCCATTATGGGCAAGTGCGTCCATTTCATACTGACACGCCTTAGTCCACTCATCTGCATCCACAGACCGCATGGCCTCTGCGTAAGATGCAGGATCTCTTCCAATGTAAGCTGCAGCCAACAGCTCCGCATATCCCAACCGTCTGCCGCGCATGGCCACATTATCCGCTGAGAAATAGCGGGGATTGGGCACGGGTGCACGGGCAGAGCGTCTAGGCGCATTGTCCATCTCGCGCAACAGCTGACTACGCTGTGCACGGTCCTCAAAACTTCCCGGCATATCTGGGGAAGAAGGAGGGACATGGCGCATAATGCGCGTTGCGCTTTGACGCGGCGGTGGCGAAGTGGGAGTGGGCTGCTCACGCTTAGGTGTAACAGGGAGAGTGGGTGGTGCAGGTGGTGGTGGCGTGTGAGGACGCTCTTGTTTAGGGTCTAGAATGTCTTCAACATCCTCCTCCTCACTACTATCTGAGTGTGCAGGGGAGGGTACTTGCTGTGGTGGTAACGCCGACGTGCTAGGTACGGCAATCACTGGTGGAGGTAGTGGTTGTGAGGCCACTTGAGAAGGTTGTGGGTGTGGCTCAACACCCTGGAGGGACGGGAAGCTGCTCTCGTCGAATGTCACATCCCTGGACAAATGGACAGAGCGGGTTTGGCGGTCCCAGAGCTTATAGCCTTAGATTCGGGCTCAAACCCAATAAGCGTGACTTCAATAGCCTTTGCATCCAATTTGTGACGCTTATCAGCGGGTACATGCATGTACCCCTTGCATCCAAAGACGCGTAAATGAGAGACATCTGGTACTTTGCCAGAGTGCCAGAGCTCATAAGGTGTGCGCCACTTAAGCGTACGGGTGGGAGAGCGGTTATAGATGTGTATCGCAGTGCTCATAGCGTGCTCCCAGAAGCCTTTAGACATGCCTGCTGTATGTAGCATGGCCATTGCCTTATCCGTAATGGTGCGGTTAAACCGCTCGGCTTTCCCGTTTGATTGTGGTGAACCTGGCATCGTAAGGTGATGCTCTATCCCTCTCTGCTTGAGAATGTCCTGTACTTGGCTCGCCATGTACTCGCCTCCACGGTCAGAGTGGAGTGCGCGCAGTTTATGGGTCGTCTGGGTTTCACCCCAGGCCAAATACATCTGCAGCGCTTTCACAAACTGATCCTTCGACTTAATGAAGTACACCACTGCGTGCTTGGAGTGGTCGTCTATGAAGGTGGCGGTATACGCAGAGCCTTGTAGGGACTGAGTTTGCATTGGACCGGCAAGGTCACTGTGTACAATCTCAAAGATACGGGTTGTCCTCTTGGTGGAGGACGCAGAGAAGGGTTGGCGAGTGGATTTGCCTAACTCGCACCCACGACACACAGCAGTGTGTGTAGTAGAGCTGTCAATGTCCATGCCAGTAGTGGCAGAGGGACCGTACGACTTAAGAGCAGCAGGGGAGATGTGTCCCATGCGCTGATGCCAGATATCAAGAGTGGTGGCAGCACTTTTGATGTGAGCATTGAGGCCAATGCTTGAAGCGTCCAACCAGTAGAGGTTGTCCTCCAAGTAGCCAACAGCTACACATTTTTTACTGACAGATATTTTAAATGAGCCACTGTCAAAGGCCTACTTCCGCACCCTTTTGTGCTAAGGCATGCATTGACAAGAAGCGTGTCTTCACCTGTGGAAGGTGCAGCACATTACTGAGGGTGATAGGAATGCCCTGGCTCGTAGTAAAGACGACGGAGCCTACACCAACTTTGGTCGATTGTGGACTTGTCACCCAGGCGCACAGCGCCTTTACACGGGGTGTAGTCCTTGAAGTCAGACCGATGTGGTGTGATGTGGTGTGTGGCACCACTGTCCATCATCCAACGCACACGCGAGGCAGCATACAAGGCAACACCAACTGCATTGTCCGCCCAGTTAATGGCGGGCTCGTCATCGACCTCCTTAATGGAGGCGGTGGTAGGTACTAATACATGGGAGTTGGTGGCCTTGTTGCCTGTGTCCTTAAGCTTTCCCGCAGCTTCATCCTTCTTCCTCTGCCTGCAGTCAGGCTTGATATGCCCCTTTTTATTACAGTAGTGGCAAGTAAGCTGGGAATGGTCCTTTTTCTTACGTGGGCCACTGCTAGGCTTAATGGGGGCAGCCTTGTTGAGGGAGGATCCAGAGGGGCCAGTACGGCGCGCTTCCTCCGAAACGATGCGCGCAATTATTTCAGCGTGCTTAAGCTTGGAGGGGGCGCCACTGGCGAGGATGGTAGAGGCCAGAACCTCATAAGAGGCTGGCAAGGCGTGGAGAAGTATGAGACAGAATTGGGTGTCAGTGACACCCATCTGTGCGTTGGAAAGGCCGACCCGCAGCTCATTGAGCTTAGCCAATTGAGAGGCCATAGGTGCGGAGTCGTCGAGGCGGGCTTGAGTTAATTGAATCCACAAATTAAAAATGGTGGTGCTGCCGCTGGCACCAGCATAAACGTCCTTCAGCTTGTCCCACTTTGACTTGAAGGTGGGATAGGCGAGTGGGTCGGCAACGAGGGAGTAGACGTCAGGTTTAAGATAGAGGCGAAGATACGCCTTAGCCCGACGCTGGACAGAGTCCCACTCATCGGCGGTGATTCCAGAGGGTGGAACTTGGAGGTAGAACACATCCTCCGCTTCATTCAGCGTGAGGATGGCCTCTAAGGTTCCAGACCACTCGTTCCAGTTGGACCCATCGAATCGGGTGAGATTGATGCCCGAGGGCATGCCAAAGGAGTTGCCATACGCGTTTGAGATACGCGAGGAGGGTGTGGACCCAGTAGCAGGTGGCAGTGAACCGCCTGCTGTGGCGCCTGCAGCCGCACCGGTGGCACCAGTGGGCAAGGCAGCGCGAGAGGAGGTGGCAGACATGGGGATGATTTATCTGTCGCCGAGGAGCAGTCAGCGACAGTGCTTCTAACAGTTTGCAAGATATGATGGGGGATACCACTCCTGTCTGTGAATCTGTAAGGCCAGAACGCTAACGCGTCCTGCCTCCTGTGGTATGCCAGTGATACAAGGGCTAGGCCCAGGGTGGAAGATCCCTTTGCCATACTAGGAGCCAGCTGCCAGCCAGGATGTGTCTAGGACACGGCTCACTAGTTTGCGTCAGGGGGATATGGAATGGATGCTTTCAGAGCCCAAGGCTGTCTACCTCAGCCTCCTCGGCCTGTTGGTTGCCTCATCGCCACAAGTGGCTTTACTGAATCCTTTCCCATTGCCGCTACAAGGCAGGTATCTGGTTGCAGAACACCATAGTGGTGAACACCCCCCAGAGTCTGAACCAGGTTTTACACTCCCATGGTGAGGAGATCCTGCGCCCAGTGTGGAGCACCAGAGACAGCTGGCGCTAAGCTCCACAATACACAGCCCAGTGGGCCATGCACACCTGGATATGTATTAAGGGGCTACCAGACCCAGTCTCCTTGCGCATAGCGCAGGGGCTAGGAAAACAGTAGGGGTGAAAGTAGGACTACTGGGCAGTACATAGCAGGAGGTTCCTCAGCAGGGACCACTGGCGCCCCAGTGTCCACTGCCTTGGGCAAGGCTGGTGAGGCCCCAGACAGACCTTAGCCTGGTGTGTGATCCTAAGAACACAGTGACCAGCCAAGTGGAGTGGCTAGGGCACCAGGGCCCATAACCTGATGAACAGCGCACATGAAGGAACTATACTCACAGTGAACTGAGACTGTGGTGAGATATAGAAGGTGGCTGGAAAGCAGCAACAGAGTGTAATCAAGCAAGTGAAGCAGAGTGGAGTCTGGCACACAACAGATGAGAACTGATGTTACATTGGAGAAGTGGAGACATACCTGGCACACAACAGATGAGAACTGATGTGGACCAGGAGCGTACAAAGTACTCTACTTATACTGCTACAGGGGGTGACGCTGGTAACAGCAGGTCACAGTAAATACAAGGCGCATTGTTCTGTACACGGACAAAGGAGTGGACTACAAAGAGAACAAGGCGTAAAGAACAAGAAGAGTCCAGACTATGATATCATAGTGACATCACAATAAAGATAAGAACAAAGGAAAGTACATAGACGAAGTACAAGGGCAATCCAGAGTGGTCCATGATGTCATGTACATGTGTGATGTCATAGATAAGAGAATACAAGAAGTCCGAGATTGTAAAGATCAAAATAATCTAATCTACAAGTCCTGTATATCTAATCTAAAGCAGTCCGTTTATCTGCGTGTCCATTGAGCCGCTAAGTGCGCACAGGTCACTTATCAACATGAAGCCCTCAGGTTGTTCCATGTATAGCTCTTCATCGAGCTCTCCATATAGGAAGGCAGTTTTAACATCTAGTCCAGTGATGTGCCAATCCTCTAGCGCTGCAAGCGCGAGCATCATTCGGACAGTCTCAAAGCGCACTACTGGTGAGAATATTTCATCATAGTCAACGCCTTCAACCTGAGAAAAGCCTTTGGCAACAAGCCGGGCTTTCTTGCGACCATCAGTCTTTTGATCAAAGACCCATCTGTTTTTTATTATTTTCCTCCCTTTAGGGGGTTCCACAAGCTCAAAGACATTACGTCTGCGAAGTGCCTCTAGTTCCTCGCGACAAGCAGTCTTCCATTCCTTTTGTTGTGCTGCAGGCATGCGTATTATATCTTTATAGGTCCACTCCCGTATATTAGAAGTGTCCAGTGGTTCCAGATCATTAGATGGAACTGCCTTGGCAAGCAGATGATCTAGGAATTTTACTCCCCCTTCCTGAGCAAGGCGTGACAATAAATCATCTACTTCATCCTCTGAGGGTTCTGGCGGAGCTTCACTCTCAGCAGGTGGAGGGTCAGGGTTTGTCTCAGGAAATCCTCCTGGAATCTGCCTTTGCCCTGGTGTACTATCAGCTCTGGAGCGACCAGGCTGTCTTCCAACCATTTCTTTCCACTTGCTACTCCGTTCAACGTCTTTAGTTATGTTTGTGGGGTGCCTGTCTTCCCCATAGACGTTGCCAGGACAAGTAGGTACTTTCCTCAAGCGCGCAGACCGTCGTGGTAGTGCTGGTTCTGGCGCAGGAGGCGGAGGCTGTTGCGCTTCTGGTTCCTCTGGTTCCACAGATCCGCCGTCGCGGTCTGGCGCATCCTCCCTATTTTGCCTCTGTTTAGGGGGACGATGAGTAGGCATATCATCGTCAAAACCACTTGGAATGGGCTGTGTAGGTGATGGTTCATCCTCCATAGGAGGTTGATTCTCTACTGGCTCATTTATGCGGGTTGTACCCCGCACCCTTTGTGTTTCACACTTAGGGTATACGGTCTCATCAAATAATGCAGTAGTGCTGGTGAACACTGTGTTGTTTTTGATCCGCATGAATCTATATGCTTTTATGCCCTCAGTATGACCAATATAGATCATTTGTTCGCTTTTGGGGTCAAGTTTGTTCGATCTGCGATCTTCTGGTATGTGCACATATGCGCCACATCCAAACACTCGTAAGTGTGAAAGACTAGGTGCTTCACCATGCAAGCTCATATAGGGTGTCTGCCAATTAAGGCGACTTATTGGAGTCCTATTATAGCAATGTACTGCATGTAGGACCGCAAATTCCCACCAGGATTGAGGGAGACAGGCTTCAAGGCGCATAGCCTGAGCCTTATCCATACAAGTACGCATAAAGCGTTCAGCACGACCATTTTGTTGGGGAGTATGCGGTGCACTTTGTAGGATAGTAATGCCCATATCTTTCAGTACCTTAGTAAACTCATCAGACTTGTATTCTCCTCCAGCGTCAGACATCCACTGTTTAATAGTAGCGTTATGCTGATTTTTGATCATGGCAATAAACTGCCTTAACGCATTGATGGCCTGTGCTTTGGTGCGTAATAGCACGACCCACGCATAGGAGGAAAAGTCGTCAAAGAAACTAATGAAGTATTTATATTTGTGGTACGAGTCAACTGGGAAGCTCTTAAGATCGGAATGAATCTTTTCAAAAGGCTTCTTAGCACGCGTCTCAGAGGGTTTATGCGTTGAAGCAGGCATTTTCCCTTGAGCGCAACCAGGACATATGGGTGTCTCAGAAGGATATTTAAGGTCCTTAGGGAATCCCTTAGTGTGATCCTTGGCACGACGTAGTACTTCCTTCGAAGGGTGTCCTAGACGTCTATGCCAAATGTCGTAGTCAGCAGTATAGATTGTACTATGAGCTTCATGTACATTTTTCACTTGCGTGACTTCGGCATCGAGCCAGTAAAGTGTCTGACCATCTGCTAGGGGTTTTGTTTGTAATATGGGCATCGTACTGCCCTTATAGAATAGAGATATATGCTGCGAATCCCCATGAACACGCAATCCCTGTTGAAGAAACTCCCCCATGGACAATAGCTTAGTTGTCATCTGTGGTATATGAAAGACAGGATATATGCGTGTAATACGCTCTGTTTTAATGCCATTGTGTTCCACAGAATGCTTTAGTAAGACTGAGCCTTTGCCTTGTATATAGAGAGCATGGGCTGCCGTCTTTACCATAGGCTTTTGTGAAAGGGGGGTATAACTTATAAAGTCCAGTTTATTGTTTGTAAAGTGTGCCGACGCACCAGAGTCAAGTAACCAAGTAGGTTCTCGCTCTGTTTGACTTTTCTTTCCCTTACATTTCGAGCATAAAGCGAAATCAAGACCATGAGCGCATAGATTAGTGCTATTTACAACTTTATTTACAAGTGCACTGTAACTACTATTTTTAGAAGCGCCAGTCGGCGTCATATCCAGTAGCACTGTAGAGTGGTCAGATTTGCTTATTAGAGGAGGGAAAGTTACTAACCCATCCTCGTAGGGGTTGAAGTCATCTTGTCCTACTGCATCAGCGAGGTCGTCGTAGACGTCATGGTCATCGTCGTCGTTCGCTTCGCTTCCCCAGTCCAGAGAAATATCTGGGGAGGGGGCACGTACTGCCGCCTTCTTATGAAAGCCTTCCCACATTTTGGTTATTTCAACCGCAGTAGGACTATCTGGGCATTCTTCGATAGGCTCAACCGTGCGAATGGGCTCCTTGCCCTTGTCTTTGCGCGCCTCTTGTTCAGCAGGCGAGACTAAAGGGGTCAAGGTCAGTTTAGGAGTATCTGGAGGCGAATTAATGGGCGCACTGCAGCCTGTAGGGAGGTCCTCATCCTCATCTGACATTTCCCAGTCCTCTGCGAAGGTGTTCGGGTTCTTGGTCCACGGGGAATCCGCGACCATCTGCCCAAGACGTTGCTCAAGCGTCTTTACTGTCTGTACTGTACCAGGAGTTTCTAAGGCCTGGGTGACGTCTAGAGCCTTATTGAAGGTCTTATAGTGTCCTGGGACACGCTTCTTCGCAGGAGGAGCGGAGGAAATGCGCTGCTCGAGCCCAGAAGGCGAGATATGTGCAATAGTCGTAGAGGTTGGCGCTGGGAGTGCCGCAACATCAGCAATGTGCGTATGCCCTTGCGTATGTTGCTTCTTGAACTTCTTGCCTGCGCGTTTACTACGCTGGCGATGATTCCCTCCCTGTTGCTGCTGCTGCTGCTGGCCGCGCTGCTTGTTCTGGCCCGAAGAGCCTTGCTGCTGCTGCTGGAAGTTGGGGTCGTTTCGCTTGCGCTTGACCGCCGACAACTTGTTGGCCGACTCCTTGTTAGAAGAGTGGTTCTTCATACGCTCAATTTCCCACTGGTTAACCGCCGCAGTACGGATGTCGGTTAACGTAAGGTGCTTCGCCTGTGGTGCCCGACATTAGAATAGGGACAAGGGATGACTCCCATTTGGCAGGTAGCTTCGAAAGAAGCATCATGGCCTGAAGGCCATCGGGTACTTTGGCAGAATTGGCGGAAAGGTGGTCATAAATAGTGGCAAGCTCATCTATCTGGGGGCCAGGATGCTTGGCGTAGTCCAGACGGAACATCATGGCACGCTTGAAGTCCTGGTAGACGTTAGCAGCACTAACGCCCCCATACTGGGACTTGAGATGTCCCCAAACATCACCAGCAGTCGCAAATTTTTCAACCTGGCGTTGAATAGCCGGTGAAAGGCGCAAAACAATGGAGCCTAGGGCACGATCATCATCAGTAGACCATGCATTGTAGGCTTCAACCTCCGCAGGGGTCGGGGCGTCCTTATCCTTAACAGAAGGAATAGCCCGTCTTCCATTAATCATATCCCAAAGCGCAGAAGACTTAAGGAAAGCCTCCATTTGCCTAGCCCAAATCGAGTAGTTGTTACCGTCAAGGACGGGGACAAGAGTAGTGAGAGTCGACATTTGTAAAAGGGTTTCTGAATAGAGAGTAGTCAGCACCGTATGCGACTAATTACAGAAAAATAAACCGGCATAGTCTCCCCTTATAAGGAGACTAATGTCTGCCATTAAAGGCGACATACTGTCATAGTCTCCCCATAGTGGAGGAGACTAGTGTCAGCCAATGAAGGCGACAACCCCACTGCAGGTACTAAAGGTAACCCGCCATCGTTGCAGCCAATGAAGGCGCAAAGCGACTTATGGCAGGGCCCATAACCTGTTGTGCAGCAATGCACGCAGTGTACAGGTAGACCCTTACCTGAATAGAGAGCTTAGACGAGGCTTAGAGTGAAGCAGAGGAAGCTCAGAGTGGGGTGGAGAGAGATGTGTATAGGTACTCGCTCCTATAGTAGGATTTATATACTCTATGGTCCACCCATGTCCATTTGGGGAAAAGTGATGAGTAGAGGCGTCCACAATATCGCATTTTCAGTGTCGCCTAATGTCTAATCACCGGTGGACTCGGAATAATCCCTTAAGGGGATTCTGTATGTATACCGTATGACTAAATACTCCGAATTACGTGTATAGCATAACTAATCGTACTGTCATTCCTACGTAATGAGCCTTATAGTAAGTATTACGGCTCAACAGATAGATGGCGCAATGCCTCATGTGACCTTCTAGTAGGTTCCATGGCTGCGCATGGACCACTGAACCCTTGGTAGAGTGGACTTAGCTGGGTATGAACCTTATGTACCTGCATGTATATATACCAGTAGCGTTTTGTACTCAAGTCCCCAGACTTGAGTTACTTAGCAATACCAGCTAGTACCTTGGGAACTCTGCTCTGCACTTCTAAGACCATCCTCTTATCTTGTGCATCACCGTTCTCACTGTGCCTCTTCGAGTGTACACCTTTGACTGATCCAAGTCTCCTTATTCATCGTCTGCGACTACGACCCCTCAATCTTGCTCTTTTGCTATGCCGTCTGCTGGTAAACCCAGAGTCGCATGTCACCCTGCTGGTGGTGTTACATTAACTCAAGTCTCCAATCTGGCACACAGTAAACCTAAGGCAACAGCGACCCCGGTCCTCATGGTCCAGGATCCTCTTCACGGAGAGCTTCCCCATGTTTATGACAGCAACAGCCCTGGTGGTCTGTTTCTCTCTGACTTCACCGCCTTCTGGCTTGCCAATGACAGGCATCCTACTGTGTCAAGGACCTTACCACGAATCGCCTACTTCCTCACATACTGCCAAGGGGATAAGGTGGATAAGTGGAAGAAGAACTGGACTACACGCCTCAGCAAAGTCTGGACTAGCCAGAATTCTGACTCAGAGCAGGCAAAGCTCTGGGCTGCTTTTCTGAAGGACTTCGAGCACGCATTTGCTCGGAAGAGGAAGTCACCTGGTGCCCAAACCCGCGTCAGATCCCCATAAGCAGGGGCGACGAAGCCAAAGGCCTCGTGGCCAGCAGCTGCAGATCTGCCTATTTAGCAGGACCTGGAAGGCGAGCCACTGGATGTTGACAGCTTGCCATTCTTCTGGCCTGAGGGTACCTATCACTCGCAAAAACACCTCTCAGCAACACTCCCTACCCCTACCCCGACCGTGGCCCCACCTCCCACGGTGGCACCCGTGCAGACCTTGGCGTGGCCAGGTCCTAACACATTTACGAACCTGGTTCTGCTGGATAGTATGTGGACTGGCCCGATCACCTTCGCACGGGCGATACAGATGAAGCATGGACAGTGCTTCAACTGTAATAAGAAGGGGCACGTGATGAAAGCGTGTGACGCAGCAGGGCAAGCTGCTATAAAAACCCCCTCAACTCAGCATTTGAGGATAAATAAATCCGCCCCCTCTGACCCTGTCCCCTCATCCTCTGGCGATGGGAAGGGCAAGACACACCCGATGTTACAAACCCTGACCACCGAAGGTGCGGCCCTCGCGCATGACAGCCCGGAGAGACTGCCAGACCCTGCAGAGACTCCACGGAGCCCAACATGCAGCCGCGCCGGATCCCCTGGTGCTAGGGAGCAGTTATGGAAGAACCTAGGCCTGTGACGTCACCGATCACGTGACTTGGGCTGGATTGACCTAGACCGATGACGACAGATGGTGCAATGCCTCATGTGACCTTCTAGTAGGTTCCATGGCTGCGCATGGACCACCGAACCCTTGGTAGAGCGGACTTAGCTGGGTACAAACCTTATGTACCTGCATGTATATATACCAGTAGCGTTTCATGCTCAAGTCCTAGACTTGAGTTACTTAGCAATACCAGCTAGTACCTTGGGAACTCTGTGATGAACAGTGCACATGAAGGGACTATACTCACAGTGACAAAGTAGACTGTGGTGAGATACAGAGGGTGGCTGGAAGCAGCAACAGAGTAATATTAAGCAAGTGAAGCAGATGTAGAGTCTGGCACACAACAGATGAGAACTGATGTTTATACATGAGAGGAGACATACCTGGCACACAACAGATGAGAACTGATGTGGACCAGGAGCGTACAAGCTACACTACTTATAAAAAATCACAAGGTGACGCAGGTAACACTGGGTCACAGTAAATATAAGGAGCATTGTTCTACAGATGGACAAAGGAGTGGACGTTCTGAGAACAAGGGGCAAGAGAACAAGAAGAATCTAGACTAATGATATCATACTGACATCATAATAAGGATAGAACAAAGGGAAACTACAAGAGCGTTGGGAACAACGCAAAGTCCGGATTCTATGATGTCATAGTGTACAGTGATGTCATAGATAAGTAAATACAACAAGTCTGAGATTGTGTGATCATAATAATCTAATCTACATGAGTCCTGTATATCTTATCTACAGCAGTCCATATCTGATTGTCCTTTGAGCCGCTAAGTGCGCAAGGGTCACTTATCAACACTCTGCTCTGTGCTTCTAAGACCATCCTCTTATCTTGTGCATCACTGTTCTCACTGCGCCTCTTTGAGTGTACGCCTTTGACCGATCCAAGTCTCCTTAGTCATCGTCCACGACTACGACCCCTAGACCTTGCTCTTTCGTTATGCCATCTGCTGGTAAACCCAGAGTCGTGTGCCACCCCACTGGTGGTGTTACACCTGACCACAGGCATTTGTGGGGACCCCCTGTTCACCCCCATGAATCGAGCCATGTTAGAATGACAGGACCTTCCCCCTCTCAACTGGCTGGAGCAGTTCTTCACCAAAGCTCAGCTAGACAACTACTGCAACAACGGGACGACAGCAGTTGTG
This sequence comes from Lactarius akahatsu, assembly GCA_021524915.1. NCBI lineage: Eukaryota > Fungi > Basidiomycota > Agaricomycetes > Russulales > Russulaceae > Lactarius > Lactarius akahatsu. The sequence goes on along the minus strand of JAKELL010000001.1, from coordinate 337,969 downwards.
TTTCAGAGGACCCTGACAGGGATTCTCCAGGCACACATGGCACAGAAACTGGGCCATTGACACTTGGTCGAATCAGGTGATTTGAGAGCTGAACAGGAGGTAATGTTATGATCCACAACCACCGAAGGTGCAGCCCTTGCGAGTGACAGCCTGGAGATACTGCAGAACCCCATGGAGACTCCACAGAGCTCAACACACAGCCGTGCTGGATTCCCTGGTGCTAGGGAGCAGTTATGGAAGAACCTAGGCCTGTGATGTCACTGATCACATGACTTGGGCTGGATCGACCTAGACTGATGACGATAGATGGCGCAATGCCTCATGTGACCTTCTAGTAGGTTCCATGGCTGCGCATGGACCACCGAACCCTCAGTAGAGTGGACTTAGCTGGGTATGAACCTTATGTACCTGCATGTATATATACCAGTAGCATTTTGTACTCAAGTCCCCAGACTTGAGTTACTTAGCAATACCAGCTAGTACCTTGGGAACTCTGCTCTGCGCTTCTAAGACCATCCTCTTATCTTGTGCATCACCGTTCTCACTGTGCCTCTTCGAGCATACACCTTTGACCAATCCAAGTCTCCTTAGTCATCGTCTGCGACTACAACCCCTTGATCTTGCTCTTTTGCTATGCCATCTGCTGGTAAACCCAGAGTTGCATGTTGCCCCGCTGGTGGTGTTACACTCGCAGCTATAGGCCTCTCTAATGGTTGGGTGATACTTGGTTAATACCTGGGTCACTTTAAGGAGTGTGAAGGCCTGGTTAATAGTCAAACCCAGAAGTCCTTCCCTCTGACACAACTAGGAGACACTACTATACTATAATGATAGTTACATAGTAGCTATGACTAGACCTCTGTCAGGAGAAGCATTCGCTCCCTTGTGCAGGATTTGCTGCATGACACGTATCACTAGTCTAGCTACTTAGTACCAAGACCCTTAATGGTCTATTCTAGAGACTCCACAGATGACAGTTACAATTGTTATGGGAGTTGATCCCTATCATTGTTTCTGGAATTCGCTGTTGGCTCCTCTCTAGGGTACTACCCTTTACTGTACATCTTTAGTAGCCCCAGTCTACTTAGCCCTAAAGGTTAGAGATGGCCTCAAAGTGTCCTTTGCTAGACAACATTTCTATGTGCCCTTCTTGCTAGACCCTGATAAAGCTGTATGATATGACTACTAGCCCTTTGGGCCTAGGAGATCTCAGTATAAGGAAGCCATCATAAACATGATTCCACTACTATAGTAAGAGTTCCCAAGTCACACAAACTTGAGGCATGACACACTACCATGTTATGGAGTAATATCGCTCCTGTGGCTGGACCTCTTACAAGCCACCAATCCATACCAATAAGTCCGATCGTAACACACTGCCTCCACCTCCACCACCACCACCACCACTGCCACCACCACTAGCAGGGGTTCCTCCAGTGGGTGCTCCACCTCCACTGGTGAGCATAGTGCTTGCTGACACAGACATTTGTCCTTGATGAGCCATTGAGTAAGATGCAAATGCTGAGGCAGGGAGGTTTATTGTTGGGACAGATACACTTGGGGAAGGGGTGTTTGGAGGGTTGATATCAATTTCCAAAGGGTTAGACGATCCCAATGGTCTGGTTTGTAGGGTGAGAGGTACTGGTCTGGTGGTATACCACGATCCCTCAGTTGGGGAGTATTCAATGAAAGCCCAAAGGTGTTTGTCTTCAAGGTAGTGGATTTGTCAATAGGACCTTGTCATAGGGTCAAAGATGAAATATCCTTCAACTCCATTATTTTCTGCCCAGACTGCAGCTCCTTTGACTCTGTCAGATAATTTGTCGGAGCTAAGACAGTCAATGTATTTGGGCTTGAACTTGGTTCGGCTACAACTGGGTGTTGCCACAGTGAGAGACTTGACTTAATGTAATGCCACCACAGGGGCATTAAGTACAACGTGTACTTCAGCAAGTCAATGGGAACAGAAAGGCATGAGTTGGTTAAGACTCAGTTCAGTGGTGAACAAGTATCACTTGGTCTTCCAGGGACACAAGGATAATAGCAGGAGGTCAGAGCTCAAGCAAAGATGCGAGCTCAAGCAGGGACTCAAACACAAAGGCAAGTCAAGATTGAGTCGTGAGGCAAAGTTTCACGATCCTAGAGGTGAGCTCACGACCGCGTAGCTACCACTTAGTCGTGAAGGAATCCTAGACAGTCAATAGTCAGTCAATCCACAATACAGGGGCTCTCCTGCTATGCCAACCATCTTGAGCCACCAAGAGGAGTGCCGTCAATATAGCTTGACAGAGCCTAGAGCTTGAGTGACCAAGCGAAGTCCCACCTATATAGCTAGGCAGAGCACTGGATGTAAGACCACTTGTCCTTCAGCAAAGGGCAATGGAATGGAACTAGGATTCACAGCAGAGAACAAGACTAGAACGGAGAATACAGGCAGTACTACAGGCTCTTTAAATATCCTACAGAAAACCCATTTTTCTGTGCTTTTCTACTATTTTCCAGGGATGCGTAAGCGAAGTAGACTGCGCACGTCAGTCTGTTGTGACAATTGCGCGATTCATGCACAGTCGAGATTCTTTCGAAAGGAACAAGAAGTCGAATCTGAAACACGAGACAAGAATTGAGAAACCGAGAATCTTCCGAGGCTTTTCTAGAAACTTGATTATCCAAGATAATCGATGGCACAATCGGTGGATTGTGACACAAAGACAATGTAGTATTACACAAGAAGTCAAGTCTACCATACAAGCTAGGTAGGGTGTGAGTTATATACTAATACAGGGTGTTTGGCTAGCCCAAACACATGACACAAGAATGGTGTCCTACACCAAATCAGGTACAAAGGGATACACAATAACAGAAGTCTTGGAACATGTGGGACTGGGCGTGCATCAGATCAACTCAGAAAGGTATAGTGGTTTTCGATGGTGCAAGCCGCCAGTCAAAAGGAGTCAGGCACAAGTGGAATGGAGCAAAACAAACAGGCACGTGACAAATGAGAACCCTGCAGAAAATGTGTATCGTACAGTAAGTGACAGAACAGACCAAGGTGCATACAAGGGAAAGAAGGAATCATAACAGCTCCCATAGACCATCTGAACTAATAGATACCTCCAGTTCACATTCAGTCCTTGTCTGATCCCATTAGTGTTGCCTGTCCCCACCATGACAGGCTCACATGCTGGTCATTGGTGTAGCGTTTACCATGAACGCTTGCCTGACTTAGGCTTCTTGGATGGTGGTGAACCTTTGTGTGAAGAAGTTCCTGTTTACTGCTGTGTCAGAGTAGAAGGTGGGATGGGGTAGGATACGCTCGTCTAATCCAAAGTATGCGTGGATGTCTTTGAGGATGGGTACTCCTGCTGGTACCTCGGTGATGTAGTGTGCGTAAGTCCAATCAGGACTGTCGAGGATATAGAAGGTGTGATAAGGCGAGGCAACTCGCTTGTTGTGATAGAGGTGGATCTTGTGTGTGGTGGTACCAACGGGATATTCCACTGCCCATGAGGGAACTTGGGATAAGTCATGGGGGATCCCTGGTCTAAGGGGATATGCTGGACGACTCACTTAAAGGGGGAGAGCCCTAGAGATGACGAGTAATGGTGGTGGTATTGAAGAAGACCAAGATGTCGTTCTTGGTCTTTGCATTACTCTACTTGTCACGATCCGATCGTGCCATCGATCATCTTGGATCTGCTCTGATTCTCACTTCTACTTCTGTGCTTCCATTAAGATTCAGTTCTTGTGTTTCATGTTTTGATTCTCTTCTGGAAGTGTTCCCATTTTCCATTCTTCTGTTCTATTCTGGAATGTTCTCTCACCTTCTTGCCAGCTCACAGATCTAGATCTGGAGCAGAAAAACATAGAAAAATACTACAGAAATACACCTCTTGTACAGTATTTAAGGAGACAGTAGCACGTCTGTATTCTGTGTTCTAGTCTTGTCTTCCATAGCTTGCCTCTGAGATTCAGTACTATTTCCATTCTCTTGTGCCCAGTCGTGCGCAAGCAGTCTTACATAATCGACCGAACCTCTGTACGCAACCTAGTATCGAGCCCGGGCCCTGCGCAACCTCATCTGCAACTAACTCGGTGCTAGTCCGAGCTCTAGATCATGAAACTACTTATACAGATACGCGTGGGCTTTAAAGTGCCACTTCAAGAAACACTAGCCAATAGTGTAAGTAGAGCAAACCCTAGTACAGCTATTGTAACGTTCCACTGGACATTCTTCTTGTGCTGCGGACAAGGCTACTGAAGCGACCTAACAATCACCAGATATGTCGAAGTTTCATACTCGATTGACTACTAGCTTGTGGATGAGACGTAGTAGTGTAGCCCAAAGGATACAGAGGGCGCAATAGAGAGTGAAGTAGATGAGATGTACAGACAGTCGGCAAGACAGCGTGACTAAGGAGAATGGCAGCATGCTCCAAGTGGCAAGAGATAAGCGGAAAGGAAGGGATGCAAGGCCTTACAGCAATTCACCAGCTAAGGACTAGGAAGATGACAACCAAAGTCTATTCAGCACTCAACTGGCAGACAGCGCAGAAGAGGCAAGGTGTTTGGGTGGTATAATCCAAGAAGTCAAGCTTAGGTCTTCAGCAACCATAAGCCAGAGCCTATATACTACTCCAAGGAGGTTTGAACCCCAGCTTGGAACTCCAAAACCCTAATACACAGATCCTAGGAATGAGTCACAATGAGTCAGAGATAATCAGAAGCCAATGGCATAAGGCCCTCATGGCATAAGTCAGAGATAAGGAATCACAGACTGTATGGGTGCAGTCATGAACCAATCATGAAGCAGGAAGCATATGGTACACATCAGAAACCAGGCACAATTGATAACATGTACAAGTCATTGCAAACACAAGGCAGTCAAGACCAGTCCAGGCACAAGCTCATCTGGACCCTTCTGGTGCGAGTCTAGCCAGGTCATGTGCCAGGGTCATGTGATGGGCGGTTGCATAAGATCACGTGATCTAATCCCAATCACTGCGTGCAAAGCAGGGTTTTCAGACCAATAAAACCCATAGAAAACCATATGGAGTGTTAAACATAGCCACTTATCAAGGGTTTTTTTAGGGTTTTCTAAGGGTTTTATTGGTTGGAAAACTCTGCTTTGCATGCAGTGAATAATTCTGAGGCCTTTGAGCGGTGTTCAGGTGATATCGGTAGTCAGGTGACTTAGCTCGTTCTTGGGCATCTAAGGCCACAATTCTCATAACTTCAGCTTCCTCCTCAGCCAAATCAGCACGTGATCTCTTCACAGCAGTGTTCCAGGGTCGTGCAGGGGGTGTCTGGGGGTCCATTATGGGTGAAACCGTAACAGCTATCCTAGTATGAGTCACTATGAGTCATCCTGAGATCCGATCCATATCGTACAATCACGTGTGCTGGATCTTACCCGGCTTACTGATCAACAAGTTCATGACAATATACTGCTGACGAGGGTGTCATAGCCCATGCGTCAGTGTCTATTTCCTGGCCTGAGGCGCCGATCAGTCCAAAATGTAACGTCACCCCCTTTTTACGGTCAAGGCCCCAGCCCAACCATGCTGGGCAGCCTCTCTCTCCACCATGACTTGTTGCCCTGCCTCCAGCCCTGGGTGGTACGAGTCCCACTTGGCCTTGATGCAGGTGATTGCATTGGCCTGCTGGAGCCAGAGTATGCAGTCCCTTCTTACCCAAGCTATCTTGTCCAGCTCGTCCATCTTCTTCGCCAACTCCGCCTCCTTGGCCTCGTATCCCACTTGCGCGCAGCGGTAGTGGTGGACCTCCACAATGAGTGTGAGGTCCTTCATGCCTGTGAGGGCACAGTCGACCGACTCACGCATGGAGCTGCGCTGATCTAGAAAGATCAGGTCGTCGTCGTAATAGTGGGCGTCCATGAGGTAGTTGTAGTTGGGAGCGGCATGCACCAGCTTCCCGTACTGCTGGTCGCTGCCTCTCCTGTAGGTGAGGACAAATGGGTCTGCCATAAGGATGAGCTGCATATACCGAGCTGGGTGCAGCCGGTCTTGAGCATCTCAGATCTGGAAAGGGATATAATGTACTCCTGTTACGATTTCTGCTTCTCGTTGCATGCACTTTGACTTGTTTCATCATCTACTGTACAATATGTGGTTTCCGCGGGCTTCTCATTTGTCACACACCCAGCCATTTTTCTCTGTTCCACTCATGCCTGACTCCTTTCGACTGGCAGTTTGTGCCATTGAAAACCACTATACCTTTCCAAGTTAATCTGACACACACGCGGACATGCATGTCTTCATAGCTCTCATTATAAGGTATCCCTTTGTACTCAATTAGGCGCAAGGTGTCATTCTGGCGTCATGTGTTTGGCTTAACCAAACACCCTGTATTAGTATATAAGTCATGCCCTACCTAGCTTGTACGGTAGACTTGACTTCTTGTGTAATACCACATCGTCTTTGCCTCACGAACCAGCTTTGACTTGCCCTTGTGCTTGAGTCCCCATTTTCGCTCGCCTCTTTGCTTGAACCTTGACCCTCCGCTACTATCCTTGTGTCCCTGGGAGACCAAGTGATACTTGTCCATCACCGAACTGAGTCCTAACCAGCTTGCACCTATCCGATCCTGTCAACTTGCTGAAGTACACGTCATACTTAACGCCCCTGTGGTGGCGTTACATTAAGTCAAGTCTCTCATTGTGGCGATGTCCAGTTGCAGTCAAACCAAGTTCAAGCCCGAATATATTGATCATCTCAGCTCTGACAAACTATCTGACAAGAGTTAAGGGAGCAGCAGTCTGGGCAGAAAACAACAGAGTCGAAGGATATTCCATCTTTGACCCCACAACAAGATCCTACCAACAAATTCACTATCTTGAAGACAAACACCTCTGGGCATTCATTGAATATTCCCCAAATGAAGGAGCATGGTACACTACTGGACCAGTTCCCCTCACCTTGCAAACTGGCCCTTTGGGATCGTCTAATCCCTCAGGAATTGATATCGACCCCCAAGATACCACGTCCCCAAGCATATCAGTACCAACAATGAACCTCCCAGTCTCAGCATTCCCCTCCTACGCAATGGCTCAGCAGGGACAAGCATCCGTGTCGGCAAGTACCACCCTCACCAGTGGGGGAGGAGCACCCAGTGGAAGTGGAGCTCCCACCGGAGGAACCCCTGCCAGCAGTGGCAGTGGTGGCAGCGGTGGCAGTGGCAGTGGTGGTGGCGGTGGTGGTGGCGGTGGTGGTGGCGGTGGTGGTGGCGGTGGTGGTGGCGGTGGTGGTGGACCGGCCCCAGCCGGAGGAGTCACACCACCCATACCAGCCCTAGGAGGCAATGGCTGCCTAGGAGGAAACCCACCCCCGGAATTCGATGGAAACCAGGAACAAAGCAAGGCATTCTTACAAGCCTTCCAGTTGTACTGAGGGATGAATCCCACCGTAGACCTGCTAGCAGTACTGGCCCAGCGGGCCATGACATTCTTGTCCTACATTAGAGGACCACTCGTCAACAATTGGGTTGATGAGCAAATGAGGTGGATAGAGGACCAGCTAGCAGGGGGAGTCCTATGAACCCAAGAGAATCTATGGAACGAAGTAGAAACCCAGTTCATACAAGCTTACACCGACATGGTAGAACAGACCAAAGCCTGCAAAGCTTTGCAAAATCTCGCAATGAATGGGGAAGACATCGACTCCTATGTCGCACAGTTTGGCAACCTAATCACAAAAGCTGGATACAACCCGGATGAAGCTACCACATTGGAACTGTTCCAAGATGGACTCCCGAACCAGTTAGTAGTCAATGCCATCCACTTCCAGCACCCCATCACATGGGAAGACTGAAAGCGGGCTGCCTGTCTGCAACAGGCTGAGTATCTGGTTTTGAAGGACCGACTTGGCAAAAATCGAACTCCATGACAGAAGAAAGGAGGGCACAACTGTGAACAATGGGTACAGACCCTCAACAAGAACCACAACCTGAGCACCATGGATGTTGGATGCGCCCAAGCCTCCGTGGCTCTTACCAACACTGACTGACTCCAACTCCAAAAGGAAGGATGCTGTTTTAGATGCCATGCCACGGGGCACATCTCATGTAACTGCCCACAAAAAAGCACTCGAATTGCTGCATCCTCCACGACTGTCACGATACGCAGGGAACGGACTCTTACTCACGATTATGGCCACGTAGTAAGTAGTAATGTGTCATGGACAGGAGGATCAGTCAGCATGTAGCACAATCACATGCCACCAGGGCATGAGTCAACACTAGGATAGCTATAGTAGGGTTCGAGCTACTTACGCTATTCGTCGTACAGATTCGAGGGGAGCTTTAAAGCGACCCCATACATGTATAAATAGTGGCGTGATAAGACCAAGATACGCCATCTTGGTCTTCTTCAATCACCACCTCATTCTCGTCTCATACACGTAAACTCGCTTGTCTCTCCTAGAGCAAGTCGTCTTCATCGATCATCAGATTACCTAGTGGCTCGGCTTGCCCTAGTGTACGCACAGATCATGTGCCATAGAAGTGCAGTGTATCCCGTGAACAGGTCACGTGACCATCAAGGATATTTTGTTAAAGTCGTGAACGCCCTTTCGCAGTCCAAGTCGGACTAACGCCAGTGGTGGCGTTACATTAAGACCAAGATCCTTTCACCATGGCGTTCACAACACGAGACCAGTGGAGAGACTTCCAAACCTACTCCCTTGAACGAAGAGGAGACCACAACGTACCAACACAATTCCTAGGAGCAGCCAGGTGGAGAGAGTACCGCGGAGAAACAGGATACTTCGTAGACTTCGCGTCGGGACCAACCCTGATACCGACCTGTTGAGTTCAACTTCGATCATTTGTGCTGGGTTGAGATTATGTGGAACCCCATAGACAATCGTTACGACACAGTACGCCCCGCAGGAAGGAACTATAACTGCGACATTGATTCAAGAAACCTGCCCACACGCGCAGAGTGGGGACGCATAGACGGACAACCAGAAGAGGAACCCAGCACATCAGAACCAAGAACCCCCGCGCCATCTGAAACAAGTGGAGACGACAAGGATACCGATCACGAAGACGAATCAGAAGTCGGAGACATAATACAAACAGCTGAGTCTCTACGAATAAACGAGCCAGAAAACATCGAAATACACCCACCCACAGATATGGCTACAACAACAATGGTACAAGAAGACCTCGCAGTCGAAGAAGCGCGAAGAATCACCGAAGAAGCCGAGGCATACTTACGCCCCATCAACCCCACAACCGGACACCGCATGACGGCCAATGACGCCGCCATATTCAGAGTGGTAGGCCCGGACGTACCTGACCCACCACCGGGGGCAGGCGGACCAGCGCCACCAGGAAGACCAGAGGGAAGCTTCAGCCGAGGACCACCAGGAAACAGAAGGCCACCACACGGAGGAAGACAACCCCAATTCGGAGGAGGAGGAGGAGGAGACCCCTTCGGAGGAGGACCCCCACCGCCGCCACCACCAGCAGCAGGACCAGCGCCAGGAGCACCACACGGAACCGACAAACTCGTGGGAGAGCCCCCAAGCATATTCGACGGAAACTGAGATGAGTACGAGTCGTTCCTCATGCAGTGGCACATTTACTGGGGACAAAACTCAGAGGCGCCAATCATGACCAACGTCTACCGACGATGCCTATTGTTCCTAGGATTCGTCAAAGGACCATGAGTTTCTAACTGGACGCTCGGATTCCTCCAGTGGCTCAACAATGAACTGCACCACGGACGCAACAGATACGACCCATTCTTATGGGATACGCTAACGGCGGGATTCTCTGACCGCTTCTCAAACGTGTTAGAGCAAGAGCAGGCACAGGCCACGTTAGCCAAAGGATTCAAAATGGTGGGAGATGACATTGATTCGTACGTCACCAACTTCGAACAACTAGCGCAGAAAGCTGACTACCGACTTAACGACCGCCAAACGCTGGACCGATTCACGGCGGGTCTCCCGAGAGCCCTATTTACAAAAATATACGAACTGGACGATCCACAAACCTTCAACGAGTGGAAGGAAGCAGCGCTGCGATGCCAAAAGCAATACATCCATCTGCGCGCTCGCCTAGGACTCAACACAACACCCTGCAACGCACCACCACCGTGACCACAACAAAACCGCGGATACGCCCCGCAGTGGGCACCACCCAGGTTCCCACCTGCCACACTACGACCCAAATGCCATGGACACATCAGCGGACAGAACCCATGCACACCTCGCGGAGGTAGGAGATCCAAACCGCGGCAGCTACCAGAAACCGCCATTCCCACCAAGAGGAGGACCAGGACAAAACCGAGGAGGCGGGCCATGCCGGGATATGAGGGAGGTCATCTGTTACAATTGTAACAACCCCGGCCACTTCTCACAAGAATGTACACGCCCCAGGAAGCCGAGACAGCAATTCCAACCACGCGCGAGCACAAGTCGCAGCACAGAAACCGACTATTATAGCCAAGAGATGACAACGGCACGCCGCGTGGAAACTACACCTGAAGGACAAGCCAAGGAGTGGATGGAGATGCTTAGAGGGGCTAGCGACGAGGTGAAAGACCTTGTATTCAAGGATCTCTGGACCCAAGAGGGTTTTCAGGACGCCTGAACCCATCGGCCTGGGTGAGGGCAGTCAACTGTAATTCTGTAATCATGACTCGCTACCGTTCGCTCCGAATTCCAGTATCGATTCGTACAAATTACTCCATGGCCGATATCAAGGGGCTCGTCGACTCCGGAGCCACCGACAACTTCATAAGACCCGCGTTCGCTAGATGCATGGGCCTCGGACTACAAACTCTTGAGAAACCAAAGAAAATTTGGAACATAGACAACACGGAAAACAAAGCTGGGTCCATTACACACTTCATCGACCTAGACATCCAAACCAATAACATCTCTAAAACTATGAGGTTCCTCGTCACCGACATAGGAAACGAAGACCTCGTCCTCGGATACCCCTGGCTAGCAACCTACGAACCAACTATCAGCTGGGCGCACGCCACCATTCACGAAGGGGCCCTTCCAGTAGTGCTTCGATCAATCAACCCCACGGAAACACAAACCACCATTGCCAGCGCGATGACCCAAAACGAAGCCGAAGATATTGTCCAAGAACTCGAAGAGGAATGCCAGATACGCACCACAGCCACTGAACTAGCCATTGCAGCTAATCAAAACACCGTCGTGGAAGCCCTCCCAGAACCATACCAGCGCTTTGCAAAGATCTTCAGCGAAGAAGCATCCCACCAATTCCCACCATCACGACCCTGGGACCACGCAATTGACTTCAAACCGGGTACACCCCCCAGTATCGACTGCAAAGTCTACCCAATGTCACAGGACGAAGACGGACAACTACGCGAATGGCTAGATGAACAACTCAAGCTAGGCTACATCCGACCCTCAAAGTCACCCTACGCCTCGTCATTCTTCTTCATCAAGAAAAAGGACGGAAAGCTGAGACCAGTACAAGACTATCGGCGAATCAACGCCTGCACGGTGCGCAACCAATACCCACTACCTCTCATGTCAGAACTCATCAACGACCTCGGAGACGGGCACATATTCACCAAACTTGACGTCCGCTGGGGATACAACAACGTACGAATCAAGGTAGGCAATGAACACAAGGCCACGTTCAAAACGAAATACGGATTATTTGAACCCCTCGTCATGTACTTCAGGGCTCACGAATTCACCAGCAACGTTCCAGAACATGATGAACAACATTTTGGGCGACACAATCCGCGTCTTTGCAGCAATGGGTACAATCATCCGCATCTACATGGACGACATTGGTATTGCAACACTTGAACATGCAGGACTTCAGGCACACATAGACGCAGTATGCGCAGTACTCCAAGTCGCAATGGACCACGACCTCTACTTTAAACCATCCAAATGTACCTTCCACCAACCGCGAATGGATTACCTGGGGGTAATCCTTGAAAAGGGGGTAACTCGCATGGACCCTGTAAAAATTGCGGGCATACGCGACTGGCCCACACCAACGAAGGTACGCGATGTACGCTCCTTTCTGGGCTTCTGCAATTTTTACTGCCTCTTCATTCGCGGTTTCGCCACATATGCACGAGCCCTCAACAAACTCACACGCAAAGACGCGGAATGGACATGGGGCAAAGACGAAGAGACCGCCTTCCAAAACCTCAAACGCCTAGTCACCAGCAAACCGGTACTCACACACCCCACACTGACAGACCAATTTGAACTCGAAGTAGATGCATCCAGATACGCAGTGGGCGCAGTGCTCCTACAAAAAAAACAAGATGGGAAACGACACCCCATCGGATATTTCTCGGCCACCCTGAACAAAGCCGAACGCAACTACGACATCTACAACTTAGAACTTCTGGCCATTGTCAAAGCACTGCGACACTGGAGACCATTCCTGGCAGGATCCCCGCACAAAATCAAAATCTTCTCAGACCACCTAAACCTCACACACTGGAAATCCCCACAAAAGATAAGTTGCCGCGTAGCTTGAGAAGTGCTGGAACTCATGGAATACGACTTCGAGATTCACCACATCAAAGGAACCAACAACGGCCGTGCAGACGCCTTATCACGAAGACCCGACTACGACAGAGGAGAACGAGACAACGAAGGGGTTGTCATCCTACCAGAAGCCGTATTCACGCGAAACCTCACCACTCAACACCCGGAAGCCCACGATCAAGACAAGAGTATCATACACCCATGGGTAGACCCCCACAAACTCAAGAAAGTCAATGGAGTCTGGTACCACCAAGGCGCACGAGTCATCACCGGAGGACCAGAGGAAGTCTGCACCATCATCGCCAACCATCACGACCCCCCAGTCTACGGCCACCCCGGAATCAAACGAACGGCGAGAATCATCGAACGAAGTCACTGGTGGCCAAACATGTTGAAACAAGTAACAGAATACGTTCAAGGATGCGCGGAATGCCAACGACACAAAGTCAACAACCGCCCAACAAAAGCCCCGCTAGTACCCATTACACCAAAACCCGACGCTAAGCCGTTTGAGACCATCGCACTCGACTTTATCACTAAACTGCCGGTATCGCAGGGACACGACGCTATTCTCACCGTAACCGACCACGATTGCACCAAGGCGTTGATCTTCATTCCCTGCAACGAGGAGATATCAGCGGAAGAAACTGCTGCCCTGTACGTAACTCACGTATTCCGGAGATTTGGACTACCGGCAAAAATCATCAGCGATCGTGACCCACGCTTTGCATCAAAATTCACACGAGAGCTGTGCCGAATCCTCGGCATCCACCAAAACATCTCCACAGCATATCACCCCCGAACAGACAGACAATCAGAGCACACCAATCAATGGCTGGAACAGTATCTCCAGTTCTGGACCAATGAGCGTCAAGATAACTGGGCGCAATTCCTACCCATGGCAGAATTCGCGCATAACAATTGGCCACACGAAGCCACAAGGAAGTCCCCATTTTCGCTCTTGATGGGATACGACCCGCGCGCTGATTGGATCGATAAGCCTTCCCCTATCCCGCAGGTGCTCACAAGGCTCCAACAGTTCCGCGAAGCACGAAGCGAGGCCCAGAACCTTATCAAAAAGGCACAGACCCTGTGGGTCAAACACCGAAACACGCCCAAGTACCAAATCGGAGATCAAGTGTGGCTAGAAGGGCAACACCTGCGAACCAATCAACCAACTGCCAAACTGGCGGCACGACGGCATGGCCCCTTCAAAATCACATGCATCCTATCACCGGTCAACTACCAACTCGAACTTCCCACGCAGTGGAGCATTCACCCCGTGTTTCACATTGACTTACTCACACCTTATCGCGAGACGCCCATGCATGGGGAAAACTTCCAGTGCCCGCCACCGGACCTTGTGAACAGGGAAGAGGAATACGAGGTGGAGCGTATTCTAGACTCCCGAAGGTTCGGCCGGAGCAAGAAAGTGCAATACCTCGTGAAATGGAAGGGGTACCCAGACTCAGAGAACCAGTGGGTCAACAAAGATGACATCTTCGCTGATGATGCCCTAGCGGAATATGAACGGAGTTCAAATGCAAGGAACATACATATAAAACGGGGACAAACCACAACTCACCCCCCATCTCCTCACCCTGGACTCCCCACTACAATCACAATGTCTCTTCCCACTTCCACCTCTTCCACCCCTCTCTCTGCCCATCTCATCGACAGCCTCACCCATGAAGAACTCCGAGAGGCCCTCACCAACGCGCAATCCATCATTGACGTCGAAGAGCCCGACCAACCTGCCACTTATTGGCTCACCAACAGCAGGGGGGACTGCCTCAACACCGCGCCATACACGGAAGCCGAAATTACTAGGCTTCGCGCAGCTGTCGGACTCTTTGCGAGTCCCTCACTTCGACCTCTCCCAGTCCGAGTCAAGCGTCAAGAGGAAGAAGAAGACGATGGCCACGTTGCGATGGCAGGACTGGATGAAGAACCGACCCTGGAAACCGCACACGGACCAGTGGAGGCAGCAGCAACTAGCAGCAGCGGCAGCACAACGAGCGTGCATCCTCATTCGACGCCGACAGCACATCGCGACACTGAGAGAGCAGTGTACGAGGCAGTAGAAGGAGCACTGAGGGAATGGTACCCAGTTGAGCAGCCCTACCTTATTACAGCCACCGACTCTGACGACCCCCGTGAAACCCCGTACGCCTGCGACACTACGGGGCGACCCTTGTATCGTGCCGGGGTCGTCGTTGACACTGAGACCCAGACACTACCCGCCGTCCGCCTCTGCTACCTGGGAGGCAACACTCGCACCGCCCCACACGGCTACAAACACAATCAGGGAGACGATTTCGTCCATCACCCCATCACCGACGCGCAGGGGGTGACGCGCCAAGCGACCTTCATCCAAGTGGTTGCCGGCCCCAACCCCCTCGTACTAGGCCTCGTCGACGACAGCGACAAGGTCTACAGCCGACCCCTGTACGCGGAGCTGCAGGTACGCGAGGCGGGGAAACCCCACTACGCCCCCGAAGACCTATACGCCCTCGTCGGTGGACACAGCAACCAGCACCGTACGGACCGGGCGTTGAACGAGCTGAGGGATGTAGGGGTCAAGGCGGAGGTAACACACTTTTCGCGCCTACCGCCACGAGGCCAAGAGGATGGAGCAGAGGCTTCACGCCCTAGCCCAGGTGCTTGGAGGGGTACAGGCAGAGTTGGCACAGTGCAAATTCCAGTTGGAGATGGCCAACGTACTGGATCGGATTACGGAGAGGCAGGAAGCATGGGTCGGAGGGATAGGCCCCACTCGGCGCCATGGTTGTCGCGGCTGAAAAGGGGGTGATGTCACGATACGCAGGGAACGGACTCTTACTCACGATTATGGCCACATAGTAAGTAGTAATGTGTCATGGACAGGAGGATCAGTCAGCACGTAGCACAATCACATGCCACCGGGGCATGAGTCAACACTAGGATAGCTATAGTAGGGTTCGAGCTACTTACGCTATTCGTCGTACAGATTCGAGGGGAGCTTTAAAGCGACCCCATACATGTATAAATAGTGGCGTGATAAGACCAAGATATGCCATCTTGGTCTTCTTCAATCACCACCTCATTCTCGTCTCATACACGTAAACTCGCTTGTCTCTCCTAGAGCAAGTCGTCTTCATCGATCATCAGATTACCTAGTGGCTCGGCTTGCCCTAGTGTACGCACAGATCACGTGCCATAGAAGTGCAGTGTATCCCGTGAACAGGTCACGTGACCATCAAGGATATTTTGTTAAAGTCGTGAATGCCCTTTCACAGTCCAAGTCGGACTAACGCCAGTGGTGGCATTACAACGACCACCCAACGAACTCCCATCCCCTCTCCCTCAACCATACCAGCTCCCACCATCACTACTATCGCCATACAATCTAGCCACGTACTATCAGCAGAAGAGCAGGCTGAAGTGCAGATCGCTGTGATGAAAGCACAACCACAGGAGGTACGAGACCTCATGGTGGAAAAATTATTCGCAAATGAGGATTTTCTCAATGCTTGAACCTGACGGCCTGAGCTAGAGCACTGAATGTAAATGTGTACCATAGCAGATATTGATCCATGAGAATCCCAGTTCTTTTCAAATCTGCACACACAATGGCCGAACGACAGGTACTCCTAGACTCAGGAGCCACTGACAACTTTATCTGCACCTCCTTATTGAAACGGCTGCAGATCGGAACACGTGACGTCACACAGCCAATACACATCTGGAACGTAGATGGAACTCATAACCAAGATGGGGCCATTATCCAATACACCGATTTGAATGTCTGCACCAGGGACGGCACCAAGACACTTCACTTCCTGGTGACAAACCTAGGAAAGGACGAAGTCATATTAGGCTACCCTTGGTTTTCGGTGTTTGAACCACTTGTAAAGTGGGGCGAGGCGATGCTGAACGAAGAGTTCCAACCAGTAGTTGTATCCAGCCTCTAGTCATTGGACAAAGCCATGCCCATCAAAGCATCCATATGGGCATTGGAGATGTACCAACTCGATGAGGAGGCATGGGAGCAACTGATGGACAACGAGCAGGAACCCTGTGTGGCACTGATACGTAAAACTACAACCGCATCCGAATTGGTGCAACAAGAAGCGGCCAAAAAGGAGGGGCGAACATTTGAGGAAATGGTCCCACCAGAATATTGACGACACCGCAAAGTCTTCAGCAAGGAAGCATCCCATCGCCTCCCACCAAAGCAACCGTGGGACCACGCCATTGACCTAGTACCCAACGCCCCTGCAACAATGGACTGCAAAGTGTATCCACTAACGCAGGAAGAGGACAAGGCACTCGAGGTGTTCCTCACTGAACAACTCGAGAGGGGGTATATTCGACCGTCGAAATGCCCATACGTCTCACCGTTCTTCTTCATAAAGAAGAAAGATGGGAAGCTCAGACCCATACAAAACTATCAACGACTAAACGAAGTCACTGTTCGCAACCACTACCCACTGCCCCTCATCCCTGAACTTATTGACATAATCCGTGACACGCGACTCTTCACCAAATTAGACATCCACTGGGGATATAATAACATCCGTGTAGACGAAGGGGATGAGTGGAAGGCTGCCTTCAAAACAAACAAAGGAGCTTTCAAACCACTTGTAATGTACTTCGGCCTCATGAATTCCCCAGCTACATTCCAAGCGATGATGGACTTCATGTTCAGAGGGCCAGTATTAACGGGTGAGGTGATCGTATACATAGACGACATTCTTATCGCAACCATCGATAACCTTGAATGTCATTGTGAAAGGGTTCACCAAGTCTTGACGATTTGCAAAGAAAATGACCTCTACATCAAACCAGAGAAGTGCGAGTTTGAGGTGCGCGAGACAGAATACCTCAGACTCATTATTGGACATGGGAAACTGCGGATGGACCCTGTAAAAGTACGAGGCATCTGCAACTGGCAGCCCCTGAAGAACCTTAGAGAAGTGCACACCTTCATCGGCTTCTGCAACTTTTATCACCAGTTCATTAAAGGGTTCTCTTCACTCACACGCCCCCTTCACGACCTTACGAAAAAGAACGTCCCGTGGCATTGGGGGATGGATCAACAATGCACATTCGAGCGTGTTAAAGATCAGATATGCCAAGAACCGGTCCTCCTATTCCCCAACTTAACAAAACCATTTGAATTGGAAGTAGATGTGTCCAATGTCGCAATTGGCGCAGTACTCAACCAGTTAGGAGATGACCAGAAACTCCACCCAGTTGCATTCCACTCAGAGTTGTTGTCTCAGGCTGAGCAGAACTACGACATTTACGACAGAGAATTACTTGCGGTAGTCAAAGCCCTCCACACCTGGCGCACATATCTCATTGGCTCCCCCCATAAAATCATCATACACACTGATCACACCAACCTGCAGTACTGGAAGGAGCCACAAAAGATCAGTCACCGAGTAGCACGCAAGTTCCTGGAACTGTCAGAATACGACTTTATGCTAAAACATGTTTCTGGCATCAAGAACAGTCGCATGGACACCCTATCACGCTGGGCAGACTACGCACCAAACAATGAGGACAACAACAACATTATAGTCCTCCCTGCTGAACGGTTTATCCGAGCCACAGAGATGTCAATGCATGACATGGACATCTGGACCCAAATTGCACAAAACCTCGATGAGTCACAGGTATTGCAGTGGATCGAACCACACAACCTAAAGAAGCACGATGGGTTATGGTGGAAGGGTGAGGCCCTTGTCATTGTCAGGGACAACGATCTTAAATGGGGGGTAATAACCTTTTTCCACAATATGCCAGCAATGGGACACCCTGGAATCACAAACACCTATGAACTCTTACGATGGGACTGCTGGTGGCCCAACATGCACAAAAACATAGAAGAATATGTCAAAGGATGCGCTATGTGCCAGGCAAACAAAATTAACCCCCACCAACAAAAACCACACCTTTTCCCCATCACTGACAGACCCAGATGCAGAACCATTTGAAGTTGTCGCCATGGACTTCATCACGAAACTACCACCATCGCAGGGATACAATTCAATCCTCACCATCACCGACCACGACTGCTCAA
The DNA here is from genome assembly GCA_021524915.1 of Lactarius akahatsu. Classification (NCBI taxonomy): domain Eukaryota; kingdom Fungi; phylum Basidiomycota; class Agaricomycetes; order Russulales; family Russulaceae; genus Lactarius; species Lactarius akahatsu. Next base: position 319,372 of record JAKELL010000001.1, on the reverse strand, counting down.
AAGCAGCTATCTTCATCCCATGTAACAAAACCATCACGGCAGAAGGCGTAGCTTGGCTGTACCTTCACCACATATACCCCCATTACGGAATACCCTGAAGACTGATTACAGACCAAGACCCCCAATTTACATTGGCGTTCATGAAACAACTCTGCCAAGTCCTCGGGATCCAGCAAAACATCTCGTCAGCATACCACCTTCAGATGGACGGCCAATCTGAGTGGACGAACCAGTGGCTGGAACAGTACCTATGCCATTGGAGCAATGTGCAGCAGGACAATTGGGCAGAGGCCCTCCCAGTAGCACAATTTGTGCATAACTCATGGCCCAACACGACCACAAAGCACTCCCCCTTCTCACTAATCATGGGCTGGGAACTGTGCACTTCATGGACCCCAAAACCCACGACATCTCCATCCATTGATTGGTGACTAGAAGATATGGGCACTCGTCGACAACATGCGCAAGATTGCATCAAACACGCCCAAGAACTCATGATGAAGCAAGGGCGTACCTGCTTTATCCCCTATCAGGAAGGGGCGCAAGTGTGGCTAGAGGGAACGAACCTTAAAACATTCTACCCCACAGCCAAGTTAGCTCCCAAACATCATGGGCCGTTCCGCATTAAGAAGGTCTTATCGACGGTGTCTTACGAGTTGGAACTTCTGAAGTCATGGAAGATCCACCCCGTGTTCCACGCCAACCTCCTTACCCCATATAAGGAGACAGAACTACATGGGGAAAACTTCATGCGACCTCCCCCTGACCTTGTGGACAAAGAAGAAGAGTTCAAAGTGGAGCAAATCCTTGGATCACGGCTTTATGGCCGAGGGTGCAAACTCCAGTTCTTAGTTCAGTGGAAGGGATTCCCCATGAGTGATAGTTTGTGGGAACCACTTGAGAATGTCTGACATGCACCTGACCTTATCGCCGACTTTTACCGGCACAACCCTAACACCGAAGGGGCTGGACAAAAGATATAAAGGAACACCCCATAAACCCAAGCAACGTGTACCTCCTCTCCCATTCTTACAACCATGACGTCCACTCCTATCGTCTCAAAAGTTCCTTCGCACCCCCCAGCACAAATTATACTCGAGCAACTAACCGTACCCTCACAGGACCAGGGTGTCCCCTTGCAGCCAGAGGGTTGCACACCATACTCTGTAGTCCTCAGTCCAGACCCCCCTGTCTTGTCTTTGATCGCTCCTGCTCTTGACTGCCTTGCCCAGGAGGAGGCGGCTGCCTCACTACTCACCCTTACCACCCCCCCTGTTGACACTCCTATCACCATACACATCCCCGCTGTCCCTACTCCCCCTGGACTGCAACAACACACCCCACCACCACCTCTTGAACACGTACCACTTCCCCCGTTCCCTCCTGGTATCAGCCACATAACTACGCCTACCACACAGCCCCACCTTGTCAAACCAGACCCCACCCTAGCCTTCCTCGATGATGAAGGAGATGCCATAGACCCAGGACTCCCCTTCCTTTGCAACGACCCCGATCTCTCCTATCTATATTTCCCTCTGAAGATTGGAGAGGCTGGGTACCCAAAGCAAATCGCACACTTCATTTATTATCGCAAGAATTATCAGGAAGTTGTCGGAACTATGGGAAGGGGGCACCCTTGCTACATGCAGTCAGTCTACTTGCAGGGGGTGTATGAGGGACAACTTCCCCAACATATCACAGACCAACAACTCGCCATGTTCCACCCCCATGACCCTCGTGCTATATGTGTCAACAAGGTCTTGACAGAGTTGCGCGACACCTGCCTTCACACAGACGTGTCTCACCTCAGGGAGTGTCTCTTGCGGAAGGATGCAATCATGGTACGCAAGTCCAAACTCCAAAGACTAGAGACGGACCTCACGTGCAATCGCTTCCACATGGACATGGACCTCACAAGTGTGCAGAAGTGGCTGCAGTATGCGTGTGCTATACCACTCATATCAGAAAAGTATGATGAGCTCCAAGCCAAATTCATATGTCCATGACCTACCCCCAAGTCCATTCCCATTCCTCCGCATACCAGAGGACCTTGCGAGATGCCACGTTTACAGGGAGAAGAGTGCAAAAGGACTCGCAAGTGTTTCTAGTGCAAGTCGACAGACCACTTGATTGCTCAATGCCCTCAGAGGAGGGGCAAGCAGCCATGTCAGTGGTGTGGGAGTCGCACTCATCAATATGACATCTGTCTCATCCATCGCATATCCCCTATGACACCAGCCTATATCAACCCCAACAATCGCCCTCGGTGGTGCAGCAAGTGCTTGCGGTATGACGCGCGACATGAGGAGATCCACTGCCCTCAGTACGAGCAGTGTTGAGAGTATGGGGAGCAGGGTAGGCATATGTTCTTGCATTGCCACATATGCCCGTGACCCCCTTTGCCAACTCTGGACAACACTCCTGTCGAGGACAACTGGTACTACACCAGCGACTAGTCGAATGTTGTGGTGACTTTGAGTCTGATGGGGGGGTAATGTTACGATTTCTGCTTCTCATTGCATGCACTTTGACTCGTTTCATCATCTACTGTACAATACGCGGTTTCCGTGGGCTTCTCATTTGTCACACACCCAGCCATTTTGCTCTGTTCCACTTGCGCCCGACTCCTTTCAACTGGCAGTTTGCACCATCGAAAACCACTATACCTTTCCGAGTTAATCTGACACATTGTAATGCCACCACAGGGGCGTTAAGTACAACGTGTACTTCAGCAAGTCAATGGGATCGGATAAGCACGAGTCAGTTAAGACTCAGTTCAGTGATGAACAAGTATCACTTGGTCTCCCAGGGACACAAGGATAATAGCGGAAGGTCAAGGCTCAAGCGAAGAGGCGAGCGGAAACAGGGACTCAAGCCCAGAGGCGAGTCAAAGTCGGTTCGTGAGGCAAAGACGATGTGGTATTACACAAGAAGTCAACTCTACTGTACATGCTAGGTAGAGCGTGACTTATATACTAGTACAGGGTGTTTGTGAAGTGCAAACACAAGGCGCGATCCTGAGGTACTGGCCCCAGCGAGCTAATGAGGAAGTATGAAGGGAGAGTCTATAAGAAGTACAAGGGAACTCTGCGGGGGCATGTGGGGCTCAAATGATGTCAGCGGGCTCTAGAAGTCATAAGCCCAGCTTCCCTGCGGTCATGGGGTTGGTGTGAGATAAGAATCAGAGAATGAATCGAAGCAGGTCATGGGTAAAAGTACATGCAAACACAAGGCGAGATAATAGAGCATGCGGTGCAGAAGGCAAGAATCGTAACACACATGTGCGGACCTGCGTGTCTTCGTAGCTCTCGATATAAGGTATCCCTTTGTACTCAATTAGGTGCAAGGTGTCATTCTGGCATCATGTGTTTGGCTTAACCAAACACCCTGTATTAGTATATAAGTCACGCCCTACCTAGCTTGTATGGTAGACTTGACTTCTTGTGTAATACCACATCGTCTTTGCCTCACGAACCAGCTTTGACTCGCCCTTGCACTTGAGTCCCCATTTTCACTCGCCTCTTCACTTGAGCCTTGACCCTCCACTACTATCCTTGTATCCCTGGGAGACCAAGTGATACTTGTCCATCACCGAACTGAGTCCTAACCGGCTTGCACCTATCTGATCCTGTCGACTTGCTGAAGTACACATTGTACTTAACACCCCTATGGTGGCATTACAACTCCCCTGTTGTGTTAGAACCTGATGGGTGGAGGAGTCTCCACTTGGCGTCAGGATAGTGGGCTGTGTTCTTCCACACAATAGCAGTGGACCTGGGGTTGAGTAGCTTTTGGCATATGGATAGGCTCCCTGTCGGTGGTGCATAGTGGTGGGGTTTTGTTGTGCGTGGTGGTGAGGTGGTTCCCATATACGAGGTGTTCATGAAGAGGGCAATGCTCCTCTGATAAGTACTGGTCGAAGTCCTGGTCCTCTTGAACCTGAGTGTTACGTTTCGGACTGATTGGCACCTTGGCCCGGGAAGTGGACACTGACGTATGGGCTATGACACCCTTGTGTTGTGCAGCAATGCACGCAGTGTACAGGTAGACCCTTACCTGAATAGAGAGCTTAGACGAGGCTTAGAGTGAAGCAGAGGAAGCTCAAGGTGGGGTGGAGAGAGATGTGTATAGGTACTCGCTCCTATAGTAGGATTTATATACTCTATGGTCCACCCATGTCCGTTTGGGGAAAAGTGATGAGTAGAGGCGTCCACAATGTCGCGTTTTCAGTAGTCGCCTAATGTCTAATCACCAGTGGACTCGGAATAATCCCTTAAGGGGATTCTGTACGTATACCGTATGACTAAATACTCCGAATTACGTGTATAGCATAACTAATCGTACTGTCATTCCTATGTAATGAGCCTTATAGTAAGTATTACGGCTCAACACCTTGTCAGCAGTATATCATCATGGACTTGTGGATCAGTCAGCCAGGTAAGCTCTGGCACATGTGATTGTACGATACGGATTGGATCTTGCTGTGACTCATACTAGGATAGCTGTACTAGGGTTTGCTCTACTTACACCATTTGCTAGTCGTTTCGAAGCAGCACTTTAAAGCCCATGAGTATCTGTATAAGTAGGGTAGCCAGAAGACCAAGGACGACATCTTGGTCTTCTTCAATACCACCACTATCACTTGTCATCTCTAGGGCCCTCCCCCTTAAGTGAGTTGTCCGGCATATCCCCTTAGACCAGGTGTAACACCACCACAGGGGCGTTAAGTACGACGTGTACTTGAGCAAGTCAATGGGATTGGAAGGGTGTGAGTTGGTTAAGACTCAGTTCAGTGGTGAACAAGTGTCACTTGGCCTCCCAGGGGCACAAAGACAATACATCAGGAAAACCCATGTTTTACTTATTTATACTTTCTGTTCTTTTGCTCTTTTAGCAAGGGAAAAAAGGACCCTTTCAGAAAAGTACCAACTACTTAAAAAAAGAAATCCCCTCTTCTTTTTCTTTACTTTTCCTACTTTTTAGGCATATTTCTGGGGAAATTTTGGATTTTGGTCTGATTTTGGTCCGATTTTTTAAAAATTTTGGTCCAATTTATTACCATATATGGAAATTTTCGGACCAAAAAATAAAGTTTGGTCCAATATTTCCATTTTTGGTCATTTTATTCTGTCAATTTTTGGTCATTTGGTACTCTACTTATCCTGTACTTTTTTTGGCAGCTCAGCAAGTAAAAAACAAAGAAAGAGGGATGTCTTTTTCTTACTTTTTCTACTTGTTTTCTGAAAAGAATGAAAAAGTATGGAAAAGTATGAATAAGTAAATACATGGTTTTCCTGATGCTAGCGGAAAGTCAAGGCTCAAGTGAAAAGGCGAGCGAAAACAGGGACTCAAGTGCAACAGCGAGTCAAAGGTCGATTTGTAAGGCAAAGACGATGTGGTATTACACAAGAAGTCAAGTCTACCATACAAGCTAGGTAGGGCGTGACTTATATACTAATACAGGGTGTTTGGCTAGGCCAAACACATGACGCTATACTGACACCTCGTGCTGAATCAGGTACAAAGGGATGTACTACATCAAGGGTTATGAAGACACGTGGGTCTGCATGTGCGTCAGATCAACTTGGAAAGGTGTAGTGGTTTTCAACGGTGCAAACCGCTGGTCGAAAGGAGTCGGGTGCAATTGGAATGAGGCAAAACGGATGGGCGCGTGACAAATGAGAAGCCTGCAGAAGCCACATATCGTACAGTAGGTAACAAAGCGAGTCAAGACGTGTGTAATAGAAGCAGAAATTGTAACACCAGGGATCCCCCATGACTTATCCCAAGTGCCCTTTGCAGCTAGTGGAATACCCCGTTGGCACTGTAGCTCACAAGATCCACCTATACTGCAACGAGCATGTCGCTTCGCCCTATCACGCCTTCTATATCCTTGATGGTCCCAGTTGGACTTACGCACGATACATTGCTGAAGTACCCGCAGGAATACCTATCTTTGAAGACCTCCACGCATACTTCAGACGAGATGGACATATCTTACCTCACCCAGCCTTCTATGCTGACTCTCCTGTGAACAGGAACTTCTTCCAACAGAGGTTCGCCACCATCCAAGAAGCCTAAGTCAGGCCAGCATTCGTGGTAAACGCCACACTGAGCCTGGTCCATATCAGGTCGAGTGGCTGTTGATATGTTGGCCAGAGAAGAGTCTCTTGTATGCACTGCTGTAGGACTGGGCAAAGGAAGGAGGGATGGTACGGGGGTAGGTGGACGACTTCCTCCTGTGAGAACAGATTGGGGAAGCGACAGGGGTGATGGTGGCATGTTCTGAATGATGAGGGTAGGCTGGATCGAGATGGGGAGTAGGTCATTGAGGACATAGTGCACTTGGACTGGGGATGAGGACATGAGTGGAAGTGGGAATGGATGAAGGAGATGGGGACGTCTCTTGGGATTTCCCTGTGCTTATATGTACTTCTCTGGCAGGGTTTGAACGTTTGAACTCCCGAATTGTGTCATCAGCAAATACGTCATCCTTGGAGACCCACTGGTTGTCCAAGTCCGGATATCTGCACCACTTGACCAAATACTGCAGTTTCTTTGTCCTGCCGAATTGCTGGGAGTCTAGAATCTTCTCGACCTCATATTCCTCTTCTCCATCAACCAAATCTGGTGGTGGGCGCTGATAGTTGGGGCCATGTGTGGGAGTTTCTCGGTACAGAGTCAGAAGGTCTATATGGAACATTGTTATGATCAGGCGATCATGCCATCGATAGGAGAAAAGTCGGAAAGTTCTTGATCTCGCAATTCTATTCTCATGTTTCAAGTTCTGCTTCTTGTTCTATTTCGAAGATTCTCGCCTTCTTCCTTCTGTTCTATTCTGGAAAGTTCTACTTATGATGCGATTGTGTGCTACTTACGATACGACCGATGGTGCGATTCTTACGATGGAGAGACTGCGCACTCCAAGGAAAATCATAGAAAATACAGAAAAACAGGACTTTGTACAGTATAAAAGAGCCAGTAGTGTTACGGTTTCGCCCGTAACTGTCTCCCCGAACACCCCTGCAAGACCTCGGAACACTGCCGTGAAGCGATCACGTGCTGAATATGCCGAAGAAGAGGTCGAAGTTATGAGACTTGTGGCTGAGCACGCCCAGAAACCAGCTAAGTCACGTGACCTTCCCGCCTACCTCGGAAACGCTCAAGAATATTGGGAGTAGGATCACGTGATCTTACATCAAGCGCCCGTCACGTGACCCTGGCACGTGACCTGGCTAGACTTGCACCAGAAGGGTCCAGATGAGCTTGTGCCTGGACCGGTCTCAAATGCCTCGTGTTTGTAACGACTCGTATGTGCCTGATCAATTGTGCCTTGATTCTGATGTACTATACAATGTTCGTGCTCTGATTGGATGGAAGCAGCGCTCATACAGCTGCGGATGATTATCTCTGACTCATACCTCTGCGCCTTACTGCCATTGGTCGATTGTTATCTCTGACTTGACTGTGACTCATTCCTAGGATCTGTATATTAGGGTTTCGGAGTTTCAAGCTGGGGTTCAAACCTCCTTGGACATGTATATAGGCTCTGGCTTATGGTCGCTGAAGACCTAAGCTTGACTTCTTGGATTATACTGCCCAAATGCCTTTGCCTCTTCTGCGCTGTCTTGCCAGTTGAGTGCTGAATAGACTTTGGTTGTCAACTCCTAGTCCTTAGCTGAGGGATCGCCGTGAGGCCCCTATCCTTTCCTTTCCTCTCTACTCCTGCCATTCAAGGAACGTGCTGCACCATCTCCTAAGTCGCGCTGTCTTGCCGACTATCTTTGCCACATCTACTTCAGTTCACTCTCTTCACCTCCCTTTGCATCCTTTGGGGAACATTACTACGACTCGTTTGCGAGCTAGTAGAAGATCGAGTACGTGACTTCGACATATCTGGTGATCGCTAGGTCGTCCTGGTAGCCTTGTCCGCAGTACAAGAAGAACGTCCGGTGGAACATTACAAGTAGGGTAGCTTGTATTCCCTCGTTCTAGTCTTGTCTTCCATAGTTTGCCTCTGAAAACTCAGTACTATTTCCATTCTCTTGTGCCCAGTCAGTGTGCAAGCAGTCTTACATAATCGACTAAACCCTCCATACGCAGCCCCGGTATCGAGCCCGGACCCTGTGCGTTCATCATTGCAACTGACTCAGGAGCTGCCTGTTGAGCCATAATACTTACTATAAGGCTCATTACGTAGGAATGACAGTATGATTAGTTATGCTATATGTTGTGCAGCAATGCATGCAGTGTACAGGTAGACCCTTACCTGTGTAGAGAGCTTAGACGAGGCTTAGAGTGAAGCAGAGGAAGCTCAAGGTGGGGTGGAGAGAGATGTGTATATGTACTCGCTCCTACAGTAGGATTTATATACTCTATGGTCCACCCATGTCTGTTTGGGGAAAAGTGATGAGTAGAGGCGTCCACAATATCGCGTTTTCAGTGTCGCCTAATGTCTAATCACTGGTGGACTTGGAATAATCCCTTAAGGGGATTCTGTACGTATACCATATGACTAAATACTCCGAATTACGTGTATAGCATAACTAATCGTACTGTCATTCCTACGTAATGAGCCTTATAGTAAGTATTATGGCTCAACATTTACAAGGGCTTGGAAGGTGGCAGGACTGTTGGTCATACCGAAGTACATGACCTTTGGCTTGTACAGCCCACAGTTGGTGACAATAGCACCTTTCCATTCGTCTCCAGCTTGGATTCAAATATTGTGGTAGCCCCATCTTACATCGAATTTAGTGAATACCTTAGCTCCTTTCAACTGGTTGATAATGTCCACGGCGAGTGGTAGTGGGTATTGGTTCTTAATGGTAATCTTATTAAGACGTCGATAGTCCTGCACTAGACGGAGTTTTCCACTTTCTTTTTAATGAAGAATACTGGTGAAGCCATCGGGGACTTAGATGGGACCAAGTATCCCTTAGAGATGTGCTCTTGCAGGAATTTATCGAGTTCCACTTGCTCATTTGGGGACATAGGGTACATCTTGACCTTCCAGTGTTTTACTGCATCTGGTTCTAGGTCTATGGTGTGATCCCACAGTTGGTGTTTGGGGAGCCTCTGGGATTCCTCCTCCGAGAAAACTTTCGCGAAGTCTCTATAGTGCTCTGGTACCATTTCTTCAAAGGTTTTCTTAGGTTTGGAGGTGGTGGCTTTCTCGGCTATCTGCTGAGAGTATGTGAAGCCTGCCAAACAGAAAATTTCGTCTTGGATCATGTCTAGCACTTTCTCCGCAAGGAGACGGCGGCGTTCCATACGGTTTGCCATAATGCGCATCACCTCTACCTCCAACTCTGGTTGCACTATTTCAGCGGTCGAGTTGAGGTGCATAGTGCCTTCCTGCCAATCTATTTGTGGGTTCCATTGTCTGAGCCATAGTAGTCCCAAAATGACATTCTCTGGGCCTAGTGAAGTGACGAGGAAGTTGTGGCTTTCTTCACTTGGGCCGACTTTCAGAGTGAGTCTGACTTTGTGGGTGATACTACCGGCTTCGTTGAGAGTCCCATCTATGTTGTATAGTGTGATGGGGCTTTCAAGAGGAACCTGCAACATCTTGTGGCGGTCAGCGTACTTCTTGTCTAGGAACAACGAGGTTGCCCCAGAGTCTGCCATTGCTGCTACTTTTACAGTATGATGATGTCCTTTTAAATACACAGAAATATGAAAGTGTGATTTTTTGTCTTTTGTTTCAGGAATAATAGTAGAAGACAGTGCTGCATCAGAAGTCATCACATGCAGCATTGCTTCAGAAGAAAGTGGAGCAAAAGGAACACTACTATTGTTCATCTCCGAGGCAGATGTAGATGTAATAGAATCAGAAAAACAAGAAACCGAACTAACACTACTATCTAACTTACAGGCATGAGTCGTATGAATTACAGGAGGTGAGTCCGAAACGAGGCGAGAGTGTAAACATATATTACAACTACATGAAGCTGAGTCATCTACTGTAGAGGGGCCAGCCGCAGCTATACGCGACCCCTGATCTAAAAAGCTGCCTTGAACACATCCAGCTGTTCTTGCTGCTTTTCCAACATTCCCAACAACTTCGCCATGTCTGCCTGGGATGTCTGGGCAGGGGAAGTACTTGTGGTGGCTGCTGCCACAGTATTGGATGAGGATGGTGGACTAGGGGGTTCCGTTGTCGCTGCAGCTTTCGCTTTAGCTGGTTTCCCCATTCGTTTGTTCTGGCAGATGTTTGTGTGGTGTCCTACTCTTTGACACCAGTTGCATACGTCGCGTTCGTGATTTCCATCCTTCTTTGTGTGTTCTTTCGATCCACACCCATAGCATCTCCCTCTCATCCATACTTGATACTTGCCCCGAGTTTTAAAGATCTCCTCTTTCCCTTTATTGCCTTGCTGGCGCGTGGCGTCGACTTGCATGGCATTGGGGTCTGAGGCTGTATTGGATGATGACGATGAAGATTTGCCTTTCTTCTCGCTCTGGCGCTGGTGCAGTTGTTGATCGATGACTTGCACGCTTTGCTTGAGCTTGTCGTAAGTGTTGTGGGGCTTATCTGTGATGGCAAGGAGGTCTTTGATTTCATCAGTGAGACCATTGTAGAAGTGGGTGCAGAGGTCGACAAGAGACCACCCGGTTTGTCCTGAATACTGCTCGAATACTGACACGTATTCGGCTACTGTCTTTTTTCCTTGTCTTGTTTTCTTTAGCTCCTCTCGAGCTATATCCTGGACGTCTAGGGGGCTGAACCTGCAGTTGAACTCCTTGATGAAGTCTGTCCAGTTTCCACCGAAGGGGATAGTTCCCTTGTTGGTGGACTCCAGGTACGGGAGTGCCCAGGTTTTGGCGTCCCCTTCCATCAAATTGAGGGCCGCGGTGATCCATCTATGTTTGTCCGCGTACCACTTGTTATCTGTCGCATGCCACGTATTCATAGCGTCCCCTAGTGATCCTGCCCAGTTATGGAAGGTGGCAAGGAAATGACAGGCATCCGCAGAGGAGCCTTTCCCATCCCAAGCTTTGGGGCGGGCCACTATTTCCTTGTTCTTTCTGTTTCCTGGGTGGGTGGCTTTTGCCGAGGCTACCTGCGCTGTTAGGGCTGTGACTTGTTGCGCAAGGTTGCTGACGGCGATGCCGAGGTGGTTAATAAGGTCCAGGCAATCCTGGACTGTAGGAGGGGGCACTGGTACGGGCGGCGCGGCGTGTGGTAATGTGGAGCTGGAAGGTTGCGACATGGCTTCCAGTTGTTTCTCTTGTTCTCGTTTGTCTTGTTCCTCATTTGCCTTGTTGAAATCTTCAAGTAAACGAAGTTGCTCATCAGAGGAGATATCGTCCCAGTCTTGGATACGCGAGATGAACTCTTTCTCGTGTTTAGTGGGAGGAGGGAGGGCGTATTTCGAGCAAGCTCCGCCGGGATACTGAGCTTGTGCTAGACAAGCTGTCTGTTTCCCTTTCTTGGGAGCCACGTTCTTTGTCTTCCCTTACGTGGGCGATAAGTGGGTGAGGGGGTGATTCTAGGTGAGGAATGAGGTTTGCAGCAATGGCTATCAGCTGCAGGACTGTGAACTCTGTTCCAAGTACAGGAATTTCTAGGCTGTAAAGCTCTAGTAGGGCATATCAAAACTCTGGGTTGTGGAAAATTGCCTGCATGTATTGCTCGGCGAGGTTACGAGGGGGTAGTTCTAGTTGGAACCCCTGGTAATGGATGTTGACACCATCTTCATCAATAAAACTTTCGCCTGACCGGGTGAGTGTGGCTTGGGAGGAGGAGTGGGTGGAGTGGAAGGATTCCATGGAGACTGTAGGTGATGGTGATGCATACACTGGTGATGGGATCCAGTCTTGTTCAGACTGGGTGTCCTGGTGTACATGCAGCGATGCCGAAGCAGAGGCTGTAGTCAGGGGTGGTGTGATAGATGCTTGTCTCCTCCTAAAGAGACAACGAAGGCGGGTGTGGACGTTCGCAAATATGCTAGGCAGTTTGAAAGTGTGGGAAGGTGGGTTTAGACGACAGGATACAATGAGCACGTAATGCTAACTCAAGGGTGGTAGGAGAGTTCTGATCAAGCGAGACCGATACACAGTGATGTTTGACACTGTGCAAGGCTGCAGCAATAACAGAAAACTCAGGAGTAATGTAGGGGTATGTATAGAGCCACAAGGCTGTCTGCCTCAGTCTTCTCAACCTGTTGGCTGCCTCTCATGCCGAAGCGCTCTCAAACTTTTCTGGTTACTACGTGTACAGCTGTCGCAGGCTAGGCCTGGCTGGCTCAACGTCTAACTGCAGCTTATCTGGCATGGTGACCAGTTCTGCAGCCAGTACCCAGAGGCGTCTACTGATGACCAGATAGACCCAATAAAGGCAAGCACAATCTATGCCGGTTTTACGGACACTAGAGTTGTACCACGAATGCACAGATTCTGCGTGCGGAGGTCCCCAGGCAAAGAGTGAGGTGGGTAATACAAAGGACTGATGGTCGTCAACCACCTAGAGGGGTGAAGGGACTGGTGAGCGAAGAGGGCTCAGGAGTATAAAAGGAACTTGTCCTAATGTAGCGGTATGACACCTCGCTATGTCAAGCTCAAGTGTAAACTAGAAGTGAACCGTCTGGTGAGCACACCCAAGCTTGGCACAGAGATAAATCACGCGCTAACACACAGTCACGGTGGAGTGGACAATCAACTTAGAGTCTTTATTCAAGAGCTCAAGATGTCAGTGATCACACCGTGGTATGCTGAGTGGAGAACCAAGAGGACAAGTTCAGATTGGAGAGTAAGGAGTACAAGGGGAATACACACCTGAGTGGAGAACCAAGAGGACAAGTTGGTTCCACTCAGGATGCTACAGCAAGGTTTATATACGCTACTGAAGCTGAGCTTGAACTGAGTCTAAACACTATTACTAAGTGTACAGTAAGACTCCATGACTCAGGAGCTGACGCGTCATGTCTATTAATAGCGCTATCTTATTGTGCTGACTGATGCACTTGTCATAGCGCTGACGTGATGCCTTATCTTTGCTGAGTAAAACCTAATATAGCGAGTAAGCGTAAACTACTAAGCAAGTTCTAGAACTATCTAGAATGTTCCTTCCTTATCTACCAATTGTATGAGTCCATACGTATGTGGAATGTGACCGTATTTGGGTTGTCCCATTAAAGGTGCAATTATCTCAGGGTCACGTGCTTAGAAGTGCACGTGGTGGCAACACATGACTGACAATGTCTCATACTTCGGCCCTTTATATCTCCCACAGATAATTCTGTATAATTACAGAGAAATAGGGAAAATAATATACGTGTCCATGACAACGTGTTTGCTTGCCCTTGAGGCAGGCATCACAGTGGTTTGGAGTGAGTGATGAGCTCCTGGTGATCTCCATTCCCTTGACCATTCCCTTGTGCACCATGTTTAGGATGGCATCAACATGGAGGTGGCTGAGCCAGTGGTGCCAGGTGTGCATGTCAGCTTTGGATGTTGCACTGCATGCCACCAATGTGGCTTCAACTTCGGTGTTTGGGGTCAAGTCATCCCCATCAGCAGGGAATGTGTTGACTTGGGCAACTGCCACATGGGCACTTTCGGCTGATACGACGTGGATTGGCATGATATACAGGTTTCCTTGAAGGAAGCCTTCGCAGGTGAGTATGCCACGTTGGTCGAGGATTTGACACCCCCCCTCAGCAAAGCGGACATCAGCGCCATGGCAGGTCAACTGGGAGACTGACAGGAGGTTCCCATGGAGTTCCAGGACATAGAGGACATCTTGCAACACAGCACAGTACCATTGCCCCTTCACCTTCATTTCAACAGCAACGCGGCCAACACCTGTGCCATAGATGGAGCTATTGTCACCCAGGACGATCTTCACCAGCATTGAGAGAGGTGAAAAATGGGAAAACCACTCACGATTTGGACACATGGTGCGTGATGCACCGGAGTCGATAATCCACTGACGCTGCAGGTTGATTTGCGCAGGCAGGCCTTGGGACACTTTAAAGAGTCAGACTGTGTCGGAATCGGAGACTGGTTCCTCAGCGACGGCAATTTTTGCTGATGCGTTTGTAGGCTTTGGCTTGGGTGTAGGGTCGTTGCTTGCCTTTGCCTTTGCCTCCTCCTGCTCCCTTTTGAGCTTTCGGCACTCGCTTGCATTGTGTCCGCAGATTTTGCAGTGCATACATTTCTTCCTCTTCTGTCCTTCTGGCTTATTGCTAAACCTTTTTCCTTTCTTGGCAACCTTCACGAAGTATGCAGTGGCACCAACCCCAGACTCGTGCACACAGCGCTGCTCGTCGAGGATGACTTGGGACTTGACATACTCGCTTGATAGGTTGGAGGTTTTGGTAGTAGAAAGGATGGTTTTGAGAGTGGAGAAGGAAGCTGGAAGGGAGGAGATGATGGCAAACGCGAGGAGCTTGTCTTCAAGCATGAGGCCAAGATTGGAGATGGTGTTGGCAGCGCAAATGAGGGCATTTATCTGGGGCTCGAGGGGTTTGGACTTGGAGAGTGTGCTCCAGAAGACTTCGTCGATAAGGTAAACTATCTTTTGTTCACCTTTACCCTCGTAGTGTTCTGACAGTTTGTCCCAGCATTCCTTTGCAGTTGTCGCAAATAGGACTGAGTTTAGTGGCTCATCTTTGAGGGTGAGAGTGATTTGTGCACATGCTTCCTGGTCTTTGTAGGCCCACTCAGCATAGATGGTGGCATCTGTCTTGGGGTCAGGTTTGGCATCAGAGCCATCTATGAGTCCCCATAGCTCTCAGAGCTCTAAGACCATGCGCACATGGAATTTCCAGAATGTGAAGTTGCTGCCATCATCATCCAGGAACAGGATGTCATACATGTGTGGGTGTCCCTTTGGTGTGGGAGCACTTCCGGATGATCCTCCAGAGCCTCCACTTCCTGAGGGAGATCCAGTTGGAGACATGTTTGTTGTATGGATGGTTTATGGGGCACGTATATTCTGGGAGTCTTAGAGAAGCTCAGGTCTCATAATCTGTTAGAGGCGCGGGAAAGCGCGACTCAGTCTTCGGGAGAAAAGACTATGATATTAGTGTAGCTACCTGTTAGAGGCGTGGGAAAGCGTGACTAAGATACAATGAGTAAAGGTAACAAATGGGAAGTGAAGTAAAGTACTGACCTCAGTCTTCGGGAGAAAAGACTGAGGTGTCACTACTGTGACTACGGGGTATATAAGTTCAACAAATGAAAAATTTATACGCTAAGTCTATAGAGGTATGGTATATGATGAACAGCATACATGAAGGGCATACTCACAGTGGACTGGGGAGACTGTGGTGAGATATGCAAGTAGGCTTGAAGCAGCAACAGAGTAAGATCTAGCAAGTGAAGCAGATGATGTCTGGCACACAACAGATGAGAACTGATGATATTACAGGAGAGGAGACATACCTGGCACACAACAGATGAGAACTGATGTGGACCAGGAGCGTACAAGCTGCACTACTTATACAAAATACAGGGTGACGCAGGTAACAGCTGGTCACAGTAAATACAAGATGCATTGTTCTACAAGTGGACAAAGGAGTGTACTGTTCTTGTAACGCCACCACTGGCGTTAGTCTGACTTGGACTGTGAAAGGGCGTTTACGACTTAGCGAAGTACTTCTTCAGGGTCACGTGACCTTGATCACGGGATACACGGTGCTTGCTCTGCACGTGATCTAGTTGTACACTAGGGCAAGTCGTGCCACTAGGTAATCTGATTGATAAAGACGACTTGCACGACGAGGCAAGCGAATCACACGTGAATGAGATGAGAAGGAAGTGGTGATTGAAGAAGACCAAGATGGCTTATCCTGGCCTTATCAAGCCACTATTTATACATGTGAGAGGGCGCTTTAAAGCTCCTCTTGAATCCTAGAACGACGAATAGCTAAAGTAGCTCGAACCCTACTACAGCTATCCTAGTGTTGACTCATGCCTCATCAGCATGTGATAGTACTTGTACTCTGACTAACATCCTAGTCCATGACTCATTACTGCTTACTACGTGGTCATATCCATAAGTAAGAGTCCGTTCTCTGCGTACCGTGACATCACCCCCTTTTCAGCCACGACGACCACGGCACCGAGTGGGGCTGATTCCTCCCATCCACGCTTCCTGCCTCTCCGTGATTCGATCCAGTACGTTGGCCATCTCGAGTCGGAACTTACAGCGAGCCAATTCCGCCTGCACCCCGCCGAGCGCCTGGGCCAGTGCATGGAGTTGCTGTTCCATCCTCTCAGCTTCGTGTCGGTAGGCGCGGAATCTGGTCAACTCAGCTTTGAGCCCCACATCCTTCAACTCGTTCACCGCGTGGTCCACCCTGTGTTGGTTGCTGTGCCCTCCAACGAGGGCGAATAGGTCTTCTGGGGAGTAGTGGGGTTTGCCGGCCTCCCGAACATGCGGCTCGGTGTACAAGGGTCGACTGTAGACTTTGTCGCTGTCCTCTACGAGTCCGAGGACGAGAGGATCTGGTCCGGCTATTACTTGGATATAGGACGCTTGACGGGTGACCCCTTGAGCGTCGGTGATGGGGTAATGGACGAAGTCGTCCCCTCGGTTGTGCTTGTATCCGTGGGGGGCAACTCGAGACGAGCCCCCGAGGTATTGGAGGCGGACAGCGGGCAGGGTGGAGTCTTGGGTGTCTACCACTACGCCGCCGCGATATATGGGGCAGCCCGTCGAGTCACAGGTGTATGGGGTTTCCCGGGGGTTGTCAGAATCGGTGGCGGTGATAAGATATGGTTGCTCAACTGTAGCGCCACCACTGGCGTTAGTCCGACTTGGACACGAAAGGGCGTTCACGACTTAGCAGAATATCTCTTCGAGGTCGCGTGACCTGATCACGGGATACACGGCGCTTACGGGCACGTGATCTGATCGTACACTAGGGCAAGTCGAGCCACTAGGTAATCCTATAATCGATGAAGACGGCTTGCTCGGAGAGAGACAAGCGAAGCACGCGTAAAGAGACGAGTAAAGGTGGTAGTTTGAAGAAGACCAAGATGGCGAATCTTGGTCTTATCGAGCCACTATTTATACATGTATGAGGTAGCTTTAAAGCTCCTCCCGAATCTGTACGACGAATGGCGTATGTAGCTCGAACCCTACTATCGCTATCCTAGTGTTTACTAATACCACGCCGGCATGTGATAACGCTACTGGCTGACTGATACGACTGTCCATGACTCATTACTGCTTACTAACGAGGTCATCACCGTAAGTAAGAGTCCACTTCTTTGCGTACCGTGACACCACCCCCTTTTCAGCCGCGACGACCACGGCGCCGAGTTGGTCCGATTCCCCCAAGCCACCCTTCCTGCACTTCTTCGACTCGATTGTGAATGTCCGCCATCTCCAGCCTGAACTTGGAGCGGGCGACGTCGGCCTGTACGCCTCCCAAGGCTGTCGAGAGGGCGTGGAGACGATGCTCGATCCTTTCAGCTTCTGCCTTGAGCGAGCGGAATCTGTGCAACTCAGCTTTTAGCCCCACGTCCTTCAACTCGTTGACTGCTGTGTCGAGACGATGCTGGTTGGCATGGCCCGCGGCGAGGGAGCGCAGTTCCAGCTCCCCATAGTGAGGTTTGCCCCGTTCCCGAACTTGGGGCTCCGCGTAAAGCGGCTTTGAGTACGTCTTGTCGCTGTCCGCAGCGAGGCCGAGGACGATGGGGTCGGCAGTCATGATGACTTGGACGTATGCTGCCTGGGTAGTAACACCCTGGGCGTTGGTGATGGGGAAGTGGACAAACTTGTCCCCTCGGTTGTGAGTGTAACCGTAGGGGGCGAAACGGGAGTCGGTGAGGCGGCGATGGAGCGTTGTGGTGTGGTGAGATGAGGAGGGAATGTCTACCCGAAGGGAGCCTCGGTAGATGGGGCGGCCCACTGTGTCGAGGGTGTAGGGGGTCTCGTCGGGGTGGTCAGAGTCCGTGGTTGTGATGATGAAGGGGTGCTCAGCTGGATACCACTCTCTGAGCTCGCGCTCGGGTTGCTCCCGCACTTGGCGCGCATCGTCTCGTCGAACAACTTCCTCCTCTCGAGGATCTTCGTTCTCCTTGTCGCTGCCATTGCCAATTGCTCGAGCCTCCACCTCTCCGCTGTCAGCCTCCACTCCTCCCATCGCATCGTGTTCGGGTTCTTGACTCATTTCGACCCAGTGCTCCACTCGAACCGGGAGAGGTCCCGGTGAGGAAGGTGCACAGTCTCGGAGAGCTGCGCGAAGCCTATTAACTTCGGCCTGCGTGTACGGCCGGTGGTTGAGGTGTTGGCCTTCGGTGCCGAGCAGCCAATAGGTTGTGGGGGTGTTGGGGTTGTCGAGGTCTTCGATGGGGGCGAGGTTGTCGAGAGCGGTCTTAAGTTCCTCATGGGTGAAGGACCCTCGGAGGTTGGCTGTGATGGCAGGAGACGAGAGTGAGGAGGACATGTCGATGAGAGGTTGGAATCCAGTGTGAAGGAGTGGGGGAGACTTAGCGTCGTTTGCTCGGTTTATATATGTCCTCGCAGTCTTCGAACTCCGTCTGTACTCCGCTAC
Source organism: Lactarius akahatsu (assembly GCA_021524915.1). Taxonomy (NCBI): domain Eukaryota; kingdom Fungi; phylum Basidiomycota; class Agaricomycetes; order Russulales; family Russulaceae; genus Lactarius; species Lactarius akahatsu. The sequence goes on along the minus strand of JAKELL010000001.1, from coordinate 300,857 downwards.
AGGCTTCTTCGGCGAATACGTCGTTCTCGTTGACCCACTGGTTTTCCGAGTCTGGGTATCCTCTCCATTTCACGAGGTACTGTAATTTCTTGCTCCGGCCGAATCGTCTGGAGTCTAGAATGCGCTCCACTTCATACTCCTCTTCCCCATTCACTAGGTCCGGTGGTGGGCGTTGGAAATTTTCCCCATGCATGGGCGTCTCGCGATAAGGCGTGAGTAGATCAATGTGGAATACGGGGTGAATACTCCACTGCGTGGGAAGTTCCAGTTGATAGTTGACCGGTGATAGGACGCGCGTGATTTTGAATGGGCCATGCCGTCGTGCCGCTAGCTTGGCGGTTGGTTGATTGGTTCGCAGATGCCGTCCTTCTAGCCATACTTGGTCTCCCACTTGGTACTTGGGTGTGTTCCGATGTTTGACCCACAGTGATTGTGCCTTTCTGATAAGGTTCTGAGCCTCTTTCCGCGCTTCTCGGAATTGCTGGAGTCGTGTGAGCACCTGTGGGATTGGGGATGGCTTGTCGATCCAATCAGCGCGCGGGTCGTATCCCATCATGAGTGAGAAAGGGGACTTCCTTGTTGCCTCGTGCGGCCAATTGTTATGCGCGAATTCCGCCATTGGTAGGAATCGCGCCCAATTATCTTGACGCTCATTAGTCCAGAACCGTAGATATTGCTCCAGCCATTGATTGGTTCTTTCCGATTGTCCATCTGTTCGGGGGTGATACGCCGTGGAGATGTTTTGGTAGATGCCGAGGATTCGGCACAATTCGCGTGTGAACTTTGATGCGAATCTCGGGTCTCGGTCGCTGATAATTTTTGCCGGTAATCCAAATCTCCGAAACACATGAGTGACGTACAGGGCAGCGGTTTCTTCCGCAGATATTTCCTCGTTGCAGGGGATGAATACTGATGCTTTGGTGCAATCGTGGTCGGTTACGGTAAGGATCGAATCATATCCCTGTGACTCCGGCAATTTAGTAATGAAGTCAAGGGCAATGACCTCGAATGGCTTAGCGTCGGGTGTCGGCGTGATGGGCACTAGTGGAGCTCGTGTCGGGCGGTTGTTAACCTTGTGGCGTTGACATTCCGCGCAGCCTTGAACGTACTCCATTATTTGTTTCAGCATATTCGGCCACCAGTGGCTTCGCTCGATGATTCTCGCCGTTCGTTTGATTCCTGGGTGGCCGTACACTGGGGGGTCGTGGTGGTTGGCGATGATGGTGCGGATTTCTTCCGGTCCTCCGGTGACTACTCTTGCGCCTTGGTGGTACCAGGTCCCGTCGACTTTCTTGAGCTTGTGTGGGTCTACCCAGGGTCGTAGAATGTCTTCATCTTGTGCGTGGTTTTCTGGTGATTGTGTGGTGACGGTTCGTACGAATACCTTCTCAGGTAAGACGACGACTCCTTCGTTGTCCCTTTCCCCTCGGTCGTAGTCGGGTCTTCGTGATAGGGCGTCTGCGCGTCCGTTGTTGGTCCCCTTGATGTGGTGGATCTCGAAATCGTATTCCATGAGCTCTAGGACTTCTCGGGCTACTCGGCGACTTATCTTCTGCGGTGTCTTCCAGTGTGTGAGGTTAAGGTGGTCGGAGAAGATTTTAATTTTGTGTGGTGAGCCTGCCAGGAACGGTCTCCAGTGTCGCAGTGCTTTGACGATCGCCAGGAGTTCCAAGTCATAGATGTCGTAGTTGCGTTCCGCTTCGTTTAGGGTGGCCGAGAAGTAGCCAAGGGGGTGCCTTTTCCCGTCTTGCTTCTTCTGTAGGAGTACTGCGCCTACCGCGTACCCGGATGCGTCTACTTCGAGTTCGAATTGGTCTGTTAGTGTGGGATGTGCGAGTGTCGGTTCGCTTGTGACTAGGCGTTTGAGAGTTTGGAAAGCCGTTTCTTCGTCTTTGCCCCATGTCCACTCTGCGTCTTTGCGTGTGAGTTTGTTGAGGGCTCGTGCGTATGTGGCGAAACCGCGAATGAAGAGGCGGTAAAAATTGCAAAAGCCCAAAAAGGAGCGTACGTCTCGTACCTTCGTGGGTGTGGGCCAATCGCGTATACCAGCAATTTTTACGGGGTCCATGCGAGTCACCCCCTTTTCAAGAATTACCCCCAGGTAATCCATTCGCGGTTGGTGGAAGGTACACTTGGACGGTTTGAAGTAGAGGTCGTGGTCCATCGCGACTTGGAGTACGGCGCATACTGCATCTATGTGTGCTTGGAGTCCCGCATGTTCAAGGGTCGCGATGCCGATGTCGTCCATGTAGACGCAGGATGATTGTACCCATTGCTGCGAAGATGCGAATTGTATCGCCCAGGATGTCGTTCATCATGTTTTGGAACGTTGCCGGTGAGTTTGTAAGTCCGAAGTACATGACGAGGGGTTCGAATAATCCGTATTTCGTTTTGAACGCGGCCTTGTGTTCATCGCCCTCTTTGATTCGTATGTTGTTGTACCCCCAGCGGACGTCGAGTTTGGTGAATATGTGTCCGTTTCCGAGGTCGTTGATGAGTTCCGACATGAGAGGTAGTGGGTATTGGTTGCGCACCGTGCAGGCGTTGATTCGCCGATAGTCTTGTACTGGTCTCAGCTTTCCGTCCTTTTTCTTGATGAAGAAGAATGACGAGGCGTAGGGTGACTTTGAGGGTCTGATGTATCCTAGTTTGAGTTGTTCGTCTAGCCACTCGCGTAGTTGTCCGTCCTCGTCTTGTGACATTGGGTATACTTTGCAGTTGATACTGGGGGGTGTGCCCGGTTTGAAGTCAATTGCATGGTCCCAAGGTCGTGATGGTGGAAATCGGTGGGAGGCTTCCTCGCTGAAGATTTTCGCAAAACGTTGATATGGTTCTGGGAGGGCTTCCACGACGGTGTTCTGGTTAGCTGCGATGGCCAGTTCGGTAGCTGTGGTACGTATCTGGCATTCTTCCTCGAGCTTTTGGACGATGTCTTCGGCTTCTTCTTGAGTCATTGCACCGGCGATGGTGGTTTGCGTTTCCGTGGGGTTGATTGATCGAAGCACTACTGGGAGGGCTCCTTCGTGGATGGTGGCGTGCGCCCAGCTGATAGTTGGTTCGTAGGTTGCTAACCAGGGATATCCGAGGACGAGATCTTCGTTTCCTATGTCAGTGACGAGGAATCTCATGGTCTTAGAGACGTTATTGGTCTGGACGTCTAGATCAATAAAGTGCGTAATTGACCCAGCTTTATTCTCTGTGTTATCGATGTTCCAGATTTTCTTTGGTTTTTTGAGGGCTTGTAGCCCAAGGCCCATGCGTTTAGCGAACGCGGGTCTTATAAAGTTGTCGGTGGCTCCGGAGTCGACGAGCCCCTTGATGTCGGCCATAGAGTAATTTGTACGAATCGATACTGGAATTCGGAGCGAACGGTAGCGAGTCATGATTACAGAATTACAGTTGACTGCCCTCACCCAGGCCGATGGGTTCAGGCGTCCTGAAAACCCTCTTGGGTCCAGAGATCTTTGAATACGAGGTCTTTCACCTCGTCACTGGCCCCTCTAAGCGTCTCCATCCACCCTTTGGCTTGTTCCTCTGGTGTAGCCTCCACGCGACGCGCCGTTGTCGGTTCTTGACTGTAGTAGTCGGTGTCCATGCTTCGACTTGTGCTCGCGCGTGGTTGGAACGGTTGCCTAGGCTTTCTGGGGCGTGTACAATCTCGTGAGAAGTGGCCCGGATTGTTGCAGTTATAGCATATTACTTCCCTCATGTCTCGGTGTGGTCCACCTCCTCGGTTCTGTCCATTTCTTGGGGGGAACGGTGGCCTTGGGTTTCCGCGGTTTGGATCTCCTACTTCTGCGAGGCGTGCGCGGGTTCGATCTGCTGACTGTGTCCATGGCGTTTGGGTCGTAGCGCGGTGGTGGGAACTTAGGTGGCGCCCATTGCGGGGCGTATCCACGGTTTTGCTGAGGTCGTGGTGTTGGAGTATTGCGGGGCGTGGTGGCGAGCCCTAGGCGAGCGCGTAGGTGGATGTATTGCTTTTGCCTGCGCAGTGCCGCTTCCTTCCATTCGTTGAAGGTTTGCGGGTCGTCCAGCTCGTAGATTTTTGTAAACAGCGCTCGTGGTAGTCCCGCCGTGAATCGGTCAAGTGTTTGGCGATCGTTGAGGCGGTAGTCAGCCTTCCTTGCCAGTTGTTCGAAGTTGGTGACGTACGAATCAATATCGTCACCGATCATTTTGAATCCTTTGGCCAGTGTGGCCTGCGCCTGTTCTTGCTCGAGCACGTTTGAGAAGCGGTCAGAGAATCCCGCTGTAAGTGTGTCCCATAGAAATGGGTCGTATCTGTTGCGTCCGTGATGCAGTTCGTTGTTGAGCCATTGGAGGAATCCGAGCGTCCAATTAGATACTCGTGGTCCTTTGACGAATCCTAGGAACAGCAGGCATCGTCGATAGACGTTGGTCATGATTGGTGCCTCTGAGTTTTGCCCCCAGTAAATGTGCCACTGCGTGAGGAATGACTCGTACTCATCTCGGTTTCCGTCGAATATGCTTGGGGGTTCCCCTACGAGTTTGTCTGCCCTGTGTGGTGCTCCAAGGGCGGGTCCTGCAGCTGGTGGTGGCGGTGGTGGTGGTCCTCCTCCGAAGGGATCTCCTCCTCCCCCTCCTCCGAATTGGGGTTGCCTACCCCCGTATGGTGGTCTTCCGCCTCCTGGCGGTCCTTGGCCGAAGCTTCCTCCGGGTCTTCTTGGTGGTGCTGGTCCGCCTGCTCCCGGTGGTGGGTCAGGTATGTCCGGTCCTACTGCTCTGAATATGGCCGCATCGTCTGCGGTCATACGATGTCCTGTTGTTGGATTGATGGGGCGTAGGTAGGACTCTGCTTCTTCGGTAATTCTCCTGGCTTCTTCGAGGGTCAGATTCTCTTGGGTGATCGTCGTTGTTGCCATGTCTGCGGGTGGGCGTACTTCGATGTTTTCGGGTTCGTTAATACGTAAGGACTCAGCTGTCTGTATTATTTCTCCTACTTCTGACTCTTCGTCATTATCAGTTTCTTCGTCGTCTCCACTAGTCTCGGACGGGGCAGGGGTTCTCGGCTCGGATGTGCTAGGTTCTTCTTCAGGTTGTCCGTCTATGCGCCCCCACTCTTCACGTGTGGGTAGGTTCCTTGCGTCGATGTCGCAGTTGTAGTTTCTTCCTGCGGGTCGTACTGCGTCGTATCGGTTGTCTATGGGGTTCCAAGTAATCTCAACCCAGCACAAATTGTCAAAGTTGAACTCAACGGGGCGATATCGGGTTGGCCCCGACACAAAGTCCACGAAGTATCCTGTTTCTCCTCGGTATTCTCTCCACCTAGCAGCTCCTAGGAATTGTGTTGGTACGTTTCGGTCTCCTCGTCGTTCGAGGGAGTAGGTTTGAAAATTTCTCCACTGGTCTCGAGTTGTGAACGCCACGATGGAAGGATCTTGGTCTTAATGTAGCGCCACCACTGGCGTTAGTCCGACTTGGACACGAAAGGGCGTTCACGACTTAGCAGAATATCTCTTCGAGGTCGCGTGACCTGATCACGGGATACACGGCACTTACGGGCACGTGATCTGATCGTACACTAGGGCAAGTCGAGCCACTAGGTAATCCTATAATCGATGAAGACGGCTTGCTCGGAGAGAGACAAGCGAAGCACGCGTAAAGAGACGAGTAAAGGTGGTAGTTTGAAGAAGACCAAGATGGCGAATCTTGGTCTTATCGAGCCACTATTTATACATGTATGAGGTAGCTTTAAAGCTCCTCCCGAATCTGTACGACGAATGGCGTATGTAGCTCGAACCCTACTATCGCTATCCTAGTGTTTACTAATACCACGCCGGCATGTGATAACGCTACTGGCTGACTGATACGACTGTCCATGACTCATTACTGCTTACTAACGAGGTCATCACCGTAAGTAAGAGTCCACTTCTTTGCGTACCGTGACATCAACGGGGTACCATTCCCTCAACATCCCTTCCACTGCTTCGTACACCGCCCTTTCAGCATCTCTGTGTGTTGGTGGCGTTGGTGGTAGACGACTGCCCTCTTGGCTGCTGCTGTCGCCAGCTGCCGCCGTTTCCAGTCTTCCGCTGACGGCTTCCAATCCCGTGTCTTCATCCACTCTTGCCATCGCAGGGTCGCGGGCGTCTTCTTCCTGCTTGAGTTCAATACGCACAGGGAGAGGTCGAGATGGGGGACTCGCAAAGAGTCCGACAGCTGTACGAAGCCGAGTAATCTCGGCTTCGGTGTATGGGGCGGTGTTGAGGTGGTTGCCGTTGGGGTCAAGGAGCCAATATGTGGCGGGTTGATCCGGCTCCTCGATGTCGATGATTGATTGGGCGTTGTCGAGGGCGGCACGGAGTTCTTCATGGGTGAGGCTGTCGACGAGACGGGTAGCGAGAGGGGCGGAAGAGGTGGAAGTGGGAAGAGACATTTCGAGTTGAGTGTGGAATCCAGTGTGGAAAGATGGGGTTTGGATTGCGGTTTGCCCCCTCCTTATAAGCACTTTTCCTGCCTCCGTACTCTGTTTATACTCCGCTAAGGCTTCGTCCACGAATACGTCATCTTCATTGACCCACTGGTTCTCCGAGTCTGGGTACCCTTTCCATTTCACGAGGTATTGCAATTTCTTGCTCCGGCCGAATCGTCTGGAGTCTAGGATGTGCTCCACTTCATACTCCTCTTGTCCGTCCACCAAATCCAGTGGTGGGCGCTGGAAATTTTCTCCATGCATGGGCGTTTCTCGATAAGGCGTGAGTAAATCGATATGAAACATGGGGTGAATACTCCACTGCATGGGAAGTTTGAGTTGGTAATTGACCGGTGACAGGCTTGTGTGATTCGGAATGGGCCGTGGCATCTCGCCGCGAGTTTGGCCGTTGGTTGATTGGTTCGGAGATGCCGTCCTTCTAACCATACTTGGTCTCCTATTTGATACTTGGGCGTGTTTCGGTGCTTGATCCACAGGGTTTGCGCCTTTTGGATGAGGTTTTGGGCTCCTTTCCGTGTGTCTCGGAATTGTTGGAGTCTTGTGAGCACTTGTGGGATGGGCGATGGCTTATCGATCCAATCAGCGTGGGGGTCGTATCCCATCATGAGTGAAAATGGAGACTTCCTTGTTGCTTCGTGGGGCCAGTTGTTGTGCGCAAATTCCGCCATGGGTAGGAATTGCGCCCAGTTATCTTGACGCTCATTGGTCCAAAACTGGAGATATTGTTCCAGCCACTGATTGGTGTGTTCCGACTGCCCATCTGTCCAGGGATGATATGCCGTGGAAATGTTCTGATAAATGCCAAGGATTCGGCAGAGTTCTCGTGTGAACTTTGATGCGAAGTGTGGGTCTCGGTCACTGATGATCTTTGCCGGTAATCCAAACCTTTGAAACACGTGGGTGACGTACAGGGCTGCGGTTTCTTCTGCCGATATCTCTTCGTTGCAGGGGATGAAGACTGATGCCTTGGTGCAGTCGTGGTCGGTTATGGTGAGAATTGAGTCATAGCCCTGTGACTCCAGTAGTTTAGTGATGAAGTCTAGTGCAATGGTTTCAAAGGGCTTAGCGTCAATTTTCGGCGTGATGGGTGCCAGTGGGGCTTTTGTCGGTCAGTTATTGACTTTGTGTCGTTGACATTCTGCGCATCCTTGGACATATTCAGTTATGTGCTTTGCCATGTTCGGCCACCAGTAGCTCCTTTCAATGATTTTTGCTGTTCATTTAATTCCTGGGTGGCCGTAGACTGGGGGGTTGTGGTGATTTGCGATGATGGTGCGAATTTCTTCTGGTCCTCCGGTGATCACTCGTGCGCCTTGGCAATACCAGGTTCTGTCAATCCTTTTGAGTCTGTGCGGGTCTACCCAAGGGAGTATTGCATGTTCATCTTGATTGTGTACCTCTGGGCTTTGCGTGGTGAGGCTTCGTGCGAATACTTTTTCTGGTAGAACTACAACTCCCTCGTTGTCTCTTTCTCCTTTGTCGTAGTCTGGTCTTCGTGACAGTGCGTCTGCGTGGCCGTTGTTTGTCCCTTTGATGTGGTGGATCTCAAAGTCGTATTCCATGAGTTCTAGGACTTCTCGAGCTACATGACGACTTATCTTTTGTGGTGATTTCCAGTGTGTGAGATTGAGGTGGTCAGAGAAGATTTTGACCTTGTGTGGCGATCCTGCTAGGAAGTGTCTCCAGTGCCACAGCGCTTTGACAATGGCTAGGAGTTCCAAATCGTAGATGTCGTAGTTGTGTTCCGCTTCGTTCAGAGTGGCTGAGAAGTATCCGATGGGGTGGCATTTTCCGTCTCGTTTCTTTTGAAGGAGAACTGCACCTATGGCGTATCCGGATGCGTCTACTTCGAGCTCGAATTGGTCCGTTAGTGTGGGGTGAGCTAGTACTGGTTCGCTAGTGACTAGGTCTTTGAGGGTTTGGAATGCCTTTTCCTTCGTCCTTGTCCCATGTCCATTCGGTGTCCTTGCGTGTGAGTTTGTTAAGGGCTCGTGCGTGTGTGGCAAAACCGCAAATGAAGAGGCGGTAAAAATTGCAGAAGCCCAAAAAGGATTGTATGTCACGTACTTTCGTAGGTGTAGGCCAGTTGCGTATGCCGGCAATTTTTACGGGGTCCATGCGAGTCACCCCCTTTTCAAGAATTACCCCCAGGTAATCCATTCGCGGTTGGTGGAATGTGCATTTGGACGGTTTGAAATAGAGGTCGTGGTCCATTGCGACTTGAAGTACTGCGCATACGGCTTCTATGTGTGCTTGGAGTCCTACGTTTTCGAGGGTTGCTATTCCAATGTCGTCCATGTAGACGCGGATGATTGTGCCCATAGCTGCGAAGACGCGGATAGTGTCGCCTAGTATGTCGTTCATCATGTTTTGGAATGTGGCTGGTGAGTTTGTGAGTCCGAAGTACATGACAAGTGGTTCAAATAGCCTGTATTTCGTTTTGAATGCTGCCTTATGTTCGTCACCCTCCTTGATGCGCACGTTGTTGTATCCCCACCGGATGTCCAGTTTGGTGAAAATCCGTCCGTTTCCGAGGTCGTTTATGAGTTCTGACATGATGGGTAGTGGGTATTGGTTGCGCACCGTACAAGCGTTGACACGTCTGTAGTCCTGTACTGGTCTTAACTTTCCGTCTTTCTTCTTGATGAAGAAGAATGAGGATGCGTAGGGGGATTTCGATGGTCGGATGTAGCCTTGCTTGAGTTGCTCGTCTAGCCATTCGCATAGTTGACCATCTTCATTTTGTGACATGGGGTATATTTTACAGTCGATGCTAGGGGGTGTGCCGGGTTTGAAGTCGATTGCGTGATCCCATGGTCGTGACGGTGGAAATCTGTGTGACGCTTCCTCGCTGAAGAGTTTTGCGAACCGTTGGTATGGCTCGGGGATGGTCGTGACGACGGTGTCTTGGTTGGCCGCGATGGCGAGTTCTGTGGCTGTGGTGCGTATTTGGCATTCTTCCTCGAGCTCTTGGACTATTTCTTCGGCTTCGTCTTGGGTTATTGCGCCGGCGATAGTGGTTTGTGTCTCTGTGGGGTTGATGGATCGGAGTACTACCGGGAGGGCGTTCTCGTGGATTGTGGCATGTGCCCAACTGATGGTGGGTTCGTACATAGCTAGCCAGGGATATCCGAGAACGAGGTCTTCGTTTCCTATGTCTGTAACTAGGAATCTCATGATTTTATCTTTGTTGTTGGTTTGAACGTTTAAGTCAACGAAGTGAGTGATGGACCCAGCTTTGTTTTCAGTGTTATCTATGTTCCATATCTTTTTTGGTTTCTCAAGGGGTTGTAGTCCGAGGCCCATTCTTTTAGCGAAGGTGGGTCTTATGAAGTTGTCGGTGGCTCCGGAGTCTACGAGCCCTCTTATGTCGGCCATGGAGTAACTGGTGCGAATCGAGACTGGGATTCTGAGCGAACGGTAGCGAGTCATGATTACAGAGTTACAATTAACTGCCCTCACCCAGGCCGATGGGTTTAGGCGTCCTGAAAACCCTCTTGGGTCCATAGATCTTTAAATACGAGGTCCTTGACCTCGTCACTGGCTCCCCTTAGCGTTTCCATCCATTCTTTGGCTTGGTCTTGTGGTGTGGTTTCCACGCGGCGCACTGTGGTTGGTTCCTGATGGTAGTAGTTGGTGTCTGCGCTTCGACTCGTGCTTGCGTATGGTTGGGCTTGCTGTCTTGGTTTTCTGGGGCACGTGCATTCTCGTGAGAAGTGACCCGGGTTGTGTCACGAACCTGTAAACTTGGGTCATGACTTGAGCGTCTAAGACCGGTCCGCGCCGGCCCAGTCTTATGTAATCAATTTCCTAAAGGGGAAATCCGAAGTCGGAGTTCCAAATTCGTACTCCGACGGTCACGTGACCAGTCACGTGATTATCCTATGTTTATCAAGTCACCTGACGACTGAAAGTCATACCACTCTTTGGATTAATCTTATTGGACTGCGGAGCAGTCACACCACTATGGCGCAATCTTGCGCAATCAACTGCGGAGCAGTCGTACGATACCTACGATTATTCTGATTGGTTGATATACTTAGAACCCTTCCAGAACCTTCCATTGTGCAGCACCTGTGGGAAGTAGTAAGCCTCCCCTAAAGTACGCACAGACCATGTACCCAGGTATATAAGCTAGAGCAATAGAACGGACAGTCCCTCAGACTGTCCACTTGTGACTCCCACTTGGATAACCCTCTAGTGCCTTTCTTCGCTATTAACCATAGCTTGGATTCGCAATCTCATTGTTATCCTCGTTCTAGCCAAGTTCCTCCAAGTTTTCCCTACCGTCTTCATCGTTCCTCGCGTTCCTCGTCAGCCAAGTGTCTTGCAAGAACACTCTGAGTGAGTGTTCATCACAGGTTGTTACAGTTGTAGCATATCACTTCCCTCATATCGCGGCGCTGACCTCCCCCTCGGTTCTGTCCTGGTCCTCCTCTTGGCGGGAGTGGGGGTCGTTGGTAGTTTCCTCGATTTGGGTCCCCTACTTCGGCGAGGCATGCGCGGGTGCGGTCTGCCAACGTGTCCATAGCGTTCAGGTCATGTCGAGGTGGTGGAAATCTGGGTGGTGCCCATTGTGGGGTGTAGTTACGACTTTGCTGGGGCCTGGGTGGTGGTTGATTACGGGGGGCTGCGTTGATTCCTAGGCGTGCGCGCAGGTGGATATACTGCTTTTGTCTTCGGAGGGCAGCTTCTTTCCATTCGTTGAAGGTTTGGGGGTCGTCCAACTCATATATTTTGGTAAATAAAGCTCTCGGCAGTCCCGCTGTGAATCGGTCCAGTGTTTGGCGATCGTTGAGGCAGTAGTCAGCTTTCCTTGCCAGCTGTTCAAAGTTGGTGACGTACGAGTCAATGTCATCTCCAATCATTTTGAATCCTTTGGCCAGCGTGGCTTGTGCTTGTTCTTGTTCTAGGACATTCGAGAATCGGTCTGAGAACCCTGCTGTTAGAGTGTCCCATAAGTAGGGGTCGTATCGGCTTCTTCCTCGGTGTAGCTCGTTATTGAGCCATTGGAGGAAACCGAGCGTCCAGTTTGACACTCGCGGTCCTTTGATGAAGCCTAGGAACAGCAAGCATCGCCGATAGACGTTGGTCATGATCGGCGCTTCTGAGTTTTGCCCCCAGTAAATGTGCCATTGGGTGAGAAATGATTCGTACTCATCTCTGTTGCCATCAAAGATGCTTGGGGCCTCGCCTACTAATTTATCCGTTCCGTGCGGGACTCCTGGGGCTGCTCCTCCTGGCGGCGGTCCTTCTGCGGGTGGGGGTGGTCCTCCTCCGAAGGGATCTCCTCCTCCTCCTCCTCCGAATTGCAGTTGTCTGTCTCCAAACGGTGGTCTTCCTCCTCCTGGTGGTCCTTGGCCGAAGTTGCCTCCCGCTCTTCTGGGTCTTGCTTGTTCGCTTGCTCCTGGTGGGGGGTCGGGGATGTCCGGCCCCACCAGCTCGGAAGATGGCCGCGTCGTCAGCTGTCATTCGGTGTCCCGTACTTGGGTCGATGGGTAAGTAGGCCTCCGTTTCTTCTGTGACTCTGTGGGCTTCTTCGGTTGCCAGGTCTGTTTGGGTGATTGTTGTGGTGGCCATTCCTGCAGGGGGGTGTACTTCGATGTTCTCTGGTTCGTTTATACGTAGGGACTCAGCTGTTTGTATTATGTCCCCGACTTCTGATTCCTCGTTGTCGTCCGTTTCTTCGTCGTCTCCGCTGGTTTCCGACGGTGCTGGAGTCCTTGGTTTGGAAGTGCTCAGCTCCTCTTCTGGTTGGCCGTCTATATGTCCCCGCTCTGTTCTTGTAGGTAGGGTTCTTGAGTCGATATCGCAGTTGTAGTTTCTTCCCGCGGGGCGAACTGTGTCGTAGCGATTGTCTATGGGGTTCCAAGTAATCTCAACCCAACACAGATGGTCAAAGTTGAACTCAACGGGGCGGTATCGGGTTGGGCCCGATGCAAAGTCTACGAAGTATCCTGTTTCCCCTCTATACTCTCTCCACCTAGCTGCTCCTAGGAATTGTACTGGGACGTTGCGGTCTCCCCTTCGTTCGAGGGAGTAAGTTTGAAAATTTCTCCACTGGTCTCGAGTTGTAAATGCCACGATGGGTAGATCTTGGTCTTAATGTAACGCCACCACTGGCGTTAGTCCGACTTGGACTGCAAAAGGGCGTTTACGACTTAGCGAAGTACTTCTTCAGGGTCACGTGACCTTGATCACGGGATACACAGCGCTTGCTCTGCACGTGATCTAGTTGTACACTAGGGCAAGTCGTGCCACTAGGTAATCTGATTGATAAAGACGACTTGCACGACGAGGCAAGCGAATCACGCGTGAATGAGATGAGAAGGAAGTGGTGATTGAAGAAGACCAAGATGGCTTATCCTGGTCTTATCGAGCCACTATTTATACATGTGAGAGGGCGCTTTAAAGCTCCTCTTGAATCCTAGAACGACGAATAGCTAAAGTAGCTCGAACCCTACTACAGCTATCCTAGTGTTGACTCATGCCTCATCGGCATGTGATAGTACTTGTACTCTGACTAACATCCTAGTCCATGACTCATTACTGCTTACTACATGGTCATATCCGTAAGTAAGAGTCCGTTCTCTGCGTACCGTGACAGTTCTGGAGAACAAGGCGTATAGAACAAGGAAGGTCTGGAATATGATATCATAGTGACATCATAATAAAGATAAGAACAAAGGTCAGAGTACAAGGACGAAATACAAGGGGAGTCCAGAGGAGTCCATGATGTCATTGTACAGTGATGTCATAGATAAGAAAAGTCCAAGATTGTAAAGATCATATACAGTATAATCTAATCTACATAAGTCCAGTATGTCTTATCTAAAGCAGTCCATTATCTGCATGTCCATTAAGCCACTAGATGCACTCAGGCCACTTATCAACAGTATAGGCAGCTGTGCTCAACTTGGTCGTTTCCAACCCCAGCTAGCTCAGAGTTGCCCAACGCTTACTCAGTGTGTGCAGCTGAACTCCAACAGCTTGTTGCAGTACAGATGAATCTTGTGGGCTGCAGTGCCAACGGGATATTTCACTAGCCACAAAGGGACTCAGGATAAGTCATGGGGGATCCCTGGTCTAAGGGGATATGCCAGACGACTCACTTAAAGGGGGAGAGCCCTAGAGATGACAAGTAATGGTGGTGGTATTGAAGAAGACCAAGATGTCATTCTTGGTCTTTGTGTTACTCTACTTATACAGATACGCGTGGGCTTTAAAGCGCCGCTTCAAGAAACACTAGCCAATAGTGTAAGTAGAGCAAACCCTAGTACAGCTATCCTAGTATGAGTCACTATGAGTCATCCTGAGATCCAATCCGTATCATACAATCACATGTGCCAGATCTTACCTGGCTTACTGATCAACAAGTCCATGATGATATACTGCTGACGAGGGTGTCATAGCCCATGCGTCAGTGTCCACTTCCTGGCCCAAGGCGCCGATCAGTCCAAAACGTAACACTAAAAGAGCAAAAAGAACAGAAAGTACAAATAAGTAAAACATGGGTTTTCCTGATGAGCATGGATGCCAGATATAGAAAATTCTGCTCAAACACAACTATTTTAGTTGACTTTTGGCATTAGGTGCCCATACTTATGGGTTATTAACCCTCAAAAAAGCATGGGTTATGCCTACAAAATCCCCACATACCAACTTGGGATATTGAAAAAAGTATGGGTTACTCAGATTATGGGTTATTGGGGGCTATGGATTATCAGAGAGTTGACTGTAGCTTGAAACTCTTCTTGCACTCTCACCGGGACCGGGAATCGGTCTCCTTACCCGTGAGAACGCAGTTACTGCAATTTCGGTTCACGACACTAGGCCAGACACTTTTATACCTCCCTACGAGTCTACGACCGTAAAAAATGTTACAATTCATGCACTATTTGACTACGAATGCACAGGCTAATCAAAGCACCTCTCAAAATCACCACCTCCATCGTGCCTGGAATACCACTGACTTTCTACGAACGCGTGCAACTCACACAGCCCTCTAACGCCACCGCAGAATTTCAATGGCTGCACAGCGTCGTTGACCAGAATCCTGATAAATGCTGCCGGCAGTGCGGCCGCCCTAGTACACTTAAGTCTCTCAACAACCATCCTTCCACCAAACGGGACCATATTCGACAAAATCCATGTCCTTAGCGAACTCGGATCGCCTGGGTTGAGTTTCTGACCGGGAAGGAGATATTGTCGGAATAGGCCCAATGCTGAGTAAATGGACACCATTGTGTTATCGTGGGAGAAATCAGCGTATAAAGTGCGGTCGAGAGGGAAAGTCTCCGGCGAAGCGTCCAACGTGCGATTCGTTTGCGTGTTATCTCGCACGGGCTTCCCGGTTAGCCTGGCGAGGAGCTCATTCACGTACCCTACACCTCGCACGCGGCCGAGGTTACCCCCATGACTATAGGCGTCGCTGAGATTAGCTGACGAGAATAGAACCACTGGCATAATCGGCTTACCCGTTGTCGTAGAACTTATCGACATCTCCAAAGTACTCAAAACCTCTGAACTCCTCCGGGGTGAATAGGCCGCAGAAGGGGCTCGGCGTCATGGTAGCTTGAGAGTGGAAAGCGCAGAGTGACATCAAGTTGTAGGTATCTTTGTTGGACAAATTGGCACCAGGCGCGGCCAGATTGAGCCGCCGTGTGATAGGTGGTGCATATATAGCGAGCCATCTCTCACTCTCCGCATCACCATCGCCAGCATTAGGGCACATGTTGTCATCCAACGTAAGATTTCCCTAGAGAACCATGAAAAGCTGAATGGAGATCCGGAGAGAAATAAAATGTGCCGAACCGACTCTGGAAGAATGAGATCTACGCTTGCTTTGATCGTGTTGTGGCTGGCCACATTGAAACCTAGAGTCTCAAGACTAAATAAAATGCCCAGATAAAGTAATAGGACTGAGCAGACCTGCGGTCCAGTTTGTGGCCGAATCCACCACACGGGTGGAACTCGCCGCCCTAACGAATGGGAGATTGTCGTTCGAGACGATGTGGGCATATCTGTCGAATGCAGCGACACCAGCGTCGAACGACCTGGGGGGGTCAAATGAGCTCGCGGCAAGAGCTAGGGGATCAAGCCTACTGCCTGGCTCCAAGCGGGAGCAAATCATTCTCTCCAAGGTCCCACGTGAAGTTCTTGAGAAAAACGAGGTAATCTTCTTCATAGTCCTTGACGCGTTTCAATTTGTCTACAGCAGATTTGCACTTCGCTGCGGCGTTGCTAGTTGGCCATCGCGTGCCATGTCGTTGCAACTATCGTTCGTCAGTGCGTAAATCCTCGGGAAATGGAGGATCCCTCGTACGACGTGTACCTGATGGAACGCAATTCAGTGAGACTCTCAGGTAATACTAACAGGTACTTACTTGAGATATGGTACACATGGGGGGTGGAGGGACATACTTCGCGACGGGAATGTAAGGTGCGTACTGCGCCCATGTCCGCATCAAGCTCTCGGGTAATCCAATATCAGGAACATGATCGACGGGAAGGACTGTGCCTTGTCGCAACGATAGGCTTGGCCATTTGAACGGTATAATCCGCAACCAGAACCCCAAGAACGTCGCAAGGACCAAGAGTTGGACCGTGCGCCTACATCGTCGTTTGCCTAAGTGTGACGGCTCATTGACAAGGAGCGGTGGGTGGTCTCTTTCTGTCGACTTCGAGATAACATCCTTTGCCATTTCGTAGGGATGTGCAAACGGGGACGATGGGGATAATGCAGCTTCAAGTTGCTGTCCACTCCTACATTGTTTCTGTAATGACTTCAGGCTAATATTGGATCATTATCTTCTCTTCATTTGAGGCGCTATAGCCAAGTGGTTACGGCGACAGATTAGAACTATCTTAGTCATCTGTTTCCCTTTGGGAGCGCAGGTTCGAGTCCTGCTGGCGTCGAAGACAACGTTTTGCCGTACCTATTTTATTTTTCCTTGTCCTCCTTGCTTTTCCATAGGCGCATGTACTTTTGCAACAATCGAATATCACATCTCAGGAAGGAAAGAAAAGGTTTTGATTGCTATAACAATGTCCAAGTTCCAATGACGAAAATAGGCGAGCAGTCGACTGGCATCATGATCATCTACTCAAGCAATCGCAACGTCTAGACAATTCCTTCCCCGGATCTACGCAAAGAGTAAAGTAGATTAAATTTTAGGAGGCAATTATGAGTTGGCAAGCTCTTTAGCAAGCTGCTCCGCCTTCGATTTGACGTCCTCAATTGTACCGGCCATGTAAAACGCAGACTCAGGAAGAGAGTCATGTTGACCTGATAGAATCTCCCTGAAGGAACGGACCGTATCCTTTAAGGGGACAAGCTTGCCCTCATAGCCAGTGAAGACTTGAGCAACCTGGAAAGGTTGCGACATGAAACGCTGGATCTTACGAGCACGCTCAACCTGCAAGTGATGGAATGAGGTTCAGGTACGAATATGCCTTGTGGCACTCACGGTGAGCTTATCTTCTTCAGACAACTCGTCCATACCCAAGATGGCAATAATATCCTGGAGGGACTTGTAGTCCTGGAGGATCTTCTGGACCGCAGTTGCAACCTCATAATGCTCCTTGCCGACCTGTCCGCCAGATGCCGTAAGCGATTCGAACTCTTTTCAAATAGTGAGACACTTACAATACGAGGGTCGAGCATGCGTGATTTAGAATCAAGGGGATCGACGGCAGGGTAGATACCGAGCTCAGCAATCGAACGCGACAACACGGTAGTTGCATCCAAGTGAGCGAACGTGGTAGCGGGAGCAGGATCCGTCAAGTCATCGGCTGGGACATAAACGGCTTGCACGGAGGTAATGGAACCCTTCTTTGTCGTGGTGATACGCTCTTGCCTAGAAACGAGATGAAGGGAGGTCCATAAATATATAAATGACGTCAACTCACATGCCACCCATGTCTGTCGAGAGCGTTGGTTGGTAACCGACAGCAGAGGGAATACGGCCGAGAAGAGCGGACACCTCGGAGCCGGCCTGGGTGAAGCGGAAGATGTTGTCGATGAATAGCAACACATCCTGGCCCTCCTCATCACGGAAGTACTCGGCGATGGTGAGACCAGTAAGAGCAACACGCGCACGAGCACCCGGTGGCTCATTCATCTGGCCGAAGACAAGAGCGACCTTAGAATCGCCCTCGAGGTTGATGACACCAGTTTCGATCATTTCGTGGTACAAGTCGTTACCCTCACGGGTACGCTCGCCGACACCTACAAAAATCGCGCTCACGTGATGAGTTGAGATAGCAACAGTCAACTACATAGACTTACCGCAGAATATCGAGAAACCTCCGTGTGCCTTTGCGACGTTGTTAATGAGTTCCTGAATCAACACTGTCTTGCCGACACCAGCACCGCCGAAGAGGCCAATCTTGCCACCACGAGCATAAGGAGCAAGGAGGTCAACCACTTTAATACCGGTCTCCAGTACCTCAGCAGTCGTCGACTGTTCGACGAAAGCAGGAGGTTCAGCGTGGATCGGCTTGCGGGCAACACCCTTGATGGGACCACGCTCATCTATGGGTTCACCAATAACGTTCATGATGCGGCCGAGAGTATCACGTCCAACGGGGATTTGAATGGGGGACCCGGTGTCCACGACCTTTTGACCACGAACGAGACCCTCGGTACCATCCATGGCGATTGTACGGACAGAGTTCTCGCCAAGGTGGGAGGCAACCTCAAGAACAAGGCGACCCCCACGGAAGTCTTGGACTTCGAGGGCATTGAGAATTGGAGGCAGGTCATCAGTCTCGAACTGAACGTCGACAACAGCACCAATGACAGTCTTGACATGGCCGACAGGAACCTTTGACTCTGTCGCGTATGAGCGCGCTGCACGGAGAATTACGTGTCAGTCAAGTTTTTGGGGAAAGCAGTGCACCGATGAGAAGTGCGGAAGCGAAGGATAAAATGTAGCAGAGAAAGTAGGGAAAAATCTATCTTACCAGGAGTTGGGGATGAAAAGCGCGTTGGACGCAGGCTAGATTGGACACCGGCAGAAGCAGAAAGCGCAACCTTGGAGAGGATGGGGGAGGAAGCGGACGTAGAAAAGAGGGCGTTGGTTCGCTTTGCGCTGTTCACCGCTCTGCGGGACAGACGAGTAACTCCGCGAGAAGTGAGCATTGTGTTAGACAGCGACGGCAACAACAACAACGAAGACGAGGTCGAGGTCGGGAAAAAGGTGTGGATATGCGTTGGCGAAAGAAGAATTCGGAACGCCGGACAGTAATTGACGTTTAAACTCAGACTCAACTCCGACTATAACGGTATGACCCGACTGGTTGACAATTGTGATTGGCCAGTTTGTCAGGTTGGTG
This sequence comes from Lactarius akahatsu, assembly GCA_021524915.1. Taxonomy (NCBI): domain Eukaryota; kingdom Fungi; phylum Basidiomycota; class Agaricomycetes; order Russulales; family Russulaceae; genus Lactarius; species Lactarius akahatsu. Next base: position 282,064 of record JAKELL010000001.1, on the reverse strand, counting down.
AGTCGGCGGGTTGATGCTCAACACGTTCAAGAACTCGAACGCCTTGTATGTAGGCTATGTACAACAGGAGTCTATGATATGAGTTGCAGCCGAAAGAACGCGATTTGAAACTTACAATGACATCATGTCAACGGGTCAACGGGTCAACTTTTGCAATCAGCGCCAACCAACTTGAACACGCGCCATTCGTTCTTCTTCACACTTCCGTCTGTGCTGCCATTTCCTTGCACCGTACACAGTTCCCGCGGGCATGCTGAATTGGGATTGAGAACTCCATACACCCTTATCATGATATCTCGTTTTGCACCGAGGTCTCACTTCCCCCTACAGAGAATCAACATTGGTGCTCGACCACCATGCAACCTCCGTTTCTTGTCCGTGTCACCAACGTCAAAGCCACCCGGCCCCAATCGATTTCTACGTGTTACTCGTACTGCCGCCAAGTACACGGCTTTCACTTGTTTCTCAGCCGTTCTCGGTCTCTCTGTCCTTATCGGCGGAGTATTCATTCACGACGCTTTCACATACTCCGATAAGCACGTGGACCGTGTCCCTGTGTCCCCTCTAGCATTGCATCCAGAACGTGGCGGTCCGAAGAACCTTCCAATCGCCAGTGTACTTGTTGGTGATGAAGATGATGGTGCGCTTGTAGCTGGACAGGATAAGCCGAGACTGGTAATAGTCGGTGGAGGTTGGGGCGTACGTCCTTTCTTTTATTTGAATTCCCTTTTCTTTGAATATTAGGAATTGTCAGGCTGTGGGTGTGTTGCAGACAATCCATCCTGGTGACTACCATGTGACCATTGTTTCTCCTGATACTTTCACTACCTTCACTCCACTCCTCCCTTGTAAGTCTGTTGTTATCTTAAAGTGTACTCTCCTTGAAGGATTCTCTGTTTCAGCTGCGGCTGTTGGAACGGTCTCCGTTCGTTCCCTCATCGAATCACTCCGAAAGATCATAGCACGTCTACATGGACAACTCATTAATGGACGAGCCGTTGATATCGTCATGTCTGACCGTCTACTTGAAGTGGAGACGGTGTGTGCCACCGGTGAACATCGTAATATTTATCTCCCGTGCGCTTGCTACCGTCGTTTGAATGCTTCGATGACCTGATATACTGTCATAGCTATGATAAGCTTGTGATAGCAGTGGGGTCAGTATCCAGCACCCATGGCGTTCCCGGTCTTGAGCATTGTTTCCAACTTAAAACAGTCGGAGATGCACAAGCCATACGTCGCCGAATATTAGGTAGGTATTTTTACTCCCCAAATCCGCCAATTCACCCATTTTGTGTCGCAGACAACTTTGAGAGCGCCTCGCTCCCGTCAACCTCCGAAGAGGAGCGTAAACGATTGCTTAGTTTCGTAGTTTGTGGAGGAGGCCCAACTGGTGTGGAAACGGCAGCTGTACGCATTTTTATATATGCTTGCGTTCGCTCCCTCACACACCTATCAGGAGATCTTTGATCTGTGCCAGGAAGATATTATCAAATACGTGGGTTCTCAGCCGTCAAGTCCTCTGAGTACGCGACCAGCATGATGACGATTTTCTTAGTTCCCGAAGTTACTTAGAAAAGACGTTTCCATTCACGTCATTCAGTCCAGGGAACACATCTTGAACACAGTGCGTTTTCAAAAGTGAGACCTAATAATATTTATTGATCCCGTCTCTACGCAGTACTCTGAGGCGATCTCGAAATATGCGGAGGACAAATTTCAACGTGATGACGTTGAGCTAGTCACCTCAGCGCGGTAGGTCCTTCAGCCTGTTTTTATTATTGTGACTGAGTAACTCTCAGCGTGCGAGAAGTACATCCTGATCAAGTTGTTTACACGACCAGAGATCCAGACACTGGTAAAGTTATCGAGCACACCATTCCCACAAATTTCGTCCTGTGGTCAACTGGAATATCCATGAACCCATTTACTTCCCGCGTATCCAGCCTTCTACCAAATCAAGTTCACAAGAAAGCAATTGAGGTCGATGCGCACCTTCGCGTAAAAGGAGCACCCCTTGGGGATGTTTACGCTATCGGAGATTGCGCTACGGTGAGCATGGTAACATCAGGTGGAGATGTAGGCTTATTCGCTCAAAAGATTGAGACTTCCATTGTGTCGCATTTATTGGAGCTTGTCGAAGAGGCGGACCGAAACCGAGACGGAAAGATCGACTTTGAAGAGTGGGAGATTATGGGTGAGCCTCGGCGGTCAGCCAAATCATCAATCACTAATGGCATGCGACTAGTCAAACGGATCAAGAAACAAATACCCATGGCCGCCACTCACCTCGAGAAGGCCTGTAACTCTCGTGTAAATACGTTTCGCCGCTTACCAGGAGCTTCAGGTCCGGTCCTTGTTTGACCTCTACGACTCGGATTCCGACAACGCGCTGAATCTTAATGAGCTCGCCGTGCTCCTGCAAGAGATTGGCAACAAAATTACTGCCCTTCCCGCCGTAAGTGCATTACGCCAGCATTCACAATACACGCCCTAGCTTCACCCGTTATAGACCGCACAAGTAGCGTCTCAGCAAGGCAAATACCTCGGCCACAAACTCCATCTCCTTGCCACCAAGCGTGATGTTCTTCTTGCCAACGGGCTTCCCTCAGCAACCGACGAGGCTGTCGCCGGGGCTTTCAACTACCGCCATCTTGGTAGCCTTGCATATATCGGCAATGCCGCGGTATTCGACTTCGGTCGACTGAGTTTCATGGGTGGACTGGCGGCCATGTACGCGTGGCGCAGTATCTATTGGAGTGAACAGGTGAGCATGAGAACGAGGGCGCTGTTGATGATCGATTGGGTTGTGCGGTGCGTGCCAACACTACCGTGCGTAGTAGAAATCCAGGCTAATTTACGGATGGACACCCAGTGGTGTGTGGGGCAGAGATCTGTCGAGATTGTAGCGGATAGAAATCCCCACACGTGGGATCGACTTGCAGGTTTTCGTGGTGCTAGGAATAATACACCTACTTAGACCACCACTGAGCCTTTCTTCACCCATGTGCACTTGGCCCTTTAAAACCCTGATAACAAAGCTCATACCGTGGAGACGCGTGATATGATCGACGGTGTATTCAAAAATAGTTAAGAAACCACCGCCTAAGGCTCCGACCATTCGAACGACCCTATGGTAGCTGTCCTCCCCGAAAACGATCCCGGACCGGGCGAAAGGATCGTCAACTTCCGATTGGGTACATCGACGTTGGTTCTAGGCTCCCAATCAGAACGGCCACAGTTAACAGATTGTGAAGACAAACATGGCGAGAAAGCCCGAGACTTGCAGATCAAGCACCTCCTCGTCGTACCGCTCCGTCTCTTCCGGGTGCACTGGTGGTGCAAGGAGGGCGACGATCGCGTTGAGTAGGCCCGAGCCGGGAGAGGCGGGGTCGAGCTGTATGGGGTGCATCTCGTTCACAGTGCGCGTCGCGCCGATCGGAAGTGCAGACGACGGTGCCATCGATTCTGAGTGGACAAACACGTCAGCGGGCCCTCCTGGAGGGGAGAAGGTAACAAGCAGCAAAACTCACTTTCGCCTATGCGCAGGAAGGTGAGCTCACCGAACGGAATGACCGAACTGCTGGGCGCGAGGCGCCCGTCGAAATCGGCGTCGCCGATTACCGAAGCCGACAGTCCGCGTGGGGGCGAGACGACCTGGCCATACATGTAAGTGTATATCTGCTGAGCGTGAATGCGTTGTCGATATTGCACGTCGAGTTCGACAACCTGGACGGGAATGTCAGTGGAGAGCACGACGGTGACGGCCCCAGGTGTACGTACACCACCAGACTTTGGAATCTTGACGACGGTCATCCGACTGCCGTACGCGCGCTGCACCTCAACGTTCAATTTTTCGTGGCCCACGACAAGGATCACGTTTACTACAGATCCGAGTGAATGTTCATCCTAGAGGGCAGCGAGGAAGTCGACTTACTGCGGAAGGCATCCACACATGCTCGAATCAGTGTTTGTCGGTGGTCTGCTGATGTACTCGACGGAGATGATGCGAAGCTCGACGGAGTGTCGACAATGATGCCAGAGGCACGACCTACGCCGAGGTCTTGGGACGTAATAGCAAACAGAAGCTAGGCGACCAACCTTCTGGATCGAGATCATGCCGCTCTACGACGTTCTCACCCAAGTTGCGGATGAGGCGGTCCATGAGGAGTGGATTGCGTTTGATTTCAGGGTGGCCATACCAATAGACCAAAGGGAGAAGCGCGTTAGAGGATAGGATGGTCGGTGCTGATGTCGCTGCAGAGCCTAATGGGCTCGCTGGAGAAGAAGTACCAAGTGAAGCAGTGACAGGCACGGCAGAGATGGTACCCGGGATTGTCCATCCTCCCTACTTGTACTTGTCTCTAACAAGGGTACTCCAAGAAAAGCGCCGAGACACGCACCTCGCTCGGGTCGGTATTCACGTATATCGGAGTCCATCCTTGACCAGCTCTCACAGCGTAGTTGGTGAGTATTTTGCAAACTGATGTTTTTCCAGAGTTTTCTGGTCCGAGGACAAGAACTCGCGGAGGCCCTGAATCTACTTCTGCGTCTGGACCAGGGGGAAGAGGCGAGCCCTGGTGCACGCTTAGTGCGCGGACGCGCATCTTTTCAAGGGCGAGATGGACATTCGCGTATGCATACATCGGGGTCTCGTCAGAGACATACTCCGTTGACGGCGTTCCTGTGACGTGCGCAACAGTCTATACGATTTCAGTGACAACAAACGGCAAAACTCATCTCGATCGTACAACCCTGCCAGGTGAAGACGGCTGCCTTGCATTCGTGGCCGAAGAGATAGTATTTACCTTCGGCAAGCTCTGCGCCAAACACTTCAGCAAAACCTTTCAGAAGCTGGGGATTACACCTGTAAGTATTGCGATATTTTTCGTGAAACCTACCGTGAAACCTACCCTGATGGCTAGAGAACTTCCGGGATCGAGCTCAAACCTATACTCGGTCTCTCGGTCAAGCACCCATTCTTTGATATGTGAACTGCCTGGATCGCTGGCTGACATGGGAGACAGAAATCACTCGAATATGAGAGTCAACAGGCAAGATTTCGTGGTGGACTTCTGTTGTTAGGTCCTAGAGATACGCAGGATGAACACAAGCGCACTCGAAGGAAGGGTTTGCAAACAGGCGGCGTCAACGCGTCGTGTGCGTACCGGCCCGGCGAACATATTTGGCCGACGCACGATGGTCCAGCAAGCAGGATATAGCTATCGTAATTTATAAATCATGCAAGAAATCATGTCCATAACTTTCCCGCAATTCTGAGTAGGCCATTTGCCATTCGTCTCGCCAAAGCACGTAAAGAGTTTAGTGAGCAGAAAATGTTGCAATTTCTGACGCTGAGCACTGGCACATCCCAATCTCAGTGCACCCGCAGCAACGATGCGCTGCTCTTCTACTGGTCCAATATTCGATTGTATGAGTAAGTGGTGTTACAATTGCAATTCCGGGAATGAATCGTAGCAGGTCATAGAAATGACGCCATCTTCACCGGTTTGCGCACTGCCGCTGAGTTGCCCTCTTTAAATCTGAATGACACCCGGTACGCAGGCATTGCTTTTCGCCGCGAAGATGGGGGTTTGTTCGCAGCGGTTGTCGTGATCGGCCGTCCAAAAAAGTCGGTGGGAGGCTGTACGCATATTAGGACTCAGTATTACGTTGGATAGGACACCGAAAAGAAGCGGACCTTTTCCATGACGTCCGCATCGGCTGCGGCGGTCTTGGTGCGTTTTTGTGGTGGCTCATCTCCGATGGCGGTAGCGGAAGAAACGAGCATTCCCTCACCCTCTGCTGGAGAGGGATCGTTCTCTTCGGGCCCATCGGCCTCCCTTGCCCTAGCAGCAGCCAAAGTGCCCAAGATTGAGCCACGCGCCAATGTGGTATGGTTCCAAATGTAAACTTACACTGCGCCACCGAAGAAAGTGGAAGACTTGGTCAACTTTGTCCGCTCCATCGCTTCCGCATGGCGGACGGCAAGCTGAGCATCGATCTGCGGAAGTACGTGGTAAGTTGCGTGCATCGTCAGGCCTTGGTTGATGATAAACGCGGACCGACCTCAGTAGCAACAAGGTGTCGCACAGCGTAGCGCGGTGCTGCAATATCGGCTGCCCGCTTGCCATCGTATGTCACGAATACATCCACTGGACTGTGGCTGGCATGAGCGCTCTTGTCCACATATACAAAGTGTAGGACCTACGGATCAAGTCTGTACATTGGCTGTCCGTCTTCGGTCTTCTCTTGTACGAAACGTAGCTCCAGAGAGACCATGATGTTCACGAGCCGGGAGAGCACAGCTTTCTCCTCCGGGCGGATCACCTGGCTATTGACCTAGGTATCGCGTGTTACACCAGGATGCAGGTGAGTGCAAGTTGGACGGGCTACGCACGGGACGAATGGGCGGAGAGATGATTCGATTGAGAAGCGGCGCAAACTCGAGACTCAGCACCGGGTCGCTAACAAGGCCACGGAAGTGACCAGACAAACGCGCATTGCCCGTACGCACCGCCCGCGCGAGCGACTTATAAACCTCTTCATTCGTACGCGTCTTGACATGGCACTGCTCTGTAGTTAGGTACGCATACAGATCACGGTGACAGTGGGCCCACCTCCCAATCGGCCTTTGGCCGTTCCACGCGCGACCCGCCGCGCTCTTGGAAGAGCGGGAAGAAAGGAACGAGGGTGTATGAGAGGTACTGTAAAACGCCGTACTCTCGTTCGGCGCGCATGGAGCCCGAGAGGACATCGTACGCGACTAGCCATTCGTTCGCCTTGATGTACCGCGCGAACGTCGCGTCGTGCTGGTGGAGGTTCGCATAGTGCTCGAAGCACCCAAGCGCGACACGATCTAGTGTGCCCGTCGCCTCAAGTGCCTGGCTGAGGCGTTCCACGTACTTGCTTTCTTCGACTTCCCCCATACCGCGCTCCTTGATACGCTTTTTGCTCATTGGGCAGAAGAGATCGGTCAAAACGTTAAGGTAATTCGTGTCTGCTTCTTTCATGCCTGCCGTCGCGCTGCGGACCAGCTGCTCGGTTACGTCTTGACACCGCGCCTTGATGAACTGGAGAGATAGTCATGAAGCCACGAGATGTACTGTCCCGTTTAATCGATGGCAAACCTGAAGGGTGTTGAGGCAGCCGCGCAAGTCGCCGAGGGATATCCCGACAAGCGTGCTTAGCGCTCTTGAGTCGGTCCTGAGACCTTCTGCGTCGCAAATATCCCGAAGCCGCCTTACAACGTGTATGTCTGCCGGACGCGTGAAGCGAATAATACGTGCCAGAGGTCGTAGCTTTGCCAGCGACGACGCATATAGATCGTTGCATATGCAGATGATGGGACGCCGAAGGATCTGCTTGCCTTTATCTGCCTTCTTTTTACTGCGAGTCTTGTTGGTTTTCTCATAGGTGAGTTGTATGAGTCTGTTGATGAACCCGTGCGCCTGGAGGCGACTTCAACAAATGACTTGATTTCGAGGGGTTCGTGGCTCACATTGTCTCCGGTAGCTCCGTCGATTTCGTCGATGACGACGAGGACAGGTTTTGAGCTTCCGACGGCATAACCCGATTCTAATGCCGGACGTATTCGCTCGTCCACAACCTGACCCGATCGTGCATCACTGAAACAGGCTTCTTAGGCCGGTAGTAAGCCTAGAAATGCAGGACGCATACCTTGCATTGATTTCGAAGACATTGTACCCTGCTTGCGTAGCAACGACGTGCGCAAGGGTCGTCTTTCCTAGGCCAGGAGGGCCGGACAACAATAGTATCTATCATCGACCTAAGCCGACATGGAAGGCTTTCTCTAAAAGAAAGCTCACCTTCTCCTGTGGTCGACCTGATTCGTCTTCTAAATTCGCGAATCTCTCTTCGTCTCTTGGACGCTTCTTCCCCTTACCCTTGCCAAATACACATTGGTCCCACTGCTTTACCCACGCAAGCACTTCTCGGTGTACACGCTCGTCTCCGAGAAGGTCGGTAAAGCGCTTAGGGCGATAGCGATCGACCCAGAGGGTCTCTTCTGTCCTCGAGGAAGGACCAGAGGAAGGGGATTGACCAGTGTCTGGCTGCATGAGCCGCTGGGCAGTAGTAACAGAAAGCTCATCCATGAGGCGATGAATGGGGACGTCTAGGAGGCTTTTGATCGGTCTCTCAGATGAGGATTGTTTCTGGTACGGTAAAGCGTGAGCCTAGCTAATATCTTGCGTCGGGGATGCGTACCGAAGGAGCAATCGTGCGAGATTTTCTTTTTATGAAGACCGTCTTGCCGTCAAATGTACTGGAACGTAGCGATGGGCGCGGGAGGATTATTGGTGCATTTAACGTTGTAGCTGAGTTACCTGCACTTGCGTTTGGTCGAGGATAGCGTCGGAGGAGGTCGGCCATATCGGGGAAGTCATCATCTAGAGACGGTGACAACTAGTGGAGTAGTCTAGGAGCGATTAGGTCTCACCTTGAGACTGCGGTGGAAGATCACCACGAAGTGTGAAACTATGGTCTGTTATATGTTACCAGTCAGGTAAGACGAATGATAGTACCACATCGAAACCCACCCGTCTCTGCACTTGCTAAGCTCAACAATCCATTCTGTCTGAAAGGTGATGTAGTGGTGGTCGACAAGAAGTGCGGCGGATTGTCTATGTGTAGTATGGCTGACCGAGGCTGGTTTGCTAAGTGGCCCCCAAGAAGCCCATTGGGGACGAAGCTGTCTTCCATGGTAAGAACGGGGTCGGTCCCCGTTGATTCTTCGGTTTGTAGGAGGCCAGTTGGTCTAAAGGTCGCGTCGACCATGGTTGCGAGGCGATTCAGTTCTTGAGGGGAGACGCACTGGAGACGCGTCTATCGTTTGCTGATATAAGTACGATCCATCACGTGGTCGCGTTCACTCGCCTAGATCATTTAGCCACACACTCACACACTATCGCCATCCCCTCCCCTTGCGCGCATGCAGGTCACTCCCCGCAAGCTGTAACACCACTCGCGGCATGTCACCGCAGCGACGACAACTGCAGCGACGACAACTGCAGCGACGACGTGCTGACAACGACTACAAGGACGGGGATAACGGCGAGGGGAATTTCAGCCCTAAATGTGATATTCTATGGTGTTATTCTCGAGGTGTCCTCAGATTGTTTTTTTTTTTTTTTTTTTTGAATCCATTTACGTGCGCCTTGGGGCCTAATACCCTATGTAGCACGAGTCTGTAGAACTAATACATGTCGGGATTGTGCGTCCGTATATGGGTCTGAGTATCATAAATCCCCTTCACTCCCGGATGGGAGTGGCTTCCTCAGATTGTTGTTGTACTGTACCATAGTTGTACCGTACCTAGATTGTCGTCGGTTATTCCGTCTGAATCTTCATTATATTGTTCATTTCTAACCCAATGTACTCAGAAGACACTGAATCACGGGAAATTTGAACCCCCGTTCACAGAAATTGGTTGTCAAATTAGCGCTAGTCACACCAAAAGTCGTTAAATGTCGACCAGCAGCGCAATAAATCCTTACGAAGATCACCCGAGTCTATCCCCACTCGAGGCTGAGGTCCTTTGGGAGTATGCCAAGTTAAATCAGCATGTCAAGGATGTGCGTACCATACCCAGTCCGGTTCCCCAACACATGAGCTAAATGAACGATTACAGTTGGTCGCCCAAACACGCACTCTGAACCAGACGCACGAAGGGACGATGTTGGAACAGCTTAGAGTATTGGAAAGGAAGATGGGCTTGGTTTTGACGTTGGTAAGTACCCCCACTCTCTTTTTTGATTGCTTTACCTATGCGCGACCATAGTTCAAGGCATCTGTCTGGGGCGTTATGAGCGACCAGTCATTTTCGGCACACCCACAGGACGACAGTGTCTCCAACACACTTTAATTCTATTATTTACTACATTGTACTTTTACTTCGTCTTCAACCGCTGAGCCTCGTACTCATCCCGCTGATCGCATCTTACGTCCCATACAACCCGTCCACGTCACTCGTGCTCACTCACACGGCTCACCGCACCCGGAGCACCTTCGTATGGGCGGATGTCCGTGATCGTGTTCTGGTGCACCGTGAACAACTCCGTGTCCGTCGCGAGCTGTGAGCCGCCACCAGGGCTACTGCCCAAATCGCGCAAATCGGTGTTGCGGAACGTATTGAACGCGGCGCTGTTCAGGCGGCCCACGGGCAATGACCCGGTCAATGCACCACGTGCACCGCCGGAAGTCTTGGGGGCTGAGGAATCATCGAGCGAGCCAACGGCCTGCCAGCCGGACGGACCTCCACTGAAGAGCACGTCTCATGTGCACTGCCAGTCTGAGTTTGACAATGACATACTCGCTAAAGCGGTCTTCCGTCATGGAAACGTTTCGTCGAGCACACCCGTTATACTGTTCTCCCTGTGACAAAAAGAGACAGTTAGCCAGACAATCACGGTGATGAGCACCCATAACATCCAAGTAAGGCATTTGTATGGCCCATAGTCTACCACTTCAAAGTCCTTCAGGTTCGCCTTCTTGTCGATCCTATAGAAACCCGGCACAGTGTGCATCGAGCCGATGGTAGAATACGGCGAGGCTGAGGAGGTGGCCAATAAATTTGAAACAGTCGAGGTGCTCCAGGTCTTGCTCCAGGTTCACGTTCGAGGCCAGCCTGAGGTTGATTTGTAGCATGTTGGGAATGACACTGGGAGAGACTGCAGGCGGGTGGATATTAGTGGACGCTTTGTCTGCTGTTTGTACTACGATTTTAAAGCAGCCGTAAATCTTGTGGAAGAAGAAGTGCCAGTGGCGCAACCACCGTGCGCCGAGCACGCGAACAAGCCGCAACTCGAGTTGAACATCTCGTGCGAGAGAAGGCCATGACCCGCTTGCGGAGGTTCTACGACCAGAGACGCATGGTCACCGCGAAGTTGTTCTTGCTTGAAGATCCACCCGCTGCCCGGGCTCACGCGTATGTCGCACTTGGCGTCGCTTCGGAAGTAGACAATCTTCCACCGGTAGTTGCACGGCGGCGCATCAGGGTCTGCATCGACCACCGGCAGCCGCAGGTCGTCTCACGTAGTCGTGCGCGGGTTATGGTCCACAAAGTAGATGCGCTGCGTCGACGTCATGCACATTTCACAGAATGATACGATGGCAGCGGACCTAGCGCAGTCGTCGCCGCCGCGGAGGGTCATTCCACGTTGTCGTACGCGTGCCGACGAAATAGTAAGGACGGCCATCCGGCATGCGGCGCTCAAGCGGCGCACCTCCCATCCGAGGGCCAAGCGAACGCCGGCGTAGACGCCGTTTGCGTTGGTTGTATTCGGAGGGCGTGAGTGGCTGGAATAGGTGCCGACAGATCGGGATTGACGCGTCCAGGTAGTGCTGCGTGTACTGTGGTCGACGTCGTATGGGCACCCGCACCGGTCGTGTCGGAGCTCCCATCTTGTTCCGTCACGAGGTCGGGCGTCTGTCCTGTCAGAGGCTCTTTTCATATCGGGCGAGGGCCTGTCAGATGTCAGTCTCTCCTCTGACTCTTCTCCCTGGCAGTGACTAGCGGCATGTCTTCGACTTGCCCCGTAACCGCGATATCACCTGCTTCAAATTTTCAATTAATCTTCAGCACTGCCTTGAAAGCCTACGAGAAGCGGACGAAGACGGACCTCCTCGCTCATCCCCTCGCATCTCAGCTTCAAGCGTGCAGCTCGCCGGGTTCGATTCTTGCTTTGCTTCAAGATCAAGCAGATGATTTGGCTCAAGCTCGAAGAAGCGACGAAAGATTGACAAAATGGCTCAACCCTACAGTTGATGTCCTTCTCGCATTTTCAGCTACCCTAGGCGAAGGGGTTAGTCTGGTAGGGCTCAAGGCGATATCTTCTTAGGACTACGCTTTGACAGCGAGTACTCAGGTTTTCTCACCCGCGAAAGTGATCCTCGCAGGTGCTGGCGTCCTCCTCCTGGTCTGCATCTTTCTCTACATCTCACTGCAATCGATCTTGACCCGACGCCCCTCAGGCGGCTAAAGATGTTAGTACAGCCCAAGAAGCTCTCGTCGACATCTTTGAACGCATTGAGAACTTCTTCAAACGCCTCGAGACCTATACCGAAGTTCCACCAACCGCGGCGATGACGGACATCATCGTGAAGATAATGGTTGAAGTACTCAATATCCTCGCTATTGCGACAAAGGAGATAAAAAAGGGACGAACAAGTGAGCGTCCAAGACCCCGGTGTATCTATTCCACTCATCCTTGATCAGAAAAATATTTCAACAAGCTGGTGGGGAAGACCGATATCGAAGACGCTCTCCGCAGATTGGACAAATTGACACAGGATGAAGTTCGGATGGCAACCGCGCAACTCTTAAAGATAACTCACGACGTCGATGATAAAGTAACGAAGATCGACGACGACGTTAAGGGTGTCGATGATAAAGTGAAGCGTGTCGATGACAAAGTGAACGATGTCAGCCATACGGTCAAATTGGTGCTCGATGGTGCGTGATGCGCAATATTTTCTACCGACACCGTCGTGAGCGTCTATATGGCCAGACGGAAAGGAAACAAAAGTTGTCGTGAGAGAAGCAACAACGATTTTGCGACTTATGGCAAACAACGTCGACGAAGTGAAGCGTTCGTAGTACCGTGACCCACCCCTGTTGTCCGTCGATGCTTAAATATCCTTACAGGCAACCAGTGGCGACAGGATCTCCGAAAGTGGCTCTCATCTCCCGATCCATCCACAAACCACATTATCTCGTGCGGCGTTCAGCACGATGGAACAGCAAAGTGGTTCTTTCGAGGTAGTCTTTTCGAAGAATGGAAGGCCACCGGTTCCCTTTTGTGGATCCATGGGAAGCGTACGTCACCCAACCCTTCCCTGTTCCACTGTAATGAGACTTGTCTGTGTAGCGGGCTCTGGGAAGAGTGTCCTTTGGTGCGCTGTTTCTCATATATTTTCTTTTGGGGTAAACTAAGTTATTTACTAGCTCTGCGATCATCCAAGATATCATGGCCGAACGCGATGCTGGACTGGCCTTTATGGCATATTTTTACTTCGACTTCAGGGATACCGATAAGCAAGATCGTCGCAACTTACTCCTTTCTCTTCTTTCTCAACTTTCTGCTCGCTCCGATCTTTGCTGTGATATGCTCTACCGCATATACCTGACTCACGACAACGGCGCACATAAGCCCACTGACGACGCGTTGATGCAAGTCCTGGAGGAGACACTCACATTTTCCAATCAAGGCCGCCCAATCTACATGATTATAGACGCGCTGGACGAGTGTCCCAACACTTTTGGGTTGCCACCCCCCAGGGAATTGGTCGTGGATCTCCTGAAGGAACTTGTCGAACTCTCCCTCCCACATCTTCATATATGCGTCACCAGTCGCCCCGAAATCGACATCCGAACTGCTCTAGAGCCCCTGATGCCTCGTCAGGTGTCCCTTCACGACCAAACTGGGCAACAGAAAGACATCGTCGAGTATGTCAATTCTGTTGTCCACTCGGACGCGAGGATGGGCAAATGGCGGGACCAGGATCAGAACTTGGTCATCGAGACGCTCTCCGACAGAGCCGATGGGATGTAAGTACCCAATTGCTATAGGTACATCATCTTTTCTCATATTATCGCAGGTTCCGGTGGGTTTTCTGCCAACTGGAGACTCTACGCTACTGTTTCCCGCCTAGTCTGCGACGTACTCTTCAGGAACTTCCCGAATCCCTGGACGAAACTTACGAGCGTGTCTTGAAGAATATGAACAAGTCAACCCGAGCTCATACCCATCGTCTCTTGCAATGTCTCACGGTGGCAGCTCGGCCTCTCCGCCTTGAAGAGCTTGCAGAAGTACTTGTGCTTGACTTTGATGAGGCGCCGGGAGGAATTCCAAAGCTAAATGCGGACTGGCGCCGGGAAGATCAAGAACAAGCTGTACTATTGACCTGCTCCAGTTTGATCACCCTCATTCATGATGGTGAATCGCGTGTCGTTCAGTTCTCGCACTTCTCGGTAAAAGAATTCCTAACGTCTGATCGTCTCGCCTCTGCCATCGGAGACGTCTCATTCTACCACATCCCCCTCGAACCCGCTCATACGATACTCGCACAAGCCTGCCTGGGTGTCTTGCTACGTTTGGATGATAGCACTCGCGAAACCTCCGTGCGGCGCTTTCCCCTGGCAGAGTACGCTGCTCAACACTGGGTCGACCATGCCCTGGTCGAAAACGTGTCATCGCGCGTGAAAGATGGGATGGAAAATCTGTTTGACCTGGACAAGCCTCACTTTTTACGATGGACCCAGATCCACGACATGGACGAGATTGATTTGTGGTCACTCGATGATGAGCCTGGCACGCGTCCGCATCGGTCTGAAGCAACTCCTGTGTATTATATCGCTCTCTGTGGTTTCTGTGACATGGTGGAGAAGCTCATTAACGAGCACCCGGAGCACTTGAACTCGAGGGGCGGCGCTTGCGGAACGGCATTACACGCAGCATCAAGAAGGAATCACCTCAAAGTTGGGCAGTCACTGCTAGAGCACGGCGCAGAAGTAAATATCCTGGGTTATTGGGGGCGGACTCCTCTGCACTTCGCATCGCTATGGGGACATCTCGAAATCGGGCGGTTGTTACTCGAACACGGTGCCGACGTGAATGCCAAGCAGCGCGACCACTGGACCCCACTCCACCTGGCGGCTTCCAACGGGTATTTCGAATTCGTTCGGATACTTCTCAGGTATAATGCGGATGTCAGCGCTCGGACCGTCGGCGGACAAACCCCGTTACACGAATCATCAGGAGAAGGACAGGTCCATATCGCACGGCTACTGCTGGATCACGGCGCTGATCCTAGGGCACGAAGTAGGGACCAGTCGACACCATTGCATGTGGCATCGATCAATGGGAAGTTGGAGGTTGCACACTTGTTACTTGAGCGTGGAGTGGATGTAGACGCTGAGGATGATAAAGGCAATACCGCGTATCAGATTGCACTGGATCATGGGTACGACGAGCTTGCTCAGTTGCTGTTGGGGCGTCGCGAACAAGAAGTAACTTAGGATTTTCAGGTTTCCTCTAGGCGTAGCTACTGTACGTACTACAGTGACTTTTTCACTACCAATGAGATGTATCAAGCAGCCGTACTCTACGCTCTACTGATACCAGCAAGTCTTGCTATCAGTGATCTTGAAGTTGGATCCGATGGTCTGCACGGTCCTAGATACTGGTAGTCGTGCGGGGACACGTCAAAGACATTTCTCCTTAAAATATCCATAATCAAGCATGAAACTATTGAGTTCGTTAGCATGTGATCTTCGCTTGGTGGAAAAGTGATGGTTGGTACCCATCATCTCAACCATGTGTGCGGAGTGCACATCGTGAACTTCAAGAAAGTGAGACCCCATGCCCGGAATTGGTGAGGGGCGGAGTCGGTGTCCAATCTGGACACTGTTGAGGTAAAATGCAGATCTGAGTTTGCCAGAGTTACTGCAACGGAGCTTGTGAAAAGAAGTTAGACGAGGTGCAACATTTCAAAGATGGGGCGTCAGTACCTCAAGGGAGTGTCGCGTGGCTACCCACACGGCGCCTATCCGTGTCGGCACTTTTAGTTCTGATGACCTGTGAGGACTGGAACGAACAGAAGTCGGGTCGTGAGCAACTGTAGGAGATAAAGGACCAGTGACATACACGATGGTGACGCTCTCGCAGCCATTAAAGAGTGGCGTAACCCCATCTAGAGTTTCGCCTTTTAAGCTAATCGATAGTGGGACGCGCCCGGCCCACACTATCTCAGCAACTTGTCTTTGATGGATGTCTGTGATGACGGTTCGGCGGCGGCGGATACAGGTGTCCTTCGCACCGGCAACAGGATGATAGATACGTTCCGTAGTGTAAAATGATTCAGTGCGGACAACAAATAGTTGAACGCCAGAGCCCATGTCTGCGATGGAGGAATTGAGCAAGTCGGAGGACATGTACTTGAGAAGCATCGCCAAGTGGGAATTTTGGATGAGGAATGTTCACGGAAAGAGGAGATTATGTATCCCCCAGATAGCGGGTGCGTGTGCATGTCTTCGGGATGTGGGTTTGTGTCTGTCTGAGTGCCCGAGTGTCTGTAACTTATCCACAAGCCACCATTCCGCAAAAGCAGAATGTCACGTGCAATATAAGGTAACGTATTTGTACGTATTTGGTGTGCGTTCAGAGTGGCGCGCAAACATTGGCAACCACAAGAAACGGAAGGAAGAGAGCGACACATCCTCTGCTTACAGACTCAGCACTGTCCATAACCAATAAGCCTAGGGTTTCCCATTCGCCAAGAAAACACCACCTTCATTCCATCGCCATTGGACTTGTTGGCATGTCTCAGCGTCGCGGATTGCACTCGAGACTTCAATCCAACGCGACCACTACTACTACGACGACATCGGGCCTTCCTCACAATCATTCCAAGCATCATCACCAGTCCTCCTCGCACAGACGCGTATTTTCACTCCTACGTTCTTTGCGCAACGTCAATCTCCCATCCAGCGCGTCAACATCCCCTTCATCCTCGGAGTCGCGTCCCATCCTCGCTCCCCTTCAATTCAACCTCCGCCGTCTACCGTCGCGTCTTGCCCTTGCAAACGAGGTTGTAATGCGTGTTTCTAGTGGTTCAGATCACGTAAAAGTGGGCGCCAAGCGGAAGCGAGCGGTGAGCGGAAACGAGAACACGCACAATTTCCCTCGGAGATCTCGCAACGGTGCCAATGGGTTCAAGCGTCGGAGATCATCCTCTCGGTGTGAGGAGACTAGCGACGATGAGGCCGTGGCAGCGATGGAGGTTGATAATCACACGCGATGTCAGGCCTCGGACGTCTCGAGCGACGAGGATGCCAGTGACTGGGACTCATGTACGTTATCCTTTTTCCTCATAGTGGCTGGTCTAATGCAATTCCATAGCTGTAGACTATTTTGTCAACCAAGCGCCCACCCGTGAACTCCTTCGGTTAAAAAAGTGCCGCCTTCAGGACTTGCACCGATCGGCGGGCCTGTCTGACGACCCTGAGTGTCTCACAAAGCAGGAAATCGTGGACGCTATCGTTACGGCGCGTGATGATCTAGCGGAGCTACCTCCATCCTCACCGTACGGAGTTGATGGGGCCAACTCGAGCGAGTACTCATCGGACGACGGCAATTTTGCCGGCGGGGAGGAGACAGACGCTGGCAGCCGGCGGCGGCCAAATCCCGCCGGCCTACGAAGACACGTGACCGTTCATGACGTCGGTCACGCTCATCTTGCCTCGTCACCACCGCGAGGCCGTAGTTTCTCGCTCGGCGGTGGAGGTGGAGATCGCCAGATGGAGAAGAGGTGAACTCTCCCCTATCGCGTGATTAGTCTTACACTGACGCCTGCTGTTACCGTGGTTTAGACGGAAAACAGGGTCACTTCGTTCTTCGCCAACAACTTCAACAGCATCGGTGTTTCTTCCCTCACCACCTGCTACACGTCTACGATCTCGTAAGATTTCTGGAGATGATGTACCTTTACCATCAAGCTTGCGACCCACCAAGTCAAGAGGCAAGGCAAAGCAGGTCGAATTCAACGATCAGGTCGAAATTGCCAGCCTCGAGAGCCTTAGTGATCTTACCGAGCTATCGGACACCGAGCACTGTGATGTTCCAATAAAGCCGTCCCCGCGGCGATTACGCAGTCAAGGCGAGAGGGCAGCACAAACTCCACTAAAGCGCAAGGGAAAGAACAAGGCCAGTACTTTCGGTGAGGATGGCGACACGGTCGATGACGAGGTGGACGAGCTTCTCTCGTCGCGAGATGCGCCGCCACGTCCAACACTGAACGATCGCACGCCGGTGAAGCGTCGGCTCCGGCCACGGCCAATCCAGACACATACCCCACCCGACGAGAGCGACGACGGGGATGACGAAGGTGAGGAAGACGGAGGAATAGGAGAGGTTGAGCGCGCAACCGAAGATGGCGCGAGTGTGGGAGAAGTCGAAGAAGAAGAGGATAGCGACGAAGTAGAGGAGGAAGACGACGTGACGCTCGTAGAGCCACGTAAGCTTCGCAACGGGAAGATTGTGGGTGAGGAAGAAGGTTCCGAGGGCGAAGATGCTGATGAGCAAGGGCAAGAAGGCAGCGACGAATCCGCGCAGGAAGAGGCTCCCCTCGATGAGGAAATCGACCTCGAGGTCGAGGACGACGAATCCGACGAGAGTGCACACGAGGAATACATGGGTGAAATGACGGAAGACGGTGAGCAGCGACCTCCTCTCCAAGGGCCTGGCTGATTGAGGATCAAGTCGATTTAACCATTGCGACGGCCAGGAGCCTCGTGCGCTTACGCCGGGATGATCTCGTCCGATTGTGCGAGAGTCGTGACCTATGCGTTGAGGGTACAAAACCTCGACTTGCAGAGGCGCTCCTCCAGTGGCGTGACCGTCAGTCCGAAGCATCCTCCCCTTCGTCTGCGGGCACTGTCCGCCCCCCCTCTACGACACGTCCACGTCGGCGAGGGGGTAGCAAGAGCAAAAGCAGAACCCCACCTGTTCTGCTGCGCACGCACATCCATATGGATGAGCCCCGCACACCCCCGTTGTCGTCCGCGCAGAGAGAGAGGGATGAAGAGCTTGAACTCGACCTTGAAAGCCTCGGCCTAGAGGATCGTGAAATCCCACCTGACAAACTTACGAAACTTGAAAAAATTGGGAGCGGCGGCTTCAAGGATGTGTTTATAGGTAAATTCAGAGGGCGCAGGGTTGCGATTGCTGAGTTCCGCGGGCACCTTACTGCGAGTGGGTATTTTTTGAACCCCACTTTCCTTCAGGCGTTGACCATTTATATCTACAGTGGATATTAAGGAGCTCAAACTTCTAGGGGGTTTCAACCACCCCAATATCGTCCGTTTCGTGCGTGCCCATTGCTTCTATGCACTCGCCAACGTGGTCAGCTGACGGAAGGTGACTGTTCGGCAGCTCGGCGTGAGCATCCCAGAGGATACACGTGTCACCCCTGTGATGATTGTGAGTGAGCTCTGTTCAAACGGAGACCTATTCGACTATATCCGGAATGTTACCCCACCGTCTCTTTATCGCGTCGTACGTCTCGCTACGCCATTTTCTCACGTCTAAAGCGCTCAGATATGAATAGCTTTCAATCATGCTCGACGTCGCGCGGGGTCTTGATTACTTGCATCAACGCAAGCCCTCCGTCATCCATCGTGACTGCAAGTCCTCAAATATTCTCATCACATCGAAAGGCGTAGCCAAGATCGCCGATTTTGGTCTGGCCAAAGTGAAACAGAGCACGCGCTCCATGGTCCGCAGTCTTGTCGGCACCGTTAACTGGCAGGCGCCTGAGCTGTGGCACCCACACCCAAAATACAATCACAAAGTCGACGTATTTGCATGCGCTGCGGTGTACTGGGAGATGCTGCAATGGCACCTACCAAATAAGAAGTACCCGTGGGAGGTAAGTTCTCCCGTACTCGACCCTGTACCTGAGTATCTGATGACGCCGGCTCAGGGGATGAACGAACACGCAATCTACGAGGCTGTTGGATCAAAACGTCAGCGGTACGACCAAGTCAACTCGTTCCGTTTCTCCATATATACTTATACACATCGACCTTTAGACCATCTGTGTCTGGACTGCGGAAGCAATGGTGTCCAGAGATTGTAGACCTCATAGAGAGTATGTGGGCTCAGGACCATCAAGACCGACCCACCATGACCGAAGTCGTGACTGGGGTCGAGGAGCTTGTCCGAAAATCCAAGTAAAAAATGGTTTTCATTTATGCACTCCCACCTTATATGCTCGGCCATGCGTCTTCATTACGCGTGTTGCTTTTTTTTTTTTTCCCTTTGGCTTTTACTTTTGAATTTCGTCCTCACTTGTATATTCCCGTCTTGCGCCCGCAGCCGCTTGACTTTATTCCATCGCACGTCATATAACTCTGCTCCTACATCCTACAATGTGTATTACAGTTGTCAAATCCCAAGTCCTTGTACAGCTTTCGGGGTGCGTGGGTCTGAGAGAGGACAATCGGATAGTCGCTGCATAGAACGCATGTTGTATGAAATTGTAGACAGCACAAGTGGAAAAAAGCTTTGTCTTCTACGGCTACATTTCCTTTCCATCTACACGTGAGACGCCGAGGTATTATATGCTGTACACGCTGTCAACTTTGTACATCTTCGTGGCATCGCTAGTGTCAGGGTCCTCCATCCCAGTCACCGAGTCGACCTTGTACATCTTCGTATCTGCAGGCGTGTCCGCTTTCCCTTTCTTACCCTTATCCTTGGCCGATTTCGTTGCCTTAGCGACGCCAGAATCCTCTTTTGCCTGCTCGGCGGCAGGTGCACCCGCTTTGCTCGCGAGTCCCGCCGCGCGCCCGTCCGGAATGCGGATGAACTCCCACGTCTTGTGCGTGCCCCCGTCAGGTCCCGCGTCTTTAACGCCGTCGAAGATGAAGTACCCGCGGCGCTCGAACTGGATGATCTCGCCACGCTTGAGCTCGCGAACGTTCGCGTCCGCGAGCGCGTCCTCGCGGAACTCCGTCACCGGCGTGACAAAGTCCTCCACGTCGTCGTTCTCCTCAAGTTTCTTCTTCGTGATGAGGTAGTCGTAGTCGATCAACGTCGCGTCGAGGAGCGGGTGCGCGGACGAGGGCTGCGCCAACCAGGTGATCTTCTTGGTCTTCCGGAAGTCGCCGTCGAGATTGAGCTCCATGGTGAGCGTCGTGATCGTGCCAGAACTGTCGGTTGTTTTAGAACGCACGATGGCGTTTCCCCAATCCATAAGGGTGATCTGGTGTCATTTATGAGTGAGGGCTGTCGTCTCACCGCCCATAATTTCAGTCGTACCTCTTCGCTGTCCCCGAATGACAGGGCATCCTCCTGATCAATCAGGATGCTCGAACTGTAGACCGTCTTCTTTTCGCCAACGTCAGGATTCTTCTTGTGTCTCGGCAGTGTCTTAATCTCTGGTTCAGGAGGACCACCTTGGATTGTGACCGAGACACTAGATTTGGCTTTTTTTAGGACGCTGATACATACGGCAAAATACCACACTCACTACTTTGTTTTTAGAACTGCCCAGAACCGCGGCGCGATTGGATCAATGATTTTCTTATTCAGCGCCCAGATGGAATCCCACTCCAGCGATACGATTGCCTGGCTCGGGCCTTGTGATAGCATGAACTGTGTGAGCGCCTCGACGGTCATCCCGCGACGCCTGATGCCGCGTACTGTCGGGAAACGCGGATCATCCCAACCGCTGACAAGGCCTTTGTCGACGAACCAGTGCAACTTGCGTTTGGATAGAAGCGTGTAGATAAAGTTGAGCCGGCTGAAATCCCATATATTCACGGGGCGAATGTCGAGAGCCTCGATCATCCAGTGGTATTGTGGGTTACGATCCCGATACTCGTTCGTGCGGAGGGCATGAGTTACGCCTTCCAGAGAATCTACAACGGGGCAAGCAAAGTCGTAGGTAGGATAAACCTTCCACTTTGATCTAAGGGGAAGCTATAGTCGCGAGAAACATCAGATAACCAGAAATATCGCGTACCCTGTACGATGGTGTGGCGTAACGTTGCAACGGTAGATAACGGGATCACGCATGGCCTTGTTGGGATTATCCACACTCATCTTGGCTCGGAGACACCACCGAACACCTTCTTCTGTTCCCTTGGTCATCTCTTCGAATCGTGAAAGGTTTTCTTCGACCGTGGCATCTCGGCGTCTAGATGCAATCCCTTTGCCACGCTCCTCCCTCATCTGTGGATTTCATCAACACATAAGTTTGTCGCGGCGGACAGGAAAGGGCCACCTGAGCTTGATCAGTATCGTCGGCATACGCCTTCCCGGTTTTGATCACCTTGAGGGCAAGTTCGTATATCTGGTCGAAGTAATCGGATGTATGTGTGACACTGTCGCCTTTAATGTCTAGGAGGTCAAGATCTTCGAGAATTGTCTCCTCAAACTCGGACTCAAAGAGAGAGTGCATGAGCGGAGTCCGTGAGACCTAATTAGATGGATCGCCTCACCTTTTCTTTAGTAGGATTCGTGTCGTCGAACCGAACAATCATCTTGCCTTTATACATCTTGGCAAAGTACTTGTTCAGAATCGCTGCTTTTGTGTGACCTATGTGAAGGTAGCCACTGGGCTCAGGAGGGAAGCGAGTGACAACCTCTCCCTCCTTGGCATTTTGGAGGCCCAGCGCAAATGAGGACGCTGTCTTTTGATTCACTCGAGCCTTGGAAGCCTTCGCCTCGGCAAGGCCCGCCAATGCTGCCTGCGTCGACTCGAGAGATTCGAGATGATTGAACCATCGTAAGAGGTGCTGATGATTGTTATTTTTCAGGAGACCGATAAGCCTTGAATTTCCTGTCCGAAATCGATGGGCACCACCGAATGCGAGGACTCAAACAACATGCCTTTGAGGACGCCCCACACAAACCAGTCTGCTGCAGTAATGTCGTGACCGACAAGGAACGTGCGGTAGGCAAGATGATCATCTAGAGAATTGAGAGAAGTTATGATCTGAGGTACTGCTGTGGTACTGGCAAGAGAGTTGGCCAGAGTGAAGTATTCGGGAGTCTAAGCAAGAGGCAACTGAGTGTAGATCACCTAAGAGTTGACTATACGCACCTTTACGCTGTCCTCTGCTAGACCTCCAGCCTTGGCAAGAACCCTGACAGCGTCCTCCTCTGTCGTGACTTCTATGCCTTCGAAAGTGAAGGAGAATCCCGTGGCCGATTCATCATAGTTTACCTCGGCCTTCTGGGTATACGATGCTATCACGACCGCGGCGTACGGGAACGGAGATGCCTTTGACGAAATAATGAGGTTTCCGACTGCCATTGATATTCAGTCGATGTGTGAACAATGGGAGATGTGCGATTATCTTCTGATTACTCCTAACCACAATCTAGGGCCAATCTAACTTTTGACACATTTTCAAAGCACATTTTGTTCCTTGACTTTGACTCGAATCATCTACAATAATTCATCATGCCATGTATGCTGTGAGCATTTATTTTCGTGTTGTGCGCACGAGCTAAATTCTGCTTCTAGCGTTGACCCATCTCAAAAGTACAAGCCGTACACTCCTCTCCATCTCCAAAGTCGTCAATGGCCCTCCAAGAGATCTACTGTACCTCCAATATGGCTCTCCACAGATCTACGTGACGGAAATCAAGCCTTAGCAAATCCTATGACTATCGAACAAAAAACTACCTTTTTTCAGCTGCTTGTTCAATGCGGTTACAAGGAAATTGAGGTCGCATACCCTGCTGCTAGTGATACAGATTTTAATTTTGTTCGCGGCCTCATCGAAAAGAAGCAGGTTCCGGACGATGTATGGATACAGGTCAGATCTGTCCTTCTTTTCCCAAGGCCTAATGACGAATGAGGGTTTCATAGGTTTTGACGCCAGCACGGGAGGATCTGATCACGCGGACCATTGACTCCGTCGCAGGCACTAGGCAGGCTATCATCCATATGTACAATGCGACATCCCCGTTATTCAGAGGCGTCGTCTTCAAAAACTCGAAAGAGGAGACCATCCAGCTTGCAGTGGAGCACACAAAACTCGTCCGTCGTCTCACCGAAGAGTGCACAGAAAAGCATGGAACTGTCTTCAGATACGAATATAGCCCAGAGACATTCTCGCAAACGGAACCCGAATTCTCCGTGGAAATTTGCGACGCCGTCAAAGCCGCGTGGGGAAAAGCGGGCACTGACACTCTGAATAAAATCATATTTAATCTACCAGCCACCGTCGAAATCGCACCGCCGAATCATTTCGCTGATCTAGTGCGCACTCACACGCTCACTAGTTAACTCGCGTTTACTTGGGTACAGGTGGAATACTTTCACACTCACATATCAGAGCGCGAGAAGATCCTCATCAGTCTGCACCCTCACAATGACAGAGGCAGGTACCAGAGTCCTTCTACACAATCTTATACTAACACTGCACATAGGGACGGGTATCGCCGCCGCGGAGCTCGGGATTCTTGCCGGAGCAGACCGCGTAGAAGGCTGTCTCTTCGGAAACGGAGAGCGTACAGGGAACGTTGACCTCGTCAACCTCGCGTTGAACTATTACACGCAAGGTATCCACCCAAACGTCGATTTCGACGATATCCAACGTATCATCGATATTGTGACTCAGTGCAACGACCTTCCCGTTCACCCCCGCCACCCATATGCAGGGGAACTCGTCTTCACCGCCTTCTCTGGATCTCATCAAGATGCCATCAAGAAAGGTTTCGAGGACCAGGAGAAACGGCACGCACTTGCGCGCTCGCGTGGCGACGGCGAAATTTGGGAGATGCCATACTTGCCCATCGACCCGGCAGACCTCGGTCAAACATACGAGGCGGTCATTCGTGTCAATTCGCAGTCAGGCAAAGGTGGCATCGCGTATCTCGTCAAGCAATACTTGCAACTCGATCTCCCACGCAAGATGCAAATCGTGTTCTACAAAGTTGTGCAAGCCGTTGCAGACCGCGAGGCCCGTGAAATGACCGTCGACGACATCACCACTGCATTCTGCGAGGCGTATCATTTCGGGGGCAGCAAGTATGAAGGACGTCTCGCGCTGCGTTCTTTCAAAATTACGTCTGTTCCAAACCCGGACGGCGCCGACGAAGTACGGAATGTTCGTCAATTTGACGGGACCATTTTAGTCGATGGGGTTCTGCGGGTTATCCGTGGTGATGGCAATGGCCCCATCTCCGCCCTACTCCACGCACTCCTGACGCACCTCGACGTTGACCTCGCCCTACGCGAATATACCGTGCACCCAATCAACACCGAGGCTGATCAACAAAACTCGCGTGCAGCATCGTTCATCGAACTTGTCCCTGCGAATGACCGCAAGTCTACGCGCTCGTGGTGGGGTGCCGGTGTTGATCGCGACGTTGCGGCCTCTGGTCTTCGCGCCGTACTCTCCGCGGTGAATTCGTACATTGAGGACCGTCCGCTCCCAGAACTCAAGCTCTCCGTCGGGTTTAACGCGCTCTCTGGCCAATCTGACGTGGCGTCTGTCATCCTGAATTCGCTTGGACTGGAACTTCCACGGCGCCTGCAAGCCACATTCTTCGAGGTCGTACAGCGTGCCGCAGCAAGTTCCGGTGGCGAGATTGCGCAGGACGCACTAAGCGTACTATTCAAGGAGACATACGGGTATGGCCTGCCGCCGGCACAGCTGTCGCTCAAGTCTTTCGAGCTTGATCGCGTGGAGAGGGGAATACATCTCTCGGGCGAGTTCGTGCTTGGCGGCAAGGTAGAAACCGTCAAGGGTGTCGGCAACGGCCCGTTATCGGCACTGCTAGCATGCCTCCATCAACTCGTCGAAGGTGCTCTCGTGATCCGTGAGTACTCGGAGCACGCAATTGGCGAGGGCACAGAGGTCAGTGCCGCGACCTACGTCGAACTCGTATACGGGGTGACAGAGAACGAGCGGGAACGCAAGACGTCTGGTTGGGGTGTTGTTTCGGATACAGACATCACGGCATCTGGTCTACATGCTGTTGTATCCGCGGTCAGTCGAGTCGGCGTAGTCTGGAAAGCGGAAGCGTGAAAATGTCAGGAACTGAATGAATTCTTCAAAAAGAAGACATCTATTGTATCTATACAGAACAAAATGCTAGCCGCTGTACTCGTATCTACCGTTCGCTTCTGTCTCTACTATCTCGGCCCATAGCAGTTCTGAGTGCAAGTCAGGCTCCTGTTCACATCCTTGACGCAAATCAAGGTGTGGAATTATATGGAGAAATTCGATGCTGTGATACATTCTTCGTCCAGCGAGTCAGTTGTGCCTCTCCGCCCTTGCCTCCGCCAGAACGGTACGTCAATTAGTGTCTCCTGCATAAACGAATTAGCAGACCGGGAGGCTGCCGACGCGGACATAGGTGGTGCCAAAGACACGACAGATCAATGAAAAGGGTGATTCGATTTCACACTGGGCTCTGCGTGGGGCACGCACGGCGTGGCACTTACCTTATGTAATACGACCACGCGGGAGCCACAACTGTACAGTTTCACCTCACAAGGAATCCCACGGGTTCAGACCCATCAAACACCTCATATTTGCCTCATATTCTCCTTATATCGGTGCAGACTCGTCATGGAAAACGACCAGGTACGTCTGGGTAGAATGGTTACAAATACTAGTTGATCACACTTCCTTCGCAAAGGGCCTTCTTGTTGACCTTTATGTTCCTCGCAAGTGTGCGGCAACCAGTGAGTAAACCGCGATGCTGAGAGAGTATCTGACGATGCGTGAATTATAGACCGCCTCAT
The DNA here is from genome assembly GCA_021524915.1 of Lactarius akahatsu. Lineage (NCBI taxonomy): Eukaryota > Fungi > Basidiomycota > Agaricomycetes > Russulales > Russulaceae > Lactarius > Lactarius akahatsu. Next base: position 255,769 of record JAKELL010000001.1, on the reverse strand, counting down.
CACTTCGAAGGACCACGCATCAGTGCAAGTCGTGATTGCAGACGTCGACGCGAACGGCCGTGCACTCTCGACCTCGACTTCGTTCGCACTCAGCGGTCAAGTGCGCGCCCAAGGAGAGGGCGATGACTCGTTAAACCGGCTGGCTACAAAAGCAGGGTGTAAGCGCGAATTCCTGTCTTCCACTGTGATAAACGAGGTGTTGACCACTTTATGCCCTCTAGTACTCCGTAACGTGTGGAGCTACTCAAAATGATTTGGCAGCCGTTTTTTTGGGACCTGTATAGTCTTTGTCTGTAGCACCTATACACCTTTATGTCACACGTTGTCGGATCCGGGCCGGTAACGGGCCGCCGCAGCCGCAGCTGAGTAACAAGCGTCACCAAGCCAGTTAACTGAGGACTTGAAGCACAGCTCACCCAACACCTGCACGCCATCTAAGTCAGACCCAGTATTTATTCCGGCCTGGACCAATGGTAGAAATAAAGCAAGAAACAGTGGATGCACCACCCCCACAAGCGGAAGATGGCGCAAAGTACAGACTGATTTATGCAAAGTCAAAAGTCTATGTCAACCCAACTGCGTACGCTCGCGACAATATCCCTGGCTTTGTAACCATCGTCAAACGTGTGCGGGAACCCTTTCTTTGTCTCTGAAATGTGCTACTCACTGTACGTATACAGGAGGCATTCACTTCGACATATCTTCTTGCTTGGATCCCAGAAACCCTTCTAACTGAGAAGGGACAAGAAGAGTGGGACAAGTTCCTCAAGACAGAGGAGCGGCCCATAGACGATGATGACGATGAAGGCACGTCCTAAGGATCGTTATCGTTGTTGTACTAACAGACCTACAGATGGCGTCTTGATTGACTTGCCTACTCCAAGGCCAGAGTCCTACGCCTTCTCTATCCCATTGACATCACTATATTCCCTCATTGTTCAACCGCCATCGTTATCGTCTTGGTGTAAGTGCTTTCTTCATATATCCTGTCCCGCACTAGACGCATCTCTAGACGGGTCCATCGGCATCAACCTTAGCAGCGGCTCAACCCTTCCAACAATCTTCTTCCACGATGACGAGTCGAGCTCTTTCACCTTACCTTCAAAGTCTCCATCGTCATCTAGTGCGTCAACGTCTTACCCCCCTCCCCCCTCTCTTGCAGGACAGGCCGCCACCGGGCGGCCTATAACGTCGTGGGGTGGTGAGGACCTCCTTTCCCGAATACGTTCATATGCCTCTCTCCTTCGATCCAACCTTCAATCTACTCTATACCTTGTCGACCCCTCCAAGGCGGATATTGAAGCGCATTCAACCCAACTGTTCTCTGATGACGCGGTGGACGAGATCCTCGCCCGATCGTCATACGCCAACTCTCACTCGCCCGTGCCAGCGCACCGTCGGCCGCGTCCTCTATCTTCCAGTAACACCCCTCCGAACCCCTATTCACAGTACTCGTCCGTCTTACATCGCTCGCTACCGCTACCACTCTCCTCCCCGGGTGCCTCTTCGCAGGCTCGCGCCGCACTTCTGCAGTCCTTTGCGAACATCACCCGTGCTACCAAACACGCCGCACAGAATATCCTCTCGCACCCACTCGCAAAGCCGATCGTACCACACTTGCCTGATCCGGTGAAGTCCCTGGTGAATGTCAATGGAGACCTAGAGTGGGGCAGCTGGGTGGAAAAAGGTGGCGTCGGAGAGTTTGAGAGCGCGCGCGTGTATCTCGCCCGATGGGCACGTATCGTTGCCGAGGAGGGTGAACGTGCGCGGCAACGCGAGGCGCGGGCAATGCCCGCAAATGCTTCAGCATCCACGACGGAGGAAAATGGAGAACTCGGGGTCTTTGAGCTCTTACATTCTACTGCGAATCTACCGACGCCAAAATCCTCGAGGGACCCGAAGCACCCCGTCGGTGTGGAGGCGTTCACCGAGTGGTTTGCTCCTGATGGTCGCCCAACGATTTCGAGGGAAAAGCTACGTATGGAGATCTTCCAACGGGGAATCAGCGATAAGGGTCAGGCAAGGAAGAAGTTATGGCCTTATTTGCTTGGCGTCTACGCATGGGACGTTACCGAAGACGAACGGCAAAGACTTTGGCAAGCCAAGATGTAGGTGACCTTTAGCCGCCAGCCTATTTCCCGAGTAATTAAAACATTTTTTTCTAGGAAACTGTACCATGAGATCAAAGATGAGTGGTTCGGCAAGCCAGAAGTTTTTGACAGACAGGACGTTATTGAGGTACTTCTTGTGTTTGTCTGCGCTACAGTCCCCGTACTCAGACAGGAACAGGAACGCCATCGGATAGACGTCGACTGCCGTCGAACGGACCGGACTCAGCCTCTATTTGCCAACAATCAGTCATCTGATATACCCCTTGATCCAGAGAAGGAAGAGCACCAACGTTATTCTACAATCTCACCCACGCCAAACGAGGTCGGCGCGCAGTCACCGTCCAATGAGCATATAGACCGGCTCGGTTCTATTCTTTTGACGTACAACTTCTACGAGAAGAATCTGGGTGCGTCGTTTTAAGTTTTTGGGGACAGTGTCAACTCTGACAGGGCGCCGAAGGGTATGTGCAAGGCATGTCAGATCTCTGCGCACCCTTGTATGTCGTCGCTGGGTCGGACGAGCCATTGACATTTTGGTGCTTCGTGGAGGTGATGAATCGAATGGTACGTAATGACGGTTGTGCTGTTTTACTCGGGCGCGATTTGACGCCTATGCGGCATGGCAGAAACAAAACTTTCTCCGTGATCAGAGCGGGATGAAGAAGCAGCTGTCGACTCTTCAGCAACTGCTGCAATTCATGGACCCAGAGTTATATCGGCACTTTGAGAAGACAGACGGGTTGAACTTGTTCTTTTGTTTCCGGCAGGTTTCCTTTGCTATTCTCTGTATTCGTATTGTTTTGACCCAAGTATCTCTCGAGCAGTTGGATCCTTATTTCGTTCAAGCGCGAGTTCTCGTTCGAAGACGTTCTCCGTTTGTGGGAGGTTCTATGGACGGATTATTACACGAACGGAATGGTCCTGTTTGTTGCGCTCGCCGTGCTGGAGTCGCATCGCGACGTCATGCTGCGGTACCTCGTCGAATTTGACGAGATCTTGAAGGTACGTATCTTCATGTCCGTCGTCATCTTCTGTTCGCCAAGCTCAAACTCCCGATTCTCAGTACTGTAACGAGTTGAGCATGACCATCGAACTCGACACGACACTCGCCCAAGCCGAGGTGCTCTTCCTCTCCTTCCAGCAGTTGGTCGCGGACATGGACCGCCGCCGCGTCGAGCAAAGTGCCAGTGCCTCGGCCACGGATGGTCTCCGCCATCGTAAATCCGGAGGAGAGGCCGGATCAATGCCGCAGGTCGCTTATCCGGAACTGAGTGAGGAGCTACGAGAGTTGCTAGTGGCACGTCGCGCATAGATTCAATTGTCGGCCCGTCGGCCGGACCTGTACCATATTCGTTGCCTGTAGCCTGGCACTACACCAATTCCTATCTTGCAAACGTGTTGGCGTGCCCAACGCGCACACAAGCGCCAGACGGGGCTCATACACACAGGGTGTCCTTCGCTACTAAACTTTTGAATATCTCACGCCCTCTCCCCGACTGACTACGGTGAACCGCTCGACAGTGGGTGTCTCGGACCTCGCCCTTGAAGGTGATGTAATGGCGTTGGTCCATAATGATGCCTCCAGCCGTTGCGACTGCAACGGTGCCAGTCCATTTCTCTACCAAGAAGTTTCGGATGCCATCCAAAGGCTGGCAAAAAAAAATCGGACTTTTACTGTACAAGTCTGAGAGGAGTGAGAGGGATTGATGTTCCCCAAGATTAACCGCCATGTCCATTGAAATGAGGGTATCAAAGAAATTACAAGGAGTACTGTCCCATAAATGGACCGTTGACTCAGCACCACACCACCATCTGTACCAAAAAATAAAAATCCCGACACCATTTCTCCCACAGGCAAGGTTATAGTTTGAAGCCTGTGAAAAGAAGGACTATGCAGCACCACTGGCATAACTAGGCGGCAGTTCAGATATCTCTGCGTGAAGTCGTTGTATCTCATCCCTCAAAACATTGACTTCCGACCGAAGTATCCGAGCTTCAGACGAAGCTGGGGCCGCAGCTGCCACACCCCCAAGCGCACCACTGTCGGTGATGGCAGGTAAAGGGAGGGTGGCCGTTCGTTCGTTCATGGGTTGAGAACGCGATCCGTTTGCCAGTGAGCGTCGGAGCCGCGCAAGCTCCTTGCTCGACAAACCAACAGGGACGGACACCACACCTCGCAACGGGAGCGGTGGGTCCGAGGAAGACAGGCGGTGGACCAACCGTTGTTGCAGATCCATCCGAGGCCCGGACCCTGCGTCCGGCGGTGCTACCTCGGCAAGCGTTGACCCTGTTGGATTGAATGGCGTCACTGTGACCTGCGTGCCCTGGGACATGACTCCTCCGAAGGATAAAGGCCCAACGGACGTGCGTCTACGACTTTGTCTTCGCCGACGCCAAACTACCAAGCCAATGGTCACAATGACGAGAAAAGCCGCAACGCCACTCAAGACGCCACGTATGGTACTCCGGGAAACCACGCCGGTGTGTGGTTTTGATGACGTCCCGGTCGTGGTGGGATTGGGTGTTAGTTTGACGGGCACTCTGAGAGAGTAGTAAGTCGGAACGTCTAAAAAGTAACTTTCCATAAACGAACTTGAGAGCTAACGGTGCGTACATTGCGCCCAGTGCAATGCTAGTGAGAGGTGCGGTGATATTAGTTGGCGCTCGACGAATGCAAATCCCGAGGAGCTCACTCAGATGGTGTAGAGAAAGTCGTGTTGCCATCAATCACCGAAATAAGGTGCGTGCGTAGGTCCTGATTCGGGGTCATAGCGGCCACAAACAAGCTCCATTCTAAAACCATATTAGCTGAAACGACAAGTATAACAGTATAACTCTACTGACCAAGTCTGAATATTTTCGGATTGAAGCTGTCGAGTAGCATGCCGGATTCGAAGACCGGATCCAGTGAGAGGTTATAGATGAAACTACTTTGACCATCGTAGACCTAGAAATCGACTCGGACCAGTGTCAAGGAAAGCAGAAATCAGCAGACACCGACGGATGATTCGACGACGCTGGTGTTCAGCCATGCATCCGCAAATAGATTATAGCCTGATGTCCACGAGCTCGTATTCCCGTATATTCCAAGTAGGTGTTCATCACCTGCAAGTGCAAGGCTCTTCCATTGTGCGTAAAGATGCGAGGATGTATTCTATCGACCTGTCAATTTCGCTACGCAACATCTAAAAGATCTGCACGAACGGAATACTTGTCAAAATCGGTAGTCTTATCGACGAATGAGCTCATTTGAGACATGGCTTTGATAGCGATAATGCCCTTGATCGCGAGGTTAGTCTGATTGTCGTTCGACCGTCCCTCTGCAGAGTACCTGTGCAGATGGTCTTTCAAGCTATCGGTAATAAGAACCATTGACAGAGATAACGCACTGATCGTGGATCAACAGTGTCGTGTCAGACAAGTAATCAGCCCAGGAAGTCAGCAGATCGTACTGTCAGGTTTTATTGGTCCTTTACAAGTACCCAAGAAGAGCGTTGCACGTACATATCTGCTTATCAGGCTACTGTTTCCACTTGCGCGAGCGTGAGCATAAGTCATGATTAACATATTCCCAGATTCTTTATAGGGAATTGGTCAGCGATACGCAAGGCCGGCCAGAGAGATAAAAACCTTCCACTCCTTGGTTATGTGGAGAAGTGCTGACTGAAACATCGGGAAAATCCGTCCCTTTGTGTTCTCGATAATCAGCGCTTCGGATCTAGTCTCTCCGGTTCTAGGACGCACCTAGATCTTGAGCAGCGTACAGGTTGGTGTACTTTGGGGACGCTTGTAGTCGAAATAGAGGCTCGAGTAAGAGTCCACCTAGGTCAGGATCGATGTACATGAACGCTGGGAAAGCAGAATACAGCGTCTCGACGGGATTAACACGGCTTCAGAAGGTCAAGACCTTTTCCACCCGACGCACAAAGTTAATTCACTAACCCATTGAGACCCATCATAAACGCCATCACATCCGACTTGTTGAACTCACCACTAGAGTCGGTCGCAACCGTCAGCTGAGTGCTGCCGTATACGTGTGTGGTCGCGAAGGACACCAAATCTCCAAGCCGTCCGGAGATAAGAGCAGCGTCCTGGAGTATATTCCGGTCCAGTTGCTGGGCTCTTGAAGAGGCATTTACGAAGTCATTCACAAAATCAGCCATCTGAGATATGATATAAGACACGTTATTCATCGATGAATGTAGACACCGACCAAAGACGGGTCATCGGAGTATTGGATCTTGTAATACGAGCTGCGTCGCTGAGAAGGAGTTCCAGATTGGTCTGTGTAATTGATGACCGGACCTGTCGTGTATCCGACAACCCAGACAATGGGGTCCTGCGTCGCTTGGATGGTGCCGAGATCGCGCGACATGGCAAAAACTGTCGAGTTAGGGTTCAAAAGATCAAGGCCTCCAAGTCCTGTGACGTCCAACACCCCATTTTGCAGGAATAAATTACGGGAAACTGAATCATTAGCATGTTTCCATGTGATGTTGTCACCCTAGATCACCAACTATGAGTGACAAAATGCAGACCGCACCATTGCCATTGACCTTCTCCATGATATGGTACAATGTACCCCATTCTGTGTCAAAGTTGAGAACGTCGGCAAGCAAGGTTGGATTTTGACGTTTGACCAAATGGCCGATGCCTGCAAAGGTGTCCTCATTTCCTATCCCCATCCAATAAATCTCCTGGCTTGGCTCCCCTGACACCCACACTGCAACAATTATGAAACAACGGAGTTGGTACGACGACGACTTCACCCACCTACGCTGAGATCCGAATACACCTGCACAGAATGAGCTGCACCATCCAGCGATTTCGCGGTTAGAGACATATATGATAATGGGATCGATTGCTTGACCCAATCTTTGGGCTATAATTATGATGAGTAGAACTAATGGCAAAAACAGGTAACTGTAATTCAAACCTCGATCGGGTTCAAGAAGGTAAGATTAATTTGCATGGGCCCAGCTTCTGCGACGAGCATGGTCTGGGTAGGTGAAATCACCACGTCGGTTAAGTTCACCAGGGGTATGGTAGAGTTAAACTCATATCCCAGAAATATAGAGGTTTTATTGTCGACACGGACGAGGACGACCAGGTCAAGGCTCTAAAGTGCAGTCAGGTCTGGTGTTACGCAGAGCGAGAAAATTACGTGCTTCCAGACTTGGGTCCCAGTCGGGAAGACGTTGGTTGGAGTTATGAATGCATTCTTGCTTTATAGCATTCCCGCCGTCAAAAGCCAGGGCACCCCAACAATTGAGGTAGGGTGAGCGAACTACGAGAGGGAATGCAAAGGGAACCACTGGCAACGCTTGCTGAGCTCTTCCATAATGGAAAAGGGAAAACAGGAGAATTAGCAAGTGGATCATTTGCGCCTATAGCCTAGCTGGCTGGGTTGCTGCGTCAGTTGGTTCTGGATGGCGGAGAAATCCAGCACTTATCTAGCACAGGGAGGTGTTGACCACGCCTTCTGAGCGGCACAAGATTTAGTCACGACTGGTACGAGGTTTTGGCCAGTAACAATGGCAACCAACATCGAGCAGAAATACAACAACCAGAAGAGAAGAGAAGATTGAGGAATGAATAGCTACTGAGTCTCGCTCATCATCGTGATCATTCAAGATCAAGGCTTCTGATATGATATAGAACATCGTACGCCGGGTCACTACTAGTAGCTGGTCATGGTGACACCGCGGGTGACAGATAGTTGTATTTTCTTTTCTACTTTTTGAGCAACTTGAAGCGATATATTAGGCAGCGAAGGATTGCAACAATCCTACCTAATGCGCTGATGCGAGCCCACGCCCATAACAAAGACAACATGCAGCCGTGGGGTACACTAACGCAAATCAGAAGTGGTGATGGCACTGATGGGAAAGTTCGGGGGTTCAGAACGTTTCAGGTGAACCTTCGGGCCTTCAAGCTTCAGGTTTGGCTGTTCTGTTGTTCATCATGGTTCGGCAAATTAAATCCCCAACTAAAGAGAACTACTAGAACTAAAGCTAGGCCGTGCTAATTTTGTAAAGTATGGACATTTTAGGCTCTGTGCGATGTGTAACGGCAAGTTCTGTTAGTGTGGGCTTGAGCGTGGGACTTTGTGCAGTGGTGTTGCAGTGACTCAAGCACAGCCCTTCCACGAGCACAGCCCTTCCATGAGTTGTCATCACTATTGGTCGCAACTGAGCGTTCTCAAGACTCTCGAGACTGACTGTCCGGATCAAATATGGCCCAACTTTTCGTCGTGAGACAAGGACGATACCCGATTTGAGCTTTTCTATCACCAGTCTAATTCTCACTCAAGCCCCTGCACGGGAAGCATCGGCAGATCGACCAGATCGACATGCGTTGCTGCGTCTAGATCTTCATTCCCTTCCTTTTCTTTTTCTCTTTTTTATTGGTCACTTCGTCACAGGAATGGGTGCTGATGTTGTGCTGAGGAATTGGATTTTGCTGCAGCATATGCAGTAGTTTGTCCCTGAAGGATAACGGTGAGCGGGAACTCTTTTGGTTGATTCCGCAAAGATCGTTGAGTTGGGGCTTCTCGTCTTTTCCAACTGCCAGTGCGCAGCGACCGCGATCGAGGCATGTCCCGTGTGAATAGCTCCAACAAGCGCATGCGCAAGCTCCAAGTTGTCTTCGCGACTCCATCCCGGGGTGCGTGTATTCCATACCCCACCTCCTGATTGCCACCGCGGCACAGTACAGCAAGTCACTTGACTGGAAAGCTGAGAATTATCGTGCGCAAGACCCTCCAGGAAGTAGCTCATCTTTGGTGAGACAACCTTGGTGCGCCCCTCATCCCGCACGCGCTCCCTGCGCTCTTCGTCAAGTGCTTGTGGCCGCCTGGCTGCCCGGACAAGCAACTCTACGGACACCTCAACCACTTGCACCTCATGGATGAGCTCGTTGTGCTCGCAGTGGAAGTCGCCGCCGAGCTACCTATCGAGTTTCTGTACCGACCCTGACAGGCCTCACCTCGAGCGTGGGAGAGCGCGGAACTTGACCAGTTGACTGGTGTCGCTTGCCTTTTGACTCGACTCGGACCTCTTCCTCTTCCCCACTCAGGATACCGACAATACCTCAGCAACCCACGCGACGCTGCCGCCGCCGTTGCCCAGCAAAGTTTCAAACTCAAAGCCGCCAGCAATGCCACGTATCAAGTTTCTGCGCCAACCCTCTCCTTGAGCATCGGAGAGCGTGGCGCTAGGGCCAGCGTCGGTTCGCTCGGCAAGGTCATGGAGTACGACTCCTCCCTAACACAAGAGATGTCCATTGAGCTCAAGTCGTCTTGTCTGCAGAGCCCCGACTTTTCTGGCCTCGCCACTGCAACGACTTCAGCAAATGGGACGACAATGACTGCAGCGGCAACCGCAATGGCGCGACAATGCGACAACGCAGCTCCGAGTTGCATCCACAGCCAACTGCGGCCCCAGTGATGCGACGGCTGCAGTGGCTTCAGTGAAAGTGACACTACAATCACTGCAGTGGCAACTGCAATGATGCGACAATGCGATAACACGATGGTGGCGGCGACTGTGTCAATGCAATAATGGTGGTAGCTGCGACAACGTGATGATGGTGGTGACCGCGGTAACGGTGATAATCAAGGTGACAATGGCGCGTACTGACCATGTGTGAGGTAGTACTGTGCATACACAGGCTTTAAGAACCATGCCAATTGATTGCTTTTCCAAACTATCCCCCAAACAGTGTTGTACAAGTCAGGCTGACCCCGGGTCACTCATGCACTGACCTTTTGACGGGTCAGACCCGTCAATAAATCCTGGGAATAGATAAGATAAAATCATTCGATCTGCGGTGCGGGTGATTGCACTCCGCGACCACCGCCTGCTTCCAGCCGGGTGGTGTCCGAGACGTACACAGCACACGCGTCGAAGATGTGGTGAGCGCGTAACCCCAAGCCCTTTCCATCCCTCAGCGTGGGGGTTGCCCCACGCACGCTTTAAGGAGGAACCAACCAACGCCAGAGGCTCCGGCCGCGGACAGGTTCAATGCCGCGGACAGGAGGTCTCTGGTTTTTCGCTCCGTGATGGGGGGAAGGGTGAGGGGCTGGGCCACCGGGGAGTGAGTCTGGGATGTCCTCTCGGAGATCGGCGAAGAAACGGGACGCGAGAACGTCTGCCATTTCCTTGGCAGGCTGCGACCTCCCATACCTTTGCGGCAATGAATCTATTCTAGGACTTGATTGTGGCGATTTAGGGCCCGAGGAGTGCCCGAGGATCTGCACCATGTAAAGTTAACTCGGCGTTGCTCTTGGTCCAACCACGACATAAAGACCCGTCGGGCGCCAAATTCTCTTCCAATATGCTACCTTCAATACTCTTCGCCCTCTTTTTTTTCGGCCTCTTGTCACTGGCAGTCGTGCCATCTCGTCGTGACCTCCTCCACATTCCCGTAATCCGCCGCAACAAAGCACGACGGGGTGAGGAGGCCGATACTACTCACTATTCTGCTGTCTTATCCGGACTGAGACACAAATATAACTATGACTCTCCGGGTGCGTTGCGTAGGGCCCAAACGACGGATATCCGGATAACGAATCAGGTGCGTCATTCGTATATTACGTGCGCGCATTAGACCTAATCACGTACACATATTATTGTAAGGGCGCGGATTTCAGCTACTTTGCGCAAGTCAACGTCGGCACCCCGTGAGTAGACCTCGACATGTTCTCGCGCTCCATTTCAACTCTCCCTTGTCCGCAGGGCCCAATCGTTCAATCTCATTCTCGACACCGGTTCATCCGACTTATGGTTTGCAACCACTGTCTGCGCTTCCTGTCCGTCCGGCACCCCAGAGTTCGACCCGTCAAAATCGACGTCTCTCCAAACCGGAACAGACCCCATTTCCTTGAAGTATGGTTCCGGTTCCGCCGCTGGCATTATTGCACGGGACACTATCACAATGGGCCCTTTCACCGTTGACCAACAAATTTTTGGTGCGTTCCTTTCCCTCCCTACCCTCACTAGCGCGCGTCTGCTCTTTGAGAGATTATTGCAAGCGTCAAGTAGACTTGTTACCGTTCCCATCAATCCATCCATCTGCCATTCCTTTCTGTGATGTTAATTTGAGTCTCAGTTGCTGTTACCGACATAACCAGCGGTTTGATAAAGGGCGCGCTCGCTGGTATCATGGGCCTCGCATTTCAAGGGATCGCCTCAACTGACGCATTACCATTCTGGCAAGCTCTTGTCAATGACAACTTGTTCCCAAATCCTGAATTCTCCTTCTTCATTACTCGGTTTGTGGACGACGCATCTGCAAAGGATGAGGAACCTGGAGGGGTGCTTACTCTTGGTGGAACAAACACAACATTGTACCAAGGCGACATCGACTTCCGTAGCTTCACCTCCCCCATAAAGGGTGGCTCGTTCTGGTTGCAGACAGTAACAGGTGCGTCACACACTTACTCAAGGCAGCATGGTTTAGAACACGTTTGGTAGGTGTCACTGTGAACGGTAAGAGTGTCAGTCTTCCTAGTGGCGATTTGGCCGTGGCGGCCATCGACACTGGTACGACCCTCATTGGAGGTCCCACCGCTGCTGTGAACGCCGTTTGGGCGGCAGTCCCCGGCGCTGTAGCGCTTGGCGGCAACCTCGCTGGTTCCTTCGCCTTCCGTACGTTCTTATCTTTGTCACCTTCCCCCTCAGCTGGCGCGCTGTGCCATTCCAAGGAGTAGGAGTCTTGATCTACCTAGTTTTGCTGACGGGACTGCTGTCTTTTTTTATTTTTAAAAATCATATAGCGTGCAAGACCGACTTGGCCATCTCGCTGTCTTTCGGAGGCCCGTCGTGGCCAATCAGTCTCGCTGACATGAATCTCGGTACCGTCGGTAACGGTCGGTGCCTTGGCGCGATTTTCGATATCACCCAAGGCACGAATGTCACACCAGGAGAGGGCAATCCAGCATGGATCATTGGTGACACGTTCCTTGTACGTTTTTTCTCATCGGGCTTGGTCATCTCTGCACCCTGACAATATTGCTAGAAAAACGTGTACAGCGTCTTCCGCGCTAGCCCACCAGCCGTCGGCTTCGCACAACTGTCAAACGCGGCTGGCGGTTCCTCTGGTTAGTAGCGTCCCTATGTGCCCTTTTTCTTGTCGGATGTGGTACAGTGCAGGTAGATGTGTATTTGCGTCTTTACTGTCGTGCCCACTCGTACTTGTTGTCGCCTTCGCCGCACTTTTGGCATCGTTGCTGATAAATAACTTGGTGATATAGACAATCCACTTCCGGCTTCGGGCACTGCAACCATCACTGGCGGGACGTTGCCCACACCCTCTTCTGGCGGGGCCGGGTCGAGTTCGTGCTCCTTTCTCTTTGGTTGCAAGGTTCGTGCTGATGACGACCACGCTTGTGCCATAGCTTCTGCTTGCCGGGCCGCGCGGATCGGTGCCTTCGATATTTTTGTCACAAGCACGCTTGTGCTGCTCGCAACAGCATTTACGCCCATGGCTTGAACTTCTAGATATGAAACGAGTTGATACATCTGACGACGAACTTACCACACCGCTTTCACCGATCTACCAATCCTTGCTTTGATTACATAGTGTCCATATATCTACGCTTCGTAATTTGGTGACTTTGTTGTATTGTTGGTGGGAGTGGTTCCGGTCGTGGTTTCGACACAATCATTCACAGTGCAGTCATCTACACAACACGGGCTTGCGTTGGGGGAGTAAGTGTATGCAACTTTGTTCAATGAGGTGGAGGCCGAAATCGCACATAGCATCTGCTGAAGCCTGAAGGGTTTCTGACTCCACGTCTAGAGAGCTGCCAGCGTAAATCATCGCAAAGAAAAAGTTTGTAACAATTTTATAGAGAGAGCGGATCTGTCGGTGATCAATATTCGATCAATCCCGGACAATGATGCTGAAAAGCTCGCGGTTTTTGATTCAGTCTGGACATTCTTCGCGTCATCCAACGTATGTTTCCACTCTCCATCGTCATCCAAATAGCAAAACTTGCTTCTCTGATTGTCGGATACATCACCCCATTTTAGACTTGTAGATCGTCAAAGGACTGCAAGTTTTTTTACTTTGGAGAGTATGATTCGCGGACCGGCACGCACTCGGTAGAAAATACTGGTTCAAATATCATCGATCTACATATATCAGGTGATACAAAACTCGGTGCAAGAAAGTCAGATGACACGAAATGTCATTCGAGGATCGCGTGCGCGGGACTCGGCGGGAGTGCTCAGTGGATATCTTGGACAGACTGTAAAATGCCTTCTACGTCATTTCAACCCATCCTCGATGCAGCCTTCGCCGACTATACCAAGCAGATCGGAATAGACCCAGCCGAACACCCCTTTGCTGGCCAGCTTCAAACCTGCCATTCTCCCGATGATGTCCTTAAGCTACTCGAAGCCAAGGCGAATGAATTCAAAGACTACCGAGAGGGAAATCGCAAGTTGATCGATTGTCTTAAACCGGTAGTGAACGTCATCCACGCATTTTCTGAGGTTCTTGGCGAAGCCGTTAGCTTGGTGAGCCGAATAGGCCCATTCTTCTTGTTCATATCGTCATTGATCTGCTATCAGGTGCCGTTCCAACCTGCAAAGGCAATCTTCTTCGGCGTGGGTGTTCTCCTCGCGGTATGTATCCCCTGACATCCTTCGACGACACAGCCTCATGGTATCTGGGCGCTACAGGCAGCCAGCAGTGTCAGCTCGAGTTACGATGCGCTCGTTGATTTGTTTGACTGCGTCGGGAATTTCCTCAAACGCCTTCGAATCTACACCAATCTCCCATTGACTACACCGATGAAGGAGATAAGCGTGAAGATATTGGTCGAATTACTCTCCGTGCTTGCTCTTGCCACCAAACAGATAAAAGAGGGCAGATTCAGTAAGTGGGTCCTTGTCTTCAAAATGTGATGCCTCAACAAAGCGTAGAGAAATTCGCAAAAAAGCTTCTAGGAGAAAGCGAGATCGAAACCACCCTGCAGAGGCTGGATCGTCTCACCCAGGAAGAAGGTCGTATGACTATGGCCCAGACCCTGGAAGTGGTTCACGGCCTTATGAATGCTGTGAAGTTAGTCATGAACGGTACACAAAGTTTACAGCTGGTTATGGTCGTTCAACTGAGAGTTGTCATGGTAGATGGAAAGGCATCAATGAATGGTATTTGGAGGGCTTTAGGTATGCTTTTACTCTTTGGGACCCGGTCGTGTCAAAGCTGACGAGGGCGCTAGATACGATGCAACAAATAGCGAGCGATATAAACAAGATCAGGCGTTCGTTATTAATTAGCCGGGTGACTGTGGAGCGTGACGCTAAAGCCAGTTGCAGGCGACCAACTTCAGAGGGAGTCCCGACGTTGGCTCTCCCCACCAGACCCATCGCCAAACTATAACAGTGCATGTGAAATCCATCAGGATGGGACCACAATGTGGATCTGCGAGGGAAGCGTCTTCGCTGAGTGGAACGCGAAGGGCACCCTGTTGTGGATACATGGAAAATGTGCGTTCCTATACTAGGCTATCAGTATTAGTATTGCAATAGTCCTGATCCCTTTCCCCCTTTGTAGCCGGTTCAGGAAAAACTATTCTGATGTACGTGATGTTTGTACACCTTCGAATGTAGATACTTACGCATGCCCTAGGTCTTCTCTCATTCAGGAAATCGACCGGATGCGCAAGGCAGGATTGGCTTTGATGGCGTACTTTTTCTTCGATTTCAGGGACACTCAGAAGCAACACCGACGTGGTCTCATCTCCTCTCTCCTTTTCCAGCTCAGCGCCAAGTCCAACACCTGCTATCATATTTTCTCTCGTTTATATCTTGATAACGATGAAGGGACACAGCAACCTTCAGATGACGCACTCTTCGAATGTCTGACGGAGATGCTTAAAGTCCAAGGACAACCTGCGATGTACCTTATTATAGATGCTCTCGATGAATGCCCCAACATCTCTGGGATGCCGACCGCTCGTGAAAAAGTGCTCGAGTTTCTGGAGGATCTTGTCGGTTTACGACTTCCAAATGTACATATATGTGTCTCTAGCCGTCCGGAGTCTGACATTCAAACCTCTCTTGGGCCCTTGGCGCCGTTCCGTGTGTCACTGGATGATGAAAGTGGACAAAAGGCAGACATCTTGGCATACCTCAACGCAGTCGTCCACTCCGATCGGACGATGCGAAACTGGTCTGCGGAGAATAAGCAGCTAGTCATCGATACACTCTCAGACAAAGCAGATGGAATGTAAGTGACACTTCTCGAAGTTTGTTGGGATTGTCGCTGAATAATAAACGCGGCAGGTTTAGGTGGGTTTACTGCCAGTTGGAGACCCTGCGCCGGTGCTTTCCCTCAGGTATCCGAGGTGTTTTGGATGGCTTGCCAAAGACATTGGGCGCAACGTACGAACACACATTGCTCCGAATCGATGCAGAGAAGCGACAGTTCGCACACCGGCTCTTCCAATGTCTCGCAGTATCTGTTAGACCTCTTCGCATTGAGGAGCTCGCAGAGATTCTGGCAATCCGGTTTGATCCAGATGCGCTTCCCCAGTTTAACACGGGCTGGCGACTAGGCGATGCAGAAGAAGCTGTACTTTCTGCATGTTCTAGTCTCATCACTATCATCAATGTGGACGGGTCTCGGGTCGCTCAATTTTCCCACTTTGTCGTCAAGGAGTTCCTGACGTCGGATCGCCTTGCTACCACGAACGAGAATCTCTCTTACTATCACATCGTCCCCCACTCGGCACATGTCACACTCGCGCAAGCTTCTCTCAGCGTCCTACTCCAGCTCGACGACCGTATCGACAAAGAGACCATCAGGAACTTTCCCCTCGCCGATTATGCCGCACGACACTGGTTTGAACATGGCCGGTTCAAGAATGTGTTGTTGACCATCGAGGACGCCGCGAAGTGCCTGCTTGATCGAGAGAAGCCACATTTTTCTGCGTGGGTCTGGAAACACGACATAGATGACCCCTGGCGAGAACCCATGCCTACGAAGCGCCCGGAGCAGCCAGAGGCGACCCCATTATACTATGCCATACTTTGTGGTTTTCGCTGGCTTATAGAACATCTAATCGTCACGTACCCGGGAGATGTCAATGCAAGGGGAGGGTGTTATGGGACCCCGTTGCTCGCAGCGGTCAGGAAGGTAGATGTCGACGTGATTTCTTCATCCCAGCGCTGATGTGTATGTCTTGCAGAATGGGGACACGAGTCCACTGCACCGAGCTTGGCATCGATCATCGCCCAGTGAATGCGTTGACATTGTGCGGTTGTTACTCGAGCATGACGCGGATGTCAGCCTTCCGGACCAAGACCGCGCGACCCCTTTGCATTATGCCTCAGCGAGTGGGAAACTCGAGGTTTCATGGCTACTTGTCCGGTGGGGTGCGGGTGTGAACTCCCAGGACGATGACGATTGCACCCCACTTCAGATAGTGTCGGACCGTGGACACCTAGATATCGCCCGGCTCTTAATCGACAACGGTGCAGATGTAAACGCTTGTAACAACGAAGGCTCGACCCCTTTGCATATAGCGTCATGGAGGGGGCGTGTTAATATTGTGGAATTACTCATTCAACACGGCGCAGACGTTAACGAGTCAAATGACGACCAAGTGACCCCATTGGACCTGGCGTCAACGAGCGGGAAACTCGAGATTTCGCAGCTACTTGTCCAGCAGGGTGCAGACGTGTGCTCTCGGGACTCGGTTGGCAGGACCCCACTTAGAAGGGCGTCAGAATGGGGGCATTTGGATGTGGTCCGGTTCTTAATCGACAGCGGCGCAGATGTGAACTTTGGTGACGACCAAGACTTGACCCCTTTGGATTCAGCGGCAAGCAAAGGCCATCTTGACGTCGTGAAGCTCCTGCTCGAGTGTGGTGCTGATTTCAGTATTCGTACTGACGGAGATAGAATACCGTTGGACCTGGCATCCGACAATGGGAAACCTGAAGTTGCAAACTCCCCATCCGGACATATGATGTCTCTAGATGACACGACCAACACAACTCCGTCGACTATCAGGCCCACACAATAGGCACCCTAATGTTCTTCACCCGCCAGGCGAAAAGCGCTACATCCTCGGACAATGAGCAGCACCACTGACTCGCTATACATCGCCTCACAAAATGGACAGCTTGGACATCGTGCGGTCGTTACTTGACCGTGGTTCTGACATCAACGAAAAGAGTACCTTCCGTGCGACCGCACTGGACGCAGCATCAAGGTACGGGAAACTCGAGGTGGCCAAATTGTTGATTGAGCGCGGTGCGGATGTGGACTCCCGGGACAGGAATGGCCGGACCCCGCTGATTACGGCGTTGGTACATGAACAGTTTGAAGTCGCGAAGTTATTACTCGACCACAGTGCCGATGTGAATGTAGGTACGCGGAACCACTACACCGCGTTGCATGTCGCATTGTATTCTGGGCACCTCGAGATTATCCGGCTTTTACTAGAACGTGGAGCAAATGTGGACGTACCGGACGTCGATGGTCAGACCCCAAGGCAATTGGCAATACAACTGGGATACCGCAAAATCGCAGAGATGTTTTCAGGATTTGAAGAACATGGCCAGGGTGTTATCGTAGAGGTGAGACTTCGTTATTCAAGTGATGTTCGATTCCTACCGCATCACTGACCCTCTCCCAACTGCACCACTCGGCGTCGTACGAACCATGACCTCTACTGTCTCCACCAATCGCCTCAGGGTACTCCAATAGCGCGTACGTCAACCCTGCGGATCTCAGCATATGCACCCGTACCTGTGTGTGCACCACCCGCGCTGGCAACACAATTTGCTGCTGATCCCACTTCTACCTCTGTTTCATCGCACGGCGAAACGGCTTGGCATGATTGTGACGATAAAGACCCTGTGCGTTTTCTAACCACTTCTGCCCTCGTGGCCAGACTGACACTTCTGCTAGGTGTCTCCTCGCTCGACTAGTACCGCGACAAGTCGATCGATGGTCAATCGCAGCCGATGATCAAAGTTGCCACCCCAGAGCGGAATGAAGCCGCAAAGACAGGTGAGAAGAGAGAAGTTTTACTATGCACCCGGTGGATCCTTTTTTTTTTTACCAACCTTTTTGTGTGTGCGCTTCGTACAGCACGATGGACGAGTTGGGCACTCATTACTAGCCCAGTTCTTATCGGCGCGACGGCCTTGGGTGCTGCATTGGGAGGTAAAAATGTGCGATTCACATCCCCTTTCCTTCTCCGTAACCTATTTCTGATATCATCGAGTCTAGAAATTGGCTGCGACCCTCATCCCTGTCGGTGTGTCGACGTTCTTGGCATTCTGCTTGGCACGCATATCTGGTTCAAACGAACGCCGGGCATCGCTTCTTCGGGAGCAGGCTCCTAATCATTTCGTGCGTGAGGCTGAGGTGTCCCAGTTGGACGAAGTCAGGCGCGAGCGGGGCGAGAATATTGTTGGCTTCCACTTGAACATGTCCGGCAACCAGCCAGGAAGCGTCACAATTAACCCAGAGGCACCGGGAACTGACTCGGGCCTCGAGAAGGTGCTCGGTACTAGTACGAATCCCGTATCGGTGCTCAGTGGGACTGGGTAAGCGTACGGTAATACTTTCCGCAGAAAGTTTAGCTGATACAGAAGTCCTAGTAATGTGCCAGACCCGGCTCAGAGTCAGAGCCCTAGAGCCCGGGTAGAAAAGCCCAGATACGGAGGATAAGGGTCTTAGGGGTCAGGAGCAGAAGCCGGATAAGCAGGGTTGAGGACAGAAGCGGACTCGGGACTTCGATTCAGGTCTTGTCTAACTTGTCTTGAAGATTAGTTACCATACTTACCTTTACCCACAACCGAACTTTTCACTGATCACTTACTCGAAAGACTGTGAATATTTGGAAATCATCATTGACCAAACAAGGAATCGTGACGGTGGGTCCAATTCCGATTACCCCACAAGGCTAGACAGGGGCTTCAAACTCATGACGTCCTCACTCAAAGTCCTGCGCACCTACGCAAAACTGTCCGACCCATCCCTCACCGCGCTCCCGCCCACGGTCTACTTCTCGCACACCAAACACACGCTCACCATCTTCGACGCCTACCCCAAAGCGCTCTTCCACTTCCTCGTCCTGCCCCGCCTCTCCGCCGACGAATCCGACCTGACGGACCTGCGCACGCTCCTGCGGCAGCACGCGTCGGGTCCAGGGGCGGGAGCGACGCTGCGCGTGCTGGCGGACGAGGCCGCGCGCCTGCGCGGGGTCGTCGAGGAGGAGATGCGCGCGCGGTACGGGTTCGCGTGGGACGTCTGGGTCGGCTTCCACGCCGTGCCGTCGATGGAGTGAGTGCGCTCGTCTCGCGTCTACCCTGCTATGACCGATTGTGTGTGTGTGTGTGCGCCCAGACACCTCCACTTGCACGTCATCTCGTCAGACTTGACCGCGCCGGCGCTCAAAACGAAGAGGCACTACAACTCGTTCTCGCCCCGCGCCGGGTTCTTCGTTCCGCTCGCCGAGGTGCGCACATGGTTCGACGACGCCGCTGCGGCCAAAGTGAGTTGACTGCTGTAAAATCACACTTGTGACGTACAAAAAAAACAATTTATACGTAAATTCATTACAATTTTTTTTTTACGTATCGCAACAAAGTGATTTATTGTTCTCGTGTCGCGTTGTTGGCTTGTCGCGTCGATCACAAGCTGATCGCGTGCCTTGCTTGTTTCTACTCTAGGTGCCCCGCCTTGCGCCGGAGGAGTACGAGCCCCGTCTCAAATACGCGCTTGAGTGTTTTCGTTGCGAGCAGCCTGCGAAGAACATGCCCGCGCTCAAAAAGCATCTCCAGGATGAGTTTGACGCTCTGCGCAAGCGCGAAGGCAAGTCGAAGAAACACAGGCGCGAGGCAGAGGACGAGTCCGCGTCTGGCACCGCCAAAGGGAAGGGGAAGAAGGTTGCACGACTGTCGTAACGTTGCAAAATACTTGATTCTCGGAAGCTGTACTCTAACAGGCTACATTCTGTTAATTACACCACTTTCTTACAGTCCGCGCGGGTTTGATATATTTGTTGTTGGATTCCCGCTTTGTACAAAAAGTTCAACTCTGCACTCCTCTCAGACGTTCTTGCGCGACTTCTCGCTAGCCCGGCGGATGGCCCAGGTGAGCTCGTAAGTCTTGCACGCGTCTGGATCCAAACTTGAGCCATCCACACGCTATCACGCTGACAGAAGAGACACGCACCCTCGAACGAGCTGAGAATCGTCGCACTCTCCGGGTCCTCCTCGATATCTTCGATGACGTCAATCAAGTTGGATACCTCAGAGAAGAACGGGTCATCGTCCGGGAAGCGATGTGTCTCCTCGAGGTCCGAGCCCGGGCGCCTAATATACAGCACTGGCTGCACGTACGGGTCGACGAGCCTGTCGTGCAGAAGATAAACACGAAAGAAACCCAAGTGCACCGGCAGGACACTCACTTGAACTGGTAGCCATCGGCGTATACCTCGAGCTCACACGAATAGTTGCGGCCCTGCAGCGCGACGACGTGGCTGAAGCTGCCGACCGCGCCGTTCTCGTATTTCCACGTCGCGGACGTGACACGCGGGATGCGGTTCTCCGGGGCAATCAGGCTCTCATCTATTGTCTGCTTGTGGAGCTGGCCGGCGTTCTCATGCCACTCAAGGGAGTGGGCGGTGACAGACGAAATGTCGACGTCTCCACCAAAGTATCGCGACAGGTCGCAAAAGTGGGTACCTTGCTCGACGACGGGTCCACAGCTTTCGACAATATCGCCTTAGAAGGAAGTATCACGCCACGAGTGATGGGACGAGGACAATACCTCTTAGATTTGTCCCACCAGTCTGGTTTGGCGATCGCTTCGTAGGCGCACGCATAACGGGCGATCGTTGCCATGACCTGAAGATTGTTGTCCTCGATGATCTGCTTGATCATCTGGACACCCTTTAGGTAACGGAGCATATATCTGTTTCACACGCATAGCATTGTGTCTCAAAAAAAAGACCAAGTTAGATCGGCGCTTACCCGACCGAGCAGACCGCGCCGCTGTCAACGATAGCCTGAGAGATCTTGAATGCCTCTGCAATCTCATCCTCAGGACCAGTGGCGATAGGCTTTTCGATGAAGAGTGCAACGCCGGGAAAGTGGCGCAAGATCTGAAGCTCGATATCGCGGCCCGGGCGGGTTGTACCTCGAAACATGGGCGGAGAGCCGACGATTACAGCGCGGGGGCGATCGCGGGGTAACATGCTCTCGACAAACTCCTCGAGGGTCTTGAAGATGCGAGTTTTTTCATACGCGGAGCGCACGAAGGTCTCGCGCTTCTTGAAGAGGACAGTAGTTGCACGGTCGAAGTTGGGGTCGATGAGCGCGACTACCTTGAGGCGGGGGCCGAGTTTACTGTGAAGGAGACGGGTATGGGAGGCATGAAGGCGGTGTAGAAGCGGGGATGACGCACTGCTCAAAGCGGAAAGAATGGTTCCAAGGACCCTCATCGGAGCCTGTGGTTCAGGGTAAGAAGTTCATTCGCGGTGAGAGACCGGATAAGAACAAACCAAACATGATATTCCCGGCGCCGACGAAGACAACATTAAAGTCATCAGAGCCGGGGATTTGAAAAACCCTGCGTAGATAGAAGTAAAATGATTTATCAGGTCGGTGATAGCATCAAGAAGCGAGTGATATTTATGGCGACAGATCGGAGGGCGGGCTACAGTGGGAGAGAGGGACATACTTGTCCATCGGAATCAGCCTGGAGGGATCAATGGACGGGCGCCTTGAGAGGGCCTCTGAATCACGGCGCGAAGACCTACGACTTGCTGGATGGTGATGGGCCATGATTTGATGTGTAGCAGTTTATTTTTTTTAAATTTCGCCTCTGATGGGAAGGGAGGTAAGGCCGAGAGGGATTGCAAAGGGGGTGAGACTCACAGGATGATGAAGAGAGAGGAGAGGAGATGATGAGTGTAGAGGAAGAGAAGATGGGATAATATAGTGAGTAGGATCGGAGGAAGAGACATTTTCAGCGATCGACGTCATAAGTCTAGAGATTATCACATTTGAACGACATCTCTCAGAGATTGACGGTGGGTATACAGAGATAACAGGTCAACAAGAGTTGGAGTAGAACACCATCGCCGAGTACCGTCCGACAGGCTGTGCATCATCTATCCGCGTGACTGGCGCTTCTCTATCCTCTCGAGTTCTTGCCGTCGCCTCTCCGCTGCCTCGAGGCGCTCTGTCATCGCACGGAGTTCTTCTTTTAGCTTATCGTTCTCTTCAGAAAGTTTCAATACGTTGCTTTGGCGCTTGTGCACCTGGTTAGCACGCTTTTGCATTCTGACTGAATGACGGTAATCTTCAGCCGGGCGTGGAAGAGGATCGATTGGCTGGCTTTTGAGGGGTGGGAGGACAGCTGTCGAGAACAGATGTCACATTTGAGAAAAAGCAGACTCACGAGGATCCAATAACGGACTCTAGCGAAAAGTCAATGGTGGGCAGTTCTGGGAGGGTGGGTGGGAGGGGGATGGGGGGATCGTCGGGGAGGGGATGAGACAGATTGTCAGGTGGGGAAGAAGACATTGAAGGGAAGGAATGGGATATTGGCCTGCCCGTTTTCGTTAAAGGGGCGATGTAATCTTGATCGCTAGGGGCGCAGGACGATTGCCGAGTTAGAACCAAGGGTGCTGTCTCTCTAGTCTTCATGACAACTCTGAACAATATCACTCCCACTCCCTCTCATGTCTCCCTCTTCTTCCACCTTTGACTGGAGATCTTTCCCTGACTATCTCACCGCTCCCCTCACACCCGACAACTCTGCTCCAGTAGCCATGTCCTTCCCTGTACAGTCTTCCTATCCTTACTCCTTTCAAGACTCGCATCTCCCAGTCCAGTCCCAACTTCCCGTCCCCGTCAACAATTCTTTCTCTTATCCCTCTCCAGACCTCGACCTTCAGCACATCCTTGACATTCCCATCGGAAATCATCTCCTTCATGACTCTTCAGATTCAACTCAGCCTACTCTTCTCTCTCACGCCCAACGCGATCACGACTCGATGCTCTCGCCCGTATCTGTCCACGAGTTTATGACCCCTTGCCATTCTCCTGTAGACGTTCGTTCCCCACTTGATTATCCCACCCCGGCTTCCCTTCACCCTCCCCTCAAGGGCACCCTCGTTCACACAATTCTCCCTTCGTCCTTTCCTGAAAATCATGTCATCAATTTCGACGTATCGGTGAGTTTCGTCTTCTTCGTCCCCCCTGACCTCCTCTTCTCTCGCTCCCGGCCGTTGAATTCCATTGCCCCGCATGTCACCAATTAGACGCACGCCTTCCCAAAACGTTCAAAGGCTCCCCAGCCTCCGGAAACGGATCCGTACGCAGCTGCTTTCCTCCAATCACAGATCGGCCCCGAGAAATGGGGTATCTTCTCGGCTCGTCTCTACGAACGTCGCCTAGGCGGTCCAAAAGCCCGCTCCCGCGGGAAAAAATCTAATGGCGATTCTGAGCTACGAACCTCTGGTGCCTGCGCTCTCGACTTCCTCGTCAAAGTCGAGATTGTCAAGGAAGTCCTTCGAATCTACGTACCGTATGTCCTCCGTCCCCTCCCCTCCTCCGATCCCTCTCGCTAATCTTCGCACTAGCCACCCTTATAATCCTTTCAAATCTCTAACCCATCCTTATCCTGATTGTCCTGCAGGGCACGTCACTCTCACCCGCGCCGCAGTCCTCGCTCTCTCGGGCTGGTCGAATACTCAATTCTCTTACTGGGCACGCCGCGCCGAAGCCATCTGCGTTCTTGCCCCTCACGATAAGACCTTGTATCAGGTCGCCGTCGCTCTTGACCGGCGTCTCCGACCCCTCGTCGCTGTCACTTCACCACGTTACGATGGTTCGCCTGATTCGGCTTATCCGTCCCCCGTATCTTCCCTTTCCTCACTCACCTCTACTTCGCCCACTTCCGCTAGTCCTCCTCCTGCTTTCCAGGAACCCCCAGAGCCTAACGTGACCGGCAAAGGCCTCGATGCCCTTATCGACTCTGTCAAGCGTCGCACAGGTGCGTCTCCTTTCCTGCGGGGAAAGCACGCCAGCCTCGACCCCTTTGGTGCCCCCGGTGGCGATCGCGGCGTCGCACCTGCCGCTGCTCCTGTCTACCATCCGACATTCCAGGCGCATGTATGCTGGGGTGGTAACTCGGACCCACTCGACGGTGCCACCGTCAATGAGCGTGAACGTAAGCGCCGTCGCAGTGAGAGTGACGTCCCCGTTCCCATCCGTGACGGTCGCTTCCTGGACTTGAAAGGTGAATTAGATTCGTCTGATGAGGAAGGGGAGCGCTTCCCCTTGTCGGACTCTCGCTCGGAAAAAGAACGCCTCGGGCGGAAGCGCACCCGGACGAATCCAGTGTAAAGGCTCTATTCACGAACGCATAACACTCTTACTTCTCAGTTCTTCCTCCCCCAACGACCCCACCATCTTTTTTTCTCTCCCTTCTTCCATGTGTCCTTCTTGTCGTGATGATGTCCCCTGACCAGACCCTTCTCTCTGATACTAACGGTTTCCCATGGACCTCGCCCTGCTATGCTTGTACCACCATCGTTTTCTCAGCCCGTTCTCCGCTCACGTTCCACGCTCATGTCGTCGTTGCGCCCTATGTCTTGCATTCCAATTTTGTACGTGTGTCTCGTCAACCGATCAAGTTTTTCCCTCAATCCCCTTCCCCCCCCCCCCCCCTCCACCAAATGTACGTTTGTATTGTGTACCAATACGTTCTCGAAGTATATTATACCGCCCCGTTTTTGTTTCTTTTTCTTACTAGTGTGTAGGCTGGGCGGTGATGTCGCGATTCTCGGTACGGTGTGAAATTGTACAGTAGCCGCTTTTCATTTGTGCAATACATACGGTAATCCTGTCACATAGTACACATGCGTGATGAAGATCGTTGTCAGGTGAAGTGAATCGCTGAATCAGTCGTCTTTGGCCTCATGTTCGTCTAGCAATTTAGTGGGCATCATTATCACGTACACCCTGGACGCTTATCCGTGTATTCAGTTTTCTCACGTGTTTCCAATTCTCTCCTCTTCCCATCGTGACTCACCACGCCCCCGATAAGTAGAGTTCCTTGGCTTGGCCTTTCCTGGATTCCACAGGGCCCCAAACTTCCCACCAACGCTAAACGTTTTTCCCCCCCACCAGTCCGGGACAAATGAAAGTGTGGGCGTCGCCGCCAGCTCCTCACATAGGATACATCTACCTCGCCGCCTCCGCGCTGCTGCTAGCGGTAGGCGCGCACACCATCCTTCTCGGCGCTCTGTTTCCGGGGGGCCCCACAAGCATCATGGCGTTAAACGCCCTGGAACGCGACGGGCATTACAAGTACCTCGCGCTGTTCTCCGTGCCCGTCTGCGCGTATTTCGTAATTGCCAACTGGGTGGGATGGCAGTTCTTCCGTAACTCTTGAAAAATGTGTGTGGGTGCGGTGTTTAAGGTCATCATGTGGGCAAAGTGGGGCGTGTGCCTTTTTTTTGACATTGCGCGCGTAAATAATCATTCGTATGGTTGGTGTTACTCACATGGTATCGCAGGTCTGATAGTTTGGACGCGTTTTGAGGGTGGGGGTGTGGGGCTTCCTAGTTGATCGATCATCAGGACCAATTAATTGAGTAGAAGGAACGTTCACCATAGGACGATTAGTTATGGATATATTAGATTCTCCTCCCTGTTCGCTTCCGGGCCAGAGTGGACTGGACACCCTATTCTCGCTCGTCCGCTTTGACCCCGCGGGTGGCACTTCCTTCGGTGGCTGGTGGTGGCGGACCCCAGACGGGCCTAGGACTAGCCCTCTGGGCCGGTGAGCTGAGGCGGTCAATGGTTCTTCTTCCAACTCGGATCTTGGTTCGTTTAGAGCGCGCGCTTGTAAGTAGGAACTTGTGCGGACAAGTCCGAGAAGCGACCCATGTAGGACGTGTCTGCGTTGATCCGTCTGTGGTGTGCATCCATTCCTCTTGCAGTTAGCCTACAATCCACATGTTTAAGCACACGTGATCATTCCAGCGGACGCGCGAATGCCGACAGTCCGACTGGGAATCGTCGTCAACGATGACAGATCCTCCGTCGATATCTCCATCCTCTACCGACTTCCAATTACCACTCCCACTCCCATCCGTCCCCGATGCCGCCCTAAGTCCCAAATCGTCTCCTGCGCTGGATCAACCCAGTGAATTTACCAATGCCAAAGAGTACCCGGTCGCACCCTCTCCGCCACCCCCCAAAGCGGTGCCAAAATCATTGCTCTCGTCCGGGTCGCAGCACCAGCACCGGCCGAAGTCGTCGAACGCATCGATGCGCATGACCACTGCCGCCGCTACCACCACCACTACCAGTCTCGCATGCAACAAGTTCATCCTGTATGAGAACCGGTCCCGGTTCTACGTCGTCGCGTCCAACGCGTCCGACTCGCTTCACCGCATCATCAAGATAGATCGCACGTCGCAGGACGAGCTCGTCGTCATCGAGGACGAGGCCGTCTATACCGGCCGACAGATGACCGCCATGCTCAAGATGCTCGAAGACGGGAACAAGACCTCCGGCGGGCTCGGCAAGCCCAGGGTCTTCTTCGGCCTCCTTGGTACGCAACGCACTTTTGTCGCTGTTGATTAACCTTACCCCCCGATAGGCTTTGTTAGGTTCACCGCGGGTTGGTACATGATACTCATCACGAAGCGGTCTCCCGTCGCGCTGCTCGGCGGCCACTACGTGTATCACTGCGAGGAAACGGAGATGCTCACCATACCATCCGGCCACAAGATCGAGAAGCCGAGCGAAGAGCAACGTCTCATGGGGGTCTTCAAACAGGTCGATATGACGAAAAACTTTTATTTCAGGTGCGCGCGACGTTGTATCACTTGCAAGGTTTTACCTCACGACGGGGTTTAGCTACACTTATGACCTCACGTCCACGCTGCAGAGCAACGCCACTTCCCGTAACCTGTCTAATCCAGGACCGTGGCCGTTCACCAGTCGCTTTGCTTGGAACTACCATCTGTTCGCAGTCGCATTCGAGAATCTCGAATCCGACGCGTCCAAAGCGCACTGGGTCCTCCCGATCATTCATGGTCATGTCGATCAAGCTAGTTCGACATCTCCGTTTTTTTTTTTCCCCCCATTCATTCGAACTGATCATGTCGCATAGAATTGACGGTGCTCGGTCGTGTCATCTACGTAACCTTAATAGCAAGACGTTCACGGCATTACGCAGGTGCCCGATACTTGAAACGAGGCGTAAATGAGGAGGTCCACGCGCTCGCCAATTACCTCATTCCTTAGCTGAGAAAGAATCTTGCAGGGAAATGTTGCCAATGAGGTGGAAACCGAGCAGATAGTGTCAGAGGCTCTGACGACGCCGTTTTACTATCCTCAGCCAAGATATTCGAGTGATGAGGCACCCAGACGCCCAAATCCTCGATACACTAGCTATGTCCAAGTGAGTTGGCTTGCTGGTCCTCGGAACCAAAACGAACTTTTGCCACAGTATCGCGGAAGTATCCCGATCTACTGGATGCAAGAGCAAAATAACATGACCCCAAGACCTCCCATCGAGAGTGCGTACTCCCGTCGGCGAATGCCTCTTACCTCTCTTACCAGCACTCACCCAGTCAGCGTCGTCGACCCATTTTTCACCGCTGCTGCTCGGCACTTTGACGACCTTTTTGCGCGATACGGCGCACCGATCATGATCCTGAACTTGATCAAGAAACGCGAGCCACAGCCGAGGGAATCCAAGCTCCTCGACGAGTACACGCACTGTGTGGACTTTTTGAATCAATTTCTCCCCGAAGGCCAAAAAATGGTATACCACGCGTGGGATATGTCGCGCGCGTATAAGGAGCATGTGTTCATCCTTTTCTTGCCCATTTTTCTGATTAACCTCTACGTATGATAGGAAGACTCAGGACGTCATCAGCTATCTGGAAGATCTTGCAGAAGAATCTATCCAGATCACTGGTTTCTTCCACTCGGGCCCGGAACCGTATTCGCACTTCCTGTATAGTCGCGCGAGGTAAAAGCAATCGGTTTTCCCTTTCGCCGTCGGATCGACGTCCCTAACGCGCCACCAAACTGGCAGCCCTGTTTGGCGCAGCAAGATGCTTTTTCAGAACGGGATCTGTAGGACTAATTGCGTAGATTGCCTCGACCGCACAAACGCGGCGCAGTTTGTCTTTGGAAAGCGCGCTCTGGGACACCAGTTGTACGTGCTCGGGGTCGTGGACAATCCGAATCTGGCGTTCGACTCGGACGCGGTCAACATGCTCACAGAGATGTATCATGACCACGGTGACAGTATGTTTCTCTTTTTCCTACGTCCGAGCCCGCAGCTGAGATCTGCTTGTGAGCCTTGGCCATGCAATATACGGGTAGCGCGCTTGTCAATCGAGTCGAGACCTACCGGCGCATGCCACATTGGAACAGCCACTCCCGAGATATCATCGAGAATTTCAGACGGTTCTATACCAACTCCCTGCTAGGTATGATTAAGCCGCTCACCTGTCGCTACCAAACAACAGAAACACTAATGAATCAAATGTGGCAGACGCGGACAAACAAGCCGCCATCGATCTCTTCCTTGGCGTCCAGTCCGACACAACCTTAGTACACAGCCCAAAGCGCTCCGGTTACCAACAGTGGTTCCATGACAAGCACCTAAACTCCCCGTACACGCTCGAGACGTGCCAAGAGGGCATTAACGACTTTATCGAGTGCTCCAGCGACTTTTGGATGGGCTATTACCGGCCGCTATTGTTCACCTCGCTCGGGAAGCACTTTGCGTACTCGATGAACAGCACGCTCAAATTGCCTGGGCAAGTGCCTATCTATCAGCATTGCCAAGCTGCCTCTGGCTGACCCCTTTCCCCACAAGTAAAACGTTCAAGGACACCAATCACAGCCCGTTCTATCCCCACGATAAGGTCCTGAGGAACCGTTCACGGTTAGTCCGTCCAGTCTATCCGATAAAATTCCGAACGAACACCCCACCCCCCTATTCGTCACATCGGCTGTTTTTAGCCTCATCGAGGGCGTCCGGAAATGGATGGGCTCACAGCCCGCGCCAGTGCACCAGAACACCAAGGCGACCGCGAGGTCCCGCGCGCCAGACCTGCCCCACGAAACGGAGCGCATCGACCCGACCGACACGGGCGTCATGGCCTCGCGGCACCTCGCCCCGTTCGTCTCGGAGGAGGAAGAAGGGGAGTACCAAAGGTCAGGCACACACGCCCCGTTTTATATATATACTCACGCGTATATTATAGATACATCGATCAGACGCAGGGGCTCATGGAGGACGACGAGTCGGGCCCGGGGCCGGGAGATCTGGACGTGTACGAAAAGGCGGTCAGCTTCCTCTCGGGGAACGTCGAGCCCGAGCCTGCGAGCGAGCTCGACGATGACGTCTTGCTTGCGTATCTGCAGACTCCCGTCCTGGCGATGATGGAGGGCGAGCGTACTCCTACTCCAACTATACCACCATGAGGCCGGGGACTGCCGGGCCAGCAGCAAGCGGGCAGGTACACGACGACCAATAACGCATCCAGGCACTTGCCGATCCACGTTAACGTGGGATAGCGGGCGGACATACAAACGAAACACGCCCCCAGCGATTCCACTTCATTCCATTCCATATCTTGTGTACTGTACTATGAATAGCGATACATTATACGTACGTACAAGTAATACATTGCATCTGCATCAGTACAGTACTGTAAAAACATGGAACCCCTCCCGGGGGTAGGGCATCTCCCGTACCAGTACCGCAGATCGCCCAAAACTAGTATCGCGGCCAAGGCTCACAAGAGACCTCCGCGCATGCGATGGGCGTCACAAACCACAGTTGTAGACTGTAGGGGTGTCAGTCGGAGGCATTGATCGGGTGTGACAGACTCGGAGGTGGGATTCTAAATCCTACACCTGTAAAATGCTCCCCCTCCACGATCGGAATCTCAGAGGCGAAGAAGGCGCGGACGAGGTGAGGGGCACGAGTTCCGAGACAACCGGGTGACACAAAAAAGAAGGGGGGTTTCTGCTCCACCCACCAGCCATACGGGAGGGCCAAAAGGGGGAAGGCTTAATTAACCCCACTCGATGAGTCCCCCCCCCGGGCAAGGTTCACGGAGGAGGCGCAGGCGTCCGCGACCGCCTCCGGAGGACCTTCAGCTCTGCCCAGAGGCTCGCGCGCGCCTCCGAGGCGGCTACCGTGCTTGGGGGCTGGGACGCCGCGCTGCGCGTTGGGCTCGGCTCGCGGAGACCAGCCGGCGTCGTGTCCGTGCTGCGCGGCGCGGGGGGGATATAATACGACAGCTTTGGCCGGCGGGCCGAGCTGGCATCCGCCGCCGCCGCCGCCGCCGCCACCGCGGGACGGAGTGGAGTACGGCGGGAGGGGGAAGATGGGAGGTGGTGCGATGTGATCGGGGCCGCCCGTGCTCTTGCTTGTGTTGGGCGCTCCTGTATGGCGTCTGTCTCGTCTGCTGATGCTGCTGCTACTGCGTCCGGAGATGGCGGGCGCACGGGCGTGGCTGGAAGTGGGTTTCGGGGGCGTGGGGGCATTGGGTTGGATCGGTGAGTTAGAGCGGGCTTGTATGAGGTCGGGAGGCGCATTTGGCGCGCTCGGCTGGAGTGGTGGTCAGCGGATTCTTCAAACGTGGAGAAATGGCTTTTTTGATCACTTACGCGACGGCACGGAGGGCTACTTTTGTACGATACATTTGGAGCCATTTCTCGAGAGCGCGTGCTGAAAACACACAATGAGTGATGGGATGCAGGCCAACACGGTGGTCGACGTACAAAGAACGGCCTTCTTGTCCGTCTCGCGCGCCAGCTTAGCTTGTAAGGCACGGGGCATGGCGTCTCGCCATACCTTCCAGAACTTGGCCCTGACACACGACGCGTGGAAACGGACGGCAGGAAGAGACTATAGGTCCACAGTCAGCGAGACGCGGGCACGATGACGTAGCGATAGTCACCCCCGTCCTGGAGCGCCAAATCACGAACGCGCGATACATGTTCGCGTGCTGGCTTTGCAGAATGAATGTCCTCTCCTATATCAACGATCAGCTCAGTTCTAGTCCTACGGGGCATGTCACTCACAAGTGGGAGAAGTTTCTCGGCCTGGAATCTACCGCGCCATTTGTCCCACACGGCCTCCAGTTGAATCTTCTGCATCTCGCTCTCTCGCTCTTGCAAAACCGCCCGTCTGTTTCTCACTTTCCGAGCAGCCGTGAGCCACTTGTAGAACATGCGACGCATATTTTCTGCAAGGGTGCATTAGATTCGCCAGCCAGCCACCTGACGAAAATCGCTGTACCTTCACGCTTGACATCCTGATAGCTTTCCATAAGGCCCAGCTCTTCCACATGGCGGATGCACACTTTCTTCCACTTGCAGAAAGCAGATCTGCATGTACGCAGGAAACTGTCAAAATTCTACGTCGACGTGATGGGATCGATTCACTTACAGAACAATCGCTTTGTCTCTCCGCTGTACGACTTCCAATTCACGGAGCTTTACCGCGATGACGCGATTGGTCCAATGGCTGAGAACATCTTTCAGAACGCGCTGTGTGTAAAGCAAGCTGGTGAGAACGAGAGGATCAAGATCGAAGAGAGCCCTACCGTATTGGCGCGGCTCTGAACTTGCTGTTCGGAAAGTCGATGGCGGCGCTGCCTCAATGCCTTCTCTCTCCAGCCTACACAGACCAAAGGATCTCAACACGAAGTCACGCGCTGAGCATAACCTCCGACGTACCAGCAAAATGCTTTCCCGCTCTTCCATTGTCCCATTCCTTCAGCCGCTTCTCCCTCCCGCGTTCCACCGCCCTCTCCATCCACATTTTCCAGGCCCGTCTCACCACGAAGAACTTCTCGAGGATCTTAGCCTGACGGAAATGCTTCACGTGCGCACGTAACTGCACACGCCAATTAAAGAGAACGCGGTACTGTAGCTGTGCATTGGCATATTGCACTGCAAAGGCCAGCGCGCCTTGTTTTGTGGCGAAGCGCTTTTGCCAAACCCGGAGTGTGGAAGAAGCGACATGGACTTGGGAACGCTGAGCAAAGGCGAGCGCAGTAGCTTATCGTGTGAACGAGGGTGAATATAGGTGAAACAATGAGTGGCAGGGGTAGCGAACCTTCGAGGTCTCTCCTGACGCCGCAAACGCCTCTTCCAAGCTTCCCAAGCTTCCCGAAGCACTCTGGAATGTTGGACGCGCTCTAAGAGATGTCCGCGTTCATGTGCTTTCCACACTCTGACGACAGCCCGTACCAGAGCACCTTCTTGGCGGGCAATTTGTTTGTCGGCTCGACGTTCCAACGCCTAGAGTACAGGTTATTTTGGACACATATAACCACGGCCGAGAGACGCACCAGTATCCGACCGTAGGAGTTTCTCCACCGATTGAAAGCGAATCGTTTGACTGGCAACGTCGTGGAGTGCGTCCGCTCTCTGTTGTTCGCGTCTGCAGAAGCGGATAAACAAATGCGCCGGTAGGGAAGGCACACGGTTGCACGTACGTTCGCTGCCGCCAAGACACCATGGAGTCCCTCACTATGCGTGCCCCAACTCTCTCCGCAATGACGCGTTCCGCGCTCTTCAGTTCTGCTGCTCTCCTCCACGAGTCCCAGCACCGATCGACGACCTTCCCTTCCTTCGTCGCAGCAAACTCGTCCGCCCTCCCCTTCAAGACCTCCGTCTCGCGCAGCTTACCCTTCCACCGCACCAAGCAGCGCTCAACTAGACGCACCTCGACGCGCTGTTGCAAAAGGCGGCTCTGGTACAATCGGCGCCAGTGCGCCCACGCATCCCTCCGCAGCGCTGCATCGCGCAGACTTCGCACCGTCTGCATGCGCGTGCGCATGTCGGCGCGCCAAGCGGCCTTCTGTCTCTCCTGCAAGTGCGCATGCCAGCGCACCAACGTTGCCTTCTGTCGATATGCATTGGCGAGAGCGTCTGCATGCGCCGCTCGCTCGCGCTGATGCTGCAGCGCAGCGCGCCACTTGTGAATAGCGACGCGTAGCACGAACGTATCACGCGCATGCGCGATCTGAACTGTCGTTGTCTATGGAGAAAGCGGTTGTTATTGCTTGGTGGGAATATCCGCGGAGGCGAAGAAGGACGTACGGTTATCCAGTCATGACCCTGTTTCCACACGTCGAGGCACCGCTGGAGCAGTTGCGCGTTACGAAACCGGTCCGCTGTCTTTTCATCCTGCGCCACGCGGATTTTATTCCACACCTCATCTTCGTACGCGACAGGCTGCTTGGGGGTACGCAGATCGGCAGGTGGTCTGCGTGGGGTGGAATTTATAGGTAATGAATTCGAGATTTTCTGTACAATTGAAGCTGGGGTAGGCCGCGAAGCCAATTTGTGGGTTGGTAGAGGTGGTGTACTTGTCAGGAAGGGGACCGATTTCTCGATTTCCAGGTCTCGTTCTGACCAGCGCCATCCGGTGGCCTTGCTGGGTACTAATGTGGAAGAGGGTGGGTAGGTGGAAGTAGCTCCGATATCTAGACCAAGGGTGTTGTTGTTATCGGCCGTGAGTTCAGATGAAGAGCGTCCGCACGCCGGCGGAGGTTCCGCGTGCAGCAGCGAGTCAGTTCCCGCATCGGTTATGTCGGTCTGGCTGAGAAGATCGTCGGGGGCAGAGTCGGAAGGTTCGATGGGTTCCTCGCGCTGCAATGTTTTGAGACGTTGTAACAAACGTGCAGTAGAAGACTGAGGACGTGGGGTATCTGGAGCAACTTTGGACAAAGGCAAGTGGGTCTGGGTTTGGACCCGAGAAGGAGGTGTAGGTGTAGCAATAGGTTTGCGAAGAGGTGGTTTTGACCTCGAGGGTATAGAAGCCTCGGTATATCCGTTCTGCGCTCTGACGGTGCGCCATTTAGATGCCCAATTCTCACCTTTGAGAGTACCAATCTTGAGTAGTTTTTTGTAGTAATCAACCTCATTTTCGGCATCTAGCCCGCGTTCACTGATAACATCGTTGTACGCCTTGAAGATGTGGATGAAAGTTGTCGCAGAAGGTGGCGCACGACTTATAACGGCATCGAGGAATTCGACCTCGTCGGGGGTGAGTTTCGCGAGTTCTGGTGCTGAAAGTGCCGAAGAGCGAGATACATCCGAGATGGCTGAGCGTTGGCCGAGGGTAGTAGTGTAGCTGTTAGGCGGTGTCGAGGAACGGATGGGCGCGAAATGGTTGGACATGGGGACATGAGCACGAGAGACGCGTCTTGTTTAGCGCCACGTGAACGCGTTCAAACTGTCCACAGACCGTGTCTCCCTACTGATTACAACTAATGTACAAATGTACAACAAATAATTCAATCAGAAATGAACACGCAACGCTTCAGACACCGTAGACTCCACAGGGCAATACGGACACTTCACGCGGCTAGAGTCCGGTCAACAACGGTCGAAGTATAAAAAGCGTTCAACTGACCCGTTTATCTTGCTCAGCTTTTGTAAGCTGTCTTTGGAAACAACATGTCCACAGCTCATCATCATCGGCGGGTTCTGTTCCGTGGACTGATCTTTCGATACTGGGCACGCGAATACAGAATGGTATCTGTTTTCAGGAGGTAAGGGTATTTCAATCTGCGCGCGCAAGTTAGCGAGCGGTACTGAGATGCGGGAAAAGAGTGCCCACTGGTAGTTCATCGGACTGGCTCCACTCGCTTTTCCTCTCTCTCATTATCTTCCTCCCCTTCTCAATCTTTGCTAGAGCACCGCCACCGCCAATGTCCCCCACGACTCTCAATGGCGGTTGTTTACTCATTCCCAAGCTTGCGCTAAACTCTGTCGCAAACATGTTCTCGAGATCGAGATGGAGAGTGTCCGAGGTGAGGTCCTCATATGGTGATTTCTGCATGCGCTCCTTAGGAAGGAAGATCAAGCAGGCCATCAGACGCTTGAATTCGTTCGTGTGCGTCAAGAAGAACGGTCGTAGGTATTTAGTGGCATACTGAATGGCTTTCGATTGTTCTGACGGGTTAGATTTGAGGAGAAGGCGGAGATACTCAGATCGGTGGAGATAGAACTCGAGAGACGAGGAGCGCGAACGTAAAAAGTCGCGATTGTGTTCCACCCACCTGGAAACAGCGTAAGGGTGAGAAGGTATATGCGTCTAGGTCAAAAGGGAGGTACGTACTCCAAGGCAGGTTTGATGTCTTTGTTTCGCAAGGCTACCAATATTCGGTACAAATCTACGAATTGAGTCTGTCGCCCTGCTGGAAGGTCAACCATAAACTCCTTAATTTTGGGTTTAACGTGGTGTCTGTTGCGACACACGACGCGATGACACACCTGAATGAACGTCTCTGCAGTGGAGAACCGCCCCGTCCTGAGTAAATGCGTGGCAATAACGTGTTCCAACGCCTTCTGCCCATCGTCAGATGCGAAAAGAGGTTCATAAGTTGGAAGCGGTGTCGTAAATCTCTGCGTCATTGATTCTCCATCAGCCCGAACGTCGTAGCACCAGAACGCCAAACACACCTTATCCAGTGCCTTCCCGTACCTAGCCAGACTGTTGTAAATTTCTTTCTGACGATCGTCGATCTCCTTCTTCCTCGACTCTACCGTCTTTGCGAGCGTTTCTAGCTCGGCCTCGGAAGCAATGCCTGCCTCGAGCCGTTTCTTTTGCGCGTGCAAGGTCTGCAGAAGGGAGTTGAGCGAGTCTTGTATCGCGGGGGTCTTGCTTTTATTCGTGGACGGTGAATCTGAAGTTAGGTACTGAAGCTTGTCGAGCTCCTTGAGAGCTGCGTCCATCTCGTCCGTCGTCGTTGTGTGGGGTTTCCGAGTGTTCCCCGCTCCTTCCGTCATCGTCATCATTCGGCCCGACTCAATCCCGGTCGTGATCGCGTGATTTTTCACCCATCGACTTGATCCCTTCAAATGCCTCGCTTTTTCTCTGGTGACGAGTTGGGCAACATCAAGGCATTGACCTACCTCCCTGCCTCAAAGGCGGCTTCAAAAGTGACTGTGGTGACGCTTTATGATGGGAGTGGCAAAGAAAAACATCGCGCGGTGCAAAAGATCGCCGTTTCGACCTCGCCAACAGACGGTCAGCTAGTATGTGTTCAAGTCATGCACCATGAGACTGTTCTCAGCCTTACTGATTTTGAAGAAAAGCTCGTGGCTGCATGCGCTGACGGGTCTGCTTCTGTCTCTCAGTTGAAACCTGAGGGTTTGGAGCCTTTGCGCGAGTGGACCGAACCTCGTCTAAATCCTGGTCAAAAATACATCGGGTTGGCTGCGTCGTCCGCGTATGTCGTTCACAACTCCTCAGTCCCACTACTCTCTGAATCGTCCATCAAATCTGACTCCTAGTGGAGTATATTCGTGCACTTCAAACGGTGCCCTCCGCCTCACGCCGTTCGGAGAGCACGACGCGGAATCGCAAACTGCGATCTTACCCATGCGTCTGTGTGAATGGCGACCCGCACCCGACGGGAAGGCGTTCTCCTACGGAGGCGACGAGGTCGAGCTCTCCATCTGGGACCTCGAGGCCGCCTTCGCACCAAAGCAGCCCGCACCCCAACCCGAAGGCACCAAGAAGCGGAAACGAGGCAACGACCTCCTTCCCGGAGAGTTGTGGCGAGCGAAAAACGCACGTTGCAATGATTCCCCTGCCGCTTTCCAACCCTTGCTCACTTCCCTTGGCTGTAGGTCGCGAACGACTCCCTGAGCCTGCGGCAGCCCGTACACAACACATGCCTCAGCTACCTCTCTACGCCCCAGCAGCTCGTCGCCGGCACGCAGCGCGGCGACGTGCGCCGATACGACACGCGCGCAGCGCGCAAGCCCGTGGCCGAGTGGAAGCAGATCTGCAAGGGCAACGGGATCGGTGCCATCGCGAAAGGGCACAACGAACAGTGCGGCACAAGCTCAGCTCTCCCCCCCCTTTCTGTCTAACGCGTGTGACGATCCACCTAGCGAGGTATTCGTTTCGGACCAGACGAGCAGCTTATTCGCCGTCGACGCGCGTAACGGACGCGTTATATACGGCTACAAAGGTGCTCCTCACCCCGCGCGTGCATTGTCTCCCTCGTGCTGACTCTTACACGATGTTTACCAAGGCATCGCAGGAGCCATCACATCCATGGCACCAAGCCCCGCTGGGCTCGTCTCCACGGCGCTCGATCGCTATGCGCGCGTGCACAGCACATATCCGCCTCCTGCCGAAGCCGGCCAACCCCAAAACAACAAGGGGACGGTGCTGGAAAAGGTGTACCTGAAGAGCATACCGACGTGCGTCGTCTGGGACGAAGTCGAGGGCGAGGACGCAGACCATCACAGTGATGGAATGCGGCGGGATGGTGCGGGAGCTGATAGCGAGGGCAGCGACGCCGACGTATGGGAGGGCATGCAGGTGGCAGAGGACAGCGGAGACGAAAGCGAGCCCCAGGTCCACCGCAGACGGTAAGCCCCCAAGTGAAACCCGCCATGCTCATGGGGCTTGCCCATTCTTCATGTGTAGTGACTAAAATGCCAGGGGGCGGTTAGCATGCCGAACTAACCTTTGTTGTGCATTGTTTCGTTCATGTTTCCAATGCGGTCAAAGGAAGAGGTTAAGGTGTGCACCCATCAAGGCCTAGCGGCCCAGACTCGCACCTTGTGGCGTACGCATTGCTTCCTTGCCTTCCGTCAAGCACGTTCACTTTGCACAGGGGTACAGCGGATGAATTGTATTGCTCGCTCGCCTCTTGGTGAACCATCATGGTATTGTGCCTCAATGAAATTTGAATGTAACAACGGCATTTAATCAGTCCGAAACGATTTGGATGAGATACAGTACGGTAAGTTACGTGTGTAATCGTAAGACCAAGAATCTACAAGGACCCATCTAAGATATGCTCGTGGGTCAGAGACCACCAATCCTGCTCTTCCAAACATGAGCTTTCTCAAAGCCATTTTGACCCATACGATCTAGAGATGGTGATTAGTACGGAGTCAACAAAGTTGGCGCGGTTGTTGCCACAGGCACTTACAGTCCATGAACGTCTTCTGGATCTCTTCCCTCGTTGTCATCACAAACGGGCCGTATTGCACGACCGGTTGGTCGAGTGGCTCTCCGGCAATCTGACAATCAAAGCGTCAGCACACTGAGGCCAACTGGCCAACGTGAATCCACACCAAGACAAAGTCGGTGTCATTCTCCAAGGCGGAAACGGAAATGCCAGTCTCATTGCCATTAGCAGACAGAACTAGCGTGTGGAACGGGTCGTGCGTGTCCTTCGAGTCGCCAACAGTGATCTTTCCATTCAGTGCTGTGCAAGACCCTCAGTGCCTCGAATTTGGCCGACAGATGGACGATCACTTACTGTAGATGAACGCAGTCCAACCGGCGGCTGAGGGTTCGATCGGAGATGAGATTGGGGAGCTGAGGGACCTCGACGGATACTAAGTTACGTACGCAGGTCTTGGAAGATTTTACCAGGCCGCTTGAACTTGGCATGGAAGTACCAGCATCCGCCAAGCGGGCGCACAGGCGATTCATGCCCGTGACTCCTGCCACTGATCACGCGAATCTCGGGACCATTGGGGCCTTCCGGGAACGCGCTCGGGATGCTAGAAAACGCAGGGAGTGAATACAATTCGTAGTTCCGCGAGTTCTCCGCCTACTTTTCTGGTTCAAGGTCCTGATACGAAGGCTCGGCCATCTTATATTGCTTGGGTAGGTCAACCCAGAGCTGGAGACCGCGTGGCTCAGGCTTTCCGGGATCGTTGACGGGCATCTCAGCATGGATGACTGGAAAGAAAAGGATCAGCAGACGAGCTCGTTTGTGTGTCCAAATGCTTACTTCCGCGACCCTGTAAGGAAGGGGTTAGGTCATGGCTTGCGGCACGAAGAAAGAGAAAAGGACGCACTGCGCACATCCACTGGACACCACCCTCTCTAATGATACCCGAATTACCCGCTGAGTCCTCGTGTTTGCTCGCGCCTTGCGTAATGTAGGTGACAGTAGCTTGGCCACGGTGCGGGTGATCAGGGAAGCCCTAACTCGATATCAGCGCTGGTCGGAAGCAGGAACAGGAAACATAACGCACTGCACCCTTGGCGATATGGAAATGGTCAAGCATGAGGAAAGGCGTCAGGTTTCGCAACTGCATGGAGCCTATCGAACGGCGGACGACTGCGCCGGCTCCCTGTGGCAAGCCTTCAGTGACTGCACAGTGCGGGGAAAAGAATACAAATACCTCTGAGGTTTCTAGTGAGAGGACCTTCTTCACCACGGTTCTGGATACGGTGGCCATAGTGCTAGTCGAAGAGAAATCGGTAGTATCGGTGGGTGGAGGAGACAATGGCAAGAGGGGGTCCGGACGCGAGAAATTGAACAGCAACGAGACGACAGCGACGAGAAGGGCTAATATACCAACGCCGGTCTTGGTCAGAGGACGCCAAGTCGGGTTCATTGACTTACGCTGACCTCATTCGCAGGAGATTCTTTATACCGAAGACCTCACGCGTCTTACGCTGCGTAAGCAAGATTACCATATTCCTCATACGTACTGCGAATGACGAGAGTTGAACGTCGAGCCTTTCCCTACAGACCCCGAAAGTCACTTGAAAGCACCCGGATACCTGCTATAGGTTGAGAGACGAGACCGTTCGCGATAAATGACGCTAGGGAGAACGACGCGATGCGTGATCGTTCATTAGTCCCCATTTCAAGCAATGTGTAAGCTTTAGATAAGTAGGATTACGCATAGCCCGATCGGTTACAAACTGTCCCATATCCGTCGTCTCAGTGGTTGGGGCCCTTTTGCCTCCTCGTCCGCGACAAACCGCTCCTCCTCCTCATCAATCTCCCGTTTCCCAGTAATGAGATCTACTTTATCGGAGGGGATGACCGATGTACGGTAATATAACTTATAACCCCCCCAGCACACTAGAAAGGTCGGCAGACCAATGTAAGACGTCACAAACGTATCCTTGGTGAATGGGATGAACGTATCATATCCTGGACGGCAACTTGAGCATCATGAAACGCATATTAGACGAGCTCTGACCTTTGAAAAGGGTGATTATTCCCGTAGAGATCAAGGCGAACCAAGAGCCAAATGGTTGCAGAGGTGCCTTGTATGGAAGTGAATCACGCGAGATGCCCTGAGCATTCAGGGCTTTCATAAAGCGTCTGAAATCCACATCAGACACCACGAAGGGATGATATCATCAAAGCGCCTACATATGTGAGTAACAGATACACATCCACGTGATGGCACCGAAAGTTGAAACCAGGTTGACGAACCAACCAAACACTGTTCGAGAAGAGGTCAGGGCGAGGTGCGCATCAAAGGAAGTATTGTTCCCCCTCACCTTTCTGGCTAGATGAATGCACGTTCAAGAAGACCAGGCCACAGAACGCCGTGCAGAGGAGGAGTGCTGGAACCGGCACGCCCATACGGTTCACTCTGCGGAAGATGCGGGGTGCCTTTCCCTCAATCGCAAGTGCGTAGAGGGTGCGCGAGCCGATATACAGGTCGGAATTGGCGGCGCTCAACACGAAGATGAGAATAGCTGCATTAATAATGTGATTCAGGACCTTGATTCCGACCAGAGTGGTAGCTGCACTATGGGTCAACTTCACTGAGGAGACGGAGGGTCAGAGCTGCACCCACCAACCACGAATGGCGAAGCAGCGGCGCCGGTTTTCGACTTGTTGGCAACGAACAAGTCCTTGACGCAAAAGTTATCAGTCAAGATACCCTGCCCTTCTGGTCACCATATCTTACGTTGTTTGTCCTGGGAACGAGGAGTCCGATGACGAAGACGCCACCAATGTAGAACACCACGATCCGCAGGAACGTCCTCCGGATGGCAATCGGGATGTTCTTACGAGGATTCTGCGCCTCGCCGACCGTCACACCGATCAGTTCCGTGCCGATGTACGCAAACAACGCATTGGTGAGCGTGCTCCAAAAGCCAAGGAAAATGGCAAGGTGGGGGTTGTGCACGCGAGAGAGCAAATACGAGCCCATGGGCCCGTCTGGGTGCTTCCAGTAACGGAAGCCAATGCGGTCATGATGTGGGTTGCCGCCAAGATCAATGATGATGCCCATCAAGAGTAGCCCGATCAGTGTTACCACTTTGATACTGCTGAACCAAAACTCGAGCTCTCCGAAGACTCGGACACCGAGGAGATTAATACAGGCGACTGCAAGCCATTAGCCGCGCAACCGGGGGAACGACGGACTTAGTACCCACTAAATAATATGAAGATTACTGGTGTCGGAAATGTCAGCCATCGACCCTTTTTTGTCCAGGGGAATGCTTACCCATCCAAACAGCTATGTGCACGTGTCTCGTCCAGTATTGGATCACCGCACCGGCCGCGTTGATGTTATTTGGCGTCACGATCAAGTACTTCATGAGATAGTTCCAACCGAGCGCAAAACCGAACGCAGGGTCGACGAACCGGGCAGCATAGCCCGCAAAGCCCTTCTTGTGTGGGAGATACGCCGCCATTTCTCCCAAGGCAACCATGACAAGATAGCACACGAGGCCGACAAACGAATAGCCTAGTAAGATGCCAAGGGGGCCGCCTCGTACAAGCGCGGTGCCCGAGCCGATGATCAAGCCAGTGCCCACTGCACCGCCAAGCTATGCGCCACAAAGTGTTAGGTGACGACAAATGCCGAGTACGTGGGGTGAACATACCGCAATCATGGAGATCTGGCGCGCTTTCAACCCACGATGAAGTGTGTCATGTACCGGATCTCGTAGATCGGACTGCTGCGCAGCGAACTCATCCCTCAGGCTGCCAGAGGGGGTCCATGGCTTCTCGAGTTTTTCTGCGCTCATAGTCGAAGCGAGGAGGGGGTAGAAAAAAGACAGCCTTCGAATTCTAGCGTTATATGTTATGCCAAGACTGCTTGGCTCCTACTGTATTGCATGGGGCTTCTCGTTGATGGGCGCCACTCTCCTCAAATTGGAAGCCGTGATACTGTAACCGAGGTACTCCAAGGGTTTCAAGGGTGCCTTTCTACACGCCTCGTGAATATTGCGTCAATGTCCGTCCTCGATAAGGGCCTGGACGTTGAGGTGGGAGCTCGTGCACGACTGCCCCGACTGTCCTATAATGGTAGACTCCGGGCTGACCATGGCGAAGCTCCAAGTCGTATCGGATAAGCTTGCTGATGGAAAGCACTGCCGGGATTAGCCATGCGTCAGCTATTCTTGAAGTAACACTGCATGTCTAGGTTTCATCCCTTAGACCGTCCATGTGGTGTATTTGTCTTGGCACCAGAATTTATGGCAGTGCTGCGCCGTTCGAAACGCAGTTCCTATGGTTTATCTCTGGCTCGGTAGATTGAAAGCTGGGAAAAGTCAACCGGATCGGGGTAGACACGCCGATACAATAATAACTAGACAAAACAAAAACTTGAAATAGGCAACAAAAAAACCACCACTTCGTCGGCCAGCGACCTGGGCCCGAGTACGGACCTGATCGTTGATTTTTTATTAAAAAAACCCCGTAATTCTAACTGTGAGATCTGTGGGACTTGGGGCGTGAACGCAATGCTAAAACTGCATGTACTCCTATCAACATGCCGCAATATTCTACTGATCTACACAGCCAAGAGACCTCATTGGTGGAAAATCATACGACAGGGTTAGTTGGACAAATGTCACGGTATAGTGGCTACTGGCATTATATAGGAGAGCGGCAGAGCACAATAAACGCGTTCCGCGCGACTCGGACTCGGACGAAAATGAAGCGCCGACGGCGTGTCAGTCAGTGGCAGTGTCGACTCGTCGTTCAGATGATACCCGGTCGGAATACCGTGACCGTAGACGCGAGCTGTCTTTCTCTATGCCATCTTCGGTCATAGATCACCTGAGTCCCTAGGCTATAACCAGTGTTTGTCGGGATGGCCAGGGATAACCACAGGACGACACGCCCTCAATACGACAGCTTCCGCGTCATGCATGTGTCCCGCAGGTTGTTGGTCTTACGAGGTATGGACCAAGGTATGGACGATATGGAAATGTATTAGGACGTAGAATAGATCTATTCGTGAGCAAAAGACGTGTGCGCGGATGAGGTCTGAGTCTGCACGAGAAGACAAAAGGGCTATCGAGCGCGTAAGGCAGCCGCCATCAGGTTTTGACACCTTTATGTAAGCCCCACACAACAACATTCATTCGCCCAGACGTTTGTCGAATCTTTTTTTTCAATATTTTTTATACAAATTAAAGAAGAGCATCTTCCCTTCCGATCGTATAGACAGTTTTCCAATCCTGTTTTCTAAAGGACGAGCTTGCAAAAGACCACTGCTTACATAAAGGTGTCAAAACCTGATGGCGGCTGCCTTAAGAAGTACAGGCGAATACGAAGTAACGTACGGATCATCCGAACGATTTACGAACCGATACACAAGATACGAGGACTTGCGCGGGTTTGCACAACGTCCACAACGTCCATATGAGCACGAAGGAAACGATGATGAGACAAGAATAGACTCACTTTAACAGTTGGACCCTCTGTCCCACATTACGGTATGCATCAGTCATGTGGCAGGTACTGAGAAGCATCCGTACGAAAGATCCGTCCGCAAGTCCGTCTGGGTCGCCGATGTTGGCACCAATGGGGCTCTGAATGAACTCGCGGACTTCTTGAGTGCAAGCGCAATGACCAGGGGAACACATGCCACTCAGTTTTGCACTTAGGCACCTCCGAAGTCTCAATTCAACCCAAGTATAGTGTATACTTCCGACGTACGTCTGCCTTCTCGGCCCAGTCTGGCCCAAGATGTAATGGAACATTATGTGGTGCATTAAGATACGATAGGATGAGAGGTACTGGACGAATCCGCTGGGGAAAATA
This sequence comes from Lactarius akahatsu, assembly GCA_021524915.1. NCBI lineage: Eukaryota > Fungi > Basidiomycota > Agaricomycetes > Russulales > Russulaceae > Lactarius > Lactarius akahatsu. The sequence goes on along the minus strand of JAKELL010000001.1, from coordinate 211,801 downwards.
CTGCAGTTGTTGGGTTGCAGTGTCGTAAAGTCTCACGACTGGGTACGAACAATGCGAGCACCAGACACCTCTAGTGTCCCGCCTGACCTGACGGTGGTCACATACAGTAGGCCATTATCGAAGCACTGCAGTCGCCGAAATCCGGGGCCCGACTGGTAGTCGTGGACCGTGGTAACTTGAAGTCATCGCCACACATACTAGTAGAATCCCTAATGACTTGAAGAAACTCGTGCGCCTGCAAACGTCAGCCCAGCTGTCGTATTTTCGGTATAGCATTGGGCGTCGTGACCCTTCCCAGTTTCCCAGTGGACCAGTTTACGGGGTGTGCTTGTGCTGAGTCTATCTAGGCCCGGTATCTTCATTATTCTTGACAGGCACGAAGTAACGCAAGGGGTATCCCACGCTTGTCGGTCCCTAGTCCCAAAGAGGGCCTAATGCTCATTTAATACCCGTGATGTGTGCCCATCGTATGTGCTGTAGAACACATCAAACGCGGCCTCGTGGACTGTCGGCATTTTGTGCTTCCCTGGCCAGTGATATCCCCGAAAAGGGCGATGTGCACTGGCAGATAGATGCCGCCTATCCAGAAACAGTAAGGTGTAGATTAGCTGCTTCAACTCGATACAAGTGGAGGAAAGCGGGGTGTATGAGTATAGATGGTGCCGACTCAGACTGTCCAGATGCAGGAAAGGGGAAATCCTACCCAGCTAGTTATGTTCACAGGATCATCCTCAACCCGGGGCTCTCTGCTCTCCCCTTACCTTTTCCCTATTAGGATCGCGCTCGTGAGTCTGCTGAGTCTGCTCGTCTGCAGTCTGGTGAGCTAGGCCTGATGAGGACTCGGCCTCGGCCCCGCTACCCGTCGAGGGTTCCCACAGGCGTATGGTGAAGTCGTCCGAGCAGGACGCAAATATCTGCGTGTTTCTGGGGTTCCACGCGACTGAGTTTACGCTGCCACTCCCGTGGCCAGTCAGAACGTCGAGGAGGACAGCGCGTTCTCGATCCCATATATACACGTTCCCATCTACGACGCATCGCCCCACGCAGGGTAAACGATGTGTGAGTGGACCAAATTGGGAGAGGGATAAACAGGACCATGTCCCTTCGCTGCCACTGACTACGAGATTACCGTCCACGCCACCAAAACAGCTGCGAATTACGTGTCGGGTTTGCCGCTGACCCGTGTACTGCAGGTCAGACGCCGTGAATAAATCCCACAAAAGGATCTCCTAATTTATGCATAGTCGATTCATCATCAGAACGATTCACGAATCTGTTCCAACACGTACACCCGGTGCGTGGTTCACGAGCGCATATTGGGAATCACTTGAAATATTCACACTTGTCGAAAAACCTCCTCTTCGAGAGACAGAACTAAGGAGGGATCAGCAAAAGGAGAATACAACGCCCGAAAATGGTGCCACCGGAGGATAACCCTACAGTTCTGGTTGTTTGGTGGTCAGATCGTAAACGATCATTAAATTCAGGCTATCGAAAGTCGGGGTCGACAATACGGGATCCCCCGCAGATGCGCCAACAGCGACCAGACGGGTGCAATCGGGGCTAACCGCAAGATCCGCTATCCGAATGGTGATAGTATCCCATGAATCGCGTTGTCTCCCGTCCCGTCAAATTCCTGAACACCGTGGTGCGGATAATTATAAAATAGTTCACAAGGCAGCGAGCGAGAGAAGGAAGATGTCTTACCCATAGATTGATCTTTCCATCTTGTGAGCCCGAAATGAACCCCGATCCATCGGGTACCTACCCATGCAAGTGCTGAGACTGTTTCCGCATGGGCCTCGATTGTTCGGGTGCAAATACCAGTCTACGGAGGGGTTGAATATGTCAAAAGTCGAATTGACACGTACCCCAACAGACCATATAATGACGCTTCTGTCCTTGCTCGCGCTCGCCAGGAACTTTCCATTGTGGTTCCATTCCACACCCCATACCTCATCACTGTGCACCTGTAGTATGGCCGTAGTGCGCAGAAACATGTCTGTGTCACATGTATGGTCCGCTTACTACAATGAGAATGCCGGGAAGTCCAAGGCATACGCATTGAGACAAGTTCGCTGCACGGTATGGTTGATGTCCGACGTGATTGGGAGGGCTAGAACTTCTGCACAAAAGCTTCTGCGCTATCGCTCTCTACTCAACGTGTCCGAGTCGGACATCCCTCTCAACCACCGGTGGTGTCGAGACGTGAGAAACGAATGTGCTTGTTTGACGCCATTTGTCACACCCTAGCCCTTCTCTTGAACACACATCGTCGGAAATGCCCAAGGTCGGACGAAAGGCGACGCCGGTCATGATGCGAAGAAGTGGGTAGTCTTCCCAGCACAACCCCGTTTCGTCACCATTAACGTCGATGTTCCCCCTCTGGGATGTTTCGATATAGAAACGGGATAGCACGAATTCTAGATTCTCTGCTCATTGTAACTTACTCGTGTGTTATAATGTATAAGTGTGATATTCTACAAACGAAAAAATGCGGGGGTTGGTAGCGGGATGATGTGGTGGAGATAGGACGTGCAGTAGGGACAGGTGCGGAGTCAGGTAGGAGATTCAGGGAGCTGGTCGATGAAGCCCGAGACAAGGTCGAAAAACGTCCAGAGTAGGCCGTGTGTAGTTACACTTCGCAACGCACTCACTCCGAGGCCGCGGTAGATGCGCGCGATACCAGCAACGAGCGGTTTTGGATTTTGGGGGTCCGGCCCTGGGTTCTGGAATCAGCTCTGGGCACCACTTTATAGGACTGCAATTCACCTCTGATCAAGCGACGGAGTGTCTCCCCCGGACCCCGATATTGTTCGCCGGCCAGGGCTCGCTGTTGGACCTTGGTTTTGACACTGAAGTAGGGGGGCACACATGAGTTGAAAAACAGGGAAAAGAAAGAGATCTTCTTACACATCCATAGGATATATGAGGGCCCAAGAAGTCACGCCTGATAAAGATCCACAGAAAAACGGCACAAGAGACGGATGTATTGGAAGCCAGGGTGGAGTCGGGCCCTGTTCTCCCGAGGGATGTCTCCCTAAAAGGTGGCGCATCCCGTCATATTCTAGAAAATAGAGAGCTGTGCCAGCAGTATCACGCACTAGGTTGCTACGTCAGCAGGCGATTTATGTGCCAGAACGGATCAGGGTCACTTACGAAAGTGAAGGCTAAAGCCGTTGTACAACCCAAAGAATCCACTCATTCTGAAGATGTCACGCACGGCGGAGGCCGTACTCGGAGGCTTTACCAACTTGATCCCCTTCTTCTCTGCGATCGTGTATTCAAGCTGCCTCCGGACCTAAAGTGCGCCGATGGTTAGTTGTCGATCCACGGCGTTGTGCACACATTCAGGTACGGTACCTTGACAAGTTCGAAGGCTATTGGGTCACCTCAGCAACGAAATGACATAACAGAACTGGGTGCGGACTTACGTGCACTCCCGAAAGATATCAACGACCCGGCCATCGCACCGCCAAGTCCACCAACTACAGCAGAGCCGAGTAGCTTGGTGTGGTCGACGAGCTGGTGATCACGGCAAAACTCCTTTGTACGGGTGTATATAGTGAACGAGGCCGCGCCTACCCGTCGCATGGCCGATCATTATTTGTCCATGCCCCTTGACGGTGAAATGTACGGCACGTACGGACGAAAGAGATGGTCATGAGGGGGATCCACAGCCCTCGGTAAAACCCGACGATGCCCTCCTCACGGTAGACGAGCAGGGCGATTCGAGGAACGGAAATCGGGGTTTTCGTTGTTTGCAACCGGGACTTGAGAGAGTCCAACTATCATGCAGAGGGGCCAATGAGGAAAAATAAAAAGTTGCAACGCCTCCACGCACCGGATACCCCGCAAATGTGGAAATATAACTCGCTGAAAGTGCGCATACGACAGCTTTGTTACCTAGGTAAGTTACAAGCCGAGTCGTACACGTCAGAGCTCGCATGGCGAGAGGAGTGCCGGGTCTGGCTTACGTCTGAGAGTCTCATTGATGTAGATGGAGCTGAATATAGTATTCGACGGCCTACGCGTCGACAGTGGTTGGCGAATGAAACGCGTCCACATTACACGGACTGGATGGCAGACCTTTGTCCATCCATAGATACTGGGCTGGCCGGGAGTCCAGTTTCGTGCGTTGGCACGGTAGGGGAAGTGATGCTAGATCAGGGCGAATGGTGAACAGCACGGCGACGAGACGGCGAGGGAAGGAGAGAGCCAAGCAGATCTCGGGTGCTTGTGGCGCTTGCAACGCTCGAAGGGACAACCCGGCGGACGGCGTTGAGGTCTTGCCTTTTTCGCGCTAACGTACAGATCACACGTTCCTCGGTTACATTGGTAGTACTATTAATAAGGAAAACTGTTTTTCATGCATGTAAAGTAGGTCTGCTATGTCTATAGGTATGGATGACTGGTAATAATGCTGAATTATACTGTCGTGAAGCAAGGAGAGCAATGTAACAAGTTGAAAACTGTTCGTGGCATTGGGCGTCTAAACATGAACATGAGGCATAATCTACCGCCGGGCGAAACGAAGATAGCGTGAAGCGACTGAACAGCTGGTCAGCGTTGTGAAAAACTAAAAATAAGGATCAACTCACTGATAGTTGCGACGAAATTGAAGACTAAACGGGGGGAAAATCAGGTCCACGAGTCCTTAAGAGGGTGGAGGAACTTACCGAAGAAGCAGAAGTAAATACCCACGTCCCGCCAACGATGCGAATATCGGATATTGAGTGGCAAGAAAAACTCGTCTCCGACCTTGGCCGGGGGTGAGTACAAAACCACGCAGCCATGTGTCAATCCCACTCACAGTATACCGGCAATACCTGCACGCCGCAGAATCATTTGGGTTGTCAAGGTAGCCGCCCGCAGCATTCACGAAATCACGCGCCCAGGCGGCGCAAGTTTGGCCAGATGGCGGAGTGAACACTGCGAATTCATCGGGCTTGCACGTGATCGTTAACCCGCTGCCAAAACCACTTAGCGCAAATAACAAGATGAAACTAGGCAGGCACATACTGAAGCTCTGTTGCCAACATTGCTGCTACCATTCGGGTGAAAGGATCCAGTGGGTATAGCCATGCTCTCCAGAACTTGCTGAGCGTAGGATAAGGTATTGTCACACCACAGATGTTATTCAGAACGATGGAGACGGGCGCTGTGAAGAGGGAAGCGATCTGGATATTTGGAGAAATCGACGCGATCAGTTGACCGAGTGACACGGCAAACAGTTCCGTGATTAAGATAACAAGGAACTGGAAGCCAGTGCCGTTTGTGCCGGTCGATCCTTGACCAAAGTGTATCGGATAGACCTGTGAAAGAACCGCTTGAACGGGCCCAGTGGCTTGTAGTCAAGGAACGCACCATCAACACCCAATAGATGACTGCACATAGTACGGAATACGGGATCTCCCCGAGCAGTTGACCTATAGCGAATATGTATGGCGAATAGATCCTACTCGAAGCCTCGCGAATGAAAGTGCGGCGATTCATCAAGAATACGGGTTCAAGTTGAGGAATTACGAGACCAGGTAGAACGACCACCCAAAAACTGATGCATAATCAGATATATCCTATATCAGCCTGGGGGAAAGGCGAGTGCTTACATTGCAAAAACGCGGTATTGTAGATCTCGGTCACTGTGGCCCAGTTGAAGGAATGGCAGTGACACCATGAGGGACACGATCAAGTGGCTGAACAGTCGAGTGAAGACATAAGCGGGAGATCTCCACAACGCGAGTGCATTCCGCTGCACGACGATCCTCAGCTGGTACCAGAGTGGCGCGGCATCTAAGGCGCAAATAAGTCACATGATCGACAAACGAACGGGGTGGGGGTGAACTTACATGTTGAACGCCTCACGTTAACGGGCCGATCACGAGCCAATGCCTCGCGTTTAATCTGCTCAATCTCCGCCTTTGTGCGAGCTGAGTCGGGAGAGTCAAGCCAGATATCCTTCCAATCGCGGTCCCCGATACGAGGAGTAACACCCGCCCCGATAGCCTCGAGCATGAATTCGGCCGGATTAACGTTCGGTGGGCACCGTGCGCCGTACCGAGCGAAGTACTCGCGCATGATGTGTGAATCCTCGCCTATGTCACCAAAATAAATTGTGTTCCCGCCTTTTCCAAGTAGCAGCAATCGATCGAAGCTCTCGAACAGCAGCGACGAAGGCTGATGAATCGTGCACAATATGGCCTGCCCGCTGTCAGCAAGCTTGCGGAGAAAACGGACAAGGTTCCATGCGCTCTGTGCATCCAGACCCGACGTGGGTTCGTCAAGAAAGAGCAGCAACTCAGGTTTACTTGCAAGCTCGACGCCAATGGTAAGCCGTTTGCGAGCCTCGACGCCGAGACTCCACACGACTGCTTCTGAAAGATCCTGCAGCTCAAGCAGCTCGATCATGTCTTCAACGTAAGCATCCTTTTCTTCCTTAGAGACATGGAAGGGTTGTCGGAGATACGCGGAGAAGCGCATAGCCTCGCGAATAGTGGTATTATCCTCGTGGACATCCATTTGCTCAGCTGTAGAGGATGTCAATGCCAATTCCAAGACACCACATAGAAATACACTAACCATATGCAGTTCCGCGGGCAAAATCGGTGTCGGGCGGTCGGCCATCAACCAAAATGTCCCCGGCTACAACGCCAATGTTTTTCCTCTGAGCGAGAACATCTAAACAGGTCGTTTTACCTGCGCCGGATGCCCCCATCAGGGCTGTAAGGGTACCCGGTTTTACATAGCCATAGACGTTATTGAGAAGCTGCAAGGTGCCACCTGTAACAGGCACGTGATAATTTAGTCCTTCCCAGGTAAAGGCCATTCGGTCAGGGAAAGTATTGCTGTGAGGACATACGTCAGTACAGTGTCTCACTGGCGGTTAGAAGACGCACTGATCTCTCTTGTTCTTGATGCCATCCATAGCCAGGATCTTCTCTCGACGTTGCTCTTCAGCGTTTGCTATCTTACGTTCTTCCAACTCGGAGTTGAGTTTCTTTGTCTCGGCAGTGTCTTTAGCGAAGAAGCTAACACCACCGCCTCCGACGAGTTGCTTTCCAAACAATGACGGTGAGCCGCACTTCGATAGTGATCCAGTTTGTACTTACTGGGTACCATTCAATGACAACTACTTGGGCGAACCAGTAGAAAATCAGGAACGTAACAAGGACAACAAAGTTGCGGCGCCAAAGGTCGTCCGTATTGAGGTTGTAACCAGCTTGGACGTAATCTTTGCCAGTGACAATGCGACTCCCAGGCTGCGCACCGAACAGTGTGCATATCTGATTCGGCCCTAATTCGGCGCTGTGGGATACATAAAAAATCAGAGGAATATCCTCGACATAGAAAAAACCTCGTACGGATATTTGGTGGCATTTCCGACGTTGCGCGGAACAACAAAATCACCGTCGCACGTGAGCTATGAGAATTTGAGCGAAATGGTACGACAGCCTAGAAATGGAGCAAACGTACAGTGATTCGGTGGAATTCATTCTCCATGAGGGCTGACCATGCATAATTAACCGGATTTATGTAGAACTGATAGGACGCAATGAGGAAACGGCGATATCTCTGTAGTCAATAAACGTACAATCCAGAACAACCATCGCTTCATCCGGTTGATCCGGTATCATGTATCCTGCATAGAGCACAAGGTTCGGGAAGATGGCTATACCCACCCGAAGAGCCGTGTGGTAATTGCTGCAGAACAACCCAATTGTACGGAAGAAGCCCTGCATCGTCAGGAATGTAACGTAATTGATGAGGTGGAACGTGAAAAACCCCCCCGCTGAACGAGAAAGGTGGATCATAAAGTAGATGATGATGTCGTATATCAGAATTCGTGAGGCAGAGAAAGGCAAATCGGCAAGTGTATTGGCAATCTGGATGGCGGATGGGCGATAGAAGCCATAACCTGTTTGCTTCTTGATGATTGGGCGACCGAACATCTGCATGGGCATCTTGGAAAAACATGAGCAATCGCCACGCCATCGGCCGAAAGGAGCGCTAACCTCTACAAAGGTGTCTAAAGACGAGATAAGGATGGCGACGAAAATCACGCTTCCACGAGTGAATGCCCCTGCCGATGAAGGGGGCAAGTTGTAGTAGCAGCCACCAATAAAAAGTGCAAGTGCCTAGTTGTCGGTGTCCATATCTCAACAGAAGGTCTCGCGAAAAGAAAATTCACTGACAGTCATGAAACCAAAGCTAGTGTATATGTAGAATTTGTCTTGTAGCCGCCTTTGGAACTGTCTTCGGGTCAGAGCAACAACCTGGTCTTTGAGCCCAAGGGTGTATGGGCTCTTTCGCGAAACACCCTTTTTCTTGTCCTCGATGACGGCAGCGCGGAAGGCTTCTTGGTCGGTCTTCTCGGTCTCCGTCCGTATTTTATATTTGGCAAGCTGATCAGCAAGATCCCTGAAGAGATCCGAAGAATGGAAAGCGGCCTCAAGAGCCCTCGGGGTACTGGGAACATCGACTTCTGATCTACCGGGAGCAAACTGACGCTCGTTTGGATCGGTACAGCCCGTGAGATAGTCGGCCGTGCTTTGGCGAGGAAGTGACCGGTACCCAAGTTGTTCAAAATACGCTCGTGCTTGATCTGGAGGCCCGAAGAACACAGTGTGTCCTCGATCGAGTACCATTACCCTGTCGAATAGCTCGTAAATTCCCTCGCCAGCTTGATACCTAGGTGCACCGTCAGCCCGCGAAGGAATGATTGAGCGTCCATCTTACAGGGTAGTAAACGTCGTCTGGCCGAGAACATCCGTCATAATTCTGAGAGAGCGTACAAAATCGAGAGCGGTAGACGCATCCAGACCACGAGAAGAATTATCCCAGCATTGAACGCGAGCGCGTGTTGTCATCATTTCTGCGATACTAACGCGCTTGCGCTCGCCACCAGAGACACCACGAACAAAGCTGTCACCGACCAAAGTATTCTCTGTGTGCGCGATGTTCAACATCTTGAGGAGCATATTTTTAACGGATGCATTAAATTGTGAACGAGAAGTCTCTGGTAGGCGCCCCCGAGGTCCGGGCGTCTTAGTGGAAAGGGCAAAATTGAGCGTCTGGCCAACGGTAAGGGTGGGAATGTGGATGTCATCTGATGTCAACGGACGGCATTAGCGGGGTCATGATGCATCGTGGCGATAACGCACCTTCGGCATTGTACACAAGTTCGCCTTTATATGTTTTGGCCATTTCCTGGGCATCAATGCCGGCATAATGCACATCACCACCGACGTGGTAGAAACCTTCTCGCTCATTTGCGATGGCCTTCAAAAAAGTCGTACAACCAGAGCCCGGCGTCCCGAGGACAAGACACATTTGTCCGGGCTCCAAAAGGCCGGAACACCTTCATCAACGAAGTTAGTAAACACGTTTCTAAAACACCACATTAATGTGACGTGCTTGTGAAGAATCGTCGAGGTGACGGCGTTGTCAACCTTCGATGGGAGGAAGTCGGATAGGAGAGTACGCAGTTTGAAGAAAGGTGTGAGCCAGAATTGCCATGCTTCGTCTGTATGGGAACGGGCGAGTGAGCACAATGCCGGGTGTTGTGTCGCGGACAGACTAACCTCCAAATGTTCGTACGAAAAACTATGCATTCGGATACATCAGCGTCAGGGACATGACTGACACGGTCATGTGGGGCACACCTTGGAATTCAAACCACCGAGTACGTCCACACGAAAATCCTCCCAGACGACACCGACGTGCTTATGTTTTATTCCAGCTCTTTCGTTTGCTTCGTTCGACGAAGTGAGATATTCGCGGAGGTCGAAGGGCTGGTACAAGTCGAGAGAACCCTTCTCAAGGTCATTACTCTTTTTGCCATCTTCGCCGCGGGACTTCTGGGTACGGTCTCTTCCACCAACGGTAGTTTCTTGACTTAACTGACGGGAGAGTTCATGAAACGAACTTTCCGCTTGCTCTATGTTTACGCTACCCGCGGCGGGTAAGCTTGACGAGGAGCGGTGCGCGTCGCCCATGGAAAGGAGAGGCGAGGGAAGGGGGAATGGCAGCGATCTGCATGTGTGGTGCTCTGAATATATATATTAAAAAAGCCTCAAAAAGCAACACAGAACACGCCGTCTTCGCGCTTAGTTAGTCTCAGGCGTAATTGTTCCTTAATCGAGAAGCAAGTGGCCTTGACCCACTCACCCTTATCGCCGATGAACCTTCTTATTCCCGATCCCCCACTTACACACCCGCCCTCATCCACTTCATGATGACTCAACCGGCCTCTCTTCACATTTTGCGATGCATCTGCCACGCGTTTGGAGCAAATTTGATCAGGGACAACCCGGCGGCTTAGAATCCGGCTAAACGCCGACACTAATAAGGCAATCACTGAGCCCACCTTGGTGGCTTCGGGTATAAGATCAAACCGCTCCACCGGGTGATTGGCATGTCATTGGTCCATCCCCGAAACGAGCGCCCCAACAAACGCCAGACCGAGTCACCATCACAGCCGCATCGATGGCAAGTCGTAGATGCTCCCGGGTCATTCCGGAATCTGGGGACTCAAGCTCTAACCGACGCTAGATTCACCGTCACAGCCCTTGTAACGGCCGCAACGACGAGAGAATGTTTCAAGATCTCCATGAGATCTATGCCCAAGGGATCCGCATATAGTAACTTAAAATCCTTTGCACATGATTAGAAAATAGCAGAGTACGCAAGAGGGTACGAGTAAGAACCATCCATGGGATTACACTGTATCCACCCACATGTACGCAAGAGGGTACGAGTAAGAACCATCCATATGGATTACACTATATCCACATCCAACCACTCCGTCCACTGGCACATCAAACTCAAACCCGCCGACCTTCCCGCCGACACACTTTTTCCCAACAGCTAACATCTTCTTCCCAGCAGGTAGCCGCCCACCAAATAGACATGTACACTGCGTACTCGCCACAGCCGCGTACGAGTCAGAAGGAAGGTCCGAAGCACGCTTGCAGTCGGCCTCGTTTCTGAGAGCCGACTAATATCCCCTTCATCATGGACCGCAAGGTAGATATCGCAGTTGGTCCGGGCTTTTCAAGAATTAGTAATCACCAGTGGTGCAGCGCTTGCGACCAATGGTGGGCATTGGGTCTGCGTGACAAGTGCTTGAGATCTGCCTACGCTTTTCCACATGGTGCCTGGAACGAGGGGGCTTCTGGTGACTGGTTGCTTGTCGTTGTATGGCTCGTGATAGGATCGGCCGGATATTCCATTCTTACAAGAGCAGACGCCCTGGCGGGCGCGGCGCAGTTCTCGGTCCGTCGACACGTCATTTACGGTGACCTGGGTAGGCTCAGCCGGCCGAACTGCACTAGAAGTGGGCGACCCTGTCTCCGACAGTGTTGTTGCTTCTGCAGCGCGGGACGTTGTCCCGACTCGGTCGTCCTCAGTCAAACCAGCCTTCGGTTTCGCAAAAGGTCGCACAGAGAACACGTCCGTCGAGAGTGCCAATTCGGCCGCCAGCTGTTCCCGGGCTTCTGACATGACGCGTCTATAATCGAGTCATACTTGCGTAATCGCTCCACCACTGACTGTGCATCCACAAGAAAGATCAATATCTGGCACAGGCACTCCGAGGACCTGCTCGGTTGACGTGCCATCCAGCTCCACTAAACCGTGATTACCGCAGGACTCGTCCTTGTGCCAGGGCACGAAACCCCTTCTTAAGCTCAGGGCATTTTGCGTTAAAAAATCAGCATGTTCCGGAGCTTCCTGAGCGAAGGTGATGACGAATCAAATCAAGGCTAAACACGGAAGGGCGCGTATCATTTCATACGTACAGTGTCAGCAAATGTTTCGTCAGCGATTCTGGCTTGTTTCCAAATAGTGGCATTCGGGTCCAGTATGGACAACATCGGAACTTTCGGCAGAACAAGCAGACTCCACAGCGTCGCGTCGAGTCCTAGGAAAAGGTGCAGAATTTTGAACAGGGCAAGAGGGTGGTCCGCGAATGAAATTCTATATACGTTGGTAAGCCCGGCGCTCTTGCACCACACGCGCCCTCCGCCGTCTTCTGACACATCTGGCTTCAAGTTTGTATGCGAGAATTGGTATTCAGTCGGTGGACACCGGAGGTCCGGTTTAATTCTACTTTTGCCGGTGACTGGGTCTCCTTCCGGCAAACCGTGAGACCACTTTGGCAAATAGTGAAGTAAGGAAGTAATCATGCTGTTACCATACTCTAGGTGGAGCTGCACCACACAGAATCTGAAATGTAGTAGGGAAGCAACCTGGCAGGAGTATGGCTTCGCACTAACTCGTCATTGTCACGGGGCACGTCGTAGATGCTATGAATGGAATCATTAGACGTCAACTCAGCTAGCTTTTAGCTGCTACTACTGTGATGTACAGGTGCGTGTTAAATGAACATCTCACGTGAAAATGCGGCGTACGCACTATCTCCGATACTAACGACGTGGTTCGACAGTGTCTCGTCAAATTCACGTTCGTGCTTCAAAGCCAAAACTCGTGTGGAAGCGAGGGTCGACCCACACTATCTCGTTTGTAGTCATAAGCCGTAACAAGCGGTCGTCGGGATTATAGCCTATGAAAGTGAATAAATTAGATACTCGCGCCGCTGAGTATACTTTAACAGCACGATCTGGGGCCTGCTATTTATCAGGGGTCGTCAGATGGCAGAAGTAAGGCGTAGTACCCAAAAATCTATGAGATCTGCGAATTTGGCTGTAATCAGAAAGTATGTCTCTCCTGGTTCACCTAAGGCTATCCTGAACCATGGGGTTCAGAAACACCGTTGTAAACTTTTTTACTGTCCGGTGTTGAGAAATCTTATGCTGTATGAATTTTTGAAGCACTCACGTTGTCATCGCTGAGTAGCGCATATCTGTCTGAATACAGAACCTACTGTAAATCGTAGACATATATTATACCTCCCGGAGCACAGTGAAATTGAACGTCAATACTGGCAACCGCGTGCCCAAACTCAGTTGGTCGATATCCTTGATCTCTGGAACTGCTGTCGTCTTTCTCGGACCGGTGGAGATGGAGATAGTCAGGGCAACGACGGGTTGCCATCGTTTCTACTTCGCGTGATAAGCTTTATCGACTAGCGGAAGCACGGAATCACCACTGCCATTATCGTCCGGCACAGGGGATACGGTTTGGCAAATCGGGGGTTTCAATCCCCTCGCAGGGGAGTAGGCGGGCTCAGTTGATGATGCCACCCTCAGGGGCAAACTCGATGCTTAAAAACTCTGGGCTGGCGTCATGCGTCTCCTGGACAGATTTAGTACTCAACTCAGATCGCAGCCACTTCTCGCCTAGAAATTGCCATAAAAGTCCGCCATCCCTCAGGACCAGCAGACACACCGAATGGCGTGTCCCCAAGTAGTGGATCAAGTGCTCGTAAGGGATCGCCCAGCCGCACTTACATAGCGACCCGCTCGCGGACGAGTTCTGCGAGGATATCAACATCCACGTCAGGAAAGTGGGTACGGAGAAATTGGGCCTCTTTGATACACAATAAGCACAGACGGCACAAATAATGAAGGTGCTTACCCCCTGTTCCGCACGCTGCGACCATGAAGTTACTGGGGAATGTAGCGGGGGTGGCCAGGTTGCTAGAAAAGCCAGGACCGCCCTTTCACTACAGACCGGCCTCTGTCGATCTAAACAAGCCGAGTCATCGCAGTTCAGGGCGGCGACGTAGCGAGTGAGGTTGTCCCCAACAGTCGAGTCGCGGTACCCGAGGAACGACCGGCGTAGACTGGTGACCGGTGACCGCTCGCTCTATGGTTGCCGGCTGGTTATACGAGTCTACGACTGGCGAGCCTGCACCGAGCTCATGATCGTCGACATGTGGCATCACGTGATTCATGTCACTGATATTTGTACCCGACAGAATTCACGAATGTATGCTCGGAAACTACTTTATATACTGTAGTAAGTTACAGGTAGAAAAAGTATGCGAGGACAACGTCCGTGCAGCGGCGAGATGATAGACGACGGACGATGAAATCACCGGGATTAAAAGATGCGGTGGAGGCTCTATTTTCCAAAAGTGTGCCAACGATCTGAACGAGCGTCGGCATGTATTCGTGAATGGTGACAAACAGCACACGGGTCGAGGGGATAGTATAATGGCAAACTGGAAAGGCAGTAAATGCACGCGAATAGCAGAAAGGTGAGCGACAGGGTAGGGGTGACAGTAACAGGGATGGGCGCAGTACATAACAAGGCAATTATGGGGTGTCAACGAGGGGTTCAACGCTCAGGGTTGTGAGACTGAGGGGTGCAAAGCGCAAGGAAGTTGACGGTGTTTGTGGACGCCACACTCGGACGCAAAGGCAGGTAAACCAAGTAAGGATTCGCCGGCTGTCGCCAAGGTGAGATACGGAAGGGTGCTCCAGTGCTTAGTGAGCGAATACGAAGGAACGGATATGTATTCGTCCTCCACAGCGTAACACGGGAAGCGCTAGCAGAGTGTGTCAGTACACACACAAAGAAAAATAAATCGCAGACGTGATGTGAAAGAGAGGTCTGAGTAAAAATGCTAGACCATTGGATCCACGTTGTGGGAGGGAGTAGGAAGTGAATGAAAAGAGCGACGACAGCGGACGGAAGAGGCGAGGAGCGAAAGCGACACCCATCGGCAAGCTCCGAAGTCTGGTTTAGGAAATCCGGGAGACGACGCGCCTGCAGTGACCAACAGGTCCAACACTCGCCCATCCCATGTTTCGTGTCCAGACACTCGCTCGACGTCCTCTCTACACCTGCAGGACGATCCATCAAAGTACAGTAACAAATGCGGTGCCAGAATCTTCTACTTCAAGCGTCGCCAAATGGTCCCCAAAATCGATCCGAACAGGTGTCATTGCCCGGAAACGTGGTATGACTGCGATGTGGGACGAGCACGGTGCTCGTCTTCCAGTCACAGTTCTTCAAGTTCGTAGTTTCTCTCTCGTGATGACATCCACCCTGATGCCAAGCAGCTCGAGAATTGTCAAGTAACCGCTAATGTCACCACATTGCGCAAAGACAACTCGGAGTACCATGCTGTGCAGGTCGCTGCTTCCGACAGGCCCCTCAAGACGACGACGCGACAGATGATAGGACATTTCAAAAAGGCTGGCGTACCTCCCAAACGCATAGTGAAGGAGTTCCCCGTCACAGCAGACGCTCATGTACCTGTCGGTGCGTTACCGAGCAGATATGGCGCAAGTCTGCGCCGGTCTAATATCGTGTAGGGACAACCCTGTCTGCGGCCCATTTTGTCCCTGGTCAATTTGTTGATGTGGTCGCCAATTCGTGGGTACATTCCGTGACCTTGACCGTGTTTACATCGACGTCTGCTCCATAGCATCGGGAAAGGTTTCCAAGGTGTCATGAAACGGTGGAATTTCAAGGGGTTGCGAGCAAGTCACGGTGTTTCCGTATCGCACCGCTCTGGCGGTGCAACAGGAGGGCACCAGGTATTTCTGGTCGGTGTCATGATGAATGCTGGTTCTAATTTTGCGACTTCTAGGACCCTGGTCGTATATGGCCCGGGAAGAAGATGGCTGGACGAATGGGTGGCAAGCGCATCACTGCGCAGAATTTGCACGTCGTCCGCATTGACAACACGCTCAACCTCGTCTTTGTTCGCGGCTGTGTGCCTGGAGTTGATGATGCCCATGTCCTGATCCGTGACGCCAAAAAGAAGATGGTTGCTTCTGCCCAGCACAACCAAGCAAAGGGCTTGTACGAGAAGGTTTTACCAAAAGGCGTCTTGGACCTGCCATTCCCCGCCGGAACAGAGGAGCTGGCAAAAACCCTTCCATCAATCGTCGTCGCACCAGCTAAGCGAACGACGAGCCCATTCATCCCTAGGGAATAGTCCTTTGTTATTGGCTAAATTTAATTTGACACCTGTCTATACCGTGCATCATCGCTACGTGATGGTTGGTATCCATGGTTGTGTGCTGTGTGAGTCTATCCTCTCTCACTGTCAGCGGAAAGACATCCTGTGTAGGTCCCAGCATGTGTCATGATTCTCTTGCCTGGCTGGGCGCGATCACTCTGCGGGCGTAGCGCCCGTCAGAACAGGTCACGTGGGCGGATGCGATGCACGTCAACGGAGCTAATCAGGACAACTGTTCATGCCAAGTTCCCGCCATGGCCGGCGATTCAATACTTCAGCGCTGAATATCAATGGGGCCCATCATTCTCGTAGGGTAACAACGTATGCTGTGCGTATTTCAGCGCTGGCAAGCTCAGGGTGCATATATAGCTGCGAGGGCTTTGCAGACTTCCCCACTCAGCTGTCGCTGTCAGGAGCCTGGTTGCTCTTTCGAACTTTGGTCGTTCCATTCCTTCTTAATTTCTCTTCTGTCATTTCTTTGTATTCTTCACAATGCTTTCTCATGGTCTTCTTTCATTGCTCGCGCTGTCTGCAGTTTCCACGGCCAGTCCTATCAGCCTCATGAGGCGCAGTTCGTGAGTCACGGAGTATCATGAATGGTGTACTGTATATCTAACGCACGAGCACGATCTTCAGGCTCATCCCCACGCCGCCACCTGCATGTCTCGGAAAGATATCAAACTCGACGGCTGTCTCCAATACCACCATTGTAGATCCCTCGACTATCTCGAACGTCACTGCTGGCGCGTTCAATAATATCACGGACCCCACATCCGTTTCGAACATCACGTCTAGCGTCAACATCACCAGTACGACGACTTGCCTGATCCCTGCTAGCCAGATCGCCACCCTCATGAACAGCACGGATCTTTCCAACATGACTGCGATCTACAACTGCACGGACCCGACAGTGTCAAATTCCACTGACTTGTCTCCGTCTTCCAATACAACAGACACTAGTGACTTGACGCCACCAGGCAATTCCACGGACACGACTACCAACGACACTACTAACGACACTACTGATAATACGACCTCTGACACTACCAACAATACAACCGTTGACACCTCGAATCCGCCCAGCGACGCCACCCCGCCTGATACCTCCACCAATGACAGTGGATCTTCTGGAATTACCGACCCCGCCACTGGCCAGTTTACCGCCGACACCACAGACCCAGAAGGGCGCAGGCGATCGCTCTCCCCCAAGTGGCTGCCCGCGTGGATGCGTCGCACTTCCCACACTCGGCGCATCGTGCAGGCCGACCTCCCTGACGTCGCGCTGAACTGGCAAACCCTCTGTGTACGTTCACTCTCTTCCACCCCACCTCTCGTCTTCTGACCGCCGTTTATATAGCTCGTCAGTGGCGGTGACATCTTCACGAACCAGCCGTGCGTGGAGCTCGCAGGCCTGGGTGGCATCAACGCGCTTCTGTCCACCGGCGGCGTGTGCGACCAGCAGGACATTGCCGACAAGATGATCGACTTTGCCAAGTCCCAGGGTATCACGAACAAGAAAGCGCTCGTCGCCGCTGCGGTCGCATATCGCCAGCACGCCCGCAACGCTGATGACATCGGTGACGGTGTCGTCCCCTCGACACCCTACTGCACCAAGGCGCCGCGCAACCCGGAGCTCGAGGGCATTGTGAACGAGCAGCTTCCCGGCGTCGACCCTGGCCTGTACGGCGGCCCCAACGAGCCGATCGTCGCGTTCGGCGAAGGTACGTTCAACATTTACTATCTTGGACAGAGTATAGATGAGACTGACGACAACACTTTGGTAGACGGCACTTGCCCAGCTGGCTTGACACCCGATGTTTCGACGTGCTCTTGCAACTGATCCAGCCATCCTTGTATTTTGCGAGGCCGCACTGTGCGCGAGTACGCTAATACTTAGTGCCCCTCTCCATGTACTCGTGTATCGATCAGAATGCATTATATTTCGTACTCGGTAAAATACGGACGGGAACGTCGTCCATCCATGCTCCCCGCCGCCGGAATGTCGTGGTATCATGTACATATTTCAGGTATAAGGCATACAGTCATAAGAGAAAGGGCAAACATGATGAGGATAGAAAATCCATACGAAAAGACGATCACGAAAGTCTAGGCAGGAGGCGAACGACTGGACGGTGCAAATGCGGAGGTGGATCGGCCATGGGATGAAGTGCTTATAGTACTCGTCCGATACTGGAAAATATCGTGTAATCTAGACAACTTATCCTGCTTGTCCTGGTTAGGTCCGATCGCGCTTGTTGGGCTGATTGGGGATCGTGGCTGGTCATCACGGTTAAAAGTTGCCGCCATTGGCGAATTCGGCATCGACTTGGACTCCAGCTCTACGCCAGCCGGTGAGGTATGAACTTTTTCGTGTAAGAAAAGAAATACTCACTGGAAAGGGTATCTGCGACTGCGACCTCCCTTTCTTCGTCCTCCGCAGCTCGGCTGGCCAAGGCACGAGAGATGTACTTGCGGAAAGCAGGACCCGTTGATTCGAGCATTTTGTCGACCTTTGCCTTTTTATGCGGATACGCTTTGATGAACTGATGAAGCTCGGTGATCCCTTCTTTGTGCATAGCACCCGTGGTTTCGCTCGAGATATGACCGATGATCTTGAGTAGCTGTGCGTCGGGGTCCGGTTCTTCGATGGGCGGGGAGACCAACCCATTTATGGAAGAAACGCTCCGACTCGTGTGGTGACTAGGGGATGAACGTTTTGCATCACCGGATGCTGCATCCGAGGCTGTTTCTGGAGGGGATGCAGGTCGACTAGGACCGGGGGTAGAGCTTCGAGGTGTTCTGCTACGTTGTTCAGGCGCTTCTTCTGTGGCAGCGCGCGACCCTGAGTTGAGGATTCTGTAAACATAGGGGTACACGATGGTGGCAGAGGGGTCGTCGAACGAGCCGGATAAAATGTCGTAAACCTCGTCGCCATAGTGGGCTAATTAAACAAGGATGAGAGTGTCACCCAAGCCAGATACATATGATCAAACTCACCAACGACATGCTGAATGATAACCTTCAGCGTCCTAAGCGGCATGTCGCCACAGGGTACACGGTTAGTAGCACGGGCGCGCCACTCATTCGGCGGGACAGTTTGCAGGAAGTGCTCGATCGCTGGAAAAAGCTCCACTGGGTCGAGTTTCAGATCTGTCAGATCTTGGGGAATATTCCGGGCTAGTTTCCATATACACTTGAGTACGAGCTCCGCAACCTTGGCCTCTTGAGAATCGGTGGGCGTGCCATTTGCTGGGAACGGTCGGACGATCTGAAGAAGGAGAGTGAACAAAGCACTGAATGGCGGTTAGCAAACGTCGAAACGCGGGTGCATTGGGAGTAGCATACCGGAACACAGTGATCCTGCGCCCCGTGGAGAAAAGCCGCAGCATGATCATGTTTATAAATCTCGACAGATTTTTCACTTCCTTGTCCTGGCTATCGTCGGTCTGCAGAAGACGCAGCGCGAGTTCTTCGAAGAGAGTAGTGAGAATGTCGACTGTCAGGGACTCTGCGAGGAGGGGATTATCACAGAATGCATTCAGAGTTTGGATCAGGTGTTTAGCAAGCCGAATGTTATCTTCCGGTTTGTCGAAGGCGTGAGACACTTGAAGCGTGACCGTCTCGATAAGGCCTTCCGTGTGCTCTGCAAGATCCCTATACTGAGGAGATGATGGTCCGCCATCCGGACCAAGCTGGAGAATCTTCTGGACCTTCTTGAGAGCATCGACACTGCGGTCCGAGTCACTGCTCAAGATGCTGGAAATGGTGAGCGTGAGGTTGTTCCCGGAATCCGGAGGGGCATCGGGATCTTCAAGGGCCTCCGCATTTCTCCATGATTCGACTTTGGAACTCTGTCCGTTGGCAGATTTCGTCCCATTCGATTGAGTCCCGGTGGAGTCTGTCGTTGGGGGCGCAAGGTGAGTGCGCAATGTTCCAGCCCGACTCCTTGGAGCAGCAAGACGAGAGGGTAGCAAACTCTTCCCCCTGGCAGCGGGCGGAGATGTAGGTCCGGGGATCTGCGAATTCGGTTTGGCAATCTGAGACAGGCCCGGAGATATTGGTCTTGCCGCAGGCTGAGCTAGGCGAGAGACACTTGTAGGAGGGCTCCCGGGCCGCGGGATGCCGCCTGGTCGAAGGAGGGATGTAGATGGGGATGCTGGTCTCACAATGCTATTGGCCAAGCGCGAGATCTGGGAAGGCTGAAGTGGCACAAGGGCTTCCTGTTTCGTGGACTTATCTGGTGAGCTAGGGCCGGCCACACGACGCAATCTCTCTTCAAGTTGGGTTTTGTCTTTGGGGCTCATAGGACCAACGAGAGACCAGACCTTCTCTCCCTCGAACAAGTAAACCTCACTGCGACTCGTGTAAAACAGGAAGGCTCATTGACGGACTGAAAGAGACAAACCTCAAAGCTGAGAGTGCGGACTTCCGGACAGTGGGATCCTTATCTGAGATCATGGAGGCGATGACTGGACAATCTTTTGTGGGGTGGCACGCCCCCATGCCAGACCTCTTCAGAATTCCTCCCATTTCGTCAAGAGAAAGTTGGCGTGTTTTGGCGACTTTCGACTTGAGGCCGTGGTCAAGTACCAGTTGAAAGATCCGACTATATGCGTACACCTTGGGTAATATTTGAAAGATTTGCTGCACCCGCACGCGAACGGGCTCCCGAGCATCGCCAAACTAACGATGATAGATAGAATCAGCCTCGATCGCTGATTTCAAAGATATTTCCTCACCTTATGAACCAGCGTTGGAATGAAGCACATTGCTTCAGTATCCGTCAACTGGCACTCAATATTCCTCAGAAACGCCAACACCGCGTCAACTACGTCCAGACACTTGGCAACTAGGTTCGATTGAGGTTCGTGAACTTTAATCGAGACATACTTGAGCGCGAGGTCGGAATTTGCCATTCCAATGGTCCTTGCGTCGTCCTCGGTCAGCCCAAGACCCTCGCCGCCGGACTGCAAATCCGAGAAAAAATCACAGAGCATTGTCAACCCATTCACGTGATCGTTAACTGCATTGTGGTCTTGACTAAAGAGATTGGCAATCAAGTCCCTCGAGGCGTTCGGTTCCATCTGGTGTTGGAGTAGATCCGCGAGCTCCTTGCGCGTTGTCCCTCCTTCGTTCACCCATTTGCCGACGTCTTTCAATAAACGAACCCTCTTCACGTCGAGGCTCATCCCGTGGAAGGGCAAAGGCTCTTGAGAAGGCGCGGCAGAGACTGGTGCCGAAGGAGGCGCGCTTTTGGAAGCGGGAGTCAACATTCCAGATCGTTTTATTCCGCCCATTTTCGTTGAGGCACGGGGTGTGGCAGCATCGTCGACGAACTCCATTTGCGATTCCGGGCGAGAAATCGACCCTGTAGGCAGTCTGCGACGCACCGACGCAAGTTTCGGTCCAGATCTTCCTGTTGGGGCCGCGGGTGATTGAGGTGGGCTGGGTTCGGGCGGGGATGGTGAAGGGGGGTTAGCAACAGCAGGTTTGGAGGGGGCGACGACTTTCTGTGGGGCGGGTGCCGCTGGCACGAGTGGCGCGGAGGCAACACCCGTCGGCGCTGCTGCACGAGCCGCTTGAATCAGAGGCACTGCAGTTCCTTTCGAAGCAGGCTTCAACGAATTTGTCTGGTGCATGACCTGATCAAATCCAGCAGATGCAATGAGATAGGGTAAGACAGCCTGCGCCCCTTTGCGAATGTCACCGTTGCGGTCATCTAAGCATCCCACTATTGGAGCGACCCAGCCACTCAGATCTAGACCTGGCGTCATTTCATGCCCTTTGAACCAGTCGACGATCCATCCCAGTAGTTGAGCCCGTTGTAGTGGCTGATTAACCTCGAGTGCAGCCGTCAATCCGTGGACGAGGGCGTCTAAACCCTCGCAAGCGGAAGCAATAGCCGTCAGTGTCTGGATACCCGCAGCCCGGATGGGAGCCTTTTGGTCCGAGAGCACGGTACAAACTGGGAGCACGAAAAAACGTGTCTGCTTCTCGAAGGGTTTTCCCATCCCAGTGGCTATCCGGGCCACGATATCTAGCGCGAGCGATTGTACAGCTTTGTTCGAGTCCGTAACGCGCGCCTTCAGGATCTGTCCGATCTCACCTGGGGAGAAAGGTGTCAACTCGTCACTGGGGTCAAACAAGGATAGACGTACCCATTTGAGGTTTCAAACGTTTGTTTGCACCCTGATCTAGGATAGCCTGTAGAGTTTCGAGGGCCTCTTTCTTGGTCTTCCACGCGTCACTTTTGGCGTCTGCCAGAATGGTGGTACCCTTCATCAATCCATCAATCTCCACGCGCGGGAAGAGGTCGTCCAGGGCACTAGCTGGGGCAGCACCGCTCTTGCCCCCGGACGCTCCTTGTGGGGCCACGGCGAGGACATCCGCCGACAGTCGCACTGGTTCCGGAGGCGCATTGCCTTCGACTTTCTCGAACTCGCTTTGGATCGTAGCAAGGAGTTGGGGATTGAGGTCGCCAAGAAGGTCGCTGATACTCGGGCCCGCAAAGACCTTCACCATGACCAGAGTCTTGGTTGCGCTAGTTCGCACCGCAGCATTGGAATTCTTGAGCGCGCCCTTCAGAAACTCGATGAGGCTGCGCAGCGACAGCCCAGCAATACCAAACTCTGACAGAACTTGCTCAATCCATGTCAGCGCGTCCGCAAGCGCCTTTGGTGCCTTTATTTTATTGAGTGGTTCGTACGCTTAGCAGGCGAAAGTCAATGAACAACACCAAAGACGCAGAGTATGACATACCCTGATTAAGAACGAATTGTAGGGATGTCTTCTCTGCAAACGTTCCTAAAGTCTCGCCTGCAGGCTTCTTTAGCTTGCCATCGCCCAGCTTCTCCGAAAGATGCGGAATGGACAATGCTGCGCAAGACCTCCCAAAGGATGGGCAACGCTCTGCGAGAATGACCAAGATCCCATACAACTTTGCCGAGACTTGAAAGTTCTTCTCTCCCCATCCCTTCTTGCCAAGAGCACGCACAATGACCTCTGCGTCAAGTTCTTCCACCATACTTTCGACCCACGTCGTCATCTCTTCCAAAGCAGCGAGCCGAGTCTTCCAATTTGCATCGCCAAGATCAGTAATATAATTAGGTGGAATAATTTCCGCGGCGAGCGCTTCCGCATCCTCTGGCGTGTGTTTATATTTGAAAGTGTCAAGCGCGCCAGGCGGCGCAGGAGCACCACCTTTCGCAGGCTTTGACGAGGTGGCGGCGGCAGCAGCAGCAGCAGCAGCAGCGGGAGGAGGTTTCTTCGTCGATGGTGCAGGTGTAGCTTGGGTGGCGCTAGCACCAGCACCAGACGGAGAGGCTTTCTTAGCTAGCAGACGTGCAGGTGGCCCACGAGCCTTCTTCTCTGGCACGGCGGTGTCGTCCTCAGGAGACAGGCTTTGGGTCTCGGGTGGGAGAGGGATTTCTTCCTTCTTCGCCACAGATGGTCCTTTCTTCGTAGGCCCTTTGGCGGGTACCGCAGGAGTAGGCTTCGGTGGGTTGCCTGCACCAGCTTTTGCCTTCACAGTGGCCTTCTCATGCGCTTCCTTCACCTTCGCTTTTCGGACATCCGCAAGGCCATCCATCACTGCCCCGAGAGGGCGCTCGCCGACCATCTTCATGAGGGTGCCGAATGCGTTTGCAGCCTCATCGCGAGCACCAGCATAAGAATCTTCGAGAAGCGTAGCAATCGCCTCCGAAACAGGTTTGATCTGCGCTGGAGGGATAGCCTGTTTCGACGTTGACAGGCAACGCGTAAGGAATTTGCAGGCACCCTCCTTTACTTGAGGGTTCTTGTTGGACAAAGCGGGTAGTATATCGCCAAGAATGTCTGCAAGCGTGGTCTGCAATAGCACTCAAAAAAGAGGGTACCCGAACATGAACCGCTTCACTTACCGTTTCGAAAATGGCATCTAAGGCTACGCCAATTGTGTCAGTGACAGTAGCTTTCCTTTCCTTCAGCCGCTCGAGCATCGGAGGTACGACAGTCTCCCTATATCGGGCAAAACTTCCCATAAGCCCTTTCGCGAGGCCCTCGAGGCACTGAGCCGCAACCATGACACAATTGATGTTTGCATCACTCTGCACTCGCAATGCCAACGCCTTGGAAAGCTCTCCGAACTCAGCCGCCTCCTTTATCCGGGGCGTAGCACTGAGGAGGGTCAATAGGTCGTCGAGGACCTCCTTCCGTTCTTTCCATTTCGATGATGTGAGATTCTTGTGAAGATTCGCGGGAAGCTTCGGTGTGATATCCACCTCTTCTGCAAACTGCCGGGGATCAGGGGGTGCGAGATCTGTTCCGTCTGGTCCGTATTGCTAGAATAAGACCGGAAACAGATGACGCACCTTCTTCTGCAGTGGCAGAGGCACCACCTTCGTCGCCCTCTCCGGCACCTGCGTTCTGCTCTGCATCCCTCGCTTGCTGCCGTGTCAGCCGTTCTGGCTTTAGGCTACCTTTCCCTCGCCCGTCCTTCTCCATCTCGTCCCAGACTTCCTTCAATTCCTTCACTTGGACTGGCTTCAGCTCCGCTAGCCAGGGCTCAATACCGGCTCCAAGATACTGGTACAGCGCATGTGCAAGGTTGCCTCCCTCAGATCTCACGGTTTTGTCTGAATGGCCGAAGATTTTTGGAAAAGTTTTGAGGATAGGCGCGGGCGGAGTTACCTGTGTTCCGAATAGTCTGCGAAACATGATCCAAGTGTAAGCAACGAACGTGGCGATATGAGCACTGCGAGTGACAGCTGATGAAAGTGGGGGGAGAAGAGGGGGTATATGCCATCCAGACCCGATCGCCAAGAGCTACTTGAGCTCATGGGTCGTCCGCGACTGGAGCCGGACGTGGGAAGCAATGCAAGACGGGAGCATACGACTCACCGAACGATCTCCTTCAGTACAGTCACGGTTCCTGCCACGGCTTTTGGCTGTTTTGCAGACAAGCCAGGTAATACATTGTCCTGGATGTAGGGAGCGGTCAAGGCGCCTGCTTGGGGATCAGTAGCAGCTACGCACCACGACACCAGCGCCACTATTCTCTACCTCAACATATTGGAGCGCCAGCTCAATCGCCTGGTTTTTTGTGCCAGCTCGCGTCGAACCAAAGCACTTGTCCACCAAGGCGGGAACTACGGCGTCTCTCGTCCTTGCAGCGTTTTCACCAGCAAATTTGACAAACGCTACGACACATTCTACGCCTTTCTCTTGCGCAACTGCATTTGAATCAGTGACGATCTTCTTGAGGAGATCAGGATTGGATGTGTAGGGCTTGAACGCAGGGTCGGTGTCGGATGCGGTCAGTTGGAATGTTTTGACAAGGGATTCGTAAGCGCTAACACGGGCCTTCCAATTCTTGTGGGCAAGTCGGACATCTATAGAAAGAGTAGAAAAGTCTTCCTCCGGAGGAGGAGGTCCATCCATGAAGGGCTGAAGTGGGAAAAGGGTGTTCACTTTCAAATTACTCACCCGAGTCGGCCTCAACCGCGCCGGACGCGACTTAGAGTGTGACTCGTCGTGACATAACGCGTTCAATTTGCCACTAAGTAGAACTTCAAGTTGAAAACAAACGGGATGTAAAGTTGTGCGGTTTAATTATCTACCTAACCACTGCAGAACTCCTCATCCCAAGCCTCATACAAATGATCATAATGACTTTATGGGGCGTCCTGTCAGTGCCCGTTGCCGCGCAGTAATAAGTGGCCCGAAGGCATCACAGATGGATACATAGTATTCGTGTCCCTACCTACCGTCGAAAGCACCTCTACCCGTTCCAGGGCGGGAAGAAGATCCAGAACAGGTTCCCGCCCCTGCTTGAAGGAAAGCGCAACGCCGAGTGCCACTTTAGCTGGGACCAGAACCACCTTCACTTGCGGGACATGGCAGAAAATCCACGCCATTGATCCGATTGAACGTAGCCTACTGTGAACCACGGTTCGACATCCCACGTAACGATGAGTTTTTCGACGGTGGACAATGGCCCGGAGAGCTCTTGGCTCGTCTGCTCCAACAAGACAGGTGCGGGAACGATTATTCTAAAAGGTAGGCCGTCAACGAATTGGGAACCCGTGGCTGCGCAAAATTTGAGCTTTGAATACGAATGGCCCCCAGTAAATGACACTCTATGTCACAGGTAAACTTGCAGAGATTCGAAATTGGGAAGAAGCGAAAGGATTTATTCAAGGACTGTACAGAGACAGTCAAAATGCTGCAGGGATGGGGTGCTCAACCAAACCACGAACGCCTCCCAGTATAATCTATGGCCCCTAAAGGTGAGGTGCGTGAGTTTCGGCAGTGGAACATCTCCTGGATTAGCAGGAGGCGGTGGGCCAGACTCGTAATACATGGTATAGGCCAAATATAAGTCGGGGCGACGCAGGCAAGACATGTGCTGCAAACTCGCATGAAGGAAGCCTCTGGCAGCGCGCCGAACGCAACCTTGAGGGTCAATGCAAGCTCGACAAGGCCCGTTGCAGATGACAATAGCGGGGATAAGCATCTCGGTACGACTCCCCGTAACGTGAGCTGTCGCAGACATGGGGCAGAACCCGCGAGAAATGCGGTGGGAAGAATCAGTTTTTGACCGAAACAACTGTGAGTGGGACAAATTTCGAGTCCTTCCAGCTTGGGAAAAGGGTGACTCAGCGCCGTGAGGAGTTTGGCCATGTCCTTGTATGGTCTTTGAAGTGCAATTCCACGCACACGACTACGGTGACTGATAGCGGTCAGTGCGAGATTCTCTTCCCTCTTCGTCCAGGATGCAGCGCGATAGTCGATCCAAATCGGAAAGGAGGGGAGATGGCTCAACATGTTTGCTCTCGAAGACGTGCCCGGAGTAAACAGCAGGTGCATGTGCAAACGGGAGGGTGACGAAAGCACGACACGCCTTCAGCTTCAGCACACATGTGCGAGTATGAACCACCCGTTTTCACCGTTCCAGACGTTTTCATAATCAGGCTGGAGTTCCATGTCTTGCCGACAAGTACCAAATATCTCCAAGAGGACTTCCTCTGGGAGCTTATCGATCGTCACCCTAGGCGACCATCTAAAACCACTGCTGAGCATCCCCGAAGCGTATACCGAAGAAAAAACATACTGGCTTCTGAGGAGGGCCCTAGCGGCAGAACGAGTGAGCGTCATGGACACTGTTGACACCCCTGACCGCTGACCGCAGCGAGATATTCCGACGATCGGAGTCAACTGCTATGGCACAGAATTCCCACGTCTGGGGTTGAGCAAGAGCAAGGAAGTGAGGAAATACGGTTACATGGTGTTGGCCTGGTCGCTTGAGAGAGGTGTCC
Source organism: Lactarius akahatsu (assembly GCA_021524915.1). Taxonomy (NCBI): domain Eukaryota; kingdom Fungi; phylum Basidiomycota; class Agaricomycetes; order Russulales; family Russulaceae; genus Lactarius; species Lactarius akahatsu. Next base: position 184,630 of record JAKELL010000001.1, on the reverse strand, counting down.
TTTTTTAAATACTATCCGAGTCTTTGCACAGTTGTTGTTACTAGTACAGTAGGGCTTGTAGGCCTCCCTTAAGAATATGACGCCCAACTGGTAACCACTTCGAAGCCCACCTACTTCCACCTTCCTGTGGAGACTTCGGCTGTCCGTCTACCGTCGTTTGACTATCGGATCGGTTGCTTCGTTGTCGGGGAAGCTCTGTGATGCTTCGAAATTCCTTTTAGGCCCTGCCCTGGCAAAAGGTCCGAGCCCGTTTCTGCTCTCGGCGTGCGCGTTGCAATTTCTCGATGCAGCGCAATCGAAACTACATGGTTTTAGGTGCGCCGCACGTACAATTAACAGTGCGGGGCGCCTAAATCCGGACCTTCAATGTAAGTTGCAAGTTGGGAGACATTCCCACGATCCTCTATCATTATCATCATGGCAGCCCTCGAATACTACTACTACAGTAGTACAGTAGTTCAGTTCTGACCACACAGTTCAGGAGTGCCAACTTCTTCCCTCTGAACTATTTGAACCTGTGTTTCTATTAACGAATGCGCGCGTAATTCCTACGATACGACTACAATAAGTTACAGTATACTATATTTCTAAGCACGTCCGAGTGGTCGACTCGTCGCGATATCGATATGAACCTGAGCCCTGGTCCTTGCTAATGCTCAAGCCGGGACTTGTAGGACTTCTCACTAGCGCGAACGCGTTGGGCAGATTCGCGGCTTGATTCGCGGCGTGCTTCTCTTACTGTAATGATTTGGGAGTAATTGAGGCAGAGTTGAGTGAGATATTCGAGTGTCTGAATGATGGGCGGTCTTGATAGGTGAGGGATAGTACGTTGAAGTTAGTTACAGCATTGAGTCTACTTATGAAATCCACTTGCCGCCGCCCAGTTGCTCAGCAGGAGGCAATGCCCGGGGGTTGATCGTTGTTCCGCCTTTGTCGGTGATATCGCTCGGATCTGTCTGGCTGTGCACAGTCATCCAGTGTCAGGCGACGACTACTTGGCGTTTTACCGGGGACATCGCAGGCTTCCTGTGCCTCAATTCCCGCGTGTCTGTACAAAGACATGGACAGTTCATCAACTAGCAACCCACAAGGTATTTGTTAAGCTGTTAAGGTTGGTCCGACGCTGATCCGCATCAGTCGTCACCGTCCCCGTCCACCGTTCCGATAGATTATGCAAGACATCGGGGCGTAAGATCGCGTAAGACTCCACCTACCCATGGCAATCTTCCTCCTGCGTATTTAATCCCTGGTGCGTGCGCGCCTTCTGCCAACTAACTTACAATGTCTTTCCCTTCAAGCACAAAACTCCTTGTTGTTGGAGCGGGGCCTGCTGGCATGGCATGTGCCCTCTCTGCCTGGTATTCTGGCATCAAAGACGTGACTGTCGTCGACGCAGTGGAGCAGGGTGAGCATGCCTCCCGTGCCATGGTTATTCATGCGGCGACCTTGGAGGTACGAGTTCGAAAAACTTCTATCCCGTTCCCATCTAATATCCCGTTCAAGGCTCTGGACACTATTCGCTGCGCCAATGGTTTGGTAGAACGCGGCATCAAGGTCTCCGCAATGAACTACTATGACCGCACCGATGCTCTTCTAATGAACGTCGACTTCGACGGGTTAATTGGAAAAACCAACTTCCCCTACTACCTCCTTATTCCTCAGCACATCACCGAAGAAGTCCTTGGTAACAAGTTGAAGGAGCTTGGGATCCCCGTTTTTCGCCCTTATAAGGCCGTGGGCATGCGCGAAAACTCCAAGGACGGTCGTGCTGTAGATGTCTCATTCGAGAATGGTCAGTCTATCACCGCTCAATATGTTGTAGGCGCGGATGGCGCTCAGTCCGCCGTATGTTCCTTGATATCCCTCGGCGCTGTCTTGGTGCTAACTATGGTCATACAGGTACGCCAGCTATCTGGTGTGGACTTCGTAGACCCGAATGCTGTTCCTGGCGAGCCAGAGGACATAAACACTCTGGCACAGATGGTCATCGCCGATGTCACATTCTCCGAACCCCCCACACTTCCGAGCATCCTCTTCGGTGTCGTCAGCACCGAGAGTTTCTTCATCTTTTCGCCCCTCCAGTACCCCATGAAAGACTCGAAGGAAACACACGGGAAGACCGTCTACCGAATTGCCTGCGGTGTCCCGCTCACTCTCGGCGCGCCTCCCTCAAAACCAAGCGTCGAGTACTGCCAGGAGCTCATCGAGAATTTCGGTCCAGGAAAGCTCTCCTCCGACAAGAACAAAAACCCTTACGCCGTGCACGTGAGCGACGTCGTCTGGTCAACGCGCTTCCGCACCCGCTGTGCTGTCGCGGAGACTTTCTTCACACATTTCGGGAACGGGTCGCCCGGTGCGAGCGTATGCCTCATCGGCGACGCCGCGCACATCCACCCTCCCGCAGGAGGCCAGGGCATGAATCTTGGCTTGCGTGACGCGATCACGCTCGGCCCAGTCCTCGCTGCTGCACTCACCGCTGGCCCATCCCCTGAAACTGACGGCAAAGTGCGCGCGCACATGACGCTGCGTCGCGATCGCGCGCTCAAGGTCATCGGCATGACCAAGGTCATGGCCGGCGCAGTGGGCATGTCTCCCGCCGTCCGGGATAAGTTTGCGTGGTCCCCCATCCACATCTACACGATCCGTGATTGGGTGTTCTGGGTCCTGGGGAAGTCGCAGTGGGTCAGGCAAACACTGGCGTACAGATTCAGTGGTCTCGCTGCGCCATGAGAGGTCAGCACCGCGTTCTTCACTAGTATTTAGATTGTACTTTAAAATGTGATGCATATAAGTTACAGTAATTCTCTCACTCTGACGTCTCGCTGGGAAACGAATGCCGTCTGTCTGTTTCATTTCTGGCTTTCAAGTTCTGAAGGCTTCTGTTCGTCACGAGTTCATCACAAAACCCTCCAGGGAAGGGGCGTTGACCGACAATTTAAATTCTTCGTTGCGTGAGTTCGCACTTGTTATTTTTTGAATCCGCGGAATTCACACATTGCACCAGTGACTACTGTAGGGTCGTCGCGTCGTGTGATTTACCGTAGTATCTGGCTCGTTCGTCTCGCTCGATCCCTAACACAAAACTCCCACATCATTATGACTTGACCAACTCAATGAGCTCACCAATTTTGAAATCCCAAACGTGTGTCAGTTTTACTGGCCGACTCCGACCATTAAGGACTCTTTGATGGACGAGCCGGGTACACCGCGTTATCACCAGACACCGGCCCTTGGGCCCTGTCTGCCCACACCCTCATCAAGAAGCTGATCGGCCTTATTGGGTGCCGTTGTAAGGTTGATTGAACGCAGGATGCCAATGCTGTGCCCGTTGTTGATTTGAGACGGCTTGTGACGACCGAACCGTGTTATCTGGACTTACTCTCGGCTCTGGGTCTGGGTGAGGCTAACTCAGCGCTGATGCTGGTGGGTTTCGTGTACTTAAGAGAAACCCGTTGATGAGCGCTGACTAATTACTGCAAAACGCCTTGGCAAAGTTCACACTTCCGCCTTTCGCATTGAACATCTAACACTACCGCTTGGCGAGTGCTGCCCCGACGTCAAGTACCAGTTCCCACACCTGGGTTATCCAGTCCTCCGCGACTACAACAGCAGCCTCCTTCATCACCTCCTTGGTCTCGAGATGCCTCGTCGCAGATGCGTCTCTTTCTTCGACCATGTCCAGGTTGTGGTACAGCACGGAAACAAGGAACTGCACATCCGCGAGTGAACATAGTATCTCGAGTGTCACATAATCCTTCTCGGCGATTTCGAGATATGGTAGAGCTTCCCGTAAGGATTCCTGTGTCCGCTCCCCGGCTGCAATGATGCAGCGCGCAAGAGTAAAGCAGGCTAGAGCACGCTGCTCGAGATCATCGCCACCAATGAGCTGAATTGGGACGTTAGATTCGATACACCTCATCTCAGGACTCCGCACCTGTGGCATGACCTCTTCTAGAATCCTCTTGCAGTGTTTGGTCATCCCAAATTCCAGGCCGATGTCTGCCAGCAAGATAATGCCCGTGCGGTACGAACCATAACGACACTGAAATTCCGAGTGCCACAGGGCCCTTAGAAGCTGCTCAACGGTTGTGGCTGCCTGGCCAATTTGCTGCAAGAAAGTACCAGTTAGTACTAAGATGCGACACTAAATAAGGGCAAACGTGCCCGCATCTGCAGAAATTCGTATAGTGGGTCCCGGATGATCGATGTGGTCGATGTAGCGGCGTTGAAGAAATAGTCTCGAGGATTGAAGGGACCTGCAGGACGCATGGTCTTCAAAAGATCATTATACTGTCGTAATTGCCCGCTGCGTGCATCCTTTGTTTAGCTTAGAATAAACCAAGGAATATAAATGACTCAACCGCCTGCTTGCCCTCAGAACGATTATGTGCCAGATCTGCGACGCCCACTGCGAGTAGTCATTGAGGCTCAGACCTCTCCAAATGTCGGGCTCCAGAAGAATGGCGATCGCATCTTGATACCCTCCTTGTCTCGCGCGCTGCGACTATTGATAAATCAATATTTCGTCGCAAAGCAGTGGAGCGCACCCTATAAGCACGATTCAAGGTAACGACGAGAGCATTATTACTATCACCGCCAATCTCGCTGAACGCAGTGACAATATTCTCTTCAATAGCGGCCAACTTTTCGCATCCTAAGTCAACATACATCAGTGCAATAAAAAGGCATAATAACTGGGAACGGCACCTGCTGCGCTCCAAACAATTGATTGAACAGTGTGCTGGCTCCATTGGTCCGCATAATCTAGGTAGTTGCCCTGGACGTCAATCCAGTGATCGTAAAGGCCAACTGCCTGAACTATTTTCTCGAAAGCGGCACTTAGGGGTTGTTCCTGTTCTCCAACTCGGTCAGAGTCACAGTGGGACCAAACAAGGACAGTACGACTCACGCTATTAACTCTTAAGAGCTTCTCGACGTCGAAGAGGACTTCGATCGGATGAAGACCGGGCTGCATCTCATTGACGACGGGTTTTTGATTCTTGTTCTTTGGTTGGAGCCGATGCAATAAACTATGGCGCCGTCAGAAAGGGATCCTTTTAGATACAAAAACAAGCAAACCCTTGGCAGAGTTGGAGTGTTTCCTTGTCTCCTGCCAGCCGAGATATTTCGATCGCCTCGACCAGAAACTGAAACATATCAAGAGTCAGGGCGGTTGTGAAAAATGACCCAGGACGACAACAACCTTGCGGGCTGCTGAGTGCTCGTGCCGTAGATAATGCATACGCGACAAGTTTAACAAAGCATGTTGCCGCACACCGCTACATGGAAGATCTGAGGAACTGGATACACAAAATCGAGCTAAGGGCTTACTGACGAGTCACTCCCCTCATGAAAATGCTGTTCAAAGAATCTTCGCAGGCTCTCGGAGGCCGCATTTGAGTCACCAGTCGCGAGCCCACGTTCGAAACTGGGTAGGGATCAGGAAGAAGACAAGAATAAAGAGAGATCGCGGACTCGGAGTAAGCATCCGGCTCTGCCCAGCGGTACTCGTCAGCATGCGTCTTCAATAACAATGTATCTGAAGACATTGCTCGGTTAGCCGAACAACGAAAGTGTCAACAAGCTGTACCAAATGTGATGAGATCCCTTCGAAATGGCTCATACCCGGCTGTGGTGTTTCCGTTCAACCATTCGTGATAGTCAAGGCGAAGCTTAGACACGCCGGCAAAGGATAGCTTCATGTAGGAAACGACGGCTCTTCGACAAAAGTAGCCAAACATTGAGCGCCGACTCTAGCATAACGATTAGATCGGTTATCGAGGCCCAGATACGGCCTCACGATATCTGCCTACGGAGGGATTATGGTTCAGCAAGACATACGAAAGCGTCGTGATATGCATACCTCCTCTCCACTTTTGTGGTCCACGTACAGGTAGGATACACCTGAAAGATTCGTCGAGTCGCGAAAGACTCTTAAAGTGGTCGGGCAAACCGTGGAAGAAGTTCGTCATATGATCGACGGACACAAAATCCATGTACTGACATCGAAAGTTACTGAAAAGGGCATTAACTGAGGCGGCTCATACGCACTTCTGGTTTAAGAGACTCGAAAAACGGGGTCGCGCCCTGGTCGTCGCTATGAGGGGCTGCTTTCAGAGCCTCTAGAAACTTTGGAAACGACCTCGGCGGGGTTAACTTGAAAGAAATTTCGATCGGGCTGCTGGCGATTCCTTGAAAGGCGTACCTCGACGATCTCCTCGAGCAATACTCTATGGACCTGAATAAGGAATGAGGGATGGAACCTTTTGCGTGGGTAATGTCGATAAAGTAGCATGATAACCATGAGCAAGCTAATGTGATGAGGCCTGAGTGTATGCGCGGTGGGCGGTGATTCGAGCTCGTCCATCGTATATGCTTGATAGCTTGATCCTTCGCTTTGGCGCTTCAGTTGCACGCGTCGACCGCGAGAGCATATTACCATTTTAGTGCAGGCCATGACCTCACAGTACTCTCTTACTCTCCGTTGTTTGCTATGGTGGCCAAGGCAAAAAGACCCGCTCAGAACAAAAATAGCCAGGTATTGTCTTTGGGTACGCATCAATCATTGTACGACCATTCACCCCAACTGCTAGCGGCCCTCGAAAAGGCGCAAAGTTGTCACCCCCTCCGATGCATCCGCCAAGCCTACGAAATTTGCTAAATCAAAAGGCAAAGCCCGCGCCTTTGACCGACCTATAATCGAAGTTCCTCGTGGTCAGCGTGATAGCGAAGATTCTGAGCTCGATGGCGAAGACCTCGGTGTTATCGAGGAATTCGGAACTGGCGCTTCGTTCTTACAAACTCTGGACGAAAAGGGGATTTCAAGGTACGGGTTGTTTCGCCGTAGTGGTGACTTAATGTACGAACTTTGTACTAGGAGCAAGAGGGAGCAAGACCGTTTACGCCGCTTTGATCGGCCTGTGCGCAGGGCTCCCGTCGACGACGACCTTCCTTCCGTTAACTCACACACTGACGATGAGGGGGTTTGGTCCTCTGATATCGGAGGGGACTCATCGGAAGTTGACCCTGGCTTGTCAGAAGATGCTGCGTCAGAAGGAGACGAGCCGCCAGAGTCCGCTGGACATCGCACGCGCGCGAAACGAGCGGGAACGGATTCAGACGCCGAGATGTTTTATGAGGCTGTCCCACGTGGAAGGCGACCGTCGTGGTCAGAGGGAGAATCTGTCATTGACCGACTACCAATTAAGCTCCTCGATGGACAAATACAGAAGACTGGTCACAGGCCAGTCGTGAAAGCGCAGTCCGAGGAGGAGAGCGAGGAGGATAATAATCTAGAGAGCGTGGTCGAGCCCGAACCCCCAAGAGAGGACATCACAACAGGTGCTCGTTTTGGACGGCTATCCGTCATCGATGTTATTGGTACCCGGTCAAGAAAACTACGAATAAAACTCGCGGAGGAGCAAATCGCCAGCATCTGCCAGGAAATTGTTGCGGACCCCGAGAATAGTGTGAGATTCCCAATCCATATCCTTCTAATCGCGACTGAGACGATTTGTAGCTTGGTCTCTTACGGCGGCTTCACACCTTCTCTTTGCACGAGGTATCAAGCCCGACCCGACCCGATCCCGTCGCCAATGACCCCCATATCCGCAAGTTGGCGATGCTGTCGCAGCTTGCTGTTTTTAAGGACATCGTTCCCGGTTACCGCATCCGTGAGCTAAGTGACAAAGAAAAGGCGGAGAAGGTCAGCCAGATGGTCGCCCGTACCCGTGAATGGGAACAAGGTCTAGTCGGCGTGTACCAAAATTACCTCAAATGTCTAGACGGAGAGTTGAAAGGTAGGCGACGTCAGTCCAGTCCTTAGAAGATGCTCACGTCCGATTCTACAGCAAAATCGGGCTTAGAGGGCATCGCCCTACAATGCTTGTGCACCCTTTTCGTCAAGGTCACACACTTCAATTTTCGCGTTAACATAATGAGTGCCATCGTAGCTCGGCTAAGCAAAAAGTCATGGGATGAGGTGCTGTGACCCTTCTCATTACACACGTGTGAACCCTATCCGACCTTTGTCGCGCAGGCATCAAATCTTTGCCTGGATAGTGTCATATCTGTGTTCCGCGCGGATAAGACTGGCGTTCCGTCGCTCGAGATAGTGCGGCTTCTGAACCGTATGATCAAGGAGCGTCGCTTCGCCGTGCACCCGAACGTTTTGACATGCCTTCTGCATCTCCGACTCAAATCCGAACTTGGGGTTCGGGCGTCAGAAGCAAAGGCAGAACGTGAAGAGATCAAGCGGGAGAAGCCAAACCAACGGAAGAAGTCGAAAGTCAAAGGGGCGGAATCTAGCCATCTTAGCAAAAAGGCAAAGAAAGCTCTGAAGGAAAAGAAGGAGATTGAGAAGGAACTCAGGGAGGCCGAAGCTAGTGTGGACAAAGAAGAACGCGCTTCAAACGTAAGTCTTGACGGGTTCTTTCTGCTTCGATCTGTCAATTATACGCGGCCGTGTCAGCACACAGAAACCCTGAAACTCTTGTTTGTATTGTACTTCCGCATACTGAAAAACCCGGTACCGACTCCGTTGCTCCCTGCCGCGCTGCAGGGCATCTCGAGATACGCCCACCTCGTCAGCGTCGATTTCTTCCGGGACCTGATGCGGGTACTCAAAGATCTGGTCACGCGCGTGCCTCACGCCAACGGGGGCGAGAAAAACGCGATCCCACCAGAAAAATTGCACGGGCCAGCCGCGCACGCTGAAAACGCCCGGCTCCAGCTATCATGCATCATTACGGCATACGAGCTCCTCTCCGGACAAGGTGCGTAACGCCCGCCCTGTCAGACGGGACGGGACCGCACGATCCTACCTTTTACACCCCCAGGCGAAGCGCTCAACGTGGACCTGAGCGACTTCAATACGCAACTGTACGCCCTGGTCCAGTCGCTCAGCTTGGCGCCCGAACTCGACGCCGCGCCACAACAGCCCCGCATCGCAGCAGGCACGGCGGCGGCAACTACGACTACTACGAGTGACCTGCTCTTCCACGCACTGCATCTCGCATTTGCGCCGCGCGCGGCTGTGCCGCCTTGGCGCACCGCGGCGTTCACCAAGCGCCTGCTGACGGCGGCGCTGCACTGGCCAGGCGCGGTCGCGCAGCGCGCTCTAGAGTTCGTCGCGCGGCTGGTGGCGCGCGAGCCCCGGCTTGAAGCGCTGCTGTCGACTGAGGAGCGCACCGTCGATGGCGTGTATCGCCCCGACGTCGAGGACCCGCAGCTGAGCAACCCCTTCACGACGAGTGCATACGAGTTGCATCTGCTTCGGACGGCTCACGTGGACGCGCAGGTGCGTGAGGCCGCAGTGAATCTTGTGAATTACGTGCGCACGTAAAGAGGGTAGAAAAATAGGCGGGTAGTAATAGGAGGTTCATTTTTTAGAGTCCAAACAAAATATGTATACCGCAGGAGAGTACGACGTGTGGGAAGATGGTGATATACAGGTGATGGCTAAGTTCAAAGGGGGGGGGGGGGCCAGCTAATCTACAGAAGATACGAAATACAGTGTGCGGGCACGGAATGCAAGAGGACTAAATAACCAGTAAGATAAAAAGAAAAGATGTAAAAAGTTCGCAAGTGGTCCTCTCGATGCACACAATGTCCCTAGGTTCCAACAAGAGATACAAAAAGAAACGACATTAGGGCGTCTTTTGCGAACGGATAGCAGATGAGGGCCTGTGGATAGCAGTGGGTATGGTAAACAGGTAGCCTATGAGAAGAGAACAGACGGAGTGTACTGTGTCTGGATATACTGCTGCTCGGCGCTATCCGAGTAACTAGACGAACTGCCAAAAGACGTGTAAGGGGAATACATGGCGCGAGGCTCTTGCGAGCGGGGAACGTAAGGAGCGTACTGGGCGTACGATGCCCCAGAGTTCCAGTTGCCGTTTCCCAAGCTCAAGAACGAGACGGACTCGGAAAGAGCAGTCGTAGCAGGCGCGGGCGCGGGCGCGGCGAGGTGCTGCCCCTGGCCCTGGGAAACCCTCACGACCTCGGCGGTTGGCGGTCCGTTGGCGGTCCGGGTGAGGTCATAAGTGATGCACGCTAGCTCCTCGTTGTCAACGATGATCTGCTGGATGATGCGGATTTCTACGCCTGTGCGAAAAGCCACGTGTTAGTGGCGAGGCGCACGCCATCGGACTATGACACTTACCTATGCTCCCCCATCTGCAACTGGATAGCGATGACTCTGGTAGTGGCGCCGTGACTGGTGTCATGGACACAGGCGAAAGCGGTGCCACAGGATCAAAGTAGGCTTGTTCTATCGACTCGCAAACACCGCCGGCATACAGCCGAGTCGTGCATTGCGCCACTGAGGCCCAAGGCGCGGCAAAGGTCACGGTACCCGAGAAACCATGCAACGTGGGTGGGCTCGACACATCATGAAGGGATGAAAGGGAGAGCTTGATGTGGATAGAAGCGTGTGAAGGGTAACTCGGAAGCAGTGACGATGGCGATGCGGATCGGCTAACGTTGACAACCAGTGGCTGCATGCCGGCGGCAGAAAGCAAGATAGCAGTGACGCTGTTCCGCACTAGAAGCGGCGGCGAGACACTGGAAGCCATGAAGGACGAGGACGAGGATAGGGTTGACGGAAAAGGAAGAGTAAGGTCAAAACCCTCGTCTTTTAGGGAACTTCTGGGGTGAGAAGGGTGCCCAAGAGGGAGCGGCGCGAGGAATGCGCCCGGGATACGATCGGTGGACACATCCAACGGATGGAGCGGTTCGAGGCTCATAGTGTCGCTCTCAGATGGAAAGTCGCCAGAGTCGGAGGGTGTGCGACGCGGGAACGGTGATTGTCCATCCTTCTGCTCTTCCTTCACACGTACGTCTGGCTGAGTGATGCGGGAAAGACTGGGTTTATGAGCAAGTAAACCGTTCTCCTGGAAAAGCTCTTCGCCTCCAGCAACCAATTGGTACTCTGATTACAGGCGAATAGGAAAAAAAAATTTAAGACGCGTCATGGATGGATGAGTCACAGTGGCGGTACATACCCTTCTCGCCTTTCCACATGTTTCGCAAAACTTGAATGTGACTCGCGACTTGCTTCTTAGAACGTTCTATTCCTGCTTCCTTGAGGTAATCGACAAGAAATTGGTTCCGCCATCTGCTACGACCCCGAGAGTAGGTAGCCCAAGGCGACTCCCAGTATTGCCGAAGCCCTGAGGTGACGCACACGTAAAGATAAGACCAAGAGGTGATGAAGAGATCAACGCACCGTCGACGAAAATTTTCTCAACACTCTCGGGCCATACCTCACTGGTGCCGTCTTTGAGCATTTTTCGGTGTTTCCGTTGAGGAGTGAGAGTCCTCTGGCCAGAAGGAGATGGAGAAGCCCTCGCATCTCTCCGAGAGGGCTTTGGTGATGGAGACATGGCCATGAGGAGAAAGGAGTTTTAGGGATGAAGAGAGAGAGGAGGTGGAGAGACGGAACGCAGGACAAAGAAAGGGAAGTAAGAACGTAAGTGACCCGGACGAACGGACTGTTATATAGATGACGGGCTGTGGTCCGAGGAGGGGTAGAGTAGTAAACTGGCAGTCATGAACGTACTGACAAGTAACGGTTTGTCGCGAAACCGAGAAGCGCCGATATACTGAAAGAGGCCGGAAAGGGGGAAAAAGGGTCCGTAGAATTGGTGAAAAGGGGGAAGATGGACAAGATGGAGATGGAGAGATCCCGTCGGGCTGGTCCACAAGGTTGACGAGAGCGTTAGAGACCAGGACGATTATGGGAAGTGAATGATGTGGACGGTCGCCAACCATCGGGAATGGGGGTGCCCTGTGCGAGAAGCCACTCTCGCACCTTTCACTGCGCCTTTGAAAGAAGCACCACAATACCGGTTTACCTGCCGTGTGCACGAAAAGACAGAGGATCTAGAACGAGGGGGCACTGCATGATGACCAGTTCTGGACTTTCGAGGGCAATTGGCGAGCGCTGTGTTTCCCGCCAACCCTCCCTTGAACCTACCCAATTAGGCAACTCAGTAAAAAAGCCGTTCCGGCGCTCCCTATACCTCCGATTTTGTTTCTTCTTTTGCTCTCTTCGCCGACACCCGGGCCCTCGTCTGGAGGGTTTCGTGCTTTACCAAAAGGGTAAATCGGGCCCCAGTATTTAGCGAACCAGTCCAACGATGCCGCGGGTTTGGCTACGTTAGCGCGGAGAACCAAACTCCTCTCTGCCGGACCAGCTGCCCGCCGTCGCCGCCGCCGCCGCCGTCTTGCTGTGTGCGGTGCGTCTAAAGGAGGACGGCGAGGATGTTATCATCAGACTCTCTCAATCTCACTCAGAAATGGCTCCGACAAAACATCGCCACTTATGACGACCGAGACAGGGTCTTTTCAGACGTCGATTCCACCTTATCAGCCTACAGCACCCTCCGCCCAAAGACAGATATCTATAGTTCAGTGTCCAGACCAATTCTTTACTTCCTCTCTTCTCTTACACTTCCATTGCTACCCACCATAGCTTATGACGACGGCCGCACACAACTCCTTCTCTGCGTGCATGGCCTTTTGCCAATAACCTATCGCCAGGCCTCGTACCACATCCCTATTGCAATATGGGTCACACGCCAGTACCCTCGCGAACCACCCCTAGCGTTCGTCGTGCCCACCTCAGAAATGCTCGTGCGGCCAAGCAAGTACATCGATGTCAGCGGGCTTTGCAAAATCGATTACATCTCGAACTGGGAAAAGAAATATGAGGTGCGTCAAGGTGACATCGCCCCAATCTGAGTCTGTAGATCTACGACAAAATAACTTTTAGGGATGCGATTTGCCATCACTTGTCCAGGCCTTGCAACACTACTTCTCGCACGAACCTCCTGTCTATTCAAAGCCAAAGCAACAGTCTGGGCCCTCATCAGGCTCGAGACCCTCTCAAGTTTCTCGCCCAGCACCCCCCGTTCCTCACTCTCCCCCTGTGCAGTCACCCCCTCCGGTCGGATCGCCGGTCGCTTCTCCTTCTCGACCAACGATCCCACCAAAACCGCCGAGTTCAATCACTCCCGTAGTTCCGTATCCATTTCCTACTTTGGCTCAAACCCCCTACTCTGATAATCACAGCCCTATTCACGTTGTGAGCCGATCGTACCCGGTTCCGTGTTCCGTCCGCTCATGCTCGTTACGTAACAGCCGAGCCCTCCTCCGAAGCCACCTCTGCCCCCACCTCTATTTTCATCGCCTTCGCAGCCCTTGCACAGCCCTGCTCCACCTCACTTTCACAATAGAGCTTCGTCGATCGGATCCCCCTGGCAGCGACCCGCCCATTCAGAACAACTCCCGGAAGGTGCTTCATCTCGGTATGCACTTCCTCCTGGTCAATTGCCCCATTCGCCCCCTCCTGTGTCCGGAGTGGCACCGATTCGTCCACCGCCACTTTTTCCTGTCTATGGGCACCCGCCAGTCCCGCCCCATCCGCCACCGCTACAGCAGAGTACTGTTACTTTAGCTCCGCCCCGTCCGAACCTGCTCGATGAGGACGCCACGGTAGAAGACCCGCAGCCGCCACCGCCCGCCCAAGTGGCACCACCACGTCCACCAAATCCGGAACTACTCCAGCTCCACGCGCGGGTGCACGATAAGCTACGGACGGAACTCGCATCAGTGTCACAGGCGATGACACTCGATGGCGAGCGTCTACGTGCTCAGCAGGCGGACCTTCTGACGGGAGTCCCGGCGATCCGGGACGAGATGGGCCGGCTCGAGGCCGTAAGGGACGTCTGCCGCGGTGTGGCGACGCGGCTACGGGAGGCCGTCGACGCGGCGGAGAGAGGGGTCGCCGAACTGAAACGCAAAGGCGACCCGCCCGTTGACGAACTCGTGTGTTCGACGTCGATCGTGCACAATCAGTGCGTGCCACCGATTCTCAGAGGTGACGCATTACTCAATTGCGCGCAGACTTGTCGACCTCGTCGCTGAAGACAACGCGATTGAAGACACGATGTACCACCTCCACCGCGCGCTCAATGCCGGACGGATCGATCTCGACCGTTTCCTACGTGTGCGTCCCTTGGTTTGTGTACCGCAGTGCGCACGCTAACCAACACGTATCGCGACAGACAACTCGGGTGCTCGCCGAAGAGCAATTCATGAAGCGAGCGCTCATAGAACGCATCCAAACTTCTCTTCCCATGGGCGCGTCCGTCCATCCAGGGTGGGCCTAAGTTGGATCCGAGCGCGTAGATAGCACAGTCCTGTATAATTGACCACGTCACACGTACACATACCACTTGAAGAGTGTGCCTGTACTTTTTCTTGCTCCTTCCAAGCAACGTCTACGGATCGCTATTGTTTTATGCAAACCAACCCGGGAGTATACCTCCGGACCATCGACTCACTCGAAACACATGATAAAAGGTAAGATTAAGGGCTGGCATGCGCAGGCAAGGTGGTCTGACACCGAACGAGATTCATGCACGTAAGTATTGTGCGCGTGATCCAGATTGCACTTCCGATGGTCGCGCACAGGCTTGGCGCTTGTGGCAACCCGGCACAGACGGAGTGGAAGGTGGGAGGGGGACAACGGTTGCCGGCTCGATTTGGTGAGAGGGGACAAGTGCTGACACGCCGCGACGTCGTAATAATAAGCCAGTGGAGACCGGAAAGGCACGAGCGAAGACATTAGTGGCCCTATCTCCCGATCGTTTGCCCTCGAACAAAAAAGAAAAACTGGTCGAAGAATGACGAATTTAAGCACGATCTGCGGCAACACAATAGGGAGGAGGGGCCCAGAGAGTTGGCCCCACCCTGACGCCGAGGGGGACGTTCGTAGCACGAGGCACCCGAACATCGAGCGCTCTTCCATGATCACACCCCCCAATCCAATTCCAAAAGCGCGATGTCATGCGCAATGACTACGAACTTACCAAGGCAGACTAACCCGATGCTGCCGTCCCGCAAGAGGGGAAAGGGAGAAAAGCAAAGAATTGTTCTATGAATTCTAAGAAGTGGCTTCCCTCGCCAAAAGCGAAACGTCGCCGAGGCGCAAAAGGATTGACTAACAAGACAGACAAGGAGATGATTGTTCGCAGATAACGTCACGAGATTGGACCCTTGGACCGTTTGAACATTCCAAATGTGGAAACTCTGCCTCGGCCCGAAATTCCGCGAAGAACACAGAACCTTAGGGGGCCACCGAATTTATTTATTTTTGTACTGTATTCATCAACGAACCCACATTGATTCCAGCACGGAACTCCCAACGACATCCGCGATTCACGGGGCGTACAGTGGTCAGTGGTCACGTATCAACAACAAGCGCGAGGGAGGACGACAGCTGGGTTCCGGGGGAGGGTGTACGCCGGTGTGCGAAAACAACAGCTCGGTCCCTTTTTTTTTTGTCCCTTCGTCTTCTCACAGAGTGGGGCCCGGCCACTCATTACTCAACTTTTTCGATGAAAACCTCGTGTTGTGCCTTCTTGTAAACCACGGGACGGGGAAAAAAAAAGTCAAACAAATTTTTTTTTTCTCAATCCGGTGTGACCTTTTTGGCCTTATTCACAACAAGGAAAAATATGGGAAGAACTGTTCAAGAACGTAATATGGCAGCCTTGTTTGACAGTGAGGGTGATGACAGGGACAAGGTGGGCAGGGCGAGCAGGGTCAGGTCCGGGAAATAGCACTGTAGGCAGGGGAACGGTGGGGGTGTGGGGCCACCAACAGGACGACCGCGTGCAGCATTTAATTAATTAAACAGCCCGCAATACAAACGAAATGACAGAAGTGGGAAAGTACTGTAAAAGACAAGGTGGACCTGTCGGCATCAGCGGATCCATCAGCAGGGTGGCCAAGGGCAGAACACCGCATTACCCATGAACGCCGCGTACGTGTCAAGCCCATCATCAGCTCTCAAAGCACATGGAGATGAAACACCATCTATGCGCGCACAAACACACAAAAAAGGGCTAATGGGGGGAAGGGTAGTCGTAATTGTACGTGACAGCCCTGGAGGGTCAGACGGGCGTGCGTCTCGTCGTTACGGCATCACCAGTCGCACCACACTGCAGCTCGAGCTCGAACAAGAAAACCTTTCACAAACAGTTCTTTCACACCTCAGTTCGGTTTGTTGGGTTGGATCCATGCCGGTGACCCTGATTGGCTTACTGTACGTGTCCATAAAGAAGTTGAGGAATTCCGTGTGCCGCCAACGCCAACCCAAAAGCGACACCGTTGCAGGGTCATGAGGTTGAACTCATTTGACCATTTACGAGTATCAGCAATACAGTACATTCGAACAAACAAAAAAAGGACATAATCAGCTGGAAGTTGCGTGGTGTTGACGTGTTCTTCTGACTGGCGTTATTAGCGGATCAACCGTATGGGGAGTGCTCCTACAGTAAGTTCGCCAATTGTTCACTCTGGACAGGGGAATATATACTTCCTGCTGTAGGCTGCGCTGGACTGCGGTTCGACACTCACCGGGACATGACATGCATGACAGTCGGGTGACTTTTATAATTGTCCTGTCAGAGTTTGCTACACAACGGTTGCGCGCGCAGTAGAACGCCATTTCCGATTACGGAGATCGTCCATTATTGTGGGACCGAGAATGCCGTGCTGTGGTGGTGTCAGGGTGCAGATTCTGAGTCGCGCGACTCGATTGACAGCGCATCTGAATGGACCTCCGTAGCAGCCAGGTCGGTTTGGTTCCGATGGTTCCGTATTCCGAGTCAGATATACATAATGATTTAATAATGGCGGCGAGTTTCGAACAAAGCAGGCAAACGGTGCGACGATAGGGCTGAGCAGACGGCGATAGCGCGAGACATACAACGATACGAAATAGGCCAGACGAACGTAATAGATCATAGTGGGTCATGGGTCGGCAGTGCATGGACCCTCTAAACCGATGCAGTACGGAACGAAGCAAAGGACAGGGCACCAAACGAATCGACCAAATGCGTTGTAGTACACAGAGGATAGGGCAAAGAGAAGAAAAAAAAAAGGGAATGAAAGATAACCAAGACAGAGGACGTATTATAACTTATTCGGGAGCAACCGGGAAACGCTGAGCAGAAGGGAAGCTCATGCGACGATGCGATGGCCAGCGGCAGTATCGTACTCGACTGCCTTGCGCCGCCCAGTGCCACCGACCCAGCGCCAGACGCGCAACTCATCGCCACCAGGCACCTCCTCGAGGTTCGCGCGCACGTTGGTGTTCCCCTCGACGACGCGCTCGACACGCTCCCACAACCGCGCACGCGCCGCCACGGAGTGTTCGTCCTGCAGGACGAGGTCGCGCAGCTGCAGCGACGAGAGGAACGGCGCGTTCACCGGGTCCGTGTGGTGGGCGATTTCCTGATTGCGCAGAGTCGCGAGCGCGAGCTGCACGAGCTCAGAGACGCGTTTGTCCTCGATATGGGCTTGTACGCGCCGCCGGCGTAGAATGAACATGCCGAGCACCGCCACTATTGTGCCTGTGGACGTGCGAAGATACATTAAGTTACCGGTAAAGATGATCGAGACTGGAACAAAGGACGCACCGAACACCCGACCCCTCCATTGTTTCCATACCTCGCGGCTCTTGACTGTGAGCGCGCAAGTCCAATCGAGGGTAGGTGTCCCGTGTGCAATGTATTTCGCTCCCCTGGAAATCTTGAGTAAGGTTTAGCTTGTATAATAATGGTTGGGCTCACTGGGAGTCCTCTCCGGTAATGACTCCACCCCATGTGACCAGTTGCTGGATGGCCTCACCAAAGGTGTCCTCAAAAGTACTTTGCAACTGAGGCTACAAGGGAGTGAACGTCAATCCCCGACGCTAGACTCAACTGGGTAAGCTCACCGCGGTCTTAGCCTTCATGGCTTCCCGCAACGCATCAAGATGCATTCCCCATCTCTTTGCCTCCCCGCCTTCCGTATCCTGAACAGGTGGTACTTCACTGGCACACAATCGCTTCCCGCGTTCCAGCCCGAGCACGGCCTCGATCGCCTTTCCCAGTACGCCAATGTGCCTCTTTCGCCTCGGGTCCTCGACGCATCTCGGTGGAAGTGCTATAGGCCCAAGACCCGGCATACCATCAAGGGTTGCCGCGACCACCTTCAAAACGGCATTTGCAGTGGGAGTAAGCTGGGAGTGAGGAGACAAAGTGTTGGACGATGGCAATGAGATGAACGCCAAAATCGGGTGTGGGCGTAGGAGGAAACCGTGCTCACACGACACGCTGTCAGGCGTGCATGTTGCATGCTCTGGGCACGGGGTACACTCGTCGGGTATGAATGGCAGTAACGGCGGCGCGGGACATGGCTCTTCTTCGACACCGGGGGAAGAAAGATATAGAGATGTGCGATTCTCCCTATTGCACGCCTCGACAGCAGCGACTTTCGTGCGTAAACGTTCGAGGATGTCATTGGTTTTGCTGCCTGTGTCGCAGTAGCCCAATGCAGCAGACTGAGCCTTGTATGGGCCGACAATCAAGTATACCGAAAGGGCGGCAATGACAGTGAGGAAACGGAGGAAAGGGCTAGCACGAGACCTGGGTGATGACGTGCGCACAAGAGTGCCGTCGGACAAGCGTTGCGAAATGGCGAGATCGAGCTTTGCATCTTCGGACTCGTCTAGGTCGTCAAGTTCATCTACCTCAGACGCGTGGTCCACTGTATCCTCCGCGTTCACTGCGTCGGCTTGCTCTTCCTCGACCTCAGCGATCTCCTCTAAATTGTCTTCGCCTGTGTTGCCTTCTTCGGTTTCTTCAATCGTTCCTTCGGTCTCCACAGGACGTGCCGGAGAGTCTGACTTGAATGGCGAGAAAAGTTTCTTGAACGGCGAGCGATGCGCGCCGCCGACGATATTATCATTCTCCCGAACCGCCTCTGGTGACAGGAGAGGAGCAAATTTGGATCGTGGAGGTGAGAGGGCCGGGTCGACATCCTCCTGTTGTTCAGGATCCTCAAGTTCGCGTGTAGGCGAAGACGACGAGTGGTATTCCGGGGGTGCCGAGGTGGCCTTACGAGACGCCTTGCGGGCAGAGGCCTTGGGCGCTGCAGCTTTGCGGGTGCGTGGCTTTGGCGGCGGACGTGCGGGGGAGGATGATTCTGCACCAGACTGGAAGATGTTGTTATCCTCCCACCCACTGTCTTCTGCGAACTGTGAACACAGTGAGTCCACGAGTAAAAAGGGGGGCAGAAGAAATGCCCCACATTTGAGGATCGGCGGGTTCGCGAGCCGGCGCCTTCAGCCTGATGGAAGCATAAGCAAACACGTGGGAATGGTAGGCAAGAGGATGACGCACATTCTTCTTCGACCGACTGACTTTTCTGGGGGCGAGCTCTTCCTCCGGCTCACTCTCTTCAGCAAGAGCAGGTTGAGATGGTTGACCCAGCCGTGCCGGAGGTGCACCAAGGGCGGGCTGTGCGGATCTGCGGCGCTTAGGCTGGGAGCATGAGTGAGTACGGCAACAGGAGACGCGTGATCGACGCGACAAGACGCGACGTACTGCCTCTGCTTTGGGTTCAGCATCAGCGGAGGGCGCTCGCGAGCTGCGGCGGGAGGACCGGCGTAAGGGCTGTACGCGACATGAGTCTCCAAGCATGCACGCAACGAGGCAAGAGCCACATACTTTGTTAGCATCTTCATTGAGGAAGCGGCCGGTGATGCCGTCTTTAATTCCATCGTCGCTTGCCTGACTATTCTCCTTCTTTACCCTCTCCTTCTTGAATTGCTTGATCTTGGGCTTGATCTCATCGTCGAAGAGTTGCACTAGCTTTGGCTTCGTGTAGGGGGTTGGATACCTGACATTGTGAAAACCAAAAACGCCCAATAACTGATTGACGGTAAGAGTTGAAGGGTCAAAGTCGGGTTCGAGATATTCGCCCGAGGCGATGACCTGAGCCGCAGTCAACGAGCGCGACATGGTAGCTTGACGATGAAGTCCACTCAAGACAAACACATTAAACGGTCACACTTTTGTCACACAGTTTCTCCGTCACATAGCACGTGCACAAAACTCGTCTAAGTTAGTCGCTCTAGTACTTGGGTCGTACCAGTCCAGATGGACCAAACCACTTCCCTTTTACCTACGTTTATATTCAGATTGGTTAGCAGAAACGTCAACCAAACAGCTCACGTAGTATTTAAAGTACACCCAGGGGAAAAAGTCCTGAAATCAATCCAGTGTGAATCCTGAATACACTGGTGCGTGGGGGTTCTCTCTTACCTTTTTTAAATGATAGAATACCCTTCAAGAACAATAAATGGCCGCCTTCTGTAGATCAAAGAGAACCCTCACCGTCGCGGAGTTGCTTGGTCCCCAATAGAGTTGGCAAAGGACTCCGCAGGTACGAGTCCATACTTAAACTCTGCCAACAGAAGCTCTCCGTAGCTCGTCAGGAGCTGTCCGGACCACGTCACGTCAGCCTCCATTCCACACCCAAAGTTCGATCAAAAGGAAAACGCACCGGACAGCTTGTATATCCATCGTACATGGCAGGCCCGATCTTCCCACTGTCCATCAAATGGAACAGATTCTCGGTCAATACAGGGGCCTGCTTAGTTATTGCCGCAGCGGTCTTGCTCGTGGGCAATGACGATGCGTCTCCGAGAGAAAATATGTTACTGTATTCAGGCTTTACGTGTTGTAGAGTGCTCTTGTCCACGTCAACCCATCCCGCCGCATCCGCGATCGCGCTACCTTTAAGCACGTCCAGAGGCCCCATCGGCGGAGTGACATGCAAAAGCGTATAATCTTCTTTGCTCTCCGTTCCATCGGCAACGTTTTTAAACACGGCCTTGCGGTTGGCCGCATCGATGGATACGAGGTTGTGTCCAAAGGAGCCACCAACGCCGCGCTCGACACGTAATGCTTCCAGCACATCGGAATACTTCTTCACAGCGAACATGGTCGGCATTCCGGAGAAAAAGTCGACCTTGATCTGGTCCCCACGACTAGTCGTGCGATACCGATCCCACGCCATCCACATTATCTTCTGTGGGGCTGCGAGTGGAAATGAATTCGGTAAAATAGAGTGAGTGGAGCGGAAGAATGGACCGGCGGAAGAAAGAAAAGTAGCAGGGACTGACCTCCAGCGCACTTGATCACGCCCTGGGGCTGGGTGAAGATCGCACGACCTGCGCGGAGCGCATCGATGTCCTCCCAGACCTTGTCGCACGTCTGGTACGAGTAGATGCTCGACACGCCACTCGACGGATCTGCGAGCGCCTTGGGCAAGCCCTCAATCGCACTGAAGTTCACCTGCAGTCCCGTCGCAACGACAAGCGCGTCGTACGCGAGTGTGCGACCCGCATCCGTGCGGACCGCGTTGTGCGCCGGGTCAAAGGACGCGACATTTTCGGCTATGTGCGTGATGTGTGAGGGGATAAGCTCCGCGAGCGGCCGTCGGAGCATCGACTTCTGTTTAAGGCCGGCACCGACGAGTGTCCTGTTGGACAGGTTTGAGTTTCAATTGGAATGGGGAACAGTATGGAAATCGGACGTACCATCCGGGCTGAACGGACCGACCGCCAATTGCATCGTTAGTGAGTGAGCAGCGGAGAGGGCGCGAAGAAGCGATGGAATGGAGATACAGAAGACCCACCTGATAGTCATGGTATACTGCGGCGTCTACAACGGCAATGTCTCCGGCCTGAAGAGGCTTCCCTGCGACCTTGAAACGGTTGTACAACTGTTGGGCGACGCTAAGTCCGCCAGAGCCTTTTCGGGCAGCGTTTAGTTTGGAACAGACAACAATCGCGTATAATCATGAACTCGGGACGCACCTCCCCCCAAGACAACAATCCTGAATCTGTCCTTGGTTAGCGCCTCTGTACTCGCCCACCGAGCACGGTCTATAGCTGTATAGCGTCGAACAACGCAAGAGACACCCCGTTTTGCGTGCATCTGCATACTTGGGTTCTGGAAGAGAGAGAAGGCGCCTGTTTCAAAGATCGACGTCTGTAAACGCCTTTTGGACACGCTTGTGACACGCTTTGGACGTGCATGGGAACTTTTTTGATGTTGTTAGATGGCGCAATCGTGCCGATCTCGATCTGACACTGTCACACGGTCTCATGCTACGGTAAGACTACAGTAATTATGGTGCGTGTCTCGTTTTCGACTGGATGCTGGCATATGTCGTCAGGTCATTCACATGTTCTGTGCACTAGCAATTCTCAAAAATGTCCTAGTTGCTGTCAGGAGACTCGCTCAAATAGTCACTGACTCATTCAGCAGCGAAACTATGACCACCGTGACCCTGAGGAATAACGACGCAGGAGGAGGGAAGACGTACAGGCCTTGAAGAGCTCGCATCCACGATGACGATGACGTTGTTGAGGATGTTCAAGAAGTGCAACGTGTATGCAGCAAGGTTGGCTCCACGGACGCCGGGGACCCAGACCTGCGAAAAGTGTGACAGTGGGGGGGTGACTTGTCCCTGAGCCCGTATGAGATCAAGAGGCCGCTATGAGTCCAACAGAAGCAGAAAGAGTGCACATTCTCAAATACAGAATCGCATATTGCTAATGCCGTGATAGTTCGGACATATTTACTCTCTTTCTCCAATGCCTCTACGCGGTCTTCGGTTACTATCTCTGAATCCAATTTCTCGACGTCGACAACCGCAGAGTAGATGTGAGTTCCCTCCGGGATCGTCAGGTCCTGCTCTCGCAACGATTTCGCATTGTAATCCGAATCCGAGATAAATACATGGCACCACGGCTTAGTCTTCAAGCGACGAGGAAGGTTTCTATAGACGTCTTCGAAAGCAAGATTATTTGCGCTGTGTTTGGAAGCGATGGTGATCTGGACTGTGATAAGAGAGTCATAGGTGAGGACAACGGCGTCAAGAGTGGGGAGTGTTCCCGATATGGGAACCCAACATATTGGACGTCCACGTTCGTACATCTCATGCAGCTCGTTGAGCTTGGAGAGAAACCTCAGGTTCCCCGGGCACGCTGGAATCGCGAGTGGCAAGCCAGTCGTGCTGCTAGTACATCGAAGAAAATCCGTATTTCGAGCGTGGCGGAACCATAGGAAGACATTAATCTCGTACATTTGACCTGCTGGCGAGCTGAACAACGAAAGCCTGCTGATCGCCTTGTAAAAGGTCACCCGCGTGGCATGGTCGTGCCTAGCGTAGGCGCGTGCGACGATTCCACGCAGGTGATTTGTTCCGAATTCTACGGTCGCCATTCGCCTGGAACTACTCGTTGGCCGTACGACAAACAGTTTGCGCGTCGATGTGGATTTGAAATCACCGTATTGGCTGGTGAGACTATTCGCGGCATCAGCCACAGACTGTGCATGACTGCCAACATCGTCGGGATTCTTCGTCAACGAGATGCAGACACGTGCGGAAGGGCCCCATAAATTATAATTATTGCGCAGTCTCTCGGCATTGAGACCAAGTATTTTACTACACGAAGCATCTTAGCGTAAAAATGAAACTTTGAGAACTGTGTTGGACTTACCCAAGTGCGTTCAACTCATCAAAGGGAACTACTTCCATCCAGAATAGTCTCGCTTCCTGCTCTTTTTGCCACCTCTCGTAATTGCTCTTTGATGGGGAGGCGGTTTGGACCACCCAGGCGGTGCCCGCCCCGGACGCATCCAAGAAGGCTCCACACGGCCATTCAAAACCAGTGTAGGAATCGGCAAGGGCCCACGTCCCATGTGGTATAATGGCTGCATCGAGTCAGTAGATCCGCATATCTGAACACCGGTTTCTGTAAAGAGAACAAATTGTCGACCCCTTTGAAAAGCGACAGCCTTTTCCTCGCTTAAGAGGCGAAATAGGAGATAGTACAGGAAACATGTTTTTCCTGGATCGAGTGGCGATCGTTAGCGGAGAGAACCGCAGTCGGTGAGATGTGATCCCGGATTGGCCAAGGACAACCACACCGCCGCCCCTACTCTCCTCGGGTTTGCTCTGGTATGACTGGAGTTCACTATAAGCATCTTCATATGCCTTGCGGACTAGAAGAACGACCTCGCTGTAGCCGAGGGGGCCTCTGATACCCAGTTTGTGGATCTGTTCCTCCGTCAGGTACCTGAAGTTGCCACATTCTGGCACAAGCTGCAGTAGTTTGTTGAGGTCTTTCCCCCAAAATGTATAGTACACGAGGTGGGCAGCTTCCAAAAGTCTCCGGCGTCCTTCAAACTCAGAGGGAACTGTGGAAAGGCGTCAGAAACAACTGTATCGTTCCACAGTGAAGGGAAAGGGCCACTCACGATTAGTAAATGTCACGAAAATGTGGATGCGGCCACTTGGTGGAGGCACCTGCCATATTTCACTAATCATCTGCCTCGGAGAGATCTCTGTGACACCCTCGTCACCTAAGTTGAATCGTAATAGGGGTAAGCGAGGGCAGTGTCGGTCGACGTTTGCCTAGGAGACATCGAAAGGTCTGAGAGCAAAATGGAACAATGACTAGTCGAATCCTGACCTTCAGAAGAACGAGATGGTCACAATCAGGAGCCAATTCCTTACATCTGCGATTAAAGATATTTTCTTTCAGGCTGTCACCTTTAGAGTTATGGGGAATGATAATGTCAAAAGGATGTTTGGTCCCCTCAATGAAGCATGATAGTTCAGCATCGTCTGCCATCGCAGAGTAGGTTGAGCGTTTGCCAGTGGGACCCAGGTCATCGCCACGAAAGTCATAGCGTGATGTAACGCATCACAGCGATTGTGACGGACATCCGAAAACCGTGCCGGGATAGCACTATAATCATTGTGTTCAAGTTCTGTTACAAGCACTCGCGGTAGCTGGATGACCCTTCGGGCCGTTTTTTCCTGGTTGTCAATTCGCGCCTTGAGTCGTCGCCAAGGTCGTTGCGTCTGCGTTGGAAGACTGGCACATCCATCAACTTGAAATGGATGTAAGGTCGGCGCTTCTTAACGGCGTGCTTGAGGAGGAAATCTTTTTGGAGCAACCGCAAAGTTTCGTCGTTGCTGGACAGGAGGCTCGGGTCCAAGCCAGTGTGCTTGAGGGCTAGGGAAGACTCGAAGCGTTCAAAGCTCAAAGCCCACCAATTCCGGGATAAGCCGATGCGTATTGTATAGTATAAACTTGCTGTAGAAGTATAGATCGTGTGCGTACCTCGGGCCTTATCACGAACAGGGCCAGCGGAAGCATTGGCCTCCTAATAGAAAACAATAGGACTTCGCAGCTCAGACTGTGGCGAATGGCTTTTGTCACCTATGAAAATCACGGCCCCCGCCAGTGACCATACAAAATACGTACAATAACATGCCCGTGCCCGCTCCAAGCGTGGGTTTGGTAACAAGAACTCATGCCTCCGCAAATAAGACTTGATATCATGTGCAACTTGAATGGTAGATGAAGAACTCATGGTACGCATTCACCCACAGTGGAGCACATGAAACGGCGGCCTGGGAACAGAACATTCATAGACGCAAACGTAAGTCAGAATCTAGCCTTCTCGTTGTGAAAAGAAGGATTGGTAGTTACTGCGCACCACAAAATCCTTGATGTGCCATGAAAAGTAGGGCCGAGAGAGTCAGCACCAAGGATCGAGGGCTACTAGTATAGCACGGTATCACTGGGAAGTGAATCACGCGGGAGCCTACAAGTCATTCCGGGGATCGAGAGGAGAGCTTCCGAGTGAATTCGCCGCATTTTGACCCGTCCCGGCCATCACGGGGGCGGGTCTAGGGGAGTGATGTCCCATGTGGCATGCACGACGCGCAGCGCCTAGTCACGTTGGCCTATCCCTGCGCAGGAGAAACGTAAGACACTCTCGACCCTCACACCGCTTCTTTCCAGGGAGGTGATCGCCCAGGCGCAAGTGACCGCGGATCGAGGTCTCCGAGAGGGGACCCCAATGCTGGAAAGAGGTACGAGAATAGTCCGCACTACTCCTGAGCGACCACGAGCATATAGAGATAATTTGCCCTGAGGTGCGGTCGCAGTTATGTGGGGGAAACGGCCACCTGGCATAGCGCCACGACTTGTGGGGGATCTATTAAGGAGGGATCCGCGGCTGAGGGACGCTGTGCCCGCTTTTGTGGCCGAATGCAAAAAGACCTTGCTGTATTAGAGAACGTTTGGCTCAACATCATGATATAGTATCTGTTCAAAGGAACGATGGTAACAACGGTCTTCGTTTCCATCGTCTTTGGCTTTGGGTTTTCTTATTTTTGGACGGCGGGTCATTTGTAATTGCTGGTCGTGAGGTGGACACCCCATTTGTTGGCAGGGACACCAACTAAGGCGCCAACGGCCACCGCCGTGGGCATGCTGCACATAGTGAAACATAAGGGTCGAAAGACACGAGTAGGATACTATGATAGTTGAACAAGGGATTGATTGACCGGGTTCGGATCAAATGGAACCCAGTGTTCCACAAGGTAAAACTAACGGTGCAACGTCTGCCTTTGACGGTCTGTGGTTACATCAGCGGTAACACGATGAAGATCTATTTATTCCGCCGTGGAGACCGCCCAAGGAGGATCGTGGGGCCATCCCATTCAAGGGATGGTGATGAGGTTTATCGCACAGGGTAGTGAATAGTATCCTGTGTCCGCGCGGAATCAGGCTCCATAGCCTTGAATGGACGCCAACTCTATGACGTGCGAATCAACAGTTGGCATTGATTGATGGGGGGCTGTGCGAAGGGCGACGGGGTTAGCTTTGCACAGGCGGGAAGACGCCCACGAGAAACATCTCGGTGGTCAGTGAGTCTGCGATAGAGGATGAGAAGGCAGTGAGCGTATCATAATCGAGTGGTAGTTTATGGTCGTAAGCGACATCACTTACCGTAGATTCAAAATTTTACCAGATCGGCGAGGTCGTGGTCAAACCGAGATGGAATATCGGGTCGAAATACCCGGAGCGAGGCACCGCCCATTGTCAAGTCTGTCTCCCTTCCAGCGGCCACCAGTGCCCTCCTATTGTACCGCCGTTGCCTAGTATCGCCCAGCTGGCCTGCCTTTTATTCTATCCTACTTTGACACTGCTCCATTTTTCCGCCTTTTCTTCTCACCTAGCTGGCTAGTGTGATACCGGAACATTCTATGAGCTCTGTACGCCTCGCAGCACGTCCATCCGGGCAGAAACATCGCTGGCGGCCTACCTTCGGGCCCACGTTCCCGCTCAGTCGGGCGTTATGAAACACGGGAGAGAGTTACAGAACACGACAGGGGAAAGGAGAGGGGCAACAACTATGGTTCCTATCGCGGTGCACCACCCATGGAGAGGAGCCACACCGTGCATAGGCAACGCTCCGTCGCAGACATGTCTCCTGCCCGCGGTCGGCGTGGCGGGCCAACTGCGTACCCAGACGTACCAGATGTGCCACCGCTTCCCCGCTCGCGCCTCTCAGATGTGCAGTCGGAGGCGAGCACCAGCTCCTGGTCGTCCTCAGCATCATCGACGTTCGCGGGTCGGATGAAGGGGCGCAGCGGGTACGCGTCGTCGCGCACGAGCTTGGAGGACGCAGCCGAGCCGCGCAAGGAGACGGGACGTGAGTGGGGTGGGTGGTTGCGACAGCGCACGGACGCCGTGCCGGAGCCGGAGTATAGTGCGTTCTTGCATTACTGCTGGCAACTCCTTTATCGTTGATCTGGTATGCTTAGTGGACCGTGAGGATGGAGACGACGAGCCGCCGGTCGACGCGGGATACGGCTTATCCCTCTGGTCACGCGTTGCCACTGCGACGAACACACTAACGGTGAGCGTGTCAAAGGCGTGGGCAGCCAATATTACTGCCCATTCGGGAGAGCGTGCGTTTGTTCTTCTTTCGTTTGTCGTGACTACAAAATTTACACGCATATCCCATGTGCCCCCTGCAGAGACGCCGCCGGGTGAAGAGTCACGTCTCACACGGGCCATGAAGGCATACCACCTCGAGAAGGCGCGCGACCCAACTGATTTGCCTCCATGGCTCTTCGGAGAGCACGAACGACGCCCTGCCGGCCGGCCGAGTGCGAGCACCCGGAGCCGGGAGGCCAGCGGGCCCGGCGTTTACGAATCTCGCGATGACACTGCCCCGCCACGGGGCCGTGGTCTGCGCGACATTTATGATGCTGCAGCGGCCGCAACATCGACGCCATCAAGGGACGAGCGGCGTGAGATGTCTCGTGGGCGTGGGTGGCAGGACGATATCAGTGCCGGTCATTCATCGAAGGCGAATGACCGGCTCAAGGCGCTTCGAGATGCGAAGCGTAATGCGGTACAGCAACGGAATGCGTCCGTCTCCCGTGACCGTCTGGAGTTTACCGACGACGAACGGTCGTCCGCACGGGAGGAGTACAGTAGGGGCTATGGGCTAGATAGTAGACCCGGCAGTGCGGGGGCGGGGCAGGGCCGCGCCCCGTCACTTCCTGCCGGCGTACGACCGGGTGTAAGCAGAGGGTTACCTCCTCGGCCGAGTTCACGAAATGTAGTCAGGAAATGAGTAGACGACGTGGCCACCGATCCAGGCGGCCTCGTCTCACATGTTAATGAGTCTATTCATGAATATATGGGGTGTGTATGTATTCATCGCAACGCAGAAGTGGACCCTGAGAACGTATTGTCAAGTAACAGGGCTCTGTGGGGTGTGTGTGAGAAAATCGGCCGGGCAACTCGGAATCGGATACAATGGTGTATTTGAGATGGACTAACCGTGATGGGATCGCACTGAGACCAGATGTCACGCTCGTGATGATCTATCTCGTCGTCAAGGGACTTTCAATCCCCGACCGCGTCCCTTCCATATTTACCTGCGCTTCAAAGTCTATTCCCCTCATCTTCTTCCTCCCCCTTCTTTTCTTTCGTTCTTCCTTGTCTCTTCTAAGTCGAGTTGACTCTCGACTTTAGTCTCTTCGCCCGTTTCTCGAGGTGGGTTGTTCCTACGTTGTTATTCATCGGTGCTGACGAGTGTATGCAGATCACCCTCTTTGATAGAGTACACACTTTGCATTCCCTGGGAGGAATATCAGCGCTCTTTTTTCTGTCCAAACTCACCTCGACGGCCCTTCTCTCCTTGAACTTTTGATTCTTCTATCATCATGGTCGTGTTCGCTTCCTTCATTGGCGCTGCTGCTATTTATGCTGGTGTCGCCTCCGCTAGCCCTATGGAATACGGTTCTTCACCCAGGTACGAGTTACATCCCACTCGATTCATATTCAAATTCGCCTAATTTCGCTTGATCTTCGCAGCTATGGGAGTTCTTCCCCTCCTGCCAACAACTATGGTAGCAGTAATAACAGCTCTACTACTTCGATGGCGATGGCGATGTCGATGTCAACGTCAGCAGCTTCTGCTAAGAGCACTTCGTCTCCATCCAGTTCATACGGCTCTGGTTCGTATGGCTCGGGCTACGGCTCTGGTTCCTCGAACTGGAACAAGGACGGCTATGATAGCTGTGTACAACGTATGTGCTCTCCTCGTGTTTACTTGTCGTTCCTGACATCGCTCGACTTCAGAATGTGTTGCCAAGTTCGGCTCTCCCTCTTCCATGGATATGCCTCCCTCGTCGACTTCTTCTGGCAGCTCAGGGTCTGGGAAAGGCGTGACCCACACTGTCATCGTCGCTCCCACCCAAGGTGTTCTCCGCTACATACCATTCGCGCTCAACGCATCCGTTGGCGATACCGTCATGTTCAAATGGGGTGCCAACAATCACACCGTGACCAAGTCCTCACAGATTGAGCTTTGCAACAAGACGTCCGACAAGCTCTTCACATCTGGCGAACAGAACAAAGACTTCACGTGTAAGGATCAGATTCGTCGTCTGTATGCTATATTTACACAGTTGTCCTCGTGTAGTCACTCAGGTTGTCAACGACACCAACCCTACGTTCTACTACTGCGGCACTCCCACCCATTGCCAGAAGGGCATGTTCGGGATCATCAACCCGCCCAATGCCTACCAGCAGCCTGGGTCAGCGTCCAACATGATGCCTTCGATTGCTAGCAAGAATCCTTCGACGCAGGCAGGTTGGTCATACGCCTCCAATGCCACTTCCAACAATACCGCTGCCGGAAACTGGGGCATGAACCTCGACATGAGCAAGATGCCAGATTGGTCCATGCCTTACATGGCCGAGAACATTTTGTTCACCCGGTCCTTCCTTGCCATGAACCCGGAGTCGATGACCCAGGACGGAAGCGTCGACCTGTCACCTCTTGCCAACAACGCTGTCATGCTCCCCACCGACGTTGCGGCTGCCGCACGCCTGAACAACGCTGCGTCCGGCACACCCTCTTCGACGTCCTCGGGTGCAAGCTCGACCCCCAGCAGTGCCTCTTCTAGCAGTGGTGGTAGCAACGGTGCTGGTGCACTCGCCTCACCCCGTGTTGGTGTTGCGCTTGTTGCAGTCGTTGCCGCCTTCTTCGCGCTCTAGATGCCTTCCATTTCCTACACCTGCTAACATACCCTGAGACACTGACCGTTCATACACGTTCAAGTTTGTTGAGCCGTTCATGTTGGACTCTCGCATCTGATATTTACCTTATTGCGTTCGCGTTTGTGTTTCGTGATCTCGTTTTTTTTTTACACACCTACAGTAGGCTTGCCTACGAGGAAGAATCTTCATCAAACTGTTTGTACTGTAGGGCATCGTTAATAAACACTACAGGTCGAGCAAGATGCGGTACTTATGTGACAGCCCCTCAGGCAATTTTGATGTACATCACTTATGACGAGATTGATGGGTTTGATCGCGTCCCTTGCGCTTGTGTTAGTGAGCTGAGTCTCACTGTACTTCTCATACATTGGCCTGTCTCTAGGATCCATAAATAGATTCCCCTTCCAAGTCGTGTTACGGCTGGCTAACGTATAGGCTCCAAATCCGGTATTGGCCTGATCCGACAATCTCATGCCAACACCACGCAGGGAACGCACAGCTACAGCAACGTTTCCCCGGAGCATTGAATAAGTGACATGTCTGTCGGGATCTATCATGGAGGAAGTTACTGCATTACATTTGGCTGGCGTCAATCCGCCGCTTGACTGACGCATCGTGTTCGTCTTCAGTTTGTAGCATCGCCGTTGCACGACTCACACTGATCTACCTTTCCTGTCTGGGAACCAGGGTAGCCTTTTTGCGATTTCGGCACAGCCATGGAAACGAATGCCTGATGGGCATCACTACGTGTGTGTGCACGAAAGACCCGCCCGTGCCGGCGCGGTCAATGGAACGCAACGTCTCTAGCCAACGTTCGTTGGGATCATGCCTAAGCAACTGACATGAGGTGGATGTCTGTGTCGGGTATCTGACTTCCTGCCAGTGATACTGCTTGATCGAGCGGTATACTGAACGGCGGCACGCGCCGCTCGATAGCACATCCGTCGCTTCCTTTACTGGTTCACCCATCCTCGTACCCCCGTTCAGTGCTGCGAGGGAAATACCTGTGGGCAACACCTGCCTCACTCGCCCTGGCATCGCATCCGATTTGATCAAGGGCCCCTGTTCCGCTTAGACATCACCCCGCACCCTCAACAAAAGATGTCGTTCACGCTGCTGCCAGCCGCTTTTCGAGTGCTTTGACACCTCTCAGTCAGCCTACAAACGCAAGAGCTGGTTTGGCATCGCAGACCTCGTCGAGACCAGACGACATAATACCGCCGCTTCCACGTCCAAGTCTGCTCGAAAGACCGCGACAGGTTTATCTCCAAGTAACAGAAGGCACTGTTTTGCGTCACCGACTCGCGGCTGTCAATGCCGGGCCTGAGAACCTCGAGCCAGGACATACCGATCTACCCAATCCCGGGGATTGCATAGGGGAGGAGGATGAAACCGGAGTTGCTCATTCATCATGTGGATACGCTTCCAAGAAGCGCCGGGTACAAAAGTCCATGCATGAGTATTTCTGGTGTCCACAAGGGCCCAAGTTCCGGTCACCTTATTGATGATGTCAATGATGTCGCCGTTGACGTTGCATAATTAGGGGGCTCGACACTTCGCTAAAGACAAACATACTCAACGACTGTACTGCAATGTCTGAACATGAACCCACCACTACAAGTGAGTCTTTTAGCGTTTTATTGCTATTATCATGTACTGACCTGCTTGTATATTTTGCCTAGTGGACGACCTTCCGGTGGAGCCCAATTTGGAAGAGTACGTCAAGTCCGAAGAATTCGACCAGGAGTGCGCTGTTCAACTCATCAGGTCAGTCTCCGACGGCAGCAATTCCAGTGAGGACAGCATCTGGTTCAACTGGAATGACAACACGAGCGTTTCAACCCTCTCCCCACGAAGTTCCCAAGGTCGAGGCTAATCTCTATTATGCCGGTCTTAGTCCCAATGGTCGCGGTCCAAAGCTGATCTACAGGACATCTGATGACAAATTTATCGAGGCCGAAGGGCCTAGAGCCTATAAGCGTTTGATGAGGCTTTGTCTCGTTCCCGAGGATCATGAGCTCGGCCAGGATGGTCGTTGGGACTGTATTCATGATCAGGTGCGTCGCTGTCTCAGCGAGCAGCATTCTGTGATCCGACATTCGTTCCAAGGTTGTCGAAATCCTTGACAAAGGAGGCATTAAGCTCACTTCCGTCGACCTGGTTCAGTTCACATGGCTTGATGAGAAGGACGACCAGGAGATCCAGGAGGAAGAGGATGACGACGACAACGACGTGCAGAACGACAGCCTCACCTACGACGACATCCCACTCACCAAGCCCATCGAGTATGGGAAACGCCATACCACCAACCCTACAATCTGGGTAGGTGTGTTGCCGGTTACTCTCACTGGCATGGTTGCACATGAGTCTGCCACCGAAATCCTTGGACTCCTCAAGGAGCTCGGCATTGCTGGTGTTGATGTCGCTTATCGTGAGTCGGTCGCCAAGTTCTTGCATGCCCCAGGCCTCTTCGCCCCGGCCTCGGACCTGAACCCGCTCAAAAACGTTATCGACAACCTCTCTACTCCGCTTAGCCTGCCCATTGCCGGCCGGAAGACGCCAATGCAGGGAACGCTTTGTTGCTACTTCAGGGTTGGGAACAACCTCTACGCAACCACCGCTCGCCACAACGTGTTCCCACTCAGCGGGGATAATTAGGAGTACAACTACATTGGTACGTTCTTTTCCACCTGAGAAATTGGGCAATTCTGACGCTACACCTAAGAAACCGCACCTAGATCACCAAGTACCTCGCTTCGATCCAGGCCAATATCGGTACCCTGAACGATGTTGATGTTGTTGTCTCATTGGAGAGGCGAACTAAGACGCTGACCAAGAGGGTGGACGCTGGTGGCGACTACGCTCAGACGTCGGCGGGCGAGCTCGTAGAGACTCGGGACCAGCTGACCAAGACAGTCACCAAGATCAAAACACTGAAGGCTTTCTTCGTGGACGTTAAGATGAGGTGGAGCAAGTTGGAGGATCGTGTCATTGGTTACGTTGTCTGCGCACCTCCGATCGGTGTCAGTGACCCTCCCCACCGCTACACGAGGGATCTGTGCGTCATAAAGCTCGATAAGAAGAAGTTCCGGAAGTTCCGTGGAAATGTCCTAAGCGTAGGTGCGTACTGATCCGTCTTGCTGAAGGTTTCTCATCTAACTATTTGTATTCCAGGGCCAGAAATTTCCTCCACTAAGTTCAAAGGCTTGATGTACGATAGCACCGATGTGCCATCCGAATTCGAGTATCCCGATGAAGGTCTTCTTCCAGTCCAGGGCATGCTTTCCGCTGTGGATATCAATAACCCCAATGGCAAGAATCTTGAAGGGGAGCGCATCCGCCGCGTCATCAAACATGGATTCACCACGGGCACTACCATCGGTTCTTTATCTGGGTTCATGTCTCATGTTCGCAAGGACTTTGCCACGGGCAATCTAGATTCAGTTGAAGTAGCGATCCTCCCCCACGACAACCATTCTATTGCGTTCTCCAGGGGTGGTGATTCTGGAGCTTTCATTGTCGACGCCCTCGGCCGATTTGCTGCCTTGCTCACTAGTGGAATAAGCAAGGGAACTGATTCGTCAGATATTACCTACGCTACGCTCATGGAATGGGTCTGGGACCTCATCAAGGACAAGTTCCCAGGCGCCAACCTCTGTTTCGACGACCTCGAGGACTTCCTTGCTGAAGTGGTCTAGGTTCTATCCCCACTTGCTCTACCTCTTCAAATCGTATAAACCCCATACATTGTCTTCCCTACCACACGCACAGTTTAGATTATGGTAAATATATTTTTAATTCAAACAAGGCAGCCTGACAAGAATCGGCACCTGATCACACAGTTGGCGGGCCCAGGACTTGAAAGTGGGACATATTGACAGGAAATGATTCAAAGATGCATCGCTTTGGTTCATTTCCGTAGAAACGGTTAGCAGGGGAGTGTACAAGTTAAGTGTGTTGCCCATATAAAGGAGCGTAGGTTGTGAAACTAGTAAAACTAGGCACACATCGCGTCCCCGTCGAGTGCTGTCATGACGATTTCGATTGCCAAATGACATCGATCTCGTCGCGCTGCGCCTTCTTCGCCTTTTCTGTCTCAGCTCTTCTGGAGTGGTGGCTCGCCTCTTCACCATGACTGGGTGCGAGGAGGGCCTGTTGACAGCCAAGGGCAACGGTACAGTCCGAGGTACACCATCCATAGCTACGGCTGTAAACGAACAAAGGGGGGATCAAATCATGAAACTTAGTGAGATGGGCGTGTGCTAACCCGGCCGACCACGGGGTACAGGCACCGTACCCCTCGCGCTGTGTGTTTGGTAAGAGATCGAGCACCATAGGCCAACAGACACATCCAAGTCACTATCTGGAACTACGCGCCCAGTGGAGACCAGCAAGGCGCTTGGTACCTCTGCATCGTCCCCGTAAAGTGGGGGCACTGCAGTGGTGTCGCCTTGTGCATGGCTTTTGCGGGCTGCGCAAGTGAAAAAAATATTGTTGTCAGCCCTGGCGTACTAGTGTACATGCGTCGATGAATACCTGGGATGGTACATACGTGGAGCGTGTCGAGAAGGCATGTAGACTCGGCGTGTAGGACCGAGAGCACGTATTGTAGGGCAGAGGAGAGGAGAGCCAGACGGGCAACAAGTGTGGTAAGAGTGACTACGAGGTGCAGGAAGGCACCACTTCACGTGGCGAGTGTGAGCATGCTATGGATCCGATTACATGGGTAAATGCCCCAGATCTGATGTGAGGACGGGACGGTAGTGCGACCTTGTGCAGCTTTAAGCTTAAGTTGGGATAGTAGGACCACCGAACGAGAAAGAAGCCTCACCTTGCATCCGGCTGGTCACGGTAGAACGACCTACGTAGATCATTGACGAGCGAAGACATGTTGAATTTAGGAATAACGTCGTGCTGAGATGACGCGCTTCCAGACTCGCGCGGTGCGATGTAGTAGATACGTTCGAGCACAACAAGCTCTGTGGCGTGCTGCGCGAGCAAGGCGGTGAGCTAGCGCATATGTAGTTTTAAAGACTTGAGAAACGCATCAACGTGGGCGTGTTTTGAAGAATCAAGAGATGCGCGCGTGTGAAGGATGCGTTGTTGGAGTTGGAGGAGTGCATCGGACCGCTGAGACGAGTAACACTTTCTGGCGCCGTTCACCATCCTGTTCCTCATCACAATCTCGACAAGTATTGTAACTACCTGGCCACTGACCTACTTCCTCTCGAGAAATGAGCGGGCAGAGCCAAGATACAAAGTCCTTCGCAGTGTATGTGCGTAGACTCCTTTCTTTGTTGCATTTTCCCTAACTTGCCAGCTCCTTCAGCTCGAAGGGTGCACTTCGTCTTCGTTGCCATGGACGCCCGCCGCCCCTACTCAGAAAAACCCTCACATGGTCAGATCGTCGCTCTAATTCCTAGTTACAGCTCGATGTGGACCGTCATGGCCTCGAGAAGGCTAAGTGTTGGTTGATGGAGCACCTTGCCGTTGTCCGTCCACGCGGCTTGATAGCGTAAAGCACGGAGGTGGAGGAGATCGTGCTTAATAAGGCCATAGGAACCCAGCCCAGCTACGAGTGCAAGCAAAGCCGATCGGCGTTGGAACGAATAGGAAAATTTGCAGCGCTCTTATCAAGGCTGAATCACTAACTTCATCCCGAGTACCTGTTCCACGACCTCTACTATCCTACAGAAATCCCAGCCATTGCACGTCCCTATAGCCAGAAGACGCGACGACGTACATCTGACTACCCCCACGCACATAAAGCTACAAACGCATGTACACACACGCAGCGTGCATTCATTCGCATCATAATACCGAACACTTGAGATCTTAGCGCTCAGCCCGCAACCTATGCCCTAACACTGACAGCCTCCGAGTTAACCCCCACGTCAAAGTGCACGGTGGCGATGCGACGGTACCAGGGCTCGAGGTCGAATCGCCAATGATACAGCCACTTCCTCCTTCCTCGCCAGCCATCTGCAGGCCTTGAAACAGATTAGAGGGTCCGTGGGTTTTTCCGGTATCTTGGCCGCTAAGGTCTGTTTGTTCGAAACCCAAGCTGGCTAGGTGAGCCCCAATTCGGATTTGCGCTTTTCTTGATCGTACAAGACCAAGTAAAATTACCAAGTCTCAACACCCCCTTCCATAACCAGTCTGCGGGCCCAAGTTACTGGAGGCCCACGCGCCGGGCGCCACGGCAGCTGCTCTACCTGATTCTGCTGCAAGTCAAAGTACAAGTCAGCTGAAAGCGGTGTTGGAACAACAAATGTCGACCACCACATTGCATCCAATACTTCCCGAGAGTGCCCTTTCTGATGCACGGGAAGAACTGGATATTGGACGCTTAGCTTGTGTAAAAGCTAACCCAGACCTGCTCGTTCTTATTAGTGCCCGGAATACGATAGACACCAGTCTCGCCTCACCAACCCAAATACGCGCGTAGGCGAGGTCCCGTTCAGTTGGCCTGGCCTGGGATCTGCATTGCACTCGTCCATCGCGGCACTACTTGCGACATCCCGAGCGGCTGTGCATCCCTATTAGTGCCCGCTGCTCCCACGTTCGCGCTGTTCATGCTGTAATGCGCTTGTAATGTAAAGGAGCCTTCTCAATTCCGGGTCATACCTCATCCCCCCGCTATTCCCCCCCCCTGTTCAATGCTGGAAATTGCGGAGCAACTCCCCTCGAATGTCCTCATCATCTACTACTAACGACCTTCTTCCCCCGTTGCGGACACCCTCGACTAATTTTTCACCTCACGCACCTTTGTCTGCCTTTTATCTCATCGAGTTTTTGCATGTCCGAGGCGCCATACGCAGTTGTGGCAGGTCTCGAAGCAAGCGTAGAGGAGAGGTACTTCGTGTGAGTCTCCGTGAGGTTCCTGAGTTGTGGTATGTCCCTATTGATTGGATAGCTATAGCTCTTTGTACAGAAACTGGGTTGTTATTTCACAGGAAAGAGAAGACGTAGCACTAGCACAGCATAAAACGAGGACATACAAATTCAGAGAAAGCGCGTCACAAAGCAACGATGGACAGTTTACACATCAAGCATATGGTTAATGTCTTTAACTCGCAGCGCATATTGCGGCGGTTAGCTAGCGAAACTTGGGCGTAGAGGAAGAATTGATATCAGCTTCAGAGAAGATCAGCCATTTCAAGCATGATCACAACCTGGAATCCACCGGAGGGACCAGGTTCCAGACGAACCACGCTCACGAGCGAACCTGTGTGGTTGACATAGCGATCTGCAAGACGTCTAAGGACTTCTGCCTCCGACATTCTGATGTTGAGACCCTGACGGGGCTGGGAAGGGGCGTGGTTGTCTTGTTGTTGGACCCCCTGTCGAACGATGTGAGTGACAGTGAGTCCAATATAAGAGAAAGGTGACCTCATACCGGAGCAGCGAATTGCGTCTGTGCTAAGACTGGAGCAGTGAGGGGTGCCCCAGTGGGGTTGCAAACGCCTTGACCTTGATTAGTATGGGTGTTGTCCTTTAGAGGTCATGATCAGACGATAGCACAATGTCCTTGAAACTGACGATGCTCACGCCTGGTGGCCTTGTGCTCCAATCTTGCATTGCCGTGGTATCCCAGGCCTGCGACCCGCTGGATGTAGAGCCTGTGCATAGTGCACAGGGGCAATGCTCGGTGGTGGAATTCACGCCATATCGATCTGTGGGTGCAAGAGTGGGTGCGTCTGGAAAAATGGCGGGACCTGGGTCAACTATAGCAGAGGAGACCTGTTCACGATAGCAGTGTGATGGCAGTAAGTGACTGATTCATATCTAGCAGTGTGTGCAAAGAAGCCGTACGTGGTCGCGTTGGCGAGGGAAGGACCATCCACTGGCCATAACAAGCGGCTCCTGGTGTTGACAGGGATTGTCTGAGTTTCAGCGGAAGGCGCAGTAGATGGGTGGGCTGTTGGGTCCTGTCTTTCTCAGATCAGACCTCGACCTCTTAATAGCAGGCGGAAGTCAACTCCCTTCACAACAAACGGAAATAACAGACCCAATACAACACTATACGTATGGCAGTGCCGTACCATCCTGACCAGTACTGACCCCTGAACCGATGAAGTGGCGGGGCTACAATTTTATGACTCCTATAATGATATGCTGAAGTGGTTGTCAGATCATGGATCGGAGATCGGTAAGGAAGCCTTGGGGTGGGGAACTCGGAGTGCAAGCGACCCAACAAATGGTGGGGTGAAGACGCCATCCAATAGCAGAATGTGATGAAACAAATGAATTGCGGGTGTCGGGTTGGCATGAACCTCGCCCCAGCCGCGTGGTCGACGTCCAGCGTTCCCATACCTTCTGACGAGAAGGGGTGGGTGACTCTCTAGCTTTATGGGATGTTAGAGAAAGACCCCTAGTTCGGATTGATCGCTCACTGGTGGCGATCGCCTGATTGCCGGGCTGTTGGGAGATTTTTCCTCATCCTGTTTGCGACGATTCTCACCATGCATGGCGCTACCTTACACCCGATGATGAACCTCTACTGTACTTCTTGTTTTGGTGTCTCCGCCGACTCGGCGCTGGTGATCGCCTGATTGCCAGGCTGTTGGGAGGTTTTTCCTCATCCTGTTTGCGACGATTCTCACCGTGCGTGGCGCCACCTTACACCCGATGGTGAACCTCCCCGTACTGTACTTCTTGTTTTGGTGTCCGCCGACCCGGCGCCGAGACATCTTCGTGTTTCTTATCAAAAAGGGCCCCAGTATTTGATCAAGTTATTGCGGAAACCAACTCCTCCCTTCCGTTCGTGTCATCGTCAGACACTCTCAGGCTTAATCTCACTCAGAAAATGGCTTCGCCAAAACATCGCCACTTATGACGACCGA
The DNA here is from genome assembly GCA_021524915.1 of Lactarius akahatsu. Taxonomy (NCBI): domain Eukaryota; kingdom Fungi; phylum Basidiomycota; class Agaricomycetes; order Russulales; family Russulaceae; genus Lactarius; species Lactarius akahatsu. Next base: position 145,483 of record JAKELL010000001.1, on the reverse strand, counting down.
GACAAGGTCTTTCAGACATCGATTCCACCTTATCAGTCTACAGTACACCGAGGAGTTGGTCACCGACTTGCTGATGTCGGCGGAAGAATGATTTACGGTGCAGTACAGTGCAGATAAGACACGCGCTCATGGACTAGCCCGTATCAGGTATAAGATCTAGAAGTCGAATCGGCATGTTACTGCCTTCATATACATCACGGTCACCGGTCATTGGTCTAACCACCCCCACATGCTTAGATTACGGTAAGCGGATATGAACCAAAAAAAAAAGGCAGCTTGACAAATGATGCATGGTGACTGGATCGGGTAGGCCAGTGCGTCTGACCGGCGGAAACATAATAGCGAGCATGTTAATCACAACCCCCCAATCCAACTCCAATGGGCGATTTTACCAAGGTAGGTTGATGCTGCCGTCCCACATTATGCAAAGGCAACGGACAAGAAAGTTCTATAAATCCCATGACGTGGCTTCCCCATACTTACCAAAAAAAAAAGTGACGCTACCGTGGCGCAAGGATTGGCCAACGAGAGGCCTATGAGGACGGGACAGGATTGTTAGTATTTATTTATTGGGCCCAGAAGTGAAAGTTGTCTCCCGGCCCGAAATTCCGTGAACGTCAGTGCGCAGAAAACATTCAAAGGTGCACCCGATATGCATTCTGGCTCATTTCCGTAGAAACGGTTAGCAGGAGAGTGCACAAATCAGCTGTGACCATATCCGGATGACCATGCAAGTGAGTGTAGGTGCAAAACTAGTAAAACTAGGCCCACGCTGCAGCCTCCGGCAAAAAAATATTTGTGTTTGAAATGATATGATATTGGTGTCCTGTCACAGACACCATGTTTTTTCTCGTTTTCTCGGATTGACTGCCACAACGAGAAAGTGTCATCGTTCTCGTCGCGCTCCGCCTTCACCTTGGAGCGTTTTTCAGTCGGGGTAGGAACGCCGGCAGACACGCGATCGCCTGCCCCAGGTCGGTAGACATATCCACGTCACTATCTGGAACCACACACCCGATGGAGGCCAGCGAGGCGCTTGGTACGTCGTCGTCCTCCCCGTCAATCGAGGGCGGCGGTGGCAGTGGTGTCGCCTCGTGCGTGGCTTCCGCGGGCTGCGCGAGTGAAAAAGATCATCGTTGTACATGCGTCGGCGAATACCTGAGCGGTACGTACGTGAAGCGTGTCGAGAAGAGGTGTGGATTCGGCATGTAGGGCAGAGAGCGCGTGTCGTAGGGCGGAGGAGACGTGAGTCAGACGGGCGACAAGCGCAGTAAGAGTGACCACGAGGTGCAGGAAGGCACCACTTCGCATGGCGAGGGTGAGCTTGTGATTACATGGGTGCAAAAGAGAGAGGGTGCGGACGGGTAGTGCGACCACGCTCCCTTGAGTAGTAGAACCACCGAACGAGGGAGAGGCCTCACCTTGCATCCGGCGGGTCATCGTAGAACGACCCACGTTGACCATTGACGAGCGAAGCCACGTTGTATGACTTTAGACGACGCGAATAACGTCGCGCTTCGACGATGCGCTTCGAGAAGAGCGCGGCGCGATGCTAGTTGTTGTTGATGTAGTAGATACGCTCGAGCACGGCAAGCACTGTGGCGTACTGTGCAAGCAAGGCGCTGAGCTTGAGCGTATGTAGTTTTAATGACTTGAGAAGCATGTCGCCCAAGGCGTGTTGTGATGAATCCAGAGATGCGCGTGCGAGGGATGCGAGCGGATATTGGGCCGCTTATGGGACATCCTTTCCTGCGCTGTTCACCACCCCTCTTGTTCCTCATCACAATCCCGACGACTTACTACCTGACTACCGACCTACTACCTCTCGAGCAATGAGCGGACAGGGCCAAGATGCAAAGTTCTTCCAACGCGGCAAGATTCAGGTACGCGCTGAAGTGACGAACGTACGGCAGAAATTCACCAAGCGTACAGGAGTTCCGCCAAGAACTCCAGATCGCCGAGACGAAAGACAAGAAGTTTACGAAGAGGAAAACTGTACTAAAGAAGATAGTTGCGAACATCACTATGGGAAATGATAGTTCGTGTCTTGTCCTTCGCAGACGCGCTGGGTCCCTTCTCATGAATGTTTCGCTCAAGTGTCGGCTCTGTTCGTCGACGTTGTACAATGTCTTGGGACACCCTTACTGGAAATCAAGAAGAGTGCGTCCCCACGCTGTATCGCCCTCTTATTTGCACATTGCAAACCGTCTGCGCAGTGGTTTACCTATTTCTCATCAACTACGGACGAGCCAAGGCGGACTCTATTCACATGGTCATCCCCAACTTCCTCCAGGTACCGTAGTGCCTCTCTTTCGTGCCTTTCGTTCGCTTTATCATGTCGCCGTCAAGGACTGCAACGACCGCAACCCACTCATCCGCGCGCTCGCGATTCGTACCATGTCCTATATACCCATCCCCGTTGTCCTAGACAACTTGACCGAACAGCTCCGCCACCATCTCAAAGACCGCGATCCATACGTGCGCAAGACGGCGGCAATATGCGTAGCCAAGCTGTATGCCGCCGATCCACGCAAAGCCGAGAGGGGCGGCTTTGTCGAGCTCCTGCGCGACCTTTTGGTCGACAGCAATGCCACAGTGGTCGCCAACGCCGTGGCGGCATTGTCTGAGATCGCGGACCGACCAGACGGGGTCGTGTTCAAGCTAAACTTGACCGTTGCGAACAAACTAATCGCGGCGCTTGGTGAGAGCTCAGAGTAAGGTAATCGGCTGTCTGGTATTGAACCATCTGCTCACTCGCGTGCGTACAGATGGGGCCAGATTTACATCCTCGACTCGCTATTACGCTACGTCCCAGAGACGCACGCCGACGCCGAGCTTATTGGCGAGCGTATATCCGTGCAGCTACAGCACGCAAACTCTGCCGTGGTTCTTACGACAATCAAGGTCTTGCTCTACCTGATGAACTACATGAACAACAGAACATTAATAGAACACATCTGCAAGAAGATGGGCCCCCCATTAGGTGCGCTTGTCACCCCTTCACCATCCCGACTGTTGATCGTGCCGCGACTGGACAGTGACGCTGCTTTCTTCTGGGCCGGAAGTACAGTATGTTGCTTTGCGGAACATCTTGCTCATTATCCAGAGACGTCCAACCGTCCTCAAGAACGACGTAAAGGTGTTCTTCTGCAAGTACAATGACCCAATCTATGTCAAGCTTGCCAAACTGGAAATCATGTACAGACTTGCGAATGAGGAGAATGTCAAAGAGGTGCTTGCAGAGTTGGAAGAGTACGTAGCCCGTGCCACCAGGTTGGAACCGGGGGCGCCTCATCATCACTATGTCTAGGTACGCATCAGAGGTAGACATCGACTTTGTACGCAAAGCCGTACGCTCGATCGGACGCATCACAATCAAGGTCGAGGCAGCAGCAGATGCATGTATCCGTTCCCTTCTCTCCCTTATCGAGACGAAGGTGTCCTACGTCGTACAAGAAGCCATCATCGTTATAAAGGACATCTTCCGGCGATATCCTGGCAGGTACGAGGGCATCATCCCAAAGCTCTGCGAGAACCTCGACGCTCTCGACGAACCCGAGGCAAAGGCGTCGATGGTCTGGATCATCGGACAGTTCGCAAATCGCATCAACAACGCCGACGAGCTCATGGACGACCTCACGTATAATTTTCTCGAGGAGCCCATTGAGGTGCAATTCGCGCTCGTGACCGCGGCCGTCAAGCTGTTCATCTACAAGAGCTCGTCCGACCCGGTCAAGGCGCTTGTGCACAAGGTGCTCAAGTGGACGACCGAGGAGGTCGACAATCCCGACCTACGCGACAGGGGTTTCATGTACTGGCGCCTGCTCGCGATCAACCCAACGGTCGCGGGCGAGATCGTACTCTCGGAGAAGCCCGCCATCACGAACGACGCGGACCGGATGGATCGTGGCGCGCTCGACCAACTTTTACTACACACAGGCACGCTCGGCAGCATCTATCACAAGAACCCGGAGGTGCGCCCGTCAGTCACCCCAGTGTTGTTATGAGAGATTGACCCTCCTGGCCAGACGTTCATCCGGGGCGCCGCAGGCAGGGCGCTCGCCGACTCGCCTGCGCTGAACCCACTGTCGAGACAAGTCCTCGTCCCCGTTCAGCGCTCAGGACCATCCGCGGGTCCTCTCGTCGTACCCGGGCCCGGACCAATCGAACCTGGCACCGGTCCTGTAGCATCGTCCCCGCTCCCCTTAAACACCTCGAAGCCATCCCCACCGCTGCCGCCTGACTCTGCCACGGGTGGGCTGCTCGAAGGGGAAGGTAGTGGAGGGGAGGAAGATGAGGATGAGGACGCGGGGTTTGCGAAGCGCAGGTCCGGTGTCGGCGCGTACCCCGTGCCCACAGACCCATATGCGAGTCTTGATACCGCATTCGGGAACCGTACACAGGATGAGCAAATGGACGCTATGCCAGCATTGATGATGCCCTTCATTTGAGAGATGTGCTCCGCGTAACAACCCGTGCTACATTTTTCACATGGTGTATATATCGACTAGTTCCGCAAAAACAAAAAACAAATCCGCTTTCATCATGACGGGCCCAAAAGGTTTTTGAGCGGGCCAGTGATCTTGTTGATCCCCGTTCTTGGTCGGAGCGAGTTGTAGTGCTAAAGTGTGCATGCAAAATTAGGGCTCTTCGTCAGACTGGCAGGGGCGTATACGCGTACCTCGCCGAGCCCATACATCCGCCGATGATAGCTGATACGAACCGCGCGCTGCTCCTTGAGGTTGTCCGTCCTCGGTGCGCCACTGGGGTCGTGCACGACCACGGGCGGCTGCCCGCCCTGCACGACGTGTATAGTGACCGCGTACGCGCGGCTGAGCGCGAGGATCTCTGGCTCGCCGCCCCACGCGGCTGTATTGCGGATAGTCGCGCAGTAGCGCGCATACTCGCGCGGGCCGATGACGCCGGACGAGTCGTCCCCGCCGCCCTCGCCCTCGATGCGCGGCAGGAACGGCGCAAAGTCCTCCGGGTGCGCTAGCATGTATTGGGCGGCCGCGCTGCGCGTAGAGGCGTAGTGCGCCTCTTGCGGCGGGACGAGGTTGAGTATCGCCAGTTGGTCCGCGACGGCGGAGAACAGACAGTGGCCGTCCGGGTTGATCTGCGTTTCGTGAGCAGGGGTAAGTTATGTTATTTGAGGGGCGGCGCTAACCTCGTGCATGTCGAGGCCGAGCTCGTTGCATATCTTGTTGATCGCGCGCTCCTCCTCCTTGGCCTCGCGCTCGAGTTTAGCATCTGCCTCCGCGTCCGTCGCTGGTTGCTGTTCAGCGAGCGCTGCAACTTTCCTTGCCTTGGGATAAGCCCTTGTCACCGGCGAGGAACGGTCGCGATGGGACAAGCCGCACCTGTCTCGCCTTGAACCGGTTCTTGCTGCTCATCTTGTCGAGCGCAGTAGCCGCAGCCGTCTGCACAGCAGCAGCTGCTGCTGCAGGTGCAGATACAGACGCAGACGCAGACGCAGGCCCTTGCTGCTGCTGGACAGTCTTGTCTCGCGAGTCGAGCTCGGCGAATAGATCGTCCACGAAATCGTCGTCGACTGCGTTAGTTGTATTCGGCGGCGTCGATGGCGTGAAGATCTTTTTGACTTTATTTTTCTTGGAGCCCATCGGCGGTAGTGGTGGGAATGCGGCGAGAATCGTCGACTTGAATGATGCTCCGAGTCATCGCCACGCCAGGAAGAGAAGCACGCCTTCCCGGCCCGGGTTTGTATTTGTGGCGACTCGGTGGCGACTCCAAGGATCCCTCGCTCGTCGCGGCCAGAGTCTCCGACCGACGACAGAGAGGGCGACGGAGATGGTGACGGCGATGGCGAAGAAGACGAAGATGGGGGCATGGATCTCGACGCCGAGATAGAAGGCATGGGCGACGATCTGGCCAAACTACCGCGGAGATGGAGAGTGGACGATGTCGACGCGGGTGTGCTTGATGAGTAGCGTACTCCATCCGACAGTCTGCGGCGGCAGTCTCATAGGATAATCATGGGGCAGTCGATGCGTGGGCAATCGTCCAACTTACTGTATCCACCACTTGAAATGCAATTTACGTCAATCCCACTCGCTTGCATCTAATCGATCCGAAAAAAACTAGGTGAAGGCGAAACTAGTCTTAACACTTCACGACGCCGCATGTCAAACCATCAAGTCGCGTGGTGTTTTGAACGGTCGTTGGGCCATTTTTCGGACCCACCGTGCTTGCTCCTGACGGTTCCTCCAAAGCACAGGTCGAAATGGGCAATCTGTCGAACCGAGGTCCTGACTGTAGAGATAAATTCTTTAACGGCAGTCTTTCTGAAGGCATGGCCGCCGATGTTGTAACATAATGATAATGAAACAAAGATTGATTGTGAGTGCGACACCCTTTTAGAACAATTCACGAACGCGTATTAGTGGACTAGAACAGTCAACTTAATGGTCAAGGTCTAAGGTCCCGCTCCTACTCGGGTGCGGGGAGGTTCTACATTGAAGGGGAGAGAAATGTCCATGGACGAGAAGACACGTGTTCTGTACCCACCCCACGGCGTACGGAAATGTAATCGAAAAGGGGGATGCGGCCTGGAATATCGTACAACCCCTCAATTCCGTGACAAGCATACCGATGATCAAAAAGGTTGCGTGTCGTCCATTAGTAGATCACCTCACGCTTTGAGCAACTCGCTCTCCTCTGCAAGTATCGAGCGTGCCTCAGGGAACCGAGGGGTGACATCATACCAGTATTTGAGTGGTGGGCTTCAAAAGCGTGAATCAGTCTTCTACGGGTAGCAAAGAGAGATCTGCAGCTTACAAGACCATTCCGGTATCCACATATGTTTCTGTATCCGGAGTGACCTCCTTCCCATTTTGGTCGCGGACCCGCTCGAGATTCGCGGCCCATAGCACCGTGGCTATACTGATGAAGAGAGAATCATTGGCAACGTGTTTACCCACGCATGCACGCCTGCCGAAACCATAGGCACTGTGCCCATCGTCGCGCGTCTCTGAGCGCCCCGAAGATAATCTGCCATTTGCGTCCAGGAACCTCTCGGGGTTGAACTTGGCGGCGTCGTCACCGTAGATTGCGGGGTCGTTGTGGCATTGCCAAAGATTCGAGATGCACGTGGTCCCTTTGGGAATGAACATGCCGTCGTACCAGATGTCCTCGGTCGTGTTGTGGGGAACACCAAGTGCGAGGGAAGGACGCCAACGGAGAGTCTCTTTGACTATGGCCTGTATATAATGCAGATCGGAAAGATCCGAGTGAGTTGGGGGGCGCGCGCGCCCGACAATGGTATCGAGCTCTGCGTGTGCACGCTTTTGTATTTCAGGATTAGCCACCATGGCAAGCGCGAACCAACCCAAGGCAGTAGAGGTCGTTTCTGCACCAGCGGCACTTGGTGAGAAGGTCAGTGAACAACGGCTTAAGATTATGGTTACGAACGATACGCACTAGAGTGTTCCAAGTAACCAAGCCATTTCATGATTGGAGAGACCGTTTCGGTCGTGATTCTTTATGAGCGTCGCACTCATGCTTGGTCTCTCGGATCCCTTAGACTATTGCAGACCCGATGTGAGCATTAGAACCATCAACTCGGATACTTGTTCCGCTCACAACGTCGCCGCGCACGGCATTCAACAATCCAGTGAACATGGTCGTATGTTCCCTGAAATGTTCCATTCCTTCTCGTTTCCACTTTGCGAACCTGAGGACACATCCGTTAAACGGCCGGTGAGAAACACGCGATAAGTATGTGAACGCGTACCTCTCTGGGATGTACATCATCCAAGGGAGCAACTCGACGAGATATGCCCCAGGGGCCGCGGCCTTGGACACGCGGCTAATGTACATGTGGATCCGCTTGAGGGTTTCGTCGTTATTATTCTCAAGCGTGGGATAGTCATATAAGATGGACATAATCGAGGAGGCCGCAAAACGCTGAAAGTGCTTTTCGAGATCACCTTGGTCGTCCAAAAGTGCGGAAGAAAGAATAGTGGCCTCTTTGCGGAGGATCGGGTGATAGTCACGGACTGCCACTTTCGTGAGGCCTTCGTGTGCGGCGCGACGAGTGCGACGCCATCTGTGGGTAAGCACATTAACCCCGACTCATCAGAAGAAACGAGGGAACCGACAAGTCTCCGTATACCATAGCGGGACCGAATAAGCTACCGCTGATGATTTCATGGGCGACAATGAAACGAGGGCGATCAGAAGTAACGTTTGCACGCTTTTCGAGGATTTCGGACGCGGCCTTGAGACTTTGTAAAATGAGGATAGGCTGGCCAAAGGCACTCAAGTATATCATGTCTCCTGGGGTGCTCCGGTTACGATTCCCCACGGAAAAAAAAAAAAAAGGTCCGACGCACGAAAGCGTTGTTTAGAGTCCTGTTTGAACATCCAGGACTTATCACTCAATTGGAGGACATTCCCGATGATAGGGAGACCCCTTGGTCCGGGAGGAACACTGCGATATGGGCTCCTGACGTAGCGGAAAGCAAGAAGGACACCAACGCCCACAAGTAGGGCAGGGGTGAACCTCAGAAAGGAATCAAGCGAGATAGTGGCATCGCCGAGAGGAGTGAGGGCGGCAGCGGGGACACCGTCGTGGAGAGACATGGTGAGGACGTACAGAAGGTCATTCGCATGGTCGTTTGTTTTTAAACTCGGTTCGAAGCCTTACCCCAGGCGCTGGGAAAAGGAATGATACCATTGCTGGTCACCGCGTTCTTGTTCGCCGAGATTATACGGAGCCGATCACTGGAAACTCTGCTGCTCGGAGTCGCCGTAGCCGAATATCACTGTCATTGGGGGTGACTTCGTCAGGAAGAAGGTCGGGTTCGATGAAAGTGTCCGATCTGTGCTTGAGCATCACGTAACAGTACGAAGGTCTCCCTAGAGGCTAGAGCCATTCAGGTAAACTTATATTTCGAGGTGGTTGTCTCGCATCGGTCATAAATCCCTTCTCGTCGCTTCAGAATGTCCGTTTGTGTTCATGTCGGTGGCATCTAAAAAAACTACAGTGGTGAATCGTACATGGAAACGATTGTAGGTTACATACAAAGTCACACTTGATGCACTTCTATTGAACAATTACGGCCCAGAACATACGGCCCAGAACAAGCCAGCCCAATTATTAGATAATCGCTAGCACGCAGAAACGTTCAGCTTACGTAAGCCATCATGTGCTCCCGCTCTGGAAGTTGTGCGCTCAAATCACTGCAACCTCCGCCCCGAACCTCAGGCAGGCCTCAGTCCTTACCTTTCCGGAACACACCCCTCTTTCCTTATTAATTTCAAAGGGAGAATAACTCCTCGATTTTATACTTTTTGATCCCCGTGTCCATCAGACAACCTCCAAGTTAGTCCGAATTTGGGGGCAACGGTGACTTTCATTGGGTTGCACACCGTGCAGGATGAGGGTGCTCGGTCCTGGCTATGTTTCTGATTATAGCATCATTCACCCAGCGTCCCTACAGACCGTTATAATCTCTTCAATTTCGGATTTAACGAATCACTCGGGCTCCAAGATCACGAATTTTGCACACACCCCCAGTGTATGCCGTCGTCTCTTTTTTCATATCGCTACTTTCGGAGCTACACCTACTCTTTCTCTGAAACAAGTGCGTTCCTTGCCACATTTTACTGTAAGTATGCTACACACTTCCTTCCACGCTCCGATCGCGCCGATCGTCGCCATCCTTTGCCTAAACCTGGACGACACACGAAGACTACATCGTCACCTCGGACGCCAGACGCACCTTCCTCACTTCATACCTCTCTTATTACTTCCACGCGCTAGTACTCGAGAGAGAGCCTCCCTTTTTGAATATACCCAAAGTTCACGTTTTGCCCTTGGCCCGATTTAGTATTGCTGGTCACGGCCAACTTCCAGTTACCCACAGTCCCTTTGGACCCATCACCCTCATGTCCCGTGCAGTTTATAAGGTGCGTTAATATGCCTAGCGCACAGCTGGCCAACGATCTTTTTGCATAAGTTACTCTGGTTACTTTCCCGCACCGCTCTGGCGGCCCGTTTCCGCTCCGGCCGACCTGCCCTTCCACCACTCTTCCACCCCTCCATCTGGCATCGTGACCTCGCTTAGTTGCCCCTCGGACTAATACTATTTCTAGATCTATGTCTTTACTTATATAAACTTTCTGTATCTGCACTTTCATCCAGTTAGTCTCAGTGCTTTCCCTCAGGGCTTCTGAGCTCTGTAGGACCCAGTTCCCCTCGTTCTCTGCGTTCCCGAACGTCTCGCACTCTCGCGCGTCCTTAGAAACTTCAGAGAGACGTTTCCCCAGTTTAAGCGGACCCCTGTACAAAGTAGCGTTCACCACAGAGGCCTGCACAACCGGCAAACCCAAGGCGGCACGGGTTATTTGGGCAGTGTCCCAACCCAACGCGCAAAGGCAACCCAGCTCGTCAGCGTGATCGCTGGTTCCTCATACATGTGGAGGCTCTGAGTGCGTCGTAAAGGCGATCACCTTGAGTGCACTTTTGTGGGTCCTCCTCATTCTTTCGATGTAGTTTGTCTGATATCCCTGAAGGCTGCACCTCATCGAATATGTTGCCTCCACAGCCGCTGGAAACTCCACGGAAGGTACCCTAGCCCCGAAGGATAAACAAACACTTCCCATTCCAGTAAGCGATGCCGAGCGGTCCGTCATCCCAGCCTCCTTCTCATCAAACCCGTAGTTCTACTGTTGGCGGTATCGCCCCACGAAAGTGCGCATTGCGTCTCTTGTGCTCATACTTTCCCTCATCTTATGATAGCCATATTTTATGTATGCGCTCCGGTCTCTTCCGTTCTAGACTTCGGTATCAGTGGTCTGTCATGCAAATATGTCGTCATTCGGCCTGGTATATATGTCTCCACCACTCCTTGCATTGTCCCACGCACATCTGTGTTAAACAGCCGCCTCGATCGCCGAAATCATATGCCAAGGTCTTATGTGCCTGGTCCCTACAGCGTTCACTATGCTGACATTTACCTCGAGTCCATCGACTTTATCAGCATCAGGTGCATACAAATTTTTAATGGTCTCAATCACCTACCCTGATGGTATATTGTAGTATCGCGTTTTATGGCCTGATCCTATTTTATGGCCCTTGCACGACGTCCGTTCTAGCTTAGTCATCCACGCGGATGAAGTTCAAACTCGACCAAAACACCACGTCATTCATGGGACGGAGTTCTGGACGTCCACACAAATATTGCTAACGGCCTAAACGCATTGGGGATATGCATTGAGGTGCGGGATATTCAACCGTCCGCAGTGGTTCCCTTCGGGCTGATAATCTATTACAGATGATCTTTTTTCAGGATTCATGATGTAGGCGTTTCCGTGGAAGCAGCACCTCGCACAGCCGGGCGAGCCCCACACCAGCATCTGGCGCCCATTCTCGGACTCTATCAACCTTTGTATGTCGGCGCTTTTCTTTTGATGTATGCAGCTTGTTAAACTTCTTTCGCACGGGACCTTGCCGCCGAGATCTGGTCCGACTTGTCCCATTTTGCAGCGCCTCCCACCTACGAATCCAGGCTTGGGGGAGGCTTTCGGGTTGCCAGTCACGCGGCGGTGCATATAAGTTACCCGTTGCGCATGAGCTACGATGACGATGTACAGCTTACGTCCTACACGGCCTCACTCGCGTGGTCCTCCCGAGCGCGATACCGATAAACTCGAAACTGACGACATAGACTCGCTGTCGAAAACTCTGTGACCAGCCAGTGGCGATGGCGCGTGGGATCGTCGGTCAGTTGTTAGTTAGTACTATTTATTGTCTCGCTCGCTGCCTTGCAGATTTGGACGATTCCCTTTTGTGCTACTCGTTTTATTGTAAGGAGTCCTCCGATTGATGGTGTTTCATACCCTACCTGCTCGTTTCCTGCCGTATTCCTCATTTGTCCTTCTCGACACCTCACGACAACAACTCGGTTGTTATTATTGTCTCTGAATTACGCATGCAACCCACGTCTATTGCAAAATGGTCCCAATCAAAGTTTTCGGTCGAGAACCGAACACTGGTGTATGACAATCAATGATATCGAGGTACGTCCCTTTTTCGACCAATTTTTTGTGAACGTGTTCCCGGCCCCAGTGGATATGCACACAGTTAAGCATACAATGTACTATATGTTCGTTCTTTGCCTTTCTACCCATGGGCTGCCACAGTCGCTCCTTCCATACTCAATTTGAGTTTGTGTTTCACTCGAGCGTATTATTGCATCACCGTGATACTGACGTTATCACGCCTACCTTCTATTTCTATTTTGACACCGGGTGGAGACCGAGTGGTGTTCCTATATTTACCATAATCATACGTTCAACCGATCTCTCGTTCGGGTAATGCCAGCGGGTAATGCCAGCTTCTAGCTAGTGTTGCCGCGAGTTAGAGTCCATACCGATGTGAACTCTCTAACTCGGATCGGGCTTTTGACTCGGATCCAGGCTCGGATCGACTCGAACCTCGAGACCAAAATGCGCTGCAAATATTTCCTTCGTCACTAGGTGTCGACTTCGTCGACTGAAACCTTGCTTGTCCCATTCCCGTCAACTGTGCTGTGCGCCGGTTTTGTGTTGTTGAAGGGTCGATGAGACGTTGAAGGTGTACAGCTGAGTGTATATCGGAAAATTCGGAACGGGCGCCAGATTACGTTCTGTTTGGCGTTATTTGCGATTGCATTGCACGAATTTCGACCTGCCATATGCAAGCCATATGACCTTGGCAAGCAAGGTGGTATTCTTGATCCATCTCCACTACCAAAATAACAACCTTATGTAGTCTGTACCAAAATTGTAAGTGAATATATGAGACTCGCAGCCCTGCAAACGAAAACTATAGCGTGTTTGGTGAATTTCTCAACTTGCTATCATTTGGCATTTGCAGACTCATTCACAAGCTCATTCCATTCATTTCGGCCGTTTCCAGAATGTCATCACATGACTCACCTCGCTCCCATTGCTGTCTATGTTCTCTCCATGCCATCGCTGTTCCATACACACACACACTCTCTCACTCTCTCTCCCCTCGCGCAAACGGCTCCTAGGCCTCACTGTCCTACCGCATTTTTGCCTCGACTTGCCCTCCCCACCAAGTTCCCCACTTGACTTCACTTATGCTAACTTACCCATACTGTACACTCTTACCTTACTGGCTCGCTTCGCATAGGTACAAATACTTTTGTATTAATTGTTCCCAAATAGACGGCACTCAGTTGCCATTGTTTCCCCCTGTTCATTGTGTGATCGTCTCAGAAGTCAGGCCCATAGGACATCGCAGAACGTCGCTTTGTCTCTCGTCATATTGCTCTCGGGTCTCCTGAGCAAAGGGGCGTGGGAACCTTCAGAATTGAAGGCCCCCCATTGGTTCATGTCTGCGGCTGAAGCGCTGAACTCCCGAGTTAGAATTGGTGTCGAGTTGCCAACTCAACTCGGACCAGCATCACCTCGCGGCAACACTCGAAGTCAAAACTGTTGGGGCTCGCTTATGTCACACTCACATTTTACAGACTGAGTACGCAGACGCAGTAATGTAAAATGTATTAAATGTATCAACCCGATCTGCGTGGAGGGTTCCTCAAGTGCGTATATGGTCAATTTTTGAACTTGTCTTCCATCCATCAGCCCCATCTATCACCGAGGAGTTCGTCGGCTGCCATCAGGGTGCCGCCATTGGTAGGAACCTAGCGTCAAGGGCTTCCCATAATCCAAAGGTGGATGTAAACATCAAGTCCCAGGTTTTCGTGATGTTTTTAAGCAACGTAACTTCGTACCTAGGATGCGGGAACGATCGGAACCCGACTAGGTAACTCTGATCGGTGGCACCACTATGAATGATTGCCCCTGCGGACACAATATCTATTTTACTACAATTTTGGCTCATTGGTTCCCCTGGGCCCTGACCGGCTCCGAAGCTGCATCGCCTGTCTCGCTTCCGTGTTTTTCCATATGGGGGACCACTGACTCGCTTCAGACAATTGTTTAACTCACCCTACGACCCATCTTGCACCGGGAATATAAACAACGAGGGCGAACCTCGAGGAGAACTTGGTGTAGATAGAACGTGATTGTTGTTTTTCTCATGGCCCGAGTGGAGTGGTCTTCCATACCAGACCATAGGGGCTGGCGTGATACTTGGAAGCCACTGTCTTGAAACAGGTTGTCGTATGGTACTGTACTATTACAGTACTTATGTTGCAACCCTGTGAATGGGCGGCCGCAATGGTTCCGATGACGGCACACTGTGGTCGAGGTCGTCGTTGTATATGCCCCTATTGCGACTTTGATACCCTGATGGCGATACCCGCTTCCATGGACTTTTCTCGCCTCCACCGCCGAATGGGTCCCGAATTCATTCCAGGGCCGACGAAGCCACTGCGGCCTGCACGTCCAGTACATGGGCGCAGTATAAGTAACGTCGTTGGGATCTCTCCCTGTCTCCCAGCTTCCCACCGTTGTACGAAATGGTTGATTTCTTTCTCGGGCCTGACCTCTCTCTTCGTCGCCCGGAGGCGGTTACTGCCCTCCTTCCCCATTACCTGACCTACTATGCACTGGGGGTACTTGCCATCCTCCCAAACACGTTCTACTTTAGGCTTTTGTTACAGCCTGTCTTTCTATGGCAAACCTGGTGGTGTGTCGCGAACGTGGACTTCGCGGCATGGTTGGCACAATCTCTCGGACTCCAGAATTCCGACACCCTCAAATTCTGGAACGGCGCATTCGCGGTGCGGTTGCTGTTCACCATCGTGTTATTGTGAACACATTTGCTGAAATATCGGCTTAGGTGGGAATGTTTATCATGACATTGCAGTCGTTCGAATGGGCGTTTCTCATCAAGGAGCCATTGAGGAAGTACGAGATCACAACGGATCAAAATCCCCCTACATTTTCGAAGAACTTAAAGCCTTTGTCCATCTCAAGCGTCCTCCTTGACGGATTCGACCTTTTCTTTAATCTACGAGGAATCGGGTGGTCGTGGTCATCACAACCGTCCCCCCGGTCGACAACTCCGCCCTCTTCTATCCCCTCCCTTTTCGCCTTGTTTCTTCTCAGAATCGCCATGGCCGACGCCTCACAGTATATCATACAGCGCGTTTCCCCCGCTGTCATCAGCGGCCCTAGCGGTGGATCCATCTTCGACCCGAACCTCAGTCTTCTTCCCCGTATCGCGGCAGCGGCTCTCTGCGGCATCTGTGGCGGTGTATGGACGTACTCGCTCATCGACGGGTTTTATTATTTGGCGGCACTATTCGGGCGGGTCGTCTGCCGCCAACCCGCCTCACACTGGCCGCCCGTTTCGAACCGCCCATGGGTCTCGACCTCTCTCCACGAGTTCTGGAGCACCCGCTGGCACCAGCTTTTCCGCCACCTCTTCGTCACCTTTGGTGCACGTCCCGGCGCCGCGCTCCTAGGACGGCCCGGCGCGCTCATCTGCGGATTCGCAGTATCCGGGGTTATGCACAACTATGCCGCGTGGGGGACCGGGTACGGGTCCGATTTCTTCAGTGTCGGGGGGTTCTTCATCCTAATGGGCGCGGGTGTCGCCATGGAGGTCGCATTCAAAAAGTCAACGGGCGTGCGCGTGGGGGGATTCTTCGGTTGGTTGTGGACGATGTTGTGGGTCCTTGTGTGCGGCACATTTATGATTGACTCGTGGGGTCGGCATGGCATGTTGGCGACCACATTTCTCCCGGCTCGACTTCGCCTAGGGAAGCCACCCGTCGATGCCGTCATTGGTCTATTAAACGTAGCGGTGGATCGATGGGATGTGGGTGTCGGCTTGGGGAAACTGAATGAATCTGTGCTACGAATCTTGGATATGTCTAGCATTAGTCCTCTTTGAGATTCGAGTTGGACGCGCCGACTTGGGTCTATTAGGATTTCTTCTTTTTAGAGTCGTATTGTGTATCGATTTGAATTAATGTATGTCGGGGTGTGACAGACCTACTATGACGTCCGATGAAAACGACATGAAGATTTTGAATTTTGGACACAACTAGTCCTCTTTTTTCAGTAGATTTGTAGATCCTATTATAATTATACAATTTCAACATAACCTTCAAATATCAGAGAGATCCCTCAGTTTGATGGTATGAAATCTGAGGATCAGTTGCGGCATCATGGGGATTTTAGGTATTACTCGTTCATTCTGACACACTCACTCAAGTTATGCACACCAAGATTTACAAGATGGCTCACACAAGTGACCCAACCGTATATACAAAAATTTAGGCAGGCTGGATATGTATTGCATCGTCAAGGTGGAGAAGGGTGACGACAAGAAGAGAAGCGCGCTTTCCCGGCCCGGGCTCGTTTAGTACTTACCATCATGTCCGTGGCGACTCCAACGGTCCTCCCTCGCCCGCCGCTGTTTCCGACCCTCATGCCGCGGGCGCACCAGCCGTACCCGACGCCCCTTACAGTTCCAGGGCGTCCCATGGGTCGTCTCATCTTACGGCGTGACTTTGTACAAGAGATGGACGACCTGAGCGAGGAGGAAGCCGAACTCGAGGACAACGTGCGGCATTCACATCTTTCATCGTTGGCACACTTGTGACCGACGTGTATGGCGCTAGACGCTCGAAGTGAAAAATAGGGGGTATGGCTTCCTGGTGCCGATCGGGAAGGTGTTGACGCAGCACGAAGAGAAGAACGACGTGCGTGGCTCATTTCCCAAATCTCAGTGCTCACTTTTGTGTTGTGACGGCATCTTCCACAGGCCGATGAGGGCTCCGAAGTAGACGAGTCGGCGCGCTCGTCGCACCCAGAGTCGCCGACTGACGACGGAGAGGGCGACGGTGATGGTGACGGAGATGTCACCGCCGATGGCGAAGACGAGGCGAAGACGGGGGCATGGATCTCGACGCCGAGATAGAAGACATGGACGACGATCTTGCCAACACGACCGCAGAGACAGAGGACCTCGACGACGTAGACGACATCGACGCAAGTGTGCTTGATGAGTAGCTCGTACTTCACCCACATCCGACAACCCATGGTAAAGCTACGACGACAATGGAGCAGCCGATGCGCAAACGTGTCTCAATCGTCTAACTTACGTCAATCTCTCTCGCTTACATTTAATCTATCCAGATTCCAGGCAATCTAACTTAGGCGAAGGCGAAACTGGACTTGACTAGCTTGACTTTCAAACATGTCAAGTCGCGTGATACTGTACTTTGTTAAGGTACTTAAGGTTGGACCGGTTGTTTTCGAGGGCATCTAAGATATATCGGGCCCCCACTCGTGTTCGCTCCCGATGGCGTTCCTCCAAAGTACAAGTCGAAATGGACCAATCTATCGAGCCGCGGTCTCTAAAAATATATTCTTTAACGCATGGCCGCCGATGTTGTAAACGTAACGACAATGAAAACAAATGTTGGTTGTGAGTGCGATACCTATTGTGTCAATTCACGAATGCGTATCGACAAACTAGAACGCTAACTTGATGGCCAAACTCTAAGGCCTGGACAGTACTGTATGATACAAATTGTGTGCCATCTATTAGAAGGCATCACCTCACGCTTTGAGCAACTCGCTCTCCTCTGCGAGTATCGAGCGTGCCTCAGGGAACCGAGGGGTGACGTCAAACCAGTACGTGAGCGGCCGGCTTCAAAGTGCAAGTCAACCCTCCTGTAGCAAAGAGAGATGAGATCTGCAGCTTACACGATCATTCCGGTATCCACAAACGTTTCTGTATCTGGAGTGACCTCCTTCCCGCTTTGGTCGCGGACCCGCTCGAGATTCGCGGCCCATAGCACCGTGGCTATACTGATGAAGAGAGAATCATTGGCAACGTGTTTACCCACGCATGCACGCCTGCCAAAACCATAGGCGCTGTGCCCCTCGTCGCGCGTCTCCGCGGGCCCCGAAAGTAACCTGCCATTGGCGTCCAGGAACCTCTCGGGGTTGAACTTGGCGGCGTCGTCACCGTAGAATGCGGGGTCGTGGTGGCACTGCCAAAGATTCGCGATGCACATGGTCCCTTTGGGAATGAACACGCCGTCGCACCAGATGTCCTCACTGGTGTTGTGGGGAATGCCAAGTGCGAGGGAAGGACGCCAACGGAGAGTCTCTTTGACTATGGCCTGTATATAAGGCAGATCGGAAAGATCCGAGAAAGTTGGAGGACGCGTGCGCCCGACAATGGTATCGAGCTCTGCGTGTGCACGCTTTTGTATTTCTGGATTAGCCACCATGGCAAGCGCGAACCAACCCAAGGCAGTAGAAGTCGTTTCTGCACCAGCGGCACTTGGTGAGACGGTCAGTGAACAACGGCTTAAGATTGTGACTACGAACGATACGCACTAGAGTGTTCCAAGTAGCCAAGCCATTTCATGATTGGAGAGACCGTTTCGGTCGTAATTCTTTATAAGCGTCGCACTCATGCTTGGTCTCTCGGATCCCTTAGACTATTGCAGACCCGAATGTGAGCATTAGAACCATCAACTCGGATACTTGTTCCGCTCACAACGTCGCCGCGCACGGCATTCAACAATCCAGTGAACATGTTCGTATGATCCCTGAATTGCTTCCTTCCTTCTCGTTTCCACTTTGCGAACCTGAAGACATATCCGTTTAACCGTCGGTGGGAAACGTGCGATAAGTATGTGAACGCGTACCTCTCTGGGATGTGCATCATCCAAGGAAGCAACTCGACGAGATGTGCTCCAGGGGCCGCGGCCTTGGACAAGCGGCCAACGAACGTGTGGATTTGCTTGAGGGTTTCGTCGTCATTATTCTCAAGCGTGGGGTAGTGATACAAGATGGACATGATCGAGGAAGCCGTAGAACGCTGAAAGTGCTTTTCGAGAGCACCTTGGTCGTCTAGGATTGCAGAAGAAAGAAGAGTGGCCTCTTTGCGGAGGATCGGGTGATAGTCGCGGACTGCCAGTTTCGTGAGCCCTTCGTGGGCGGCGCGGCGAGTGCGACGCCATCTGGTAAGTACATGAACCCCGACTTTTCGGGAGAAACAAGGGCACTGACAAGTCTCCGTATATCATAGAGGCAGTGAATAAGCCACCGCAGAGGATTTCATTGGCAACAATGTAGCGAGGACGATCAAAAGAAATGTTCGCACGCTTGTCGAGGAGTTCGAATGCGGCCTTGAGACTTTGTAAAATGATAATAGGCTGGCCAAAGGCATTCAAGTACATCATGTCTCCTAGGGTGCCTCCTCCGGTCACGAGACCCCTTTGGAAAAAAGGTCTGACGCACCAAAGCGTTGTTTAGAGTCCTGTCTGAACATCCAGGACTTATCACGGAACAGGTGGGCATGCCCGATAATAGGAAGACCTCTTGGTCCGGGGGGAACACTTCGCCATGGGCTCCTGACATAGCGGACAGCAAGAAGGACAACGTAGCCAAAAAGTAGAGCAGGAGCAAGTGTCTGAAAAGTAGCAAGGGAGGTCGAGGCAGCGGGAATATCGTCATGGGGAGTCATGGTGGGGATTTACAGAGGGCCATTCGCCTTTAAATTAGGCTCGAAGCTTTGGAAAGGAAAGGTGTCTACTATAGCTGGCCACGGATGATATGGAGCCGCTCAATGGAAACTCTGCTGCCCAAGATCGGGTCAACGGGAATGTCACCATCGGGGTACAGTATTACCTACTTCCGCTATCAACGTCAGATCGTGTGCAAACCATCGGTAGGAGATTCCCCATGACCACTGCCAGTGGACCTCGTCGACGCGCCTCTCGCAGTCCTCACGTGATCGCACTACGGCCGCTGTGGTATTAATAGATTGCGACAACTTGAAGGCGTTGTTGAAGCTTGAGGCCTTGAGGCCGTGTGTTGCGAAACCATTATCTGGACGGTGGTTAGTCGAAAGTCGTCGGGCAGTCGATTGCCAGGGTCGACTCATCGGTAGAATATATATTGACACGGAGCGCGTATTCAAGTTTTCATCGGATAAGAAGGGAACGTACTGTATTGGCATGTGGACGGTCACAGTAGTGCCTGGTCGCTTTTGTACTTTGCCTCTACCGCGTCTAGTTAAAAATTATCAACGATGGCCGATCCTAGCATTATCGCCCTCGCTACTGAGCTCGCGGGACAAACGCGCCAGTCTGATGCTGATTGGAACAGGCTTGAAGCCACGGCCCAGGCCCTGGCAAACTCACTAAGGGTGAAGAACAGTGCGCACTTTTCTTCTTTGGCGTTGACTCACTCAAAGCTAGCATTGCAGGCGATACTCAGACAGCATTGGGTACAACACAACTCCCCGCGGTCCTCGCCGCGATCATCAAAGACGCATTGCGTTGTCTGCGTGTGCCTGATGCCTCCCACCTCCCTGCTTTATATGAGACCCTTCGCGTCGGTGCCAATATTTGCGTAGATCACGGTACGACACGTCATCTCCACCCTCATTTAGTTGCTAACACCCTCCATAGATGAGAACAGGGAACACCTTCTCGAGTCGGGGTTCCTCACCGCTCTCGTCAGCTTGCTCGGGCGCTACACCGACCTCATTCCCTCCGATAAGCCGACCGATTTTCTCCCACTCTCCGTGGCCCACCTAAGAGTCGTCAGAACGGCTATTGGCGTATTGCTAAACGCGAGCCTGGGATATGGTGCGTGCGCCTAGCCTTACCCCGATCACTACCTTGTGCACCGATACTGATGGCGTGGCCATAACAAAGAGCCCGTGAAAGCCGTGCTCAATACCTCCGAGGCACCGGCGACGATCCTTCGCCTAGCAGTGGCGATATATCCTTCAGGCGCGTGGGCAAGGAGCCCTCAACCGCGCATCCCACCCGGAGAATTCGAGGAGTCGTGGCAGCTGCGTAGCGGTCTTTCTTCCTGGGCATGGCGTGCTACCGGGGAGCTCAAGGATAACGGTGCACCGTTCAACTGTCATTTTTTTCTGAACAGTCTTCTAATAACTTCCATCACACAGCGCCGGCCACGTTCGGGCCAGATATCCTTCCGCAGCTCGTCGCACCCATCCGCTCATTTGTCCCGCCCTTTCAGACGCCGGTGCCTGCCTTCGACGAGGCGACCCCGCTGCGGCGCACGCTCGTGTCCGCCGACTTCGAGGCGTTCGAAGAGTCGTGCTCGCTCCTCGAGGCGCTCACGCTCGACGACGAAGACGTGCGGCTCTCGCTCGCCCGCGGGCTGACCTTCCCGGACGAGCACGGCGGCGTGCGCTGCCTGGCCGAGATCCTCGAGTTCATCGACCGCGGGGACTACCACCCGCTCTGGAAAGACCTGCCGAGCGACAACGCACAGCGCGAGCGCTCTTTTGACTTTTGCAAGGCCGCGCTCATCAAGGCGGTCGTCGAGATCGCGGGCGAGGAGAAAAACGTCGACGTGCTGTGGGACGACTCGGACCAGGAGCACCCCGGCGGAGCGCTCGTCGCGCAGATGGTGCGGTGGATCAAGAAGCACAAGGATCTGAAGGAGAACAACCGCGACGACCTCTTGGTCTGTGCCACGTTGACCTTGGGGAATCTTTTGCGACACGGTGCGTCCTTGTGCAACAGTTCCTCTGGAGGGGAAGTGGTTTAAATGTCCGCTGTAGGCGCGCGCTCTCTCACTCTCACAAGCCCTCCCATCAGCCTTGCCCCTGATATTGCTGCGCTGCTACGACCCGAGACCGACATCAAAGTCAAGCACGGCCTCATCGGTCTGCTCAAACATCTCGCATACGCGGCGCCCGCTCGCGCCCCTCTCAGCGAGGCTGGCATCGTCGAGCGACTCGTCGACTCGAACATTTTCCAACCGAGCGCGGACATCGCCGAAATGGTGCAGGTCAACGCCATCGGAGTCGTGAAACATCTGTGCAGTAGCGATGGTGAGTTAGTTCTGCGACCCAAAAAAAAAAGAAAAAAACACTGAAAACCAAACCCAGCCAAGAACTGCTATGGCCTGACGCTGCCGGCTGCCGGCCGGGACGCGCAGTCGACGGGGCTGCACCAGATCCTTACGCTCGTCGAGCGCTCCGACACGACGGCGGTCAAAAGCGAGGGCACGCGCGTTGTCGTGAACGTAATCCGCACCCTCTGGCACGAAGACACCCCCGACGACGAGCAGCGCCGCGCCGCGATGAGCGTCGTCGGCGCGCCCCCCGTCACACTCGCGCTCGCGCAGCTCGTCGGGCGCAGCAAGAAGTACCCGATCCTTATCAACGAAGGGATCGTCGCTCTCACGCTCCTCAGTCTGAGCTCTCGTACGTCCTCCTCCTCCTCCTCATCGCCCCTCCCCCATCCTCACCTCATCGATCTTTCAGCGAACGTCGTGCTCGACGCAATCACGACGCCACTGCCGCAAGACGCGCCCGGCGGCTCGGCCCCCGCCTCCGCGGCGGAGAGCGAGATCGGCTCGCCGATGGCCGCGCCTGGGCGCGCTGTCGACACCCTCGCGTACCTCCTCAAGGGCCGCGGCGCGAACGTGCCGGAGGAAGTGCGCGCTAATGCGTGTGTGCTGCTCGGCCAGGTCTGTCGCGAGGGCGGCGTTGGCGCCGAGCGCGTGCCGGAGGTGGTCAAGCTAAAAGCGGAGCTGCGGCCGCTCCTCGACAGCGCAGCCGAAACCGACAAAGAGTCACGCCTGAAGACGGCGGCGGCCGGCGCGTTGCGGCGCTGGGGGTGATAAGAGAGAACCCTGGAGAAGTGGGGGAGAGGATGTTTCGCGCGTATTTATGTCATAGCTGTCTGTTCGCTTTCTCGTGTATTTGACTTGTCGCTTGTACTGTAGCGCTACGGTTTCTGTGAACTTTGGTGACCCTGTTGCACCGTAGAGACCGTCGCTATTTTAGATGCACACGCTCATGAGTTTTTAGGTGCAGGGGGGGTCAAGTGCTGTAGATGGACTCCGCTGTCCTCGCTTTGATAGAATGGAATGATTTTCGCGTCTTATGTACGTACAACATGAATAACTTCTATGCCACCCTACCTCGCCTGCACATAGTCATCAATCTTCAGGAGAAGCGTCACCGTTTCTGTCGAGAGCTCGATCGCGCTCGTCGAGACCAACAACGGCTGCACGACGTCCTCCTCAAGGATATTCGAGATTTGACCCTGGAAGGAAGACCTCACCAATCAGCACGCGGGACTAAAAGAGGAGGAAAAGGGGCCGCACCTTGCGGACGTTGATACCTGCATTGCGCTCGCCAAGCGCGTGGCGGTTGCGCAGCTCGGTGACGATCGCGATAGGGTTGAGCCCTGCATTCTCGGCGAGCGTCGTCGGAATGACCTCGAGGGCGTCGGCATATGCTTGGAAGCAGTATGCCTCCATGCCAGTAAGACCCTGCGCATATTGCGACAGCATGCGTGACACGTGGATCTCTGGCGCGCCGCCGCCGCCGATCAGCGCGCTGTGCGGTGGGTGGGACGACGATAAGGGGGTCGCAAGAGCTTAGGTATAAAAGTGCGGCGTACCGCTTTTTGACCAGACAACGTACGACGCAGAGCGCGTCGTGGATGGAACGCTCGCACTCGTCGAGCACGAGCTGGTTGCTGCTCATTGCGAGGATGCTGACCGTGCGCCCTCTGTTCTTCACGCCTGTGATTTTGACGACTTTCGTCCCGTCGTTGTTGGTCTCCTCCACGAGATCCGCATACCCGAGCTTGTCTTCCGTGAACGCCTCGATGTCTGCGACGGGTTTACATCCGAGACTCTTCGTGAGAAAATCGATCTCGTCGCGTTCTACGTCCTTGACTGCAAGAATATTGAGGCGCTTGAGGAAGGTGAGGGATGTGTCGTCCACCGCGTCGCGCAGGATGGACTTTTGGATGAGCAGAACGTTGCAGCCGCTCTTTTTGATCTTTTTGCAGATGTTCAGCAGATAGGTGCGCCCCTCCTTGATGACCTTGTCCATTTGCCGGTAATCGTTGATGACGACTGTGTTGTCCATCTACAGCAGACATCATCAACATTCGTAGTCGTTTCGAGGAGAAATGAAAGAGAAAAACCAACATCAGGCTTGGGCGCACTGAGGTGGAACTGGATAAGTCCAATCTTCGCTTTCTCGATTCTTGTCGGGCCGCCGGCTGCAACGACGACGTTCTGGTTGAGCACAACACCGTCGATAAGCTCGGTGTCTTCTATTGTACCGCCAACCTTCTTGACGATGCGGATATCGCGTAAATCTACGTTCTCAGAAGTAGGCGTGACAAGGCGGGTCACGGCGGAAACGGCAATGGGTGCTAGGATGGACGAATATTGAGAGACGATCTAACGCTCTTCGTCAGACATTGCTGGAGAAAATAGCAAAACTCAGAACGCGCCTTTGAGTTCAAAGATGTGCTGGCTGCCCTCAACAGAGTCGCCCGGTCGTTCAGATCAATGGGCGTCGCGATCTCTGTGAGGAATTCGACGGCCTTTGTCGACGCTCTCAAGAAAGACTCGGCGATGATCGTCGGATGAATGCCCTTTTGAAGCATTTTCTCTGCCGCACCCAGGAGGCTACCGGCGAGGACAACGACGGATGTTGTACCATCGCCCGCTTCGACATCCTGTGCCGCAGACAAGTCGACGAGCTGCCCAGATGCAAATCAGCATCAACAGATCGCGATTTTTCTAGGGGGCGGAATGGCTCGCCATTTTGGAGGCAGGATGCAGAGCCTGAATGCTTTTCAGAATAGTCGCACCATCATTTGTTACGACGACCTCCCCCTTCGATGTTTGGATCTAGGGTGATAGTGGTAAGAGAGATGCGAGAAAATTGTGCCGAAGATGCTTTCAACTAACCATCTTGTCCATCCCACGAGGACCCAGTGACGTCCGCACAGCATCGCTGATCGCTACAGGTAATACTTAGGATATATGACCCCTTCTGGTGTGAGATACGACACCTTTCGCGGCGACCAGGTTGGACAAACGAACTTCCATTGGCTTTCCCTGCTCTTCTTTTACAAAACATCTCCGTGGATACAAAAACACGAACACACCCTGTCATTGAATGTCTTGTTCGAGCCTGAGGTAGATGGAATGGGTGCTCTGGGAGCTGCTGCTGCTGAAGCCATTGGGACGGTCGAGGGACTTGCACGGTTTCACCGGCCCGGATATAGTTAGTCCGCCTTCTGGTGACCTCACGTGGATGAACGCGTAATTGCCATTCACGCTGCGCCCACGAGCGGGTTGAGACCAAACTGCCACAACTGCAATGGATTTCGTGAGTATCGTTCTCATTGCTGGGCGGTTTCCTTTCACATCTTTGGCTACTTCTCTGCTAGTTTGGCGACGACGACGATATTGCCCCGGGGGGGCCTGCAGGCTTGTTTGCCCAATTAGCTCAGTGCGCGATAGCTATTTTCGAACGCATGCAGCGAGGTGACTGACACAACTACTTAGGGGCCTGGGAGGAGGATATGGTTTTCCGAGGGGACAGAGAGCAAACCCGAGCTCTTATGACGAGTATCTGAAGGCGTATAGTGTCGCGATGCTCCCTGGCCGCGAACGAGAGAACCTGAGTTATGGAGGCAAGAGTGCGTCTCCCCTTCGATCGATCCTTACCTCGCCTTCTCTTACCCGTCGAGCTAGTCATCTTGCCACCATCTGCCCTCGCCCACCTTACCTCTCTTGATCTCGATTCCCCGTGGATGTTCAAACTCCGCAATCCACAAAACCCTGCCGCTTCCACCCATGCTGGCGTCCTTGAATTCATCGCTGAGGAAGGTGTCGTCCACCTCCCTTATTGGATGATGAAGACTTTGCGATTAAATGAGGGCGATCCCGTCCGCATCACTGGCGCCGAGCTCGCTAAAGGCAAGTTTGTCAAACTTCAAGCCCAGCATGTCCACTTTCTCGAAATCTCGGACCCGAAGGCCGTGTAAGCACTTATCAATATTTTCTAGTATCTCCTCTAACCACCGGTATATCTCAGCCTGGAGCAGGCCCTGCGTAATTTCACTGCTCTCACGCAGGGGGACATAATCGAGATATCGTACAATTCCATCATTTTCGGTTTACTTGTGATGGAGGCAACGCCTGGTGGTGAAGGTATATCTATTCTCGACACTGACCTCGAGGTCGACTTCGCTCCGCCCGTTGGCTACGTCGAGCCAGAACGTCCAAAGGCAATACCTTCGACGATGGCATCCAAGCTCAACATTGACCTCAGCTCCCAAACCCCCGGCTCGAGTCGACCAGCAAGTTCCTTGGGTGGAAATTTTGCGGGTACGAGCAAGGCTGGTACGACCGTCAGTAAAGACGGTGATGCATGGGAGACATTCAAGGGACGTGGGGAGACTCTAGGGGGGAGGAGGACGAAAGGGCGAGGAATCACACACAGGGCTCCCGAGCAAGTTCCCACCTCAAGCAAGATCATCCGGACTGGGTAAGCAACTCGCCTGCGCCGCCTTCCTCCCGCTGATGTGCTCCAGACAACACCGCGTCGTTATGAACGACGATCTCGAGAATGAGGGGAATGCCCCCGCTCCTCTCAATTTGCCATTTGGGAAGTTGTTCTTCGGCTTCAATATTCCGCCGTACGTTCCGCCGCCGGCACCTGAAGAGGTGTCGGTATCAGAGGTGTGCGCTTTCGGCATATCAACCGTTTTTCATAGCTCACACTCCGTCGAGCCCCCGGCTTCTTTCGTTGGAGCGGGCAACTCACTCGGTGGGCAAGCCCCCAGTTCCTCTACCCAGAGTAAAGGCAAGAGTAAGGCCACGGCGGACACGGCGGCAAAGAAGCCAGACGCTGCGACGTGGGGCTCAGGGCAGGGGCGAAGCTTGGGCTCGCGCCCGACAAACGGGGTCGGTGGACGGACGCTTAGTACCGGTCTGTTGGGTGTGGGTGGCGCCAGCATACCACGCCCACCCCAGCGCTCTGGAAAGAAGCCTCCCGGTCGCGAGCGTAGCCCAACGCCGGACTACGGCGTTGATGATGACGACGACGTGATTGTGATTGACAGTGATGTGGACTAGAAAATGACATTGGGCGGCGGCGCGCAGGGACTTGACTGGTCTTTGTATCTTAGTACCAAGGGACTTGTAGTGTGTACGTCGGGATTTGCGAATGCCCTTGACGAAATCACCAACTGAATGAG
Organism: Lactarius akahatsu; assembly: GCA_021524915.1. Lineage (NCBI taxonomy): Eukaryota > Fungi > Basidiomycota > Agaricomycetes > Russulales > Russulaceae > Lactarius > Lactarius akahatsu. Next base: position 118,499 of record JAKELL010000001.1, on the reverse strand, counting down.
TACATTCGGCAGTCCGACAACCTGATCAGTAGCCCACGGCCTTGGTGATCTTATTCTTCTCGGTATGGAATTCGACAAAAGGAGGCGGTGAAGCGTAAGGACGACAATCTGGGATAGTATGAACCACCCACATTGGACTTGAACAAATTGTCTTATAACTATTATAAACGGTTTATAAATACTTTATAAATACTTTATAATCACTTTGTTGCCATTTAAGTGTCACTTATCATAATTATAGCTTTCTCCGCCACAATGACAACGGCCGAAATCACCATCCTTCAACACGGCCTCCCACCATCTGCATCTCGGTCGTGCCGAACCAGCTTTGTGGGAAAAATGAACGGCCGAAAGCAAGGTTTAACTACTTCACTCGATAAACGGAAAATGATCGATGCACTCGCCACGCTCGCAGATGACGTCGCTTTTGCTATAAAAATCAGAAATATATGCACGCGTTCGTTGAACAGACACCAGCCAGGACAGACAAGGTCCCGCCTCCAGCTTCGGCCCATATTTCAAGGCTTTGTCTAACGCAAACAAAGTGGCAGGTCCTCCGCCCCAACATACTTCGAATACCATCCAACCATTTTCGTAAACTGTCCACGGCCCTTCGAGAAGGAGATGCGCACCCCTCAAGGCGCTGTGGCGAGTTCTTACCAAAGAATCGCAAAATCCTCATGACGGAATTGTGAGAGTCAAAGCGGCCACAAAGAAGGCCGACGAGACCCTACCCATCAACTAAAAGCCTATCCAAGGACTGGACTGAGTCAACCAGACCCCGCCTGGGCTTCTCTCAACTTTTCTATCGTTGTCACTGTACTATCGTGCTCTGGGTCTCATTGATTCGTCAATCCACCTGGGTCCTGTCTCTCTGCCTGCCTGTCTCCCTCTGCACTTGTCGAGAGGGCTGCTCAAGACGTTGATATTTGTTTCCCTCTCTGTTAACTGTGGACTTCCGACTGGGAGCTTGGTGACCTCGCTGCGCGGTGTACTTATGAGGTCTGCCTTCGAAGATGTGTCCTCATCAGCTTCGACATGCTGGTTGATCACTGATTTTTATTTGTTCCTGGACGCAATCTATCAAATGCAGCCTTTAACTTGAGCACAGAGATGAAATTTCATAACACGGAGGCTACACCAAATCCATGGAAACAGTGGGTGTATCGTGGATATAAACTTTGTATGTTCCTTGTGTAGTTTCCACGCAAGTGCAGAAGAAAAGACTCAGCGCGCTGTTCCCACCGTGCATCATAAATGTCACCTGGGTATAACAAATCACCCAATCGATCGAAATACCAGTATCGTGGCCTTTGTTGGCGACCAGTACATTGCCAAATGAACCAGAACCCTGTTCGAGGGTCCGGTCGCCGTGCGGCCCCAGTATAGGCTCATTCGCGTGCCGGTCGAGAGGAGTGACCCTTGGACGGCGGCAAAACAAAACAAAACCCCTCGAATAAGGCTAAACTGGGGCCGCAAGGACCATGGGTGACCCTCAAACAGGGTTCTGGTTCGTTTGGCAGTGTAAGTTCCTGAGCTAATCTCCTGATTTATTGCAGGTAGTACCCGAGTTCTGTCGTTCTGTCGTGCGCAGAGGTCGGGGATCTCAAACATGCTCAGATCGAAGGACAATATCAATGACACTGCCAGCACGAACGACGCTGTAAGCATCCCGAATCGCCGGCTGTCCGAGTCGAGTCGACCCGAAGCGACTTAACGACATTTCTCGACAGTATTGAACTCCGGTCAGTACCCTCCGAGGCGCGGCCTTCACGGGAATACCGGATTCCTCGTCCGCGGAAACAGTCTTTGTGTTTCACCCACTCCAATTGATCGGAACACGGTTCTCGGACACATTTCTGATAACAAGGGTACGTCACCTGTGGCCAGCAGTCATCGTCGCGATGGTTGGGAGGGACTCCAACTTCGCACAGCCGCGGCAACTTTTCATGCCGGATCACCTTCAAGTTCCGGATCCAATTCCGAAGATAATCGCCCTGACACCTGGGGTATACCAACTCAAAAGTTGCGCTGCCTATTGGTTCGTTCTCTAGCCGGTTTCACACTCGGTACGATGTAACTTCCGGGGGAACGGGGCCCGTGACTTGGAATGGCGACATCGTTCCAACCAGGTTTCGTGCAGGACGGTATTGTTTTCTCGAACCTGAACACATAGCCGCATACCAGTCCAGTGACCGAATGACACGGGATCTGCGCTAACCTATTGTTATAGTCATCAGACAAATGCTCCTACTGTAAGGCAAACGTGGATCCGAACTAGACGTGGGCTGTGCGCGTCCCAGTATTCAAGTTCATTTCGGCTAGGAGCCGGGCTACAAAGGTCACCACTGACTGTCAATTACCTTGTTGCCATGACTTACCGTCCCGTTCACAACCCATAGTATGTACCACATACTCAAAAGCGCTGGTAATCGCATTGATGTACTGTATAACATATGACACCCGTTGTTCCGGTCGGGAAAGGTATCCGGACAGTGCGTCACCTTCAAGACACCTTCAAGCTTGTGTCGCTTCCCCCATTATCTGCTCCACACTGGCCCCCTCATGTTCATTATTTACAAGACGGTTCCTTTCCAACTTCTCAACACAAGGATATACCTATTTAGTATGGTGGATCAACTACGTAGTCCTCGACCGGACATCATAGCCGCCGCGGTCACTAGACGAGAAGTGGGATAACAGTGTTCCATGACATGCATGACATCTAACTGCTTCCGATCGTTCTACTGCGAGCCCACCGAAGAAAACGGAACGGGTCGGGACAAATCATTGGTCACCGATCACCGGTCACTAGTCACTGGAGATAACCAAGAGGTACCCTCGGGAAGTCTCGCACAGAGAATGCCCTATTTACGGTCACAGGTAAACCATTCCTCGGTATCATTCACACAATCCTCACGTTGCCGGACGCACGTATACTAGTATTCCATCTAAATTCGAGAACATCACTCTGTTTTTCAAATAATTTATCTATTTTTGAATGGAAAAAATAATGAGTGCGACTATTATTGGCCGGGCGGCTCAACTGGTTTATGTCTTTCAAGCGAGCAGCAAGTAGTTCTGAGCCAAACCTGTGATCTAGTAGCTACTCCCTCTAGCTACCAACAAAGTGAGAGTATTCAACTACGCTTTACCACTCCATCCGCCCAACACGAGATAGCGGGAGAGCACCAGCAGAAAGACCGCGACCATTACCGAGCAACCTAAGAGAGAAAAAATCAAAAGGTACATTATAAGCTCATCACAACTACCCACCGGCAAAGATCCCGACGTCGGTGTACGCGCCTGTGATGTGATTAATCGCGCCAGATATTGGTGGACCTGCAAGTGCGCCGAGTGAGATGATGGTGAAGTACATGCCCGTGCGGTGTCCGACGTTGGCGCCCTCGCCGAGAGCCATCATCGGCGCGGGAAGGAGGGCCGCCGACGCGCCTGATGTTGCGCCATAGGTCACCGCGAGCGTGACGAGCGCGGCTGTGCCGCGGGTGTAGGGCCATATGAAGGTCAACACACCCGCAACGAGCGACGCAGGTATCATGACGTTGATTGCGCCTAGAGAGACGTGATGTGATGAGGGTGAGTAAGGAGAGGGAAAGGGTGGGGAAAGGGGGACGTACCGAACTGGTCGGCGAGGAAGCCGCTGGCTAGACGGCCGACAGCATTTCCTGCGTTTGCTATGGAGACGAGGTAGGAGGAGAAGCTTTCTGGGACCCCCTGTGAGGGTGCGCTTGCATCGATGAACGTGAGCACTGCATGCGCCAGTCAGGGGAGGCGAATTTTCCTAAAAAGAGAGCGCGCATGACGCTGGCTAACCTGTGTAGAGGCCGAGGAAGGCGACAAAGCCGGATGCTGTGTATACCATGAAGGCGGGAGACTTGAACTGCTTTACGTTAAACAAGCCGCCCGAAAGGGTCGTGGGGGGTAGTCGGCGCCGTGTTGTCTGCGACTCATTAATGCACATTCACACACGTACACTAGGCGACGTGATACATACCAAGTTTGTGATTCCCATGGCAAGGAACACGATCAACGCGATGATTCTCATCGTCCACTTGAAGCTGTAGGGAATCTCAGTCGGATGGTGAGCTGGAGATCTACGGGCTCTACGTACCCAACTGTGGCGAGTAAGTTGCGGAACACTATGGGGAAGATCGTGCCTCCGATTGGGGAAGCAGAGGCAACGATCCCAAGTGCTGTAGACCGCCTCTTTTTAAACCAATGAGCGATTACACTCATCACGGGCCCAAATATGAGACCGCCCGAAATCTAAAGATAGTAGGCAGTTGAGGTCAGGTTTTTGGAGAGGAGAGAGGGGTTTTCGGAGACTGACACCAATGCCGAAGCCCTGGCAAAGAAGGAATTGCCAGTACTCGTTACACTCTGCAACCAAGATCGTGCATGCAACGAGATTTATTGATGACGGGATTAGAATGCCACGCAAGTAGCCGAGATCAAATAGGCGGCCAGCAATGAGCGCAAGTAAGAACATTAAAGAAAACTGGTCGACACGTGAGCCTCCACCTGAGCGGCAGATCACTTGACAAGAACACATACTTGGATGGAGCCGATCCAGGCGCTACAAGACGACGTCCATTGGTAAATGTGAAAACCAAAAGGGGGGGAAGGATAAGGACGCACATGTTAGAGGGTGACGTTCCTTTTGGCAAGACACTCTCGTAATAGTCTTGAAAAACCTAGTGAGTATGGCATGGACCGTGGTCAGCACCCGCAATCCGCGTGAGAAGTCTACTAACCCCCCAGGAGTTCGCATACCCGGCTCTGCGAGGGGTCGTGAGTCTTATGAACGAGAGGTAAAAGCTAGACTGTATGTGATGCTCACGTTGAAAAAGTAGCACAAGAAGCCTAGAGCGTGTCAGTCACCATCCACAGACTCATCTACACTGAAAGACGCACCCCCAATACCACCAACCATGCCCGCGGGCCGCCGTCGGGATAGTTTTTTGGCGAGTGTATTCGTGGCGCCGAGTCATAGGCCGCTGAGTCGCATTTCTCACTCTGCGCACCAGGGTGGGTTCGGGATGGGATGGACGCGCCATACATGGTCGAGTAATCGATAGAACACAAGAGAACAGGCTTGAGTGGGGGTCCGAGATCAAGTTGCTGCGCCATAAGGAGCGGAAGGTGCTGCTTACAGCTGGAAGCGTATTGGTAGATGGTAGTGCGATAACGCTTGTCCTGGACGATCCAGCAAACTTATATCTTGAACCCTTTGGCTTTTTTTAGAATGGTCATCACCGCGATTCTTTTTCGTTTGGGAAGGAATCCCTGGAGAGATGTTCTTGACCGAAAGGGCCGGGGCGAGAGACCGGCAAATATGTCCGTAATATTCGCAACAGTGACAATCATGCGAGACTGGTGAAGTATAGCCGGCTCTCTGTGCACGTTCGGATTTCATGTCCTGAAATGCAAAGTTGCTCGTAGGCTACCCCTCTCGCGTTTTGTGTTTGCCTTGTCCAATAGACCTGAAAGTGTCACAATGAAGTGATTGCTCACTTAGGATAGCAGCCCTTGTTCGAGAAAATCACAAATAAATAAAATAACTGCCCAAAATGAAGGAGGAAGTGGGTAGAGCGGAAATATCGGAATGATCCCATGCCCGCAGAGAGCGGAAAGGAGGAGGTTGCCTTGCCTTCGTACGCGGCCATCCTCGCATCAGAACTTGCCAGGTCCAAACTCCAGCAAATAGCAACCTAAAAAGGTAAAAATCTAGAAAATCGGCCCAACTGGTTTGGTTTGGTTTGGTTTGGTTTGTGCCCAGATACCGCTTCAATGGACAAGCGAGCACGTGAAACTCGTTTGAGTATGGTTGCCATTTGTTCCCCGGTTTCGAGCAGAATCACGTTGTCAGTGTTCCCTAAGCGGACACAGGCATGGGCAGCAGAACCTTCTCAAGAGTTCGCCGAGGGTAAATCGTAGAAATATAATAGCTCTTCATGTAATCAGGGAAGTGCAACAGCCGGATCTCGGAAATACCGCTCACTGGCAGGAAATACGACGATCATACAAAGATTGCCCGTCGATTAACACCCAACCGACTGGTCCGCTCCTTTGATTAAGCGTTCAACGTTCAATATCCGTCCATGAATGTCTTAGGTTGTGTACAGGTATCGCCAGAACTTTTCGGCCCAGGTACACCTTGCTAGATTCAGCATCCTCTGTTGCACGTCGATCGCCGCAATGCGTACATGGACTGGGCGCCCAGTACGACAAGGTGTCCATCCGCGAGCTTTAGGGAATGTGCAAGGATGGCGTATCGATTGACGCGCAACAGCGTCCGGATGGTGTCCCGGGAAAGTAAAACGACGTTAGGACCCGATATGCAGTCCGAGAGCGGAGGTAAGGCAAGTACTCAGAGTCGTCGTCCTACCTCACGGTATAAACTGCCGTTTTGGGGCTCGCGTGGTCGCGGTGGTGGAACAAACGAGGACGCCAGGAGGCTGGTGGAAAACGATGTCGCTGTCCCTGGGTCTGTCTGTACTCGAGGCCGAGTCTGAGGCGGCAACTGACTGCTATCGTCTAACCGCGACTGAGCATATGAGAATGCAGAGCAGTATAACTCGAGCAATAAGCGCCACACGAAAACACGAGTAACACAACAGCCATGCACTGACATCGTTGGTCCAAGTTCAGTAGCGTTAGTTGATATGCACCTCAGAGCAAGCATCGACCTGGGGAAGTTATTTGATTGGGGCCGGTACCATATATCAAGTCGTCGGTATGAGTTCCAAATGAAGCGCAGCATGCTCCCGAGGTAGCCAAAGATAACTGAACAACATTTGGTCGCTCTTAGCTGCAATGAAATTTCCGGGGTAATTTGCCTCAATTTTGTGGTGGATAAATGGTTATCGACCCTTTGCTTGGACAAGTTTGGTTCACGCGAGCGACCTTTTTTTTTGTCTTTCAATATTATTTACGCTGCCCCGTCGCGTCTACTAACTGAAGTAGCAGCAAAGCGACTCCAAAAGTCCGCTCCTCGTCGACGGCATAAATCATGGCATTTGGTGTGTAAAAATGTGAACCCTGAACGAATTCGCCTAACTAACGCATATCCACCTATGCTTTGTGGTAGGTGCTTCGGGTGGCAGAGGTGGTTTTGGTAGCAGAGGAGGTCGCGGCGGTCGTGGAGGTGTAGGCGACCGTGGAGGCAGGGGAGGTGGGCGAGGAGGACGTTCGTGTTTTTCCCCCACAGTCCGACGCCTTCTGAGTACAATTTACTACAGGCGGCGGAATGCAGTCGCGCGGCCGGGGTGGTGGTCGCGGTGGGCCGGGCGGTCGCGGCGGCGGCGGCGGCGGCAGAGGTGGTTTCGGGCGTGGTGGTGCAAGGGGCGGATCAAAGGTCATCATCGAGCCTCACAAGCACGAGGGCATCTTCATCGCCAAGGGGAAGGAGTCTATGCTCGTCACCAAAAATCTCGTCCCCGGCGAATCCGTCTACGGCGAGAAACGGATCTCCATCGAGACCGGAGAAGACGGTGGGAAGATCGAATATCGCGTTTGGAATCCATTCCGGAGCAAGCTGGCTGCGGGCGTACTCGGCGGCATGGACAAAATCTTCATCGTGCCTGGCGCAAAGGTGCTGTACCTAGGGGCGGCGAGCGGAACGAGCGTGAGCCACGTCGCGGACATCGTGGGCCCTGTACGTCTTTTGCGACTGACGTATGCTTTTCGTTCTCATCTGTTTTTTCGACTCTAGGAGGGTGTTGTATATGCTGTCGAATTTTCTCCTCGATCGGGGCGCGACCTGATTAATATGGCCAAGAAGCGTACGAATGTCATCCGTGCGTTTTGCATTCCAAATCTGTGTACGACCCGACGCTCATTCCCATGTAGCCATCGTTGAGGATGCTCGCTTTCCTCAAAAATACCGCATACTCCTGTCTACTGTCGACGTTATCTTTGCAGATGTCGCACAGCCAGATCAGGCCCGTATTGTGGCACACAACGCACACCAGTTCCTCAAAGTTGATGGTCACGCCGTGATCTCTATCAAAGCCAACTGTATAGATTCGACAGCCCCTGCCGAGGCAGTATTCTCGAGGGAAATTGATGCATTACGAGCAGAAATGTTCAAACCACTTGAGCAAATTACGCTGGAGCCCTACGAGCGAGATCATGCTATGGTTACAGGTCTGTCCTTCAATCTCGAATACCCGCTTTGATGCTCATTGGTTATCCTCAGCACGGTACGTTCGCCATAAGTAAAGTGACGCAGATCAGCCGCTGCTCTAGTGCGGTTCCGTGTATTGTCTACATTTATGTCTTGCTATCATATTCCACGGTCTCTTGTGGCATGTTTTTCTTTGTTTCTTCTTTGCACTGCATGGAATCGCAGGCCTCAGGTTCAACGCCTACATATGTTGGGTTCATGTTGTAGTTTTCGTGTGTTGAGGAACTTTGGGACGAAGAAAACACGTCGGTCTGAATCTTATTCCTGGGTGTCGACGTGTCAGCGAATCGTGCGACCACAACTGCGGTCCTTCCCGTTCCGCACAATATCCGGAAAGACTAAGACCTCAGCAACGCCTTCCCTTAGTCTTCCCTTCCTTACGGCTGACGGTCCCAGAGTCCGTAACGCCTGGGGGTCATAGACAACCTCGAAAGCCGATGCAAAACCCGGAAATTGCCATCACTATACACCCACCGCCAGATAGTCCTCCTTCGTCCGACGACTTTGAGCTTGTTCGCTATCCTACGCACACACCCAGCGACTGGAAATCTTCCCACAGACAGGAAGAACTCCCGTACTACATGGCCGAGGATACGTCTACGCGACGTAGGGTTACTCATCACCACCCAGCTGGTACCATCTCCCCGCAGCACGACAAGGAGTGGGTCGACGAATACGACGGAGAGGGGAAGGACGTTTACGCTAAAGCGAATGCCTCTCAGAGGTATGGTGGAGGAGGTAGGATAGCTAGAAAGGCCCCACCACCTCCGCCCACTTCTGTCGTATGTCTCGCTGCTGTCTCCTATCACCTGAGCCACTCACCTTTCCTACCCCATAGCGCGAGTTCATCCAGCAAAACCTTGAGCACGTCGCACCTGCGGTGTACACCCTCCTGTCGTGCTGGACGCGGTTCCACAAAATCGGCAAATCGTCCCTCGTCGTCTGGGACGAGGCGCACTTTGGCAAGTTCGGTTCGCACTACCTCAAGCGCGACTTTTACTTCGATGTCCACCCACCTCTCGGGAAGATGCTCGTCGGGTTCGCGGGGTTGCTCTCTGGATACAATGGCGGCTTCGACTTTAAGAGCGGAGAGACCTACCCCGACAACGTGCCGTACGTCGCCATGCGCGTCATCTTGGCCACCTTTGGCGTTTTAATGGTTCCACTTGGGTGGTATACTGCCGTCGAACTCGGCATGAGCACGCGGGCGTGCCATATAGTCGCTTTGATGATTTTGTGTGGTGCGCTCTTCTCGCCGTCGACGTCACGTTCCTGTAGCCCCTGATCTCGTTCGCAACAGATGTCGCCTGGTTATGTATATCGCGGTTCATTCTTCTAGATTCTATGCTACTCTTTTTCACCTTCACCACCGTCTTTGGTCTGTCAAAGTTCCACAATCATCAATATCAGTATGTTCCGTCTCGCTAGACATATGCTAGGCACTCACCATCCTTAGGTCATTTTCCTTTGACTGGTGGTTCTGGTTGGCTTTCACGGGCACGTCTATTGGATGTGTATCTAGGTAAGTCCCTCACTTGGACCTTCTATAACTGTATCCTTTAGCGAATATTTGTAAAGTGTCAAGTTGGTCGGATTGTTCGTCACGGCTCTGGTTGGTCTCTATACAATCGAGGACCTATGGAATAAGTTTGGTGACCTGCGTTTGCCTGCAGTTCGTCTAGTTACCTGCTCTCTGTTACCATACGCTGATGAAACCAATAGCGAACCCAACTCCGGCATTGGGGCGCGCGCATCGCTTGTTTGATCGTACTCCCCATCCTCGTCTATATGATGTCCTTCAAAATACATTTCCTCATCCTCAATCGCTCTGGACCTGGAGATGCGCAGATGAGCTCCCTATTCCAGGCCAACCTTGAGGGCAACGACTTTGCTCGAAATCCCCTTGGTGAGTGGGCAGTCTCTGCGAGTCTTCTTTTAGATCTCATTGCGTGCAGAGATCGCGTTCGGTTCAAAAATAACGCTGAAAAACATGGGCTGGGGAGGCGGCCTCTTGCACTCCCACGTTCAAACCTACCCTGTCGGCTCCAACCAACAACAGGTGACATGTTATCACTATAAAGACACAAATAACGACTGGATTGTCACCCCACGCTGGGATGAGCCGAGCGTCGACCTGAACGGACCAATCCGCTACCTCCAGCACGGCGATACCATTCGCCTCGTGCACGAGGCCACGGGTCGGAACCTTCACTCGCACAATGTCCCCGCCCCGATCACAAAGCTGAACAATGAGATCTCGTGCTACGGAAACGCCACGATCGGCGACCAGAACGACTACTGGGTTGTCGAAGTCGTCGACGATCTTCACCGCGGGAAGCGTGAGAAGGTCGACAAAATCCACTCGCTCACGACGCGTTTGCGCTTCCGGCACTCCATACTCGACTGTTACATCCGCGCCGCGAACAAGAACCTGCCCGAGTGGGGATTCAAGCAGATCGAGGTGAGCTGCGACAAGGAGAACACTCCGGACGACCCGTATACCTACTGGAACGTCGAGAGCCACTGGAACGACCGCCGTGCGTCTACTCGTCTCGCACAGAGTTGTTACTGACTTGGAGAATGTCACAGTACCACCGGGCGAGACCAAGTTCTACCGCTCGCCATTCCTGCGCGACTTTTGGCATCTGAACGTCGCGATGATGACGTCGAACAACGCGCTCGTTCCGGACCCGGACAAAGAGGACATCCTCGCGTCCAAGCCGACGGATTGGCCGCTGATGCGGCTCGGCTTGCGCATGTGCGGCTGGGGCGACCAGCAAACTAAGTACTATCTCGTCGGCACGCCCATCATCTGGTGGGGCTCCACCGTCAGCCTCGTGCTCGGCGTGCTCGCGTTTGGGGTGTACGTGTTCCGCATGCAGAGGCGGTACGTCGACATGGAGCCAAGTGCGTAGACCTTTCTTTTCTTTTCTTTCTCCATGCACGCGTGACCTCTGACACCGCGATTTTAGGAGAATGGGAACACTTTTTGTATGTAGGCAAGGTCGCGTTCTTTGGTTGGGCCCTGCATTATTGTGAGCATTTCGTTCTACCCCCAGCCCGCCCGGTGAAGCTGACGCGGTCCCCATTAAGTCCCCTTCCTTATCATGGGTCGCGTGACCTATGTACATCACTATGTGCGTGCTTCTCCTTGCCTTCTTCTCCGGACCATCTCACACATCATCGATGACCTAGCTCCCGACGCTTTACTTTGCCGTCCTGATGGCCGCGCACATGCTCGACCACTTCGTCTTCACCGCTCGGTTACTCTCGGAGCGCGCCAAGAACATCCTCTTTACCGTCGTCGCGTTCGCGATTGTCGCCAACTTTTGGTGGTTCCGTGGTGTCGCATGGGGTATCGATGGCCCCATCAACGATTACTGGGGACTGGAGTGGAGAAAGGTGCGTTTTGGCTGCCCGCGTAGTTCCGTTTGCTGATCTTGTTTGCTTAGTCCTGGAACATTTACGAACTCCATTGAGGTAATTGCAGCAACGAAATATGACTGTGTTTTGTGGACCCATTCGTTGTTCCCCGTGTCAGTCCGTCAATATCTCTATTTAGATAAACTATATCAAATCGCTTCCCACTCAGAATATTATAGCCATTGTCGCCCCGTTGCCAGTAAGTAGCAGCAGCAGCAGTGCGAACCATATATCGTACTGGTAAAACTTAGTGGTCAATTCAATGATGATGGAGAGGATACAGCCCACTACTCATATGCATTCTACCCAAACTCAAAAATGCGCTAAGAGATACAGCAAAAAAAAGTTGAAAGTGTGAAAAAGAAAAAAAGGCGTGTAAAAACAACAACAAAAAAACCGTCAAGAAAAAAGAGTAAGTTCATCATGTCCGTGCGAGGGCAGTGCGTCGATAAAAGAGTAGGTAGGCGCAGCGATCGTCGCTGCGTTCCTTACCGTCACCGCGTCCGAATATGTCTTCGTGCTGCACCGCGCTCACCGTCTCGTCGTCAATGTGCAGCCACGCTTCGCCGTTAGCAGCTCTACCGCTACTACTGGTACCACCACGGGGGTTCGGGTGAAGTACATCGAGGGTGTAGTGCCCTCCGCCAGCGGACACGCCGTGGTGGTAGAGCACGCCATAAAGGGTATAGCGAGCGGGGCGCTTGCAGGCCGGCGCCATGATGTCTATCATACACAGAATGTCAGCCTCCGTCTCTCATGCGAACTATGCGGGCGTACCGAATGGAATCTCGAGTTCCGGGGAGAACTGCACAGGCTTGCCGATCTTGACTACGCCACGTGCGGCCGTGTCATACAGGAAGCGCTTGAGGTGCAGCACGAGAACGGGCGGCAGCGCTTCGATGTGGACCTGCTGGCTCGCTTCGCTCGAGCCGGAAGGGCCAACTTGCACGGGTTGAGGGTGCGAAATGTAAGAGAGCGCATCCTGAATGGTATGTACCGAGTCACGCTGTGGTGATGGGGATCAGTAAAAGAGCAACCCGGAGAGGGACAACATGCCTGGATGTCGAGTTGGAGGGACCGCCAGTCCTCAACGACGACGGAGTCGCGTTGATGTGGCGCGCGTAGTGTAGATCGGAACTTGCCACCGAATATGCGCGTGATCGGCGACTCGACCGACTTGACCTGTGCGTGCCATCCGCAAGTCATCCAAGCATCAGCACACCAAACTTAGTGCAGAGATGGCGAATGAGTAACACACCGCGCGTGTGAGCACCATTTTATTGCGTTTGCCGACCTCAGTCCAACCTGCGCCCGACTGAAGCCCCTCCTCACGTTCCTCGACCTTGTCGGAAACAGCAGATGCGGGCTTAGGCGGGCTGATCGAAGAGAGTAACCCAAGCAATTCTTCCTCGAGGGTATCAAGGTAAAAGCCTAAGAATTCCTCCGCGTCCTCTTGATGGCCACCCTATACATGTTTCCGTCATGATTAGCAACAGGACAAAAGGGGACAAGCCAGAAGAACATGAGACATACCCGCATGTTATCGAATCGCTTCTTCTCCTTCATGGCATCATACACATACGTCGGCATGAACGAATCCACACCCTCCTCCTCTTTCTTCTCTTCTTCCTTCGCCTTACTCCGTGACCCCTGCTGCTGCTGCGTCGGCAAAACCTTCTTCTCTTCATACACGAACTCCTCCAATAGTTTCACTGTCGCGTCCACCAGCGGAGTTGCCCCGTCGCCACTCTCCTGGCCTTCTCGCTCGCGCTGACCCAACAGGCGGCCCAGTTCCTTGAACAGCCTCCAGAACGGAGGGGAATATACGAGTAACTGCAGAACAGCATTCGCAAAGCACATGTTCCCGCTGTTCACGATCCCGCGCGCGCGCAAGCGCGGCAGAGCCGACCGAGAGGGAGCGGTGCCATTGAGGAGAGCTAGGAGCTCTGGGCGACGCACAGGGGGGACGCGTGCAGGTGGTGGAGAGGCCGGGATGGAAAAGCCGACGACGGAAGAAGTAGGAAGAGATGACTTCGAGGTAGAGGTGTCACCCGAGGCCGGACGAAGTAAAGATGCCCAAGACTTCTTGAGAACCGGTGGCGCAGATGCCGGTGCCGGCGCAGTAGAGGTGGACGAAGCCGGAGGAGGGGTCGGCGTGGACGTATCGGCAGGGGGAGAAGGTGCCACCGCAGCAGAGTCGGGAACTTCCACCGAAGGAGTTTCATCAGAACTGGCGAGAGCTGCGACACTTGTCGTGGCCTCGCTGGCCTCAGGACCCAGTTTGGTCTGCGAGTGGGCAGTACCAGCGGCGGATACAGACGTACTCGAAGAGAGTGGAGAGACGGGGACTGGCGGGGTGTCAGACACGGTCGAATTGTCTGTCCCGGAGGAAGACACAGTCTCAGGCTCAGGTAAATCATTAGGAGGAAATTCCGCGGAATCCAAAGTCAGCTTTGGTGGTTCTTCTGGTGGAGCTTGTGTGGACGAAGGGCCAGAAACGATGGCAACATTAGATGGCGTGACGAGGCTAACAGCAACAGGCTTCGGAGATTCTGGGGGAGTGGGAAGTCGCAGAGCCTTCTCTATAACATCTGGTGGCGGGCGGGAATGGGGAGAGATGATGATACCAGGCGCAAGGGATGGGTCTGTTGGACGACGAGACCAGATGGCCCAGCCACCGAGCTGTGGTTTTGGATGAGATGGGGCCTGCGACTTGGTAGGTACGGGCTCGGGATGTATAGATACTTGAGGAGTGGAAGGTAACGACTGTGAAGCTTGGCTGGAACAGGAAGGAGAACATGGTGGCGGACAGACGGGTGGAGACGAAGAGGATGCCGGCGTAGACTCCTCTGCAGCAGGTTCCGGGGAGGGACCCCGAGGTGAGTTAGAGGATCCAGCGGATTCGTCGGTCGGCTCAGGGTCCAGTGGACCGTCTAGAATCATAGGAGCTTTTGGTGAGGATGCTATGGGTGACAGAGCGGGAGGAGGCGGCATGGACAGTTGTTTTGGTAACGGGGATATCGGCTGCTGGAAGGTCCAACTCTGCTGATGAGCAGGAGGAGGATATGGCGAAGTATACGGAGCTTGTTGTGCATTGGGGGGATACTTTTGGTGATGTTGATAGGCATTAGTGGGCGAAGGCTGCGGGGAATGCATGGGAACGTGAGGAATGTACGAAGCGTGTGATGGGGGTGGGTGGTGGGGGTGAGGGTGGGGTTGATGTAAATAATTTTGGGCAAAGTTAGGGCCGGGACCACCACGGGGTGCACTATGGTATCCAGCACGACCAGAGACACGAGGCGAAGGCGGGGCGGGTGAGTGGCCATTCATAGGCGGAGGCGGGTATTGGTACGGGTAAGGTGCAGGTATGTTCGTGTAGCTATAGTGAGGCATGTTTGGCGGGGGCGGATAATACGAAGATGGCCCAGGATGTGGGTAAGGCGATTGTGGGCCCGGCATGTGTACCACACTGACTACAAGCCCAGCTCGATGCTACACTAAAATTAGTCAAGATTGGAGAAGATAAAGTATGAAGATACCGCATACAAAGCCGAATGAACGTCGTCGTCAGATAATAAAGAGGATATCAAAAACAAATCTGTAAAAGCAAAGCGGCGTGTGCGACACGGGCCAAGTGATGAGCAACCCTGCGCCTAGAACATGGTTGTTTTTCTCTAATATTCTACTCACATTAAGAAAACTTGAAAATGAGCGGTGCACCCGTTAGTAGATGGTGTGAAGTCCCCTTCAGAGGAGCAAAAGTCATAGTTCGTGGTTAAAATTACTCGATTGGCCCCCTAGTTTGTTTGTCCCAGTTTGACATCCTTTACTTAATACAGTTACTCGACGTCGTCGGAATCAGTCACCTCGACTCTTTGTACGCTCCTCCCAAGCCCAGTCGGCTTCCTTCCAGGAATAACACCGCCTCGCATGCCAAGACCGAGCATGTACATACTAGACGTCGTCCGCGCCCTGGGCCCAGGAATTACAGGCGACGGAGACGGCGGTGCGTGGTGCTGATGAAGGTCCGGCATCGGGATCCGGAATTGCCGTTGCAAAGTGGCGAGCGGCCCCGAACCGCCGGGGCTACCGTCTGACGAACTTGAAACTACACGCCTTCCGCGGAGAGAGGTGACCATAGAGCCAAACGTCGGGGATGGACTCGCAGGGCGCGACGACCCAGCTGCGAACAAACCCGCCGCGAGCGACGTCCAGGAGGCGTTGGCCGTCGACCCGGGCGCTGGCGAGGTAGGGCGAGACTGTGCCTGGGACTGGAACTGGGGTTCTGGCCGCAGCTGTGCCTGTGGGACCTCGTGCACGGCGAGTTTGAGCGCCGCAATGTCGTGTTCCAGATCGTCCCTCTTGCGAGAAAATTGGTTCAGTGCGCGTGCAACCGCTGCATCGCTCCCATCGACAAATGCACGCACGGCACGCTCGACGTCTTGCGCTTCCGCCTCGCTTGTGATCGCGCCTGGCACAGCGAGTAGCGTCGCGTACCCACGGGCGATACGCTCTTCGTCTGCGATACGGATCTCGAGCTCGACCCGCGCATCCTCGTTAAAGTCGTCGAGACGAGTGAAAATGACCTGCAGAGCAGACGTTGGGAATGAAGTAGTCGGAAGGGCTTGAAGTGTCTGGTCTAACTCGCGGAGTGCCAAGTGGCAGTCGCGGAAGGCGCGCTGCAGCTCGTCATAGCGTGTTTTGGTATTTCCAAGCTCCGAGAGAAGGGGCGGTGAGTGACGTTTGGGGGGTGATTGTGAAATAGAGCTGGCCTGCGACGACGATGACTTCGTGGTATCAAATCCATTAGTAGATGCTAGAGTGCTATCCTGCAATGCAAGAGAACCAAGACTGGTGGTAGCAAAGGTATTTTCTTGGGTGGATATCGATGGCGATGGTGATGTACGTGGTGATAAAAATGCTGGAGAACCCATGGCTGAACGCGGTGCAGGCTGATGTAAAGTTATGATCGCCGTTGGCTCGCGCTCAAGAGGCGTGGGTTGTATCGGTGGTAAAACAACAGGGAAATCGGCCGGTACAGCCAGCGACCCGGGGTCTTCTATTGATGCTTCTAAAGCCTGGATGGGTGCCCTTGGTGAGGGAGAACAAATTGGCGAGGTCGCAGCGTCTACCATCACCACTTCTGGAGCGACTTTAGTTGCAGTGTTAACATAATCGACCTTGGGAGGTGGGGTAGGAGGTTTATGAACCGGTGGCGGGATAATTCGGCCCTCTTCGTCCACCTCGGCGTCGCCCAACACTCGCTCAAGGTGCATCCTCCTCTCCGTCTCCAACTGTAGCTCCTCCACAAGCGCTCTCACCGTGTCATGAGCGGCGGCAATCCGTGCCACACTCCCGGTGCTGGTGCTGGTGCCCTGTATATCGGCTTCACGAGGGGCCGCGCCATCGACGAGGGCGAGGAGGTCTCCTGCGTCGCCGACGATAGAGTCAAGCCGCTGTTCTATCGGCACATCCTCCTTGGCACGCGTCTCTTGCGTACGGCGCACCCACCGCCGGAGCGCCTCCACAAGCTGGTCCTCCCGTCCAACAACGGCGAGCCGCAGAGCGATCTCACGCCGGCGGCCATAAGCCTCGCGCGCGAGCTCCTCCGTTGCCTCTTCCAGTACGCTGCGCAAGCGAGTAGACTGGCGCTGCTCGGACTTGAGAGCGGTCTGCGCGGATGCGGCCTGCATGTGCAGCGTAGCCGTCGTTGCTGCGTGGCGGGCCTTGAGTGATTCAAGGGACTTTTGCAACGTGTCCGTTGTAGCCTGGGAGAACTTCCTGTAGAGACATGCTCGGGAGAGGGGAGTGAAAAAAGGGGGGGGAAGGACGTACATATAACGGGAAACCATTTTGGCGGCCGCGTTATCGTCGTGCTGATGTAGTTGGAGCTCAGTGAGCGCATGGGACAACTGCGCACGCTCCTCTTCCGCCGCTTTCCGCTCTCCTTCAAGTTCGGCACGCGTTCCCTCAAGCTGGACTTGCAGTTTACCAATCTCGTCCCTGAGCGCCTCGTTCTCGCCCACAAACACCCCAGCCAGCTTCCGCAGTCCCACCTTCTCTTCTTGCAGAGCTACAATGAGTCCGGCATCGCCATATTCTGCTGACTTTCTGTTTAATGCGCCCGTACCGCTGGGGGGTGGGGAAGAAGGCAGGCCTTGACGGCGCTCGAGGCCGCGGACGAGGTCCGCATATTCCCGCACCGCGCGATCCATCATCTTGCCCTCCTCTTCAACCACGCGCAGCTTCAGCACAAGCGCCCGCTCGCGCGCCATGGCATCCTCCTCGCGTGCCCGCGCACCTGCGGCGAGCGCAAAAGCGTTCTCCGCCGTGTGATGGGCGCGGGCAGCGGCGCCCTGTACGTCCGCGAACTGCGAGTTGCGAGTGCGGAGGGCGTCCTCTGCGAGAGTAAGCTTGTCGCTCGCACGGCGCAGGGCGAGGGTGAGTTCGGGGAGCTGTAGCTCGGCGGGATGTGGTGTTGTATCGGGGTGCGCACGGAGTGCGGCGAGTTCTGCACGGGCGGCGGCGTTCTCGTGCTCGAGCACTTGGGCGCGCTCGATGGCCATGGCGGATTCGAGAGAGTGCCGCTGCAGTTTGAGCGCAGATGTGTATGCTTCATGCTGTAGGGAGGTGGGTGAGAAGACCGGCGCAACTCTAAGCACGTCGAGTTGCACCTACCTGGAAACGTGCAACCGCAGTGCGCAGACTTGAGAGTTCAAGGGCTAACGGGTGGTCATCGTCAATTTCGAGCTCGGCGTTGCTCATCACCAGTCATTTAGTAGAGGAACAAGTTTCCTGGCTGCCAGTGATGCTGTCAGGCAATTGACAGTGCCGAGTCACGGTCACAACTCAAAGTCACTTCCTCATCTAGCAAACAGAAACTATCAGCAGTACTAGTCTCGAGTACTCGACACTGCAAAACAAAGCAGATATAATGGCAGATATATCCGTTCAAACTCAATCTAGAAAAGCCACCAGTCCCAATCGCGGGCGCCGACGCCCCCGTGGTAGAGGCCCAAGTAGAGGCGGGAGGGGTGGCGCAAAGACCATGGGCGACTCTACGACAAATCCAGACGCACAGGCGATGGACGGGGTGAACTTGAAGGTAGATGCTGATACCGCTGCTGCCGCCGATGTCACCGCTTCCCAGACGGAGGCACAGGAAGATGACAACCAGGATCTTTGCTGGATCTGCGCCGAACCCGTCAAGTATTATGCGGTCTCAGAGTGCAACCATCGTACGTGCCATATATGTGCACTGCGTTTGCGGGCTTTGTACAAAAAGTTGGATTGCACATTCTGCAAGGTACGCGTAACGTCCATCCAAGTCGTGTAGTTATCTTTAATAAACAAACGCAAGGAACCACAACCGACGGTCATCTTCACCGTTTCCCCTGACGCTCCTTTCGCGTCGTATGCTCCAGATGCCATCCAGTTTCAAGATGTGAAACTGGCGATATCATTCGAGACTCAGGAAATAATGGAAGAGTCTCTGCTTCTTCTACGCTTCAATTGTCCTGATTCTTCCTGTGACTATATCGCTACGGGATGGAACGATCTTAAATTGCACGCTCGTGGCAATCATTCGAAACTCATGTGGTGCGAAAGAATTTGCATCTTTCCTCCGCAATTGTTTGAACAGATGTATCAGTGACCTGTGCATCCGCCACAAAAAGGTCTTTCCGCACGAACATGCGCTATACACGTCACCTCAACTATTCACCCACCTTCCCTCTATGCAACGCCGACAGCAAAAGAGCGCGCCCAAGGATCAGGTCGAGGGTGGCGTACATCCTCTCTGCGAGTTCTGCCGTGAATGTCTATTTGGCGACGATGAACTATACACCCACATGCGGCACACGCACGAAGAATGCTTTATATGCAAGCGAAACGAGATTAGGGACAAATAGTAAGCCTAAATTTTGAACCTCCCTGCCTCGTTGACATGGACGGCTCCGAAGCTTCCAAAATTATGAGGCGTTGGTCAGTCGTGTTCTTCCCTTCATTGATTACCAGCATCTGATCGTCCTCATCTTCAGGAGCAGCACTTTGAGCAGGCGCACCACCTATGTCCGAACCCTACTTGCCAAGCCAGCAAATTCGTTGTGTTTGGTTCCCGGATTGATCTTCAAGCCCACATGGTGGAAGAGCATGGTGCTGAGATGTCTACGCGCGATAAAAAGGACGCCCGCCGCGTCGATGCTGCGTTTGAATTCCAAGACGCCTCTTCAGGATCCAACAGGCGTCGTGGTGGAGGGCCAACTGGCAGCGGAGGGGGGCGGGAAAGGGAGCAGCGCGACCCTCAGCCACAACTAGCCCCACGGCCCATTTCGGGCTTGGAAAGCCGACGCAATCGCTTTGGTGCGCACTTGACGACGGAAGGAGATGCAAATGACCTCTCGCCTGGTCCAAGCCGGCACCAGACGCCTTCTCCCCCTCCGCCGTCCATGGACCCTATCACTGGAGAGTACGTCTCATATGCGTTGCAAGGGCCCACTCATAATCCCGACGACTTCTTTTTTTTTCAGAAGATACACGGCGATATTCGTGCGCCTACGCAATCTCGCGCCACATCCCATCAACGCCATCGCGGGCGTCAAGCTCGCCTTGCGCGACTACACAGCATCTCAGTCTGGCGCCCGCGACCTCATCTCAACCATCTGGAACATCCTGGACCGAGACCTCGACGCAACGGCGTCGATCGTGAACCTGATCGTCGACTTTCTCGAGGACGAGGAGAAGAAGACGGCCCTGCTCAGCGCGTGGAACGGATTCAAGGTCGAGCGCCGCCGCGAGTTCCCGGATCTCATGCCGACGAGCGTCGGCACGGACTATGCAGGTATCACGGATGGGCGCACACTGAACGCCGCGACGGCCCGACGCGCCGCGGGACCGAGGCAGGCGCAACGGGCAGTGTGGGACCGTGTCGCGCAGGCGGCCGAGCGTGGGGCGAGTTTCCCGGCCCTTAGAACACCGCGAGTGCGCCAGCCACAGGCGGTGGCTCCGCCTCGCGCTCAGCACACAGCTACAGGACCGACTCCGAACTTCCGCAAGCAATCCGCGCGGAATACGGCGTGGTCTGCATCTGCTGCTGGCGTCAGTGGTGGCGGGGGCGGGAACAGTAACAACGGTAACGGCGCTTCTGTATCGTCTCAGGGAGGGCGCCCACCAGCGGCACCGCCACCCCCCGCACCGCCACTCACGGACTCTGCATTTCCAACATTACCGGGTTCGGCAGCGCCAAGGGCACGCCCGATCGTCTCAGCACGCACGGGTCAACTGCAGCATATCCTCGGTAGTGCTCCGCCAACGACGTCTGCTTGGGCGCCGGGCCGTACTGCACAAGACGAGGCGGGAGGCAGGGAGGGTGAAGAGGTAGCAGTTGCCGCAGAGGCTTCTCCTGCTCCTGGAGGGAAGAAAAAGGGAAAGCAGAAGCAGAAGCAAATGCTTTTCATGCTGGGGTCCACGGGTAGGCAGGAGTAGACGGGTACAGCTAGCTACGCGCCGCGTACACGTTTGCGTCTTTCTTGGATGAACATGTGCAGATAGACTGGCTGTGATAACTGACAAATAGAGCGATGTGTGATGAGTACATATTTGTGCGACCCGATCACGCTGCTGCATTGATTATTCTATTCAAAGTTTGGCCTTCCTGCCCTCAGGATGGGAAAGGTCCGAGTCCATTCTGACGACGATCTTGCCAAAGTGATTACCATGAGCAAGAAGCTCAAAACCTTCGTCGGCATTCTCGAGCCCATCGAGGACGCGCGAGACGACAGGCGTGATCCGGTGCTCCGCAATGAAGTTGGTTGCAGCCTGTAGGTCGGCCTTGGAGCCCATGGTGGAGCCTTGTACACGATAGTCGCACCGTCAACAGCCGTGATGGGAAGACGAAGAGGACTCACCAATGAGCTGCTGGTTCCGCAGCACCTCGCGCATTGTGAACGGCACCTGTTGCGCCACGGTCATCCCGTACAATACGATGTGCCCTCCAAGACGAAGCACGCGGCCGACCTGCTGGGAAATGGGACCGCCCGCTGAGTCGATGACCGAGTCAAGCAGCGTTCCCCCGAGGATCTTTTCCAGCGCCTTTGGCCAATCCTCTGGCAAAGTTTCACGAGGGCGGTCAGGTACGCTGGCAGGGAGTAGCAGCGGGGAGATGGGACCGACTGTGCCTGTAGTTCACGCCACCCGCGGCCCCGAGGGCCACCGCACGCGCAAGCTTGGCATCTGAGCCGCTTGTCACGAATACGCGCGCGCCGAGCGCGAGACAGAGTTGCAGCGCGAGAAGCGCGACGCCGCCGCCGATACCTGTGATCAGGACGGTGTGCCCACGCGAGACGCGCGCATTCACAACGACAGCCCTGAAATTAACGTCACGCGGATGGGGGATACGTCGCGACCGTCAAGGTGGAGGACGCACCTCCAGGCAGTGACGCCACCGACAGGCCAAGCCGCGGCGTGCACGTCTTCGAGATGCGCGGGCGTCTGGATCACTTGGTCACGTTCGACGACGACGTGGGAGGCGAAGCTTCCTATGGGCGGATTAACGCCGCCTCCGAGGATTCCGAACCTGCGGCGATTCAGAGGATTCATTATAGTTTATTTCTGCTGCTTCGTGTGAAGAAGCGACGCGTGCGACTTACGGGGTCTCGGGTGCGAGTGGGTCGCTCTCCCATCCACGCGTTGGGACGAGGAAAACACGCTTGTTCAGGAGCTCGTCTTGGTCATCGTACGAAGCGATGACGAGACCTGAGGAACTACAGTTGGGGAGTAATGCCAGCGGAAATATAGAGAAGCACTCACCAGCCCCATCTGCGCCTAAAGTGCTACCGAAAACAATCCCCGGATATTGCCCTTTGCGGATCCAGAGCTAAAGCAAAGTCACATTCATCGTATTTGGCCATATGACCCGAGCACACCTCTCGATGATTGAAACCCGCTGCATTGATCCGCACGAGAACTTGGCCGCGTTTGAGCACAGGGACTGATTTCTCGACGATTCGCACGTCATTATACACAGGCTTACGAGGCTCCGCCGGTTTTTGCAAAGTAAGTGCTTTGAGCAGCGTCGGATAACGCTCGACCATGATCTACATAGCCTTGTCGCCAACTGCAGCTTAAGTAATAATGGAATCACAAATTGAGTGTGAGAAAAAAGTGTTTATCGATATCACTTTGGCAACCTTCCTCCCCGATGATCCGTTACGTTCGGTAGTGCGGAGCGAGAATCATCCCAAAGCAACGCTGCTTTACTACGACCCAAAGCAGGACTTCCGTTTCCAGCGGAGGTTGGCGTTCTCTCCGCAGACCACAGACCCTCGGACCACCTGTCAGCTATGAACCGCCTCTTTAGCTCCAATGTGTCTCGGAAATACTGAAACGTGGCATCCGACCGTGGCTCACGCAACCGCTTCCTTTGTCCATCAATCCTCCAAAATTACTTATACGCGAGCCCGCCTTATTTCCCCATCCCTCCCATCTGTCCCCTTCCTATCCCATCTCATCCCGACCATGACTGTTCTATATTCGCCTTACAACAACTCCCTCACTGTCCGTTTCAGTCAAACGGTCGAATACAAGCTCTTTCCTTGGTTCGACGAGGCCTTTTCCGCCCACGCCCGCCTTAATTCCCCTTTGTTCGGGATCAGCCAACCAATGCAACGGCTTTTCCCAGGATACGTCCCCGCTGACCACGAGTCGGTCAAGGTCTTCGCCGCGACATTAGATTTCACTGGGCCGTCCGATGATGTCCCGAAGGATGTGTGCTTAAAACTGGCACGTGGCGTGGACGAGGTCGTGCGTCTGAGCCACGAAGCTTCCGTTTACCGGAAAGAGCTCGCAAAGCTCTGGGGCATCGCGGTCCCAAGGATGTACGGGTTTTTCATTGGGCACTGCGAGGACACTCCCGTGGCTTGCCTCCTACTCGAGCTCTGTCTTGGGCCCACTCTCCTGTTCCGTGATTCGGAGGAGTTCGTGTACGTCATTTCCTTTTCTTCTTTCATGCAGCTGGCCAATCTTCTTTTGCAGTCGCCTCGCGATGCAGAATGTGCGTAAGGTACACACGGTTGGCATTACGCAAAACATGCCACTCGAATTACATCATTTCGTCATGAAGGACAACAAAGTTATGCTCGTCGACTTTTCGCGCGCCGTGGTGCATCGATGTAATAGTGCGATGCCCGTCTATCGTAATCAACGTTTCTGTCTCGACCGGAAGGAAATACACGAAGACGATGAGCGCGACTGCGGCGGGTTGATGGCTATGGCTAGAGAAAGAATGCGAGCTGTGTCCGTGGCGTCGTGATGATGACGAGATCTATCTGACGTGTTTGCGACTGGTCAAGGAAGTAGTGTAATCCCGTGTTTATCCTTAATCACCCTTGCATGTACTTATACTGTCATCCATTCATCATTGAATCGTTGCTGTTTCGACTCCATTGTATCTTGTAAGCCCTGATGACGCTGGCTGTCCAACCGACACTGGAGATAAATGTTATACTGTATCACATTCACCCGGCTGTCATGGTGAACGCCGACCAGGAAGCACCTTGGCGGTGCCCACTCGCCTAGGAGTCTAGGACTTACTATACAGTACTGTAAGCGAGACATCCTCTTCAGTTCGAGTTCGATACAGACACTTCAGATTTCTGACTCAAATCTAGCTCAATTACTACCAAAATCTTGACCAAAATGGCGTGCCGTACTGCTTGATTTACCGTCATATGACTGCTTTCCAAAAGTGGAAGCGGTGCGTGCGTTGAGCCGGATTCAGGCTTGGGTTCAGGGCAGGTTGATCTTGAGCTTGAGTACTTGAATTACGAGTCTGTAGACAAGTCACAGGCCCACCTACAGAGAAACGAGATAATGTCGAATGCATGAATTACGAGCGATTCGTTCCGCAATTCCTGAGAATGTTCAAAAAGTCTTCTATCGTATCCAGACCCTTGTACATGTTCACACCTTTGCA
Organism: Lactarius akahatsu; assembly: GCA_021524915.1. NCBI lineage: Eukaryota > Fungi > Basidiomycota > Agaricomycetes > Russulales > Russulaceae > Lactarius > Lactarius akahatsu. The sequence goes on along the minus strand of JAKELL010000001.1, from coordinate 93,897 downwards.
CATTTAAGAGATCGTAAATTTACCCCATACCTCTGATAGCCCATGAACGGTCACCGGCCACTATAGGGTTGAGCCTAGGTGTTGCGCATGCTCCCGTGTGAAGCATCGCAAACGGTTGCGGAGGCCCAAAGTGGGCAACATGGACGTCACCTAGGTCGCATTCAGCGTGGGCGCCAAGGTGCCGAAAGAGCCCTAGGCTAGTCTATCTACGAGAGAGGACGTACACTGCCATGCCCGTAAATCATGCGGCTCAAGAGCATGTGCGAGCGACGACACGGAAGGCGAAGCACGTGACCCGTGCTTTACACTTGTACAAGGGATTGTGCACGTTGTGGCTCGTCTGAGACACGGTCCCTTGGCCCAGATGGCAGCGGGCACAGGCGCTAGTGGAGACAGTTCCATCGGGCCAACATTCAAGAAACGATTGGAAAACAAGACAGCAAGTGGTGGCAAGATATTGCTCGGGGACGGATGGAGTCGTTTGCATGAGGCGGTCATCGAATAAGCTCTAGTCGCTGTCTGTGAAAGCTCCTTCACAGACAGAGCCAGAAATTAATTAATTCCTCGTAGCTTGCGAACTCGGCGTGCTACTTCGATGCACAGATGGAGCACTGGTTCCGTTAACCCTGAGAAACATTGATCATTGATTAGTGTGTGTGTGTGTCATGCAAGACAGGCAGCATAATTTTGTTGTTTTCCTTTGACAATTGGAACATGCCGGTGTCATCACGTTGCTCGTTAGCAGACACTTGGAGTTTGGAGAATGATGGTGGTGGTAGGAAGCAGATGGGGCCGGATGGGCCGACCAGATTTACCCCTTTATTTTCTAGCAATTAGTCCAGACAAGTGGCTACCTACTGAAAATAAAAGCGTTTTCGAACAAAAAAAAAGATAAAGTAGAGTAACAAAGATTAACGCAACACATAGTAGCGCCATTCACAAGACATAAATCTGGTTATATGTCGTCGAATATAGCGGGAAGTCCCTTTCGAACTGTCTCCCCCTCGTGACTGGCGTGTGTCGTTATCGGGAGAGTTCCGGGCTGTGCCATTTCTGGAGTGTCGTATACCGGACCAGCTGACTTCAAGTTGTGCTCAATAGGTGAAGGGTCCCTGTCGCGAGCCCTGTCGACAAGGTGGGAAACAACATGGGTATCACCAAGGATGGTGGAACGCGGGAAATCGCTTCGGCTCTGCGCGAATTCGGAACGAATTGAGATTGACTGATTATCCGGACTGTCACCGCCGTGGGGCAGCAGAAAGGGGCGCGTATACGCGTACAAACAGACGTTAAATAAGCCGGATGCCAGATAGAGACCATCTGCGAATACAATGACACCGAAAGGCGGGTTATGCCCGTTAATAAGGAAGCTGTAGCGTGTGGCAGCCAAAGGGAGGACCTGAAAGGCCGAAGTGAGTAACCCGAAAAAATGAACCGGAAAACCTACCGTAATGATGTAAATAATTGGATAACTGAGAGGGAGGTTATCAGCAATTGCGACAGTGTCAGAGCTCTACGTATGATTCTCACGCTAGCATTTTGTAGGCCAGGGTATGAGATGGGGGGATGCCTCGAGATTCTTGACCATATGTCCAACGAACACGCCATCCCTCCACCGTAATAAAACCCTTCAGTACGAGAAAGACAGCTAGATAGGCCAGCAAGCTCGAGAAGGCTGAGATCCACATCCACATAAAATCGCCAACTGTAATCTGGACCTGAAACTCCTTCACTATAAAGCACCCTTAAAAACTGTCACTCTCTGCCTCCGTGGTGCTCGAGAAAGAACTCACAGGGTCCAGTTGGCCCGTAAAAGCGTGAAGCCCCGTTAATACCAACATTGATGGCCACATTAAGGATGATCGAGATCCATATGCCAGCCACTATAAGAAAACCTCGAAACACGTTGGTATCGGGCTTCAACCGAAATATGAGGGCGCTAAACGTGTTTATGGCAACGTTCTGTATGTCCGCATGTCGATATTTCAAAAGAATAGACTCAGGTCAAGCGCGCTTACCCCTGCCCTACCGTAACGCTGAATGTCAGGTCGGAATAATTTTTGTACTATGTAGTCACTCACGAGAGAGCAGTTCCCACATCAGCGAGTTGTTTGATGAGGCCTACCTCCGTATGTGTTCGTGCGTCGAGATGCCAGCGTCTCAAATTACTTACCTTGTGCTGTACAGAATGACCCCCGGTGCACTGTCTGAGTGAGTTGGGACTTTAGTGCATACATACGTGTGGGGTATAGCCACTCACCCCATCAAACGCCCACTTCATGTTCATCAGCCCACCTGTACCCGTGTCCATTAAAGATATTTTCTCATAAAATAGAGTGTCGCTTACCAAGAGCCTGAATTAGGTCAAAGACTAACTGGTTGAGAAGAAAAAGGTGGACCGGAGATTCTATTCTCCATCTACGCCTTGAGTCCGAGCGGATGGTGAATGCGCTGTACTGTTAAGCAGAAGGCAATTCAAGATTTGTTGTGAGACCAGACGCATGGGAAAGGTACCGCGATATAAGCCAAAAGGAAAGTGACTGCACAAGCTGAAGCGGCAGAGATCTCAGCGAGAATGAAAACCCCAATGCGGTGGCCAAACGTATCAGGAGTCGACATAGGAGTGGGAGGAATGTGGCCAGCAGCGTGCTAAGAAAGAGGAGATTATTTATATGACATTCACCTGGGTACTCTAGTGCCTGCTTTGTCCGTTATTTAGAGTCGATGGATAGTTTCCCTGGCCTTGATTTTTCGGCGCTGTATGTCCCCAGGTCCCCAGGAACGCGGAATAGCGTCAATGTGTCTGATGCGCTGTCATGACAAGGCGTAGGGACAAAAAACCCGCTGTCATTGTACAGTAGTACCTCTAGTACTCACGATAAGAGGTGATTGCGTGTGGTTTCCTAACACCCACCTTCCCTTTATACCCAAACTTGAACTTTACCAGACGAGAAAAAGTTACCACTGGCCCCTGGGCGGAGAGCCAAGGGGAGACTGAGCAGTCAGTCGCGTTCTTGCTCATAGACAGCCACGCATGAAAATCCCGGAATTAGGCTCATACATAATATACAAGCAGTGCCAAGAGCAGTGTTGTAAGTCAGGCCCTCCGAGTCACGAGGGTCAAGTCAGCTGGGTCATGCAAACCTCGTGGGAATAGATACAGTAACACGGCGGGCAGGAGCGGATAAGTGGAGGGCGAATAAGGGATCGACTAATGTCCAATATATGGACCACTAAGTTGACTTGATTGTCATTGCGAATTATATTAAGATAATGGAATAATTTATAAACCTCTCTTTATGTGTCAGAAAATTATAAATAAAAATACTCAAACAATTAGATATTAGTCTATTGCTTAAGAGAGCTCTAATTATTTCCGAGCATATTTACACTTAATTGTTTATGTTGGCTGGTGCCTGACAACTAAGTTTAAATACATTTAGAAATAATCAGAGCTCTCTTGAGCAAGTGGCAAATATCTAATTGTTCGAGTATTTTTATTTAGAATTGTCTGACACATTGAGAGAGGTCTACAAATTATTCCATTGTCTTAATACAGTTCACGATAACAGTCAAGTCAACTAAGTGGTCAATATATTGGACATTAATTGACCCCTTAGTTGACTATAAGCGGATTCCGCTTACCTGCTCCTGCCCACCGTGTAAGATAAAATCATTCAATCTGTGGTGCGGGTGATTGCAGTGGACGAAGGGCTCAGACTCGGAGATGACTTCGAGTGCGTGTGGAGACCCCCAGACATTGGTGCATGCTTTACTCCGCTTCCCATATATGTTTTATCACGACTCCGGCCCCTTCCCACCACCACGGAAGCCGACCATAAGGAGGAAACCAGAGTCCTTTCCCGAGTCGTTAACCAAGAAAGTTTTGCAGCAAGTACTGTACCGGTCGCTGTCGAGTTCACTCGCCGGTATTGCCCCAGTCCCCCATTTTTGTGCAGAATGGGCCCCGTACCGAAGTTGTTTGGTAACAGGAACAACACAAGTATTACTTCAGCCGCATATTGTACTTACCTTGGCTCTTCTCTCCCCGTATAGTACTTGCGTTCTTCATCACCGTACTCACGGTATCTTTCCCGGAAACTTGAGAACCTGATTGCACCAGGGCTTCTCACCAACGAAACCCCATCCTCTTGCATCAGTTTACTCGAACTGGCGCGAATGATCATCGATCGTCGGTGATTCAGGAGCTCCACGGCCGTGTCTGTTCTCTAACCTCCCTTGCTAGCCCGCCTCCGGCATTAGCTCTTACCTGGCTTTCAGGTGCACCGTTTATTGACCAGCGCTATATGGAGCAACAGTAAATTATTGTGGTACGCAGAGTGTCAAAGCGTTGGTGGCCAGTTCGCTTTTTCAGACGATGCCTCGCTAAACACTCGGACGCGGGGCTCAGTTACACCTGCTTCATCAGGAAAAACCTACTTTGCTAATTTGAGATAATTTGAGATAATTGAGACTAGCGAACGCTAGCTGTCACTAAGATGTCAATGATTCTTGCCCAATATGGAAATTATCTCAAATTATCTCTCGCTAGCGCGGGAGGTTTTTCCTGATGTTAGCAGTCTTTCTGAACGATGCATTGACCTCCGGCGCTTTCCGGTGCGTTCGTGGACAGAGTCGTCTCTCGTTTCCACGACTATGAGCTGCGGATAGCTCAAGGCACCACTTATGCCGCCATTGGAATCCACTGGTCTACATGTTTCCACGGTCAGACCTCGTAGTAGCCTACTATGGACAAAGCACGTCCGCCACAATTCACATTTGTTATGGCCCTCCGTAAGGCGCATATAACTGGGTTCGCAATTCGCGCAGAAGGTCAACCACAACACTACCGTCCCTTTCTCCTCAATTCACTCTCCAAAATCTGCCATTACATTCACTATTTGTACGTGATGCTTGGCCCCAATAGTACTATCGTGATACCCCGCAGCACGCTTTCCATCGAGTTCGGCCTCGGTCGCAGATGCTTCCTCTTCACTTGCTCTCCGACGCCCATCCACATCGCCGCGACACTTAAGCACCCGCTCTCGGGCGTTTGCTACACAATCCGACCGTTCGTGCGCAAATTCGGTACAGGAGGCGGCACACGGCGCAACGTCTTTGCTGCGGAACTCGCAGTCACCGGCAATTGTTCCGCGCTCCCGCCACAAGTGTGCCTGAAGTACGCTGCGGGTGTAGAAGCAGTCGCTGCGCTCCGTCGTGAGGAGCTACTCTACCGCCGTGAGCTCGCGGAGCTTGCTGGCGTCGCCGTTCCGCAGACTTACGGGTTCTTCACGGGCGGGACGATGGCGGCGCCGATTGCGTGTCTGATCATGGAGCTCTGTATGAGCACGGAAAAACTAAAGAACCCCTCCGAGTTTTGGTGCGTCACGGTGTTTGCGCGACCCACCGATTTCAAGTTTATCTGACATCGTCCGTCTGGCTTGCGTGGCACTGGCAGTCGTCTGGCGATGTTGACACTGTGCAAGGTCCATGCAGCAGGAGTGATGCACAATACGGAGCTCGACTTGCGCCATTTCGTCATGAAGGGAAAGCAGGTCTTCCTTGTCGACTTCTCGGGCGCGTTGATACACCCGTGCGGGAACGCACACCCTGTCCTGTACAAGGACGCCTACAGCCGCTTCAATGATGACGATCACGATCAGTCCGAATGCCAGGAGTTGGTCAATGTGGAGCGGGGTATCTTTCTGCAGATTGGTGAGAGGTTGCAATGACTTTGGGAAATGACCGACAGTGCGCGAGACATGCTGAAACCGTTTGGGACACAGGGTAAGGCTTGACTATAGAGTGTAATGAGTAAGTAAACTTGCTTCAATGTGGGTTAGTACTACTTTGTTATGTGGGATATCCAAAGCAAAATGGGTAATCATGGTGGGAAACAAAGTCTTGATAGCTAGCTGGCAATTGACCAGCAATGTGTATGAGGCACAATGGGAAGAGTGCACATGAGAGGCCAAGAGAACTTTGTAGTATCAATGAAGTTAGGCTGGAGAGCCAAGACCACAGGAACCATGAGGGAACTGCGGACAGGGAAATGATCTGTGCATGTGTATGGCTGGAACTTGAGCGGGGTAACAAGTGGTCTGTGCGTGAGAGATGAGGACACGAATAAGGAATTCTATGATCAAGGGATAAGGCAACATGACTAAAGATAATCCAAAGACAAGAGCATGGGGTGAGGACCTTGATGATCGATAAATGAAGAGTAAGAAAACAGATATATGCCGTACCTTGAAGGCACGGTATATATCCGCTATACAACCTACTGTAGGTGCCTTCAAGTTATTCACAGTGATCTGCCCCAATCTCTGTTGCTGAGTGGCTCAGAGGTAGTTGGGACAGTACCTTGGACTGTAGCCTCATTGTTGAATTGTGGTTTGGAAAGGGTGTGTTATTGATGAGTTACTATGCCAGTGCCAGTAACTTGGCTTTCCCACTTCTAACACGACGCGGGGCGCAGCATGGCGGCGCCGCCTTTTTTATTTCGTTACGTTACTTACACCCTCATATACTCACAGGACCCCACTATGTTTCGCCTTCTCCTGAGGCTTCTCGTCCTTTTCGAGTTAAACACCAGGACACATGTCCCTTCTCGTGCAAGCCCTCGTGCCCTTCCAGGCTCCTTTCATATGTCTGACTCAGAGATAACGCGATAACGACTGAGGTTCTGTTCTCGAAGGTTCGTCGTAGCGGCACGTACTGTACACTGGAAGAAATGTGCCAGTGGCTGCGGTTTTCCCATGGCTACCTGGTTGTGTATATATACTGCCCTTGGATGAGGGTGCACACTAAGTGCACACTCTTCAAGCAACTCAAGCTCTTTTCTAGTCTCTGTGCACTTCAAGTTCGACCGCCAGCCACCGCCGCCCCCTCTCCACCAAAGCAGATCGTCCTTCCTTCCGACTTCGCCTTCATTTGGCGTAGGTGTGCCAGTGGCAAGCCAGTGGCACCAGTGTCACCGACGACATCCCGGGACCCGAATCCAATTACACGCGGCAGCACCAACCAGTATCTTTTCGCCAGCCTTTAAGGGAGAGCGACAATCCCGGGCCACCCGCAACTCGAGATCTTCGTACAACCTCAAGACGGCCGTTGGTACGAAGTCTGATCGAGTTCCTTCCGACCGGAAGCATTTCAGAGGGTATCGCCCCACGGAACCGAACGAACAATTTTAGTGACGAGCACATTGCCACGCGCTAAATCCGACCATCTCCACCAAACCACTCTCGGCAATGTCAGCTATCTGTGCCAACGCAACCTTATCGCCCATGGACGAACTCGATTTGAACATCCAACTCGGAGGCAGCCTCATTTCCCTTTCCCGGTCTTCTACAACGGCATCCGCCCCATCAGCACTCGCTATATCACGACATCCTCAGGAACCACCCGAGCAGTCAGGAACTCCCGGAAGCCCACCAGGGACAAGTTCTCTCACCCCCCTCGAAACACCAATACCCTCGGGACACACCATACATACGCAGCTCGAAGGTACCATCCCGCCTATATATGATGGGACCGGAGGGGCAGCGCGCCGCTGGTTCAACAGAGTCGAACTTCATTTCTTAGTGAACCAACAGTCTACCGCGGCAAAGGATCCCCTCCGAAAAGTTGGGCTCACGCTCTGCTGGATCCATGGTCCAGGAGTCGACGATTGGGTCGATAGCCAAATCAACTGGCTCATGGAGCAAGCGCACGAACGCATTGCGGTCGCCGACCCATGGGGAGTGTTTCGACAGACCTTCCTCGAATTCTTCTCATATCCTTCAGATGTGCGGCGTGCGATGGCCGATCTCGAGAAGCTCAAAATGGAGGATGGGGACGTAGACGAATACATCGGAACCTTCACAAACCTAGCCGACCTCGCTCAGCTCTCCCTCGATTCTCCTCTCACATTGGAAATGTTTCGGGCGGGCTTACCGAAACCTCACGTGCAGAAATGCCTGCTGTCAGCAAATGATTGGCCAAACACATTTGAAGAGTGGTGTGCCTCGGCACGCCGCTACCAAAAAGACATCGACACCTTCAATTCGCCCTGGGTTGACAAGGGGATGGCCAACGTGGACGACGAAAACGACAGGACCTTTTGGACGAGTAACAGCGGAAACCAGCCAGCACAGGTAAGTTCAAGGCACCGCCAATGCGCGACGAACATCGGCACAAAGCAGAGAGCTACCACGGAGAAAGACAAGGAAAAATACCTCGCCGAAGGACGTTGCTTCCGCTGCGGCGAGCGGGGGCATATTTCGAGAAATTGCCCATCCCGCATGCCGCAAACTCCCAGCCTGGGAGGTTTAATGGATGGCGTCTATTAAACCGATTCCGCTTTCGACCCCGTAACCAAGACCAACAACAAAAAAGCAGGGGTCGAAAGCGGAGCACCTGCGTGGCGGATGCTTTTCCGCCAGAGGCGCAGACGTAGTTTCGTGCGCGCGTACCACATCGCGTCTCAGGCCTCAAGACTTGTTTCGCAGAAACCCACCCACATAATTTTTAGGCGCCCCTTAAGGGCATGTCGTTTTTGGTTTCAACTACTCGTATGTTTTTTTTTTTTCTTTTTGAACCATACTCGTATGTGTTCTACATGATTCTATGTTTTTCAGATTGTGTTATGGCAGTGTGTGGCTATGATAATATGTATGTACTGTATCTTCGGATGGCTCCTGTTTCTCAATTGTTCGCGCGCATTTCTATTTTCGTCTGAAGGACGAATTGTAGCCTCAAACAAGAGGCAAGCGCGATTTCTTCCTTTTCGGTGTCGTGCCCAAGTCTTGGCTCAAGTGTCTGAATGTCTTACTGTATCACTGGCAATGTCGTCCCCGAGTTTTTTTTAACCTTGTTTCGTCGTTCCTGAGTTCCCAAACGTCCAATTGTATTTACCATAAGCATCTGCTTGTAACTTGTAAAATGCCTCTATTAGTTTGACCCTCGATCCAATGTTCGCGAAAAAACCCGTGCGAATCGACCAAGGACAGCAAGAGATCATTTGACATGTGACTCCCACATAGCGATGTGCTGTATGTAAAGCTTGGACAATGGGTACTGTCAAGGGCTATACTGTGAAAATAAAGTGAATTCAAGATCGAGAAGAGGTAGGTGTTCGTGTTTATGGATACTAGCGGCTCAGCTCGAGATTTCTATTTGTCCGCGATGTGCACATTTAAGTGCACGTTCATCCTTGCGTTCATCGATATTTCTCCATGGTCACCGCAGTTGTACCCTACGGAATGCCGATGGCGGCCATGGGAATCATTATGTTGATATCAAAGGTTAAATGCTGAGCGCCGAGCGCTATCGATACGACTTGCGGCACTGATCAACGGACACCGACTACTACCTTGGCGACTACATTAGATTCCTTGAACATACAATTGACTATGTGGCTCTTGATGTGACGACAAATCCTTCGTAAATCGCGTTCTCGATTTTTCTTTCCTGTTAAGTCCTCCAAAAACTAGTAGAACCACATTCCTTATCATAAGATAAGATCACATTGAATTAGTTAGGCCTAGGCACGCTTTTGATGGCCGAATTAGGAATGAGACGTATTGCGGTACGGTGCATTTGCAACTTGGATGGATTTCAATCCAATTTCATCAAACTAACATTGTGGTATCGTATTAAGATTATTATATATACTGTCCGTTTTGATAATAAATTGTGCCAATAACGTAGAAGCGCGGCGTATCGTATAAGGTCCATTATGTATGTAGGTATCGTATCGTATCGTATCGTATCGTAATATAGCGTTTTGAAAAAGTCCTTCAAGGATATATCAAACAGAGTGTGGTGCGGCTACGCGCGGGGCCAGCACCACATGGCTGGTCTTGTCCATAGTACGTATGATATTTACCACCGGTGCAGGCGGCGTCGCGGGTAACTCGCTCGACTCAGCTGAGCTCGAATCAAATGCCGAGGACGACGAGCCGTTGGAATAGCACGACCCCGACGATGACCCTAAGCTGCAAGTCTCGAAGGACCCAGAAGACGAGAAGGTCTCCGACGAGCGGCGCGTTGCCGGCGCGACGGCTCCGGCTCCGCACGCGCGCATCTTCCGCAGCATCTGCTTCTCCAGGCGATCGGCCCATCCACACTCTGCCGCCTCCGCTTTGGTAAGGAAAAATGTGTCCAACGCGAGCACCTCTGCGCGGATCGCGGCGAGTGACGGCCGGCACTCTGGCTTGGTGGAGAATATTTTGCGAAGGAGCAGGTACGCGGAGTGCGAGACGGGGAGGATGTCGAATAGAACGGCGCGATCCATCAAGTAGTCGCTGTAGTCGTCGTCCTCTGGGGAAGCCAACGACCAGGGTCGTACGCTGCCGATCATCTCGGCGAGGATGCAGCCGAGTGCCCAGATATCTCCGTGGACGGTAGAGTAGGGTTCGTGGCGCGGCACCAGTGACTCTGTGACAAAAATGGCGGTTGAGCGGGTGGGAAGGAGGGCAAGCACAGAGAGTACACATACCTGGGCTCATGAAACACGGCGTTCCGCACGACGATGCCGTCATCTTGCTCGTGGTAGCAAGACCAAAGTCGGCGACGAAGACGTCGATGTCTCCGCTTTGCGCAGACACGAGGATGTTCTCCGGTTTGAGGTCCCGGTGATAGACGCCACGTGAGTGGCAGTACTCGAGCGCGTCGATGATTTGGACGAAGACGCGCTTGATGAGTTCATCCTCGCGGAAGAACGCGACCTTCCTTATGACCGAGTGAAGGTCGCCGGCGCAAAGGTCGTACACGTAGAAGGCGTAGCGGCCCTCGTGGAACTCACGATGAAGGTGAGCACGTGGGGGTGGGACGAGACACGAGCGTGGAGCTGTCTCTCGCGAGTATGATAAGACTCGGGGCCCTCCATCTTGACGCGCTTCACGGCGTAGTGCACACCGGTGCGGGTGTCGACAGCGCGGTAGACAGTGCCAAAGGATCCCGCACCCAGGATGGACTCAATCCTGAGAGCGCCATTATCGATTGTCTGTCCCACGTACCGGGACGCAGACGCAGGATAAGGTGTCATGGGTGTGGGAAGGGTCTCGAAGTTCTGAGACAGCCAAGCCCCAATTACTTGGAACTCAGCCGTCTAGAGGGCGACTTGCGCGGGTGGGTGTTGGTTGTTAAGAAAGTTGTGATCAGAAGATGGTGGATGGTCGTGGATAAGTTGTTTGATGGGTTGTGTGTTAAAGGTTGGGCTCTTAAATATAGTGGGATTGGGACGCATTGGGGGGTTAAGAGTCCCAAACAAACTCCTGACCCCTCATCGCGTTTCGGCACTGCATTTTCATTGTGCGCCCAATCATAATGAAATGTAGCGTGTAGAGACGAGACGAACATTCGAGTGTGAGATTGCACTGCCACTCCTCGATGATAGTTCGTTCTCTGAGACGTGAGCACAGTCGGCTGTGCTTGACCTTCATACAGTGGGCTGCTTGGCCATACAGAGCAGAGGTACGAGTGCCGCTAAGATGCATCATGCATCATGGCCTAGATTGATACGCAAAGCTTAGATAGGAGTTAAGCGCTGAGAGGCTGTGCGGTGTGAATTTGGGGAACGTACCGGAGTACAAGAACGAGAAATGGCCGACTGGCAGTTTCTCATTCTCCGGTCCTCCGCCCAACCCCTTTACAACACACATTTGAAAGGCGGTCATAAGCGAAATGTAAATCTACATGTTCCGACGACCACCAAGGCTAGTAGAGCTGCCCCCTCGGCAGCTCTAGCCTCCGAGTCGGTGGTCGTCGGAATATGTAGAAGGCGGGCGGCCAACGTAATGAAATGAATCACGCCGGCCCGTCAGCTCTATCAAACTCAGCGGAGTGCTAAGTTATAAAATAGAAAAATAAGTACTAGTATAGAAAAAGTGTAAAAACCGGACTGTCCACACAATGCCGTGGTGCCCATCCCTCGCAGACTTGTATTTATATATGGGAAGGCTCTCACTGATTTCATGTACGTCTGAGTCATTCTACCCAGCTTGCGTATATATTCTTGCAAATGCGTAGATTGATGGAGTCCAGCACTGACACTGGCACGTGAGCTCTCCTCCAAGCTCAGGTTATCATGCCATGCTCCTGGCCCCACTGGCACTCCACATATAAATATGTCCCTGCGTCGTGGTGATCACCAGGGTGATGTGGGTGCCCGTGACCGGTAACATCGTGACACACCGTACGTGGGGGTGAAATATATTTGTGGTGACGCCACCGCTGGGTGAAGTACACTGTATATGGTCTGTGAACGTTTTGGATAGGGGGTCTGCACGGTGGCCAAAATGTTCGAAGTGTGCTAAGCAACCTGAAGGGTCGAAACTTCCGAAATGTCTGAATATTCAGAGGCACACAGGATTTTGGGGGCGTGAAGCGGCGCAAGTGAGTGCGCATGCCTCCGCGTGGTGCGAGGCGTCGTAGGTGGGCACGTAGCGGTTGCGGCCGCGTCTGTGTCGAATAGCTAAGGCTGCGCGCGAGTGCAGCGCGGTCGGGAAAGGGAGCAGTGGGTGAGCCCTGCTGGGTCAGGTGGTCGTGGGCGATCGCAAACGATCGTGCACGCTTCCGCGCGACGGGTAACTTTGCAGAGGGGGCTAACTTGGTCTGCGACGCGTTAATCTTGAGTTTCTAAGGCCGCACGCAGGTGGGGCGAGGTCGGCAATAGGAACATTGGGCTGCATGGAGCCCTGCTGGTCTGGGTGGTCGCGGGCGATCGCAAGCAGGTCACGCACGCTTGCGCGCGACACGAAAATTTGCAGAGGGGAGCGTCGTGGTCGGCAACACGTCGAAGCTCGAGTCACTAAGGCCGCGCGAGGGTGCGGCACGCTGGGGAAGACGAGGGGGCGAGTCAGAATTGTGCGAAACGTGCGAAGGACGCCGACGACCGAAAGTGGAAAGCGTTCGAAACATGCATAACATACAAAACATACAAAACGTCCGAAGCGCACTAAGGATACTATGAGTCATCAGAACGCTTGGGGGCACGTATATTTCGGGTAATGCGCTGGTGATGGCTCAGCGACGTGACCCGCCGTCACCAGCGCCGTCACCACGCCCAGGTGCGGACCGGACGTACACTCTATGTCCCTGCGTCGTGGTGATCACCAGGGTGATGTGGGTGCCCGTGACCGGTAACATCGTGACACACCGTACGTGGGGGTGAAATATATTTGTGGTGACGCCACCGCTGGGTGAAGTACACTGTATATGGTCTGTGAACGTTTTGGATAGGGGGTCTGCACGGTGGCCAAAATGTTCGAAGTGTGCTAAGCAACCTGAAGGGTCGAAACTTCCGAAATGTCTGAATATTCAGAGGCACACAGGATTTTGGGGGCGTGAAGCGGCGCAAGTGAGTGCGCATGCCTCCGCGTGGTGCGAGGCGTCGTAGGTGGGCACGTAGCGGTTGCGGCCGCGTCTGTGTCGAATAGCTAAGGCTGCGCGCGAGTGCAGCGCGGTCGGGAAAGGGAGCAGTGGGTGAGCCCTGCTGGGTCAGGTGGTCGTGGGCGATCGCAAACGATCGTGCACGCTTCCGCGCGACGGGTAACTTTGCAGAGGGGGCTAACTTGGTCTGCGACGCGTTAATCTTGAGTTTCTAAGGCCGCACGCAGGTGGGGCGAGGTCGGCAATAGGAACATTGGGCTGCATGGAGCCCTGCTGGTCTGGGTGGTCGCGGGCGATCGCAAGCAGTCACGCACGCTTGCGCGCGACACGAAAATTTGCAGAGGGGAGCGTCGTGGTCGGCAACACGTCAAGCTCGAGTCACTAAGGCCGCGCGAGGGTGCGGCACGCTGGGGAAGACGAGGGGGCGAGTCAGGAATTGTGTGAAACGTGCGAAGGACGCCGACGACCGAAAGTGGAAAGCGTTCGAAACATGCATAACATACAAAACATACAAAACGTCCGAAGCGCACTAAGGATACTATGAGTCATCAGAACGCTTGGGGGCACGTATATTTCGGGTAATGCGCTGGTGATGGCTCGGCGACGTGACCCGCCGTCACCAGCGCCGTCACCACGCCCAGGCGCGGACCGGACGTACACTCTATGTCCCTGCGTCGTGGTGATCACCAGGGTGATGTGGGTGCCCGTGACCGGTAACATCGTGACACACCGTACGTGGGGGTGAAATATATTTGTGGTGACGCCACCGCTGGGTGAAGTACACTGTATATGGTCTGTGAACGTTTTGGATAGGGGGTCTGCACGGTGGCCAAAATGTTCGAAAGTGTGCTAAGCAACCTGAAGGGTCGAAACTTCCGAAATGTCTGAATATTCAGAGGCGCACAGGATTTTGGGGGCGTGAAGCGGCGCAAGTGAGTGCGCATGCCTCCGCGTGGTGCGAGGCGTCGTAGGTGGGCCCGTAGCGGTTGCGGCCGCGTCTGTGTCGAATAGCTAAGGCTGCGCGCGAGTGCAGCGCGGTCGGGAAAGGGAGCAGTGGGTGAGCCCTGCTGGGTCAGGTGGTCGTGGGCGATCGCAAACGATCGTGCACGCTTCCGCGCGACGGGTAACTTTGCAGAGGGGGCTAACTTGGTCTGCGACGCGTTAATCTTGAGTTTCTAAGGCCGCACGCAGGTGGGGCGAGGTCGGCAATAGGAACATTGGGCTGCATGGAGCCCTGCTGGTCTGGGTGGTCGCGGGCGATCGCAAGCAGTCACGCACGCTTGCGCGCGACACGAAAATTTGCAGAGGGGAGCGTCGTGGTCGGCAACACGTCGAGCTCGAGTCACTAAGGCCGCGCGAGGGTGCGGCACGCTGGGGAAGACGAGGGGGCGAGTCGGAATTGTGCGAAACGTGCGAAGGACGCCGACGACCGAAAGTGGAAAGCGTTCGAAACATGCATAACATACAAAACATACAAAACGTCCGAAGCGCACTAAGGATACTATGAGTCATCAGAACGCTTGGGGGCACGTATATTTCGGGTAATGCGCTGGTGATGGCTCGGCGACGTGACCCGCCGTCACCAGCGCCGTCACCACGCCCAGGTGCGGACCGGACGTACACTCTATGTCCCTGCGTCGTGGTGATCACCAGGGTGATGTGGGTGCCCGTGACCGGTAACATCGTGACACACCGTACGTGGGGGTGAAATATATTTGTGGTGACGCCACCGCTGGGTGAAGTACACTGTATATGGTCTGTGAACGTTTTGGATAGGGGGTCTGCACGGTGGCCAAAATGTTCGAAAGTGTGCTAAGCAACCTGAAGGGTCGAAACTTCCGAAATGTCTGAATATTCAGAGGCGCACAGGATTTTGGGGGCGTGAAGCGGCGCAAGTGAGTGCGCATGCCTCCGCGTGGTGCGAGGCGTCGTAGGTGGGCACGTAGCGGTTGCGGCCGCGTCTGTGTCGAATAGCTAAGGCTGCGCGCGAGTGCAGCGCGGTCGGGAAAGGGAGCAGTGGGTGAGCCCTGCTGGGTCAGGTGGTCGTGGGCGATCGCAAACGATCGTGCACGCTTCCGCGCGACGGGTAACTTTGCAGAGGGGGCTAACTTGGTCTGCGACGCGTTAATCTTGAGTTTCTAAGGCCGCACGCAGGTGGGGCGAGGTCGGCAATAGGAACATTGGGCTGCATGGAGCCCTGCTGGTCTGGGTGGTCGCGGGCGATCGCAAGCAAGTCACGCACGCTTGCGCGCGACACGAAAATTTGCAGAGGGGAGCGTCGTGGTCGGCAACACGTCGAGCTCGAGTCACTAAGGCCGCGCGAGGGTGCGGCACGCTGGGGAAGACGAGGGGGCGAGTCGGAATTGTGCTGAAACGTGCGAAGGACGCCGACGACCGAAAGTGGAAAGCGTTCGAAACATGCATAACATACAAAACATACAAAACGTCCGAAGCGCACTAAGGATACTATGAGTCATCAGAACGCTTGGGGGCACGTATATTTCGGGTAATGCGCTGGTGATGGCTCAGGCGACGTGACCCGCCGTCACCAGCGCCGTCACCACGCCCAGGCGCGGACCGGACGTACACTCTATGTCCCTGCGTCGTGGTGATCACCAGGGTGATGTGGGTGCCCGTGACCGGTAACATCGTGACACACCGTACGTGGGGGTGAAATATATTTGTGGTGACGCCACCGCTGGGTGAAGTACACTGTATATGGTCTGTGAACGTTTTGGATAGGGGGTCTGCACGGTGGCCAAAATGTTCGAAGTGTGCTAAGCAACCTGAAGGGTCGAAACTTCCGAAATGTCTGAATATTCAGAGGCACACAGGATTTTGGGGGCGTGAAGCGGCGCAAGTGAGTGCGCATGCCTCCGCGTGGTGCGAGGCGTCGTAGGTGGGCACGTAGCGGTTGCGGCCGCGTCTGTGTCGAATAGCTAAGGCTGCGCGCGAGTGCAGCGCGGTCGGGAAAGGGAGCAGTGGGTGAGCCCTGCTGGGTCAGGTGGTCGTGGGCGATCGCAAACGATCGTGCACGCTTCCGCGCGACGGGTAACTTTGCAGAGGGGGCTAACTTGGTCTGCGACGCGTTAATCTTGAGTTTCTAAGGCCGCACGCAGGTGGGGCGAGGTCGGCAATAGGAACATTGGGCTGCATGGAGCCCTGCTGGTCTGGGTGGTCGCGGGCGATCGCAAGCAGTCACGCACGCTTGCGCGCGACACGAAAATTTGCAGAGGGGAGCGTCGTGGTCGGCAACACGTCGAGCTCGAGTCACTAAGGCCGCGCGAGGGTGCGGCACGCTGGGGAAGACGAGGGGGCGAGTCAGGAATTGTGCTGAAACGTGCGAAGGACGCCGACGACCGAAAGTGGAAAGCGTTCGAAACATGCATAACATACAAAACATACAAAACGTCCGAAGCGCACTAAGGATACTATGAGTCATCAGAACGCTTGGGGGCACGTATATTTCGGGTAATGCGCTGGTGATGGCTCAGCGACGTGACCCGCCGTCACCAGCGCCGTCACCACGCCCAGGCTGCGGACCGGACGTACACTCTATGTAGAACGCAAGCACTATATGGGGAGAGAAGGGCCAAGGTCAGTACGATAACGTCCTGGCTAGGTTCGGACTCGGAACGATACTTTACCTCTTAACTAGCTTAACTACTAAGCTTGTTGTATACTTCAATGCTTTGACCTTTGTGTTAACGGTCCACGTCCACGTCTCCGTCGAGTCTCCGGCGTCGTGACGTTTCCATGTTTCCCGTTCTCTTCTCTATTACCTCTATCTTCACTTCCCCTTGGGTCGACATCCCTATACATAACTATCTACACAATATGCAGCTGAAGTAATACTTGCTTGAACACTTGTGTCGTTCCCGTTACCAAGCAACTTCGGTACGGGCCCATTCTGCACAAAAATGGGGGGACTGGGAAATACCGGCGACTGAACTCGACAGTGACCGGTACAGTATCTGCTACAGAACTTACTGTACCCTCACAAGAGTCTATGGAGGAAGCGCCGTAATATTTTCCTGGCTCTTGACTCAGTCGGAGTCTTTCTTGGTTTAACGACTCGGGCACGGACACTGGTTTCCTCCATATGCCGAAGCGCTCGGGGTCGGAGACCTCAAGGCTTCCGTGGCGGTGAGAAGGGGCCGGAGTCGTGATAAAACATATATGGGATAGCGGAACAAAGCACGCACCACCGTCTGGGGGTTCTCCACACGCGCACTCGGAGTCATCTCTGAGAGATCTGAGATCTGAGCCCTTAGTCAACGGGTCACTCGGGCCACCTACAGTAAGACAGTTGTTTCCTCTTCATTATATACTCGTTGCCGGAACTCGTTCGCGAATACTATCGTACGTATCCAGACCTATTGGAATGCCACTGATGACGGAGATGTAGATTAATCGTCACAGGACAGCGCCGTTGCGCACCACAAGTGGAAGTGCTTGGTAAAGATGGCCAGCGCACTAGGAGTTCTTGTAGAGAGACTGTGCCCCAGAAACAAGCGCGAGGCAGCTGAGGCGCTTCCTGGTCAACTTGATTCTGAGAATTTCTGAGGAAGAGTTTGTACCCAACCTACCCAACGACCAATCATTATCATGCATGGCTGTCCACGAGCGGGAACGCGACTGACTGCTCCCTTGGCTCTCCGTGCGTGTGGTAAAGTTTGGATATAAAAGGGAGGTGGGTGTGGGAAACCACACGCATTCACCTCTTATCGTAGAGGTACTGTACAAGGTTTTTCTGTCCCCACGCATTGTCACGACGGCGCATCAGACACACCGACGCTGTTCTGCGTTCCTGTGGACATACAGCGCCGAAAACTCAAGGCAGTGTACCAACATTCGCAGGGGGTTCATCGACTCTAGAAATAAGGACAAACTCGACACTAGAGTACCCAGGTGAATGTCATATAAACTCTCCTCTTTTTCAGCACGCTGCTGGCCACTGTCAATCCCATTCCTCCTACCCCTATGTCGACTCCTGATGCATTTAGCCACCGCATTGGGGTTTTCATTCTCGCTGAGATCTCTGCCGCTTCAGCTTGTGCAGTCACTTTCCTTTTGGCTTATATCGCGGTACCTTTCCCATCCGTTTGGTCTCACAAAAAATCTTGAATTGCCCCCCGCCCAACAGTACAGCGCAATCAACATCCGCTCGGGTTCAAGGCGTAGATGGAAAATAGAATCCCCGGTCCACCTTTTTCTTCTCAACCAGTTAGTCTTTGACCTAATTCAGGCTCTTGGTAAGCGATGCTCTATTTTATGAGAAAATATTTTTAATGGACACGGGTACAGGTGGGCTGATGAACATGAAGTGGGCGTTTGATGGGGTGAGTGGCTATACCCCACACGTATGTATGCACTAAAGTCCCACTCACTCAGACAGTGCACCGGGGGTCATTCTGTACAGCACAAGGTAAGTAATTCGAGACGCTGGCATCCATCTCGACGCACAAACACATACGGAGGTAGGCCTCATCAAACAACTCGCTGATGTGGGAACTGCTCTCTCGTGAGTGACTACATAGTACAAAAATTATTCCGACCTGACATTCAGCGTTACGGTAGGGCAGGGGTAAGCGCGCTTGACCTGAGTCTACTCTTTTGGGATATCGACATGCGGACATACAGAACGTTGCCATATACACGTTTAGCACCCTCATATTTCGGTTGAAGCCCGATACCAACGTGTTTCGAGGTTTTCTTATAGTGGCTGGCATATGGATCTCGATCATCCTTAATGTGGCCATCAATGTTGGTATTAACGGGGCTTCACGCTTTTACGGGCCAACTGGACCCTGTGAGTTCTTTCTCGAGCACCACGGAGGCAGAGAGTGACAGTTTTTAAGGGTGCTTCATAGTGGAGGAGTTTCCGGTCCAGATTACAGTCGGCGATTTTATGTGGATGTGGATCTCAGCCTTCTCGAGCTTACTGGCCTATCTAGCTGTCTTTCTCGTACTGAAGGGTTTTATTACGGTGGAGGGATGGCGTGTTCGTTGGACATATGGTCAAGAATCTCGAGGCATCCCCCCATCTCATACCCTGGCCTACAAAATGCTAGCGTGAGAATCATACGTAGAGCTCTGACACTGTCGCAATTGCTGATAACCTCCCTCTCAGTTATCCAATTATTTACATCATTACGGTAGGTTTTCCGGTTCATTTTTTTCGGGTTACTCACTTCGGCCTTTCAGGTCCTCCCTTTGGCTGCCACACGCTACAGCTTCCTTATTAACGGGCATAACCCGCCTTTCGGTGTCATTGTATTCGCAGATGGTCTCTATCTGGCATCCGGCTTATTTAACGTCTGTTTGTACGCGTATACGCGCCCCTTTCTGCTGCCCCACGGCGGTGACAGTCCGGATAATCAGTCGATCTCAATTCGTTCCGAATTCACGCAGAGCCGAAGCGATTTCCCGCGTTCCACCATCCTTGGTGATACCCATGTTGTTTCCCACCTTGTCGACAGGGCTAGCGACAGGGACCCTTCACCTATTGAGCACAACTTGAAGTCAGCTGGTCCGGTATACGACACTCCAGAAATGGCACAGCCCGGAACTCTTCCGACAACGACACACACCGGTCACGAGGGGGAGTCAGTTCGAAGGGGACTTCCCGCTATATTCGACGACATATAACCAGATTTATGTCTTGTGAATGGCGCTACTATGTGTTGCGTTAATCTTTGTTACTCTACTTTATCTTTTTTTTTGTTCGAAAACGCTTTTATTTTCAGTAGGTAGCCACTTGTCTGGACTAATTTCTAGAAAATAAAGGGGTAAATCTGGTCGGCCCATCCGGCCCCATCTGCTTCCTACCACCACCATCATTCTCCAAACTCCAAGTGTCTGCTAACGAGCAACGTGATGACACCGGCATGTTCCAATTGTCAAAGGAAAACAACAAAATTATGCTGCCTGTCTTGCATGACATACACACACACTAATCAATGATCAATGTTTCTCAGGGTTAACGGAACCAGTGCTCCATCTGTGCATCGAAGTAGCACGCCGAGTTCGCAAGCTACGAGGAATTAATTAATTTCTGGCTCTGTCTGTGAAGGAGCTTTCACGGACAGCGACTAGAGCTTATTCGATGACCGCCTCATGCAAACGACTCCATCCGTCCCCGAGCAATATCTTGCCACCACTTGCTGTCTTGTTTTCCAATCGTTTCTTGAATGTTGGCCCGATGGAACTGTCTCCACTAGCGCCTGTTCCCGCTGCCATCTGGGCCAAGGGACCGTGTCTCAGACGAGCCACAACGTGCACAATCCCTTGTACAAGTGTAAAGCACGGGTCACGTGCTTCGCCTTCCGTGTCGTCGCACGCACATGCTCTTGAGCCGCATGATTTACGGGCATGGCAGTGTACGTCCTCTCTCGTAGATAGACTAGCCTAGGGCTCTTTCGGCACCTTGGCGCCCACGCTGAATGCGACCTAGGTGACGTCCATGTTGCCCACTCTGGGCCTCCGCAACCGCTTGCGATGCTTCACACGGGAGCATGTGCAACACCTAGGCTCGACCCTATAGTGGCCGGTGACCGTTCATGGGCTATCAGAGGTATGGGGTAAATTTACGATCTCTTAAATGTGCAAAGGTGTGAACATGTACAAGGGTCTGGATACGATAGAAGACTTTTTGAACATTCTCAGGAATTGAGGAACGAATCGCTCGTAATTCATGCATTCGACATTATCTCGTTTCTCTGTAGGTGGGCCTGTGACTTGTCTACAGACTCGTAATTCAAGTACTCAAGCTCAAGATCAACCTGCCCTGAACCCAAGCTTGAATCCGGCTCAACGCACGCACCGCTTCCACTTTTGGAAAGCAGTCATATGACGGTAAATCAAGCAGTACGGCACGCCATTTTGGTCAAGATTCTGGTGGGCATGAAAATCCCCGGAAGATGGTAATAAAATCATGACTTGCACCCGCGATGCCGCGCGAGCTGCGACCTCGTAAGACGCGTCAAAGATACACAGACTTGTCTCTCGATGAAGGGAGGGACGACGAAGAAGAACCTGGGCCATCTCAACCACGGTCTACGGTGCAGGAGGACAGGGGCGGCGACAGTGACTTCGCTCCACCTGCACCCGAAGAAATAGCGCCCTCAGATGAAGATGACACCGACAGTCAAGGCGCAGGGCTTGCCTCTGATTATGTCTCCGAAGGCGACTTGCCTGCGCAGCGCTCCAAGAAGAAGCGCAGCGCGGGCCCATCCAAAAACACAGCCAAGACAAAAGCGAAAGGAAAGGGCAAGGCTACGGGAAAAGGCAAGGAAAACAAGGCCAAGAGGACCACACTTGTTCCCGCCGCGCCTGCCCGGCAGGTCCACGCGCTCCCGAACCTGAACGTCCACCACCGCCACCGACCCATCCCGCTCTTCCGTCCTGCAGCCGCGACGCCAGATTCCGCTGCGGCGCTGCGGGTCGAGCGCCTGCTCCATGCACCACGGCTCTTTGCGCCGAACGAGCTCGTGCCGACCCTTGCGTACGCGTCTTCGCCTGCTCTCACGCGCAGAGTCGGCAAGGCGTGGGGGTTGACCGTCGGTGCGGGGCCCGTGTGGCCCATCGTGGAGGACCTTGGGTGGTTCAGGGAGTCCACTGCGAAGAAAGAGGTGGAGGAGGCGGAGGGTGGCGGGAAGGGTGCTAAGGTCCTGCTATATGCTGAGCGTGTGCGCAGGCCGAGGGTGCATGCGCGCATAGAAGCCCCCCGTGGAGGGGAAGGTGGCAGAGATCCGTTCCCCCTCCTGCGCGCAGAGTGTGTGTCTCCCCTTCCCTATTACTCGTGGGCTTTTTGACGCTTTTGTCTCAGAGATGGGATCGCGTACTTGCCGACTCAATGCGCCGCAGACCACCCGGACGCCCCCGCCCCCGCTGCCCCACCAGTGTCTTGTGACTTTGGCCCGTTTGGGGGGCAGACCAACGTCAAGCTCGAGACGCTCCGAGCGCGGAAACTGTGTAGGGTCACACGCCGCGCTCGAGATACCCTGACGCTGAGACTATCGTTTTTGTCACTGCAGCCCAGTTCTTGCCCGAGAGCCACGCACACGTGTTCAACGCCGGCGCGTCCGTATGGGGCCTCGACTGGTGCCCTATCCATCCAGACGACCGACCGCGTACGTGGCGCATATGCTTCTGATATGAACGTGCTGACGTCTCGCCAGACTGCGCGTACAAATACTACCTCGCGGTCGCGCCGTTCCCTTCGCGCACCCACTCGCCTGGGGTCGGAGTCAAGGTTGCTCGCCCCTCGCGCGCTTGCATGCAGTTATGGAGCCTTGGCCCGTCCCAGGGTACGGAAAGATCAGACGACGACAAGGGAGAAATGAGATGCGAGATGGTGCTGTGTATAGACAGTGGGCCTGCCTTCGAGCTCAAATGGTGTCCCTTGCCCTCGCACGATCCCGTATGTTCCATTCCCACTGGCAGCCCCGAAGTCTCGAAGCTCATGATGAAGTGGTTCAAAGTTGTCGGGGCCGTCTCCCAACTCTCCAAGGAAACTCGGTCTGCTTGCTGGCGTGTTCGAAGACGGCTCCCTGTCGGTCTTCGTGGTCCCGTACCCGCCTGACTTGGCACCTGCACAAGCATCGACAGATCCCATCTTCCGTAGGCGCCGTCTGAATTATTGCACCGTCAACAGACTTACTTTCAAGTAGTGAAGGTCCCCGAGCCCATTCTTCGCATCGAGCACGACGAAGCCGCCTTTTGCACTCTTGACTGAGGGAATAGCGAACTATATAGCTGCAGGGCTGGCAAACGGTACCTTGTCTCCATATTCTGCCACATAACTCGTCGGCTCAAGCCATCTCAGGCGCTATTGTTGTCTACAATATCGGTCGAACAGTGCGATCTCCCTCTGAGCGTGAGCCCTTGATAACTTAGTGGTCTGCACGCTGACTGTAATTATGGCATACGTAGCCATCTTACCGATGGGTTATTTTTGTGTGCATCAGTCTGCCGTCCGTGCTCTCACATGGGTGCGCATTCCCGATAGGCATGGAAACGGCCCCACGGTGATTGCCAGCGGAGGCTACGATGGTCTTCAGTGCCTGACGGACATGGCATCCGAGATCTCGGCGGTCATGTCTTTAATCGTACCCGAGGTGGCCCTCTAACTCCCCTCGCTTTCAGACGGTCTCCTGACCCTGCCTTACAGATGCAATCGATAGCATCGCATTTTCGCCATATTTGAGTGCGGTCGTGACGATTGACCATGAGAATACGATCAAGTCTTACTCGGTCTCACCGAGCACGCTCGGGAGAGGGCATGCGCTTATGGACCCCAGGACCGGTCTGGGTAAGCCCGCCTTTTTGCTCAAGCAACGAACCAAAGAGTCGTAGTAAAGCTGACGTGCACCGGACGAGACAGGACGTGAGCGCGTCGGATTACCACCCACAACTGGCCGTCGGTTCCGCAGATGGCACGTGCTATACGACGAACGGCTTGCGCGCGACGCGACGCGGAGGCTACGTGGTGAGTCCTTCGCCCTCGCCCATCATCCTCTCCGAGTCGGTTCCTCCCTGCTAAGCTAACACGATAGCGGGCCCGTCCCGTGACATAGCCGTTTCTCGTGCACCGCGTGTACCAGTTAGACTACAGTCGCACCGCGGACAGTTACCGCATGGTGGACCGCTTCAAACCGCGCGAGATGGCCGAGCGGCCGGAGGGAGGTGGCGGCGCGTGGCCAGCCTCCGTCGGCGTGCAGCGCGTCGCGTGGCACTGCGGCGCCGGGCTGGCCGCGGCGGGCTTGCTGGCGTCTGCGACGGGGTCGGGGCTCTGTCGCGTGGACTGGTTGGAAGGGCGGTGGTTCCGGGATAGGGTCCCTTATGAGCGCGTGGAGGCGGTGCGCATGGAAGAGGATTGTATGGACCTGGACGAGCCCGAGGACAACGACGACTCGGGTTAGAACTGGACTGTTAGACTCCAAGGAAACGTGTTCGTGGCACACAGAAGTTAAGTTTTGGCCCGGCGGTCGATGTGGGCGGTGTAATCACGGTATGCGTAGTTGGCGCGTCCGGGCGAATTGGTTCAGTAAACGAGGTGATTGTACTGCAGCGCGCTCCCCTGGGAAGTGCCGAGTATCGTGGGGCCACTCGCGGACCATCACGGGCTCTGAGAACGTGCAAGATATCATTGTATTCACGGTATCTTTCCCGCAAACTCGAGAACCTGATTGCACCAGGGGTTCTCTCAAGGCCTCTGGCACTCTAGTTATGTCCTCCAAACTTAATTTCGGCTACTGACCTGTAACGACCTATTCTCACCAACGAAAGCCCATTCTTTTGCATCCGTTTACTCGAACTGGCGCGAATGATCATCGATCGTTGGTGATTCGGGAGCGCCACGGCCGTGTCTGTTCACCAACCTCCCTTGCTAGCCCGCCTTCGGCGTTAGTCCTTACCCGGCTTTCGGGTGCACCGTTTAGTATTGACCGACGCTATATGGAACAACAGTCAATTTTTGTGATACGCAGGGTGTCAAAGCGTTGGTGGCTAGTTCGCTTTTTCGGACAATGCCTCGCTAAACGCTTGGACGTTGGGCTCAAATACACCTGCCTAGCAGTCTTCTAACTTAGCTTCTGAACGAAGCATAGACCAGTGCATTCGTGGACAGAGTCGTCTCACTGTCGTTTCCAAGACTGTGGGGTGCGGATAGCTCAAGACACCACTTATACCTCAATTTGAATCTACTGGTCCACATGTTTCCACGGTCAGAGTTGGGTCCGCGGAGAACTCGTAGTAACCTACTGTGGATAATGCACGTCCACCACAATTCACATTTGTTATGGCCCTCCGTAAGGCGCATATAACTGGGTTCGCAATTCGCGCAGAAGGTCAACCACAACACTACCGTCCCTTTCTCCTCAATTCACTCTCCAAAATCTGCCATTACATTCACTATTTGTACGTGATGCTTGGCCCCAATAGTACTATCGTGATACCCCGCAGCACGCTTTCCATCGAGTTCGGCCTTGGTCGCAGATGCTTCCTCTTCACTTGCTCTCCGACGCCCATCCACATCGCCGCGACACTTAAGCACCCGCTCTCGGGCGTGTGCCACACAATACGACCGTTCGTGCGCAAATTCGGTACAGGCGGCGGCACGCGGCGCAACGTCTTTGCTGCGGAACTCGCAGTCACCGGCAATTGTTCCGCGCTCCCGCCACAAGTGTGCCTGAAGTACGCTGCGGGTGTAGAAGCAGTCGCTGCGCTCCGTCGCGAGGAGCTACTTTACCGCCGTGAGCTCGCGGAGCTTGCTGGCGTCGCCGTTCCGCAGACTTACGGGTTCTTCACGGGCGGGACGATGGCGGCGCCGATTGCGTGTCTGATCATGGAGCTCTGTATGAGCACGGAAAAACTAAAGAACCCCTCCGAGTTTTGGTGCGTCACGGTGTTTGCGCGACCCACCGATTTCAAGTTTATCTGACATCGTCCGTCTGGCTTGCGTGGCACTGGCAGTCGTCTGGCGATGTTGACACTGTGCAAGGTCCATGCAGCAGGAGTGATGCACAATACGGAGCTCGACTTGCGCCATTTCGTCATGAAGGAAAAGGAGGTCTTCCTTGTCGACTTCTCGGGCGCATTGATACACCCGTGCGGGAACGCACACCCTGTCCTGTACAAGGACGCCTATAGCCGCTTCAATGATGACGATCACGATCAGTCCGAATGCCAGGAGTTGGTCAATGCGGAGCGGGGTATCTTTCCGCAGATTGGTGAGAAGTTGCAATGACTTTTGGGAATGAGTGCGCGAGACATGCTGAAACCGTTTGGGACACGGGGTAGGGCTTGACTATAGAGTTAAATGAGTAAGTAAACTTGCTTCAATGTGACTTACTGTATACTACATCATTGTACTAGTATGGGATATCCAAAACAAAATGGGTAATCATGGCAGGAAACAAAGTCTTGATAGCTAGCTGACAATTGACCAGCAATGTGTTTGGGGCACAAAGGGGAAGAGTGCACATGAGAGGCCAAGAGAACTTTGTAGCATTAATGAAACTATGATGGAGAGCCAAGACCACAGCAACCATGAAGGAACTACAGACAAGGAAATGATTGGTGCATGTGCATGGCCGGGACTTACGCCAGGATAACAAGTGGTCTGTGCACAAGAGATGAGGATAGGAATAAGGAATTCTATGATATCATAGATAAAGGGATAAGAGCACTGGCATGGGGTGAGGACCCTTGATGCAAGCTTGATGATTGATAAATGAAGAGTGAGAAAACAGATACATGCCGTACCTTGAAGGCACAATATCATGATGATACACCCCTACTGTAAGTGCCTTCAAGTTATTCACAGTGACCTGCCCCAACCTCTGTTGCTGAGTGACTCAGGGGTAGCAGGCTTGGACTGTAGCATCAATGTTGAATTGTGGTTTGGAAAAGTACGAGTTATTGATCTTGTCATTGATGATCGATGAGCGCGATGAGCGCTGAGCGCTGAGCTACTATGCCAGTGCCAGCAACTTGGCTTTCCCCAGAAGCGTGACTACACGACGTTGCACCGCAGCACGGCCTTTTTATTTCGTTACCACACCTTCATACTCTCACAGGACCCCGCTATGTTTCGCCTTCTCGTCCTTTTTGAGTTTAAGATCAGGACACATGTCCCTTGTTCACCCTCGTGCAAGCCCTCGTGCCCTTCTAGGCTCCACTCGTATATCTGACTCAGAAGATAACGACTGCGGTTGTGTTCTCGAAGGTCCGTCGTGACGGCATGTACTGTAAACTGGAAGAAACGTACCACTGGCAGCGGCTGCAGCTTGCCCGTGGCTACCTGCTTGTGTATATATACTGCCCTTGGATGAGGGTGGACACTAAGTACACTGTGCACACTTTCTTGTGCAACTCAAATTCCTGTACTCCCTTGTGAGTCTCTGTGTACTTCAAGTTCGACTGCCAGCCACCCCCAGCCCGGCCCTCCCCCCCTTTATCCTCTCTCCACCAAGGCAGATCGCCGTTTTTTCCGACTTCGTCTTCATTCGGCGTAGGCGTGGCACCGGTGTCGGCGACGACGTCCTGGAACCCGAATCCAATTGCACGCGGCAGCGCCAGCCAGTATCTATCTTTTCGCCACCCCTTTAAGGGAGAACGACATTCCATCCGCATCCTTCAAGCAAACCACACATTTCCTTCAACGTCCTTCCCTTCAGGCAATTTCCAGTGCACTGGTAAAAGCAACTCAAGCTTCGTTCGACATCAAGACGGCCGTTGGAACGAAGTCTGATCTACTTCCTTCTGAGCGGAAGCATTTCAGAGGGTATCGCCCCACGGAACCGAACGAACAATTTGCGACGAGCACGCCGCGCGCTAAATCCAACCATCTTCTCTTGGCAATGTCAGCTATCTGCGCCAACGCAACCTTATCGTCCATGGACCATCTCGATCTGAATATTCAACTCGGAAGCAACTTCATTTCCCTTTCCCGGTCTTCTACAACGGCACCCGCCCCATCCTCATCAGCACTCGCTATATCACGACGTCCCGAGCCATCCGAGCAGTCAGGAACTCCCGGAAGCCTACCAGGGACAAGTTCTCTCACCCCCCTCGTAACGCCAATACCCTCGAGACACTCCATACATACGCAGCTCGAAGGTACCATTCCGCCTATATTTGATGGGTCCGGAGGGGCAGCGCGCCGCTGGTTCAACAGAGTCGAACTTCATTTCTTTGTGAACAAACAGTCCACCTCGGCAAAAGATACCCTCCAAAAAGTTGGGCTCACGCTCTGCTGGATCCGTGGTCCAAGAGTCGACTATTGGGTCGATATCCAAATCAATTGGCTCATGGAACAAGTGCACGAACGCATTGCGGTCGCCGACCCATGGGGAGTGTTTCGACAGACCTTCCTCGAATTCTTCTCATATCCTTCGGATGTGTGGCGTGCGAAGGCAGATCTCAAGAAAATCAAAATGGGGGATGGGAACGTAGACGAATACATCGGAACCTTCGCAAACCTAGCCGACCTCGCTCAACTCCCCCTCGATTCTCCTCTCACAATGGAAATGTTTCAAGAGGGCTTACCGAGACCTCTCTTGAAGAAATGCTTGCTGTTCGCCAAAGATTGGTCAAAGACGTTCAAAGAGTGGTGTGCCTCAGCACGTCGCCACCAGGAAACCATCGACCATTTCAATTCTCTCGAGGCTGACAAGAAAATGGCCAACGCGGACAACGAAAACGCCAAGACCTTTTGGATGCGTAACCGCGGAAACCAGCAAGCACAGGTAAGTTCAAGGCACCGCCAATGCGCAGCGGACATTAGCACCAAGCTGAGAGCTGTCACGGAGCAAGACAAGGAAAAATACCTCGCCATAGGACGTTACTTCCACTGCGGCGAGCAGGGGCACATTTCGAGAAATTGCCCATGCCGCATGCCGCAGGCTCCCATCCATTGAGTCGATTCCGCTTTCGACCCCGTAACCACGACCACTTAAAAAAGCTCCCAGGGGGTCGAAAGCGGAGCAGCTGCGTGGCGGATGCAGTTCCGCCAGAGGCGTGGACGTGGTTTCGTGCCCCCGTACCACGTCGCGTCTCAGGACTTGTTTCTCAGAAGTTCACGCACAAAATTTTGAGCCCCCCTTAGGGGCATGTATGTTTTGGTTTCAAGTACTCGTATGTGTTCTACATGATTCTATGTTTTTCAGATTGTGTTATGGCAGAATGTGGCTATGATAGCATGTATGTATCTTCGGATGGCTCCAGTTTCTCAATTGTTCGCGCGCGTTTTTATTTTCGTCTGAAGGACGAATTGTAGCCTCAAGCAAGAGGCAAGCGCGATTGCTTCCGTTTCGGTGTCGTGCCCAAGTGTCTGAATGTCTTATCACTGGCAATGTCGTCCCCGAGTTTTTTTAACCATGTTTCGTCGTTCTTGAGTTCCCAGACGTCTTACCAATGATCGAATGTATTTACCATAAGCTTTTGCTTGTAACTTGTAAAATGGCTCTATTAGTTTGACCGTCAATCCAAGAGATCATTTGACACGTGACTTCCATTTACAGCGACTAGCGATGACTACTGCATACACTAAAGTTTGGACAATGGGTACTGTACTGTGAAAATTACGTGAATTCAAGATCAGGAGGCGTTCGTGTTTATGGTGGATAACGGCTCAGCTTGAGATTTTTTTCATTTTTCCGCGACGTGCACATTTAAGTGCGTTCATCGATATTTTTGCATGGTCATCGCCGTCTTTGTACCCTACGGAATGCCGATGGCGGCCATGGGAGTCACTATGGTGATATCGAAGGTGAAACGCTGAGCGACGAACACTGATTGATAGGGTTTGCGGCTCTGATCAACGCAAGGATCAACGGACAGCGAGTACATTTATTAGATACTTTGAACTTGCATTTGACTATGTACGTGATGATTCTTTGTAAATCGAGCTTTCGATTTTGCTTTCTTGTTCAGTCCTCTAAAAACTAGTGAAACCACTCTCTTTATCATTAGATAAAGAAGATTTCATTGAATTGGTTAGGCACGGTTTCAATGGCTGAATTGGAACGAGACGCATTGCAACTTGGATGCTATTTCAATCCAATTTCATCAAACTAACATTGTGGTATCGTATTAATATTATATATGCTGTCCGTTTTGATAATAAATTATGCCAATAACTTAGAAGCGTAGCGTATCGTATAAGGTCCATTATGTACGTATCATATCGTATCGTATAATCGTAATATAGCGTTGTGAAAAAATCCTTCAAGGATATATCAAACAGAGAGTGGTGCGGCTACGCGCGGGGCCAGCACCACATGACTGGTCTTGTCCATGGTACGTATGATATTTGCCGCAGGAGCAGGCGGCGTCGCAGGTAACTCGCTCGACTCAGCTGAGCTCGAATCAAATGCAGACGACGAGGAGCCGTTGGAGTAGCACGACCCCGACGATGACCCTAAGCTGCAAGTCTCAAAGGACCCAGAAGACGAGGAGGTCTCTGACGAGCGGCGCGTTGCCGGCGCGACAGCGACAGCTCCACATGCGCGCATCTTCCGCATCATCTGCTTCTCCAGGCGATCGGCCCATCCACACTCTGCCGCCTCCGCTTTGGTAAGGAAAAAGGTGTCCAACGCAAGCACCTCTGCGCGGATCGCGGCGAGTGACGGCCGGCACTCTGGCTTGGTGGAGAATATTTTACGAAGGAGTAGGTACGCGGAGTACGAGACGGGGAGGATGTCGAATAGGACGGCGCGATCCATCAAGTAGTCGCTGTAGTCGTCGTCCTCTGGGGAAGCCAACGACCAGGGTCGTACGCTGCCGATCATCTCGGCGAGGATGCAGCCGAGTGCCCAGATATCTCCGTGGACGGTAGAGTAGGGTTCGTGGCGCGGCACCAGTGACTCTGTGACAAAAATGGCGGTTTAGCGGGTGGGAAGGAGGGCAAGCACAAAGAGTACACATACCTGGGCTCATGAAACACGGCGTTCCGCACGACGATGCCGTCATCTTGCTCGTGGTAGCAAGACCAAAGTCGGCGACGAAGACGTCGATGTCTCCGCTTTGCGCAGACACGAGGATGTTCTCCGGTTTGAGGTCCCGGTGATAGACGCCACGTGAGTGGCAGTACTCGAGCGCGTCGATGATTTGGACGAAGACGCGCTTGATGAGTTCATCCTCGCGGAAGAACGCGACCTTCCTTATGACCGAGTGAAGGTCGCCGGCGCAAAGGTCGTACACGTAGAAGGCGTAGCGGCCCTCGTGGAACTCACGATGGAAGGTGAGCACGTGGGGGTGGGACGAGACACGAGCGTGGAGCTGTCTCTCGCGAGTATGATAAGACTCGGGGCCCTCCATCTTGACGCGCTTCACGGCGTAGTGCACACCGGTGCGGGTGTCGACAGCGCGGTAGACAGTGCCAAAGGATCCCGCACCCAGGATGGACTCAATCCTGAGAGCGCCATTATCGATTGTCTGTCCCACGTACCGGGACGCAGACGCAGGATAAGGTGTCATGGGTGTGGGAAGGGTCTCGAAGTTCTGAGACAGCCAAGCCCCAATTACTTGGAACTCAGCCGTCTAGGGGCGACTTGCGCGGGTGGGTGTTGGTTGTTAAGAAAGTTGTGATCAGAAGATGGTGGATGGTCGTGGATAAGTTGTTTGATGGGTTGTGTGTTAAAGGTTGGGCTCTTAAATATAGTGGGATTGGGACGCATTGGGGGGTTAAGAGTCCCAAACAAACTCCTGACCCCTCATCGCGTTTCGGCACTGCATTTTCATTGTGCGCCCAATCATAATGAAATGTAGCGTGTAGAGACGAGACGAACATTCGAGTGTGAGATTGCACTGCCACTCCTCGATGATAGTTTTCTGAGACGTGAGCACAGTTGGCTGGGCTTGACCATCGTGGAGTGGGCTGCTTGGCCATACAGAGCAGAGGTACGAGTGCCGCTAAGGAAAGTATGATGCATGATGCATGATAGCCTAAATGGATACGCAAAGCTTAGATAGGAGTTAAGCGCTGAGAGGCTGTGCGGTGTGAATTTCTGGGTACGTACCGGAGTACCAGAGAACGAGAAATGGCAGTTCCTCATTCTCCGGTCCTCCGCCCAACCCCTTTACAACACACATTTGAAAGGCGGTCATAAGTGAAATGTAAATCTACATATTCCGACGACCACCGAGGCTAGAGCTGCAGAGTTGCAGCTCTAGCCTCGGTGGTCGGTAGAAGGGGAAACAACCACGTGAGGTGCTCAGGCGGCCAAAAAGGAAGATTTGGTAACGTTCTGACGTAATGAAATGAATCACTCCCACGGCCCCGGGCCGTCAGCTCTCCTGCGAACTTCAAACTCGTTTTCATGTGTTCTGTTCGTCCTATTATTCATGCGGAGTGCTATAAAATAGAAAAATAAGTTCTATAGACAAAGTGTAAAAAATGGACCGTCCACATCTCCTCCACTGTGGCAGCGCCGTCAATGCCGTGGTGCCCATCCCGAGCAGACTTGTACTTAAATATGGGAAGGCTCTCACTGACTTCATGTACGTCTGAGTTCTACCTAACTTGCGTATATATTCTTTCCCTATGTCGAGCTCAAGGGAAATGCGTAACCAGAGATTAATGATGGAGTCCAGCACGTGAGCTCTCCTCCAGATCAGGCTGTCATGCTCATGCCATGCTCACACTCCACACTCGCATTGTGCAAATTATATCGAGCCAAATTTTTCTGCAACGCTCGTCAGACCAAGCCGGCACCACGACCTTCAGCACACTTTCAATGGCTACCAAGCCCTACACGCTGACTTCTGTGTTCGCCCGGGCAACGATTACCATGTCTCGCACGTTCTCAGAGCCCGTGATGGTCCGCGAGTGGCCTCACTATACTAGGCCCCTCCCAGGGGGGCGCGCTGCAGTACAATCACCTCGTTTACTGAACCGATTCGCCCGGACGCGCCAACTACGCATACCGTGATTACAACGCCCACATCGACCGCCCGGCCAAAACTTAACTTCTGCGCGCCACGAACACGTTTCCTTGGAGTCTCACAGTCCGGTTCTAACTCGAGTCGTCGTTGTCCTCGGGCTCGTCCAGGTCCATACAATCCTCTTCCATGCGCACCGCCTCCACGCGCTCATAAGGGACCCTATCTCGGAACCACCGCCCTTCCAACCAGTCCACGCGACAGAGCCCTGACCCCGTTGCGGACGCCAGCAAGCCCACAGCGGCCAGCCCAGCGCCGCAGTGCCACGCAACACGCTGCACGCCGACGGAGGCTGGCCACGCGCCGCCGCCTCCCTCCGGCCGCTCGGCCATCTCGCGCGGTTTGAAGCGGTCCAGCATGCGGTAACTGTCCGCGGTGCGGCTATAGTCTAACTGGTACACGCGGTGCACGAGAAACGGCTATGTCACGGGACGGGCATGCCATCGTGTTAGCTTAGCTAGGCGGAACCGACTCGGAGAGGATGATGGGCGAGGGCGAAGGACTCACCACGTAGCCTCCGCGTCGCGTCGCGCGCAAGCCGTTCGTCGTATAGCACGTGCCATCTGCGGAACCGACGGCCAGTTGTGGGTGGTAATCCGACGCGCTCACGTCCTGTCTCGTCCGGTGCACGTCAGCTTTGCCACGACTCTTTGGCTCGTTGCTTGAGCAGAAAGGCGGGCTTACCCAGACCGGTCCACTGGGGTCCATAAGCGCATGCCCTCTCCCGAGCGTGCTCGGTGAGACCGAGTAAGACTTGATCGTATTCTCATGGTCAATCGTCACGACCGCACTCAAATATGGCGAAAATGCGATGCTGTTGATTGCATCTGTAAGGCAGGGTCAGGAGACCGTCTGAAAGCGAGGGGAGTTAGAGGGCCACCTCGGGTACGATTAAAGACATGACCGCCGAGATCTCGGATGTCCGTCAGGCACTGAAGACCATCGTAGCCTCCGCTGGCAATCACCGTGGGGCCGTTTCCGTGCCTATCGGGAACGCGCACCCATGTGAGAGCACGGACGGCAGACTGATGCACACAAAAATAACCCATCGGTAAGATGGCTACGTATGCCATAATTACAGTCAGCGTGCAGACCACTAAGTTATCAAGGGCTCACGTTCAGAGGGAGATCGCACTGCTCGACCGATATTGTAGACAACAATAGCGCCTGAGATGGCTTGAGCCGACGAGTTATGTGGCAGAATATGGAGACAAAGTACCGTTTGCCAGCCCTGCAGCTATCAGTTCGCTATTCCCCCAGTCAAGAGTGCAAAAGGCGGCTTCGTCGTGCTCGATGCGAAGAATGGGCTCGGGGACCATCACTACTGAAAGTGAGTCTGTGGACGGTGCAATAATTCAGACGGCGTTTACGGAAGATGGGATCTGTCGACGCTTGTGCAGGTGCCAAGTCAGGCGGGTACGGGACCACGAAGACCGACAGGGAGCCGTCTTCGAACACGCCAGCAAGCAGACCGAGTTTCCTTGGAGAGTTGGGAGACGGCCCCGACAACTTTACTTCATCATCAGCTTCGGGACTTCGGAGCTGCCAGTGGGAATGGAACATACGGGATCATGCGAGGGCAAGGGGCACCATTTGAGCTCGAAGGCCGGCCCACTGTCTATACACAGCACCATCTCGCATCTCATTTCTCCCTTTTCGTCGTCTGATCTTTCCGCACCCTGGGACGGGCCAAGGCTCCATAACTGCATGCAAGCGCGCGAGGGGCGAGCAACCTTGACCCCGACCCCAGGCGAGTGGGTGCGCGAAGGGAACGGCGCGACCGCGAGGTAGTATTTGTACGCGCAGTCTAGCGAGACGTCAGCACGTTCATATCAGAAGCATATGCACCACGTACGTGGTCGGTCGTCTGGATGGATAGGGCACCAGTCGAGGCCCCATACGGACGCGCCGGCGTTGAACACGTGTGCGTGGCTCTCGGGCAAGAACTGGGCTACAGTGAAAAGTGATAGTCTCAGCGCCAGGGTATCTCTAGCGCGGTGTGTGACCCCTACACAGTTTCTGCGCTCGGAGCGTCTCAAGCTTGACGTTGGTCTGTCCTCCAAACGGGCCAAAGTCACAAGACACTGGTGGGGCAGCGGGGGCGGGGGCGTCCGGGTGGTCTGCGGCGCATTGAGTCGGCAAGTACGCGATCCCGTCTCTGAGACAAAAGCGTCAAAAAGCCCACGAGTAATAGGGAAGGGGAGACACACACTCTGCGCGCAGGAGGGGGAACGGATCTCTGCCGCCTTCCCCTCCACGGGGGCTTCTATGCGCGCATGCACCCTCGGCCTGCGCGCACGCTCAGCATATAGCAAAACCTTAGTACCTTTCCCGCCACCCCCCGCCTCCTCCGCCTCTTCCTTGGCCCCCGCAGTGGACTCCCTGAACCACCCCAGGTCCTCCACGACAGGCCACACGGGCCCGGCACCGACGGTCGCCCCCCACGCCTTGCCGACTCTGCGCGTGAGAGCAGGCGAAGACGCGTACGCAAGGGTCGGCACGAGCTCGTTCGGCGCAAAGAGCCGTGGTGCGTGGAGCAGGCGCTCGACCCGCAGCGCCGCAGCGGAATCTGGCGTCGCGGCTGCAGGACGGAAGAGCGGGATGGGTCGGTGGCGGTGGTGGACGTTCGGGTTCGGGAGCGCGTGGGCCTGCCGGGCAGGCGCGGCGGGAACAAGTGTGGTCCTTTTGGCCTTGTTGTCCCTGCCTTTTCCCGTAGCCTTGCCCTTTCCTTTCGCTTTTGTCTTGGCCGTGGTTTTGGATGGGCCCGTGCTCCGCTTCTTCTTGGAGCGCTGCGCAGGCAAGTCGCCTTCGGAGACATAATCAGAGGCAAGCCCTGCGCCTTGACTGTCGGTGCCATCTTCATCTGAGGGCGCTATTTCTTCGGGTGCAGGTGGAGCGAAGTCACTGTCGCCGCCCCTGTCCTCCTGCACCGCAGACCGTGGTTGAGATGGCCCAGGTTCCTCTTCGTCCCTCCCTTCATCGAGAGACAAGTCTGTGTATCTTTGACGCGTCTTACGAGGTCGCAGCTCGCGCGGCATGGAGGGTGCAAATCATGAATATATGCATGGATGTATTACCATTTTTCGTGCCAACGGCCCCGGTCCGATCGAGCCGTAACCCAATTACCACAAAGTAACGCAAAGAAAAATTATAAAAAGAAAAGGGACATGAAAGCACATTGTATATACGTATGACATATGCGACAGAACAGACGCATCTATAACATCCCGAATTATTCAAAAAATGTCTGATCCAGGGAACAACGCCGACCCCGCCATGCCCTCCTCTTCGTCCTCGCTGTGCTTGCCAGTCGAAGCAGAGAGGGAGGACTCAACATCGTACCCCCCTTGGACCACCGCATCGTTTGCGCGGCGCACGTCCGCTGGCTCAGGCTCCGGGTCCAGATCAGGCAAGAATGGGTCCATCTCGCTGCTCTCTTGTCGCCGTAGCGTGTGCGCCGTACGTTGCCGTCCTGACTCTTGCAGTTGCAGTTCCGGAGGAGATAAGGGCAGACGTGCCTGCGTCGGACGGGGATGGCGCAGTCCGGCTTCTAGGTCGGCATGGAAGGCAGTCGGGCTGAGTTCAGGCGACGATTCCGGAGAGACAATGCCTTCGACGCGCTGCGAGATTGGTTGTGGTGCGTGAGGCGCCGGTGGAGGTGCGGGCTGCGGACGATGTACGCGCGCCTGTTGCTGTGATTGTTGGTGACGTCGTGAATTGTATTCAAACTATAGAAAATGCGATGGTGAGCAGTGCACAGAAGAGGAAAGTGGATGAACAGTTGCGTACCAGCTCGAACACCTCGGTACGACGCCGGTCTCCAGTTTCCTTATCGATACAGTAACACAAATACAATGTATCCGCGCTGATTGAACTCTTATAAAAACGAAAAATAACCAAAGACGACGGGAGTCACGTACGTGTCAGAGACAAGTCCCACACAAAACAAGCCAACCAGTGCAGTGACAGTACCGGCGAGAAGTGCGGCTCCAAGCGCCTGATCTGGGGCCCCAAGTGTATGCGCGACGAACAAGTACGTGATCAACGAGAACGGTAGCGTCAGGCTCAGCGGTGCGATCTTCAGTAGTGTCAACGGGACTGAATAACACGGTCAGGTACGACGATCCCTAGAGGCAAGAAATACGAAACGCACCCTCTGACTTATGATTCTTCTTGAACCGACCCGCGCCGCTCTCCGCACTCGCCACGAGGGCCCTCGCGCGACGTGCGCTTACCCAAAACCCTTCACCTGTGATGCCAACGTATATAAGAGCGTACTTGCTCAAACTACCCGCTGCGTCCTCGAGGTAGCCCGCCGCAAAGAGTAAAGGTCCAGTATACATGCGAAGTGCGATGGGAAGATACACTGGCACACGCCGGAGGAAGACGGTGAACAGGAGAAGCACGCGCGTGAGGGTGAGGAGGAGGCCCGCGAGCGCGATACTCCCGAGAGAGGGCTGGGATGCCCTATAGAGCGAAGCGTGTATCCTGTGCGTGTCCATCGGAGGTGGTGGAGAGGCATCGGGACTAAAACCATGCGATAATCGCTCGTTAGAGCCGATGCCGTAAAGGGAGTGTGGCAGCCGAACTTACTTGGCAAAGTACCAGGCGGCGATAACGCCAGTCGTTGTTACGCGTAACAAACCGCGTGCGACAGCCCAGGTCCACAACCACATCGAGAGAGTTCCACCAATCGCCCAGTTTGCCCATCCGCGTAGGTGCCACTCAACTCCCGAACTCGGAAGCGCAGGCGTGTATCCGACGAGGAGCAAACGGAAAATAAGTGTCGCAAAGGGGATGGACAAGAGGAGGGTAGCGAGTAGAACTGTGGGCGACAGAAGGAGTAACAGGGGATGTGAAGTGAGGAGTCGGGTTGTAAGTGTGAGCACGGCAGAGGTCGTATGAATCTTCTGCGGTAATGTCAAGAGGCGCCGACCTGTGATAAGCGCTAGCGCGAGGGGCACAAGCGAGAAAAGACGCAAGCTAAAGGCGAGGATGTCAGTGACTCGCTCGCGGGAGAAGAAGCGCTGATCTAGAGGCTTACCCCCAGGTTTCACCCCAGGTGGGTACCGTGTCAGCCATCCCACATGAAACTCCCTGTAAATGCCCAAATGGAGGAAATCAACAGGGTTGCGGGGACAAAGACGCTCGTGCCAACGACGACGGGCTTGACAAATACCCGCAAGAGGAGGATATGGGCATATGATACCGCGGCGCTAGTAAACGTCAATATGACAAGAAGGGGCACTGTATGAAGGAATGTAGTATAGGGAAAAATGCGTGGAGTCGTGGATGGTTTGTGAGTGAGGAAGAGGGCAAGAAATGAGGAAAAGACGCATATCGACAACCCTGTCAACCAAACAGATGTCCAAACTGGATCGTGGAACTTTCGACGGGAACGAGCGGACATATGACGCGGGTCAGGGAGGGAAAAGAGGTCAATCGGGCGGGTTTGGCCATCACGAGGAAGTAAGGACTGGGTGAGAGATAATGAAAGTGGAGGGGGGGGAGGGGGCGGAGACGGTGTGAACGCGGCGCGTGCATTGTGAGGTGGTAATGGGGAGCCCTCATCGAGTTCGGAAGAGGAAGGAGACGGTGATCTGAGTTGTGTGGGTTGATGTGCGAGCCAGCCCCTGCTCTGTTCTGAAGGTGCGTGTGAAGATCCAAGGAGGCGAGCGGAGGCGGCTGGGTACTGGGAACCTGGATCCACCTCATCTAGACGAAGATAGGGATCATCTCCGTCATCGGGGACGTCCCTACGGGTATTTGCCATGGTGGTAAGCCCGGACGTATTCCCACTCGTGCGGAGGTGAGGGTCGCCCCCATCATCGAGATCAGAATTGTTCCCTCTATGCGCGTGACCTGAACTGTGCGGGGAGCCGTCGTCGGTTGAGAAAGAAAAAAAGAGGGGTTGTTCTGATGTTAATGAAGTAGCACCACCGGGACTCCTTTGACGATTGAGGAACTGCGACGCGTAAGCAGCAAACGAGGATGTCATGGAGGTAGAGGTATGGAAGATATTGGGTGCGTGCGGTCTTAATGGTGCATGGAATCGAGACCAAGAGCCAAATATGTGAACGTAGACGGTGACGCAGGCAGACAAACTGGGCGGGTCGAGTCGACACTCCGGTTTACGCAACTCCGTGAGAATGTTTTTCTCAATTCGTATAAAATACACAGCTATATCGTTGAAAATGGTCGTCTGGCCTATTAAGCTTCCGTCTTTTTGACTCCCATAAACAATGAGGGTGTGGCGAAGACGGGGATAAAATATTACTCTCACTGAATAGAGTACCGCAGTCTGCTTCTGTATCTCCGTCAACCATCTCGAGGATGCACGTGCGATGGGATTCTGGAGACCCCGCGTCAAGCCCCGCATCGGTAAATCATCCATTTATGAAAGCGCAGTGATGGGTACCTCTGACCACGTGTACGCCCTCACTTTCTCGTATAGTGACTTGTAATTGCACCTACGGGTTGATACAAGTTCTTATGCAGATCGTTATTCAATCACAAGAAATCTGATGCTCCGAATGTCCCGTAGCATTGTTACCCTTGGATAGCCGAAGTGATTCGGAGAATCTCTGTGCAGCAAGCCCCCTCATGCGAACTAGGTAACAAGAAATTCTGAATAATAATCGAATCGAACAAGGAATCGAGACCCCGCCAGGCTTGTTCGGAGCTTCAGATCTTCAACCTGGAGGACCACCAACAGAAGAACGGTGTTACTCGCTGGTCATGCCTTCACCCGGATTCGACTCGGGCTGATTCCTATACCTGGCATTCAAAAGGGGCGATTCCGGAATTTCGGAAAAGTGACACACTCGTAGCGGGTTCGGTATCTTGTCAACCAAAAAGACTGACCGACCAGACAGATTTTATCGTATCCATGTCGTGAATAGATCTAGGCCAATTTTTTTTCCCCGCGGATTTGTGCGCATGTAACACGACAAAGAGGTGGACACGCTATTGTAAGTGCAGTATGTATGACTTAGAAATGTGGCACTGACTTGCATTGGCTGCGTAGCGGCATGTGGGGTGTCTTAGCACGACCCTTGGTCCTAATTTTGGTATTGACTACGACACGTGTTTATGAATCCGTAGCCCTTGATGTGCCTCGTTGAGCAACGTGCACTACGCCACTGTAGTCAATGGGGCCTCGTTTGACAAGTTTCTAGTCTACTGCGGCGTTCCCATCTGCTTCCGGCTTTTGTGTAGGCCCACTTTACGAATGCATTCAGTCTTCTTAGCATCCCTGCTGGGGCATTACCTCCTAGCCAGTGGGCTCATCCGTAGAAAAATTCTCTGCAAGATAGAGTAGCTCATTCACGGGCCACGGAACTCCCATTTGGATCTCGCTGGCATATTGTTTTTTCATGGCGTCTGACAGGCCGTCTACTAAATCAATGTAAAGCTTATTTGAAGCGTACCAGTCGTGTTCGTTCAATCACGTAGGAGAAGTAGTGGGCACCCTCCTGACATATGTCAGGACAACAAATGTTTTCTTGACTTCGTAGCCCTAGCCTATGCTGTGGGGGTGGCCAATTGTGTAGTAATCCAGTCCAGTGTAATCGCCCTCCTCTGCTTTTGCTCAAATAATTTGGGATGCGATTACTGCTTGCAATTACACCTCCAAAGTACCTAAGGTGTCTTTGACGAATTTGCCGTGAATCCCGCGGATGTGAGGCTCCATTAGTCAATGTTTGAAAACAATTTACGATCGTGCCGACGAACAATCGCCATGTGGGAGAAAGATCGGGAAGACATGCGAAACGAAAGAGGGAGTGGAGCACTTTGTGTACGTGTGAGAAAAAAAAAACGTGGACGAAGTGGGGTTTGAACCCACGACCTCATGCAACGGGGCTCACAATGTGAAACATCGTGAACTTGCGAAGCAAGCGCGCTACCACTGTGCCATCCGCCCGTTGGTGGTTCTCGTTGAGGTAAAAAATACGTA
Organism: Lactarius akahatsu; assembly: GCA_021524915.1. Taxonomy (NCBI): domain Eukaryota; kingdom Fungi; phylum Basidiomycota; class Agaricomycetes; order Russulales; family Russulaceae; genus Lactarius; species Lactarius akahatsu. The sequence goes on along the minus strand of JAKELL010000001.1, from coordinate 53,117 downwards.
TGGGCGCTCGTGGGATAGCTCCCGGACAGCATGCATCACTGACCACTTCACTTCACATCGCTCCTCTCTACAGCGGCCACAGATGCGACTCAGCAAATCGACCCTGAGCAATTTTGAGGACGTGTTCCATCAAGTTTTTGCATCCATATCTTTCTCCGTCACGACAAGCAATTCTTCTAGGCTAATCTTCCTAGTCTCGCTCTGTTTCACAGCGCTCATCGTTTCGTTGCTTCTTTTCCGGGGCTTCGTTCGCAACCCTAGCTTCTCTGCAACGCCTCCAGACTTCTCAGTCCTTCAGAGGATTCTGGTGCCTACTTCCTCTCGCTGGGGTCTTTCCTCAAGCCAGTTGGTAGCCCGGTCTCGGGTCTCATCTCACCGAACCATTTGGCTTTCCCTGGATGCTCTTGTTCACTGTATAATATCAGGAGACGTCGAGCTCCGTCACCCACCACGGGACCTCCCCGACCTCCTGCGTTCGAGTGTACTTGTTGACGGGTCGGATGTACGCTTGTATGTGCATTTATTCCATCGGTTCCACGCTATCCTATGGACCATCCTCGCAAGGTTCTTCGATGTAAGTTACGGGAGGGTCTGTTGTAGCGAATGCTGATGCCTTGAAAGCCTGGGATGCCATTAGGTAGTTATATGCGCATGGTTTCACAATATCCACAGGACTACACACATTTTTGTAGCCAATGCGCAATCTGCGTATGGTCGTAGCCTCGACTTCTTCGATCTTGATTTTGTCCCCCACCGGAAGCTGAAGATCGTCATTCGTCACCTCACGTCCTCAGTTAGGCAGGGCGTCCCTACCTCGCTCCTTCTCACAACAAAAGCACAAGGGTTGTCGATGTTTGATCCACGCTTCACGATTACTGCACTTTTCTTTCGACCCCCCAGGACCACGTTGCCTTTCACAACCTCACTCTCGACCGTTTTAACCTTACTTGGCACGCACGGCGGCGATATCTCCGTTCTTAGCGTTGACAATATCTCCGTACGATACGCCGAGTCACTTTTTGGCGCTGCCAATACCCTTTGCAACGATAGTGATATCCGCGGAAAGTTTATTTCGCGGAACAGTTTAGTGGGATGGCGTAGAGAATGCTTACACGGTGTTTGGGAGGCGGCGTTGTTGAAGGCAGGGTTGTTGGTGAAATGGAAGATTACTTTTAGGAAGAATTAGCAGGTGGTTGTGTAACCAGTCATACGCAGTCACTATTTGCCCCTTTTGGTCAACTTAAGCCCGCTAACACGCACTCCCTTACGTTCGTCGTCCCTCCTTCGGCGTCATGTCCTCCCCACCGAATAGTCGTCGTCTTTCGCGCTCGACAACCCAGTCCATCTACGCCCCCACCGCCAGTTCTCGCCCTTTCCTCAACATGCTCAACCCACTGGGCCGCGCGTACCAGGGCTACACAGCCGCCAACCAGTCTGTCCTCGAGGAGGATGAAGAGGACAACGACGGCGTTGCATCACCCAGGAACGACGACATCGACTTGGAGGCGCAGGCCCACCTCACCCCAACAACCAAGACCTCCGTTTCCGCGCACCGCACATCACGAGGTGGCACAGAGGCAAGCATCCTCCGACCGAACGTCCGCGAAGACGATCACGTTCAAGAGGAATCAGAATCAGACGGAGAGGTCCCGCAGAGCTTCCTGATCGAGTCCCCCGCTGTTCGCCGCGCACCCCTATCACGCAAAGGCCGACCACGCGAGGTGCGTTACGCCTCACAGACCGCTGCGCCCACCGACCCTCCACGGATATCTGTTCCACCACGCCCATCGGAGATCGGTGCAGAACTCCCGCCGCCCCGCCGCTCATCCGCGCCCACGCCGCCTAATCCGAAGCGCGGGCTGGATGCGTACGAACGCGCGTTGTGGAACTGGGTGAACGTGTACAACCTCGACGCATTCCTCCAGGAGGTCTACCTCTATTACCACGGAAAGGGGATATTTTCCATCGCCCTCAAGCGGGGGTTGAACCTTCTGTAGGTGTTCCTTTGCGAGTCAGAGAGGTTCGCTAATGGCGAGCACAGCACAATCGGGTTTGTCATTGGCTTCTCGGCATTCTTGCTCCGCTGCGTCGATTATTCGCGCGTCCGCTCTGACCAGGTCACACGACTATCCGATATCGTTGTCGAGCGCTGCGTCTCTCGGTATGTTCTCCCCTACCTATCTGTATTACTCGATTATATTTCTTTTCCCGCAGATTCTCGGGATTTACACTGCTGTGCTTCCTCCTGTTCTGTGCTTTCTATGTGTGGCAGATCGCCTTGTTTGTCTTGAGCGTTATGCGGCTCGTGGACATGTACCGTTTCTATACCTACCTCCTTCAGATACCAGACGTGCGCGTTTCATCTATATACCTTCGTTCGTCTCCCAACATCCCCGTAGGAAGACATCCAGACTATATCGTGGCCCGAAGTCGTTCGCCGTATCGGAGCCATCCGCAACTCCAATCCGCTCACGGAGCTATCCTCGTCATCCTCGCGACCCCGCGCTAGCGAAGGTGCTAAACTAGACGCGCATGACATCGCCAACCGTATCATGCGGCAAGAAAACTTCCTCATCTCGCTTTTCAACAAAGAGTTACTCGATTTGCGCGTACCCCTCCCAAATGGGTGGCCCACTGAAGAGGGCAAGGGTCGCACGCTCACGCGTTCCCTCGAATGGAATCTACAATTCTGCCTGATGGAATACCTTTTTGACAGGAGAGGCCAAGTGAGGAAGGTGTTTCTGAAGAGCAAAAACCGAGCAGCGTTAATAGATGGGTGCATACAGCGCAACGGACTTTTGACATTCCCCAGCTTACACGCGTGTACAGGCTCAGACGGCGTTTAATCTTTATGGGTATCTTGAATGCGATTTTCGCGCCGTTCATCGTGGTCTACCTGCTTATGTATTCGTTCTTCCGGTATTTCGAGGTGCGAGTTTCTCCCGTCTTTGTGAGGCGATATTAACCACAAATGTAGGAGTCGTACAAGAACCCGTCTGCGATCAGCGGCCGCGCATACACACCCTTCGCCCATTGGAAGTTCCGCGAATTCAACGAACTACCACACCTCTTCGAACGACGTCTCAAGGAATCATATCCTATCGCCAACATGTACATGGGTCAGTTCCCCAACGAAAAGCTGGCAATCTGCATGAAGTCAGTTCTTACTATAAGCACCCAATGCGTTAATTTGACACGATTGTCAGGTTCCTGGCCTTTATAGCTGGATCCTTTGCTGCCGTCCTCTTACTCGCCACCGTCATTGAACCCGAACTCTTTATCCATCTTGAGATCACCCCCCATCGAACGGTCCTTTTCTATCTTTCTGTCTTTGGTGGTATTCTCGCCGTCGCGCGCGGCATGATCCCAGAAGAGAACAGAGTATTCGATTCGGAGGTCCTTATGGAGGCGCTCGTTCAGTACACCCACTACCTTCCCGATGAGTGGCGCGCACAGCTCCACGCAAAGACAGTGCACACCCAATTTGGCGAGCTGTTCCAGATGAAGGTGGTCACGTTCGTGACGGAGCTCGCCAGCGTCGTACTGACGCCGTTCATTCTCTGGTTCGCGCTACCTCCGTGCGCGCCCGCGATCGTCGACTTTTTCCGCGAGTTTACCGTCCACGTCGATGGGCTTGGGTACGTTTGCAGTTTTGCGGTGTTTGATTTCCAGCGACATGGCAATGTCAAGGTGCGTCGTTCTTCCCCGGTCCAGACTTACAATGAACTCTCAAACACTTAGTTCGGCGCGCCAACGAATGTGTCCGATGCCCGGCTGATGTCCAACGACGGAAAGATGGAAAAGTCCTTCGTCTCATTCAAAGCCGCGCACCCAGAGTGGATGCCCACAGACCCAACAGGCTCGCTCTACCTCACGCGCATCGCAGACCTCTCCGCGCGCCGCGCTGCGGACGACCACACCCCTCGCCCGAGCGCCGCAGGCATCGTCATTCCCCCCGCGGACCGTGCGCGGGAGTACGAGCGCGCGCTACAGGAGTCGCGGAGCGCGGCGGTGCGACGGCGCGGCGGGTCTGGGTTTGGCGCGGCGTCGACGATGCTCGGGCAGTCGGCGACGATGGCGACGTCCGTGTACCAGTCGGGCATGGCGCAGAGCGTCGCGCTCGGTGACTCGGACGGCTCCGTCGCGCAGCACGCGCAGCTGCAGGCACCCTCTCAAGGCGCCAACGCACCGCGCGGGCACATGTCGATACCGAGTGGCAGCGGCGAGCTCGCGGCGGACTCGGAGGGCGACGTGCGTAGTGCGCTGGGAGAATCGTATGTTGATGGCGCGAGGAGGCACGCGCGCGGAGGGGTTGCGCGGTCGATGCAGGAAGAGGAGGACGATGGGCTGGGGGCGGACGGAGGCGTACTTGGGCTACTGGCACAGATCTATAACGGGACTGCGGGTGGGGGGCCGCGTGGCGTGCTACTACAACAGCGCTGATGTAATCCACTTCGCACAACATAACTCGCAATTTGCTAGTATGCGTTCACTAGAGCAGGTATATAGTAATGTAGCGACAGCAACCACCAGGGCGTACAATAGTAACTCTGTAATTCGCGCAACTAATTCATCAGCGGAGAATCGGGCGGGAAGGTGCCCGCCGAGGCGTGCGTCCGTTCGCGCCTGAGCCAGCACCAGCACGACCGAGCACTTGCGCGCGGCGCAGCTCTTCGTCTATCCTCGTCATCCCCTGCGCAAACGCATCGCGATCGATCGAGCCCAAGCCTTCGGGGTCGCACTCGTTCCTGAAAACTTCTTCAGCACTTCCGTTTTCGGTACAAAGGAAATAAAAGGGAATTCACCAGATGTCCCGCAGGCGCTGCGGCTCGAGGCCCGACTTGAGCCATATCTTGCGCACGAGGCGTCCATCCATGCGGGCATCGGGCCCTGGTTCCACTGCGGGCGCAGGGTGCGCGCTCTGGTCGAGGTCGATGGACAGCCCGCGCCAGCCAGCGTTCTGCCGCTTTGCGGGAATCGGCGGCGGGGGCGGTTTTCGCGGTGCGTGAGCGCGCACGTTCGCGAGGAAGAGCGCGTCGTACCGGGCGCGGGGGGACGGTTTCGGCGCGGGCTTCGATGTCTTCGATGGAGAGACGGACGTGCGGGAGGAGATGGAGGTACGAGAGGTGGTCGAGAAGAGCGAGGAGCGGTCCGAGGCTGTCGTGGCTGTGGACTGGACGGAGGTGCGTGCCGAGGGCGGGCGCGAGCGCGGTGGGGGAGGCGGAGGCGGGGTCGTGATGGGTAAGGGAGGGGGCACGCGGCGCGTGCTGGCGAGAGAGGGCGTGGAGCTGCTGCCGGATGGCGTGAGTGCCAGGGCGGGAGAGGTGGTGGACGAGGGGGAGGAGCCCCGAGAAGCAAGGCTGCTTGCTGTAGAGCCTCGCTGCTGGCGCTGGGGGAGCTTGGGCGGGAGAGGTGGTGGCGGTGGCTTTGATGGCACGGTGACAGTGGGGTTCCCGGGGGGTTTTGGTGGGCGTGGCGGGAGCGTGATGGGTGGGAGGAAGGACGAGGGCGCAGACACGTTCTCGAATGACTCGTCGAGGCTTTCGCCATCTTCTGTGCTCGCTCCCGTCCACTCTCGTTCCATGGAGAACGCATGCAGATAGCCGACACCTACTGCAGTAGGGTCGCCCCCGTCGGAGGAGAGAGAGACAGAATGGAAGGACGAGACAGACGAGGCTGGCGCGTGGCCATTACCACGTCGTATGGGCATAGATAGTTTGTCATTGCTGAGTGTAGGTGGATAGGAATGGTCAGCATCGGGGGGCATGAGCATGTTAACAGACGGGGACGTCGACATGATGGTTGGACTCGTTGCAGGGGCAGAGACGGAACGAAGGGAGTTGTATGAAGGCTGGCGCGGAGGCAACGGCGGTGCTTTGGAGAGTTTTGGCGGGGAACTCTCGAAGCTGATCAGAGGTGCATCTTCGAACGGCTTTGGTGGAGAGTAACCGTTGAGGACGGCGGTAGGAGAGCTAGCTCGGAGTGGACCATCATCAATAACCCAGTCCTTGAGGTCTACGAGAGAGGATCTGTGCCGTAGCGAGCTTGGAGATGCAGAAGGGGTGTAAACTGTCGGGACTATGGGAGGGATGGACGGCACAGTGGGTGAGAGTGGGCTGTCGAGGAGGTGCTCGGGTTCGGAATGAATCGTGACGGTGTCCAAGACTTGCTTTGATGCGCCCATTCCGAGAGCCTCGAAGGCCTTTATCCTAGCTTGGAGAGTTGAGGGTGGCATCTCTGTCTTACAGACCCGGCGGTGTGAGTCGCAGCGAACGGACCCTCAAGGGCACAACCGGACCGACTCAAATAGGCAGTGGCGGTCTTGTTTCTTTCTTTCAAGTTACCATACTACAATGACTACCGACGCTACCTCAGAGCTCTTTGCGGTCGCCGGCAGGTACACGTCCTTACATTTGAACATTTCATAACCAATGTTGTCCAAGACTTCTGCCTCATCCCAATTGGCACAGGTCCTGACCCCTCTGTACGCCCGACCGCCGCCTGACTCGCCTGACTACAACTCGCTTATACCTACAGGTCGCCGAGTACATAGCCGAATGTGCTCGTGTTCTTGATAAGTCTGGTCTCAAGTATCAAGTACGTATTACTTTCTCAGCAGTGACTAGTCCTTCTGATGTCATCTCGTACTACGCCACATGGTTAGATGCAGTAAGCTTCGACATTATCATTTACCCCTGACGAGCTCCTGACATCTCATAGTGGCTATGGGACTAATCTAGGTGCATTTACTTGGTATCTCGTTGTGTCACCGTGGGCTGACACGTGGAAGAGGGCCCCTGGTCCGCCGTCTCTCAGGCGATCCATGACTGCCACGCTGCTGTTCACGCAAAAGGAGCACCACGCGTCGCTACTGACATCCGTATCGGTACACGTCCTCGGCCACGTTCGGATGCCACCCCCGAGGAAGGTGAAAATGAACACAAGCTACGCCGCGTAAGGGACATCCTAGGCAAGGACCGCGTCGGTTCAGCCTAAAAAATGAAACTCTATGGTCGTCTGCTGTAATCAACTGTAACTACTTATGTGTTGTGTGTATATGGGCTTTCCGTGTCCTATACAAATCTACGAAATCTATGAAAATTGATTCCTGACATTTCTTAGAGCTCCGGTGATCCGGATTCTCGGGCCTTATCTTCGGCTTCCCACATCTTGATCAGCGCTTTGCCCAGTGCTCTTCCGAGAGCGCGCGAAAGTGGGACAGGGACAGCATTTCCGATTTGCCGGAGTTGCTATGTGACGACGTGGTCAGTAGCTAGTATCGCTTGTCCATCAGCGACATTAAATCTCACATCTCGTACGATCGTGCTTGGCCGTTCGCTCACGGACAGGAACTTCCAGGTGTCTGGAAAGCCCTGCGCCCGAGCGCACTCGCGGACGGTGAGGACTCGCTTTTGCTGTTTTGCATGAGATCTCAATAAGTACCCCTGCAGCAGATTCACGGAGCGAAGCGAAGACGTACACTCGGGTGGATCACCGTTGACCCTTGCGAATTAGGCGTCACTGTGGTCATCGCCGTGCGGAAATGCCCGCTGCCGTCGACGCGAGAGTACCTCGTATCTCTCGAAGACGTCTTCTCAGCACCGTCTGGCTTCTTTACCTGCAGCTCTCGGGGCAGCGAGCGCCCGTCTGCGCCGGGCTTGATGGCGACGTTGCATACCCTCTCGACGACGGTTTCAGAATAGCGTGCGGTATAATGGAGCTCCACGTCCGCGTCCTCTGCGATACCCTCGCGCGCACGGGCCTGGTAACGCGTACGTGGCGCACTCGCGTACGACACGCCGTCTGGGTAGCCCGGGAACGGGTCCTCGTCTATATCGCATTGGCCAGACGCTGCTTCGAAAGCGGGGATGCCGACTGCCGCTCGTCTCTTCGCCCCCGCTTTCTCATCCCACGTCGCCTTGATAACCACATGCGGGTTTTTCCTGCCGTCGCGAATGACGTCCACGAACAAAACGATAGGGGAAGGGGAGGTAACGTACCAGTCAAATTTCGGCTACCAAGCGCGATGGATGGTCAGAATAACAATCAGAGTTGCTGATAAACTTACCAGGTCTGAAATCGCGTCGTCTACGGTCACGGCGCGGAGAGGCGCGCCGCGATGGGGCCTTTCTGGGTCGCGAGTGACGGGCTCGAGCCTGAGTCCCGTGTCGAGCTGCACGTTCCACTGCGTCGTCTCGAAATAATGTGTCGGGATCGGGAAGTCGGGAAGGGGGATGCCACGCCGTGCGCCCCAGATGATGATGCGGCGGCGATTCTGTGGTGACCCATAGACCCCGGCCTGCAAGACGTTGAAGCGAACCTGATAGCTGTCGCGAAGCATCAGTGGGTGCCCATGCTGAGTGGAGGACGTCAAAGGCAACAACATACCCAAGAGAGGTCAATGCACGAAGTATGAACTTGATGATGCCATTTGCAACCACGTCTCCCTCTCGTCTGCCTGGCTTCTTGACCTGAAGCTTGTGATCCAGGAGGCCAAGCACATTCTCCAAGAGGAAGAACTTGGGCTTGTAAAACTCCGTAAAGGAGAGCATGTTGCACACCAGTGAGTTTCTGCAATACACACAGAATCAGTATGCTGTTGGCACAATGACAAATAAATCAAACCTAGGGTCATCAGGGCGCTGCATTCAAAGGTCAGGATATATGGCAGGTGAGGGCACAGTAGCTCACTGGGTGTCTGTTTGCATGACTAAACCCTTGACATGGTGGACCTAGAGATGGTTCAATGCTAGTAGACTTGGACTGCTGATGACACTGACCTCCACAGATGAGGTCAACTTCACCAGGCTTTGGCAGTGGTGGTAGTGGCTGTCCATTATCAAGGCTCTGCAGAGGGGCCAATTTTTTACCATTGTCAGTCTCAATGGCATGCTCAAGGAGTATGTTGCAATCTTGATTGTACACATTAGCATGCTTCTTATTGTACCTAAAAAAAATACTCAGTACTATGTGAAACTGGTAATATAATAACAACATACCAGAAAGTTCTTGCAGCACTGGGTGCATACTCAATTGCCCATCTGGTTTTAATAAACCCTGAATCTTCTAGCCCAATTGAGAGGCCACCAGCTCCTACACAATGTTAGAGAGGTCACAGCCACAGGAAAGGAAAAAGAACCTGAGAACAACTCTAGAGCTTGTAGGGGCTGATGACTCTGAACAAACAATTTCTGCTCAGATATGCCTTCCATGTGCTTCTCATAGCAATCCACACAGTAAGAATGGGAAGCCAGATCCATCACCCTAAGATCATTGCAGTCTTCAACCTTGATGAATGGTGGCTTAACTGAACAATCTTGAACATAAAAGTGGTCTTCATGACACAGCCATAAACCCAGATCTTGAATGGCTGATGGGTGCTGAACATAACACTTGCCAACTATGTTCTTGATAGGTATACTCTCTGTCTTAAGAGTAAAATAGAGCCTTTGCTAATAAAAATGAATCATTATTAAAACAAGGCTCTATAATGCATATAACATACCTCATCCTTTTTTCTGCATTCAGGCCCAAGAAGGTCATCATAATGCTCTAGCTGCCTGATTTGCACTTGAGGAACTTGGTCTGCATGACCACTTGTAAAACTAAGAACTTGACCAATGATGTAAGGGGCATCTTCATCTTGCTCATGTAAGGCATAGATAAAATCAAGTTCATGAAAGTTAGCTCCAAGATAGGAAAAGCTGCCAAAGGTAAGAGCTGGTATTTGAATTTCCTTTTGAGCTGCCTGAGAGTCACAGATAGCACAGGTACCAGGTGATACCAAGGGGGGTGTCTGAGCAGCCTCAATAAAGGCACCTAGGTCTTCATCCCAAATTAGACCACTTAAAAAAATATTAGAGGGTAGAACAACATAGCAAAATTGCCACTTACCTGCAAAAGAACCTATTAAAACTATCCTCAGGAGGTTCCTTCTCATCAGGGGCTAGCCAGTGTAAATTGCATTTTTGGATGATAGAGGCCAAAGGAATGTTGTCACAAGAGTTCATAAGGAAAAGTCCATTTGAGTGAGCAGCCTCTTGAAGGAGGGTCTTGGAACCATGAGCAAGCCACTGTCCATGAAGGAACTGCTGTCCTTTTCTTTCAAAAAGGTAGCATATCCTTATGAACCTGAATAACAATGAGTTGATAATAAGCTCAAAAAATATAATCACATACCAGTTTTCTGCAAGAGGATTAATACTTTGAGAACTTGGTGCATGTGAATTCTTCTGGCGTGTTCTGTGTGGATCTTCACCAGGAAGCACAATGACAACATCACCAGGCTAAGCCAATCAATAAACATGTAAAAATCAATTAAGAAGGATAGGACATACCTGATATACAGTCCTTCCAATCCTAATAGCACTGTAAACAGAAGGGACTCCAATCCACTTCATGGTTAAAGAAACACCATGAATCTCTGAAAAGTTCAGACAGTGGCTATATGATTTTAGCACCCCTTGTTTAATGGGTTTCATCACCCTAAATTTCTGCTGGAACATGATCACAGAGAGATCATATACTCGTGGTGTCACCACAGTTTGCTGAGCGTGAGCACTGAGCTTAAGTGTGCTATGAAGCTCGGAGTCCTGTCCAGAGGTGTCGGTCTCATTGAAAACTGTAAAGCAGAGCCAGAATCTCACCTTTTCCGATCTTCCGAGTAGTCGATTCTTCCAACTGCCCAAAGGTGGAAGTAGGACCTCAACTTTTGCTGAGGGAATACCAGATCCGAGTTCAAGCCCGGGCCTCAGTCCAAGGCGCATCTTCTTTCCTGAGCCACGTGTGAGAGTGGCCTGAACTGAGGCTGGTTCTTTACGCTTGTCCCGACCATGGGAGCCAGGAGGGGCTGAAGTGATCAGGACAATGGGCTCGAACCGCGGGAGACGCGACATGTGTAGCACAGGATGAACAACGCTGGCAGGGGCGGAGAAAGACGACGCGACCTGGTCACACAAATGTCACACTAAACGCAACACTCGTCGATTCATCAACCAACCTCTTGTTGACCAACCATCATGAGGTGTCTATACCACTGGAAAGGGTTCATCCGAGGTTAGTCTGAGAGCCACCGTCATGCGCGACCCGATAACAGATGAAGTGGTTCCCGGTGCGTTTCGTTCTCCCTTGTCAGTTTCTTATCCAGATACTGACACAAACTCGCAGAGGGCAGCGCGCTCGTCTTGGCAGACAACGGGATATGCTGCATTGATGAGTTCGACAAGATGGACGAGTCCGATCGGAGGGGAATACACAAGTTATGGAGCAACAAACCATCTCCATCTCGAAAGCGGGAAACATCACGACACTCATCGCACGCACGTCTATTCTAACTGTCGCCAGTCCTCTCTATGGCCGCCACAACCCCAAGGTATCTCCAGTTGAGGACGTCAACTTGCCAGCAGCGCCTCTCTCCCGTTTCGACTTGCTCTTGTTGTTGTTGGACAAGCCGTCTCGCGACGACGACGAACGACTCGCACCCACGTCCATATGTACAACAGGCACCCAGACCTTGAGTACGAGCCGCTAGAACCAGCCCTAATGCAGTACGGGACTCCCTTACACGATCTGCCCTCACTCACTCACGACTAACCACCCTACACGCTTTTGTAGAGTATACATCGCCCTCGCCCGCCGGTGTCACCATGTTGTCCCTCCCGACGTGTCATCCTACATCGTCGACTCTACGTGCGCTTGCGCAAGCAGTCCAAAGACGACGTACAGCGCGACCACTCGCACACCCACACGTCTGCGCGCGCAGGCTTCTCGGACCTGCGGCTCGCGTATGCACTCGCGCGGCTGCGCTTCGCCGCGGCGGTGCTGCACGCGGACGTGGACGAGGCAGGCACTGCGACTGATGGCGGCGAGCAAGGAGAGCCTGCACGACGAAGATGGGGACGACGCCGACGTGCGTGACGCGGACCGCCGGGACACCAACAGGGTATACTGCATCAAAGACATGGCCCAGGTTGCGATGGCCGCCGGCACCGGGCGCGCGATGCGGAAGCGCCCGCGCAGACGAGCGTGGGCCGGATCACGAACGCGATGTGCAAGACGAGGAAGGAGAGGGGGGTGGCCCAGTGGACGTGCTCTCGATAGTGGACATTCGCGCGCGCGGGGTATACTGAGGCACAGTTAATGACAGCGACTCAAGAGGTGAGACTGATACTCTTATTACCTTTTTGCGGAACCTGAAAATTTCTGCTTTCAGTTCTAGGATCTCAACATTTGGATGCGCGTGGCGAGCAACTCAAAGCTGAGCTTTGCATGATCCCCGCTGTCGACATGTGCATTCTTTCGTACCATAGGATGGGCCTGGCCTGGCCGTCGTGTTGGCTTTGCATTCTCTATTTTAATTGCCCTATTTTTCGTAAAACGTTCATATATCCCAACTATCGCAATATTGTTTGAGGTATGCCCGCATTCCAATTCATACTATGTATATTCGATCCTATAGCGGCGACGTTCCATCGTTAGGGTGTCTGTCCACTTAAACTTGCGCCCCGAAGCCTTGCCCGAAGCTGACATTCGCAACCACAGTCCATGACAATCGTAAGCGTCACGTCCATATTTTACACCTTTCAAGTTCACTTTCACAGTAATGAAAGTCGGTGTTATGATTCATGTACGAAAACGAAAGGAACGGTATGTGACAGTCCCAAGGAAATCCCAGTATGTTTGAATACTACGAAGGGAGCTAAACCGGTATTACGACGCAACGTCACTGGCATAACTAGGGGGAGATTCAGACCTCTCTACCCGAAGTTGTTCTATCTCATGCCTCAAGAAGTTGTTTTCAAACCGGAGTCTCTGAGCTTCAGATGGAGATGTGGCCGCACCCGTCACACCCCCAAGCTCACCCCTGTCGGTGGTGACCGTTAAAAGAGGATTGGACGGCTGTCCTTCCGTAGGTTGGGAATGCGGACCGTTTGCCAGCGAGCGAAGCCGCGCAAGCTCCTTGTCCGACAGACCAACAGGGATAGGCACCGCACGTCGCAGCGGGAGCGGTGAGCCGTCCGGGGAAAGTGGGCGGTGGAGCAACAGTTGCTGCGAGTCGGTCTGAGGCCCTGCAAGAGGCAGTGCTACCTCGGTGGTGATTGGCCTCGTTGGGTCGAATGGCGTCACTGTGACCTCTGATACGACTTCGCTCAGAAACGAAGGCTCAACGGACGTGCGTCTGTAACCTCGTCTCCGTCGACGCCATACTACCAAGGCAATGGCCCCAATCGCGAGTAAAGCCGCAACGCCACCTATGACACCCTTGGTAACCACTGACAGGCCGGTGTGAGGTACTGATGAAGTCACAATTGCCGTGGGATTGGGTGTTATTAGGACGACGGGTGCTCTGGGGGAAAAAGGTTAATCGAAGCACCGAATACAAGGTGTTTGACCTAAACGAACTCGAGAGCCAATGGCGCATACATTGCACCTTGTGCGGGGCTAATAGACAGAGATGCGATGATATCAATTAGCACCCGACAAATCCAAATCCCGAGGAACTTACCTGGGTCCTCCCCCCAAGATAGTTGGGTGAAGGCTGCCTTGTCCAAATGGAGTGAGCAGGTAGGTAGACTCTCTATTGTGAACCCTTGAAATGAGATTTGTGCGTTGATCATGATTTGGCATAATGGCCGCCGCAAACATGCTCCAGCCTAAAATCACATCAGCTGAGGCAACTACAAAGTATAGCTCTACTGACTGGATACTGGCCCGGGGTTATCTACGTCTGAGTCGAGGTTGTCGACTGGCATGCCATAATTGCTGAAATTCAAAGTCGAAGAGAGGTTATTGATGAAAGTACTTTGACCATCATAGACCTGGAAGCAGAGTCGGACAAATGTCAAGATAATGTAGAAATCAGCAGATACGGACGGGTGATTCGACGACGCTCGTGTTCAGCCATATGTCGGCAAATAGATTATAACCTAATGTCCACGAGCCGACTTGTTCGTATGTGGCAAGTAAGTGTTTATCACTTGTCAGCGCAAGGCTCTTCCATTGAGCGTAAAGACTCGCAGCAGTACTCTATAGATCGGTCAATTTCGCTACACGACATCCAAACAATCTGCACGAACAGAATACTTGTCGACATCGGCATCCCGCTTGACAATTGAGCTCATTTTAGACATGGCTTCGATAGCAATGATACCCTTGATCGCGAGGTTAGTTTGATTGTCGGCCGATAGTCCATCCGCAGAGGACCTATGTAGATAGTCATTCAAGTTGTCGGTAATAAGTATTAAAAGAGATAGCGCACTGATCGTGGACCAACAGTGTCGCGTTAGACAGATAATTAGCCCAGGAAATCAGTACTGTATCATACTGTCCAGTTTTGTTGGTCCTACAAGGGTTCCAACTTTAAAAAGGAGCGCTGCACGTACGTATCTGGTAATCAGGCCAACATCTCCACTAGCACGAGCGTGAGCATAAGTCATGATCAACATATTCCCAGAATCTTTATAGCGATCGAGGAATTGGTCAGCGATACGCAAGACCCGCTGGAGAGGTACAGACGTTCTACTCCTTGATTGTGTGCAGAATTCGTGAATATGACATTAGGATAATTCGTCCCTTGCGTTCTCGATAATCAGCGTTTTGAATCTAGCCCCTCCGATTCTAGGACGCACCGATATCGGCAGCAGCGTACGGGTTGGCGTATATTTGTGACGCCTGAAGCCGAAACAATGGCTCGAGGAAGAGTCCACCTAGACCAGGATCAATGTACATGAATGCTGGGAAGGCAGAATACAGTGTCTCGACGGCATTGACCCGGCTTGACACCGTCAGAATCGGTCTCCTACCCAACGCACACAGTTAGCTCACTTTGTATTCGATCCACCAATATTCCTCATAAACGCCATCACATCAGACTTGTTGAAATCACCATTTGCGTCAATCGCATATGTCAGGTGAAAGCTGCCATATACTTGTGCGGTCGCGAGGGACACCAAATCCCCGAGTGGTCCAGAGATAGGAGAAGCATGCTGGAGTATCTTCAGGTCGAGCTCCTGGGCTCTCGAAGAGGCATTGGCAAAATCACTGATAAAATCAGCCTTATACAATAATGAGACAAACCGTCCATCAACGAATGTGGATACGGACCAAGATGTCGCCCTTGCTACCATATTTGTCCTGGTAGAGCAACTTGCGTTGCTGAGTAGCGCCAGATAGGTCCGTGTAGTTGATGACTAGGTTTACGTCGTATCCGATAACCGAGATGACGGGATCCTGTGTAGCTTGGATGGTGCCAAGGTCACGTGATATGGCGAAAACTGTCGCGTCATCATAACTGTATGATAGACGATCCGGGTTGTCCAAAATCCCATTAAGCCGGAATAAATCACGGGAAGCTGGAACATCAGATATATTGGCTGTAATGTCACCATGACCACCCTGAATCACCAACTATGAGAGGAAGAACACAGATCGCACCGTGAGCACTCACCGACTGCATGCCATAATACAATGTGCCTGATTCGGGTTGAGTGACGATGGTATAGTTGAAGTGATCAGCGTCAGCTACCGTTCCAGCATCCGGGCGCACGAAACCCAACGCGTTTATCCGTGACGACCATCCTGCAGTGACTTTGAGGCACAATGAGTGGGAAGAATAGCTTCACGTACCTACGTTGAGATCCGAATACACCTGCATGGCATGAGCCGTACCATCCAGAGACTCTGCAGTTAATGACATGTATGAGAATGGGATTGATTGCTTGACCCAATCTTCGTGCTACGATGGAAGGGTGAGTAGATAATCCTGGCAACAACGGGTAACTCTAGTCCTGAACTGAGTTACCTCGATCGGGTTCAAGAAGGTAAGATTAATTTGCATGGGTCCAGCTTCTGCGGTGAGCTTGGTCTGGGTAGGTGAAACCACCACGTTGGTGAGGTTCACAGTTATGTTTACGGTAGACGCATTTCCCAGAAACAAGTAGGTGATATTGTCGACACGGACGAGGACGACAAGGTTAAGGACCTAAAGTGTGGTCAGCTTTGGTGCTATGCCAAGCGAGGATTAACGTACATCCAGGCTTGGATCCCAGCCAGAACGGGGTTGTTGGACCTGGGAAAAGGTAGTCGTTTGAGATATTCTTGGGCTAGACGGCTCGTCGGAAAGGTAACCCCAACAGTTTAGGTACGGTGAGCGAACGAAAAGAGGGATTGCCGCGGGATAAAACGTCTGCTGGGCCCTTGCATAATGAAAAAGGGAAAAGATGAGACCTGGGATCAGCAGGTGAATCATTTGCGGGTTGTCGCCTGAGTCGGCTCTGAATGGTGAAGAAATCTAGCACAGGGAGGTGTTGATCTCGCGCAGAGAGGCACAACGTTTAGTCTCGATGGGTGCGAGGTTTTGACCAGTAACAATGGCCATGACCAACACATCTGTGAAAGCGGGACCTGTCAAAAACTGTCAAAAATGGTTGGAGACCGGTCTCCGACCGCTTTTGACAGTTTTTGACAGGTCCCACTTTTACTCGATGCCATCGAGTAAAAATACTGTAAATACAACCCACATCAGAAGAACAAAGAATCTGAAGAGCTTCGCTTGTCACACATCACGAGCAAAGACTTTCAAGTCCTCTGAGCTATGTGCATTGCCAACGGCCATTGGATGATAGAAGGAGCAACCAGTGCACCTTTTTTTGCTCGTGGTCATATTAGTAAAGACAGAGATAGCCGCCGACAACGGGATAGTCACAGTACACGTGTAGAACTCGACGCGACATGTCACACAGAACAGATGTCACACCAAACGAGTCTTATGATATTCCCTTGACATTCGTCAACCAACCTCCTGCCGACCAATCATGTCCCTTCCAGTCGTGAATATAGAAGTAGATTATCAGATCGAAAAAGGTCTGTTTATTTTCCATATCCTCTATCCCTTCTAATCTCTTTCTCAGGCAAAATAATGGACTTTTTGTCGAATTTTATCGGGTCCGCCAGTGGCGACAATGTAGCCGACGGCATCGCTGACATGGATATTGACGACAATGGCAACCCGGAGACTCAAAGAATGAGAGGCTTGAAGTATATGTCCCAGCTCGTACGCATCTATTACGAGTTTCTGTCTGATCTGTCCTAACGAAGCATAGCAACGCATCGCGAATCGTGATCAACAAATGCTTGTCATCGACTTAGAGGACATCGCTAAGGTTGGTCGACCAGCTCTCGGGACCTGACTTGAATGACTTGAACCTTCCTTCATGCTGGGATAGCACGAAAAGACAGTAAGCGAACTCGCATCAGGCATAAGAAACAACGCCAGCCGCTACGTCGAGTTATTCAACGAAGTCGTCGACAGCCTCATTCCCATACCCACGAAGGATATCAGTGAGCAGGACGAAGTTATTGATATCATCATGCACCAACGACGAGAGCGGAACGAACAAATCGAGGGAGGTCAGGATGGCTTCCCAATACACTTGCTCAGAAGATAGTGAGTACCATCACTTTTACTTCCGTCTCGCTTCTTGACAAAATCTAAAAGCAACCTGTACTTCAAGCCTCTACTCTCTGACGTCTCGATGACTGTTCGCGAAGTGAGGGGTGTGCATCTTGGGAGGCTTATCACTGCCCGTGGCATCGTCACTCGAGTATCAGAGGTCAAGCCACTACTGTTGGTCAATGCTTACACGTGCGACGTTTGCGGATCAGAGACTTTCCAAGAAATCTCCAGAAAAGAGTTCACACCTATTGCCGACTGCCAGAACGAGAACGAATGCAAGAGGAACAATATCAAAGGTTCTCTACGCATGCAAACACGCGCTTGCCGTTTCAGCCCATTCCAGGAAGTGAAGATCCAGGAGATGGTATCTGTCCCAGATTTCTTTTGAGTGTCCCTCTCTCATTGTCCATTAAGGCGGACCAAGTTCCTGTCGGTCATATCCCTCGATCGATGACCGTGCATGTCAATGGCAGCCTCACACGTACGATGAGCCCCGGGGATATTGTGCACTTAGGCGGCATTTTCCTCCCTATTCCCTGCACTGGTTTCCAAGCTGTTCGCGCGGGCCTCCTTACCGATACCTACCTGGAAGCGCACTATATTCACCAACTAAAGAAGCAGTATAGCGAGATGGAAGTGACCGCGGAGATGCGAGCAGCTATTGAGCGACTGCACGATGATCCGACGGTGTACCAGAAGCTCGCCTTCAGTATTGCCCCAGAAATATATGGACACGTCGACGTGAAGAAAGCGTTGCTACTACTCCTAGTCGGTGGTGTTACGAAGACGATGGGTGATGGGATGAAAATTCGTGGGGATCTCAACGTCTGTTTAATGGGTGACCCTGGTGTGGCGAAATCGCAGTTGCTGAAGTATATATCAAAAGTGGCACCTCGAGGTGTCTACACCACGGGAAAGGGTTCATCGGGGGTTGGTCTAACGGCCGCTGTGATGCGTGACCCTGTAACAGATGAAATGGTTCTCGGTGCGTTTCATTCTCTCTTGTCAGAATTCTTATTCAGTTACTGACGCGAAGTCGCAGAGGGCGGCGCGCTCGTCTTGGCGGACAATGGGATATGTTGCATCGATGAGTTTGATAAGATGGACGAGTCCGATCGGACGGCGATACATGAAGTTATGGAACAACAGACGATTTCCATCTCGAAAGCGGGAATCACCACGACGCTCAACGCACGCACGTCGATCCTAGCTGCCACCAATCCTCTCTATGGCCGTTATAACCCCAAGGTATCTCCAGTTGAGAACATCAACTTGCCAGCAGCGCCTCTCTCCCGTTTCGACTTGCTCTTCTCGTTGTTAGACAAGCCGGCGCGCGAGGACGACGAACGACTTGCGCAACACGTTACCCACGTCCATATGTACAACAGGCACCCTTGAGTACGAGCCGCTCGAACCAGCCCTAATGCGGTACGGGACTCCCTTATCCCATCTGCCCACACTCACTCACGACTACCTACTCTACACGCCTCTATAGAGCATACATGCATCGCCCTCGCCCGCCGGTGTCGCCCTGTTGTCCCTCCCGACGTGTCATCATACTTCGTCGACTCTTACGTACGCTTGTGCAAGCAGTCCAAAGACGACGCACAGCGCGACCGCTCGCACATGCACGCGTCTGCGCGCGCGCTGCTCGGAGTTCTGCGGCTCGTGCAGGCACTCGCGCGGCGGTGCTGCACGCGGACGTGGGCGAGGCACTGCGACTGTGGCGGTGAGCAAGGAGAGCCTGCACGACGACGATGGGGACGACGCCTTCGCGCGTGACGCGGACCGCTCCGACACTAGCAGGGTATACATCAAGGACATGGCACAAGCTGCAGTGACCGCTGGCACCGGGCGCGCGATGCGGAAGCGCCTGCGCAGACTCGGGCGTGGGCCTGATCACGAACGCGATGTGCAAGTCGAGGAAGATGAGGGGGGCGGCCCAGTGGACACGCTCTCGATGGTGGACATTCGCGCGCGGTATACTGAGGCACAGTTAATGACAACGATTCAAGAGGTGGGACCGTGTTACCCTTATTACCTTTTTGCGGACACTGAAATTTCTGCTTTCCGTTCGAGGATCTCAACATCTGGACGCGCGTGGCGAACAGCTCTAAGCTGAGCTTTGCATGATCCTCACCATCGACATGTACATTTTTTCGTACCATAGGATGGGCCTGGCCTGACCGTCGTGTTGGCTCTGCATTTTATTTATTTTTATTTTTATTTTTGAACCGATTTATTCCGCAGCAGTACTTACAGCACGTTTCAAAATGATAGATACCTAGCAACCATTTTTCACACATAGGTGGCATTTGAATGGGCACTTCGCCAGCATGCCGAGTTTTCGTCCCACAAAAAATTAATTGTAGTAATTAAATAATGAATTCATATAGTCTACTTATCATATTCAGAACTGGTTTTCCTGCTCAAGTTGTGCAATGTGCAATGCAAAAAGGCACTATGCCATAACTATCTCAGTCAGCATGGGGAGAAATCTGATGGGAGTGGAGAAATAGTCATATTGAGTGTATATATTACAGAGGATGGGTTGTCAAGAAGAGGTCGGCAAACATGGCACACCCATGCAGTGCAAAACTTGAGTGAATTGGTCGGCTGCTGATGTAGCTTGCACTATCAACAGGACCCCATTGTTGCTCTCATTGATTGGGTACACTTGTAACCATAGTGTTTGGGGGTTGGAAATGGAGTGCTGGTAGGAGGGAGGGGAAGGTGAGCCCCAAAATTTAAAGTGTGATGATGCGAGTGAAGGCGAGCCCTGGAATGGAAAGTATAAATTGGAGGATTGATACCATCATAAACATACCTTCTTTGAGATGTCCCCTACTTGTCGTTGTTGTGAAAGTGCACATGCCAGGGATAACTAGTCCAGGCAGCCACAATCCAATGTACGCAGAGTTATTCTCCATGTGCCAGAACCATTGCTGCTGACGTCGCTGCCACCACCTGGGGCTCAAGATATGCCCCAAACTCTTCCTCAGCCTCCACATCTGCCACCCCCAGTGGCAGGCCTTCCTATTCTGAATGATGGTCAGCACACTTGGGCTGGTCTGCCTATGAACGCACTGACCTACCCACATCCCTATGGTATGACATTCTACCCTCTGGCATACCCACCTGTCCCACACCACCATCCCCATGGTGTTGATAAGTGACCCTTGCACACTTAGCGGCTCAAAGGACAATCAGATATGGACTGCTGTAGATAAGATATACAGGACTTATGTAGATTAGATTATTATGATCACACAATCTCGGACTTGTTGTATTTCCTTATCTATGATATCACTGTACACTATGACATCATGAAATCTGGACTTTGTGTTGTACTCAACGCTCTTGTAGTTTTCCCTTTGTTCTATCCTTATTATGATGTCAGTATGATATCATTAGTCTAGATTCTCCTTGTTCTCTTTGCCCTTTGTTCTCAGAACGTCCACTCCTTTGTCTGTTTGTAGAACAATGTCCTTTGTATTCTCTGTGATGCTGTGTTACCATTGTCACCCTGTATTTTGTATAAGTAGTGCAGCTTGTACGCTCCTGGTCCACATCAGTTCTCATCTGTTGTGTGCCAGGTATGTTCTCTCCTCTTTAATAACATCAGTTCTCATCTGTTGTGTGCCAGACACCCATCTGCTTCACCTGCAAGATCTACTCTGTTGCTGCATTCCAGCTTACCTTCATATCTCACCACAGTCACCTTTGCCACTGTGAGTATGATTTCTATGTATGCTGTTCATCACATGGTGCTAGCATGGGTGCTGCACCTGGGCAGCCATGGGGTTACCCCCAATACCCTGTGGCTCCCCCGTCAACTCCTTTCCCAGTGCATCCATTAGCCACTCAAAATGTCACCACTGGCGAAGACCTACCTGCACAGGAAGCATGTGGTCCCATTGCCAATGGGTCTGTGGTTTAGAACACTCCTGGGTGCGAGGATATGGCCAGGACTGGTGGGCAGCGCATCAGTGTGAATGCTGCCCCATTGTCAGCCATGGATGCCAGGCCAAGGAGGTCCTACCCCAACAAGGAGGTCAGCAAGGGAGGTAAGTATCACTCACCTTCGTGCCAGGAAGTCATTGCTGATTGCTTGAAGTGTGGCAATTTCGTGTTGAGGTGGTCGATGGCAAGATCAAACACACCTTCCATGCACAGACCGACATGAAGTGGCACGACTTCCTTGATGAAGTATGGCATCACTTTGACTGTCCTCATAGGGAGGTACAGGTGGGGTACTGGATCAGTGGAGAGGCAGGTGTGATGTCGTACCTTGCATCTGAGAATGACTGGGACAACGCAATTGCCCAACTGCTGGGAAAGGTGCAGTCAGCACGGACATGTGCCGTGTCCATGGAAATCAAAAATATGGTCAGTCATGGCATGTAACTGTGACAAAGAATACACACTGACCTTTGCATGCCTCCAGCACAAGTCTGCACATGCGAGGGGGTTGAAGGCGTACAGCCCCAAAAAGGGGAAGGAGAAACACCGTTGCGAAGACGATGTTCCCCCCAAGCTAACCCAAGATATGCTAGACCACCTTCTGGAGTTGCAGCAGCACCTCCTGTGTGAAACACATTCCAGGCCAGGAAAGAAAACATTCTGCATGGTTGAACAGTCAGGAGGAAAAGAGAGAGGTGGGCACAAGGAGGTGACCTATGAAGAGATGACACTGTGGGCGAAGCACATGGTGAGCAATGTGTCATCAAGTGAATGCAACAAGGAACTCACCTATTTTGCAGTCACTTGGGAAGGTGACCAAGTACACCCAGCCAAATGTCAAGAAGTTTGACTACCTGCCAACCAAAAAACCTAGAATGGCGCACACAATGCCAGAGGTGCATGTCTCAGTAAACATTACACCGACACTGGGAGCTGGGAGCTCTGTGGTGCAAGCGACATACACAACCTCAAGTTCATCACCACCCATTCCTGGTCTGTCAGGTCCCAAAGTTACACCTAAACTGGGGAGCTGTGCAATGGAAGTGATATATGTACCCTCGTGTCCATCATTGCCCGTTCCAGGTCCATTGGGTCCCACTCAAACCAGCGATAACCCCCCACCCACCATGTCAAGCATACCAGGGCCCAAGGTGCCGCTCCCATTGCAAGCTTTGCACCCATCAGTCCTTCTTGTACTTCTTGATTGCATTGGAAACTGGACCATACTGTCACTGAGGGATGTGCTACAGCTCATGGATGCCCATCACCCAGTTGTCAGCCGGAGCTATGTCGATCTACATGAAGAGTTGGTGGATCTCAGGATTGGAGATGCAGTGGATTTGTACTCACTTCCAATTGAGCTTCTTGCGACATCCAGATGGCTGAGACAGGACAGTGCGTGCCGTCTCCTTGAGTTTTGCCAGGACTGGTTCCTATTCCCTCTTGGGTTTCTAGAGGAAGGTAGTGTCGTCAGCACAAACAACTCACCATTGACCGATATAACTGCATCTGACTCAGAAGAAGGCCAATCCATAAAGGAAGAGGATGTTGATGAGATGGTTTTGGAGTGGCTTGATGGAGTGGACACACACACGGAGATTGATGAAGATGATGACAACAAGGCAGGTGGTGGGGATGGTTACAGGGTGTTGTACAAGGTGTGAGGTAGCTTTGTTAGCTATCCCACAGCCCCCCATACCCACACACATGATCGGTAGCTTTTCCCCAGTGGTTTGATGTACCTGGCTGTATATTTTTCATACAATTTGATGTTCCATTATTCTCCAACAGTCTGAACAACCAGTACATGATGAATAGTAGGTACGTGAACTACGGAGTGAGTTCTTGAGCAGGTTGGTACCTGCAATGGCCGTACCACCCCTTTGCATCATCTGATGTGACAGAATGCACAGCCTCCCAAAACACATCATAAATGTTGCCAGTATCGGACTTGAGCTCTGCATTGACACAAGTACAGTTTGTGCACAGCCAGGCCTTGATGGACAAGAACGCCAGCTCAATCGGGTTGAGATCTGGTGAATTTGTGGGGAGGTAGACAAGGCATGTGCCGTGTCCTTCAACTAACTCCCGAATCCCACCCACCTTGTGAATTGAGGCATTATCAACAATGAGGACCAAGTTGGGCAATGGCCACTTGTTCATGTGTTCGAGGAGGCCTTCAATGAATTGCTGAAAAATGTCACCAGTAATGGCATTTTCGATGACCTCGAGAGTCATCAGGAAATTCCATGTTTTACTTATTTGTACTTTCTGTTCTTTTTGCTCTTTTAGCAAGGGAAAAAAGGTGTTGCGCAGCAATGCACGCAGTGTACAGGTAGACCCTTACCTGAATAGAGAGCTTAGACGAGGCTTAGAGTGAAGCAGAGGAAGCTCAGAGTGGGGTGGAGAGAGATGTGTATTGGTACTCGCTCCTATAGTAGGATTTATATACTCTATGGTCCACCCATGTCCGTTTGGGGAAAACTGATGAGTAGAGGCGTCCACAATATCGCGTTTTCAGTGTCGCCTAATGTCTAATCACCGGTGGACTCGGAATAATCCCTTAAGGGGATTCTGTACGTATACCGTATGACTAAATACTCCGAATTACGTGTATAGCATAACTAATCGTACTGTCATTCCTACGTAATGAGCCTTATAGTAAGTATTACGGCTCAACACTCCCCCTTGCTAAGTGCAGCTACTAAGCGCTCTAAGCAAGTGTGTAAGGCGAATTAATATTCTAGCCATGATTAGAAGGGAGTCTATCTCGGAACCATGAGAGCGGTTTCGAGACCGAGTTCTCTTCACCATCCCATTTCAGCTTTTGAACTATTACAGTTCATTGGGCTGATTTTTTGGTATAATGAGCGGAAATGTTGTGATTCTCTGGTTGAGAAGAATCTATGTATGCGGAAGACAATGTCTTCAAGCGTCGCTCGATATACCTTCCATAGTATTAATGGAATTTTCAGGCTTGTCTCAAGGCCAAGTTTGTTGCCTTGTGACTTAGTTGGACGAGTAAAACTCAAGTCCTAACTGACTTCTGAATTTTTCGAACTTAATACGCCCTAGGTTCTTGGTAAACATATCTGCGGGATTCTCTGATCCATCTATAAAGAATAGTTCTATTTTCTTGTCCTTCACTACTTCTCTTATGTAGTGATAGCGTATATCAATATGTTTAATACGCTTCTCTTGGACAGGGTTTGAGGCCATAAAGATGGACCCCTGATTATCACCGCAGAGTGGTATTGGGCTTAGTTTGATGCCAAGCTCAGTAAAGAGTGACTTTATCCAAACTAATTGTCTGCTAGTATCCGACAGCGACATATATTCAGCTTCAGTGGAAGATAATGCGACTGTCTTTTGCGCTCTAGAATTCCAACTGAATATCCCATTAGCCAGTTTAACCATATAACCTGTGGTAGATCGCCTATTATCTGGGTTTGAAGCCCAGTCAGAGTCTGCATAGGCAATTAAGCCTCCATTTGATCTTCCATCATACACCAAAGAGTATGAAGAAGTCCCGAGCAAATAGCGACAGATATAGAGTGCTCTGTTTAAATGGTCCTCTGAAGGGTTTGCAGCGAATTGTGATAGTTTAACAACTGCATAGGCGATGTCAGGGCGAGTCCCAAGCATTATGTATAGGAGTGAACCTATAACTTGCTGGTATTTGCTCCTGACGCTTGGGTTGACTGGTGAATTATTAGGTACAGGTTGGTACCCTTCAGGAAGTGGAGTCGCAGTTGCTTTCGCATCTGCGAGTCCAAAGCGTTGCAGCACCTTTTCTAAGTAAGCGGTTTGATCTAAAAAGATCTTTCCATGTTTCCGCTGAATGCGCATACGCAAGAATTCCTTTGCATCACCTAAGTCACGACATTCCCAAGCCTCCATGAACCTATTCTTAAGCTCATTTAGAAGGGCTTTGTCCGATCCCATAAAGATCACATCATCAACATAGACAATGATCACTACAAGGGCGCCACTCTTTCCTCTATGGGTAAAGAGTCCTGAGTCAGATAATAGCCTTTTACAGCCCATCGCAGCCATGGACTTATCCAGCGCTTTCCACCATGCTAGAGCAGCTTGTTTAAGTCCATAAATGGCGCGTTTTAGTCGCAGTACTTTATTTTCATGCCCTTTGGCTTTGAAGCCCTCAGGTTGTTCCATGTATAGCTCTTCATCGAGCTCTCCATATAGGAAGGCAGTTTTAACATCTAGTCCAGTGATGTGCCAATCCTCTAGCGCTGCAAGCGCGAGCATCATCCGGACAGTCTCGAAGCGCACTACTGGTGAGAATATTTCATCATAGTCAACGCCTTCAACCTGAGAAAAGCCTTTGGCAACAAGCCGGGCTTTCTTGCGACCGTCAGTCTTTTGATCAAAGACCCATCTATTTTTTATTATTTTCCTCCCTTTAGGGGGTTCCACAAGCTCAAAGACATTGCGTCTGCGAAGTGCCTCTAGTTCCTCGCGACAAGCAGTCTTCCATTCCTTTTGTTGTGCTGCAGGCATGCGTATTATATCTTTATAGGTCCACTCCCGTATATTAGAAGTGTTCAGTGGTTCCAGATCATTAGATGGAACTGCCTTGGCAAGCAGATGATCTAGGAATTTTACTCCCCCTTCCTGAGCAAGGCGTGACAATAAATCATCTACTTCATCCTCTGAGGGTTCTGGCGGAGCTTCACTCTCAGCAGGTGGAGGGTCAGGGTTTGTCTCAGGAAATCCTCCTGGAATCTGCCTTTGCCCTGGTGTACTATCAGCTCTGGAGCGACCAGGCTGTCTTCCAACCATTTCTTTCCACTTGCTACTCCGTTCAACGTCTTTAGTTATGCTTGTGGGGTGCCTGTCTTCCCCATAGACGTTGCCAGGACGAGTAGGTACTTTCCTCAAGCGCGCAGACCGTCGTGGTAGTGCTGGTTCTGGCGCAGGAGGCGGAGGCTGTTGCGCTTCTGGTTCCTCTGGTTCCACAGATCCGCCGTCGCGGTCTGGCGCATCCTCCCTATTTTGCCTCTGTTTAGGGGGACGATGAGTAGGCATATCATCGTCAAAACCACTTGGAATGGGCTGTGTAGGTGATGGTTCATCCTCCATAGGAGGTTGATTCTCTACTGGCTCATTTATGCGGGTTGTACCCCGCACCCTTTGTGTTTCACACTTAGGGTATACGGTCTCATCAAATAATGCAGTAGTGCTGGTGAACACTGTGTTGTTTTTGATCCGCATGAATCTATATGCTTTTATGCCCTCAGTGTGACCAATATAGATCATTTGTTCGCTTTTGGGGTCAAGTTTGTTCGATCTGCGATCTTCTGGTATATGCACATATGCGCCACATCCAAACACTCGTAAGTGTGAAAGACTAGGTGCTTCACCATGCAAGCTCATATAGGGTGTCTGCCAATTAAGGCGACTTATTGGAGTCCTATTATAGCAATGTACTGCATGTAGGACCGCAAATTCCCACCAGGATTGAGGGAGACAGGCTTCAAGGCGCATAGCCTGAGCCTTATCCATACAAGTACGCATAAAGCGTTCAGCACGACCATTTTGTTGGGGAGTATGCGGTGCACTTTGTAGGATACATCTGTAAAAGTGGGACCTGTCAAAAGCTGTCAGAGACCGGTCGGGACCAGTCGCCGACAGCTTTTGACAGGTCCCAATTTTACAGATGTAGTAATGCCCATATCTTTCAGTACCTTAGTAAACTCGTCAGACTTGTATTCTCCTCCAGCGTCAGACATCCACTGTTTAATGGTGGCGTTATGCTGATTTTTGACCATGGCAACAAACTGCCTTAACGCATTGATGGCCTGTGCTTTGGTGCGTAATAGCACGACCCACGCATAGGAGGAAAAGTCGTCAAAGAAACTAATGAAGTATTTATATTTGTGGTACGAGTCAACTGGGAAGCTCTTAAGATCGGAATGAATCTTTTCAAAAGGCTTCTTAGCACGCGTCTCAGAGGGTTTATGCGTTGAAGCAGGCATTTTCCCTTGAGCGCAACCAGGACATATGGGTGTCTCAGAAGGATATTTAAGGTCCTTAGGGAATCCCTTAGTGTGATCCTTGGCACGACGTAGTACTTCCTTCGAAGGGTGTCCTAGACGTCTATGCCAAATGTCGTAGTCAGCAGTATAGATTGTACTATGGGCTTCATGTACATTTTTTACTTGCGTGACTTCGGCATCAAGCCAGTAAAGTGTCTGACCATCTGCTAGGGGTTTTGTTTGTAATATGGGCGTCGTACTGCCCTTATAGAATAGAGATATATGCTGCGAATCCCCATGAACGCGCAATCCCTGTTGAAGAAACTCCCCCATGGACAATAGCTTAGTTGTCATCTGTGGTATATGAAAGACAGGATATATGCGTGTAATACGCTCTGTTTTAATGCCATTGTGTTCCACAGAATGCTTCAGTAAGACTGAGCCTTTGCCTTGTATATAAAGAGCATGGGCTGCCGTCTTTACCATAGGCTTTTGTGAAAGGGGGGTATAACTTATAAAGTCCAGTTTATTGTTTGTAAAGTGTGCCGACGCACCAGAGTCAAGTAACCAAGTAGGTTCTCGCTCTGTTAGACTCTTCTTTCCCTTACATTTCGAGCATAAAGCGAAATCAAGACCATGAGCGCATAGATTAGCGCTATTTACATCTTTATTTACAAGTGCACTGTAACTACTATTTTTAGAAGCGCCAGTCGGCGCCGTCTCCAGTAGCACTGTAGGGTGGTCAGATTCGCTTATTTGGGGAGGGAAAGTTACTAACCCATCCTCATAGGGAGTAAAGTCATCTTGTCCGACTGTATCAGCGAAGTCGTTGTAGACGTTGTCATCATCGTCCGCTTCGCTTCCCCAATCCAGAGAAATATCCGGAGAGGGGGCACGTACTGGCTTCTTGCTATGGAAGCCCTCCCACATCTTGGTTATCTCAACCGCAGTGGGGCTATCAGGGCATTCCTCGATAGGCTCAACTGTGCGAATAGGCTCCTTGCCCTTGTCTTTACGCGCCTCTTGTTCAGCAGGCGAGACTAAAGGGGTCAAGGTTAGTTTAGGAGTATCTGGAGGCGAATTAATGGGCGCACTGCAGCCTGTAGGGAGGTCCTCATCCTCATCTGACATTTCCCAGTCCTCTGCGAAGGTGTTCGGGTTCTTGGTCCACGGGGAATCCGCGACCATCTGCCCAAGACGTTGCTCAAGCGTCTTTACTGTCTGTACTGTACCAGGAGTTTCTAAGGCCTGGGTGACGTCCAGAGCCTTGTTAAGGGACTTATAATGTCCTGGTACGCGCTTCTTCGCAGGAGGAGCGGAGGAAATGCGCTGCTCGAGCCCAGAAGGCGAGATATGCGCAATAGTCGTAGAGGTGGGTGCTGGGAGCGCCGCAACGTCGGCAATGTGCGTATGCCCTTGCGTATGTTGCTTCTTGAACTTCTTGCCGGCGCGTTTACTACGCTGGCGATGGTTCCCTCCCTGTTGCTGCTGCTGCTGGAAGTCGGGGTCGTTACGCTTTCGCTTGACCGCCGACAACTTGTTGGCCGATTCCTTGTTAGAGGACTGGCCTTTTGTACGCTCGATTTCCCACTGATTGACCGCCGCAGTACGGATGTCGGTCAAAGTTAGCTTCTTTGCCGTAGTGCCCGACATGAGGATAGGGACAAGGGATGATTCCCACTTGGCTGGTAGTTTCGAGAGAAGCATCATGGCCTGAAGGCCATCGGGTACTTTCGCAGAATTAGCGGCAAGGTGGTCATAGATAGTGGCCAGTTCATCAATCTGGGGGCCAGGGTGCTTAGCATAGTCCAGACGGAACGTCATGGCACGCTTAAAGTCCTGGTAGACGTTAGCGGCACTAATGCCCCCATACTGGGACTTGAGATGTCCCCAAACATCACCAGCAGTCGCAAATTTTTCAACCTGGCGTTGAATAGCCGGTGAAAGGCGCAGCACGATCGAGCCTAGGGCACGGTCGTCATCAGTAGCCCACGCATTGTACGCTTCAACCTCCGTAGGGGTAGGAGCGTCTTTGTCCTTGAAAGCAGGAAGGATTCGTCTTCCGCTTATAATATCCCATAGCGCAGAAGACTTTAAGAAAGCCTCCATTTGCTTAGCCCAAATTTGGTAGTTGTTACCGTCAAGAACGGGGACAAGAGTGGTGAGAGTCGACATTTATAAAAGGTTTCTGAATAGAGAGTAGTCAGCACCGTATGCGACTAATAACAGAAAAATAAACCGGCATAGTCTCCCCTTATAAGGAGACTAATGTCTGCCATTAAAGGCGACATACTGTCATAGTCTCCCCATAGTGGAGGAGACTAGTGTCAGCCAATGAAGGCGACAACCCCACTGCAGGTACTAAAGGTAACCCGCCGTCGTTGCAGCCAATGAAGGCGCAAAGCGACTTATGGCAGGGCCCATAACCTGTTGCGCAGCAATGCACGCAGTGTACAGGTAGACCCTTACCTGAATAGAGAGCTTAGACGAGGCTTAGAGTGAAGCAGAGGAAGCTCAGAGTGGGGTGGAGAGAGATGTGTATTGGTACTCGCTCCTATAGTAGGATTTATATACTCTATGGTCCACCCATGTCCGTTTGGGGAAAACTGATGAGTAGAGGCGTCCACAATATCGCGTTTTCAGTGTCGCCTAATGTCTAATCACCGGTGGACTCGGAATAATCCCTTAAGGGGATTCTGTACGTATACCGTATGACTAAATACTCCGAATTACGTGTATAGCATAACTAATCGTACTGTCATTCCTACGTAATGACCCTTATAGTAAGTATTACGGCTCAACAAAAGGACCCTTTCAGAAAAGTACCAACTACTTAAAAAAAGAAATCCCCTCTTCTTTTTCTTTACTTTTCCTACTTTTTAGGCATATTTCTAGGGAAATTTTGGATTTTGGTCTGATTTTGGTCTGATTTTTTTTTGAAATTTTGGTCCAATTTATTACCTGGAAATTTTTGGACCAAAAAATAAAGTTTGGTCCAATATTTCCATTTTTGGACATTTTATTTTGTCAATTTTTGGTCATTTGGTACTCTACTTATCCTGTACTTTTTTTGGCAGCTCAGCAAGTAAAAAAAAAAGAAAGAGGGATGTCTTTTTCTTACTTTTTCTACTTGTTTTCTGAAAAGAATGAAAAAGTATGGAAAAGTATGAATAAGTAAATACATGGTTTTCCTGATGGATGTAAGATCCCATTAAGGGAGAGGGCAGGGAGAATTGAATACTTCATTCCATGAAGGAAAAACTCATTCTGGCAAGCACACTCACCATGAATTGACCATGCAAACAACCTCCTCAGAGTGAGCTGGTTGAAGTGACTCTCATCGGTGAAGATGAGTTGTTCTGGGTGGAAATGGGTTGCAATGAGGTCCCTGTACTCCTTGTGGTCTTTGTAGTGGTATGACACCTCGCTACACTAAGCTCAAGAGAAGCTTAATTGAAGTGGTGAACTGCTGGGTTGTTACAATTTCTGCTTCTTGCTGTATGTGTCTTGACTTGTCTCATCACCTACTGTATTATATGCGGTTTCTGCAGGCTTCTCATTTGTCACGCACCCATCTGTTTCACTTTGTTTCACTTGCGCCCAACTCCTTTTGACCGGCAGTTTGTGCCATTGAAAACCACTATACCTTTCCAAGTTGATCTGATGCATGCGCAGACCCACGTGTCTTCATAACCCTCGATATAGTGCATCCCTTTGTACTCGATTTAGCGCAAGTTGTCAGTCTGGCATCATGTGTTTGGCTTAGCCAAACACCCTATATTAGTATATAAGTCACGCCCTACCTAGCTTGTATGGTAGACTTGACTTCTTGTGTAATACCACATCGTCTTTGCCTCATGAACCGATCTTGACTTGCCATTGCGCTTGAGTCCCTGTTCTTGTTCGCCCTTACACTTGAGCCTTGACTATCCACTATTATCCCTGTGTCCCTGGGAGACCAAGTGATACTTGTTCACCATTGAACTGAGTCCTGACCGACTCGCATCTTTCCAATCCCGTTGACTCGTTGAAGCACATGTCATGCTCAACACCCCTGTGGTGGCATTACATTAAGTCAAGTCTCTCACTGTGGCGATGTCTAGTTGCAGTTGAACCAAGTTTAAGCCCAAATATATGTTAAAACTGGAGGTCCTTAGTAGTGGTAGGATACAAACGACTAAGGACAAACGTATGTATACCGAGACGCATATATACGGGGGATCACATGATCCAGTAGCGGTGTGGCGTGACTAATGTTACTCTGACACTCCTCCTTGACACAAACGTGTAAGGTGAGTGGTAGTGAAATAAGGAGATGACAAAATTATGAGGAAGATGAACGAAGAAAAGAGATGACAAAATTATGAGGAAGATGAATGAAGAAAAGAAAGAACCAAAGAATCAAAAGGTTGAAGGTCGTTAAAGGTCGCTACTCCTCCTCACTGCGAACGCGGATCGACGCAGTCAGTAGTGATGCCAAGGTAATGGTGCAGGCGATTAAAATCAATCCTCCCCAGTGGTTTTCGTGAATATGTCGGCAGTGTTTTCTTTCGAGGGGACGCGATCGACGGAGATGTCGCCAGACAGGACTTGCTCATGGGTGAAATGATATTTGACGCATATGTGCTTGGTGTGGGAATGCCAAACGTGGTCCTCCGTCAAGCGGGTAGCCAGCGTCGTTGTCGCAAAGCAGGCGGGTAGGTGAGGAAGGCAGTAAGTGCAGCCCAGACAGGAGTTGTCGAAGGAAGATCGCTTCATGTGTGGCCTCATGGAGGGCAATATACTCGGCATAGCAAGATGAGTCGGCAACCGTGGCCTGTTTCCGAGAACACCAGGATACCATGCCCGAGCCCAGAGTGAAACAGTAGCCGCCAACAGACCGGCTCGTGTCGACTGCAGTTCGCGTAGTCGGAGTCAGAGTAGCCGTTCAAGCTTAGTGCGTTGCGTCCGCCTAGTGTAAGTGCATATGAACGGGTGCCCTTGAGGTACTGTAGGACATGGATGGCAGCAGTCCAATGCTCGGGTCGATAACAGTCCAAGAATGAAGAAAGACGTCCAACGGCATAGGCGATGTCAGGTCTCGTGGCTATTGCGAGGTACATGAGGCTACCTGACGAGTGAGCGATATGGTGTGCGTTCTATCCATTCGGAAACCTCAGGCGGTACAGGCAGGGTTTTGTCTGGGCGGCAAAGTTGGAGTCTGGCTACCATTGGTGTGTCAGTCGGATGTGCGTCACTTTGGTGGTATTGTTCAACTAAGCGGTCGATCTTCGCAGTTTGTGAGAGGGAGATGAGCCGCTTTGCATGATCACGAGAGATGGCGATACCCAGAGCATACTTAGCAGGTCCGAGATCAGATATATCCCATTGGGCCTTTAGTTTATCACGGAACCAAGAGTTTTCGTCAGGGGAAGAAGCCGCTGAGACGATGTCATCGACGTGGACCGCGAAGATGATAACTCCTGAGGGTGTTTGGCAGCGATATACGCACCATTCGCATGGAAGACGCTCGAACCCCCACTGTGTTACAGCGTTATGGAAAGTCTGGTTCCATATCCGACTCGCCTGTTTCATTCTGTAGATGCTCTTCATCAATTTCATCACCCAGTCCTCCTTCCCGGGCACCTCAAAACCGGGGGGTTGTTCCATGAACATGGTCTCATCCTCAGGTAGGATGCTGTGGAGGAAAGCTGTTTTGATATCGAATTGTTGGACGTCCCAGTCGAGGGTTGCGGCGATGTGTAGGATGGAGCGGAAGGATTCGAGTTGTACTGTTGGAGCTGTAGTCTTATCATAGTCGATGCCCCACCGCTGTGCAAATCCCTTCGTGACGTAGCGTACTTTGTATCGCACGACCTTGCCCGTGTCGTCCCGCTTCTGCTTGCACACTGAGCTTCCCCTTCAGAGGGTGGTGGCCAGGCGGGACTTCTGATCGAGGTACGAGGATGAAGACTTTCAGGTCCTCAAGGCTCTTCAGTTCATCACGGCTGCCGGCGATCCAATACTCTCGTTCAGGGGAGGCAAGTGCTTGTGCCCAAGTTGGTTCATCATCCGGTTCAAGTGAGGGTTCTAGGGAACCGTCGCTGAGAGCAGCGAGGGCATCGTCGATGGAGGATGGTTCCTCAAAACAGAGGTCAGTAGATAATAGATCGTGCGTGTCTCGTACGTTGGAATATTTGGAGAGGATGGCATACGCATGATCTGCCTGGACCTGAGGCGTCGTGGAACGGGATGCCCGCTCCTCCTGGCGGCGTGCGCTGGACTGCCGTGCAGCAGTTATTGCAGCAGTGAGGCGAGGTCCGTGGTGCAAGCCGTCATTAGTCGTCATGCACGTGGAAGGTACAGGCACACAGGACGTGCGTTGGGGAGGTGGAATAGATGGCTCGGGGGAAGGAGAGGTGGGGGGTAGAGGCGGAAGGGCCGGGTTGGTGTTTATAGTTGGAGGGGGGGCGTTGTTGCTCGCTGTAGTTGGTATTACGGTGTTTGATGTACTTGGGTTTGCGGTATTTGATGTGTTGGATGTTGTATGTGGAGTTACAGTAATTGCTGGTGTTGTTTCTGAGGTAGTATTAGGATTAACATAAGACGGGGTATGTGAGATGCTATCGTAGGGAGTGGAATAATCAACATCGTTATTGGGTATAAGAAGGGAGGAAAATGGTTGTTCTATGTCTCTGTCCGTGCTGCGTATCAATGGCATAGGGCCGGTGCAGTCCCAAGAAGGTGGTGAAGAGGAGGATGACATGCTGAGTACAGTACCGGGAAGGAGGGGATAGGGTTCCGAATCTAGATGTTCTTTGAATGTAACATGATAGGAGTTAAACACGCGAGAAGAAGAAGGGTCCCAGAGGCAGTAGGCCTTGGAATGTGGAGCGTACCTGATGAGGATGCAAGGGATTGATCTTTGGTAGATTTTCGAGAGCGCCGGCGTGTGAAGTGCAAAGGCACGACACCCGATTTCTCTTAGATGGGATAGTGAGGGTCATTGGCTGAACCAAAGTTCATAAGGTGTTTTGCCATTGTTGGCAGTGGCGGTGGTCAGGGTTGTGAGATATGCTGCAGTAGAACAGAATTCGTCCCAAAGGGATGCGGGCGCGTTGCAGGCTATGCGCATGGTGCGGGCTTTCCCGAGGATCGTTCTATGTAGGCGTTCGGCTCTTCCATTGTGCGCCGACGTATAGGGGGCAGTGAGTTGATGATCGATGCCCTCCGCTTTGCACCAATCGCGCATTTGTGAGGAAACCAGTTCGCCGTTATCAGTGAGGATACTTCGGAGTTTGTCTCCACTTTGAACTGTAACCGCCTTGTGCCAAGTTTGGATTGCGGGACAGGCTTCGGATTTAGACCGCAGAGGGATGCTCCAAACATAACCCGAGAAATCATCGATTATGTTCATTGAGTAAACGTTTCCGGAATGAGAAGTAATGGCCATTGGCCCACACAAATCCACAAAGACCTTTTCCAACTTCTTTTCTGCCTTACGACCCTCCCATGTTTTGGGAACCGACGATCGCGACTGCTTGCCGAGTGTGCAGTGATCACATTTGGCTGGCAGGGAAGATAAATCGATCGGCATACCTGTGGAGACATCGCCCTTTGCCATCTCGATTATGGTACGGTTATTGCAGTGACCGAGTCGGCGGTGCCAGGTCTCTACGTCTGGCACCCTTGTGTAGAGAGCGGTGGATGATCCCACAGGCTTCTTGCGTACGACGGATGGGGTAAGCGTGGTGAGGGTATATAGGTGTTTGGTGGGGGACAGGGCTCCGCGCACGAGCACCGTGTTGCTTTTGTTCGTGACCCAGCAGTTCGTGGAATCAAAGTGAGTGGTATAGTTTCCACATCTGTTCAAAGTGGGTATGGAGATGAGTCGCACAGAAGAATCAGGGATGTAAAGGACATTGTTCAGGCGCAATGTATGGCTGTTTGCAATCCGTAGCTCAATGTCACCGACACCGACGGTGTATATGGTGGAACCGGCGAGGCCTTTGACAGGGTGACGCGGGATGTTTCGAAGCTCTTTGAAGTCGGACGCTTCAGGGGAGATATGGCAGGTTGCGCCAGTATCGAGGATGAAGGGCATCTCAGCCGTGCGTGTTAAGTCGCGACGTGCAGTGGAGTATGCCGCGGTGCCCTCAGGGGGTGCGTTGATTTCTTGTACGTTTTCAACCCAATTGACAGAGGTGTGAGCATCTCCGGTAGTCGCAAGCATTGCATAGTACTCCTCCTGGTCGTAGTCTGCCATTGTGATAGCAGCTAAGTCGGTCTCTCCATTGTTGGCAGTCTGCGAGGCTGTATTGTTGCCAGACACCAGCATGTAACACTTCCCGTTGATAGTCATGGTGTTGTTGTGCCTCGGTTGCTCTGGAGTGGTTGCCTGTTGGGGGGTATTGCTGCTCTGAGGGGCGGTGCTGCGGTTGTTTCGGGGCTGTTGCCTGTTCGTCGCAGCTCCTCTTTGTGCAGCTCGTGCTTCGTCTATGGATTTGCCGGCCATTTTCCCACCTGGGGAGATACAAAACTCGGTTCAGTGGTTGCTGCGTTTGCAGTTGGCGCAGGCCAGCCTGGGTTTAGTTGTGGTGGCAGCCAATGTGGTGCTCTCGCCCTGCCCAGTGGTGAGTGGGATGCCTAGTACTTCGCGACGTTGGAGTAGCTGCTCCTCTTGGATGACGCGTTCTTTGACTTCGGCGGAGGTGACGGAGCTGTTTGATAGCATTTCATTGATGGCTGACTGCAGTTGGGGAAGTGGGTCGAGCGAGTTGATGTATAACAGAATTTTCAGCTTGTCGTCATCCATCTTTCCCATCTTTGTGAACCTTTCATGTAGGCCATTGATGTCGTCTAACGTTCAGCACAGGTTTAGCGGGGGTGTGAGTGAGACACAAGCGTCGAGGGCCTTTTTCATGAGATGAACTTGGGCGTGCGGACCCAAGTTCTCGTGGCTCCTTCGTAGGGCGTCGTATACTTCGTGGGAGTACTTGAATTTCTTGGCAATGCCATATTCAACGTTTGAGACATGCTCCAGGATGAATGTGCGAAGGGCGCGATCACAGCTTCCCCAGTTGAGGGCTGCTCTAGGGTGGAGGACCGGGTCGGGACACGGGAGGGATTCGTCGAGATAGTAAGAGAAGTTTCGTTGATCGACGACTAGATTCAAACGTCGATCCCACTCCTCCCAGTTGGATTTCAAACGGTCAAGCCGAAGGTCTGCCAGCCAAGATGGGTCTGAGGTGAATTGTTTTTTGTTTATGACGACATCTGCCGAACCGCTGGGTCCTCCTGTGCCAGTGGATGCCCCGCCAGTACCACCTGTGTCCGGGGGGTCACCAGTTCCAGATCCTCCAGCGGGAGGGTTGCCTGAAGCTCCAGTGGCTGGCATGAGAGAAGAGAGGTTTGGGGGTGTATAAGTGTTGGATCGCTGAGGCGGCTGAGAAGTGTTGGGTCGCTGGGGCGACTGGAAAGCGTTGGATCGCTGAGTCGTACTAATAAGGGAGAGTCCAGTTCAAGGCCCAGGGCCCATAACCTGTTAAAACTGGAGGTCCTTAGTAGTGGTAGGATACAAACGACTAAGGACAAACGTATGTATACCGAGATGCGTATATACGGGGGATCACATGATCCAGTAGCGGTGTGGGGTGACTAATGTTACTCTGACAATATATTGATTGCCTCAGCTCAGACGAACTATCCAATAGAGTCAAAGGAGCAGTGGTCTGGGCAGAAAATAACAGAGTTGAGGGATACTTCATCTTTGACCCCACGACAAGATCCTACCAACAAATTCACTATCTTGAAGACAAACACCTCTGGGCATTTATTGTCACGATCCAGGGATTGTGCCATTGATTATCTCTGATAATCAGTTCTCTGGAAATATCTCAGGTTTGGTTCTCGTGTTTCAGATCTTTCTATTTTGTTTGTTCTTCAGAATTCTTGCCTCTGTTTCTCGTGTTTCAAGTTCTGCTTCTCCTTCTGCCAGAATACTTCTGTATGTTTCAGAGTCTCACCTTCTGTTCCTGCCAGCTCACAAAGATAAGAGAAAACATAGAAAAATACAATTTCCTGTACAGTATTTAAAGGGCTGTACTACACCCTGTAGTCTTCGTTCTAGTCTTGTTTAATACAAGCTATTGCCACCTCTTGTCCAGATCCTGCCTCTTGTTCCCCTCTGCCTTACTGCTGCATCAGTATTGACTTACTGAAGAGCCTACTTACTGCTGCATCTGTCGCTGACAGAAGAGCCTGCTGACTGACCGCTGCACTGGTGCGCTGACTAAGCATGACCCGGAAGTACACTCACAACTAAGTGGTATTGACGTGGTTGAGAGCCCACTGCTAGGATTGTGAAATTTATTGAGTATTCCCCAAACGAAGGAGCGTGGTACACTACTGGACCAGTTCCCCTCACCTTGCAAACCGGCCCTTTGGGATCATCTAATCCCTCAGGAATTGATATCGACCCCCAAGATACTGTGTCCCCAATCATATCAGTACCAACAACGAACCTCCCAGCCACAGCATTCCCATCTTATGCAATGTGTAACGTTCCACCAGATGTTCTTCTTGTGCTGCGGACAAGGCTACCGAAGTGACCTTACGATCACCAAGATATGTTGAAGTCACATACTCAATCTTCTACTAGCTCGTAAACAAGGCATAGTAATGTTACCCAAAGGATGCAAAGGGAGGCGAAGAGAGTGAGTCGAAGTCAATGTTCACAGAGTAGTCAGCAAGACAGCACGACTCAGGAGGGGATGAAGCGGATAAGGAAGGGACAGTGGCAAGACAGCACACACAGCTAAGGATGAGGAGAATCTCCAGGTATGGCACAAAAGACAAGGTCGATTGTATACAGCCAACAGCCTATACAGCTACTAGAGCGGGCACTGGGTGGATAGTCCAAGAAGTCAAGCTTAGGTCTTCAGCGACCATAAGCCAGAGCCTATATACTACTCCAAGGAGGTTTGAACCCCAGCTTGGAACTCCAAAACCCTAATATATGGATCCTAGGAATGAGTCACAACGAGTCAGAGATAATCAGAAGCCAATGGCATAAGGCCCTCATGGCATGAGTCAGAGATAAGGAATCACAGACTGTATGGGCGCAGTCACAAACCAATCAGAGCGTGGGGAGCATATGGTACACATCAGAATCAAGGCACAATTGGTAGCACATACAAGTCATCACAAACACAAGGTAGTTGAGACCGGTCCAGGCACAAGCTCATCTGGACCCTTCTGGTGTGAGTCTAGCCAGGTCACATGCCAGGGTCATGTGACAGGCGCTTGCATAAGATCATGTGATCTATTCCCAATAATCCTGAGGCCTTTGAGCGGTGCCCAGGTGATATCAGTAGTCAGGTGACTTAGCTTGTTCTTGGGCGTGTGAAGCCACAATCTTCATAACTTCGGCTTCCTCCTCAGCCAAATCAGCATGTGATCGCTTCATGGCAGTGTTTTGGGGTCGTACAGGGGGTGTCCAAGGGTCCGTTACGGGTGAAACTGTAACACAATGGCTCAGCAGGGACAAACATCCACATCAGCAAGTACCACCCTCACTAGTGGGGGAGGAGCACCCAGTGGAAGTGGAGCTCCCACCAGAGGAACCCCTGCCAGCAGTGGCGGTGGTGGTGGTGGCGGTGGTGGTGGTGGTGGTGGTGGGCCAGCCCCAGCTGGAGGAGCCGCACTACCTGCACCAGCTCTAGGAGGCAATGGCTGCCTAGGAGGGAACCCACCCCCAGAATTCGATGGGAATCGGGAGCAAAGCAAGGCATTCTTACAAGCCTTCAAGTTATACTGAGGGATGAACCCCACTGTAGACCTACTAGCTGTACTGGCCCAGTGGACCATGACGTTCCTGTCCTACATTAGAGGACCGCTCGTTGATGATTGGGTCGATGAACAGATGAAGTGGATAGAAGCTCAACTAGCAGGAGGAGTTCTCTGAACTGAAGAGAACCTCTGGAACGAGGTCGAAACCCGATTTACACAAGCTTACACCGACACTGCCAAGCAAACCAAGGCCCACAAAGCCTTGCAGAACCTTGCAATGAAAGGAGAAGACATCGACTCTTATATTGCCCAATTCGGCAACCTGATTGCAAAAGCCGGATACAATCCGGATGAAGCTACCACATTGGAGTTATTCCAAGATGGACTCCCAAACCAGTTAGTGGTCAATGCTATCCGCTTCCAACACCCTGTCACGTGGGAAGACTGGAAGTGGGCCACCCGTCTACAGCAGGCTGAGTACTTGGTTTTGAAGGACTGACTTGGCAAAAACTGAACCCCATGACAAAAGAAAGGAGGACACAACCACGAACAGTGGGTACAAGCCCTCAACAAAAACTGCAACCCAAACGCTATGGACGTTGGACGCGCCTGAGCCTCCGTGGCTCTTACAGATGCTGACTGACTCCAACTCCAAAAGGAGGGACGATGTTTTAGATGCCGTGCTACAGGGCACATCTCACGTAACTGCCCACAAAAGGGCACTCGAATTGCTACATCCTCCACAACCACCCAACAAACTCCCATCCCTTCTTCCTCAGCCATATCAGCTCCCACTGTCACTACTATCACTGTACAATCTAGCCACATACTTTTGGCAGAAGAACAGGCTGAAGCACAGATCACTGCAATGAAGGCACAACCACAGGAGGTGCAAGATCTCATGGTGGAAAAGCTGTTCGCAAAAGAGGATTTTCTCAACGCTTGAACCCGACAGCCTGGGCTAGAGCATTAAATGTAAATGTGTACCATAGCAGATATCAATCCATGCGAATTCCAGTCCTTTTTAAATCTGCACACACAATGGCCGAATGACAAGTACTCCTAGATTCAGAAGCCACTGACAACTTTATTTGCAACTCGCTACTAAAGCAGCTGCAAATTGGAACACGTGATGTCACACAACCAATATGCATCTGCATCAGGAAAATCCATGTTTTACTTATTTGTACTTTCTGTTCTTTTTGCTCTTTTAGCAAGGGAAAAAAGGACCCTTTCAGAAAAGCACCAACTACTTAAAAAAAGAAATCCCCTCTTCTTTTTCTGTACTTTTCATACTTTTTAGGCATATTTCTGGGGAAATTTTGGATTTTGGTCCGATTTTGGTCCGATTTATTACCATATATGGAAATTCTCGGACCAAAAAAATAAGGTTTGGTCCGATATTTCTATTTTTGGTCATTTTATTTTGTCAATTTTTGGTCATTTGGTACTCTACTTATCCTGTACTTTTTTTTGGCAGCTCAGCAAGTAAAAAAAAAAGAAAGAGGGATGTCTTTTTTTTACTTTTTCTACTTGTTTTCTGAAAAGAATGAAAAAGTATGGAAAAGTATGAATAAGTAAATACATGGTTTTCCTGATGTGGAATGTGGATGGAACCCATAACGATGGAGCTATCACTCAATACACCAATTTGAACATCCGCACCAGAAATGACACCAAAGTACTTTGCTTCCTTGTAACAAACCTGGGAAAGGATGAAGTCATATTGGGGTACCCTTGGTTTTCAGCATTCAAACCACTAGTAAGGTGGGGAGAGGCGATGCTGAACGAGGAGTTCCAACCGGTGGTCATATCCAGCCTCCAGTCATTGGATGAAGCCACGCCTGTAGAAGCATCCATATGAGCGTTGGAGACGTATCAACTCGATGAGGAGGCATGGGAACAGCTGATGGACGATGAACAAGAACCCTGTGTGGCATTGATGTGCAAAACCACTACAGCATTGGAATTGGCGCAGCAGGAGGCAGCAAAGAAGGAAGCATGAACCTTTGAAGAAATGGTCCCCCCCAAGTATTGACGATATCATAAGGTCTTTAGTGAGGAGGCGTCCTGCCGCTTCCCACCTAAATGACCATGGGACCATGCCATCGACCTAATGCCAAATGCCCCTGCAATGATGGACTGTAAAGTATACCCGTTAACACAAGAAGAGGACAAAGCCCTTGAAGTATTCCTTGCTGAGCAACTCAAAAGAGGGTATATCTGACCGTCGAAATCCCCATATGTCTCGCCATTCTTCTTCATAAAGAAGAAAGACGGGAAACTTAGACCCGTGCAAGACTACCAACGTCTCAACGAAGTCACCATTCGCAATCACTATCCACTACCCCTCATTCCTGAACTCATCGACAAAATCCATTGTATGTGCTTGAAAGTGCGTGAGTGAGTAAGAGAAGGCTGAGGATGGGACCAAACAGAGGAGAGGAAAAGGGGGGAGTTGTCGCCAAGCCTTTGCTGGAACGAGGGCCCAAATCATGAATGTTGAACGAACGAGTGAAATTTGAGACTTAGAAGAGGACGTTGAGTGAGGCCCGATTCACACGTGGCAGCGACGCGGAGGACAACTAGAAGATGAAGTTGAGCAGGTGTCTTCGATTCAGACCGGCCCCATCAAACTTAACACTTAGTTCACATGAGAGAAAAGAGATGAGAGCAATGAAGATGCAGTGAAGGAAGATGATATTTCAGAGCACGAGTCCAAGTCCTTATATACTGTGTGTATCTGTAAGTAAGGTGTTGTCGTCGCAAAATGCTAAGTCAAAACTTGTGAGGGAAGGTAGGTAGGAGTGGGGGAAAGTAAAGTGAAAGAGTCCAAGTGAATGCGAGAGACTACAAGAGGTGGACGGACAGTCATAAGGCTAAGGTAATGTTTTGTCCCTGGCGCTAGTGGTGTTGTCGGCGTGTACTGTACTCGGGCAAGCATTGAGATGAAATGGGGGAGTAAAGGAAAGGAGGAGAATGGTGACAGGGAGGTGAGATGAAGAAGGAGAATGGTGACAAGGAGTCTAACTGATTGAAGGAGAGAGGTCGAGGAGGTGACGCAGGTGGTGTCGACGAGGTGCACTAAGTCAATAAATGAGGGTGAGAAGTGGGCAAAGAAAATAATGAAACGTCAGGCATGCCTTTGTCCGAGACAAAGACCGCTGCTCTAGACCGCTCAACGGTCATGGGTGTAAGCATGTACCGAGTTCCAGGATTCCCAGGGCAGCAAAAGTGATGGAGGGATGGAGTGAAGAATGATGGAGAGGACTTTCTGAGGCAGGCCCCTTGGCGACGTCACAGATGAGGAGTCATTTGAGGGATAGTGGATGATCGAGGGTTGGAATCGGGAATGTTAATCATATTTGGCCATAGAAAAAAGCGATGAAGGTTGAGACAAGATGATGGAGAGATGGAAGAGTGGGGGAGACGAGGCGAGGAGGAAAGGGACAACAAACATGAGTTGGTGGTGGTTGGCAATCATCCGCGTTAGGAAGTCAGGTCATGTGCCAAGCTGATGAGACCGAAGTGGTCGATAGTGGGTGGTTTTGCGCTCAAGGGCTGCGACGCCCTTACACCGTGATGTGTGACTCTTTACCAAGCTGGATATTCGCTGGGGATACAATAACATCCGTATAGATGAAGGGGACGAGTGGAAAGTGGCCTTCAAAATGAACAAAGGAGCCTTTGAACCACTCGTAATGTACTTTGGCCTCACGAACTCCCCAGCCACGTTCCAAGCAATGATGGACTTCATGTTCAGAGGGCCAGTACTGATGGGCAAGGTGATCGTGTACATGGATGACATTCTCATTGCAACCATTGACAACCTAGAATGCCATCATGAAAGAGTTCACCAAGTCCTGACAATCTGTGAGGAAAACGACCTCTACATCAAACCAGAGAAGTGCGAGTTCAAGGTGCGCAAGACAGAATACCTTGGACTCATCATCGGACACAGGAAGCTACAGATGGACCCTGTAAAAGTACAGGGTATCCGCAACTGGCAGCCTCTGAAGAACCTCAAAGAAGTATGTGCCTTCATCAGCTTCTGCAACTTTTACCACTGGTTCATTAAAGGATTCTCCTCGCTCGCACGCCCCCTTCATGACCTTATGAAGAAGAACACCCTGTGGCACTGGGGGGCGGATCAGCAACACGCGTTCGAGCGCGTTAAAGATCAGATATGCCAAGAACCGGTCCTCCTATTCCCCAACTTAACAAAACTGTTTGAACTGGAAGTAGACACATCCAATGTCGCAATTGGTGCAGTACTCAACCAGCTAGGAGATGACCAGAAACTCCACCCAGTTGCATTCCACTCAGAATCGCTGTCCCAGGCTGAGTGGAACTACGACATTTATGACAGAGAGTTACTTGCAGTGGTCAAAGCCCTCCGCACCTGGCACACATACCTCGTTGGCTCCCCCCATAAAATCATCATACACACCAATCACGCCAACCTGCAGTATTGGAAGGAACCACGAAAGATCAGTCGCCAAGTGGTGCACGAGTTCCTGGAATTGTCAGAATACAACTTCATGCTAAAACATGTTTCTGGCATCAAGAACAGTCGTGCAGATGCCCTATCATGTCGAGCAGACTATGCACCCAATGATGAGGACAACAACGATGTTATAGTCCTCCCCACTGAGCAGTTTATCCGAGCCACAGAAATGTCAATGCACGACATGGACATTTGGACGCAAATTGCACAAATCTTGACGAGTCACAAGTGTTGCGATGGATTGAACCACACAACCTAAAGAAGCATGATGGGTTATGGTGGAAAGGCGAAGCCCTTGTCATTGTCAGGGACAACAATCTTAAGCGGGGGGGTAATCACCTTTTTCCATGACACACCAGCCATGTTTTACAATCACCCAGATTGTCTATGACTTCTGCGCAGGACTCGGGGACAGCTCGGGGACTGGGACCTGGGGGAAGGGCTTGATACCTTCAGGTATGTTACGATTTTTGCCTTACTGTATGATATGCTCTGTCTGCTTGTTGGCCATGACCTCGTGTTCACGTGTACTTTTACCCATGACCCGTTCCGATTCATTCTCCGACCCTTATCTCGCACCAACCCCATGACCGTAGGGAAGCCAGACTTATGACTCCTAGGATCCGCTGATGTCATCTGAGCCCCGCGTGCCCCCGCGGGATTCCCTTGTACTTCTTATGGACTTCCCCTTCACACTTCCTTATTAGCTTGCTGAGGCCAGTACCTCAGGATCGCACCATGTGTTTGTACCTTACAAACACCCTGTACTAGTATATAAGTCACGCCCTACCTAGCTTGTACGGTAGACTTGACTTCTTGTGTAATACCACAATTGTCTC
Source organism: Lactarius akahatsu (assembly GCA_021524915.1). NCBI lineage: Eukaryota > Fungi > Basidiomycota > Agaricomycetes > Russulales > Russulaceae > Lactarius > Lactarius akahatsu. The sequence goes on along the minus strand of JAKELL010000001.1, from coordinate 8,588 downwards.
TGCCTCACGAACGACTTTGACTTGCCATTGCGCTTGAGTCCTCTTTCCGCTCGCATCTTCGCTTGAGCCTTGACCTTTCGCTATTATCCTTGTGTCCCTGGGAGACCAAGTGATACTTGTTCATCACCGAACTGAACCCTAACCGGTTCACGCCTTGCCGATCCCGATTGACTTACTGAAGTACACGTCGTACTAACGCCCCTGTGGTGGTGTTACATTAAGTCAAGTCTCTAACAGTGGCGACATCCAGTCGTAGTAGAACCAAGTTTAGGCCCGAGTACATCGACCGCCTTAGCTCTGACGAACTATCAGACAGAGTTAAAGGAACTGCGGTCTGGGCAGAAGATAACGGAGTCGAAGGATACTTTGTCTTTGACCCCTCGACACGATTATACCGACAGATCCACTACCTTGAAGACAGACGCCTTTGGGCCTTCATCGAATACTCCCCGACCGAAGGAGCGTGGTACACTACAGGACCAGTACCCCTCACCCTGAACACCGGACCCCTAGGATCCTCTAATCCTTTGGGCATTGATATTGACCCCTCTGACACACCATCCCCAAGCATACCCGTACCAACGACTGACCTTCCTGCCTCGGCATTCCCGTCCTATGCAATGGCTCAGCAGGGACAAGCATCTGCGAGTACCACCCTCACTAGTGGAGGGGGAGCACCCAGTGGAAGTGGAGCTCCCACCGGAGGAACCCCCGCCAGCGGTGGCGGTGGTGGTGGCGGTGGTGGTGGTGGTGGCGGTGGCGGTGGTGGAAGACCAGCCCCAACTGGAGGAGCTATGCCGCCCGTACCAGCCCCTGGCGGCAATGGTCGCCTAGGAGGGAACCCCCCGCCAGAGTTCGACGGAAACCGAGAAAAAAGCAAAGCCTTCTTACGTGCTTTCAAATTGTACTGTGGAATGAACCCGACAGTAGACCTGCTCGCGGTACCTGGACAACGGGCCATGGCCTTCCTCTCCTACATCCGAGGGCCACTTGTCGACGATTGGGTCGATGAACAAATGAGATGGCTCGAGGGTCAGGTTGCAGCGGGGGTCCTGCGAACCCAAAACAACCTTTGGAATGAGGTAGAAACCCGATTTCTGCAGGCGTACACCGACACCGCGGAACAAACGAAGGCTCGCAAAGCCTTACAAACCTTAGCGATGAAGGGAGAGGATATCGACTCCTACATCGCCCAGTTTGACAACCTGACGACAAAAGCCGGGTATGGCCCGGACGAAGCCACGACGTTGGAGCTATTCCAAGACGGACTTCCAAACCAGTTAGTAATTAATGCCATTCGCTTCCAACACCCCGTTACGTGGGAGGATTGGAAGCGAGCTGCTCGACTACAGCAGGCTGAATACCTGGTGTTGAAGGATCGACTCGGCAAGAACTGAACCCCGTGCCAAAAGAAGGGAGGGCATAACTGAGACCAGTGGGTACAGGCCCTCAACAAGAACCGCGACCCGAACGCCATGGATGTTGGACGCGCCAGAGCCTCCGTGGCTCTTACCGACGCTGACCGAATCCAACTACAAAAGGAGGGCCGTTGTTTTAGATGCCATGCTGTGGGGCACATCTCGCGTAACTGCCCACAAAAGGGCGCTCGGATTGCTACTTCCTCAATGACCACCCAACCAGCTTCCATCCCCGCTCCCCCAACCGTATCAGCTCCCACCGTCACTACTGTCGCCATACAATCTAACCGCGTACTTTCGACGGAAGAACAGGCTGAAGCACAGATCGCTGCGATGAAAGCGCAGCCCCAGGAAGTACGAGACCTCATGGTGGAGAAACTGTTCGCGAAAGAGGATTTTCTCGATGCTTGAACCCAACGGCCTGGGCTAGAGCACTCAATGTAAACATGTACCATAGCAGATATCGATCTATGTGAATCCCAGTACTCTTTAAATCTGCACACGCAACGGCCAAACGACAAGTACTCCTGGACTCAGGAGCAACAGACAATTTTATCTGCGCCTCACTTTTGAAACGGCTGCAGATTGGAACACGTGATGTCACACAACCAATACGCATTTGGAATGTGGATGGAACTCACAACCAAGATGGGGCAATTACCCAATATACCGACCTGAACGTCCGCACGGGAAACGACACTAAAACACTTCGCTTCCTAGTGACGAACTTGGGAAGGGACGAAGTCATCCTGGGCTACCCATGGTTTGCAGCGTTTGAACCACTTGTGAAGTGGGGCGAGGCGACGCTGAATGAGGAATTCCAGCCGGTAGTCATATCCAGCCTCCAGTCATCGGACGAAGCCACGCCCGTAGAAGCATCTATACGGGCGTTGGAGACGTACCAACTCAATGAGGAGGCGTGGGAACAGATCGCGGACGATGAGCAGGAGCCATGTGTGGCGCTACTGCGGAAAACCACGACGGCATCAGAACTAGCACAACAGGAAGCGGCCAAACGGGAGGCACGCACCTTTGAAGAAATGGTTCCACCAGAGTATCGGCGGTATTGCAAAGTGTTCGATGAGGAAGCGTCACATCGCTTCCTGCCGAAGCGACCATGGGATCACGCCATCGACTTAACGCCTAATGCACCCGCGACGATGGACTGCAAAGTGTACCCGCTAACACAAGAAGAGGACAAGGCCCTCGATGTGTTCCTCGCCGAACAACTAGAAAGAGGGTACATCCGACCATCGAAGTCCCCATACATATCACCTTTCTTCTTCATAAAAAAGAAAGATGGGAAACTCAGACCCGTACAAGACTACTGACAGCTGAACGAAGTCACCATCCGCAATCACTATCCATTACCACTGATCCCTGAACTCATCGACAAAATCCGAGATGCGCGACTCTTCACTAAGCTGGATATCCGTTGGGGGTACAACAACATTCGCATAGACGAGGGACATGAGTGGAAGGCCGCCTTTAAGACAAACAAAGGAGCTTTCGAACCACTCGTAATGTACTTCGGACTCACGAATTCCCCCGCAACGTTCCAAGCAATGATGGACTTCACATTCCGAGGACCGGTGCTAACGAACGAGGTGATCGTATACATGGACGACATCCTAATTGCGACCATCGACGACCTCACACGTCATCGAGAAAGAGTCCACCAGGTCCTAACTATCTGCGAAGAGAATGACCTGTACATCAAACCGGAGAAATGCGAGTTTGAGGTACGCGAGATGGAGTACCTGGGACTTATCATCGGGCATGGGAAGCTGCGAATGGACCCTGTAAAAGTACGGGGTATTCGCGAGTGGCAACCCCCAAAGAACCTCAAAGAAGTATGCGCCTTCATCGGCTTCTGCAACTTCTACTGCCAATTTATCAAGGGGTTTTCGACACTCGCACGTCCCCTCCACTACCTTACGAAGAAGGACACCCCATGGCATTGGGGAGCGGAACAGCAGCGTGCATTTGAACATATCAAAGACCAGATATGTCAAGAGCCTGTCCTCCTCTCCCCCGATTTGACAAAACTGTTCGAAATGGAAGTGGATGCGTCCAACGTTGCTATCGGCGCAGTCCTCAACCAACTAGGGGACGATCAAAAGCTCCACCCAGTAGCGTTCCATTCAGAGTCACTATCCCAAGCTGAACAGAATTACGACATCTACGATCGAGAATTGCTTGCGGTGGTCAAAGCCCTGCGCGCCTGGCGCACATACCTTGTCGGATCCCCCCACAAAATCATCATACACACTGTGTAACGTCTACCACGGACGTTTGCCTGACTTAGGCCTCTTGTCGGGTGGCGATCCTAAGGAGTCGATAGTTGCGGTTGGCGAAGGTGCTTGCGTAGAAGGCGGGGTGAGGTTGAAGGCTTTCGTCACGTCCGAAGTACGCGTGGAGGTCTTCAAGTTGAGGGACTCCTGATGGAATCCGATCGATATACTTGGCGTTGGCCCAAGAGATACTGTCGAGGATGTAGAAGGTGTGATACGGTGCTGCCACGCGATCGTTGCGATAGAGGAAGACTTGATATGCTGCGATGTCGGCAGGGAAGTCCACTGATCCGCGAAGGGACAGGCGAGAGGTAAGTCACGGGGATCCCTGGTCTAAGGGGATATGCCGGACACTCACTTAAGAGGGGGAACCTCTTAGTAAAGACGAGTAGATGGTGGTGGTATTGAAGAAGACCAAGATACCGTTCTTGGTCTTCGCACTAGTCTACTTATACAGTTACGCGCGGGCTTTGAAGCGCCGCTTGAATACTAACTAGCCAATAGCGTAAGTACCGTGAACCCTAGTACCGCTATCCTAGTTATGAGTCACTACGAGTCATTCCGAGATCCGATCCGTTATCGTACAATCACATGCGCCGGAGCTTACCCGGCTGACTGATCCTACAAGTCCATGACGATATTCTGCTGACGGCGATGTCATAGTCGACGCGTCAGTGTCCACTTCTCGGCCCGAGGCGCCGATCAATCTGAATCGTGACATCACCCCCTTCTTATGGTCGAGCCCCAGCTCGACCCCGCTGGGCTGCCTCCCTCTGCTTGGCAACCTGCTGTCCCGCCTCCCACCCTGGTCGGTAGGAATCCCTCTCTGCCTCGATGCGTGTGATCGCGTTGGCGCGCTGCAGGCGGAGTACGCACTCCTGTCGTACCCTGGCTATCTTGTCCAACTCCTCCGTGATCCTTGCCAGCTCCAACTCCTTCGCTTCCACCCCCGCCTGGGCGCAGCGGTATCGGTGGACCTCTGCCGTCAGCGTGAGGTCTTTCATGCCCGTGAGGGCGCGGTCTACCGACTCCCGCATGACGCTGCGCTGGTCTAGGAAGATCAGGTCGTCGTCGCAGTAGGCGGCGTCCCGAGGGTAGTCGTAGTTGGGGGCGGCGTGCACTGGCTTCCCGTACTGCTGGTCGCTGCCCCTCCTGTAGGCGAGGACGAACGGGTCCGCCGTAAGGATGAGCTGCGTATAGCGAGCTGGGTGCAACCGGTCCTGAGCGTCGCGGATCTGGAAAGGGATGTAATGTACTCCCCTGTTGTGTCTGAATCCGAGGGGTGGAGGAGTCTCCACTTGACATCTGGAAATCGGACTGTGTTCTTCCGCACGATAGATGCGGACCTTGGGTCGAGGATCTTTCGGCATATGGATGGGCTCTCCGTCTGTGGTGCATAACGGAGGGGTTTCGTTGTGCGTGGTGGTGAGGTGGTTGCCGTAGACGAGGTGTTGGTGTAGAGGGCAATGTTCCTCTGATAGGTACCGGTCGAAGTCCCGGTCCTCTTGAACTTGAGTTTCGTCCGTATCGGGTTCCGCGGACGTTGACATGTGGGTCGGCGAAGGATCTCTTGAACCAACTCTTGTAGTGGTTGGTGAAGGAAGGAGGGATGGTACGGGGGTAGGTGGACGACCGTCTCCGTTGTGAATGGACTGGGGAAGCGACAGGGGTGATGATGGCGCGTTTTGAACGATGAGGGTAGGTTGTACTGAGATTGGGAGCAGGTCGTCGAGGACATAGTGCACTTGGACTGGGGATGAGGACATGAGTGTATGGGAGAGTAGGTGAAGGAGATGGGGACGTCTCTTGGGATTTTCCTGTGCTTATATGTACTTCTCTGGCGGGGTTTGAATGTTTGAATTCCCGAATCGCTTCGTCAGCAAATACGTCATCCTTGGAGACCCACTGGTTGTCCGAGTCCGGATATCCGCGCCATTTGACCAAATACTGTAATTTCCTTGTCCTGCCGAATCGCCGGGAGTCCAGAATCTTCTCGACCTCGTATTCTTCTTCTCCATCAATCAGATCCGGTGGCGGGCGCTGATAGTTTGGTCCGTGTGTGGGAGTTTCTCTGTACGGAGTAAGGAGGTCCGTGTGAAATACTGGGTGAATGCTCCACTGTGTGGGAAGTTCTAGACGGTAGTTAACTGCGGACATCACCTGGGTGATCTGGAAGGGCCCATGTCTCCGAGGCGCAAGTTTTGCCGTTGGCTGGTTGGTACGTAGGTGGCGCCCTTCGAGCCATACGAGGTCCCCGATTTGGTATTTTGGGGTGTCCTTGTGTTTGATCCACCCTTGCTGCGCTTTGATCATCAGTTCCTGGGCGCGTGTTCTAGCCTCTTTGAATTGCTGCGCTCGTAGCGCTACTTGCGGAATAGGGGATGGTCGATCGATCCAATCAGCGCGCAGGTTATACCCCATAAGGACATTGAATGGGGATTCCTTGGTGGATTCGTTGGGCCAGTTGTTATGCGTGAATTCCGCCATTGGTAGGTATTGTGTCCAGTTGTCCTGTCGTTCGTTGACCCAGAATCTTAGGTATTGTTCCAGCCATTGGTTGGTTCGTTCCGATTGGCTGTCAGTTCTGGGGTGGTATGCGGTGGAGATGTTTTGTTCTATGCCGAGTATTCGGCACAGTTCACGGATGAACTTTGACGCGAATCTGGGGTCTCGATCGCTGATGATGCGCGCTGGCAGTCCGAATCTGGGAAAAACATGTGTCACGTACAGGGCCGCCGTTCCTTCCGCGCTTATTTCCTCCAGGCATGGGATGAATACTGCCGCTTTAGAGCAGTCGTGGTCTGTCACTGTTAGTATGGAGTCGCAGCCGTTTGATTGGGGTAGTTTGGTGATGAAATCTAGAGCTATGACTTCGAATGGGGTTGCTTCTGGTTTCGGGAATATTGGTTGTAGGGGTGTGCGTGTTGGTCTGTTGTTGACTTTGATTCGTTGACAGTCGGCGCATCCCTTGACGTAATCCTGTGCTTCTTGCCGGAGTCCTGGCCACCAGTAGTATCTTTCGATTAATTTGATGGTTCGGTTGATTCCCGGGTGTCCATATGCGAGGGTGTCGTGGTGGGCTTGTATAATACGCCTTCGTTCGTGGGCGTCGCCTGTGACTACCCTTCGCCCCTCCTTATACCAGGTGCCTTCGATGCGTTTGAGTTTGTGTGGGTCTATCCATTTCGTGACGGTGTCGTTGTCCTGGGTGTATACTGGGTACGTGGGCTGCATTTCTTCCACAGGGATTGTTGCGCTCATGCGTGTTGGGTTGTCTGTTGTGTCGATTGTTGCAGCTCTGACGAATATGTGATCCGGGAGTACCGTGACTTGTTCGTTGTCGTGCTCTCCTTGATCGTAGTCGGGTCTCCTTGATAGGGCGTCTGCTCTCCCATTCGCCGTTCCCTTGATGTGGTGAATCTCTATATCATATTCGGAGAGTTCCAGCACTTCCCTTGCTACCCGTCTGCTTATTTTTTGTGGGGATCTCCAGTATTGCAGGTTCATGTGATCTGAGAACACTTTGATCTTGTGGGGTGATCCGGCAAGGTAGGCTCTCCAGTTCCTTAGTGCTTTGACGATGGCTAACAGTTCTAGGTCGTAGATGTCGTAGTTCCTTTCTGCCGCGTTTAGGGTATTGGAGTAGTAGGCGATTGGGTGTCGTTTGTTGTCTTTATCGCGTTGGAGTAGTACTGCTCCCACTGCATATCCCGAGGCGTCGACTTCTAGCTCGAATGGTTTGTCTAGTTCCGGATGTTTGAGTACCGGTTCTTCCGTTACAAGGGTCTTGAGTTTGTCGAATGCTGTCTGTTGCTCTGTTCCCCATAGCCATTCCGCGTCTTTGCATGTGAGTTTGTTGAGCGGTCGTGCGTGTGTGGCAAAGCCTCGGATGAAAGCGCGGTAGAAGTTGCAGAAACCTAGGAATGATCGTACCTGTTTGACGTTTTTGGGGACCGGCCATTCGCGGATTCCGGAGATTTTGACAGGGTCCATGCGAATCACCCCCTTCTTAATGATTACCCCCAGGTAATCGAGGGTGTCGGAGTGGAATGTGCATTTGTCCAGTTTGAGGTAGAGGTCGTTTTGTTCCAGCAGGTCTAGAATGTCGTGGATGGCGTCCGTATGTGCTTCCCTTGTTGTGGCCGTGGCTACTCCTATGTCGTCCATGTATACCTGAATAATAGTTCCTTTCTTCTCGTGATGTTCGATAAGGGGGGCGAAGATCCAGTTCATCATGGCTTGGAAAGTTGCCGGTGCGTTTGTCATTCCGAAGTACATTACCAAGGGTTCGAAGAATCCCCGTTTGGTCTTGAATGCCGCTTTGTGTTCGTCGCCGGGTTTGATTCTGATGTTGGTATATCCCCACCGAACGTCGAATTTCGAGAATATCCATCCCCCGCTGAGGTCTGCGATCAGCTGAGGTATGAGTGGTAGGGGGGTACTGATTGCGTATGGTCCATGTGTTGAGTTCTCTATAGTCCTGCACCGGGCGTAGCTTTCCGTCCTTCTTTTTGATGAAGAAGAAAGGGGCTGCGTACTGTGATTTAGATGGTCTGATGTATCCTTTTGCCAGTTGTTCATCCAGGAACTCTTCCAATGCTTTGTCCTCCGTTTGATTGAGCGGGTAGATTTTGCAGTTGATATGGTCTGGAGCGTTTGGTTTTAAGGTCGATGGCGTGATCCCAGGGTCTGGACGGTGGGGAATCGATGGGATTCCTCTTCGCTGAATACCTTTGCGTGCCTCTTGTATTCTTCTGGAAGTTCCTTCTTTTCCGCTGTTTCGTGTGCCGCTATTGCCAAGTCGGTTGCCGTTGTTCGCAAGTGTACCGGGATTGTCTCTTCTAGTTCTTCGAAAGCTCGCGTTCGTTCGTCGTCT